>OY757310.1:182940721-185625387 GCA_963583905.1 Stenurella melanura
GGAACCAGGGTGTCTACTAATCTGGAAAACCTGGAATTATCAGGGAATTTATTTTAGTCAGGGAAAACCTGGAAATATCAGGGAATTTATTAAAATAAGCAGTATAACCTGGAATTTTTACTTTCATATAATTATTAGTACAAATTATTAAATCTGTTAGAAATGTTTCGCTGATGAAGATTATATGAACTATATGGATACATTTTTTTATTTGTGCTATTTCACTTCTATAATTTTTTCTGTTGTTGATTCTGATTAATTTAAAAAAGAGAGAGTTCTTTAAAGGCTAAAAAACAATGATAATCTTTATAGAAATAATTCAGTTCGTAATTTAGACAAGGCGAAAACCTTGCCTTCATATGAAAAGAAAGTCCCATAATTTTTTTTGCATATTCACATTCGGGACATGCTCCTGAATAAGGATCGTGAGTTTGCCGGACGAAAATCTTGTCCCAATTTGTATGAACTAATTTTTTTAAACAAATTGCAAAAATCGCTTTTCCTTAATCAAAAAAGGTCTCTTGTCATGTTGACCGTTTCCGACTTACAAACAATTTAATGTTTGAAAAAATGCAAAAACGGCCATTTTCAAGGTTGAATAAAATATTGTAAAATGAATTTTTTAAGTTCACCAAAATTCTTGTACAACTTCTGAACATCCATTAACAAAATCCTGAAGAGAGTAGGTGCAGATTTTTTCATTCTAAAGCTTAAATTTTTAATTGTTAAATGAATAGACGTTTCTAGCCGGTCGCGCGCTCTTTCAATTGTTTATAAATCGGAAATGGCCAACTTTACGAAAAAATGACAGGAGACCCTTTATGTTTAAAATGACCAAGAAAACCTAAAACAAATTCATTCGGCGATTTTTGTATTTTGCTAAAAAAAAAGTTTAAACAAATTGGGACCAGATTTTCGTCTGACAAACTGTTAATCCTTATTCAGGGGCATGTCCCGAACGTGAATATGCAAAAAAATCGATTCTTTTTCACACGAATCGATTCTTTTTCGCCTTGTCTAATTGAGTTCTCGAAAATAAACGTTTTAGTAAAAAATGCAAGAATTTTTACTTATTGTGTAATAATAATAATGATAATATTTTTGTTGTAAGCCAATACAGAATACATACAGGCATAAAATTTTACAAACTAATAAAATGCATGAAACTACATTAAATATTATAAATACTTCACTTTAAATAGTGAAGTGAAGTTAACTGACTTAAGTCGAAATTATAGAATTCCTGTAAAGAACATTTTGAAAATACAAGCAAGTCGAAATTAGAGAATTCCTGTAAAGAATAAAAGCAATTGTCACAATCTCAGTTGGCAGTTTGTTGAAAATTGTCCTACACACATAGAAAGGACCTTTTTGAAAGTGCATAGTCTAAATTTATCGACATAAATTAGATTACAGCCTCTTGTGTCGTGGCTATGCACACTATTGTGTAGAAAGTGTGCTGCGTTAAGCTTAACAAAAAGAGCTGCCTCATAGATTAACAGACATGGCAAGGAGAAAATTTTGTTTTGTATAAAAATTTGACGCCAAGACTGTACAGAATTTAGTGAGAATATTAAACTAATGATCTTTTTTTGAAGAATAAAGATGCGTTGGAACTCACAGATAGTTTTCCCATATATTATTAAATATTTCATGTGCGAGTAGGCCAGAGCAAAATAGATGTTTACTAGATATTTTTTATCCATAATACTCCTTAAGTCTCTGATGACAAAATAAGCAGAGTTTAGTTTTTTTTTATAACGGTTTCAATATGGGGTAACCAGGTGAGTTGTTCATCTAAATACAGCCCCAAGAATTTCACACTTTGGCCTTTATCTATTGTTGTGTTGTTTAGTTTAATAGAATTTATTTATATATTTTTTTGAGGTGAATACATACTTTCATGTTTGTTCGAGTGTAGGAAGTTAAAAATCTGGAATTTAGATAAAATATTACCTGGAAAACCTGGAAAAGTCAGGGAATTTTAAGATTAAGATTTAGTAGACACCCTGGGAACTTGTGCAGAAGAAAATACATTGTCAATTTTAACTACTTGTGAGTGATTGGACAAATAACATTTTCAAGAGCTTCGAATTTATTTTATAATAATGTAATTTATGAAATCAAAGGCTTTGCTGTAGTCCAGAAGCACCAGGAATGTAACACTTGCATTGTTTAGAGCATAGGTCAGGTCGTCACATATTTTTATTAAAGATGCACTAAACTGTTGTATGATGAGTTAGGCTTATTCACATTAAGAGAACTTTATACTTACCACACTTTACTATGGGCATTAAATAACACTTCAAAGATGTCAAAGCTACCCCATAATTATGCAGCAAGAACGAAAGATAAGATTTCTGTCACTTTACCATTGTGTATCAAAAGCCATACCCAACATTTATATTTTACTACGGACCAAAGTTATATAATATGCTTCCAAAAAATTTAAAGGAAAATCAAAATAAAACTAAATTGCAGAATAACATAAAAAAATTAATTACTGAAAACTTTGAAATCATTAAAAAAATGTACTATTAGTGCAATATACCCAACCTCTAAATAAATCTACTGTCACAACAACTACGTTTCTCTTAGTCTGTCACTATACTGAAAATGAGCGAAAAACATAAAATCTCCCTTTTTTTTATCAGAAAAGTAAATAAATATAATTATTGCATCCATTACAATATCTTAAACAGTCCTTAATACCCTAAAAAAAAAATGTATTAAATTGTTTCTTTTTTCCTCTATGATATTGCAAACAAACTTTTATAGTTTAGGCAGGTCATAGAGGGAAAATTAGTATTGTACGTTAAAATAATACATATTAAAACTTAATATAAAATTGTACATAAATACAGTGTCGTAAAATTGCACTTAAATATTAATAAACTGAAACTGAAACCATGTTGCTTTCTAAACCCTGATTGTTGTATAGGTAAAACGTCCTCACTTTTAAATGATCGGTTAATCTTATGCTAACTACTTTTTCCATGAGCTTAGACATTTTTTGAAAACAAACAGTTTGAAAAGAACAAATTGTATTTATTGAAAAGTGTGCTTTGGTGGTGTCAAATTTTATTAGAGGACAGTTTGCTGTACATTTTTTAATATAATCAGGGTGTCTACTAATCTGGAAAACCTGGGATGGTCAGGGAATTTATTTTAGTCAAGGAAAACCTGGAAATAATAGGAAATTTATTAAGATAAGCAATATAACCAGGAACTTTTACTTTCAGATAGATAATTATTAGTACAAACTATTAAATTTGTTAGAACTATCTCTTAGATGAAGACTATGAACTAGATAGATTTTTCACTTGTGCTATTTCACTATTTCTGTATTTTTGTTTTATTGTTGATTCTGATTAATTTAAAAAAGAGAGACTAAAAAACAATGATTATAGAAACAATCATTATCAAAGATGAACATTTTAGTAAAAAAAAAAACAGTAGCTGGAAACTCCCCACTAGGTTGAAATTAAATGTGACAGTAAAGCTGTAAAGTTGTTGAATAGGAATGCATGTGACGTGACAAGTTTCACAGTGCAACGGCTCCGCACATCGACTGTGGCACGCGAAAAGCGATCTTATGCTTCACATTTGCTTTGCTTTTTTAAATTATTTTCATGGAAATCAAATTGAAAGTGTGATATATCGTTGAAATCGGAATTTTAAATGCTTTTCAATGATTTAATTACAAATTGTAAAATAAACAACTTGTGCCAAAATGGCAATAAACGTAATCTGATTTCAACTAAAACCTTTCCAGATCTTCTAAAGAAATCCTCATGTCAAGTTTCATCCAAATCCATTTGGTAGTTTCACCGCTATCGTGCTAACACGCACGCACACACATACACAGATATTTTTCAAAAACCACTTTTTTGGGTTCCTGGGACCTCAAAACGTAAAGATTTAATGTTATCTCAATTTTCGATTTTGGACCAACTTTAGTAACCTACAATTTTCTGGGGAGGTTTAAATGCAAGAACTTTTTTATTGTGTCATAGGATTTATAATTTTGAGCTGAATACATACTAAGTTAAAAACTTGGGATTTAGATAAAACAATACCTGGAAAACCCACAAAAGTCATGGAATTTTAAGATTTAGTAGACACTCTGTGTAAGAAGATCTATTATTAAGAGAACAAATACAATGTGTGCTTTTCAAATTGAGTTTGTTTTCAAAGAATTCTTGAAATCGACAGTTTTGTCAAAAACGGTTGGAATGATCAAGTGTGCCTTTTTTACCTAAAAAAGACTCCTGCGTGACGTTTTTTAATCAGAAGTGCGATGTTTCATAAAAAGAAAGGAAAAAATATTTATCATCAGGTATATACATAATCAGAAAATACACTTGGTAAAATAGGGAATAAACTTCGATGTAATTGGGCTATTGAAAGCGGAATGCATGGGGTCGACGCAGTCAAGCGGTGTTGGTATGAATGAATACCAATGCCTTGCATTGATCTACGGACAAGGTGTGGTTTACCTGCACAGATACACGTTTACATATTGCGAACTTCAATTTCCGAATCTGTATAGATCATGAGATGTCCTCCAAGGAGTAGCATGATGTGATACATAAGTTATTGTTTCTTAGCTTAAAAAATGTTCCTTTATCAAATTTGGAGATCGGTCAAGAGGTAGTTCTGATATTTCAAAAAAAATACAACTCTGACACCCGGTATCTTTTTCCACGGCAACAATTTACTAAATTTCGGTTATATCCTCATATTTTGGTCCAAAAAATATACCCTTGAATAATTTCCTACTATTAACGGTCCACCCTGTATATCCTGAGAACATAATTATTATTTTTAAAGAAGGCTGAAATGATATAACTATTGTCAACTCTTTCCATGGCTTGACTTCTCTCATTTTCATAAAGCTCAATCTATCAGTAAATATCAAAATTGAATTTAGATTATTGTGAGCTTATAGTCCATGGTTCCTGCTGTTGTAACTTCTATTACTCTTAAGTTGAAATAGGTGAGGAATGCTTAATATAAAACTCAGACTTTTAAGTTGAGTTAAGTGCATTTTTGCAAATCTTAACCATAGTTAATTTTTTTGTCGATTATATAATTCGATATTTCATCCCATATTATTATTAAAGAAAAGGTATGCAAGTATTAGTCAATGTTGTGATAAGGATTGTAAAAGAAAGTTCAAATATGTATACAGAACGTGCTATTAAAAGCAGTATTATATTTGTGATGCACCTTGTATATGGAAACTAATACAAGAATTATGCTGGTTGTGATTTTTTATATATCCAATTGGTTAAAACTTATAAATAATAAAAAAATTTAGTTTGTCACACATAAATTGGACTGTATTGTTAAGAAGCTTCCAGAATTTAATAGAAATTATTCACTTTTTTAATTATTGAAATGGTAACCTTGCAAATTGTGACATTTTTTTCAGTGCTAATACTTTTCACTAAGTAATAGAAAGCAACAGGTGTTGTGTTAATCTTTACAAGAAGTGTTGTACTTTTTGTTAAAATCTTATATTTTTATAATAGAACTCGATTTTAATTTTTTTGTTGATGTTTTTTTATGTTCATAAATAAAGTCATTGATCTGCTAAAATGTTTTAATTTCCCTGAATTGCGTGATCACAGACTAAAACAACCAGATATTTCTCTAATGACATATGATGGTTTACATATGAATCGAGTCCAGGCAGGTGCTGATTTGTGAAGTAATCTGCACATTTTATTATCGTAATATTCACTGTGATAGTTTATGTTAACCACATTTCTCATATTTTCATCTTCTGGACATGATTCTAGCAACGTCACAATCAGGAATTTGCATACTTCTCCAATATTCTTAAAAATTTTCAGGATCATAGTTTCAGTGAACAAACACAATAATAAACCAAATAGTTGATAGACTCAACCTTTACTTGGTGAAAATCCATTATCGCTAATGAAATAAAAAACACTAAACTGTTTTTCACGTTTTCACATATATTACGTCAACATGACGATCGTTTCGCTAAAACATTAGCTTCATTAGATGAGCACACTGCTACACTACTCACAAATTGAACTTCTTGGACCTTAAATACATGAAATTGAATTACCTGAAAACTAATTAGCATAAAATTGCGATTAAGTAAATAATCACAAAGACAATTAGATCAGCTGGAGATGTTTGGCCCAGGATAGGATCATCTGTAGATTTTTTCGTCAAATAGATAATTAATCAAGAAAATGTTTAAAATTTCAAGGAGTAGGATATCGCTTCCACGTATCTGCAGCGACTTCAAGCCAGGCGATGATCCTTCAAAAAACTTTCTGTGAAAGCAAAAACTAGTTTGTATATTTGCACATAATTTAATAGTATATTATTTAATGAGCGATGATATAAGAAATAACTCGCGTTTGCAAATGTAAATCATCAAGAGTTATTTCCATTATCGCAAGTTGAATACTATAGGAGCTTTATCTATGGTTATAATAAATATTAATTCGTTCACAATTCACTGAATGATAGTTCCGACGAAGGTGTTGAAGAAAATATTTTGATTTGGATACGGATAATTCAATGGTGTTAATTATTAATATTATTAATTGAAGCGAAAAAAACTGTTAAATACAGTACCTATATTGACAACTTTCATTCAATTAGTTTTTAGAAATATTTTGTAAGACTGATTTTCCCGAAATAAAGTATATTATTATTATTAAGGAGAGGATAGTGGGGTTATGAAGTTCACCAATGCGAACTTATATGTTTTTAACAAAACTTCAACTCATGCCTAAGACTAACATATCCAAAAGCATGGCGCCCGGTATAGGTAATAAATACTCGTAAACCTAACAAAAATCCAAACAACATCGAAAACTATAGACCAACTAGTTTAGTGTCAGCCCTGGCAAAAGCACAAAACAAATACCAATATAGCTTACATACTAACCACTGCACTACCCAACAGTTCGTTCGATTTGGTGAGATCATCACTAGCAATGTAAATTTCACCGTTATTCAAAACAATACGATAACCCCTGTAAATTCTACAAAATTTTTAGGAACAGTAGTGGACAGCCAAATGAACTGGGTCCTACATATTGACTGTATGTCCAAAAAATTAAATAAAGCATATTACTTGTTAAAAAACCTGAAAAACAAACTTGACGTAGATTCATTGATGTCAGTTTATTATGCACACTTTTTTTCAGCAATCAGCTGCAATATTATTGTCTGGGGTCTGTCCGGTGACATAAACAGAATATTTGTGCTGCAGAAACGTATAATTAGAATGATGTTCAATCTTGACATCTATACCTCCTGTAGACCCACATTTCGTGACAGGAAAATTCTAACAGTCACCAGTATATACTTACTTAAAATTTTGACATACATTCATGGAAAAAGGACTTTACTAACTAAACACTCTGATATCCATACCATCAACACCAGAGGAAAAAACAATATCTGTCAAAATAAACATTAGTATTCAAAATATGAGAAATCACCACTATACTCTGGCACCCGATTGTATAACCTGTTATCCACTGACCTACAATGCTTACCGATCTCCACTTCTAAAAGAACTTTAAAAGAATACCTAAGTTCAAATTGCTTTTATACCATTGACGAGTTCATCCAGACCATTAATTAGCCTATATATTACATAAACTCTCCTTTTTATCGTTATGTGTATATTATATATTTGAAATTTGTATGTCTTATACTTTTACACTTGTACTTTTTTTTGACTTGTCTTATCTATTGTACTCAATAGCACAAAGAATGAATAAATTTTTGAATTTTAATTTGAAATCGAGGTCATTTTACAGGAATTGTCGCCCTTGACCTCGAAAAAGCCTTCCACAAAGTCTGCCATCCTGGACTGTTATATAAACTCCTCGTCACAGGTATATCCATTCGTATCGTGAATATAATACAATCATATCTTACCGAAAGAAATATTCTGCCCCCACCCTTTCTGTAGGCCCTCAAGGTTCAGCCTTGGGGCCAGTCCTATTCAATGTACAATATACCCATGACCTACCCGGACCGACAGATTACAGAAACAATATCTGCCTTTACGCTGATGACACAGCACTTATCTCAACTTCAATTAACACAGAAATCATGACAATCTTATTACAAAACCAACTTAATAGAACCATTGAATTCTATCACAACAAACAAGTTAACCAACAAAAAACACATGCGGCATACCTCACAAAAAGATTTAAAACACCCCAGTCACTACAAATAAACAACCAAGAATTACAATGGGAAAATAAGATGTTACCTCGGTGTCTACTTAGACAGAAAAGTGAATTTCGTAAAACAAGTCGACTATGTTAAAAGTAAATTTTACAGTAGAATGTGATCACTGTACTCCATACTAAAACAAGTACCCATATACACAGCCAGAGTTATTTATAAGACGTACTTGAGACCCATAATATATGCATCACCTATATGGTATCCAGTTATCAAGAACACAACAAAACCGACTTCAAACATTACAAAATAAAGCCCTAAAAATATCTGGTAATTTACATTATAGAAGACAAATTAACCATATACATAATATAACAGGAACACCTCTATTACAAAAATACATCTTAAAACATCTGATTCCCAACTTTGCTGAAACCCTGCTTACATCTGACAATCGACACTTTTAGACCTTCTAATTACCAAATTCCCACATGCACCAAAACAACACCACTGATTGAATTACATATATACTCCATAATAATAACAGTACTAACACCCTAATTTGAAATTTGAAAGAATACAAAAAAAAAATAACAATAAACAAATAAAAATCCAAAAAATTACTACCTAACAGCATTAAAAAGCCAAAAAAGAAAAGAATTAAAAGATTCGATACAATATAAGAGCCATAAATGTAAACACAAACTGAAGAGCCAATAAAACACACATGTAATGCACCTAACACTAACAACCAAACAGTTTTCTGGCCCAATAATATAAAAAAACAATAAACACAAGGAACAGATAAACAGTTCAACAACTAAACAAAACACCTAATATAGACAGCCCAAAAATGGAGGCAAGTTAAAATATACTATTATAGAGTATTGTATCACGGGTAGGCACCGACAAAGGTGGACACCGCCTGCATCCAATAAGTAGCAAATGCTGTAGAGCTATGAGGTTCTAGGATTTTAATTGTGTCTCCTAGCTGTATTCCAAATTTCAACTTTCTAGGTCATATTGAAAATTTATTGATGATTTCTGAAAATAATACGATAGCTTTTCTTGATGCTTTATTTTTTGTACATCCAAAATTAATAGGTTTGTCACATTATATATTTATTTTTGTTAAAAAAGATATGTGGAAGTACACAATTGATTATATAAAATAGCATCATATTTTCTTAAATATTACAATGTATAAAAATACAAAAATTGCAAGGTAAATATATACAAATTACACACACAATAATTATCCTAACGTGTACAGGTAACTTCAACTGGAAATGTAAATTCATTAATTTATGCCTGCATAAAAAACTATACCATAATATTTAATAAAGATACTCTATGCATCTAATCTTGTCAGTATTAGTACACAATTATATATTTTTTAAAACGCTCCAATTTTAACGACTTTTCAACCAATTAAATACATTGTTGATTTTAGAATCTCCTGTACACTATCATTATCCAGCAGTACATTATAAAGTGTATATAAAGTAATTATTCAGTAATAAATAATATGTCTTGTAAAAATAAAAACTAAGTAGCAGTATTTAAAACAAATACCTACTTGTCAATTATATGTTATCAGTTAAATATTCCATATTTTCGCTATTGACCTCATTTTGCACTTTTTCTTCTTTTAGCTTGTGATACAGTAAAAGAGATGCCTAGAAAAAAAATTAAAATAAGTTCACCATGAAAATTAGATTCATATTTTATAACGCGGACAGATATCTTTTTGAATGAGACCTATTAAAAATGGAATTGACCTGTAGAATCTCTACAAAATTATGAAATTCAGTTTATTATACATAATGTAATAAATAGTATATTATACATTAAGCGTGGCTGATAGTACTAGGCTAATAAACGTGAGTGTAATTACTTTTTTATGTCTACTCAACAGAAAACTCATCACTTGAAATTATTTTTTCACAACAAACTTGTGCAAATTAGTAAACAAAAACCTCACAGTATTTTTAGAATGTAAACAAAATCTAGAACTGCAAGACAGAACTTTCACTTTTTTTTACTGCATAAAAATGTTCTACCATACTAAAAAATAAGATATGCAAAATATGACACCTTAATTCCCAGTAATAAATTTGTTATAAATTATTAAAGTTTCGCTCGCGAGTGAAGCGTTTCAAACAGGTTCAATAGCCCAGAAGTAGTCGTGACGCCTCACCCTTCAATATACAAGCGACGACAGAGATCCCAGCACTTGACCGCTTTATTTCATAGTTCATTCAGTAAATACAAGCATCACCATCAATTTAAAGTGCATATTTAAAATGGAAACAAACACTTCTTATTTTAAATATTGCATTGTGCCGTTGTGTAAGAATACTACAGTGAAAGTGCCAGATAAAATATTTATAATATTGCCAGAAGATAAGATTCGTCAATCAAAATGGCTAAAAGCATGTAGAAGAAATGAAAAAGACATTTCACAGAGCAGTGAGTCTCTACATGTGTGTGAAGATAATTTTAATTTAAGTACATTATTAAATACTATTAAGTAATAATTACTTTATGTCTGTCTACTAGTTTTTCGCAGGAGGGTAATAAAATACTTATATGGGTAGTGTTGTGTTGTAAATAAGCTAGTTTTTTTAGATTTATTTTGAATAGTGTGCCATGTATAATAAGATTAAAAAGTTTCTTGCTATAAATGCTATATGCTATAAAATTATAATAATTCCTTCGTACTGTGGGAACAAGGGTCCTCCACTATCGATTTGTTTAAAGAACCGTAGAAAACAAGCATAATAAGGGGATTAGAAAAAACCTAATTGCAGTAATTGACCAATGGTTCCGAATTATTGAATTTTAATTAGGGTAGGATTAAAGGAAGGATGTGTATACAATGTTAGAAAATAAGATTAGTAGATAGAATGAAATTTAGTGATACTAAGTAAAGGTAATTTCCTGGTGCAAAAGTAAACAGCTACTTGTTATTATACTCTTCGCAAATACAAAACGAAGAGTACTTTGTATAAAAGATGCCACCATAAACATATCCACTTTTGGCAAATTATCAGATTGGCCCTTTGAAAAACCTTCATCGGTCATTTTAAAATATCTGTACAACTACAATAAGCGATACTATAAAACACAATTATACAGGGTGTCTCACCGGGAACTGAATCGAATTTTGAAAATTTAATTAGTTACTAATGTCGGTGTGGCCAATCCAACTAAAATAATTAGAAGCATGGGGTATTTCCGGTTATACTGGAAGTCAATACCAACTTGCTTATTTTAAATGGAACACCCTATATATTTTCGACTTTTCGAGATGACAATAAAATTCTGAGTTCAGGCATGTAGCACACCCTATACCTAAACCCAGTAGTTTCGAAGATATTTGACATTTTATAAAAAATTTGACAGGTGCAACGGTTTGCAAGAACCATTATAACGTTTTCTGTGTAGGACATCCTCATTTGTTCTTTGGCACTGAGAAAGAACACAAGGAGAACTACGTTCTACAACTGAAATAAATTCAATAATATCATACCAAGTGTTCCGTTTTTCGCGTTACATTTTGTCAACTTCAAACCGCGAATACTTGTTTAGATCAAATGAAACACCCTGTATTTTTTTACGTCAAGTTGTGTAAAATTGAATTCCTTTTTTTCTGATATTAGCATTGAGGGGTTCAAGTTTTCAACTCAAAGAGGGGGAGGTGTTCTGTGTTTAGTGAAAAAGAAACACAAACCATTTCTAGTTGGTAAAAGTGAAAGCACTGACTTTCATGTCAAAAAAATAAACTGTGTTGTCTGTTGTCTGTGTATTAGGTCTGGGTCCAACCTGGCAGCATATGCAAACTTTTTGCATTCCATACAAAATTATTTCCGATAACCTTTATTCTTGGAGATTTTAATATTCCTGAAATTAGAAATAGAACTTATAATCTTGCAAGTGGTTCAGCTAAGGCCAGGACAATTTATGATAGAATAGAATAGAATATCTTTATTTTCCAACTAGACTGAGACATCAGTATGGGCATCGTCAAACACATTATAAATTGCTAAGTTACATTGAGAATTAAACAAAATTACAATTAAAATTACAATTAAAAAATAGGCAGATAGTTGCAGAAGCATTATTTATCTATATTTAATATAAAATCAGTCAATAATTATAAAAAGATATTTTGTTATTGGGTAAAAGTTACATAAATTCTATGATTTAAAATTCCTAGAAAAATATATGTTAAAAGAAATATATATATAAGTACCTACTGGAGTAAAATTTAAAAAAAGAAAAAACACTTTAAAAGATATAAATATATATATAAATAAAATATATGTTTCAGATTTATAAAAGTCATCTATAGAAGAAAATTACGTTGTATTTATGTAGTCGTTTATGGAATAAAATGCATGAGTTTGTAGATAGTTTTTTAACGAATGTTTAAATTTGTACAATGTATTTGAATTTCTTATGCGATCGGGAAGTTTATTATAAATGTATATACCGGAATAATAAAGGCCTTTCTCAAATCTTGTTGTTTTATGTTTAGTTGGCTGCAATTGTATTGTATGTCTTGTTTCATAGGTGTGGTTTTGTGAATTATGCTGATATAATTTTATATTATTACGAACAAAAATTGCAACTTTGTAAATATACAGACAGGGTAAGGTCATTATTTTTAGGGATTTAAATAGGTCTCTACATGTCTGTCTGTTACTGGATTTAGTGATAATTCTAATTACCTTTTTTGAATCCTAAATACTTCTATTGCTCTACTACTATTTCCCCAGAATTCAATACCATAAGACATAGCGGAATTAAATGATCCATAATATATGTTAACCATTTGCTCTGTACTACAGTATTTAATCATTATTCTCAAAGAAAAACAAATTTTTGATAATTTTTTGCACATACATTCTATCTGTTCATGCCAATTAAAGCAATTATCTATATAAATTCCTAGAAGTTTTGTACTATTTTTTTATGTTATTTCTGTGTTTATTATGTTTATCTTAAAGGCATCGCTTATAGTGGAATAGTGCAATATCTCGGTTTTTTCCGAATTTAACTTAAGGCCATTTTCATTTAACCACGTCACTATATTATTTACAGTTTGTTCCGTCTTTGTTTGTAGAGTGACTTTATTTTTGTTTCCGAGGATGGTAGTGGTGTCATCGGCATACAAAATAATTTTTGAGTGTTCTATGTGTAATGGCAAGTCGTTAACATATATTAAGAATAGTAAGGGTCCCAGTATTGACCCTTGTGGTACGGATATCGGGGATATATAACATATAAGTATGATTTGTATTCAATAAATGATATTCAAAATCATGTAAACAGCAGTTTAGATTTAGTATTGACCAACATGACTGGTGTCTCTATCCGAAACCCCTCTAGTACCAATAGATATTTGGTTATAATTTCTGTTTTATCGTTTGCACATTATATATTAGTTTTAATCCCTTTTGTATAAATCTGAAGTAAAAGTGGATAATTACTTGGTGCCTTTATATTGCGTAAATGTTATGGATACTGTATAAAATACCTATAGGTCAAATAGATGTCGTTGGATTATATAATGTAATAAAATACACACAAAAACACTGTAGTCGTGCATTGTTGGTTGCCCAAAACGCCAAAAAGGTTTTAGTGTATTTTCTAGTTACCTTTATGGTGTGAATGGAACTTTCATGTTTACTGCTCCTGGTTTAAAAACAGACTATAAGACTGCAATAGGTGCAGACAAAGTACCAACATATTTTTATAAAGCTTATGTGGATTTACTGGTGCTCCCTCTACAAATAATATTTAACATATATCTTTAAACGAAAGGAAATTCCTAGATAAATTCAAGGTTGGTCGAGTCACTCCCACACATAAAACAGGAAATACACGCGTTATAACAAACTATCGACCTATTACAGTTTTACCTGCCCCATCAAAAATACTTGAACGTGTAATATATAACAGAATGTACTCTCATGTTTCCTCAGTCCTTATTGAATAACAGCATGGTTTTGTTAGTAAGACATCTACTGTTAGCAACCCATGTGTATTTTCAGATTATGTCGCTCATAAAATAGAGAAATCCCAGGTGGTCGCTGTATACAATTTATTTATTTATTTGGTAATAAATACTCAACAGGTACAAACCCTATTATAGAGTATTGTGAGAACATACAATATAATATAATACACACATACACACATACAAACAATATAAACATACAAAATAAAATAAATCATATATCATTAGCTAACATGAACAAAGATAGATATTCATATGGGTAACTTAATAAATACATGTCTAGATATCACAGAGATTACATCACATCATTTAATATATTTTTTAATCTACTTTGAGTGATATGAAAAATATCCACAGTATTTTGTATATTATTATATAGTGAACACATTCGATGTAACGGTGAGTTAATTTGATTGTTAGTATGAGCCGTTTCTAGGTAGAATGTTCTAAAATTTCTGATGGAATGGGTCGGGACATTTAGATGAATTAGTGATAGATATGAGATATCGTTCATACCATTATTTATTATTTTGTGTAAATACATTATACAAGTTATTTTTCTACGTTTCTCTAACGTATTAAAATTATATTGTAATAGGAGATCTTGTTTTGATATGGTTATATCATATACTCCAGTTTCTTTATAGTTAAGATATCTTAAGAATTTATTTTGTATTTTATCGATGTTATATATTTGATACCTATAATGTGGACACCATATTATGGCACAATATTCCAAAATACTTCGAACAAAGCTTATGTATAATTGTCTAATGCATTTAAGATTGGTGAACTGTTGTGAGTTTCGCACAATAAATCCATACATTTTACTAGCTTTACTTGTTATGTTCATGATATGTTTATTGAAGGTAATTTGACTATCAAATGTTACACCTAGATCTCTCATCTCACTCACCCTAGCCAATGCTACTTCCTGTATTGTGTAAGTGTAATTAACAATGTAATGTCTTCTTGTAAATGACATTGCATTACATTTATTAATGTTGAAAAATAGTTTGTTTTCTATTGACCAAGTATATACATTGTTTAAATCATTTTGTAATTTTAGACAATCTGCTTGTTCATCAACTTTAATAAATATTTTCAGATCATCCGCAAATAATAAGACGTTAGATGATGTAACTAACTTTGTTATGCTATTAATAAAAATTAGAAATAGCAGTGGCCCCAGGTTAGATCCTTGAGGAACACCAGATGTAGCTATAAAAGACTTTGATACATATCCTTTCATAAATACTCTTTGCTTTCGATTCTGTAAATAACTTGATATAAGCTCAATTAGATTTTCGTGAAAACCAAATGACCTATCAAAAGCATCAATAGAGGTAATCATAACGTATTAATAACGAAACTATAGCATTGATGACGACTGCAATATTTACTATCATATCTTACTAATCGACCACAATATGTCAAATTTAATGACTGTTACTCGCATGCATTCGTATCAACATCTGGAGTACCACAAGGTTCGGTATTAAGGCCCTTGCTTTTTGTAATGTTTGTCAATGATATCTCCGATTATATTAAGCATTCAAATTTTTTAATGTATGCAGATGACCTAAAACTTCCTTCAAATCAACGCCATAAAAGACACTGATAGGTTACAATTTACATACTGGCTTACACACTTCTTTCTGGCGACAAGTTATGGCATCTGTTTTTTTATCTCAACCATGGCTTTATATTAACAAACTTTGTTCGGAAAAACTGAAATTCGCCGATCTTTTTGGTTTCTTATTGCTATTTTCCATTATGACAAACAGAGTACCCACAGACGTCATATACAGACAAAAAAAAACGAAAATGTTGGGTTAGAAATTCCGAATTTATGTTATTGCCTGTTCACAAATATCTATTTCTTTAGTGGTTTATCACGTCTACATTTAAATTTATTTTTAGTTACAGAATTTAATAATGTATTTCAACTCACAAAATAATTTACTATTAGTATTGATTTTAACCTTTTTAAATAATTTTCTTTATAAAATACATGAAACACAACAGGAACGGGTACTTACTCTTTAAATATAATACAAATTACTAATTCCGGCAACATTGTCTACATATCATCTAACTAGAACTCTGCTGCCAAATTTACATTTTATATAGCTGACGGCTTTCTAACTGCCAGTTGACTGAAGGCAGGATAACCACTTTTTAATTTAACAGTGACTTTAACAGCCATTTATAGTTGACTGGCAGCTACGTAACAGTAACATTTAACCCTGCACTGATAAACCTGCCCTTAGATTAATAATAAGCTATACAGCATTTATACTTACATATGCATCAATTGCAGCATATCTTTGTTGGACTTTTGACAATGGTATAATGTGCCACTTACTCATTCTTACTTTCCTATCCTTACTGATTTTCATCAGAAGCTAAAATTAATGAATGAAGGATCTGCTTACATGTACAATTAGATATACAATTACCATGTGCTCAACTAAGGCTGCTAAACTCCATCTTTTCGTGAATGGTAAAAAAGAATTGGCCATGACACCTAAATCGATACAATTCTCAACTAATTTATCTGAGTCGAAGCCTGCAAAATCTCTCGCCAACTTTCGTACATCACTGAAAAGAAAAGAATTGAGAAATCTCAATTTCAAAAATTACACAACATTGACATTTGTTAGCACCTACCACTTAATATTATTTCCTGCTAGTCTTACATTTGGATGTGCTAAGAATTCGCTTAAACTTTTCGGTAAGTTTTTGAATTTACTGACGTGCAAGATATAACACATATTTAAGTCTGGACTTATCTGAATTACGGCCGTCCTATCTGGGCCAGTTTGGAAATTAAAACTCCATTCCATGTCAAATCCTACCACCATCACTTCTTCCTTCTTTTTCGCGGTCTCCCTAAAAAATTAGCTAATAAGAAATCTGTAGTGATGTTGCAGCTACACGACTTAAAATATCTGCGCTTGTTTGTCCAACATTGGCTTTGCTTAGACTGGGTCTAGTAAATGGACAGTAGAAATAGTAACGTAACCAACCATGTGACAATGTTGCCACTCTTATATACTGGCAAGAAGGTTGAACCGGAAGTTACATCAACTTTTTTTTCTTAAATGGAATGACTATATTTTTTTTTATGGTTTCTCATTAAGCATAAATTTCTAAGTGCAACAGTTTTTTCAGATGTAAAAAATTCCAAAAAATAAGTGAGATACGAATAATTTTTAAATTTTGTCAAATGAATGCGATGTAAAAAAATTACTAAGTAGGCTATGGAAATTATTAGTAAGGTTGTAGACTTGTCTGTATAGCAGAAAATAGTTGTTTGAATTACTGATACGTACCAGTATTTTTAGTTTTTGTTCAAGAAAACGGAGTTTCATTTTCATTTCTGTAGGGGTCCTATGAAATTTTTTTTAATGGAACTGTGCTATTTCTTTTATTAATCAGAAATAATGATTCATAAACTATAATTTTTTCGCCATTAATCATTTCTTAACGATATCCTTCGTAATAGTAGAAGTATTTTTAAAAAGTAAACACAAATTAAACAAGAAATAATTTTAATAGGTATAACGTTACAACCATGAATAAATTACGAGGAATAACAAAACTATTTAAAACCTAAATTATAATAAACCATTATAAAAATTGTTCAAACAAATTAAACAAGAAATAATTTTAATAGGTATAACGTTACAACCATGGATAAATTACGAGGAATAACAAAACTATTTAAAACCTAAATTATAATAAACCATTATAAAAATTGTTCAAACTGTTCACCGTTATGATTAATACACAGAGTAGCGCGACTTATCGTTGCACGTCTAACATTCTGTAATTGTTGAGATGTTATTTGTGCAATTTCGTGTTGAACTCTTTCTTCCAGATCTTGCCTTGTGGTTGGAGCAGTCATGAGACTCTATTTTTCAAATGGGCCTAAATAAAAAAATCGAGTGGGGTTAAGTCAGGCGACCTTGCAGGCCATCTGACTGGACCATGGGTCCCAGTCCAACGATCTGGAAATAATTGATTTAAGTAATCCCTAATGATAATAGCATTGTGTGGTCCAGCCCCTTCTTGTTGGAAGTAAACCTCATCAATACTGGTATTGGGAATTTGATTAATCTGTGGAACTATTATATTTTGTAGAAATTCTAGATATCTTGGTCCAATTAGAGTTTCGTTAAAAATTATTGGACCTATGACATGGTCGCCCAGTACGCCTAACCAAACATTGAAGCCAAACCGCTCCTGAAACCGCCCCTGTCTCATAATGTGAGGATTATGAATTGCCCAATACCGAGTGTTGTTTCGATTAAATAACCCAAGGTTTGTAAATCTCGATTCATTAGTGAACAAAATGTTTTGATAAAATTCCCATTTCTTAATAACTGTAACCAATTACAAAAGGTTATTCTTCGTTGATAATCATTCTCATACAAAAATTGATGCAATTGATATTTATAAGAACGGTAGTTTTTTCTTTAAAATTTTTCTGGCTGATTCTTTGGAAAATGGTGATTCATGTTCAATTTGTCTTATCGAAATGGTTGGGTCAACATGCACTAAAGCTAATACATTAATTTCCGTTTCTTCATCGACAATAAATCTTTCTTCAATTTCTACATTAGGTTCAGTTCTAAATTGTTGCTCTAACCGGGCGAAAAAGTTTCTCGGAGGTTGTCTTCTTTCTGGATATCTCCGTCCATCCAAACTTTGTGTTCTAGTTGCATTACGTCGAGTCTTTCCATAAATAATGATCATGTCAACTTTTTCATCTCGAATAATTTTCAGCCATTTTATATTAATTTTCTTGTTTATAACAACTTTAGTAGGTACACTTGCTTCAGAAAATTAGTGAGTAAGTCGAGACTATCAATTGTTTCGAATGTCTGTCATATTCATGGCTATCTGCAATTTTGAATTTAAATGTGGATAGGTACATTATTAAAATGATTTGTTGGCGCTAACTTTTTAAAAATACTTCTATTATTACGAAGGATATCCTTAAGAAATGATTAATGGCGAAAAAATTATAGTTTATGAATCATCATTTCTGATTAATAAAAGAAATAGCACAGTTCCATTAAAAAAAATTCCATAGGACCCCTACGGAAATGAAAACAAAATTCCGTTTTTTTGAAAAAAAACTAAAAATACTGGTACCCATCAGTAATTCAAACAACTATTTTCTGCTTTACAGACAAGTCTACAACCTTACTAATAATTTCCATAGCCTACTTAGTAATTTTCTTACATCGCATTCATCTGACGCGGCCATTTTGAAAAAAATTAAAAAATTGTTCGTATCTCACTTATTTTTTGGAATTTTTTACATCTGAAAAAACTGGTGCACTTAGAAATTTATGCTTAATGAGAAACCATCAAAAAAATATAGTCATTCCATTTAAGAAAAAAAAGTTGACTTCTTTAAAGTGAAGATATGGCACCTCTCTATCACATCGTGCAAGCTTGTAGCTGGATTCGTCGCTTGGCGGCCACACTATACGGGCCCGGTCGTGAGGCACAAAGTGCTTCAGTTTTTAAAATGAAGATATGGATCCGACCGACATTCGTACCAAATGGCATCTCTCTTTCACATTGTGCAAGGTTCGAACGCTTAACTCCACTATATTATTATTATTTTAGTTTATATACAACACACATCTTAGTACGGGAGCTGAGTGGTCTTTCAACACATCATCGTTTTATGCACTATTAAATATTTTTATCGTTTTATGAATGATGACTCACAAAATACTTCTGGCTGGGCACCTCCTATCGAATACATCATGAGTTATCAGTTTTAAAAATGGAGTCATAGAATATGATCATTGCGAATTTTTTTTTAGATTGAGAATGTTTATTTAAACATTTTGAACATAGAAAAATATTTCCAGAAACTCGGTGAGTGAATTAGCCAGAATGGAATATGTATCCAAATTTAGAGAAAATTCAGATTTTTATTGTATATTTCATCTCAGAAAATTCTAAACTAACAGGCTGACATATGCCAGAAGTTTATTCTATCGTCATTTATCTTTGGCATAGTTAAACGTCGTTACTTTCAGTCTACGTTAAACGTAAACCGTGGGTCAAACTGATTCAGTTACCATGGAAACAATTTCAATGATTTGGCAGATAGTTAAAGTTTAACGGAGACCGAAAGTAATCCCTAGCTCACACAAGGTAACAATGAGTCTCCATAGAAACCATCTAGCTTCTGGGCTATATACAGAGTAACATTTGCAAGGAAAATCCCCATAATATTGTAACTTTTTGATATCAATAAAGCTGTAACAACCAAAAGACAGCGTGTAGTTATATGTTATACATATGTAAATACATAATACTCACAGCAAATTATCACATATCATGGCACAATCTATCAAATCTGTATGATATCGTACTTTTCCTTTATACTGTATGTATTTTAAATCCTTGAAGGCTTCTTTTTTCTTTTTCTGTAAATAAAGAAATGATAATTATGCTTAATTATTTATTTTAAATTTACCTATATTACGATAACATAAACTGATAAAATATTAAGCTGATATAAGTCGGCAGCTTGCTGCTTCTGGAAGAGAACGATCTACTAATGCAAGCTCCTGACTTGTCAGCTAGTGCCAAATTCACAAAAGGAAAATTTCACCTGTTGTCAGAATACACTGGCCAAAAGCTAGAAACTGTTCCATTATTAAAAAATATTATTGAATACAATGTTTATTATTCAAATTGCTGCTCAAAACTACATCATAAATTGTTTTTTAATATCCTTAAGTATTCTTATATTAATATTGAAAAGAATCTATTTTGTACAAGAATATTTTCAAAACATTGCGAGGAAGATTAACCTATAGAATATTCAACAATTATATAAAAACTTCAATAAAACCTGCAAATTGCATCTAGATTTACTCATAAAAAACAAATACCTACATATTAATTATCATATGCTTTAATGATTTTATTATTTGTATTTACTTACTGCTTGTAGTTCCTGTTCTTCTTTTTCAGCAGGTGGTATTTGAGACTGTAATATTCTAATACTTCTTCTAAGCGTTCCAACACTCTCAACCATTTTTGGTAAATCCATAACAGTCCAAATTGATGAAAAAGTTATTAATTACTTGTTTACAGCGAGCTTACCTCGACATATCAAACTAACCAAGAAACCGTAGCTAGCGCGGGAAAATCTTGGGGTGCGTTCGAATCTCCGAAGAAGAATGCTGGCTTCGTAAAATATGGGTTAGGAACCCGTTCCACATCTCCAAGAAATGAATCTTTTCTGGGACACTGAATTTGAAAAATGTCAAAATATTGTCAGTTGCTATATCGAAGATATAATTTTTAGAAAACATTGAATTTTAATAAAATGGAATATACAATGGATAAAGCTAACGTTCCCATTTCTAAAAACGTTCAACCACTGAAAGCTATAATACACGGCCCACCTGTTGCCGGAAAAACAAGATTAGCTAAAAGACTTTGTCAACGGTATGGAGCTCATTATGTATCTGTTAAATCAATGATAGAAGAAACCCTGGAAACTTTGGTAAGGATTTATAAGCTGATTGCTATTAAAAATTAACATTTTGATATATCCGCATTGGAAACTGTTATTCCAGTTTATGTTTATACTGACATAGTGTCTAAGTATATTTGTTAATAGTTAACATATCACATGTCCTAAAGCTAAAGGGGGCTATATCTGAAGTTGTTTCCACAAACACCAAAACAGTTGATTACACTCGAATATTAACACTTGACGCACGTTTCGCCAACCATGTTTGCATCATCAGGAGATTATTAAAAGTAATAATATGAATTCAAAGATTTTTCAGCATTAAATTCAAATATGGGAACAATAATACAATACTTAAATGTCACTTCGTATTTTTAATCTTTGGGAATATACCTTTATTGTGTGTACGTCTCTAAACTTCAACCTCTTGAAGATGATGTCGGTCGGTAAAACAGTTTCCGCCATTAACTATAAATCCAAATCCGTCATTCTACCTACTGGTGGTAGTAATATCTTTTAAAGCTACGTGGAATATTATTACGAATTTTTTTAACATATTTATTTGAAATTTTATAATATAGCGACAGATAATTTCTACAAAAATCGAACCGGATACAGGGACACTTCAATGGCGGATTAACCTAGAGTCAACGAGGTAGTGGCTCAGGGCCCCCATCAAAGGAACCCGACTGGAAAAATCAAGTCTGTGTTTTTTTTCTTGGTTTGCCAATATCCCGATGTTAAGACTAGCAACGTGTATACCTTGGCTTTCCCTAGGGTTTTGATAGTTTCATGTATTTTCGGTAGGGTGGATGATTGGTCCTTGGTTACAGCATTAAGCTTCCAATAATCCACACAGAAACGGTTTTTTTTGCCAGATGCTTCGATTATGACTGGAGGGGAACTGTAAGGCGAGTTGCTGGGTTCTATTACACCAGCCTTTAGCATCTCGTCTATTTGTTAGTAGAAAATGTTCTTTTTATGAGGTGTCATTGGATAACATCGCTGATTTATTATGGTTGGGGTGGATAGAGTAATGACGTGTTTCGTAGTCGTGGTTGTAATTCCTTTAGTAGGTCGTTCGCCGAATATGTCGGAGAATTCCATAAATACGGGTTTAAGTAATTGTTCAGCCTCCGGTGGAATACAAATTTTTTCGTGGAGTTGTCGAAATTCGGGGGTATACCTTGTTTCTTGGTTCCAGTATACAGTTTTCCTTAACGTTTTTCCCATATATATGCACTTCCTTTCATAATCTAGATGGACACCCTCGTCGTCCAGGAATGGCATACCAAGAATAAATTCTTTATTTAATTTGTTAATTACCTCAAATTCACCCTGAGTTTTGTTACCTTGTATGTCTAGATCACGGACGATATTTCCCAATGTTGTTTGGCCTCAGCATGCCATTGCAAACAATTTTTGGTCTTTGATTTGAGGCTCGGTGTCGACGAGTCCTGCCCTGGCTATGTTGCTTTCCGCATCTATGTCAATAACAGCGTTTATTTCCTGTCCGTTTGCGAGAATCTTAATATGTGGTAATTGCCTTGATTTTCGTAAATCTTGCATTGCATGCTAATAACGGGGCAGTCTCGGTCTGCGTCGCCACGTCTTTTAGCGTTGTTTTTTCTAGGATAGTGGAAATGTTCATAATGTTCTCAGAATCAGTCTGAGTAGCCATGTTATTTATCGATTTTTCTTGAAAAATTGTAGAGATATTTAAGACATTGTCGAAATTTGGTGGAGTCGCCGGGTTGCTTATATTGTTTGGGCCGGACGCCAAGGAATCGTTATTTAGTTGTTGGATCTGGGACGGGCGCCGGCCCCTTGGGAGTTTTCCTGACGCCTATTGACTTGTTGGTTTTGCCCTGTGGTGTGGGCAATTTCTTTGCCAGTGCCATCCTCCACAAAATCGGCATGTCGTCGGTGGTCGACTTTCTTGCGTATTTTCCCCTAATGGTGCTGTCCTTTGGTTCGTGTATTTCTGGTTGTCGTATTGGTTGCCTGTCTTGGTGCCTCTTCACGGTTACTATTATTATTATTACTGTTGTTTGGACGATTTCTCCAATTGTCGTTATTGGTATTTTTCGGAAGATGATATTCTTCTACCTCTGTTGCTACAGTTAGTAACTCCTCGGGGGTATCGAAATCACTGAATCGAATTTGTGCTCTTATCCCGGGGCGTAGTTGTCTATAGATGCAGTGCGCCTTCTCTTTGGGCGGTCTGGTTGGGTCTACTCTGTTAAATAAACCTATTTTCTTAGAGATGAATAACGTAACTGATTCATTAAATCCTTGCATTTTTGTATGCAAAATGTGTTCTGCCTGAGCCCTTTTTGCTATGGTGTCGAAGGTCTGCCTCAGCCTCAATTTGAACGTTTCGTAGTCGTATACTAAATTTTTATGTGGCTCATACCATTCCTTTGCATGGCCTTTTAATTGTGACGTAATCATTATTAATTTTTCTGTTCGGTCAGTAATATTATGTTTTCGAAAATGTTCTTCCATATTAAATATAAACATATTTGCACTTTTGTGATCCAGCCCTTGGAAAGTGTGCATGGGGAGTTCCTTATAGTTTGGATAACCTTTTCCATTTTGCCCCCTTCATGACTCGTGGTAGCGTTTTGAATAGCCTGCTTAATTGCCTCCGCCATGCCCACGAAGATTTGATTTACATTTGTTTGCTACCCTCGTTGTGGGGTTGATGTGTGTAAAATCGACTCACCTGGTCGTGCAGTTTTCGGATATATAAGTATGTTGCACGGGTCCTCTTCCCTCGCTGAGGAAGATGGTTATCCTTCTAGGTGTGGCAGTTCTATTCCCTGTCGTGCCGCTGCCTCTCCTAGCGTTTTCATAACGTTTTCGTAAGATTCCATGTTCTTTTTATTGTAAAAATTGGACTTGAGAAGTTCTGGCTCTTCGATAGGTCTTCACGTAGCGTTTTTGCCTTACCTTTGAAACCCCTACTCAGTTCAGAGCCCCTCGAGTAAGTGACACTACTCTCCTCTTCTTTCTTTGTTCTTTTCTTCTCGGCCACTTCTCTAAGCCCCACGTTGCACGGGCGCCATGAACACGAACGTGACTTTCGTTTTGGTCAGATTCGCGCACAAGAACACTGCACAATTAATTTTGGTATGATTTTATTTTACTTGGCTCGGCGAAAAAGTAACACCGTGTATCGATTTTACACGAATAATTAAAAGTCAAAAATTCTGGAGTCACAATAACGATATATTACGGTGCACGTTCTAACAATACATCTATTTATCACTAAGTATGTTTAAATTAATTAATTATGTTGATGGGTAACACTTTAGAGTAGAAAGTTGCCTTTTGATGTTGTTGTTTTGTCGCGTGGTTGGATCCCGAACTGACTGACTGGCTGACTTTTGACTCGACTCACTCTACTTAATCGACTCAATGCGTTGAGCGCGTCTCGGTTTATATAAGATAAATCAAAGCTGCTGCTGGAAGTGTTCGAGAATCGAAAATTCCAGGCGTTATAGTCGTTCTAGACGTTCCAAATTGTTCGCCGTTCCCGAAAATTCGATCAGTACCGCCTCGTTCAGGGGGAGTGGCTTGTGTATAATCTCCAGCTTTTCGAATTATTCTAATAATGTAAAAAGTGTTTTTTTCTAGCTCGCGGGCTCTACAGAGCGACAGAGGGACGTTAATTCTTAATTTTGACAATATGAATTTAATTTATTAAAGAAATGTACTTTGACCCCCTCAGGGTGCCTTCACATGTCAAAAAATGTTTAGATCAAAACAGAAATGATCAAATCTTCATGCACACAGGACACTACTTAAATACATATATGTTTACTAATATTTCAGAGACAAAATATTGCGCGTGAAGAAGAAAGAAAACTTTTACAAGCAACCCCACGAGAAGGCCCACCAAAGGGACTTACAGAGGGGGATGAAGACGAAGCCGAAGACGAAGAGGAACTTGGAGAGGAAGAAGAGGGTGGTGATGGTCCTATTGAAGAATGGCAGGAACAAATACGAGATATTACAATGCTTATGGAGAAGAGTGAAAATGGCAAATTACCAGATCAATACGTCGTACGATTGATGAAGTCCTTTTTGGGTACGGAGGTTTGCCAGACACATGGATACGTCTTGGATGGATATCCCAAAACTATTCAGCAGGTTTATCTTTTGCACATTAGCATAGCATACCACACAAATGTAGAGCATTGTAATATTATTTTTCATATTTAATTAATGCTCCAGTCATTGAAGCATCTTACTTTGGACTCCGGTTAGGAGAGATCGATTTTCTTGAAATAAGCGGCATTCGATTCGTAATTATTGATAGTATTGCAAACATAGTCCGAAGGTGTGCTTTTATCCCGTGAGTGGATGTAACTCCTTCTCGGGAATGGAAATTAGTAAACTGCAAATAACCGCAGAAATCGATAGAGGGATGAATTCTAAGTAAAAGATGTTCTACGAAGCTTTTTCGATAAATAAATATTTTTCGAATTATTCGCGATTGAAAATGTTGATTTTTCTTTTATAAAATGTATGTTTTAGAGCGATTTTTCACAAATAACTTGAAAACCTTACGTTTCATAAAAAAAGTCATCAGGAACAAAAATTAAGCTTATAAAACAACAAATCGATTGAATGAAAAAAACAACAAATTTTTTAAGAGAAACTTGTAGGATCTTTTTTAAAGTAGGTGCTTGAAAAGACCTTTAAAATGATCTTCAGTAAAAGTCGTTAGCATAAAAACTTACGGAGTTATGATAAAAATAAAATGGTTGTCTCGTTTTTTTGAAGGAAAAATTAGTAATGAAACCAATGGCTTAATTCTATTCTAGAAAACAAATAAATAAGTATCAAATAAATAATTTCGATTCTAGAGAACTTCGAGCAGCTTCGAAATTTCTTAATACGTTGCAAACATTCATTTATTACGCCACAGTACAATTCTGCACCTCTCCATAATAATTGCTCTTTTATGAATCACTTTAAAGTTAAATCCTATCTTTAATCGCCATGGCCTAAGTGTCTGTTCACTAAATGACACTACACCTGTTGTTCTCAGTTCCATATGTATTGATTGTACTGTTGATATCTCATTTTCCTTATACTTACTGTAAATTAAATCTCTTAACAACTTCACCACAGACGCCAAAATATTTATAAAAACACAATTGCATAAAATACGCTAAAACACAAAGGAAAATATCATTTACCTGTTTTTAAGTATATTACTCTTTTAAGCTCACACAATCTAAATATAATGTAAACACAGATCATCCACTATGTTTATTTTATAAAGCACATACAATAAATATATTCTTAACTGATGCGCTTAATTTGAAATTCCGTGGCACTGACAATGTTAAAAGTTCGAATCTGTCATCCCCACTAGGTCGTAAAATATTTGTCGTAGGAGAGAGTTGGTAAATATGAATAAAATAAAATAAATTACATAGTTGGAACAGGTGTGTTTTCGTCAATTTGTTACTTTAATCATTCTACAACATACTTTATATGTGAATAATGATGTTCCATGTATTAAGTAGTATAATATATTTAATATTTAATATGATATAGAGGAGTTAGCTCGAAAATCGACGTGCACTGATCTCCCCTCAATGCTGTAGTCAAGTATAAGCGGCACAGCTTTGAGGTTTTTTTATGTGCATTAAACGAATGAAGACAACTATACAATGAGAACCGTCAAATAACCAGAATTCAGGTTATCAAAAGAATGCAAATATTTCATTATCATTTTTTTACAGATAGTTTTTCTTTTTAGTTCTCATAGATAGCTTTTTCTGCTGTTTGCATAATCGTGTAAAGAATATGTTTCATTACATTATTATTTAATTTTTATTTTTTACAGCAAAATTGATCTGCTGAGCCTAGGGGCAATTTATATCTAAAACCGGCACTGGTCGTATCGTCTCCAAGCTGTTTTTCAACTGTTATAAATGCTCTACAAAAGTCCACCCATTAGAAATGCCGCTGCTTTCTTATAAACAATTATTGCAAAATTGAATGATGCATTGTATTGTGTGCTAAATTCAAAAGAATTAAATCGCAAAAAATGCTATACTCCGTTCGCCCAAGAGATGCAGTAAGGCCACTCCCCATTTTGCTTAGACCATTGAGGGCAACAACCAGCTTCACAAGCTACAAATTTATAAAATCGGCAAAAATTACAGCCACACACAAAAAAAAATGTTCGCTTCCACCAACGAAACCTAGTACACCCTAGGTTTTTGGGATCGCTGAATCAGAATCCGAGGTCGGTTTGTCTGTATCAGGTCGCGTTAAGGTCATTTCAAGGTCAAATCATGAGGTTTCGATAATAAATTTGAAAACATTTATATTTAGGTTTTTGAAGTCGATGAATCCAAATCCGAGGACGGTTTGTCGGTATCAGGTCGCGTTAAAGTCATTTCAAGGTCAAATCATTAGATTTTGACAGAAAAATTTGAAAAAAAATTGTATATAGGTTTTTGAGGTCGCTGAATCCAAATCCGAGGTCGGTTGAATGACTTTTTAAAAATGCTTAATGAAATCAAAATGCACTTTAAAAAGTTACAAAGGAACGATGTCATAAATAGGAGTAGATCTACCGTAAATATATTTTTATCTTGAAAGTGGTCTTATAAAAAGTATTGCTGAAGCTACGAGAATAGCTGTATATTGGAATCGGACACTTTGTCTAAATAAGTTATTTTCGACCAAATGTCTAGAAAAGCAAAATGGTTCAGGCAGGCAAAAGAATCCATTTTTTTGTAGTATATGAGAATAAAGTGGACACTAGGACTACAACACCCTCGATTACAAGATATGGACACGCTCGACAACGTGCATAGCTCGTAAAATTAAATGTGTTTGATTTGAAAAATAGACCAAGTTCACAACGTGAGAGTAACTTAACGATCTGCAAGAGAGTTGGAAAAATCGCGAAATAACAGGTGAATATTTCTGTCAGGTTTTCCACCATTCGACTTTGAAATGACCTTAACACGACCTGATACCGACAAACCGACGTCGGATTTGGATTCGGCGACCTCAAGAACCTATATACAAATTTTTTTCAAATTCTTATGTCGAACTTTAATGATTTGACCTTGAAATGACCTTAACGCGACCTGATACCGACAAACCGACCTCGGATTCAACGACCCAAAAAACCTAGGGTACTAGGTTTCGTTGGTGGAAGCGAAATTTTGGTTTTTTTTTGTGTGGCTGTGTTATTGATCTCGACGTTTTGTGTCTTAAGGTTGTCTGGGTTCTCTGCAGCAGATGCCTTAAAGATATTCACAATATTTTCCTTCTCTTTAACCGAAAAATGTTTGTTTTTCCGTTTTTTCGGCGGAGAAAGGGTTTGAGCTTGATTCATAATTAATTTGACAAGAATTAATTTTTAACCTAAAAAAGAAAAAGTGTTTCTGACATTTAGCCAATATTAGAAATCGTTTTTATTGCGTACCTTGATATACACAAATATGCACCACTATTTTATTAGATGAATAGGGATAACAGCAAATAACAACAGTTTATTTCTAAAAACCATACATCAGATTTGAGGCTGAAAACGATTTGTCTCGGAGAACAAATACCTTATACAGGGTGTTTCATAAGTGACTGGCCATACGCTAGTGAGGGGTAGGGAATCTTAAGACGATTTAAGAATGACCTTTATTAGATCTCTAATGCCTCTCGTTTCTGATATACAGCGTGTTTTTTATTTTTTGCCAAAATTTTGATCGGTCGTATTATTTTAATGGCTGTAGCAAATTGTACCAAATTTAATAGATGTGTTTTACTATAGAGGTCTACATAATTCAGTATCGAAAACAAAAAAACAATCAGGACGTGAGCCAATTTTTTTAAGTTTGGATCTTACCTAAAAACATCATCCTGTATATGGATTTTTGGCAATGTCCAATACAGATTTTCAAAATAGTCTAATAGTGTATCTGAACCATGTAGTTAGTTTTTTTGGCACACTTTTAACGCCTCGAGAATTAACAGCTGAGTTTCACAATAAATCCAATTAAAAAATATTTGGGTGACTTTCGGTCACAAAAACATCAGTAACTACATGGATGACATTAATTTTGTGGAGAAAGATTTAATTTTACTGTCTGTTTGCTACAACGATAAAAAAATGTAAAAATGTGTAAATGTCAACAAAAGTAAAAAACTGAAATAAACATGTAAAAATGTGAACAAGCAAAATTTTTATTTATTACAACAAATACAAAAGAGTAAAAATTATATTGAAGTGAAATAACTGAGACAATGGAACTCCTAAATAGTTAGCACAATTAGTTAAAAAGAATTTGATCCAGTACAATTACATGAAATTAAAATAACTGTATAAAAACTGAAAGGATGCAAATGGTTGTTTTTTAAAGTTTTCCAAACTCTTACATGAGAGACTCCTAAAGCTGCACCTACTCTTCGTATACTAATTGAAGGAATTTGGTGCACTATCCCCAGAATTTCATTTTCTTCATTTACATCTTGTCGAATAGGACGTTCACCTCGCAAAGGAGCTGAAAGAAATTTCCCGTGTTGTTTTGCATAATTGTGAACAAAAAAAAATGTTGATGTATTGGGAATTCGTCGATTGGGAAACCGTCGACGATATTCTCTAACGGCGGCCCTGGAGTTCCCATTACAAAAACTATAAATGTAACTAATGTCAACGTACTCTTCAGAATAAGACATTTTAACTTTAGTATTTTTAACTAAGTAGTTTAACAGTTTAAGTGCTGCCTCAAACAAGCAAGAACAAAGTTTTTGACAGGCACTTTGAGTATTGTCTATGGCAAATGCTTATCAAGAGATTTTTTAAATAGATTTATATGGTTGTTAATTCTGTAATCATTAAAACTGTGTAAAACTGACTAAATATTTCAATTACATTATTATAATATTATTATATTGAAGTTGGAGGCAGACATTTTGAAAATTTCTTGTAGTTACATTTTAGGTGTGTTATTTTAATTTCATGTAATTGTACTGGATCAAATTCTTTTTAACTAATTGTACTAACTATTTAGGAGCTTCATTGTATCAGTTATTTCACTTCAATATAATTTTTACTCTTTTGTATTTGTTCTAATAAATAAAAATTTTGTTTGTTCACATTTTTACATATTTAATTTTTTTTTTTTTTTTACTTTTGTTGACATTTACATATTTTTACATTTTTTTTATCGTTGTAGCAAATTCTAACAAAAAGACAGTAAAATTAAATCTTTCCACACAAAATTAATGTCATTCATGTAGTTACTGATGTTTTTGTGACCGAAAGTCACCCAAACATTTTTTAAATGTATTTATTGTGAAACTCAGCTGTTAATTCTCGAGGCGTTAAAAGTGTATCAATGTGAAAGCAGCAGTAAAAGATAGCAGTAGATTTAACCGAACATACCCGAATGGGACGATTATACCTCATTTCAATATAGAAGTAAATGAAAAATTTTAAATTCTCTTTGATTATGGCTATGTTTAGATATTGCAGACTTCTAAATGAAAAAAGTGAGGAAACAACCCTCAAGAACAAATTGACCATTGAAATACTTAATTCGAAGCTAAATACGGTCAATGTCGGGAAAATGTAGAAACTCTTCTAGCATGTTAAAATAGGAAGATGATCCATTGCCTGCATCTATTAAAGGTACAGCTGTTCCTCAAATAATAAGGCCAAGAATCACCCTCTAAACTAATTAAAATGCTGTAATGGGAAAAAGCATTAGATATACATAAAATAATATTTGACAATAATTGAAGAAATATAGTTCAGAATATTTTAGAAAGAGCGAGTGTTGTAAACAAATCTTAAGGGTAAAGAAAAATATATGGTGATATAAATTATCACCTGGTTATTAGAACATGAACCCATGCCTACTATCCGGCAGCGCAAGAACAACCCCTTAAATGTAATATAATATTTTAAGAAAATCGTATCAGTTAGACATAAGGTAATTGTTGTAGAAAATTGTCGAAAGGTAGCTAAAACTATTCTCAGAAGCGCAAGCTTTGCAAATAAACCTTGAGGGTAAAATCAACCCCCGATATTATGGAAAATAACTTTATTCTTTCTGGGCACCGGTTAGAAATTTATTGATTATCAGTAAAATATATGGTGATATAAATTACCACCTGGTTAGAACATGAACCCTTGCCTTCAATCCGGCAGCGCAAGAACCACCCCTTAAATGTAATATAATATTTTAAGAAAAGCGCATCCGTTAGACATTAGATAATTGTTGTAAAAAATTGTCGAAAGGTAGCTAAAACTATTCGCAGAAGCGCAAGCTTTGCAAACGAACCTTGAGGGTAAAATCAACCCCCGATATTATTGAAAATAAATTTATTCTGTTCGAGCATTAGTTAGCAATTTACTGGTTATCAGTAAAATATATGGTGATATAAATTACCACCTGGTTAGAACATGAACCCTTGCCTTAATTCCGGCAGCGCAAGAATCACCCCTTAAATGTAATATAATATTTTAAGAAAAGCGCATCAGTTATACATTAGATAATTGTTGTAGAAAATTGTCGAAAGGTAGCTAAAACTATTCTCAGAAGCGCCAGCTTTGCAAACAAACCCTGGGGGTAAAATCAACCGCCGATATTACGAAAAATAAATTTGTTCTGTACGGGCATCAGTTAGAAATTTACTGGTTATCCGTAAAATATATGGTGAAGTCCATTATCATCTACTTAAAACATGAGTCCTTGCATTCAATCCGGCAGCTCAAGAACCACCCCTTAAATGTAATACAATATTCTAAGAAAAGCGCATCAGTTAGACATAATGTAATTGCTGCAAAAATTGTCGAAAGGTAGCTAAAATTATTCTCAGAAGCTTAAGATTTACATACGAACCTTGAGGGTAAAATCAACCCCCGATATTACAAAAAATAAATTTATTCTGTACGGGCATCAGTTAGAAATTTACTGGTTATCCGTAAAATATATGGTGATGTCCATTATCATCTAGTAAAAACATGAACCCTTGCATTCAATCCGGCAGCTCAAGAACCACCCCTTAAATATAATAATATGTATTTTAAGAAAAGCGCCTCAGTTAGAGGTAAGTTAATCGTTGTAAAACTGTTGTAAACTGTTGTAAAACTGAGGCGCTTTTCTGAAAATATGTATTACTGTATTTAAGGGGTGGTTCTTGAGCTGCCGGATTGACTGCAAGGGTTCATGTTTTAATTAGATGATAATGGGCATCACCATATATTTTACTGATTACCAGTAAATTACTAACTGATAATCGAACAGAATAAATGTAATTTTCGTAATGTCGGGGGTTGATTTTACCCTCAAGGTTCGTTTGCAAAGCTTGCGCTTCTGAGAATAGTTTCAGCTACCTTTCGACAATTTTCTACAGCAATTACCTTAAGTCTAACTGATGCGCTTTCCTTGGAATATTGTATTACATTTAAGGGGTGGTTCTTGAGCTGCCGGATTGAACGCAAGGGTTTATGTTTTAACTAGATGATAATGGACATCACCAAATATTTTATTGATAACCAGTAAATTACGAACTGATGCCCGAACAGAATAAATTTATTTTTCGTAATGTCGGGGGTTGATTTTACCCTCAAGGCTTGATTGCAAAGCTTGCGCTTCTGAGAATAGTTTTAGCTACCTTTCGACAATTTTCTACAACAATTATCTAATGTCTAACTGATGCGCTTTTCTTAAAATATTATATTACATTTAAGGGGTGGTTCTTGCGCTGCCGGATTGAATGAAAGGGTTCATGATTTAACTAGACGATAATGGACATCACCATATATTTTACTGATAGCCAGTAAATTACTAACTGATGCCAGAACAGAATAAATTAAATTTCAGCAATATCGGGGGTTGATTTTGCCCTCAAGGTTCGTTTGCAAAGCTTGCGCTTCTGAGGATAGGTTTAGCTACCTTTCGTCTATTTTTTACAACAATTAACTTATCTCTAACTGAGGCGCTTTTCTTAAAATATATATTATTATACTTAAGGGGTGGTTCTTGAGTTGCCGGATTGAATGCAAGGGTTTATGTTTTAACTAGATGATAATGGACATCACCATATATTTTACTAATAACCAGTAAATTACTAACTGATGCCCGAACAGAATAAATTTATTTTTCGTAATATCGGGGGTTGATTTTACCCTCAAGGTTTGTTTGCAAAGCTTGCGCTTTTGAGGATAGTTTTAGCTACCTTTCGACAATTTTTTACAACAATTATCTAATGTCTAACTGATGCGCTTTTCTTAAAATATTATATTACATTTAAGGGGTGGTTCTTGCGCTGCCGGATTGAAGGCAAGGGTTCATGTTCTAACCAGGTGGTAATTTATATCACCATATATTTTACTGATAATCAATAAATTTCTAACCGATGCCCAGAAAGAATAAAGTTATTTTCCATAATATCGGGGGTTGATTTTACCCTCAAGGTTTATTTGCAAAGCTTGCGCTTCTGAGAATAGTTTTAGCTACCTTTCGACAATTTTCTACAACCTTATGTCTAACTGATACGATTTTCTTAAAATATTATATTACATTTAAGGGGTTGTTCTTGCGCTGCCGGATAGTAGGCAAGGGTTCATGTTCTAACCAGATGATAATTTATATCACCATATATTTTTCTTTACCCTTAAGATTTGTTTACAACACTCGCTCTTTCTAAAATATTCTGAACTATATTTCTTCAATTATTGTCAAATATTATTTTATGTATATCTAATGCTTTTTCCCATTACAGTATTTTAATTAGTTTAGAGGGTGATTCTTGCCCTTATTATTTGAGGAACAGCTGTACCTTTAATAGATGCATGCAATGGATCATCTTCCTATTTTAACATGCTAGAAGAGTTTCTACATTTTCCCGACATTGACCGTATTTAGCTTCGAATTAAGTATTTCAATGGTCAATTTGTTCTTGAGGGTTGTTTCCTCACTTTTTTCATTTAGAAGTCTGCAATATCTAAACATAGCCATAATCAAAGAGAATTTAAAATTTTTCATTTTCTACTATATTGAAATGAGGTATAATCGTCCCATTCGGGTATGTTCGGTTAAATCTACTGCTATCTTTTACTGCTGCTTTCACATTGATTAAAAGTGTGCCAAAAAACCTAACCTCATGGTTCAGACACACTATTAGACTATTTTGAAAATCTGTATTGGACATTGCCAAAATCCATATACAGGATGATGTTTTTAGGTAAGATCCAAAATTTTAAAAAATGGCTCAGTCCCTGACTTTTTTCTTTTGTTTTCGATACTGAATTATGTAGACCTCTATTAGTAAAACATATCTATTAAATTTGGTACAATTTGCTACAACCGTTAAGAAAATACGACCGATTTAAATTTTGGCAAAAAATAGAAAACACGCTGTATATCAGAAACGAGAGGCACTAGAGATCTAATAAAAGTCATTCTTAAATCGTCTTAAGATTCCGTACCCCTCACTAGCGTATGGCCAGTCACTCACAAAACACCCTGTATATTTGCGTTTTCGACATAGTTGGTTGTAACATGGGTTTTAAAAATTCAACCAATAGAAATATTATATTCATATTTAGCGCACATTTGTGGGGAGTGGCTTAGCCGAGTATCTTGGGCGAACGAAGTATAGCAAGGGGTTTTCGAAGTCGCTGATTACGAATATGATGTTTAAAATTCAAAATAGCGAATAAAAATGGCGGAATGACGAAACGAATGTCATATTCCTTAAAGAAAAAAAGAAATAAACAAACGTATATAGTGCAATTGTTGAGGTTATAGTGCAATATTTACAACTTAATGTTCGCTTTTTATTTTGCTGTATGTTAGCTTATAAACATTGTGTTTATTAAATTTGCTAGTTTTAATATATGTACAATACAATTGTTAATTCACAAAGAAAAATACAGATAAAACAAAACATACTTGTAATCGATTTTATTTTGCAAATTGTATTTAAAATTAGTTTTAGTATATGTACAATGCAAGTGTTAACTCCACTTAGGTACAAAGAAAAATACAGATAAAACAAAACATACTTGTACTCTATTTCAATTTGCAAATTGTATTTAAATTCAATTTAATAAACAAGTAAATAAATAAAAATAAATATATTAGTGATATTACGAGCCAAATTTAAAAAATTAAACAGGAAAAATGCTAGTAAAAGGTTTTCTAGGTCGGTGATTACAAATATGATGTTTAAAATTCAAAGTTAATTAATTTTTTTTCAATAGGTACATAGTTACATCTTAATAATGGCCATTTCAGGAAACCAATTCACAATTTCAATTTATTTTTTTTTTTTTTAACAATTTACAGAAGATTTACTGAAATAAGTGATTGTATGCTAATTATTAATTAATAATAATTGTTTACATGTGTTTTTGATCATTTAAATACAAGGGTCGAGTAAGTGAAGTATTTTTCTTCAAACTTCGTCGGCTGATCTAACAAGGGTGATAGGTGTGATGGTGATGTGAAAATGGGCCCAATTCATATGTAATACTGATCTGGTATTGAACATACAAAAGGCAAAATGAAGAAATTAACACTGAAAAGTGTTTACGCGAGAATCTGCAATTTTCTCCAGAGCAGCAGCTATTCTCTCTTTGGCATTTGCCGATTTCTCCTTTGCCCTGGCGATTCTGTGCAAAACCATCAATTTCCTCTCATAATAAGAGCGTTTGGGCTTCATAGTTTTTCTATCAACACCTCCATGGAAGGTATTATCTACGATTTCATCCACTTCTTCCACTTCTGTCTTTACATTCGAATTTCCTAACAGACTCGAATCTTCACACATATGTTCTTCCATGTTCGGTTCAGAAGGCAACACCTCAATTATCACGTTTTGCGCTTTATTTTCAGCGACAGTGTCCAAGGGATCTTTATTTGCTATTAAGAACTGGCTCAGGTTTATTTCTGCACTTGAGTCGTCTTCGCTCATTTCTTCGTTTACTTCTTTCTTTATGTCTATTTCTTCGTAAACGATGTTGTTAAGTTTTGGTGGGAGCTCCCCTATGATTCTTAAAATTTCGTTCTCTGTTTTTGAAAACACCGAATTTCCCTGTACCAATTTTAACTTGGTTTTCGACCTCATATCGTGCCACGTCTAAAATAAAATAATTACATTTAAATGCAATAAAATATATTCACTGTGTCCCACTTTTCATGGAGCCACCCTCATATCTCGCTCACCTAATATCCGAATGTTTTGAAATTTTGGTGGTGAATATATACCTATGAAGTGAGTCTTTAAACGTAACCACATTCGACTGTAGTCAGTGGCGTTCGATTCTATCATGGAAAGAGAGGGTCGATTTTTTAATAAAAAGTATTAGCGATTTTATTAGAGAAAAACTAGTAAAATATTTCTAATCAGCACCTTTAGAAACCCCGCTGTACAAGATTACATCGTTGTGTGTTCAAAGGCGTTTGAGATATGGGCCTTTAAAAATCAATTTTTTTCAACTTAAAATAATTTGTATCTGTGAAACGGATTGTCATATGAAAAAAATGTATTCTTTATTTTTTGTTCAGAATAATGTATTGTACTAGTATGAAATGGTTCTACAAAAAAAATTACTACTTTTTTAATAAGGCAAAAATTCTAATTTATACATACCTACCATGTTTTTAACAAATAATCTTTAATAAAGACCTAAGCCATGAAAACAAAAGTTATTGCAAGTGTCAATGTATTGTTGTCAATAAGTTAAAAATTTAATAAATGATGGATTAATGTTACATAATAAGTGAACTGATTTTTTTTTATGAAAATGGCTCAACGTTTAACAATGCAAGAAAAAGCGGAATTGGTTCGTTTAGTGTCGGAGATAATGCCAGATCATTTAGAGAAGCTGCTGATGAATTTAATTAACGGCATCCTGGCCGTCAGCCTCCCATTCGCCATAAATTGGTAGCAACCATTAATACAAATTTTAACAATGGAGGAAATGTATGTAAGTTACGACCAAAGAATTATAATTTACAAAATCGGCAAATTCAAAACGAGGAACGCATTTTACAATATTTTAGAGAACATCCAAGATCTAGCATAAGGCAAGTAGCATTAAATCTAAATTTTAGCAAAAACATCGTTTGGCGTTGCCTGAAAAAACATAGAAAAAGAGCATTCAAACCAAAATTTCTACATACCTTAGAAGATGAAGATACATACAGAAGATTAGATTTCTGTTTTTGGGCCCAGGGTGAATTTTTAAACAATGTTACTTTTCTGAAAAACGTCATATTTACTGATGAAGCAACATTCACTACCAATGGGGTAGTATGCTCTCAGAATTGCCGTTTTTTGGGCTGACGAAAATCCCCACTGGTTTATCAGTACTAAAAGCCAATCAGGTCTATTCTGTAATTTTTTGGTTAAAGATAAACGCCCTGCTAAAATTTTAATTTTAACGGAATGCTAAAAATACTAACTGATTTTTCTATTCTGCATGTATGCGACCACTTAACAGACCTGTTAAAGTCATATGTTTTTAACGACCGGTTATTTCTTTCCCTTATATGCTCAAGATCAAATTAAAAACAAACACAATGAGAGCAGGGAAGTCTTTGAATGAGAGTAGTTAAGACAATGAGTAGAGTATTGAGTTAAGACGGACAATAATCCCACAAAACATATAATACACGCAGATAAAATTGAATACCTACCGCATAAAATTATCGTCAAACAGGGCAGAAATTCTATTTGAGGTTATGATCACGATTATTTGAAGGCGAAAAAATAATTACTGGATATAAATGAGAAAATGAGTCGTCAAAAGAATCTCAAACTCGTTGACAAACGTATTATTCTAGTGAAAAGTCAAAAAGTTTCTGAAGTATTATGTTGTCTTCGGAGTTATGCAAATAAAAATTTTTCGGTTGCCAAATCAATTCAAAGTTTAGATTAAATATTTTGTCCTGCCAGTTTCTTAAATAAAGTGCCATTTACTGAATGATATTATACAAAATTTTATGAACCAAAAATAACATATGGCGTTTTTGCCTCTTTAACGGCACCGTTAAATTTTAGTGGTAGGTCCAAAGTCGCCTCTAATTTTAAACGATGTTGGTTAAATTTAACCTTAAAAAAGTATACAGAATACCACTGACCGTTAACTTCATTCCGCTAATTATTTTAACAGTGACCTTGCCGTTAAAGCTTAACAAAAATGTTACGGAATAGACCTGAATATGTGTCAAAAGTTAACGTTTGGTGTGGTTTATGGAAGGATCAGATTATTGGGCATTCCAAGATTGAATGGAGAAGCTTATCTAAATTTGTTGCAAAGAGAAATTGAACCCTTTCTCAATATCTGCCTCAAGATGTCAGAAGATACTTGTATTATCAACTTGATGGTGCCCCGGCTCATAATGTTGCAAGTGATTGGCTACACTGCAAAAAATTTTGGTGTAAATTTACCCCAAAAATAGGAGGCAACTTTTCTACCTCCTATTTTTGGGGTGAAATTACTTTCATATGTAAAGTTACATGTCAAAGGTAAATTTAAATTTCTGAGTTAATTTCAAGTGAAAAGTTACACACAGACGTGTAATAGTACCGAGGAATCTTACACAATATCTGATAAAAATACCCATGAAGTTTACATTAAACCGGTAAAATTCAAACGGAAATGTAAAATTTACCAGGAAAATTACGGAGTTCGGGTAAAATTATAGAGCAAACTTACATGTTAGAGGTAATAATGACCTGTAAAAATACCGATTAATTTTACATGATGTCGGTAAAAACACTGTTGAAATTTGCATTAAACCGGTAAAATTCAAACGAAAATGTAAAATTTACTGGAAAAATTACAGAGCAGAATTACATGTAGATGTAATAATAACCGAAAACATGTCAGTTAAAACTATGTCAAATGTCGCTACGTAGAGGTAAGCATGTCTATTTATTATATATAAATATACCTACCTATAATTAATTAAGTACAGGCACACATTTACGTAAATTTAATAAAGGGATAAAGTTTTTATTCTAACAAATTGAATATGTTTCAAGGAATTGAAATAGTGAAAATTAAACATTCCTTATTTGATATAAGTCGCTTTTCTAATGATTAACTTATTAAACCCTGTGTAATTAAAATTTTACTCAGAATTTTAAATACTTATGTGAAAATTGCAAAAGATCCCAAAAATTGAAGGCAAAAGAATTGCCTCCTATTTAAAAATATTGGCGCATTGTGGACCCCATCAAAAATATTTCAAATTATATTAAATCTTCACAAAAAAAAAGTCTAATACTTACCTATTTACATCAAAACGACCGTCTTTTTCATAAGTTCTGAGCGTCAAAAGTTATTTTTCTTGCACACCGACCGTGCCAAGGAAAACAAAAACAAATATTTAGAAAGATTTTTTTGCACGTTTTTCAAAAATAAACAACTTTTGAGACTCAATACCACACATAAATTATAGACTTGTAATGCTGGTTTTAGAAAAAACAATTTCGACGTTTTATGAGATGCCTATTTCAATAATGTATACGATTTGTATATAAAGTTTGTATTTTGCACGAGATTTTATAAAAGGGTCACTTTTTATAGGTACTTGTTGCATAAATAACCATTGACATAATGCTAAGCATAAATAATTAGATGCATTGAAAAATTACTTTACATTAATTGCTATAATTCCAAAGATATTTACACTTAAGGTACTATCACTTGATCGCATCCTTGAGATATTCTTCTGAAATAAATATGTTAATATCAAAATAATAACTAAACACATTAAGGGAAAAATATATAAGTATATTAGAAAATTTGTTAATACAACTGTATGAGTATGTTATACAATGTATGTGAAGTAACTAAAGTTGAGATATTTTATTAAATTATTATTAAACAATGACCCGGTTTTAAAATTTAATGAGCGTTAAGTAGACCCATTGTAGCAAAGTTAAAAAAATACTTTTAAAAATCGGCTACCAACTGATGAGGGGGACAAAATTTGGGATAAACACGATTCTCAACCACTCTGTGGTATGTCGTTCAGGAAAAACATTTGTACAATTCATTTTTATTTGCCATAAAACATCGAACTTGTCCAGTGTACACAAAAGTAGAAAATCCCTTACATTAATATGGCAAAATATGTTATTTGAGGGTTCCAAGGAAAAACCTGTATACCTATAGAGAATTAAAACTAACCAGAAATAACACGAAATAAGCAATACTTTTAATAAAAATTTAGAACTCCCGCCAATTAGTTACCAGTCGGAGTGACGTATGTCAATTGTTTTAATCCTTGTGTAGTATTTAATCTTTTCAAAAGATCTACAGCGGATAGATAATTTTCATTCTCAAATGCAAACTTTAAACTTTTTCACTTAGGCTTTTATTAAAATTTTAATGCAAACACTGATGTTATTTATGATTTTCTAATAGGTACATATCACAGTGAATTCATTGTCGCCAATAAAGTGAAGTGAAACTAATACTCTGCTAATTACTTACCTTTGTTTGACACTGATGACTGAGGGTATGACATTGTGCTGGGATATTTGTAAAATTAGGGTGTATTTTGACTATTTGGCACTATACCGTGATCCAAATACGGGTAACACACCAAAAACTAACTAATCGCGTATTGAAGTGTACCTAATACAATCTATTGATGGTGTTTTACTGTGTACATAAAATAAAGGTAAGGTATTGATAATGCCCCCTCGCGGAAGATAATGCAAGGAAATGATGCATCATAGATGGTAAATATAAAATGCCACTGTGTAAAATTCCATACACGTAGATGATACTGTACTCCAGAAATGTAGGAATTTTACTAACACACAAGGTAAATGTACAATGATTCTGTGAAACATTACCTCTAAATTGATTTACCAGGCAGCTTTACCCAAAATATTGGGTAAACAAAATGTTTCACTCTTTTTGCTGGTAAAGTTACATTAAAGTTATTTGTAATTATTACACGCAACAACGGTAAATTTACCTCCATTTCTTACAGTGTTCACCAAAAACTGGAATATTACATTAATGCAAGGGAATATTACATAAATACAAGGAAAAAATGCACCGTAAGTGGTAAATATACAAAGCCACTGTGTAAAACTCCATACATAGAGGTTACTGTACACTAAAAATATAGGAATTTTCCTAACACACAAAGTAAATGTACAGTGATTTTGTGGAACACTGCCTCTAAATTGATTTACCGAGGAGGTTTACCCTAAATATTGGGTAAACAGAATTTTACACTCTTTTTGCTGGTAAAGTTACCTTAAAAATATGTGTAATTATTACACACAACAAGGGTAAATTTACTCCCATTTTTTACAGTGTAGAAGATAATTTTCCAGGTAGATGGATAGGTTTAAGAAGTCAAGTTCAGGAGTTTCCCCCGAGGTCTCCAGACCTGACACCACTTGATTTTTATTTGTGGGGTCGTCTAAAAAATATAGTGTATAATAACAGACCACGTAGCCAAGATGAGTTAATGATCAGAATTAGACAGGCATGTGTTGAAATCACTCCAGCCGAGATTAGAAAAGTTGTACGGCATGTAAGAAAACGGATTGAGCAATGTATTCGGAATGATAGTGGTTACATAGAAACGCAAAGAATTGTATAATTAAATTATTTGTGTAGATTATTTGTTAGAAACATGGTAGGTATGGTATGTACAAATTAGAATTTTTGCCTTATTAAAAAACAGCAATTTTTTTGTAGAATCATTTCATACTAGTACAATATATTATTCTGAACAAAAAATAAAGAATACATTTTTTTCATATGACAATGCGTTTCACAGATACAAATTATTTTAAGTTGAAAAAAATTGATTTTTAAGGGCCCATATCTCAAACGCCTTTGAACACACAACGAGGTAATCTTGTACAACGGGGTTTCTAAAGGTGCTGATTAGGAATATTTTACTAGTTTTTCTCTAAAAAAATCGCTAATACTTTTTATTCCAAAATCGACCCCCTTTTTCCATGATAGAATCGAACGACACTGACTACAGTCGAATGTGGTTACGTTTAAAGACTCACTTCATAGGTATATATTCACCACCAAAATTTCAAAACATTCGGATATCAAGCGAGCGAGATATGAGGGTGGCTCCATGAAAAGTGGGACACACTGTATATTTTTCTTTAGTACAAGCTTTTATTCAAATTTCACATGTTTGTCAGTCAATATAAGTCAAGTCTTGCTACTCAATTTTGAACCACTTCCACTTGACCTATTGCCTTGAAATTTTCCATATACAGTATGCCTCACTTTTCATGAGTCCCATATCACAGTTCTCTGATTAACAATGCGATTTTTTTTAAATTTGGGTGAATGGTACTTACCCGTCAGATTGTGTCACGGTAAAATATTTAAAAATTCGCCAGCGGCGTCCGTCGTTATGAAGAAAAATGTACCTAATTTCCCAAAAAAAGATATTAGACAATGTTTTAACTGTAAAAGAATCTCATAATCTTAACTGTTCTAATCAGAAAGTCACTAATACCGAATTTTAATAAGATAGTGTACTTCACGTAATAGGAAAATAAAACTTTAACCCCTTTTTAAAGTATCAATTATTACAGTCATTAACTTTATTTTCGGACGTAATTAAGAGTTAATTAAGCTGGGGGAAGGCAGGCTTTCCATTTAGAATTAATCACGTGACGTCAGTCGGTTTACTTAACAGTTACAATCAAACAATAATTGAATTGGAAATAAAAAAAAGTTCATTTTAGACAAATTTAATTCATAAACTTTCAATAAATAATAAAATTTACGTAGTAGGCCGACCATTGTAAAGTAAAAATCATCGATTTTAGTCAGAAATTTAAAACAGTAATTTTATTGACTATTCTTATAGGAAAAATTGCGCAGAACACGATGGTGGCATTAATAAAATAAGTAAAACAATTTTTTAAGTTATACGGTTTTATTGTAAATAAACATAATAATGATGCAAATAATGTACTAAAAGCTAAAAAATAATTAGGTAGGTACCATGTACCAGTCATCACACCACTCTCCTCATCAGTTTAGAGCATTGATCAGACTAAAATAAAATCGTGGGACGAGTCAAATTTCTATTATCTACAGTCAACCGCTCAGATCATTCATTATAGGTACGCAAAAGTCATCCGCCATTTTGTGGTGGCGGCCATCGTGGATTTTGAATTTTTCATGGTATACTGTATTCTACTAGTTAAACCCTTTCAATTGATACCCATATTGAGGGGGTCGAAAAAAAAATGTAATCCGCCATTTTGTGGCGGCGGCCATCTTGGATTTACAATGATAATGAATGTAATTGTATTGTCATTAGATCTAAAGGTGTGTACCAAATTTCAGATCAATCGGTCAACAGGAAGGGGCTAAAACACAGGCTTCATTGGTAAAAACAATGGTCTTTAGCGAAAATTCTCATTCCTTGATGTTTTTTTACTTTTTAGAAAACGGAGGGTCGTACAAAAAAAAGTCAATATATATAAAATGAAGATTTTATTGATACGCGTCGTTTAGATCGACCTTTTATCTTTGACCGTTCAATTGTAATAAACAAATTAAAGGTTCTAAATTAACAATTTCTTTCTGTTTAACAGCAGGTCATACGGATATTTTATTACGGTCAAAAGGTTGCATTTTGTTCATAGAATTTACAGTTTCTTGTTTGTGTAATTTGTTTATTAAGGATTTACGACCGGCATATTTTGCACTCTCCACCCCTGCTCTTGTCCCTTCTTTCTTTTTTTAACCCCCCCCGCCAACGGTTTTAAAAAGTTGCTTAGTTAACAAATAAAATATCTCGGCTCAGGAACGTCGCCGCGTCGTATCGAAATGCAATTGTCGGCAAATGAAAGATAATAAAAAAAAAAAGGACAATTGTGATCCTTGATAGACCTCGATGCGTTAACTAGAATGGGAGAATAGACTATTTTGCGTTTACGACTGTCAATTGTTTATTAATTAATTGTGACAACATAAAGTTAATATATTAAACTAACTAGTTTTCAATTGTCACAAAGATCCATTGTTTTTTTCGTACATTTTTTGCTTCTATAACATTTAATTTATGAACGCCATACAACGGCACGACCACACAGAAATGGTAGTTTTTATCGATATTAATCGATTGCCAGGGGTGGAGAGTGCAATAAATGCCGTGGAAAATCGCAAATCCTTGATAACCAAATTAGCTTATTTGTTTAAACAATACGCGAGATATCAACGAAACAAAACACTGTAAATTCTATGAACAAAATGTAATATGTCGACCGCAATAAAATATTCGTATGACCTTTTGTTGAACAGAAAAAAAATGTTAATTTAGAACCCTTAATTTGTTTATAACAATTGAACGGTCAAAGATAAAAGGTCTCAAACGACGCGTATTGATAAAATTTTCATTTTTTATATCTTGACTTTTGTTGTCCAACGCACCCGTTTCAGGCCCGTCGAGAGGGGAGGGTCGGGGGTGTTCCCCCCGGGCCCGGACTTTTTTGAGGGGCCAGAAGTTTTTGAGGGGGGCCGGATTCTAGGAGATGTAGTATATGCAAAATTTGATTGCATTTGTATTACATTTGCATTAGCCAAAGCAAGAGAGGTACACTTCTTTGTAAATTGTAAGGGACAATACATAAATTTTTGATGTGAAAAATCGTAGTTTTGTTATTTTCTGGAACGATCAATTTAACTTCTTTCTAGCGAGTTAAGCATTTAATCGTAAGGAATACCACCCCACGCTCTTTGAAAATCCGGTCAATTAAGATACAAATTGCATTGTAAGGATTAACTCCCCCCACCCACAGGCTTTCGAAATTCCAACTGAGGTAAAAAATTGTATTGCAAGGAATATCACCTCCCCCGCTTTTCGAAACGTAATTGCAATTGAGATAAATATTCTACTGTAAAAACTGCCACCCCCGCTCTTCGCAATTATATGGAAGACCGGTGCGTGGGGGGCCCGCATGTTACTACGCACGAGCCCCGATTTTCTCTCGACGCGACAGCCCTGACCAGTTTTTGTTAAAAAGTCAAAAAACATCAAAAAATGAAAATTTTCTCTAAAAACCATTGTTTTTAACAATGAAGCCAGTGTTTTATAATTTTTTTAATGTCACCATCGTATTCAGCGTAATTTTTCAATCCAAAAAAATTGATATTACCTAAGCTATTCTTTTGGAAAAAAATATTTTTATTGATTGATACCTTACATAAGTAATTGTGAGAAAAAAATTATCTACATTGCTCAAATTGCGACCCTCCAACCATTTGGCATTGACTAAGACGGGTGTAGACACTTTGCACGCTGTTCTGAATCATCTCATGGGCAATTCGTCTCATCTCCAAGCCAATTCTGTCTTTCAATCCTTCTATGGTAGCCGGTCTATTAAAATACACCCTTGACTTTAAGTAACACCAAAGAAAAAGTCTAAGGGAGTTAAATCCGGTGAACGCGGGGGCCACTCAATCGGACCTCGACGACTTATCCACCTTCCAGTAAAAGTGTTATCTAAAAACTGTCGCACTGTTATCCTAAAATGAGGGGCCCCATCTTGCTGACACCAGACGTTTTCAGCAGGAATATCTTCATCTGCATTGTTCGGAAACATAACTGCTAAGGCTGGCACTAACTCAACTCGCAAAAACTGTAAATATCTTGCAGCCGTAAGATTTTCTTAAAAAAAAAAAGGTCCCAATAAACTATCACCAGTTATACCTGCCCACACGTTTACTTTGCCTCGTTGCTGTGTATTGGCTCCTTGAGTCCAATGAGGATTTTCGCGTGACCAATACCTACAGTTATGCCGATGTATAATCCCCTTTAAAGAAAATGCAGCTTCATCAGAAAAAACAATGTTTAAAAAATTTGGGTTTTCATCGCACAAGTTCATCAACTGTTCACAAAACTGTAAGCGCTGATCTGGATCGTCCTCATTCAATTCGTGGATTAATTGCACTTTGTATGGATGGTATTTTTCTTTCTTCAATAGACGTACAACAGAAGTTTGACTCACGTTATGATTTAAAGCCTTGTCGAAAGATGGTGGTTTTCCTCACTTTCTAGAAGAATATTTAATTTGGTTTCGTTGCTTGTGCTAGGGCGACCAGATCGAGGGAGGTCAGCTAGACTGCCAGATTCATCTTATCTAGCCACCAATCTACTTACGGTGGATCTAGAAATTTGCTTTTCGGGATACTTGGCACTGAAAACATCACATGCTTCCTGATGAGTTCTCAGCCATCACCACATCCAACCATCATCAAAAGTTCTACGCGTTCTCTTTCACTTAAACGTAGCATTGTATTCACTAGTTTTACACTGTCTCAGAAGTGTCACAAAACTTAGGTTCCACACGTGCCAGGAATAAAAAAGTTATCGATACATTACACAAAAAGGCCTGTATCTCTCTGTTGTTAAGGTGATTGTTTTTTCACTATTTTCTTTGTTTTGTTTTTATGTCAAATGTTTTCATGCTAGTTAAAACAAAAATGTAGCCAACAAGATTTATCAGTCCATAAGAAAGTGGAACATTACTCGTGAATTTGCGAAAGGTAAGCCATTTCACACAAAACGTCATTTTTCCAAAAGAATGGCTCAGGTAATATCTTTTTTTTTTATATCACCAGAAAGCTAAAGGAATATACCACCAAAAACAGTAAACAAAAAATGTCTGTTTGCATTAAAAAAAAATTATGATAGCGTCATAACTAAAAAATCAATGACGTCATAAATGTTGGTATAGTGACAAAATGCAGCATTTACAAAACTAAAATCGACCTGTTCGAGGATTTTTTTGAAAAATGACACATACCAAAGATATGAATTTTGTGCGTTTCTTTAGGTTCACACTGTAGATAGAGGTTGAGCAACAATTAACAAAATTTTTCGTCCTTCGAGAATGAATCCGGAGACGAATTGTGTATCATAATAATGTACCTATTTATCGAAATATTAATAAAACAACTTAAGATGATAATACTCCATATTATTATTATTATTATCATTATTATTATTAGGTATTGTTCATCATTCCACGACCCCAACACTGCCCCACTGTACCGCTACTGGTCGATGTAATACTGGGTGAGTCACGAATTGCGCTCGCCCCCATATTTCCTAAAAGATTTGGAATAGAAAATTGAAATTTGGAGGCCTTATTACACGACTAAAATGCCATCTTTTCAATAAAAAATCAAGTTTGGTGCACATCCGGTTTGACCGGAAATGCCACAACTTTCGATTTTTAAATGGAACACCCTATATATTTTTACATTTTTGGAATCTAGAGGAAATTTTGAATACAATACATCCATTTTGGTCACTTTTTGATAAACATTAAAAATTTTATTAAAAAATCTATTTCTGAATCCAGAGTGCTGTGGTGCCCAAAATATATTTTAGTTTGTGTGCTACGTTACTATAAAAATAAAAAGAGCAATCTCAAATATTTCTTAGCGGATTTTCAAAATTTTGGTATCATTAGATTCATATGAAAATTAGGTATTTAAAAATGTTGGTGAACGACTAAATTCCCATAAAAAAAACCGAGTTAGTGGGTAAAAATCACATTTAAAAATTTTAAACGCCTCTAGAGAATTAAGTAATGCAATAATATTGCTCTTTTTATTTTTATAGTAACGTAGCACACAAACTAAAATATATTTTGGGCACCACAGCACTCTGGATTCAAAAATAGATTTTTTAATAAAATTTTTAATGTTTATCAAAAAGTGACCAAAATGGATGTATTGTATTCAAAATTTCCTCTAGATTCCAAAAATGTAAAAATATATCGGGTGTTCCATTTAAAAATCGAAAGTTGTGGGCATTTCCGGTCAAACCGGATGTGCACCAAACTTGATTTTTTATTGAAAAGATGGCATTTTAGTCGTGTAATAAGGCCTCCAAATTTCAATTTTCTATTCCAAATAGTTTAGGAAATATCGGGGCGAGCGCAATTCGTGACTCACCCGGTATACACTATAGCAGTCATAAAGTGGGTAAATAACTATTAATTTTAACTACCTACGTCCATTATTCCCTGACAACTACTAATAAAACTTACCTTTCTCCACTGTCTCCAGTCCTTTCTGCTACCAGGTACCCGATTTAACATGCTGGCCATTTCTCTCCACTTCATCTGGGCATCCCTGAACTTAAAGTTATTCGAAAACTTCGGGCTCAACAATTCCGAATTGCTCTCCAGAAACTTTAGTATCAGTTTCTTCTGAATGTGTGATACATATCGACTTCTGTGGCCCATGTTAACAGCCATAATGTATTTGACAACTACTGTTTGTAAATTCTACTAATATATATTTAACCTGATTACCGTTGGAACTTGGAACACCTCACTTTGTTGATTAAAAGTAGATAGGCTTGATGATGTGTCGTTCCATTCGTAACCTTGGATATTCGCACGGTCATGCGAACGTATACGAAAGCATACGACGAGCAATCGATAACTGCTTTGCTCCGCTCGGTTCATTCGAATACCAATAAAATCAGTTTTGTTTTTAGTACACGGCGGTCTACTCTGTATTCTGTGAACGACAAAGACCAGTTGAATGGCAGAAGAAACACGGAAGTCATGAAGCATATTCGATATTTATAATACGTTATCGTGAAGCGCTACTTTGAAACATTTAACAGAGGCGTACTGCGATTATTAATAATTACATTACAATTAGTCTCGGCGAGGTTGCCTGTAGTACAGGTAAATTAGCCATTTAGGGTAACAACAATTAATAAAAGGATCATCTCCGGGATTTAAGTAGGTAATAGCATGGAGAATGAGATGATGCATTCTTTGCAGTTTCAAGTTCCGGGAAAATTCAAAAAAATTTGGATAAACTTTTTGATTTTCGGTTTCTTTGCTCTAGCGGCCAAAATAATGAAAATGGAGAAGAAAATTTTCAACAAAAGTTGTAGCTCGTCCCTTTCTCTACAAAGAAGGCCTTTCAAATTTTTGTCGTACTTAAGCCGTTTAGAAGATAAATCGAGTTTTCCACTTATAGTTTTCAGCCGCCTCCAAATGCGCGAAAAATGAGAATTCTCCAGGACTTTCGTACGACCGGGCGCATCGATCGATAATTCTTACTATTCAGAGCCCATAAAAAAATGAAAATAACATAAAATGTACAGAAAAGTCTCAGCTTTACTGTTGAACTAATCACAAAATTCATGAAAGAAATTGTCATAGAGAAAAAGTGTTAGAAGATGACTTAGTAAACTTTGTACAGTTGATCCACAGATTTATTCATATCTTTGCCGGGAGTCGTTAGAATGATAATTCATTTTGCTGATATATTCTTATATAATGATATATTAATCCAATTATCATTTTATTGCAATTACTTTTGTTGGAAAAATATGCCTTGCGATCAAAGTAGAGCGCATATTTCTCATTGATCAGTCACCTTCAAATTTTGGATTTCAATTCGCTATATCTTAATTAATAATAGTAGCACAGTCTTAATTTTCGGATCATAAGTACAATAAAACATATTCTTTCGAAGGACGTTAGAGGTTTTTAAATGTGTGCAGTATTTTTTGAATTTGTATACATTATTCATACATCTTCAGATCATGCACAATTATACAGTAAAACATATACAACTTATTTGTTTCTTAACATTCTTCAATGATATTTTCGCGAAATATAGATTAAAGTGCGTCGAATCGAATCCATGCAGTGAAAGAGCACCCATTGTTACGGGGGAAATAGGTGGGATGCATAAAACTCAAAGATATGAATAAATCAACTGTATAAAATTTACTAAGCCACCTTCTAACACTTTTTCTCTATGATAAAAATTTGTATGAATTTTGCAATTAGTTCCATGTTGAAGTTGAGACTTTTCTCTACATTTCATGTTATTTTCATTTTTATAATGGCTCTGAATAGTAAGAATTATCGATCGATGTGTCCGGTTGTACGAAACTCCCGGAGAATTCTCATTTTCAGCGCATTTCGGAGCGGCTCAAAGCTATAAGTGGAAAACTGGAATTATCTCCTAAACGGCTTATGTAAGACAAACATTTGTAAGGATCTTCTTTATAGAGAAAGAGACGAGCTACAACTTTTGTTGAAAACGTTTGTCTCTATTTTCATTATTTTAGCCGCTAGATAAAAAAAAACGAAAATCAAAAAGTTTTTCCAAATTATTTTGAATTTTCCCGGAACTTGGAAGTGCAAAGAATGCATCATTCCATTCTACAAGTTATTATCTACTTAAATCTAGGAGATGGTCCTTTTATTAATTTTTGTGAGGTTTTTACAAGCTTTTGCCTTCATTGCCTGTACTACTGGGATAAAAAAGAGATTTTACAAATAAATTTTTTATACCATTAAAACTATAAGTGTAAAACTTTATTTATCTTCTAAACGGCTTAAGTAAGACAAAAGTTTGTAAAGACCTTTTTTGTAGAGAAAAAGACGAGCTACAACTTTTGTTGGGAACTTCTTTCTCTATTTTCATTATTTTGGCCGCTAGAGCAAAGAACCGAAAATTAAAAAGTTTTTCCAATTTTTTTTTAATTTTCCCAGAAGTGCAAAGAATGCATCATCTCATTCTCCAGGTTATTACTTACTTAAATCCCAGAGATGATCCTTTTATTAATTTTTGTTACCCTAAATTGTTAATTCGCCTGTACTAATAATAATGCCTTTAAAATAGTTAAGTCTTTTGATTATTTCTCATTTACAAATAACAGTGTGTTTTTCTTTCATGAGATGTGAACTTTTTTTCATTATAAGAAAAAAGTGAAAAAAAAATTGTTTCTATTTTATTTTTGGTCTTTTTTCGACAGGCGCCCCCCTCAAATAACGTAAAACAAGCCTTCTCTTTCACAAGAAGTAGTAAAAAAAAACAAAAACTACCGACAAACTCTCGCTGGACAAGAACAATCATATGTTTGTTGCAAGATAGCCATTTATTTAATGAAAATTGCAAAAAATTATTTACGTTTTTAAAAATTTCTCAGAAAGTAAAGACATTTACTATCATAAAAAATACTTGGTTAAAGAGTCATCCGATAGGGAAATATTTATTATTTTTGGCCATAACTTTTTTTGCTTAGTACGTATATTTAAAAAAACTATAAGAGTACCTAAGAAGTAAAACCATAACAAGACTATTACTATGAATTTTCACTCAATAGTTTCAGTGGTTTGCAAAATAGCTAGATTTAAATTTAAAAATTGTTAATTTTTCTATTTCGTAGTATTAAATCTAGCTATTTTGCAAACCACTGAAACTATTGAGTGAAAATTCATTCAAAAATAATAAATATTTCCCTATCGGATGTCTCTTCCTAGAGAATGGCCACTTTAAGCCTGCTTCACAATAGGAAATTAATAAAGGGGTCGCTACATTATTTAAAATAGAGTTGAAGAATAAAGCATACCCTGTCTCCCCTTATATTAACTCGGTCGGCAGTTTCGAGTTTTTTATGCGCAGTATAAATATAGAGTGAACTGTACTATGTATACATTTCTTAGATAGTTTTATATTTATTTTAGGCTAGAGAACTGTTTGGACAAGCTGCAGAAACTGGCGAGCAAATGGAAGAGGAAGGCAAAGGGGGAGTGGTAGCAACCCCAGGTGAAGGAGGCGAGGGCGCTATGGGCGGAGAGGGTCAAGTTGGGGCGATGATTGGAAATGCAAGTGTCAGAATTATGCCCGATTTTGTATTCAGTCTACAAGCTACAGACGAGTTTCTATGCGAACGTATAATGAAACTTCCCGAAAGAGAAATACAGGTAAGCGGAGAATAGTTTCATAATAAACAACTTTCAGATTTTGACTTATCGAAAATTGAACAAACTAGGTAAAACAGGTACATGTAATTCAGTGCATCTGAAGTAGTTTTCACAAATACCAAAACACTTAAGCATTACACCCGAATACCATGAGCGTTTCACCAACCATGTAGGCATCACTTGAAAATGAGTAGAGTATCACCAGATTGACGATAATACAGACACACACAAGAAAAGTTAATTTTCTTGCTTTCACATATGTACTCCTATGTATTTTTGACCGCTATAAACATGATTCCGATGTCAGTTTTCCAAAATTTGGTCAGGATTTTTTAAAAGCAGTTCTACTACATAATACTAAAATTCACACCCACCACACAGTAACATAAAATTTCTTCTATAAAAAATAGAGTACCCTGCTCATGACTGCTTTTGGTTTCCATATGTATGAATTTAAAACAATTATATTTTACTTTTTATTACATTTTTTTAAATAAAAGGTTTTAATTTATTTTATATAATTTTACTTTTTAAACGCGGTTTAGTAAAAACAACTATATATATTTGTTCTTTTAGGGCACCCATTACGACGAACCGAATATGTTAAGAAGGTTAGCAGAATTTCGAGCAAATAATACGGAGGACACCACTATTTTGAAGTTTTTTGATGAGGCCGAAGTCCATCCTATATTAATAGATCTAGTAGACGAATCTACCGAGGAAGAAATTGATTTTGAATGTCTTCTGGCTATAGTTACCGATATACTGGGGGAACCCATTTATGGATTTGGACTAACTCCCGAAGAAATAGAAGAACTGAGAGTCTTAGAGATAGAGCACTTGAGACTTCTAGAAGAAGAAGGTCGACTAGAGAAAAAGGTCGATACAACTAACGTTTGTCAAAGGGAGAAATTAAAACTAATTAATTATATTTCGGAACCGCGTCCTTCCAGACCAACTGCAGTTACACTTCTGGTGCGGAACAGACCACTATTTTAGGGCCCAAAAAACTTATCTTCCAATCGCCACCTCACATGCCGACCCATATTGGTCATTACGTTCTTTAGTGCGAAACAGTGAACTTGTGTGTAGATATAGTGTATCAAAATGACGAAGTGAAAGGCCAGGATAAAATAGACGTAATTAAGAGGAAACTAGAAGCTATTCTAGTGTTTAGTTCTTATGTGAGTACCGAATTGTATTTTTCTTTCAGACGGAAAACAACCAAAAAGTCTAAAGAGCATATGTTATAGTTTTATAAAATAGTATATCTATTGCTTATTCAATGGCAAATATCAAAGAAAAATATGTCAGGGTTTAAGTGCCCTAAGTACCTACCTTGGTAAGAAATAGATGCCGGTAGAAGTAAAGTTTATATTAATCAGAGAAGAGCTATTAAACCGGGTTATAGTATACCAATTTTAACTAAACCTAAGCAACACTTAAACGAAATGAATGACCTGAAATAATATAATAATTCAAAAACTTTTTGATATAGGTGTATTAAACCTGTGTTATTTACATTTTAAATTGGAGGATATAGTAATTCCGAAAGCAATTAAAGAATTCATAATGCACTGCTTTATGTGTACAACTGACTTAAAGTTAGATCATTATAATCGGTTACATGATTTTTTTTCTTGGGCCAGTGAGTACTCAAAGACACCGATAAAATTTCCTTGTAAATTAGGGGTTGTTATAAATTACAAGAAAGACAACACACTACCTTTACAAGATTGAAGATTTTTGAGATTTCAATCTAATTGTATTGTCGCGTTTTTTCCACCTTTTAGGAAACACCCTATATGGATCCGTGGGTTCTAAATAATTTCAACAAGAGATAAACACCACTAACACTTTATTTAACAATTTACTGACTATACAATACTTTGTTTACTTAATATTTAACCTCACTTTTCACTTTTCAACGCTGGTAATCGCGCCTTATATACTCCGAATTTGACTCTCTAGATCCATCTAGAAACAATCAAGAATCTTCTCCAACCACATTCCAGAAAAGTCCATTTCTTTCTGCTGGCTTCCAGTCACAATTAGTAGGCATAGGCGTATCATCTCCAGTTTCAAGGGGGTGTAATTCATAACACTGCCCCCTCCTTAAGCCTGATCGTCCCGATCAGGCAACTCAGAATCATCGATGTATTTCGCCAGTCTGTCCAAATGCACGATTTTCATCTTGGACTTTTTGCTCCGTTGAATCCGATAGACGACGTCATTAATTCGGGTAATAACAGTATACGGTCCATCCCAAGGCGGTTGAAGTTTCGGTGACCTTCCTTTCTTCCGCTGTGGGTTGTACAGCCAAACCAGGTCTCCTGCCTTGAACCCTTCTGAACTACCCTTACGGTCATATCGAGCCTTCATTCTGTCACTGGTTATGGTGATTTGGTCTCTAACCAACTCATGGACATTCCTTAGCCGTTCACTCACTTCATCTACATAGCTGTTCACAGGAAGCCGTTCTCCACCTGGTGTTCCAAACATCAAATCACACGACAGTCTGTTCTCATGTCCAAATACTACACGAGCCGGAGTCTGTTTTGTAGTCTCGTGGATAGCAGCTCTATATGCCATGAGGAAAAACGGTATGTGGAGATCCCAGTCACGTTGATTTTTATGAACGACTTTAGAGAGACGTTCTTTCATAGTCTTATTATGTCGCTCCACCATTCCATCTGATTGCGGGTGAAGGGCTGTCGGCCGTGTTTTGTGTATTCCCAATAACTTGCAGATTTGCTAAAATACCCCTGACTCAAAATTTCTCCCTTGATCTGAATGCAGCTCCAGGGGTACACCAAACCGACATATCAAGTTATCTACCAAGACTTTGGCCACAGTAACCGCTTCCTGGTTCGGAATTGCGTACGCTTCAGGCCATTTACTAAAATAGTCCATGGCACCCAGTATGTACTTGTTACCGTCCTTGGTTACTGGGAATGGTCCGGCTATATCGATCGCAATCCTCTCAAAAGGAGCCCCGACTTATATTGCTTCATTACACCCCTACTTCTAGTCTGTGGTCCCTTACTGGCTGCACAAATTTTACAATTACGACACAAAGCTTCAACATCTTGACGACTATTTACCCAGTAAAATCGTTCACGTACTTTATTCAGGGTCTTGTTAACGCCGGTGTCCACCGGATGCTCCATTATGCACTTCCTGAAGTACTTTCGGTACTCGACACCTGGGAATCACTAGACGCATAACAACTTGCTTCCCATCCGGGCTCTCCCATGCTCTTTTTAACAGCCCGTTCATAACTCTAAGTGAGTCCCACTGTGCCCACAAAGCCTTCAATCCAACTGCTTTGTCCGAAACATCCTTCCACTCTGGTCGAATTCCTTTTTCTTTTGCTTTCAATATAGCCCCGATCTCTGCATCGTTCAGTTGTTCTTGTCTCAGGGCTTCAGTTGTCCAATCATCCGGAACGTCTATTTTAATAGTGTTGACTACTCCCGTGCCCTGCTGTTTCTCCACATGGCGGCAGTGCTTGCAGTCGTCCTTGCATGGTCTTCTAGATAAAGCATCTGCGTTCTTATGTGATCTTCCTGGTCGATGCTCGATTTTAAAGTCGTACTGTTGCAGCCGTTCTATCCAACGAGCCAGTTGACCTTCCGGGGTTCTCAACTGCAACAGCCATTTCAACGCAGCATGGTCGGTCCTGATTTTAAAATGTCGTCCGTAGAGATACTTATGAAAATGGTCCACTGATTTGACGATGGCCAATAACTCTTTCCTGGTTACACAATAGTTTCGTTCTGGTTTGGAGAGCACCTTGCTGAAGTACTCGATCACTCTTTCCTCTCCGTTCTGAATTTGGGACAGCACACAACCAATCGAAGAATTGCTGGCATCTGTATCTAAAATAAAAAATCCATTCTATTGTGGGTATGCTAGCACAGGACCAGTGCATAGAGCTGCCTTCAATTTTCTCCATGCCGTTTGGCACTCCGATGTCCACTGGTACTGAACTTTCTCCTCTGTTAGCCGGTGTAATGGCTTCGCAATGTCTGCAAACCCTTACACAAAGCGTATATACTAAGTGCAAAGGCCAAGGAAGCTTCGTACTTGGCCAATCTCGTACGGCAGAAATTTTGTCGGGATCCGTTTGTATTCCCCCCGAAGACACTATTTTTCTGTTCGAAAATAATCCTCGAAGAATGTACAGTAAATTAGTCCTTTCTGTGGTAGTACCAACTCCGAGAATACTGTCCCAGTTTTCTCAACACTTCCGAAAAATCCTCTTGTCAAAATTCCGCGTCTGACACCAATGTCGCGTTTTTTCCACCTTTTAGGAAACACCCTGTATGAATCCGTGGGATCTAAATAATTTCAACAAGAGATAAACACCACTAACACTTTATTTAACAATTTACTGACTATACAATACTTTGTTTACTTAATATTTAACCTCACTTTTCAACTTGTTCACTTTTATAAACTGACTTCTTAATAAAACTTCTCCTCCCGCGCTGGTAATCGCGCCTTATATACCCCGAATTTGACTCTCCCCACACAGCACAATGCTGTTCGAGGGACGTACTATGGCAAAGACCATTTAGGATTTGGGCTTGCCTATGGACGTCCCAATATCCCAATATGTATGCTTTTCGGCACTCTTTTGGTCATCCCAATGTCACAACTTGGTACCAGATAAAGGCAATACGACGGACGTCCTGAAGGATGTCTGAGGCTCATAACTAGGGACATACCAGGATATCCCGGGATATTTCGGGACGTAGTAAGTACTACGAATGGGCATCCACAGGGACATTAGAGGATGTACAAAGTACACACTGAAACGTCCCAGAACATCTTAATATTATATTTTCTTATATTTCAATATATTAACCACCGCCAAAGAAACCACATTTTTACAAAAAAAAAAAATTAAAATATTTTCTATGTATGGACCGAAATGCTACCTATTTATAATTATAAATAAGTAGGTAGCGCATAAATCCACATATATTTTTTGTTTTTTGTAAAATTGTAATTTCTCTGATGATGGTTAATACACTGAAACAATAGAAAATATTATATTTCACATTTGAACTGACCGAAAAACCCAAGGAATTACTCATCTAGTTATTTGATATAAACGGTCAAGAAAATAAAATCAGATATAAGACAGACTTTAAAAACAAACTCACACTTGTAATGTCAAACTACTTAAACAACTACTTCGAAAAAACATAGAATAACAAAATAAGTATGTTGCACATAACTCCATAAATATTTTGTTTTTTGTAAAATTTTATTTCTGTCGAAGGTTAATACAAAAATTACACATGACGCTATTTGAATTATCAGTCAAGAAATTAAAAACACCTAGGGGTTATAAGAAGCTAAATATATTCAATATTTAAAGACAAAACTCATTTGTAACACCAAAAAGCAAACTTCTTAAAAGAACATAAAATAACAATTTTCAAACTGAATTATATGAAAACATATTTTTTTATCAAGTAATGTGTTCCTACTTCTCTACTCTCTTCATTGCCTCGCTCTTCTTTTTGCTCTGCTCGGATTCTTTTAAACACTTCCCTGCTTTGTACCTATTTCATAATATTATAGGTACCCATTCATGGTTGCATCTAAAATAAACATTTACTTATTATTTGAATCAGCATTATCAACAAAAATTTAGTCTACATGAAAACTGGGTAAGATAAAGATAATATAAAGAACATCGAGGGATAAAGGTTTAAATTGAAGCACTAATAAGAATAATTTGTCGCATTATAAAATGCAATCCTGTATTACGACTTAATTTTAATTCATTATATCTGTCTTCCATACAAGTCACATATGGCCGTGGCTGCGAAGCCATTTACATAACACCATTCATAAACCAATAACCGTTTTGTGCAATTTACTCAAAAGGAAACAATATATCAGGATCAGGACAGATTTGCAAATGAACTGAAATTTATCCACACATGTCCTGTCTGATACATATTTCCCTTTAAGAGTGTAATGAAAGTTTCAAACAATTACCTTGAAGCAAAATTATTTTTACGTACCTATTTTCATACACTGTTCATCGTCAAACTTCACAACACTAAGTACGACCTGGTTCACAATCACAATCTCTCTCCAACCTGGCTTCGTAACATTCAATTCTTGGGCCAAATAAGCTTCATTTTGTAGGTTTGTTGGTCATTGAAAATAAGGGAGCCAGAATTTTTGTTTAATACTGTAAGTTTTCTATAAAGTTTCCTCTTTTTAGTTTCCCTTGGCATCCTGAAAGTTTACAAAATTGTATTAAATTTGGGAAGTTTTATAGGTTATGTTATTTTTACATGGCTTGTACTTACTTTCTATGTATAGTGTCGAACAAAAAAGTCTCAAATAAAACTGAATTAAACAGATAAAAAACAATCAAAAATATTTCCTACAACCACTAATAATTTATATTATTTGATGTAGAGAAATTAACTGATATTGCAAGCTTGTTTTGAGTTTACACTAAAGAATACCAGATACAATAGAAAGTGATAGAAAGTACAGGTTTGTGAAATTAGATATGGCCGCCGGAAATCGTAATGGCGCCTTATTTGAACATATTAAAGATGAATATTGGGTTACAGTTTAAGAAGATTTAGGGCCCTTCACTGGACGTCCTTTTTTAATCCCGATGTCAATTCACAGTTAATGCCAAAATGAAACCAGTTCAGGATATCCCCTTGGCCTCCTTTTGAAGGATATCCTGGGATATCCTAAATGGGACGTCCATTTCACTATCTACTTTACGTACTAGGATATCCAGGTACTTCAATTTGACATCCCATATCCCGATTGTGCTGTGTGGGTCTAGATCCATCTAGAAACAATCAAGAATCTTCTCCAACCACATTCCAGAAAAGTCCATTTCTTTCTGCTGGCTTCCAGTCACAATTAGTAGGAATAGGCGTATCATCTCCAGTTTAATTTTAAAAATGTTTTAGTTTAATAAGTACAGGTCATATACGTGCCCTTGCTTAGTGGGTTACTTAATATCAATACCCTCTGCTCTTATAGACAACTCAAATCGATTTCCGAGTCAATAAGATTTAGAGAACTCTGAACATCTACAGTTGGTCTGGAAGGAAGTGGTTCCGAAATATAATTAAAGATTAAAGGACTTACCTGTAAGAAAGTTCACTCTTAATTATATGAGCAACCACATCCGAACAGACCAAAACCACCCACCCACCTCCAGATTCTTTTACCCCGCATTCTAATCTAGTTGACAAACCACAGAACGTAATGACCAATATGGGTCGGCATGTGAGGCAATTGGTACATAAGTTTTTTTGGGCTCTAAAACAGTGGTCTGTTCCGCATCAGAGGCATAACTACAGTTGGTCTGTTCGGATGTGGTTCCTCATATAATTAAGATTAAATTTCTTTACAGGTAAGTCCTTTAATCTTTAATTATTGTTTAAGATTAAAGAAGAGAAAGCCAGAAAGGAATACCAAGATAACATGGAAAAATGGGCGGAAACTTTGGAAAAGCTACAACTGGAGGAGGAGAAAATTCTAGCAGCGCAAAGTGAACCGTTGAGGTTCTATCTAATGAAATATATTTTTCCAACTCTCACTAAAGGACTGCTCGAGGTGGCCAAGATAAAGCCAGACGATCCGGTGGACTTCCTTGCAGAATTCCTGTTTAAAGAAAATCCCGAGGGAAGAATGTTCGATCCGTCTTATACAAGAGATGGAGAGCAAATATTAAATCAATATGAAAAGAATGTGGCACCAACACTTAACAAAAATTGCAAATCACCTGATAAATAGATTTCACTTCGCGTTTTAAAATAATTTATATACAATTTCATATCTAATACATAACATTTAAAAAAAATAGAGACATAATTATTAAAATGAAAATAAACGACCTGATACAACATGAACTAACTGACCCATATTTATAGACCTACACAGTACAGTGTAGTTTATTATTAATTTTTAAACCCTATCTCCTAATAGCCTACCTGTCGTCTGCATTTTTAGCAGGAACTAAATAGCTACAACACTAACATTGGTTTAAACAGATTGGCTTAATGTAAAGAATGCTGATATTTCTCAACTAAAAAGTGGTACGCCACTGGCATTTTTCCATGCGGATGTTTCTTGTGATTAGCCTGGTCATTCTACATGAAAACGGTCTCTTGCGTTTTTCTCATTAGAACTGTGTGTTCTTGATTAAATCAATTAAATTCAAAGGGCTAAACCAGATAAGTATGTGTAAAATATCCCTAAATGAAATTATGTGGACACCAAAGTATCCCCTTGGATATAAAGAAGATATTTGTTACAATATTGTTTCAAAAATCCAGGAAAAGTTGAACTATTGCAAAAAAAATGTTTTTCATAAAATAATAGTTTTCAAAAACTAAACAACACGCTTTAATAGCAAACCGAACTAAAAAGTTAAAAATAATACAATACAATACAAAAAAGTGTGGGATGCTTATTACTATGAAATAATTTATACCAGTTGATATCAAGCACCTCACGCTTTTTTGTATTTAGTGCAGGCAATGAAGGCAACATTTTGTAAAAACCTCACAAAAATTAATAAAAGGATCATCTCCGGGATTTAAGTAGGTAATAATCTGTAGAATGAAATGATGCATCCTTTGCACTTCCAAGTTCCGGGAAAATTCAAAAAAATTTGGAAAAACTTTATGATTTTCGGTTTTTTTGCTCTAGCGGCTAAAATAATGAAAGCACAGAAAAAAAATTGTAGCTCGTCTCTTTCTCTACAAAAAAGGTCCTTACAAATTGTTGTCTTACTTAAGCCGTTTAGGAGATAAATCCAGTTTTCCACTTTGAGCCGCTCAGAAAATGAGAATTCTCTGGAGTTTCGTACGACCGGACACATCGATCGATAATTCTTACTATTCAGAGCCGCTAAAAAAATGAAAACAACATAAACTGTAGAGAAAAGTTTCAGCTTTAATGTGGAACTAATCACAAAATTCATAAAAAATTTTATCATAGAGAAAGAAGTGTTAGAAGATGGCTTAGTAAACTTTATACAGTTCATTTATTCATATCTTTGAGTTTTATGCATCCTGTCTTTTTCTCCCGTAACAATGGGTGCTTTTTCACTGCATGGATTCGATCCCACGCGCTTAGCCTATATTTTGTGAAAGAATGTTAAGAAACAAATAAGTTGTATTGTGCATTTTCTGAACGTGTATGAATAATGGAGACAAATTCGAAAAGTACTGCATGCATTTAAAAAACTCTTAAGTCATTCGAAAGCATATGTTTTATTGTACCTATAATCCGAAAATTAAGACTGTGCTATTATTACTAATTAAGATATAGCGAATTCAACTCCAAAATTTGGAGGTGATTGATCGCTGAGAAATATACCCTCTACTTTGATCGCAAGGTATATTTTTCCAACAAAAGTAATTACAATAAAATGTTAATTGGATTAACATATCATTATTATATAAGAATATACAAGTAAACTGAATTAACATTCTAAGGACTCCCGGCAAAGATATGAATAAATCTGTGGATCAACTGCACAAAGTTTACTAAGCCATCTTTTTCTCTTTGATAACATTTTTTATGAATTTTGTGATTAGTTCCACATTAAAGCTGAGACTTTTCTTTACATTTTGTTATTTTTCTAGGGGCTCTGAATAGTAAGAATTATCGATCGATGAGCGGTCGTACCAAATTCCCGGGGAATTCTAATTTTTCGCGCATTTCGATGCGGCTTAAAACTATAAGTGGAAAACCCGATTTATCTTCTAAACGGCTTAAGTAAGACAACAATTTGTAAACACCTTTTTGTAGAGAAAGAGACGAGCTACAACTTTTGTTGAGAACTTTTTTCTCTATTTTCATTATTTTGGCTGCTAGAGTAAAAAAACCGAAAATCTAGTTTTAAAAAAATTTTTTGGATTTTCCCGGAACTTGGAAATGCAAAAAATGCATCGTCTCATTCTCCAGGTTATTACCTACTTAAATCCCAGAGATGATCCTTTTATTAATTTTTGTTACCCTAAATGGCTAATTTGCCTGTACTAATTGTATTGTATTATTTTTAACTTTTTAAAGCGTCTTTTTTTAAATTTTTTGAAACTATTATTTATTCTTCAGTCTTCAAAATTTGGACCAGATAATTCTAATCTGGAACCTCGATAACCCCCAGATACCGATTTTCACGTATTGGTACAGTTACAAGAACCTCGTGCGAGGTACTACTTCTTTAGTTTTTAAAAGTACACATTTGACTATTGAACCTTATATCAAAATGTGTAATAGTCCAGTCGATAAAGTAAAAAATACACCAGAAGCTCGCAAAAAATGTTATTTGAAATTTTCCTTCAGTAACTGTTAGTGGGAGGATTAAACATCACAAAACCCCTTTGGTGAAAAAAGCCTTATTTTACTGATAACTCGTTAACCGTTGAAGATATAAAAAATTGCCCATCATAAAAAAGAAAGCTTGACTAATTGCCTAAAAAAAGTCCTGTTGTAATTTTTTTGTATATGTTATGGTTTTCGAGAAAATTGATATTGACAAAAATTGCAAAATTTGTATTTTTAATGCGCGCGAATTTTCGTTTATTTGAAATTACTTGCGCGCGGTGCAATAGAAAAAATGGAATTGCTCGAAACCAAACAAGATAGGAAGAAAAATCAAAATGGGTTTTAAAGGGGATATAAAATACTCTCTTATGTTGCCATTTTTGATGGCTATTGACATTCATTAGCATATAAAAATAGCAATATAATATAGTGTTATCTCTTCAATTTTTGTACATCTAATTATTCACAGGCCCATAAAAAAAACTGAATTTGATATAAGTTATAAATGCATAATCAAGTGAAAAAATAAAAATTAAAAAGGAACCAAAAAAAATTTTTTTTTAATTAGAATACATGGGTATATATAATATGTACATATATTTTTTGCAATTAAGCAAATCATTGAGAAAAAGAATGTAATATTTACTAAGTTCTAAATATAAATATAATTTTTGTAATCACTTACCTCCCAGCCAAGTAAAAAAAGTCGGTATTCACTGTGCTAATAGCTACTACAATTGCTCTATTAGTTCAAGGTAGTAACTTCAATGCAGAAAAAGTTAGGAATAAAAAAATATTCACATTTACAAATTTGAAGTTAGCCAAAAAAAAATCCAAAAAATATGCTGCATATTTAATTTTTTTATGCAATTTTTTAATGATTTGAAACAATAGTTATATGATACATAAACTCAAAAATATTTTTTGGGCTAAATTTTCAAGATGTTTGGGTCTTTTTTTATTTTTAGGAAACAACAAAAAATTGAATATTTTTTCTGCATTGAAGTACTACGTTGAACTAAAATATAATGCATTTATAACTTATATTAAAGTCAGTTCTTTTTATGGGCCTGTGAATAGGTAAAAGCGCAAAAAATCAAGAGGTACCTATATTATATTATTATTTTTACATACTAATAGATATCAATAGGCATCAAAAATGGAAACACAAGAGAGTATTTTACATCCCCTTTAAAACCCATTTTAATTTTTCTCGTTTTAAAAAAATCTAGACTACAAAATTTGTAGAACTTTTTAATAGCAATAAAATAAGCTCAGTTCGATATCAATAAATTTACAAAGAAATTATTTATTTAAAAAAATAGCATTTTTTTCAAAAAATGATTTTTGCAATAATTGATTTTTTCGAAAAAAGACGATTTTGTAGAATTCCATTTACTCAGGTTCTTGAACACTTGCCGAAACGTATTCAGGCTTAAAGATTTCTTGAGTTGTACTTACATGTGCATTTAGTAAGTGCATTGCTAAAAAAACTATTTTCATAATATGTAAGAGTTATAGACGGTGAAGTGACAGGTTTCAAGATTTGTCAATTTTTAATAGCCATCAGACAGTAGCAAAAAAATTGGTTTTATTTTGAAGACTTAAGAAATTTTAGTTACAAACTTATCAGAGGCGAAAAAAACGCAAGACTTGGCAAAACTTCTGTTGTATTTAAGTTAGAAAACAATGTTTTCATTAAAAACAAACTGTTTTCAAGGCAAACATCCTATTAGTGTAACATTTTGCTATTGATTTAATGAGAAGATCCCAATTATTACTCTTACCATCATGTAGGTACTCAGTACTCATACATACATTTTAGAGAAAAGCCGGAAAAGTGACGTTCCTGTTTCTTACCTTCCTCGTTTACCTGATCTCAATCCTTGCATTTTTATCTCTGGGGATATTTGAAGAAATTAGAATCTTCGAGTGCTATAGAAAATATGAATATCTTATGACCCAATTATTTAATGCTATGGAATCAATTTGCCGAAATCGACGAAAAACAATGTTGAAAGTAACCGAATTTTTATCCCTCTAATAAAAGTGAATCGATGGTATAAATCAGTGTCCCTCAAACTTTTTTATCTCATGTATCCCTTTTTGTTGTGCAGTGATCATGGGTGCCCCTTTCTAAAAATATATATATAATAAGAAGTATTTTGAACAGGTCCGTACTGCACTTCGCGGTGCAGATTCGGGTTTTAAGTAAGTTTCGGATGCCAATTAATTGTGCAGTTTTTATCTTTCATCTTCATATCTGTTATATGTTTTATTATATTATATATTTCTTTTGTAGGTTTCTATTATTTAAATTTGTTAGCTTCCATTCGCGTACCCCCAAAGGGTACGCATACCACAGTTTGACAAACTCTGGTATAAATAATTGTTTTGGTCCCCAATAATAGAAAAAAATTCTTATTTGACCGAAAATAATTGGGAACATTTATACCGGGTGATTTTTTAAATCTGAAGTTTTCAAATATCTCGAGTAATAACCACTCTACGAAAAAATGTTTCAAACAAAAGTTATAGTTGTAGAATTGGATGGGGGCACTTTGACTTTGGGTGGAAAGGTGAAGGTCATTCAAAGTCAAATTCATTTTTTTAAATGGGAACCCCTATTTTTTATTGCAATAAACTAAACATAGACTACTTTTGTTCGAAACATTTTCTCTGAAACTCTCATTTTTTTAGGAAAAATCAAAATTATAGAACTTTATGATTTTTTTACTTGAAAATGAAAGAAGTTTGGACAAAAATTGCAACAGGTAAAAAGAATTTGGAACCATCCCGGGAGTATTCTCAAATTTTCCGGAATTGTCCAATGCAATATGTTTGATGCACTTGGAAACTCCACAATGCTCTTTCTCTTTTCTGCAAAGGGCATTGGATAACTCCGAAAAAATTTGAGATTAACGGGATGATTCCAAACTCTTTTTGCCTCTTGCATTTTTATCCAAACTTCTTTTTCGAACAAAAAAATCGCAAAGTTCTAAAATTTTGATTTTTCCTCGTCGGATAACTTAAAAAAATGACAATTTCAGAAAAAATTATTCGAACAAAAGTAGTCTAGTTTTACTCAGGCAATCCGAATTTACAATACAAAATGGGGGTTCCCATTAAAAAAAAAAACGAATTTGACCTTGAATGACCTTAACTCGTCCACCCAAAGTCAAAATGACATTACCGCCTAACTGACCGCATCCAATTCTACAACTTTTGTTTGAAACATTTTTTTCGTAACGTGCTTATTATTCGAAATATTTGAATGTTTCAGGGTAAAAAATCACCTGGTATATAGGGTACAGTCTCCCAATCATAAAAATGATTCCCAAACAATGTGAACTTTATTGGTGACAGTGTATACAGGGTGTAATTAGTTTCATGTCATTAAAAAAAAACTGGTGGTAGGGAACGACAAGGCAAACAAAAAAACCTTATATAGCATGGGGTCTAAAGCTCATAGTTTTGGAGAAAAAAACAAACAAAAATTTCGCAAATTTTCTTTAAAATCTTTTGAGAACTGCTGGAATATTGAGGTAGGTTTAGATCGTCGCGCGTGCGTAGGTGTTTCCATTGTTGTGGGGTCACACACCTCACCATAACTTACTTCGTGTGGCCTCAAGGAAAAGTGTGGCCATACACATGGCCCCACAATTCTAACCTACTTTAGCCGACTCTACGGGCTCTCTTTACCCCTAAAAAGTGGTTTTTTGAAGATGGCCACATTTGTCATGTTCTGGTATGGTGTGTGATTCAGTCAGAATGAAACCCACCTTGTGTGGCCCTGTATGGTGCTGCCACCTATATCTATATTGGAATTATTTTACACCGCTTCTAATTTCTGTATAACACAGTCTGTGTATCATTAAATGAGTTGTGCGGACAAGGGAAAATTATGTGTACATCATCAAACGAATTGTGTGGTCAAGTTTATGAATGAAATATTATATTTTATCCATAATCAGAGCGACAGTTGTGATTTATAAATTGCTGAATGCATATGTTACAATAATATTAAAATATCACCTCCATTCCTTCTTTCAAAGACAAATTTAATATTTACTCTTTTAAGACTGGAAATTGTATTCAAATAATAAAAACAGTTGAAAATTCCAATAATCTGAAACTGTATTAAATAAATATAGGAATATTTAAATAAGCAAGCGAATTGGTTGAACAAATGCGAATAGTTAAAATAAAATTATTATAACAATCGAAAGCTAAAGTTCATAACTAACTGATATACCTACTCTGGTTTAGAGGCAACGCACTGGCTTCCCAACCGCTCGCGGCGAGCTGGTATGATGCATCTTACTGAGCATAAGAAAGGATAAGCAAGCTAATCGTTATATTCTTCGCCGATTTTCTGCACTGTTATGTAATAGTTGCACATTCTATAGAATACTCTCCTCATTTTTGTTGTAAATAAAAAACAAGAGAAGCATTATACTCCGCCGACTTACTGCATTTTTGTATAACTGTTGCACATTCTATACGATACTCTTGCAGTTTTTTGTTAACATTATTTGTTTTAGAATATTTTTTGTTTAATTACAAAACATTTTATTTTTTATTATTTTTTAAATACTTAGTTAATATTTTTTTTAAACAATGGAGTTCTTCCTTTAGCCAACAGTAATTAATACTATCGGACTCTTCCTTCTTCAGTTATGGTGATTACAAGAAACATGACGGACGAACAGATGGACGGGCGGACAGACAGACGTCCGGGCGGACAGACAGACGTCCGGACGGACAGACGGACTGAATGTTCTTCAGAATTCGATCAACACAGTGATATGAATTTTTTTTTCTCTACGGGCAACCTTATCGGTTTTAGAAATGTGCCGATCGAATGCAGTATACTCTTCGTTTTGAATTTGAGAAGAGTATAATAAGCACGTTCAATAAAGGGACACTCGATCAAAGCAGAAAGCGCCAAAATGGCGTCAAAATAAATACCTTTAAATATTTTCCAACATTGCGTATCGCCTGGCATAACCACTCGCTCTTGCTGGACTGCTTGGAACGAGCTTTTTGGCTAGTAATTTTTCTGTGGAAACCAACCGTGTTCATTGCATACTGTCGATATTAATTATTTTATCTGCTGTTTACGTGTTTTATCCATTACTTTTAATTCACCCATCCTTTTCTATGATTCAATTTCTTTTTAATCTGATGTGGCCAGTCCTTATATTGCCAAGACGATTCGCACCGTGGATGTCTTGTAATGAAGCATCCTAAAGTCATACCTCATTACTAAGAAGTTTCAGTGTAGTGCCGTGTGCACATTTGCCATACGACGGCGATTCATACTCGATATACTAAATTTGCACACCGCCCGACTCCGACCGTCTCAAAAAGGAGGGATAGTTTCGTGTATAAAAGCCCAGCCGCGGATCGAGAAGAGCACTGGGTACATCTCTCCGTAAACTGCCGATGGCGCGCTGAGCCGAAGACACTTTGCTGATTTATGCACCAAGTGACGTGACTCTCCGGAGCGAATATATCTTGACCTAGAAAAGTTCTACGGCGCGTTGAACCGAAGAACGGACCTTGTGCCAAATGTTATTTAGTCCAGCGATGTCCCGTCGTCCCGACGAAACCGACACGGAGCAAATATAAATTAACAGAGGAGTGACCCGGCGAGTTGAGCCGATAGCTTGCTCGGGTTGACGGTTATTAGCCCGCCGCCGTTTCCGCCGTCAAAATCCCTACTCGTCGCATCACTGCATTACACTCTCGTCGTCTCTCTCACTCATACGATTTAAATGTCACCTGATTACCAATAACCGTAAAAGATACGGACCTGAAAACCGATAACCTGTAACTATTGTATATTATGTAAACCTGCATATTTTTTACCTGTTGAAGATAATAAAATTGTTAATTTTGATTGGGTTGTCTTATTAAACTAATCTGGATCCTGAACTAATCTCCGACTCCAGCTACCCAGAGCAAAACACCGTTACAGTCTGACTGGCTTCAAGATGACTGCTTAATTAATGCAATGTATATTATTCTTAATTTGATACCGCCTCCCAAGCTGGAGACCCCGAATTTGAACCCCCGACCTACAAACTGTTTCTATTGAAAACAAATATTGTCTATATTCTTTGTTATTTATCGTATAAATACATCTGCGGAAATTTTTAACTGAAGTTTTTTAAAATATTCTAAATAACAACAAAAATGTATTTTGAGTTTAATTCAGTTTTGTATCTAGTATTATAATTTCATATTAAAACATATTAAAATTGAATATAAACATATAAATAAAACGCGAATTGATTCTTTTTGGTATCATTAATAGAAACAGTTGAACATCAGTAACGGCGTCGAACGTATAAAAAAATGCTTTATTCTATTTCATGTTTATAACAAACATATCTGCATTTGAGAAACTGTAAGTAGCATAATAAAGAGTTTGTCACAAATTCATAAAACGTATTAAATTATGTGAAAAATTTTAGTGATTAATATACTTGAGGCTGATGATAATCATTGGTAAATAAATCTACGAACACAGATTCTCACGAAGTTATAGTAATTATTGTATTAACTTTGAAAATTACGGGATTTGCTAAAAAAATATATGGTAAGGTGCAATGTTTTTTATGAAAAGATTTACGTAATGGCGAAGTTTATCTAATACTACCTACTCTACCACTTAACCAGGACGGCGGAATGAGATACGGTAACCCATCCAAGTAACGGACTCGGCCGGCGTGACTTAACTTCGCCAATCGAGGTCTCGTCACTGAAACGGGAATCGTACCTCACCGCACATGATATGTGTAGTCTTCGAGAATTATGTGGCCATACACGGAGCCACACAGTCCCAATTTATTTTTAAATAAAATAATAGTAATAATTTTCATTGTATATCACGTTTTGCCTAAAGTTCCTCGTTCGTTAAAAACATGTCATCTTACAAAGTGTATATTTTGAAGTAAAATGTATCCACCTTATGTGGCCATGCATGATGCCGCACCTACAGAGTAATTTCGTAAAAAAAAAATTCAAAATTTTCTGTCCAAATAGATTTAGAATGTCTTGAAAGGTCGAGATTTTAAATTTAAGTAAAAAAAAAAATGTTGTCTTTTTGTCGGTCTGTCTGTAACTTTTTTGTTCGCACGTTTTCTCGAGAATGGCTTAAGTCATCGACTTAATATTTGGTACACGTATGTATTCTAATGGGACCTGGAACTAGATTATATTTTGAGCTTACTCCATTGAAGGGTTAGGGAGTGAATAGGGGTAAATAGGTAAAGCATGCTGGTAGTAGCCCAGAAACTTGTGATTTGATGTATATACTAGAATCCAGTGCCTCAATATTTTTTATAACATTTGTCACCCCTAAACCACCACCATCACTTCATTTTTAAAAGAAGTTAATAAAATAAAACTGAGGTATTCATTTGAAATTTGGTACAGGTATGTATTATCGACATACGGAACTAGATTATATTTTGATGATTCCGTTGAAAAGGTTGGGGATGGAATATGGGCAAATGGGTGTAAGTAAGTAATGCAAGCTAGTAAGAGTCCAGAAATTTGCCTCAAACTTTTTAATGACGTTTTTCACTAGTAAATCTGGATGTGTAAATTGTGATTCCTTAGAAAGCGGTTTTTTACACTGATTTTAGTTTTCATTCTGTGGTGACTTTGTACAAGTTTTTGTGTGGCGATTTCCAAAGTGACATTTCAACTAGGGTCCTTCTTTGCTATTAATAGTGCCTCTGGAAAATATTTTGATATATAATGTTACGGATTTCCACCTTTTAGGAAACACCCTGTATGAATTCGTGGGTTCTAAATAATTTTAACAAGAGATTAAACACTACTAACACTTTATTTAACAATTTACTGACTACAGTACTTGTTTACTTAATAGTTAACCTCACTTTTTACCGAGCGTGTCACTTTTATAAACTGCCTTCTTCATAAACTTCCTCTTCCGCGCTTGTAATCGCGCCTTATATACTCCGAAATTAGCTCTAGATCAATCCAGAATCTTCTCCAACAATAAACTAGAAAAGTCCTTGGCTCTTTCTAGAGCCTTTCCAGTCACCATCAGAGGCATAGGCGTACCGTCTCCAATTCCAAGGGGGTGTAATTCATAACACTGCCCCCTCCTTAAGCCTGATCGTCCCGATCAGGCAACTCAGAATCATCGATGTATTTCGCCAGCCTGTCCAAATGCACGATCTTCATCTTGGACTTTTTGCTTCGTTGAATCCGATAGACGACATCATTAATTCGGGTAATAACAGTGTACGGTCCATCCCAAGGCGGTTGAAGTTTCGGTGACCTTCCTTTCTTCCGCTGTGGGTTGTACAGCCAAACCAGGTCTCCTGCCTTGAACCCTTCTGAACTACCCTTACGGTCATATCGAGCCTTCATTCTGTCACTGGCTATGGTGATTTGGTCTCTAACTAACTCATGGACATTCCTTAGCCGTTCACTCACTTCATCTACATAGCTGTTCACAGGAAGCCGTTCTCCACCTGGTGTTCCAAACATCAAATCACACGGCAGTCTGATCTCATGTCCAAATACTACACGAGCCGGAGTTTGTTTTGTAGTCTCGTGGATAGCAGCTCTATATGCCATGAGGAAAAACGGTATGTGGAGATCCCAGTCACGTTGATTTTTATGAACGACTTTAGAGAGATGTTCTTTCATAGTCTTATTATGTCGCTCCACCATTCCATCTGATTGCGGGTGAAGGGCTGTCGTCCGTGTTTTGTGTATTCCTAATAACTTGCAGATCTGCTGAAATACCCCTGACTCAAAATTTCTCCCTTGATCTGAATGCAGCTCCAGGGGTACACCAAACCGACATATCAAGTTATCTACCAAGACTTTGGCGACAGTAACCGCTTCCTGGTTCGGAATTGCGTAGGCTTCAGGCCATTTACTAAAATAGTCCATGGCAACCAGTATGTACTTGTTACCGTCCTTGGTTACTGGGAATGGTCCGGCTATATCGATCGCAATCCTCTCAAAAGGAGCCCCGACGTTATATTGCTTCATTGCACCCCTACTCCTAGTCTGTGGTCCTTTACTGGCTGCACAAATTTTACAATTACGACACCAAGCTTCAACATCTTGACGACTATTTACCCAGTAAAATCGTTCACGTACTTTATTCAGGGTCTTGTTAACGCCGAAGTGTCCACCGGATGCTCCATTATGCACTTCTTGAAGTACTTTCGGTACTCGACACCTGGGAATCACTAGACGCATAACAACTTGCTTCCCATCCGGGCTCTCCCATGCTCTTTTTAACAGCCCGTTCATAACTCTAAGTGAGTCCCACTGTGCCCACAAAGCCTTCAATCCAACTGCTTTGTCCGAAACATCCTTCCACTCTGGTCGAGTTCCTTTTTCCTTTGCTCTCAATATAGCCCCAATCTCTGCATCGTTCAGTTGTTCTTGTCTCAGGGCTTCAGTTGTCCAATCATGCGGAACGTCTATTTTAATAGTGTTGACTGCTCCCGCGCCCTGCTGTTTTTCCACGTGGCGGCAGTGCTTGCAGTCGTCCTTGCATGGTCTTCTAGATAATGCGTCTGCGTTCTTATGAGATCTTCCTGGTCGATGCTCGATTTTAAAGTCGTACTGTTGCAACCGTTCTATCCAACGAGCCAGTTGACCTTCCGGGGTTTTCAACTGCAACAGCCATTTCAACGCAGCATGGTCGGTTCTGACTTTGTAATGTCGCCCGTAGAGATACTTATGAAAATGGTCCACTGATTTGACGATGGCCAATAACTCTTTCCTGGTTACACAATAGTTTCGTTCTGGTTTGGAGAGCACCTTGCTGAAGTACTCGATCACTCTTTCCTCTCCGTTCTGAATTTGGGACAGCACACAACCAATCGAAGAATTACTGGCATCTGTATCTAAAATAAAAAGTCCATTCTGTTGTGGGTATGCTAGTACAGGACCAGTGCATAGAGCTGCCTTCAATTTTCTCCATGCCGTTTCACACTCCGGTGTCCACTGGTACTGAACTTTCTCCTCTGTTAGCCGGTGTAATGGCTTCGCAATGTCTGCAAACCCTTCCACAAAGCGTCTATAATAAGTGCAAAGGCCAAGGAAGCTTCGTACTTCATGAACGTTAGATGGCCTTGGCCAATCTCGTACGGCAGAAATTTTGTCGGGATCCGTTTGTATTCCCTCCGAAGACACTACGTGACCAAGGAATTTAACTTTTTTCTGAAATAAAAGGCACTTCTTCGGGTTCAATTTCAGGTGTGCATTTCTGACTCGTCCAAATACTTCTTGAAGATTTTTCAAATGTTCTGTAAAGTCTCGTCCCATAACCAGCACGTCGTCAAGGTAAACCAGGCACGTCTTCCAGGTTAGCCCTCGTAGTACAAATTCCATCAATCGTTCAAACGTGGCTGGAGCATTGCAAAGTCCAAAAGGCATCACCGTAAATTGGTAAAGACCACTGCCTGCTGAAAACGCTGTCTTTTCCTTATCATCAGGATGAAGCCCAACTTGCCAATAACCGCTCCTAAGGTCTAACGTCGAAAACCATCGTGAGCCTGCCAATGTACTTAACGTGTCGTCAATCCGGGGTAATGGGTAACTGTCTTTCTTCGTCACATCGTTCAATTTCCGATAATCGACACAAAATCTTAACGTTCCGTCCTTTTTGGCAACCAAAACTACTGGCGATGACCAGGGACTCGTTGACTCCTCAATGACTCCATCTTGTAGCATCTTATCTATCATTGCCGAGGCTTCTTCTTGTTTTGCTAGCGGAAGCCTCCTAGGTTGTTGTCGAATAGCAGGTGAGTCACCAGTATTTATCCGATGCTGGACTATATCTGTTTTTGTAAGGGCCTCCGTACTTTTGGCAAATACTGAACTTTCCTTTTCCAGGAACTTGATCGCCTCCTCTCGTTCGTCCTTAGATAAATGCTCCAACTGGGAACTCAGCAAGGTTAAAACTTCCTGGTCTATATTTGTAGATGAATTTCCCTCTGTTTGTTCTTCGCACCTTGCTACCCACATAACCGGCTCATAGGAGCCAATCGGTTTGCCTTCTTTAATTGTTACTGCATGGGAATTTAAATTGACGACTCTAATTGGGATTTTATCTTTAGTCCGGGTTAAAGTTCTTGCCACAACAATATTGGTTAGGGACTTAATCGATTCGTCACCTTCCACCAGGCCAACACGGTAGCCTCCAGGATTTCCTTCCAAGGCAGCATCGATGATCTGTTCCGAATGAGCAGGAATCTTAATCGTCTTTGTTGTCAATAGCCTTGCTTTACGGAATTGGTCATCTGCGGTTGCCAGGATAAATTCCTCATTTCCAATTTTCAAGACTCGCTCCCCTACGTCAACAATAAACCTCTTCTCTTCCATGATGTCCAGTCCCAAAATGAAATCGTCTGTAATGTCAGCCACAATGACCTTGTAATTGAATCTCAATCGTCCAACCTGCAGTTCCAAATTGACCTCTCCATGGACCGCAGCCCTGTCTCCCGTGGCTGTCCGAATAATTACTTCATTTTGCTTCTTCTTAATCTGCAAGCCTGATATAAACCCTGGCCGCACTATTGATGACGTAGCACCTGTGTCAACAGTAAACACACACCTTCTTCCATTCACATATCCTTGCAACAGCAGACTACTTGGAATTCTTCGCAGCTGGGAAATCTTTATTTCTCTGGGGGCACCGTGTTCCCTAGCCAGCACAGCCCCCTTAGTGCTGGCTATCTTTAGTTTTCCTGCTGCTCTTCTACATTTACAGCATTTACTCGTCTGTCCGAGTTCTGCTGTCGACAGTCTCGTTTCATATGTCCCATCCTGCCGCAGTTGTAGCATTTAATACCACTTGGTTTTTCTCTATTTTGTTGGTTTTCCTGTCTTCTTGGAGGATTGAATTTAGCCAGTAATTGACTGAACATTTTATGTATATCGGCCAACATAGGGTTCTGGTTCTCCTTTTCTGACTGCGATTCTTCCAGCGTCATAGCCCGTACTCTTGACTTTGGAGTATCCCTATAGACGGCTTCTACCTCTAGTGCATGCACCAAGGCTTCACTACTACTTTTATGTCGGGATAGCCTGAGGACTCGTCTGATCTCCTCGTCCCTTATCCCGTCTAGGAATGCCCCCACTGCCAATTGCTCTTTAAATTCTTTTGGCGCATTAGGGTATGCTAAGTGTGCCAGTCTTTCCACCGCAGCTTCAAATTCTTGCAGACTCTCTCCAGCTTTCTGAACGCGCACTTTCAGCTGGGTCTGGTATACTTGAGCAAGGTGTTGATCTCCATATCGTAGATCTAAGGCAGCTTCTAAAACTCTAAAATTCCGTTGTTGGTCTGCCGGAATTGTCTGGAGCAACTCCAATGCTTGGCCTCTTAAAGCTACGATTAATGCCTTAGCCTTCTCTTCGTCATTCCAGTTGTTTGCACTCGCTGCTGCCTCAAACTGTGTTTTGTAAGTCATCCAGGAACCTTGACCGTCAAAGGAGGGAATTTTTAATCGCTGGCCTGATGACCCTACTTGCTGGTTTCCTCTATCCCTCAACTGTCGTTTAAGCTGGTCTATTTCCTCTTTGACTTCTTCTTCGAACTTGTTTACTTTCACTTTGACTTCACCAACTTCTTCTTCGACCTTATTTACTTTTACCTCGGCCTTGTCCATTTTTCCTTCAACCCTATCTACTTTTTCTTTGACTTCACTTACTTCTTGCTCGACTTTATTTTTAAGTTCTTCGGCGACTGAAAATATGGCACTCTGTTGCGTCTCTATAATTTTCCTTAGTTCGTCTCTTTCTTCTTGTTGTTTAATGTCCAAGTCTTGCATGATTTTTCTCAATTCTTCCTGACGTCGTTTCTCTTCTTCTTGACGTTTTTGTTCTTTTTCTTGTCGTTTTCTTTCCCGTTCTTCTTTCTCTTCCTGGCGCTTTCTTTCCTGTTCTTCTTTCTCTTCCTGGCGCTTTCTTTCCTGTTCTTCTTTCTCTTCCTGGCGCTTCCTTTCCTGATCCATCATCATCTTTTGCATTTGGGCCATAAAGTCCTGCATTTGTTGTTCGGATGCCATGCTTCTGGTTGTTACCGGCATATAATTATGATAAAATTAATCACGTCAATATCGGTAATGGAATTGTCCAGAGAAATCGCAAAACAGCACGAGAAAGTCTTTTATTTAAACTACTGTCCAAATAGAAAAGTTCTAGAAAGTTCACGAAAATGCACTTAATAACTACACGAAAGTCTTGTTCAGAGTCTTTATCACTTAACTCACTTAATGTCCAACAAAAATGTTCTACAATGTCTAAAAACGCACTTGACACTATTTTCCTGTTCGAAATTAATCCTCGAACAATGTCCAGTAAATTAGTCCTCCCTGTGTTAGCACAAACTCCGAGAATACTGTCCCAGTCTTCTCAACACTTCCGGAAAATCCTCTTGTTAAAATTCCGCTTCCGACACCAAAATGTTACGGATTTCCACCTTTTAGGAAACACCCTGTATGAATTCGTGGGTTCTAAATAATTTTAACAAGAGATTAAACACTACTAACACTTTATTTAACAATTTACTGACTACAGTACTTGTTTACTTAATAGTTAACCTCACTTTTTACCGAGCGTGTCACTTTTATAAACTGCCTTCTTCATAAACTTCCTCTTCCGCGCTTGTAATCGCGCCTTATATACTCCGAAATTAGCTCTAGATCAATCCAGAATCTTCTCCAACAATAAACTAGAAAAGTCCTTGGCTCTTTCTAGAGCCTTTCCAGTCACCATCAGAGGCATAGGCGTACCGTCTCCAATTCCAAGGGGGTGTAATTCATAACAATAATATACCAAATGAATCAATTGTCGTTTGTAAATACTTAAAAACTTAACATATTATTATTTCACTTTAGCTACAATTGAATCACGCAAACAGAAAGGTTTTATAGATTTAAAAACAAATGTTCTGTTTTAATCTCTAGTATATGCAGATAGGTAGTTACCTGCATATACTACAGAACGAAACAAAATATTATCATTTTTGTAACCACATAAATGGACATTTCTAGAACTGTCAGATTCATCCTCAAAGAGATTTGCCACAAACACAGGAATAAATGACGGCTACCAATTACAAAGCAGGCGGAAACTACAAGAACTTTAAGTTCGGTTTCATGCAACTGGACATCACTCATTTATTCAGTCATTATAACGAGGACTAAAGGAGGCTAAGTAGAGGAAATTCTTTAAAACTCAATTTCCCATTTAGATATTACATCATCGCTCTCTTATTGTATGTGACTAGATTTTATTTTCCTGTTACATGTTTTTAAATTACAATAGTTAATATACAAAAACAAGTATGATGTGTCAAAATAGTTTAACTCATTTAATACTACTGCTTTTCCATTCACAACACAACACAACAGCAAATTCAACTCAAAACACAAAATGTTCTCCAATATTTTCAAGGATAATATTTGGTTGACAAACACACTTTAAGGCTGAAGTGAGCTATGTGGTCAGACACATCATGTGGCCATATACACTACTATCAGCTGATCTCAAGTCGGCGTCACAATCTATTACAATATACTCACAATAAAGCTGAAGACTTAATAGGTTTATTTCGCACTCCAACTTTTAGAAACATTGTGTGGACAAATACACCACTATCAGCTGATCTCCGGTCAGCGTTCAGTGTTCGCTATCTATTGTATTATATGCATTATGGGGACATACACACATACATATTTTAAGAGTGAATGAACGCTTATTTGATGGAGCGTATGTGGTGTTTCTATATCACGAATATGTAAAACAGGACAAAAAAATACACTTTCTCAAATTTGAATTCGAGTGAACACAAACTAGGCGGAAGTTTCAATAGTTTGCCTCAATTAGTGTTACTAATTTTCAACTCATAACACAAGTTTCCAAGAATAATATTTCATCGATTTTTTTAGTTTCTATAAAGGAGTTTTACACTCCAAAGCTTTAACTAATTTTAATTATAAAATACTAAATATATATTATTATCCATGGAATTTCCGACAATTCAAACGAAAATTAGCAATGTTTTTCTTCTGAGACACTATAATGTTGAAATGTGCAATGCAATTAGTTTAATAGAGGCAGATTTTTTAAAATTACTAAGTACAAAATCAGTAAATAATAAGTCGTATAAATTAATAATCATGTTAACTGAAAATAAAATATATTACCAGGTGTAGTGGATATAAAGTATCACATGGTATACCTACACATATTTAACTTTCATCCTGTTAAATTATTGTTAAACATTAATTAGTTGTTGAAAATACTGTAAAGAAAATTGATTAATTAGCGATGTTGTGCAAGGTACATTTTAATTCTGATTTGGGAATAAAATGTTAAAAGTGTATTTAGAAAGTTAATCTAATGATATGTGTAATCCTTATGAATTCTGTGGCCATACACAGAGCCACATAATTCCAAATTACTATAAAGTCGATTAAGAGCACCTTCCTTTTTATTTTATCACGTCTTGCCCAACTCAATTTTCATCATTTATTGGTAGAGATAACTAATTGTAAATTAAGAGGATTAAATTAGTTTAGCTCAAATATTCCACAAAATGAAAACGCCCACATTCAGTTCCACCCCATATCTAAAATTCGTTAAAAAGTCATCTTATAAAATGTGTGTTTCCATAGAAAATGTATCTACCTTATGTGGCCACGGTGGCCACGCGCCTAAAATTGCCTTTATAATAATTTTATTTTCACTTTTCAATGAAACTAAAATCATCGTCTAGATAGATTTTTTGACTAGTTGCTCTGAATAGATTTTTTCTTGGCCGTAGTTTTTTTTCTTGTTAAAATAAATCCTTATTAAAATAACATATTCAAAAAATGCACGAGAAAAGGTTGTAGCGAATCAAAAGTTGTTTTTTATAGTTTTCTTTTCTGTTTCAATTAATTGAAAATTACAATTAAAGTGAATTTTAGTTAGGAATAAGTTGTCACTAAGTTTTACTGGCGTGGCCATCACGATTAACTAACTCTTTAGTATTACTCAGAAAAATATTCTGCATAAAATATAGTAAACAAAGTATGGATACTATTAAAAATCATGATAACATTACAAGTAAGTAGATGCGATAATAAAAAAATACTAAAAACGTGAGAATAAAAGTAAGTCAATCGACGAGTTCTAACATCACTGAAGAAATTATTGGTTAAAAAAAACTTTTTGTAGTCTGTAGAATAATTATAATAATATCTGCATTCTTTAAAACATAAGTTTATCTACTAGATACTAGATAAATACCGAATGGATGTTATGGAGGTTCTAGATACACATACTTTGATAGATTGTTTTAAACGAAATTTTAAGATGTGTGAAAACGTATGTATGGCCACATTACGCATACCTATCAATGACCTGCTCCACACAGACCAATAAGGTCAGTCCACATAACGCATATACCTTTGACCTGCTACGCACCGACTAATGGGGTAAGTCCACATAAGTATTTTTTTGAAAAAAGCAATAGATAGAGCGAGTGTATGAAATAAAAAAAAATAGCAAAATTGAAAGCTAGCAAAACGTAACAACCTGTATGTCGCAACTTCCATGGCCACATTTGTCGGTGAAATACGGGTGGTCGCACAAGCATTGGCTAACCTGTACGGGTGTCTTTGCCTATGATACTCAATATTTGTGTAGATAGCTATAAAATGTCGGCGGTTTTTAGCGGTGTGGTAAATAAGATGAAAGACGTCGACGTTTTCTGAGTGTTTAGTAGATCTGATCTGAAGAAAACTCTGACTCTCCCTTGTGCAATATTTTAGTTTCTGTGGGTGTTTCGTTATGTACACACGTCCAACCCGTTGTTCGTTGTGTTCGTTATTTTTGCATTTCGGGTCACTGTGTACTTATGGTGAAGATTTATTTTATTGACTTTACCGTTCAAGTCGTTAAATTCTTGATTACGTACAGACACAACTTACTTGTTCGTTCTTTTTGTATTCCGGTTTGGATTTTGGACCAAAAGTTTTTCTTTTATTTTTCTTTATTGACAAGGTTAGTTGATAGTTTATTATTTAGTGTTGAACGGAGTATGTATATCCTTAATTCGACGTACCGAACTGTGTATTGATGCAGATGCAGATTTCGAATAATTTACTTAGGTGGTAAACTTTTAACCCAAGACACATTTATGTTACAAACGTTAATAAATCACATTTAAATATTCTAAATTATAAACATTAATCCAATATTTTGTTCCAAATTAAAAAACACACATGTAAAGAAATGCTCTGTTTAAACTTCTACGGCCATTATTTGCTTGCAGTTGTGCAGGAAAAGATAACGAATTATTTGCCTCTTTATAATTGCCTCAGTTCGGTTGAGGCGGTCCATCAAAGGCGGTCGATGATCCAAGGCCTTTGCACTTTTTTATGACAATTTAAAAGTTGTATAATTGGGAACTACAAGTTCACTGACCAAGAAAAGCAGTGGTTCTCAATTATTTTCTACATTAATATTAAAAATATTAAAAAGATTGATCTAGGTCAGTTTTTTTCAAAGTTCCTCTAGAGGGAAAAGTCATAACGGTTTTTTGTTTGTCTAGTCGGTCCCCAATACCAGTTCTTTTAATGACATGAAACTGATTACACCCTGTATAAAAATATTCCCCACTATTTTCAACTAAACAGGTATTTTTTGGGAACTAAAACAATTTTATACCATCGATTGACTTTTATCAGAGGGGCAAAAATTCGGTTATTTTTAACATTATTTTTGTCTGAATCTACGCTCAGTTTACGCTGTTTACACTTCAAACTCACCTGTATTGAATAATGACAAAATAGCTATGGGTGAGGCCATACCTAGGACAGTGGAAATAAAACTCAATCGTCAATAATACATTTTTATTATCATGATCTGAAATTACTAGCCTATACATTATTAGAATAATACGTTAGGTATGTAATATAAATAATTTATTACCATTTTAATGCCATTTTTGTTGGCTCTAACTATAAGCTGTTCTAATCTACTCAATATTGAAAAAAAAAAGAACTCGCATCCTCAAAACACCGCGCGGCGTTCCGAGATGCAACAGCCTCCATTATCCTTAAGTAAGTAAATATCACTCGTCCTCTTAATACTAGATACGTAATTAAGGGTCTAACTAAACACTGTACATAAAAAAACTAAGCCCTTATATCAATGGAAGAAGTTATTCACACGCCAAATTGCGGGAACATTTTAGATATGACAAATCACAGTAAATATATTACTATAATAAGTAATGGGTTTGACCCTTCTTCCTGTTCCCTCAACAATTGTATAAACTGTGCAAAACTTTAACAAAAACAATCTATTAATACTATCGTTTAAGAGTTCACATAACCAATGAAAATCAACAGAGTAAAAGGTTTCAGAATGATCTTTTGCACAAAGATTTTTTCCTCGACATATTGCCATTCTTGAAGACACGTGAGGTTATTAAAACATTCTTAAACTTTAACAATAAAAACATCAAAACTATACATAAGTTTAGGAGTAGAGAATTTTGCGAGAGCCATAGTAGTTTTCACTATAGGCAATCCTCGAGAAGATTCTTTTTTTCTTGCCATTCATTTGAAAAGCCATTGTGAAACCTTCATACTTAAACGCACAAAACGAATTAAATTTTACATTTCACTTTACTTTTAGATTCCTAAACGAGGGCATTAACGTTACTAAGGCGAAACTCTGCGAAAAACCCCTTTGACAGGTGTCGTTCCCAAACTTTCGCAATGTTACTAGTACACTACCATTTTATATACACTTACATACGATACAGTTTATATTTACACTGTTCACGATTCAACTTTCAATCCAAAATTACATTTAAAGATACGTGGTACGATTTTGCAACAATTTAAAAGCTGATGCGGTCCAAATGAAACTCCGGTTTGCGTTTTAACCTTGAACTCCGCCCGAAAGGCGTGGACTAGTAACATTTAAGAAACGAGGCGCTAAAAGGTGCCAAAGGAAGTGGGTGGGCATAATCTTTGAAAGTATTCAAAAATCTGTGCTAAACTTTGTGCTTTTATGATGCCTCGCCTTGGATTTACACATGGTTGGCCCAAATTGAAAGGAAAAAGACAGACAGAACTAGGCCACTACAATTCTTTACGTTGTATGAAATTATTCGTTTAAGTATACATTACATACACTTACTAAAAATTGCAACTGATATCTAGAAATGATTGAAAAAAATTAAAGATCATACTGAGACTGCGAGAGTGCATACATGTTTTGTGTACCATGGATCTTATCTTGGTAAATAAATTTACTTATCTTCCAATACCTCAAGAACCAAGTATCCTTGATAGAATATAATTTCTCTAAAGTTATCTCCAAGTTTGTATTTTATTCATCCAGTCCACGGGCCGGTTAGGTAACGGCACACGACTACATGTATAACGGGTTGCATCAATATATTGTAATGTAAATAAATAACTCTAAAAGAAATCCAGGTCTCGTGGCATTCGCTTATTTAATTTTTATGACACATTATATGGCGCAGTCGATAGGATATGAGGTATATAAGAAATTGCTCTATAAAATCAAAGTTCGTCAATTTGGAGACATGTTCGACTCGCAAAATATGTGTTACTTCTTTGGTGTTTCAGTTATTGAACAATCAGCAAATTCATTTTAGAATATCAAAAATACCGACCAAACTGAATGTTTTTGAAAGCATTATCGAAATACAGTTAAAAGTAATGGCACAAGGAAACTCAAATTTGGCCAACCATGTATCTTCAAACAATTTAAATTCTATTTTAAAATTTGTCTAAATATAACAACTTCAGTATAATATAGGAAACTTCTAGCTAGAAATAAATACAAAAATAAGTTACACAAATTATACAGAAAAGGTATTGGCCAACTATATATTAACACACGTATTAGCGTTTATTATACGTACATTTATTACATATCTGCTTTTGCTTATATTAGTTTTATTTATATTATTTTATAACTAGTATAAAAACCGTACTAATTATAAAATATAAAGTAAAACAGAGTAACATTAAACTAAGTTATTTGTATTATACTCATGTTGATCGTTTCAAATGGTAATCTATCGATAAAACACATAAAACTATACATATGACCCATTTTACTGAAATTACATTTAACTACTACCATAATTTTATACAATTTTTATACCATTACCGCAGTTTGCGGTAAAATAAATCAATTTGAACATATTTTTAAGTTGACCAATATGAAAATCGAACAAAAATCATTTTGGTCCAATGTGTAAATAGGTAAAATGATTAAAAGTTTAAGTTCAGATGTTGAAAACAATGTTGAGTGAGAGAGACCAAAATAATTTTTTTGTTCTGCCTTAATTAGGATATGCACATAGCAAAAGCGATTTATTTTTCTATTAAAATCAACACGTCTTCACTTAAATTCACCTTAAAATTTATAATACATTTGAAGTGATAGTCGTATCTTCTACTTCTAGTTATTACTGTGGAATCGTTTACAGGCTATAGTCATATTATACTAAAGGATGAACAACTGACAACTTTCAACAAATAGATAAAATTTGGGCCAAAAGTCTCAAATACCTTCCAACATATAAAAAATTTACTGAATATACGTATGTTACTGTCGCTGTATAATTATACATATTTAGAATATACATAAAATATGTATATAGAATATACATAGGACATATATAGAGGCATTTCATTGCCACCGGGCCCTAACGAGAAAAAGTCGCCAAAGAAAAACATGAGAACGAAATTTTCCATATCATCCACTACTCACTTATGATGTGAGAGGAAAGTAGATTTGCAGGTAATCCAAACTCGTTAATAATTTTAAATGCCATTCAAGGGACTTTTTCTCGCTATGAAATTCTCAGATATTACCAAAAATACTAGTGCCCTTGCGGCCATGTTTTAAAGATGGTGGTTCAGCAGGTAGTTTAAAAATTTATATCGAGTATCTACCAAATTTAATCTGTTGAAAATTTTAGTTATTCTTCCTAATATGATCAATACTGAATGTGTCACCATTGTTGCTAACTGTTCACTAAGATATGTCCTAATCGCTTTTACTATGCCCACAGGCTCTTAACTAGAGAAGACTATCAGCAGGGTACAATAATAGTACAGATAACTAGTAAACTAGATACGACTAAGCCATAAACATCGAGAATTGAGAGAAGAGTATAAAAGGCGACTTGTATTCCCGCTCCCCTTAGGACTTGAGGAGTTTGTTGGCACGCTGGTTGGCCACTGCTATGCGCGATTCGTTGCTCTCACCCTAACCAACAAATTAATAACCAGTGTGCCCCATCACATATTTTACTACCTGCTATCTGATCCGTTCCCAAAGAACCACGTTATATTGTTGACACAGTGTTATTGCGGTTTTCATACCCAAATAAGTAGTTAATACTCAGTTTGATTTGATTATTGTCGTTAAATTTTTAGTCAAACTACAAATTGTCCTCTTTTGTTTACGAAAACAAAGGAACCAATATTAAAATTTTACTTATAGAATGAGACGACGTGCTGCGCCAATTTTTTTTAAAACATTTCCTTGAAATTGAAGACAATTAATGAACGGCGTACAGTTTGGATGAGAATAGACCATTATAACAAGAGGGAATACGGAGGCAGTCCCTGGATTTCGGAATCAAGCCACTTTAAATTAACATCCCCCACAGCATTTATGTACACATAAGAAATGATGTTGATTACTGCATCTATTATGTTATTTGAATACTTAAAAGTTGATTAGCTACGATTTTTTGCATTGATCAAACGTTCGATTCTGTAGTGTCTTTCAGTGTCTTCGTGCTGAGAACACTAAGTCTCGAGTGTAAATTAGAAGACTTCGTGTTGCAAAATGTACACTGCTTCAACGAAAATGTCCGTAGCATCTAGACTTCAAGAACATACTTACTTGTTGTAAGAATAAAAAATCAGCCTGACATTGTTCGAATGAGAATCATAACTTCTATTTACGAGCTTGATTCCCAAATCCAAGGTCTACATGGATGCCAAACCTGTAAAATCGAGTACACACTGTGATTTAGAAGAATCTTTCCGTTTCAATTTTCGACGTTCTGATAAAAAAAACACGCTACAAAAGAAGACAACATGTCGTCTAACACCAAAAGGTGCACATAAAATAAAGCAGTGGCGTATAATCTCAAGCTGTAAAAGTAAAGTAAGACAAATATTGGGAACGGGTCAGATACGCTAAAAAAGTCTGTAATAATTTTAGTGTTTTTGTGTGTTGTGTCTACTTGAGAAGATCGTGGGCTCGCTGATTGGCCACCTCTATCCTCGTTGCATTGGACTCGCCCTTTTTTCATAGAACCATGAGAGCGATGCAGTGTACAAAATTGTTGATGTAGTAGTTGTGTCGTGGAGTGAACGAAGTAGCAATGTAAAACAAACAACACCAAGATTATTTAAAAAATCAAGCAGAAATTATACAGTAAAAAGTCATTCGTATTTAGTATACACCAGCTGCGACTATCTAGGAAGATTTAGTAGGCATTATTCAGAAATTATACATCAAATATCGCCAGATTGTTAAAATGCGTCTTTCCTATTTTTTACGTATTCAGCGAAATCACAATGGAGGTAATCTATGGGTTATAAACCAAAAATGGCTATAAAATATTCAAATGTTGACGTAAAAATATTGCAAATTAAATGTTGAAGTATAAACTTGGTATTGAAGATATATGTATTTTATCTGAAAATATTTTCGAAACGCTTGTTTTTCAGGTTCGTGACACTCGTGTATATTATTTAAAACCGTATGACTAGGAAACTACAGATAAATATACAAACTTTCAATATATGAAAGGCTCTTTGTACCTAATTCATAGTCAACTATATTTTTATGTAACTGAGGGAAACAGTTAAGTAGCCAAAGAAGAAGCAGGGGACCGAGTCACCGAAAAAACAGTAAGTAGTTAATTAACAACTACTTTTATCAACTGTCAAAATTTGAATCATTAACAGCCAGTTTCACAATCGTTGGTTAACTAATGGTTAGGATTCGACAAACGATTAACTATAAAAATCTCTTTCACAATGTCTGGTTAACTTGAAGGTCTTGGTCATCTTGCAGTTAAGAAAACCAGTAGATGAGTTATATTTTTATTTCGTGAAGTGCTTTAGTTTTCTTGATGTTTGTTAATAATGAGATTTGATGATTATGATATGAATCATGGAAGAGGTTAGGTTCGTAGGCCTAGAATATTTAGATATAGACCTAATTATTTTAAAGATTGATTAAAAAGAATTATTTAATCCAGTTCGACTCAGTCCAAGAACTGTCGAAAATATATTAGAGGAAATAGAAGAAATGAATGACTACTCATATACTGTAGGAAATACACTTCTCAGATTGAACAAAGAGAACTTACTTTCTTATAAGTAATACAATCACAGAAAACTACCATGAAATAACATTGATTAATCAAAAAATTACATTTATGACAAGTTCCTCCTCTTCTAAAATAAATTTCTGGACATATGTCAAAATCCTAAAAAAGCTCGTACCAACTATTCAAAACTTAAACGTAACCGTTGGTTAGATTACTGAACTTAAAATAAATTTTGTGAAACGCATGAATTTTCCGATAGTTAACTTCCAGGTTCGGATTATTCAACCAAAAAGACAACGATTGTGAAATCGGCTGTTAAAAATATTAAATATAATAATTATTGAAGTTTCTTTCATATTTTAATTCTTCAACCTTTTTGGACCTCTCCCAAATCCAAATTCTGGCTACGACACTGGAGGGAGCGTACTGCGCTGGTTATTATTTCGACCCACTTTTACCCAGCACTTTTCTAACCAACTGCATTAAAAACTTTTATTCCTAGGGCGTAATTTTTTAAATATTTGTCGGCTGCTAAATATAATTGTCTAGAAACGTCAAGAGAGATTAAATATTGAAACTATCTCTATACAAATGGATTTAATATTTAAGGCGAATGAAACACAACATTACGTTATTCCAACTAGACTCTAAACCCGTCTCGGCCCTCGGGAAATCTCTAAATTCCCGGTGGCAGAGTTCGTCACTGAAAAATGCACATTAACAAGTGCGATGCAGAGTTCAAGCGTCCAGTGACGTAAGGTCGCAGCGTCAAATATCGACTTTGTATTAAAAAATCTATATTTATTACTAGACATACAGGGAGTTAGCAGTCTCCAGGCCACTTTCTCGAAAAATAATATAGAAATTTGAATTTTATAAATGGAGGATGCTTGATACCAGAAACAGCTTACTTAACTTTGTAGTGTACAGAGATGGCGCTGTGACACAAAATTATGTTTCGTTAGTGGAACCTTGAAATATGATTCATATGATTAAGGGATAATTTTTTATTACGTTATTATTCTGCTTTTCGATCTACAGAGTGTCTCACTTGAGAGTGTAACAGTGCAATAATTCTGTTGGTTTTTGTCCGATTTGAATTAAACTCATCTTAAAAGATAGATGTCACCAAGATCTATTTAAGATCAGAAAATCACTTTCCATCTTTAAATGCAAGGCCACCTACGACACTAAATTGTATGAAAAAAATCAAAAAATCATAGTAGGCGTTTTTTAATCAAAAAATTTTGCTAACAAAAATTCTTTTAAAAAAATGAGGTCTTCATGAAAAAAGTTCCATTCTCTTTCTCGTTGTGATAAGCATGCTCTGATTCCTTTGTTACTACTGAGATAATTTGATTAGTTGTCAAGTAAATCTGTTGACATTTTGTCTGATTTTTTCTATTGTAGCATATTTTATTTCAATTAAAATGCTTACAACTGAGGAAAAGTGGAAATTGTTAGATTGGTTGGTGATAATTCTCGAACAACGAAGGACGCTGCTACAGAATTTAATAATCGGCATCCAGATGGACCCCCAATAGACCATGTAAAAGTTTGTCGAATTAATAATTTATTCAATAGAATTTGTAAAGTGTGCATGTGTGTGCAACAAACAAGAACAACGTGTGAGGGATAATGTCGGAGATGCAGAAATTCTTCAGTTCGTGAGAGAAAATCCAAGGTGTAGCCTAAGAAGAATGTTCACAATTTTAAATGTACCCAAGGATACAGTTTGGCGATGCTTCCGTCGAAAAAAATTACGTTTCTTTAAAGTGGTTCCCATAGTGAAATATTTATTATTTTTGGCCACCACTTTTTTTTCTTAGTATGTATATTTAAAAAAACTATAAGACTACCTAAGTAGAACCATAATAAGCCTATTACTATGAATTTTCACTCAATAATTTCAGTGGTTTGCAAAATAGTTTAATTTAAAACTACGAACTAGGAATATTAGCATAATTTTTAAATTTAAATCTAACTATTTTGCAAACCACTGAAATTATTGATTGATTGATTTGCCAGCGTAAGGTGGGCATTATTGCCGATTCCGGGGCATGGAGATTTGTTCCACCAAGCAGCCCGATGGGCCGCCGAACGTCCATTTGCAGTCGCCCAGTCGTCTATTACATATTCATGCGGCTCCATCCAACCGACCAACGGACCATCCCACCGTGTGCCGGAACAAACCAATGCTTTTATATACCGCCGGACCGGCTGCATACGCTGGACTGGACCACAAACTACCCACACTATAGACGCTCAACGTAAATTACCGCAAGTTGGCCCGGTCACGTGGTACTTGAAAGTTGCGCTTCCAACCGAGAGATGTCGCAAACTCTAGAGAATTCTATGGGCAAAGTTGGCAGCGCTGTGTTATTGGTATGACGTTATTGGCAAATGATGCTGTCATATGGCAAACTGTCAATTTTTACGAGTGTCTTCATGGATTTGTGGATTATTTATAGTGGTGTTTCCTTGTGATATTTTTTATAATGTGCCGAAATTAGCACTTTTCAGTTTATTTTTAGGTCAGAAAATCGAATTTCATCAGACCGAGCCAGGAAATGTTTGTGACAGTCCTGTAAATGCTTTCATAGGACTCATTTCTCATTATATGGCTCAGTCTGATAAACGTGTATTCTCAAGCTTGTGTAAATTTTTTCGCTAGAAAACTACCACTTGTTAACCAATCTACTATTTTTGGCTTTAGTATATATTGATACTATGATATAAATACAAATGAAATAAAACCCAAACTATATTTGCTTCTACAGCATATCAGCATAATTTCAGTGTCTTGGAAACTGTGCTAGTCATATTTTAATATCAAATGTGGCATAGCACTGTTTGTGACACTGACATGTGTTTTTAAAATCATGTATATTAATTTGACAGTCAAAATAATTTAAAGTTCCCTCCAATCCTTTATTACCGCTTCCAACCACCAGAGGCGCGTCAATTTTAGTCCCATTCGAATGTACGGTCGTTGAGCGTCTATAGTGTGGGTGGTTTGTGGACTGGACATTGGAGATGCTTGTTGTCGGCAGCGAGAGCCGCATGACGCATGGGGTAGGAGTATAGGATGGAGCGTGTAGGTGTTTGTGAGATGTTTCTTCTTCTCCTCCTTCTGTCTTCATCGGATGGAAAGTGTAGGCGTTTGTGAGATGCTTCTTTTAGGTTTTTGCTTCTTTTTACTTTCAGGTTTTTGTGAGATGCTTCTTTTTAGTTTCTATCTGTAATCATCTTCTCTCCTATTCTACTTCTGAGTTTTCTGTTTCTGAGTCTGGCAGTGTGTATATCCTTAATATTTCTTTATTGTATTCCGTTTTTTGTTGTGCCGATTTTTCCCAGTGTGCATAATCATTTCCTAGCTTATTCATAATCCTCTCGATTGTTGTTATCCATGTGTAGCATGGCCTCCCTATTTTCAGTTTGTTGCTGTTCAGCCGTAGTGCTTTCTTTAGTAGGTGTGTCGTGTCTCGTCTTTGGACATGTCCCCAGTATTTCATTGCGTATGATTCTACTCTTTTGATTATTGTTCTTCCCTCTAGTAATGTTGACGTTTTCTGTCGTTTCTGTGGTTTTCCTGCTTTTGCTAGCAGTTGGATAATGTCCCTTTCAGCTCTTCTCAGGCTTCTTCTGTTGGCCTTTGTCGTTGCTGCGTTTTTGACTCCATATGTCATCGTAAGCATTATGATGGTGGTGCATATGTTTGGTTAGGCACCATGGTGGTTTATTGTCCTCAATGAAGGGTAGTAGAGCTCTTCTGACTCTGTAGGCTGTTTTGATTCTTTCCCTTACTGTTTCCCTCCTTTTTAGTTGATTCGTTAGGTATATTCCTAGGTATTTCATTCTAATCGTGGTTCTCAGGGTGTAGTCTCCTATTTTGTATTCTTCCCCACTTGTTGGACTTGTTTTTGTCAATGGATCTCGGACCATTATTAGGCTCTTCTTGAAGTTAATTTTCATTCCAGAGGAATCCAGATGTGGTGTCATGTTTCTTAGAAATTTAACGATGGCTTGTTCTTCCTCGGTGATAATGAGTATATCGTCGGTGTATGCAAGTACGATGGGGGGCTTTATCGTTCCATTGTTTCCATTAAAATTCTGATTCTCCTTTATTGTGCTTTCCATCACTTGATCCAGGACTGTGGTGAATAGTCGGGGGGATATTGAGTGAAAATTCATAGTAATATTCTTGTTAAGGTTCTACTTAGGTAGTCTTATAGTTTTTTAAATATACGTACTAAGAAAAAAAAGTTATGGCCAAAAATAGTAAATATTTCCCTATCGGATGTGTCTTTCTAGGAAATGGCCACCTTAAAAGCCTGTTTTCCTACACACTTTAGAAGAAGGAGACGAAGAACGGCGGCTGGAATATCGCTTCTGGTGTCAGGAAGACTTTGTGAACAACCCTAATTTTTTCTTAAATATTTTATTCTCAAATCAAGCTACATTTACAACTAATGGCAGAGTTAACTCTCAAAATACTAGATATTGGTCCATTGAAAACCCTCACTGAGTTGTATGTCGACGCTAGTATTCAGAAAAGGTGAATGTGTGGTACGGTAGTTTGAATAAATAAATAATTGGAGCATACTTCTTTGAGAGAAATTTGAATGCGGAACGTTTTCTAATTTTTTTGTAAACTGAATTTTCAATCGAAATTGAAAACTTGCCCCTTATTGCATACAAAAAGGTGATATTTCAACTTGATGGAGCCCCAATCCACAAAGCAATAGTAGTACGGAATTGGCTAAACGACAACTTTCCCAGGAGGTGGATTAGAAAGAATAGTCCTTTTATTCATTGGCCTCCGAGGTCACCTGGTCTTACGCCCTTGGACTCTTTTTTATGGGGGTTTCTAAAGAATTAAGTCTACAAAACGCAGCCACGAAATAGACTACAAATGGAAAACCAGATTAGGCAAGCTTGCACTGAAATTACGTCTGCAACCCTCCGAAAAGGTATGAACAATAACAGAAAGTGAATTGAGGCATGCATTCGGGCTGATGAGTAACGTTAGGTCCAGAAGAACCGACATTTGACAAGGGAAGACATAGGCCCGACGTGCTGGATATAGTCCTGCTCAATGAGATGACCTTCACTGCCGAACTTCAAACACAAGCTGAAGGCTCCTCGGATCACAATCCCATCTTCCTAAAACTAGGTGATGGTATCCCTGAAGAGGAAACTTTCACTAAGAGAAGAACGAACTGGGAACAGTTCCGAGCAATTTTGCAAAGGAACATTGCACACGTTCCCAGAATCGATAGTGAGGAAGAATTAGAAGAGGCTATCATCTCTCTGAAAAACCATATCCAGGCAGCGCTAACGGAAAGCACGACGGAAACTGTAACGTGAAGAGTTGCAATGCCGATGGGAGAACTCCCTGAAGATGCCATGCAGCTCATTCGGGACAGAAGGCGGGTTAAGAAACTGGTGCAGAGGACAAGACTCCCTGAACACCGAAGGGAATACAACCAACTAACTCGAAGAGTTAAAGAAGCCCTGCAAGAACACAGGCAGAACAGATAGCAACGTCACCTAGAGTCGCTAGACCCTCAGGACAGAAGCATGTGGACTACCCAGAAGGCTCTGCGTGCCAAGCGAAAACCAGTCCCGCCCATCCACGGAGAGAATGGTATTGTCTACACTCGACAGGAAAAAGCCGAGGCTTTTGCCGGCAGTTTGGAACTGCAGTGTAGGGAAAACCAGATCGACGACGAGGACGAGGACTGGGAGGACGACGTAATACGCAGGGTCGGACGACGTAATACGCAGGGTCGGACGACGTAATACGCAGGGTCAGAAGGCTGCGACGCATGCCGGATGAAGAAATAATCCCCCCGACTTCTCCTGAAGAAGTTAGGGAAATCCTGAGAAGCCTCAAACCCCGCAAAGCGCCGGGGTGCGACGGAATAGGAAACATAGTACTCAAGAAACTACCCCTCAAAGGAGTAGCAGCAATGGTTAACATCATCAATGCCATCTTGAGACTACGTTATTTCCCCACCAAATGGAAGAAAGCAGACAAGTGGAAAGTCAAAATCAACGCGGAGAAGAGCAAACCCATCCTCTTCAAGAGAGTCAGGAAGCAATCTCCCACGGGACACGTCTCCTTGAACGGAGAGAACATTCAATGGCACGATACCGTCAAGTACCTTGGCGTTATCATGGATCGAAGCCTGACGTGGAGACAGAACACGGAAGCGATAATACAGAAAGCGAGGACGAGGAGAACTCTACTTTACCCTATGATAGGTAGACAGAGCCAACTCAACCTGAGGAACAAGCTCACGCTTATCAGGACCCTCATTGCACCTATTCTGACATACGCCTCCGTTGCCTGGGGATACCAAGCAGCCACCCATCTGAAGAGGATACAAGCCGTGGAAAACGTCGCACTTCGGTGCGCCGTGGATGCACCATGGTTTGTCAGAAACGCCGACATCTTCAGTGATCTGGAATACACCCCAGTAACTGAAGTCATCCGGGACAGAGCGAAGAACATATACGCCCGTGCAGCAGAGCATGGGAATCCGCTGGTCAGACAGGCGACTGACTATGACCCCAACGACGCTCCGAGGCACAAGAGGCCGAAGCTCCAGATCCTGGATAATGGGTAAGTATAACTAACCCTTTATCTGTTTCAGCCCGATCTGCAAGCCACACCGCAAGGAGACAATGACCAATAACATCCAATTACCCGATCCTGGGGGTACCAAGCAAACAAACAGCTCGGTACCCTTACCCTATCCCGTGCCGGCCTCTGACGCTAAGAAAGCGTCTCTGGCCAACACAATCCTGAACTACACAGTTCACACTTCCTTCCGACGAAATCGGAGCACATGATGCCAATTGGCACCCTAGGCTTCCGACTAGTCAACACCCCCAAATCCCTTTCAAACTCCGAGAGGGTTCAGTAACAGCCGTTCCCTCTCACGACAGACGAAAGACGCTCCCGGGAGCCTATACATGCCAGCGAAGAAAGAAGACCAAAACAGAAGAGTGCCAGAAGAAACGACCCAGCTGGCAGGGTCCAACAGCCAGGACCAGGGAAGGTTTGCTAACATCGCCAATACCGTCCGCATTTGCGGGGGGGATAGGCGAAAAAGCAGGCCCACCCCTTACGAGGCCGGTCCAGGTCTACAGCGATGATTGGGGCAAAGAGCTCAAGCTCGACCCCTAATCATCCGAGACCGTCATCTTTAGTCAAGAATATTGGCGTCGGGCTAATGCAGGTTTGATGGAACATAACATTTAATTCCTTTGGTTGTATTTATTATTCATCTGTGTAAAATGTTTCAAAAAAATAAATTTTGAAATAAAAACTAAACTTCGGATTCAGGGTTTTTGAATGAAGTTTTGTTAAAATTTTTTGGTTAAAAAATGCCTATGATTTTTTATACTTTTCATACGATTCAGTATCGTATATGACCTTGCATTTAAAGATGGAAAGTGATTTTGTGGTTTTAAAAAAACCTTGATGACCTCTATCTCATAAGATCAGTTCGATTCAAATCGGACAAAAAAACAAAAGAATTATTACACTGTTACACTCTTAAGTGAGACACACTGTACATGAGATAAAAAAACATTCATTATGCTGCTTAGAATTTAAAAAGCTAGGGCAGTTTTATTACATTGTCTTTTTCTAGCTGAATATTTAGTATTTCCTGACGGATTGTCAAATTAAAAAAAAAACTAAAATGTGCTGTAGAGCAACGAAAACAGTGGAATTAGGCGCAACTGCCAGTACTAGCCACAAAATAAATCTAGGTGGATGAGAACGACCTGAAATTAGGTAATTTTTGGAGTTAATGTGTGGTGTGGGATGCTAAATGATTATATTATTGGGCCATATCTGTTCCACGAAACTTTAAATAACAGATGATGTAAAATACAATTCCGAAATGAATTGTCGGATCATACAACCAAAATATATCCACTAGGAACTGTGAAGAGATTCTAATAACCGACATTCTAGAACTGTTAATAAAAGTTACTATATAGGATTATACCTATCTTTATTTGTTTAGTGCACATAAAAAAGGCCATAAAAACCGGCCATCAAAGCAGGGTTGGCAAAAATTGTGTTTTTTTTATTTTAATCAAAAAACACGTTTTTTTTAATTTAAGACAGTTCAATGTGTTTTAGACATGGATTTTTAATTGTTGAAAAAAAACATGTTTTAAACAATAAAAAACATATTTTTAAACTAAAATTTATACCGGCGCGTCGACCCAATACATTGTTTATTCTATAAGCCATGCCCATATTGCATCATAACAAGATGAGGACGATACTTGACAACGGCTCGGCCAATTCGGTGTAATAAATACGTCAAGTTGTGCAATAGTACAATAATTTTTTTGGTGATTGACAAATTGACTACACAGGCACATAAAAAAAAATCGAGTGGGAGAAGGCAGACCTAAGTATTCCCATGAATTCTGACCTGCTGAACACGAATCCGATGTCCGTTTTGCCCGATTGGCTCTTGCATTCTTCCTCACCTCATAAAACACCGTAAGAATGCCCGAAGAAATGAAAAAGTAGCTAAAAATGTGAAAAAATTCAAGGGTACATAGGACGGCGATAGAAATCGAATGGCGCAAACCAGACTTCCCTGCGGTCCTTCGTTTTCGAGATAGAGCAGCTCAAAGTCACCGGAAGGAAAAAATTTGTTCTTTTTGCAATTCTCAAGGCTCTATATAGGAAGTCAAAAAGGCTATAGAATTCTAGTGCGCCATTCGATTTCTCTCGCCATTCTACGTACCACTGAATTTTTTCAGAATTTTAGCTACACTTTCATTTAACACTTAAGTAAATAAATAACAACAGGTATACCTTCTATATAATAGTAATATGTTTCGTTCACTGTACTTATACTACTATATTATTATAACTAGTTTTATTGCATTACATAAAAGTTCATATTTTTTTTATTTTATTATCATTTTTTTTTTACCTTTTCAAATACAACGATGTTCCAAAAATTGGCCATCAAACACACTGAAAAAACGCACTGAAAAAAATCATGTTTAAAACAATTGTTTTAAACGTGTTTAAAACAAATGTGTTTAAAACAGGTTACTGTGTTTTAAACACTTAAAAAACATTTGTTTAAAACATTTTGTTTTAAAACTGCCAACCCTGCATCAAAGTCTGCACAATTCTGACAAGAGTACTACAGAGCCGTACTTCAAATTTTGACGTATTAGAATGAATAAAATAATACTAGAGATTTAGAAATCGTATTTTCGGCAAAAACTTAGCGACGTTTTTGGTAAATTGAAAAATCTTACTTTGTTTTGCATCAAGTTACGAATATCTTACGAATTGGTGGACGCGCTGCCCGCCCTTCGCGACAATGACAAATAAATTCAATATTAGTATTACGTTCTAGTTAGGGGTGATTCGCATAACTATACAGTATGACCCATTTAAAATGGAAACACCTTTATAACTTTTTCCTTTTTTGTCCGACTTAAACCAAATTTTACCAAAAGATAGGACATATTAGGATCTACTTATGGCCATAAAAGACATTCGCGTCTTACAAAGCAAGACCACCTGCGGTACCAAAATAAATGGAAAAAATAAAGAAATCATATTAGGTATTTTTTTATCGAAGAACTTTATTAAAGAGAGTTATTCAGAATTGTCCAAAAACCTAGAGTCCAAAATTTCAGCAATATTAAAAAATATTGAATTTTGTTTTTGAAGTCCAAAACTTCGACAAAATTTTAAAAAAATACAAATCACTTGACAACTACCTGGCAGCTTACGTTTAATTTCAAACAAAATTGTCATAGCACAATTTTCTAAAGAAAAAACAATTAAAATGATATTTTCAATAGTCTTTAATATTGCTGAAATTTTGGACTCTAGGTTTGGACAATTCTGAACAACTTTCATTACAATCGCGTCATTTTAGCATGAAAATTCTGAAAACTTCTAAAAAAAAAAGTATAGGGTCAATTGGCTTCATTTTTGTTGCAAAGAATTCAGAAAGGCATTTAGAAAAAACAGTACCTTTTATTTTTTGGCGGAAATGTTTGCTTTAATTTTTCTTCCGATAATTGGCCAATATTAATGGCCAATTTAATTGAATTAATTGAAAATTTTGTTATTATACACAGTATGCCATAAAACTAACCGAAAATGGTTACTCGGGGGTTTTCGAGGTCGCTGATTACGAATCCGAGGTTTGACTTGGTAAATTCAAAATGGCCAACCGGAAATAGAGTCAATTTATCAGGAAAAACTCGTATTTTTTTCGTTTTTGGGCTGCAAATGAGTACTCGGAGGTTTTTGAGGTCGCTGATTACGAATCAATCACGAAATTTAAAATAGCGGACCGAAAGAACAGTCAATCTCTCCGGAAAACCTCGTATTTTTAACTTTTTTGTGCTGAAAGTATGAAAAATACGAGTATTTCCTGAAAAATATACTACTTCCGGTCAGCTATTTTGAATTCTCCCTAATTAGACATCAGATTCGTTATCAGCGATAACGAGAACTCCCGAGTTCCCACCTTCAGCCCAAAAAAGAAAATAATACGAGTTTTCCGGCGAAATGGACCGTTATTCCGGTCCGCCATTTTGAATTTCGTAAATTAGACCTTTGATTCGTGATCAGCGCCCCTCCAAATACTCATTTTCAGCCCAAAAAACGTAAAAGATACGAGTTCTTCTTGATAAATTTACTCTACTTCCAATGCGCCATTTTGAATTTACCAAATCAGTCATCGGATTCGTAATCAGCAACTTCGAAAACCCCCGAGCACAGATTTTCAAGGCCAAGATATCCATTCTCATTTCTTATGGAAAATGGCCCGATTTCCCGTCCGCCATTTTGAATGTCCCAAATTGGACTTCAGATTGGTGATCAGCGACCCCAAAAACCCCCAAGTAACCATTTTAGTCTAATTCTATGGCATATTGTGAATGATAACAAATTTTTCAATTAATTTTATTAAATTGGTCATTAAAATTGGCCAATTATTGAACAACAAATTAAACCAAACATTTCCGCCAAAAAATAAATCTAAATGCCTTTCTGAACTCTGCAACAAAAATGAAGTCAATTGACCCTGTACCTTTTTTTTAGAGATAGAATGCCAAAATGACGCCACTATTAATAAAGTTTTTCGATAAAAGAATGCCTAATATGATTTCTTTATTTTTTCCATTTATTTTGGTACCGCAGGTGGCTTTGCATTTTAAGACGGGAATGTTTTTTTGGCCATAATTTGTTCTATCTTTTGGTAAAATTTGGTTCAAATCGGACAAAAAATAAATATGGAGTTAACTATAATCATAATTTGCGAATTTGCGAAGAAGAAAGAAATTCATGTAGCTCTAAACTGGCTGATTTTTAAAAAAATTTCTACATAAACAATTATAAATTATCTCTTAATCAAATGAATCATGTTTCAAGGTTCCGGTCGTCGAAAAATGCTTTTGCTGCACTATCTCTGCACTGCAGATGAAAATTCTAACTACTCTTAATTTCAGCCTTTCGTGGTTATCTGTTATCCTACATTTACAAAAGTAAATACATATTATTAACCACGGCACTTACAACTAAGACACCCTGTATATCTACAAAGGCAGCGGAAAATAAAATTTTGAAAAATGTTTCATTCTTTTTACAATAAAAAAATTAAATATTGTTTAACAAAAAACTGCATATAATTAGGAACTTTGTTCCTAGCAGACGGTAACCTGAAAAAGAATTTGCAGATTTGTTATTAGCACATTGCTGTGTTGCAGTATATTCCCTGGCTTGATGTAATACCATTTTAATTAAATCTTCCTAGATACTCATGGATTGCATATTAAAAGCTTTTTGAAACAAAACGAAAACATAAATGATAATATTATTAAAATTCTTGGTGCATAGGAAACTCGACTTATAAATAAATATTTTAAATATATACTGTACATAGCACACATTTTAAACTAATGGTGATCATACATATAGATATATACCTAATGCGTGTTTAATTACTTAATTGCAGCGGTTAATTAAAATGAGGTTGACTTTCTTTTTTGTTAGATAGTTACATCCTTAAGGAAAATATGTGATACAAAGTTAAATTTTTGCACGATCCATATCTTCCATTTATTTCGTTATACTGTAAATTAATGTTAAGTGACAGGACACAATACATCGGGCCTCAGAATACATACATTTAAAGTACCTTCAATAAATCAAACTGCAAATATTCAGTGTCATAATTCATAAAGTACCACCTCAAAATTAAAGTTAATTTAATGTTTTCACAAATTATTTTGAGCCCGAAGATAATACTTAGTTATTGTTAAAAGACGCGAACCTCCTTGTATTATTTATTTTATGATAATAGCGAGTTTCCTATGTTGAAAGATGTGCAATTAGCGAAATTTGTGCTATTTAAAGAAAAACAACATTCAAAAAGCTTAAAATAATTTGAACGTAAACAAATTATTTTCACTGCTTAATAATACTTAAGAAGAAGGGACATTTCGGCAACATAGCGCATCACCATTTTACCATCCAAGTGACCTAAGAACCACGAATCTATATCTTGCTTGTAACTATTTTCATAAACAATTGACAGTGGCTTTCCTGTTTAACTATTAACTTGACATGTGTTGCCGTACTGACTTTTTTACAAGAAATTTTGTTTTATGTAATTCACTCTAGTTTCACCTCTCGCGCTAGTCAACTTTTAGTTCTCAGATCGAAACTTACATCCTCTCCGAAATATGATATATCCACTACACAACCCTCGCCTAATATTGCATAGCTTCTGCATATACGATATTTTCATATTGAGATACGAGAATAGTTAAGATGGATCTGAAGTCGCTTCCTAATTTTATAGTAATGTATAAAGTAGTGAGTATTTAAAGTTATAACTTGGTCGTGTTGAAATGAGTCTGCACCCTTACAACTGAAATCACGAATCTTGTCGTTCATGTCATTAATTTATGTACTTATCAAAGGCATGAGATTTTTATATCAGTTTAAATACGCATTGCAATTTAAATAACTAGTCGAGGAAATGAAGCAGGAAAAACGCTTAAAACCCCAACATGAGATTCAGCCCCACCTGATTTTTATGTGAGATGGCGCAAAATGTTCCTAAAGATGTATAGAAGAAAGTCAGGATCTTGGGAACTGGTGCTTTTTCGATTTCCAGTCATAAAGTGGGACTGAAGTGCGCTATTTTCGGTCAACAAAAATGTCTCCCAAGTTAAAAAAAAATCCATCGTATTTTATATTTTGGACAATTAGGTGTTTTCACAAATTTTATATTCACTTTCACTGTGAAGGTAATGCTTTATTATAGTTAAAAACACTTGAATTTTGAGAAACAGTCCAATAATACCTTAAAATGAGCCATTTTAATCTTGTATTGAAATTTTTTCGCCAAAAACATTACATCAATTCATTACGCACTCATGACGTCATCGGTTATATTGTCAGTGTCATTTTGTGTTATAAACACGTTATTTTGCAGATAAATTTCCTAAAGTAGCTTTTACAAATCCCGTATTAGGTAGACGTTACTTATTTAATCGCATGTAAAACGTAAATAAAGCTAATACAGTGCTGTGTTTAACTATTTTTAAACGCGATTTAAGAAACTAATATAACCGACGTCACCGCGTGTTTTGCGTACTCGTTCAATTACTAAAACTCTATGTTATTTATTTGTTGAAATTTTAATTTGGTGGACGATAGAATGCTGTTTAAATATCAATAAGTGCTTTTGTATAACAAGTACTTCATTTTAATAATATCAAACAAGCAAATTTTCACAAAGTGAAAACACCTAATTCTAAGAATTTTTTGAATTTTGACATTTTTTACCTAACCTCACTCTTTACGAGATATAAGCGTTTAGAACAAAAAGAACGCGAATTTAAGCTTTTTGTTTTTTCAAAAAACTACTGTTTACAATTATTCCTGCCCTTTGATTATCAATTAGAATATTGGTCAAAGACCAATAATAATCGAACATACCAGTTTTTTGAAAAGAAATATCTTAAACATACGTTTTTTAATTTTTAAATGTCTGTATTTTGAGAAGGGTGAATTTAACTAAACAATGTCAAGTCATTAGTAATGGGGTTGATAAAACAAAAATGAGATATTCACTTGAAATTTAGTACTTATATGTATATATTATAATGACATCTGGAACCAGATTGTATTTTGGAATTATTCCGTTGAAGGGTTGGGGGCTAAATAGGGGAAATAGGAGAAAATAAATAGAGCAAGCTGGTAAGAGTACAGAAACTTGAAATTCTGTGTATGTACTAGAAGGCCTTAGATTTTTTTATAATATTTTTCAACCACCCTACTTCATTATTAAAGGGGATGATAAAATGAAATTGAGACATTGACTTGAAATTTGGTCCACGTATATATTATAACGACAACTGCAACTAGATTATATTTTGAAATGTTCCGTGGAAGGGTTGGGGGTTAAGTAGGTGTAAATAGTGAACAACAAGAAATTTGGGATTTGGTGTACATACTAGAGGGGAAGTCCTCAGGTTTTTTTATATTATTATTACCATCACACCACCACCCTTATTAAGAGATTTTCACTTGAAATTTGGTACACATATGTATTATAACTACATCTGAAACTAGATTATATTTTGATATGATTCCGTTGAAGGAGTGGGGGGGCAAGTATAGGTAAATAGGGAAAAATAAGTAAAGCAAGCTGATAAGAGTACAGAAACTTGGGATTTGTTGTATATACTGGAGACCAAGGCCTCAGATTTCTTTGTAATATTTTTCAATCCCCCCACCCCCACCACCTCTACTCCATTATTAAAAGGATTGATAACAAAAAATTGAGATATTCACTTGAAAATTAGTACACGTATGTATTGTACTGACATCTGATTAAGATAATTCCGTTGAAGGGGTGGGAGGTAGTAGGTTGTGAATAGCGCAAAATAAGTAGACCAAGCTAGAAACTTCGTTCTTAACGTACATGGTAGAAACCAACGCCTCAAATGTTTCTATTATATCTGCCCCAGATATTATTAAAATTCTATGGCCAACAATTTACATATACTAGAGTGCAAATATAATCAAGATGTTTTCTTTAAAGTGACTTGGACGTGGAAGTAGTGATTCCTTAGGCAGCGGATTTACTTTTTGTGTCTAATTGAACTCGACTAAGTATATAAGTTTGTAATGTCTTTTACTGCGGTGTTTTAAGATTCCTGTAATTTGTAATCTGTTGTGTAAATAGTTTGTGAGTGCTTTAGTTTTATTGTTTGTAAAGAAACTAATCTGAAAATGTCCGACAAAAGACTGAATGCAGTAGCCAGAGACATGGTGATGAAATTAATTAAGTACTTCCGTCAGGAAAAATGCAACAGAGATCACCTTTTACCTCTGCAAGCAGTCCATGAGGTGAATCGCAAATGTGGGAGATGTTTATAAAGTAAATTTTCTTTTGGCGTACTTCTAATGCAATGGGTATTCCTATGCGGACAGTGCAACGGATTTGTAGGGTAGGGAAGGAGCAGGACGGCCCCAATACTACTGTGGCAAAATATGGACCCAGAAAGAAAAATAAAACTAAGGACTTAGTGGAGGCAAGGAAGATGCATGTGGATACAATTTATAATATGTACTCTGAAAGTAAGTCTGTGGCGTAATTAATTTTGTTTTTATAGTTAGTTTATCCGACCGCTGACGCAGTGTTGTCGCTTGGTGAGATTATAATATTAAAATTGTATGCAGTAATAACTGTTATTTTACAGAAAACTCCTTTCAAATGGTACGCTCATGCCGCATGCGTGCCATTCTGTGTGACCTTGAGTAGATTTCATTCGAAAATTAAAAAATGATGACGTGAACGACAAGATTTCTGATTTGAACCATACATTACTTTTTAAATTCCCCCGTATTAAGATAGACTTACGTTCATTTGTGGATCCCTTGTATTGTATTGACGCTGCAGCGAGGACCGCCCTGGATGAAAATCGACGGCTTTTCCCAACGGTATCGCCCCGGTCCGACGTTTTTACCAACACCCGCAGAGGTTTAGCTATAAATTGTCACCGCTAGCTGATAGTAAATTCCGATATACATACGAAAGGCGTGTTCCATTCCCTAACATGATTTTCACGTATATGCAATGTATTTCACCTCTCACGTACCAATCCTTCGATCATCCTCATTTTTTTTAGTTCCATTTCAAATTTTTGTTAGTTATGCAATAAACAACAATAAAAATACTTCGTCGATCAAGTACCACTAAGAACAGTTAAAAAAAATATGAAAATTTACAAAAACGGTAGGTTTTGTTTAATATACTAACTAAAGATACCTAACTAAGTCCACAACAAATATGAACCGGTCCTTTGCAGAAATTAATAAATTGCCCTTATTTTTCAAGATCTGAAAAAAAATCAAAGAAGAAAAGGTTTTTGGGGTGCAATTTTATGTCTCATCGAGATTCCGCCCTTTTCAATAAATTAGTTTTTTTTTAATGATGCGACGAAAATTTAAAAAATATATATTTTAGTAAGTTGAGAGTGCTCTAACATTACATAAATACCCTTTGTAAATTTGCAAGTTCCTAAATTATCATATGAATAATAATCAGTTAGCACCATATGTGCAAAATTAAAGATAAAGATGTAATAAGCAAAATATAGTAACAGTAGTTTCTTGGGTCAGTTGGCGCATACATTTCATTTTTTCCATTTGATACAAATCAATAAGCGATGTATTCATTTGAATAGTAAGTACAAATATGAAGTGTGAGTGACCTGATTTTAACGTACTAAGTTTATCTCATCATATACTTTTCTCATATAGAAGCTAGATCAAAAAATTATTTCACCATAGCCACTATTTTTTAAGCACGAAAATGCCTATATAGCGCGTAAAAATAGGAAATATCAAGCACCTAGAGGCAGACAATTTAAAATATTACATTATTAAAAGTCTATGAGAAATTATTTCCATATACTAGAGTGCAAATATAGTGTTATGATGTTTTCGTTCAAAGGGACTTGGATGGACAATTTGGATGTGGAAGTAGTGATTCCTTAGGCAGTGGTTTTTTAAATTTGATATCATTTAGTTTTAAGTCCCGCCCACAGTGGCCTTGATAACTTTTCTATTGCCAAAGACCTGCCAAAAAATCAGGTTATCATAAGAATGATTTCTTCCTAGCTTTTGCCGCTTTTTCTCCCTGGGAAATAGTCCAGTTATTAGAGAGTTCTTTGGATGGTAAGCAATAACATCACGTAAAGCTTACATGATTTCCAGGAAGCCAACATTAAAAAAAAATCAAAAACTTTGTTTTCCGGGATTTTCCTAAAATGTCGAAAATGTGTCAAGGTAGGAAAAAATAAAGAGCATGCATTTTCACACAAGAAATGCATCTACAAAAATTTCGTACATTGTCACTGATTTTCCATAAAAAATTAATAATGTGGAGATATTGGATGAAGCGCGGTGCAAGGTTGCCCGCGCACAGTGGGATAAAAATATATAAAAATGGAAAAAAGCCGTTCTTCGGCTCAATTTTTAAGATATTTAAATACATTTTTTTTTAAATACTCAGGAAACATCAGGGTTTAGGAAATCTGTTAAAAGTATGAAAAATATTTAAAAAATTTAAATATATTAAAATGATGTAAAATGAAAAATGCTTGTTTATTTTTTTCCCTGTTTGCTTTCGATTCAAATCAATTGCCATTTTAAAACAATAAAAATTATTTTAACCCACCCTTGGGAGTACAACTACCCTTAACTACCCCTAGAAAACCCTAAATTCAAATGCAATAAGAAAATTAAGTTTTAAATATTAGTTTTTTTGCATTATTATGGCATTTCAAATGTATTAATCATTTAACAACATTTTCACTAAATATTTTGCTTTTTATAAAATAGAAAAAAAAGGATTTTTTTTTTAAGAAAAATGTTGATTTTTAAAACAGAAAATCGGTAAAGGTATTTACACAGAACTTCCCTCGTTATTTGTGCATGGCGGTCACTCTAAAAAATTAATAATTACGAAATGACATTGAGAATAATAATCGGAATATAGTTATTGCTATTATTACAGAGAAAACTTGATAAGCTTTGGTCAAAAAATTATACAGATTGTTCATCCAACAGCAAAAGTTCAATACTAAATAGCAGGTGCCACATATGGCAGGCTTGCGCAAATACCTTTACAAATGTCCACCATGACTGAATTATTTCTTGGGATGACCACCCTGTATATTTTTCAATCAAAGTATAATAGGTGCATATGCCAGATATTTTTGCCGTCTGTAATATTTTCAATCCAACATTCACGTAATGGAGTGGAAGTATAGGTGGTTAAAAAATTTCAATTTTTTTAAATTTTTCAAAAATGTTGGTAAAAAAATTTTCAAATTGTTTTCTTCTAATATAGGTTTAAAATGTCAAACGTAGAAATTTTAAACTAGAGCAAAAAGGAAAGTTTCCTTCTATTCTATAGTAGTGGTAAAAAAAGTTTAAAATTTAAAAATTATGTATTTTTTTTTAAATAGGTTTAGAATGCTATGAAACGTGAAAATTTTAAATTTGAGCAAAAAAAATGTTTCCATCTATTCTAGCGTTAAATTTTTTTCCAAATTTATAACAAAATGTTGCAAAATTTTTTTTTCCGATATTGGTTTGGAATGTCATGAAACGTGGAAATTTTAAATTTGAGCAAAAAAAATTTTTCGTCTATTCTATAGTAGTGATAAATAGATTAAAAATGTTTTCAATTTTTTTTTTAATTTTTTTCAAAAACATTTTTAAATTTGTTTGAATAGTTTTAGAATGCCATGGAAACGTGGATAGTTTAAATCTGAACAAAGAACAAAATCTATCTTCGTGGTAAAATTTTTTTAAAATAGTAAGTAAAAAAAATTCGAATTTTTCTTTTAAATAGATTTAGAACGTTATGAAACGTGGAAATTTTAAATTTGACCAAATAAAAAAAATTCCATCTATTTTAGTGGTAAAAAATTTTTCAAAAATGTTGGTAAAAAAAATTTTCAAATAAATTTTGTTTGAAACAGGTTTAGAATACCATGAAACGTGGAAATTTTAAATTTGAAGAAAGAAAAAAATTTTTCATCTATTTTAGTAGTAAAAAATTTTTCCAAAGTGGTAAAAAAAATTTTGAAAATTTTGTTTTTTTTTAATTAGGCTTAGAATGCCATGAACCGTGGAAATTTTAAATTTAAAGAAAAAAAAAATTTTTCAATTATTTTAGCAGTAAAAAATTTTTCAAGTGTTGGTGAAAAATATTTTCAAAAATTTTTTTTCCCGAAATAGGATTAGCGCATCATGAAACGTGGAAATTTTAAATTTGAGCAAAAAAAAATTTGTTTCACTATTTATTCCGTTTAGACGGTCCACCCTGTATATTTTCCAGTGAAATTTCTACCATTTCTGCGCTGACAGTAGCGTCAACTATCCACCAAATTTGACTCCGTCAAATAATTTTTTAGTAAATGCACCAACAGACAGACAGACAGACAGACAGACAGACCGACAGACAGACAGACAGACTGACTGACGGAATTGAAAAACCTATATTTTCGTAATCTCCGTGATCTGAAACGTCAGAATACGAAAAAATCTCGGAGGGTGATTTTTTCTCGAATACAATACTTCCCTTCGGTATGCGAGGGAAGTAAAAATCGAATATAAAAATTATATCAGGTGTATCGAAGTATATAACCTTTTACAATAGTTCGGACGAAAATTTGATTTTACTAAAAAAAAGTAATGTTTTAAGTTTTTTTTATTGCTTTTTTATGTTGGTTATGGTAAACTTTAGACCCAATAACCAATAAGTTATTAACAGAATAACAAAATTTCATATTAAACCAAATTACTTAAAAACATTTAGAAAACATTTTTGTCTTCATAAAATAAAAAATTGTTAATTCATTTTTGTTTAAAAATGGCCATAGATTCAAATTGAAAGCAAATGGTAAAAAAAATATTTTTTAGGAGTGGTTTTACCCCCTAAAAGGGTGAAAATATTTAGTAATTTTTTTTTCTTCAAATTATTAATACATTTAAAATTCCATAAATTTGGCCCCCAAGAGTGGGTTAAAATAATTTTTTATTGCTTCAAAATGGTCATTGATTCGAATCGAAAACAAATAGTAAACAAAAAATTTAAACACGCATTTTTAGTGTGGCTGTATGGTCTATGACCCAAAGCCATAAAAAACACGCATTTTTCATTTTACATCATTTTAGGGGTAGTTCTCACCCTTTCTAATTAATCCATTTTAATAAAGTTTCGCTCAACTTAATGCAAATTAATTAAAGATTGTTTATGATTAATATTCAAATTATTGTAAAAAACTCCTAAGAGGGGTGCTTCTTCCATATTTTGGGGATTGTCCCATACTTTAGGGGTTCGCAACCATGATTTTCGGGATCAGCGACCCAAGAAACCTATTTAGTAACTTCAAAGAATATATAAGGTACATCTTTCTCATAAAATAAAAATCATTAAATTTTTAATATTTTTATATTTTTAACAGATTTTCTAACCTCAAAAAATTTATAATGAAAAAAATCGGTGGCTTACGTGAAACCCTGATGTTTCCTGAGTATTTAAAAAAAATATCTTTGCATATGTGTACATTTTTGCATATTGTAGGAAATATTCGAACTTTTTTTGGTCTACGGGAACTTTCAAGAAATGTGTCAGTTTGAACCTCATAACTTACATTTGCTTAAGTTAATGCAGTTTAAATAATCACTACTCCTGAAATTATTATAATTTCTTAATTTCAGAATTCGTGGAACAAATAGATACAAATATTATCGGAACTCAGAGAAAACATTACTTAGATACATAAAACAAATTCAGTTAAAGTAAAAGATACCAGCTTTTCAAATGTTCAAGAAAAAAATAATGTAATTCTGCATGTTTTTCTAAATCTAGGGTGCTTCTCGTGATAAGCAAAAGTACCGATATTTACATCCTCGGGAATGTCGCTCGCTAAGAAATACAATATAAAATCTGATACTTACAGAATAAGTTGACAAGAGTATCACATATACATAAAATATAGTGGAAAGGCATATTTGTCTACTTGTATATAATATAAAGCACTGTATTCAGTTACAGGCGCGGGAGCGTCGCCTTCTCTCTACTCCGGTTTTACTGCTATTATGTTGGTACGACTTTTTATAGAATAAATACCATTTATAATAATTATTTTATTATTTCCTCCAACAAATATTGTTAAATAAGGCAATTTTCATAATATATTTCGTACCTGGGGTAATATATTGCGAATATAGCATGACGCAGATTCGCACCCCACCTGCTCCACTACTTCTACTTCAATGATTTTTTATGAAAAACCTATGACTTTAATAAAAACATTTGTAGACACTTTTTGCTTTCTTTCCGAGAATATTTTTTATTTTCCCATACTTACTTCCGACTCATTAGTGGGTACAGGCAAATTAAAAATTTAGGGTAACAAAAATTAATAAAAGGATCATCTCTGGAGTTTAAGTAGGTAATAACCTGGAGAATGAGATGATGCATTCTTTGCACTTCCAAGTTCCGGGAAAATTGAAAAAAAATTTGGAAAACTTTTTTATTTTCGTTTTTTTTGCTCTAGCGGCCAAAATAATGAAAATAGAGAAAGAAGTTTACAACAAAAGTTGTAGCTCGTCTTTTTCTCTACAAAAAAAGGTCTTTACAAACTTTTTTTTTACTTAAGCCGTTTAGAAGATAAATCGAGTTTTCCACTTTTAGTTGTAAGCCGCTTCGAAATGCGTGAAAAATGAGAATTCTCCAGGAGTTTCGTACGATCGGGCTCATCGATCGATAATTCTTACTATTCAGAGCCCCTAAAAAAATGAAAATAACATAAAATGTAGAGAAAAGTCTCAGCTTTAATGTGGAACTAATCATAAAATTCATAAAAAATTTTATCAATGAGAGAAAGTGTCAGAAGATGGCTTAGTGAACTTTGTACAGTTGATCTACGATTTATTCATATCTTTGCCGGGAGTCGTTAGAATGATAATTCATTTTGCTTATATATTCTTATATAATGATATATTAATCCAATTAACATTTTATTGTAATTACTTTTGTTGAAAAAATATGCCTTGCGATCAAAGTAGAGGATATATTTCTCATCGATCAATCACCTCCAAATCTTGGAGTTCAATTCGCTATATCTTAAGTAATAATAATAGCACAGTCTTAATTTTTGGATTATAAGTACAATAAAACATATTTTTCGAATGACTTTAGACTTTTTTAAATGCGAGCAGTCTTTTTGAATTTGTCTACATTATTCATACACGTTCAGAAAATGCACAATTATACAGTAAAGCATATATTTACAACTTATTTGTTTCTTAACATTTTTCAATGAAATTTTCATGAAATATAGAGTAAAGTGCGTGGAAACGAATCCATGCAGTGAAAAAGCACCCATTGTTACGGGAGAAATAGGCAGGATACATAAAACTCAAAGATGTGAATAAATCAACTGTATAAAGTTTACTAAGCCATCTTCTAACACTTTTTTCTCTATGATAAAAATTTGTATGAATTTTGTGATTAGTTCCACATTAAAGCTGAGACTTTTCTCTACATTTTAAGTTGCTTTCATTTTTTTAGCGGCTCTGAATAGTAATAATTATCGATCGATATGTCCGGTCGTACGAAACTCCCAGAGAATTCTCATTTTCCGCGCATTTCGGAGCGGCTCAAAACTATAAGTGGAAAACTGGATTTATCTCCTAAACGGCTTAAGTAAGACAAAAATTGGTTTAGAACTATTCTGTAGAGAAAGAGACGAGCTACAAATTTTGTTGAAAACTTTTTTCTGTATCTTCATTATTTTATCCGTTAGAGCAAGAAAACCGAAAATCAAAAAGTTTTTCCAAATTTTTTTTAATTTTCCCGGAACTTGAAAGTGCAAAGAATGCATCATTCCATTCTACAGGTCATTAACTACTTAAATCCCAGAGATGATTCTTTTATTAATTTCTGCGAGGTTTTTACAACATTTTGCCTTCACTACATGTTAAAAATTTTGAAAAAATACCAAAAAAAGTTTCTGTTTTTTTTTTAATGTTGCCGGTTTGGAAACAAGCAAACTTTAAATGATCTTATTAATCACCCTTCAGAGAACTCACAAAAAAAATTAATCATCTGCCTCCGAACATGTTTGAGAGTCATAGACAAAATTAGCTACACCGCCTGGGCTAAAATGAGCCATTCGGTAAGTGAAGGCAATAAATGAATATCTCTGTAAAGTTTCATTGATCCTCGATATTTTTCTTTTATATTTCCTACTTTTGATATACTAAGTAATCACTATGAGATAAACTTATTCGTGTTAATTAACATGCCCCTAATAAAATCAGATACCGTCACATCACGGAAAAACTTACAGCAACCAAACCACTCACAATTCCACTGCTAGCTCTCAAACAACGCAAAAAGCCAGAAGGAAAACAAAAAATTACCTTGAGATTGATACGGTCGATCTGTCGGTTTTGATTTTCCAGCTCCGAACCCATGTCGATGGCCATGTTACGTAAGTTACCGATCATAGTATTGACCTGGCCAACGTTCTCCTCCATTTCATCCTCCCGGGCATCGTTTGTGATCCGGCCGATGTATCCGCCCTGCGGTCCCATGCCGTTGCGATCGTCCATCATCCTCTGGGGTTGGTTATTTACTACTTTGCCGTCATCGTTGCCTTTCCATGTACCTTCGTCCTCTTTAAATGATAACCCTCTGAAAAGATAAAGAAAAGAAATGGTGGTGAATGAATTCTGAATTATTCAGATACGTTTTATAGAGGATTCGACAGAACCAATTTTTGTCAGATTGGAGGCAGTTATTACAGAGACTTTTTCAGTAGATAACATTAATTTATCTTCACAAGATAAAAAAATTGTTTTTAATCGGGAATGTTCCGATTTAAATAGATCATAGAGTAGGCTTAAGGCAAAATTAGAGAATTTAAGAAATAACAAACTCATATAATTCTATTGTTTAACAACGGGCCAACAAGAAAACGTCGACAATATAATATTAGAGGATTCCAAAAACAACATTATATAAATTTCTAATTTTAACAATCGCTTCGTGTTAAATACAAAAAACTTTTCGACTGTAACTATAAAGTACACTGTATATGTTTTATTACCGTTTAAAGGTTTCCCATAAACTCATAATCTCCAAAGCCGTGAGAAGTTCGGCTGGGTCAACGTCTTTGTCAAATCATTTCATTGGAAGTGCCAAATCGCGGGATCAATTACGCGAAAACGTGATTAAGGTAAAATAACACTATAGTTGAAATGTCTAAATTAGTCAGGGCGCGAACCAGATCATAAACGGGGTAATTGACAAAAAGCAGAATGAATTTAGACGAAAAAGAGTTTTTTCACCGACTGGGTAAATTAGCTAGCTAGATATAGAATAGTTTAAGTTACTGTGAAAATGCTGTTTTATATTTAGGAAAAGTCTTTGGTCATATTTATTACAGATAACGGCACTTGCCAGGTCGACTTAGTGTTTGATATTTATGAGAAGTTACTTTGGCCCACAATTTGTCCTAGAGGGCGCCATCTGTCAGATGACTTAATTAGTGGAAAGTCGAGTCATCAAGGTTAGATAATCGTATTGAAGCAGTAGACCCGACAAAAATGGGGTAAGTTTTGAACTATAACGTTTTAAGTGTACACACATATATCTGAGAACGGTCCACGTATAAAACGAGATTAATACATCTAGATCTATAGATCTACGTAGCCCACTGTGCCAGTATAGCCGTAAAGATAGGCCCGAAGTTCATGAATGAGTAATCCTTGGTAGTAGCACATAATGTGAATTGGTTTCATTTGAAAGGGGTACATTAATTTTCATGGATGCAATCAATAACCCCCCCCCCCCAAACTAATGTAAACGTGGTAAAGGGGGGAACAGGAAGTATTCAAGTAAAACTCAGACACGCTGGCCTTCTAAGAAACGCAAGAACTGTTGATGTTGAAGAAGAAATATTAGATATTGTAATGAAAGATCCTATGATAAGTACTAGAAGATTAGACTTAAGACCGAAAAGCTCAAGAATTATTACCTGAGGATATGCCAAAAGAGTTGATTTTTGTGAATTGTTGCGTGAGCGAGAGCAAAATGCTCCAACTTTTTTTTAGTAAAATCTTTTACTTACTTTCACACGACAAGGCATGTTTAATTCTCGGAATATGCATTCTGGACTAAGGAAAACATATGGGCGGCAACTCTAGGGAATCAGTTTGCTGAACACCTAATATTTCCGGGAAATTTAAACGGAAATTTAAATATATTTATTATGATTTTTGGAGAACATCCTGCATGAAATATTAGGTAGTATTTCATTGCGAAAGAGTAGAAATGTGTTTTTTATGACGGTGCCACAGCGCATTATACTAGAACATGTAGAACATGGTTGCACAGCCACTATCCTAATAGATGGATTGGCCGGGGTGTAGATGCACCAATTAAGTGGTCGATTTCCTTATCTAAGTCCTCTTGATGTCACTGTGTGGAGTTATCTAAAATCACGAGTTCATAATTCCCAAATCGACACAATTGAACAGTTGAGAGAAAAAACTCGATCAAGAGTTTACAATACTACAGAATAATGAAGGAATTTTACAGTGTGTTCAACGTTCCTTAACGTAATGACAGATTGAGCATAAGGGAAAGTGGAGGACATTTGGAACCATTACTTTCGTGATATAAAATTGCTTATTCTTTACGGAGAACTTCTTTATTTGCGTATAGTGCACTTCACTCTAAATAAATCTGGATATATGGATTTTTTCAAAATTTTGCAGTACTCGGTGTTAACACAATGTATGATGATCACAGGTTAGTTTATCATAGCGTGACAGAAATCATCGTATATAATCGATTCCTGTCAGTGGACATATTGTATCCGTGTTTCTATTTACGATTAAAACTAAGGTCTAAAAGATCTACATTTATACTGTTCTATTTTCTCTATCTATTTTTATTTTTGTATGTTCGAATTTACTTCTTGAAAGTAAATTGAAATGAAATTATTGCACCCCAAATAGTTTTAAGAAAATGTTAAAAATTACAGACTATAGAACATCATTAGCATGATTGTCTATACTCTATAGAATGACTCTTACTCAAGGTTCAAAGATGTCGGTTCAATTATGCTCAACGATCAAGCTACCAAGCAAAATAAATCAAACTCAATATTGAACGAACAAAGTAAAAATGTATTAATAAATTTCAGTCTGGAATGTAACTATCGAATTTAAATAACAATTATCTAACTTAATTAAAAACTAATAAATATGGCCTTGTATTTAGATAATTTATTTAAAACATAAATATGTACCATGGATTTGTAATATAAAGCTTTACCTTGTCTAGGTTTGTTATAACTGGAGTGACGATTAATTATAACCTCTAACTGATTATGAAAATTTCCACTTGACTGACTTTTATAACCTCTCAAAGTTTCTTCTTGAAAGATTTGTCACTGGATTGACATTTGTTTATAACCTCCAAATTATTAGCAAAATTTCGTTGAAACATTTCTGTCACTTGATAGACGTTTGAATATTTTCACCATCAATTATGGACAACTGGATTAACAAATACTTCCCTCTTCTAAATCTGCTTTCAGGATATTCTTCGTAATACTTTCAAAGTTTAAGGTATGTTACCTTCACTTCTTATATTTAATATACTTGGACAAATATTTATTTGATATCAATATATCTGGATAGTAATATTATTCTAACCTTCAATTAATTTCACTTCTTTTTCTTTTTATAGAATTTGTTGGTTAATCTTTGCCGAATATATTTAGCTGTTATCTGTTCAGCGGTCGATGATCAACTGATTTGTAATATAAAGCGTTTAATTGGATTAATTTCCAATGTTTCAATTGTTTTTTCTTTCTATTTCAAAATTTAATTTTAATTTAACTTTTAAACTATTCAGTTTTGTTTGTACTTTATATTATCTGAATACTGTTTCTAATTCTTTAATTTTCCTGATAAATTTCTTATTTTATTTTTCATTATTAAGTGAATAATTGTAATTACTCGAAATATATTGACATTTTACATGTACTCTTTAAAATCTACTTATAACTACAATTAACAATTCGAAACTCAAATTAATATTATTTCATACATTTAGATGAATAGTAAAACATATTGCAATGTTTCAGACTGACAGATTCATGAATATTGGTGTATTAAACTAAACACAAGAAATTGATACGCCAATAAACATTTAATATCATACTATTAGTTCTTTCTTTCGGCATGATGTGAAATACCACTCATAAAACACTTTTATGCGATGATATTTGAAAATATCTGAAAACTTAAAATGTCATTCGTTGTTTTGTAATCTATGGACTTACTATTTCTGAAGTAATCACGCTGCAACGCAAATACTGGTAATTGTCTTTGATTTAAGATTTATTTTGTGTAGGTTTAAAATGTTTTTACACAATTTAAGATTTTCAGCCCTAGGTTTTTTTACATGAATGTCAGATTTTAGAAATTTTACTTTATTATATTTTTAAGTCCATTCTAAACTATTTTAAATGAGACTGAAAGTCTCTAAAAGTTCATGTTTTATAATACACTACTTAGCATAACCTTGTTAAAACTAAATTAACTCCATTTTATGTTTATTTAATTACTTTGCTCAAATTCAATACTAAGTTCCATTCTCTGCATCTTACTCGTTCAGAACAAGTGAACTTGAACCAATTAAACGAACTACAAACATTTCCGCCTCTGTTGGGTTGGATCAAAATACATATTATTTTAGTCAACAGAATCCAAATATGCAAAAACCTACAGATTGTTCCGTTTAAAAATTAGACTTGGTAAATTGCAACGAAACCAAAAGACAGCCATTTTGGCTCATATCACTATACCAACTTTGAAAATAATCAATTCGCCCATAAAAAAGTTTCAAGAGTGTCCCTATGGGTTGGGTCACCCGGTATACATATACTGGAATTACTTCTAATAGAACAAATAATGGCAAGAGCACTATTTTATATAAACGTATTATATAAGAGGACAAAAACCGAGCAGCATCCTATTCAGCGGTTTTATTAAGTGTCCTCATTTGTCAACATGAGAAATTTGTAGTGTCATTGTGTACCATTATGTATGCTGCTCGGGTTTCTGTTATAAATAATAGGGTATTGTGTATATGTCCGACTACAGTCACATTTTTCCAACCGAGTTTTAGCCGCATCAATATCCAGAAGTATAAGCATCAACTTAAAAGTCCTCAAAAAATGTGTACGAAAATGAATGGTCCTCGGCATCAGACCATCAACAAGTTGCAGAATCTATGAAGGACGCTTAGTCGACGAAGACAAATGACTTCTTGGGATTTCAGGAACTATTATAAACCAATTCAGGAAATTGTTCACTCATTTCCATTACTCTAGCGGACTGAAATTCTGTACCCTCTTTACTACAGAATCTTTTCAATTGCCAATCTTTTAAATGTTGCTGCCCCTTTATTATCGCTACATCGTATTTAAATGAATTTTTTAACGAGCTTGTGCCTCTTGACAGTAATAAGAGTGCAGGACCAGACAATATATCTCTATATTTTGTAAAAATCCATCACAGACGCCACATTTGTATACAGGGTGTCCCAGATTTAAAGTGACATAGACCGATGAGAGATAGAGCACACTTTTCTGAGTTCAAAACACCCCCACACTTACCCTTGAAAGTGAATGGTTTTCAAGATACAGGGTATTTTATGATTCTTGACTGAAACTAAAATTCACCATATATTTGAAATGGGTGAACGTATTTGGATTAAAGTTGGTACACATATAGTGCACTCTTAGTCCAATTAATAGCATAATTTAGTTTGTAAAAATTCCAGGACAGGACTCAATTTTTATTATTTTGCATTTAGGGTCAATTACATCACCCTGTATATCAGTTTTTTGTATATGGCAGATAACTATTGAAATGTCTATGGATTATTGTGCAAAACACTGTCATAATATTCGATGGCACGTTTATGGTTACTTCCTAGCAAATTTTCGAAAATAATGGTGAATGGTATTTAAATTCTATAAAGTACGCAAACAACCAGTTAACGTCGCTATTTTATTAATTTTACTTAAACACTTGTTTAATAATTATTTAATGTATTATTGTTACTTAAAAAGAAAAACGAAAAGCAGAAAAAAGGAAAAAATAAAGAAAAACAGTTTGCTTAATCATAATTTACAGCACAAATTTTAAAAAGACACTAATTATTTTATACACTGCTACAATTAATTAAAACTATAATAAATTTTCGAAATGAACACCCCCAGCATTAATACATTTTTGTGAACGTTTAAAAAGCGTTTTCACCGATTTATCGATCATAGCCGGATTGTGTCTAATATTGTCACATACATTAAAAATTTTTTGTTGTAATTGTTCACGGGTATTAATATTTTCACTGTACACCTGTGACTTTAGGTGGCCCCATAAAAAATAATCCATGGGGGTGAGATCAGGAGATCTTGGTGGCCAGTTAACTGCACCCCCTCTACCAATCCATCTGTTGGTGTAACGTTGATTAAGATACTCCCTCACCGGTACAGAAAAATGGGGTCCAGCACCATCGTGTTGAAACCACATGCCTCTGACATTGATGTTTTCTAATAAATTTGGTAACACATCTATTAAGAAATTTAAATAAACTTCACCCGTTAGCCTCCCTTCAAAAATGTATGGTCCTATTAGATGACTATTGTATATTCCACACCAGACATTTATATTGAATCTGTGTTGGGAATTTTTCTGAAGCGTAGCATGTGGATTTTCAGTTGCCCAAAGGTGTTGATTTCTGGTGTTGTTTATTCCATCACGCGTGAATTGAGCTTCGTCCGTGAACAGAATTCTAGAAATTGTTCGTCGGTGCGCAACTACCCACCTAGAAAATGTTAAACGTGGAACGCTGTCACCGTCTTCAAGTCGTTGAACTACTTGAACATGAAAAGGATATAAATTTTCTTTTTTTAAAGTTCGCCATACTCTTGTTCTGGGAATTTCTAATTGATGACTGATTTTCCTGACGCTTACAGTTGGATTCATATGAACAATCTGTAATACTTCCTCTCGCTGTTGAAAATCTCTGAGAACATGTTCATGTTTTGCCTGTGAGGGAAATTGCCCGTGTTCCTTACTAAATTGATACACCTCTGAAAATGTTGTATGATTTGGTGTACGACGATTTCTAAAACGTCTTTCATATTCTCTCTCTGCAGCTCTTCCATTTCCGTCGCAAAAACCATACACATAAATCATATCTGCATATTCTTCATTTGTAAATTGGAATGGCATCTTAAAATTATCATAGTAGATTTGTTAATATAAAACCTTATTTTAATGACTCAAACGACTTCTTTGAATAGACTTAATTTCTAAAAGTGACTTACATTACTATGTATTAAACTATAAATGTCAGAATTGACACACGCCTACTTTTATTTTTAAGCAGACTGTTTTTCTATGGAATATTGCATATGGCCGTATGAATTTTAAGTGCAATTAGAATCAAATTTAAGTATCAATAATACATTAAATAATTATTAAACAAGTGTTTAAGTAAAATTAATAAAATAGCGACGTTAACTGGTTGTTTGCGTATTTTGTAGAATTTAAATATCATTCACCATTATCTTCGAAAATTTGCTAGGAAGTAACCATAAACGTGCCATCGAATATTATGACAGTGTTTTGCACAATAATCCATAGACATTTCAATAGTTATCCGCCATTTACAAAAAACTGATATACAGGGTGATGTAATTGACCCTAAAATGCAAAATAATAAAAATTGAGTCCTGTCCTGGAATTTTTACAAACTAAATTATGCTGTTAATTGGACTAAGAGTGCACTATATGTGTACCAACTTTAATCCAAATACGTCCACCCATTCCAAATATATGGTGAATTTTAGTTTCAGTCAAGAATCATAAAATACCCTGTATCTCGAAAACCATTCACTTTCAAGGGTTAGTGTGGGGGTGTTTTGAACTCAGAAAAGTGTGCTCTATCTCTCATCGGTCTATGTCACTTTAAATCTGGGACACCCTGTATAATCCGTCATTAAATGAAGGGAAAGTCCCCCATATATGAAAACGTGTCTACCTTACTCCTTTGTTTAAGTCAGGTGATACAAGCTGTGTTATTAATTACAGACTTATCTCGGGTCTATGCTCCATGGCGAAAGTACTAGGATTGTTAGAATAAGCAATTATGCCCCGAAATAGAAACAATTATAACAACATGGTTTACCACAGTTGAAAATTAGCTTGTTCAATTTTAGCCTGATTTTTATGTGAGACGGCGCAAAATGTTCCTAAAGATGTATAGAACAAAGTCAGGATCATGGGAACTGGTGCTCTTTCGATTTCCAGTCATAAATTGGAACGGAAGTTCGCTATTTCCGGTCACCAGCAATTTTTTCTTAATATTGAACAGATTGGGCCGTTACTTGATGAAAATCCATGATAATAATTGGGAAGAAAACTATATTAGTTTTTGATTTTCACTTTATTTCTTGTCAACATGACAATTGTTTCGCCACACAGTGGCTTCCTCGGATGTTGAGTACTGGTATACTAATTTTACAATGCACAAACTATATGGTTTTATACAATTTCGATGTAATCCTAATCTTAATTGCTAAGCGGAAAAGTACAATATAATTTTAATTACTAAATGGAAAGGTACATATATTTCTAGGTAATTTATTGAATCTAATTCTAATAGTCTAAGTAAATAAATTTAGTAGGGGAGATGAGTTTGTTTCAATTTGGTCATTTAATAAAATATCAGACGACTTTAGTTTATTTATTTCTAGAGATTCTAGTAAATCGAGTTTTAACCCTTTTTTCTCGGTGTGTAAAATTTTAAACTCTTCGTTGAACACGTGACCTACTTCTATTAGGTGGTTAGCATAAGTTGAGTTTGTTTTATTACTGATGTAACTTCTTTTATGTCCTGATAAGCGTTTACCAAAATTTCTTCCTGTTTGTCCAATATATACCTTAGGACAAGCACCACAAGTCAACTTATAGACGCCTGATTTATTTTCTGATGAAATTTTGTCTTTTGCATTTTTTAAATGTTTTCCTATTGTGTTATTAGTTTTGAAAGCTACATTAATATTACGTTTTTTTAAAAAAGAGGAAGTTTTTTCTGTTGGGTAGCCGATGTAAGTGAGAACCTTGAAACTGATATTTTGATCTTTTATTGTTGGATATACTTCTTTAATGGCTTCATTGAAAGATTTTTTCACAATGATATTATGTATATTCGGGGTTGTAACCATTGTTGAATGCAATTTGTTTTATTATTTGTAGTTCTTTGATATAATTTTCCTCTGATAAGGGGACAGTCAAAAGCCTGTGTATCATGCTGTTGTATGCTGCTATTTTGTGTTGGCGAGGATGTGCTGAGGTGTTGTGTATTGTTATGTCAGTGTGGGATGGTTTATGAAAAATTGAAAAATCATGTTTTTTATTGAGTCTTGTAATAGTCAAATCTAGAAAGTTAATAGCGTTTTCGGTTTCAGTTTCGAGAGTAAATTTAATTTTAGGGTGGAGTGAGTTTATGAAATTTAGGAAATTGTTGAGTTGTCGTTTAGTTCCTGTGAAACAAGTTAAAATATCATCTACATATCTATACCAATAAAGAAATTTATTGCTTTCTTTATTGGTATAGCTTTCTTGGGGGCATTTTAAATCTCTGGTTTACCGTGATCCAATTGACATTTTAGAACAATTGCAACAACGTATTTTAATGTGCATAGAAACCATAAAAAATTATCTTAATTTACCAAATGTGTTGAACGGGGCGCGTATGTCCTTAGTTTGACGTGCCGAAATGTGTATACGTGGAGATGGAGATCAATTCGAACAATTTTTGTGAAAAATGTGCAGTCTTATTTTGATCTGTTTATTACTGTTTACATTGATTTTCATGGAGTCCAAAGACTCGATTTTTAGTATTCGATACCTGCTTGGGAAAAAATATGCGCTCAACTCGTCAAAAAAATCAGATTTTTTCCTAACGTAAAATACACAACTATTTTCTGTTATCGTATCTCGGACGTCTAACTGTTCGTTTTCCAATTTCATAAAATAATTATTAATTTTTTAAGCTTTTAACACAATGTTACAAATGTTCATAAACCACTTTTAAATTTTATAAATTCTTATAAACGACATAAAAAGCTACAATAACTTTATTCCAAATTAAAAAAACGCATGTAAACAAATCCTATTTAAACCCCTGCGACCATGCTATGCTTGCGTTGTGCTGAAAGAAAAGGAATTATTTACATTTTCATAATTAGTGGTGCCGCATTTCTTCCGGCGGGAACACAAGTCGGGTATTAGAGTTTTTTATTATTTCTAATATTCGGAACTATAACATCCATTGACCCTGAAAAACAGTGGTTCTCAAATGTTTCCTACCTTAACATTCAACTTTTAAACCTAGGTCAGTTTTTTTCAAAGTGCCCTTAGAGAAAAAAGTCATAAAGGTTTTTTGTTTCTAGTCGGTCCCTATTACCAGTTTTTTTAATGACATGAAACTAATTACACCCTGTATAAATAGCATTAGAATGTAAAGCATTACTATTTGCGGACGACTTAAAGGTATTTATTAAGGTAAATAACCATCATGATAAGTAGCATAGCAATCACTCCTAAATATTTGATCGGATTTAATTGTAAAATGTGACTTTTCCCCTGGATTTTTATGTGTAGAGAATTCAAAAATGGTGACCTATTACTAAACTAAATGATAGATAGCTTTTTTTCCATGGCTTAGGTCCCGCTTTTGACGCGATTTGAAAATCATTTACAGGCTTTGCAGATAATACTGTAGATTAAATCGCAATCATTTATAAACCCACTAAATGGGTTGAATTGAAAGAAATAATAGAAAGTGATTTATTGCATCAAAAGTTCATTACTAGCTCTCTTCCAATACCACTAAAAGATGTAGCGTTCAAATTATTTAAGGAAAAATTTAATATCCAGCTTATAGCCAAGGCTTAATATAGCACCACTGAATTTAAGTTTATATGTATACTTTTAATGATACATACGTCATTAAGGTCTTGAGTTATAGGCCAGTCAAATGAAGGGAAAACAGACAGAATTTTTAGATAAATTAGTAGCCCAATGTTTTGCAGAATGGCTCCAGGAGAGGTAATGGGAGAGGCTTTTTATCGGCAATTAGAGCGGAGAATCAGTTTTCTTAAAATACTGGAAAAACTATCGGCCGTAGAGGTAAGTGTAGAATGGGTGATTTGTGCGCAATTAAAATCCCTACATTGTGAGACTTTCCAAATTAAACTCGTTCCAGCGATAAAAAAGTTATTGCAAAAAAACCTGCAATATAGTAATTTTTTAATTAACATAACTTTTTAATTTGTTGTTAAAATTTCATAAAACTTTCTTTAATAAGTATGTTTTATACTGCTTTATAAGTGTGCAAAAGATGAGTGCTGTTGGTGCAACAGTTTTTGTACAATACTGTTTATTCCACCGAGGGAAAAATGGACAACTTTGACCTCCCGGGGAGCTCGCAATTTTCAACTAAAATTGATTCACAAAATATTTTTGTAATACTTAATATCTAAGTAACATTTTTGTAAAAAGAGCAACCAATTTTTTGCAAAGCATGGCTGTGAATTATCACGTTACAAAAAGGCTTGATTTTCGCTAATAAACAAAAGGCATACCGTTTTTATTTTTAAAACTGCGTTCCTGCAAATTAAACCAATGAAAACTTGGATAAAACATGCACATTTAAAAAATAAGTAATGAAGTTGACAGTATGACAGTTAGAGACCTCATAAAATTTTTATTTCATTATACCTCTCTGAAAATTGTAAATGCCTTTGGTCGTTACTTTCAAAGCGTATACACAGTGTCTGACCCATCCCTCATCAATGAGTCACAACCAAACAACTGGCCTAATATTCACATTACTTGCATAACGAAGGGAGATATTATCGAAGCCTCTAAAAAATTAAAAAACAAACTAACTTCAGGTGTTGATGGCATACCTAGTTTTATAGTTAAAGATTCCATTTATGCATTAGCCGACCCACTAGTATATCTATTCAATCTTATCATCAAGACTTGAATGTTCCCAGAATTATGGAAAATCGCTCGCATATGCCCAATACTAAAAAAAGGTAATCCATGTATACTGCAAAACTATAGAGCTATATCCATTCTATGTAACTTTTCCAAACTTCTTGAGATTTTATCGTATTGTTACATGTTTTCCACCTTTTAGGAAACATCCTGTATGAATCCGTGGGTTCTAAATAATTTTAACAAGGGGTAAACCACTAACACTTTATTTAATTTACTGATTACAAAATATTTCTCAATTAACCAAAATAACCTTTACACTTTGTTTACTTTATATTTAACCTCACTTTTTCGCTGCCAAATTTCACTTTAATAAAACTTCTTCCTCTGCGCCGGTAATCGCGCCTTATATACTCTGGAATTGCCTCTAGATCCATCCAGAACAACAGTCAAGAATCTTCTCTCACCACACTCTAGAAAACTCCATCTCTTTCTACAAGTTTCCAGTCAGTATTAGTAGGCACAGGCGTATCAATCTCTAGTTTCAAGGGGATGTAATACATATCAGTATCATGTCATTTATAACTACTAAAAATGTAATTTCATTAGACCAACATGAGTTTGTCGAAAAGCGTTCATGTACCACAAATTTGGCATGCTTTTCTCAATACATCTCAGAGGCACTGGACAAACAGCTGCAAGTTGATGGATTTCGAAAAGGTTTTTGATCAAATTGATCATTATGTGCTTATCTCCAGACTAGAGAATATTGGTATTTCTAACAGCTTTTTAATCCTATTAAAATCCTATTTATTTGATAGAAGACAATTTATTGAATATGAAGGACTTCAATCACATTATATTACCCACTCATCAGGGGTCCCTCAAGGGTCAAATTTAGGTCCGCTACTGTTTCTCATATTTTAGACAACCTAGCTCATATAGTAAATATTCCAAAACTTTTCTATGCGGATGATTTGAAGATATTTAATAACAATAACAATAACTTTAACATTTTTTTTAAATAATGCAATATGTTATGTGAGGTATCGTTTAAGTATAATTTGAGGTCGCTGATTCCAATGGTGACGTCAAAAAAATAAAATTCTAAAGGAATTATAACAAAAATACAATTCTGAAGTTAGAAAGATGGCTTTTATTAACAAAATACAAAATAAAATCATAGCAGTTTCCTCGTCATCGCTACTGGAATCATACGGCTTGTAATAAAAAAAAAAGAAATTAACAAGAAAGTATTTTAATAAATGTAGGAGGCCCTATAACTTTTGCTGCTACATTTTCCTTTGCATTTCTCGCACTTAAGTGTGCAGGGGAAATCATTTTTTCTGCATAGTCAACGCATGGTATTACAATCGCTTGAACAACCGCAATTTTCTAGCTCTCTACAACCTTGCCAGATTCCTGGCAATTTGGACCGGATGGGCTTCCATCCATTTTCAATAATTTTCCATCCCCATTTACTTGACTCTGGTGGACTTTCCAAAACATCAGATCTGTCCTAGATTTGACCTACTTGATATGCTGCTCTAAGGGCCAGTTTTACAATACCAGGTTCAGCGTAGGTTCAACTGAGCCACGGCTCAAGCTGAACCGGAGCTCAGGTATATTCCCGTTCTGTAAAGCGTAATTCGTCCGGGTTCAGTAGTGCTAGATTCTGTTACTTTCAAATGTCAGTTGGTAGTGTCGGCGTTTGCACACTGTAGATTTTGAAGAATTTGTGATGTGACATTAGCACAAACTAGTGGGTAGTTTGTGGACATTTGACATTCGGCATTCATGATAGTTACCTGCGATTCATATTCAAGAGTTTTACAATACAATCGTGAACCTTAGTTTTTGTTTTGAGAGAATATGAATGATAGAAAAAGATCTGCAAACTTTTCTGCCAAAGAGGAGTCTATATTAATCTACTCGGTAAGAAAATATAGAAATATCGTCGAATTCAAGCTTTCTGATTCCCAAGCAAATTTCCAGAAAGGAGAGACTTGGCGAAAGATAGAAAGTGAATTTAATAGTATTTCTGGAGAGAATTCCCGTAATGATAAAGTTCTAAAAAAACGATAATATTAAAAAGAGAACGAAAAAGAAGTTCCCTGATGAAAAATTGTATGTGCAAGGTACTGGTGGTGGTCTTTATCGAGAAACCAAGGTTACGATACTGGATGAGGAAGTCAAAGAACTTCTTGGCTCGAACAAAATTGATGGAGACATTTCACAGTTTGATGGAGATACAAATAAGTTGATACAAATATACTTTGAACATATCTGTTTAAAAATTGTTAGTCTACAATAATAAGTTTCTTTTGCAATTTCAACATTTTATTCCAGCAATAATGGAGCAATCCGATGGACAGAATCAAGCTCTTAAGTCTGTTTCAAGCCAAGAAGATTTGAACGAAATAATTATTGAAGAAGTGTATCTCTGAACGTTTTAGAAGACCACAGTAAGTTGTACGCACTACTTATATAAGTCCATATTCGAGTTATTTCCTTTTCAGTAAATGCCTGCACGTCAAGCCCATCGCAGCTCCATACTGAAGTTCTACCCGAAAACAGGAAAGAAATTCGGCCACAGATAGAAATTACAGTCGAAATTAGCAAAAGTAAATAATAGGTACCTACGTCACAGATTTTCTTACACTTTTGTTTTACTTTTGTAGTGTCTCAAAGTCAAAATTAATCAGGAAATTGGTGAAAGTACAGTCCGGCCATGATAAGGGCAAGTAGGTCTAAAGTCCTTAAGTAGAATACTCGATGCAAGTCTGAAGCTGCAATTAGCAGAGTTTCCCAGTGGGCAGATTCAAAATCTGCTGTAGAAGCAGCAAAAGCATGTTTTATGGAAGAAGAACAATGCCAAAAACTCAAATTTATGAGAGAAAAGCATGAATTGGAGATGATGAATATGAAGAGGAAAGCAGATGTGGAAATAGAGCTTATGAGACAATATCATCGAGCAAAATTGAAAATATTAGAAATTCAAAAGGCGACGTTACTTAAGAAGAAGTTATAAATTACCGACAAATTAATTCACCTCTTATAATTGCAGAGGGTCGTGTTCTAGAAAATTACCTTCATTTTATATTTTTTTATTATATCAATTATTTATTTGTATTTACACATTTTATACGATATTAAGTAGAAGCTAAGTTTTCTTAAAATAAAAAATTAATATTTAAATTATTTATTTATTTTTTACACTCACGAACAAACATACTCGTCACCATATGATGTACAATGGGTGCTAGGAGCGTTTATAACCTAAAAGACTGTTACATAAGTCCATTAAAATAGTTTATTAACTGTAATGTGACTGTATCATTGCCAATCACCCTGTAATCCCCCATATTCTCCACCACCACTTCATTGACAATGTTAATAGCTTCTTGCTGTTGGTCATCAACTGGTGGTATTTCCTCATGCCGCAAACATGTTATATTGTGCAGTATGGCAGTTGCTGCAACAATGGCTTCTACTTTCGATCTTCAGTCCAATCCCCAAGGAAAGAACAGGAAATCGCATTTTCCAAACACCGATGCACCTTTCAACTGGATTTCTTGTTCTTACTTGGGGCTCGTTAAAAAGGTGCTTTGCAGGAGGGAATAATATTTATTCGTTAGGTAGGGGGTAGACCTGGGCTAGCAATATACTCAAATGCTTCTATTATATCATCATATCATCACCCCAATTATAACGCAACTTTTACATCGTAATAAAAGTTACTTTTTTACAAATTGGCCGCCATTTTGGAATTACATGTCCGGAAATCGAAGTGCTGCGGGTAAATTTAATACAATGAATGTGTACAAATCACATGCAAATTTTCTTGCTTTCTGCATTAACTGTCAGATTTTGCCGATTTTCTCGATGTACCGCTTAAACTAGATCCCCTGAGATCAAAGATCTTGGCATATTCTTCGATCGAAAGTTTAATTCTATTACACATGTAAATAATATAGTCTCATCGGCTAATAGAATGTTAGGATTTGTTATAAAAAATTGTAGACATACTATACAATAGAATCGGTACAGAGAATCTTTAAAATATTTATCTTACAAGACCAGTGGTACCTGTCCGGAAACGGGAATTAAATACTCATTACTACTTTACCGGCATCAACTTATATCTTTAAAATCAAGGAGAATTTTGATCCCTATATCATTCTTATATAATTTGTTGCGTAATAACATTGATTGCATTAATCTACTAAATAAGGCCAATTTCTTTATACTTAGACTCTCCAACTGGCTCTCCAACTTTCTATAGTGATAATGCTAGAACGAATGTTTTATGTCGATCGTCACTATCTCTAACGTCCAATAATTTTAACTATATTTCAGAGGTATGCGATATTAATACCAACTCGTTAAATTATACTCGACAGGTTTTAATTGAGAATAATTCATAAAAGATGTATTCTGGCAAGTTTTACTGGTCTTGTAAATTAGCTTTTTTTTCATAAAGTTCTACCTTACATCATTAAGTTTATTTACAACGTTAGTCATTTATTGTGTTAAAGTTTGTCTCATACATGAATTTATTATATTTGATGTTACCATGTGTTTCCTGTAAATGGGTCTAACCTGTTGGAAATAAAGATCTAGTATTATACTAAAAAACACTATGTTTACATAGATATTTAGAGCCCGGAAAATGGGATTTTCCTGTGCGCCCATGTAGCATTTGAAAAAGCTATATGACTAACATATTTATTTGCAGTAAATTGACTCTAATTAATTCACTTATTGGAGTAGAGAGGTATGCAACCACTCGTACTTTGAAAGGCGTAGCGTGTTGCATATCTGCAAAAGTCTTAACATTCCAAAAGTAAACATGTTATCTTTAAGAATAATTTGAGTTAGTGGTGTTAATCGTATATTATAGTTGAGGCATTATACAAATGTGAAATTCGGTCTTTTGATTATTAAGTCCTTTGGTGGTGCATTATCAATGGCTAGAGATGTTTTCTCTGGGTGTTCAAGTTGGCAACACGGAACTGTGAAAAATTTCCGGTTTTTGTTTAAGTTTTGAAGCCACGTGTTTCGTGAGGATATGTAATACTCTCTATGTGAAAGTGTTTGGACAGGTCTATGTGTGGGTCAGGCAATTTTGCAGTTTATGTAAGAGCCCAGCTGTTTGGTGCTGTAATTTTGGTTATATGAGGCCTAATATTTAGAGGAGTAGTAATAGGAGGAAGTCTATCACTCAGGAGTTTAGTTATGTATGGGTCTTGCTGACATTTGGAGAAGTTTTGGCCTGGAGAGTTGTTCGCAGCAGTCTCCAAGAGATCTAATGCAGGGTGTCTGGTGTCCGACATGCATTTATAGTTGTAGTCAACGTCCGGAATGTGCAGAGAGTGGTGACAGGCCACGCTGCAGCAGTCACAGAAAATGCCAAGGCTCTAATCAGGTATTTCTGTTTAATTTTAGTTACACATTTTTAAAGAAATTATCACAGCTTTGTTCAGTGATTTTTTGTTCAAATATTAGAGTCAATTACCCTACAATTTTACAACTATAAGTTACACCTAGCATGATGAGACATCTTAAGATTTTACTGTGAAGCAGCGCATGGTGCCGTGAGATGCTAATCTACCTTCTACCATGTTATACATGAAATATTTTAATAGAACATACTTATTTTAGATCATTCTTTAATATTCTAGTGTATACAGCCAGCATTGTAAAAGTTGGCTCAGAGAATCTCACTTATCATATAATATTTTAGTGATGAGCTGTAATTTTAAGTAAGTGATGATATTCTTCTCGTATATTTGTTCGAAAAAGCCAAATCCTTTAACTTTATGGAGTCGATTTTCAATGTTAAAAACTTGTCTAGCAGTAAAAGAAAATGTGAATGTTAGTACTTTGCCGAAAACTACTGCATTTCTCAAACGACAAAGTCACGCGCGCACGGAAAATGATTATTTTCTGGACTCCTGGGCCCTAATGAAATATACTATTATACACAATGCAGGTTTTTTTGCAATCACTTTTTTACCGCTGGGGCGATTTTAATTTGGAAGTCTCATAATGTAGGGATGTCAAATGCGCACAAATCACCTATTCTTCATTTTCCTCTACCATCGATAGCGTTTCCAGTATTTTAAGAAAACTGATTTTTAGCTCTAATTGTTGATAAAGAACGATGATGCAAATAAAATTTATTGACTCAAGTAATGAGAAGCCTCTCCCATTATCTCTATGAGAAAATTACTCCATATTATTATGTACTGTTCTCATCTTTTAATCAGCAGCTTAATATAAATTTTCCGTAAAGTTTTCAGTTTTGGAAATCTTACTATTATTAATATCTCGGACGGATTTTTTTATATCCTTGTATCGTAAGGTTGCTTACAATATTAACTTTCGGCTGGTTATAATACATATTTTATACTTTTCAAGGGTAAGAAATATGAATCAGTATATGTAATTAATGAATCACTGAAAAAACAATAAGGCTAACAATGTGTTGTTCACATAAGTTTATAAAAAACTACTTTTAATTAAAGTAAATATTTCCTAAATCTAAAACTCTTACCATACGTGTTTATTTACAACAAACAGCTATTTATTATCACTATCATTATGTTTTCACAAGGTACCTTATCTAATTAATATTAAAAAATCATAAATCTACTATATAAATCCGTACATGTTTTTAGAAAAGCACATTCCGTCATTTTATACATATCGTGCGGTGAAAACCAGAGTATTCTAAACGATATATAGAAAATTTTTCAGAAGAAAGATAGAGTTTGGAGTACCATGAAATGTTGGTGTAATAGAATATAGTTTAAATAAACATATATTTGAGATATTTGAATTCAGTACCCACAGTAATATGTACAGTCCAAATCACGAATGTTGTCGTTCACGTCATCGTTTTATGTATCAAAAATATGAGATTTTTCTATCAGCTTAAATACTAGCACATTGCAATGTAAATACTTAACAGAAAGTCAGGTCTGGTGGGGCTACGACAGATGTTCTATGCGTAACGAAGCGTTGTAGAGATGAATATTACAACCGCTTGTTGTAGCCACAACCAACGTTCAGTAGCGTGCAGTTGGCGTATTTGTCAAATTTAATGATTTTTTATTTCCTCTCGTTATTTACATAAGTTCGTAGTGTTTTTTACTGTGGTGTTTTAAGTTTCCTGTAATTACGTAAATTGTTGTGTATTAGTTTGTGAATGCTTCAATTTTACTATTTGTAAAGAAACTAATCACAAAATTCAAGACTAAATGCAGAAGCGAGACTTGGTCGTGAATTAGTTGAGTACTTCAATCAGCAAAAATGCAATGGAGGTCCCCTTTTACCTTTGCGAGCAGTCCATGAGGTGAATCTCAAAATAAAATGTGGCAGATGTTTATAAAGTAAATAATTGGGAAGAAAACTATTAGTTTTTGATTTTGATTTTATTTCTTGTCAACATGACAATTGTTTCGCCACACAGTGGCTTCTTCGGATGTTGAGTACTGGTATACTAATTTTACAATGCACAAACTATATGGTTTTGTACAATTTCGACCTAATCCTAATCTTAATTACTGAGCGGGAAAGTACAATATAATTTTAATTGCTAAATGGAAAGGTACATATATTTCTAGGTAATTTATTGAATCTAATTTTAATAATCTAAGTAAATAAATTGAATAAGGGAGATGAGTTTGTTTCAATGGACTAATACACTTAAGATTTTTTAAATATTTTAATTATATGAACCCATTGGTAAGGTCAAAATAATACCAAAATAATTATTACCCCAATTTTTTAATACCTGGATTAGATAAAAATTAAATAAATTGGTGGTCGTGACGTCATTATCCCCGGTAATTCTACCTGCATTAAATTGCCGTTTAATTACAATTATCCTATAATAAACATAATCTCTATGAAGTTTTTATGCATTTACTTTCTATTGATATCAAAATAATTTACAAATAAGGCAAATAATTGGGTTTTAAATTATTAAATTTTTATCAATTACAAGAATTGACAACATCGCAATAGATTCTGTGACATTGAACTATTTGAACTACTTTAATATAACCTTACATTTTAATATTTAGTTTTGTCTTTCCAATTTTTGCGTAAAAGAATGGCACATGGCACAAAACATGATTTTGTTTCCATATTTTGAAATTTGAATTGAATTAATACAGACCCAAAGTTAGTGTATTTTAACACGAAAAAAATCGAAAAATATTACTGACTATCATAACCTCGTTAACACTGACAGAACTCTGAGAGACTTATTATAAATCTCTGATTGAACTACTGAAAAATTAAACTAAAATACAAATTTAGGCATCAGGACAATGCACTGTTGCCGGCTTCATATCGTGACGTCACGGGCAAATTGACGTCAGAGTGGAAAGTTTTTCAGCTTTATTATATTTTTCCGGCTAAACGGTAAAGAAAAAAAATTCGAAAAAAAATCCATAAATCTCTTTTATCAAATACTATCTGAAAACGTAGTCAATGGAAATGGGTGTATTAGTCCATTTGGTCATTTAATAAAATATCAGACGACTTCATTTTATTTATTTCTAGAGATTCTAGTAAATCGAGTTTTAACCCTTTTTTCTCGGTGTGTAAAACTTTAAAGTCTTCGTTGAACACGTGACCTACTCCTATTAGGTGGTCAGCATAAGTTGAGTCTGTTTTATTACTGGTGTAACTTCTCTTGTGTTCTGATAACCGTTTACCAAAATTTCTTCCTGTTTGTCCAATATATACCTTAGGACAAGCACCACAAGACAACTTATAGACGCCTGATTTATTTTCTGATGAAATTTTGTCTTTTGCATTTTTTAAATGTTTTTCTGTTGTGTTATTAGTTTTGAAAGCTACATTAATATTACGTTTTTTTTTTTAAAAGAGGAAGTTTTTTCTGTAGGGTAGCCGATGTAAGTGAGAACTTTGAAACTGTTATTTTGATCTTTGATTGTTGGATATACTTCTTTAATGGCTTTATTGAACGATTTTTTCCCAATGATATTGTCTATTACTTCGGGGTTGTAACCATTGTTGAATGCAATTTGTTTTATTATTTGTATTCTTTGATATAATTTTCTTCCGATAAGGGGACAGTCAAAAGCCTGTGTATCATGCTGTCGTATTATTATTATCATGGATTTTCATCAAGTAACGGCCCAATCTGTTCAATATATAAAGTAAATGTTTTAGCGTACTTCTAATGCATTGGGTATTTGTATGCGGACGGTGTAACAGATGTATAAGGAAGCCCGTGAGGAGCAGGACGCCCCAAACACTAGAGTGGCAAAATGTGGACCCAGAAAGAAAAATAAAACTAAGGACTTGGTGGAGGCAAGGAAGATGGACGTGAAGGTTACAATTTATAATTACTGTTAATTATAAATTAAACATTGCTTTTAGATGAATCAATCAATATATTATAAATACTATACATATGTTTCCGTCTTATCAGACCTTTATCAAGAGTATTACATAGTGAATACAGTATTCACTATGTAATACTCTTGATAAAGGCCTAATAAACCGAAACATATGTAGAGTATTTATAATATATTGATTGATTCATCTAAAAGCAGTGTTTAATTTATAATTAACAATTATTTTCAAGATGCTTCACAAGGTACCTACCACAAGTTCAGTTCAATTTATAATTGTCTAAGAAAGTAAGTCTCTGGCGTAGTTGATTTTGTAGTTAGTCTATCCGACCGCTGAAGTAGTGTTATCGCTCAGTGATGCAAAATTTCATGAAACTTAAAATTTGCGAAAATTTCAGTGACATTTTTGTGAAAGTTTCGAAATTCATCTGAAATTTATGAAATTTCTGAAATATAAAATTAAACGTTAAGTATCATGAAACTTTCGTGAAATTTCAAAGAAACTTTCATTTTATGAAATTTAATTGAATAATTCCCTAATATTATGAAAGTTAAGCAAAATTTCATTGAAATATTTTAAATGATGAAACTTAAGTTCTGTAGAATATTCGCAATTTTTTAACTTCCGAGAGATAATGACTAATAAATCCCACTTTTGAGACTAGTCTCATACACTTTTATTTTTCAATGTTTTGCTTTAATATAAAGAATTTTTTTTCTCCTTGATAATGTTAGAACTTACAAATATGTTCGTGAAAAGTAAAAAATACATTAATTAAAAAAAAATAAGCAATGGTTTTATTTTAAAACTGAATTGCACAAAAAAGTAGAAAATAATTTTTACACAGTGATTAAATTTCAAAATGATCATGAAAGAAAAACCATTGGATGCTCATAAAATATAATATATTACCTTTATCAACAATCAGCATTGTGATAAAACGTTATGAATAGTATGTTGTAATGTAGCAGCAACAGCAATACTTTATGAGCGCCCAATGGTTTTCTTTTTCATCATTTTGTAATTTAATCACTGAATTAAAATTATTTTCTACTTTTTAGTGCAATTCAGTTTCAAAAGAAAACCATTGTTTTAAGAATTTTTTTAAAATTTATTTATTTTTCACTTTTTAGTTTCCTGTCTGCCTCATTTTCTTTAATTCAAACGCCATCAATTCGACTACTCTTGTCAAACTTTTTCATTTGATACTCATATCAAGGGGGTTGTAAAGAAATAGGTAATCCGCCATTTTGTACCGGCCGCCATATCGGATTTAGAATGGAGTCACATAGCTTATTGTATTCTACTTTATATACCCTTTCATTTGATACCCATGTCGAGGAGGTTGTCAAGAAATAGGTAATTCGCCATTTTATGTCGGCCGCCATATTGGATCTAGCATAACGTCACTCAGCTTATTGTATTTTACTTGTCATTTATCATACCCTTTCATTTGATACCTATGTCGAGGGGGGGTTGTAAAAAAATAGGTGATCCGCCTTATTGTGCCGGTCACCATATTTGATTTATAATGTCACACAACTTATTGTACCACTTTACATACCCTTTCATTCGATACCTATGTCAAGGGGGTTATCAAGAAAAATGTATTCCGCCATTTTGTGGTGGCCGCTATATTGGATCTACCATAATATTGATATACTGTATTGTATTGTCTTCAGAATCAAAGTTATGTGCAAAATTTCAGCATGATTGGATATAGGGAACATACATACATACATACGTACGTACAACATTTCGAGCTAAAGAAGACCATTGAAAAAAATAATAATACATTTTTCAAAATACACGAGTAGGTAATTTGTCAATGTATTTACAAAATCTCCTAGACCCCTAATCTCCACTCGAGAGAATGCTCATATCAGGAGAAAGGAAAAGAAGGAAACGTAGCAACATGAAAAGAGATAAAACATTCAGATCTTCCACTCCCTGATTCAAGAATAGGGTCCCTGTCCCTTGTAGATTCAGATTGAAATCCAAACTCTAATACAATACATTACCATTACGTCATTAATCAATGACCTTAGTTAGAAATTATATCATTGATATATTTTTTCATTCAAAATAACTTTTTCTTATTAAATGCAAAAATAATAGAACCTGGGAACCTAGAAATGAACGAAAGTAATGAAAAGCAGTAGATTCTTATACTTGAATAGCTAACCTAACCTCTAAAATAAATGTTTTAAACCAGTCTTTAATCTTCATTAGTTGAAAACAAGTTAAAAAGGCGCGCGAAATTCAAATTTCGTTTGATGTAACGGAAATACAGATTTTGCAGCTGAAACTTTCACGAAAATTTCAAAAATGTGGTAATTTTCAGATTAATCTGAAACTTTCATGAAATTCAGATATTTCAGAAATTTATGAGGGTACGTTGAAACTTTCAGAAATTTCAAATTGAAATTGAAACTTTCAAAATGAAATTTGAAATTTTGCATCACTGTTATCGCTTTGCGTGAATACTCTACTATAATATTAAAATTGTATGAAATAATAATTCTTATTTTACAGTAAACTCGTCTCAAATGGCACGCCCATGCGTGCTATTCTGTTTGACCTTAAGAGGAATCCTCGCATGCGGGAAATATACGTGAAATATAGCAAACGCGCTTAGCTCTAGCAGCTTTATTTTTACAAGTATCACACTCATTTTTTTTTAGAAGAAGTTAGCTACTAGTTCTACAATGTGACCATTGCTTTTTCAAATCCGGTGAACCAATCTTAAGAAAAAAAATCACAAACTTTATCATTTGATTGTCTGATATTTATTTAATTTTCACATACTTCTAGATATCATTCTCAAAAAAGCATCGGTCAGATAATTCTATCATCTTTTGTTTACACATTCGTTTAAACATAATTCAAGAATGACAATTTTTTAATGAGTTATACTTCAGGGCAATTACGCATGTAATTTAAAAAATGTTTAGGAATGTTTTCCATCTCCACCTAGCCAGAGAGGCGGATCATATACGCATTGGCTCTTTGTCTAACTTGAGACTTCCCATTCTCCAGGCTTTGATTCTTGCTACAGTAGAGAAATATATAAACTGAGCTTGTTGCGTACCTATTTTAATTCAATTTTTACCGGAACACATTTAATCGCGTAATGGGTATAAACAATAGTTAAAGGCGCAAAGTGTACCAATATAGTACAAGAAAAAAAAGAGGAATTACTTCCACATTCACGTAGTGTATTGGAAGTACAGCAATCGTAAAAAAAAATCAAATTTTATTTCTTGAAATAGGTTTAGAACTTCATGAAACGTCGAAAAAAAAATTTCTGTTTGTCGGTCTGTCTGTCTGTATTTTTTTTTTGCCAGCACATTTTCTCCGGAACGGTTTAAGGCATTGACTTGAAATTTTGTACACCTATATATTATAACGAGATCTGGACTGGATTGTTTTTTGAACATATCCGATGAAGGGTTGGGGGTAAATAGGGATAAATGGGGGGAAATAGGTAAAGCAAGCTGGTAAGAGTACAGAAACTTGAAATTTGGTGTATGTACTAGCAGCCAAGGCCTCAATTTTTTTATATTTAGAAGTCGAGGCCTCAGATTTTTTAATAACAAATTTCAACCCCCCCACCACCCCTACTCCATTATTAAAGGGGTTGATAAAATAAAATTGACTTATTCACTTGAAATTTGGTACACGTATATATTATAATGACATCTGGAACTAAATTATATTTTTAGATTATTCCGTTGAAGGGTTGGGGGTTAAATAGGGGTAAATAGGGGAAAATAATTAAAGCAAGCTGATAAGTGTACAGAAACTTGAAGTACGGTGTATGTACTTGGAGCCAAGGCCTGAGATTTTTTTATAATATTTTTTAATCCCCCACCGCCCCGCCCCTACTCCATTATTAAAGAGGTTGATACAATAAAATTGAGATATTCGCTTGAAATTTGGTACATCTGTATTATAACGACAATTGGAACTAAATCATATTTTGAGATGATTCCGTTGAAGGGGTGGCGATGTAAGTATAGGTATGTAAATAGGGGAAAATGTGTAAAAGCAAGCTGTGTAGAGTACAAATACTTGAGGTTTGGTGCGCACCTATACGGGAAGCCAAGCCCTCAGATTTCTTTATAATATTTTTCATCTGATATCTAAATCTATGTTCTCGCATTTTTACGCCTCGACGCCGACCGACGCCTAGCGTCATTTTTGTAAAACTCGTGTATTTGATAAATTTTAATTCCTGGATTCATATTCTTACGTCTCGACGCTGACTGATGCCTAACGTCGTTTTTGTAAAACTTGTGTATCTAAATGTATGTTCTTGCATTTTTACGTCTCGACACCGACCGACGCCTAGCGTCGTTTTTGTAAAACTCGTGTATTTGACAAATTTCGATTCCAAGATTCATTTTCTTGCATTTTTACGTCTCAATGCCGACCGACGCCTAACATCATTGTTGTGAAACTTCTGAATTTGATAAATTTTAATACCGAGAATCATATTCTTTCATTTTTTCGGGTCGACGACGACCGGCGTCTAGCGTCGTTTCTGTAATATTCCAATTTTAATAACAATAGGTATGGATATATTAAATACCATGTGACAACAAGACTACCTTGTTTGATTTACCAATACTTCTATTTTAATGAAAATCAAACTAGAAACAACCTTAGAAAAATGGAATGGAATATAATTAGTCAACCGGTTGTGCGATTGGCTCCGGCAATGTTGTATATTTTAATTATTGAATAAAATATGTTAAGGCAGTATTTTTTTTTTTGAGATATTTTTTAACATTTTTCACTAAATGCAAATGTGAGCCTTGGCAATTTAAGTAATGTCCGGCGGCTTATTTGAAATATAAAAAACATTTAAGAAAACGGTAATAAATTAATAAAATTGCGAAAACTGACATTTGTTTTTGGTAAAAAGAATTTAAAAATACATTTGGGATAAAAATACTGGACATTTGCTAAGTACATATTACAATTTTTTTGATAAGATTACGAAAAAATGAATGTTTAAATCAAATACGTCCTGTACCTAATTTCTTAAAAAATAAATGCATAAGTGAGGACGTCCCTGTTTTTGCTGCCACCTGTCCTGGTAGGTGTATAACTGTATAATATGTTGGTAGGAAAATGTTAACATTCTTTTTCATAACTATAAAAGCAAATTTCCGGGTAATTTGTAAAAATTTTGATATTCAATAAAATATTTAAATGGGGGAATGCCACTCAATTCTGGTTTTTGTTCAATAATAGTATTTTATATCTTACATAAATACCCATAATGTTTTTTTATATATAAATGCCTATAACTTTCCTACGAACAAATAAGAAAAAAGCAGAAGGCACCAGGTTTTGAACCCAGAATCCCGCGATTGAAAGTCTGATGCTACATCAGACCCACCACCTGTTCGTGTCCCGTAATTATCTGTTTACACTGTTTTCACTTCAAATGCAATCCGTATCATATAAATTATAGGTTATCTCAGGTAATAATGCTATGAAATAAATCTCTGGACACTTCCCACTTCGCACTGCGCCTGCGGTTGAAAGAGAAGACGTATCCGTTCTCTCTTCACTAGCAAATAAAATGTAAAGTTATTTCTCCTACAATTGGTGTTGCCGGGGGTAAACTAAACTGTAATCCTTGAAACTTCGCAGGGGAACTACTAAGGGTATTCCTCTTAAATCGATTTGATTCGGAAATTAAAAGATGATAACATGAACGACAACATTCGTGATTTGAACTGTTCTTGAACATATTTAATTAAGAAAAAAGATTTTAAACAGCGCCGCAATGTACTTTTAGAACCTTGTGGCACTGTACTTGGAACTTGTGGAACTATAAGGTTTTAAATTGTACTAATTACAGGAAACGTGACGAAGTGAACGATAGGGTGCACAAAAAGTAAACGTTCTCAAAAAATCAACAAAATACTTTTTTAAACTAATTTTTAAGGTTCCATAGAAACCGTATAATTTAGTCATGTCGTCTTTATGTCACAGGTGTTCTCTTCGGAAAAACATTTTTTTCGGGTACTACCACTAATGTGTATAGGAGTGAAAAATGTTTTCACGCACCCCATTGAGTGGGGCTTCGTTGATCAGGTCTCTGAAAATTAAATTGAGATTTCTTAGACAGATCTTCATTTCCAAGTATCGTTTTCGAAATATTTGGTTTCAAAGTCATTTATATTATTTTCCCACTTTTAATTTTCCTACCATGGGTTCTAAGAGTCTGATTTATTTCTGATAGTACATTTTAACAAGTACTTTCAACGAGAATAATAACGAACACTGGAGCATAGGTACCTCCTATATAAAAGAAAAATGAAGAATCGTTTTTATAACCTACATAGACAGAGTGAACAAAATGTTGTCACGGTGAAAAAACGGAAAAGTTCTTACTGGACTGCTTTTTGAACTTATCCGGTGAAGGGTTGGGGGGAAATAGGGGAAAATAGGGAAAAATAAATAAAGCAAGTCTGTAAGAGTACAAAAATTTCGGATATACTAGAAGCCAAGGCCTCAGATTTTTTTAATAATATTTCCATCCCCCTCGGCACCACGCCCACTCCCTTATTAAAGGGGTTGATAAAATAAAATTGAAATGTTCACTTGAAATTTGGTGCACGTATGTACTGTAATGATATTTGTTTGACATGATTCCGCTAGAAACAAACGCCTCAAGTTTCTTTAAGACATCTGCCTCAAATACAGGGTGTAATTAGTTTCATGTCATTAAAAAAAACTGGTGGTAGGGAACGACAAGACAAACAAAAAAACCTTATATAACATGAGGTCGAAAGCTCATAGTTTTGGAGAAAAAAAATAAACAAAAATTTCGCAAATTTTCAATAAAATTTATTGAGAACTGCTGGAATATTGAGGTAGGTTTAGATCTAGATCTGATATGAAGAAAACTATACTCTAACTCTCCCTTGTGCAATATTTTAGTTACTATGGGTGTTTCGTTATGTTCACACGTCCAACCCGCCGCCGTTCGTTGTTTTTGTTATTTTTGAATTTCGAGTCATTGTGTATTTACAATTAAGATTTATTTTATTGACTTACCGTTCAAGTTGTCAAATTCTTGATTACGTACAGACACAACTTACTTGTTCGTTCTTTTTGTATTCCTTTTTGGCTTTTGTACCAAGTTTTTATTTTATTTTTCTTTATTGACAATGTTAGTTGATAGTTTAGTGTTGGACAAAGTGCGTATGTCCTTAATTCGACGTACCGAACTGTGTATTGATGCAGATGAAGAGATTTTGACCCAGGACACTCATTTATGTTACAAATGTTAATAAACCACATTTAAATTTTCTAAATTATAAACAATCCAATATTTTGTTCCAAATTAAACAACACACATGTAAAGAAATGCTCTGTTTCAACCTCTTTGGCCATTATTTGCTTGCAATTGTGCACGAAGAGAGAACGAATTATTTACTTCTTTATAATTGCTTCAGTTCAGTTGAGGCAGTCCATCAAAGGCAGTCGATGATCCAAGGTCTTTGCTTTGACACCGCAGACCACCGCGTGTGCCGGCGAGCACTTTTTTTATGACAATTTAAAAGTTGTATAATTGGGAACTACAAGTCCATTGACCAAGAAAAGCAGTGGTTCTCAATTGTTGTCTACCATAATATTAAAAATGTTGACCTAGATCAGTTTTTTTAAGTGCCCCTAGAGGGAAAAGTCATAAAGGTTTTTTGTTTCTCTAGTCGGTCCCCATTACCAGTTTTTTTAAATGACATGAAACTGATTACATCCTGTATTATTAAAATCTATGACAAATTATTTCCACATACCAGAGTGCAAATATAGTCATGATGTTCTCCTTTAAAGAGACTCGGGTCGAAAATCTGGATATGGAAGTAGTGATTCCTTAGGCAGCGGTTTTATTGCTAATGTCGAACTTTAGTTTTAATTTTTTCCCCTTTTAATAAATTCTTCAATAAAATAAACCCCTAGTCTTAGCGCCCTCTCATCCATACCTTGATTTTCACTCAAAAGGTTGGTTTCTAAAAAAAATTGAAACAGTCACACCGGAAGGTTGTAGCCTCTTCCAGAATTAACGCTTGTAATGACCCATACATTAAGTCTGACCTCAGCCATAAAATCCAGAGCTCCTAGGTCAGTCAATTACGGGTGGCATTGTGGTACATTTACTGCAGTAATATTTGATAAACAGAGCTATGTTATTGTTATTATACTAAGTTATCGTAATTTTCTTAGGTGGTTTTAGTAATGTTCGCTTTAATGATCATTATTAGTATGACTTTTGGGAGGTATTTAGAAAGGCACTAATCTTATGGAAATTGAGTTTCGGCCCAATTCGCTCATATTGCAGGATTTTGTAGATCTTGGCATCCTGATCAAAAGTTCCCAAGGGCACAAAGTCTGAAAATTGACAGTTTTCCAGTTATCGGGGGTGCAAAGGGAGTGCGCATTTCTTGTGAGAAATGGCCCCCGCCCAGGTGAAATTCACTGGAATCGATATATGTCATTCCTCTCGACCTCCTGATCAAAAGTTCGCATGGGCAAAAGGTCGGAAAATGCACAGTTTTTCAGATATCGGGGGTGAAAAGTCGACTTTGCAACCCCCGATATCTGGAAAACTGTCCATTTTTCCACCTTGTGTCCATAAAAACGTATAGCCAGGAGGTCGAGAGGAATAACATATATATCGATTCCAGCGAATTTCACCGGAAGCCACTACCCATAAAACATGAGCACCCCTTTAGCACCCCCGATATCTGGAAAACTGTCCATTTTTCGACCTTATGTCCATGAGAAGTTTCGATCAGGAGCTCGAGGGGTAAAACATACAGATTCAGAAAATGCAGTTTAGGGTATAGAAATAAGGATGTAATTGACCACGTCCCTAAATCATGAAAGCAGAAGCACACAATGAATTGAATTTAGTACGGCATGAACTAAGGATGGGTGCGGACGTAGGTAATAATTTCTAATACGAAACGAGACAATATCTCTTCGTCAAAAGCGAAGAAGTTATTTGTCACATTTTTGACAAATAATTTCTTCTATTGAAAGCATTTCTGCAGTTTCTTTTTTAGCCGTAAATGCTATGGGAATAAAATAATAATTCTTATTAAAACCGAAATGAAAATAGAACATTAAAATAAAATTAAATAACTCGGAAACTGAAATCAACTAATAATCATCAAAAAATAAATTAATAAAGAAAGGATTCAAACAAACCACCGTGCTAAACAATAGCCAAGCCTATTATACAATGAACTCTCATATCATTGACTTGATTTGCAGTAATGCTTGCATAAAGTTGGATACGTTTTTCCCGTAATTCAACTAAATTATTGGTTCGTTCAAACGCATGTTTGTACGCGGTTTCCTTTAAAAAGCCCCACAGAAAGAAATCATGGGGTGCTAGAGCAGGTGACCTGGGGGGCCCTCGTAGCTCTTAAACGATTGGGAAATGTTCTTTCCAGAAAATTAATAACAGTTAAGGTATTGTGACTTGGGCAACCGTCTTGCTGAAACCAAATGTCGTCAAAGTTGACAGGAAGATTTTGAACTGCAGGAATTATTTGGTTTTGTAAACGCTCTAAATATTTATTGCTATTTAAATTGCCATCGATTATCAGTGGGCCTATAATATGATTGTCTAAAATTCCCGTCCAAACGTTCAACTTTTGAGGATAGTGAGTTCGCACAGCAACACTCAAATGTTTATTTTTCCGAGACCAATATCGTACTACGGATGGATTGTGTTTCCTATGTAATGAAAAGGGTGATTCATCTGTAAACAATATATTCTTCAAGAAGTTTTCATTCTCATTCACTTTATTTTTCATGATTTCAAAAAATTCCGTCCGTTTGAAATTGTCCTCGGGAAATATTTCTTGCGTTGTTTGAACTTTAAAGCAACTGTACCCATTTCTTTTCAAAATATTTCTTACAGTTCTTTCCTTCATGTCAACTTCAGCATCAGCAATTTGCCTGCTAGAACAAGGTTCACTAGTTTCAACAAGTGCACAGACATTAGTTTCGCGAATTTCACGTTCTTCGCTCATTTGTTGATGACGGGGTTCGGGTTGACAGCACTTTTTACAATAATTCACGACACACCCGATATTCTCAAATTTTTTAATAATGTATGAAATTATGCTAGCTGAGGGGATTGGTCTGTCTTGATATGCCACAGTAAATAAATTTATTGTGTACAACTTGGCTGCCAATGTTAAAAGAAGAACTTCACAAACTTAACATTGTATAGAAACTAAAAAACTGTTAACTATATCAACAGTTCTATGTAAATAGTAAGTATCTATGGATATTGAATATAACAAACATTCTTAGAGCTGTGTATTTGTCATACACAGCAAAAAAGATTTTTCAAAAAAAGCCTTGAGAAAGGAAACAGATTAGATTTCTGAAACGTCGGCGAAATATTTAATTTCAAGCTTTTATACTTATTTGTGTTGTTTAGTTATCAAAACCAACCTTTAACTGATCCTTTGACGTAAACGTCACGGGCGTAGAGGTTTTTTTACCAGTAATACTGGTTAATTGTGATATATTTTGTAGATTCCCCTAGCACCGCTTAGAAAGAAAACATACATGTGGCAGTGAAATTCCCAAAGAATTGAAGAAGGAAAAAAAAATTAAGATAATGCCACAAATAACATTTAGACAAATTTATTGTCTCTTCAGTGGAATGGCCCCCAAAGTACCACTTCACAATTTGCACTTTTTCTGCAGTTGTATAAACACACGGCATATTAATAACGAAATTGAGATTAATTTATTTTATTCCTACACGTCTAAATAGCTACGCTATTAAAATCAGAATGGGTGCGCTGTTCTCAACTCGACGCGATCAAGCGATGGTGCTATCGTTTTATAGCAATGCCCTGCATTGTTCTACGACAAGGCGTAGTTTATCTGCGGAGAAACAAGTTTACGTACCTTAAACTAAATTTGCTGAATCTGTATATCGATTCCAATGAGTTTCACCGGGGCGGAGGCCACTTCCTACAAGAAATGAGCACTCCCCTTTGCACCCCTAATATCTGGAAAACTGTCCGTTTTCCGACATTGTATCCATCAGGATGCCAAGATCCTGCAATATGAGCGAAGTTGGCCACAACTCAATTTCCATGTTAGTGTGGGGTCCTTTATTTGAACAATTTAAAAACTATCTAAAACTTTTTGGCCGATGCCCATGGAATGAACCGTTACGAGTAAATTGGTCATTAGCTGTGTTTACAGTTTTCCGACTGACTTTTTAAATACTATACCTTATCTCAAACTTTCAATACGTAAGTGTGAAGAATTGATAATACTTACTTTTGACACGGCAAAACGCACAGCCCACAACATTTTTCCATTCCCCTAAGGTTCTCTTCCGCCTCCTTCATGTCGGAGTTAATTTGGTCCATGCCATCCTCGATTCGGTCCAGTTGTTCTGCACAACACAAATACGGTCAGCTTTTAATACGGACATGCCGCTCACAATAATTACACTAAAATATTAGTGTGCCGTGTATTGGTGTATGTCAGAGTTGTTACAAAATGGCATGCGCATGCTCTAGTCTACCCTACTTTCCACCTAAAATCCCCACAGACGAAGCAAAGTCATAGAATGTATCGTGAGGTTCTCCCACAAGCAAACTGCGCGTGTTTCTGTAAGAATTTTCGATGGAGGTATTTTAATGCACTAATCGTTAGAAGCTAACTAGTAACTATCCTTAAGTTAAGTTAGGTACATGCTAAAGTTGATAATATGTTTAATAGAATTGGCATTAGCGCAGAATTAGAGAATTGATAGTGTGAAGAACACGTTTAAAGTTTGTGAGTAGGGTGTCAACTTACTTCGGTAGTGTTAAATCCTTCAATGTATTGTTGTCTTTGATTGAATCATGTATTTATTATCCATCAATATTTTACTGTTATCTTGTTAGTATTGGAACTATTTGTATAATTTAGTGATCGTTTACGACTTAGGATCGTTTAGGAATTGCTTGTAAACTTCAGTTAATACAAATAATTCCAATAATATGACCAATGAAAGTGTTTGGGGAGGATTGAGGATCGATGGAATGTTTGTTTCTCAGTTTTTTCACGGTAAAAGGTACATTACAACATACACGAGTTATCGTTAAATTTTGAATTGTGATTGTACTCCTAAGAACGGCGTATAACAAAAATGTCTTTAAAATATTTTTCTCCTCATTATGATTTACATGAAAAGGCATTATGAAAATTTTTAAGAATAAAAACCAAGCGAGTTAGTAAAAAATCAGTCACCATAGTCGTCGAAGAAAGAAGCTAATCTTCAAATTTTACAATTCTTAAACTTTAATCGAGTAAAAATAATCGTGAAGTAACTTTAGAATCAGAAATATCTGCCAAAAACTTCAAAGGATATTGAAAAAAAACTTCGGTACCGGATTTGAAACCAGAAGTCCGTCGCCGCTTAATAGGATGGACTATCCCAAGTAACAATTAGTTAGTTTTAAAATAATCTATAGGTTATCCTGAAAACTTATTTCCAAAAGTAATTATAAACGTAAATGGTTTGAAAGGATCCTATGAAGCCGATTTAAAACCTTTATAAGAGTACAGGGGCCCATCTAGAAAAGGGCCTACATGCCTCTTTTTAAAACTACTATTAAAACTTTCAAGTTTTAGTAAATTATCTAAAGCTTTACTCAGCGAGTATCTGAAGAGTATTATAAAACCATACTTGGTTTAAGATAGGAACTACATCAAAACTTAAAAGACACACAAATGCTTTGAGCGGCCTTCTTGTATTTAATGAAGTAAAAATAAATGCAAATAAATCTATTCCACATGCACTATGGACCGCTACAGTTATATATAAGTTATAAAATGGACAATTGGTGACAACTAAGAATAGTTCAAAAAAACAGATAAACTGCTTGTGATGAATTGATGTGACTACTTATAGTGCGCTAAAATTTTCATCGAGGCTAAGTTTACTATAAAACATGTATTAAATAGTTCTTAAAAATTCATACGCTCCCTAAAAACACAATTAATTTTCTTTGACTTAAAAAGTAAAGAGAGTCCATAATATAGCTTAGTAATTGTTTATTTGCGGCATATTCAGTTTTTTTACTTTTTATTGGGTATTTTGCCACTGAAAAATATTTAAAAATTTTAATGAAAAAACCTCTGCGCCAAACGGATCAGACAGAGGTTGGTTCTTGAGTACTTGACTGTTTCAAAAAGTCTCACACCTAAAAATATATAAACTAGAACAATGTTATAAACTAAAAACTCAAAATCAAAGCTATAGGTAGTTAACGTTTCGGAAGAGAATCTACTTCCGTTCTCAAAACTTTTTTGGCCGTCAACCATGACAGTTCTTTGTTTATGTATTTCCATAGTCACGTGAGACATTAAATTATATTTATCTTATTTTTACTTACTTCGTCTCTAAGGATGGGCAACCAACTAGTACAAAAATCTATTGAATAATTAGAAACGCATCTATCCTCGTTTAATAAAAATAATCGCGGATTCTTTAAGTTTTCTTTTAGTTCCGTTGCTCTCTTTTTCCAAAATCTTCGCCGAGTCCCATTTAATTCTATGATTATTATCCCACGCGTGTTCACAAATTTTGGATTTTTCAAATTCTCCCCTTCTAGCGTAATTACTATGTTCACCAAGCCTAACGTTGAAAGGTCTAGATGATTCACCTACGTAATGTTTTCCGCACTCACACGGAACACTATAAATACAATTTTTTGAATTTTGAACAATATTTGGAGGTTTGGTTCTTGATAAAACCAATCTTAGCGTGGAGCCCGTTTGAAAAACCGTTCGTACGGAAAACCTATTCCCAATTTTTCGTAATTTATCCGATAAACCATGTATATATGGAATTACTGCCATTGACCTAAATACCTCAGGTTGTGATAGTATATTCTCTCTACTACCAATGTTCAATAACTGACTATCAACACAACTCTCAGGATATTGATTATTTAATAAGACAGTTTTTATAAATTGTTTTTCGTTCCTTAATATTACATCATTTGAAGAAATAATTTTGGCCCTGTCATACAAATACTTAACAACACCTTTCTTAACACTAATATGTTGATTTGAATTGAAATTTAAGTATCTGTTTGTGTGTGTTTGTTTTCTATACACACTGGTTTGGTATGTGTTATCTAATTTTTTAATTAAAATATCTAAGAAAGGTAATTCATTATTATTCTCTATTTCTATTGTAAATTTAATTGAAGGTTCTTTTTCGTTAATCTGATTCAAAAAATTACTTAAACATTCTTTACTGTAAGGCCATATAGCAAAAATGTCATCTACATATCTCCACCATACAATGGGTTTATAAGCTAGATTATTAATATTACTTTCCTCGAAATTTTCCATGAAAATGTTACTTAATATTGGAGATAATGAAGAACCCATGGCCATCCCAAAGTCTTGTTGATAGAACTCATTATTTTATTGAAAGTATGTTGTTTTAATGCAAAGTTTATAACATTGTTCTAGTTTACATATTTTTAGGTGTGAGACTTTTTGAAACAGTCAAGTACTCAAGAACCAACCTCTGTCTGATCCGTTTGGCGCAGAGGTTTTTTCATTAAATTTTTTAAATATTTTTCAGTGGCAAAATGCCCAATAAAAAGTAAGAACATAGCTTAGTATATGTAGATTTTTTTTATAAAACATTTCTATTAGATATAAATTACATTATTTTGTTCAATCTGGGACATTCCCTATATGGCTGACCGTTATATTCCTCGACGGCTGGAAATAAAATGGCGGCTGTATGTGTAAACCCTATAAGCTGTGAATAATTCTACTTCAAACACGTTTTGTCTTAAAATGTCTATTACATTACTAATTGCTCTTTAAGTATGTCGATATATTCTTGTAAAAGTATATTTTAAGCATTGGTCTTAATTAGAACTTGTAGGCTTATCTTAAAATCAATTTTAAACCATCTGAGTACATAACACAACCGCTTTAAAACCTATAGAATTTATGGTGCTCGGATAATATAACCTATAAAGTCAATTTGCCGAGATGCTATTTGATATATGTCCACTAAATGCTCGCCTCTCCCATTTTCTATCAAGTATCTCCTTTTATGTTTAAGATTGATTTATTACAGATGTTTGTTTGCTTCATTAAAACTCTAGCAAGCAGTTAGTTTTATGAATGTTCGACCTGAAACCTAATGATTTCAAAGCATATTAGATTTTTATTATTATTATTATTATTTATAGCCCCGCATTAACGAGCACCTGAAGTTAATTTCATAAAGCAATGATAAAACCACAACATTTGCTTAATTTCTATAAAACTCGATCCTTCTAACTTGAACTTAACAGCTGTAAAGTTTTATTGAAGGCTTGACAGATACCTTGATAAATCAATCATAGGACAATAAAGACTAAAAGATAATTTAGTTTTAATGTAAGGTTTTGAGGGCCTTTTTAAAACTTTCTTTGAGACAAAACTGTCTTTAAGTGCATTTGGCATTTAGTAAATCTGGTATAAATCAATGGTTTATGAGGTGGCCATTATAAAACACTAATAAAACCTAAAAAGCATTTAAATTGTTACTTGGGATACTGCGGATTATCGATTTAACTTTCAAATGATTTCGTCGCAGATGCCAAAATATAAAATATTTAAACGTTTATGACTAATACAGCGGCCGGAAGGCTGCGTGATGTCTCTATAGAAAAATGGAAACTGGCATTTTGACGGCATCATATATTACTTTAGCTACATCGAAGATTCAGCTCGGCAGCTTCATGCACCTTATAGCGTAAATAATAACTATTATATACCCCCACTTAGTAGTCTCCTATGTGGTATAATTTTCCTCAAAATTTCTTATGTTCTCGAGATAAAATAAGCAATTAGTGATACTCACTCAGTATGCGACATGCTTCTGATTTCAAGCTCCTTATATTGTCCGTTTCAGATAGAGATTTTGTTATACATTCAACGAGTTCGAATTTATTAGACCAAATCTGTTGCGTAATTGATGGAGAATTTTTGTTGCAGTGCACCATGTTATTTGTCAGCTCGATCAGAATAAATTTCCCTACTTGGGCTTAACGCAATCAATTGGTTTTGTACTGCGCATTTTAAAATAACGTACTTTATTCAATGTTGAAATAATGTCTTTATTTAAATGTGCTCTCAAAGAACTACTGGCAGTAGTTATTTGATGTTTCCCCATTTCTATAATAAGGATGCTCAAACCTGTTTTGTATATTTAATAAGAAGTCGTTGAATATAGGTACTAGTTATGTATTGTATACCGGTTGTAACACTTTCGAGATATCGCAGAAAACCGAAATTTTACGTAATTTTTTCAAAATGGTGGTTCCTGCGCAGGGTGTACGAAGGATTCACTTTTGTAGATAAAAAATAACACGATTTTCAGCATATTTCACTACAAAATATTGCATTATAATTTTTGTTTTTTCTTCTCTTTATTTCCGCTTCTGAGGCCTATCACCGACGCCAGGAGACGAGCTACCCCCAACCGGGAAATTTTGCCGAACCTCTTCTCTATCGAAGAGTAGTGATTTTTTACTTGCCTAACATTTAATAGACAAGCAACCGCTGCTTTACATTCCCTCCGAAGGACAGTATTTTCGCTATGTAACCCCCGCCTAAAGTTACATACTTTCTACGCATGCCCTGATATATAAGCCGTAAGATGGAGCGAGAACGCTGCGTTTATCTGGACTGGTTGACCCATCCTGGTACTAACCGCGCTTGACGTTGCTACAGTTTCGTATCGAAATATAAGTATCGGCGGACATATCTACGTTCGCTCCATTTTTGTTTCTATGTATAGCTTATTTAGGGTCACTACGAGAGAAGTACATTCCCCGTTGAAGATGAACAAATTTGCAAATTTATGATAGTTTATATCTATTTCAGGGCTGCGTTCTATCAGCACTATCATTTAATATCTATAGTGAATACGTGATGCGACGTGTGTTGGAGAACTGGTAGGGTAGAGTCAAAGTTTCTAACTTGAGGTTTGCGGATGATACCACCTTGGTTGCAGCTAGCGAGGATGAGCTCATGCGCCTGCTGGGCAACCTCCAAACCATAAGCTCTGAGTACGGTTGATCGATTGATTGATTGATTTGCCAGCGTAAGGTGAGCATTGCTGCCGATTCCGGGCAGCCTGGAGGTTCGTTTATACACGCAGCTCGGTCGCCCGCCGAACGGCCAGATGCAGCCGCCCACAATTACATCCTTCACTCGCTGTGACATATTCAAGCCACGACTGGGCGGCCCCACGGGACGGCCCAACGGACAACCAAACCGCGTGCCAGAACAGACCTTGAATGCTATATATATCGCCGGATTGGACATGGGATATGCTTGTTGTCAGCAGCTAGAGCCACATGACGCATGGGATAAGAATATAGAATGGAAAGTGTAGGTGTTTGTAAGATGCTTCTTTTTAGTTTCTATGCTTCTTTTTAGTTTCCATCTGTCATCACCGGATGAGAAGTGTATGCATTTGCGAGATGCTACTTTTTAGTTTCCATGTTTCTTTTAAGTTTCCATTTATCATCTCCTTGTTTATTCTTCTTCTAAGTTTTCTGTTTCTTCTGTTTCTGGATCTAGCAGTGTCCACCACCTCCTGCCCGCTTGCGTCCATAGGTATATTGTTTCATGTTTTCCAAAAATCTGCGTTTTAGCTCGCCGCAATGAGCCTTTATTTATATTAACCGTTCCACAGGTAGATATCCATTTACGGTGGAAGTGCAGGGAAGGACTCTGTCTCACAATAAAAAGAGCTTTTTTCACCAGGTTATGAGAAACAGGCCCAAGAAAATATTTTGTACACCCTATATATTGGTTTGTATTTGAAGTAATCAGTTTTAGTTTCCGGATATTTTTCAATTTCATTACCTATGTTTAACACCTTTTCAATTTAAATTTTAATTTTTTTTTCAATTTAAATAAAGAATTAAACTACATTAATAAACTAAACTAACAGGTAAACAAAACTTATCTGTTTCATCCACAGCTGGTCGTCTATACTGCCTTATAAACACATGTTGCTTATTATATCATCCACTTGAAAAGGGCATCCAGGTATAGATTTTACGACCAGGCACTGCACTTTCTCGGGTTGCTTCTATACTCAAGTAATATAATTTAATCAAATATCAGCTATATTAAAAAGGCCAAACTCGTGCGAATTTATATCAATCAATGTAGAATTATTCACGCTTTAATTCAGCATAATTTCGTACCATGTTACCATTTTAACCGACTTTATTTCGAGATTTTGTAGGAGCTACCAAATACGCGTCTGTCACCGAACTCGACCCACTTTGAACTCCCATAAGCTCTGAGTACGGTTTAAGTGTAGATTACAATAAAACAAAAATTTTGATTGTAGACCAAGCAAATGAAAACTATTCAGGCATATTAAGGACATGATTGTGACGCAGTAAACAAGGTGGTCTACCTTGGTACCCTCGTGAATAACGGAAACTGCGAGTATGAGATTCAATGAATACAACAGATGGCAAGATCTGCCACTCCCAGTTGTGCAAAATTTGGGGTGGCAGGAATATTACGAGACGCACAAAGATCAGACTTGCAAACGCTTTAGTTTTTTCTATCTTTCTTTAGCTTCTGAGACATGGACTGTTAGGGAAGCAGATAGACGGCGTATTGATGCGTTTAAAATGTGTGTTTGGAGACGTTTGCTGCAACATCCCCGGATAGCCCATCGCATCAACATCTCGAATTTCCAGGAAATACGTGCCACAGAGCGACTCTCCAGTATCGTATTTTCTCGAATCCTCTCATTTTTTGCCACATTAACCGGAGAGAGGACAATACAGAATGTTTGATTGTCCAGGGGAAACCAAAAACGTTGGTCTGATGCCACCAAAGAGTTAATGAAAAAGAGCTGGTGAGGCTATGTGCCTAACAGGTAGCCGCGATAGATGAGCAAGGCTGTCGAATATGCTATGCAGCAAAGGGAATCAAACTGGAACATTACATGAATCACAAGACGTCTGCCAAGACGTTGTGAATAAGAGGAAGAAGACATCTATTTCAACAATCCGTAGGTATATGACCTTAGAGCCTGAAGGTTATGTCATTCTCAATATTTATTTAATCAGCAGATACTGATGCATAGAAGTGCAATGGAACTCATCAAGAGCAAGGACAAGGAAAGCATTCTCGCTTCTTCTCGGTATAAGAATTTCAGTATCACTGCAACAGCAAAACCTTAGATAGAGACCAATTGGTATTGCGTCAAACGAAAACTCAAATGCAGAGCAAAACTAATCATTAAAGACAATGAAGTATTCTTTTCTACCAAGGTCTTGTGCGCCAAATTTGATCTAAATGGATGATTTGAAACTAAGCCCACGGCAAAATATAACATTTCAGTTCATGTTTATAATTTCGTCCACGCCTGCATCGCAAGCATATTCTGCTATATTGAGAAATTGTTGCGTCCATTGTGGACAGAGACGTAAACATTTTTAAAATAATTCCATTGAGTTCAACTAACGATTCTTATTCCTTAGAGTCGACTGTAGCTGGCTTATTTTTCGCTTTATTTATTTAACATAAATAATGATGTTAATCATCCTGACGAAGTTTAGCCATAGCTATTACACTACTCAATCAGGACACACACTTCCATCTTACGCGAGTTTGTTTATTACTTAAGCACGCAAACACCAGTTGATGAATTAACTTGAAATTTTGCACGTTGCTGGGTAGAATTAACCTACAAGTTATCAAGCATCCTCAATTTCAGAAGCAAACCCGAAGACCAAGCGGAGCCGGGTGAAAACACAGCTTGTAGTTCAGTTAGAAACTCCGTGCATAATTTAAAGAAACTCTTTTTGACTGTATGTTGAACTTTGGGTTCTAATGATACGCAGGCATCATTTTATTATTGTTGGTTTTCAGTAGCTATCTTGGAAAATAGTAACCATCCTGATTTTATTTATTTGAACACATCTAATTTTTCCTTTTTCTTTATTGGATTCTTTAATGTCAGAGCAATCTAAAAAGAAATACGATTATGCAGTATATTACTGGAAAGTAACCTCTACGCCTGCGATTTTTATGCCCAAGGAACAGTTAGAGGGTGTTTTTCGACGAATCATTGAAGAATAAAAATAATATATCTTGCTGACGTTTCTGAAACCGAATCAGAGTCACCTTTCAGTATAAGACTGGGTCACCATTATAGAAATAATACAATTTTTGAGATTGAATATTTGCCAACACGCGTGGCATAGCAAGTATAGACTCTCACAACTAACATTTAAACAATACTTAGAACACACCTATTTTTTAACTGAACTGTATGTATTATTTGATAAACACAGTCTCATATAAACTAGAAGAACTGGCCTCATAGTTAACTGAAAATGGCTGCAAAGATAACTTCCATTAAGGTCTAGGTCTAGAGAAACGGATTGATTATTATAATCGTTTGTTTATTGTCTTTTGTTCCATTATTAATTATTAATTTTGGTACACTTTGAATTTCTCTTAAAAGTAAAATTGGTCAAATATTTAACTCCACATAAGAAGTAGTATCATGACCAACAAGCATGACAAAATGTCTATTACTGAAACTTTTACGAGATGTGGGGTCTATTCGGCGCCGTAGATGTTTTTGCTTACCGCCATGCCACCACCAACTTTCTCAGTGTTTATCCCTTACTTCCCAAAGTTGTTGAAAAATTTATCGCTGACTATATAAAAACAAAGGCATATATTAAATATAGACTAGACTACAGAATTAACATTTTATGCAAGACACGTAGTTCGTCCATATTATTCTGAGTTTCTGTTTTGCTGCTGCTTCATATTGTTTTCACGTGTTGTTACAATTCGTGTTTGTTCCTTCTTTAATATCAGCTGCGTCTGTTATTATATTTAATAAGGAAATGGGAAAAATAATTCTGCAGGTTCGAAATTCCAAGATACAAATAAACATTTTATTTCCTTTGAACTTTCGGCGCTTTTATTGCTGATATCCCCAATATAATACGAGATAGGGTTGAAACTGTACGTGACCAATTATTGTACAGCATTTTCCGAGGTATTTTCCAATACCAAATATCACTTTAGAAATATGTTATTTGTTCAATATTGGAAGAGCCTCTGAGCAGGCTGTAAGCGTGTTTCTCCTGGTGTGTTGATGAGTAAGATTTTAATTTTTCAATCTCCATGGTTATTTCCAAAAAAACTTGATTCGGTACTAAATGCCGCAGGTAATTACCGAAATAATTTGAAAAAATTTCAGCTTGACACTCTTCTCAAAACTGCAATAATGGAATGTTTATGCTTTATTAAAAAAAAGTCTGGGTTAGCGCGTTTAGCTTTCAAACTGGCATACCTAGCGGCTCGGCTTCAAACCCTGCTTGCTGCTATATAATTTTAATTACAAAATTATCTTCAAGAAATGGTTCGAATTCCACTATAAACTGTAGGGCCTCGATTTTTTTTACCTAACACAAAATCATGCTGGATTTACCTTGGTAACTTGAGAAGCGGTTAAAAACCAATTGCAATATCAAATCATCTGTCTTATAAAGCCTAAAAGTTTGACGGCACAGTCATAATTTTTCTGAAGTCGAGAACTCCAGATTTCTTCCGTTTCACTACAAGTCTTTATTTTTTTAATGTACATTTCTCTCTGCAATCAATTTAATGTACATGTAAAATTATATCTTATGTAGGAGCCAATGCTCAATGGGCTGTTTGTGTGAGAAAGTTTCGATTAGTATTGTCACGTGTTTCCACTCCGAGGAAACCACTCTTTAAAATACGCGAGTTAAAAAATTATAACAAGAGATAAACACTAACACACTTTATCGATTAACTTACTAAAAACTTCACAATCCTTTTATTAACTAAAATACACTTTTACTGACTAATATAACTTTTAACAGAGTTTATTACTTGATATTTACACTCTATTGGTCACTTTGTTATCACTTCGTATTTTCTAACCTTACTTTTGATTAAAAATGTCCTCTCACGGCGTCAATCTCGCCTTATATAAATCTACAAACTGTCTCTAGAAACATCCAGAAAAGTCCAGAACCGTCTTGCAAAAAAAAAATTATTGTTAAGGTGCAATATCGGCAGAATACTTTTTAGTAGTTAGTAAATTCATCTTTAATTTGTTCTTTTTTTGTTTTTCCATGATAAAAATTGACCGAGATCTTTTTTGTAATAGCGCTACGAAAGAAAAATCGTACTTTTATAAAGCTTTAGGCATAATTTTAATTGTTTTGTTTTTCTTTTTTTTGTAAGCAATAAGTCCAGGCTAATAAATGGCGCGAAGTAGCTTAAATAATCCATAGTAAACATGAAAATGAGTTGAGCTGAAAAATGTTTGCAGGACGATTTCTTTTAACTAAAACCATTCTATACGATATATGTGTCAATTTTGTTCCATTAAAAAAACGTGTAAACTGCATTCTTAGTACTCAAAAATCATTACTTATTTTCAACTGTAGAACATTCGTGAATTAAATTTGCAAACGTTTGTAACGCCATTAATTTTTAAGGAAAAAAAAACAAAATGCAGAGAATTTCTTTAGCTTTAATCTAACCTTCGTATATTTTTTTCATAAAACGCATCTTTTCCGAACTGATGAAAAAATCACTGTAAATCAGTCTTTGGAAAATTTTTAAAAAATGAAACATCCAATACACTCGTATTTAATATTTCAGATATTATAGTACATTTAAAACTAAACAATTTAAAAATTGCACATTTTCTCACATATACATCATTAACATAAATCTTAATTTTGACCAATGTTGTTGTCATAATTTGGTCTAACTGCCCTTAATTGAAAGTTAAGATAGTTATGTGGTTTTAAAACTTTTTTTAAAAATTTGAATTTTATTTATAATGATTTTTACACAAACTGTTGCAAAATTTTTAATTTTTCATTAAAAAAGCGACAAAAGATACTTTTAATTGAAAGTAACTCACTAATAAAGATAACTGCACACACAATTAGGTGTTTTCACTATGTGCTTTGCTTTTTTGATATTATTAAAATAAAGTACTTGTTATACTAAATCACTTCTTAATAATTAAATAGCATTCTATCGTCGATCAAATTAAAATTTCAACAAATACATGTAAAGTTTTAATAATTGAGTAAGTATGCAAAACACGCCATGATTGACGGTGACGTCATCGGTTTTATTAGTGGCTTAAATCGCGTTTAAATAGTGGTAAACACAATATTTTATTCGCTTTATTTACGTTTACATGTGATTAAATTAGTAATGTCTAATGCGGGGATTGTAAAATCTACTTCCGGAAATTTACCTTAATATACTTAGCTCCATCTCCGATCAATATATGAATCTATGACGATCATCTGCAGTTCATAGATACTCGATGAGTCTCCAAGTGGTTAGTTACATTAAGGAAGCAAATAGAACATTGGTATTCAGAATAGAAGATCAGGAATAAGTCGACATACCTCCAAGTTTTTTATTTTGTAGCCTAATCACTCAAATCAGTATTCAATAATAAAGCGTTATATGGCCACACTCCTCCAGGTCATTTTCCAAGTTTTTTTCCCACGCTTACTCGGCAAACCCTTGTGAATCGAACTTATAAAACTTCGCATCTTTAATGGTTTACAAATACGTAAAATAGTTTCTGATGTGTCAAAGTGGTTAGTAATTGAAAGAATAAATTATTATTTATTATTAACAAAGGCCAGTCCTCTCCATAGATAGCAGTCCATTACAGAGTAGAACCTAGAACCTTGACGTTCCCAATGGTGCGCAAATTGTTCTTGAACAGCATTGTATGTTGCTTGCATCATATAGTATACCTCGTATAGACGCTTATTTAAACAGCGTCCTGTTGTCAGGTCTATTATCGGTCTAATTCTTTCTTTATTACGCTCAAGCAGCAACTCTATGGTAAAGTCAGCTAAAGGCCTTTATATGAAACCTTGGCCTACTCATTCCGCGGACCTGAGCCCAATAGTTGTTAAACTGTGCAATAGCCCAGTCTCATAGCTCTTATGAATGGGTTTGTTCCATGATATTCTTTTTATATCGTTTTTATACATTTTCATATAGTACTGGATATTCTCATTATGCACTTAAAAAACGTTTTCCGTTCTCGAGATATAAGGAGATGAAATTAGTAATAGTTGCAAAAACCGAGCGCCCATTTGTGACGTCACTATACGCAAGTAACGTAAGAAAAGTGGCTTTCTGGGACCTTTCAAATTTAACCTGAAAAGTCGAAAAACATGGAATTTTTAAACGCTGGTAACTAAATAAATACGTCGAGTGGAAGTTCGTTCTATGTCTCTACGGAAAGAAGGTCGGCGATGAATCCTAATCGTAAATTGCAGGGTCAAAATCGAAAATTGGTCCCGACAGGAGCGAGAGAAAATTGTAATATTTTGACATTTCAACAAATCGTATCCCACCCCCCTTACTGTCAAGAAGTAAGCAAAAGAAACAATACTTCGAAAACACTTATATTATAATTATAAGAAGCATCAAGTCTATTGAGATCGCCGAGTCTATGCGTATAGTGACGTAGCGCCTGACCACGCCCCATTTTCGCGAGGTGGAGATTTGCAATGGTTTTTAAGATACTAAACGTGTGAATTTGATTCTAATTTTTTGCAGATCCATTCTTTTATACTTGCACTTTCGATTTATGAAATAAAAAAAACAAGCCCATTAGGCATCTTTGAAGAAAAAAAACTTTGCATGCTTCAAATACTTGATTTTGAAGATATTTCTCCCAGAAAAATATGATTAATAGCGAGTCTCTATATTTAGAGGTGTTTCAGAATCTCATGAGCCGCGAAATGCGCAAAAGGCAAAGTTTAATCTGAGTTATAAGTATGTTTTTGAAGACACTGGAGGCTGCCTTGCTGTATACATAAACAAGGGCTCGGGATAAATTGTAAACAATAAATACAATATTTTTAAGAAGTGTAACTGAGTCAACAGGACGGATTATGTCTCTGCGCATATGAAGGTCACAGCTCATGAGGTTTTAAAACACCTCTACGTTTTATTATTTTACAGACCAATACACATACGAATATGATGAGAGAATTCATAATATCCTAAGTATGGTACTTAAAATGTACTTAAGTTGATTAAATAACATTATAAGCGCCGCGGCGCGCCGCCTTAAAGAGTACAGACAAAATATCATTTGGAAATATACAAGTATGTAACTAAAAGCAGCTCAAAAATGTTTGTAAATGTTGTAATGTACCTTGCGACAATTTTTTCTCTGTAAACGTTTTATTAGTAGGTTTCAGAAGATATGTATGGAAAAAAGAAGAATAATACCAGTATAGATGAGTCTTTTGACTGATTTCTAAAACATAAAAGTATTTTCACAGCTATGTATCATTTGTCAATATTTTACTGTTGAGTAGATGAGCTTCAACAATGGAGGTGATAGTTTAAATGTCTATAAAATTGATACTATATATTTTTTAAGATACAAATACTATTAATTAGGATATAATATTTCATTTGCTTTAGCTTAGTATGCTCCAACCACGTAAATACCTGACGTCCATAACGATGTCACTATAATAATTACAATTAAAGTAATGGAGTCAGAAAAAAGTACAATCGACTCTTGATGGAAAAACAGGACTTGTATAAAAAAAATGTGTATTGTATGATCAAAACCATATGCATTTTATCATAAAATCGATCTTTTGTTCATAAGAGGAATAATCAAAGTCTTTTTTTATAGGAAATAAAGAAAAGACATTTAGACTATTTTTTACCTTATAAAAATAAAATATTTGTGTGTATATCGGCCTATTAACCACAAAAATGGAATATCTATCGAACTAGATATGGTATTCTTCAATACCGCTTACATGCGTTACCTCAAGTAATAATTGACGTTCCTCCTCGCTGAAGAAGGAATACTCTTTAAACATTATAAATTATGTGAAATTTTTCTTTAAAAATATACTCAAAAATAGTTTTCTTAGCAACATTATTACTTTAATAGCGATCTCGAAAGTGATAATGGAAAAATTAACAAAGTAAGTAAATTTTCTTTATATTTTTTTAAATATCTGCATAAGATAACAAACTTGGATAGATTCTAATTAAGTTGCTTGGTAATTATCTTAACAATTAGGACGACAGTCCTATCATTGGCCAGGTTGGCCCAATATTATAGGCGTAATTTCAGAAACATCTGAAAAGCAGTTTCCTTTTCTTCGCGATAATAGAGACCAAGCAGGAAGGAACAAGGAGGCGTTTATAAGTCCTTCACGCCTCGAGGAACAGATAAAATTATGCATTTTCTAGCGCAGTTTTACAGGATCTATGAGCAAAGGATATCCAACCTGGTAATATCAAAGGGTAACTTTCAACGAATATATGAGGAAGTGGACTACATATACATACATGGTTTATAGTGTACCCATCGAAAGCATACCGAGTGATGCAATTAAAACTACAAAAGTCAATTACTTGAAAACGAAAAGAGTCTGCATCGCGACGATTTCAAATTATAAAATAATTGCAAGAACGTTGAAATTCAAAAAATTAACAGCAAACATTTAAAGACTTAATTCGATATTCCTTATAATTTTTGAGATATAGATGGCGCCTTCGTTCTTCTTTGAATCTATCGACTCACGTATACAGACTCATATTATATACACAGACTTTCCTAGAGCTTTCGACTAGCTTGATCACTCCACTTTATTTAACAAATCGCAAAACGTTGACCTTTAAATTTTTTAGTATTTACTTTTTCAATCATGCCTATCAAATCGGTCACAATTTGTAGCTTTTAGTGGGTTTCAATCTACTGACTACGTTGCTTCGTCTGGTATTCCACAAGGGTCTATTCTTGTCCCTTTGTTATTTATGTTATTTATTAATGATATTACTACAGTGTTAGACATTAATTGGCTGTCATATCGTCGGCTTCACAAGCGAACCACCTAACTCCAAATTAGTAAATTTTACAGGAGAGACAAACAACTTTTTACCTTTGAATGTAGTCAATAGTAAAATCTAAATTGGATAATTTTTACGATCACTAGTATATTGCACAAATTGTGTTCACAATTACTTCACACTATCAACAGCTGGTGCATATTAATGGCACGTCGCAGAGATACGTGTTTGGCTAAGTACAAAATTACACCTCTGGATGTACGTGATTTTCTCATAGTGGATTTTCAGTAGCTAATTAATTTTTCTGAGTTACGTAAATTTTTGCGAAAAAGATCCTTCTTTTCTGCAAGAGATGCCATCAAAATGTCAATTTTAATTAAAAGTGATTTTTTTTTAGCACGTAATGAAAAGTTTGACACTCTCGAACACCCTGTAGCATAAACCTTTATGAACTTATTTTCACGTATGGATTTTTTTAATACATATTTTTCACTACAATAGACAGGCTGGACAAGTTGTTTATAATTAGCTTTAATTTAACGAAGCCTTATGATTGGTAAACTCTAAATACCAATTTTAAATTTCTTTCTTTGTGTATTAAACGGTTCCTTTATTGAGTATAAAGAGCTCTCGGCCCTTTTGTTATGATTCAATCAAGTAAATTATATTGGGTGAGGAACCTCTCGTGCCTTGTGAACTTTTAAGAGAAAGAATAATGGTGAGAATCAGAGTTTATGCCCTGAAAAATATGGCCCCGGAAATCTATAAAATATTTCAATCGAAGTAAAGTTTTATGAATCCTAATTCATATTTTCCCATAAAAAAAACGAAATTTCTTTTATCGGGCGTTTTTTTATAATATCTGATTTAAACTAAACATAATCGTGTTTAAATATCGTTTCTCGATCTTTTAAATCCGATGATGATCAACACAAATCAGTTGTAACTGAAAAACTTCCAATTTTTTATTAAAAGAAATATTAGGATTTATTAGAATTTATTTTAACTAAAATATTTTACTTCCGGACAAAAAGCATGAAGTAGAAGTAATTTAGAACGACAATTTTATGGAATTAATCAAGTTTGTAAATAGTAGAACGCATGAAGCAGATATTTCGTGTCGACAAATCGTCATTTATCATCATTATCAGGGGTTGACATGTTTGGGAAGGCGAACAGACACATGAGCGAAGTAGATGACGAGAAGACAATAGAACAACGACTAAACCAAGGGATCATCTCAGAGTTACATTGATTAAATCTTTGAACGTGTTACCTTACCTTATCGTAAACGATTCTAAATTGTTTTTCAAACTCTCGGCCTTGTTAATATCACAAAATATCAACAAAAGATACTCAACGTAAACTTTTAAGACGTAATAACCACCGAGAAGGTTGTTTACTTACAAGCGAGAAATACTTCTTTAAAATAAGGCTGGATAGTGAAAAGTGGATAGTAGGTAGGAGTGGTGGGGGTAGTTTCACGTGTCTCTATTATCTACTAAGTTACAAAAATCATGTGAATCTGTAATCTTCAGAACATACTTTCTTTCATTTAAACCGACACGTCTCGTTTGCAATAAATAAAATTTGAAATGAAAATATTGGATGGTAAACATATTCAGTTAATATGTAGGAACACCACAATGCGCTGCACATTAGTCTTAGGGTATCCCATAGCATGCTACCCGTACCCCATGTAAAGCTTCCAATGTGAGTGATGGGATATAAGTGTCAATCTTCCACCCATGATATGCTATATGTGCTCAATAGGTGAAAGATCCAGAAATATCGGACGCAGCGGTAGAATACTAAATTGGATATCCTTAGAGAAATTCAAACGTATCTTCGCCATATGTGAACAGGTATTAACTTGTTCTAAAATTGAATTGGAAAGCACTGTAAGGTTTGGCAGACAAGGTTCCACAATTTCTTGATATGTAGACGGTCATGTTATCTCTAACGATTACTAGAGGTCATTACCTCTAGTAGGTCTACTACCATATGCACTGGTCCCCCAAACCATAACTCTTATAATAATAATAATAATCTTTATTAACCATTTGTTATGATACAAATTTTGTATATATGGCAAGTCAGAAATATAGATAAAATAACTAATACAACAGTAACAATGAAATAAATAAATAACAAATGAATGAAACCAACATATCATCAGAGAACACATTGACGATAATTTTACATACACATATTGATGCGTGTACCTTTGAGGATAGCGTTTTTCTCTACGACGCACGACGCAATATCTTCTCATTTATGCTTAATCATCATGTATACACAAACAAAAGTAGAGTCCGTTACTGGACCGACCTGGATACAATCCAGGTAATACTAAATGCATGCGATAAGAAAATGTTCATGAGATCTTATCCGACGGTACGCAGTTATCATAATGATTGGTCTTTCTTTCTCTCCATTGGTTCTCAATTGATTGTGAGTGTTCAAAACGATTCCTTAGAGCTAAGGGCCTAAGGCAACGTTTCTGACATTCTACTGATTTTCGTCCACGTCTTGTATCTCAAGCTCGTTATCCTCCGTTTTTGACCAATCTCAACAATAACTAATAGTGATTTGGCTTTACTCTAATAGCAACGTCACGGAATGAAATGAATGAAATTTGTGTCTTCTGCAACCCGACTATTCGTTCCTATAAAATTCATGGAGGTGACTAAAACTTGTACAACTACTTGGTCTGGGCATGGTGAACACCAACAAACGCACTACAACAGAATTAATTATTAAGTGTAGCAATAATATTTTGATATCGCAGGTAGTCCAACAGATTATTGAATGAAACCATTCAATATTTACATTTGAAATTGTATATAAAAAAATATGTGTTCTAACATAGAGTCGACATAGGCGACATAGGGTCGCAAACAAAGTCAAGAGGATTCAAAACTTTAGTTCAACAATCAAAAATAGGTACTCCTATTATTTCTTTATATGTTGCTATTGTAATTTGTGATTAAAAATCTTAGAGAAAACCATGTTTGTATCAACGTAGTATTTCCATTTGTAGTGAGCACAGAAAGGCCGATAGACACACATTTCATGAGATCACTAGGAAGATTTAAGGCACTGAAGGTTTAAGCGTCTAAGCGTCGCCTTTTTAGGATCATATAATTATCGTATTACTTCGTTCTGCAATATAAGTGTATTTAAATGTCGCTGAAAATAGAAGAAGACAGTATATAATCTAAGTGACTTCTAAAACAACAGAATATAGTCTCTTAGCTCATCATTAGACTAACAAAATATAGTTGTCGCCTTAATCTTGGTTATTACACCTCTTAAATGTGGTTGTTTACTGTACGTAGCGTATGCGTCTAAGTCTGACAGTTAAAAGTATTCAACCTCAGCTCTCTCAGAGTTTCTGTGGCAGTCTACAGACAGTAAACGAAACCTCGGCGATAAAGTAACGTTATTTTCTCATCCTGATCCGACCAAATATGTATTTCCTATTTTTATTTAACTTGGTGGTCCCCCAAACAATAGGGACGCTGGGCACGAAAGAATTGAACATGTTGGCGGTGATTCATCGATTTAACTTTTTAAGACATCTGAACGTTTGTTGGAGCATAAGGTTAAGAATCTAAAGCTGCCGTATGGCAAAATTATATTACAACGAAATAATTATATCCTAAAGAATACTTTAAATAAATAAATACTAGTAAGGCATACCTCCATTACATCAGCTCTAGAGTTTGTGTACAACCATAACATTAGAAATAACGTCAAATATCTTATTGCATATTTACAATTTCATTTTTTACTACTTTTTTTAATTAGTTTAACAGTCTGTTTAAAAGTATATTGTTAATTTATTATGAGTATATTTAAAACGTAAACATTTAAATGTGCTGTTAATGATTGTTTAGGTCAAAATGACACATACTGGTGGAATACCGAAATCAGTTTTGCCAAAAGACTGTATAGTCTGAGCAATCTACAATAAACATTGGAGCGGAAATTATAAGCTCCCTGCACAAAAATGCGAGGAGTATTAACCAAAACGCGTTTACTCTAGCAGTTTGTTTTAGGTTCCGCATATAGCGATCGGCACCGATCTGAGAACTATAAAAAAAATCAGTGAATGAAAACGACACAATATGGATCGATACTTTCGATACGATTGATATAAGCTATATAAAGTGAATCTATTTAAGTGAATAACTTGGTTTTTATATTGACTAGACGTATGTAGAAAACAATTTTTCATATAGTGTGACCCACTTAAGATCACAACACCGCTGTATACTCGTTAATTGATGCTTGATTAACTTAAGTTTTGGTGGTAAGATCGATAAGGCGATTCTTTGAACTTAATAATATGTGACATATGTCAGTAGCGTGCGATTTTAAGGGTTATAGATAAAGGTTATAAAAATTGGCCATCAAACTATGACATCGATACAATTACTGCTGACAAGGGTACTACAGAGCTATATATCAAATTTTTGCGTATGACAATGAATAAAATAATACTAGATTTAAAAATCGTGTTATTGACAGAAACTTAATGCCGTTTCTGGTAAACTGAAAAATCTTACTCTGTTTTACGTTAAGAAAAGAATATCTTATGCATTGGTGGACGCATTGCACGTCCTTCGCGACACTGGCAGATAAATTCAAAGCATGGCTCTGCTTATCTGTTCTCTGAGTATGACGTTCCAGTTAGGGCTAATTTGCATAACAGATTACAAGAATTAGAAATCTTAATTAAAATAGGCATGTTTTCATTTATTTCTTATCTTAAACATGCCAGAATATGCTTTACATAAGGGTAATGATGTTTTATCTATTAAGTATAGTATTTCTATTCTCAATTTAAAAATTTAGTGCAAAGTGTTGCCACCAGGATAAATCATTACAAAGCCTGTTCGTGATAGAATATCACCGAGACCAGATGTTATGCGCTTACCTCAAACGAAAGTAGTCAATTGTTTACTTGGTTCAACATTACAAGTCCGTTCTCTGCTCTTGGTTCATTCTTAATATTGCCGGTAGCATAGCCGTAGGTTAAAATGATATCTGTATACTGTTATTGAATTATTTATGGAATTGTTCATTAAACTAACATTATTTATTATAAATACGTCATGCCTATCAAATAATATAATAGACGAACAACTGCTTTCGGAAATTAAAAACAAGGCGCAGTGAAAATTTTTATGCTGAAAAGTACATAGCTCTGCAGCCAGAAGTCGGGGATGGAAGCATGGGTGGGCGGTCAAACGGGTTAATTTCTAATTAAAATAAAATCTTTGAGTGCAGCTCTGAAATTGTGTGTAGTTATAGTTTTTAGCTGTAGAAATAAATAAATAAACGTGATGTAATTTTAGAATAAGAAATGTCAGTCAAAAAGTTCAAAACAAATTAAAAAAGTACACCCGTACAGGATTCGAACCGAGAAATCAGCTGTGAAAGTCGTCGCTTAACGCGATGTGCTAGGCCGGGGTGGACTTGACATTTCAATTAGTCTCGTCGGCAAAAGCAAAACATGGAATTTTTAAATGTTCATAATTAAATAAATACATCAGCAGGAAGGCTTCCTAATGTCGATATCGAAAGATCGAAATTGGCATTTTCACGGCATCGTTAATTGCATGAGCGAAATCGAAAATTCGAGTAGACAGAAGTGAACGAAAAATAGCATTTTTTGACATTTCGCGAATTTGATTTGTGTTTTGTTCCATTAATGTCACTGGTACGTTAATAACCGGAACACCCGGAAGAATAGGGAGATTTTAAATTTAATAATAAAATCGCGAGAACTGCACCTTGACATTAAAATTTGAACAATTTTCTTACAACTTTGCCGACTTCTGGCAACGTTTAATCCCCGACCTAGACTTCAAAATTTCAGAGCTGCACTCAAAGATTTTATTTGATTCAAAATTAACGCGTTTGACCGCCCGCCAACGCTTCCCTCCCCGGGATAGACTTCTGGCTGCAGGGCTATGTACTTTTCAGCTAGTAAGGAGGCTCTTTACATAAAAATTTTCACTGCACCGGATCACTTTTAATTTCCGCAGCCAGCTCTTAGACTATAAAGTAGTAAAACAATATTTACAATAATTAAAAAGTGATTCTAAAAATTGTCGGTTGGCGCTTATGACATCGCTGGTGTTATGAACTATTCCTTTGTCTTTTCTTATGATTTTCAAACTGACACTATTGAAACTATAATACTCTATATTTATTACTTAATAAAGCGTAGAGAAATAAAGCATGCCCCGGTCTCCCTTTATTCTAGTTCCGATCGAGCTAAAGCTGAGATTTTTTATGTGCATTGTAAATATAGAGTGAACTATACAATAAATTAGTGATAGAAAACAAAGTAGTGTCCTTTCATATTTAAAATTGTTTAATAAATCCCCAAACTACATAACATACAAAAACTTAAATGTTGAGTGACCTTAAATCCTAACCTCGATTTATTACTTTCACGAGTATGCGCAATACTTCGGAGGTGTATAATTTGGGCCAGAATAACACGAAAAGTAAACATCTATACATATTTTCCTTAAGCTCCTTTTGGAGCTATTCGCTTTTAAATAAAGGTTAATTCAAGGTTTTCTTTGCTGATAACCAAACTACCGTATCTATTTCATGATGAAATCGGAGATACACTCGGTATAGTTGACTACGTATATTTAATGCACATAAAAAACCTCAAAGCTTTGTCGCTTAAATATAGATGGGAGAGCGCGGCATGCTCTAATTTTTTAGAAAATGTTAAATCATAAATAAAAATGTATTACTTAATACATAGAACAACATTATTCTCGTGTAAAGTATGTTCTGGCATGATTAAAATAAGACGTTTGAATTAACCTGTTTGAATTTTAACTTCAAATTAATTTGATACAGCTATCCGACTCTCTCCTACCGAAAATACTTTAGGATGTAACGGTTTACACAGGTATGTAAACCCTACCCACGACAGTCAAATTTAATTGGAATATCGTTGATACACAAGATATTATTCCTACCAAAAACAATACTAAATTTCTACTGTTATTGTGCACAAAAATGTTAAGTACGGCTCTGTGGAATACCACTCATGCTAACGAGACAGATTTATGGTCGGTTTTTATGGCGTTTTTTATGTGCATTAAATATGTGTAGTCAACTAGCAGCTTGGACGGGAAGTACGCATGACGTTACTCGTTGGAATACTTCCAATCGAGTTGGTGATAGCCACTTAAAGCAACGAATATAAAATTATCAGTTGGAATTCTCGGTTCAATGTAAAAATTATGCCTTTATATTTCTGTCTGCTATTGTTAGATATGCAAAGTTGCTGTCAACTTGTCATGTTCTGATGTCAAAATGAGTTAAGTACCTAGACAAGTTTACAAGTACTGACTTTTACACCGTCCTCTGCGCCGGTGTCGCGTCGTTCGTTTAGAGGGCGTCTTGAATTTTCACCTGCAATTTCATCTAAATCTGCTTGTTCTAGAAAGAGAAATTTCAAGGGAAAACGTTGCCTCCACTCTTTATCTTTATTTCGTTTTATATACCTGGTACCTATATCTAAACGTAAAACAGTTTCAAGCTTATTGTACTTACTGCCGTAAATGCCCCACATTTATGGACTTGGCCTAAGAATAAACTCCATATTCTTTACGTCAATTAATATTTAACCTTCATATTAACATGTTTTGTATCACATAAAGAATTCGCTTGACCACCACGCGAAAGACCGGCATCGTCTGTGGTCGAAGAGTGATAAGAATATTTTTATTGAAGATGCATTTAAAAATAACTTTTTCTACTTACGTCTATATAAACGAACTTCGCAACCCTAGCGACACAACTAAACAATTTTGTATTAAGGTATCAACGAGGCACAAGCAATATTGGCTTCTTGTATCCCATTTTCATCGCCATCAAACACATTTGTTTATTTTAATTTGAAACCACCAGAAAAATTAAAATGTCTAACACGAACCTCGGTGACAATAGCAATTGCCTCGTTGGCATGTAAACAATTGTCACAGCCTCCTATACTATAAAATTTATTAAAAATTCACAGATTTCGCAATTCTTGCAACCATCGGGACATTGGAAATGATAACACCATACATAAAACATAAACTCCACTCTCGATTGCGGCACCGCTGTATTTCGACCTTAAATGAAAACTGGAACTTGACCCCCTGTGATATATGAAACTGATATTACATTTGCATATATCAGCCGTTGCATTTACGACAGACTCACTCGACCGCGACACCGCTGTCTTTTGACCTTGAACGAAAACTGGTAACTCGACCCCCATATACGAACATAAACATTTCCAATGTTAAAATGCCAAATAACATGAAATAATTAGTTTTAAATTATTGACTCCCATAATAGTAGAAAAGTAGTAGAAAAGTGTAATAGAGTCTGTATCAGCCTTTATGGCGTGTGAGTCACGAGAAGCGTACGGTCTAAGATGATTTGAAGCGAGAGACAGTGTCGGATCGACCAGTAAAAACGCGTCGCACGGCTATATTAATTGGACACAACACAAACGTTGGCCCATTATCGAGTTGAACCGCATGAAAGAATGAAATAGATGAACGTATGATTCTAGAAGTTTTATAAGTGGAAAGTCGTAGATTTAGAATAACGTCCCGCTTAATATATGTACGAGTGAGAAAAAATATTAAAGCAAGGCGTAACTCGAGCCGTACACACGCCATAAAGGCTGAGACAGACTCTATATTACACGATGTGAAAGCCCTTTTAGGTGTTCGGTGTTTTTTAAAAGGCCTCAGACCTCGGCCATTAAAAGATCACCTCACACCTAAAAGTAAACTTTCGCATCTAGTAATGCAAATAACTATTTTGAGATCGCGAACGAAAAACCGCCTTTGGACACCGTCGGTCGTTCAGGTCAATTTTTCAAAAGTACCATAAATTTGACTGAACTTTATAGGGCGGTTTTTGCGATAAAAACTAGCAAGCACATTTTATGGATCTGTAAGTGGGGGAGAATACTCCACGAACCACTGCCTATAACATAGCCTTAAAACATTGTCTAATTTCAAAGTAGAGGAAAAAAATCCTCTAGAACCAAAATTCTGTCAAGCCATACTCAAATAGTAAAGGCCTTGGCGGGCACGGTCATAGTAGTAGCTCGAATTCGGTTCGACGCCAAAAAAGTATCTTTGAATTCTGTAGGTATATATTACTTATAAGTATGAAGTGTTTTCTAAGGCTGTGTTGACAAAAACGTAAAAATTTGCAGGGGTAAATGTAGTAAGCGGGAAACTGTTATCTTTCGACAAAGATACCAAGTATACTGAGAAGAAATAAAGATAAAGGATAAAGGCAACTTCTTTATTGAAAATTTTCTGTTTTAGAATAAACAATCCTCGAGAAATTGCAGGTGAAAATACGGAACGGACTAGAAGAGGCACGGAGGACAAGGTATGCAAATGTTGGTATGCTTTGACTCTGAAACGCCACAAGTTGATAGCAACTATGATTACAAATTTACAAACAGCAGGAAATATTATAAAGGTCTCAATTTCAACATTGGACAGAGGATCCTAACTGGTAATTATACGCAAATGACGTCAACGCACATTCGGTTCAAGCTGGTTCTTATACCGAGCATATTTCCTTTTCATAATATTATGTAGTACAACATACCTAAGTGCTTAATGTTTCTGTGCTTTGTTATCGACACAAGCTCATGTTATATCATTCTGATTCTATTTTTCTTTTAATTAATTTAACAGTACAGATGATACGACTCTGCATCCTAGAAAATACCTGGCACATTTACATTCACAGATAACGACCACACACCCACCTCCCTCCGAAAAAATCCTAGGGCTACAATCAGTATTCGAACCCGGGACTTTTAGAGTGAGGATCAAGTGTGCTTCTGCCTTTTGACCTAGGAGTCATGACTTGGATATAGTCATTGTAATTTGTAAGTAAGTGTAAGTCTCCGTCATATTTTCCAAAACTATGGTAAGTTACCAAAAAGTGTAACATTCAATAAAATAAAGTACAATCATCATAACGGCACACATATACATGTCCATTATATCTATAGCCCTAAAAAACCCTTCCGTTTAGTCGTTTTAAAACAGTAACAAGTTTCTTCATAGTAACTTTAAATAGTACAAGATTTAGAGGCAAAAAGATGCAGCACGTAGAAACAATGCCACCTGTAATGACAATGTTGGGTGATTATTGTAGTAAAAGGTATCATCTTCATATTCTATATATTATGGTCTCGATACTTGCTCTTAGTTACAAAGAGTAGAAACCACCGCTAATGTAAGTATATACGTTTTGGAGATCGCTGATTACGAATCTGAAGTCAAAATTTAAAAAAATCAAAATGACGGCTGCAATATGGCGGATGTAATTTTGATATTAACAAAAAATAGTCTTTGAGATTTGCTTTTAACTAATAACTGGCTAATTATAATAACAAAATAGGGGCGTTCTTTTAAAAAAAAAACGTGATGAATCACATTGACTTCATCTTATAAACGTTCAAACGTCATCTTTAAATGACCATATATCCGAAACTATTAATCACGCAGAAATCAAATACAGCAAACGCCAATTATGATGAAGCTGCGCAGTAGACAATTTTGGCACCGCCCCGCCCAGACATGACAACTGATGACTCAGTAGCGTCACTTATTGGACTATGCAGTATATTTTATTTCTATTGCAATTCAGATTCAGATTTAAAAATGTCGTACCCTCTGTGTATTGAAAAACCTATCCCTTCCGAAATCAAGCGCGTGAAATAGTGTTCAACACATTTACTTACTTAACTGAGGGTGAAAGAAAGGACGCTAAAGGAAATTAATTCAATTAAATTTAGAATATTATTATATCTGATTTTTAAACAGTAGTTTTTAAGCACTGAAACAAGCACGCCTTTGTTTTCTGATCTTTAATTATTTCACCAATCACATTTGTACGAGGTGTGGCTTGTCTACGTCTCAAAACCTCATCATAATAGGCGTTTGCTGTACCTATTTTCTCAAGATAGAATCTCAATTTTAAGTCGTTATAACTTAAAGACACCTACTAATTTATGATATATTGTATAGAACCTTTTCTCTCAAAATCTGATTCTCTTTCAGATTCAATGTATTTTCCTTACATTTCCTTCTAAAGTTACTGCTAGCGTAAGCGTATAAATTATATCAATGATACACTACTTTAGCTATCATAACCCAAATAAAACTATTCATGACAAAAGTATAAATAACCGACGACTCATTAGTTAAATGTTTATTCTTGACCCTGATCTATCGTTTCATAACCGGAGTGTCGAGAGATATGTTCCTGTTGAATAATGCTTCATTTATGTTAAACGGTCCCTATATACACGCGTCCAAAAGTATTTGCAAAACTAAAAATTCACAGATTTCGCAATCTTTGCAATCATATGATAAAATGATAACGCCATACATAAAACATAAACTTTTTCAACTTTTATATACAATCCACTACACCGCTGTATTTCCACCTTAAATGAAAACTGGTAACTTGACCCCCTGTGATATATGCAACCAATATTACATTTGCGTATAGCCGTTGCATACGATAGTCTCAGTCGACCGCGACGCCGCTGTCTTGTGACCTTGAACAAAAACTGGTAACTCTACCCCATATACGAAAACATAAACATTTCCAATGTTAAAACGAAATATAAATCTTTCTAAACTCAAATCTCTAGTTACTGTACCTACTAAAAACCAACTTGTCAAATTCAGCTGAAATTTATCATTAATTCAACATAGAATGGCAGTTATCTATTGATAAATCACGAAATAACGCCAGGCTGGCTCGAACGTCGAGCACGTCAGACACATATTTCTTCATCGTCTCGAGAGCTCCGGAGTTTTACACATCTAAATGAAATATATGAAAAAAATAGGCCGGACATAAATCAATTGAAGTATAATATCGATGAGAGCAATGCGTCATCGGAGCACTGAACCTCTATTTCTGTCTGAATTGTTGAGAAACAAATCGATTTGAGCACGTGTTAAGATGAGAAAGAAACTGATTTTGGACATGCATTATTGCTGGTCTCCTAAATAAATTTGACTGTATTTTTATTGCTTACTAGAGGGAGGTATTACATGATCGTCCTTTAATTGGATATAAATTTCATTTTATCAAAACAAACTATTTATATCCCTCGCGGCTGTTTCCAACGGTAAATACATTATTTAAGCTCTATTGCACACCCTCCTGAATGTGTGTTGCGTTCTTGTTCAGTTTCGCTGATATAAGTTACTTTCTAATTTGTTTATTCTACAAGGAATCGATTTTAATTATAGCTTTTTGAAAGGGATGATTTTGCTCTAAAAATGATACAGGAGATCTTCCTCAATGTGCATATTTTCGTTCTTCTAATCCAATTGTTGATCGTGGTATGTAGTCCGGAAAGTAGTTGTTGAGAAAAATATATTTCTCTACTTATCTGTGATAAGTTTTCTTGTCAGAGTTGAATTGATTACTATAATTTTTGCTAGTAACATAATTACTTCCTTTGTTTACATTTCAGAAAACCTTTACAATGTAGAGACAATTTAGTTATATTTAATAACCTGTATTGAGAATTTTCCGAAACAGAATTTTTATTATCCTGTTCAGGCAAACCATAAATAATTATTGCAGAGGTATTTGCCTAAGAAATTGTTTTTCAATCCATTCTAAGCTTTGAAGGAAGTCTCACTAACGAGATGCAAACATCGAAACACGTATATGTGAATGTATTAAAGTTTGATATAACTGCTATTTTTGGTGTTTTTTTTTCTCACTATGTTTGGTTTGTTGAACAGGGCAGTCTAACTTAAAATAATGTTATTGTGCCACTCATGTTGTATGTAATGTGCACATTTTCTTTACTGTAATCCAACGTTCATCGTGGCATATAGCCCACAAAGCAATTGTTGACAAATGTTTCTATACTTCTGTGTGATATGTTTTCTTGTAAGAAATAGTTGAAATAATTATTAATATTTCTTGTTATTAGGTAACATTGCATTTCTTTTGTTTCTATTTATAAAATTACTCTAGACCTGAGACTAGTCCCGTCGAATTTCGTCAAAAATTGACGGATATATGTTTTTAAGATTTAATAGTTGTTCACCCTCTTCGAAATAAAATTTAAACGTATGTTTCTTCGTGATTAATTCTAAAGCTAAGGGTTTACAAACAAAAAATGTTCATTACAAAGCTGAAAGTCAATTCAATTTCCTACAATTTGTTTCTTGGTATAACCATATTCGATAAAAATTAGTCAAGTTATGAGTATTTGTTGTTAGTGTGCTTTTATGAAAATTAAAATTGGCAATTTACTCCTTCAAATTGTGCTTTGACAAAAAAAAACTAATTTAAACTTTTTTGTAGCTCTTGTAATATACCAAATTGCATTATATAAAAATAATCTACAGTCTAAAAAAATCGAAAAAGACGTGTTTCATTTGAATTTGTTATAAACAAATATTCTTAAACAAGCAAACTATCGTGTAATAAAGTTTGTTCAGTTATCTGTGAAATGGTACCAACCATGTGCTTTTAAGTCACTTGAATCTGATAAAAATGATGGGAGAAACAATTTATAATTATTATGACAAAAAAAATTGTTAAGGCGTTCAAAAATATACATACTTTCTTTTAAATATACTACTACAGCTGAAATCACAGGAATTTTCTCTTAGTTTAGTTTCTTTGGTACACGTATTCAAAAATCACTGTTTGAATAAAAATAGATAATTTTGAAAAATACGCTGTTTAGGAATGTAAGTCATTAAACCTTAATTGAATCTGACAAATCCTGAACTTGAATTACGATGCAAGTTCAAGATATGTCAGATTCAATTAAGGTTAAGACGCACTAAGGTACGTCTCGATCGGATGTCTCTGGATGGTAGCTATTTAAAGTTAAAAAATCGAGTTTTCCCCCTCGAAAATAACTTATTTTTAACCAACTTTTCAGTCTGGATATCGAAAAAAGTAAAATCATCGGAGGTGTTGGGTACATTTATCTTGGAAGCGCTTGAAAATTGCATGAACATGGAGAGCTCTGTGTGAAAAACATGTTGCAGAACTTGAATATTTTATTTTTTTCTGTTTCAAAATACAGGCCCTTTGAAAATTGACGTTTCCTTAATTTATCGAATACTGCTAATTTTGGTATGAGATTCGACCATTTTGGATTCGTCATTACGTATTTTTTATTTTTTAACATCACCTTAGTTAAAAGTACAGACACCTATGCTATGATATTTGTATTTTGACAAAATATTTAATATACAATTTTGCATAATTTTGATCAGCTATTTTGGAGCCGCTGTTTTATCCATTTTAAATACCAGATTCGTAGTTAGCGACCACGAAAACAATTCATAACAAAAATTATTTTTTAGTTCTAAAAAAAATTTTCTTCAACATTAAATGTGTTCGATATTCTTTATAGACTTTGATGCTTTTGTACTTCATATATTTTATCTACTCTTACGCTTAGACTTAATTATTCATTCTGTTAATAGTATAAATAAATATCAATGTGTGACTGAAAACTTAGAAGACTCTTCTAGACTGATCTCTTCGTAGGCCAAACTGGCAGAGCTCAGATCTACTTAATTTAAATAATCTAATTTTGTATCTAAAATTTGGTGAATAGCAAAAACAAATGTTGTTACAAGAACCAGGCATCGATGTTTCTGAGACCTCATCTTTTGTGAAGTGTAGCTTAAAGAATTACGGAAATAAGAGGAAAGTTAATACGCGTAGGAATTACAATACCAAGCATATAATAGGCATTTAATTCTATGTGCCTACATTCCTTTCACCATATATTTGAGCACAAGATACAATACGTGTTAGAACACCACATATTCCTTAGTTTTCTCATGCCTCCCTTCGGGACAAGTAATTACTGCGACATATGGATGACGTCAACGGCATCGTGATCCCTTTAGAGTCTTTAACAATGTCCTTTATTAAATATACTAACTGTAATTATCAGGCTACAATTTGTTCTGTGGTAACTTGATATAATTTACCCTAACCATTAGTATTATTTTAAGACCTATGAAAACACGAATGTATATACAACTCTTTACGCGAAACAGGCAAATTTACATGAAACTGCTAATACACTCTGTACCCTTTCTCCCAAAATCAAATTGTAGATTGCCCCGACTATTAAACGTTATAACTTCTGTTTTCTTCATAAAAGCACGATATTTTGGTTAGAGAATTGGGAGGAAAATATGTATATTAGTGTTAAGTTGGATTCTAAGGGTGAACTATATCTTAAAGATAAAATGGTGAGTGATCGAGGGTTAGCCAGTGAACGGGGTTATACCTCAGGATTTCTATTTGAAAATGAAGAGCAGTTTGTTCTACAAAAGGAGTTCTCTCCAAACATTCACAGGTCGGCTTCTTTTATACCAATGTGGCTGATAATTTTTTGGAAAAAAATTAATCAATGTGTGGATTTAAAAAGATACTCATTACGTCATCATGAGATGAAATGCCTGTGCTAAATCAATTTTACAAATTCGTATTTTACCAAGAGATATAACTTTAACTTCAAAAAGACTTCTCTTTAACACACCTTCAAAAGTACTTAAATATACTATTCTGTCATAATTTTATATTTATGAAGCAATATGTAATTATAACTTATTAATAAGCTAGAAATGAGATCTTCAGAGTATATTTCAAAAAACGATATTAAATATATGACAATAAGTACAATGCTAATTATTTATGAAGTTATTATAAACAAGAAAATTACTACTAATATATTATGATTTATGATTATTTTCTTGGAGGTCTAGCATCTGTAATTTTATATATAATGTTAAGAAAGCTGTTAGAAAGACAAGTGCTTAATTAAAATAAACAATTCCGAGAATACAAATAGTGCTAACGCGAAAGAGAAATGTTTAAAATAGTGTTTTCTAGCAAGAACTTCAGATAATATATTTCTGGGGAAATTGATATACTGATGCAAAGTGATGTGGGATGAGTATGAACAAGTCGTTAATCTTACTGTTGTTAATGAATTAAGATTATGTATGATTTGAATGTCAATTACTTTCAATAAGTTATTTATATCGTTATTTTTCATATATTTCAGTATTTATAAATTTCCTGGAAAACCAAATTTCTCTTTAACGCAGTCAAATGATCGAAAAAAGAAATACTTTTATAGAACTTTATCGCGACTTTTCATTTTCTAGTGGTCGCAAGATAACAGGGGAAAACACTGCATAATTTTATAGTTGACTTCTGAATAACAAATTGGCAAAGGTAATATAGAAAATATTCAGCATTTACTTTTATTAAAAACAGGTAGTTTTATTTTCGAATGTTTTATGTAAAATAGACATCGTGCAATGGGTGTTTTTCCCCATTAGATTCACCACAAAAATTCCTGGGATTTACCAGATCACTGTACGTACAAAATGTCCAGATTTCACCATTCACCACAGAAACGTAAAAAGTTATAAATTAGTTTAAACACATCACAAAATTTCGTTTTTTTTTTTCGACAATTTTACTAACACGTTGGAAGCCAACCGACTAGTTTATTTATACAAAAAACAACATTTTTAGGTACGTATTATTACTGTTGCGATGAAACTGAAAACCTCAATTTAAATACATCCAACAAAATCAATGAAATGTTAACAAAAAGGTACTTAAAGTGGGGAGATTACCTTATTTCTTTAAATAAAACCAATAATTGACGCGAGGCACTGAGGTTGTTGGTTCGCTTCAATCGGGGTTTTAACCGTACTTTGATTAGTTGCTTGACAAACAAAGTATACAAACACTTTGAATCATTACTCCAAACGTTATTGTTCCTTCTTTTTCATTCAGGTATATATCTTAGAAGTCGCATCTGTCCTTTTCGTTGTTAAAAATTCCGTCTATACAATTTTTTGAGTTTAAAGAAAATATCGGCTATCGCATAGAATAACAGCTATATTGACATCGAAAATTGACTACTACATTAAATCTCAACACATGTCTGAGAACACAATTTCCACGAACAGCAAAACTTGTTGAATACAACACATCAATATCCAACGCGCATTTCGCAAGCCACGTTAGCATCATCGGGGAATACAAAGATGATTCAGCTTAAAACATCTCCTGATTATGCTAACGAGATTAGTGAAACGCGCGTCAAGCATTGATATTCGAGTTCCGGTGTTTCTGGAAACTACCACTGCAGAGACAGCGTCATACCGAAGATTCTAGCCTCCTTCTGGACATATTATGTGTCAATACACTTAACGAGTTTCGCTAAACTTCATACCTTTTCGGATTTCTGTGGTGAGCAAGCTAATCCGGACACCCAAGTACTGATAAGAGATTAATACACAATGAAATTACAAATTGCTTACCGCCCTGTTCATCCAGCATGACCAGGGTCTTCATACCAACTTCGTGGCTCTACAAACATCAAAATGGTTAGCCTGGTACCAAATTGCACCCCTCACCAATTCTAAGGCTATTAAGAACCTTCCCCCAGGTCCAATATAAGAAAGGCAACTAGTTAGTCCACCAAACCAAAATATCACCAAGGTTAAATGAAAAACCAAATTAAAAGGGTTAATATTTACAGCCTAGGATGTTGTAGTCTTCAATTTCTTGTAATTTCTTATGACCGTCAATTGTTTTATCTTAAATTTTGAACATATTTGAGATGTTTAGATTTCGTACCATTTACAAGGAATAATTCAACTAAAAGCCTGTGAAACCAACTATTCTTCTTAACAATTACAATTTAACCCCTCTCCCCCTGTTACTATTGTCAAAATTAAGCTTCAACTTTAATGTTACAGAATGAGGAAAAATAAAATAGAATAAAAATGAACATTTGCACATAAATATATGCATATTAGGCCTTTGTTTCGCAACTCGACGACCCATTTTTCTAAATTATAATTTCAACAGGCTGTTTGATTCCTTTTTCGTTTTATAAGATATTTAGAAAACTGATGATAGTAATAGCACTTCTAATTCTCAAAAGATATGTATCCTGTACAATAGTGTACATAGAGGGAGAGTGGCCGGTCAATATTTCCTCGACTGCTTGAAATTAGAAAGAATGTATCAGATAAAAATTGTAGATCAAAATTAGCATATTAAAATTATTTTTTTATCTACAGGGTGTTTCACATAGTGGCAAGCTAATACTTCAATTTTTTAATGGGACTCATTTTCTTATATATTTACATTTAATTCTTAGTTCCCTATCCAAACATATCATTTTTGGACTTACACTGCGGTGTTGCCATATCTTTCCACATTTTCCGATAAAAAATTGATTTGCAACACTCAAAACTAAAATCTACAAAAAATGTGTCTTCATAAATAATTTGACCCTCATTTCACCTTGAACGTTAGTCAAGATCATGTAGTAATTTCTTCTCAAAATCGAACATAATTCTACAGGGTGTTCTTCACGATAAACATTTTTACATTTTTAAACTATGATAACTCAACTTTTTGAAATGGATCAGAGTAATTCATTACCTAAACATTTTGAGCAGGATGTTTTATAAGTTTAAACATGTAAAAATTTGAATAATCGCGGAGAACACCATGAAGAATTAAGTTTCTCTTTAAAAGGTTTGGAAACTAGTACACGACCTTGACTAATATTCAATTTGAAACGACTTTCAAATTCATGAAAATACATTTTTTGCTCATTTTGCTTTTAGCAGCTGCAAATGTATTGTTCATCGGAAAAGTGGAATAACGTGGCAACGAAGCAGCGTAAGTCCAAAAAAATAATGTCTAGATAAAGAATGAAGTTAAACACAAATATATAAAAAAATGTTGGATGTACATTAAAAAACAAATTTGGCATAGTGGTGGCACTATGTGAAACACCCTGTAGATTTAAACATAATTTTAATATGCCGCTCTTGATTATCTACAGTTTTATTTGGGACATGTTTTTAAATTTCAAACGGTTGAAGAGATTTGACCATCCACGCACCAGTGACTCACCCTGTAGATTTATTTACTAACTTTTCAGAAGTAAAACTGTACATATAATAAAAATATATTCTTATTGAAATTCCACCACACAGTAAACAAAAACCCTAACAGTTTAAAATTACTGAATGATGGCTACAGATTTGTATTTGAGTATAATTATAAAATTTTTACCATTGTAAAAATGACAAACTAGGAACTATAAATATAATTAAATTTTAAGCAATTTTGTGAAAGAAAATATAAAAGTCGCCTGAATATCTTTTGAAACTTGCCTAAAGTGGCGACAAATGTCACGTTTCAGTAAAAAACATCGTATTTGTACGTAAATATGCAATAAAACAAAGACTACAACAATATAAGAATTAACAGCTCCCAGCAACACCAACCATCGAGTTAAGTCGTTGTAACACTTTTTTGAGCTTACCGCCTTGGTGATGGAGATTCTCCATAGTCGCCGCACCCACATCGGTACTCTACAACAGCAGAGTGCTGATAGCAACTCACACAACAACAAAAACAACATAGAAACAACATACAGAGCAACACTACTTATTACGTTTTATGTACAACTGCTCTGGCACTAACTACCAAATAAAAAATTTAACTGTATGTACACAATAAGAACTCTATATTCAATTTTAAATCTGTTGCAGTCACATTTATAAAAATTAAATTACTTTACAATAAAACAGAACTATTAGTTCAATTATCTAGTGTACACCTCAATTACAGAAACAGATTTTATGGTATTGATACATATGATCACCAAGTCGGGTTGAGAATGTTTTTTTTTTTTGAAAATCGGTAGGTAAACAATTTAAATTGAGTTTGTAACCTTGAAACCATGAAATATTGATCACGTACACTAGAAAAAGAATCATTTGCGTTAGTTCTACTATTTAACATATTTAAATGCTGCCAGTAGGGGCTATAATGGCAAAAATACTTTCCGTCAATTCAATATGAATGTTTCACTAATATTTCAAAGTTAAATATTAACATATGGACACACCTCTAGCAATTATAGAATACTAGAGAATAAAAAAGACGAATCCTTTGATTTTACGATTTACCACAAACCATAATTCGATGTCTCTCTTCTGAGAAATTCATGAAAATTAAGATACATGATTTACTAATATTTGCTTTTTAAAATATTAGTCGTGATGCAGTTTTAAAAAGAAATTGCTTTTAACTCTAAAATCACATTAAAATGTGGACAATTACACAGAAAAGTGAAGTTGACAAATACCATTAAAATTAGTATTTGCATAAATGAATTGTGGCTTAAGATTATTACTAAATTTGTTCCACAATAAGCTGAAGTACCTACTGTATAATTTTAATTGATGATTTTTATTCTAAATGCAAAATATTTCTAAATTAACTATTGCTAGCTGCAACCTAACTGATTGCAGCTAGCAGTAGTTAATTATATTTGAATAATATATTTTATTGATATAAAATAAACGTCCATTTGTTATAGGGCACAAGAATGTACCTTAGAACAAATTTGTGCTCTACAATTCTAAGAATATATATATAAAGCTCGTGGTAAAATCGCAAAATACTTTAATCAATGTAACACTCAAACATTTAAAAAGACGCCCACTGAATTATTTAGTTTAGTTAGTGCCGAGCATTATAAATGATAATTATAAACAAGTAGGTGACATGAAGCAGAAAAATACGGTGCTTTGATACAGGTATCGAGAAAGTATTCAGATGGGACAACTTAGACAAGAACAACAAAAGCAAGAGACATACTAAGCGAAGCTTTTTTGCATGCAATAGTGTTTAAATGCTAGTGTCAAACTGCAAAATGTTTAAGTATATTGTTTATAAATATGTCACTTACAGGTATCTGGAAAATATACAGTTAATAGTTAAAAAATGAGCGAGGCATTCATATGTGGATGAAGTTGTAGAACCACATTCAAATATTATTATTGATTTTTTTATTTAATAATTAGTGACACTTGGTGCAAGTTTGGTATTGTGCTATTTAGAAAACCTACCACTCGTATTCCGCGCATGTAAGGTTTGTACCACGCGATTTCGTTTATAGTAACTTTATGAAAGATGGACGCAAGGCTCTTATCATTTCTTGTTTCTTGATCTCTGTACATTTCGGTATATTTTGTGTAAAGACTTGTAGGACGCGACATACATGACAGATATTGCCAGTCTAAAGTAAATCTATTTACAAGATGCAATGGGTGGAAACAACTGTCGTTTCGAGTCGATCGTTCAAAACAATGCAAATATTGACGATCATGTACCACGTATTAATTATTGTTTACGCGTGTTGCATTTTGAAAATGAATTTATTTTCAGTAGTATAACGTGTAGGTCGTCCGATGATACAGATAAATGAATTTTTAGTTGCCCATACTGTACACGTACTTAAGGTATTGTTTTACTACGCCGTACATCCTGAGGTTTTAAATATTCAAACACAGTGGTAATAGAGGTCGACCAGACCAACCCATATCGACTTTGAGTTAGGTAATAAAGGACTTCTGACAGCCTAAGGCCTCTAAAAACAAATTTTAATGATTTCATTTTCCAAATAAATACAATACAAGAAAAACAATGAACAGCCAAGGAATATAAATCAGATTTTTCAGGTAAAATATACCTACAGTATATTATACCCTCTTAGAGAGAGTTACGTTTGATTACATCCAGAAGGTAGAGCTGCTACGACAAAAGTTGGATCAATAATGCACACCGACCGACGCTTTAGTATAAGTCGGAGACTATTTGCACCACTTTAACTAGAGAGTTTAATTCGAGGGTATCTTTTTCTTTTAAATATATTAACTTACTAGACCACTTGGGACAGTGACGAACAGTGGCGTATCTCTTGACCCACAAGTCCTCAAAATTGAGTCGTTAAGTAGATAAGGTGTAATGGACAGCTGCTTCGCGTGACAATTTTCTGTAATGGGTTTAACAATATTAAGGGTACTGTGTCTCTCTGCAATGCGAACAAGTTAAATATGCCTACCCAATGTCAAAGTGGAGGGTTCAAAATTCTTTGTGTTTAACAAAGAGTTTACCTTCTAACGTCGGAAATTGGGCCTTGGTAGCAAAATAGACTTTAAATGTCTATTAATTAACAGAGGTGTGCTCATAAGGTACGACTACTGAAACGACACTTTTAATCCTGTACTGGAAACTTCGCTAGACAACGCGCAAAAGCACGTTACAGAATTTTTATGAATGTGTCCCAAATAGAAGTAGGTACTAACTGTCAAAAAAATAGAAATCATGTTAATAATGATTTGATATAATGACTTCTGACCCTCCTCCCACTTCCATCAGTTCTAGACGCCTCTCGCCCGCCTATTATTTCCATTAGGTGATAGAAAAGTGGTAATCAGTGTAGTGGGAGGTTAAGAACTCTCAATATTTATCTACTCAGTAGTAATCATGGTAGGGTAAAGATTTTTTGCCAATATATACAACGATTTCTATTACCATTAAAAATTATGCAGATACCAATCCCAGTCTTAGTCCAACTTCAACTCGCTAAGATGTAGGACTTTGATAGTTTCCTGAGACGTTTGGATCCACGTTCAGTTTATAAGACAGATTATCATATCAATAATCATCAGACGAGTTTGTCAATTCTTGACTAAAAGATCAAATATGCAAAGCGTCATGACGATAACTGACTGAAACTGGATGGCGTGATAACAAATACGTCCATTGGCAACAAGACAAGAACTCAAAAGACAAAATGCACCTCCACACGTCATTTAACTCCACGTATGAATCCCGGAGATTGACAGCTGCGAATTTACTGCCAGTTGGTTTCATGAAACTATTATATAGGGAAAATCATTAAGATAGGAAGTACAGCAGAACAGATACATGTAATTAACACTTATTTATCTGATTGTAGAAAATTTAAAAATAAAAAAATTAAATAGAGGGTAAGTATGTCTCTGTCGCACTAATCCTTTTAATATTTCGATAATAAACATAAAAATACAAGAGACAGATTGCTCTTTCTAAAATGCCTGTGAATGCAACAATACTTGCTCACTGTTAACACTGACTTCAGTACGTTTAATTCACTGTTGGCAACATAGCAGTTTTAACCTTAATCTCGGATCAGATACTTCAGGAACTTATTGTTAAGACAATTGTTTCTACGGCATCTGATACAGAATTAAATCTAATCCTCGAAAATAATCATTAAATAAGCCAAAGAAAGACAATGAAGCTTTAGTCTGAACAATATGTCTCTTTATTCGTACATAAATTATTTGCACCAAGTGTACTAGAACCTCCCCACGTCATTATTAAATGTATTTCAATGTGACTCTACAGGTGATAAAGTATTCGAACAGAAGAATATCGTATGATCAGAGTTGAGAATGACGGAAAGAGGTATTAATGGGAGGTATGATGAGGTATAAAGTATGACAGAGTTAGAGACTCACCTCCCTGGTCATCTAAAGCGACCAAGGTTCGGATGCCAGCCTCCTTACTCTATAGCAGCACAAAAACAAGTGTAAAATGTATGTTAGTTTCATGTCAGTGAAACACGCCCGCTGTTATCAAGCAGTTAGTAGTTATTATGTCCAGTAAGCCACTGGTTCGAGAAACCGGTAAGCAAACGGTATACCAAGCGGTACAAAAGACTACGGATTTCTTATTTTGTGCAAGATATTTTTCACAGCGTGAGTGAATTACGGAAAAATGGCAATCGAGTATAAAGAGGACGAGGGTGTTCTCTGTTCAGCAGTATATCTGTAGTGCTCTTGCTGAAAAAATACACCAACGTTCATGCATCTCTTGTCATTACTGACCATTACTGACCATTCCTTAATGGTTGTACTCAGTACTGGTCTTTTGCTTCGCAACGCATTCACTGTAATCCTGGATCAGATAGCATTGCAAATACTTTAGACAATTTTTCTTATGGTATCCGACGCAGGATCATGATTCAAAACATAAATCACGCAAAATGGAAAATCCGTTTCTTTTGTCGCCACCGGTAAACGAGTCTAAAGCAGAGTTCAAGTTGAAGGTGCACTTGAAAAACGCAATCGTAACTAACGTTGAACGTATTGTCTTTCTAAGAATTCCACCAGTTACTTGAAACAATTTACAAAGTAATTACATGCTCTAAACATGAACAGTTTAAACTACAACTCCTCCTACGTTCATGTTTCGTATCTGAAATTCAATCTGTGATCCAGACATCTCGTATACAAGAGAATTTATCTTAGTTGTTATTGGACCGTGTATTTAAACTCCATTTGCTTGTGTGGCTAGATAGAATCTTAAAAAGATAATTGCAATTTATGTAATATAACAAGGTCGAGACAAATTTATTGCCACTTTCTGTAAATAACGTCTGAACCACCACTACATTCTCGGAAGTCACGGCCGAAAATGTGTGATATAAGTTAAGGAAAATACATTACCTAAAATAAATACAATTATACTATTTCTAATTCATAACGTCTTGTTCTTGTGGTTCATGCAATATTTTAGTTGGGCCCTGTTTGCCCTGACGGCATCGCACCATTTGCCGCGGTTGTCTGTTAGGCGCAAAACCTCACGAAAACTCTTTCCCAATAGATCCTTGTTATCTCTGAAGCAGTTTCCACAAACACCAAGACTTTTGAGCACAGTACTCGACGTGCATTTCGTCAACCACGTCGGCTTAACACTGCTTGTTGACATCAATTTTGGAGAGCGTCCTCCTCTTCATGTTGCCAACTGGTTTTCATGAAGTATCAACCGACGTATTTCTTGGAGAATCGCGCTATTAGTGCGATGGGTTATGCAGGGAACTCGTAGTAGTAATCTTCTCCAGACCAACATTTCCAAAGAATTAAATACGTCGCCTATTTGGTTGCCTAACGGTCCATGCCTCAGGCGTGAAGAAAAATGGAGAAAACTAGAGTTTTAATGTCATAGTGTCAGGAAAAGTTCTCTGATGAGGGATATTAAAAGGGCAATGAAACTGTACTTATATTCGCAATGTATAGGACACAGAAACGCTTTAGACAAAGTTGTTAAGAAGAATAATGGCATTGAACTTGGAAAATAATGTTTTGGAAACTATAAGGAAATTGAACTTTTTTAGGAACTGCAATGAAAGGTATAGAAATATTTTTCTTTAGAAACTAACGTAAAATTTGATTCATAGAAATAAAAAATCTGTCAGAAATTATCCTAAAATACGACTATTGCATAAAAAATCGAATTCACTAGGACGGTCTTAAGGCGAAGATCTTTGGCTTTTATTTTACACAATAGAAATTGTCCAATTTTAAATATAATTTTCACAAAGTACAAGATTACTTCATAAATAGACGACATGGACGTCTACATAAGGATCGCACGCAAGTGAGACGAAGTTATCTTCCTCATCAGGTTATGTACTGTCAGTACGTTCAGAAAAGCCGCATATATCTTATATACTCTTCTTAAGCATCTCAAAATTTTTGTTAGTTATTACCACCAGTCCCAAAACCTTCCAACCCTAAACCAAAATTTACATACATATCTATCGGGAATTTGATTTTTTCTTGTGCCAGGCGATTGTTACAATTACACTTACCATGTGTGGTGTACGCTAATCCGAGTTTTTTTATATACAATTAACCAAAACAGACAATCGTATTGATTAATCGTATTTAAATCTTTTCCGAATCGGCAACTGAATTTAAAGATCTCATACGGTTCTTTCACGTCTGTTCGGGATGCCGATTCTACACAAAAGCAAGCGAGAGTATTGACTGACGAATGTTTGAAAATGTTAACTTTAAGACAGACGTCAGACGAGTGAAGTGCAACACTGATATTCCAGATAAGACAAAGAGCAGGCAGAAGCAATCGAAACTAAGTAGAATTTTCCTTACTCATCTTTAAAGTCTTTGAGAGTTCTAACGAATCACCCTGGGAGTGACAGAAACCACCAACCGTTGCAGAAGGTATTACCAGCGCCCTTGTCAAATAAATATTATTTTGCCGTTCAGATACGAGGCGGCAAGATTTTCCACATTAACAAGTCCGATCTTTAAGTGTTTTGTAATATTTCTCACGCCAAATTTTGTTAAACTAGCAAGTTGTCAATCTTGCCCTCTCTATTCTTCGCCTAATCATATTGGCAGTTGTCTATATTGCCCACAAGAGCACGGAGGTCATCTTGTTCTAGACCATCTTGCGAAAATTAATATTGATATTTACTTATTTAAACAATAAGTAAATATCAATGTTGTTGTAATGTAATTGACAAGATTAAATGTCAATTAGCGCCATCGCCTGACACTGTTGGCAATCGATTCCTCGCATGCTCATTTTGTTTATTTATTAAAGTCATAATTAATGATTTGTTGTATATGGACGATTCATAATGACTCTTCTCCGCTTGTAATATATTGTTTAAAATATTATCAAAGTTGCAATATTTTGTTTATGACGAATCATGTAAATTGTTCAAATGTACGCCATGTTCTTATTTTCCAACTTCTGTAGCTTGTCTTGAGCATTTCGGATCTATAATAAGCTTACTTTCTCGGCTAATTTCAATCTTGAGGTCTCCAATGTCCCCACATTGGGTTTGAAAAACTTGAGTTTTTCGTCAGATCGCGCGATGTTCTCATATGTGCGATAAAGCAAATGGAGCCAACTAGAATAGTGCACGTATCACAAAACCTCTACCAAAACGTGAATAAGGAAGAAATCTATTGTGGTTAAATCAGGAGACCTTGCAGGTCATTCTAGAGAATGGTGAACTTCTCCACTTCTCCAGGAAATCGTTGGTTCAAACATTCTTACAGATTTCACAGGCAGTATTCGTTGCCTATAAAACCTCCTGTTTCCTACCATTTCCTTTCCTTCACTGACGGATAAAAGTACTAAAACCCGTAATACAAGCAAGTAGTACTAAGTGACTATACAGGGTGTCCAACTTAATATTCCTCGGGCTATGTTCTCGATAATTAAAAGAGATATTTGAATTTTGTAAAAAGTATTCACTAGAATATATAGATGACTCCAGTACTGACTAAAAACGGTCCTTCTACAAATACCCCGAAAGCTAGCGATACAAAAATTTGTACTATTTGTAAATGGACAGAATGTGCCTTAATAGTTTGTCGATGATCCATTAGCGAGCGGAGGTTTACTCAATAACTTACGTGCGGTACTTGTGATAAATGTCAAAAAAAGCCGTTTTTGATTCTCTCGTGCCGAGCCGGATTTCCGATTTTGCCATCGCAATTTACGACACCGAAAAAATGCCAATATTTCCTTTTCCGTAGAGACATCACACGATCCTCCACTCGACGTATTCATTTAGATTTTAATATTTGAAAATTGCATGTTTTCAGCTCTTCGTCGCTAAAAGACAAACTACTTATAACGTTTGCACCAAAGTTTAAGACAAGCTCTTAATTGGTGTGGCGGGAAGAGAAATATTTAGTATGCGCAAGGACCGGAGTTCGAATCCTACAGAAAAAAAACAACTTTTTTTACATTTTCGGCCTTAACCTAATGACCAGATATTACCTATACAGGGTGTAATTAGTTTCATGTCATTAAAAAAAACTGGTGGTAGGGAACGACAAGACAAACAAAAAAACCTTATATAACATGGGGTCTAAAGCTCATAGTTTTGGAGAAAAAAAATAAACAAAAACTTCGCAAATTTTAAATAAAATTTTTTGAGAACTGCTGGAATGTTGAGGTAGGTTTAGATCTAGATCTGATCTGAAGAAAACTATACTCTAACTCTCCCTTGTGCAATATTTTAGTTGCTGTCCGTGTTTCGTTATGTCCACACGTTCAACCCGCCGTTCGTTGTTTTTGTTATTTTAGAATTTCGCGTCATTGTGTATTTATAGTTAAGATTTATTTTGTTGACTTGCCGTTCAAGTTGTCAAATTCTTGATTACGTACAGACACAACTTACTTGTTCGTTCTTTTCGTATTCCTCTTTGGCTTTTGTACCAAGTTTTTATTTTATTTTTCTTTATTGACGTTAGTTGATAGTTTAGTGTTTAGTGTTGAACGAAGTGCGTATGTACCTTATTCGACGTACCGAACTGTGTATTGATTCAGATGCAGAAATTTTGAATCGTTTAGGTAGGTAGTAAGCTTTTAACCCAGGACACTCATTTATGTTACAAATGTTAATAAACCACATTTAAATTTTCTAAATTATAAACAATCCAATATTTTGTCCCAAATTAAAAAACACACATGTAAAGAAATGCTCTGTTTAAACCTCTATTGCCATTATTTGCTTGTAATTGTGCACGAAGACAGAACGAATTATTTACCTCTTTATACTTGCCTCAGTTCAGTTGAGGCGGTACATCAAAGGCGGTCGATGATCCTTTGACACCGCGTGTGCCGGCCAGCACTTCTTTATGACAATTTAAAAGTTGTATAATTGGGACGTACAAGTCCATCGACCAAGAAAAGCAGTGGTTCTCAATAGTTGTCTACCATAATATTAAATATGTTAACCTAGATCAGTGTTTTTCAAAGTGCCCCTAGAGGGAAAAGTCATAAAGGTTTTTTGTCTGTCTAGTCGGTCCCCATTACCAGTTTTTTTAATGACATGAAACTGATTACACCCTGTATATCACGCTTGTAAATAGTTTTCGATTTTCATGATTCTAAATATTTTTAAACATGTTTGCTTAAATAAAAATTTGTATTTCCAGCTCTTCGTCGCTAAAGGACAAATTACTTATAGCGTTTCAACCAAAGTTAATACACGCATTATCCCAAGAGCTTACGGTTTAACACATTTTTTAAAAGTTATGAAATTTTGTGACTTAAAAATATATAGAATATCAAATATCTCAACAACCCGTGATTTTTTGAAAATTATTCATATGAAAAAATGCTTAAGGTGTAATATCACATGCGCCTCTTTTCAAATTTTAGTGAATGCGTTTTATAAAATTTAAACATCTCTTTTTAGTTATCAAGAAAATAGCCTTAAAGTTTTAAGTGAGACGCCCCGTATATTTTAATTTTTTCCACTTAGATCTAGTAGGAGTAACTTAATTTTCTACAGCGTACAATGTATATGTGTATGTGTATAAAAATACGAAGAAATTGGTATTCTAATTTAACCTCAAAACTTGTCATTATCTTTTACAAGCAAATAAAATCAAGTTCTTTATAACATTTTCAATAACAGGCGGTCCAATAATAACTACCATCACAGTTTTATCAAATGTTAATGTTTTATTTTAAATTATGCAGAAACATAACAAGTAGCTTCCCGAGCACCTTCAAGATAAACCCTGATTTAAACCTTGGCCGCAAAGATAGAGATTGTGTATAAATGTCCACAAGCAAAATATATAACAGATATAAGTAGAAAGATAGAGAGTATTGGGTAAGTAAGTAGAGAAAATCACTAGTAGAGAATTAATATCACATAAAATAAAATAAAGTTGACCCTACGTCGAATCCACTTGTTTTATGACGTACATAACCTACGACCGACAACAAATAAGGCCCTTGCACGCTATAGAGGAATAAGTAATTACACTCAATCGATAAGTTTATTTTTAAAATAGATTAGACCTCTGTCTATTCCGCTTGATAAGTTGACGGAAATGTGAAAGCGTAGATTGTCAAGTTCACAAAATAGATATTTCGGTTTGATAACAAAACACTTTAATTCGCTTCGGTGTTGGCATGGCGCAAATGGGGCATTATTTGTTGGTACTTAGTACACTCTAATATAAAGTGTAATAATTACCTATGATTAATGACACCCCTGGAGTTTTACTCATATATTGACCAAAAAGTAATATAAATAAAATTATTCGGTAGATGTAAGAAATTCCCAAATCAATGGAACAGTATCGGACCACATTTGGTCTTAAAATGATTGTGCACCTGTGACCTACCACGTGCAAGCATATTGGACAAGATATGGCCGGCTAACGTTGTTTCTTTGAAATTACAAATACATTTTTTATATTTAATTTTTAGTCAGAAATATTATTTGTTTCAAAAGAAATGCGTGGACATTATTTACGCCTACATATTTGGATATATTCAAGAATTACTAGAACTGCTTTTATTAAAAACTAATCCTAAAATTGGTTATAATGTCGCAAAAGTCGTCCAATGTCTCCTTCTATCCCCTATCTATTGCAGTACGATATGTAAGCTATAATTATCACTTGGCTACCAGAGTACAGTCCCTCTGTTCTGTATACAGTGTACTCCACTAAACGCAAACGGTGCGTTGTGCATGTGTACTACTGTGGGGCATCTCTGCAAGGAATCGCAATCTCGATAAATATATTTCTGGGAGCCTCAGAGTGTGCATAATAATATATTGACAGGCCATTTAATTTATCCTATGCTTAATAAACTTGTTTAAATTTGTTGTTGCAACCAATGACTAAAACTTTATCCAACATGTTCCTACGTGATACGTCGCCCAAGCTCAATCATTTTAAAATCAATAGGGTGAGCATTAATGAGACGGCCGTTCAAGAATTTGGAATTATTCTGTCCTTTCATCCCGCTATCAAAACAGCTTTCCACCTACTTAGGTAACTTAGAATTACGACTCCAGTATTCAGTACTATAACAATGTAATGTATTCTAGTTATTTTTCATGCCAGCGTAATCTAGAATAAAATACATGTACTTGAAGACGACTTAAATGGCTTATATGTTCTTACAGCGATAATAACTTGGGATATTAGAAAAACATTACCATATACTGTGAAATCCAATACGCTTCTATGATATGCTAACTTGTGTCACCTTTAAAATATTAAGTTCCCGTTGTGTTTGGGCCTAAAAAATCCGTGATACACCTTCGTAGAACAGTTCAAAACTATTCTTCGGTTAAATTTAAGTCAGTTAAGTTATGACTTGTTATATACGGTTGTATAACAACCTCGTAAGAGAAGCTAAAGCAAACGCCTCTTACAATAAACAATCTAATCAGCCAACTGAAAAAGTTAACGAGATTACCTAGTAGGCAGCATAGTACCAAAAACAGGCGGTAGTGAAGACGTTGTAGAGAACCGCATCAAAAAAGTTAGACAAGCATTTGGGACGCTAAACGGTGTGTCCAACGATTCCAACGTCAATTTCGTACTAGAAACATGGAAGATTAATCAACAAACCATCTCCAAGCTACGTCTTCATAAATCTTAGGAAGAAATGCGTATTCTTTGACCAGTCCAAATGCGTAATCAAGACCTATGAAATGTAACAAATCAACAACGAATTGAAAATTAAATCAAAATAAAAAATGGAAATAGACAAGGCCACAATGCATAGAGAAAACCACAACATTAGCAAGAGGACCCTGTAATTGAACCCACAGGGCAGTAGAAGAATAGGAAGGCCAAAGATGACATGGTGGAGAACTGTCAGCGGAGAGCTTCGAACGAGTTGGAAAAACATGACATAACCGCCTAGAACAGAGCCAGATGCAAGGCATTTTGTTCATGAGCTATGCTCCCAGGAGTAGTCATTGACACTATACCGGGTGGCCACGAGTCAATGTACGCCTCCAATATTTTGGTTGTTTCTTTTATTTAAAAATTTGGTTTTTGGTACACATAAATTAGACAATAATAAGCTACTTTTAGACTAACAGGAATGAAAATATCACTTCCGGCTGAACCGGAAGTGACATCAACTTTTTTTTCTTAAATGGAATAACTGTATTTTTTTTATGGTTTCTCATTAAGCATAAATTTCTAAGTGCAGCAGTTTTTTCAGATGTAAAAAAATTCCAAAAAATAAATGAGATACGAACAATTTTTTAATTTTTTCAAAATGGCCGCGTCAGATGAATGCGATGTAAGAAAATTACTAAGTAGGCTATGGAAATTATTAGTAAGGTTGTAGACTTGTCTGTAAAGAAGAAAATAGTTGTTTGAATTACTGATAGGTACCAGTATTTTTGGTATTTTTTCAAAAAAACGGAATTTCATTTTCATTTCCGTAGGGGTCCTATAGAATTTTTTTTAATAGAACTGTGCTATTTCTTTTATTAATCAGAAATAATGATTCATAAACTATAATATTTTCGCCATTAATCATTTCTTAACGATATCCTTCGTAATAATAGAAGTATTTTTAAAAAGTAAGCGCCAACAAATCATTTTAATAAGGTACCTATCTACATTTAAATCCAAAATTGCAGATAGCCATGAAAATGACAGACATTCCCAACAACTGAATTAGTCTTGACTTACTCACTAATTTTGTGAAGCAAGTGTATTAAAGTTGTTATAAACAAGAAAATTAATATAAAATGGCTGAAAATTATTCAAGAGATGAAAAAGTTGACATGGTCATTATTTATGGAGAGACTCGACGTAATGCAACTAGAGCATAAAGTCTGTATGGACGGAGATATCCAGAAAGAAGACAACCTCCGAGAAACTATTTCGCCCGGTTGGAGCAACAATTTAGAACTGAACCTAATGTAGAAATTGAAGAAAGTTTTATTGTGGATGAAGAAACGGAAATTAATGTATTAGCTTTAGTGCATGCTGACCCAACCATTTCGATAAGACAAATTGAACATGAATTACCAGTTTCCAAAGAATCAGCTAGAAAAATTTTAAAGAAACACGGCTATCGTTCTTATAAATATCAATTGCATCAATTTTTGTACGAGAATGATTATCAACGACGAATAACCTTGTAATTGGTTACAGTTACGCCAATTAAGAAATGAAAATTTTATCAAAAACATGTTGTTCACTGATGAATCGAGATTTACATTGGGTTATTTAATCGAAACAACACTCGATATTAGGCAATTGTTACTCCTCACATTATGAGACAGGAGCGGTTTCAGGGGCGGTTTGGCTTCAATGTTTGGTTAGGCGTACTGGGCGACCATATCATAGGTCCAATAACTTTTAACGAAACTCTAACTGGACCAAGATATCTAGAATTTGTCCAAAATATAATAGTTCCACAGATTAATCAAATTCCCAATACCAATATTGACGAGGTTTACTTCCAACAAGACGGGGCTGGACCACACAATGTTATTGTTAGGGATTACTTAAATCAATTATTTCCAGATCGTTGGATTGGGACCCATGGTCCAGTCAGTGGCCTGCAAGGTGGCCTGACTTAACCCCACACGATTTTTTTATTAGGGTGCATTTGAAAAATAAAGTCTACATGACTGCTCCAACCACAAGGCAAGATGTGGAAGAAAGAGTTAGACACGAAATTGCACAAATAACACCTCAACAATTACAGACTGTTAGTCGCGCTACTCTGTGTATTAATCATAACGGTGAACAGTATGAACAATTTTTATAATGGTTTATTATAATTTAGGTTTTAAATAGTTTTGTTATTCTTGGTAATTTATTCATGGTTGTAACGTTATACCTATTAAAATTATTTCTTGTTTAATTTGTATTTACTTTTTAAAAATACTTCTATTATTATGAAGGATATCGTTAAGAAATGATTAATGGCGAAAAAATTACAGTTTATGAATCATTACTTCTGATTAATAAAAGAAATAGCAAAGTTCCATTAAAAAAAATTCCATAGGACCCCTACGGAAATGAAAATGAAATTCCGTTTTTTTGAAAAAAAAACTAAAAATACAGGTACCTATCAGTAATTCAAACAACTATTTTCTGCTTTACAGACAAGTTTACAACCTTACTAATAATTTCCATAGCCTACTTAGTAATTTTCTTACATCGCATTCATCTGACGCGGCCATTTTGAAAAAAATAAAAAATTGTTCGTATCTTACTTATTCTTTGGAAGTTTTTACATCTGAAAAAACTGTTGCACTTAGAAATTTATGCTTAATGAGAAACCATAAAAAAATATAGTCATTCCATTTAAGGAAAAAAGTTGATGTCACTTCCGGTTCAACCGGAAGTGATATTTTCATTCCTGTTAGTCTAAAAGTAGCCTATTATTGTCTAATTTATTTGTACCAAAGACCAAATTTTTAAATACAAAAACAACCACAATATTGGGGGTGTACATTGACTCGTGGCCACCCGGTATATGGTATATACGGACTTCGAGCAGGTAAACAAAGTGAGTGAGATTCTTTCTTGAGATTCATTTCAAAAGAGGGACAGAAAAACAAATTGTCTTAACCAAGAACATCCCAGCATTACTGTTTCTCAAAATTTATAGGCAGATATACCGTAGCCACTGTTGGTTCTCCGACCCACACCCTAGCAAGGCATCTAGCTGATTTCTTCAAGTTATTTATTGGGCAAACAGTACACATCAGAAACACATCGATTCATTCAACAGCTTTGATGTAGCATCACTTTTTGTAAAAGTACCAATAATACCCTAGTTGATCTGATGAAACTTTGCATGAATTCAACTTAATTTCACTTCAATGGGAATCAATATCAAGCCAGAAAATTGAACAGCAATCAGTTCACCTTATAAACCATCACCAAAACATTTTTACCGTGGAGAGCTTCTGTTTCTCCAGGTCCCGGTGTAGAAGAAAAAATATGAAATATTGGGACACACGATGTAGACACCCCAACACATACCATCAGGTTTTTAAACACCACCACCAAAGCACTGATTCGGTGAAGAATACAAATGGCAATTTAAGATGCAGTGAATGTCAAATACCTTTAATTTTCAGGTTATGCCCTAATTACATTATGTTACAGAACTCGACTTTTTCGTCGTTTTTTCTGTTCCTAAGGCTCCAAAGTAACATTTATAATCAGAATTACTTAAACTCGACCTATTAATAGATGGGGATTGGGAAATATAATCGCGAGCAAATGTTATTTTTTAATGTCCGACTGGCTTTATATCATTTGCTTTTGCCAATCAAAAGTTACAGCCACTTATGAACAGCGCGCGCGCTCCCGCAAGCCTATTCCAGGGTGAGCGGACGGCCGACGTAGCGCGACTTAGAGCGTTAGTTAACAAATTACTGCTCGCTCAACTTTAATTCCAGAAACACATGCCATATAGGGGCCATCCATTAATTTCGTCACGCAAATTTCATGGGTTTTCTACCCCTCCCTAACCGTATGTCACAGGTTGTCACATTCGAGTCAATCCCCCGCCCCTCGTTGACGCGTCACATATTTTGCGGCATTAAAATTTGAGGGAGAATTTTCTTATTTTTACATTTTGTTGAACAGCGGTATGCGTAGATGTAAATAACGCGATGTCACAAAAGTATGACCCCCTCCTCCCTTCTTGTCACACTCTGTCACACTTTATGGACCCCCTCCCCCTCCCCTCAGAGTGTGACGTAATTAATGGATGGCCCTATATGTTTCTTTCGTAAAATTTTCTGTTCTTTCCAATGGTGCTATCAGTTTTTTCATACAAATTGAATTTAAACGGTTATTCATGAAATATTGTATTTTTGCACCTAAATTGTTTAATAAAAAAAATTCCACACAATTTCTCGCGATGGCATTTTGATATTTTGTTCTCCATACCTTTCTGAACACGTTTCAACAAAAATCATCGATCGAGGAATTTTTTCGAAGCGAAAATCTAATTTGAGTCCCCTAACAGTATTAGGTAATTCTCGACTTCATGAAATTATTCTTGCCTTAGTGATAGGTGGTCGCTCTGAGCTGAGGATTTATACACTTGTTTCCGGACTTTTTTCTGTATCCAATGTATTATTGGCCAAGGGAACGAATAAATTTATTATTATTATTATTATTATTATTATTATTATTATTATTATTATTATTTACTGTTTTCAATGTTTGACGAATAAAACCATCAACGCAGAAAAATGTCTGGAAAACTAGACAGTTTTCTAGGCACACAAATCATTATCATATCGATGAGAGCCTCAGGACCAAAGCATTCAGATATTCACAAAAAAGGTGAAAAGGTGAAAAAATCAATTACAACATAATGTAATTTTGACACACAATTTGATGCCACCAAACCGGAATCAAGTTATACATTCCGTAAGTGAAAAAGCTCATTATTACTCTTAAAGTCTCACTGCTTTTGCAGTGAATATACATTTGCTTGAGTGACAAACAAGGGTGGATTTCTCAACAGCAAGAATTATAACCCTTGTAATAAAAATATGACAGTATATAATCCATTTAAGTCTGGTTGAATAATTAAGTGGAATTCTAATAACCTTTATTACATCGCTTCGGGGCGATTTATTATTCTGTATTGATTATCTAGTCATCAAAACATCGCTATCGCCTCCGCAATATATATTCTTACATATTCTTTTAAACGAGTCAACCTACAAAGAAAATACATATATCTCTAATATATTCCCGAAGTATTGAACGGATTGGGCCGTTATTTTATAAAAATCCATGATAATAATTGGGAAGAAACACTTTATTTTTTGTCAACATGAAATTGTTTCGCCACACAGTGGCTTCTTCGGATGTTGACTACTGGTAAACAATTATCATGTTGACAAAAAACAAAGTGAAAATCAAAAAACAATATAGTTTTCTTCCCAATTATTCCTGAAGTGCAAAAGCTGGTTTGATCCCGATGTTCAGTACGCATAGGGACTGCGAAAGCACGGCCTATCAATCCTTTTGGCTTGAAGAGTTTTCAGCAAGAGGTGTCAGAAAAGTTACCACAGGGATAACTGGCTTGTGGCGGCCAAGCGTTCATGGCGACGTCGCTTTTTGATCCTTCGATGTCGGCTCTTCCTATCATTGCGAATATAAACTCCATTAATGCCAACACCAATTTTTACTATCTCTACTAATGATTTTGTTCTTTTTTAGTATACAATTGTGGCCATAGCTACTGGTATATATCGATTTTTTTCCTAAAAAAACCGTATTTATGCACCAAAGTTCCAACTCTCAAATATGAATTCATACTCCAGTTAATAAGGAAAATTGGAGGGACGAATTGATGAAGCTTTGGAACTTGTCAAAATATGTTCACTACTATTAAACATGCAATCTCCCTCTCTATTTGTCGCGCTCGAGCCGTCATTCTGGAGAAATGATGCTCCAATTTAGTTTTTTGCATTTCCAACATCGTAAATATCTCTCGCAAAGAAAAAGTTTTCATATCGTTGTATTAGTCATGCAATTCCGAATAACTTTCATATCAGTCATCTGTCCGTTCGTCTCCCTATCCGCTGTTTGTTGTAAACACAGTAACTTAAGGACGAAAAGTCCAATATTATTAAAACCTAGACGGTAAAGCAGATCGAGGAAGAACTTTTTCATTTTGGAAAAAGTAGATCGATGAATATGACTGTTATGAAGCATTTTATTAAAAAAAAAATACACGTGAAGACTGTTGTAATAGTTTTCTTTTTACCAGTAAAAGTTTCGCAAATCAAGATGGTATTATCGGGATATTGTTACAGTTACCTAAAACATTAACTGATCAACGATTACAACACTCTCCACGTGTATTTTCTTAAAGTAATATGGTTCATAGCCTCCTTATTTAATGATTGACGTCTTCCTCTATCTAACACTGATTTACGGTTCAAGTTTTAATAAAACCGGAAGCTTTTGGTGGATGGAGGGACGGAGGGACGAACCGACAGCTGAACGGACATTTTTATGATCTGACATTTTTTCTCTGTGAACAATATTTACGATTAGATTAGAAACGCGTTGATCAAATTTTTGTTTTTGTTTATAACAATAGAGAATTTTATGAGCTTTATACAGGGTGTTTTAGTTAACATTCTCTCAACCGATATCTTGAAAACCAAAAAAAATACATTTTTATTCTGTAAACGGTAATAGATTTCTATTATTAATACCTTCTTCAGGAAGTACAATTTACTATTATAACATTATCGCCAGAGATGACGTTGCAGTTTAAAAATATTTTTCGATCAAGCAAGCTTTGAAACATATGCCATTCGATTAAGAACTGAATTTTAAGCAAAATTGTTCTCATTCGAAACGTCAGATTTGCAGTAGTTTTTGAGATATTTTATTTTCAAATGTAGGATCTTGGTCACTTTTTTGCTTGTTATAAGAAAATTATTTACTCGTGGTAAATTCACTTCCGATTTTACCGGACTATTTTATAGCCCAGTTACCTGGGGTTTTAAGTCGGAATTGTTACCTCGCTAATTGTTTCATGAAAGCCTAGTTTTTTGCTAGTAGAAAGTGACTCAAAAAAGTATACCAAAATTTACCCCCGCGAACACTTTAAAAAACCCTCTGAAACGGAAAATTTCAGTTTTTTGCAATCTCGAAAAAATTTTTTTAAAAAAACAGATAGCACCGCGTGAAAGAGGGGGAAATTTCACATCAAAAACGTATATGATTTTTTTTTTGTATGATCAAAAATGAAGGCTCCAGATTTTTTTGTTTGACGCACGAGAATACATAAGTATAAAGTATGGCTCGCGAAGCGTGCGCGTCACGGACGCGCTGCACTAAATTTGTTGTAACTTTTGAACTAATTAATGAAATTGAGCTCAACAAAGCTTAAATGAAACAAGAAATATGTCGCTATTGGTTTACCATATTTTCAAATATAAATATGAATGTATGAAGAAATAGTACATAAAGAAGTCGGAACATAAAGAGATTTTCGATGAAATCGGTAAAAGCTGTACCATTTCTACAATTTTTAAGATAAAAATCTGGAACTTTCGCATATTACTCTTGAAGTAATGTATAAAAAGATCCGATGAGTGAAAAAAATCTCACAAATTTATTTTTGAAGATGTACACTTCCAAAATTTCAAAATCTTGAGAAAGTGATAAAGTTTGATATGTATAACTAACTTTAACCACCTATTTTAAATCGCGTTATTAGATTTCTGTAGGTGCGATTCTTAAAGCTTGAAATGTGTACTTTAAGATGTCTTAAGGGGATTTATGTTAAAAATTGAATTAATCTTCTTTATTTTACGAAAATAAAAGAAAAAAAATTTATTTGCTCCAAAACTCGTGAAACTAGGGGTAAAATAAACGTTAATAACTTTTATTACAAAAATTACTTGGCACACCTGTGGATCTTTTTATACATTACTTTAAGAGTAATATGCGAAAGTTTCATATTTTTATCTTAAAAATTGTAGAAATGGTAGAGCTTTCACCGAATTCATCGTAAATCTCTTTATCTCTGTACTATTCCTACATACATTCATTTTTATATTTGAAAATATGATAATCCAATGTCCACATGTTTCTCGTTTCATGTAAGCTTTGTTGAGCTTAATTTCATTAATTAGTTCAAAAGTTACAACAAATTTAGTGTAGCGCGTCCGAGACCGCGCACGCTTCGCAAGCCGTATTTCTGTGTCGCCTCCCAAGTAGCACCTTAGGTCTGAATTACATAATGTAGATCTAGTTTTGGTGTCGTTTTCCCGGTTAACCTAACCGAATTGACTTAAAATATACGTAAAATATAAGTAAATGGGGAATGAGACGACGTCGGTAATACGTCTTAAATAAGGCCACTCAGTTATAATGACCTATAAGTTATAGAACATATTTCCTTGAACAGGTAATTTAAACGTAAACATTGTGTTTAATTGTGGCCGTTAATACGTAATATCTACCAAACCACTTATCCTTTTCAACTGCAGTCTTTCTTTCCAACAGAAAATAATGAGACGTTTTTATTTCCAGAAAAAATGAATAACTAGGTTCGAGATTTTAATATGAGGAAAGGTCAGGAAGTAAAATTTCCCTAAACTGACTGTAGGTGGCGTGTCGATCTCTTGCCCTCCGACGCGCGATATTTCGAAACAAATTTTAAATATTAAAACGTGTTTATGTGGTCAACAACTGTCAATATAACCTCTGAAATGATGTGGAAAATGTGACACTACCCATGACTCTAAGCATTAAAGTAAAAGTAAAGAAGTAACTTTTGACAGTTGACACTACTGGGAGGGGCATCAACATAATACAGTCATTTTAGTCCTTTGAAGTAATTTAGACTATGAAAACGTAATTTTGCCTTCCAGGGAAGAGTCCTAATCCTATTTTTAAGTAAAAATAACTTGTAGGACATTATATGAAGTAATATTTACCTTTAGGTTAAACACATATGCTAGGTAAGTAGGGAAGTAAAGGTAACGTAAATTTTACCTAAAATTGGAACTAGTTGTGACCATGAGGTTAAAGCTTTAACTAAAATCTGACTACAAGGACAAGACAAAACATAGGTTACATTTATGTTAAAAATTGGTAAAATTTCCCTGTTTCTATCCAGACAAGTCAGCGACTCCAAAGTTAATAACTTGGTCTAAAATTACGTAATATTTTCTTATACATTGACCTCAATATGCCCTTTAACTTTATAGTTAAATTTTAAGGAACAATTACGTTAATATATCTTGAAAATTACACTAAAGTCGATGTCAATAAAATATTGCTTAATTAATTACTATTAAGTCCATATGCCTTTAAAGTTGAAAGTAATGGTTGCAATTACGTTATATCAACTATCTTAGGTCATTGTGGCTTTAAACTGGTAAAATAAACTAATTGTGCTGCTTGGGCTGTGTCTGTAAGCAGAAGCTGATCGTTTCTTAGAGGTTATTCCCACTGGAAAAAAAAACACCAGGATTATATTCAGTAGATGTGAAGTATCAATTTTCAAACGAGAGCATCCAAAATTGCAGAATTGCAGAAAAAAATGGCGGCCGTTTTACGTACGAAAAAAATATGAAAAAATCGATTCTTCTCGTTTATCTGCGAATGTAACGTTTTCATCGAAATTAGTTTCAAACAATAGTTGTAGATATTTAAAAAACCTACAAAATGGCGACCGCTGAATCAAAATCCATTTGTTAGATTTCTCGGAAATTAAAGAAAAAGATCGAAAATTGGCATTTTTTAATTTTGCAATAATCAATTTTTGGTATCAACAATCTCAGTGTCGTAATGTGCTTAAAATGTGGCCGCGCCGAATTCCGACGGAAGAATAGTTTTCGAGAAATTCAATTGTTTATTAAAAAATTGATTTTAGTAACATTTGAATTCCCCAAAATGAGGCGGTCCGATTTCAATTTTACAAAAAACTTTCTTCTCTTCAAGGCTTGTACTATCACTGAGCTCAAAGCCGAAGTCAAATATTGGATTAAGTTGCTTAAACACTCCGTTGAAAATGATGTATATTTCTTCGTCATAAACAAATGGAATAACTTTGTCAATTGTTCGTGTATCGAAATGTAAAGTGGATATTCGCGTAGCTGGCATATTTACACGAATTTTAAAAAAAATGTCCCTCCGACCTTCAGAATTCGAGATAATTTTTTTTTTTCAAAAAATTCCATTTTTTAACTTACAGCGCTAAGATTTGCAGGTATTGCACTTTAATACTTCAACTTTCGATAGAGAAATATAAGCAATTGTTTGTACTGAATAGAATCCTGATGTTTTTTCTGGTGGGAATTACCTATAGAAATTTTCCCACTTTGATTGGCCTAATTGGTATGGGTCACATTTTCGACAAATTTAATAAACGGATTGTTAAAATGACACACACAAACAAAGATTGAACTTGTTGCAGGTTAATAAATAAACAATTAGGTACAGTTTTTCCAGGGCCAGGCATAGTCGAGTGGTTAGCAATCCCGTCTTCCGTCCGAGAGATCCAGAGATCGAGTCTTGGGCGGGATCCAACATTTTTGATTTTTATTTTGCAAGTAATGTGGAAAATAAAATTTAAAATGTAATTAACACATCTAAGTGATAGAAAGTGCCGAGCAAGAATATTCCATTTCTTTTAAGTTACCAAGAACCTTCATCCGAAAATTAATATTAAGGCAGTTAAAGCAATTAAAAGAGTATACAACACTAAAAAATTAAATAATGAAAATAAAATATCTCAAAAACTACTGCAAAACTGACAATTTTGATTAAAAGTTCTTAATCGAATGGCATATAGTACAGGCAATGAAGGCAAAATTGTGTGAAAACCTCGCAAAAATTAATAAAAGGATCATCTCCGGAATTTAAGTAGGTAATAACCTGTAGAATGGAATGATGTATTTTTTGCACTTCCGGGAAAATTCAACAAAATTTGGAAAAACTTTTTGATTTTCGGTTTTTTTCTCTAGAGAATAAAATAATGAAAATACAGAAAAAAAAATTCAACAAAATTTGTAGCTCGTTTCTTTCTCTACAAAAAAGGTCTTTACAAATGTTTGTCCTAAAGCCGTTTAGGAGATAAATTCAGTTTTCCACTTACAGTTTTGAGCCGCTCCGAAATGCGCGGAAAATGAGAATTCTCTGTGAGTTTCGTACGACCGGACACATCGATCGATAATTCTTACTATTCAGAGCCGCTAATAAAATGAAAACACCATAAAATGTAGAGAAAAGTCTCAGCTTTAATGTGGAACCAATCACAAAATTCATACAAATTTTTATCGTAGAGAAAAAAGTGCGTCCTGCCTATTTCTCCCGTAACAATGGGTGCTTTTTCACTACATAGATTCAATTCCACGCACTTTAATCCATATTTCGTGAAAATCTCATTGGAGAATGTTAAGAAACAAATGTTGTACTTATATGTTTTACTGTATAATTGAGCATTTTCTGAACGTGTATGAATAATGTAGACAAATTCAAAAAGTACTGCACGCATTTAAAAAACTCTAAAGTCATTCGAAAGAATATGTTTTATTGTACTTATAATAAAAAAATTAAGACTGCTATTATTATTAATTAAGATATAGCGAATTGAACCTCAAAATTTGGAGGTGACTGATCGATGAGAAATATACTCTTTACTTTGATCGCAAGGCATATTTTTCCAACAAAAGTAATTGCAATAAAATGTTAATTTTATTTATATCTCATTAAATAAGAATATATTAGCAAAATCAATTATGATTCTAACGACTCCCGGCAAAGATATGAGTAAATCTGTGGATCAACTGTACAAAGTTTACTAAGTCATCTTCTGACACTATTTCTCTATGACAATTTTTTTTATGAATTTTGTGATTAGTTCCAAATTAAAGCTGAGACTTTTCTCTATATTTCACGTTATTTTCATTTTTTTAGGGGCTCTGAACAGTAAGAATTATCGATCGATGAGCCCGGTCGTACGAAACCACCGGAGAATTCTTATTTTTCGCGCATTTCCAAGCGGCTTAAAGCTATAAGTGGAAAACTCGATTTATCTTCTAAACGGCTTAAGGAAGACAAAAATTGCTAAAGACCTATTTTGTAGAGAAAGAGACGAGCTTTTGTTGGGAACTTTTTCTCTATTTTCATTATTTTGGCCGCTAGAGCAAAAAAAAAAAAAACGAAAATCAAAAAGTTTTTCCAAATTTTTTTGAATTTTCCCGGAAGTGTAAAGCATGCATCATCTCGTTCTCCAGGTTATTACCTACTTAAATCCCAGATATAATCCTCTTATTAATATTTGTTACCCAAAATGACTAATTTGCCTGTACTAATATATTCCAAAACTTCCTTGATCGAAAAATATTTTTAAATTGCAGCGCCATCTCTGGTGATAATGTTATAATATAATAGTAAATTGTATTTCATGCAGAATGAAAACTATTACCGTTTACAGAATAAAAACATATTTCTTAGTTTCCGAGATATCGGCTGAGAGAATGTTAACTGAAACACCCTGTATACAGATAATTTCGATATGAATTGTTAGCGAGATATAAGCAAGAAACCGAATTTGAGCACCATTCTTATTTCGAGAGCGCGAGCGCGACATACAGAGCCGTTTAGTATGTTTAATAGTACCCCTTAATGATCTTTTACAAGGTTTCAAATCTTCATCGACTTCATCCGCCAAACATCATCATTTGGTCTTATTTGACTGGAGTATCAGAATCCCTTGCACACTCGAGAGAATTAATAACATTTATCGATTTGAGTTATTAGGAGGTAGAGTTAACATCGTTTTAACCATATCAGATCGCCAGTATACGAACTATTTGCTTTGGGTTAATCTCGTTTGATACATGTGAAAATAGATCGGCCTCAAATGTTTTGACGTCACGTTTTAACCGGAATAAAATTAAGCGATCCAGATCAAGTGGGATCAGACGGAATCAATAACTTAACGGGCATAAATGCCGGAAGGTTTGCAAATAAGGCTCTCTAAGAAAGTCGAGTTCTATGGAAATTCCAGTAAGTTCCAGTAACAAGACTGAAAGCTGGCATCCGTTCGATATGTAATCTTTAATAAACGGATTCAGTAGCGGCTCGGAAACTCACTTTAAATTAAACACTGAACGCTGGGACAGTTACAAGTTTCTTAGTTTTTTTCAAATGATGGTATCGTGAAATCATTATTTTAATTATTCAATACAACACAATCTGAAGCTTTGAAACCGTACCTGACCTGAATCCAATCAAATTTTCATGTTCGTCGATTTATTCTGCATTTCTGACTTGAAGATGATCGATATTAAGAAAAAGGAACTAGAAAAACTAACTTGAGAAAAATCTCATGAAGTAATGACAAGTTATCCTGAAGGAAATTCATGTACAGCTTTAAAACTAATTAAACAATTTTGAAAACTGGCTTGCGACATATTGACTGACTCGAATGCCTATGTGCTTGGGCCTCGTCCCGTTGGAAATACTCAAAATTCCAATTCCAATTTAAAAACGGGCCTTACGCCATCTTGCTTCCGATTCCTGGACCCACACTAGGCCCCTTTGGTCCTTGATACGACTACAAGTATATCATAGTGCAAGAAAGATATCAGATACAGTCAAAAGAATGCACCATCTTTTAGTATAAGAATAATGAAGGGTATTAGAATATCTTCAGGACATCAAATTTCCATTCTGAGAATTAACATAACCACTGTTGAAACTAGGCTTCTTTGGAAAAAAATTTGTCACAAAGATAGCCATCTTCCTAATCTTCTTCGCAGCGTTTTAACAGACGCTTTATGGCCTACGCATATTAGCTCGTCATCCAAATTGTTCAAAGGCCATTGACAGAATGCCGTTTGGCGTGGATAGTGGACTGTGTGAAGCTCTTGGACGCAAGATGTGCGTCAGAATACGTACAGAAGCTCTAAGGAAATTTTCCCTGATTTCTCTTAGATTATTAGTACGTTCAGGTTTTGCGTTTATTTGATCAGCCACCACCATTTTTTTGTATCACAGTACCTGTCCCAGAGAAAAGTTTAATAGAACAGGTATTTCAATTGATCTATGTAAAGCAATATGGTTAAATTTGTGTTATTAATAATTTTGAAGATTTAAGATCACGAAATTTAAAAACAAGGAAGGAGCGTTGTCATTCAGCGTTTCCCATACACCTAAAAAATGCTTCCTCATTAAACTTAATGGTACGTGGTTTTCCTTTGCGTCTCGATTTTATTCAAGAGGCAACCCCTGGCTGTTAAATATACAATGGTATATCGATCCGTAAATGCACAGCACGCTACAAAGCGAGATTCCCTTTGAAATGCATATATTTCGTATACTGTCTGTGGGCTGAAAAATGTTAGTTCTGAAATAAAATTTTATGAAATGAGAGCTGATATGGCGCAGATTTGATGAGTCGCATAAAGATCTTGAATCTAAAGCACAAAAGTCGGAAGTAGGTTCGTAGATATACGAGTATGATGCTATAAGCAGTATTTATACAGGTAGTTCTAAATCCGTCGCCACAAATTTATAATCGAAGGACGAGTTGGCATTGGTCGGATCTAAAAGACGTTATTAAAAAACATTTTATATGTGGTAAAATTATTAGTTATATATTTTATAACATGAAATTCAAGGTTCTCTCTCATTATCCGACGTTACCTTTTTTTCATTGTTTATTTGTCAACCAAGAATAGATTCAATAAAAATTTGACTTCCGATCAGAATTCCGGCTTTTTAAATTTTGAAAATCTGACCTAATCTTAGTATTACGTCCCTATCTAGTCTCAGAAATACTAAAATATTGCTTGGTCCAAAGTAAGACCAGGATGGCACCCAGTAAAATGAACTGAATAAGTTCATAAGGATTCAGTGTGGCATTGCTTTGGGCATTTAAATGATGGGATTTTCTTACTTTTTATTGGGTATTTTTCCACTGAAAAATATTTAAAAATTTTAATGAAAAAACCTCTGCGCCAAGCGGATCAGACAGAGGTTGGTTCTTGAGTACTTGACTGTTTCAAAAAGTCTCACACCTAAAAATATATAAACTAGAACAATGTTATAAACTAAAAACTCAAAATCAAAGCTATAGGAAGTTAACGTTTCGGAAGAGAATCTACTTCCGTTCTAAAAACTTTTTTGGCTGTCAACCATGACAGTTCTTTGTTTATGTATTTCCATAGTCACGTGAGACATTAAATTATATTTATGACTAGTCACATAGTCACGTGAGACATTAAATTATATTTATGACTATGGAAATACATAAACAAAGAACTGTCATGGTTGACGGCCAAAAAAGTTTTGAGAACGGAAGTAGATTCTCTTCCGAAACGTTAACTTCCTATAGTTTTGATTTTGAGTTTTTAGTTTATAACATTGTTCTAGTTTATATATTTTTAGGTGTGAGACTTTTTGAAACAGTCAAGTACTCAAGAACCAACCTCTGTCTGATCCGTTTGGTGCAGAGGTTTTTTCATTAAAATTTTTAAATATTTTTCAGTGGCAAAATACCCAATAAAAAGTAAGAAAATCTGAATATGCCATAAATAAACAATTACAGACAATATTTAAATGATGGGAGTCAAGAAATTAGAAAACACTCCAGTGAAAACTAATGGAAAAAAATCAAAAGCAAGACCGAGAAAAGATTGCTAGAGGACATTAAGAAGACTCAAAAGCTCTAAGAGTAAGATGTCGAAAAAGGGCGTCAAGTTGACTGGAAAAAATACGTTAAAGAAGACAAAACCTATAAATGATTGTACAGCTAAACAAGAAGAAGCAAAATATATAATAATGAAGTAGTTTCTTCCGGGTTTTGCCGCGATCGTCGAACTTGACTTGACGTTTCGCTGATCATGCTGTCAGCTTCTTCAGAAGGGTTCCAAAGACAGTCTTTGGAACCCTTCTGAAGAAGCTGACATCATGATCAGCGAAACGTCAAGTCAAGTTCGACGACCGCGGCAAAACCCGGAAGAAACTACTTCATTGGACAACGGCCGTGAAAACCTGCATTGCACTAAAATATATAATACTTCTTAGAGTTTTAACATAGAATAGCTCAATATTTAAGTTATCTTTGAATAAATCAATTACCACCCAATTATACTAGAATAAGAGTAAGAGAGGATTTCTGCAACGATCAGTAGGACGCGCGGTCGCGAACCGACGACTAATATACCATTCAAATGTATTGATCCCTCACTTTAACCGCGAATATCTCGGAAACGGTGGAGCAGAAAAAATTGAAAAAAAATTGTGTTCATTATGAGTCTATTCTAAACCAATCACTGAAATTTAAATAATATATATTGAACACTTTTAAAGTTCTGCTAATTTATATTGAAAAATGTCCTACTTTTTAAGGGAATTTTGACCACACGATGTGAATATGTGCTTGCCCTACGTGGTTGCGGTCGAAAGATATGGCAAGAAATTAATGATAGGTAGGATGGTTAAAAATGATATAGTTCGTATCGACGAACAAGATCTACATGTGAATTATATAAAAACTAAACGAATGCCCTGCTGCGTTAGTAGTTACGGCTGACTCGTTGAACAAATCTTTGGTTGCTTCTCATAGTTACTGCCAGTTAAAAATTCGTCATAATTTAGCGGTAATGGGGTTACAAAAAATGAGAATATTTAGTATTTTTACGGTGTGTGTTCAGTTTTGGTACTACTAGGAAAGTATGACGTACTATATTAATTCCACACAGTTTTCAGCCATCCTGAATTGTTCATTTCTTCTCAGCATGGCGTTTGTTCGGATTTTATATAACTTACATGTGTAGACCACATACTTCGATACTATACCAAGTACTGGAATGGATGGAAGATAACCCAGAAAAACATAAAATAACCGAGATATATTCAGAAACCACTCATGGCTAGCAAAGGCCTGGAAACAGATTGACTGCAGGGCCTTGTGATGCAAGGATAACGAATGAAACAATATATCAGAATCGGAGAAGATCCGCATAGTAGATCAAATTGGAAATAATAATTATAATTAGAGGAAGTTGAACTTTTAAAATTCTAGTACCTTTCCGAAATTGCTGTCGTAGGTAGTTCTAAGATTACAGTTCTAAGATTGATAATATTAAAGTCGGAATTGTGGTTTGATAATAAAAGGCTCTTACATGCACGCAACGAACATTTTTACCATTACAGTACCATGTTGCGTTGTAGTTGTCCTAATGCGTGCATTATAAAATAACTGGCTTTATCCCGGATTAACTCCCAACAACTCGTCCTTGAGTTTAAAATGAGCGGCGTCGAATCACAAACATCCTGTATATGTTATGGTAGTGGCTGGTTGTCGGGTATATATCTGCAGTATGCGAGTGTGTGTGTGCAGAAGTGCATGTGTGTGGGTATATATTTATATCATGAAACACAGCACAAACACAGCCACACTGCAGGGCTACCGCTACCACAACATAGATGTCCATATATAATTTTAAAGCACGCCGTTGTCTAGGCCGACTTCCACGGGGAGTGTTTATCGGACGCCGGGGAGGACGATCAACAATGACAGCTTTGGAGATCTGATCCAAATATTCTACAGCTATGAACCCTAACTCTGATAATTAGAGTAGTTCTGGATTGCCCAACATTGCCTAAATATGAGTAAAACTGTCAGGATTGCTCGTCCATCTGCAAGATCCAGTCCGATGAACACTCCCGCAACACAAAGCACCTCCCCCACTACGCCCTAGAGCTCGCAAACACTACCCGTTCGTTTTCGAAAGCGCAGAGCAGCCGCTCGCACATTTTCATGGACACGCGGTAGTCCTGCTCTGCTCAAGTGGGTAAATACTTTTTGGTTTGGACAGGACAGATAGAGAGTGCAACGCATGCAGCACAGAGAAACATCTAGTTAACCTTTGCACAAACACTGATTAAACATATTTGCATTTACTAAATCTGAGGCGTTAGAAATACACTGGCAGGCACTGTAATGCCTGGCTGCGTCCACAAGCTCATGTAGCTACAGCTGGTTAAGTTCCTCATGGTACTGGCTCTCAGTTTTAAGGTGAAATATCTCGAAAACAGTGTACTGTATATATTTAATGCTTAAGTAGTAATAACTATTAAATCCTATTCTCTAATTCGACAAGGGTGCAATAGCGCAAATAAATCGTTGATTTCAACAAACCAACAGAGAAGGATATTTGCATTTAACTTAAGGGAGCTCCTAGTGAAGAAAGAGCGCATACGCCATCCACATACCGGTTTCGGGCTGTTTGTCCCCATCAATATGGAACGGGTGGAAAGCGCGCCATGCCTACACTTAGAGCCCCTCACATGTTAACTTTCGTTAGAAATTAGCAGGTGACGTACAAATTCAAGCGATAGATCCATCTACCGGAGATTTATTGCAATCAAAGTTGGATAAACATCCGGAGTCGGAAATATATCCAAAAAAATTGAGATAAACAAGTTTAAGAATATTAATGAATACTACTCCTTATGTCCACATACTTTAATCCAACAAGAGAACTGATCAGTGATCATGAGACTAATCGTGCGACATTGTGTCAAAACAGGTACGATATGTCCCCTTTAGGCTAGACGGTAGGGAGGAAAAATGCTAAAATATAAATCTTTGGCTCATAGGCGAAATTATTGTTGGAAACGCTTCGTTCTGGGTGTAGAATTGAACACCCTAAGTTTACTTACAAATTAGTGAGCAGCTTGATTTTATAATTAACAATTAGTGAGTAAAATAGGCCCTATTTCTATATTTCTTTAAATATCTCCGCTCCTGCTAACTTTTAGTATAACATATGCCTTAGGAAATTTGTTAACTTGCAAATGGCTTACAAAGCTTCCAGAACGCGTTATTTTCACGATCTCTTTACTCCAAAACAACTGCGCATAGAGGGCTAAAAATTCTTGAAGATGGTGTCTATGTTGTTCGATTATGCTCAAAAAATTTCAGCAAGATCAGTTTATTGCTTTTTGAGTAATTAACGATCTATTTTTTTATCCTTAATTAACAGTTATGCTATTTTTTGTAAAATCCATTTATAATTGGGAAACTCATTTAGAAAATTCAAAAATCTATTGAAAAATTATATCTCGTTGGAATTTTTGAAACTTTTTTACGCGCGACATAAATAAACAAATATTTTGTTATATTTTAGCTTTATCTAAAACGCTGCTATTTTTTACAAATAAAAAAAAAAGTTTGTCCTAGCATGCGCCCAACCGATAATTTTTTTTTTTAATTCGTGAGGGCGTATTATACGTCATACAGTGATCGAATTTATAGAGGTTGAACTTTAATACTAGTACTTTAAATAAAGAAATATTTCAGTCCTTGATTGTGTTTAACAGTATTGAGAAACAATCGGTAAAGTTGTTTATTTATGTCGCGCATAAAAAGGTCACGCGTGGAAAATCTCATAAAATCGGCCAAAATTGCGATTTTTCACAAATTCCAACGGCATATCATTTTTCAATAGTTGTTTGAATTTTATAAATGAGTTTCCCAATTATAAACGGATTTTACAAAAAATGGCACAACTGTTAATTAAGGATTGATTTATTGATTGATTTGCCAGCGTACGGTGGGCATTGCTGCCCATTCCGGGCATCCATGGAGGTTCGTTGATCGTCCGCAGCTTGATCGTCCGCCGAACACGCCAACCTACGGCCAAACCGCGTGCCGAAACCAAATCTCGGATGTTCTATACACCGCCGGACCGGCTGCATACGCCGGGTTGGACATTGTTGTCAGCAGTGAGAGCCGCATGACGCATGGGGTGGGAATACAGGATGGGAAGTGTAGGTGTTTGTAAGATGCTTCTTTTAAGTTTCCATGCCTCTATTAAGTTTCCATCTGTCATCATCGGCTGGGGTGTGTAGGTGTTTGCTTCTTTTCAGTTTCCATGCTTCTTTTAAGTTTCCATCTATCGTCATCTCCTTATTTTTCTTCTTCTAAGTTCTCTGTTTTTTTCTGAATCTGGCAGCTTTTATTCATTTTTTTTTTATTTATTAACCGTTCCACAGGTAAATATCCATTTACGGCGGAGTTGCTGGGAAGGGCCTTATCTCGCGGTAACAATATTTTTTGCGCGTTATGGGAAAAAGGTCCGAAGGGATAATTTGCTCACCCTGTAGGTATGTTGTTTCTTTGAAACAATCGGTTTCAATTTACAGTAATTATTTTCAACTGCTGCCTTCCAATTTCGGGTATTTTCTATTTCATTGCCTAATTTTTTTTCTTTGTTGTGTAATAAACTGTCCTGTGACAAGGATTAATAAACCAATAAATAAATATTTTTTCAATTTTAATTTCTAATGTTTCAATTTAAATAAGGAAATAGACTTAATTAATTCATTAATGAGCTAAACTAAATTAAAATAAAGTAAACAAAACTTATCTGTTTCTGTTTCATTCATATCTGGCGGGCCGTTGCTAATTTTATATCACCCACCTAAAGAAGGGATTGAATCCAGGTATAGGTCAAGCAGTACACTTTCTCGGGTTGTTTATATACACTCATTCGTATTGTTTTATTCAACCAACTTAATTTAATCAAATATCGACTATATGAAACAGCCAGACTCGTGCTAATTTATATCAATCAATGCAGAATTGTTTACGCTTTAATTCAATACAATTTCGACGTTTTGTTGCCGCTTTATCCGGATTTATCTCGAGATCGTGTAGGAGCCATGAAACACGCGTCTGTCACCGAATTCGACACACTTTTATTTTACTCACTAATTGTTAACTATAAAATCAAGCGGTTCACTAATTTGCAAGCAAACTTAAGGAGTTCAACTACACTCTAAAATGAAGTAATTCCAACAATAATCTCGCATATGAGCCGAAAATCCAATCAATATCCCTCGCCATCTAGCCTATTGTTGGATTATAGGATATGAACTTAATTATTCATTGTTATTCTTGAATATTATTGGTTTACTTCTATTTTTTGGGTATACCTTTGATTGTATTTATTTTTAAGTGAATAGAAGGTGCTAACTTATAATCAAAAGTTCCCTGGGTAGCGCGCAATGTGCCATTTTTTAATATTCTTGAAACAGAATGCACAAATGATATCAAAATTCAGATCAATATCTGTAACACTAAATTGTTAAGATGCAATGAAAATCAGGACACAATGTATACCACTGTATATTGAAAATTAAAACGTCCAGTGTATATTTAGTCGCGTCATTTTGGCATTTTACTTCTAAAAAAAGTTACAGGGCGGGCCTGAATAACAGTCAATTTCTCTGGAAAACTCGTATTCTTCTCCTTTTTTGGGCTGAAAGTGGGAACTCGGGGGTTCTCGTTATTGCCGATCACGAATCTGATGTCCAATTAGGGAAAATTCAAAATGACCGACAGGAAGTAGTATATTCGTCAGGAAATACTCGTATTTTTCATTCTTTCATCCCAAAAAAGTAAAAAATACGAGGTCTTCCGGAGAAATTGAGTGTTCTTCCGGTCCGCCATTTTGAAATTCGTAAATTGGACCTCTCATTCGTGATCAGCGACCTCAAAAACACCCAAGTACTCATTTTCAGCCCAAAAACGAAAAGAATACGAGTTTTCCCTGATATATTGAGTCTACTTCGGGTCCGCCATTTTTAATTTACCAAATTAGACCTCGAATTCGTAATCAGCGACCTCGGAAACCCCCGAGTACAGATTTTCAGGGTCAAGATATACATTCTCATTTCTTCTGGAAAATGCCCCGCCATTTTGAATTTCCTAAATTGGACTTAAGATTCGCGATCAGCGACCCCGAGCAACCATCTTCGTATAATTCTATGGCATATTGTGTATGATAACAAATTTTTCAATTAATTTAAATAAATTGGCCATTAATATTGGCCAATTATTGGAAAAAAAAATGAAACCAAACATTTCCGTCAAAAAATAAAATGTACTGTTTTTTGTAAATGCCTTTCTGAACTCTTGCAACAAAAATAAAGTCAATTGACCCTGTACCTTTTTCTTTTAGAGGTTTTCAGAGTTTTCATGGTAAAATGACGCGACTAATTGTAATATGCAATAAATATAGATGATTTAATTTGTCGTGTATCACATGATTTAACTTCGTTACTTATTTATAATTCTTAATTCTTTGTCATCATATGAATATGTAATAAGTACTAAGAAAATCATTTACTATTATAAAAAATATATTTAGGTTAATATTTCCATGACATTTACTTGAATAATTATACGAAATGTATCTAAAAGGAGGGGTATCGATTAGCTAGGAGAATCGGCCCCAACTTCAGTTAAAAAACAATTTTAGCCATTTTCTACATTTTTACTATTTTTCAATAATAAATCAAATCAAATTCAAAACGAAAATAACAAAAGTACATGTTTTTCCTTTTTTTCACATAAAATGTATACAAAGCAAATAAAAAAATGAATTTACGTCTTTTCTTAACTAAATTTTCAATTTTTTTTTTTTGCATTTTCTCCTCCCCTCTTTATTATTATTATTTGCAGAACATATTTTAAAAACATTTTCACAATAAAAATTGAAAATTTAGTTAAAAAAAAGACGTAAATTCATTTTTTTATTTGCTTTGTATACATTTTATGTGAAAAAAAAGGAAAAGACGTACTTTTAAAATTGAATTTCGCGACATTATCAGTCAGCCATTTTGAATTTTCCGATTTTCTCTTCAAATTTGTAATTAGTGACCTCGAAAACCCCCGAGTATAAAATTTGGACGATATTTTATTAATTTTAGAGCAATTATTATTTTTTTTAAACGGATGCAAATTATGTACTTTTGGATGCGTTTAATGGCTACAATCGGCCCATAAAGGGTCTTAAATGACCCAATATGTTACTTAAGGCTTGTATAATACTAAAACAAACCATTTTTCTCAAATTTTTATGAATCTTAAATGAATATCTTTGAAAAACCCCACTTTTTTTACATAATTGTATATTTTTAGGTACTTTCCCCGTCAATCTGTGCGTACGGACTATGATTTTTCAAGTTTTTTAGGTATAAAAACTAAAACTAAAAAAGATGCATTCTATGCAATAAAATCTTTTGGAAATGAAACTTCTTGAAAATCACCTTTTTTTATTAATTCCAACGGCCTATATATAGCACATAGCTTCTACGGTTCCCATATTTTCCTAACATCTAGCGTTACATTACCGATTGAATTTGAAACATTTCTATTACGACTACTATACTTCCACTCCATCCACCTATGTGGATGTGTACGTAAAATAAAGTACCCTCTTTTCAGGCCTCTCGATACATGCAATGTGCATTTCTTAGCACTTTCTTCGTTGTTTTTTATATACCTATTATCTGGAACATAAAGTACAAGATACATAAAAATCGCTGCCTAAGGAATCGCCACTTCCACATCCAGATTTTCCATTCAAGTCACTTTAAAGGAAACATCTTGACTATATTTACTCTAGTATGTGGAAATTATTGGTCATAGAATTTTAATATTATTTGAGACAGATATCAGAAAAATTGGAGACGTTGCTTTCTAGCAAATAATACGTCAAAAATGAAGTTTCTGGTCCCTTATTAGCTTGCTCTACTTATTTCCGGAATCATCTCAATGATATTTTATCAATCCCTTTAATAATAGAGTGAGGATGGAGGATGGGAAATACTATAAAAAAATCTGAGGCCTTCGCTTCTAGTATATACACCAAATCCCAAATTTCTGTACTCTTACAAGCCTGCTTCACTTATTTTCCTTTATTTACCCCTATTTAACCCCCAACTCTTCAACGGAATCATCTCAAAATCTAATCTAGTTCCAGATGACGTTATAATACATACGTGTACCAAATTTCAAGTGAATATCTCATTTTTTTATCAATCCCTTTAATAATAAATAGCGGTGATGGTGGGGGGGGGGGGGTGTTGAAAAATATTATTAAAAAATCTGAGGCCTTCGCTTCTAGTATATACACCAAATTCCGAATTTCTGTACTCTTACCAGCTTGCTTTACTCATTACCCCCCCAACCCTTCACCTTATAACTTCTAAATACAATCGAGTTTCAGATCGCCTTATAATACTGTTACATGTTTTCCACCCTTTAGAAAACACCCTGTATGAATCCGTGGGTTCTAAATAATTTTAACAAAGGGTAAACCACTAACACTTTATTTCATAATTTACTGACTATACAATATTCCTTAATTAACCAAAATAACTTTTACACTTTGTTTACTTGATATTTAACCTCACATTTTTTTCGCTACCAAACTTCACTTTAATAAACTTCTCCTTAATAAACTTCTCCTTCCCGCCATGGAATCTCGCCTTATATACTCTGACATTGACTCTAGAGTTATCTAGAACATAATCGAGAATCTTCTTCCACCACACTCCAGAAAACTCTATCTCTTTCTACAAGTTTCCAGTCACTATTAGGGATAGGCGTATCATAGGGGGTTGTAATGCATAACACTGTACAAAATTTCAAGTCAAAATTTAAACCGTTACAAAGAAAACAAAAATCGCACAAAAAACTTGGAGACCGACAGACAGATAGAAATTTAAAATCTACGTTCGCGTTCGTGACATTTTAAACCTACTTCAACAAAACAAAACTGAATATTTTTTTACGATTACTATACTTCCACCCCACTGTGTTGATGTGGAAGTAAAAATCTATCTAAAATAATGCGCTCATAGGGTGGATTTTATTAGCTGGTCGATTCCTCTCCTTTGGTTTTGGTTTGGTTTGTATATTTCTCTGTCTATTTCATTGAATGGATTTATCAAAGGACCTTCTTTTATCAACAGCAGTCTATATAATTTTACAAAGTTTTTTTCCCACAGCTACTAGAAGTTGGATTCAGAGTTTATTTTTCCCCGTTGACAATGAACTTGGTAACTTTTGTTTGGTTTTATCATACCCTGATTGTAACTACATATATGAATGCAACAACAATAATAGAACAGATACACCGTCTGTAACTAATGGTCGATAGATAAACGAAAACAAAAACGCGTTCAGTTTAAAAATAACATTTTGGTCACAGTAAAAATTCAATTGATGTATGTAAGTCTATTTTTGAATATAACTGCTGCACAGTAAAATTCGCTCTATAAAATGATTGACTTATTACCCGAATTTTATTCTGAAAATTAAACGTTCATAGCAAATTTATTTTGTTTGTGTATATACAGTGTGAGAAATTTTGAATGGAAACACCCCTGTGAAAAAATGTGATTTTAACGGGGCTTTTTTTTAAGAGATAAGCCATCGAAAGCTCTACTTTATGACAAAAATTTAGAGAAAAATTTCAATTTTCAGGACCTACTATGATTTTTTTTTCAACGTCAAAAATGGACAAATTTGATTAGCGACTTTTTTTTATAAAATCTAACTAAGTATACCAATGGATTCAGACACATATCAAATGGGTAAATCCAAAATTTCGTGAAAAAATATTAAATAATGACAGATTTATGACAAAATTAATGTCGGTAATATTTTATAACTTTTATATGATTTTTTCTAAAAATCTAAGTAGCCCACGAAAAATAAACAATAGAGAAGATAAATGAAGTGGATAGTTTTAATAAATATTGTCTTTTTGTTTAGTAAGATAATAATAGGGTCCGATAGAAAACAAATTTTAAAGTCAGATCTTTAAAATACGCATATACTCAGAGTATATTGTTATTGAATTATAAAATTGATTAATAATATTATCAAGTATTAGTTTATTAGTTTGAAGTTAAAATTATGGATACTCTAAATGTAGTAGAAAAAATTTAACTTGTACGCCTTAGAAGAGATAATAACAGAACTTTAGGAGAGGTATGTGAGACATTTAATAATAGGCACCCGAATAGGCCCAACATCACTAAAAGTACCGTTTCTAAAATAAACAAAATTTTAAATGAGTATGGCTGTAACAAAGCATATTATAAGAACGGATAATGTACCAAGAAGACCCAGGTACGAGCAGACCGTTTTAAATTATTTTAACAATCCAAATGCCAGTGTAAGAGTAGCTAGCTTAGATTTGAACTTACCTAGAGAAAATACTCGCCGATGCCTTAAAGAGAATAAGGTAATACCATTCAAACCCAAGTTTTTATATACGTTGGAAACTGGGGATGATGAAACACGAATGGAATTTTGCTTGTGGGCCCAAGGAGAGTATCTTAATAATAGAAAATTTTTTGAAAACTACTTTATTCAGCGATGAGGCAACTTTTACCACAAATGGGGTGGTATCGTCACAAAATTGTAGGCTTTGGGCTACAGAAAACCCAGAGTGGGTCATTAATTGTAAGGCAATATTCCCAAAAAGTTAATGTTTGGTGTGGGCTACTCAAGGAAACAATCATTGGTCCTTTTTAAGGTAATATGAATAGCATGCAGTTTTTACAGTTCCTAAGAAACAAATTTTGGAATATGCTACATGAACTTTCAGTACAAGAAAGAGTAAATTTACACTTTCAATTAGATGGCAGCCCTGTCCATAATGCCATAGTGGTTACCAGAAAGCTTAATGCTAACTTTCCTAGTCAATGGATAGGTCGAGGTAGCCCGTTAATTGAATGGCCACCCCGATTCCCGGACTTAACACCGATGGACTTCTTTTATGGGGTTTAATAAAATCTAAAGTTTAGAGGTCACGCCCGAGTAATAGAGAAGATTTGTGTGCAAGAATAAGACAAGCTTGTGCAGAAGTTACCCAGCAACAATTACAGAATGTTGTAAAGAATATTAAAAAACGATTCGACAAGTGCATCGAAATAAACGACGGCCTTGTAGAGGGTACAAAAATTTAAGATGAATTGTATTATCGTGTTTTAGTTTTAGTGTAATGTTGTAATGTGTTGTTATTTTGTTTATTAAATACCTAATTATTATTACTTTCAATGGGCTTGTTCCATGATATTCTTTTTATATGGTTTTTATACTTTTTCATATAGTACTCGATATTCTCATTATACACTTAAAATTTCGTATTATTAACTTTTTCCGTTCTCGAGATATAAGGAGTTGAAATTAGTAATAGTTGCAAAAACCGAGTGGTCATTTGTGATCTCACTATACGCAAGTGACGTAAGAAAAATGGCTTTCTGAGACCTTTCAAATTTAACCTGAAAAGTCGAAAAACATGGAATTTTTAAACGCTGATAACTAAATAAATACGTCGAGTGGAAGTTCGTTCTATGTGTCTACGGAAAGGAGAAGCTCGGCGATGCATTCTAATCGTAAATTGCAGGGTCAAAATCGAAAATTCGTCCCGGCAGGAGCGAGAGAAAATTGTAATTTCACCAAATTGTACTCCCCTACTGTCAAGTAGTAAGCAAAACAAACAATACTTCGAAAACACTTATAATTATAACAAATAGGGAACATCAAGTCTGTTGTGATCGCCGAGTCTATGCGTACAGTGATGTAGCGCCTGGCCACGCCCCATTTTCGCGAGATGGAGATTTGTAGTAGTTTTTAAAATACTAAACGTGCGAATAAGATTCTGATTTTTTGCACATCCATTAATTTATACTTGCTCTTTCGATTTATGAAATAAAAAAAATTGCCGAACAAGCCCATTTTTCATACATCTTTTAAGTCAAATAAGTTTGTTTAAAAGAATTTATTTATTAAAACTATCCACTTAATTTATCTTTCTATTGTTTATTTTTCATGGGCTACTTCGAAAAATCATGTAAAAGTTACCTATTATAAAATATTACCTACATTCATTTTGTCATAAATCTGTCATTATATAATATTTTTACATGATATTTTGGATTTATTTGCCCATTTGAGATGTTTCCGAATCCAGTGGTATAGTTAGATTTTATTAAAAAAATCGCTAATCAAATTGTCCATTTTTGACACTGAAAAAAACCATAGCATGTCTTGACAATTGAAATTTATCTCTCAATTTTTGTCATAAAGTAGAACTTTCGATGGCCTATCTTTTAAAAAAAGCCTCGTTAAAATCAGATAATAGACACATTTTTTATAGGGGTGTTTCCATTCAAAATGGGTTATACTGTATATCAAATTACTTCAGAATATGATGCTTACCCTGTCAATATTATTTTCATAAGATTAAATAGAGTAGTGACTTGGAAATCGATGTGACCTAAATAACAGTTCTTTGGAATAAAATTTTATTTTTCGAAAGAACTGCTATTTAGGGTCTATTAAAAAATATAGAAAAAAAACTAGTCTAAATCAGCTGCCAGCTAAATTGTACATTATTAAAGGGGTTATCAAATTAAGAAATGTGCTTGAAATTTGGTACATGTATATGTTATAACGACACCTCGAACTAGATTATATTTCGAGATGATTCCGTTGAAGGGTTGGGGGTTAAATGGGGGTAAATAAGGGAAAATAAGTAAAGCAAGCTGGTAAAAGTACAGAAACTTGGGATTTGGTGTATATACTAGAAGCCAAGGCCTCAGATTTTTGATAACATTTTCAAACTTCCCCCACCATCCCCACTCCATTATTTAACGGGTGGGCAAAATAAAATTGAGGTTTTTACTTGAAATTTGGTACATGTAATTAGATTATGTTTGAGATGATTCCGTTGAAGGGTTGGGGTTAAGTGAAAAATAAGTAAAGCAATAAAGCAAGCTGATAAGAGTACAGAAATTTAGGATTTGGTGTATATACTAAAAGCCAAGGCCTTATATTTCTTTATAATATTTTTCAGCTCCTGCCGCCACCTCCACTCCATTTATAAGGGGTTGATAAAATAAAGTTCAGATACTGACTTGAAATTTGGTACACCTTTGTATTGTTATGATATCTGATTGAGACAATTCCGTTGAAGGGGTGTGGGGGAAGGTGTAAATTGGGGAAATAAGCAGAGCAAGTTAATAAGAGTCTAGAAACTTAATTTTTGGCGTATATGCTAGAAACCGACGTCTCAAATTTTATGACATCTGGTTCAAATATTATTAAATTTTATGACCAATTATTTTCACGTACAAGAGTGCAAATCTAGTCAAGATGTTTTCCTTTAAAGAGGCTTGGATGGAAAATCTGAATGTGCAAGTAGTGATTCCTTAGGCAGCGGTTTTTATATGAAATTATAACTATTTGTTGGACGAAAAACGGCATTTTTCACCAATAGCCTATTTTTAATTATTAATATACCTATACCTATAGGGTTAAGTAGAGTAGCTTCGGCTAGACTTCGCCCTTGGTATTATGTACGTATTAATACTAAATAAAGGCAATTTATTATTATTATTATTATTATTATTAATATACTTTTCAGTAAAGTGTAAATCTCGAAATCCAGAGGTTCTAAAAAAATGTTGGGAGAAACTTTTTCGTAGTTCCTCAAATAACGGAGATATCCGGCTTAAACATATTTCATAAAATGGACAGCATATATATAAAAATGTCCTACACTGTTTTCAGCTATATAAGTATTTTTTCTATTACTTGGGAACCAAAACAATTATTTTATACCATTAATTCACTTTTATCTGGAGGGGCAAGAGTCGTTTTTAACATTGTTCTTTCACTTTGTTCCTCGTATTATACAAACATATTTGTAAAAAAAATTGGCGAATGTATAATACAAAAACAACTAGCTGACCATTGCACAGTATTCCAGGAAATAATTACTGAACATTTTTTAGTCCTTTCTCATTCAATAATGGCGTGGTGGCTTTCGCCAATAAATGTATCTGTTAAATGGTAATTTTATTCTTTTATATAAAATACGAACGAAGAGGGCCGAGAACCGTACCTTGAGGAACTTCTTACACCACTGTCCCGCAATAACTTATTGTAAAAATGTCGTCTCATAATTCCATTTCATATAGTATGTATTTCCAACATTAACAATAAAAGTGAAGTGTGTTGTACAAAGGTTAAAACATTTAGAGCGTATAGAAGGAATAATGGATTAATTACAAAATATAATAAACTAAAAGAATGTTTTCTCCTCCTGCTTTCCCCAATTAAAAAATCAGCGCAACGAAGAATACGTTAAAATAATGTCACCTATGAAAGAATATCGGCTGAAGATTAGGAATTAGTACACTTATACATAAAACACCAAAGACTTATAACAACGAACATATTTACCTCCTCGCAAAGGGCCAGCATGCGCCGCGTGCTTTCCAGCGACTGAAAAAGAAATAAAAACATTAGTCGATATTATAATAATAATAATCATAATAATAGACATTACCGAAAAAAATATATCCACGATATATAGTAGTATAACTGTAAAGATTTCCATAACAAAAAATGTTATCTGACATTTTCCTTCAGTAACTGTTAATCCAAAAAACCACCCCTTCGGTGAAAAAAGCCTTATATTACTGCTGGTTCGTTAACCGTTGAAGATATAAAAAAATTGCTCATCATAAAAAAGAAAGCTAGACTAATCGCCTAAAAAAAAAGTTCTCTTGTAATTTTCTTGTATGTGCCATGGTTTTCGAGAAAATCGATACTGAAAAAAATTGCAAAATTTGTATTTTTAATGTGCACGAATTTTCGTTTATTTGAAATTTTTTGCGCGCGGCCTATAGAAAAAATTGAATTGCTCGAAAACCAAACATGCTAGGAAGAAAAATCAAAATGGGTTTTAAAGGGGATATCAAATTTTTGTGTTTCCATTTTTTGATGGCTATTGATATCAGTATATAAAAATAACAACATAATATAGTTACCTCTTGATTTTTTGCACTTTTAACTATTCACAGGCCAATAAAAAATAATTGACTTAAATATAAGTTATAAATGCATTATATTTTAGTTCAATGCAGAAAAGGTTAGGAATAAAAATATCCACATTTACAAATTTACTAGCATGTTGAAGTTAGCCAAATTTTGGCCAGTTTCTTATTGTTTCCTAAAAATTAAAAAAAAAAACAAACATCTTGAAAATTTAGCTCAAAAGTCTTTTTTTCAGTTTATATATCATAACTATTGTCTCTAATCATTTAATAGTTAAAAAATTGTATTAATAAAATATCAGAAAATTGAATATGAAGCCTTTTTTGGATTTTTTTTTACTAACTTTAACATGCTGCTAAATTTGTAAAGTGATCTTCATATTTCTAAGTCAAATAAAAAATTTCCGACAAAGGAGACACCCAACGGCGCGAGACACCCAAAAAAAGTCATATAACTCGACCATAAAAGTGCTTGCCATTTTACAGCATTATGTATGTGTGTAAAAAATTAAGTAAACAGTAGTAACCGTTAGATCGTAAAATATTTTAGGAGTGAGTGGCGTATTATTAGAAATTATAACTGATACTGTCGAGTTTCCCTTAATTTCTTATTTTAATCCATGCCCCGCTCTATCCTAGTGATAATAGGCGGCAAGCTTTGAAATTTTTTATCTGACTTAGAAATATGAAGTTTACTTTAAATGTGAATTTTTATTCCTAACTTTTTCTGCATTGAAATACTAAGTACCTTGACTTATATTACTCAGTTATTTTTTATGGGCCTGTGAATAATTAGATGCACAAAAAATCAAGAGATAACTATATTATACTGTTATGTTTATATACTAATAAATATCAATGGCGCTCAAAAAATGCAACACAAGAGAGTATTTTACATCCCCTTTAAAACCCATTTTGGTTTTTCTTCCTAGCTTGTTTGGTTTTCGAGAAATTCAATTTTTTCTATAGGCCGCGCACAAAAAATTTCAAATAAAAGAAACATTTGCGCGCATAAAAGTACAAATTTTGCAATTTTTGTCAATATCGATTTTCTCGAAAACCATGGCATATACAAGAAAATTAGGTACAAGAGGACTTTTTTTTAGGCAATTAGTCAAGCTTTCTTTTTTATGATGAGCATTTTTTTATATCTTCAATGGTCAACGAGTTGATTGATTTGATTGATTGATTTGCCAGCGTAAGGTGGGTATTGCGGCCAATTCCAGGCATCCATGAAGGTTCGTTCCAACACGCAGTCCGTCGAACACGCCCATCGGACGGCCAAACCGCGTGCCGGAATCAAATCTCGGATGTTTTATATACCGACATGACGCATGGCGTGAGAATATAGAATGGGAAGTGTAGGTGTTTGTGAGATGCTTCTTTTAAGTTTCCATGCTTCTATTAAGTTTCCATCTGTCACCATCGGTTGGGATGTGCATGTGTTTGCGAGATGATTCTTTTCAGTTTCCATGCTTCTTTTGTTTCCATCTATCGTCATCTCCTTATTTTTCTTCTTCTAAGTTTTCTGTTTCTGAATCTGGCAGCTTTCATTTTTTTTTTTTTTTTTGGTTTTATTTTTTAACCGTTCCACTGGTAAATATCTATTTGCAGTGGAGTTGCTGGGAAGGGCCCTATCTCGCGGTAACAATTTTTTTTGCGCGTTATGAGAAAAAAAGAGGTCCGCAGGGACAGTTTGCTCACCCTGTATGTCGTTTCTTTGAGACGATCGGTTTCAATTTCCGCCTTCCAAATTAATAATAAAATATTATGTTTTGAATGAATAAATCGAGCTGATAAAAATTAAGATGATAAGGATCAGATAGAAAGTTAGAATAGAATAATATCAATTAAATCAGATAAAATAAAATAAATTTATAGCTAATCTGTCTTTCTGCAGCGTCTTGTAATTGCTGTTTTATTTTATTTCCTTTCCTTTTCTTTCTTGGGTTGAGTTGATTTTGTCCATTTAAAAACTTTCCAACAGCTATATTGCTTTGTAAACATATGTGCCTCGTTTTGACACTGACTATGCTATTATTTATTGCCCATGAGCCACTTTAAGAGTATCGTCATTATCAGTAAAATAAGGTTTCTCTCACCGAAGGGGTGGTTTTTTTGGGGGGTTGCACGGCACCCCCAGAACTGATTTTTGTGGTTTTGTGATGTTTAATCCTCGCACTAACAGTTACAGAAGGAAAATCTCAGATAACATTTTTTGCGAGCTTCTGGTGTATTTTTTACTTTATCGACTGGAGTAATAAGGCGACGCGACGTTTAGATAATATACAATCTTTCACTTAACCCTAATTTGATTTAATTAATTATTATTGAAAAAAATGAATTATGATAGTTTAAAAATATAAAAATTTAAGTTTAGACCACTAAGACAATTTGTCATATAGCTTTTCTTGTCTACCATGCTCTAAGGCAAATGATTGATCATGTTTCTATCTTACACAAATGCGTCAGGTACTTAATTGCAGGCTGACTCCTGTAGGTAGGGTACTATTAGGCCAGACGAGGGGGGGGGGGCTCTCAAGAAGTCCGGGCCCGGGGGAAAGCACCCCGTTTTCCCCCGGGCCCGGACTTCTTGAGGGGGCCCTAATTCCACCCGATTGTCTGAAATCCAGAAACATATGCAAATTTTGATTGCGAACCTTAAAAATTATTTCGAACAACGGGGGTAGGGGGCCCGTATGTTACTACCCTCGGGCCCCGATTTCCTCTCGACGGCCCTGTTAGGTATTATTTTTGAAGATAACCTAAGTACCTACGTATATTTATTTTCTTATTTAAAAGCAAATTTTTCGTCCTAATTAAGTAGGCGAAACATTATCAACACAGAGTCGGATTTACAAATTAAGGGCCTCCATAAAAGCCCGGATATAAAATTTTATAACTATACAATTTTTTGATTTTTAATTCCTGATTATGAAGGTAATAGAATACATTGAACCGAAGAATATTTTCAATTTTTTTAAAGCGAATATACTGTTACGCCAAGATTAAAACATTTTCTCCACTTGCCCCGGGCCCTAACGCCTTCAAATACGGCTCTGGCAATAACACAATTTTAAATATTAAGCACATGCATAACCTACCTCATCTGTAACTTGTCCGGATTTGAGTTGCAGTTCCTGCAGTTCGGTCCTAGGGGCCCCATTTTCGGCAACAGGCGCTGGAGCTGGCATTTTGCTGTCAAACAAATAAACGCAAACTTAAAGGAACCGAAAACACCAATTAGTATATTATCTAGCAATCTGTGCTTTAGAATAAAATTCCCGAAAAAGCTGTGATGACACTCTGCTTTTGCAGCGGAATGTACACTAGTACATTGTTCCGGACAAAAATCAATAAAATGTACCACGGCGGGCGCGTACAACGAACCGAACTGACATCGATATAGGTTAAAATAACTTAAACTTTACAAAAATTCAAGACTTCTGATGATTTCTAGATCAAAAATGAGTCACCACAGTCATTTGTTAACTATTTCCGGATTAAGATAATTTGATGACACCGTACAGATTACTTGATTGTGTATCTAATGTTTACTTACAAATTTTATGAAAAGAGAAGAAACGATTGAGCTAGAAGGTTGCTATAAGATGTCACAACAAACAGACGATTACAACACTTAAAAAACACGAAACCTCACATAACACTTTGACAGATGAAACTGTCAAGTCGAAGGGTTAACTGCCCTACGAAGTATTGCTGAACTGACTGGTGGAGTGGGTGGGGAAACAACGCTATCCGCTCTCCAGTCTTTAATGTCCAATGCAATCGTTTGTTCTGATTGGTTGGCTGATTCCATATTGGTACGTAGTTGGAGAATGCGCATGTGTCGATATTGTAGTACGAAAAGTGGTAAATTTAATTTTGGGCTAATAATAAATTAAAACATCTGTAAGAAAATTGTTTTATTATTATTATTTTGACCGTACCTACTATGCCTCTACTACTATATCTATTACAATAATATATTAACATGGAGACATACGGACACGGCTAGAAATAGTGAAAACGTACGGATAAACTAGAAAAACTTATTAAACTTAACTGCCTATCAACAAACCATATTAATAAGATTATCATTCAGTAGATGGCTCCTGTTCCGGAACTAGAAATCACTGTTCATGTTTAATATCGTAAAGTTTATTTAGTACACAGGACATAGATGGCGCAGCTCCAAATGATTTCTAAAATATAGCACATTTCTTACAGTTTGTTCATTTGTGTTGATTTATAGCAACTTTGAAACACGTTATCTCTCTCACACTCACATTATTTGTGACAGCACTATCTTTATTTAACTGCTTGAAGCTGCTTTAAATCAACACAAATGAACAAACCTTCAGAGTATCTAACTATATGCAGCTTTCAATACACCTTATTGTATCATGGGCTGCATCTCCAAATCAATAATCGCATAACTATAGAGGTAAATAAACTACATAAGTGATAAAAAGAAACTTTAGTGCTAAGGTGCATATCAAGTTTTTTTTATCCCGAAATTATGAAATTAAGATTAATTTACCATATCTTTAATAGTATATTACAATACAAGTGTATAAGTAAGCCTTTAAAGCACTCTATTTGGAAAAATAAAAATTAACTTCACTGTTCAAATAATTTATTTAACAATCAATATACAGGGTGTTTCAGGTATGCGGTCATTAATTTCCAGGGGTGATTCTACCTAATATAATATTAAAAAAAGTTCATACAAACATGGGTCCGGAAACCCCTCCTAAGGGCGCTGCGGGCCTCTAAAGTGGGCACCCAAAATTAGTGAAGGTGCATTTATTCTCTTGAATAAACAAAAAAAAAAAACAAATTTTACTGAATTAAAGGACTCGACAGGCTTTATAGATTGACAAATTATATTAAATGTTCAAAATTCATTGAAAAAATTCCATTTACACAAGAAGACTGGAAAAATCCTTTTTGGTTCAATTTTCTCGAAACCGGTTGGCTCTTCGGCGTTACAACAAGATAACCTTTTTTCTGTATTTATAACCAATGAATCGTATTCCCAGGGGCGGTTTTAACATGCTTGCCGCCCCCGGCACTATTTTGAGATGCCACCCCTACTCTTAAAAAATATAACATATATATACTTGTTTGATTGATTTGCCAACGTAAGGTGAGCATTGCTACCGATTCCGAGCATCCATGGAGGTTCGTTCCAACACGCAGCTTGGTCGTCCGCCGAACACGCCCAACAGACAGCCAAATCGCGTGCCGGAACTACTTCGGAGTGTAAGCGTTTGCGAGATGCTTCTTTTCAGTTTCCATGCTTCTTTTAAGTTTCCATCTATCAGCACTCCCTATTTTTCTTCTAAGTTTTCTGTTTCTCCCATTTCTCAATCTAGCAGCTCTTATTTTTATTTTTATTTATTAACCGATCCACAGGTAAATAACCATTTACGGTGGAAGTGCTGGAAAGGGCCCTATTCTGCGGCAAAAAATAAGAGCTATTTATAGCGGGTTATGGGAAAGAGGTTCAAAGGAATACTTTGCACATCTTATATATTGTTTTTTTTTTTGAAGCAATCAATTTCAATTTCCGCTTTCCAGTTCCGGGAAGTTTTGCCATTTCATCACCTATCTATTATGATTAATACCTTTCCAATTTTAGTCTTAATTTCTTTTTAAAATTTTACTAAAGAGATAAATAAATAAACCAGTGCTAATGCTACAACAAATAAACAAAACTTATCTCCCTTCATCCCCATCTGGCTGGCTGGCTGTTTATATTGCCCAAGTTGCTCTCCATACACTTGAAGAAGGGACGAGACGCAGATAGTATAAATTCTACTAGATTCCAGCTATAGTACACTAACGCAGACACTATTTGCTTTTATTTTTAGGGGCCACTGATTTAATTATTCAATTATTAATTCGATGCGTGCTTTGCTCCTCCACCATTACACCTCATTTTGCGCAGAATTTTTTAAATCTACCGACGATTTAAATTTTATCGAGTTTAATGGAGTTTTGACAGGTTTTTTTCGCGTTTTCCCGGGAGCGTCGCACAAACACATCCGCTCTCGACGGAGATAAACCGACTCATCCATTGCCACTGAATACCTTTATAATGTCAATAAAATAATACACCATAACATATAATAGGTATATAGTAACCAAAAATGTTTCCCAAAAAAGAATACTTACTAAACGTTTTTTTTTTTTATATTTTAAAAGAACAAAGGACACTACACATTAGAGGTGAGTAGTATATAAAATGACTTTTCTGTATAACACATATTTATTAAAAATAAAGAAAAGATAAACTAATTTTAAAAATAAAATAATTTTACACAAATTGTACAAGATCAAGACGAAATTTTCTTGTTTTTTTCACAGCAAAATCATTGATTATATCACCTCTTGTCATAGTTTTTAAAATTTCATTTTCAATATGTAATACTGCTAGTGAATTTAGCCTTTCCTGCGTCATTGTGGGCCATAAGTAATTCTTTACCCGTCGCAAGGTCGAGAAACTCCTTTCTCCAGAACAGTTTGTAGTGGGTATTTATTTTCTAATAATATAAATTAGGTATGAAAGAAAGCAGCTTCTGTCTGCCATCCATCGCTCGATGCGCTGTTTTGGCTTCAATGGAACTGTCTCATTAGCGGAATCACAAAAATGATATTTAAAAGAAACAAAATTTGCCGCCCTTGAAATTTTGCCGCCCTGGGCACTCGTCCAGTGTGCCCAGTGGTAAAACCGCCACTGCGTATTCCGATGAGACAATCACGGAAACTTCACATTAACAAATTTGGGGGGAGAAGTAAGTCCCCTTTTCCAATTTTGTGCACCCCTGATTGAATTTACCCTTGGTGGATAACATGAGGTAAATGACCTTTATTGATATCGAATCATGTGCAAAAGCTAGTCACTATAGATCAAAGGGTTCCTGAGAAATGAAATAAAATGTCAATTTTAGGCGCCTCTTCAGAAGCCCGCAGCGCCCTTAGGAGAGATTTCCGGACCCATGTTTATATGAACCTTTTTTCATATTTCATATTTTTCATATTTCAACACCCTGTATAATATGGATTGCAGTCGCTTTGAACTAACAGAATCAGTTGATGAAGTTGATGCTGTTAAAAATTTAAGTTAACATTTATCTGTCACCTGAAAAATATTATAAAGAAATCTGAGATATTCGCTTCCAGTATATACAACAAATCCAACAAGTTTCTGTATTCTTACCAGTTTGCTTTACTTATGTTCCCTTATTTACCCCTAATAAACCACCAGCGCTCCAACGTAATCATCTCAAACAGGGCCGGTTTTAAGCAATTTTTATGGGGGGTGTGAAATTGTTATAATGCCGAATGACTTCTTCTCATCTGGTCCTCTGTTTTATTTGTACATAAAGTTCATTTAATTTTTGGGATACAAAAAAATGTAAATCTGATTGAAGAAAAAAACCTTTATTTGAAAGTAAAATGCAAAATATAAAAGATACAAAACGGTTATTCCTTATGTTTGTTGGATATTTTACCACTGTGAAAATATGTAAAAATATTGATGAAAAAAACCTCTGCGCCAAAAGGATCAGACAGGGAGTGGATGGTTCTTAATATTTTTAGTACAAAATGTCTCACACCAGTCACGCCTAAAAATATATAAACTGAAAGAAAATTGTTAAATGATAATTAAGTAAATTAAATCGAAGGCTGTTAACGTTTTGGAAACTATTTCTTTTTCCGTTATCAAAACTTTCACTTGTGTGACATTTTGTGCAAGAATGATTAAAAACCAGCCTCTCTCTGTCTGATACTTTTGGCGCAGAGGTTTTTTTCATCAAAATTTTTACATATTTTTACAGTGGCAACATAGGTACCCAACAAACATAATAAATGAATATTGCCACAAATTAATTATAAATAAACGCGGATATATTATTATACAACTTAATTTTTTTTAAGCAACTTTAATTCTTCTTTCTTTTAAAGTGGCCTATCGTGCAACTAAAATGTTGAAAGGTATATGTTCCAGAATATATATCCCTCTCTGATGATAAGATTAATAATGAGTCTAAACGTTCTAACAAAATTTTTTATGAGTTTTAGTTTGCTGAAACTCCTTTCATTTGAAGCCACATGTACATAATTTGTAACACAATGGTAGAATGATCTTTAGTTCATATGCCTTTTCAACAATTTTATCTAGAGATGTAACTCGTGATCAACGCTAGAGGCTAGAACAAGCAGATTTGCTGTTGCTTGCTGTTGCGAGCTGCTGCGTTTAGAGGATGATTTTAAGTCAAATACAAGATACAAGATAGGGGTTGCTCGACAAGTAATAATTATTTATGACATTGAGTTTCTATTGTTTTGAGTTCTTCTATGATTTTATGTACATAATTGCCGAACGCTGAAAGTGCCGAATGGTAAACGATTTGTCGAATTGGCTTCAAACTTGGGGGGGTGTGACACCCCCCCATACCCCCCTATATCCGGCCCTGATCTCAAAATATAATTTAATTACAGATGTTGTTATATGTCGTTATCCAGGGATTATGTTGTTCTATATCCGTTTTTATGAATTTTACAGGAGATGAAGATTAGTATATTTTTGAGATACATTTAACTTTTGTTGAATGAAACTGAAATATATCTATTTGTGATGAATTTTATGTTGAAATTAATTTTTAGTGTATAGTGTCCATTTATTTACTGCTTTTTTACTCTTTTTGTGAGAGAATAAATAAAAATTGAAAAAATGGATATAGCCCACAAAATGCTTTTTTCTTTTGTTTGACCGGATATAGAACACATTGCAAGGATATACGAGACTAAGACCAGAATTCTGGCGGATATAGAACAAAATAGTCACAGCAATTCCAGCCACTGTAAATGGGATATAGACTAAAGTGGATTTAGTAGGATATAGGACAATATGATTTTGAAGCATAATTTCATATATTTAAGGAATATAGGCCAATACAATTTTAAATGCGGATATAGCTTAAAATTACAACTAATTTTTATTTTTACTTGGGATGTATCACAAACTGGACACTGAAATCTAGTTTATTAAACAAGATAGTTAATTCTTTTTAATGGATATAGAACAAGCTCAAAATTCTAAGAAAAATTATGTATCTAACGTATTTTCGACCAAATGTGGATATAGAACAACACATAGTCCCTGGGTGACGATGTATCAAATTTCAAGTAAAAATCTCAGTTTTATTTTATCAATCATTTAAATAATGGAGTGAGGAGACTTAAAAAATATTTTACAAAATCTTGGCCTTGACCTCTAGTATGTACACCAAATCCCAAGTTTATGTACTCTTACCGGCTTAATTTACTTATTTTCCTCTATTTAACCCCCAATCCTTCAATGAAATCATCTCAGAATATGATCTAGTTCCCGATACTTATTTTGAACTTAAAGGCCCTCCAGTATAAATTTTCGTGGAAAAATTATTTATCTTTATGACAAAGAATGAATCTTCGATCGCTCTATAATGAAATAGTTGAGATTTCGAAGAAACGTCGACAGTTTTAGAAAACTTTTTAATGCAACTTACTGTAGTATGTTTTATATAAATTATATGCAAACATAATGTTGAATACTTGAACTCAAAATAATTATAGATTGGCATAAATAAAAACATTTTATTTTCTTTATCGTGATAGGTGAAAATAGACCGATCTTTACCCACCTCCTTGGGTTAAATCAACTTATTTTGACTGCATACGGTAACTCATGTACACGGAATATTGGGACATCCTGTATATAACTATTTTCCAAAAAACTACAGGACTTGCGTATTTTATAAATTATTGGGACCAATATACATGTGCAAGAATATAAAACAGTAAAAGTTGTTTAACATTTATTGAATTAATTCAAAACTTTGTAATTATTGCATACCTACGCCATATGGCAAAAGAATGAATCAAATTGAAATAATGCAGTAGGTAATTAAAAGTTTCCAAGTTTTTCGATAGGTAAATTTTTCTATAATTAGTAGATTTATCATTCTTTTGACACATGGTATGTCGGTGTAAATTTAATTTTTTTTTAAATATAAATTTTGGAATACAATTTCTAATGTAATAATATAACAATACAGGGTTTTAGCTACAGTTCCATGCCTTGCATCATCTGAAAAAAAAAAGAAAAGTGAAATAAATAAGTTCTAGCGATCAATATTTTATCAACTGAGGATTAATTTGTTTTCTTTTAATTATGTAGGATTGATAGGCTCTGAGATACGGATATTTAAATATGGGTAGATACAGGGTGTAATTAGTTTCATGTCATAAAAAAAAACTGATAATAGGGACCGACTAGGCAAACAAGAAAGCTATATGACTTTTTTTCTTTAGGGGTACTTTGAAAAAAACTGACCTAGGTTTAAAAATCGAATGTTAAGGTAGGAAACATTAGCGAACCACTGTTTTTCAGAGTCAATGGATGTTATAGTTCCGAATATTAGAAATAATAAAAAACTGTAATACCCGCACAACGCAAGTATAGCATGGCCGCGGGGGTTTAAATAGGATTTGTTTACATGTATTTTTTAATTTGGAACAAAGTTATTATAGCTTTTATTGCTGTTTATAAGAATTTATAAAATTTAAAAATGGTTTATTAACATTTGTAACATCGTATTAAAAGCTTAAAAAATTAGTAATTAATTTGTGAAATTGGGAAACGAACAGTTAGGCGTCTGAAATACAATAACAGAAAATAGTTGTGTATTTTAAGTTAGGAAAAAAATTGATTTTTTTAACGAATTGAGCGCATAATTTTTCCCAATCGGACATCGAACACTAAAAATCGAGTCTTTGGTCTCTATGAAAATCAATGTAAACAATAATAAACAGATTAAAACAAGACAGCGAATACTAATAATAATAATAATCATACCTTTAATGCCGAATAAGTAACACCCAATAACTCAACAATTCTTTCGAAATTTTCACAAAAATTGTTCGAAATGACCTCCATCTTCACGTATACACATTTCGGCACGTCGAACTAAGGACATACACACTCCGTTCAACACATTTGGTAAATTAGGATCATTTTTTATGGTTTTTATGCACATTGATTGATTAATTGATTTGCCAGCGTAAGGTGGGCATTGCTGCCAATTCCGGTGCAGGGAGATTTGTTCCACCACGCAGCCCGATCGCCCACCGATCATCCCACCGTGTGCCAGAACAAACCCTCAGTGCTTTTATATACCGCCGGACCAGCTGCATACGCTGGATTGGACATTATACATGCTTGTTGTCAGCAGCGAGAGCCGCATGACGCATGGGGTAGGAGTATAGGATGGAGCGTGTAGGTGTTTGTGAGATGTTTCTTCTTGTTTTCCTTCTGTCTTCATCGGATGGAAAGTGTAGGCGTTTGTGAGATGCTTCTTTTAGGTTTTCGTGCTTCTTTTTACTTTCAGGTTTTTGTGATATGCTTCTTCTTAGTTTCTGTCTGTGAGCATCTTCTCTCCTATTCTACTTCTGAGTTTTCTGTTTCTTCTGTTTCTGAGTCTGGCAGTGTGTATATCCTTGATATTTCTTTATTGTATTCCATTTTTTGTTGTGCCAACTTTTCCCAGTGTGTATAATCCTTTCCTAGCTTATTCATAATTCTCTAGATTGTTGTAATCCATGTGTAGCATGGCCTCCCTATTTTCAGTTTGTTGCTGTTCATTCGTAGCGCTTTCTTCAGTAGGTGTGTCGTGTCCCGTCTTTGGACATGTCTCCAGTATTTCATTGCGTATGATTCTATTCTTTTGATTATTGTTCTTCCCTCTAGTAATGTTGACGTTTTCTGTCGTTTTTGTGGTTTTCCTGTTTTTGCTAGCAGTTGGATAATGTCCCTTTCAGCTCTTCTCAGGCTTCTTCGGTTGGCCTTTATCGTTGCTGCGTTTTTGACTCCATATATCAACGTAGTAGGCATTATGATGGTTGTGTATACCTTTTTGGTTAGGCACCATGGTGGTTTGTTGTCCTCAATGAAGGGTAGTAGAGCTCTTGTGACTCTGTAGGCTGTTTTGACTTGGTCCAGGACTGTGGTGATTAGTCGGGGGGATAGGGGACATCCTTGTTTGACTCCTATATTCTTCATTTTTGATTCCGTCGTCTGTCCAAACCATTGTATTGCAGTGTTTTCGTGTAGGCATGCTTTTATTATTCTGTTTATTAAGTAGTGCGGTACTCCTCTGTTGAGCAAAGTGTTGACTATAGCCTCATGCCTTATAGTATCAAATGCCTTTTGGAGGTCAATTGAGACTATATATAGTTTTGTTCCTTCTTTCCACTTTTCTTCCAGGATCCGTCTGGTGGTGTACATGTGGTCGTCTGTCGATCTACCCTTGATAAATGCCGTTTGATAATCTGGTAGTTCGCCGATGTATTTTTCCATTTCTCTGAGGAGGAATTGTGCGTAGTATTTATACCCTACACTGCAGAGTGTTATTCTTCTGTAATCGTCCACATTTTGTGGTGATTTGATTTTAGGGAGCGGTATCTGTATGGTTGTATTCCATTCCTCAGGCAGGGGTGTGGTTTCCGTCCATGCGTTGGTGATGATTTCTAGGATTAGCTGTTTTATGTTGTCCGGTCCATAGTATACTAGTTCGTTATTTATTTTATCTATTCCCGGGGCCGTGTTTCTTTTAGCTCTGGCCATTATTTCTAGTAGTTCGTCTTTTGACGGTGGCTTTCCCAGAGGCCAGTGGTCCATTTCTTGTATTGGTTCTATTTGACTTCTCTCTGCGTTTCTTTCTTCTAGTTTCCTGACCCAATGCTGCAGTGGTATGTATTTTCTTGACTGCGTATTGTTGTTTCTTCTGTATGTTTTGGGGTGTCTAAAAGTTTGGTTTAATCTCTGTCCTGCTGGAGTGGATTCTATGTTTTCGAAGAATTCCCTGCATTTTTTTTTTCTGTTCGTGCCTCCTCTCTGTGTTTCTTCTTTCTTTCCTCGCTTCTATTAATTTCTTTTCGTGTCTTTTCTTGTTGGGCTCATAGGGGATTTGTTCCTTTTCAACGTTTTCCTCGCCGCTATTTTGATTTTTAAACCCATTGTTGACCAATTTAATTCCTTTCCTGTTAACTGTTTTTCTATCTCCTCCTGGTATTTCTTTTTTATTCCTTTGGTTTGTAGCAGTGAGATGTTCCATGTGTCATTTGCTGTTTTGTTGTATCTTTTTTTTCTTTTTTTTTCTTTTTTTCTTCTTGTTTCTTTATTACTAGTGTTCCATATAATATTTTGTGATCTGTTTTGACGTTTGTTGCTTGTTTTGCCTTAATATTTTTGACCCTGTCCCTTATTTTTCTATCCACTAGGATATGGTCTATTTGAGGGTTGATGTTTCCTTTACTCCAGGTATTAAGGCAGGTTAGGTTCTTGCTCCATGTGTTTCTAACTGTTAGATCTAACAGATGTGCCAAGTTTTTTAGCAAGCTTCCATTATCGTTTGTCCATGTGTGAAGTAAGGTTTTTCCTATGATATTCTTGTCTTCATGTGTTTGGTCGTCCTTTCCTATATGCGCGTTGAAGTCTCCTAGTATTATTGTGTTCATTTTTCTATTCCTATTTCTTCTAGTCTCTTGGGTAATCTGTCTGAATACTCGTCCTGCCCGTTTGTCGGTGGGCACATGTAGGTACTCCTAGTATGCATATGTTTTCCTTTCCTGGTTGTTCTGCTTCATGTTTTTCTTGTGCAATAATCGCGCTATCGTAGTGATTTCTTTCGTTTCAGTGCTTTCTATATACATACTATCTCTAGTGGTGTGTTCTCTCTTCCCTGTTGGTTAGTAGGATGGAAGATTATATGCTCTCCTTCTTCTTGATGTACTATTATTGTCCTGTTTTTCATATTTGTTGTTACTGCATTTGTTTACTACTACGTTTACTACTCTTTACTGTCTTCCATTCAATAATTTCAATAATTTTCGGGTAGCTGCAATTAGGTTATTTTTATTTTATTTTACGGTGAATCATCTCGATATTTATAGGCGTGCTTCGCCATGAATTTAAATTTGCCTCGTTTTTGAGATCATTCTTAAGAGGGAAAATAGTCACAGTAGAGAAATATACACTAGACCCACTCCCTATCTACTCTATGTAGAAAAAATGGGACTTGGTTTCGTTTTTTATGCTCTAGACCAGACCGAGTGCGCAAAGACCATGCGCACAGAGGAGAATGGCGCAAGTTTTAAAATCGAGTAACGAACACCGGCGCACGGCGGCGGCGTACCGAACTAAATGTCAAATTTGTTGGTTAGGTCCTATGTTGTAATATAATCAAAGCACAAAATTCACATGATTAGGAAATAGTTTCAAAGATTAAAAACTATTGTCATGGTGTTACACGCATAATAATAATGTAATGAATCAAATAGTTCATTGAGACTTGTACGACTTCTAAAAAAAATTGCACTGGAAGCAGCTGGAGGTGTTATTAAATGAATCCCTTAATAATTTAAATAACTTGCAGTACTCATTTTCCAATCGTCTTAAACTTTTGAATACGAAAAAAAAATAACACACAACAGATAATCTTATTTTCCAACTTTTGAACAATTAGGTGTTTTCACAAATTTAAAATTCACTTTCACTGTGAATATAATGCTTTATTATAGTTAAGAACATTTGAATTATGAGAAACAGTCGAATAATACCTTAAATAGAGCCCGTTTAATTTTGTATAGAAATTTTTTCGCCAAAAACACTAACATCAATTCACTACGCACTCATGACGCCATCAGTTATATTGTGAGTGTCATTTTGTGTTATAAATACGCTATTTTGCAGATGAATTTCTTAAAGCAGCTTTTACAAATCCCGTATTAGGTAGGCGTTACTTATTTAATCACATGAAAAATGTAAATAAAGTGAATAAAATGTTGTGTTTAACAATTTTTAAACGCGATTTAAGAAACTAATATAACCGATGACGTCACCGCGCGTTTTGCGTGCTCGTTCAATTAGTAAAACTTTATGTTATTTATTTGTTGAAATTTTAATTTTATGGACGATAGAATGCTGTTTACATATCAATAAGTGCTTTAGTATAACAAGTACACTTCATTTTAAAAATACCAAAAAGGCAAATTTGCACATAGTGAAAACACCTAATATTCGCGCGCTATAATCGAGAATTAATTTGTTTCGTACTCAGTGTAGCCCACGCGTCGATGGCAAGAGTGAGGGGTTATGGACAAAAATAAGGGGAATTGACCCAACTGTAAGTATATTATTAAACCGTGAAATAATGTCACGACATCAATTTATTTCGCATGGCGTCCATAAGCGCAATGTTACATGTTGATAAAAAATGCGAACTTTGAGCGAATTAATTTCAATTTGCCTCGTTTTTGAGATCGTTCTCGAATAAGGATCAGTCATAAGTAGGCGGGTCTGCCTGGGGTAAAAAAGAGGTGATTTTGCAAATTTTGTATGCCATTGGAGTTAGCAACTGATTCTTATAGGAAAAATTTCGCTGCACAAGATTTTTTTATGAAACATTTTCCTAAACTGCGAGCTTCATGGTCAAATAAATGTTTAAACAAAATTTTTTTCGTCTTTATTTAATAAAATAAAAACGGTTTCACAGATCCGACAAAATCTTGATTCAGTCGAAATATATTTTTAATACACGTCGTTCGGCGTCAGGCACAACTCATTTTGTCAACCCGTTCATTTGTTATAGCCAAAATAAATTTCATAATTAACAAATTGATTACTCCGAAACTAATTAGGTCAGGATATTGTTTTTTTCAAAATATATGCCTATTATACCAAAGAATATACCATATTTTTTTTGGCCCGATATCTTCAATTCTTTTTGATTGTTTAAACAATTGGCATAATTTGTTAATTTGCAACTAACTTTTTTTCGAAAATTTGGTCGACTTCAAACCAACTTTAAACGATAAATGCTGATGTCGGGCATAACCCTCATAAAAGTCTGCACGAATGCAACTTTTTGCTTTTGTTTATTTAAAGTTGAAATTAATTTAGAAAATTACCAAATGGAATATCTCGGCTCTGGGTAAGCGTATCGTAATGGGGTTTTGTGCATATGAAAGTGCTTGAAAAAAGGAAAATTTTGAGACCAGAAAGACCTTGATCGGATAACCGGAACCGGAAATAAAAGTGACATTGCGTGAGAGACTCTAATTTGTTTATTAGCAACTTTTTGGATAGGAGGTTCGGTGCAAATGAAAGCTAACAAGTTTTTCCATCAACCGCAAAAAGTTCTACAAAATATATTCAGTCCCTGAAGAGTTATATGCGTTTTTGACCCTTAATAAATCTCCCGCAACGTGAAAATAGTAAGTTTTGACGCGCAATGGGGTGGCGGGTTCGATCCTCGGTGTGGGCAAATTTTTGTTGTTGTCAAATTCAGTTTTTTTCGTGTAATAAAATATTTCCTATAATAAAATAATTTTTAAATTGTAAAAAACGCTATAAATAATTATTATACTCTTCGCAAATACAAAACGATGAGTATATTCCACCGATCGGCGCATTTCTAAAACCGGTAATATTGCTCGTAGAGAAAAATTTCATATCACTGTGTTGGTGATCGAATTCTGAACGATTTTCTAAATGTCCGTCCGTCTGTCCGTTTGTCTGTCTGTCCGTCCGTCACGTTTCTTGTAAGCGCAATAACTAACTAAGAACGAAAAGTCCGATAGTATTGAAATTTGGACACCAAGTTAATGTTAGCTAGAGGAAGAACCCTATTGTCTTTTAACAAAATCGATCAATAAATAAAAAAGTTATACATTTTTTAAATTAAAAAAAATTATTTTGTAATTAAACAAAAAAATGTTTGAAAGTAATGTCAGTTACAAAAAAAAACTGCGAAGAGTATCCTACAGAATGTGCAACAATTATATGACAAGTGTAGTAAATCGGCGAAGAGTATAATGGTTAGCTTGTTTATTCTTCAGAACTTCATTAAATCCGTAACTCTCGAGCTGATGCTGTGCACTTGCTTTGTATGCTCTACATTTCTTATAGTCGAAATCATGGAACGGTTGAATACTCTAATAGTTATTAGCGTTAGTTATTAATTGTGAATATTTGTAATTAAAACAATGAAATAATAATACCATTAAAATAATGAAATCTTTTGATTATTTCTCATTTACAAATAACAAAGTGTGTTTCTTTTCATGAGACGAAAACTTTTTTCATTGAAAAAAGTGAAAAAAAATATTGCTTCTTTTTTATTTTTGGTCCTCAAATAAAGTAAAACAAGCCTTCTCTTTCACAAGAAGTAGTAAAAAAAAACAAAAACTACCGACAAACCCTCATTGGACAAGAACAATCATATGTTTGTTGCAAGACAGCCATTTATTTAATGAAAATTGCAAAAAAAATTATTTACGAAAGTTTTAAAAATTCTTCAGAAAGTAAAGACATTTGTTATCATAAAAAATACTTGGTTACAAATTTGCAAATTTGACAAAGAAAAAAATTGCCCACATCGAGGATCGAACCCCCCACCCCATTGCGCGTCAAATCTTGCTATTTTCACGTTGCGGAAGAGATCTTGTTAAGGGTCAAAAACGCGTATAACCCTTCACGGATTGAGAACTTTTCGTGGTTGATGGAAAAACTTGTTAGTTTTCATTTGCACCGAACCTCCTGTCCAAAAAGTTGTTAATAAACAAATTAGAGTCTCTCACGCAATGTCACTTTTATTTCCGGTTCCGGTTATCCGATCGAGATCTTTCTGGTCTCAAAATTTTCCTTTTTACAAGCACTTGCATATGCACAAAACCCCATTACGATACGCTTACCCAGTGCCGAGATATTCCATTTGGTAATTTGCTAAATTAATTTCAACTTTAAATAAACAAAAGCAAAAAGTTGCATTCGTGCAGACTTCTGTGTGGGTTATGCCCGACATCAATATTTATCGTTTAAAGTTGGTTTGAAGTCGATCAAACTATCGAAAAGAAAGTTATTTGCTAATTAACAAATTATGCCAATTGTTTCAACAATTAAAAAGTGTTGAAGATATCGGGCCAAAAAATATGGTATATTCTTTGGTATATAAGGCATATATTTTGAGAAAAAAAATATTCTGACCTCGCTAGTTTCGGAGTAATCAATTTGTTAATTACAAAATTTATTTTGGCTATAACAAATGAACGGTTTGAAAAAGTGAGTTATGCCTAGCGCCTAACGACGCATATTGAAAATATCTTTCGATTGCATCATGATTTTTTCGGATCCGTTAAACCGGTTTCATTTTATAAAAAAAAAAACGAAAAAAAAATTGTTTAAACAATTATTGGACCATGAAGCTCGCGGTTTAGGAAAATTTTTCATAAGAAAATCTTGTTCAGCGGAATTTTTCCTATAAGAATCCGTGACTAACTCAAATGATATAAGAACATTTTTGAGAAAAATTACAGACAGACTCGCCTCGCCTAAAGAGGGAAAATAGTAAATGGAGTTCAAATTTTATCAGAATGTTTAATATGTGAATTATTAAGTTTGCAGCAAGTTTCATGTCTTTCTTGAATAAACCTTAAGATGAATATAGAAAAACTGACAGCATCTGTACTGTTTTAACCTACCCGACCTTAAAGAGGATTAGGTACTTTAAATGGTGTAGATTTTATTCGGCAATTTCGATTTTAATTGATTTGGTTGAACCATCTAGTGTTTTAGAATTTTTACATTACTTCATTTTAAGTTTTGCATTTTATAAGAAAACAAACAATTTCGAAAGAAAAATCTATATTTAATTTTCATGGCACTTTTTCGAATACTTTGCTTTCCGAATCGGTAGCAAATATGAACGCATTGCAATTTTATTAGCTGACGACAGGGGCGCCTTTAGGCCTAGGCGCACTAGGCGCGCGCCTAGGGCCCCACTTTTCCAGGGGCCCCCATTTCCCGATTTATTGAGGTAAAAAAAGCGATGTAAAAATTGTATTTCTTTGTTATGTCGTTATTTATTTTCGCTTTACTGATAGCAATAATTATATTTACAACTATCATGAAATACATTTCTTCCCTTTTCCATATCATCCTCATCAGATCTCAATTGCAACAAAAATGACAAAATAAGAATAGTTCATGCGAGAATGTGTTCACGAACATTTGTCGTTTATTTACATTTTGTATCATTTGAACTTGAAATCATTTTATAGTTCTTCCTTTGCATTTCAATTTTTTTCATATTTCAATGTAGAAGTCTATAGGAATTTATTGTTTGTGTTTAACGTGTTGAATATTCTTGAATATTCATTTTTTTAATCTTTATTCACTGTATCACGCTGAAAAAAATATGTTCGTAATATTAATGAATCGGTTCATCGACTGAAAAGTGATGAAACCGTTTATTAATATAATGTCCGTTTACATAGTAACAATAAATGTGTACATTGTATTAATGAACATATACATTATGTCAATAAACAGATTCATAAATTCTCAATGAACACTCATTCACTGAACATATTTTTTTCAGTGTATTAAAAAAAGATACAATCAATTAACAGACCAATTTGGCAATTCCTCAGACGTTACTATTTAAGTTTCGGCAGTCAGCACGTGCCAGATGACGAATCAGCTTTTCGGTCTATTTCACATTAATGAAAATAAATCTACTGATAATGATGATGCGAAAATTCAAGAACCTGAGACAAACAATCTAGAAAACCCGAGAAAATGACTGAGAAAATTTTGATTTTGAAACCAGTGATGAGGACTGCGAACAGGAAGAACCATTAGGAAACGATTCTAGTGAATCTGGTGATGATGAACAAATAGAAAAAGAATCTGAAAATAAAGAAAATTTGGAAAAAGAGTATGAGGATGCAAAACAAGCTAATAATCAGTGCACTGCAATGATCAATGCATTAGTATCAACCTATAGAGGTGACAGAGATTCCGAGCTATCTCCAGATAAATTGCATCAATTTTTGATATATGTCGGCTTAAGTCGCCTGCTGAAATATATAAAGGACCAGTCGATAGTTCTGAAACTTGGGGAAAATGTTGTCCTGGGCCCCCTGATTAAAATTCCCTTTGACCGAATTCGATTTTTGACCTAGAGACAATTGAAACTGTGAACATCTGCGAAGGTCTGCTTAAATGTTCCATAAAAATTCTGAAAATATTCACTCATTTTTTAGAGAAAACAAACATCTTTTGTTTCTTGGTGTTTTTTTTTTTCAAAGTACAAACAGAAAAAAATAATTTTTTTGCAATTTTTTTACGGGAAAAGGAAGCACTTTGAAGAAAATGTTGAAGGGGCATAAGCTGATTATTTTTACCTAAAGAACTTGCCTGAATATTTTGGGATTTTTCTGAAGTAGAAAAAAATAAAATTTTAGGGAAATTCTTGGTCGAAATTATTTTTGTCTAAGAACTTCTGAAAACCGGTAGGCGTGTTCTTTGAACAAAAATAAGCATATTTTGTCTCTTGGTGTTTATCTTCAAAGTGCTTCCCTTTCCCGTAAAAAATCCAAAAATTATTTTTGTTTGTTTGTTATTTTTTTCCGGGAGAAGGAAGCACTTTGAAAAAAATGCCAAGAGACAAAAGATGCTTATTTTTCTTCAAGAAATGAGCATGAATATTTTCAGAATTTTTATGGAACATTTACGCAGACCTTCGAAGATGTTCACAGTTTCAGTCGCCTCTAGATCAAAAATTCGAATTCGGTCGGACTGGTGGTCAGAGAGAATTTTAATCAGGGGATCCAGGAGAATATTTTCCCCAAGTTTCAGAACATTCGACTGAAACCTATTCTTACTATAAAAAACTGCGGAGTCGTTTATTCTCAATGTGTTGCAGGCGACATTTTTTAATGTTGAAACCCTTTTGTGTATTTACTTGACCATTCCTGTCAGTAATCCCTCATGTAAACGCACTTTTTCGACGCTCAAAATAATTAATATAACTACGTACGAAGTACTTCGGGGCAACAGCGACTTCAAAATTTGTCTCTTCTGGATACTGTATCAGAGGAAACACAAAACTGTGATATCAAACGTTCAAATTGACAAGTTTGCTAACATATAAAGCCGGAAAAAAATAATATGATAATATGTATTTGTAAAAATATACTTGCCTTCAAATCTTGCATAATATTTTTTTAATCGAGGGGCCCTCAAATCTCACAGCGCCTAGGGCCCCAATTTACCTAAACGCGCCCCTGGCTGACGAAGTATTTCAGAGAACCTAAAACTTACTTTTACTTCTTGGAGCTTCCCCTGGAGCTGTAGTAAGTGGGATTATTTGGATTTAGCTGAGCGGATCTGTTGTCAACATCGGACTTCGTATAATTCGGCGTTGGATGGCTACTAGAATAGGTGGACCTAAACATACAGAAAGAGAAACATTAAGCTTCAAGGATTCCATAATGTACTGAACTATATTTAACACTGGAAATGTTAATGTTCGCGTATAGGACAAAAGTTACGAGTTTTTTCCAAGGCAATCGACATGAAAGTATCAAGGTCAGATGATGTAATACTGAGCGAGAGCCTGTTACTATGTGAGAAGCGAATGCGGTGCAGTCGGTCAGCGCCGATCGATATTCTACCGCCTGTTCAACAAAAGGCGGTACGGAGAGAGCAAATCTGGTAGCATCGAGCCGGGATGCATTAGTGCTGCTGCGGCGGGCGAATAAAGAAGCGTGTTATCATTTGTCTCGCTATTTATTCCTTGCCCTAGTGTTCATCATCAGCCGTACGATTGGCGCATAGGTAATGTTCTCGCTTGGTGCGAAAGATCCCGGGTTCAAACTCCTATGCCTGCTAAAATTTTTTTTCTTTAATTTTGTGACGATTGATATATTTTTTCGCGAATTTTTTTCTATGATTTCTTTAGGTTAGGTTAGTAGGTTCTGCTTATTAATTATATTAATTATACAAATAGTACAGGTGCACTTCCAAGTTCCGGAAAAATTTAAAAAAAATTGGAAAAACTTTTTGATTTTCGGTTTTCTTGCGCTAGCGGCTAAGATAATGAAAATACAGAAAAAAGCTTTCCACGAAATTTGTAGCTCATCTCTTTCTCTACCAAAAAGGTCTTTACAAATTTTCGTCTTACTTAAGCCGTTTAGGAACAGTTTTCCACTTATAGTTTTGAGCCGCTCCGAAATGCGCGGAAAATGAGAATTCTCTGGGAGTTTCGTACGACCGGACACATCGATCGATAATTCTTACTATTCAGAGCCACCAAAAAAATGAAAACAACATAAAATGTAGAGAAAAGTCTCAGCTTTAATGTGGAACTAATCACAAAATTCATACAAAATTTTATCATAGAGAAAAATGTGTTAGAAGATGGCTTAGTAAACAGTTGATTTATTCATATTTTTGAGTTTTATGCATCCTGCCTATTTCTCCCGTAACAATGGGTGCTTTTTCACTGCATGGATTCGATTCCATGCACTTTAACCTATTTCGTGAAAATTTCGTTGAAGAATGTTAAGAAACAAATAAGTTGTACTTATATGTTTTACTGTTTACTTGTGCATTATCTGAACATATATGAATAATTTAGACAAGTACTGCACGCATTTAAAAAACTGTAAAGTCATTCGAAAGAATATCTTTTATTGTACTTATAAAATTAAGACTGTGCTATTATTACTAATTAAGGTATAGCGAATTGAACTCCAAAATTTGGAGGTGATTGATCAATGAGAAATATACCCTCTACTTTGATCGCAAGGCATATTTTTCCAACAAAAGTAATTGCAATAAAATGTTAATTGGATTAATATATCATTATATAAGAATATACAAGCAAAATGAATTATCATTCTAACGACTCCCGGCAAAGAAATGAATAAATCTGTGGATCAACTGTACAAAGTTTTCTAAGCCATCTTCTGACACTTTTTCTCTATGATAAAATTTTTTATGAATTTCGTGATTAGTTCCACATTAAAGCTGAGATTTTTCTCTACATTTCATGTTATTTTCATTTTTTTATGGGCTCTGAATAGTAATAATTATCGATCGATGAGCCCGGTCGTACGAAAATCTCGGGGAATTCTCATTTTTCGCGCATTTCGAAGCGGCTTAAAACTAGAACTGGAAAACTCGATTTATCTTCTAAACGGCTTAAGTAAATTTGTAAAGACTGTTTTAATAGAGAAAGAGGCGAGCTGCAACTTATATTGGGAACTTTTTTCTCTATTTCATTATTTTGGACGCTAGAGCAAAAAAACCGAAAATCAAAAAGTTTTTCCAAATTTTTTAAAATTTGCCCGGAACTTGGAAGTGCAAAGAATGCATCATCTCATTCTCCAAGTTCTTACCTACTTAAATCCTAGAGATGATCCTTTTATTAATTTTTGTTACCCTAAATGGCTAATTTGCCTCTACTAAAATTCATTTTAGGATTTTAATTTGCTAGCATAACCAGAATTCACGTTATCGAAAGAATGCAAAGATTTCATTAATATTTTTACACATACCTAGTTTTTCTTTTAGTTCTCATAGATAGTAGATAGTAGATAGCTTTTTTCTGCTGTTTGCAAAATCCTATACAGAATTATGTTTCAATACAATTAAAAGCAATCAAATAATAATTCATTTTTAAACTATGCGTGTTATTCAATCAATAATGTAAATAACTAACACAAAGTAACACAAATGTTATACAAAATTTAAGAAAATTAATTACCTTGCGCCCTCGGAAGGTGTACCACTAAACCCACGACTTTGCCAGAAAGAAGAATTGTTGGAATTCAGTTGATTAGAACGATTGTTGTCCATATCGGTCGAATGCTTAGTTGCCAAAGTAAAAACGCAGAAGTGCTAATATCTAACTGTTGACTTGCTTACGTGATGCAAAACCTTTTATACTTCTTTCGCGGGGAATCCCTTGTACGAGCAAATTACTCAAGAGATGTTATCAAGAGAGCGTAAGCAATATTTTTTAATATTTTTGGAAATTTTCCATTCTGTGATTTATGTGTTATAATCAGGGCCGGTTTTAAGCAATTCTTATGGGGGGGTGTGAAATTGTTATAATGCCTGGTCCTCTGTTTTATTTATATATGAAGGTCATTTAATTTTTGGGATACAAAAAAATGTAAATCTGATTAAAGAAAAAAACCTTTATTTGAAAGTAAAATGCAAAATATAAAAGATACAAAACGGTTATTCCTTATGTTTGTTGGATATTTTACCACTGTGAAATATGTAAAAATATTGATGAAAAAAACCTCTGCGCCAAAAGGATCAGACAGGGAGTGGATGGTTCTTTTAATATTTTTAGTACAAAATGTCTCACACTAGTCACACCTAAAAATATATAAACTGAAAGAAAATTGTTAAATAATAATGAAGTAAATTAAATCGAAGGCTGTTAACGTTTCGGAAACCATTCCTTTTTCCGTTATCAAAACTTTCAGTTGTGTGACATTTTGTGCTAGAATGATTAAAAACCAGCCTCTCTCTGTCTGATCCTTTTGGCGCAGAGGTTTTTTCATCAAAATTTTTACATATTTTTACAGTGGTAACATACCCAACAAACATAATAAATGAATATTGCCACAAATTAATTATAAATAAAACGGATATATTATTATACAACTTGATTTTTTCTTAAGCAACTTTAACTCTTCTTTCTTTTAAAGCGGCCCATCGTACAACTAAAATGTTGAAAGGTATTTATTCCAGTATATCCCTCTCTAATGATAAGATTAATAATGAGTCTAAACGTGAATCGGTCATTGTTGTTCTAACAAAATTTTTTACGAGTTTTAGTTTGTTGAAACTCCTTTCATTTGAAGCCACACTCGCCGGCACCGTTTGAATTAAAGTACATAATTTGTAACACAATGGTAGAATGATCGTTAGTTCATAAGCCTTTTCAACAATTTTATCTAGAGATGTAAGTTCTCGACATTGGTCGCTAAATATTTCTAATTCAGCCTGAAGGCCCTCTAAGTCTACATGGTTATCTGGAAGTAACTTTACTGCTGCCTCTACCAGTTCTAAACTGCAATTGTGTCGACTTACTTCCGCGGAAACTCGCGGTGTTGTACTTTTGATGAATCGAAGTGTCCTGTTCTCCTGTTTATTATATTATTACATTTCCAGCAATTATGACAGGATACTATAGATGCAATATACTCGTGATCAACGCTAGAGACTAGAACAAGCAGATTTGGCATCGCTGTTGCGAGCTGCTGTGTTTAGAGGATGATTTTAAGTCAAATATAAGATACAAGATAGGGGTTGCTCGACAAGTAATAATTATTTATGACATTGAGTTTCTATTATTTTTAGTTTTTCTATGATTTTATGTATATAATTGCCGAACGCTGAAAGTGCCGAATGGTAAACTATTTGCCGAATTGGCTTCAAACTTGGGGGGGGTGACACCCCCCCCCTATACTCCCCCCCCTATATCCGGCCCTTGTTATAATAGCCCAGGCGGTGTAGCTAATTTTGTTTATATATCTCAAGCATGTTCGGAGGCAGAGGATTTATTTTTTTATGAATTCACTGAAGTGTAATTAATAAGATCATCTACAGTTTGCATGATTTCCAGACCGTCAACATCAAAAACTTTTTTCTTCGATACTTTTTCAAAATTCGATGCATGGGAAAATAACAAATATTTTCAAACGATACATTTTAAAGCAAAAAATGTCTCTACAAACATTTGTTTGTAAGTCTCAGGATTTCCGTAAAGAATTACACAGGTGTACGAAAAAAAAGGTTGTGATCTGGCGATTTAGACCATGATTCTTTATGTATTTTAGGGTGCTGAAACAGAATTTTCAATTTAAAAAATTTTCTACCGCGTAAATTTCGAATAAATCCCGGTTTTTTCTGTCAAAACCGTATTTGGCAATAGAGACCAGGATATACTCGAAATCTACGCGGTAGAAAATTTTTATTATTGAAAATACTACTGGGCGCATAATATAGGACCCATCTTACGAAAAACGTATCTAGAGCGGCAGATCTGTCTAGGCCGTTGCGCCGGCCTTGTAACCGTACCGTTCGCATATTTACAGACACTGACGTATGTTAACACCAGGGTGTTAAAATCACTAAGCTTTAGCACAAACGGTACATTTACGCATGCTAGTTGATGTTGACACTCGTAGATTACATTACTAGGTACCTATGCGATAAGGATTAATTTATTTAAGTTATTAATATGACAATAAACAATAAAACGCTGCTGAAATATCGGAAATATATTTTTTAATACCAATGATAAAATATTTGACGTATATTTTAAAGCAGTCATTTAATGAGCGGACCCATGCCTTTGTATAGGGTTCGGTTGGTTTTGAGCACATAACCCTCTACTGGGGTTCTTTTTGTTCTTATTGCTACCTTTGTTTTAGACGGCCGTCCATGCTGAATCCTCCCCGACCCGCAAAGTAACCCTTCACGATGTTTCCTTCTGCTGATGGTAGTTGGTTGGACTTTAATTTTTCTGCCTATAACTAGGGGCTGTTTATACACTGACATGCAAAAATTTTAAAAATCTGATGGAGTTTCGATTTGGTTTAGTTTATTGTTAACAACTCCTAGCATTTTCTTCATATGACTGTTTTGATTGGAAGTAATTTAATAAATGATAACCAACGGTACACTAGCGCACATACCACTAACTGCATCACCACGCGAGATCAAGGCACAAGGGTCAAAATTTGCGCATCAAGCGCTTGCATATTTTAATACTAGTGTCAACATCCATTAGCGTAGGTACGTAAATGTACTGTTGGCGCAAAACCCTAGTGATTTTAACACTCTGGTGTCAACATCCATTAGCATACGTAAATGTAAAGCTTGTGCAAAAGCTTAGTGATTTCAACACCCTGGTGTTAACATACGTTAGTATCTGTAAATATGCGTACCGTTCACTCAACGCCATGCTATTAGGGATATCAGGTTTCAATAACAATCCAAGTATCTCGAAACTAAAATATGAACATAAACACTCCTAAATTTAATGGTCTCTTGTGATACATGCCGACACTGCCATATCGTATGCCACTTAGTTTGCATAACTAGCGTTATTTCTTACAGAACACCGTCACTTTCAAATTAACATTAAAAAAACAAAATAACCCAATAAAACATGGACTAGCTCAAGTCGATCGTATGGACAAATATATTTAAAATTATGTAAATAAAATTATCAAACACATCTATGTATGATACAAAAAAGTGCAGTAGAAAAGCACTATACAGGGTGTTCTACAAGCATTATGACAAAGTTTGACAGATGATAGCTGGGTTAATCTAAAAAAATTTCATCACTGAACATGGGTCCAATTACAATGAACCCAAGTGATATTATTAAATTTGATAAAAGTTTTTATTTTTTTAAATTTTATTACTAATCGCTTATGCAAATGCTGAAAATACCTATCATTCTAGCCATCCATCCTTGGATTCCAAGAGCCAGTATAGTTGCATCTGGTATTTTCAATACGCTTAAGATACTTGCGAAAGATGCAGGATCTGTGAATTTTTAAATTGAAAATTCTGTTTCAGCACCCAAAAGTACATAAGGAATCATGATCTAGATCGCTAGAACACAACCTTTTTTTTTGGTATTTACAAAAGTTTTAATTACGAGAAAATGACAAGAGATACGAATAATACGCAAGAGGGTAATTTTGTTTAAAATAAAAAGTGGATCTGGAAAAACTTTTTTGAAATTTTTTAGCGCCCTGTAGTTTGGAAACGAAAACCTGTAGAGCATAACTCCATATGAAAAAAATCTATTTTTTTTTACTAAAACTAAAATTCACCGTTTAATTTATTCCCAACCTTTATGTTACACCCTGTATACTCTACCAATTGTCTCTAGAACCACCTAGCAAAGACCAGAACCTTCCGCGGCAATCTAGAGTAATGTAGAAATGTCGATCCTCCATAAGTTTCTAGAAAACGTACCACCAGTGTCTCAGAGATGGCGCACACTACAGGCTTTGATGGTACTGCAGTTACAGTTGCCTACTACCATTGCTACTTAATTTTGGCTAATACTCATGAGCCACAAGCCCCTAGGCACATTTTTTTTCATTATTTATTCTTTTTAGACGGTCCAATACTGGCGGTCCTAAGGAAGGACCATGATGGCCATGACCCAGAATGCTGATCATGACGAAAACTGATAAATATGATTACTAATTGACTCCAATTCCAATTGTTAAATTACAGAGAAAATCAATTAAATCATTTTTTGTTACAAAAGTTGGAGAAATTTTTTTTTTTTTGGATTTAGCAAAAAAAAATCGACAGCTACTGGAAGCGGCTGGAACCTCCCCACCCGGTTGAAATTAGTGATGGACTGCTAAACAGCAGTCTGCTACTTTTTAACTGTAATTTGATTCGTAGCAGTAGCAAATGCTACGAGCTCTGATAGTCAATTCAAATCAGCCGCCATGACATGCCTTTAAATCATGTAATATGACCCACCCATATTTATCTAATTTACGACGTCGTATGTGTTCACCGCCAAAACAGCAATAGAATTATTTATATTTCATTTAAAACTAGTGACCAATCCTCAAACTCTGAATAATTATAAACACCTAATATATGATGATATTTAATCATATAACATTTTCCACAATTATTAATAAAGTTTATAATGAAAAAAGAAAGAAAAAAAACCGCACTGTGTTGGGGTCGAACGGTCGATCTCTTGATATGTAAGTAGACGCAAATCAAATCAAATCAAGAACACATTTATTAAAAATTAAGAGCAATCTGTCCCACCCGAACACCCATGTCCGAACATCTACAGCGATAAATGCCATGCAACTTGTAAAGCTGGACGGAGTGCGGTCAGGTAGGATTACAAAAAATTATTAACTAATACCAACTCCTTTTACAAAAAGTAAATTAAAAGGCAAATAAAAATTAAGGCTTATCTAACTGTGTAAATTTAAAATAATTTGTAAATATATAAGTAGTATAAAGGTATAAAATATTACTAAAATTGGTTTTACGGGAAAATTATTAACCAAAAAACCCGTTTCAGGAAATTCAACAAGAGCGAGGTATGGCTATACCATTTAAAAATTAATCAAAAATATGATTAGGAAGAACAAAATTTCGACAAAAGACAAAAATTACAAAAGATGGAAAATTGTGTCAGATAGCAATTAAAGGAGAAGAAAGAGTTTTGGCTGTTGCCGAAAGATGGGCAACGCTTGGTATGGTAATTTGTGTTTAATGCGAAATGGTGCATTTTGCTCTCTGATTTGTGTGATGTTGTTTGTAAGCGGACTATCACCAAGCTTGAATTAATAAAATTTCTGTGATGTAGTTTTGATGTAGTCCACTAGTGGTGTTATGTCGTTACAACGCTCATGTAAATCTCTGATGGAGGTGTATCTAGAAGAATTTGAGATGAGGCGTAAAAATTTGTTCCCTAAAACAGTAAATTTTTTTATTGTCGTGGCCGACGCGCTGCACCACGCCGGCCCCGCGTATGTAAGAGCCGGCCTCACAATAACTGGATATAACAATTTTTTATTTTGTCTGTTAAGTTTGCTATTCCTAGCTAGGAGCGGGTACGGAGTAAGTCGACGCTTTAGCCCACTCGACCACTGAAAACTTACGACACAGTTTTACATATGTTGATAGTATAGAGACATTGAATTCTGTTTGTTCTCTATACAATAATTTGTATAAAAAAATGTAGGTACATAAAAAAGGTGCAAGTGTGATATACCGTTGAAATCGGAATTTTAACTGCTTTCCAATGGTTAGATTACAAATTGTAAGTAATAATAAAATAAACAAGTTGTTGTGCCAAAATGGCACTAAACGTAATCCGATCTCAACCAAAACCTTTTCCGACCTTCTAGAGCACTAAAGAAACCCTCATGCAAAGTTTCATCCAAATCCGTGCAGTAGTTTCACGCTAGCGTGCTAACACACATACACACAGACAGACATTTTTCAAAAACCACTTTTTTAGATTCCTGGGACCTCAAAACGTAAAGATTGGATGTTATCTCAATTTTCGATTTTGGACCAATTTTAGTAACCTCCCACAATTTTATTGTGGGAGGTTAATAGAGAAAATTATTGAGGAATAATCAAAAATAAAAATTTGTCTATTAAAAATATTAATTTCTAAACTTCGAATTTTTCTGATAACCTACAATCTGATTTTACAAGAATATAAATAGCTATAGAATGAAATTATTTACAAAACACCTATCTATAAATATTTGAAGTGACTTGGATTCGGTCTTCATCAATCAACAATGAAAATCAATATCTAATCTTTGTTCTAACATAATAGCCGACACTGGTTATACAAGGCACCAAAAAGTTCTAAAATGAATTTATTTCCAAAAAGTATTCATCCCGAAATTTTTTTGAAGTACAAAAATTACTCACTTTTTCCACTCGCTTACACCTTGAAACACTTTTCGCCGTTGTTGTTGTGATTTTTATAATTTAAAACATTTTCTGAATAATATGTACTTTTTGTACATAAATTCATTTTAAGTTCGTTGTGTCTTATTGTATAACCAGATGAAGTTGAGGCGAGCACCTCAGGAAACCACACTCCTGGGGTGCCAAACTGATAGCTCAAATATTTTTTTTTCTTAATTTCATACAATAAAAAACCTGGATAATGGGTAAGTATAACTAACCCTTTATCTGTTTCAGCCCGATCTGCAAGCCACACCGCAAGGAGACAATGACCAAAACCATCCAATTGCCCGATCCCGGGGGTACCAAGCAAACAACCAGCTCGGTACCCTTACCCTAGCCCGTGCCGGCCTCTGACGCTAAGAAAGCGTCTCTGGCCGAACACAATCCAGAACTACACAGTTCACACTTCCTTCCGACGAAATCGGAGCACATGATGCCAATTGGCACCCTGGGCTTCCGACTAGTCAACACCCCCCAAATCCCTTTCAAACTCCGAGAGGGCTCGGTAACAGCCGTTCCCTCTCACGACATACGAAAGACGCTCCCGGGAGCCTATACATGCCAGCGAAGAGAGAAGACCAAGACAGAAGAGCGCCAGAAGAAACGACCCAGCTGGCAGGGTCCAACAGCCAGGACCAGGGGAGGTTTGCTAACATCGCCAATACCGTCCGCATTTGCGGGGATGCGGGGGGGATAGGCGAAAAAGCAGGCCCACCCCTTACGAGGCCGGTCCAGGTCTACAGCGATGATTGGGGCAAAGAGCTCAAGCTCGGCCCTTAATCATCCGAGACCGTCATCATTAGTCAAGAATATTGGCGCGATACAATAAAAATAAATATTAACTGTACCTAAGTTAGGACAGGATTTTAATAGGTAAATAATTATTATTTATGGGCAACATCTTGAGGTAAAGTCAATTTCATGGCCCTTTTTAAAATGTATTTTATTTTGTGTAGCTGATTTTTTTGCCATCATGTCACGTTATATTTCGAGAGAATGAAAATGTCGAATTCCAAAAAATCTAGAGCTTACAGAGCAAAACTACCTACAGATTTCAACTCGGCGCCTTCAAATTAAGTAAAATAATGAAAATAATGAATCTGAATCTGAGGTCAGTCGACCTCATTTCAAGGTCATTTGAAGGTCAAACAGTAAAAAAAAAAACTTCCAAAAAATCTGAAAAGATTCATGGACATGTTTTGGTGGTCGCTGAATTCGAATCCGGTGGGATTTTGAGGGATGATGCATGGGAAATTTTGGTAACATAACCTGAGAAATGTAAGATTTTATGAAAAATTGAAATATTAACTGTTGTTAATATTATATCGGCACAAAATTTGGCTCTACGGGTTTTGGAAGGTGCTGATTCGAATTGAAAAGTTCGTTTCTGATGACACCAAAGTGTTGAAATTAGGGGATGAGGGTGAAAAAGTGCAAATATATAATGTTTTTTATCTAAATGTTAGGTATCCACTTAAAATCTAAGTTCAATTTTAAATTCGTGTTCATTACTTGGTAAATATATAGATATATGAAAAAAAAAGTAGTCAAATAGACAGCCTGGATTCCACTTATTTACCTGAATTCTGCAGTCATTTTACAAAGAATCTTTTCTGGTATAAATATCATTAATGCATAACATGGTAACAATCTCAATCTGCGAAATGCACAATTGTGCCGGAGAACTAGAATACCTGCCTTGAGATGACCTTGAATGACCTCGGGGATGCATGCAAAGTAAAAATAAACACCGGATTCGAATTCAGCGACCACCAAAACATGTCCATGAATTTTTTTAGATTTTTTGGAAGGTTTTTGACCGCTTGACCTTCAAATGACCATGAAAATGACCTTGAGATGAGGTCGACTGACCTCAGATTCAGATTCAGGGTCCTCGGAAACAAACGTATGAATTTTTTCAGATTTTTCGGATGGTACTTAGCATTTTTGTCTCAAAATCCCCTCAAATGACCTTGAGATGAGCTTGAATGGCCTCGAGGATGCATGCCAAGTAAAAACAAACACCGGACTCGGATTCAGTGACCTCAAAAACATGAATTTTTCAGATTTTTTGGAAGGTTATTTGACCGTTTGACCTTCATATGACGTTAAACTTGACGTGATGGAACCTAACCGACCCGCTCATCGTAATCAGCGACCCCAAAAACCCTAGGATACCATTTCCGATGCCCGTGCACAAGCCTAGATAAAATGTCGAGCTGTGTAATTTTTTAGATATATCGCCAACAGACAGACAGACTGACGGAGTTGAAAGACATTCCTTTTCAGACACGATCTGAAACGTGAAAATTCGAAGAAATCTCGAAACGTGATTTTTTAAATCTAAAATGTCGTATGTTTTATATCAGGTTATATACATGGAACCAACAAATTTATTACCCTAAGAAAAGATTTACCGTTATATCATGAAAACGAAAGATTTCACCGAACAAGCTTCAAATAAAAATTCTGGTTAAAGCATTTTTTTTACAATGAAAGATGTAGAGCGCGTTGAGAGTTGGTTTTATCTTTGAACATTCATAGAGTATCCTTTTCTATAAAATAAATTAGATGAGTATTAAATTTTTAAAAAAATACTATTGCTTTAAACATAAAAAATTACATCTTCAAGACTAAGAGAAATCGGAAAAATGGTATAGAGGATTCCCACAGGTACACTCTGGGACTCCCCTGAATTCGTATATACAAATGGCATTCTGACGTTCCTAATCAATGTATAATTAGGTACACGTGTATGATACGCAGTTAGCAACAGAATTACTAATTAATTCAAACTATTTTTATTAAAAATAAACATTATGATACTAATCAAACCTAAATTATTTGTAGGGAAATTGTCTTACTATAGCATTTTTTTCGCAGAAACGTAAATATTACTATATTGTTCAAAATTGTTTTCTTTTGCAGTTTTCTCCAAAGTTGAAAAGTATTTGAAAGTCAATAAACGCAAATTAAATCCAAGTAAAACAAAAGCAATGGTGATTACAAATAGGTTTAGAAGTAATAACATAAATTGTAATAATATTAATCTTCACTAATTGAAGTAGTCAAACAAATTTTTAAATGGATTATTGGCGTAAATTACGCAGTCAGGAAATAGTGACAAGCTCGTTTCGGAAAGCAAATTTTCAAAAAATTCATGGGGCGGTTTTGCCATAAAAACCAGCAAACACATTCTTTAGATTTATAAGTAAGAGACCGACCCAATATAATGTACATTAAAAAAAATGGCCAATTTCCAAACTTGAGAATATTTTCTATAAACCAAATTGAAAATAAGTGTTACAAAAGCTCTGTCTAATAGTAATCGTAAAAAAATCAAATATTTTGTTATAGGTTATGGGTTTAGAATGTCATGTCATGAAATGTCGAGATTTATACTTTTTTGTGTGTACGTTTTCTCTGAAACAGTTTGAAATTTTTACTCGTTTGGTACACGTATGTATTATAACATGATCTGGAACTAAATTATATTTTGAGCTTACTCCGGTGAAGGGTTGGGGGTTAAGAAAAAAATAAGTAGATAATAATAATAATACTCTTTATTTAAGTAGACATACATTGCATGAATACAAAAAACGTCACAGTAATATAGAATAAAATAATAGTTTTTAAAAATTTAGATGAAAACCTAATCACAAGATTTTATTAACGTAAGTATGGGGAGCTACCAACAACAAATATATTGATAACCTAGTCAACATAAATTCTCTGATGTAAATGTAATATTTATTATAAAATTAATCAAATATTTTTTTTAAGAAAAGAGTAAGAAAAATACGACATACGAAAAAAAAATATACATAAAACAGTGATATAATATTTATCACCAGTGTTAAAGGGCAATGCTAAAAAATTCTTGCAGACTGTAAATTGCACTTTTTTAATTTAAACAATTTTAAACCAGCCATTGCTTTCAAATAATGGGCTTGTTCCATGATATTATTTTTATATGGTTTTTATACTTTTTCATATAGTACTCGATATTCTCATTATACACTTAAAATTTCGTATTATTAACTTTTTCCGTTCTCGAGATATAAGGAGTTGAAATTAGTAATAGTTGCAAAAACCGAGCGCTCATTTGTGACGTAACTATACGCAAGTGACGTAAGAAAAATGGCTTTCTGGGATCTTTCAAATTTAACCTGAAAAGTCGAAAAACGTGCAATTTTAAACGCTGGTAACTAAATAAATACGTCGAGTGGAAGTTCGTTCTAAGTGTCTACGGAAAGAAGAAGGTCGGCGAATCGTAAATTGCAGGGTCAAAATCGAAAATTCGTCCCGGCAGGACGAGAGAAAATTGTAATTTTTTGACATTTCACCAAATTCTACTCCCCTACTGTCAAATAATATACAAAAACAAACAATACTTCGAAAACACTTATAATTATAGCAAGTAAGGAGCATCAAGTCTATTGAGATCACCGAGTCTATGCGTATAGTGACGTAGCGCCTGGCCACGCCCCATTTTCGTGAGATGGAGATTTGTATTAGTTTTTAAGATACCAAACGTGCGAATAAGATTCTGATATTTTGCAGATCCATTAATTTATACTTGCACTTTCGATTTATGAAATAAAAAAAAATTCCGAACAAGCCCATTAGGGTGATGATTGTATATATCTCAATAGGCATAAATGTCACATCATTGGCAATAAAATGTCATTCGTGTGTCTTAAGTTATATTGTATTTGGTGTATATACTAGATTTTTTTGACATTCTCGTGGTCTCAGTCATGTCAACACAAATCATTCAACAAACACAGTGAAGCAGCAGTCTAAATCAGGAATTATGTTCTCCAAGATTTAGGCTAGGCGCGCACGGGTGAATTTTGTCACGCAACTGTTTTGTCACGTACCTCGGAGTCCATAGTCCATCGAGTCGTATGGAGATGCGCTCACGAGCGACGTGACTGTCACATCACTTTTTACGAATATTCTGATCTTTGGGCACTAAAAAAAATATTTTGCTTGGAGTTGCCCGTGACGTGTTTTTGCATATAGCAATATTTGTATGTATGTATCTTTTAAGATGTCTACAAGCTTTACATCGAACTCAGCTGCGTGTTCACAATAACACCACATGTAAAACTGAATTAGCCGCGAGGCGAGCGTATACTGTGACGTCACGACCATCATAACCAATCATGAATCGTTACAGAACACGACTAGAGGGGCGTTCCGACGAAGTTAATTAAGTATTAAGTTTTTCGATTTCTTACTGCTTCATTATTGTGTCTGTTATTGACAATTTTTAAGACAATTGGAGAAGTCAAGTTCCTGATTAATGTATTAAAATTCATTTTTTTGTCCGTCCTAATGGCAAACATACCTACATACGCTTGATTAGTTAGTCTTTTATACATTTTGAACAGTTTTCTTTAGGGTAGTCCTCAGCAAGAAATATCCGTAACAACGTCTAGTAAAGATAGCAAATCGTTAATATATGTATTAACTGAGCATATTAACCTGGTTTTCACTTAGGTAAGTACAAGGGAAATTCGGGGGATCCCCTTTCTATCCACAGGGTGACTTGTATTACAAACACCACCAGGGGAATCCCTGATTTGCTTGAATCTAGCATATAAGAGTCCCCTAACGTTATAGAAGAAGACACTGTAAGTTCAGAAGCGACCATTCGAAATATCATCTCGCAACATTGTCGTGTCTTCGTGTAAATAAAAGCGTTTTTAGTTCTGCTATAAATATGGATAGATATAATCAGAATAACTACGCAAACCAAAATAACTCAAATAATAGTTCTTATTGGAGTTCGAGAAATATGGAGAAACCTTCAGGTTGGCAAGGTATTGTTTTGATTAAGAAAACTTTGATTTTTATGTTGGCGTAATCAAAATATTTTTATAGCTTCGAAAAGTTCATCAGGCATGTCAAAGCAAGAGCAGGATAACCGATCTAGACAGATGAATTCTAATCATGAAGCCTTCCACAAGTCCAGGGGTCAAAAATAATGCAGGTAAGTTTTTTAAATAATTTTAAAATCTTTTAGAGCGTATTTAAATTTTGCCATAAAGTGTTACGTATAACTTTAAGCTTATTAAATTATCTTGAATGTGAAACGTGAGACATCCAATTTAATCGAAAATAGACCAAGATCTCATTTTTTTAAGTTTAGAATTTCTTTTGCCTTCTTTCTAAAAGTCAAATTTAAGGATTTACAAAGAAATGTTCATTACAAAGTTGAAAGGTATTCAATTCCCTACAATTCGGTTCTTAGTACAACCCTTACGATAAAAATTGACCTACTATACGATTCAAATGTATTGACCCCTCAATTTAACCGCGAATATCTTAGAAACATAGGAGCAGAAAAAAAATAAAAAATTATGTGTTCATTATGAGTCTATTCTAAATCAATCACTGAAATTTGAATAATGTACATTAACACTTTTCAAGTTCTGCTAAATTATATTGAAACATGTCCTACTTTTTAAGGAAAATTTGACCATACCAGTTTTAAATCCATTATATCTTGGAAAATATGCATACTATGTAAATAATATTTTAGACACCGATATACCACGGCATTTTGTACGACAATTTTTTCATAATTTTTTATTTTAAAATGTTGCAGTTATTCTCAAAAATGTGACGATGGTGATGATTTGAACAAAATTTTATCACCAAAATAAATGAAAATTTTCTTTTCATTGTTCAAATTTAATATTTCCACATTTCATGGCATTCTAAACCTATTTAAAAAAAAATGCTTTTGAATTCTTTTTACCAATATTTTTGAAAAAATTTTTACCACTAAAATAGATGGATTTTTTTTTTGTTCAAATATAAAATTTCCACGTCTCATAGCGTTCTAAATCTATTAAAAAAAAAATTTCGAAAACTTTTTTATCATTTTTGAAAAAATTTTACCACTAAAATAGATGGAACATGTTTTTTTCTTCAAATTCAAAATTTCCACGTTTTCATGGCATTCTAAACCTATTCAAACAAATTTAAACAATTTTTTGAAATGTTTAAAAAAAATTTTGAAACATTTTTTAATTTACTTATAACTACTTACTGTAGAATAGATAAAAAAAATTTTTTGCTCAAATTTTAAATTTCCACGTTTCATGACATTCCAAACCTATCTCGGAAAAGGAATTTGCAACATTTTTTTACCATTTTGGAAAAAAATTTACCAGTAGAATAGATGGAAAAAAAATTTTTTGCTCAAATTTAAAATTTTCAAATTTTATGACATTCTAAATTTATTTCGGAAATAAAAATTTTGAACATTTTTTTCACCATTTTTGAAAAGTTTTTTACCACTAAAATAGATGGAAACATATTTTTTCTTTGCTCAAATTTAAAATTTTCACGTTTCATCGCATTCTAAACCTATTTAAAAAAAAATTACTACTACTATAGAATAGAAGGAAACTTTCCTTTTTGCTCAAATTTAAAATTCCCTCGTTTCATCATGACATTCTAAACCTATTTCAGAAGAAAAAAATTTAGAACATTTTTTTAACGACATTTTTGAAAAATTTCAAAAAAAATGAACTTTTTAACCACCACTATACTTACTTCTACTCCAGTACATGAATGTGAAATTGAAAATGTGACAGATGGCAATAATATTTGGCATATGCACCTACTATACTTTTATTGAAAAATGTACAGACAAGGAATAATTCAGTCATGGTGAGCATTTGTAAAGGTATTTGCCTAAACCTTCCATATTTGGCACCTGTTATTTAGTATTGAACTTTTGCTGTTGGATGAGCACTCTATATTTTTTTGACCAAAACTTATTAGGTTTTCTTTGTAATAATAGTGATAACTATATTCCGATTATTATTTTCAATGCCATTTCGTAATTACTAATTTTTTAGAGTGACCGCCATTCCCAAATAAAGTGGGAAGTTCTGTGTAAATACCTTTACCGATTTTTTTTTACTACTATACCAAGAGTAAATGGTGGAAAGAATTTGTTTTGCTTAAATTTAAAATTTCCACGTTTCATGACATTCCAAACCTATTTCAGAAAAAAAAATTTCAAAACTTTTTGAAAATTTTCTTACTGGTAGAAAAACGAAAATTTTTTCGCTCAAATTTAATATTTCAACGTTTCATGACATTCTAAATTTATTTCATAAAAAAATTTTTCAAAGGGAAAAATTTGAACAAAAATTTTTTTAAATACCTATTTTAAAATATATTTTTACTAATAGAATATGATGGCAAAAAATTTTTGCTCAAATTTAAAATTTCCGCTTTTCATGACATTCTAAACTTATTTCACAAAAAAAAATTTCAAAAGCAAACTTTAAAAAAAAATGTTTTTACTACTATGCCAAGAATAAATGGTGGAAAAAATCGTTTTTGCTCAAATTAAAAATTTTCACGTTTCTTGGCATTCTAAATCTATTTCAGAAAAAAAAAAAAAAATTTTTGAATTTTTTTTTACCAGTACAAAGATTGGGAAATTTTCTTTGCTCAAATTTAAATTTTCCACGTTTCATCACATTCTAAATTTATTTCATAAAATTTTGTCAAAGAAAAATTTTTAAAACATTTTAAAATAAATTTCTACTAATAGAGTATATGATGGAAAAATGTTTTCAAATTTAAAATTTCCACGTTTCATGACATTTTAAACTTATTTCAGAAAAAAAAACTTCAGAAGCAAAAATATTTTGAATTTTTTTTACTACTATACCAAGAATAACTGTTGGAAACATTTAAATTTAAAAAAAAATGTTTCTACGCCGTAACGGTAAAACTTTGTTACCTATCACCTCCTTCAAATAGGTATGACAGACATTTTCGGCCGAGTAGAGGTCGTCATACCAGGTTTTTCTGAAATAGCATGAAATTTTCTAACAAAAGCTCTAATTGAAATCAATTTCCGCGATAACGGTAAAACATTATTATTTTTTAATAATAATTAATTTAATTAAAAATACTTCCTGTTAGAGAAACCTCGTCATACCGGGCTCATTTTGTACGTATGCGTATGGCTTTCTACAGTTAATTTTCACTAGAATTTTTAAAATCCGCGGTGACGACATTTTCAATGTCACCGGCTCTTGGGCTAATTGGTTGCTTTTTTTTGCAAAACTGTTAGTTAGATACGAAAGCATAGAAAGGCCACGCTATACAATTTTTTTTTCTAACTCAGAATTCACAATTGCTAGTCGGAATTCACAATTCTATCTCGGAATTCACGTAATCAAATACTAAAGTTAATAGTATCAATCCTAATATAAACGTGTTTTCCGCAGTAGTTAAGAGAGGTGTAGCCAGGGCCGGATTTTGGAATTTTCCGCCTGTAGGCAGATCTGAATCTGACGCCCTTTTTCAGACAAAAACCGAAGTGGGCATTTAAACGTGTATGTGTATATTTTTCATTATAAATCGCAAAACGGATAATAATTATTTTGTCATCATTCTTTAAGTCATCTAATCTTTTGGTGGCATGCCGCCAGGGCCATCGAGAGAAAATCGGAGCCCGGGGGGTAGTAAACATACGACTCCCACCAATCCTCAATATAAATTTCGAAGAGCAAGGGGTGGCTTTCATAATAATAACGGGGAGTATTCCCAAGAATTGGATATTTTTCTCGGTGAAAATTTTGAGGGAGCGGGGGCTGACATTCCTTAAAATCTTAAAATTAAATATGTATTTTGTTAACCATTTTGACAAACAGCGGGTAATACTCCTCAAAATTATATATCTATCTCAATCGAAAGTTTCAATATTTATCTCGATCAAAATTTTTTTAAAAGCGGGAGGTAATATTCCTTAGGATTAAATTTCTTATTTATCTCATTATATATTGATACGAATCATTCATCGGAACTCGTTATTATTAAACATTTAAAAGTATACCTCTAGTTTTACCTAATGCAAATGGTAATCTTCAACTTCAGGTGAAACCCGGGCCCTCTCAAAACCGCCGGGCCCCCTCAAAAACCGCCGGGCCCGGGGGGGAAACACCCCGACCCCCCCCCCTCTCGGCAGGCCTGCATGCCGCCCTAAAGAATTTGCCGCTCTAGGCAGCTGCCTACATTACCTGTTGGGAAATCCGGCACTGGGTGTATAGTTAAGGTGCCCGCCGGGAAAATTTTTCCTGATACATACTCTCTCCAAACTTCGTGTATGGCTTCATTGGACCTAGTCTGACAGCATTTTCCTCTATCATTTTTTTTGTTTTTGGGGCGTTTTCCCGCTAGATTTTCCGAAACATGTCATTTTGACGGCATATAAAAAATGTATAGATACTGTTATTTTTCCAAGTAGAATAGCTTAAAAACGTGAATTGAAACGTGGAAAAATAATTGTCTGACAATAAATGTGGGTCATTGGGCGTGTCCGCTATATCGAACATGTCGGAAAAACGACTATAAGAAAATGTATTAATAACCAGCTGATTTTCGCTGTATTAATTTATTAAAACATACAAAAATAAGTTTTCATATTGTCTGACGAAAATTATTTTCCGATTTCCCAGTCTGACGCGTCAAAGTTGTCGGTTTCATGACAGCAAAAAATTTATACATAACATTTTCTTACAAATTTTTTTGATTTTTAAATAAAATTTATAATACGATAAAAAAATTGTCTGACGGTGAAATAGTCTTTTAGCTGGAAATGTTAAATAAAAGGTTTTTCTATGTGGTTGTCAAGCTACGCTTGGATGTTACATTCATATGTATATATTGACGTTATATTTATAAATAACAAGCTGATTTTTTCAATATAGCTTAATAAAAATAAATCAAATCCAATTTTTTAACAGTCTGACAAAACGTGTTTTTCAGTCTGACGCCTGGAAAATACAATTTTTTAATATTGTAATTTCCTTCAAATTGTCATGATTATCTCATACTAATCATTGAAAAATCATTCATATATTTACCGAAAATGGATTAATTGTTTTTTCATTTATAAAAGGTACTTTGTTATAATAATATTGTAAAGTGTTATCTTATAACTTGTTTCAAGACCTTTAATTTGGGCCCTGGATGAAAATTTTCGGACTAGTAGTACCGGAGATATAGCGATTTTAAACGTACTAAAAGACAATTTTTCGCTACTTTTTTCTACAAAAAGTTTTACGTCTTTTTCAATATTATCGAACTTAAAACTTGGGTAAGTCGAATTCAGATAGTCTAAAAGAGTTCAAAAAATTCAAAATAAAGATTATAAAATAAGTAAGTTGAAATACCGTATCTTTTTTAACCGTCTTCTCGATTAAACGAAATTTCATTTTTTTATCGCCCTAACTTCGACGGCCGCTATTGGAAAATTATGTTTTTTCGTCAGACTCTCGTTATGCCCCACTGTATTTGTCAGACACTTATACCACAAATTCAATACCTATTTTCTGCACATAATTTTCCAATGTCTGAAGGTTATGAATAAATTTTTTGCTGTCATGAAACCGACAACTTTGACGCGTCAGACTGGGAAATCGGAAAATAATTTTCGTCAGACAATATGAAAACTTGTTTTTATATGTTTTAATAAATTAATACAGCGAAAATCAGCTGGTTATTAATAAATTTTCTTATAGTCGTTTTTCCGACATGTTCGATATAGCGGACACGCCCAATGACCCACATTTATTGTCAGACAATTATTTTTCCACGTTTCAATTCACGTTTTTAAGCTATTCTACTTGGAAAAATAACAGTATCTATAAATTTTTTATATGCCGTCAAAATGACATGTTTCGGAAAATCTAGCGGGAAAACGCCCCAATTACAAAAAAAATGATAAAGGAAAATGATATCAGGCTAGGTCCAATGAAGCCATACACGAAGTTTGGAGAGAGTATGTATCAGGAAAAATTTTCCCGGCGGGCACCTTAACTAGTAGTGATTAATTGATGAAATGGATGCTTTTATTGTTATTATTTTATGTTAACTTGGATCTTCAACAAATAGAAATACTTTCCTGCTTGTCGGGTATAGCCCACTCCCTAGTTATAATGCTCTTATTCGCGCTGTCTGTATAGTGGGCGGGGGCAGTTTAAGGGCCGGGCAACCAGGGCAACTTCCCGGGGCGCCGGCTCGAAGGGGCGCCAAACTGTTACAATTTTTTCTTGATTTTCCATTTTTAATTTAATAATAGTTAGTTTTTGTTGGAAAATAATATCAGTATCTATGTCCGATAAAATGGAAATAATGCAGAACAGTCGAATAACATTAAAACCGCCTAAATAATTCAAAAATGTAATACAAAAATTTTGTTTAGCCATGAGACACCTCACTACTCATACCTCAAGCGTCCCGTCTATTATTGAATGACACGGAGTCGATCATTAGAGATTTTGCACAAATGAAGGCCGGCAACGTGTACTTTTCATTTAGAAAAAGTTCAGAATAACCAGGAAATTGTTACACCAACATTAGCTGTTTATATCAGTGGCGGCTCGTGATATTGTCTGCAGAGGAGGCTTGATATTCTGAAAGACAACTTATGTGCAATATGACTACAATTTGTACATTTCCCCACCACTCCTGAGGTAGTACAACGACGCGTGGGTTGTTCGCCAGGATACCGATTCACGACTTGAGAGAATAGAATGAAAAGGAAATAGAAAATATGATGAGATGAAAAAAACATTCTCATGAAAATCGGTATCCAAAGGAACCCTACTATCCCACTTGTAATTAAATTATATATTTTTTAATAAAAATAAAAATAGTTTTGGTAAAAAAATTAAAGTGTTTTTTTCTACAAACAAAAAATTGTATTTATTATCACTGCCAGGAGTGTAAAATTATAACGTTTAATAAAAATTAAAATAGTTTTGAGAAAGAAGTTATATAAAAAATATATAACTGTGGAACTCTATATTATGGAGAATAAAAAAATATTTCCTAAAAAATAAATAACACAAATAAATATTTTTTCTAAAATAACAACTAGCTATATTAATCTCTGCTTTAAAGCCTAAATATTTTTATAAATGAGTGGTAACCTGCGATTTTCGGAACTAGCAAAATGGTTGATTACTTCATCATAAAATGAATCGCGTTTCTTCAATTCTGACAAAAAACGTTTTTCTATTGAAATAAGCGATACATTTGAGAGGCGGTCTTGACTCATTTTGTTTCTAGTAAAAATGTTTTTATGCGTTTAAGTGCTGAAAATCTACCAGCTCTTTGAAATTTCCTTTATTGCACGATTCTCGTTTTTCGTCATGTCCTCGGAATGAATTTTCTTGTGAAGATAAATATATAACGGCATCTATTAACCTCTTTAATATTTCCTTATTCTCACGGACCTTTTCATTAAAATTTTCTATTTCTCTCTTATGTGCAGAATCCAAGAAATTTACAATATTTTGTTTACCAAACATTTCGAATTTAATGCAAGATGAAATGTGCTCCTGGGGTTTTTCGTGTCTTTCTAAACGTCGCGACAAATTTTGCAAATTATTAAACCCGGCCCTGCCCCAAATTGAGGATTGATCATTAGTAAATAATAAACATCTCCAACAATATAATTTGTTTCTAACTGTTGATGCCGTTAACCACTCGACTTTTTTATAATTGTTATCACAAAACCCTCTGTTTTGTGTACCACTTTTAAAAACTAACGAAGGCATTGCTGGTGTAGGCCTGGCATTTCTTTTAATTCTTACCTTTTCGTCATAAGTAAGAGTAGTAAATCCATTTAATAACAAATAATCCACCACGTCTGGACAACAAGAAATGTTGTTGTGAATATTTTCATCTAGAGCACTCATTTCTAGCCCACCTATCAAATGTTTTATGTATTTTTACGTCAAGTTGACCTTAAACCGGCTAAACGCAACTGACAGTTCGTTTTCTTTGCGAATGATCTGAACATGCACATGCGCTATGAGATCTGAGGCTAGCCTCATACTTGGCTATTCCAAGTGTTGCTATTTTACACAGCGCAAAGAAATTCAAGGCCATTCATGTTATAAGTAAATGCGTTAAAGTTGGAAGCTAGTTCGTATTAGCCTCCAGCGAACCGCAGTGTTCATTCCGGCCGACCGGAAAATATGCATACAAAGACTATCCGGACTGTAACGTTATAGGTATGTTTGTGGAAAGGAAATGCAAAAATTTTATATATACACTGAAAATTAATTAATGAATTATAAACAATAAAAAATATTGAAAATTGAGATATACCTAATAGAAATTTCTTAAGATATTACTTTTGAAGATATGGTGGTTCTTCCAAGGGGAGGCTCAGCCTCCCCTGCCTCCCCTGACGAGCCGCCACTGGTTTATATATCATATCTTACATAATTTACTCTTTATAAATAAATAAATAAATCGCAATTTGTTTTGTGTCAAATATTGAAACAGTAAAGAGGAACCTTCCCCTTAGTAAACTTGTGCCGAGGGCAGGGCCGGATTTTGGAATTCTCTGCCCGTAGGCAGATTTGAATCTGACGCCCTTTTGCAGACAAAAACCTAAGTAGGTATTTAAATTAGTTCACACGAGCCATTTCAAGGGTGAAAAAGTATACTATATACTACAATAATTTGTAGTGAATTACTTACTCCTTTACTTTAAAAATCATAAAATGGAAACAATAATTATTTTGTTATTATCATTTAAAAGTCATAAAATCTTTTGGCAGCATGCCGCCCCAAAGTATTTGCCGCTCCAGGCAGCTGCCTACATTGCCTATTGGGAAATCCGGCACTGGCCGAGGGTCCTCTCATTATAATAGCTTTCAAACGGTGTGAGCAAAAAATTTTATATTACAAATTAATTATTATTAATCAAATAGTATAAATGCACATTGATGTGTAAACATAAGTTACTTGAGTTACTTGGTTTGTCGAAATGCAATAAGAACATATTTTTCATTTTTAATGACCTGAAAATTACTATGAGAATTTTTAGGATATACAGGGTGTAAACAGTTTCATGTCATTAAAGAAACTGGTAACGGGGAACTGACTAGACAAACAAAAAATCCGATGTCTTTTTCTCTAGGGGCACTTTGAAAAAACTGACCTAGGTCAAAAATTTGAATGTTAAGGTAGAAGAAATTTGAGAACCACTGCTTTTCTGGATCAATGGACGTATAGTTCGGAATCATAGGAGTTTGTTACCTACTTTTAAAATACGCGAAGATAATCAAGTTTATACCAATATTCTGCTGATTGGTAGTAATATTACACTTAGCTATCTAACTACAATATCCATGTAATATATTTCTTTTGTTACAGGTTAATTGATCGACATCCCCTCCCCTCCCCCGTTCATCGAGCATATATTGAAGATATTTTTATCGTAAATCTCCATTTTATTTATTAATTTTTTTTATATGTATAGAACTATATCAATAAATATTTTAAATCGCCTTTGATGGCTACTAAATTATGTCCCATTATCAAATATAGAGCGAATCGGGTTGAAGGGCCATGTATTACCAGGACATAACTGAAATTATAAACAAAAAGTGATTTTTTGTCATAACTCAAACGAGAATAAAAACGGATCCCAACATGGGTCTTTGGATTTTGATGGAACAAGTGGCATTCGAGATATTATTGGTCCCTGATCAAAAGTCCTGATGAACGCGCGGTCCATTTAATATTTTCGAAGCTGAAGAGCCTAGAACTGGTTAATTTTCAGTATTCAGTAATAGAATCTCGTTATTGAATACTAAAATTTAACCACTTCTATGCAAAAATGCAAAAACCTTGAAGGCGTAATGAAATTACCCGATATGGAAATATAGGGGTCAAATTTTGGTGCCCATCAAATTTTGGCGCCCCAGTCTGGGGCTTCGCGGGTCTAATAGTCCAGTGTATGACGGTTCTTGGCTCCGATTTCCATCAAGAAACATCAATTTGCTTTAAATTTGAACTCTAAGTAGGGAATACCTTAATAATCAAACCCTACCCTATGCGAATGTGCGCATTTATCCTAGGGGTGGATACCACCCCAACTCGGGGGGTGGGAATTTTAATATTGAAAATAACCTCAGAAATCGATAGCGGAACACATTCTAAGCAAAAAATGTTCTAGAGCTTTTTCGAAAAATCAATACTTTTTGACTTATTTATTCTTGATTGAAAATTTCAATTTTTCTTAATAATCATATTTTCAACCGGTTTTTGACGAATAACTCAAAAAGTTTTTTCATGTTTTGCCAAAAAAGGTATAAGGAGCAAAAATGTACTTATAAAAAGTAAAGAGATTGGTTATTTTTAATTGCTGTAGGCCCAATACAAACCGAGTTGTGGCTTATTGAAGGTGGGCCTTATATATCGAAGAGTGGTGTCCCCTATGACACTGCCTTGCAAACGGTGTTGGAAGCACGTGGCACCAACCAGCCGCCTGAGGAAGGACAATCCACCTCCGGCCGCGCTGAAACGGCAAAGCGTCTGCGCTCCGACGGCAGCTCACCTGACCAACAGGCTAAAAGGCCTCGGGATGGTGAAACTGTCAAACCATCTTTCAAAGCCGTTGCGGATTGTATCAGGGTGGGAATTATCCACCCTGATTACCCTGGGACGACTTTGACAAATGACCAGCTGGAAACGCTGCAGAGTTCCATAATGAATTCTGTGGATGATCTTCCAGAAGGGAGTCCTCAGGTAAGGTTCCATGGCTGCACCCATCGGCCTGGATACCTCCTGATCTCCTGTGCAGACCGGACGAGCGTCTCATGGTTGGAGGAGACACTAAAGTCCCTCCGACCTTGGGATGGAGCTCGTCTCAAACTTGTGCAGGGGCAGGACCTCCCTAAGCCACACATTTGTGTGGCATACATCCCAGACGAGGCCGGAAATCGGCTCTCATCTGAGAAAGTATTAAACAGGCTGAGGAACATGAACCACGGTCTGAATACCCGACAGTGGGTTATCCTACATCGGGAAGAATCAGGTCCGGGGCAGACTTGGACATTTTCAATAGACGAAATGTCTAAGGCTGCACTGGAGGGGCTGGAATACAGGCCTTTCTTTGGATACGGGCAGGTGCAATTCCGCCTGAAATCCAGAGGAGGGAATGTATCCGCCCCGCAACTGACTCCGGCGGCTAAACCACCCTCTAAAGGGAGCAAGCCCGTCTTGCCCCCCAAAGAGGGAAAATCCCAAAAACCCGGGAAAGGAAAATCCTTCCCAAACAAACCTTCTCTGAAGAAGCGGGGTGCAATACCACCTTCTAAGGAGAAGGACAACAAATCGCCCCTCCTAAAACACCCACCCACCCACACCCCTAAAAACAAGTAAACAAAACTCCCCTCCTTCTTCCCTCTCTCGCAGCCTTCCGAACTCCTTACCTTCCCATCCTAACACCAATCCTAACCTGATGACTACCCACATCAGGTGCCTCCAAGCGAACATACAACATGCCAAGGCTGCCACATACGTCCTTGGCAAGCGATTCAAGGAAGAGCAATTTGATGTTGCTCTTATCCAGGAACCTTGGACAACCAACACAGGCCGAATAAACGGACTAGGCAACACTTCTGGTAAGGTAATATCCACTGGCTCCGGCGAAAGACCAAGAGCCTGTATCCTAATCAGAAACAATATAGAATACTCTGTACTTTCAGGTTCCTGCACCCAGGATGTTGCAGCCATTCATCTAACGGTACCGGCGAAAGAGGGCAGGATGGACATAATAGCCTGCTCTGCTTACTTCCCGGGAGACAGGGATGCAGGTCAACCTCCTCCTGCTGCAGTTAGGTCGCTAATCGCCTACAGCAAGAGGAACAACATTCACCTGGTCATTGGATGTGACGCAAACTCCCATCATACTGCATGGGGGAGCACAGACATCAACCAAAGAGGTGAGTCACTTTTTGATTATTTATTAGGTGAAGGACTAATTGTGAATAACATTGGAACGGAACCAACCTTTATCACTAGAAATAGGAGAGAGGTACTAGATTTGACAATCAGCTCAACCTTTATGAGCAATAAGATATCCAATTGGAGGGTATCCTCTGAACCCTCATGTTCAGATCATAGACATATCCAATTCAATATAGAAGTTGGACCAAGACCAGTGGTGAGTTATCGGGATCCCAGATGTACAGACTGGAAGGGATACAAACAGTCCCTCGAGTCCCACCTTGGATCCGCTCTCACCACAATCAGGAATCGTGATGAAGTAGAAATTGCGGCAGAACAGATCCGGAATGCAGCTGTTTCAGCTTATCACGAAAATTCTCCACTAAAATCCAAAAAGGACAACAGAGGGGCACCATGGTGGAACAAAAAACTAGATAAAATGAGAAAAGAAGTTCGACGCCTCTTTAATCGAGCTAAAGATTCGGGCAACTGGGAGCAATATAGATCTACACTAACAGATTATAATAAAGAAATCAGAAAAGCAAAAAGGGAATCTTGGAGGAAGTTCTGCGAGGGTATTACTGACTTACCTGGCAGCACTAGGATCCACAAGATCATCTCCAGAGAACCGGCTCGAGTCTTTGGTATGGTAAAACGACCGGATGGCTCGTTTGCCGAATCTGGAAAAGAAACCCTAGAAATTCTTGCTCTGAACCACTTCCCAGGAAGTTCGATTCTGATGGATAATCAATTGCCGCCACCATCGGGGGGACGACTAAAACGTCCACACAAAAACGACTGGCAGGTGGCAAAAAAGGTTATCACAGCCTCAGCGGTAGAATGGGCTATTGGATCGTTCCAACCATTCAAATCGCCTGGTGAGGATGGCATATTTCCAGCGCTACTACAAAATGGACTGGAGATACTGCTACCTTTCCTCATCAGACTATACAGAGCTAGTCTGGTATGGAATTATATTCCATCCAGTTGGGCGGCGATTAAAGTGGTATATATACCAAAAATGGGTCGGACAGAACCTGACCCAAAATCGCTTAGGCCCATTAGCCTGACATCATTTCTGTTGAAAGGTCTGGAGAAGGTACTGGATGGGCACATCAGAGGAAACATCCTGAGTATACGTCCTCTCAGCGTCCATCAATATGCCTATCAACCGGGCAAATCAACAGAACTAGCATTAAATAACCTGGTTGGGAAAATCACCCAATCTCTACAGGCAAAGGAGATTGCGGTGGCAGCATTTCTCGACATTGAAGGAGCATTTAATAATGCACTGCCCGACTCCTTATACACAGCAGCAGCTGCCAGAGGAGTCGAGCCAACCATAAGTGACTGGATTCGAGCTATGCTAGAAAACAGAATCATCACGACGTCTCTAAAGGGGGAAACGGTGAGCTTTAGGGCCGCGAGGGGATGCCCACAGGGCGGGGTTCTCTCCCCGCTCCTGTGGTCACTCCTTGTGGACGACCTGCTTGCCATTATCTCCCTGTGGGAAGTCGAGATTCAGGCATATGCTGACGACCTAGTCATTCTGGTTAGAGGAAAATCTGAAGAGGTACTCTCAAATACCCTTCAAGAGGTACTAGATGCTATTCACATCTGGTGTGAGAGAGAGCAGATGTCTGTTAACCCCCACAAAATGGTAATTATACCCTTCACCAGAAAAAGGAAGCTGGACAACCTGGAACCACCTTCCATATCGGGTGAAATTATTCCATTTGCGGAAGAAGTGAAATACCTAGGTGTCACCCTAGATAAGTCACTCAACTGGAATTCCCACTTGGAAAAGATAATCCACAAAGCGAGACTGTCCCTGTGGACATGTCGAAGAATTTGCGGAAAATCTTGGGGCATTGGTCCCCAACAATTGTATTGGATATACGTTACGGTCATCAGACCAATGATAGCGTATGCTTCAATAGTTTGGTGGTCGAAAGGGCTGCAACAAACGACCAAAACCAAACTCTCTGGATTGCAGAGACAAGCAGGCTTGGCAATAACTGGTGCAATAAGCACCACACCGTCAGCTGCTCTGGAAGTCCTCCTGGAACTACCTCCTCTCCATATTTACCTGGAGAGAGAGGCCAGGTGGGCAACATACAGAATCTATCAAGCGGTAACTAATATGCCGCAGGCTAGCATCATGGAGCACAACAGGCTGTTGGATGACTTACACTGTCACAACATCCTGGGAATGCCTTCAGATGTGATGCCTACCTTTATCAACCATGAACTGCCCTTTAAAGTCCTGTTTCCTGGAAGAGAGGAATGGGATCGGAACAAAACCGACCTACAAAGGGCAGATAGTTGTTGGTTTACAGACGGCTCCAAAACCCCTGAGGGAACTGGAGCCGGTGTATATAGTCGCAAGCCAAAGGTAAGGATAATTTCGAGCCTTGGTGACAATGCGACTATATTTCAGGCAGAAATTCATGCCATTGAACTGTGTGTACGGAGGCTCGAACAGACGCAACCTAGACACAGATCAATAAAAATATTTTCAGACAGCCAAGCGGCTCTTAAAGCCCTTGGATCCTACCGTTGTAACTCTAAAACGGTTAGGAATTGCCAGGAAGCTCTTGCCCGACTGGGCAAAAACAACAAACTGACTCTGATTTGGATACCTGGCCACTCTGGTATGGAGGGCAACGAAGTTGCCGATTCCTTGGCCAGAGAAGGTGCGGCAACCAAATTTATAGGTCCAGAACCGGCACTTGGCATATCCGCAAATTCTGCCAAGGCTGCTATCCTAGCCTGGGCTGAATTGAAAACAATCCAGCACTGGCAGGAACTACCAGGATTAGTTCACTCAAAGGAGTATATTACATACCCCTTGAAGTCAAGAACTAAAAAACTATTAGAGTTGAATAGGCTACACCTAAGAACTCTAATTGGCCTATACACTGGGCACTGCAGATTAAATCATCACCTGCACAGAATTGGACTGGTGGAAAGCGCCGAATGCCGTCTGTGTTTGGAGGATGATGAAACGGCAGAGCACATTTTATGTACCTGTCCTGCTGCAGAAAGAACCAGGTTCTCACTGTTTGGCAAAGGGCGATTGAAGCCAGAGGACCTGGACAGTTTCTCACCCAACAAGATTATCAGCTTTATTAAAAAGCTGAATCTGTTGGGTGAACTATAACTAGGAGTGAGCCACAATAGACCTGATGGTCGCAGTGGAGGGTCTGACAGGAGCCCACTCACATATGAACCTAACCTAACCTAACCTATATATCGAACGAAAAATTTTAAAAAATTCAACGTCGAATAACATGAAAACGGTCAATTTTACGGGGGAAATACATAATACCTTTCTTAAAGTAGTTTAAAAAAACCTTTAAAATGAAACGCAGAACTCTCTAGCATAAAAACTAAGGGGATTATGACGAAAATAAGGTCGATTCCAATTTTTTTCGTGGAAAAAAAAAATAACAATGATACCCTTGGCTGAATTTTTATTGGTCATTCTCTACTCTACTCGGAACGTTCGCGTCAGTCAGCTCCTGTAAAGCAAAGACAAAGCACAGAATATTTTAGAAAAATTTCATTGGCTAGCAAGACGGGAAACTTTACGTTACGTTACGTGTTACAAGTGGTTGACAAATGGTAGAGAGGGAAATTTAAATCATTGGCATGAAATTAAATCAATAATATACACAAAATATGATGTGAAAACATTGATATGAAAGGATTGTTTCCTGTAGAATGAGTAACAGATTAATGAAGAAATAAACTTAAGGTGGCCATTCCCTAGAAAGAGACATCCGATAGGGAAACATTTATTATTTTTGGCCATAACTTTTTTTTCTTAGTACGTATATTTAAAAAAACTATAAGAGTACCTAAGTAGAACCATAACAAGACTATTACTATGAATTTTCACTTAATAATTTCAGTGGTTTGCAAAATAGCTCGATTTAATTCTAAAAATTATGTTAATATTCCTATTTCGTAGTTTTAAATCGAGCTATTTTGCAAACCACTCAAATTATTAAGTGAAAATTCATAGTAATAGTCTTGTTATGGTTCCATTTAGGTACTCTTATAGTTTTTTTAAATATATGTACTAAGAAAAAAAAGTTATGGCCAAAAATAATAAATATTTCCCTATCGGATGTCTCTTTCTAGGGAATGGCCACCTTAATATCACCGTTTATGGCGTGTACGGCTCGAGCTACGCCTTGCTTTAAGATTTGTTCTCACTCATACACATATCGAGAGGTAAGCTATTCTAAGCCAACGACTTTCCACTTATAAAACTTCTACAATTATATGTTTATCTCTTTCTTTCCTTCATGCGGTTAAACGAGATAATGGGCCAACGTTTATGCCCACTCAATTAGCATAGCCATGCGGCGCGTTTTGACTGGTTGATCCGACGTTGTTTGTCCCTCGCTTAAGATCAACTTAGACCATACGCTTCTCGTGACGCATACGCCATAAAAGGTGATTCAGACTTTATACGATATGTGTTTTCCTGTTACATAACAAGGACAAAATTGTGCGTTCTTTAAATTTAGCTATATTTTTGCGTACGTTCAGTGAAGGCTGGGTATGGACATCCACTGGATATCTTGACACGGACATCCACTAGATTTCCAAGTACATCCGCGGACATATTTTCGTGTGCATTCAGTGGATGTCTTTATATGGATATCCACTGTTTATCCAAACCGTGTCCAAAGACATCCTGGACACATTTTGGACATAAAACGGACGTCCAGTGGATATTGTGTGCTGTATGGGATACTTCCACTCTACTATTTGGATATGAAAGTAAAATAATGTTGAATCGATGGAGGTCACCAGCGTATGGCACCAAAGGAATTTCCGAATTGTTGTGATTGCTAAAATAGTACCACTGATATCGTTCATTTTGTATGCTTATGCTCGGTGATGGATTTAGGCTTATAGTCCAGTGTACGACGGTAAAGATATGGTATTACCTCCGAATCCCATCAAGAATTTTCATGTAATTTTGGAATTAAGCTTTACTTACCCTTCACTTCATTCCCTACCCTATGCAGATATGCGCAAATTATTCTTAGGGGTGAAAACTACACCTTATTGCAAAAAGTTAATAACATAATGAGTTGAAGCATTTAATAAGTTAAAAAACGTTAATGGGGTTTGAACCAAGATTGCTTGATGTTATAATAGACTAATTTTTATTTGTCAACCCTTATTTGATTTATGTACCCCTTATAAACTATCCCCTATTATAAAATTGGAAAAAAAACAATTTATTGACTTTGTCATACTTCATATATTTTTCATCCCAACTTTTCAACCCTTAAAAATCATCGTGGATGATTGTGATTATAAGGTGGTATAGAGTAATGAAGTTAAGCAGGTAAAATGCTGATAAACAATTTTTTTAGGAAAATGTATTAAAAGTCCGTACAAAAATATATTTATTTAACATATCAGTTACAATAGGTTTCTGAATATACAAAAAAATGTAAAAAAACTGTCATGTACTTATCTTATTATATGTAAGTATAGTGTAACTACTAAATAGTTTACATATCAAAATATCGGATATATATGGGAACATATTATTCAGATTTCTATAATTAACATTTTGAACACATTTCATAACAATGTATTGTCTTTATTTATTGTCTTAAATATAAGTTCTAAATATATTCAAGGGACCCAGTGCCACGTACCCCAATAAAGTGAAAACGATATAAAATATGAGCTTTGGGGTGTGTGATACTAGTATCTTTTTCCTTTCCTTTATTTAATATTAATCTTACATGACGATTGTAGTAGGTACCTAATCTTTAAAGACCAAATTTTTGTGAAACTGTCATTATTTCATTTTATTAAAATTGCGTAGGTATTATATTCTTTTAATGGTGAATACGTGTGTTTGATGAATAACGCAGAAAGCGCCGAGAATGTTTAATTTTGTTTTCTGTTTTGATGCCATTTTGTGGATAACGTTTCTTAAAACATGACATGATTTTTAAGCGCAATTAAATTTTCCGTAAAATGGGATATTTGCTTTGTGATCACTAATATAAAAATTTTGGCGCAGTCGATAGGATCCTCAAAGCATTCATTTTCATAACTTAATAGTGGATTTGAACCCTTTAAAGGAAGAAAAACCAGCACTCAATTAGAGTAACTAATAACTATATTTTTCTCTTCTTCTTCTTCAATATAGGTATCCAAATTAATTGAAAAGACCATTTTGGACATATTAAATACTTTAGAACGTTCAAATTGCCGATCGTGACCACTACGCGCGTCGTGTGGAAGCGCCAATAAAACAGTCTTTCACTGCCTGATTACGTCAGACCAGGCGTCAAAACACACCATATGCTTCCTGGATTAAAATATTTTGATTTCATCTGACTACGTAACATAAATTAATCATTCTCAGTGTACTCTCCATAATTCATCAAAATTAATAACATAAATATTATTCAACATAACACAAGTCACGTTCCCAATTCTAATTCAGTTACTTAGAGTGACAGAATTTTCACAAAAATTTAAAAAAATTAAATTCGAAAGAGTACATTTTTTTAAGGAAGCTCTAAAGGGTCATTCAACAAACACGTTCGTTGAGGGGGGGGGGGGGGGATCGCAGAAAATAAAAACAACGGGAGGTTCCCAAACAGTTAACGTTCTCAAATTATCAAAATAATATTTTTTTAAAGAAAGTTCCATTTTTTATGCTTAAGTGTAGAGGGGGAAGGTATTTGCAAACGTTTGCTACCGGCACGGGTAACACAGCGAGATCGATCCCCAGCTCCGACATTGGTTATGTTGGTGGATAAATAAATGTTGTCTGCGTCTTTTGAAATGTGTAGTCACCTTCTGGACATCCTAGGCTTTGGCTTTGAGAGTTGTTTACTATATGTGATGTGTTTATGTTTATATAAGGAGGGGGGGACGATCTAGTAAATATTACAAAGTGTTACAAGGGCGGGAAGGACGTCAAAAATAGCCTATGTTTACGAACATATTTTTTGAATGGCCCCTACTCATGTTTAATATTTATAATAAGCACAATGAGAGTACAATGTGTGATAGAAGACTGTCAAGATGGATGAAAAAAATAAGATTTTTTAATCAGAGTTGCAGCCAGTAAGGATGAGCTCATACCCCTGCTCGACAGACCTCAAACCATAGGCTCTGAGCGTGATTTCAGTGTAAATTACAACAAAACTAAAATTATGGCTGGCGACCGAGCAAATTAAAGCCATCCAAATAAGTACAGGTAAGTGTAAGGTAGTAAACAGAATGGTATATCTTAGAGTCCTTTGCTGCATTATTAATAACGGCAGCTGCAAATATAACATTCAACAGAGACAACAGATAGCAAGATGAGCAAATATCAGAAAACGCACAAAACTTCAGACGAATCCGAAGCACAACCAAGATAGATGACAAGATGCTGTGAGACGTGCTATACATCAAAGAAAGACCAACTAAAATTATTAAATTGACAACATTTCTGCTAAGGCATGGTGAATAAGAAGAAGGAAATAATACTATGGTATGTTTGGCCAAGATCCTAACTTAATAACCTAAAAGTATTCCTTCTTTTCCATTGTTTGAATACTCGTTAAATAACCAAGATTACATTGTAGTTGGTCAGAATATTAGAGAGAATAAATAGCATACTGCCAAAGGGAGCAGAATATAAGAAGAGGGAATATATACCTCATCTCTAGGCGCTACAAACATTATGCTCATATGGCCAATGGATAGCTATTGGTGGCATTTATATTCGTGAAGGCAGACAAGTGCAGGAAAGTCTTCAATGAAGAAGTTTTTCCACTCTGGCAGTGATACAAAGAGGCAATTCACGGTATGTTCCTCAACAAGAGGGGTTGCGGGATATTGAAATAGCATTGGAGTTTATAATAACGTCCGTATACAAACTAGGGACTGGCTTGCTTACAAGTCCGGAGATAGAAGACAAATTGGAGTTCTCATAGGAGCTAAGGAAGACCATCGTTTGTGCAGAGCAGTAAATAAGTTCAAAGAGAGAGCAGGTCCTTTGATAGCATATTTGCCTGTCGTCAGCCCCCAAAATAGTGCTACTACTGTGCTTGTGAAAATATTGGGTGTCTTGCAGTGAATTTCTGGATAGCCTGCAGACTCTCGAGGATTGGAGAAAGGAGAGGAGAGAGAAAGAGATAGTTGAAATAAAATTGATGATCGAGAGAATGAGGATAGAAGTTGAATGTATTGTCATATGGAGGAGAAAGAGTGAGGAAAATAGAAAGGACAATATGGGGGAGAGTGCAAAAAGGATAAGGAAGAGAAAATAAATAGAAGGTGAAGAAATTTGGATTGATAGAAGAGAGAAAAGAGAGTAATAGAGGAATGGTAGAAAAAAAAAGAAGATGGACAAACTGGAAGAACCCTCTTCGGGGTATGACCGCAAGTGGGTTACACTGCCCTAGGATTATCCTTGAAAGGAGTGCAGATGGCGACAGGACACGGAAACTTTTTGAGGTTTCGCCTTAGGGATTGTGAATAGTGAGTGCGAATGTGGAAGAGGAGAGGAAAATAGTGAGCATGTGAGGTTTCATTTACACACATTTAAAAACCGGTGCTTTTGACGTCTGAATTCTCGGTTTATTAACACCCAGAACACTTCAAGATGATCTTTCGGAAAATTTTCAGACCCAGGTTCTGTTTTAACGGGAAGCCGGTACTGCTTTGGATAGTTATACATTGAAAATGGGCATTCGTAAATTTGAAAATGGACAGATGTAAAAGGAAATATGTAAGAGATTGGGGTGAAAAAATATAGATATCGTGTGTGTAAACAAACAAAATAAAATTCCTTCTTGGTCTGTTGAACAACTATGTTGTTCGGGGTTGGGGGACGATTGGATAGTAGCAAATTTTGAGTAGAACCTGGATCCCTCCTGATAAGGTTCAGTTAGTCCATGCACGCAACGAAAACGATTTAACAAATTGGGAAAATTCTTAGAAGCAATACGACTTTTTTTTAGGACAATTGACTGATCCCATTATCTTTACAGACAAGAATTATTATCAACTTAATGATTAAACACATAAAATTAATCAGAAAAGAGTCCTTGGAAGAAGCATCGGATTCCCTAGCATAGTGCTAAAGTTATGGCTTGTGCAGTTTTGGCACTGGAATAATCGGTTCATATTTCTTCGAAATTGTACGCAGGCATCAACAATGTTCATTATTAGATCACGGTTAGTAAATTTCTCACCCCAGAATTCCATGAATTCCATGATTATACGTAACTCAAATCGGATGGGGCAATCGCACACACTGCCAGGTTGTCCATGAAAGCGGTGAGAGCATTATTTCCTAAAACAATCCTGTTTCGGGAATACTAACTGGCCAGCTGGGTCACCTCATCTTACTCCACTTGACTTTTTAGAATAACCTAAAAATTAAGTAAAGGACAAAACTCCGCTGTCAGTTGGAACTCTGAAGGAAATCAGGAAATCCATACTATTCTATCCGAAATGATTACAGGATACCAGTGTTCATAGTTTACAATAAAAATACAAAAAATACAGTACTTGAATGTTAAATACAAGTATTGAAATATTTATATGCTAAATATACATATATTTATCAGTTTTCGTAATAATAGTAGAAAATACGTAATCACGAGAAAATAAAACAGTAATAGAATAAACATACAAATAATTAAAAGTATTCGAATCCTAAATACAAATCTTGGAACATTAAGAAGTATTTCATCTTTTACTGGCGAGGCAAAGAAGGACAATAATGCCACCTATGAAAATAAAGAGTACACTGATGATACACTTCACAGCGCAAACGTCCCCTAAAACATACAAAACAAAATCAGTCTCTTTTTATGTTTAGATTGATAGAATAAAATAAGCAATGTAATGAAATATATACCCGGCTGTGATCTAGGATTTATACTTGAATGTTTCAAGAATAAATCATGTGAATAACCAATATAGTCCGAGAGCCAGCTGCAATCAATAACCCAAACAAGCGGCACCGCAGTAAACCGTCTAAAACGGTAGAGGAAGGCATATATAAAAGTGATCCGTTGTTGCGATGCCTATACCTATCTCGCGTGGAACTGGGGAAAATCTCGAATACTTTTCTTTTGCCCCTTCCCCTAAAAAAGCAAGTGCAGTAAACACTTGGGTGGGGGGAGTTGAGGATGTCCCAAAAAGGTGTTTCAACGCATTTACTGCATCCAAGATGGCGCGCAACCGGAAGTGGCCCGGATCCCGTTGGATGGAAATGCAGTAAAGGCTAGAAATGGTATTTCTGGGTATCCAAGAACACAAAAATGTCATTTGCTGCATCCTGGGTCACACGAAAAATAATGACAGGGTCACTAGGGGGGCCCCGGCACCCCAAGAGGTAAAATCACGGAATTGGGTGCAATCGATCCAGGATACATCCTGACGGCCAAATATGCGACTTACTGCATCGGAATCCGCCCGCGGGCTACGGGGGGCAAAAAAGGGACGAAAAAAATTTGCGAAAATTGGAACGTCGCGTCGCGTCGATTGCGTAATGAAAGATTTAAAATTTGGCAACTTTTGTACCCAAATATTGTTAATTAGGTTATAAACTAACAAAAAATTACTTTTACTGCATCCTGAAAGCCCGCCCTCCCCACGACCCCCCACTTATGCCCCCGCTCCCGACATAATGCATTTTCGATCCAAAAATAGTGATTAATTATCATTCATCGCTGCCACAACATGAACCGAGGTTAAAAAAACTCATCCCCCCCTTTTTGCCCTCCCGTGGGGGGGAAGGGGAAAACCATTTTTTTCGTCGCAAAGGCTATTATTTTGCTTAAAAAAATTGAACTTTGGACTTTCTTCCAATTCCAAAAAAATTGAACATGACAAAAACATTTCTTTTCTTATGCAAATCAGACTCAAAAATGAAATTGGCGAAAATTTTTTTTTTTGTTTGGACTGGAGGAAAAATTTTTTCGTCACAAAATTTTTCAACCCGGCAACAAAAAGTTGAAATTTGACGAAACTTGCGCCAAATTTAAGCACTTGTTTTTTCTGGGGAAGGGGCAAAAAAAGTATTCGAGATTTCCCCCACTTCCGCGCGAGATAGGTACAGGCATCGCAATAGCTCATCTCTTTTATATACCTCCCTCTACCGTTTTAGACGGTTTACTGCAGTGTCGCTTGTTTAAGTTATTGATTGCAGCTGGCTCTCGGACTAATAGGAGGATATGCTTTATTATTATCTTTATATGAGAAAAACTTAAAAAATTCTCGTTGCACTCTTTCTGGTATCTCGATATATTTTGGTAATTTTGGCACCAGATTACAGAATTTTATTTGTAGTCGGGATCTGATACATGAGTTGTATAACAATTTAATTGTAGATGGGTTCACGGAAATTAAATTCTATTGGCAGCTAAAATTACTTAAGTGATAGATTTGATAAGTAAAAGTTAATTTTGGTCAAAAAATACTCCTAACCTTAATATCTCGTGGTCCGTTAAGCTAAATAATAGTTGCTATTATGATTTTAGTTAAGAAAAAAACACTCATTTAAAAAAGTGTTTTTATAATTACTTGCTTAGTTCTAACGAATAAATATAGCATAATATGTTATATCGTTGAAAATAGGAAAAAATACTTTAATTCCCTAGAAAGAGACGTCCAATAGGGAAATCTTTATTATTTTTGTCCACAACTTTTTTTTCTTAGTACGTATATTTAAGAAAAACTATGAGCATACCTAAGTAGAACCATAATAAGACTATTACTACGAATTTTCACTAAATAATCTCAGTGGTTTGCAAAACAGCTAGATTTAAATTTAAAAATTATTGTCGCGGATTTTCCACCTTTTAGGAAACACCCTGTATGAATCCGTGGGTTCTAAATAATTTTAACAAGAGATTAAACACTACTAACACTTTATTTAACAATTTACTGACTGTACAATACTTGTTTACTTAATATTATTTAACCTCACTTTTCACTTTCCAACTTGTTCACTTTTATAAACTGTAAACTGTCTTCTTAATAAAACTTCTCCTTCCGCGCTGGTAATCACGCCTAATATACTCCGAATTTGACTCTCTAGATCCATCTAGAAACATTCAAGAATCTTCTCCAACAATATTCCAGAAAAGTCCATTTTATTCTGTTAGCCTTCAGTGACAATTAGTAGGCATAGGCGTATCATTTCTATTCCAAGGGGGTGTAATTCATAACATTATGTTAATCTTCCTATTTCGTAGTTTTAAATCTAGCTATTTTACAAACCACTGAAATTATTGAGTGAAAATTCATAGCAATAGTCTTATTGTGGTTCTACTTAGATAGTCTTATAGTTTTTAAAATATAAGTAGGTACTAAGAAAAAAAAATTTGGGCAAAAATAATAAATATTTCCCTATCGGATGTCTCTTTCTAGGGAATGGCCACCTTAATGGCATCTGTTTCATTTTTTTTTAACCCCCTGAAGAGTAAGTCTCGAAATTCAGTGGTTCTGGAAAAACTTATTAATACTTCATTAAGAGATAGTACAGTCACCTGGTATCAAAAAATACCCAAACTTCGAACTATCTATAGCGGTTTGGAAATTTTCTTTCTTTGTGGATTCTTAAACTTTAGGGTACCAACTTCAAATATTAAAAAGTAGCAGATGTGCTTTTATAGTCCGGTGGTCGTCGTAAAGTCAAAATCATCGATTTTGGTCAGAAATTTAAAACGGCAATTTTATTGACTATTCTTATAGGAAAAATTGCGCTGAACACGATGGTGACATAAAAAATGTATAAAACCCAGGCTTCATTATTAAAAACAATGGTTTTTAAAGAAAATCCTCATTTCTTTATGTTTTTTGACTTTTTAACGAAAACGGTGCGTCGGAAAAAAAGAAGTCAAGATATAAAAAATGAAGATTTTATCAATATGCGTTGTTTGAGACTAGTAGCGATCTTCTATCTTTGACCGTTCAATTATTATAAATATATTAAGGGTTCTAAATTAACAATTTTTTCCTATTCAACAAAAGGTCATACGGATATTTTACTGTCATCAAAATGTTGCATTTTATTCATAGTTTCCATTTTTTTTTTCATCTCGATATCTCGTGTATTTTGGAATTGTTTAAACAAATAAACTAATTTGTTTATTAAGGATTTGCGACTTTCCATGACATTTTTTGCACTCTCCACCCCCGGTAAAAGATAAATATTGATAAAAACTACCATTTCTATATGGTCTAGGCTAGGCGCTTTTTTCTTTTTATTTACCCCCCGCCAACATTTAAAAAAAATTGCGAAGTAAACAAATGAAATATCTCGGCTCAAGAATGTCGTATCGAAATGCAATTGTCGTCAAATGAAAGATAATAAAAAAAAAGGAAAATTTTGAGCCTAGATAGACCTCGATCCGTTAACTAGAACTGGAGATAAATACCGTTTTGCATTTACGACTGTCAATGGTTTATTTATTAATTTTTTGAAAAAAATCTTATGACAACATAAAGTTAATATATTAAAGTAACTAAAAGTGAATTATTTATTATTTGTTTGCTTATAGTAATGAAACATTTTCTTTATAGGATTTTGCAAACAGTGGAAAAAAAAGCTATCTATGAGAAGTAAAGGAAAAACTATATATAAAAATATTAATGAAATCTTTGCATTCTTTCGATAACCTGACTTCTGGTTATGCTAACAAGTAAAAATTCTTATTTGCCACTCTCATTTTAACACTAGCATCCAACCTAGTCCCCTACGACTAAGCAGGCTAAACTAGTATCTACATGATACGATATGTAAATTCAGTTAAAAATGAGAACAAAGGTTTGAAATTAATTTATTTACGTACCTTGTCTTTAAAAATTTTTTCATTCTAATGAATTACATTTTCATAAAATCTCATTCAGTTTCTTGGAAATGCTTAGCCTTTGAAACGTTTTTCGTCCTTATTGTGGACTCATCAGAAAAGCCTAAAGCCACTCATAAAGATGTTCCATGCAAAACTAAGACATTATCCATGAATGGTATAAAATAATTATAATTGACATTGACTGATAAAAAACAACAGATCTTCACCTAGCTATCTATTAGCTAACTAGTATTGGAGCCTATATACTCTATGCATGTTTAAAAGTTGTCTTAGTTTTGCATGGAACATCGTTATGAGTGGCTTTAGGCTTTTCTGATGCAAAAAACGCTACCTTTCTTAGAATTTATTCCTTTACACGACCCTATTTTTTGTTTCCGGGTAGCATCGTTTTTTCATTTTTCCGTAGAATTATTGGACTAAGTAATAGTTTAAAACTATATTTTTTTAAGTTCAATTCCCGTATCTTTCATGTTTACTATTCATGTTCATATGAACTATTTCTCTCAAAATTCGCTAAGAGATTGCCCTTTAAAACCATTTACAATTATTTAGTGTTACTCTCCAAAATCTTTGTAGGTGCCATAAAATACAAAATGTACTCTTACCATCTCTTCTTCTATTTCTCTGGGGATCAATGTCAGTGGTAGCAGGAGCAGGAGATGTTCCAGAAAAACAGCACAAACAGACATCGTCGTCGGTAGAACTGGCAAAGCAGCAATCAGCACAAGAAATACAGCAATCACAATCATCGCCACAACCGTCTCCGCAATCTCCACAGTCTCCATAATCTCCACCGTCTCCTCCACAATCTCCACCGTCTCCTCCACAATCTCCACCATCTCCTCCGCCTCCTTCACAGTCTCCGCAATCACTCATTTGTTCTTGTTTGTTCCAGGGCGGTCTTTACGAAATATTGATTATTTCAGGTGTGATCTAAAATATAAGCTGAAGCTATGCAAAATTCCAACAAATCTGCGTTGGTTTTGGATCGTTTGAGTACATACCACGTACAAAATGGAATGAACTGGATAAATATCGTTTCTTTTTTTTTCATTTTAATGTCCAGAGACATCAAGAATTCCGATCGGCTTCAAACTTTCAGAGAGTACACCTTTTGTTGAAAACAAAACATCCTGCAATTCTTTCAGATAACAAATTCATTTGTGCCCACAAGGTTCAATATTTGAGCACCAAAATTTCAGGATGTTTTGTTTTTAACAAAAGGTATATTTTTTGAAAATTTGAAGCCGATTGAAACTCTTGACGTCCCTGGGCGTTAAAATGAAAAAAAACGCTTTTTATCCAGTTTATTCCATTTTGTACGTTATGTACGTATTCAAATGACCCAAAACCAATCCAGATTTGTGTTTTTAGTTTTGTGTTTGTCCCGAACGGACCTCTAGAACCTTTTTACCCAAATAAACAAAATTGTTCATAAAAAGAGCAATAGGCTTTGAAACTTCAAAATTCAGATATATACTCCTAGTGATACCCCAGGGTAGCTATTCTGTAATTTCAGTGAACGTGAGCATTTTTCGTGATAGGCGAGTCTGCCTGGGGTAAAAACGAGGTGATTTTACAAATTTTCTATACCATTTGAGTTAGCAACGGATTCTTATAGGAAAAATTCCGCTGAACAAGATTTTCTTATGAAAAATTTTCCTAAACCACGAGCTTTATTGTCAAATAATTGTTTAAACTATTTTTTTTTTCGTTTTTATTTAATAAAATGAAAACGGTTTGACGGATCCGAAGAAATCTTGATTCAATCGAAAGATATTTTCAATGCGCGTCGTTTGGCGCCAGACACAACTCATTTTGTCAAGTCGTTCATTTGTTATAGCCAAAATAAATTTCTAAATTAACAAATTGATTAATCCGAAAGTAATGACGTCATTATATTGTTTTTTTTCAAAATATATGCCGCTTATGCCAAAGAATATACCATATTTTATTTGGCCCGATATCTTCAATTGTTTTTATCGTTTAAACAATTGGCATAATTTGTTAATTAGAGAATAACATTTTTTTCGAAAGTTTGATCGACTTCAAACCAACTTTAAACGATAAATATTGATATCGGGCATAACTCCCATAGAAGTCTGCACGAATGTAACTTTTTGCTTTTGTTTATTTAAAGTTTAAATTAATTTTGCAAATTAACAAATGGAATATCTCGGCTCTGAATAAGCGTATCGAAATGGGGTTTTGTGCATATTAAAGTGCTTGGAAAAAGGAAAATTTTGAGACCAGAAAGAACTTGAGCGGATAACCGGAACCGGAAATAAAAGTGATATTCCGTGAGAAGGTCTAATTTGTTTATTAACAACTTCTTGGACATGAGGTTTGGTGAAAATGAAAGCTAACAAGTTTTTCCGTCAACTGCAAAAAGTTCTACAAAAAATATTCAATCCCTGAAGAGTTATACGCGTTTTTGACCCTTAAAAAGGTAGTATGATTTGACGCGCAATGTGGTGGCGGGTTCGATTCTCGATGCGGGCAAATGAGTTTTGCCTGGCGCCAAACGACGCTCATTGACATATCTTTCTATGTTTAAAAATGAATTATTATTTGTTTGCTTATAATTCTTTCTATTGAATCAAGATTTCTTCAGATCCGTCAAACCGTTTTCATTTTATTGAATAAAAACGAAAAAAAAATTGTTTAAACAATTATTTGACAATGAAGCTCGTGGTTTAGGAAAATTTTTCATAAGAAAATCTTGTTCAGCGGAATTTTTCCTATAAGAATCCGTGCCTAACTCAAATGGTATAGAAAATTTTTGGGAAAAATCCCAGGCAGACTCGCCTATGAGAGGAGCGAGCTCATATCACGATCCCTTCCCCGGGAAATAAAAATACTATTCTGTAACTACAGTGACTACGCGGGGACGTGAAGTGATCCTTCCAGCGTTGGCAACAGTTGTTCCTACATTTCAACCAATAGAATTGCCGCAACGCCATGATCGAAAGTCGTGCGTTGTATGATGGGAAATGCATCTTGTCAAAATGCGAGTTTCTGACATTCAAAATGAATGCCATATCTATTATTTTGTAAAAGTAACATAATATTCTGTTAGGCTAGGAATAACAACATCAAAAATCCGCTTCAACCCGATGAATAGTGACTTAAAATATATTTTGATTAAGTGGGTGGAAAAACAACTACAGCTTCTGTTGAACGGTTACAAATCAGTTCACAAAAAGATGCCAAAATATGTGGGAAAGAGTATATAACAACCACTTTAAATACTGTCCTTGGAAACTAATAAAAATAATTCGGAGCAACAAAGAAAAGTAAATATAATAATTGGATTGTACATAATCTGACTTGTATAATATATTGTAGGTATAATATTCCTAAGCATGTTCTTTATTTACTTAATTATAAAAGCCCTATCTGGTAAGCCGAAGGGATTACTTATGCAACGAAGTTGTCGTTCTTTGTGAGGATTTTTCCAGCAATCTGAAGGTCTCATAGTGCCTCATTGATAATTTAGTACATCGGCAATATTCATCGCCCTTTAATCCCTACAGTTTAAGTACCTAATACAAAGCTCATTGAATGATCTAACATAAAAATAACTTCAAATAAACAAATACCATGCCACCGACATTCTAATAAAATGACAGTTTGCCCAACGGTACCCAAAAGTGAGGTTATACTTTCATCTTCTCCCGCGTAAACGGTCCAGTTTCTACAAATTACCAAGAGAAGCAAGTTCTCCGATTTTTGGCGTGATGTGACCGCTCCCACAGTTACAGAATACGCTATTTTGGTTTTCAAGAGAACTCCGCCCACTTTCTCATGAAAACATGTGTACACATCACATCACACCGATACAGAATAGCTACCCAGAAGGTATGAAATCATAATATTGCTGTTACAAAACTATACACATCAATGTCCTTTTTATTCCACTAGTAGGTTTATGGTTTATCCAGCAAAAGGTTGGCTAGTTTATATTTTTGTGGTTAATTTGTAATTATTAAACAATAACTGATACAAAATTTAAAATAACATCTAAAGTGCTTTCCGAGATATTAAAAAATAACTTGTAGCAAAAAATTTAAGACGTTGCGGACATATGGTTCATATAAATTTTTCTTCATAAAATGACCTAAGGAATCACACCCTGAGATATTAGCACGTCATTGTGGAACACCCTGTATAACTCGCTGTTTCAGTCCGTAAAATATTCTTTGATTTGATCTCCCTAACACAAGTTGAATAGAGAGTTGAACTTGAAAATCAGCCTAGTCCGAAGTCGATAACAATTTTTGTTCCCCCTCCACAGAGGCAAGGCCGTTATCAGCTCAAACTCCCGTCCTGATCATCCTATTACTATGAATTTTTTTTTCAAATTAAAGACAGAAAAAAGTCCCTCCATGTGCAAAAAAATATTTAAATACAACATTTTTCGTGCAAAACACGCGATTTGAAAAAATACAAAATTGCTTTTCGGGTGCAGCTTCGTAATTTTTTTCGAAAATCAAATACCGTTTTCACCTATGGAAGTTGATGGAATTTTACGCACAATGAGCAAAGATACATCAATTTGTCGTGATTTTGGGCTAAGTTACGTAGCTCCGAACATTTTTACCGTCTCCCTTTCTCCCTAATTCCCCCCCCAACATCCCATCCTGACCAGAATCAATTAAGCTTTACACTTTCCCTACATCCACCAAAAATTTCAGGTCCCTATTATCCTTCTTTTCTGGAGAAATCATCGGTTTAACACTTGAAACCACCAAAAAACTTTTTCCACGAAGTCTTCAAGTGCCCATAACTCGAGATCTATTTCATATTTTTGGTCAACCCTTGGCCAAAGATTAGAGAGTTAACAAGATAGGGCAGCCGGCGGAAAACCTTTTATCATTTAGCAATGGCGCCATTGACCTCGACTTTTAAATTGGAGTTCTCGCGCAGTTGCCACAATGTGACAGACAATCAGACAGAGAAGGTAACTTTAGAAAGAGATTTTATTTTGTCAGATTAATTATAGAGAAAACATAACCTCAAAGTGAAAAAGGCTGTTTTATAATAGATTCAGGTGTTAATAACTTGAAAATCGGATAAGATGTAAAGAAAGGTCAATCAATTATAGAGAAAACATAACCTCAAAGTGAAAAAGGCTGTTTTATAATAGATTCAGGTGTTAATAACTTGAAAATCGGATAAGATGTAATAGTGGAGTAGATCTGGCATTTGAAAAACAAGTGCCTTTTTTCAAAAAAAAAAATTCCCATCTTATAGAGGACGACTTCCTCCACTTCCCTGACACTTTCACATCCGAGATCTAGGTGCGGGGGGGGGCTGTTAAACATATGGAAAATTGGTTTTTCTCAATGTTTCGGATAAAAAAGAAAGGCCTCCCCGAGACGCGTAATCCGATTTTTGGTTTTTTTAAATCGGCCAATTAGGGCCGGAGATATGGCCGTTTGAAAGGATTGAGCTTCAAAGTAGGAAAAGAAATCGGACAGGAGGTATGAGGGGTGTTTAAGAGATAAGGAATGGGGTTAGGATGGTAATTTTTTTTCTGTTGTGGGTGGTTATAGGAAGAGGTGGAGGCCGCAGGGGGAGCTCTCTAGGGCAATTCGGGAAGGAAAGGGAGGGGGAACGTGCAAAAAGGGAAAACGGCCATATCTCCGGTTCTAATAGGGCGATTTTAAAAAATCAACATTGGGTTTTTTCCTTTTTTGATCAGCTATAGGTAATGCTATATAGGTAGGAAATAATTTTCGCCGAAAATATAAAAATGGGGGGCAACAGAAAAAATGTATTTTTTTTTCAAAACGATTTTTTTTATTAAGGGAAAATGTCAGACTTACCTTTCTGACCTTCGATTTCCCTTTGTGTGTGTGTAAGTGAGAGCGGCGAGAGAGTAGAGAGGCTACGCCTACTCTCCCACCGCTGTAGCTGCTGATTCAAAAGAAATAGATTTATAAGTGTCACTCGCGCGCGTAGCGCAAGTTACTGTCCGATCGAATTGATTTTTCTTAATAAAAAGGGAAATTTGTTCTCTTTAAAATGAGCACTGGCAGAAGGGCGTAGAACTTTCCTTTACCCTTCTGTAGGGCTTAAGATTCAAGTTGTCGCCCTGCCTGTCGTAATAAAGGAATTCAAAACATTATTTTTTTATTTTAAAGGGGCTTTCAGCAGCAGTTTATCCCCGCCACTCACCCCCTTCATAAAAAAAATCGTTTTGAAAAAAAATTTTTTTTCTTTTGACCCCCCATTTTTACTTTTTCGGCGAAAATTGTTTCCTACCTATCCAACATTATAGCTGCTCAAAAAAGGAAGAAATCCCGTTTTTATTTTTTAAAATTGCCCTATTAGAATCGGAGATATAGACGTTTTCCCTTTTTGCACGTTCCCCCCTCCCTCTTCTTCCCTAAATGCCCTAGAGAGCTCTCCCCGCGGCCTTGACATCTTCCTATAACTACCCAGAACAGAAAAAAAATTACTAACCTAACCCCATTCCTTGTCTCTTAAACACCCCTCATACCTCTGGTCCGATCCCTTTTCCTACCCTGAAACTCAATCCCTTCAAACGGCCATGTCTCCGGCCCTAATTGGCCGTTTTAAAAAACCAAAAAACAGTTTACGCGTCTCGGGGAGACCTTTCTTTTTTATCTGAAACATTATTTTGCCCGTGTGCCCGGTAGCGCGCAAAAGAAAAACCAATTTTCCATATGTTTAACAGTTCCCTCTCCCTCGCACCACCTAGATCTCGGATGTGAAAGTGTCGGGGAAGTGGGGGAAGTTGTCTTCTATAAGATGGAAAACAAAATTGTTTGAAAAAAGGCACTTGTTTTTCACCCCCTTTTTTCTGCCAGATCTACTCCACTATAAATCGTGGAAAAGTTATTAAATATCTGTATAAGTTTAGCTAGCATTAAGTGTATCATTAGGCTCCAATCGACGTGGATAATTTAAAAATATTATTTTGTGTCGAAATCGATAACTGGAAATAGGGAGAGTTAGTTACCTGCAAAGTGCGAGCACATTTTACGCGCGGCATATCATGACTACTAATAGAGAGTTAGAGAGCTTCTGTTCTGGTCTTTGCAAAGAAATAAACAACTTTTGTCTTTTGCAATTTTTCTCCAAAGGGCATATTTCTGGCGTAAAAAATGATTTTGTTATTTATTTATACATTTTTGCAATAAATAATTGAGATTCTTAACTTAACAAATACCTTTTAAGCAGTCAACATAAAATATTTCCATTACAGACGTCTTTTAATACTTACATATACTTAAATTAAAATTTAATGCTATTTTTATATGTATATAGGTAACTTATACTAATTCATGAAATGGACACCTCAGATTGGTAATCTTGTGCTATTAATGGTCAGTTAGGCAGAAAATTGGTTTTTAATGACTTGAGGGACTCCACGAAGGCAATGGCACCAACTTCAGGCAATTTGCTCACATATAGAATTTTGTTCATTTTCAAAAAATCATTAACTAAATGGAGTTGAAGACAAGAAATTATTTTTCCATTAACCTTGGATAAGTATGTAACTGAACACCCTGCCAAGGTTCGCATTAAAATTTCAATTTTCTCCCCGTTTTAAAAAATGTTTTTTTTTTTTTAAATTCTCTCAAAATTCGCAGCAGTAACCGCATTGACTGAAAATAGTTTTCGGTCCCCCCAATGTTTCGATTGCCTGCGCTCATCTCTCTAACTATTACAATTGGAATAAAATGCCACACATATTTTTCTGTACCTGCTGTTTTTATTCCTTCGAGGATTTTTTTAGCACCCCATTTTATTCAAAACTATTCACTAGTAACACTATTCATAACACATACACTCTATACTCTTTGATAACACTATGTATAACTTAGTCTCTTTTCAATCCTCTATTACTTGAGATACACTGATTCGTTTTATGTTGTGAACACTAAATCCATCTTTCTTCGATTTTAAATAGTCTGCATTTTTGCTTTTATACTAGGTTCTTAGTTTGTTGTGTTATTTTGTCTTGTTCTTTGTGATTTGATCTGCATAATTTTGTCTATAATTTTTCTTTGATTTTAAGTTATATACTTGTTTATACTATTTATACTTCCTATTTAAACTATTTTGTATTCTTGGTCAAATAAAGATTCTATTCTATTAACATGTCAATATGTAATATTTACCTATATCTGTACATTCATAACAAAATATTGTGCACTAACACTTCATATTAACATATTGACTTAAACCCAGAGTTCTGTATTAATTCCCACAGGAATATCTGACCTCACTATTCACCAGAGTTCAACACACTTCTCATGATAAATAAAATTGTTGTGAGAAACTACTCATTCCACGAAACTAACAGGCTTATGGGTGCCTAAACTCTCTAGGTATCTGCCCTACGCCAGTTTTAAAGTTCGGCCTGCCTTAAAGTTTTGTTATAACTAGACTCTTAGCACTGTTGTCCAAAGGCTCAACGGTACAACGTCTAAGAACCAGTTTATCAGTTATCAGACGAATTATGTAGTAGCCATTAGGAATAATAATGATAACAATCTGTAAATAGAAACTCTGCCCTAATGTTAGTGAACATTAGGTTATGAAAAAAATTTGAAGATTAGAAATTAATATTTTAATAGACAGATTTTTATTTTTGATTAGTCATCAATAATTTTCTCTACTTTTTGCTAATTCTAAAAAAAAATTCTTTAACTTTTGTAACAAAGAATAATTTAGGTATTTAATTGCTTTTCTCTATAATTTAACAAAAGGAATTGGAGGCAGTTGGTATTCGTATTAAATTAAAGTTTTTGTTATGATCAGAACTCTGGGCGAACGCCATCCCCTCCCCTTAGCACCGTCAATGACAAAACGAGTTTTGACTGCACAGACACCGACCGAAAGACAAGCAGAGGAGGCCCTTGTGCCAGCCATTCCAAACCAAGGATTTTTTGTTTCTACGGACTTTCTAATTTTTAACCCAATCAAGGATAAATTATAAGTACGCCAGATTTGTAAAGTTTTCAATTGCTCTCTCTTTAAAAACGGTTTGGAGGATCAGAAAATCCTTGGCCTCAAAAGTATAGGTTACTTGAGGTACAAAGAAAGATTTGTCACAGACTTTACGTCATTTGAATAATTTTACTTGTTTGTCTGAATTTTTTAATTTGCGCTGATTTTAATTCAAAATTTTTACAGTTTTCGTCGAATAACATTTTAAGGGCCCCAGGGTTTTTCCTCGGACACCTCAAATACTTTTGCTTTAAGGTAGTTATATCGCAATTTACGTTATTTAAGAAAGTCACGAAACTTTCAGTAAACTTTGAAACATATTCTTTATAGGATTTTGCAAACAGCAGAAAAAATAAAACTATCTATATATGAGAACGACAAGAAGAACTATGCGTAAAAATATTAATGAAATCTTTGCGTTCTTTCGATAACCTGAATTCTGGTTATGCTAGCAAATTAAAATCCTAAAATGAATTTGTATAATTTCTTATTTGAAAATTCTCATTCAACTAGCATCCACACAGTAACCTACGGCTATGCAGATTAAACTATAGTATCTATATAACTCTCTACGGTCATGAAAATTCAGTTAAAAATGAGAACAAAGGCCTAAAATGAATTTATGTACCTACCTTGTCTTAAAAATGTTTCATTGCGTCTCACCCGTCGTCACAATTTCGTTTTCGAGTACTATACAATAATCAACCAGCACTAATGCTCATGCGGGATTATTTGTTTTCGCTGGGGGAGTAGACGCTAGTCCCATCAGCTGGCGCTAGCAACTATGTGCGGCGTTGCCAAATCTTTCCCTACTGTCTCCCTCGCGAGGTGCGACATCTGTTAGCAGGTCGATAAACTTGAGAGTTTATTGATTCGCTAACAGATATCCCACCTCTCCCGATATAACTACCTTAAGGTTGCCATTCCCTAGGAAGAGACATCTGATATGGAAATATTTATTATTTTTGCCCATAACTTTGTTTTCTTAGTATGTATATTTAAAAAAACTATAAGCGTACCTAAGTAGAACCATAATAAAGAATATTACTATGAATTTTCACTCAATAATTTCAGTGGTTTCAGTTGTTTGACTAACTGCGAGATACATGAAAGCTGCCAGTTAGACAAGGCCGTCACTCGTTTATTTAACTGCGAAGAGTATCCTATAGAAAGTGCAACAATGATATAAAAAATGCCGTAAATCGGCGAGAAGTACAATGGTTAGCCTGTTACTTGATATTTTCACTCTACTGTCCACTTTGTATCTTTTCCGATTTATCTAACCTCAATTCATATGAAAACTTCCTTTCCCGCCGTGAATCTCGCCTTATATATATCCTACAAATTGCATCTAGCAATTTTCTAGAAAATCCATAACTTTCTCGTGCGGTAATCTAGAACAATATAGAAATCTCGATCCGTCTTCTACAAGTTTCTAGCTTCTAGAAAACGTACTACCTGTGTCTAGGGTTGGCTAACCAGAACTGGAACTGATACTTTGGAACAGGTCCGGTGGGTTGGACTAGTGGAACTGATCTCAACTAATAAATACAGTAGGTACGAATATTAGTCCGAGTACTGGGACTACTCCGAGTCCGGCTGAACTTTTTGAGATTCGAGCGATCCGGCATCGCGGCGCGTACACTTTGTAGACGTACGGACTGGTCGAACCGAAGAAAACAGAACTAAACTCATTTCTCGGTTTTAAGGCACAATGGAATAGGTACATTAGAAATTTACTGGACTGGTGGTTTATAAAATGCAATGGCTGCAGGCCAGGGGATATAGGTCCGAATACTTATCTTGGACAGCCTGCTATCTAATATAAATGTATTATAATTGATTTGGTATACTTATATTATACAACATATTACATTATTACGTATATTTCGGCATTGTCAGCTGGACTACCAGGGTAAATAATTTTCACATTTACTAAAATATGTGTAGAAATAGGGTTGGTGGGAACAAATGAAATTCGTTGTAGGTGAGTGATAGGGGAGAGTACATAAGTTACGTGACGCTGATCGAGTCGATCGTGTACGTCTAGAACTAGTACAGTATGAGATTACGGAGTCCCTTTGCATCTCCTGTAATTCAGTCCAGTCCACTTTGTCTTCCAGTCCACTCAGCCGTTCACCGCGCGATGAGTTGGTTAGCATGGACTAGGAACTGGAACTGATTTTTGGACTAGGTTCTTCTCTGGACTGGATTAGGTCCGAACTGATCCGTAAAAATATTGGGATCAGCCATCCCTACCTGTGTCCAAAGATTTTTATATATATTCTTTGCCTGTGTCTCATAAATAATGGCGCACGTTACATGGTAGAAATTTTGTACCATAGCACATTACAGGTTTCGATGAAGTAAATGAATCCAGTTGTGGAGGCATGTTGGTATTGCAGATGCCTATCACCATCGCTACTTAAATCCGGCTACTACTCCTGAGCTATCAGCATCAGCCCCTAGAAGGCGTAAACGCATAACCTTAGTTTAAATTTTTTTGTTTTCGAAATTTGCTTTCTTCTATGAGTGAAATTGTCGGGGTTGCTGTTTAGAACATTACTATCCAATAGTTCAATATATTATACTCGTATGTCTCTACAAAATTTTGGTTTGTTGACATTTCACAGCAGTGCTCGACATAATTACATGTACAAAAAGGCGAATCTCGAGAACATAAAAAAAAAATAGCTAGGTGTAAATCATAAAAGTTTATAATATTATATGTAATCAGAACCAATTATATTGAACTCAAGCATAGTCTCAAGCTTGAAGTCCCGGGTTCGAATCCTGGTTAGAATATGGCGTTTTTAATTATATTAGCATGATAGTGATGATCAGTGGGCCTAGACTGCATAAAAAAATACCTAACAAAAATCATTAAAACTCATGGTAAGCGAAAATAAGGGTTGCTACCCTTAGTATAAACCACCATTAACTTAAAATACAACATAGCACTTAAATTCTACGAAATCTAGCATTGAAGCAAGTTTTAGCCAAAATTCCAAAATTCGATAAATCTAAACAAGAACCACCCAAACCAACAATTAATACTACTTCTATATCCACGTAGCGAAGTGGAAGTATAATAAGTACTCTACTAATTGTAAAAAAAATCATGTATATATTTTTTTTATTCAAATAGGCTTAGAATATTGTCTAAAAAAGATTTGTCAAAAAAAGCCTTGAAAAAGGAAACAGATTAGATTTCCAAAACGTCGGCGAAATATCCAATTTCAAGTTTTTATACTTATTTGTGTTGTTTATTTTAAAAAGAAACCTCTAACTGATCCTTTGACGTAAAAGTCACACAGGCGTAGAGGTTATTTACCACATACCGGCTAATTGTGATATTTTGTAGATTCCCCGAGCGCCACTTAAAGAGAAAACATACATGTGGCAGGAAGTCCCAAAGAATTGAAGAAAAAAAAGCTTAGAATGTCATAAAACGTCGAGATTTGAAATTTGAGCGAAAAAAATTTCTGTCTGCCGGTCGGTCGGTCTGTAACTTTTTTGTGCGGATGTGTCCTCAGCAATGGTTTTTAAGGTATTGACTTAAAATTTGGTACACATATGTTCCATGACGAGATCTGGAACTAGATTTCCGGTGGTGTGGGTTAAATAGGGGTAAATAAGGGAAAATAAGTAAACAAGCTGGTAAGAGTACCTACAATAACTTGGGATTCGGTGTATATACTATAGAAGCCAACCTCAGATTTTTATAATATTTTCACCCCGTCCCACCGCCCCTTCCCAGATAGCACAAACATATCCCTAAATTATTCTCAGAATATTTTTGTAGAACATTCAGTTATTCTATAGTTAACCTATAAGGAACCATGTTTTTTTAAGAATATTCTTAGAATAACCGAATGGGACCCGTTTTTTCTCTTGAGAATATCCTGAGATTAATTTTCAAATTATTCTTAACATATATCAGATTGTTCTAAAATCAATCATAGAATATGCACATGTATTTATTTCTGGAATATTCACAGTGAAATATTCTTAGAAGTGCTGAATTAAACTTATTCTCGTGAGAATATCTTAAGAATAACTTCCAGAATATTATTTTGGAATAATTTGTTATACTTACAGAATGTTCCATTTGTGCGACATTCATTGATAACTCGAAAACAGTTCTGTAGTTAAGAAATTATTGAAATATGAGTTGTTCACAGTGAAAAGGTTATAAAACTATATAACTTTTTCGGGTAACTAACCGGAAAATTTTTGTAAACATCCTCTTTTGAGCTATCAATTAATGTCATACAAATGGTGTGTCACTGGCCACATTCATGAAATCACAGTAAGAATACTAAAACCCAGAATCACAATATTAAGTTTATAAATATTTTAGATACAATAGGAATATATACATTACACAAAAGCAAAATAAGACACTTAATAATTGGGTTAAAGATTTATTTGTTACGTTTACTCTCGAAACATTTTCTAAAATTTCAATGACGGAACAAAGTAAATAGTAAATTCATTCGTTAGGAGAGACACAATATAATAAATACATACTTCAGTCCATGTAGTTCTCTGCCAGCTTCTTTGAAGGATGTAAAGACTACTGCTTATTAGAAGTTCTGGTTTTTCGTTCATTGGCTCAAGTTAACCATAAACCGATCTGAATTTCAATTTGTTTTGGAGTGACCTCAATATTATTTTTATTACTTATAACTGCATCTGAAATTGAACATATATCCATGAATTTTATATAATGCCTCACCCACACACACACTAAATAAAACGTAGAAAAAAATGTGCATATAAAATCGTAGTCTTACCAATTATCACACTGCATATAATAGAACCTCCAATGGCTTATTTCCCATCTCTATGCCCATGTAAAGTAAATAGTACTGCAACATCTTCTGAGATAAGTTCTGTCCAAAATCTTCTACCGCACTCTTTATACGTTTCACCACCCAATCTCTCGAGACTGTTCACCTGTTAACAAAAGACAAAATTTTTTATTACTTAAGTACAACTTTCATCTATAAACACGTGCTAACGGTAGTTTATAAACCACGAGCAAATTTTAAAAACAGAACAGAATTTATATATATACGCATCTGAATTTAAGTTTCCGCCGGGACAGATAACTTTCAAACTGATTAGTGGGCCATTCTTTGTATTCGTTTTTGTTTTTTTTTAATAATGCATAATTGAAGAATAACTTATGTAAAGTAAATATAGAAAATAAAAGTGACACTGGCTTAGTAACTAGTTTGGCCAACGATCTATCGGAAGCGTACTGCTTATTTTCAGTTGAGATTGAGAAAGTATACATTTTACAAGTTTTTTCTGCTACACTGATGAAAGCTTCGCAGAATGTAAATTAACCACAACCCTCTCGGCCTTATTAGCCTAAGGATTGAAATTAATATGGCTAGAAAAAATTAGAAAAAATTTGTAAATTGGAAGGTAAATGGTATGTAAATGAAGTCACATTTTACCTATGTAGAAATTTCCTGTGTGTGCCGATAATTATAACATTTTAAACCGAGCCTCATTTGGTTAACTCTCACAGAAGATTTTTACCGTGTAAAAATCTTCACTTTCTCAGTAGAAATAGTGATAAAATTTTGCGATCCTTGAGTTTTACACAGCAGTACCATCACTTAGATTTCCACACGAATATAGAAACATAACGTAACATTATTTTTGTACCTAATACATTTATTATTTAATAGTTATTAAAGAAATTAATGAAAATATGTAAGGACCTCATATAAGTATTACATATTAGCCATTTCTGTATTTATAGATACAAGAAAATAGGTACCTATATTATAGTAAATAATAAATGAATAATAAACGTTTAGACGTTTATTATTCATTTATTATTACCTAGGTACCTATTTTCTTCTTAAATAACAGAAATAAATATTCCTCTTGAAACCAGCTGAACTTTATAAATAAAGTTAGGTTAGGTTAATTTATGTTGATATGACAAAAATGATTTGTCTCTTGTCTACCGTTTGTAAGGAAAATGTCAAAACTCCAAACAGGATAATTCTTTGTTAATTAAATTTTCCCCTGGTGTACACAACGCCCAAAGTTAAACGATCACACGCTGATCCTGAATATAAATAGCTTTTTTTACAAATACCTATAGGTATCTATATCTATAAACAAAAAATTAAACGATTCACTTACCTTCTTCAATTGTTTTTTTGATTGCACACAATAACGAGCAACGAAATCAAAGGATCAAACCGCAAATTGTCAGGCACGCAAACGTCGCAAACAGCAATTCAAAATGGTGATAGCGGAATAGCGGACGCCGTAAGCTGCAATGAAGATGTAGAGAGAAAAAGGAAATAAAACGCGCCTGCGCACCGTTTCGCAGTATTTTTAAATAAAAAATTCCTGAGATTCTAACTATAAATGTGATAGGTACCTATTTATTTTATTTGAATAATACTTTTCTGTAACATTTCATATAATAAGAAAAAATTCGAATTCATACGGAACACTCATGAATATAAATTAAACCTGCCATATTACATGGAGTAGGTACATTGAAAATTTTATGATAAAGCTTTATTTAATATATTAAGCATACTTGTTACATAAATCATGAAAGTAATAAATAATGGGTACAAAACGCTCTAAACGTTTTACCATACTTTCTATACATTATTTTCAAAATAAATGGTCAAAAAATAACCTACTAAATTATTTATAAAATATATTTAAAACATATTCTGTACTTCTCTTATTAAAATATTTTTATCATATTATTTTAAGAAATATTTTTAAAATAATAATCCAAAGATAAGTTTTGAAATTATTCATAAAATATATCTAAAATATATTCTATGCATATATGTATTTCAATTATTCTAATATTAAGTATTAGAAGAGATTCTAAAAATATTAATAAATTAAATGGTTATTCAGAGAATAATTTAAAGATAATTTTTATAATTAATCAAATAATATTTTTTGGGAAGATTGTCAGATTATTCTTAGAATATCTTGTGCTATCTGGGTTCCCCATTATTAAAGGGTTTAATAAAATAAAATTGAGATAATCACTTCAAATTTGGTACACCTATGATTATAACATAACAACTACTGGAACTAGAATATATTTTGAGATGATTCCGTTAAAGGGATCAGGGTTAAACAGGGGCAAATAGAATAAGTTAAGAAAAGCAAGTTGGTAAGAGTACAGATATTTGGGATTTGGTGTATATACTACATTTTTCAAGGTTTGGCTGGCATTAGGCAACATTACATTAAAATTTTGTAAGCAATTATTTCCGCGTACTGGAATACATAATAGTCAAGATGTTTTCTTTTAAAGAGACCTGGATGGGAAATCTAGATGTGTAGTATTCCTTCAGCAGCGGTTTACTTTTTTAGTATTTTCGTATTCAGCACAATATGAGTAATAATCAGTAAGTAGCAACATGTAATCGTGATTACAAAGGAGTCAGTTTCCACAGCAATCAAGATTACAATCACAATTAATGATTACTGGTAATCGTTATTGCTGAGATTGAGGTGCTCTGATTACTATGTAATCTCAAAAAAGGTAATCATATAAGTAATCATTACGCCCAACTCTGATTTGTGGACGATTTAAAGTAAATTTGCGAATTTGCCTAGCACTAAATTAATAAACCATATATTCTGCCCTATTAATGAAATACAAATGTTAGTTGGGTAGTTAAAATGCATCGAAGAGTCTAGTTGCTCATAAACTGAATACCATGTTTAAGGAGATATATTAAAACAAGACTATATAAATATGTATGTATTTATTTAATAAAAAATTAGGCACAGTGGTTTCCTGAAATAACGCCAAAAACGGGGGAACACTGTTGTACAAAGAAATGTATAAAAAATATCAAGTAGGTAAGTACTTATTAGTATTACATAGCTATAGCATAAATAATCAAGTTTGAACAAGATAAAATAAATATTTTATTATATAAACGAACACATCGTTGTAATGCATACAATTAACATTTTTAATATTCTCAATATTAGGCCGGTCGTCGTAACTTTTTTTTGGTCAGAAATTTAAAACGGCAATTTTATTGACTATTCTTATAAGGAAAATTGCGCTGAATACGAGACCGTTTTCATGTAGAATTGATCAGGCTAATCAGGAAAAATATCCACATGGAAAAATGTCAGTGGTGTTCCATTTTCCTCAAGAAATATCAGAGGGCAGGTTCGCAGGGATGCCACTGGTGGAGCGATAAAATAACTTTTCTAATTAAAATATGTGGTTTTATATCCTATTAACACATACCAAAGTTGAAAATAATATCTTTCCGAGAAATTTGAAAATAACGATTAAAAAAAATTACATAATTTGACCTAAGAAATCACAACCTCAAATATTAGCACGTCATTAAGGAACACCCTATATAAAAAATAATATTAAACTTAAGAAAATTAAAAAATAAAATAAAAATTACTCTTTAAACAACTTGAACCACTTACAGTGCATTTGAAACCGAGCACGCTTTGAATTTTATATATACATTATATTCATGTAGGCCATTCATTAGAAGTTTTTCAACTTGCAGTTGGATTAGAAACTTGAAATTTGGTATGCAGCCATAATCGATCATACCCGTTCTATCTAAAAAGCCTGAACTTCCAGCTAATTGCTTCACAAATTTGGTTTCATAATTTTGAAACGTTTGCGAGATACAAATTTGTTTGTAAACTACTACAGCGGCAATTTTTTTCAAAAAATTGGACATATGTCAAATATTGTAATAGTTAAGTTAACATAACTTAGGTTCTCTAAACTCAGAATTAGAAGACCAATCGAACCATGTAAAGAAAAATATAGGTTTCTATTTAAAATAAGAAAGTTGGTACTAATTTTTGGCACACCCTGTATAGTTGGAGGACTGAAAATATTTTAGATAGAACGGTCATGATCGATTATGGCTGCAAACCAAATTTCAAGTTTCTAATCCAACTGCAAGTTGAAAAACTTCTAATGAATGGCCTACGTGAATCACCCTGTATACTAATTATTATAAAAGCAAAAAATTTATGAAAAAACCAATGGATTTTTGTGACAATTGAAAACTAGTTAGTTTATGTTGTCACAAGATTCTTTCAAAAAATTAATTAACAAACAATTGACAGTTGTAGACGCAAAATGGTCTATATCTCCGGTTCTAGTTAACGCATCGAGGTCTATCTAGGCCCAAAATTTTCCTTTTTTTTATTATCTTTTATTTGCCGATACTTCGATACGACATTCCTGAGCTGAGATACTGCATTTGTTTACTAAGCAATTTTTTTAAAAACATTGGCGCCCAGCTAACAATTTAAGTGTCGGCGATTTTAGCTAAAGGAAATTCGACCAAATCAGGTCGAAATTACGTAATGTTTTAGTTCACTTGGTGAAAGTCGGTATGGTACCTATCAGGTACAGGTCAATAATTGGTAAAATTAATGTTCTAATAGGTTATAAAAAATATTTTTGTTACTATTTTTACCTAATAGATAGTGTACATTCAAAACCCACTAATTAAGTGGTAGGGAATACATGGCCTTAATAACCTAATAGGGTAAGTAAGTAGAAAGTGACCTATTCGGAAAAATTTGGTAAACTTAAGACATTTGTCACCTAATAAGTAATATGATTGTTAAATAACCTATTAAGTAATTTTGGTTAAGTTATCATTAGATCCTAATAGAAGATATAGGTGAAATGTATTGAAATGACTAAATAGGTAATTGTATTTTTGAACAAGACTCTTTGGGTACCTAATAAGAATCCTAGAAGTCCTTAAATTTCCACCAAACAGTCGAAATGACTTCATATCACTTATTAAGTAATATAGGCAGAGAGCAACCATATTTATTTCAAAATGGAATGGCGAAAACTCGCCATGAAAATGTAAACTTTGTTTGTGAAAATATTTTAATTCATAAATAATCGTTGAACATATTAATAATTATTATAGGTACTCTTCGCAAATATAAAACGAAGAGTATATTGCACTCGATCGGCACATTTCTAAAATCGGTAATACTGCTCATAAAAAAAAAATTTCATATCACTGTGTTGGTGATCGAATTCTGAACAACTTTCAAAACGTCCGTCCGTCTGTCCGTCACGTTTCTTGTAAGCACGATAACTTAAGAATGAAAAGTTCGATTGAAATAAAATTTGGACAGTAAGTTAGTGTTAGCCAGAAGAAGAACCCTATTGTTTTTGAGCAAAAACGATCGATAAATAAAAGTTATAAATTTTTTAAATAAAAAAAATATATTTTTACATAATTTTTTTAATGTTTTGTAATTAAACTAAAAATGTCTAAAACTAATATTATTTACAAAAAAACTGCGAAGAGTATTCTATAGAATGTGAAACAATTATATAAAAAGTGCAACAATTATATAAAAAGTGCAGTAAATCGGCGAAGAGTAACGGTTAGCTTGTTAAATTTTAAATTAAAACAAAATGGATTACGAAAAATATACAAAAATGAAAATTGAAAAATTAAATTGTTACAATTTATATTAATAGATTATATATATTTATAATAATTGATGTTTTTAAGGAGGAGTTTTGTAATATTTCAAGGTACAATATGTGCAATATTAATGGAAAAAAATCTTTCCCACGTAACTTCTCCTGAGTCATGCGGAAAAAATGCGCCGCAAACAAAACAACTTGTCATATAAAATGATGTATCTTATAATATATTATGAACCATTTTATTATATTAAGTTATATTTTTGACCAAACAGAATTTTGAAGGCAAATAAAAGGTGTGAATGGTGAGAAATAAGTAATCGACGACGTTGATTTTCCATATTCTCGACATTGAATAGGTGTCCAGCGACCTAACCTAATAGATAGGTCAAATATACCTGTTTAACTTATTTTGCACGTCAATACGACGTGTCAAAAAACACCATTTAGGTTGTGTCGACATCGAATTTATGTCCTATACCACCTATCGAAATTGGAAACGTCACAAGTGCAGTCGACGTCGAATGACACCTAAATTGTTAGCTGGGGGTAAAAAAAGAAAAATGGGGCAAGACCACATAGAAATGGTAGTTGTTATCAATATTTATCGATTGCCAGGGTGGACAGCGCAAAAAATGCCATGGAAAGTCGCAAATCCTTAATAAACAAATTAGCTTATTTGTTTAAACAATTGCAAAATACGCGAGATATCGACACAAAAATAAAACTGTAAATTCTATGAATAAAATGCAACATTTTAATCACAATGAAATATCCGTATGACCTTTTGTTGAACAGAACAAAAATTGTTAATTTAGGACCATTAATTTGTTTATAACAATTGAACAGTCAAAGATAAAAGGTCACAAACGACGTGTATTGATAAAATCTTAATTTTTTATATCTCGACTTTTTTTGTCCGACGCATCGTTTACGTTGAAAAGTCAAAGAACATAAAAAATGAGAAAGCCAGTGTTTTAAACAATGTAGCCTGTGTTTTATCATTTTTTTAATGTCACCATCGTGTTCAGCGCAATTTTTCCTACAAGAATATTCAATAAAATTTCTGTGTTAAATTTCTGACCAAAATCGATGATTTTGACTTTAAGACGACCGTCCTATATTTTGTCTGTTCCTAAATATATATAGAGATTTCAAATGATGCAAGAGATGAGTGTCATATAGTCAAAGAGGAGGAACAACCATACAGCTACAAACATGGATGTCTCGGAGTTATTGTTCCTCTTCAGTGTTGTACAACTCAAGTGGTTGTATCAAAAACAAAATAGAACAAAAGTTGGATGAAAGTACAGAACGGTCCTCAATAAAGGTAGAAAATGGATGTGCTCCAAGTGTAGTGCACATTTTCAACTTTTTTTGGGATATATGACACTGCTCCCTTTTTATTGTACTTGTTTTACTTATAATGATACTCTATTCTATGCAACTTTTATGTTATAATTCCTTATCTATGCAAAACATCAAACAGAGTAATGGAATGGAACTATAATACTATTTAATTTGATCTAAAGGACTCCACACATTCCATATGAAGAGTGTCTCTCGGTTAAATAGGTTAAAAATTGATGTTATGATTTATGACTTGCTAATTAACGGTTCTCATGGCCACAAGATCCGAAAATTGATAGTTGTTTTATACTGCCGTTTGAAATGTTCATATTTTGTAATTTGGTATACAATGTCAAAGAAAAACTTTTCTTCTATACATTATTCCTGAAGATTTTTCTACAATGATCCTGTTTACTTTACCCCGTTTATAAGAATTCTTCATCATACACCATTTTTAAGATATTGAGGATCAAACCAAAGAGTAGAGTATTAAGTATTGCTTCCATAAGGAATGTGCGGGCTCCTTTGGTAGTTTTTGTATTGAACGATGTTATTAACTTTGGTGAATAACATGGTGAGCGCTGAGAATGTCTCATATCTTCTTTTGTTTCGGCAACTTTTTACAGATAATTATATTTAAAACGTGACATTTTTTGTTGCAGGTTTAAATTTTTTACTTAATAAATCACATTACCTTCACTGTGAACGTGACTATATACCATCTTATATGTTCCCTTCCAACTAAGTTATCTCATTCGCAAAAAGACACTATTTAAAATGCTAGATCATAAATATGGTCATTTAGTAATATAGCAACTGGATCAATAACAGCAGAGATATTCTCATTTGAAAAGAAACACACTCGGCCATCCGAGGCCCGGTATGTCACAGCTATTGTATCTCTGAGATATAGTCAAACAAAAAAAATATCCTTCAAGTTTTATGGCGCATGTTATTGTTATTCATGTCAGATTAGTGCAGTATTTGCAGACAATAGACAAATATCCAGTTCAGAAGTTTTTTCAATACGATTTATTATTGCTTCCTTCTATTGAACGGTACAGACTGCAAGGCATCCATATAGTAATGCCTAAATGTCCATTTCAATTTTTCCAAGCGCAGATAGCAATCACACCGACAATTTTGAAAACAAATCATGTTGTGGCATTGTACACTGCATCCAAACAAATGAAACAATCCCAGCACCCTCTACGTTATTCATCAAAATTAATGGTGTTTCATTGTTTCGTAAAAAGAATTCATATTCCAAACTTTGATTAAATTACTTAAACAATAACAGAGTTATCAGTTATCACTAAGAAATTATCTTTGAAGGCAAGTAACTATTTATGGAAGTAATGGAGGTATGTTTGGCTTAACTCATTAAACTTAGAAATCTATTTTTTTTCCGGTATTTAAACATCCGCAATGTAAAATATATTACATATACACTTTGTCAGGATATTAAAGAGAATGTATTGCAGCACAAATACAGAAAAGTGGGAGGCAGCAGGACAAAGAAATCTTTTCCCGACCGCTGCAGTGTGCTGTACACATGGTTCTCGTATGGCAGTCGACTAGGGTAGGAATATTTCTGAAGGCAAAGGAGTGCTGGGCAGTGGCGGCTCGTCAGGGGAGGCTGAGCCTCCCCCTGGAAGAACCACCATATCTTCAAAAGTAATATCTTAAGAAATTTCTATTAGGTATATCTCAATTTTCAATATTTTTTATTGTTTATAATTCATTAATTAATTTTCAGTGTATATATAAAATGTTTGCATTTCCTTTCCACAAACATACCTATAATGTTACAGTCCGGATAGTCTTTGTATGCATATTTTCCGGTCGGCCGGTCTTTTATTGAATGAACACTGCGGTTCGCTGGAGGCTAATACGAACTAGCTTCCAACTTTAACGCATTTACTTATAACATGAATGACCTTGAATTTCTTTGCGGTGTGTAAAATAGCAACACTTGGAATAGCCAAGTATGAGGCTAGCCTCAGATCTCATAGCGCATGTGCATGTTCAGATCATTCGCAAAGAAAACGAACTGTCAGTTGCGTTTAGCCGGTTTAAGATCAACTTGACGTAAAAATACATAAAACATTTGATAGGTGGGCTAGAAATGAGTGCTCTAGGTGAAAATATTCCCAACAACATTTCTTGTTGTCCAGGCGTGGTGGATTATTTGTTATTAAATGGATTTACTACTCTTACTTATGACGAAAAGGTAAGAATTAAAAAAAATGCCAGGCCTACACCAGCAATGCCTTCGTTAGTTTTTAAAAGTGGTAAACAAAACAGAGGGTTTTGTGATAACAATTATAAAAAAGTCGAGTGGTTAACGGCATCAACAGTTAGAAACAAATTATATTGTTGGAGATGTTTATTATTTACTAATGATCAATCCTCAATTTGGGTTAGGGCCGGGTTTAATAATTTGCAAAATTTGTCGCGACGTTTAGAAAGACACGAAAAATCCCAGGAGCACATTTCATCTTGCATTAAATTTGAAATGTTTGGTAAACAAAATATTGTAAATTTCTTGGATTCTGCACATAAGAGAGAAATAGAAAATTTTAATGAAAAGGTCCGTGAGAATAGGGAAATATTAAAGAGGTTAATAGATGCCGTTATATATTTATCTTCACAAGAAAATTCATTCCGAGGACATGACGAAAAATGAGAATCGTGCAATAAAGGAAATTTCAAAGAGCCAGTAGATTTTCAGCACTTAAACGCATAAAAACATTTTTACTAGAAACAAAATGAGTCAAGACCGCCTCTCAAATGTATCGCTTATTTCGATAGAAAAACGTTTTTTGTCAGAATTGAAGAAACGCAATTCATTTTATGATGAAGTAATCAACCATTTTGCTAGTTCCGAAAATCGCAGGTTACCACTCATTTATAAAAATATTTAGGCTTTACAGCAGAGATTAATATAGCTAGTTGTTATTTTAGAAAAAATATTTATTTGTGTTATTTATTTTTTAGGAAATATTTTTTAATTCTCCATAATATAGAGTTCCACAGTTATATATTTTTTATATAACTTCTTTCTCAAAACTATTTTAATTTTTATTAAACGTTATAATTTTACACTCCTGGCAGTGATAATGAATACAATTTTTTGTTTGTAGAAAAAAACACTTTAATATTTTTACCAAAACTATTTTTATTTTTATTAAAAGTTATATAATTTAATTACAAGTGGGATAGTAGGGTTCCTTTGGATACCGATTTTCATGAGAATGATTTTTTCATCTCATCACATTTTCTATTTCCTTTTCATTCTATTCTTTTATTAGTTCTATTCTCTCAAGTCATGAATCGGTATCCTGGCGAACAACCCACGGCAAAAAAATGTAATGCGTCGTTGTACTACCTCAGGGGTGGTGGGGAAATGTACAAATTGTAGTCATATTGCACATCAGTTGTCTTTCAGAATATCAAGCCTCCTCTGCAGACAATATCACGAGCCGCCACTGGCTGGGGAGATTTGTTCTAGGGACATACAGTGCATTCTTCTCGCAAGAGGTTTTCCTATCTATACTATATAAAAGTGTGCAATGTTAGATACAGTTCTATTTCAATTACTAATACTAATATGGTTAGCGAAATGCGCGTGTTGCTAGTATTCAAGCATAGCAGACAATTCTCTATGTTACCCAACGAGTGAGTTTATGACACAATGAAGCATTTAGGGTTAGGTTAAGTTAAGTGAAAACTGCTTACAGCTAAAGGACTAAACTCCCAACTACTACTACTACTACCAGGCCATATGACAGGAAGCCTAGGGGAACATCTGTACTGGGCCCTTAATTAAACAAATTCCCTATCCTTTTTTTGGGAAAAGTGCAGGAACCCCAATAGCATCTGTGTACCGGGGCCAGAGTTTCTGTCGCCTGGCCTGGCAACTCCTACTATAAGTAATACCACTACAAACTACTTGTCAATATACTGGTTGTCTCGTTATGAATTCCACTTTGTACTGGAATAGTTTGGATTAATGCCGAAAGAACCGAACTACCTAGATGAATGGAGAACACGAATCGTTTGGTGTCAATAACATGTTTAACAGGTTTATCATCGTGTGTTCATTACGCCGGCATTGAAATTTAGGTGATTTCTTTATAAGCAAATTTGCCTTTTTGATATTTTTAAAATTAAGTACTTGATATAGTAAAACACTTATATTTATATTTAAACAATACTCCATTGTCTATCAGATTAAAATAGTTGGACGGGTATGCAAAACATACTATGATTGACGATGATGTCATCAGTTGCACTAAGAGCTGATACCACATTTAACAAATGGCAAACGCAGCATTTTATTGGTTTTATTTACATTTTACCAGTGAATAAGTAAGTAAAAGCTAATAATGGATTTGTAAAAGCAACTCCTGGAATTTTACTGACCATGGGTGTGTTTTTGAAAAAAGACAAATGAGCAACACAGAAGAAGTGAGGGCTTAAAGCTGCCAAGTAAATACTTTATTTTTATTCCATTTGTCTTCATCTGTTATTAGTTTAACGCCGTACACATTGATTCCTATATTATAAATATTGTATATAGTTACTCCAATACAATATTATACATATACATACAAGTTTAATATAATATAAATATAACCTATAAATGATTAAAAATTGGTTGGAAAAATACACTCCATTCAAACACTGCTACTATTTGAACACCAACTTTTATACTTTTTAATAAAAAATATTCTTACCGTTATTTTAAACTCTTAGCGCTCACTTTTGTTAAAATTAAAAAGTATTCACCAGACAGATTTTCAATATTTTAGACTGATAATCACACAAGATAATGAAGTTTTAAACTAACTTTAAAATGATCTACCAGTAGTAAAACACTATTCTAGGTAGATCACATCTATATAGCAGCTTATAACCACTTTATTTTATTAGATTTTTATTTTGGTTTTATCGCGAAAAATTTTCCAGGTGCATCTTTGGATGTATTTTTGTATCCTAGCACGAACCACCACTTATTTTCCATTATAAACACTTAACATGCATACATAATAGACAAAGACGTTTGCTTATCAATAATGGAAAGATGTGACATAGTGTTTTAGAGGCAAAATTTAAATTAAAACAGGCTTATTTTTCACGTGTTTTTAACCATAATCAAATATCTGCACAGTTAGAGACGTTTTATATTTTTGAAAACACTGAATTACAAAATAATCTCGAGGTCTTTAGTTATTTACGTGAAATGTGAATCCATATAATGTTAAGACGTACATCGACTATGTCTCTTTTCGACTCCAGTTTGATTTAACACTATATATTAATACTAAAATAATATCAGCTATATTATGGCTCTATAAATATCCTGTTTTTGTAATATTCATGACACTACATCGAGCCATTTAAAAATATTGTGTGTGGTATCAACATTTCATGGGCCTAAATGGGCTTACATCTTTACGTTATTGTTACAGTTATATTATTCTGTCTATAAATTATTATTATAATTTTACTGCTACTTGCCCTCGTAAGTTGGACAATGTTTCAAAATGATTCTGGAGATGGCTTTGCATATTTAAGCTGGTTCAATTTTGGTTGGTCCATTTCATGCTGGGGCAATATGCGTTGGACAAACTCACGTAGGGTCTGCCTAGACCTATTTAAGCTAGCCCAATCTACCTCGGGATAATTGACGTCGGATGTATTTACACTAGTCCAATTTACTCTGGGCCAATTTACACTGGTCCAATTTACTCTGGGCGAATTTACGCTGGGCCAATTTACGCTGGGCCAATTTACGCTGGTCCAATTTACGCTGGTCCAATTTGCGCTGGGCCGATTTGTGTCGAGCCTATTTGTGTTGGCCCAATTTACGGCAGGCCTATTTACGCTGGTCCAATCTGAGTTGAGGTTGGCAAAATGTGAATCTTCAATTGTGGGCTGTAGAAATCGTGAAGTAATTTTAAGACAAATGATAACACCAACACTCACTATAAATGTGATTGCAATGGCGCAAGCAACATAGACTCTGATTTTGTCAGTTTTCCCTAAAACAGAGAACGAAATTATTCTTCCAAATACTCTTTTTAGAATGGCAAAAATAAATCATTAGAAAAAAGCAAACATCTTTAACTGTTATGATGAAACTATTACACATAAATATATGGCTCAGTCATAATCAGGGTTGTCATAAAGCCATTCATAGTCTATGGAGGGCGTACTCACACTCATTTGTAAAAATGTTATCACATCACTTTGTTACACAAATAACTTTGGGACGCTTGGGTCCTTATATGTAAAAAAATGCACTGATCATGGTGATGGCCATTTTTTCCAAGTTAGGGCGGAACATACTATGATATCTTCATACAGATACATATTATTTCTTGCACAAAAGCTAAATATCCCGTTATCTATGCATTTTTTCTAAAAAGCACAAGAATAAAATGTGTTTAAAACCACATTTTCCATACTAATGAACTACTGGAAACACAATTTGCATTTATCGCTTTTCCGAAAAGTAAAAAATGTAGTATAAGTTAAATGTTACATATCTCGTTATCCATGACTTTTTTCTTAAAAAGCCCACGAATAAAAAGTGTCTAAAATGAAGTTTCTCAGACAAATTAACTATTGGAAATATAAATTTCCTCTTCACTGAGGAATATCATGTAGAAAAAATCCAAGTGCCAAAAGTAAAATAATGTGAGTAAATTGTTTCTTGTAATACGTCTAAATTTTCATTATTATGAAAAATAAATATATAATAAAATTGACTCTTTTTTTTTAAGAAGACTAACTTTTTAAAACATAATTGAAATAAATATTTTAAAGTAAAAGAGAACCAAAATATATATATATAGAGTATAATATTTGACTTAAGGAGACCATTCCCTAGACAGAGACCTCCAATAGGGAAATATTTAATATTTTTGCCCATAACTTTTTTTTCTTAGTACACATATTTTAAAAAACTATAAGAGTACCTAAGTGGAACTATAACAAGACTATTAATATGAATTTTGACTCAATAATTTCAGTGGTTTGCAAGATATCTAGATTTAAAACTATGAAATAGGAAGATTAACATAATATTTAAATTTAAATCTAACTATTTTGCAAACTACTGAAATTTTTCAGTGAAAATTTATAGTAATAGTCTTGTTATGGTTCTACTTAGGTACTCTTATAGTTTTTTAAATATATGTACTAAGAAAAAAAACTTATGGCCAAAAATAATAAATGTTTCCCTATCGGATGTCTCTTTCTAGGGAATGGCCATCTTAAATACACATATACATATCACGTCAAATTTTACAGTTTTTCGGAAAATTAATGTAAAAATTTCCAGTTGTGATAGTTTTCACATATTAAAAAAATTATAGAAAACAACTCTTATTCTTATTAATTTTAAATGTAAACGAGAATATTATATTATATATAAGATATGGACATTTAGCAAGGTAAGGCTTATTTTCCACGTGTTTTTAACCATAATCAAATATTATCTGCACAGTTAGAGACTTTTTATATTTTTGAAAACACTGAATTACAAAATAATCTCGACGTCTTTAGTTATTTACGTGAAATGTGAATCGATATAATGCTAAGACGTACATCGACTATGTCTCTTTTCGACTCCAGTTGGATTTAAAACTATATATTAATACTAAAATAATATCAGCTATATTATGACTCTATAAATTTCCTGTTTTTGTAATATTCATGACACTACATTGAGCCATTTAAAAATATTGTGTATAGTATCAACATTTCATGGGCCTAAATGGGCTTACATCTTTACGTTATTGTTACGGTTATATTATTCTGTCTATAAATTATTATTATAATTTTACTGCTACTTGCCCTCGCAAGTTGGACAATGTTTCAAAATGATTCTGGAGATGGCTTTGCATATTTAAGTTGGTCCAATTCTGGTTGGTCCATTTCATGCTGGGGCGATATGCGTTGGACAAACTCACGTAGGGTCTGCCTAGACCTATTGAAGCTAGCCCAATCTACCTCGGGATAATTTACGTCAGATGTATTTACACTAGTCCAATTTACTCTGGGCCAATTTGCACTGGTCCAATTTACTCTGGGCGAATTTTCGCTGGGCCAATTTGCGCTGGTCCAATTTTCGCTGGTCCAATTTGCGCTGGGCCAATTTGCGTTGAGCCTATTTGTGTTGGCCCAATTTACGGCAGGCCTATTTTCGCTGGTCCAATCTGAGTTCAAGTGGGCGAAATGTGAATCTTCAGTTGTGGCGTGTAGAAATCGTGGAGAACTTGTTATAAGATAAATGATAACACCAACAATCACTATAAATATGATCGTAATGGCGCAAGAAACATAGAATCTGATTTTGTTAGTTTTCCCTAAAACAGAGAACGAAATTATTCTTTCAAAAACTCTTTTTAGAATGGCAAAAATAAATCATTAGAAAAAAGCAAACATCTTTAACTGTTATGATGAAACTATTACACATAAATATGTGGCTCAGTCATTATCAGGGTTGTCATAAAGCCATTCATAGTCTATGTAGGGCGTACTCACACTCATTTGTAAAAATGTTATCACGTCACTTTGTTACACAAATAACTTTGGGACGCTTGGGTCCCTATATGTAAAAAAATGCACTGATCATGGTGATGGCCATTTTTTCCAAGTTAGGGTGGAACATACTGTAATATCTTCATACAGATACATATTATTTCTTGCACAAAAGCTAAATATCTCGTTATCTATGCATTTTTTCTAAAAAGCACAAGAATAAAATATGTTTAAAATCAAATTTTCCATACTAATGAACTACTGGAAACACAATTTGCATTTATCGCTTTTCCGAAAAGTAAAAAATGTAGTATAAGTTAAATGTTACATATCTTGTTATCTATGACTTTTTTCTTAAAAAGCCCACGAATAAAAAGTGTCTAAAATGAAGTTTCTCAGACAAATTAACTATTGGAAATATAAATTCCCTCTTCACTGAGGAATATCATGTAGAAAAAATCCAAGTGTCAAAAGTAAAATAATTCGAGTAAATTGTTTCTTTTAATACTTCTAAATTTTCATGATTATGAAAAATAAATATATAATAAAATTGACTGTTTTTTATTTAAGAAGCCTAACTTTTTAAAACATAATTGAAATGAATATTTTAAAGTAAAAGAGAACCAAAATATATATATAGAGTATAATAATATTTGACTTAAGGTGACCATTCCCTAGAAAGAGACCTCCGATAGGAGAATATTTATTATTTTTGCCCATAACTTTTTTTCTTAGTACAAACTCATATTTAAAAAAACTATAAGAGTACCTAAGTGGAACTATAACAAGACTATTAATATGAATTTTCACTTAATAATTTCAGTGGTTTGCAAAATAACTAAATTTAAAACTATGAAATAGGAAGATTAACATAATTTTTAAATTTAAATCTATTTTGCAAACTACTGAAATTTTTCAGTGAAAATTTATAGTAATAGTCTTTTTATGGTTCTACTTAGGTACTCTTATAGTTTTTTAAATATATGTACTAAGAAAAAAAACTTATGGTCAAAAATAATAAATGTTTCAGTATCGGATGTCTCTTTCTAGGGAATGGCCATCTTAAATACACATATACATATCACGTCAAATTTTACAGTTTTTCGGAAAATTTATGTAAAAATTTCCAGTTGTGTTAGTTTTCACATATTAAAAAAATTATAGAAAACAACTTTTATTCTTATTAATTTTAAATATAAACGAGAATATTATAAGATATTTATCTGAAATTGTTAAGACATTTTCCGCTTTTCCGATTAATATAGTTGTAAATTTCCACATTTTTCTTTAAATAATAATTGTATCTCATTAATTCAATGTAAAAATCGTATTTTAAAATGTCAAAAAAGCTATTTAACTAGTGGTTAATTCGTATAGAAAAGGTCATCATTAGGTAGCCCTATAACACCCCTACAATTTTTGTCTGAAATATTTTTCGCTGTCACACATAACCTTGGAATGATTCGCGTGGAAAGTACACAATGGCTTACCTTCAGTAACTTCAACGTCTCATACCTCAGCTATGAAAGGTATGCTCAACTTAAAACTTTCAGATGATCGATATGCCTCATGATAATCTATCATTTATTTATTACCAAATTCTAGTTCATATTTGAGGATCTAGAAAGGGGTGATTTCTGAGGTCATTTCACTAATTCAAAAATTTACTAAAAAAGGGCCTTGCGGCCATCTACATGAAGGTCGCTCGTGAGTGGAGTGGCGGCGGCGGTTTCTCCCCTATGGTAGATAGATACCTTTATTGATTCTGTTTAAATATATACCGTTTTACCCAAAAAGGCATAGATTATGTCAAATATGGCAAAATAGATTGGAACAAACACAAACAATACAAATAACACATACCTAGCAGAAATCTATATAAAATGTTTCTGTAAAACAAAGGATCCTGCAATAATTGGGTCTCAGGCAAAGTCGCCAATTTTCTGATACGTTATAGTCTAAAGCCTCCTAAATAAAAGTCTCCATGGACTGACTCTTAATTTAAACGTGTAACCCCCATTTTTGAGGATGCTGAACATGAAAAAAATACTGTCAGGGCTGTTTAACCCACTTTCCTCCTTAAACGGACAATAACCACACCTTATCACAGTTTCTTAACATTAGTGGTTGGCGAAGCGTTTTTGGAGGAAAATAACTTGAGATTCTACGCAATTCGATAGTACAGAAAAGTGCGATAACGTGGAAGGACTCTCACAACCCTCGGGGTTTTTTTCGACCGTCCAAGGGGGTGACAAATTGATATCAACTACATTCTTTGTTTAAATGATCACATCCCCCGTTTTCGAGGATGCTGGCCATAAAAACAATATTGTCAGGACTGTTTAACCCTTTCTATCCCTTTAAACAAACAATGACCACCACTTATTATAGTTTCTTAGCATGATGATGACAACTCTCTGGGGTTTATTCAACCTTGCCAGGGACGAAAATCAATTTCTCCCCTCTTTCAGAGTAAAATAAACCTCCCCGTTTTCAAGGATGCTGATGAGAAATAATATCCGCAGGGATTTTCAGCATTTTTAGACTCGTAAATGGGGAGGAACATCCCTTTTGCAGCTCTCTTTCAGTAATTGTGGATAGTACATGTTTAGAAGGAAATGATTGAACATTTAATATAACTTTATCGCAAAGGAGAGGGCTATGAAAGGCGATGACCTTTGATTATATATGCTCATAGAAGCTGCAAAAAGAGATCATATTAAACCAATGTTCAGAGCCACTCTATAGGAAAACCATGAAAAGGGGTGATTTTTGGCCGTATAAGGGGGTAGGAAAGGTCAAAAAGCAAAATAATCGTTAGACATCTTTTGCCTACTCATCAGACTATTGTATTGAATTAAAGGTACGCCTTTTACATTTGCGTATTTCAAATTCTAATAGACGAGCAATACTTGATTTTTCGAGGTCAGTCCCATGGAGACTTTTATTCGGGAGGCTTTATAGAGTATAATGTAGAAGAAAATTGGTGACTTTCACCGAAACCCAATTTCCATAAGATTATTGTGGGGTTCTTTATAACTCTTATCTAAGTGATAATGTATAATTTTTATATAAAATCTCTAAAATACTAAAAATCCTTAAAATATCAACACAAATAAAATATATTTATAAAAAAAACGTCATCCAAGAAATATTCTTCTATTATATAATAGGTCTTTTTGGTTAGTATTTGGCTTTATCTCCTGTTTTAGTTTGTTTTTCTGTAGAAAATTTACGCCGGATCTACTTACACTGGTCCAACTTACGTTGGTCCAATTTGCATTGGGTAAATTTATGTTGGACCTATGCGTTGGCCCAATTTACGTTGGACCTATTTATGCTGGTCCAATTTGACTTGCAGATGGCAAAATTCGAATGTTCAATTGTGGGTAGTGGAAATTTTTCAGAAAGAATGAGTCATAAGATAAATGAAAATACCAATATTCACTATAACAATTATGACCATAATGACGCAACAACTATCATCTCCCGTTTCGTTCGTTTTCCCTAAAACAGACAAAACGAAATTATTCTTCTAAGAACTCTTTTCAGAATGGCAAAAATAAATCATTAAAAAAAGCAAAGATTTTGACAATTATGATGAGACTATACCTAAATATATGGCTCAATCATAATCAGTGTTGTTAGAAAGCCATTCATAGTTTATGGAGGGCGTACGCAAATTCATTTGTAAGAATCTTATCACTTCGATAAACACAAATACAGGACAGTAAACGAAGGAAAAAATGGCGGCAGATTTTAAAATGTTTGCATCTTTGGAACGTATGTAAAAAAATGCACTGATCAGGATGGTGACAGCCATTTTATCCAAGTTAAGGCGGAACATACTTTGATATCTTCATACAAATATATATCATTTCTTGCACATACTATTCATTAATTTTTTCTAAAAAGACAAGAATAAAATGTGTTTAAAATAACGTTTTCCATACGAATTAACTATTGGATATACAATTTGCCTTACCGCTTTTCTAAAAAGTGGAAAATTTATATATGTATAAGTTAAAAATGTTAATATCTCGTTAAATATGAAGTTTTCCTAAAAAATCCCAGAAATAAAAAGTGTCTAAAATGAAGTTTCCCATACAAATTAACCATTGGAAATATAACTTTCGTCTTCACTGAGGAACATCATGTAGAAAAAATCCCGCAAGTGCCAAAAGTAAAATAATTTAGGTAAATTGTTTATTTTAATGTCTTAATTTTCATTATTATTAAAAATAAATAAAATGATTTTTTTTTTAATTTAAGAAGCCAAACTTTTCAAAACATATTAATCGAAATAAATATTTTAAAGTAAAAAGAACCAAGATGCATATAAAGAGTATAACATATATTAAATTTTCCCCTTTTTTGGAAAATTAACGTAAAAATTTCCACTTTTTGACAGTTTTCATATTTTGAGAAAAATTATACAAAACTTTTATTCAATTCGTATAGAAAAGGTCAGCATCAGGTAGACCTATAACACCCCTAGAACTTTTCCCTGAAAGATTCTTCACTGTCACACATAACCTTGGAATGATTCGCATGGAATGTATGAACTGGCCTATCTTCAATTGGTGCATACAGAAAACATAATAGTTAAAAAATTGACAAGAAACCCTGAAGTAGCCCTATTCAGCTGTTTTAAAATTGGAGCTCCCAAAACGTTGACTGAAGAACTTTATAGTGAAAATACATGGTTTGATGGAATTAAAATCACAGAATTTAAAAGTAAAGGCATACATACACCACCGGCAGCATATATCAAAACAAGCTCCTTCTAGACCAAGATTTCTTTTTCAAGGACAACAGAATAAAGAAAAAAGAAGAGGAGCATCAAATTACGGAAAATATTGAGCTAAAGCATCATATAGACTTATCTGTTTTTTACATAAACATCCAATGTCTACAAAACAAAATTTTAGAATTAAACATGTTTCTTTCAGAATATGACATACTTTGTTTTAGCGAAACATGGACTTGTGATGATCAAGCACGTCATATTCAGTCGAATAATTATGAATTAGCCGCTTACTACTCGAGATCCAAATTCATTCATGGGGTAGTAGCGGTATATGTGAAAAGAGACTTAGATTTTAAGCCACGTGAGTTTTCGAAAGATTACTGTGAAGAATTAAACATTGAAATCTGTGCTATAGAGTTACATAAGCCAAACTTGATTATAGTTTGTTGTTATAGGTCGCCCCTAGGGGATATCAATACCTTTAATGGTAAATTAATATCAATTTTAGACAATATATCCATCAGCACGAAAATAGCCATCTTGGGAGATTTCGATGTTGACTGCACTATGAATACAAAGAATGCTCCACTAATTTTGAACTCTTTTATATCATTCGGTATGCATGATAGTGTGAAAGAATACACTCGAATAACGAACACTTCCTCTACTAGGATTGACAATATTTTCACGAACATCGGTAATATATATCATACAACCAAAGTATATGAGCCGTATATGTCAGATCATAAATCCTTGATTTTCACATATAATTGTCTTGACAAATCTAATACAGACACATCAGCCATATCGTGTGGTAAACGAGTCCACTATCGAGAATTGTAAAATGTCTCTCTAATGTTGCGATTGGACACATTTTTATCAAACTGATGATGTAAATAAAATGGCCGTTATACTATTAGACAATATTATCAAATGTCATGATTCATCTTTTCCTATCGAAAGGGTAAAAAAGAAAAAAAAAATCAATGTGTTCACATAAAGGGAGAAACATCAACTCTTAAATCACTAAACTATGGAGTCTCACAGGGATCAATACTAGACCCTGTGCTGTTCTTAATTTATATAAATGATATAGCAAATTCTATCGCATCAAAATTTATAGGATATAATATAATAATAATATAGTTTATTTGGATTCAAGTAAATACATCATGTAGCATACAATACACGTGGACATATATTACAATCAAATAAACAAGAAACTCACAGTCATAGACTGTCTGTGAGGAAAGCAATAGTTTCAGATTCATAATCTGTTTATAATCTACATATGCAGATGATATTACCTTATTAACAGCGAATAGTGAATTAGACACCTTGATAGACAAGGATCTGGAGGTACAGTCAAATGCACAAGACTACGACAATAATATTGAGTTAAGTTTAAATAAGGACAAAACAAAAACCATTATCTTCAGTCTTAACCCGTGCATGTTGACGATGAATGACACAGTTAAATGCTTGGGTGTTATATTAGACGGCAAGTCACACATAATTTCCCTATCAAAAAAGTTGTCCAGCAGCGTGTATCTCCTAAGAAACCTGACAGACTCGATAGACAAAAATGTAATTCTGATGGTGTATCATGCTCTTTTCACAGTGTTATATGTTACGGTATCTTGCTCAGGGGTGGCTCAGCGCATGCAATAAGGATACTACGTCTACAAAAGCGGGCAATCGGACTAATTACTAATTCAAATAGCAGAGACTCGTGCAGACCTTTGTTTAAAAGCTTAGGAGTTTTGACATGTAAGAATCGGTATATTTACGAATGTGTGTGTTATACTAAAAAAAATATTACTCACTACCAAATTGTAAACAAATATGACACGAGACACAAACCTCTAATTGCTCCATATTTTAGAGCATCAAAGAACATTTCCTCCTTTAGATATCTCTCTGTAAAATTTTACAACTCACTACCCCATGAATGGAAGGATCTAGGTGAATATCAATTTAAAAACCAAGTCAAATGTTTTCTGAGGGAACATGTGTTCTACGAAATTCATGAATTTAATCATTTTAAATAAAAAAAGTTTTTAACTTAGGATGTAATAAGTGTGTATTGTAATGTTTAAGTGTTTTTTTGTTTTTTAAGGTTTTAAATTTTAGCGTAAGTTTTATTAATGAAGGATGTAATAAGTGCGTATTGTAATGTTTAAGTGTTTTTTCGTTTTTTAAGGTTTTAAATTTTAGCGTAAGTTTTATTAATGAAATAACTTTTCCATTTGTTTTTTCGTAGTTCTTTCTGGTATTTTTATATAAATCAGAGTAAATCTATGTACTGTGTCCTACGGGACATAATATTGACGTGTGTACACAATTCTTTGTCTCACGTGAATAAATATCTCTCTCTCTCATAATGGTAACTTCAACGTCTCATATTTCAGCAATAAACGGTATGCCCATTTTGAAATTTTCTGATGAATGATGTTTCATGACAAACTATCATTTATTACTAATTTCAAGTTCATATTTAAGGATCTAGAAATTGGTGATTTCTAGGGTCACTCTTTCACTAATTGAAAAATTACTTAGAAAAGGGCCTTGCGGACATCACATGGGGATCTCTCGCATGTGTAGCGGTACGATGGTTTCTCTCCTATGGTAGATAGATACTATGGCAAATATATACAGTTTTACCCAAAGAGGAATAAAACATGTCAAATAATTTAAAAGACAGCAAAATAGAATGGAATAAAAACAAACAGTACAAATCAATAATATATACCATATATTATACCAATATACCAAGCAGAAAGCTATATAAAATGTCTCTTTAAAAGAAAGGACTCTGCAATAATCTTATGGTTATTGAGTTTCGATCGAAATTCAAATATTTTTATATGCTACAATCTAAAGCCTCCCGAATAAAAGTCTCCACGGGACTGACTTCAAAAAATCAAGTATCAGAGGGTGAAAAATTGAAATTGCCTACATTCTTACTTTAAACGTATACCCCCATTTTCGAGGATGCTGAACATGAAAAGAATATCAGGGGTGTTTAACTCTTTTTATCTCTTGAAACGGACAATAGCCACCCCTTATTATGGTTTCTTAACATTAGTGGTCGATAAAGCATGTTTAAATCTATATAAAATGTTTCTTTAAAAGTAAAGACCCTGCAATAGTCTTGTGGATTATGGGTTTCTGTCAAAATTAACAATTTTTTTATGTTACTGTCTAAAGCCTCCCGAATAAAAGTTTCCATGGGACTGACTACTAAATATCAAGTGTTGCCCTCTCAGGGGGTGGAAAATTGATATTACCTACATTCTTAGTTTAAACATCCCCGTTTTTGAGGATGCTGAACATGAAAAAATATTGTCAGGGATGGTTTAACCCTTTCTACCCCTTTAAGCAATAACCAGCCCTTATCACTCAGAATTCTATGCAATTCGATACTACAGAAAAGTGCAATAACGTGGAAGAACTCTGATAACCCTCGGGAGTTTTTCTGGAAATTAAATTTTTTTAACAGTAATCAGCGACCCGAAAAACCCCCACAATGTTCCTTTTTTTTTCGTCGAAAATGCGAATTCATCTAGGGAGTTTATGAATCATTCAAAGCATAAAGAAAATTCAATTTCAAAGTTAGAATTAAAAAATTTTATGCCGCTCGCCGGAATGTTTTTGATTTCAAGTAAAATAAGTACCTAGAAGAAACAAAAGTTTCATTATAATTAGTACTGAGAATTCGCCGATTTGTAGGCTTCATTGACTTCCTGATGATGTAATGGAGTCGACATGATTATAGGACAACCAATATTTACAATAAAAATACAAGGAATTAAAATTACTGCAATTTTAAATACAAACCCTGAAATATCACGTATTTAAACAGTTAATAAAAACAACAATATCATTCGATACAAGGACGGCAATAAACTGGCATACACATTCCAATATCTTCGGACTATCAGTTGGCTCTAAAACAAACAAAACAAAATTATTGAAACTCCTTTTAGATTGACAAAAATAAATCATAAAGAAAAACACAAAAATCCCGATAATTATGAAACCAGACCTAAATACCAGGCATTAGCGAGATCACTTTCCGGCAGCCATTTCATTATTTTTTAATGAATCGAGATGAAATTCGATATAATAACACACTACACATAGTAAACAACCCTCAAATCCAAAACCTAAGCCGTCTGGAAGGGGTTTACACATTTGAAAAAATGCAGACAACGTCCATAACCTACCGACATTACCAGTGTCACAGTTGAGGATTAAACCCAGTACACGATAACAGTGTAACTAAGCGTGCTTGCGCCTCAGATGCGTTAGTTTGTATGATGCTTTACATGTTAACAATTGGAAATATCTGTATCCATCAATTAAGTTTATTCGACCGCCGGTTTTACCGGAAGTGATCCCAATTTATGATTCTTAAATGGAATAGTCCATATATTTTTGTATCTTTGAAGTTGAAGATCCAAAAAGTTCTACATTATTTTGAATTGTATTAGCAGTCAATTTTAGTCATTGTCTCATTTTGTCCATAATTGGTACGATGAAAACGTACACAAGACATACGAATTACGATTTCTTCTATCATTTACTTTAAATTTTATCAGATTAGTAAGGTCAGGGAAGTGAATATAACCATTAGGTATTTCATGCAGAAAGCACATAATATCAGCCTACAATCATCTATGTTCTAATGTGTTCATATTAAGACAAGCAAGGTCATCATAATCATGTTCATCTTTCAAATACCCCAACTTAAATGCACAGAACCTTGAGAATCCATATTGTTAATATGAATATTATAATTAGGATACCAGATTATACCTAGAGCAATATTCCAATACTGAACGTACGAATGAACAGAACAATCAGAAAAATCTGCTCCAGATCTGTGAATGAAACGTAGCATTTTCAATGACTGATATTATTTCATATATTGTCGCTCCGGAAGAAAAAGTGACATAATTTAAAATGTGTATGTTTTGGCTTTCTTGCACAAAAAGTTCACAAATACGATAGAGATATCCCTAGGAAGGTCATAAATAAAATGCCTCAATTTTGCCACTTACGCGTGTCGTTGTCCCCCCATCACGATTATAAGTTTAGTCGAGTCGTGTGTCTGACCTAAATGCACTACGTTAAATCAATAGATTTGCTTTAACAGCAGTGATATAAAATAAAACTAATAGATGTATCTCTCTGATTACAGCTTATTCAGCAAAGCTTTTAAAATGTTAACTATTTTAAATTCTCTTTTCTGCAAAACTATGTTTTTTGAGTTGTGTCACTTTTCTTCCGGAGCGACGATATATGGTGTTATAAGACAGTTTATTATCGAGATTAATTCCCAGATCTTTTACACGATTAGTCTCGTGCAACACTATTATTAATCTTGTAAGGCTAGTTTATTCTTGCAATTGCAATCTTATAATACTTATTCGCATTTCAATGTATAACATTTTCATTGCACCAATGGGACAAATCATCTAAATCAAAAAATGTTTAATTACACTGAATGAACACTTTTAAATCATTCACAAACATTAAAAAATTATTATTTTCTATTACTGAAGCTAAACTGTTCATAAAGTGATGAAATAATATGAGATCCTTGAGGAACTCCTGATATTACTTTAATTGATGATAGAAAACTACCATATTTTACACATTGTAACCGACGATTAAGATAACTGATATTTTAATTTTTAATCTAGTTACTCAAAATTACTGAAAATTATCATACTATAGCAAACATTTCAGTACGAATCTAACGATATATCACAACACAATACATAATTTATATGTACTAGTGAATGGAACGAGTTGGAAGAATATGCTACGACACCTACTTCCTCCCTCGTTGCCGAGGGCGGGGAATAAAATAGCCAAACATTTTTTCACACCTCCCCTCCACTAAAAAAACAGGCAAAACCACCCTTTCTGACCTTTTTTCGTAGTAATGCCAATACTTTGGATTTTCAGGGGAGGTTAGTGCCAAAGGAAGAATTATGACAGGGATAGGTTTCTAACAACCCTTTTTTCAATAGGGATATAAGACGGGAGGTGAGAAGACCAAGGAGGGTGAACGTACCTTCCTAAGGGACTGAAAACATTTCTTTTCATGACTGCAAGGTATAGGGAAATAATCTGCTATTTTTCACTGAAATTTGTATTCTTTTATTGTTTTGTTGTTAATTTCTTCAAGTCAATTTAATTTTAATATCTTATTTTCTATAACAGTTATGTTTTCATGATATGAACAAAACAACATTTTAATAATTTATGGACAAAAACGCTGCAGAAGCCGAACGTGTTTATGATATCAAATATCACAGTTTGAGTAACGATCTATCAAAGTAATACATAATTCATTTCATTAAAATAATGTATGCACACGCTACCAAAATGACAATTTTAATATATTAGTAAAGTTTCTAAGACTTCCACTATCACCGAAAGTGATTCTCTTTTGATTTTGAAATGGGACATGTCATATATTCTTGCATTTTGGTCATCCTGCACATGACTATTGATTTCATGACTGCCTATACCATCTTGAAACTTTTATATGCAATTTAAATTTTTAATCTATATATATGCCGGGGCTCAACTGAAATTAATTGTTAATAAATTAAACACTGCTTTTAGATGAATCAATCAATATATTATAAATACTCTACATATGTTTCGGCTTATTAGGCCTTTATCAAGAGTATTACATATTGAATAGAGTATTCACTATGTAATACTCTTGATAAAGGCCTAATAAGCCGAAACATATGTAGAGTATTTATAATATATTGATTGATTCATCTAAAAGTAGTGTTTAATTTATTAACAATTATTTTCAAGATGTTTCACAAGGTACCTACCACAAGTTCAGTTCAGTGTATCAACTGAAATTGTTCTAATTTTCACAAATAATTGAAAAAATATACATATCGGATTTTTGTTGCTGGGCTTGTATTACAGAAAGGTCAAAGTTGATAAAATCATGTTCTTCGAAATTACTCAAAATTTTTAAATGGAAGCATGTCACTTTCATGCTACAGATAAATGCAATTTGCCGATGTAAATCTTGACACATCCTTCTAATTCAATAAATTATGTATTGCCTTGATGGATGATTGATTATGCTGATTCGGATATTTGGCATGATAGACATGTTCGGCTGAATGATATTGAGGATAAGGAAAGAATGTTGATCATTAATATCCCCAAAACCAAAACGAATATTACCAAATCATTTATTGTAAATTTCAAAAGGAGATTTACAATTATATAGGAAATATTTACAACTAATACCACCGCACACCAACCATAGATGGCTTTTCATATTTTATAACAAAGCAAACTGTTGTAGGAATGCATTCTGTGGGAGACGTCCCTAAAAAAATAGCGACCTATCTTGGATTAGAAAATTCAGACGAATTCACAGGCCACTGCTTTCATCAAACCTCAGCAACATTGTTAGCAGATGGAGGCTGTGATATCATAATTATTAAAAAGGCATGGGGGACGGAAATCTTCCACCATAGCAGAGGGCTGCCTGGAAGATTCCATCCAAAACAAACTTGATATCGCTCAGATTAAACCTTAAGCTAATAATAATAATAATAATGACCTTTATTCAATAATACCGTCAAAAGGTGCAGAACAAGTCAAAAGAACATGATATTACGATTACCTGGTGTATAACCAGCAACAGTACATTTAAAGTATGTAAAAATAAAATAAAAACATTTAAATAAAGACACTACACTGACAGGTCAAAATGGTAGGTAAAATATTCTGAAACACTGTAAAATGACTTTTTACATAAATAGGTTTTCAGCTTTACTTTCAATCTTTTCTTGATAGGTTCTGATAATCTTGTGGTATTTTGTTGTAAACTTTTACCAGCTGCGTTACTACATTACGCTGTACTTGAGTGAAATTCGTTTAAGGTTGTCGTAACACCGATCTTGCACAACCTCTAGTGTTAAACATATGGCTGGTTTCATATCCGCTAAATAATTCTTGGTAATGTTCTTTAACGAAGCAAGCACATTCATATATATACAAACACGGTACGGTAAGTATATATTTCTCTTTAAATATTTGAGTACAGGTCTCTCTTCTTTTTAGGTGGAAAATACTTCTGACACATGATTTTTGGAGCTTGAAAATTCTAGCTATTAAATAGTTTTATTTCGACACATTTCAAGTTAGAAAATTATAAATCAGTCTGTGATTTATTAGTTAAGCACTGCTTCATGTCGACAATCGACTTAAAAGATGCATATTATATGGTAGCTGTAGAACAATCATCTAAAAAATTATTTAGATTCAGTTTTAAGGACAGGCTTTCTGAATACAATTAATTGTTTGCTAATGGGTTGTTTCTCAACAACCCCATATGTCTTTACGAAACTTCTAAAGCATGTTTTTAATAAAAGATAAAAAAGTTTTTTATGCGTTTGTTATTTAGACGACATACTTGTATTAGGACGTAACCGTGAAGAGGTTAAGAATAATTATGATATTACAATTAATATTTTCGAAAAATTCGGCTTTATTATCAATTATTAGACATGCAAGTTAACTTCAAAAATTTCTTGTAAATACTTAAGGTTTGTTTTTAACAGGGATACATTAACAACGAAATTGCTGAATAGAAAAAAAAATACAACATTTTAGAGATAGTGGCTGAATTCAGAAACAGAGATCATTGTACAATTCGAGAATTTGCAAAAGTTATTGGCCTATTAGTATCAGTAAGAGGTATCCCATCATTTCTCTGCCATACTCTAAGGAATACGATTTGTAATGTCATTAGCTGATACAAACATGTTTGTACATGCTGACTTCTGTACTATATGCTTTATCACTCTCTTTCGTATTGTGGATCTTTTTATAGGAAAAGTAGTAGACTTTTTTTTACTCAACATACAACAACTCTTACTTACGGTGGTCTGCACCATTTTTGTTAAGGGGTGGCTAAGCTTTACTTTAAAATCAAATTTCATGTGCACGGCTACCAAAATCTGGTTTAAATTCCATAAGTCTCCTTTAATTTAAGCTTCTGATTTTGTAGCCGTATTCATCAATGTTAGTTAAGTAGATAACGGCTCGTTAAATTGTTAACGGATTGTTAAATTAATCTCTATGTATTCATCAACCTTACTTAGCGCTAACGTGTCTGTAAATGGTTGCAGTGGCGGCTCGTCAGGGGAGGCTGAGCCTCCCCTTGGAAGAACCACCATATCTTCAAAAGTAATATCTTAAGAAATTTCTATTAGGTATATCTCAATTTTCAATATTTTTTATTGTTTATTATTCATTAATTAATTTTCAGTTTATATATAACATTTTTACATTTCCTTTCCACAAACATACCTATAACGTTACAGTCCGGATAGTCTTTGTATGCATATTTCCCGGTCGGCCGGTCTTTTACTGAATGAACACTGCGGTTCGCTGGAGGCTAATACGAAATCGCTTCCAACTTTATCGCATCTACTTATAACATGAATGACCTTGAATTTCTTTGCGCTGTGTAAAATAGCAACACTTGGAATAGCCAAGTATGAAGCTAGCCTCCAGATCTCAGTTCTTTATAGCGCATGTTCAAGAGTCAGGTGATTCACAAAGAAAACGAACTGACGTCTGACAGTTGCGTTTAGCCGGTTATAAGAACAACTTGACGTATAAATACATAAAACATTTGATAGGCGGGCTAGAAATAAGTGCTCTAGGTGAAAATATTCCTAACAACATGTCTTGTTGTCCAGACGTGGTGGATTATTTGTTATTAAATGGATTTACTACTCTTATTTATGACGAAAAGGTAAGAATTAAAAGAAATGCCAGGCCTACACCAGCAATGCTTTCGTTAGTTTTTAAAAGTGGTAAACAAAACAGAGGGTTTTGTGATAACAATTATAAAAAAGTCGAGTGGTTAACGGCATCAACAGTTAGAAACAAATTATATTGATGGAGATGTTTATTATTTACTAATGATCAATCCTCAATTTGGGGCAGGGGCGGGTTTAATAATTTGCAAAATTTGTCGCGAGGTTTAGAAAGGCACGAGACAATTCCGGTAAGCTTCTGTAGAATGATCATTTTCAGCACTTAAACGCATAAAAACATTTTTACTAGAAACAAAATGAGTCAAGACCGCCTTTCAAATGTATCGCTTATTTCAATAGAAAAACGTTTTTTGTCAGAATTGAGGAAACGCGATTCATTTTATGATGAAATAATCAACCATTTTGCTAGTTCCAAAAATCGCAGGTTACCACTCATTTATAAAAATATTCAGGCTTTAAAGTAGAGATTAATATAGGTAGTTGTTATTTTAGAAAAAATATTTATTTGTGTTATTTATTTTTTAGGAAATATTTTTTATAATTCTCCATAATATAGAGTTCCGCGGTTATATTTTTTTTTATATAACTTCTTTCTCAAAACTATTTTAATTTCTATTAAAACTTATAATTTTAAACGCCTGGCAGTGATAATGAATACAATTTTTTGTTTGTAGAAAAACACTTTAATTTTTTTACCAAAACTATTTTTATTAAAAGTTATATAAATTAATTACAAGTGGGATAGTAGGACTCCTTTGGATACCGATACTCGAGTCGTAGGAACGAGAATTTCATGAGAATGATTTTTTCATTTCATCATATTTTTTATTTCCTTTTCATTCTATTCTTTTATTAGTTCTATTCTCTCAAGTCGTGAATCGGTATCCTGGCGAACAACCCACGGCAAAAAAATGTAACGCGCCGTTGTAATACCTCAGGGGTGGTGGGGAAATGTACAAATTGTAGTCATATTGCACATCAGTTGTCTTTCAGAATATCAAGCCTCCTCTGCAGACAATATCACGAGCCGCCACTGAACTAACTTGACTGACGAATATTGGGTAGGCAACTAATTTAACGGCTCGTTAACGTTTTGAGGTTGAGGTTATGTTATTTCTTGACAATTGTGAAGTGAAGCTACAATTTGATTTGGAATAATTAGGGTATTTTTTTCTTCTTAATAAACAGTAGAGTGTGTCACAACAGTGCACATACCTAGGTAATTTAATAAGTGCCTGTATCTTTTTATGTGTAATAATAAATAATCAATTATTTTCTCATTTTCCACAATGTTCAAAAGATATTGCACAGTATTGAGCAAATTTTCTTTCTCACGTCCCGTAAGCTTTTTTGATCTACTTTTCTTTGAATCCATATTTTCAACAAAACTGATACTTGATACTTCATGCTTTAAAACACTCTAGCTAAGTGCTTGGTACTTGAAGCATTTTGTCAGAGTACTTTACCCAGCTCTGATCCTAATTATATATCCTTGCGTATATTCTAGCAAGTTTTAGCATCACCACATTGACAACATATGATTGTATCATTTTTGGACATGAAATACGTACAAAGTAAAAGCATTCTTACAAATCATGAGTTCGCCCTTCATAATTGCACCTGGAGATACGGATAAGGACTGATAACAAATATATTCTTACCTTGCCTAGCTATATTTCTACGACGTGAACTGCCTACGGTATCATTGTCCCAAGTACTTGTTCTATTGAAAGAGTCATCGTTGTAAGCAGTAGTACCCCAATTATGGTGAGAAGTGAAAAGACCACCACCACTGTGATCAGTGATGCCAATACTGCAGTGATCAGTAGTTCCACCACTAGTATCCACAGTACAGGAAGTATCGCCTCCACCACTATCGCAACCACCGCCACCACTATCGAAACCTCCGCCGCCACTATCGCAACCTCCGCCACCACTATCGCAACCTCCTCCACCACTATCGCCACCTCCGCCGCCACTATCGCAACCGCAATCACTCATTTCTTGACCGCTCTAGTCTTGCGGTTGATCTGTTGACCTTTTCAGATACGATCTAAAATATATGAAGCTATATTAGTGAAGACCAAGCTATACCTATAGTTTATCTCAGACTTACTCTGGGTATAAAAAATGTCGGCGCCTTTGATAGAGCAGTAAAGAACAAAGATACCGACATTTCTTTATACCTACAATAAGTTTGGGATAAAGTATATATGCTTATACAGATAGGTTCAGCTAAATATAAACATGAACGCAATCTAGTTCAGTCAACGGGGGTGTTTCACCTCTAATTTGAGTGCTAATGAATGCATTTTGATGGAACCTTGTGCAATGTGTTTGTAATGACGTTAATGAAAAAGTTGAAAAAAAGATTAGAGTAGGGAAATGGTCGGAAGTGGTAGAAAACACCCCTTTTATCACAGGTTCCGTAACTTGCAGAATTAGGTCAAAAATGAAAAAGCAACAATATTTTTCCCTTTTTGGCTCAAAACAATGTTTTTACTTTTATGAATATTTTCGAAAAATACATGTTTTTCGAGACATGGCCACTCGAAAATTCCTAAAAATGGGGAAGAGGAAATGTGAAAGTTGAAGAAAAAATCTGAAAATGTTCAGGTGAATGTATCATTGACATATAAGACTTTTTCTTATTTGCAACTTTTCTGTACGGTGCGTTTTCATCGAGTTTTTCAGGAAAAACATGAAAAGATACCTCTTTCTTTGAAATTGTAGAGCTTTAAAAACATGTAATTTAAAAATTTGAAAAAATCCAGACGTATGCATTGAGCCTTCTAAACATTTTTTGTTTTTAGGAGTTTTCTTGTAACTTGCCAATTTTCCAAGTTACCGGCAGTTTTTCACGATAAACAATGTACTACATTTTTCCACATTAAAACATATATGAAAATTCGAAAAATGAGCGTGATTTATATATGATTTTATAAAAAAATATGAAACCTATATAGTTAAGCCATTTTTAAAGGTTCAATATAATATTTAAACTGATAATATGAAATTTTTTTCCGGAAAACTATTTTTTTTGTGCAAAAAATGCAGTACATTATTTATCGTGAAAAACTGCCTGCAATTCGGAAAATTACCAAGTTACAAAAAAATCCCAATAGACAAAAAATATTTAGTCGGCCTCAATGCATAAGTGTGGATTTTTCAAATGTTTTAATTTAACGTTTTTAAAGCGCTACAATTCTACAAGTTACGGAACCCGTGATATAAGGGGTGTTTTCTACCCCTTCCGATCATTTCCAACTCTATCTTGTTTTCAATTTTTTTATTAACGTCATTACAAACACATTGTATAGTATATACAATCTTAATTGGGACAACATAAAAACGAAAACTCTAGGCATCTAATCCCGCCCACATTTCTAAGGCGGATCAAGTTCACGTGAACTGTAGAAGATAAGTGGTGAATATCCGAGTTTTCGTTTTTATGCTGTCCTAACTAAGATCGTATATAGTATACAAGGTTTCATGAAAATCCACTCATTAGCACTCAAATTAGAGATTTTGATCATTATAGCGCTCCGTTGACTGGACTAATGTCCAGTTGACTTTCGTTCTCAGCACAGTGGTTGGAAATGAGCCGAAATGGGGCCAAAACTATTTTTCGCGTATTTCTGCTAAGTGTTGTCCAAATGTTATTTATGGCATTATCTTAATTTTTTTTTCATTCTTCAATTCTTTGGGACTTCCTGCCACATGTATGTTTTCTTTTTAAGCGGTGCTCGGGGAATCTACAAAATATCACAATTAACCAGTGTGTTACTGGTAAATAACCTTTACGCCCGTGACTTTTACGTCAAAGGATCAGTTAGAGGTTGCTTTTTTAAATAAACAACACATATAAGTATAAAAACTTGAAATTAAATATTTCGCCGACGTTTTGGAAATCTAATCTATGTAAATAGGAAGTATCTATATATACTGAATATAACAAACATTCTTACAGCTGTGTATACACAGCAAAAAAGATTTTCCAAAAAAAGCCTTGAAAAAGGAAATAGATTAGATTTCCGAAACGTCGGCGAAATATTTAATTTCAAGTTTTTATACTTATATGTGTTGTTTATTTAAAAAAGCAACCTCTAACTGATCCTTTGACGTAAAAGTCACAGGCGTACAGATTATTTACCAGTAACATACTGGTTAATTATGATATTTTGTAGATTCCCCGAGCACCGCTTAAAAAGAAAACATACATTTCTGCTAAGGTTATAGTAGTTTTGGTATCAGGTAAGACAACATAAAACAAACCAGCAGTATTTTGTGAGTAATGTATAATAAATATATAAATATTATGTTACAATTTGTAAATAATATTGTAGTTCCAAATTACACACAAAATCCTTACCTAATTACTCATTTTTTGTTAAAAGTCTATCAGATTTCCTTCCGCACTCATCAAGTCTGCGAAATAGTTCACTACAAAACCTTACATCTCTCCTTAACACTTTAATGTGATCAGATAACTCTTCCACCTCCGCTTGGTTCACAATGTAATTTATTAAATGTTCTTATTGAGCCTCTTGACCTCCGTTTCTTCAGCCAAATTTGAAACAGATCAGTTCGTTCCATCGTAAATCTGAAAAGAAGACCGATTTAAAAAATTATATTAATCTTCTTAACTGAAGAAAAAAAACCAAGAATTCAAAATCAAGAAAATGCAAAAGAACATACATACACACACAAGTATTATAGATATTCTCAATTTAGTTTAATCATATGCAGTATAATTGGTTTTGTTTATCAGTTTGGGGGTGTTTCATCCCTACCTTATATAAATTAGATTATGGAATCCTGCTTTCAGGTAAATTGCTATCTTGTTAACATCTGGTTTTTAAGGTAATTTTGACGCGAACTTTTTGGTAATTTTATGGTCGAAATCCGACAAATACAACAGGAGACATTCAAATAATAAAGGGAGAGAAATTGTACTTTAAAAAATACATGGAAAACAGAATGGCCTACGGTGTTCGGATTTTCCGGGAAAAAAGAATCTCCTCCTTTTCCTTACAAAAGGGTAATCTTCCTCGGCTATTTAGATTAATGATGTTTTTGAAACTATTCAGGGTGAACTATTTTTGAAATTTTCAGGAAATGGCGCAAGGAGGGACATTTTTCTAAAGTTATTCGTGAGAGAACATGTTAAAGAAAAGCTGGATATTACAAATTAAAGCAGTGCTCATCGGTACTTTTTTGTATATCAAAATGAAAAATTATTTATGATGCCACGATAACAAAAAAGCCATGTTCCGATCTAAATTTTTACCCATACAGTTCATAGAAGAAAAGGTATATAATATATATGTATATATTTGTATTGCGGAACCTTAGTAATAAACATGTGAAAATAAAACTTACCTTTTGTTTCAATAAGTCGCTCAAGAATATATGAACTCTCACAAAAAAACAGTCACCTTACATAGAAATTCACCTTACATGTCTATTCACTCCAAGTGCTTATTATCAATTAATAAAATGTTAAACTTTCCAAGGGGGTTGAGAAATTTAGCGCTTGCACAATACCGAAAACGATCTTAATTCGAGAGTTAAAAAAAGGGGTTTTGACTGCATTTTTCTTGGAATTCGACCACTGTGTATTGGCAGAATTCGATTCAAAATACGATAATTTCCGACGCGTGATGTACAACTACCTCGTGTTCATCACGCATTGCAATTCGGTGTTTTCACAAATTTTAAAATCTCTTTGACTGTGAAGATAATACTTAATTGTGGTTAAAAAAATGAATTTTCCCAAGCAATCCATTTATTTCTTAAAATAAGCCCTTTTAAATCTGAATTTAAATTTTACCGCAAAAAAACCATACGTCACCTTATCCCGCACTGATGACGTCAGAGGTTACATTGTTGGTAAACAAACATGGGTAGTGTATCATAAATACACGATATTTTGCAAAACCTTAAAGTTTTACAATGGAAAATAAGTGGTGTTTTGTACCAAGATGCAAAAATACATCCAAGAACGCACCTGAAAAGGTTTTCGTAACAGTACCAAAACAAATACAATGCAAAATAAAGTGACTTAAAACCGCTAGACGTGATCCACCTACAACAGCATCAGTATTTTTCTGCTGTGAGGATCAACTCAAAGTAAGTTTTAATAGGTACTTCATTATCGTGCATGAGTATTAGTATAAAATAATATAACTAGCTACCTAACCTTGTTTACATTAAAAGTTCATGAGCAACATTTATAGGTTATGTTTATACAATATCAACCTTGTACGTATATTACATTGAGCAACTATATACAATAATCATAATATAGGAATCAATAGACTATGTTAAGATAGTAATAAATAAATACAAAGAGAATAAAAAAACTTATGTTGCAGCTTTAGAGCCGCTCTCTTCTGCTATGTCGAAACATTCATCTCTCTTCATAAATTCCGCGATCGTGTGAACACATCCACTGGCGGTACATTTCCTAAATTAAATGAACTCTTACGAATCTTGTATTAGTCATTTCGAATTAAATCACGTGTAAAAACGTACAAAAAGTCTTTAAAATGCTATGTTTATATACTACGTACATGCGATATTACTGTTTGATGTAATCGATGACGTCACCAGTGTCACCACCAATAATGGCGTGTTTCGCGTAGCTGTTCAATTATTCAAATTTTATGTCATTCATTTGTAGAAATATCAATTTAATAGACTACGGGTTGCTTTTTAAATACAGGAAGCACTTTAATACATTAAGTACTTCATTTTAATAATATCTAAAAAGCTAATTTGCATATAGTGAAAACACCTAATTGTACAGAGTCAGTGTACTGAGCTGCAGCCAAGGTACAATCCACAAATGGCATTAATGCTTTTATTAGGCAAGCGTCAATTAGAATAATTTCATTGCATATTAAGCGTTCATAATATTATGGAATGAGAAGATAATGACAGGGACTGGAAAGTCGACTATCTGCAGAATTTTGAAAGGCAGAAAAAATGGATGTGGGACTGTGAATCCCCCAAAATCATCTACAGGCCAGAAACCATGTGGGCCACAGCCACACAAAAAAAAAGTTCAGGCCCAGAAACTAGACCTACCAATCTCCTGAATTCGATGCCGCCATCAGAATTTCATTTTATCGTTGGGTTTTTTTTCTTAGATTTTAAAATAGAAAAAATGCTGTTTCAAAGATAAAAAAAACCCAATGATAAAATTAAATTCTGATGACGGTATCGATTTCAGGAGGTCAACATACATAAAGATTGGTAAGTCAAGTTTCTGGGCCCGAACATTTTTTGTGTGTGGCTGTGTAGTTAAAAATAGGCTATTTTTAACGGTAAAAACAATCCTTCTACGATCATTGAGCTGCAATGGCACACTTATTGGCTTTTTCGTAAGCCTTCAAAAATTGTTTTGGAAGAATAATTATAACATTTTGTTTTTTCCATAATTCTTACCAAGTTTAAGTAGTTTATAAGTACCTATAGAAGCTGTAATTAAGATAAGTGAACGAGGTTTATTCCATTTGAAAGCTAATTGCCTAAAATTTATTTCATAGTAGAAATTTGTAATATTCTGTTCGTTTAAAGATGATATATTTATAACAACTTCGGGACAAAAACACGTTATTGGTTAATTTTGATTTTTTACATTTTAAGTTGGATATGTATACCTTTAAGGACAATAATAAAGTACGCGTTATTTAATTTATTATTTTCAGCTAGAGAAAAGTTTTTTCTTTTGACAAAACTTGTAATTTCAGTGTTCATAAAAACGTCCTTTTCTAACAAAAAATAACCAAATTTCATAGCAGAAGATTGCACAAAAGATCGAACTGTAGGAAATTGAACTACCTAGGTATACTTTTTCAACTTTGTGATGAACATTTTTGGCTGATCCTTAGTTTTTGAAATCACGAAAAACGCACATTGAAACTTTGAGTTTAGAAAGGGTTAAAAAAACACTAAATCTTTAAAAATCGCATCTCAGTCAATTTCTGACTAAATTAGACGGAACTAGCCTCAATTCAGGATAATTTCATGAATTTCAAGTTGTATATGGAACTATGCAACTCTGTAGTAATCTTATAAACTGTTTATATAAATTTACAACCTTAATAAACAACTTGTAAAAAAATCAGTTACTTCAAGTGTCAAAATAGTTCACTGGGTGGTCTTTTACTAATATTTCTTATTTCATGATTTCGTTTTTTTATATTGTTTTGAGAGTGTTTTATTAAGTAGGTGTTTTACAAAATATACAAGGCATTTTGAGAATCATCAGATACCTATTTATATTATATTATTATACTGTTCGTTACTGCTTTGTAAAAGTCGTCTCCGGAATTTGTTGCCGCGGGGTTTGGGTCCAAGTCCAAGTTGAGCAAGTCCGCATGCAGTCGGCAAACGGCAACCAGTGAAAAGGTCCAACATATTTATTTACTACTATTTACGGAAAACTTCATTTACCTCACGAGCAGGTCCGGATTGGGCCGGCGGGTTACCGAGTAAAACTCGGTGGGCCGGTCAACTCCGGTATAATACCAATACCACTCCAAGCCTTGGAGTGGCATTCGTATTATAGAGTCCAAGTTATTAAAAATACAAATTATTGAATTATTTGAAAAAATAAATATTGCTTGCAAAGGATAAGGATCTGGGATCTCTCGCCGGCCGGCGCATTTGACTTTATATCAATATTCGCCACGCGAGCACGCGGCTATCGTATATCTTGTGTTAAAGATGGGTAAAAGCTATTATTTTTTAATAACAGGTTTAAACTGCTTCTGTTATTTTCAAATAACAGTTCGCTGAGAAGTACTGACATTCACTTATCGCAGCGCGCAGTTTGCTAATGTTATTTCAGAGATGCTATTTTATATACATCATACTGCTGCCGCTGGCCGACGGGCACCGTTGCCATGTAAAGTAATAATAGTAAGATATCTTAGATACGATGTTTTTTATATTTATTAATTGATTTTTTTTACGTTCATACATATAAATAAAATTAAAATAATTTTATTTACATAAATCGTTTTTTAAGCCCTAACCTTTTGTTACGTGTTTCCGCCCTTTTAGGAAACACCCTGTATGAATCCGTGGGTTCTAAATAATTTTAACAAGGGGTAAACCACTAACACTTTATTTACTGATTACACAAACTAACTTTCACAATGTTTATATTTACACTTCGAATTTATAACCTCACTTTCGCTATTAACTTTTCTTTAGTAAAACTTCTAGGGATGTGTAACACTGTGTTGAATGGCGCTTTTGTGCCAACACCTACCTATTGGTGTGTCACATGTGTTGAAACAGCTTATATGACACAGTGACACTTTTATAACACTCGAGATGGCGGGAGCTGGGGGGTTCCTTAGCGGTATCACAGATCACGCAGACGCACGCGCAAGCTTCTACGCAGTTTAGTAGGTAAATGAAGCAAAGCAATCACAAACATAAAAAATTTATTCAAAATAAAACTATTTCTTTCATCCATTTTGAATATAACAAAACTAGTTTGCATCAAGCTACATCAAAAATGAAAACGGACTAATCCTTTTTTTTTTTGTCTCTTGTTTTTCATTAACTATCATTAACTACAATTTTTATTTCGCAAGCACACTTGTAGACAACAATCTCTAGATGGCAAACCTTTATGAAGCATCTTTTGTGTGGCTGTTAGTAGCAGGGTCAGTAGCTCTCGGGGAATCCGCGAATCCCGCATCGTATTATTAAACAGTGCTGCTGTGTTGCATTTCCAACACTGATACTAATAGATACTTTAGCGCCAATGACGTACAGTACTTGAAACCATTTTGCTGATACTTTGTGCTGACACTTCAAGCAGTGTGAGTGATATTGTTTCAACACAAGAAAATTTAGAGCGTTACCCATGACTAAAAACTTCTGCTCTTCCGCCGGCAATCGCGCCTTATATACTCTGAAATTGCCTCCAGACTCATCCAGAACACAATCGAGAATCCTCTCCTACCACACTCTAGAAAACTCTATCTCTTTCTACAAGTTTCCAGTCACTATTAGGCATAGGCGTATCATAGGGGGATGTAATGCATAACACTTTGTTATTATTTCATGTTAAATTATTAAAGAAATTCCAGCCCAGATACATATAGATATGTAGCTATATATTATTTCTTTCTAAAATGAATATCATAATCATAAAATATACTTGCTCACTACCTAATAAAAGTTAAATTTTTGTTGCTGTGATACGGATCTATTTGTGGTTTATTTACGCTACTTAAACCCGCTGTGAAATTAAATTAAATAACAATTTGACTCGCCGATCTCCTACCAGCCTCAAATAAGTACTTATAAAATATCTATAGGGTATTTTTTTTTAATAAGAAAATATAAGGATAGGTTTTTAATTTTATCATAAAATTTTCATTCTTATAAAGTTACATCATTTTGAAATTTTATTTTACACTGATAATTAATTTATAAAATTTTAAAATTATGTAACTTTATAATTTTTTGATAAAATTAAAAACCTATCCTTATATTTTCTTCCTTGTTCGAAAAAAAAAAATACACCAGATATTTTATAAGTACTTTTCCAATCAAATATTTTTTTCCACAAAACACCTCCGTTTGGCCTTGGTAGTGATCCATTAAAGTTTGGCATGGGTCTCATGCTCCAATAGTAAGTTATGGCTTATCAAAATTACACGGGCCGCCGTTTGCCATGGAAAAAAATAAACGTAAGGGTGGAGCGGAAAACTTACACTTTCATGTACCTACCCAAGTGAGATGCAAGACAAATTTTAAATAGGCTGAGAAATTGCTTTTCGCAAGATCACTTAATTGGAAGCATTTTTTTTCATTTATGTCGATAGAAAAGGACATTCTTGTAGAATTAGAAAATGATGAAATCATCGATGAGATTGCTCAAAGAAGTTCTAGCCTTAAAAATGTATTCATATTTTAGTACTTAGAGGTATATACAAGTATTTTGTTTTGAATTAAATTTATTTAATTTTTACACATTGTTCCTATTACGAGTATTTTAATTTTTCTTTCTTGAAACTTTTATACCTAACTCTTTATTAACATGTCAATAATTTTTTTTATTTGTTTTTACATTTTTATCTGCTTTTTAGCAGGAGCTGATGGTTTAGTGTAGTCCGCTTTTATCCGGTAACTGATCTCCCTCTAACGCTTTATTCCGAAAATTATATACCTATCCTTGTGAAAGTCTATGCTTTTGTATAAATGGATTTTTCATTGAAATTCTAAGGTGCCCGGAGAACGTGTGATCTTGAAAATTTTCAAATTTGTTTCCAAATCCGGGTCTGCTCACGAGGAGCACACCAAGAATGTATTATCTTTTATTGTTTTATTAGAAGATGTATTTAATAGGTACCTCAAGAATACCCGTTGTACTATTTTCATAATGTAAAAAATCAACATGCGGGATGTATCAGTATATATACCTACCTAGTATTCCATTTAAGGTTTCTTGATAAATACCTATGCCACTATGCCAGTATATTAGGTATCCAAACACCAAACACAAACTTGAATAGTAGGTAGAAAGAATGAACAAATTGACCTACAACGAAAGCACAGAATATTGTTTTATTATTCTGTGACCAGTCTATTAATTCACCACAACACCAAAACAATCTATCGAATTCGAATTCACTAATTTACCAAACAACAACGCACACCTTCACCTTGTCTTGAGTAAAGAAGCATCAGTTATTCTGTTATGTTCTAAGTTAATACGAACTCGTATCGTATAGACGTATAGTCAACTAATGCAAAACAACCAACAATATTCATATTCAATGAAGTGCATGGACACAGACGTTTGGCGCCTCTCCCTCTGCGGAAACCGCTTCACACAGGAGCAAATATAATAAAAATTACATTTGTACAAGAGCCTAATTATTAAGGTAGCCATTCCCTAGAAAGAGACATCCGATAGGGAAATATTTATTATTTTTGCCCATAACTTTTTTTTCTTATTATGTATATTTAAAAAAACTATAAGAGTACCTAAGTAGAACCATAACAAGACTATTATTATGAATTTTCACTCAATAATTTCAGTGGTTTGTAAAATAGCTAGATTTAAAACTACGAAATAGGAAGATTAACATAATTTTGAAATTCAAATCTAGCTATTTTGCAAACCACTGAAATTATTGAGTGAAAATTCATAGTAACAGTCTTGTTATGGTTCTATACTTAGGCACTCTTATAGTTTTTTTACATATACGTACTAAGAAAAAAAAGTTATGGGCAAAAATAATAAATATTTCCCCATCGGATGTCTCTTTCTAGGGAATGGCCACCTTAAACAAAATCTTTCCAAACGAAACTCACATGGGTATACTCCCCATGGTATGTGGGTAACTAGGTAAGTTTGCAAATGAAAAGTAACTTAGGTACCTATATATAAATGTAATTTCTTGTTATTTCACTCCGTATACTTTATTTAACGACGTTATCCAACGGGTTACTTGGATACAGATCAATATAACTTCTATCAACTATCCCAATGCTAAACTTAACTGGTACAAGATGTTCAAGTGAAATGCAGCCAAGACAACTACTAATGGCTTGTATTCTCGGATATGTGTATCAAAAGATTCGTTTTGGTTCTAAATTTCAGTCTCGAGCAGTTTAAAAAATTATCAATTTTAAACTTGCAGATTTCCAGAACTGTTCTCATCAGAACCAAAACAAAGCTAAAGAAGTTGATGTGTACTTTATATTTACAGGACCGTGTAGAGCGGGTGTGTGAGGTGAAGAGAGCGAAGTGCCGTTTTTGCAAAAATGGTTAATATTGTACTTAACTAAAAAATACTTTTGGTGAAATAATATATGTACATGTACAATTTATTTTTATTTACAATATTTATTATTCATTTCTATTTTTATCGCTATATTAATTTTTAGTTTTGTTTCCAATAATGTTCTTAAAGTATGTTATTTCTAATTCTTATAACAATCATAATCCGTGCAATCTATTTATGAATGTTCCTAAACGTCTTTATTGAATTATGATAAAAATGTTATAACAGAAAATTCTTTCTTTTATTTTTAACAAGCCTTTATTAGCTTCACCTGTATCTATTAAATGTAACGGAATCTTTCAACGTAATTTTCACCCACTTTTAATTGTTGTATCATCATGAAACTTGGCAATTGTGTCTAGCTTCGATGACAATACAATATGCTATAGGTACTCAATATTATATATTTAAAATGGCCGCCACCCCAAGATGGCGGATTATCATTTTCTTTACAACCCCCTATCAAGGAAAGGGCTTGACAAGTAGAAAATAAATATGTTATCAAAACTTAAAAATTCAAAATGGCGGCGCCAATATGGCGGATAGGTTTTTATCATTTATCGTCGGAATCGATTGAAAATCGAGGTTGCAGATTAGAAATATTTAGTCGAAATTCAAGAATTCAAAATAGCGGCTTTAGGATCACGAATAGGTCTTGTTATTTATAGTTAAGAAATATGTTATCGAACAAATTTTAATAAAACTAAAAAGAAGATAATAAATAAATAATTTTAAAATATTTAAAAACAAGCTTTTAATAATAAACTGAAACTGTTCAAAATGCACAAAAAAGAAGAAAATAAAGTTAATAACAATAATTATGTTAAGAGACGTAAAAGCGTGGGACGTCCAAAGTACCTGGAGGACCAGATAATTTTACTCATCAGGCCCACGCTTTTACACGTCTCTTCACATAATAATTATTGTTATTATTAACTGTATTTTTGTCTTTTAATGCATTTTGAACAGTTTCAGTTTGTTATTAAAAGTGTGTTTTTTAATTTTCTAAAATTATTTCTTTACTGAATATAGGTATTATATATATGTTGAGGACCTGTCTTTTCCACTGATATGTAATATATTTATATATATATATTAGATATTGTTTTCTATTTTTTTTTAATATAAAATATTCATACAAACTTACGTTGACATGACACGCCAAAGTTTTGAATTAGCAGGCGCCATTTTAAAATTTCCTCACTAGTGGCCAAATCTCTAGAAACGGCCCTGTATATCCACAGAGTCTACTTGCTTTGCGCACTTCCAAAATGCTATAGTGTGAACAGGGCTGAAGAATGACTGAGCCGCATAGCCCGCATGCTCATTTCATTTTCACATTTCACATAAATCTTATAGGAAGTATATGGTTACTCTTTCTGAGGAATCTAATTAAAAACAGGAGTGGCGAAATTTCCATGACGTCAGTTCATCAGAAAAAAAACCTCGATGTCACGAACCGCAAAACAACTTATTTACTGTAAATCGATTTCGCGGAAGAACCGTTAAACTTGAACACCTATCTACCATATACCTATTTATAGTACAGGCAAATTAACAATTTAGGGAAACAAAAATTAATAAAAGGATCATCTCTGGGATTTAAGTAGGTAATAACCTGGAGAATGAGATGATGCACTCTTTGCACTTCCAAGTTCCGGGAAAATTCAAAAAAATTTGGAAAAACTTTTTGATTTTCGTTTTTGCTCTAGCGGCCAATATAATGAAAATAGAGAAAGAAGTTCCCAACAAAAGTTGTAGCTCGTCTTTTTTTCTACAAAAAGGTCTTTACAAATTTTTGTTTTACTTAAGCCGTTTAGAAGATAAATCGAGTTTTCCACTTACAGTTTTAAGCCGCTTCGAAATGCGCGAAAAATGAGAATTCTCCAGGAGTTTCGTACGACCGGGCTCATCGATCTATAATTCTTACTATTCAGAGCCCCTAAAAAAAATGAAAATAACATAAAATATAGAGAAAACTCTCAGCTTTAATGTGGAACTAATCACAAAATTCATAAAAAATGTTATCGAGGAGAGAAAGTGTCAGAAGATGGCTTAGTGAACTTTGTACAGTTGATCCACAGATTTATTCATATCTTTGCCGGGAGTCGTTAGAATGATAATTCATTTTGCTTATATATTCTTATATAATGATATATTAATCCAATTAACATTTTATTGCAATTACTTTTGTTGGAGAAATATGCCTTGCAATCAAAGTAGAGGGTATATTTCTCATCGATCGATCACCTCCAAATTTTGGAGTTCAATTCGCTATATCTTAAGTAATAATAATAGCACAGTCTTAATTTTTGGATTATAAGTACCGACAATAAAACATATTCTTTCGAATGACTTTAGAGTTTTTTAAATGCGCGCAGTACTTTTTGAATTTGTCTACATTATTCATACACGTTCAGAAAATGCACAATTATACAGTAAAACATATACAACTTATTTGTTTCTTAACATTATTCAATGAAATTTTCACGAAATATAGATTAAAGTGCGTGGAATCAAATCCATGTAGTGAAAAGCACCCATTGTTACGGGAGAAATAGGCAGAATGCATAAAACTCAAAGATGTGAATAAATCAACTGTATAAAGTTTACTAAGCCATCTTCTAACACTTTTTTCTCTATGATAAATTTTTTTATGAATTTTGTGATTAGTTCCACATTGAAGCTGAGATTTTTCTCTACATTTTACGTTGCTTTCATTTTTTTAGCGGCTCTGAATGGTAATAATTATCGATCGATATGTCCGGTCGTACGAAACTCCCAGATAATTCTCATTTTGCGCGCATTTCGGAGCGGCTCAAAACTATAAGTGGAAAACTGGATTTATCTCCTAAACGGCTTAAGTAAGACAAAAATTGGTAAAGACCCATTTTGTAGAGAAAGAGACGAGCTACAAATTGTGTTGAAAACCTTTTTCTGTATTTTCATTATTTTAGCCATTAGAGCAAAAAAACCGAAAATCAAAGTTTTTCCAAATTTTTTTGAATTTTCCCGGAACTTGGAAGAGCAAAGAATGCATCAATCCATTCTACAGGTTATTAACTACGGAAGGAAGCATGCTATTAAGTGAAGGCCATCCAACAATTTTTATCAAGCAAAATTTATTATTATCAATGTTAATAATAATTAGTTTCAATTTCAATTTAATTGTTTTAGCCATGAACTCTGTGTCTGACGAAGAAATATCCACATGGGAAAATGTCAGTGGCATATACCACTTTTTTGGAAAAAATATCAAGACATATTTGCAGGAACGACACATACCAAAATTGAAAATAATATCTAAAATACTTTCCGAGATATTAAAAAATAACAATTTAAACAAGAAAAAGTTAAGCCGTGTTGCGGACATATTATGTGCATATGAACTAAGACCTAAGGAATCACACCCTGAAATATTAGCGCGCCATTAAGGAACACCCTGTTTATTTTAATAGTAAATTTTTTTATTATATTGAAAAACACATACAATTGTGTTTCTCTGTTTTAGAGTTTACTCCATTAAATTTACCTACTTCTTGAAATACACTCGTTATGTGACAAGTTCCATTGATTTTAGATCTTCATATGCCACATTTCGATACCATGCGTGGTGGTCAAAAATGTTTAATGTTCTGAACAGAAAATGAGTTTATTTTAAATTTTTTGAAAGTTTCTTGTAAGTATTTTATCATTTTATAAAATTTTGATTTGAACTTGCTAACAAATAACGAAAAATTTACTTTTACACAAGGAATAAAATACATATTAAAGCTAAAGGCATCTATTTTGTTATTTGTCTATCTCTTTGCTACAAATCTTGCAATCAAAATTTCGACTAGTTCTAATCTAGCTAAAGCTATGAAATGTTGCGCACGTATGTATAGGTCCGGTGGCAATGCAATATAGTATTATCTAACATCGTCCTAAATCCAATATGGAGGCCCACCAGGAGGCCCGGTTTAAGAGAGCGTGCAATGCGTGCACGGTACGCGGGCAGACGATATTAAGGGCGGCCTAAAGCCAAAATCTCAACTAGAGTCGGGTTCAGTTTAAAAAGACCAATGTATGAATTAATATTGCACATACGTTTTCACTGTCTCTTGCACACAAACTTAAAGCCATAGCCTAAAGACATTGTCAATGTATGTCTACCAAGATTCTTTTCCACTTCTTTTGAGGCGGGAATATGAAATGTACACTGAGGAGTGAGAAACATAGTCATAAGCTCAGCGATTCTCAAACTGTGTGTGATTTGACGACGAATATTATTTATTTCCGCGAACTAACACCACTCTAAATATGAAAAACGTCTTTCTATGAAATATTCAAGTTATTTTTAGTGGTAAATATTGGATATTCATTCGTCAAACGAACAATGTCAAACCATTAAGTCTTACAATTTTCTAGTACGTAGATATTACACGTTTTAGAATAGAACAAACAGGATCGCGTAGCTCAATCGGTAAGATGCTCGAACAGCAATAAATATAAATGGGGTTGTTGCGAGATCGATCCCCACACTTCTATTTTTTTTATTTAAATAAGATCTATTAAAAGTTAATAATTTTCCTTCTAAAATTTTGATTTTATTAAACTGCGCAGCGAGTTTTGTTAAAACTTTATTTTCCCCAAAAACGCGTCTTTTATTACTACTAGCGCGTGTTTATCTCTAATAAAATCTACTTTCTTACGTTACATATTAATACAGGAATGGTGAAGCGTGCGTCGAGTAGATAAATTGTCCAAGTGTAGTGTTTTAGTGTTTATGAAAACGTGTCAATGCGTTGTTCTATCAGAATTGTTTTAATTTATTTGTTTTAAAATTATTGTTAATTTTTTTAATATTTATTTTGTCAACCAGAATTTTTAGTTATTACTAAAAGAAAAATAATTTATTTTCGTTATACTCATAGAGATTTCAGATTTTTTTTTTACATGAAATATTTTATTTTTACTGACATCGTTTCCCCTACTAATACTACGATCCTATCCTTTCCTCAAACCTTCCCGTGTCTCTTGCTGGACTGTAGCAATATTAGTCTTTGATTTCTTTTTCTGATCACTCATTGTTATTGACTGAATTGGGCAATTCATTTTTTGTTATCAGATTCATTTGTGCCCGAACCTATATACCTACAGTGTCCGTCATAAAGTTGTCTACATATGGGAAAAATTTCTATTATTGAGATTTCTAAAAAATACTATATTGGGGGTTCGTTTCTTTTTTTACATGCAAATACCTTTATTCAATTAAAATACATAAAGTTTTTGTCGAAACTAATCAAATATTTGTGAAATAGACGAGTTTATGATTTTTCATATAGTAATTAATGGTAGGGGTAAAATTTGCACTTTTTATTTTCCTCATATCTGCTTCAAAATTGATATATGGGGTCCTTGTTGTATTCTATATGCACTTTTTCTTCATAAAATTTTTCGATATAAATTTCACCCATTTTTCGGTACGCCGTCAACTATTTTATGGCGGACACTGTATAATTAGAATTCCACTAAAATTATGAAGTTACTAAATTAATAATCTTAACATTTTATGATCTTTCCTATTTTTTTAAAATTATTTAGCGCGACATCATTGCTGAGAACTGTTTGAGAACTACTGGCCTTTCTTATGCATCAAATAAAATCTTAGTTCAGACGTTTTAGCGCCATGACACAAGTTAGTTTAAATTGTACCCGACTCTAGACATAGTAGAAACTAATAATAATTATGATTTAATTTTGGACGACAAATATCATTTTCTCTTCAATTTATCCGAAGGCTTGTTCAATATTTCTCATTAATAATTTTCTAGAATTTTTTTCAGTATAAATAAATTATGATTGTTTCAGTATTTTAACGATATTTCGTGGAAACTGAATCTGCTATTGTACGAAAAAATATTTATTAACATTAATTGTAATTTATAGTAAGGGGTCCAAAGCATTAAAAATTGAAATGACCCATTCCAACAAGGTAAATAAGTTTTGAGCTCGCATATCGAAAGAGGGTCCTAATGGGCATCAGAAATGGCTTGTTGGACTTTTGTTGAGGATTGCACAACTTCTCCACAAGAAAAAAAGATGGCGGAATGTTATTTCAAGAATTCGTGTTTTTAAACGTATACCTCTCGCTAGAAAATTAACTACATGCGATATTGATCTGATTTTTTTTCTTTACATACTACTGACATGAGCGCATATGTCTGAACTAGTAGAGTTTCAAAATCACTTACGGTTTTTTTCTAATTAAATCCTAAATCACAGGAACGAAATTTGTGTGTTTGAAATTTCGACGTGCGGACAACTACATTAAATGTTTAATTTTCTTAGATATTATATGCGAATGAAATATGGTCTAAGGATCAACAAAGTTTTTGCAAAAAAAATTAACTTGATATCTCATACAGTTTTCGAGTTACAGATTTTTTAATTCAATCGTAATGTCTAATAACTAATTTGATTAAGGTATTATATTACTATTAATCAGTAGGTCACCATTTGTCTGAAAATTAGACAATCATTTATGTGTTATGTTACAACTACGTGATTTTAAAATAGAGTCTGTTAAAATATAGATGCAGAAATAATGGTTTAATGATTACTGAAAAAAGAAAACTTTGAAGTACGTCCAATTTGCTTAGAAAATTTTCAGTTACGTCATTTTGGCTTAGAAGGACTGTATATATCGAAAGGTGCAAATACAGTATGAAATCGTCAATAAATTATACAAATTTGAGATTAAAAAATGAAAATTGTCCAAAATTTCATATTTAAGAAAATGTATGGTATGACTTAATAACCCATCAGAATTATATGAATTCGCCATAACAGACACAATTCTTATTCTAAACTGGAATTACTTTATAAATAGTAACAAATATAAAGCGAATAGTCTAAAATACATTTTAGAATATTGGTGTAAATAATGACATACCTACGTTGACCAATAATGTGAACTTGCAATCACGAAGAAGGGAACACAATAATATTTGCGCAAGGTATGTTTCATTTTTGCAAAATAGAAAACCTACAAAACTTGTGTGGGTACATGACAACAAAGGGTATCTTAGGATACTCACGAAATCAGTAAATAATTAAGTGAAAAATATGAAGAAGAAAATATTGTAAAAACGTTATTGGCAGTCGGTGTATTGTGTGACCTGTCAGTTAACCTTTCCGAAGAGGATAAATGAGCAGTTATCATTAAAATGAACACGCCAACTATATATTTTGATTAATTTTGGAGATAACTCCAAAATTGCGATGCAATTGATGATCGTATAATTTAAGATGCTCGTAAGTACTATGTGAATCTATCCATAAAGATTCACATAGGACTTACGAATTAAGGATTTAAATTCACTACGGCCATCTGTAGTGAATTTAAATCTTTAGATTTGCTAAGGCAGTATTTATTTTTCCTTAAGGTTATTAGACTTACGTTAGCTACGTCCGCGTCCTACACAAGACACTTCCTTACTGCATTTAAAACGAGCATTACAGGGGACGGTAGTCCAGTGGTTTAGTGTACTTAGCTTAGCTAGCGAAGTAGGTTAAAACTCTGCTCACTGCGAAATACTTTTTATTGTGAAAATTATCCACAAAAAGTAGTTTAGACCCTTACCTAACACAAAATCCTGGATTTATAACAAATTTTCTCGACTTGAGAAGCAGTTAACAAAGTACATCAAATTTTAGTGTCCAAGCGATTTTCCGATCTCCTTCCCAATTTACCCTTTCCCAGAAAATTTGGATATCTGATAGAGAATAACCAAATAAAATCACAAATGATGACAAAACGTAACAACTGGTTCTAAAGAAAACAAATAGTGGAATTGTAAAGTAAACTGTGATTAAAAATGTGCGTCCACTTGGTGTTCTGTTGCATGTGCAGCCTTTCCTAACAATTGTTTTAAGGGCAGAAATAATACAGAGCAGTTTTTAGAGGACAGTGCTTCTTAACAGTAATGCCTATGTAGTGGTTTGTCAATGCTTACTGAGCTGTGTATACTTATTATGCATTATTATTATTATTACAAGTTTTGTGTACGTTTTTATATTTTCATATTTGTAAAATGCTATATCATTTGTACCACAATAATAATATACTTAATAAATAATATCTCTATACAACACCTTCATAATTAATAGATCGAGTAAATCATCTGAGTTTCTTTTTACCTGTTAATATTTTTGCAAAATTGTAAAAATGTAAATAATAGCACAATTTCAAAAATGTATTGGCTTACTATCTTAATGCATTACACTTAGCCAGAAAACACCCGCATGCTAACTACCACGAATCTAATTATGGTTTATCTTAAAAAGTCGTTAACTCAAAAACTGTATAAGATATCGAGCTAATTTTTTTTGCAAAAACTCCTTTGATCTTTAGACCATATTTCATTCGTATATAGTATATAAAAAAATTTAATATTTAATATAGTTGCCCGCACGTCGAAATTTCAAACACATAAATTTCGTTACTGTGATTTAGGATTTATTTAGAAAAAAACCGTAAGCGAGTTTTAAATTTAATTAGTACATGTAGATGCGCTCATGTCAGTAGTATATAAATAAAAAAAAATCAAATCAATATCGCATGTCGTTCACTCTCTAGCGAGAGGTATACCTTTAAAAACACGAATTCTTGAAATAACATTTCGCTATCTTTTTTTCTTGTGGAGAAGTTGTGCAATCGTCAACAAAAGTCCAACAAGCCATTTCTGATGCCCAGTAGGACCCTCTTTCGATATCCGAGCTCAAAAATTATTTATCTTGCTGGAATGGGTTACTTGGCGATTTAGACGGCTTTCGAAGGCGTGGACCCTCTACTATTATTACTATTAGGTAGGTACTTGTTTAGTCACTTTAGTTATTTGTTGTGTAATTCACAAAACAGATGATACACACTCATCTAGTATTTAAAAAAATAAAAATAACCACGGTGTAATGTTCCGCCGGTGTATTATTAGGTTGAAAATATGAAAAACTTGGATTTTTTTAAAAACACGAAAATCTCAAAAACGTAAGTCTATACTATATAAGGTATGTTTGCCTGAATGTATAGTCTAACAGATGAACCCCATAAGGCTTTGCATCGACCTTCCAAACACCCTGTGTATATACAGGCTGTCCATTTTATCAGAGCCCTCGAGAATAACTCAATATCGGTTGTATAAAAAAATTGTTTCCACGAAAATTGTGCCGATTTTTATAGGCTACAAGATGGTTTAAAGACATTTGATATCCATGGCCTACTTTCAAGAGTTATGAGGGAAAATATCGAAAATTCGGAACATGTCTAAGCAAAACATCTCCGTTATTTGAAGAGATACGACGAAATTATAAGGCGACAACTTTCTGCAAAACGGAATTTCGGTTTTGTCTAATTTTTGTCAAAATCGCTGTATTATTTTGAGATTTACTCTTCAGGGTGTTAAAAAATGTTTTTGAAACGGGCTGGATATTAAACAGAGTATTTTCCTTCCTTTTCAACGGTATATCACATGCCAGATATCTATTGACTGGAACTAAGCAAGCAAGTAAAAACATTTTCTAAACCAATCAATCTTTTATTAACTAGCATCGTACTTGCCGTGGAAGAAGCATAGAAGCATAATTAAATAAAGCGATTAAAAAATGCAGAAGTTCATCTTCAAATCTTTACTACTAATCAAACATATCAACACAATTGAAAACAATAAAGTAAATTCAGGTAACAAAAAAAATTATAATAAAAAGGAATGTAGCACACAGAACATTAATATGCATCTAATCAAAATAATTTTTAATGTCATATCAAGTACTCAAAATGTCCACCGCGAATCGCGATTTCTTATGTACAACCGAGCGCGGCGAGGCACACTGCATTCAAAAACATTGGTTAGCATTTCGGAAGTAACTGTATTACATGCCTGTACAGGCATAGCACGAAATAAATAGATTGTAAAGGCTTTGCGCAAACGCACAATGTCAAAGCCAAAAGGTTTGTTCTGGTTTTGAGAAATTTCTGTCTGTCTGTCTGTCGGTCCGTAACTTTTTTGTCCTCACAGTTTAAGATATTGACTTGAAATTTTGTACACGTATATATTATAACGAGATCTGGAACTGGATGGTATTTTGAACATATCCGGTGAAGGGTTGGGGGGGTAAATAGGGCGAAATAAGTAAAAGCAAGCTGGTAAGAGTACAAAAACTTGAAATTTGGTGTATGTAGTAGAAGCCAAAGCATCAAAATTTTATATAATATTTCCCACCATTATTAAAGGGGTTGGTAGAATAAAATTGAGATATCCACTTGAAATTTGGTATACGTATATATTATAATGACATCAGGAACTAGACTATATTTTGGGATTATTCTGTTTAAGGGTTGGGGATTAAATAGGGCTAGGGCTAAATAGGGGAAAATAAGTAAAGAAAGCTGGTAAGGATACAGAAACTGGAAATTTGGTGTATGTACTAGAAGCCAAGGTTTCAGAGTTTTTCATAATATTTTTCAACCTCCCATCACCACACTCCATTATTAAAGGGGTTGATAAAATAAAATTGAGATATTCGCTTGAAATTTGGTACACGTATGTATTATAACAACATCTGGAACTAGATTATATTTTGAGACAATTTAACGTAAGTATATGGTGTAGAAAGCAACGCATCAAACTTTTCTATGACATATCTTCCCGAAATATTATTAAAATTCTATGACCAATATTTTCCACATACTAGAGTGCAAATATAGTCAAGATGTTTCACATTTAAAGTGACTTGGATGAAAAATCTGGATGTGGAAGTAGCGATTCTTTAGGCAGCGAATTTTATTACTAGAGTGGAAAAATTTAACACACTACAAATACCAAAAAAAATTTCTGAAAGATAACGTATTTTACGAGATCCAAGAATTTATTGACCACTTTATTAGATCTTCATTTTAATGTTTTGTTTATGTTCTTAACATGTATTTTATCTAGTATGTTTTAGATTTTATATTCTTTTATTCAGTTAGACATTAATTTGTCTATTGATGTATGTTGATACAATGTATAATGTCCAACATGATTAAACATCTCTCTCTAGTCTCTATTACGAAAAGCTTTTATTATTAGAAAACCTTTCATTTCATACCAAAACAATGTTGTGAAAGTTATCTGCTACAAGGTTCCTTGTTACGAATGTTTTTCGAAGGGTCTTCTGTGTTAAAGATATACTTTTTAAAATTGCAGACCCTGTATACTGAATGTTCACCAAACAAATTGTAATGATAATATTTAATTATCAAAAATCTGATCTGATTATGAAATGAGTTTCCATTTAGAAGCATTTCTATAATATATAGGTGATTCCCTAAGTTAAGTACCTATATAAAATAATGATAAACATGTAGACTCGGTCTTCTGTAGACGTCTGCGCCGCCGCGCCGATACGCCGCCGCCGTTAAAATATAAAAAATTTACGCCGCCGCTGAAATGTTTTAAATTCACGCCGGGAATTAAAAGGTCTTAGTAAAGTTGACTATTTGACTGCACAAATAAAAAAATATATTTTAGAAGATGATGTACAAATCAAACCAAGTCTCAGATTCAGTAACGGAAAGGATTGTGCCAAGAAAAATAAGTCTGTCCCTGTACAAAAGGACAGTTATATCTTATCATTAGTAAAAAAGCAAACAACTTCTGGGCAAAATGTACACCATCTTTAGAAGCTGAATGTCACTCATATTTAGGGGAAGCCAAAAACGCTTATACCATCAAAGCTGACTATGATGTTTTGTCATATTGGAGAGAAAACAAGTGGATTTTCCATATTTGTCTATATTAGCCAAGAAAATTTTTTGTATTCCAGCTACACCTAGCGACAGGGTTTTTCCTGTTACTGGCATGGTAGTTTCTGCCAAAATGGCAAGATTAAGTCCAAGTCATATCGATAGAAATATTTTTTTTCATGATAATTACAAACTTATAAAAAAATTTGCATCGTCTCCTACAACTAGCCATGACCTTGCCTCAGCTTCGACTCAATAAATGAGTTGTGATGTGCCTGTGAATTGTGCTATGAGTCGAATTCTGCCTATTATTGTTGGTTACTCTGGTTAAACTAAGAGTATAATTTTTGTTTGTGTTTTACAAGAATATAAATTTTTTTTTCAAGTTAGATTTGAAAACTGTTAGTTTTGTATTATTATTATTATTATTATTATAAACTATAATATAATATGATGCATTAAAAGTAGAATCAAGACAAAGTTAATTTATTTTAACTGCAAAATATTGTCACATTTTTCGTTAGCTTTACTGTCAATATTTTAAATTCCGTCGACATTGTAGAGTAATGTGAAATTAGGGACCACACGGCCTCCGCAGGTCGACGCCGCCAATAAAAATATGGCGGTGTACATCGGAATCTTACGCCGGTTTACGCCGCCTACGCCGGTTGATCAACGTAGGGGCGCCGCCGCCGAAAAATTTTTTTCGGCGCAGATGTCTAGTCTTCTGTGTTAAAGATATTCCTTTTAAAATTGCAGACCCTGTATACTGAATGTTCACAAAACAAATTGTAACGAATGTATTTAATTATCAAAAATCTGATCTGATTATGAAATTCCAATAGATTAGTTGGGTGGTTCACTTAGAAGCATTTCTATATATAGGGGATTCCCTAAGTACCTATATAAAATAATGATAACATGTAGACTCGCCACAGTCAACTAAATACATAGTGTTACAACAATGGACAATAACAGAGCAAACCAGTTGAACCCAAATAATGACAATTTTTGGAAAAGTAGAGGTGAATCGGAACGGCCTATGAACTGGATAGGTAAGCTTTGCTCATACATTAATTTCTTTACGGTTATAAAAAAAATGCATACTCCTAATATGCAATATATGATCTGGAAAATTTAATCATTGGATATGTTAAAATTAACCTGATTTTGATAGTTTGTTAGAACTTTTGACACATCTATATATGACAAATTTAAAGGAACAGTGATAAATTGTAATTTTTTTCTACACAAACTTTGATTTATTGATTGGCCAGCGTATGGTAGGCATTGCTGTCCAATCCGGCCATAGGTGTATCTGCAAAAAACGAAAAAGATCTAGGTAAACATTTGGGACGCTCTGTGTATTAAGCAGATCCCAACTCCTTTGACATGAGAGACATTTTTGTATTCGTAAATAAGCCCAATATATGGACCATATGTAACAACGATTAATAAACCAATAAATAGAACTTAAATACCTAGAACTTACCTTTTCATCCGTTGTCTATGTTGGCAGCTTCCCTTTCTCTTCTGTAGAATTCCTACACTACTTCCACTCGTTAGAAACCAGCCGGTTGCCCTTCACAGAGAAGAAAACTTTATGGTGTTCAGCTTGTATTATATAGCCAGATGTTTTCTTTATCACAATATACCACTTGAAAGGGTCTTGGATCGTCTTGAGTATAGGTAGAGGCACTGCACTTGTTTGCTTTATTTGGTACTATTAAAAAACACTGTACCAGTAATTATTAATTCCGTATGAACTTTGTGTTTCTACAGGGTGTAATTAGTTTCATATCATTAAAAAAAAACTGGTAATAGAGACCGACTAGACAAACAAAAAACCTATATGACTTTTTTCTCTAGGGGCACTTTGAAAAAAAACCGACCAAGGTTTAACATTTTAATGTTAAGGTAGGAATCATTTGAGAACCACTGTTTTTCAGGGTCAATGGATGTTATATTTCCGAATATTAGAAATAATAAAAAACTGTAATACGCGATTTGTGTTCCTGCCGGAAGAAGTGCGGCACTTTGATGGCATTACTTATTGTACCGAACTTTTTATATAAATTATGAAAATGTAAATATTTCCTTCTCTTTCGGCACAACGCAAGCATAGCATGGCAGCAGGGGTTTAAATAGGATTTACATGTGTTATTTAATTGCCGTTTATAAGAATTTATAAAATTTAAAAGTGGTTTATTAACATTTGTGTTGTTAAAAGCTTAAAGAATTATAATTATTTTATGAAATTGGAAAACGAACAGTTCGACGTCCGAGATACGATAACAGAAAATAGTTGTGTATTTTAAGTTAGGAAAAAATCTGATTATTTTAACGAATTGAGTGCGTAATATTTCCCAATCCAGGTATCGAAAACTAAAAATCGAGTCTTTGGTCTCTATGAAAATCAATGTAAACAATAATAAGCAGATCAAAACAAGACAGCGAATACTAATAATAATAATAATCATACCTTTAATGCCCAATAGGTAACACCCAATAACTGAACAATTCTTTTGAATATTTCACAAAAATTGTTCGAAATGACCATTAAAATACGTTGTTGCAATTCTTCTAAAGCTCTTCCGCACCAGCTGTATTTCCACGCCTTTCTCCATACACCAACCCAGGCAGAACATTTACGTTGTTATAACGTCCAGTCAACGTCATCCGAGGCGTCCATTTGACGTCTTAAACGACGGCGATTTTACGTCTATTACAGGTCACAATGTCAGCGTCCTTTCGACGTCGAACAGTGACGTCAAATAAACGTCAATGGTCACGTTATTTCGACGTCATTGTGACGTAAATAGTCGTCGGAACAACGTATAATTTTGGGACAAATTAGTGGAAAAATAGATCCCCCTCCTCTTCCCTTAATGTAGCATCACCTTTGTAGACTTAAGGTGGCCATTCCCTAGAAAGAGACATCCGATAGGGAAATACTTCATATTTTTGGCCACAACTTTTTTTTCTAAGTACGTATATTTAAAAAAATTATAATACTACCTAAGTAGAACCATAACAAGGCTTTTCCTATGAATTTCCACTCAATAATTTCAGTGGTTTGCAAAATAGTCTGATTTAAAACTACGAAATAGGAAGATTAGCATAATTCTTAAATTTAAATCTGACTATTTTGCAAACTACTGAAATTATTGAGTGAAAATTCTAAGTAATAGTCTGGTTATGGTTCAACTTAGGTAGTCTTACAGCTTTTTTAAATAGCCATACAAGAAAAAAAGTTATGCCCAAAAATAATAAATATTTCCCTATCGGGTGTCTCTTTCTAGGGAATGGCGACCTTAAATTTCCTCACTATTTGAGTTTTACACTTTTAAATATCTTGTAATATTAACTGAATTGATAATATCAACTGTTTCTATCTATTACATTTTTCATCTTGATCTAGACTTGAAAATATCAAGTCTGGATGTTTACTTTAAAATCAATATGACAAAATTACTTGCACAATGAATTTTGGTAAACAAAAAACAGTCGACATAATCAATCTATTTAATACTATAGAGAATTTTAAAAGTCAAGAATATTGGGAGTCAAGATCTTTATGACAACACTACTTATAAGTAGAATGGTTCCAGAGTTGTTAAATAAAGAGCTAATATAATGAAAAATATTTATTGACATCACCAATATACATGGAGGTTGGCTAACTATCTACTAATAAAAATTATAATTTTAATGGAGCAATGGGAAAGAAATCCAGGTTCCATTTGCATTAGGAAATAACATACATTTAGTTATAATGTTATTCAATGCAATAATTCCAAGATCTGATGACAAATTAGAGATCCTATAAATATTTAACTCTTGAGAGTTGCACGGATAATTAAAAAAAGACTCATAGGAAAGAAATCTATTTCCAATAAAAAATATATTTTTATTCTGGTCGACAACAATATTGCTGATTTGCATTACATTGTTATTTTTAGTAAGACAATATGAGTTCTTATAAGAAAACGATTTTACAACATATAATAAGCCATTATTAAATAATTTCTTATATTGTTTGCAATTAAAATAATTTTCTATTAGTGGACCATCAAAATGCTGAACTGAAAACGACAAAGTGAGCTCCGTATGATTTATGGATATATCATTAGCCTCTTTAAGGCGTCGACATAATTGTTCTAGGGGTTTGTTGGGTGATCTGATTAACCTTTTAATTTCTCCCAAATAATTTTCAAAAGGAAAGGCAGAAATTGTATCAAGGGGGCCATAAATCTTGGTCTCCTCACTTAAATGAGTTAAAGTATGGACGTTGTAGACAAGGTAATCTAATCCATATAGAATTTTACAATACTTTATAAACTTATTCATTAGAGATTGTGCAAAGTCACAACCAATATGTGAGAGATGCCTTTTTGACAACAAAATTGTAGCAGCCACGTGTAATAACATGAAATGTTCATACAGTGCTATATCAATGATTTCCTTTAAAACTATAGGACCTATGTATACTAGAAAACTTCGAAATTCAGTGGCCTTGAAACGTGGTAGTTCTGAAAGGCTTCGAGGTTTTCTATTAAATTCATATGTAAAAAATGAACCAAAATGTTGTAACTGCGTTGATATATTATTAATAGATCTACTGTCTAAACGAACTTTAATAGGATATCCACCTACCCATGAAGTTAAAAGTTTTTTCATTACACCTAAACATAAAGAGTGCATGTATTCGATTGGAAATAGTGATACCATTCCAATATTCAATTGTGTTAATGGTGAAATTCCGGTATGGTGTTCTTCATCTATTTTTAATGAAAATGATTCATCAGTTCTCTTGGAAGCTGAAGTATTATCTAGAACTACTCTTCTGTTTACGTAATCCCCTCCTACTACACATTTATCACAACTAGAATAACCACCATGCGATTTGATGCATTTAATAAACGCACGAGCCGGAGCATCACAAATGAAGCTGTGAATTTCAAACAAATATTGCTTATTGTTAACAAGGTAACCATTTGTTATTAAATCTGAAAGTTCAGAAATAAAATCTTCAAGAAAACATGACAGTGGTGTAGGTTTAGAGTTTCCACAAAATACCCCAACCGCAAATGGTTTTTGTTTTATACCCTCAATATTAATCATTAATCCTAAAATTGGCCAAAAAGTTATAGATGAACTCTTAAATAAAGGAATCCCATCAATATTGAAAGACATCTTTATCAAATTGATATCAAATGAATTCTTAGTAAGAAACAACTGTAAGTAGCCTTTTATTCCAAAATGAATGTAGAAGCCGTTATCAAGCTGCTTTTTAGAAAAGGGTTTACGGGATGTTTTCAATAAAGTTTTAGCATTTAATGGTAATTCTGGATGAATAGGATGTAGAATATGTAATAGATCAGTAATCATTGAATGTGGCACTTTATTTCGAACAGCATATTGTCTTAGTTCATCAGTCAAATTATATGTTTGGTTTTTATAAAGGTTTTGAAATGAAGATGATGTATCATCAGATGAATAATTGTTTATGTCTGTTATAAGCAGGTCAGATTCATTACTATTATCAAAAGTGACGTTTTCAAGAAAATTACTATTACTATTATTTGCCTCAAACTCTATATAACTCCCATTACTACTATTAGATTCGCAAGATTCAGCAATTTGTTTTTCAATTTCTGTGGAAATATCAATATTTTCACTAGTTTGTGAAGTATTATCAAGTAAATTTGTAATTTCTCGTGCAACTCTCCGGTACATTTGTCTTTCTCCTACTATTTCCTTATAAAACTTTGCCATATTTCTATTAAGAAAAATGCTACCTATTGTTAAAAACAAGTATAAAATATAAAATCAAAACTTAAAATGCTATCTAGTATGGAAAATATGTATAAAGTATAAAATTAAAGTTTAAATTCTATAAGAAACTAGTCTCGCTCCTACGTTTCTTATCAGGTAATAATTCTTAAAAAAGTAACAAATACTATTTATTTAAAACTAGTTGTTTTCATCATATACAGCCGATTTGGATTTATTTTGTTTTCTCTGAGGGGCATGTTTAAGCCATGATTTTATTGCCATCTCGATGGAATCTGTAGTGAAGTCCGAATTATGTTTAACCGAACCTAAAGTAAAGATAGCTTTATTTAAAAAAGAGTATTCCACTTGAAAAGAATAACCTATCTATTATTTCTCATTTAATAGAGAATTGCAGATATACCAGGTGTCAACGAGATCACTTTCCCGCCACCATTTTTTAATTTAACTGTTAAATTTCTACGACTTCCAGTATTACCAGAAGGTTTCAAAAATTGTTTCATTTAAAAATTAAGTAGGTGTCACTTAAACCGGAAGTCGAAGAAACTTGACAGATGGATAAAAAATGCCGTTTTGGTAACATGTGACACATGTCTAGTTTCAACTTCAATCCGTTAAAAACTAAGCAAATGCAGCCAGTAAGTGATCTCAGACAACCGGTAGAGTAGGGCTGAAAGTCAATACTTAATTAATCAAATTAACAATATACCACAATTCATTATAATGCAAGGAAGTCTAGTATCTCACTTGTAACAATTTTTTTTAGACCAAATCCTACCATAACGGTGGAAAGTAAAAAAAGTTACCCACACTTAAAACATTGTACAGAAATTCTCGAAATAAATCGCCCTGAATATTATGTAACGTTGTCATTCATTGGGAGCAAATTACAATCATATGACATTCTCTAGACAGAAAATTAATAGCTATAAGAGCTTCATTAATTGACAATCATATTTTTTGTTTTAAACTTTCTTTTTAACTTTTTAAACTAAGAAAGTTGAAAAACTTTCCGGAATGCCATTCAGAGCCATTAAAAAAAAATACTGTAAAAGTTCAGACAGGAAAGTAAATATATGACTATAACTAAATAACTATAACTTTTCAATAAGATTTGATACTTACGAATTACAACAGCGTTCAGATGTAACTTTGTGAACGCTTTTTTATGGGTACCGTTCCTGTCTTTTCTTAAAAGTCCACAGTAATTATAGTTGCTTGCAAGTTCATCCGTCATCAAATTTCTTAAAATGCTATTAGTTTTTGTCCTTAAATCTTTTCCCCCTCTTGCACTAAAATGTGCTACCTGAAAAAAGTATTTTCATTTCTGTAGGGGTTTTACAATAATCAAGAGACATCATCACACAGTTCATTAGACTGCTTGTAAGTTAATAGCCTGGTAAATATATAATTTATTACATCAACTTCATTTTTTCGCACTATAAACGTATATCTACTTACCAGTTGTTCTCTAATGCAGTTATTTTCACTTAGAATGTTTTCCACTGCTTCCAAATCTTTTGTATTTTTTAGTGGAAAACTGCATGGAAGATCTTCAGGAAATTCCGAGTTGGAAGGATTTGTAAACAAATTCCTATTTTTTAGTAATGTCAAAATTTGTTTATTCTGTTCCTTAATTTTTAATATTTCTTTTAGAAGATGATATTCTGTAATAAAATTCAGATTAATGACTTTCTAATTTCTAAAACAGAGATTTAGGAAATACCATTCTTATCCTGCGAATTATTATTAGCCCATGAAGTACTAGGTGTTGCTAAAAAATATATTATGAGAATAAACCGGAACAAAATAAATTACTTTATACATACATAAATCCTGTGACGTGTTAGCTCTTAAAATTGTATTAGGAGTAGCTAAAAAATATGTTATAAATAAGCAGGTCAAAAAAATAAATTACATGTATACTTACATAATTTTAATATAACTTTTTCTGAAGTAGTAGTAGGTGTGGAAGTTGTAGTAGTAGGTGTGGAAGTTGTAATAGAACGGCATTTAATGGGAGAGGGTCTCTTATGTTTTGTTTGAGAATAATTGTTATTATCATCACTATCAGATGAGTCCAACAATCTCAAAGGTAATCTTTTTCTCCTTTTTCGAATTTCATCTGCAGAATTCACATCTGATTCATCTTGAGCTTTTTTCAATTTCCAGTTAGCTGTCTCCAAGTCATCTAAAATACATTGTACAAGTGAGCATAAATATCTGTCACGTATATGTAAAAAATCAATATCGTGGGAGAACACGCTTACATCATTGCGCTCCTCGCAGCATCTGGTTTCAAAGCCATGGATTTTTTATTTAAAGCATTTATTATTATTACATGAATATTTAAATTTCCCGGTTAGTTGGGGACGCTTTGGCATGCAAGCAAAATTCCAACTATATAGGTATTTATTTTATTATATTATATATGGGTACTTACCACAATTGCAATAGATTTTATGTACAGAATATAATTTCCACGTCTCTGTATTGATTTCTTCTGTGAATTCAGCTCGAAGGCACTTATTAAATTTGTTGGTATTAATAATAGGAGGCCAAAACACTTCTTTCTTTCTTGGCGTTAGCCACTGCGTATTCACGATGGCCAAACCACCGCCATCTTCTTCCTTAAATTCTATTACTGAAAACATACTACAATTTTACCTATAAGTAAAATAATTTACTAATAATAGTCCCTAATGCATACCTTCAAAATTCGTCAAAGTTTAAAAAATATATGATACTTGAAAACGCTAAAACACGAAGCAAACTATTCTTTACAAAACAATCACCTACTACACCTACTTGCATTAGGAACGAGAGCACAGAGCACTGACACTAACCATTGCCAACGTACGTTTCTAGTTACTTTCCATGTCGTCAGCATGGCGCCAACATAACGACAAACATTAGATGGGCCAATCAAATGTAAAAATATGAAAAAACTTCATTCCTATATTGGTTCATTAGCGATCACATTCGGTTTGCTCAGAACGAAACTAAATCGTATATATGTATATATTTAAAAATGTGCATTAGCTTTTTCAGTGAACATTCTTTGACAGGGCTTCTAATCACAGACATGCGTTTGTCTGGTTAGATTCCATTCTAACTTAGGTAATAAATGAATGAGTAACGTATGTCTATTAGATAAGTTTTAGCTCAAAACCACAATTTTGGTGAAAAACATATAAACAGAAAAGGCTTTTTTAGTTGTATACATAATATATTTTCAGTTTAAGTAGATTTATTATTCCAAATAAACAATCGGTAATAAAATTTCCATGTATAGTGGTAATAGGAAAATGACGTACCTACGTTTCACTGACAACATTTTGCGATAGGTTCTGTTGTTCATATTTTTAATCATAACATTTGCTATAGCGTAATAAGTTGAAAATAATTTGTCTACGGTATATATATGACCTAAAATAGACGTCTACACGACATTCTTTTGTGACATCGAAAAGACGTTCACGCCAATACGTGTAAACGACGTCGTTTTTAGGTCAGGAGACGTCGTAAGCCCTAAATGACTTATAATCTACGTCTTAACGACGTATGTGTTCTGCCTGGGAAGTGCAGATCCGCGAGCTCTGGATAAGTGTAATCTCCCATAATAATGTCCAAAATCTGTGTTTTAAAACATCACACTTAACTGTGAATTAACATTATCAATAAAGAAAACAAAAAGAAAAACTTGGTCCAAAATCCAAAAAGTAACACAAAAAGCACGAACGAGAAGAAGTGTCTTATGTAACCAAGTACTAACGACTTGAAGATAGGTCAATAAAATAAATCTTAACAAAAGTGGCACAAAATTCGAAAAGACAACAGACAAAACCAAGGAACAGGTAGGTCGCATCGTGTGTACGTTGTTTATCAAGTAAGGACACAAACTGAAATTATTACTTGAGAATATTACAAGGGAGAGTATAGCACGCCTAATAAGACAATATGGCTTGCTCTTTTGGGGTTCCTCGGCGCATTTAAATAATGCGTTTATTATTCAAAAAAGGATAGTAAGACATATGGCTGGCGTACCACCCTTAAACAGTTGCAAACCACTATTCCAAGATTTTGAAATACTGACATTACCATGCTTATATGTATTCCAGCTTATAATGCACACAAGAATAAATATACATAGCTACAGCAAAAGGCACGATATTCATGATCGCAATACAAGAAACTGTAGTATGATACATCAACCTTTTGCAAGACTAAATACAACTCAGAATGACCCTGTATATATGGGTATTAAATGCTATAATAAAATAAATTTCTTTAAAAGCACAGACACTGTTTCTATGTGCAAAAACAAATTATTCACATTTCTAATACAGAAAGCCTTTTACTCGGTGAATGAGTTCCTAAACTATCAATTTTAATCTGTTGTTATTGTCTCAGTGTTTCGCAATTACATATATTAATTTTTTCTTACTTGTGTATTGTCATTTTATTTATAATTAAGATGTTTACTTCCCATTATATTGACTAGTCAGATAAGTTAAGTTTATATTTTTATATACAGACTGTCTATTTTACGAGGGCCACACCAAATATCTCGCTTAATATCTATTGTAGAAGAATAAAGTTTTAAAAACAGTTATCCCATTTTTTGAGCTATATTTCAGTAAAAAGAGATTTGAAATCCATAGCCTACTTTATGAGATATATTACAAAAACCTGAAAAATAGGAAAACCACAAACGGTTATAGCTTCCTTATTTGAGGAGATACGAAAAAAGTTAAAGGAATGAAAGTTGACGGCAAAGACAATAAGAATAATAACGTGTAACAAAAAAATCGAAAAATGCAGTTGGCTGTGACATACGCTATTGTGCAAAAATGAAAAATACATATCTCAAAGTAGGCCATGACGCCATTAATTCCGTTATTTTTTTCTCATTCCAACGATATAAAACATGTCACAGAAATTTTAACCGATAGTGTCAATATTTAATATTTTACGAATACCACAATTCATATAATTGAATCGTAACAATCAGCTGTGCCATAATAGTAAAAATTCACTTTATAATAATTATAATTCCGTAATTATTTATTACAATTTAATACAAACCAATAAATATCTCATAAATAAAAATACAAGTACAAAACGAACATCCAAAGAAAAAAACGAAAAACTATGTATAACAGACTACCTACTACTATATTGAAAAGAAATTGTGTGTATTTATTTTTCTAACTACAAATGCTCAAATTGTGCACCATGCATTCTGACACATAAACGTGCTCTACGAGACACGTCACGCATTACATTTTGGAGCATTTCAGGAGTAATTGCCTCACATGCGTTTCGAATTCTGGTTTTGATGTCCTCAATATTTTCAGGGGCAGTTTGAAATACCTTGTCTTTAATGTAACCCCAGACGAAAAAATCCAAGGGAGTAATATCTGGTGATCGAGCTGGCCATAGAATGGGTCCATAGGTGCCTATCCAGCTATCTGGCATAACTTGATTTAAATAATTTGTACATATTACAGCAGTGTGAGGTGGAGCCCCATCTTGTTGAAAATATGAATAATTTAATCTTTCTGCCACTGTCAATTCATAAAGAAAATCTTGAAATTCGTTTTGCAGGAAATTAATAAGGTATCTACGAGCGGTTAATTTGCCATCATAAAAATAAGGTCCAATTACTTTAGTCCCTAAAAGACCCAACCAAACATTCGTAGAAAATCTTTCTTGGAAAGCCTACCTACTACTATATTGAAAAGAAATTGTGTGTATTTATTTTTCTAACTACAAATGCTCAAATTGTGCACCATGCATTCTGACACATAAACGTGCTCTACGAGACACGTCACGCATTACATTTTGGAGCATTTCAGGAGTAATTGCCTCACATGCGTTTCGAATTCTGGTTTTGATGTCCTCAATATTTTCAGGGGCAGTTTGAAATACCTTGTCTTTAATGTAACCCCAGACGAAAAAATCCAAGGGAGTAATATCTGGTGATCGAGCTGGCCATAGAATGGGTCCATAGGTGCCTATCCAGCTATCTGGCATAACTTGATTTACATAATTTGTACATATTACAGCAGTGTGAGGTGGAGCCCCATCTTGTTGAAAATATGAATAATTTAATCTTTCTGCCACTGTCAATTCATAAAGAAAATCTTGAAATTCGTTTTGCAGGAAATTAATAAGGTATCTACGAGCGGTTAATTTGCCATCATAAAAATAAGGTCCAATTACTTTAGTCCCTAAAAGACCCAACCAAACATTCGTAGAAAATCTTTCTTGGAAAGCAGTGTCTCTCTGCACCAATGTGTATTTTCTCGTGTCCACTTATAATGCATATTTCTATTGAAAAATCCATTATTAGAAAAATTTGATTCGTCCGACCATGTATACATTGTTTTTCACTAATTATGGCACAGCTGATTGTTACGATTCAATTATATGAATTGTGGTATTCGTAAAATATTAAATATTGACACTATCGGTTAAAATTTCTGTGACATGTTTTATATCGTTGGAATGAGAAAAAAATAACGGAATTAATGGCGTCATGGCCTACTTTGAAATATGTATTTTTCATTTTTGCACAATAGCGTATGCCAAAGCCAACTGCATTTTTCGATTTTTTTGTTACACGTTATTATTCTTATTGTCTTTGCCGTCAACTTTAATTCCTTTAACTTTTTTCGTATCTCCTCAAATAAGGAAGCTATAACCGTTTGTGGTTTTCCTATTTTTCAGGTTTTTGTAATATATCTCATAAAGTAGGCTATGGATTTCAAATTTCTTTTTACTGAAATATAGCTCACAAAAAATGGGATAACTGTTTCTAAAACTTTATTCTTCTACAATAGATATTAAGCGAGATATTTGGTGTGGCCCTCGTAAAATAGACAGTCTGTATAGTGTAACTTTATTGATGAATAAATGATTGATTGATTGATAATTTAGCCGCGAAGAAGCAAAAAACATGGTGGTGTCCTCTGTCGGTCGCTTTTAACTGCTTTGTCGGCATACTTATTTGCAGGAATGTCAGAGTATCATGTGTGACAAGACGCGAAGCAATAAAACTTACCCCAATATGCCAGCAGTTCTCAATCTATGTTATTAAGTATTTTAGAAATTTTTGCTTATTTCTTTTTCTCCGAAACTATGAGCTTTAGACCCCATGTTATATAAGATTTTTTTTGTTTGTCTAATCGTTCGCTACCACCAGTTTTTTTAATGACATGAAACTAATTACACCCTGTATTATGGCATTTCACTTCACACAGAATTTCTTGATTTACCGGTGGCTTAAATTTTATCGAGTTTAACTGAGTGTTTAACTGTCTATAGATAACGTCAGTCAACTCTCGACCTCCTGAAAACACTACAAACTTGTAGAAAATATGTGGTTCAATGTAATGCAATTAACAATTAACAAATCTTTCTTTACACGTTGACATCAAGTTTGAAGTTGAATAAATTGATAGAAATGTGCAAAGTAAACAAAAATTGTAGTGTGAAATTCATGGCCGTCTAGAATTTCAAATTTGTTAGAAGAAAAAAAAAATGATGTAAAAAATTGCCGATTAATATCAGTTCCTTTAAATTTGTCAGTGTGTGTATATCTCAGACACAGCAAAATAGGACGCAGGTATTTACTATTTATTCTTCACTTATAGAACTTCACATTATTATTTTTTTACAGAAGTTGCTGTGGAATTGATAAATTTAGCCTACACTCTTACTCAGGCGGACAACAATAATCGGTCCAATCAACTGAACCCCAACAATGATACCTATTATAGTTCTAGAGGAATAACTAAGCCGTAGGAAGATATAAATCATAAACCTCTGAAAAAATCAAAATTTTGACCATGATTTTCCTTTGGTATATGATTATATGCATACTTTTTTATAAATAAAACTATATTGCATTTAAAAATGTGTTATTGTGAGTACTTTCCTTCTCAAACAGACGATAACCAGTGCTAAAGTCTATTAGGAAATAAAGGAGAGTAATAAAAGCTCAATATAAATGCAAATCCTAAAAAAACATAGGGTGATTATTAGTTATTTATGTATGCAATATGTTTTTATGTATCACCGAACTGACTGCATATGCCGGACTGGACGTGGAACAAGCTTGTTGTCAGCAGCAAGAGCCACATGATGCATGTGGTAGGAATATAGGATGGGAAGTGTAGGTGTTCGTGAGATGCTTCCTTTAAGTCTCCAGAGTTTTCGTTGTGTTGATATGTGCCTGGGATGTTATATTTTCTCCCTCCAGTTGGTGGCTTAATGCTTCGCATAGGCGCAGTTCCCGTCGCCGTCGATTTTTTGCACCAGTAATTGGTGTGTTCTCGTTTCAACGTCCTGTAGTATTTAGTGTCCATTTTATTTGTTTTCAAGACCTATGTTAACTCGCTGTAAGAGATTTTTTTTAAATTATTGTTATCTGTATCGCGGTAAGAGCTTTTTACAGAGAGTTGCAAATGAGAAACAGATCTGAAAGAATATTTTGTATACTCAAACTTTTGTGACATCACATTATTTACATCTACGTATACCGGTGTTTTAATTGAATGAAATTCAAAAATCAGAAAATTATACCTCAAAATTTAATGCTGAAAAATATGTGACTCCAATGTGACATAGGAGAGGGAGGGGTAGAAAAACTATGAAATTTGCGTGACGTAATTAATGGATGTCCGTCCCCAAAGGTCTTGGGTATAAGTCAGTTCATTTCAGTCGACGGCCAAACTAAGGCACACTGCACTTGTTTACTTTATTTTTCGTACTATTAAAACTCTACTTGATCATTAAATGTTTAAAAAAATCAAAATGTTAATTTTTTGAAAAAAATGCAATTTTGTAATATTGCAAAGCTTTGCAAATCAAACTGTAATTAGCTAGCTATTAGGTAACTTTTCCTTTTAAGAGATTTTGTTCAAAGCTAGTGAGAAAGAAAATGTTGAAAAACTCAATTAATCTCCATTCTTTTAAATCTGTCAGTATTAGACTGCCCACAAAATAAAAAAGGGCATATATTTTTGAGGCCCATTAGGTAAAAGTTTCTATTTGGTGTAATGGGCTTGTTCACCATTTTTTTTTATTTCATAAATCGAAAGTGCAAGTATCAAATAATGGATCTGCAAAAAATCAGAATCTTATTCGCACGTTTAGTATCTTAAAAACTATTACAAATCTTCACCTCGTGAAAATGGGGCGTGACCAGGCGCTACGTCACTATATGCATAGACCTGGCGATCTCAGTAGACTTGATGCTCCTTAGTTGTCATAATTATAAGTGTTTTCGAAGTACTGTTTGTTTTGCTTACTTCTTGACAGTAGGGGAGTACAATTTGGTGAAATGTAAAAAAATTACAATTTTCTCTTGCTCCTGTCGGAACGAATTTTCGATTTTGACCCTGCAATTTACGATTAGAATTTATCGCCGACCTTCTCCTTTCCGTAAAGACATAGAACGAACTTCCACTCGACGTATTTATTTAGCGTTTGAAAATTCCATGTTTTTCGACTTTTCAATATAAATTTGAAAGGTCCCAGAAAGCCATTTTTCTTACGTCACTTGCGTATAGTGACGTCACAAATGGGCGCTCGGTTTTTGCAACTATTACTAATTTCAACTCCTTATATCTCGAGAACGGAAAAAGTTAATAATACGAAATTTTAAATGCATAATGAGAATATCGAGTACTATATGAAAAAGTATAAAAACCATATAAAAAGAATATCATGGAACAAGCCCATTAGAAGATCCTTAAATTTTGGTACAAAAGTAACCGTTGGCTAGTATCGATTTCTTAAAGCTGGCAGGGGATAGAGTGTGTTGAATCGCAAACCAACCTCGGGTAGCTTCCTCCACTATTAGATTCTATGTATTTTATGATGAGGATTATGTTAACACTTGTTAAAAACCCATAATATTACACAATCACAAGTTTTTTGGCCAAAAAAATGAAAAGAACGATGAAAAAAGCACAGTTTTGCCATTTTTACGGGGAAATTGTAAAAACCAAATCTCTTCTTTTTGTTTGTAATTATAGAAAATTGTTGTCCATCATATACAAAGGCTCCTGCCAAGCGATAAACCCATCTGCATCGTTGCAGAACACTTACAACCCATTGAGTAAACGCGAAAAAGAGCAAAACTTACTGAATTTTCTGCATTGATCCATTACGACTTCCCACGGTCCGATCCGAGTGGTTCTAAACATGGCTGGCATCCTTGCCTATCATTTGAAAAGATGACAGTCCAGTGTGAATTTGATTACTCTCTACCGCAACGAGCTATGATTATTTCATAGAAAGTGGAATCTGACAAAAAAAGTATTGGTGGGTGTCATTTATTGATTCTCGTATTGATTTTTCGTGCAAGAGATTGATGATTAAAGCATTGAAAAAGAAACTACATCAAAATCTGCAATATAAAATAAACGTTTCAGCTATTGCAAGGCTCAAAATTCAAGATCTTGTAACGTCTAGAACAATTTTTTTTTTTTTATAATTATTAATGTTGATGTGTTTTCTTGATAAATATTCATCCTTGTGGGGTGAAGATGCCCAATTCAAAGAGGAATCAAAAAAATTTAAGGGGTTAAACGTCACCAATGATGTAGCCGAACGCGCAATTTCATTAGCAAAGACATGTAATGGCAAAATAAGCAAGGAGGATCAATTTCAAAACTTACTGCAAGGAGTTAAGCATAATATATCAGTTTTCTCCAAATGTACAAAGCAGGCTATTTCTCATCTATGCAAAGATTCTATATAGGATCAATGCAGAAAATTCAGTAATTTTGCTCTTTTTCAGGTTTGTTCAATGGGTTGTAAGTGTTCTGCGATGATGCGGATGGGTTTATCGCTTGGCAGGAGCATTTGTGTATGATAGACAACGATTTTGTATAGTTCCAAACTTAAAGAAGCAACTTGCTTTTCACAATATTCCAGTAAAAATGGCAAATTTTTGCTTTTACCGTTCTCTAATTTTTTTGATAAGAAAACATGCGATGATGAATTCTTGAGGTTTTTAACAAGTGTTAACATCTTTCTCAACATAAAATACATAGAATCGAATGGTGAAGGAAGCTACCCGAGGTTGGTTTGCGATTCGACACGCTCTATCTGCTGCCAGCTTTAAAAAATCCATTTTTCGGTCTAGTGTATATCTGTGTTTATTGTCCGTATGTTTGTTTTATATTACATCTATGTACTTTTCTGTACATTTACTCTTATCCTGTAAATGGTCTGTAGGATATTGTAATAAATAAATAACTGTATGCTGTGATCGGGGCTCTGTTCATTAGTGATCACAAAACGAGCTGTTTTATTCTGGGAGCGGGAAATAGTTTGTGAAAATGGATAGGCAAAGACAAAAATAATTTTATCAGGTTGAATCTAAAACCTGCATATCAGATTTTATTTTTTTTAATTTTCTTACACATAACTAATCACATATTTACAAATATTCACATTCAGATGTCCTAATGAAAAACCCAGAACGTTCATTTATAGACCCGTAATATAGTAATCGCTTTATTAAAATAAATACCACATTCTAAAACAAGCGGTACGTCCTCCTTATCCATCATTCGCCAGGTAGATTATCCACAGTTCACAAGTACACAAACTTCTCGGGATAATCCGAAAACTGGTCAAGACGTTGGATAATGGACAATATACAAGAGACAAAATTTTCAACGATTCAGTCAAAATTTTATTGTTTACTTGTTAACATCTTTGTTGAAGTTAATGGTTGAACTGGTTGATATATCTATACAGGGTGATACTTTTTAAAATTAATAAATCTATTATCAATCTGACACTGCATCATTGTTAGACATGCACACAATAAAAAATAAATAAACTAGTTGCTGAAAAAATTACTCTACTCTTATTTGTACATATTTTTTGTTTCTCTCAAGTTTTTCTTATGGATACTTTTTGACAAATATATTTTCACAAAAGTTCAAAAATTCACGAAAAATATATTTTTTTAGAAAGTTGTACATAAAAATAAAAAATTGACTTGCATCCTACACACCCTATTTCTCAGTTTTTTTTTCAGATCAACAAAATTGATTCTTTTTTGCTTAGAAAAGTATTACTTTCATCAATCATGACTTCCGGAGAATTTTTTAAAAATCATGAAAATTTGAAAACGGGCATTGCTTTATCAAAAAAATCTTCAGAATTGAATCTCAACCTACACACATACAAAATATTGGAAAAAAATATTCAATTTTAATTAACTATATTCAAGTAGTTAAAATATCAGTCATATTTACAGATGCACTGAAATTGCTATAGTAGGTCTCAGATTAGAATGCACTTGTTTACGTTATGAGCGGAGCATAGTTTACACAGGCACACGAGAATTCCCAACTAAGTGGAATCCCCACCGAGGCCATCTCAAAGCCATATTGGTACACAAAATAAAAATTAACGGTTTAAATTCACTTTCATTTGGCATTTGGCTATCTTATAAATACAATTAATTTATTTAATTTAAATACAGCATGAATATTCTTATTTTATAGCAGTAAGAATAAAATAAGAAATCTGTTCTGATTTACTAATATTCCCTGCGTAAACTGGGCTTGCAAATGTAACAATCAGAGTCAACACACATTCTCTACCTTTACAAGCACTTTAAACTGAGATAAACTATAGTATAAAAAAATTATAAAATCTATTAGAAACAACTAAATTAGCTGAGTCCTAATATAACCATTATATATTCATGTTAACATACCATACCAGCACTGGGATATGTGCAACGCTAAACAAGATGGCGGATTTCTTAGAACATTTATCATTGTAAGCAAAGTAAACAAAGAGATTTAAAGGAGGTTTATTCGATTGAAAGTGCATTCCAGTCAACAAATAGTCAGGCGTAATTCGGGGTGCGCAAGGGTGGCAAATCCCAAAATTCTTCCGGAAAAATAATAAGTATGACAATTACGCCAATGAAGTCAAAGGTTTTCAATACAATTAGGCAGGGGCAGATTAAGACTTTGTGGGGCTTCATCTGGTTAAATTTTGAGCAACGCCTTTTTGCAATTCTCGTAAAACCACAGACAAGCAAGTTAAACCCCAGATGTCCGGGAGTAAGAGAGTTCAATAATCGTAAACCGCAGACAGGCACCTTAAACCCCAAAAACATTTATGACAATGATGAGGTAAATTTAGCAATTGCTAGAGCATAACCAGAATGCAAGTTATCGAAAGAATGCAAAGAATGGGAACTAATATTTTTATAGATAGTTTATCTTTTTATTATTCATAGATAACGTTTTCTGCTGTTTGCCAAGTCCTATAAAGAATATGTTTTAATAAATAAATAATTCATTTTTAAACTCTTCAAGTTTATTCTTTATATTTGAAAGATTATCTTTTTCCTGGTAAGTTTGTTTTCAAGTAATTATTGAAAATGCCGTGCATTATTTTCTGGTGTAATAAACCCTTGTATAATACCATTCAGCAAATGGTATTTTATATAAAAATTGGCGAGAACATTCAGAGAAACGGAAAAGAAATTAATATTTAATCTATACTTTGAAATGATTTACCCAACGAAATAGATTTTTTGCACAACTCTGCATAATTCAGTTGCGAATTTCAGATACTTCTGTGGACGACTCATTTCACATTTATAACCAATATGCAAATATTAATTACTCTTAATAATACCGGAAGTGTTTCTAAGTCAAGACCAATTCATGTAAATAATAATCAGATTGACCCGGTGACTCGTGAAATGAAATTCCAAAGTTAGACTTGCAATGAAATATTTTCACAAGCGCGGAGTTGTCCCACACTTCAAAAATTAAAAGCCTATAAAAAGAGGGTTCTGCACATACTTGAGCAAGAAGATGGAGTTTTGCTTATAAGCGCAAGCAAATTATTTAAATGAAGCGAATTTCCTTAAAAAAATTATTTTCAGTGAAGCAGCAACGTTTACTACGAATGATATTGTTTCGTCACAGAACCGCAGATAGTGGATACAAGATAATCCTAATTTCGTAATAAACCATAAGAAATTAAAAAATTTATGTTTGGTGTGGAATATTCAGCGAAGCTATTATTGGACCTTTTTTTGAAAATAATTTGAATTCTGAAATATTTTTAAATTTTCTAAATACTGAGGTACAAAACGTTTGTGATGAATTGCCGTTACTCGTATAGGGAACTTATATCTACAATCGGATGGGTCATCCATTTATAATTTAAGGGTAGTTCGCACATGGCTAAACAAATACTTTCATCTGCACTAGATAGGATGCAACAGCCCATTAGTACACCGGCCGCTCTGCCCTTCAGACCTGACCCCACTAGATTTTTATTTTTAGGGATTACTGAAACAAAAATTGTACAGTTATTCTCATAATAATAGATATTATTCGGCAAGCATTCCAAGATATCACTCTCCAAGATCTGAGAAAAGTTAATAAACATGTGAAAAAATGGCTCGATAAATGTATTATTTTAGAGGGTGGTTTAATAGTTGTTTCTGTTAAATTTTGTTCATTTCTTCATACTAGTAATATTAGTGTATTTGTATAAACGTCTGATATTTTAAATACTTGAATAAATTAAATACGAAAAATGAACACCGTCCCCAAAAATTTGTATATGGGTTAAGACTGCAATTTTACATTTTATCTTAATATTTTTTAAATTGTCGTATTTTTTAACCATTCTCGGTATAGGCCATGATTGATGAATTTTATCAAAGCAGAAAAAAAAAATCAATTTATAGACTTTATGTAAATGGATAGAATGTGCCTTAATAGGTTGTTGATGATCCATTGAATGCCCGCCCATCAATCTGCTGGGCTGGGAGCGGTGCGTTGAGCAGCGGTTTAACCAATAACTTAAGTGCGGTGTCTGTCACAAATGTCAAAAAAGTCTTTCTCTCGCCCCTATGCCAACTCAGAGCTTGCCTAAACTTCGGTTCATACCCTATAAGTAGTTTGTCTTTTAGCGATGGAACATGGAACTTTCAAACATTAATATCTAAATAAATACATCGAATGGAGGATCGTGTGATCTCTCTATGGAAAAAGCAAAATTGGAATTTTGTCGGTGTCATAAATTGAGACAAAATCGGAAATTCCGCTCGGCACGAGAGAATCAAAAGCGGCTTTTTTGACATTTGTGACAGGTACCGCATGTAAGTTATTGATTAAACTGCCGGTCGCTGCTTAATGCACCACTCCCAGCCCGGCAGACTGATGGGTGGGTATTCAATGAACCATCCTATTAAGGCACATTCTATCCATTTACAAATTCTACAAATTTCTGTGACGCTAGCTCTCTGGGTGTTAGTTGATTGCATAACTGTCAAAAATTTGCAGTTGACCTGAAAAAAAACTGAGGGTTTGTAGACAAGAGGCGAGACACACTCTATATGAACCAAGTCAATGCTCAAGTGTTCGAGTTCTAGCTGGGATATGGATACTTAGTGGCATTTATGTATTACCAAAGATTAGAGAATTAACAAGATAGGACAGTCAGACGGAGAAGATGAAATAGACGAAGATAGTTGTGAACTCCAAATCAAAAAGATCCGACATGCAGCAGAAACGGTCTCGGGATTTGTCAGGTCGCACTAAATAAATTTGACCAAGCCTATTAAAAGAAAGGTTGGCTCATTAGAATCGGCAAGTGCTACGTCACGTGTAGACCTCAATGACAGCCGCATGTAGTCGTTTTTCTTCATTTTATAGAAGAAAAAAAAAATTTCAAAATTATTCTGTCATCCTAACTAAATAGATACCTAACATGAACATAGGAATACTTAATGAGACGTATGTTACGAAGCAACCTGTTTCTTTAGCGACCTTGGGTTCTGGCTATCAGCTGAGTTTGGTCGTTCTATTAGGACAGTGTTGTCGATTTTTCACTATTGGCCTCTCTCTCTAATGTTACCTTCTCCGTATGATTGTCACATTGTGGCAACTGTGCGATAATTCCAATTTAAAGGTCGAGGTCAATCATTGCCATTGCAAAAGATAAAAGGTTTTTCGCCGGCTCTCCTATCTTGTTAATTCTCTAATCTTTGGTGTTATTGTGATGGTAGCACTGGGCTAGACCACAACTAGGTGGGACAACATGGCTACCCACTGCTATCTCTCCTGAGTTTGAATCTCAGCTGCAGCAGATGACAATGTTACAAGAAATGGTTGTTGTGATGTTGTCTCTGTGTTCTCCAAGACAATATAAATTAACATATTCAAAATTTTAAAAATATCTTTATATCACGACACAAATCTTCATTACGGTTTTGTGGAATACAGAGAACGCGTTTTAACAACGGAGCAGTGAACTATTTCAGTGACAAATGATAACTGGTGACATCTTAAATTAAGAAATGGAATCTGAACATGAGGTAGAGGGACAGCAGTGTCATAACATTGCATACAGCCCAACTCGGTACAACCAATAGCAATAATCGGTTGTAATTTAGGATAGTAATGTATCAGCTATCTTAAGCCAAAGTAATCCAGCATTTGGCTTCATTTAATAATTGTTAACCGATTTCATTTTTTTTAAACATTTTCATTCATAATGAGTCATCTAAAGAACGCACATAATATACCAATCATGCAAATTTTTAAATTTAAACTTTTTACACCAATCTCTCTAGATCTTAAACATGGGTGTTCATAGTGCTTTGGGACTCGCTTACGTTCAATTATATTAAATGTAATAGCTGATATTAACTTATCAACAAATTGAATAAATGGATAAACTATATATTACACTGTAGCTGAACAATTTCAACATATGACACTGTTTCCTTGGGAGAGTAGTAATACTGGAAAAATAATTTCAGCTGGGTAATAATCAAGGGTCGGAATTTTTTTCAGCGTTAACAGAGTCGGACTTGACTTGATATTTAATTTTTCAAGAAATATTATAACAACAATGTTGTGTTTTGACAATTGTAAATTTGTAATTGTAATTTTTCTCCATATGTTATCCCTATTTATAACATTAACATACTACCTTTCGTATTTCTGTAAAGTTATTTTATTAAGTAGAGAAATTTTTAATAACAAATAACAATCAGTTGGAACTGAGAAAATGTATTGGAAAAGTATTTACCCTGGATGTGTATCTCATTGTAGTCAGATTTAGATGACATAAAAAAGATACCAACAACCAGCTTCAGATAGATACTGTACAGCATAATGGGCATCGAATGATATATGTAATAGAAAATGTCTTATTCGTTAATTTTACTTACATGATATAAAATCATTCTTCTTTCCAAATTGTCTATAGTCATTTTTTGAAATATCCACTTTAATTCAATTTGAGACCTTTTATTCCCTCTGTTACCTTAAGTTTCTCGAACATTGAACTAATTTTTTGCAGAGATTGATGAATTGACAGCAGGACTTTGTAGATATTCTATGATATTTACTATAACATTAAAATTAGTGTTTATATATTCAAGTTCTATCTTTAGCATTGCTTCTTCAAAAATCTTTTCCATCTTTCATATTGCAATAGATTTGTGGGAATCGAACGTGTTGATTAAACTTTCAATATTTTCGAAATTTTTAGCATAATCAAATGCCGCCTGCAGCCAAGTGCCCCACCTCGTAACAATAGGTTTCGGTGGCAGCGGTATCCCCAGACAATGTTTATAGAACACTGCGATGCTGCTCGATGCCTTCAAGAAAATGTTTCTCACTTCTGAAGTAAGTCATTCACAACCGGAAATAAATCTCTGATTTTTTCTGCTACTCGATGCAATCCATGCGCTCGACATATAACATAAACTAAATTGGGATGTTTTTCTTTCAACACCTTCCCCGCCTTAAGCATATCTCACGCCTTTAGTTACCGATAAAATAAACATGTTTTTATTATTACCCTGCTCCGATTCCCGCCACAACCGCTTAAGCGTGTCTTTCACTGAGGTAACAATCGTAACGTGCACAAATTTGCGCGACACTAAACGTGGTTTCACAGCTTCTCCTTTATCTAAACCCCATAAAAATTATTTGGCGGCCTGTTGCATCTCTTGCCTCGTCAATACTTAGACATATGTATTTATTTTGAAGAACTTCTCTAATTTTCTCCAGCCTCTTGTTACGTTCTTCTTTAAGATAGTATTTGCGAAGAGATGATTCATCTGGAAGCTTGATATTCGCGTATTTTTCTAAAAATTGTCTAAAATGCGGACAGTTGAGGTGATACCATGGAATTCATTAAATCCAATTTGAATTCATTAAGTCTTTAATATCGATATATGTTTCTTCGAATTCAAACATTGTTTTACAAGCATCATAGTGCACGTGACACCATAAAAATGCAATTCGGGGTAGTTCTCTATTCTTTCACGAACTAAATGTCGTTACGTCTTTTAAATTTTGGCATTTTGCGTAATCTAAACACAATAAGAACTACGCAGAAATCGAGGAAAATTATTAGACAAATAGTTTCGCTAACAAATTACGCGTAACACTAAAGCACATATTTCTCTACTGTGACTATGTGACTAAAGTCCAGCAAACTGCTAAAATCCAGCCCATATCGGTTGACTTGTATAACTTTACGCGCAGGTCGATGGCATAATTGAAACTATCACTTTGCTAGATGTTTTTTAGTCTTTTGTTTTCTATATTAACCGTGTTTTTGACATTTAATAATTAATAGTTTATTTTGTTCAAGGAAAACTTTTCTGAAGACAATCTTCCATATTTTGATCAAGAAAATTTCAATTATGTCAATGAGTGGTACGACGATTATTTTCAAAATACAGCTCTAGAAGAAAACATGTCGGTCGAAGAATATTTTTAAATTTTAGAAAAACAAAAAAACTCAGCTCCTGGTTACGACAACAACCCTTGGTTAGTAATAAAAAAACTTGATTATAACATACATTTATTTATACCGAAAATTTATAACCCCTGTATCGCACATCAATACTTCCCTAACATATGGGAAAAAGGCATGTAATAGTCATTCCGAAACCAAACACAAATCACTCAAGAGCAAACAACTATAGACCAATTACTTTGCTTCCTGTAATAGGCAAACTTCTTGAGAAACTCCTTAATAATAAAATTCAGGCTTTAATGACAAACAAAATGCCTAGACATCTGTTTGGTTTTAAACAAAAATGCTCCACGTTACACCCACTCACGATTTTAAGATCAAATACGCAGTCAGCTAAACTAAATAATTATTAAACAGCTCTTTTATTCCTAGACTTCAAAAAGGCGTTTGATAGTGTATGGCATAAAGGATTATTATGGAAACTGAAAAGACTCGACCTACCAGACACAATTATTTACATGGTGAAAAGTTTCCTTGAGAACAGAAGCTTAACGGTGAAAATAAACGATACCATGTCTCAAGAATTAACAGCGGAACAAGGAGTCCCGCAAGGTTCCTCACTATCTCCACCTTTATATAACATTTATTGTTGACATATTTAATAATCAACCTGAACAACTGTCATACATTTTACAATATGCAGACGATACATTCTTGATCTCACATGAAGGTTCAATTGCAAAGGCAAGGGACAATCTTCAAATATTGCTGAACAATACTCTAGCATGGACAAGCAAATGGAGACTGCAAATCAATCCGCTGAAATTGCAATTCATTTTATTCAATCACGCAATATCCAATAATTCTCCCTCTATCGAAATAAGTAACCACCAAATTCATGCAGTAACCAATGTCAAGTATTTGGGGGTTTATTTAGACAATAAATTAAACTTCAACATGCATTCTAAAATGGTAAAAAAATGCATATCCAGAGCGAAACGTTTCAGAGTATTAACATTCAAAAATAAGGGGATAAAAATCACAGCAGCTGCTAAGATATACAAAACAATTTGTAGACCTATTTTAGAATATACATAGACATACATTATACATGGACAGCAGAAATCCAGCGAAAAAAATTTAAGGACAGCTGAAACAACTGCACTAAGGAAAATTACAAAGATTCAGCACCCACACAATCCTTTACACAACCCTCCTAATGCACTTTTGTATGAATTGGTACAAATACTGCCTATCGAGGAGAGAATACATCTCAATGAAAAATTTGCACAGAGAAACTACAATATTGAAATAATGCAACCTCTAATAATCGCTCGAAACAACAATACACCCAGATTGCATATCCGGAAAGACCAATTTTTGACCAGATGATATTGATGTCGCAGGAGTACTGATGCACTACCTTTTATTTCCCACCATATTTTTTATACAATATGTTAAATATAATATTATTATCTCCTCGGCTGAAGGACCTAGGTCGATGGCCTTTTGATTGTATTTTATTACATTGTATATTAATGCAATCAATAAATAACTTTTATTATTATTATTTTATTTTTCAAATATAGATATGGGTTGTAACAATATTTGTTTTAGTTAAATTCAGCCTACTAGCTAGTAGGTATGTAAATAATGCATTGCGAGAGCTAATTTCACTTCATATCTACAAGTTTTATGGGTTTCTTGGCTTCGTAATTTAGTTAACATATATTTTCGATTTACATTATGGTCAACCCAAAATTACTTTATGTTATATATTATTTTTCGATGTATTTTTAATATAATTGATTGTACTTTGTTTAATGCTCCTGAGCGTGACCCTGTTATCGCTGAAGGATTCCGACCCTTGGTAATAATGTACACTTTAGAAAAAAATTGTTTATGTGAATCACGTAGTTGCCAGACATAACGATTGGAAAAACTGTTTTATTTCATATTCCATGGAATAAATTAAATATGTATATTATGCACTTTTAATTACCTTGAAGAGGTATACGACTAAAGAAGGTGTTACCATGAAAAATGAGACACCACATAATTTTTAAATATTCTCAATTATGTTATTTGATGATTTTTACAAAGTGCCTTATAAACATCGTATGCCAAATTTAAGATAATAAAAAACACATGTACATTTTTGAGCTAAGAGGTACAGAATGACCAATTAGAACAGAGCAAAGTCCACTTGATATTTACCATCCCTGACCACAACTAAAAGTGTCAATAAATGACTTTTGAACGAAAATTTTAAAGTGCCTATTAGCAAAGTGTCTACATTTAGGTAGAAAAACCTGCAATTTCATGAGAAATTACCAACATCTAGGGGATAAATAATGAACTATTTTTCCAATTCTTTTGATGTATATTTTAAAATGATAGTCAACAAGTCAAAAATTGATAAAATCATTTTGTATTAAGAAGTTATTAGCTTTTAGCAGAATAAGGTATCACGGAAATAGCGAGGGGTAAAAATCCAACATTTCCACTCTAACAAAAAAAAGTTGTGTAATTTTGAATAAATGAAATAGATTAATGATTTAAAGTTCATGACATTCTATTGCTTTTTTACATTGCACAAAATGGTGAATTTCAATTAATTTACATTGTTTATATCCTTTTATTGTTGTGACAGAATTTTTTCACACGTCGAAATGATCAAGAAAAAAATTATGAGGAGTATGGATTGTTTTGCTTTACGTCGTTCGTACTCCAGAGCAACTAGAGAAAATGTCCTTAAAAGTTTAGTAAGGAATATAATAAGATTAAAACTTAACATAACTAAAATCACCCTGTATATTACCTGATGCGTTTTTAGAAATTAGCGAATTAACAGTAAAAATCAATGGTTTATTAAAAATTACACTAATGAAAAGCCTAATATAAATTACATGATCACATATTTTTTTGTTGTTTAAACTGTTAATTCACTCTATATTTTATCATACTCTTAAATTCTGACACAGAGAAATCGAGGAATGTAACTAGGAGCGACACAGACGACTTATCCGGAGGAGCAAAGAGGCTTTCAATGGTTGACAGAACTACATGAGAAAAAGTCATAACAATTAAATATTGTTCCATTTTTCAACCACAATTAACCAAGACTTTTATAAAGACTTAAGGCTTCTTCAGTGGTAACATTTATTTGTCACAAATGGAGAAACGTTTGCATTTTTTATACCCAATATTTGTCTCCATTAGAGCAATTTACTGCTGGACAAAAATCCTTAATTTTACAAGAAACTATAACACCGAGAATGAAATTAAATAATCATAAAAGTTCTCCATTCCACGTAAAATTTTGCAGCATTTTGGTTTGATATCACATTTTACATAGAAATTCTTGTAACTCTTCAATGGTTTTTAGTTATTGATATATTATGCTTGAATTTAAATGAAGCTACAACAAGATATAATCGAGTATGAATACATTAATTTACCAGACCAAATTAAAGCAAAAAATAAAAATGTTTTAAAACTTTCTTCCAGGAACAGTTGTTTATAACTTGCAATTCAAAAAAGAGGTGGTCAGTTCTCTTTTATTTATGGCTATTGTATGTAAGAGGTTTGGTTTGGCCAACTCTGTACGTGCAAGTTTAGCACACACGCTTCTATGGCCCACATGGTCGCCAGATTTGACACCAATGAACTTTTATGTGTGGACTAGGATGAAATATCTACACTGAGAAAACTCACAGGCGTGCAAAAATAGAGCAAGCTGTTCCTCAATTCCAAATAGAAATAAGATTAAAAACGACCACGGTTGAAATAAGATGAAATTCTTTTGTTTTTTAATAGATAGTAAATTTGATGGTAGTTTAATGCCACATAGAGGATAGAATAGAGAAACTATATGGCCGGTAACCAAGGATGATTTAAATGTTATAATTTTAATAAATAGATAAAAAATATCGAAAAGAAAAATATGTACTTCTTTTGTATACGCCATCCGTGAAGGCATCTGATTTGGAGAAATGTAATAACATATGAAAAACAATGAAAACTGAGTTCTGGTATTTATTTTGAGAATATTCCTCTTTGCTCCTCCTAGTGCTCCCCTAAAAATGACTTACTTCCTAAGCTTGCACCATTGATTCTATTTCGTTTGATTTTTAAATAACGCCTTTACCATAAATAATCACCTAAAATCTAAAAACAAAATTCACGAAAATTTGTACAAAAAATACTGTTTTATATATATTTATATGTATATACAAACAAGAAAACATTTATTTACAATTTTAATAAAGTCAGGCAAAAGCTTTATTTAAAAAGACGGGAAGTGATAGAGAAATACTTAAAATAAATTTTTTTGCAACTTCTAGTAAATCCTCATTCAAGAATCGAACAAAACAAAACACTTTCATGGCGAAGACAAACATCTAGTGCAAAATCAGTCAGTCAGTGTTTTCTATAATTAACTGGTAGCAATTGGATTACATATATATGTAAAAAAGTTACACCAGAAAAAATATATATTTAAAAATATAATTCCAAAATAATAAAAGGTTCAACTTGAAAACGAATAGTAATAAATACTTAGAACTCTTAGCCTCTAGCTCGCAACAATACCACAATACTCTTGCTTTCAATAGCAGTCACGTAGATACCGAATATTATCAAACTTGTATGCAAATTAATTGGTTTATAGAAATAAGTCAACAAACAAGGATATATTTCTAATTTCAAAAATATTCCAGGCTATTAGTCAGAGACCGGTCCATAGATGATATTGTGCGACATCTCGATGCAGAAGTTACTTAAAAGTAAAATTGTTACTGTGGTTTACTTGATTAAGAAATTATTTTGCATGCAAGTTTGATAATTATTAAAAAATGTCCGGTATCCATTCAAAAGCTATTGGAAACAGGAATGTTACGTCCGTGGTTTAAAAGGACTGTGACAATATCTACTTCAATTCTTTCGAATTAAAAATACATGGTAGGTGCAAATTTAAATTTGCTGCCATTTATTCCAATGTTGCCATTTGTTCAATATAAATCATAAATTTACTAGAGAAAATACAGCGAAATTGTAAAATGATTCTTATATTGGCTTATTCTTTGCATTTGATACTCTTTTTGTCCATGTACAATTGGTTTTTAGCTACAACATTCCTCTGAATAATTTTATATGTTTTCAAAATTATTTCCTTTTGTTTTAATACTAGTTCCGGTATTAAAAATTAAAACTTTAATACGTTCAGTATAGTGTTTACGAAGTCAATTGAAACTGGTCAGTGTTAAAGCACAGGACCGTGCACATTTAACTTGATATTTTGTCCTATGTATTTAACAATGGTATCGGGAATCGAATAGTAGTTGAAACTGTGCAGACAAGTCCGAGACTGGCAATATATTCTGGCTGAATGAACCATCTATGACCGCACTGGTTTAAAGATAATAAAACGGACAGGCCGACTAGCATGAAAAAAACTTGTAAATCGTTTCTCAGCAGACAACGTGGACTTGTGACATGTGCTGTCATTGGCCTGGGTTTGGGGACGGGTGGCGACGATTGGCTGGGACCCAGGTATTCCTCAGTCCGATTGGTCGGTCGGTGTTTGAGTTATATCAGTTATTAGTCAACGTGGACTCGATATATCACCTAGTTCTTTATAACATTTTTCCAGTGCAGTGCGAAAAATGGTTTTCAGAACAGCTTTTACCAAATATTCCACCTAATTCGATAATTGTATTAGATAATGCTTATCACTCGCGAGTATTAAATAAAATACCAAACACCAGTACAAGGAAGACATTTTAAAATTCACAAGAGAAAAAAATATGGAAATTCCTGTAAAAGTTCCAATAAAGCGCGAATGACTGAAAAGAATAAAAGAACAGAATTTCAAAAGGGAATATGTTATTGATAACGTATCCAATATACACGGTCATACACTTTTGCGGTTACCTCCGTACTATTGCATATTTAATCCTATCGAGATGGTTTGAGCAACTTTAAAAGATCGTTTGCGAAAATGTAATGACTCTCCAACGTTAAAAGCGGTAGTAGTTGATCATACACGAGAAGTAATAAATGACAATACTGATTTATGGAAAAATTGCGTTAAGCATGTAATTAAAAAAGAAAATCAATATCCAACACTACCCCCCATTGTGCCGATTATATATCAACCGAATAATGATTCCTCTTCAGAAACTGAAGATTCAGATGCGTCAACCTTTAGCATTTAACTTTTTTAATATATATTTTCAGAACAAAATATTTAGCTATTATATTAGGTATGAAGTTTACTTTTAGTTACATTTCTTGGAATGTATTTTATTTCGTTGACAGGAAATTTTAATTTAAGTTACTTTATTCTAGAGACATATTTTAATTTTGCTTTTATTTATGTTTTATCTATACAAATATTTATTTTTGTTGTACTAATTCTTTGCTTTGGTTAAGAAACTTACATTTTTATTTTAGAAGAAACTTAAATTTTATTTTTGCTATAGAACATCCTTGCCTCTCGCCAATCTAACCTGTCCCATCCCCTCATCCCGGCAAGGATATGTTCATACCTTCTCGTTGGTCCTTGCTGAGCAATAACATATTTCAATATAGTATGGAATAACTAACTAAACCCAATAAATTTAAATATTTAGACTTTACATCTAAAACTGATATAATACTTCAAAAATATGTTATTGGATAAATGAACAAAAATGGCATATCTAATAAACAAAAAATAATAAAAATTAATACATTTTCTTATGACAAGCATTTCTATTTACCTCCGCCCATCAACAATAAAGAGTTGCCGACTGTTTTTGCTGGCTTTTAGTTTTTATACGATTTCAATTGTGCTCGTATACACTTTACTGTTGTGGCAATGTTAGATTCTTCTCTTAAACCGTTCACTAATTTTTTAATATGTTTTTGTGCTTCTGTCAATCTTTTATATTATTATATACACTTATTGCTCTTTTTTTGGTAATTTTATAGAATACAACAGTGAATTTATTTGTATATATCGGGTGTGACAAAATTTCACTTTCTAACATATCTGGAAGTGCCCAAACAATTCATACGTATACACATATAATATAATCTGTTACAATGCAGTTTATAATATACACTGAAGAAAAAAAAAAAAAAAACTTTAATAACGATGGATTTGATTTTGAACAAATTGGTTCATTTTTTAGGGTGGACTTTCTTAGGAATTTTGAAATGAAGAGTTATACTTTCCAGCATTTTTTTCCCCTATATAAATTTAAAAACAACAAAACTTCACTTTCAGCTGTTAATGTTCTGGATGTCAGAACAAATCATTTGTTTTGGAATGCTAAGCCAGAACATCTTCAGTTACAGTTTTTAATTATTTTTTTAAAACAATATCTTTATAACAGATTAACAGTCAAATGATGCATGATGTTAATACTTTCATTGCGGACCTTAATAAAAGCAATTTAGCCATGTGCGGAATATATAATTATGTTGGTAGTTTATATTCTATTTTTGTTTAGGTTAAGGGTTTTAGCAAATACTATTTGTGTTTTTGTTGTTTTTTTTTTTAAACGCGTATGTGCGTCCTCCGCACATTTTGATAAAATCCCACCAATATGTTGAGACTTGCGTGTCTAATAATTTTTTTGCCTCAACTGACAAAGGACGCAAAAGCACGCCATACGCAAGTAGTGGAGACGACTCTGGGCACAAATGTGCGCTTTCCGCAGCGAAAGGATTAAATAGGTGAATTAGTCCAGGGAAAGTAGCATTTGACCTGAACAAAAATAGTAAAAAGCTAAATTTTTGCACAGATGTTCTTTGAGATGTCCCAAACTCAAATCCACAAAAATCCCAACATGACTACCAAAGATATTGAAGGTCAAGTTTTTTGCAAATATATCGCGTCCTATGCATCGGATGCCCATGAGGTCAACGTGAAAGTTGTAGAGAATTAAATTATCTACAAGTTGTCTGTTTTATTTTTTACCAAGTCGCCGTCGCCCCGTCGGAAAAAACAGAAAAGACTACTTGTAGATAATTGAATTCTCTACAACTTTCACATTGACCTCATGGGCATCCGATGCACAGGACGCGAGATTTTTGCAAAGAACTTTGACCTTCAATATCTTGGGTAGCCATGTTGGGATTTTTGTGGATTCGGGTTTGGGAAACGTCAAAGAACGTCTGTTCAAAAATTCTGATTTTTACTAATTTTGTCCAGGTTTCCTCCTTTTTTCGGCTAAATTTGATTAGGCTGACTTTATTTTGACCCCAATAATCTGAGTTGGCTCTATGTCAATATGATTTTAGGACCACTATAATTTTTACCATCAAGACATTAATTTTAAGATTTTATTTCAAAAAAATGTTTAGCAATATATATTTTTTTTCTTTGACACACTTGACAAACCCAATCTGCTCTATCCCCCTCCGCTTCTAAAAATACAAAATAATTTTACTGGTTTTAGGACAAACCGAGCAGAATTAGACTAAAGAGGAGCCAAATTAAAACATCAGACTAGAAATATCCTCAAGCACAAAAATTCGTCATTCACTTAACCCTTCGAACAACCCCCTCAATCAACTTTTTATACCAGCAGCCTAACAAACATCTACAGAAGACCATATAATCCACTTTTCAAAAAGATTTTTCCACAGATCATCAGAAAATATTGCGATGAAGGGAACTCCAGAAGTCAGGATCATACAGAACAAACCCTACTGAAAAAACTGATTATTGTAATAAAACATATTCTTCATAGATTTGGCAAATAGCAGAAAAAGGTATCGATGAAAATTAAAAAGAAAAACTATCCATAAAAATATCAATTTCCAATCATTGCATTCTATCGATTCTGCGAAATGCGTATCCCACAAGGCTCCATATTGGGGCCGGTTTGATTTTTATCGTATGTAAACCAATTAGAGGTGGAAATATCTCATCCAAACTTCGTTATGTATGTAGATGATGTTTTATTACTTATCTCTGTAGAAAATACTGAAAGAATAGTAAATGTCAACAAATTGTATCCTTAACATCCAATTATTTCAATTCACATGACCTATATATTGAGCTAGTAAGACACAAGTGTTACGATTTCATAACTATCATGAAGTAACTGAACCTTTAAAATTTAACGTCGATAACAGTATACCTTAGACCAAACATTCAGATGTAAAATTTCTGGGCGTGTACGTGGATGAATGCTTAAACTGGAAATCGCACTGTACACATCAAACTAAATTCTACTACATACATGTTCAGAAATATACGATTAGTCTTACATAAAGATCAACTATTAAGTGTACCTTACACCCAGGTCGAATCTAGGTTATATGGTGTTTGTGGGGCGGCTCCATTATAAGACGTATTTACAGCACAAAAACGTATCTTACATTTTATTGGTATTCTCCTTAACACCTATACATGCAAAAATTTATTTTATGAATATAAAATATCGACTCATAAGTTTATATAGTTTAGAAATATCCCTCTTCCTACTTAATACAGACATTCATGATGTTAACACGTGGCGGAAAGGTTTGATACAAGTGTCGTTTGCTAAATATACAATAACTCAAATATCACCTCACAGCGGTGCCCGAATATTTTGACATTTACCCGACTATTTAAAGTCTAGTCAAAATATATACAAGGTGTCCCAAAACTCAAGGTCATCCTGTGCAGGGCTGATAGGCCAGCTCATCACTGACCAGAATATCAAAATATGCCAGTACAAAATTTATAATTTTTGAGATATTGGCACTTTTATGAATTTCATGAAAATCTACATCTTAGATCAGTTTTTGACGTGCCACAGCTACAAAATTTCATATTTTAAGAGTCTAATTTTTGTTACGCAACCCTAAATAGCCCTGCTGTTAATCACAGTCCTAAATAAAATTATTAAATACCTTTGGAAAACAAAAATTTTTGTCCGATTCATGAATTTACCTTTTTTTATTAGCTAACTTAGATTCTTCATACTGTAAAAGAAATTATCACCCTACCTGGAAAGTTATTTCAAAAAATTGCTTATTTACTGTAGTTTTTAAAATGCATAAAAAAAGTTATTGCTATTTTACTGCAAAAGCGCTAATTTTGGTGTACTTCGAGGCTCTGTGCTAGGACCAGTGCTTTTCCTCATTTATATCAACGACTTGCCAAACAGTAATTCCATGTCTAAATTCACTCATTTTGCAGATGATACAACTTTGGCTCACACCCACACAAATATGTGCACACTAATAAATGAAGCTCTCAGCAGTCTATTGTTAGTTCAAGATTGGTTTTTAAGCAATCTACCGGTTTTAAATACCGATAAAAGAGTCTAAGTTAGTTAATAAAAAAAATGAACTCATGAATTGGGCAAAAATGATCAATAGCAGGACTATTGAGAGTTGCGTAACAAAAATTAAAATCTTAAAACATAGAATTTTGTAGCTATAGCACGCGAAAAACTGATCTAAGATGTCGTATTTTGATATTCTGGTTAGTCATGAGCTGACCCATCAGCCCTCCACGGGATGACGTTGAGTTTTGGGACACCCTGTATATATTTAGAAGTAAGGTTAAGTCAGTTTTGTTGAATCAATGTTTTTATACACTCTCAGATTTTTACTTGTGTAACTTAATTTAAATTAGTTGTTTTATCGATTTGCTTTTGTTTGTATTTTCTATTGATTTATCAACTATTCCTATACAATTATTTTTGTCTCTTAAGGAAAATAAATTATTATTATATTATCTATTCACTAGAATTTGATTTTTTATTGAATAGATAGGCTTTTTGCATAGAATGTAAAAATTGGAAATTTGTATTTTTATAGTTTTTCTTGCTGTTTGCCAAATGCAAATTTAATTTATCATTACTGAAATATGCATTTCAGTTTGTAAACACGTTTGTTTTACTAGTTTCCTAGCTTTCTGAATTTAACTATTTTAAATAAAATAAAGGCTCTATACAATCATTCTGGCGTTCAAAATATCTCAACCTCCAAAACCCACGCAGGTTTTTCTTGCTTTTTGGCGTTCATCAGGAAGGTGCATAAATACCTTGAAGCAACAATTTTTTATAATTTTCAAAACGTGTTTTACAATTAACTCATGTACTTAACGCATATGCAAAAATAAGGACCTTAGGCATGGGTCTGTTAATAGACAAAATGTCCCTTCTCCAATTCAAAAAGTTGAGCGGCCTTTGAAAAGTGTATAGTATGACACAGAGATGGCGCTGGAATCGCCAAAGTGTTACTGATATTCTAACTTTTCATCGATAGTATGAGAAGTGACACAATTTATTATACAGTTTTTGTAAGGACGGCTAAAATGTGTCATGCGATCAGTTTGCACTAAAAGAAGTGTAGCTGCATTTGGTCTGCGTGTGACCCGCTGAATTTGAGGGTAAGTTCAAATCAAATATTATGGCGGTATTTTGTTTTCCATGTGAAAAAAATTATGTATTAAGGTAATAAACCAAAAAATGTATGTAGAAAATTAGGAAAAAACGGAATATACGGTTAAATGCACGAATACATATTGTCCTCTTGTAGATACACACTAATAACTCCCCTGTACATCTATTTATCAGTTTAGAACGCAACCAGCGAAGGGTAATTAGGGTTAATACATCTTAGCCCAACAGTTGGCGCTACTGAACCGTGAGGTATCTGTCAAAATTCGTTTTAAATGTTATGAACGTATGATTTATTTTATTTGGTTATAAATTGTTGGAGATTTCAATTTTTCCAGTTTTCTTGTGTCGTTTTAAAAGACGAATATTGCCTCAATATCGTTCAGTGTCACTTTGCTCCGCAACAAATGGAGGCCACAAATGGTTGATAGAAATTCGTCAAAATAAATTTGTCAGCAAGGCATTCGCATGTCTGCAATTCCCATTACACATTACTGAAAGAATCTATGAAGAAAAATCGTAAGTACTTTATTAATTCATGTTTTTAATATGCTTATCACTTCATGATCCTACGCAGACATAATGTAATAATAAACATTTTTGTGCTTTCAGCTATGCCTTTCTTAAAAAAAGAAGCAGTGCCGAGTAAAATTCTATCAGTCTTGAGGCCTAGCTAATCAAAAAAGCTTGTATCAAATAATAATCACAACATATTTACATAAAAATTAATAACTTATTAGGTATCGTATATACGATCTCAGTTGGGACAGCACAAAAACGAAAACGCGAATATTCACTTTTTGTCTACAATCCACGTGGACTTGATGCCACTTAGAAATGTGAGCGGGATTAGATGGCTAGAGTTTGATTTCTCAACTAAAAGAGGTGCCGACTGTACTCTGAATTTTCGTTTTTATGCCGTCTCAATTGAGAGCGTATATACTATACTCTTATTTTAATATAAATATTTGCGGTTATTATTTGATACAAGTTTTTCTGATTAACTAGGCTTCAAGACTATGATAGAAATTAATTCAACACTGCTCCTTTTTTATAAGAAAGGAGTAGCTGAACGAATACAAAAAGTATATACCTAGGAGGAATATTATATTGTCTGCATGGTAGCAAAATAATCATGAAATGATAAGGATACTAAAAAAAAACACAAAATAAACAAATTACTTACAGTTTTTCTTCATAGCTCTTTTGGTAAGGTATAATCTCCAAGACAGAAATGTTTTTTGCAGATTCGGAAATACCTTGTTGACCTAAAATATCGACAAATCGCTGTCTATTATTTAAAGTGGCACTGAACAACATTGAACCATCATTCGTCTTTTAAAATAACACGAAAAAACCGGAAGAATTGATATCTCTCGCAATTTACACTCAAATAAAACAAATTGTATGTTTGTTACATTTCAAATGAATTTTGACAGATACCTCATGCATCAGTAGAGCGCTCTGGTGGTCAAACGAAGCCTGTTACCATCATTGCAAAAAAAATCCAATTTTATAATAGGCTGTGAACATTTTTAGACATTTATTTCTGCGGTCAGAAAATATCTATAGCATTGTTCCAGCCTGTCAAATGTTAATTTCTAATGAATTGTCATAGTTAGAGTATGAAAAAAAGGTTCTTTCCCAGGTACTAGTTCAAATATTTTTATTTATATCTGTCGACAAATCATCCTTTTTGGAGAAATGGAATTCTCTCAAACAAAGATTTTTTGTTCTCTTTAGCACTCTGGTCTTCCGTTCACTCAACAATTAGAAATAGGTATTCCCGCCTTACTTGATACTGGAATTAATATAAAATAATTTGACGATATGAGAAGGAAAACTACTTTGTTTTCTACCACTAAAATTTATTGTAATATACACGTTACTGCAGTTTCGGTACTTTAACGTTAAAGTACCGAAACTGCAGTAACGTGTATGTTACAATAAATTTTAGTGGTAGAAAACAAAGTAGTTTTCCTTCTCATATCGTCATGATTAACTATCACAAAGTAACGGCTTCCACAATCGATTTTTTAAAATAATTTGATTAAGGAAAACTCCGGATTGTCTCTTTAGCAACATTTTTTTTTAAATTTGATATGAGAATGTGTGACGTATATCCAAACAATATTTCACATTAACCAATCTACACTTTGAGTAATTAAATTAATATCTCGTTGCTATTACATATTAGGAAAAAATTCTCACTGAATAAGCCAATACAAAAAATTCTACAATTTCCACTGCAATCGAGTATGCAAAAAATGTAAATTTAGTGTTACGAAAATAACTTAAAAAAAATAATATATATTTAATTATCAATTAAAAATACAAAATGGTCTAATGGTGTAAGTACATTTAACAAATTTTCATTTACAAAAAAATTCAATAAGTTACTAATAATATATCAACAGCCTCATGTGGGTATAACTAGTTACAATTACAATTACAGTATAACTACAAAAGAGAAAATAAATTAAGAAATTCTTAACTTAAAATAGGTTTTTTGTTTTTTCTCGTTACTCTTTTTTATTTTTTAATCTGAAAATGCCTGGGATTTCTGGGAAACTAAAGATAGAAGTAAAGCCACAAAATGAGTAGTTTGCGATTACGATCACTATTATGAACACATCAATATCAGAAAGTAAAGAATTCTGAATTTGGTTTTCATTTTCCTCTGCCAGTCACATATGAGGTGGTCGTAGCGATTTAAAATTATATATACTAAGCAGCTTTGAATTCAATTAAATAAATAAGATAAACTTGATAATATAAAATAAGACAGGTTGTAAATTTAACGTCAAAATTAATATCATTTTTACTTTTTGGTAAAAACCGTATCTTACTTGCCCTAATGCCAATATTAAATAAATAGAACAGAAAATACTCTGCATACGTTGTAAAATTGCCTTTTTCTGTATTGCATAGGGGCTTTAGTGATATCCTCTGGCTATAGAACAGGCCGTTTCAGTTCCTTTGATTATACGATGCCCCACGTTGGGCGCCAAATAAATATGCAAGTGACAGAAATGAACTCTTTTACTGAAAATAATTCCTACTGTTATAAAAAAAACTTCAGCAATCGATAAACTACTTACAACGTCCCCATTCCGAAGTCTCGGAGTTTACGAACTACATATTTGTTTCTCTTATTTCAGTCAAAACTCCACAAGTACATATACTGTCACATAACAGATGCCAGGCCTAGGCAAAATTCGCTTTATTACAGACAAACTTTACACAGAAGGAACCTAGCAGGCCAAATATCATTTTTCAGAAATTAAAAACCATGAAAGAAATCGAAAATGATATGGTAAGGAGCCATTCAACAAATACGTTCACTTGTTTTAGGGAGAGATTAGGGAAGACAGAAAAGTCACAAAATTAACAATGATTGAGAATTGATATATTTAACGGTTTAAGTTTAATCTCTTGTGGCAAAGTAATCAACATACTGTTTAAAAGTGTAATTTCTTACCTTTAAATGTAGAGAGGGTGAAGTTTGTGAACGAACGTTTCTATGGGGATTTCACAAATTTTAGAAAGTGCTAGAAAAGCAAGGAGAATCAAAATAACCCATTTTTGTGAACATATTTTTTGAATTTAAACATTTATCCAGTATATTTTTCTCCTTTTTAACTTTATGTTAAAATAGGATAGAGATATAAAATGTAAAGGTGGGTCACATGACATACTAAACAATCAGAACTGTTTTAAAGAATAAAAATCTACACGAACTGGTATGAGTGGCTAGCAAGAATCCTAACATTAGTATACAAATTTTTAGAGGCAAATAATGATCATTTGAAGTCGTAAAAACTCCGTTTTCAATCAATTCATTCAATTCCAAGTAATGACTAGTACAGAACATGTATTAGAAAAATATAAATAAAAATCTAAACAAGTCAATAAAAAAAAAAAAAACGTTAAACGTATGTTTCAACTATATATAAGAATACGAAAACCACAAAAAACTATAGTTGATATGAATTAGTAGCACAAGATGGTTAATATTCTTTAATGTACGAAATTGAAACATATTTTGAACCCTTTGAAAAAAATCCGAAAAAGTTGACCAAAGCCGTTTGAACTTTTGCCGTCATATTATTATAAATAAATAAAATTATTAAAAAAAAGTTGCTTGTATAATTCAAATAATTCGATTTGAAATTTTCTCCACTGAAATTACAATTTATGTCCGACATAAATTGTAATGCCTGTAAAGGTGTATGCTTGTATTAAAAAAATACATATGGATAACATAAAATCGCTATACGAACATATCTACCTATTTTATCTGACGCCTGCACTCTTGAATGGATCATACCAACATTTTTGAGTTTCAACTATTAAAAGTTACTGCCAAATAAAAATGCAATTATGTATTAAAAAAAAACAATGATTTATCATATCAGCCCACCACATATATGACCTAAGTTATAACGATAAAATATCCTTAACACTTTAAACACTGAACAGGGGAATACGATTAATTTTGGAGCAGAGAAAAATATGAAAACTCTTGTTTTATATCTTATTAACAACATTTTTAGCGTGATACATGAGTTACTATATTTTATAAACCGTAACTTAACGTAAAATCTTGCAGGCATATTCTCAACCTTTTTTTTTAACAGAATCAGCAACGTAACACCCTGATAGTAGTCAGAAGCCACACCCTACGGCCCTTGCGGAGCCGCAGGTCGAACGTTGATCATCACGTTACCTCCATTATTAGATTGTTCTTGCGGACGATGGTTTTTGTCTTGTTGTTCCCTGACACGGTTCCTCCAGTGGCCTCCGTGCCCAGCTTGTTACCGTCCGGGTCATTAGTTATTGGAATATCCAATATATTGGCACTGAAACAAAAAAATATTCGAGATGGAACACAATTTTAATAAAATTTAGATCTATACTATTTCCAATATAAATCAAAAATAGTATTTTTTTTTGACTGATCAGAAAGTAGACTTCTGGACGAATTTTCTGCGGGAAAGTGATTATTTTTATGGCATGTATCATTCCCTTTTTGGTAGTGTTATGGGATCCTATCATAGAGTCACTAAAAAAATACTCGCGTAGGTCTTTATTTAAAAGCCTAGGAATTCTAGCATGTACAAGGTTACTCATTATATTTTGACCCCTACTTTATTTCTGGAATCACTTATTATTTAAAATCGCATTTCTAGTGAAAAAGATAAATAAAAACTCACCTATGACTATTAAGCGTAAGAGTATGCGCAGAGGTGTGAAGACTCAACGTGCCAGAGGAAGCGTTTGGGTATCCAACTGAGCCAGAGTAAGCGTATGATGATAACTTATTGTTTCTCGTTCTGCTGGGAGGCACTGAAAATTCATAAAATACTTTCAGCATAATGTAAGGTTTCCTAATAAGTCCAGGAATTAAATTTGCATATATATACACATACACTCCTGCAAATTTAAAGGAACAAAGATAAATTTCCATTTTCTTTGTATGCCAAAGCACGGAAAATGTGCACTGATGATCTCAAAATGGTAGCAGAAAACAACGAAGTACTGTAGAAAAAATAATCATTCTTTTATTTTACAACAATAAAGCAATACAAATCATTCTTTCACCAAACATTGCTCCACTTTTCTGCAGATTATATTTTACAGAAATATACACTGCAAGTACACATTGTTTAAACAATTTCTGTTGCAGTTCTTAGCAATTTCGAATATAATTTTGCAGCACCTAAATTTAGAAAGAATAAGGTTCCCATTGAAAATCAATGACAGACATTAAGAAATAAATCTGTAAATAAGATGTAAAAATAAAATTAATCAATTTTCAGTAAACCTTTTGTACGCTTTTTTACAATAGCGGGCATAATGGCATCCGATCATTACAGATAATGTACATATTTTTCGAAATTATATTTTCGAATATGTGGCTCCTAATATTTCGGTGCAAATTATAACCACTTGTAACTTTTCACATAAAAAAAATAGATAAATAACAAGTGTATTATTACTCACCCTCAAAACCGAACTGTGTCAATAAGCCATTAGTGTTGCCAAGCGAGTTATTATCAGCACTGTTCCTGGCCCTGCGCCCCTCCACCGTTGTCACTGTACTTACACTATTAAACTTAGGACTAGTCAAGGTACTCGAAGAAAGAACTTTTTTTTGTTTTGAAGTCGCTAGGGTTTCCGTCTGATTCGAGCCGCCCGCGAAGCCGCCCAAATCAGTGACGGTAAACCTGGAACATCCGATAGTCCTGTAGTCGCTCTCAGAGCTAGTGTCAGAGTTTGTATCACTTAAATTAAAACTATCGTTGAGAATAACATTATCATTGTGGATAACATTACTGTTACTATTAACACTAGGTATAAGCGTATTAAGAGCGGATCCCGTTTGAACGTTTCTATCACTGGACTGCCGCGTATCCGTCACGGGGGTGTCTAGGTCCAAGTTTTCAAATATAAATGGATCGGTAATAAACGTGGAGGTATCCAACAGCGTGCTGGTGGGTGCTTCCAATGTCTGGATTTCCATTGAGAATGGCATGTTGGCACTGGGGTTGAAAAAGGTGTCCTGCGATACGAGCATGTCGCAAGGTGGCTCGTAGTCGGGCGGTGGCGTTTTCGGTCGAAAATGTAACCTGAAAATAACACAAAATCGTTAATGTTAATTATTTAAACATATGGGATACTTTTATATATCAAATATTAGTAAACGGACGAAAAAACAATTAAAACCATAAAATATTGACCAATAACCATCATTATGATACAAGGTATACAAATTTACTTGAAATCCCAAGATATTGAACATCAATATTTAAAGAGAGCTCAAAATATATAAGGATCATTCTGTACAACAATTTACGTGTTGAATATAGAAGCTTAATAGAAAACAAATTGAAAATTAAAATAAAGAACATGGCGTAGATTCACTGCTTTTATAGCGAGGAGGAATTTTTATTAATAATAATAATAATAATTACAGCTTTATTGCCCAACAGTACAACCATTTACAGAGCAATACAATCAAGTTCACATAAAGTAACTTATAACTTACCTTAACTTAGAACTTAGAGCATAGATACATACTTTGTATATGTACAAAGACAGTAGATAAAGATTGGATAGTTTAATATGTTATTGGTAGAAGTACTATGTTATTGATAGAGGTGACGGACTTCAACTTATTACAATTATTACTTATTGCAACCATTACTTATTACAACTATATTAATTATTTAGACCAGAAAAAAATTTGACAGCTTCTTGTGTCAACTCCTTTAAGTTACAGGTGTTAATATCACATACATGACAAATTTGATTAAAATTGTCACACATTACATTGACTGGGGACCTTAGCAATATATTTGTTCAAGCTTTATTGTTATGAAAGAGAGTAGTAGTTTGCCTAGATTGAAGTCTAGGTGTATAAAAGTTAATTTGAGCCAGCAAATCAGAACAGTCTATTTGCCGGGTTAACAGCTTATGCAAAAAAGTCAATGAGGCACATTTCCTTCTAATTTCTAGACTGCTGATACTGAATCTTTCTGTTAAGTGGCTATAATCTATGCCTCTCGCAGGATATTCACTATCAACCTTGAAGGCCAAATACTTTAAAAATCTCCTTTGAACACGTTCGAGTGGCTCTACGTGATAGTTATAGAAAGGAAACCAAATTAGAGATCCATACTTTAGTTTTGAACGGATATATGAACAATACAAGACCTTTAAGACATTGACATCCGTGAAGCTCCAATTTCTTACAATAAAACCAAAGAACTTCGTGGCATCAGATATTTTTTGCATTCCGTGATCATTGAAAGTAAATTGAGAGTCAAATGTTATACCCAGATCCCTGAAAGAGGCGCAGCGCGTTAGTTCACTCGTATTGATGTGATAAGCATATTCGTGTACCAGCTGTTTCCTTGTGTAACATACGATTTAGATGTAACTTATTGTCAATGCACCATGTTTGAATACTATCTAAGTCCGTCTGCAACTTCTGAGAGTCATCTATGGCATGTATATCAGTCAATATCTTTAAATCATCTGCAAAGAAGAGTTGGCAACATTGAATATTACAGTTCAAATCGTTAATGAAGAGAAGAAATAACAGTGGACCCAAATTCGACCCCTGGGGAACCCCTGAGGTAGCAACATAATTGGAGAAATTAAACCAGTTGTAATATACATATTGAGTCCTCATTTGCAAATATGATTTAAAGAATCATTTCATATTGTAATTCAAGCCAAACTGTCCCATTTTTCCAAGCAAGACGATATGATAGATTCTATCAAATGCCTTTGAAAAATCTGTATAAACCTAAAAACTGGTTTTCTCGAAATCAGGCTACGAAGCACGATAACTGTCCAGGATAATGATCGATATCGATGAGACTTGGTGGGATCAAAGGTAGATGGCCACAAATGAAGCCTATTGCTGGCGGACTAAATCCGTTGAACGCAAGTATTTTTTCCAGGGCCGAGTATGATTTTCCAAAAAAATTAATAACTCCCGAACCGAAGGTCCGATTTTGATTTTCAAAAATGGCGATTGTAGGGCTCGATTAGGTGATGTTTGTGAGAAATTTGACAAAACAAAAGCGAATCTACAAATCCTGGAAAACTTGATTTTTTTTAATAAATTCTACAAATTGAGAACAGTTTCCTAATAAAGATCGAACATTAAGTATTCCGTCGATCAATCTCTATAACCAGTATGACCCTTTTGGACAAAAAATCATAAATAGAGTTTTTTCGAAAAATTTAAAATAAACCAGTTATTTACGAAGATGCATTCCATAGAATTGTTATAAAAAATATTACAAATTGATAAATTCTCCGTGCGATATAGGTGTAGAAAAATAATGTAATGTTATATTTAAAATATCATCATTCATTTCATTTAACCGATTTTCATTTACCTACTAAATAAAAATAGAACCAATGCCCTCTCTGCGTTTCAAAATGTAGTTAGCCTTTACTTTAGTCGATGCCAAAAGAAAAATAAAACGTTTCAAAATGTACTGAAAATGTACTGAATCATCCCAACAGCGATAAAAAGCATATCAAAATGTAGTTTGTTTAGCTTGATCATTTACTTGAATTGCGCTGTAATATATTGCACAAACCATATTAGGATTATGTCGTTTACATAATAATATATTTGACGATATTAGGATTATATCCTAGTGTTTTATACAGTTATATTTTTGTCTATTATTCATATTTATATTTACATTTATATTATTTGTTTTTACTTACTATTTTACATATTTATGTTGGTAAACACTATGGTGTATTTTTAAATGACCAATAAATTATTATTATTATTTATTTTTATTATATATTATTACTCCTTATAGGGGTTGTTTTTAAAAATAGGGATGCTGAGTTCAGGATCAGTTGAAGTTCTGGCTCAACTAGTATTAAAAAATCATATTGTACGTTTTTAATCATCTTGGTAGGTACCTATTTTTTTAATATTAGGTGCTGTGTATGGCATTTCACACCCTGAGGAGGGTGTGAATAGGGGTTGTCTTTATCTTTTAGTTATCTCTATTGAATAGATACCTAATAGTTATAAAATAAATATAATTTTCATATTCAGTACTTAAGCAATTTTAGGAAATGTTTTTATGTTTTTAGGGGTGGAATAGAATTTTCCCCAACCTTTTGATACCACGAAGATGTATTTTTATTAATTTTGAGTAGGGATGGGACGGATATCCGGTCCTGCTACTGCATCCGGCCTATCCGGCTTCCAAACCGGATATTCGGCTCCGGCCGGATATGAAAAAATATCCGGTCAACATCCGGCCAAATAAAAACTATCCAAAATGCATGAAACATAACTGTTATTTATTTATTAATTGTCAGTTATATATCAAAATATTTATAAAATTAACAGTGACCTAGAAACTACAAACAAAATAAATAAATATAAAAAAAATAAGTCTTAAATTCTTCAATAGGCCTACATGTGATAATATGGATATATAATATATTAAATAACACTGAAAACAAGAGATCAAAAAATCAAAAAACAACATAAATTTAAATAATATAAATAATATTAAAATTTAAAATCAAATTCTTTGGTCCTAACAGACTAGTAGGTAAGTATGGTATAAATACTAAATAGTAATAAAATAATGGAAACTAAAACACAATTTTCGCGATTTGAACTGTAAGTGGCAAGAAGGGGTTAATGTTAATACTAATAACGATAATTAATGAATGGTAAGTTATGGTGAACAAACATTAAAGTTTCACCATTTGCGGCGTTCAGCCTATTACGGTCACTAGTAAATATATTACCTGCTTCAGAAAATAATCTTTCACTATATACACTAGCACTTGGAGCACACAGATAGGTTTTCATTAACTTTTAAAGCCTGGGGAATTGCTCACCATATTGACTCCACCATAGCACTGGATCACTCTTTCTATCAATAACGGGTAAACCCAAATATGACTCGACTTCTTTAGAAGGTGAATTTGATGACAGAGAAACATTTCCATTTGTTTTGGTTGTTTTGGGCTTTTTGATAATTTTATTGTAACAGTCCCAAATCGATATTTTGTTAAGTTTTGCAACTTTTGCAAGTGGTTGATCATCTTCGTCATCACTTTCACTTAATAGTTTCAAGCCACCTGAATCTCCCTTTTCATGATTTGTTCTAATTTCACCAACATTTTGTTTTTGACATAATATCAATTCAATCAGTTCATTTTGCACAAGCTTTTTATTTGTATCATTAAAAAAAATTAACTTGTATCTTGGGTCCAAAATTGTAGAAATTTTATAATATTTTTCAGACTCAATATTGCCAAATCGAATATTAATTTCATCAATTAATTCAGATTTCATTGTACCTAAACCACTAGATATATGCTCATTGAGATATCGCTTCAAGGTTGTTATGGCTGGAATAACTTCAGATATGTAAGAATGATTTGCACTACAACCTCTGGTGATTTCCTCAAACGGTCGTAACAAGATAACACAGTTTTCTAACAAGCTCCATTGATTTGTAGTCAAATTTTGCAAATTGTTTTCAACTGCATATAGAGTAACCGCTGTTTTCTGGGCATGTAAGCGTTCCAACATATAAAATGTTGAATTCCAACGAGTTGGAACGTCTTGCATCAGTTTCTGGTCCTGCACGTTTAATTGCTTCTGGATACATTTCAGCTTATAACATTAGAGGAGCGAATTCGAGACTCTATCGTGCCGTTTTTTTTTTCTGGCGTAGAACCAGGTCAAACATGGTAGGTTTTGTTAAGCATGTCACTGGGCATATGAAATCGTATTTCACGACATTTTTTCGTGGTCTGGACCTTTTTAATTTTAAAAAAAGGGAAAATATTGTATTTTAAATAAAATGTGTTTTTTTTGTTTCCACCGTCATATCTTCAAAACTAATGTTGCTATCGACGTTGTTTTTTTTTTCAATTAAAGTACACACAATAGCGCTTAACTGTACTAATGGTTTTTACACAGTTCACATTTTCATTTCCTTAAAAATTAGGAAAACTAGATATTTGAATTTTACGTATTACAATTTTCACCAATCGATACTTTTTTATTTTTGGAAATTTTTATATACATACAGTGAAGCAAATGTAGCCCAAACATTAGAAAAGTTTTTGATATAATTATTTTTTTCCCAATGTGTATCGTTTGGCAACAGCGATTTTTTTTAAAGCGCACTAAATTAGTCATATGTATTATTGCGGCTCACAATCTAGGTACGTACACTGCGTATGGAAGGTAGGATAAGATGCGTCTAAATAACATACTATTCAAATGTATTGCCCCCTCACCTTAACCGCGAATATCTCAAAAACGGAGGAACGGTAAAAATTGAAAAAATTATGCGTCTATTGTAAATCATTCACTGAAATTTGTATAATGTACATTGGACAGTTTTGAAGTGCTGCTAAGTTATATTGAAAAATGTCCTACTTTTTAAGGATATTTTGACAATACCTGTTTTAAATCCATTATATATTTGAAAATATGCCTACTACATAAATAATATTTTAGATGCCGATAAGGCATGGCATTTTTTGTACGAGGAATTTTTTCATAATTTTTTTGTTCTAAAAAAATTGTCATAAATATTTCCTAACGAGTTAAGAACGTAGACCAATCCCTCTGAATATATCTGGTTGAAATTTGTCCTACCAAATAGATGATTCGTTGAAATAAGCGATCTAGTCAACGTGGACTTTCAGGGGTGAGGTAACTGTTTCTTTGTCATAAAAGTTTAAGAATAAATATATCAAATTCACACTTTTGTCCGGCGGCATACTAATAAGAAGCGGTCGGTATCTTTTAGGTTTTTTTGCGAGCTTTTTTGTATCGCTGGATTAAATGTGGTCCTTACTATACCTACGATCATGAAAAAATTACGTTTTATTACTTGCAGCAATGTGCATGAGTGGCAGGACAGGACAATACGGGTGCGACTTGAATTTAATTGTAAATATCGCGGTCTGCTCATAGATAAAGTGACTGCTTGAAAAAGCAAAATATCCGGCCGGATTATCCGGCCGGACCGGATTTTGCACTGGCCGGATATACTGTATCCGGTTATCCGGCCAAAAGCACATCCGTCCCATCCCTAATTTTGAGCCTTTTCCAACAATTTTCTCTGGGTATTATGCATTTTGCGATGGGGGCCAAAAATCGACTAGTTTTAATATTGTCTTTTCGATATATGAGCAAACTTGTTGCTTTTAATTTATCGTGCTTACAAACATGACAGATAAACAATTTGAAAGTTATTTAATTTTCGGTTTCTGGACTATACTATAATGCAAAATAGACAGATGTGAATGGTACTTTGAATATTACAGGAACAGTAATGATAAATGAGATACAGTATCAATAAGAACAATAGGAGGGAATATAGATAAAAATTCACAATAACATTTTTGTTTATTATCTACTAATCTTTTCAATTCATTAAGCAATCAAAATCTAGAGATCTGGGAATTTTTGATGGCTGAGTAATCGAGTGATTCATTTATCTTTTTTACGCACTGTATGCTGTTTTATCACTTATAACACTATCCCTGTGTCCCTTACGAGGCCGGTTCAGGTCTACAGCGACGATTGGGGCAAAGAGCTCAAGCTCGACCCCTAATCATCCGAGACCGTCATCTTTAGTCAAGAATATTGGCGCGATACCTGTGTCTAGAGTCATTGCCGAATATCAATTCTCTAATATTAATAATTACTGAAATATAGCTAACTGAATAATTCCCACCGCTAGCAAAATTTGTAACAATGTAGGTACTGACTTAGGATTCGAATTTGATTGGATAGAAGTGGGAACCTAATGCATTTGAGGGATATCTCAAATATGTTTCTTGGAAAGTATTGTATTGAGAAAATTTCCAAATATCCAATTTTGGAATTTTATATTGATTTATCAACTATAAGTAAAAGTACAGAGGTAATTTGATAGGTGGAGGAAGAAATGATGGAAGATAATGCTTAAAAGTATAATCAAAGATAGAGAATTAACAAGCTAAAAAAACTACATTTTGATATGCTTTTTATCCCTGGTGGGATGATTCAGTACATTTTCAGCAGAGGGCCGCAAGATAAACTTGACATGTTTTATTTTTCTTTTTTGCATTGGCTAAAGTAAAGGCTAACTACATTTTGAGCACACAGAAAGAGCATCGGTTCTATTTTTATTTAGTAAATGAAAATAAGGAAATGAATGATGATATTTTAAAATTTGTAATATTTTTTTAAATATTTCTATGGAATGCATTTTCGTAAATAACTTGTTTATTTAAAACCCTATTTCAGATTTTTTGTCCAAAAAAGTCCGTGCCTTATACTGGTTATAGCGATTGATCGACGGAATAGTTAATTTTCGGTTTTTATTAGGAAACTTTTCGGAATGTGTAAAATTTATTAATAAAATCAAGTTTTCCTGGATTTGTAGATTTGCTTTTGTTTTGTCAAGTTTCTCACAAACGTCACCTAATAGACCTAATCGAGCCCTAAAATTGCCATTTTTGAAAATCAAAATCGGGGCTTCGGTTTGGAAGTTATTAATTTCTTTGAAAAATCATACTCGGCCCTGGAAAAAATACTTGCGGTGAACGGATTCGGGCCGCCAGCAATGGGCTTCATTTGTGGCCGTGTACCTTTGATCCCACCAAATGTCATCGAAATCAATCAATATTCTGGACAGTTATCATGCTTCCTAGCCCGATTTCAAGAAAACCAGTTTTTTGCAAAAAAATTCAATTTTCATTTGTTTTTCGACATAGTCTCTGGTATACTTATTTGTAGAGCTTTGCCAGCGGCACCATTGCTTTTTTGAAATATCTCGATCCGACTATCCCTTAGCGAGTTATTCAATTTTTCCCGAAAAACTCGAAACGTCTATATCGGGTACTTCCGGTTTCCGAACGGAGCCGAGCTTCTGGCATTAAGGCTTTCTAAAGATCTCCTATTAACCATCCAAGTTTGATCGAAATCCGAAAACGGATTAGGGGGAGCTGGGGGTGACAGACAGACAGACAGACAGACAAACAGACAGACAGACAGACAAACAGACAGACCGACAGACAGACAGACAGACCAACAGACCGATAGAGCTAATGTTTACTAATATCCCCGTAATGTCCCCTAATGTCCCGGGTCTGTACACCAAAATTACCCTCGCGGTTTCCCCCTCGGTAGATTATAAGAATTGAAACAGTTAAGATTTAAATTGTGAACTTACTCAATAAAACCTTTTATAGGAAATTGTTTATCGATATATAAAGACTTTTCCCCTACGTCCAACATTATTAAAAAATAACAGCTTTTACCTATCTTTAGAAAACAAAACAATGAGTTGCCCTCCATGCCAACAACGTGACGTCAACCGAAAATGGTCTATTAGCGGTCTATTTTTAATATTCAATTATTAGAAAATTATATGTATTCTAAGGAAGGTAGAGTAATGCATGGAACACAAACACAAACAGAATATGTCAAGACGTTATGAATAAGAAGAGACACTTGCACTGACCTATTTTTATTAAGAGACTCATAACAATCTGTCTATTGATACTTCAGGAAAAATACAAAAGATCTGAGAGTACAGCTTTTGCAGCAAGTTAAAATTCTAGCTTCTAATAACATCAAAGGGAACATTAATGAACAAACAAAAAATATAATGGTAAAAAGACAAAAATAGTTTCTTTGAAATTATTTGATATCAGTAATTATTACTCATGATTGTCTACATGTGCCGACCTTTCAAACCAGTAAATATGTTTGTAAAGAATGTAAACAAACAACCTAATTATGACTCATAAGTAATTCCCAAAAATATTTGTATTACATTCCCAAGACATTAAATTTCTTTAAACAACAAAGTAACATTAAATACCAAATGGAATGGGCATTAGATCATTAGTTAATTAAACAATAAACTTTGTTTGTTGTTTATCTCATGAATTAGAGCTGGTTTCTCAGAAAGTTAGTTAGCTTTCTCTTCAAGCGAAGGCCAATAAAACGATTGAAAGTAATTAATATTACTTGTACCTATCAATAATGTCTGAATCGATAAGGGTGAAAATAAAGAATGATGTTGATTAATGTGGCTGAAGTTTCGATCAATCAAGCTTGATCGAATAAGTGAGAAAAAAAATAATTAATTCCAATTTACGAAAAAGCGTTTAAGCAGAATCTGTTTCTTATAACTTTCTCTACAACTCTACACACCCCGTCGGTCGGAAGACAACCCCACACCGAAAAAAATTTGTTAGTCATAATATTGTTTAGGGTCACCCAATTTTCGACCAGACGTGTCCCTGACAACGTCCTCTATGTGACCCCCATAATCTCATCCATTGCCGAAGTACGGAAACCATATTTTCAGTTACACCCCCAAACAGAAAAACTTCACCAAACTCGAATTTTCGTTTGGGATTATCCAATTTTTCAATAAATGTCCTACACAACGTCCTCCATGCAACCCTCACAGTCTCATTCACTCCCGAAGTGTGGAACTCGCTCAAACGGAAAAATTTGTTAATTTCGAATTATTGTTTAGATTCACCCAATTTTTCAATATGTCTTGTACAACGTCCTCTATGACACCTCCATAGTCTCATACGCTCCCAAAGTGCGGAACCCATATTTTCATTTATGCCTCCAAACGACAAAAAACCGCCAAATTCAAAATCTTGTTTAGGGTCAAGGGTCACCTAATCTGTCCATAAATACTTTTTACACAACATTCTCTACGAGACCCCTATAGTTCCATCCACCTCCGAAGTGCGGAATCCTCAGTTTCTCTTTTGGTTCCTCACAAAAAAAAATCGCCAAAGTCGAAATTTGGTTAAGGGTCACCCAATTTTCGACCAGACGTGTCTCTGACAATGTCCTCTATATACAACCTCCTTAGTCGCATCCACCTCCAAAGTGCGGAACCCATATTTTCACTTTTGCCCCTAAACTAAAAAAATTCGCCAAGTAAAAATTTCGTTTAGGGTCACCCAATTTTTCATTTGATCAATCCAAACTGCAGTCACATAAAAAGTTTTGATGAGAATGTACTCCTAACGGACAACCGCGGCAGATGGCATGATGCTGTCCGATATACCATACAGCAAAGGAAGGTCAACATAAATATACAGATTCCAACACAGAGCAACTGCCAAGACTTTGTGAACAACACGATTCAGTTTCAAAAATATAAAATGATGTTGTATACGTAGCCCAGTTGTCAGAGACAGAAATTGATAAAGACCGGTCACTGAATGTTATATGCCTGAATTTTTCAGAATAAGTATTTTTGTTGGTGTAGAATACGATAAAAAAAAGTTTACAGCTGTAAGTTGTGGCGAGCCCTAAAAGATCGAAAATATTAGCCAAAATTCGATTTTTGGCCAATAACTCGAAAAATAGAAAATATGTATCAAAAAACCAATAGCAATAGGTGGAAATTTCGCATCGAAAATATATATGAAGTTTTTTATATGATCAAAAATGTAGGCTATAGTTTTTTTTTATTTAACGTACGAGAATGGAACGTGGCGACACATGAGTACAGCTCGCGAAGCGTGCGCGGTCTTGGACGCGCTAGACTAAATTTATTGTAACTTTTGAACTAATTAATGAAATTGAGCTCAACAAAGCTTAAATGCAACAAGAAACATGTGGCCATTGGATTACCATATTTTCAAATATAAAATTATTGTATGTTGTATGTAGGAATAGTAGAAATATGAAGTCGGAACGTAAGAGATTTCCGATGAAATCGGTAAAAGCCATTTTCACAATTTTTAAGATAAAAATCTTAATCTTTCACATAATACTCTTGAAGTAATGTATAAAAGATCTGATGGATAGGTACGCCAAATAATTTTTTTAATAAACGTTATTAACGTTTATTTTACCTCTAGCTTCACGAATTTTGGAGCAGAGAAAACATTTTCTTTTATTTACATAAAATAAAGAGGGTTAATTTAATTTTTAAGGTACTTAAATCCCGTTGAGGCATCTTAAAGTACAAACATCGCACCTACACAAATCTAATCATGTAATTTAAACTATAACAAATACGTCCCTCTACCCTTCAGGGGCCTCTTTCTTAGTGACATCACTTAACTATTGGACGATCGTGACGCCAGCCAAGGTGCGAGTCAAGCAGAATATAATATACCCTTGTCAATGAAGTACGTATGGCAATAAATTCGTACTAAATTGTGGTTTTTAATATTATTTGGGGTAGAAACCCTCCAAACGCTAACATATATTATATACTATTTCTACATATATTCTTTTTTATGTTTGAAAATATAATAATCCAATAGTCACGTTTCTTTTTTCATTTAAGCTTTGTTGAGCTCAATTTCATTAATTATTTCAAAAGTTACAACAAATTTAGTGTAGCACATTCAAGACCGAGCATGCTTCGCGCTCTGTACTTATGTGTTGCCACATTCCATTCTCGTGCGTTAAACAAAAACATTTGGAGCCTACATTTTTGATCATACAAAAAAACTTTACATACGTTTTTTATGAGAAATTTCCCCCTAGTGCTATTAACTTTTTGACATACTTTTTTCATTTTTCGAGTCATTGGCCAAAAACCGAATTTGGGCCAATACTGTCGATTTTTTTAGGGGTCACCAACATCTTACAGCTGTGAACTTTCTTTTATTGTATTCTACACCAAAAAAAATACTTATCCTGAAAAATTCAACCATATAACATTTAGTGACGCCTTAAAACCCCCGACGACTGAAGTCAAATCTTTCTGAAAAATTACTCAAAAACAATTTTTTTCAATTTCTTTCAAATAATAATTTTACCCTAAAATAATTAATAATGAATTGAACAATACGAAAAACTAATAATGTTCGCTTACCAATCCCTCCGGAGCGATCTAAGAAAATCAACCATGTCGTCCTTCTCCTCTTTAGTGTGCACCGGCTCCAGCGGCACCACACCCTCCTCTTGCACTTCCTCCGGCTCCTCCTTAATCTCCAACTTAACACTATCCCCACTCCCACTACTCACACACTCACTTGTCCGCACGCTACCACTAATCACATGACTAACACTCGACTCACTTTTAATTACAGTTTGCGGGATACTGTTCGAACTGTTCGAGACGCTCGACTCCACCCAGGAACCCTCTATCGCATCCTTCGTCTCCTGAACGTTGCTGGGCTCTGTAATGGAAAAGTCCAGCGTCCGCCAGAAGTCGTCGTAGTCCGTCGACATCCGATCCAGGATAATCCTGCCGCCTCGTCCGACTCGCCTTCTGGCGAAGCCGATACACCGTCGGGGATTAGATAGGGAAGTTAGGGTGAAACGGAACCGCCTGTCCGCCATGCCGTTCTCCTCTTTCGAACACCATGGCCAGTTCCCTTCGTGGGGCAAGGGCTGAAACAAACGCACATCGTCAAATAAATGAAGAATATGAGAAAAAATGTATTCTATGCAAGAACTATAATTTCGAAACAATGGTGGTTATGTATAATATATTTTAGCTTTCGTCATAGCAAGCAAGCAAGGCCGTGCCTACCAGGCGGCGCTAGAAACCAGGGAGCTCAAGCTCGAGGGGCGTAATTGCAATCTTAGATGAATTTTAAATTTCAATAAAATAGTATTTAAAATAAATACCTAAGTACTTCAAATGTTCAAAATAATAACTCACCAGATGTAATGTACTTAAATGATTTAAGTGAAACGTTTAATCTTACCCAACTTATCAAAGATCCTACTAGGATAACTCCAGAGTCATCATCCATTATTGATCTTATCTTTACTAGTGACTGTGACAGTATTTGTGATAGTGGTGTCATTAGTTGTGATCCTATTATTTGCGATCATGAAGCTAGTGGTGTCATTAGTTGTGATCCTATTATTTGCGATCATGAAGCTATATATGCCAGTATATGGCAGAGTTTGATGCAGATGTAACAAATATAGATTTTCATCAAATGTATCTTATAAATGATATAAACAAAAAATTAGATTATTTTAATGACAACATAAATGAGGTCTTTAACAAGCATGCACCACTTAGATGTATTCAATTTAGAAAACCACGGACACCCTGGCTAACTTATAACATCAAATGTATGATCAAATTAAAGAATAAGGCTTTTCACAATTACAAAAGGTTAAAAACAGAGGCAAGCAAAAAATATTACTGTGATTTAAAAAATATTGTTTCGGTAGCTATTAAGCGTGAAAAGTCAGCGTACTATTCTTATATGTTTAACAACAAAGATTCTAAAGTGTTGTGGAAGAAAATAAATCAGTTAAAATTAAGCAATAAATGTACATTTCAAATACCTAATGATTTTTCAGATGCAAATATCATCAATAATCACTTCATAAATAGTGTGCCTCATTATCAGGTGAGTCCAGGGACAATCAATGCATTGAGTGTGAATGAATCAACAAGGGGTAATGCCTTCTGTCTTGAACTTGTATCACAAACAGATGTACTTAACTCATTACTTTCTATCAGAAGTAATGCTGTAGGTGTTGACGGTATTACCGTAACAATGTTAAAATTATGCTTGCCATTTTGCCTCAACCCACTAACCCATATTATCAATTATTCTATAGAAAGTGGAGTAATTCCGATATTATGGAAAACAGCATTGGTTCTCCCATTACCCAAAAAAGAAAATCCTACACTTAGTGATCTTAGACCAATTAGTGTGCTACCGACGGGCTCAAAACTATTAGAAAAAATGATACAAGTTCAGATGGTCAAGTATTTAAATAAAAATGATATAATACCTAAGTACCAATCAGGTTTCAGAAAAGGCCATAGTTGCACCACTGCTCTTCTTAAAATTACAAATGACATCGTCGAAGGATTTGATGATAATAAATGCACAGCCATGGTATTTTTAGACATGTCTAAGGCTTTCGATTCAATCAACTTCGAATTGCTACTGGCAAAATTGAGACACTATAACTTTGATATAAAAGCGATTAATTGGTTCAAAAATTATCTTTATGGCAGAATCCAAAAGGTCCGTATCTGTAATGCAGATGGAAATTACAATATGTCTGAACCTGCAGAAATAATGTCAGGAGTTCCACAAGGATCGATACTTGGACCAGTACTGTTTACAGTTTTTAGTGCTGATATTAGTAAAGCCATAAAGTATTGTAATTTTCATATGTATGCTGACGATCTCAATATTTACATGTCATTTAATTAGAAACAGTTTGAAACGTCAAAGCATCTTATAAACACCGATCTTTCAAACATCAATAATTGGGCCAGTAGGAACTCATTGTTGATTAACGCTAATAAAACCAAAGCTATAATGTTTAGTAAAACTAATGTTGATACTCCAAATCACAGTCTTCACATTGATGGAATAGGGCTCACATGGTGTGATGAGGTAAAATGTCTTGGATTACATCTTGATAAGAGCCTTAATTTTAGTTTTCACATAAATAAAACCTGCCAAAAATCATATTTTGCCTTAAAAAATATATATGAATATCGTAATTTGTTGCCAAAGTCAGTAAAAATAACACTCATTGAATCGTTAGTACTTTCAATACCTAATTTCATGGACTGTGTATACGGACCATTTTTAACAGCTTTTAATAAATATCGTATTCAGAAAATTCAGAATTCATGCATTAGATTTGTTTGTCGACTAAGTAGGTATGATCACATAACCCCCCATCTACGTGGTGCCAATATGTTAAATATGAGTGAAAGAAGACTTGTGCATATGAGTTGCCTAATTAATACAGTTATAAACACCAATTGTCCACAATATTTAAGTGAACTATTAAGCAGACATGGCGATATACATGATCTAAATACGAGACATAGAAATAATCTAATTATACCTAGGCACCAAACGGAAACTTTTAAGAGTTCCTTCTGTTATCAAGCAGCTCACATATACAATATGTTGCCTGTTCGATCCCCTACAAATACAAAAGGTTTTAAAAATGAGATAAAAAAATTTATATTAGACCTAGGATTAAGTTTGTAATTATTATTTTTATTATTGATAATTTTTTTTATAACCATGTACGAGTGATATATTTATCTGTATGTTTGTTTTATACAACTATTTAAATTATTGACTATTATTCTTATTCTACTCTTTCTAATTTTTTTTTTTATATACTTGATATACTTACATATATATAATATAAATACTCTGGTAGTAATTATAGGTACACATGAAAATATGCACGCAGTACTGTGTACCTTTTGTAACAATTTGTATTTGGTTTGTTGCAATAAAATGGATTTTATTTTTTTTTTTTATTTTTTTTTAAGTACTTGATATAGGCTAAGTCCCAAATTAGTAGTATGGTTATTTTTTTTATGATACCGTAAGCTTAGATTTACAAATATTATAATAATAATAATAATAATAATAATAATAATAAACCTTTATAATTAACTTTAGACATGTCAGCGTCTACACATTACATCTAAAAATTAGAGCGACAAGTATCGATTGACAAGAATTACAATGTGGGCCAGGCATATGAAGGAAAAACAAACAGAATGTTTCGAAAAATTAGTAGCCGCAATATTTTTGCAGAATGGCTTTGGGAGAGGTAATGGAAGAGGCTTCTCATTTCGTGAGTCAAAAAAAAATTCATTTGCATCATCGTTTTTTATCAACAATTAGAGTGGAAAATCAGTTTTCTAAAAATATTGGAAACATTCTCAGTCATTCTTTACCCTGAGATCTTAAAGAGACAAATATCTTTCAGGCCGAAATCAAATTGTTGAGCTAAATAACATAAAATCAGAAGTACTAAATGTATCCTGTGGCATTCCACAGGGTTCCGTTCTAGGACCTTTGCTCTTTTTATTATTTATTAACGATTTACCAAGCACTGTTGATAATGGTAATTTGATAATGTTTGAAGATGACAATTCATATTTGTGTACTAGTCCAAACATGGCTAGTCTAATTGATGTTTCACAAAACAGAATTAATACCTTTACATCCTGATTTTTTTAAAACAAATTACTTTTAAATGCAGCAAAGACTGTATGCATCCATTTTACAACTAGATTATCAAACTACAAATCAAGCAGTTTAATAAAACTTAATGGTAAATTGCTAGAACAAGTAGTTCAGCATACACGATTTTTAGGTATTTATATTGACAATATTTGTCAACAAGATTTTTCTTTACGACAATAAAGAATATTTTGATTGATTAATTGAATGCCCTAAACTGGGAAATACATATTGACTATTTGTGCAGAAAGCTCTCTTCAATATGTTTTGCCTAAGATTAAGAAAACTTACTAGCACACCAGTTGTCCTTTTAGATTACTATGCTCAATTTTACTCACAGGTGAAATATGGCATCCTATTCTGGGGCTCATCTCATTTCTTAGAAAGAATATTTAAAATACAAAAAATGGCAGTAAGAAATATAAAAGGGATAAATAAGACTGTATCTTGCAGAAATGTTTTTAGGGAACTAAATATTCTAACAATACCGAGCATATTTATTCATGAAATTAGGTGTTTTCACTTTCTTTCTTCTTTCTTTCTATGAAAATTTGCTTTATTGATATTATTAAAATGGAGTACTTAATGTAATAAGGCATTTCCCTGTATTTAAAAAGCATTTCATTGTCTATTAAATTAATATTTCAACAAATAAATAATATAAAATTTCAATATTTGAACAGCTACGCAAACGCGCTATATTGTCACGCAGGAAACAGCCAAATCCGGGAAAGTCGCAAATGTTTATATAAATTAAATATATTCCACCCTAGTCCATATTAAATAAAAAACAATTGTATAATTTCAATGCCAATTAGTAGAATTGTTTAATAATAAAACACAAATATATATAAACATAACATTGACTGGTATAAAGGTCTGCTAAATAAACAAGTATATATAAATCGAATAATCAAAACAAAGGAGGCTCTTGGTTCTTTTTAATTCATTGAGTTCTGACCTTTCAGTATCAACAGTGAGTTTTTTAGTTTGTGTAAATAAAGTGACATATCTCCTTCCAACATGCACCAATGGTAAGGCCCTCCTCAAAATGTTATAACTATCGTTGTTATGTTCTTTGCCCCTAAACCATTTTATGGCCCAGCGCCAGAAAATAAATGTTGTATTGTTTTTTACATCTGTTTTGTTAGTACCCGACAACCCCAACCTCTAGTAAAGCCAAGTGGCCCCTGTTGTAGCCATCCCGGTGGTTGCGACAATATTTGGTTGAAATATAAACATAACCTATAAATGCTGGTTATAAACTTGTAATGTAAACAAAGGATGGTCGGGAAAATATGTACAAAGAGACCGTTTATCTCTTTTCTTTTGTACACCAACTTCAAATAGTTCCTTTAATAAAAATACATTTACCTTTATTTTATGATTTTAGAGTTTCATGGGAATATAGTTCTCCATATCCTCTTCGAATTGAAAACAAGACTTTCTTAGTTATACAGAAATAAATTTTCATAAAATTCGTAAACAGTAGCTAGTTATTTATTATTTTAGACTAATACTCATGTATAATAATGAAGTTTTAAACTTACTTGACTTACTCAACTTATTTTAAAATGATCCTCACAGCAGAAAAATACTGTTGCTGTTGTAGGTGGATCGCGTCTAGCAGCTTTAAACCACTTCATTTTGCGTAATTTTTGTTTTGGTATCGTCACGAAAACCTTTTCAGGTGCGTTCTAGGACGCATTTTTGCATTCTTGCACAAAACACCGCTTATTTTCTATTACAAAAGGTTAAAGTTTTGCAAAATATGGTGTATTTATAACACACGACCCATGTTTGTTTACCAACAATGTAACTTCTGACGTCATCAGTGTGGGATACAGTAACATACGGTTTTTCACGGTAAAATTTAAATTCAAATTTAAAAGGGCTTATTTTAAGGAATAAATTAAACATAAACATTTTTTTCCTTTTTAAACACCAATAACATTTTATATATTTCCAAAATAATGATTGCTTCTTGACAAATATAAAAAAACAAAATCACCCTCAAAGTAAAAATCAAGAGTTACAGGATGATATAATTGTGTACTTTCCGAACACAAAGATTAATGGGGTAGTGAACTATAAAAAAGTTTATGCTCCTGAAGCCTGACAACTGGAGTATCTCCAGCACACAGAGATTGTAAACCAGAGTATTTATCTGCTGTAATCTTAATACCATGGGGATTCAACTTTTTGGGGAATACTTCTTTAAGGTCCATTTTAAGTTGTTTCAAAGACAATGATTTGTAGACTTCTTCAAGATGATTTGTCTTAAAAAATAGTTGCTGTGGAGAATGTTTGGACACTTAATTCCGTAATGTTAATAATAAATGTTTATCTGATTTAAATGACCTCAAGAACGTAATGTCACCAGGTTGATTGAATTATTTTAATGCCTAATGGTGATGTGACAGATAGTTGACAGCAGCCAAATGTCAGGATCGTCAGTTTGACATCAGATTTACATTCAGCGACCTCAAAAACATGAATCCACAAGATTGTTTACATTTTTTTAATAGACCATTTTCGGTTGACGTCACGCTGGTGGCGTGGAGGGCACACAACTCATCGTTTTGTTTTTTAGAAACTTTTTTAATAACAGGCTTAAAGTGCTTCTGCTAGCAACCCATCTCTAATTGTTTTCATTTGCATTCCTCTGTGATTGGACGAGGTTTGTGTGCCCTCCAGACTGTGTCAAAATCAGGCGATCGAAAATGGTCATTAGTGGTGATTTGACACCCAGTTGACAGCTGCCAAGTGCCAAAATCGTCAATTTGAATCCACCGATCTCAAAAACTTAAAAGACGGAGATGATTTCTATAAATATACTTTAAAAAAATATCTGACAAAAAAATGCTCTATTTTTTTTTAAACTAGCAGTTTAATTTGAACTTCATAATGTTCCCGGAGTTTTTAACATTTTTAAAAAGGATAACCGAGTTCAGCGGCTCAAAATCTATAGAATTTAATGGATTCTTTTGAGCTGGTCCCTGGGGGCAAAAAATGGCACTTTTTAGCATGGTTCTTTCACTTTTTATTTAAGAAGATTTCATTTAAGTGACAGGACGTTAATTAATTTGTTATATATGTCAGAAGGGAATTATTATTATTATTAACATAGAGTTATTTTTTGAAAATGAACCAACACAGAGTACACCAAATAAATTGAGAACTCAAAAACGAAGGAAATGTGACTAAACAGCCACAGACAACCATTTCAAACTAACATCAGTCATTTGCTGGAGCTGGATTCATCGCAGTTCATGGATAGGCAAGAATTAGTCGTATTATATAACAATATGACCAAAACCACTGTACTGATATGGTTAGTAAATTAATGAAAATTTATATTTTCCATCATGACTGATTAAAAAAGAACAATTTACAGAATATGTTTAAAACGAGACAATATAAAATATATTATTTTTCACAATTGCTCCAATCTGAGTTAACTAAAAGATTTTTTTCAGAAGACACGATTCACATATTCTTTGACGCCAAGTCGAATGTAAATTGTAAATTATATTTGGTAACTGTGCAGTACAGACAACGAAATCCATTGGAATATAAAAAATCCAAACAGGTAGACAGTAGAATCCTGGCTTGTATATAGTATATCCATGAAAGGTACACAAAAGGATGTGAGATATCTGTTGTGTAATAGAGATGAGATAAGCTGCGTTTAGAAAAAGAAATTTAATGAATTAAAAAACTTGGACTTTTTTTTTTAAGTCTACTTATTCTAATCTTGTTACTTTTATTGTTGTGCGTTCTTGAAAATCCCACCATCGCCTTTTTTAACATTATTAAATAATGATATTATTTTATTGATTTGTGGACTAAGGAATTTATTTAGCAGATTTCTGTACTTCCTCTATCCAGTCGATGAGCAGGAGAAGTTTCATTTCTTACAATATTCTTGAAACACCAAACTCTAACTACATATGAAACTTCGTATTTCTAGCTATAATTTCGGAGATAAATTGCTATTGGATGCAGATGGACATATGGGCAGACAAATGAGCCATTTTCTCATGTACGAAAATCGTAATACGGCAGAGGCCAATTTATTTTTCGACCGACATTCTTCGACACAAGAATGATGAAAATAATTCCGAAACAGGAAAATTCAATATGGAGGATCCAATATGGAGGCCTTCTTCTTCTTATTTTAGCGGGGCGCCTGGAGGTCGCCGCACTCAGGCCTTGTGGCCCATTGTGCTACCGCTAACAAATTAGGGAGCTCCCCCGTACAGACCAGATTCCAGCCCAAAGGCTGAAATCCTTCCCACGGGAGAACTCCTTATTTCCTCCAGCATTGGAAAGCCAGTGCCGAAGTGTTTGTGCCTCAGGTTCATCAGTCCTGGGCAAGAAGTGAGAACGTGGATGGAAGTCTCCTCCTCGTCCTCACAGAACCTGCAATCGGGGTGGTCAACCACCCCCATTGTGTGTAGGTGTTTTTTAAAAGAGCCATGTCCGGTCAGGAGGCCTGTTACGGCTCTGGAGGCCTTAAGGAAAGGGTAGCTTCTTACGTTTCGAGCCCCTCCAAAAGAGGTGGAAATGAATTTGTTTGGGGGAGGGGGTGAGTCTATATAATAGCAACAGCCTCAAAAAATTGAAAATTACTAACAGAATACATAGGGCTGAAGGACAAGGGCTAAAATGGAAACAGGGTTGAAAGCATTTTTCATTAGCGTTAATTATAGATATTGTTAGCTTAATGGCTCCCAAATGATTATATATGGTGAGGGTATCTGCCACTCAATCTCAATCAGATTTAAGACAATGGCAAAAAGTTTAAAAAAATGGTTAAAAAAAAGTTCTAACAGATTTATCATAAAAGCTACAAAAGTATCGTGAGCGTGAGTAACCTATTTTATAATATTCATTTAAGTTATTATAAGGCGGATTATTTTATAGATGTTTTATAGGAACCACCTAATAGCTTAATTGTCTTAAACTGCTTGCTATTAACACAAAAGTATTTTACAGAGTAAAGCTATTTTAAGAGCATTTGAGATGGTAAATATGACAAGATGTGAAAAGTTAAAATATCAAATGTTTATTACAATTTATGGATGGATGCCTGGAGCATGCATACACCCCGGGCAGATCCACCGATACCGCCCTTCATGCGGTCAGTGGTCGGATTGAAAAGTCTTTGGACAACAAAGAGTCCACCCTGGGTGTCTTCATAGACATAGAAGGTGCTTTTGATAAAACCACCTTCCCAAAAATCACAGCTGCCCTCACGAGCAGAAACGTTTCTCCGATCGTAAGTGGCTGGATATTCAACATGCTCTCAAAAAGAGCTGTACAAATTAACATGGGAGACATCGCTGTTAGGGGAATGGTTGCAAGAGACTGTCCTCAGGAGGGTGTCTTATCACCTCTTCTATGGAACTTAGTTCTTGACAGCCTCCTGCGCCGCCTCAACTCCAAGGGATTCCACACAATCGCATACGCAGATGATCTAACGATACTGTTTAGTGGTAAATTCGAAGGAGTCCTTTGTGATTAAATGCAGATGGCCCTGAGAATAGTCGAAAGATGGTGTAGAGAACACTCTCTGTCAGTCAACTCCAGGAAAAGAGCTGGTCCTCTTCACAAGGAAAGGGAAATTGGAGCCAATGACGGCATCTGCTCTCCTAAACACCACACTAAGTTTCGCATCAGAAGTAAAATACCTTGGAGTAACTTTTGATGCCAAACTAACTTGGAATCTTCATTTAGACAGAAGACTAAAGAAGGCTTACATCTCTTTCGAGCAGTGCCGCAGAACCATAGGGAAAACATGGGGAATGAAACCCAAAGTGGCTATGTGGATTTACACTGCTACAATAAGACCGATGATAGCCTATGGAGCCATTGTCTGGTGGCCTAAGAGTCAGCAGACTGTAGCGAAACGTAAGCTCAGCCAGGTACAACGAGTAGCCTGTTTAAACACAATTGGAGCTATGAGAACGACACCAACAAGAGCAATGGAAGTGATGCTGTGTCTGCCACCACTAGACATATGTCTAGAAGAGGTGGCCCTAACTACTATGGCACGCCTCGAATCCGTTGGTATACAGCCAAACATAGGATGTGGAGCGACCAGATGCCGACTGTGGAATGAGGTAATCAAACAGATGCCACTTCTGCAGGTACACGCAGATGGTATTTCTCCACAGTTCATCTTTGATAGACCCTATGCAATACACACCAACAGTAGCAATGAGGCTGTCAGTGAAGGAACAGTTAACATCTTCACAGACGGATCGAAAAAGAAAGAAGGAACAGGTTGTGGGATACACTCCAGGAATCTGCAAATTCAAATTAAATGGGCAAACAAGCCAGTATAACACAAACAGAACTGGCAGGAATAACCATAGCCGCAAAAGAAATTTCCCGTAGACAAATAACGGGAAAAACAATCAGAATCTACACTGATAGTAGACAATCACTACTGGCCCTACAGAGACACAAAATAACAACAGGGTCAGTATGGGAATGCCATCAAGCACTTGTGGGCGCCTCCAGCTTGAACAGTGTCATTCTATTCTGGGTCAAAGGGCATGCACAGTGCAGAGGCAACAGGGAAGCTGACAGTCTGGCTAAGAAGGCAGCCAGTCTAAGTATACTTGGACCTGGCCCTTCTAACATACTGCCAACCTCGGTAATAATGCTAATGATTAAAGAAAACACCCACAGGAAATTTAAAAACCTATGGGACGAAACTCACAGTTGTCAGTTGGCCAGGGATCTGCTTAGATACCCCGACAAAGATACAACGATGACCTACCTGGGAATGTCCTGGAAGAACCTGCGCTTCGCGACAGGAATTCTTACTGGTCATTGCTAGCTGAGAAAGCACCTTTATAACATGAAGTTAAACGACACACCCCTATGCAGAAGCTGTGAACAAGAAGATGAGACTGTCCAACACGTACTCTGTGAGTGCCCGGCAGTCTCCTCTAGCAGAGAATCCATTTTGGGAGTACGTTGGCCTACTTTGGCCGACTTGAGGGATATTTCCCTAGGCAGCATCACCACCTTCTTCACAAGATTAGGATGGTTGGAGGCCTAGGTGGGATTTTGTATCCCTCGGGAGGATGTACAAGGGGCCCAATGGGGCCTAGGTGCTGCGGTCACTCTTTGTGACTGCCCTCCCACAAACTCCACACTCCATACCATACAATTTATGGAGTTAGGAAACGTGCTAATTATACAGTTATGACTACTAAAACAAATTAGTGTATGTTTTATTAAAAAAAAAAAAACTCAAATTCGTAACATCAATTTTCATAAAACTTATTATTAGAAATCATTAATAAACATGGGACATGTTAACAATCTATTAAAAACATGTACATAGTTCACACTAAAATTTCTTCCGCATCAGTCGTTGTGAGCCATAACTGAAACGGGTTACGATTAAATGTCCAATGGACGTACAGGCTAAATAACATGCCGAACCTATCCACAATGTGAAATTATTTCCCTGTGCTGCTTGTCAAAATGACTTGTCACTTATTAATTACAACCTGCTTTTTGGGCATTTTGGAATCTTTTTTCTGTAATTTTCCTAATTCTTTTAACTAATTTCTACATTCATATTATCTATTAATGGCATTATAATAGTCATGTACAGACCTTCCTTCATAGTATTTGACAGCTTTTTTTGTCGATAACGCGATAACATTAACATTACCAATTACGTACTTCAAAATATTATTGCTAACATCTACACAAGTGCCCTAATCCCACTTTTAATTAACAAAAGAATACATTTTTACCACCATGAAACCTGCTGAGCGTACTATTCAGCATGGTCTACGTCACTTTGGTAAGATACAATTTAAAACAAGGTATTCGTAAAAAAAGTAAATACTCACCATATGGTAAGAGCACAATTTGTTCCGTCTGAAAGCAAACTGGCCCTCGTCATCTACCTCTTCAGGTTCAGGTGACAGATGCGGCATAGTGGCATCATCGTCAGATGACATAGTTCCGAGTGAATCCAGTCCTCCAGCTCCTAAGCTGCCGGACCGACTCTGAGTCAACGACTTGTGTTTGCGTTTTTTATACTGTCGTTTTTCCCTTCTCGGAATAACCTGCAAACACAATTATAATAGAGATGTAAATTGTATATACAACAGTTTTATGGGTTTCTTGATGATATAATTATTAAAAAATGACAGGAGTACTGCGGAACTTTCTAATTAGTATTGTCATAGATCGAATTTTCTTCAGCACTAACAGAGTAGGACTTAATTAACTACTGATTAATCTTTCAATAAATATTATAATTTGTTTTTTGGTGGACTCATAACTCTAATTATTTTCTTAATAATATCGTCATTTATAATAAACTGCCTACTGGATTTTTAAAAAAGTAAAATTATTCTATTGACTAAAACAATTTTTAACAATTCAAAATAGCAATACGGTGTGTTCCATGCATAGAAATTCATTTCAAATGATATATTGATATACAGTAAAACACATATACCAAAGTGTAAATGCACTTATATTAATTATATCATATTTAAGTAAATGATTTTTATTTATTTTTTTATTTATTTAATCATCTTATTTGTATTAACGTCCCAGCAGAGTTTAGTTGTGACGTTACAAATTAGGCAACCTCTATATACTACTGTCATGACACACGGGTTGCTTGCCAAGCACACTGGAACTTGACCCTTAATGCATATGTTTATAAGGCGACAATTTCGAGGATAGAAACATAGCATAGAACTTTATTTTATTTCTCCCGTGGAAGAAATATTTAAGGAGTTCCAATACCTATTTCACATTCAACAAATAGGTTAAAATGTATATATCCATGTATGACAACTGACAAACGTACACATAGACATCAACACAACAACCATTCTCTGCAATATCGCCATTTAAGGCAGCTGAGACTTGAACTCGGCAGAGATAACAGTGACTAGACATGTTGTACTGTTAATGAATCCTGTAAAATGCTACATTTCAAAATAAAAAATTATTAAGAAAAATTAAATTTAGCCCAAAATTTCCATGAAAACATCGACTTCGAAACATTATCACTTCACGAAAGACCAATAACCACCTTTGGCATCTGCATAAAAAATTATTTCACTAAAAATGTCCTAAAAAATGACAGAAACATTCTCCATCTCGAGGACAACGGTCAATAGCCTTTGGGCGCCGTCGTTGGAAAATTAATTATTTTTCGAAAGTACCAAAAATTGTACTTGGAAAAAAATTTCAGATGGCGAAGGGCGTAAAACCGCTCCCCGCCCGTCGGTTTTTCGAAAGTACCACAAATTATTTTTCGAAAATACGACATTCATTTTTCTAAAGTACCACGAGTTAATTTTTTCGAAAGTAGCACGAATTTATTTTTTCGAAAGTACCACGAATTTATTTTTCCGAAAGTATCGCGAAGAGAATTGCACCGGGCGGGAATCTCAGTCAGGATGTAGCGAGTAGCTATTTGAAAAGGAAAAATTTAAGCAAAAATCAATGGGACGATTTTTCCAATAAGAACCAAAATTAGCATTTAATTATTCTGAAAGTAGTGGAGAATACTTCATGTCCGAACCACAAGAACGTCCATCAAAATTAGTCCAAAAATTCAAAGTCGAGGATTCGATTCCAACGGACCCAAAGCGTCTCATAAAAATGAATAAGCGAGCATCACCATAAGGGTCACTCTGGGTTCAATGCCGTTAGTACGTTTTTAAACGGTTTTATTTAGCTTACTTTGTTTGCGTCTTGAGTGGGTCAAATCTAATAATTGAAATTTTACCCCCTTCCTGTTGACCGATTGATCTTAAATTTGGTACACACCTTTAGTTCTGATGACAATACAGTTATGTACATTCATTATCATTGTAAATCCAAAATGGTGGATTACATTTTTTTTTTCAACCCCCTCAATATGGGTATCAAATGAAAGGGCTTAATTACCATGAAAAAATTCAAAATCCAAGATGGACGCCACTACAAAATGGCGGATTACTTTTTTTTCAATTCCCTCAATATGGGTATCAAATGAAAGGGCTTGACAAGTAGAACACTTTAGAAATCCTAATCCAAAATGGCGTCCGAAACAAAATGGCGGATCATAGAGTTCAGACAGTCAATACATTTAAAACTGAAATTTAGGTAACAAACTGACAGGAAAGAAACCTTGTAATAATGAGGCACTAAATGAACTAAATAGAATGAGAAATATTAAGTAACTAAATAAAAAAACTAAAAACTTGAAAATAAGTAAAACATTTTTTTTAAGTTAAACGGTTTTATTATAAAGAAACATAATAATGATGCTGATAATGTTCTAAATGCTAAAAAATAATTAAGTAGGTATCAGTCATCACACCAATCTCCTCATCAATCTAGAGCACTGATCAGACTAAAATAAAATCGTGGGGAGTAGCGTAACCTGAGTAAATATGTAAATGATCATTCTGCGATGTCGCACAATGATAGTGACAGATTTACTTTTACACACATTTTGCATAAGTTGTCTATTAAGAAGATGCATCCAAAGCATACCTACAATGATATGAGCGGCTGACTGTAGATAATAGAAATTCGACTCGCCCCACGAGATTATTTTAGTCTGATCAATGGTCTAGATTGATGAGAAGAGTGGTGTGAAGGTTGGTACCTGGTACCTACCCAGTTATTTTTTAGCTTTATCTGTATCATTATTATGTTTCTTTACAATAAAACCGTTTAACTTAAAAATTTTGTTTTACTTATTTTATTTCAAGTTGGACCATCATTGAATTCATACATATAGCTTCGCGAAGCATCCTGGCCCCGATTACAAGCAAAAAATTTCAGTGCAAAATTAAAAGTTAATAATTTACTAACTTCATTTAGAGTACCATCCAATAATGGTCTAACCCACTGCTACCTTCTCGGTAACACATTAAAAACGCCACTAAACATTTATACCCTGTCCAAGATTCAAACCCAATACTCTGTGGTCGCAAGCCAAACACCTTAGCACTGCGCCACTAAGCCGATTATTATCCAAATGCACATTTAGGCAGATTACATAGCTGTGGCTATCATGTTTACTCATTGCATGTCGATAATGAATATAATTCAAATCACGAATGTTGTCGTTCATATAATCAATTGATGTACTTATCAAAGATATGAGATTTTTCTATCAGCTTAAATACCAGCGCATCACGATGTAAGTAATAGAAAGTCACGTCTGATGGGGCTACGACAGAAGTTGCATAAATATTAATGAAATCTTTGCATTCTCTCGATAACCTGAATTCTGGTTATGCTAGCAAATTAAAATCCTGAAATGAATTTGTCTAATTTCGTATTTGAAAATTCTCACTACAACACCAGCATCCACACAGTCCCCTAAGGCCATGCAGATCAAACTAGTATCCACACAACCCCCCACGGTCAAGAAGATTCAGTTAAATATGAGAACAAAGGCCTAAAATGAATTTATTTACCTACCTTGTCATAAAAAAATTTTCATTCTAATGGATTACATTTTCATGAAATCTATAATTCTGTTTTTTGGAAATGCTTAGCCTTTGAAACGTTTTTCGCCCTTATTCTGGAGCTCATCAGAAAGACATAAAGGTAAAGATCTATTGTTTTTATCAATGTCAAATACAATGAGCAAAATGCATAATTTTTTTAAACATTACAGATGAATAGATCACTAAAAAACATTATTTTTGTAGTATTTTATTTTTGTTTTATGTCCTAATTAAAGGTTAAAAAAATTATTTACTGCAGCTGTCAATTTAACTGCGTTTAAATGGAGAAGTTTCCGCACTACTTGTGTGTGACGTCATCGGGCACATCGCACCGACGGAAAACTTATTGTGATTGCGAATGTGTACACATTATTTATGTTGTGTTATGGAAAATACAAAGAAAAGTAGCTATAAATTTTGTATTGTGCCCAAATGTACAAATACTACAATAAAAACTCCAGAAAAGTAATTTTTTAATGTGCCTAGACGCGATAAAGTTAGAAAGAAATGGTGCAGAGCTATGAGACGAGACGACCGAAATGCAGAATTATCGTCATCCTCAAGATTATATTGCTGCCAGGATCATTTTGATGTAAATTTACCCATTAAAACTAATTATTTTATAATAATATTATGAAAATATGTACCTAACCCTAATATTATTATGATAATTTGTTTACATATCATGGTGAATTTGGTCACTTTCCTATTTATAGGAATACAAAATAAGAAATACTAACTTCTGTTAATAGGAACCTTGAATTAAAATGTATAAATGTATAAGAACGGTGGGAATAATGTAACTTCTCGACGTTCTACATATTATCGAGTTATATATTTATATATACCTATGTATGTCAACAGTTATTTTTACTATTAATGTACCTACCTACCTAAAAGTACGTACTTAGTAAGTGACGGGAGGTATTTATTATATAAAAAAGTAAAGCATTCTAAGATGAAAAATATTAATTAATATAACATTAAAACATAGCCTTGTTTACCTATTTTGAGGTTAGGTACATAAATAATTTGTTATATTTAACTACAGTAAAAGGATAAAAATGGGCACAATTGAATTAATGTTTAGAATAATGAATGACACATACCTTGTTGCTTTAGTACCTCCAATTTCTGCACTAATAAAATCAGTATTAGTAGCAAAAAAGTTTGTCATCATAAACACATCAACAACGGGCAAATTGTCACTCTGGCCCCGTAAAAACCCACTGTCCGTCAATTTTACCACTTAATAATTAAAATAAATAAATAAATGAATGATTTCTTTTATGAAAATATCAATACACATTTATAAAACACAAAACAATTTACGATTTAACCCCTTGGCAGATAGACGACCATTAGACATTATGCCAAATGACGTCAGACCAATAGCGTAGTGTTTTCAGTCACGTGGATATGTTCCCATAAAATTTTGAATTTCAAAGTCGTTTATTTAGGCTACACATTTTTTTTATACCTTTTCTTCATTACTTTGACAACTTATATAACATATATAACGAAAAAATAATAAATTGTTGCATTTCTAAAATTCATGCATGTTGCTCATTATTTCATACTTATTCGTAGAAATAATCTTGGTTTTGCATGAAACATCTTTATCAGTGGCTTTATGTCTATCACGGTGAAATATTTTAAAGTCCACCTGTGGCGTCCGTCGTTATGAAGAAAAATGTACCTAATTTTCCAAAAAAAGATATTAGGCAAAGTTTTAACTGTAAAAAAATTTCATAATCTTATTCGTTGTTAACAAAAACTCACTGAAACCGAATTTTAATAACATAGTGGTACTTGGTGGTCACATAATAGGAAAACAAATTTTCCCTTGAGTGGAAACTTCGAAGCACATTTTTGCCTAAACCGTTTGTTGTACATAAAAAATGGAAGAGATAATTTTCTTGCGGAATTTCATTATCTTTCATCTTCATAATAACCCTCAATTGGCCTCCAAGCCAGAGAAAGCGCGATATTCGCAAAAAAACAGTTTTTGTGAACTTTGACCATGAATAATTTTTTATGCTATAGTGATCTCGTTCTCGAGTTTTAATATTTTCATGAAAACATCAAAATAAATTGATTAACGGAAAAAAAATGATGGATATATTTTGTTAGATCGGAAGCTAAATTTTTGTCCAAAGTGACTGGAGTAATCTTCGTTTGCCTCTATTACAGACAGCGAATAACTGAGAATTGAGTTGCAATGACGCGATTTATTGCGACCTGAACGCTGGTATGACTATCTATACAAGAAACAATCAATGGTGAGCGTCTTTGTCGTGGCGACCCGAAAATGCGGCCCAGAAAGTTTTTAAAATAGGTCGCTGTCGCGGGTCACAACTATGGCCATCTACATAAGAATCCATGTAACACATCTTTGCGACCTGCTCGCAGCATTCGTGTCGCAGCTACCAGGTCACAAGCTCGGCCGTAGACGTAGTGTTTTTTACTGTGTTGTCTTAAGTTTCCTGCAATTATGTAAATTATTGTGTAAATAGTTTGTGGGTGCTTTAGTTTTATTGTTTGGAAAGAAACTAATCTCAAAATGCCTGGCAAAAGACTGAATGCAGTAGCCAGACATATGGTGGTGAAATTAGTTGATTAGTTGTCTGTTATACCTCTTCGACATGAATGCACCCCTCAAAACCATCACCTCTTCTTCCAAAAGACTAGAGCCCTGGTTCACTGATAACCTTAGGATTATGAGGAAACTGAAGGTAAAGTCACAGCAAAGATACAAAAAATTCAAACTACCACAACATCGACGTTACTATTGTCAGTTAAAACATTTATATAACGACTCCCTAAAATCCGAAAAAGGGCTTATTTCAAGCATAACATTGACATTTGATTGATTGATTGATTTGCCAGCGTAAGGTGGGCATTGCTGCCAATTCCGGTGCAGGGAGATTTGTTCCACCACGCAGCCCGATCGCCCACCAATCATCCCACCGTGTGCCAGAACAAACCCCCAGTGCTTTTATATACCGCCGGACCAGCTGCATACGCTGGATTGGACATTGGACATGCTTGTTGTCAGCAGCGAGAGCCGCATGACGCATGGGGTAGGAGTATAGGATGGACCGTGTAGGTGTTTGTGAGATGTTTCTTCTTGTTTTCCTTCTGTCTTCATCGGATGGAAAGTGTAGGCGCTTGTGAGATGCTTCTTTTAGGTTTTCGTGCTTCTTTTTACTTTCAGGTTTTTGTGATATGCTTCTTCTTAGTTTCTGTCTGTGATCATCTTCTCTCCTATTCTACTTCTGAGTTTTCTGTTTCTTCTGTTTCTGAGTCTGGCAGTGTGTATATCCTTGATATTTCTTTATTGTATTCCATTTTTTGTTGTGCAAACTTTTCCCAGTGTGTATAATCCTTTCCCAGCTTATTCATAATTCTCTCGATTGTTGTAATCCATGTGTAGCATGGCCTCCCTATTTTCAGTTTGTTGCTGTTCATTCGCAGCGCTTTCTTCAGTAGGTGTGTCGTGTCCCGTCTTTGGCCATGTCTCCAGTATTTCATTGCGTATGATTCTATTCTTTTGATTATTGTTCTTCCCTCTAGTAATGTTGACGTTTTCTGTCGTTTTTATGGTTTTCCTGTTTTTGCTAGCAGTTGGATAATGTCCCTTTCAGCTCTTCTCAGGCTTCTTCGGTTGGCCTTTATCGTTGCTGCGTTTTTGACTCCATAGAAAAATAATAAACAGCTATGGGATAATTTGAAATCTTGGGATATTGTCAATAAAGGTAAAATTACATTCTCTAACGACCCTAATTTTAATATTGATGCCAATACTGTTAATGACTTTTTTCCTGATTCTGTCCCAAATAGTACTAGCGACCCTGACTATACCTGGCATTTTAAATCATCCACATTCAGGGAAAATTCTCTTTTTGAGTTTAGCTTTATTGGTACCGACATTGTTAAAAATCTAATTCTATAACAGAAGCCCTGTACGACTGGCTCCGACGGATTCTCAGGTAAAATGTAGCAACTGTCTCTCGAGTGGGTCAGAGATTCATAAACTCATATTATTAACTATTCCTTTGAAACTGGTAGTGTTCCAGAGCAATGGAAAATAAGCCTTGTAAAGCCAATTCCTAAATGCAAAAATCTCCAAAGCCCTGAGCAACTTACGTCCTATGGGTCTACTACCTGTTCCCCTAAAAATTGCAGAAGGCGCCCATCACCTTCAACTAACTGACTATCTAAATAACAATGATATCATCCCCGATATACAGTCTGGATTTAGAAAGGGATTTGGTACATCAACGAACTTATGTTCCGTAGTAGACGACATTTTCTGCTCTTCTGACAAATCTATGGTTACAGTTCAGTTCAGTTCAGTTTTATTTAGTTTCATTTGACATATTATTACAGAAAAAATATGTATAAAACAGGTCAAAGGGGTAAGCAATATAAACTAGACACATGGCACTTACAAATTGTAGAGATAAAAAGATAAAATTCTACACTAATAGTTATAAAGATAAAACTTAAAAATAATTACAATTATTAAAAATCAAGAAATTCTTGGATTGAATATGGTTCTATATCACAGACATATTGGAAAACTTGTCCTCTGAAATCTTTTTGAAGAATTTTGTTTTTGAGAAAATCAGGCAGTACATTAAACATTACATGTTTAAGACTCCTAGACATGTCAAAAGGGTTTGACAATATAGACTCGGAATGTTTATTAGCAAAACTCCAACACTATGGTGTGACTGGTAAGACACTGGAGTGGTGTAAGAATTAGTTACGGGGCCGCTCTCAGTATGTCTGTATAAACTCATCTAACAAAATTGATACCTCGGAAAGAAGAGTAATAAGATCGGGTGTACCCCAGGGTCCTATCCTGGGCCCTGTATTCTTCGTCGATAGATGGTGAAATAATCCCTCGTGTCACTATTATACAGAACCTGGGACTTGTCATAAGTAATAATTTGAAATTTACTAACCACGTCAGTTATGTATGTCAAAAAGTTTACATTAACTTAAAAGGTTTTCCCCATATAGAAACCTACTAGATCCAAAAACAAAAATAATGTTACAGATGCCTTGGTCCTATCTCACTTTGCCGATGTAGTATACGTGCCACGTCTTAGTCAAGAAGATAAATAAATGTAAAATCATACTATTAGATTCCTAACTGATGTTCCAAGATGTCATCATACAACTCCCTTTTAAAAAAATTTACAAATACTTTAAACTTGAGGATCGCCGTTTACTTCACACGGTAATATTTGTTAATAATATTATACTAAGACTTTATAAATCCCCTAAATGCTTATTTGCTAAAATAGAAAGTGATGACAACATACATCACAGAAAGAGTCCCACCAGAAAACTACAACATCGAGGAAGCCGATTATTTTGAGATACTAAATCAGGGAAAAAGCACCGCTCCAGGACATGACATGATAACAAAAAACATCTTAAAACAACTAGATCTCCAAATACATTTACACATTATAAAAATATACAAATATTGCCTTATAAATCATTATATCCCTGAAGAATGGAAAATTGGAACCATCGTCACAATACCAAAACCTAACTTGGATCATACTAAAGCAACTAGCTTTCGACCTATAACGCTCCTACCAGTCATCGGTAAGAATTTTGAAAAATTATTAAAAAAAAAAATAGAAGAAAGTGTAGAACATCGTATTCCCAGATACCAATTCGGATTTAAACATAAATGTTCCACGCTACACCCACTTGTTACCCTAATTAATAATATTGAAACCACCAAACTGAACGGAGGAAAAACTGCAGCTCTATTCATTGACATAGAAAAAGCATTCGACAGCATTTGGCACACAGGCATAATTTACAAACTTTACAAACTGGGTTGTCCGAAGTATCTTATATTATTAATAGACTGTTTTTTGAAAAATCGACATCTAAAAGTAAAAATTTCAAGTTCATTCTCGTATGAGTTCACACCAGTACAGGGTCTCCCTCAAGGTTCACCACTTTCTCCGTTGCTATACAACATTTTCTGTGCAGATATCTATTACCACCCCTACAACGATGAGCAACATTTTTCACACAGTGCTTATATACTCCAGTTTGCCGATGATACGACTTTAATATCTCACAACACTTCTATCGTGACAGCAACACAAAGTTTGTTAAATAATAATAATAATAATAATAATAATAATAATAATAATCTTTATTAATCACGTTGGCTGTCTCATAAGAACAGATGTGAAAGTCAATTAAATACAGTGTCAATAATTTACACAAAATAGACAAATAAGTAAAAAAAAAACATTTAAATAAGTACACAAAAAACAATAGAGCAAGTTAAAATATATATATATATATAAAGTTAAGTAAATTCATTAATATTATACACACACTTTTGAATTAAGTATTGTTTCAGTAGTCTTTTAAAACAATTAAAATTACTGGCATTTAGAATGTGTATTGGCAATCTGTTATATATTTTGATGCCTGAAAGATATGGTGATCGTTCATATAGAGACAAATTATGGATAGGTATAGTTAAAGAAGATCCATGTCTGGTAGTGTAGGTGTGAAAACTACCATTATTTTTAAAACAATGTAAGTTTTTTCTTACATATTTAGATATATTGTATATATAGATTGATGGAAAACTTAAAATCTTATTGTTTATGAAATATGGTCGACATGACTCGATGGTTTTTAAATTAAATATGAGTCTAATGGCCCTTTTTTGTTGAATAAAGATTCTACTAGCTGCAGGTGCTCTACCCCACACTATAATGTTATATGATAGATGCGGATACACCATAGCATAATAAACATTGAGTAGATACTCCCTAGGCAGGTTCTGCCTTAGTGATGCAATGGCAAACAGTGAGCTATTGAGCTTTTTTGCAACATGATCAACCTGATCCTCCCATGTGAGACATGAGTCCACGAAAGTTCCAAGAAATTTGACAGACCTAGAAAATTTAATATTTGTGTCAACTAGAATATAATCGGGAGTAATTGTTTTTCGAGCAGAGAAATATATACAATCGGTCTTTGCAATATTTAAGATCAGAGAGTTTTGTGAACACCATAATTCGAAACTATGTGTCACCTCCTTTAAGAGGACCTGTAGTTCCACAAGGTCAGGTGCTGAAACCATAATAGAAGTATCATCTGCATACATGGTAATTTTCCCTTTTATATGCAGGGGAAGTTCGTTTACATATAACGAAAATAGTAGTGGCCCCAGCACAGAACCTTGTGGGACTCCTAGATTGATAGAGTGATCATTTGAAGTGGAGTTTTGTATTTTAACTCTTATTTGCCTATCAGAAAGGTAAGATTTAATCCAATTTAGGATGGTACCCCTAAAACCAATTCGGAATAGTTTTTCATTTAGGAATTCAATATCAACTGTGTCAAAGGCACGACTAAGATCAAAAAATAATCCTATGACATGATGGCCCTTATCTAGTTCATCGTAGATATATTGCAGAAACTGATTAGTAGCGGTTTCAGTAGAACGATTTTCACGAAAGCCATGTTGTGAGTTACTAATTATCGAGTATTTTACTAAGAACTTACTAATTTTGAGGTACACAGCCTTTTCAATTATTTTGGAGAATATGCTGAGAATAGATATAGGTCTATAATTATCCTTCTCAAACTCATTGCCCTTTTTAAATATCGGCACCACCAATGCTATCTTCAGAACGGATGGAAAAGTTCCAGTTTGCAGGGATAAATTTGCTAGGTAAGCCAATGGCTCTGCTATTATATCCTTAACCGATCGTATAACTTTTAATGACACTCCATCTATGCCTGAAGAATTGGTTTGCCTAAGGTTATTCACAATGTCTATTATATCAGTTGGCAATATAGAATCATAGAAAAAGCTATCTGGTAACATTTTACTATGTGTGCACTCTTGAGAGATTCCATCTGGAAAATGTTCAGCTAGCTTAGATGATGCTATAGTAGCAAAATATGACGCAAAAGATTCAGCAATTTGTTTATTATCGCATAAAATTGATTAATCACACCACAGATTGGTTCAATAAATGGAGATTAAAACCAAATCCATCTAAGTCTCAATTCATCATCTTCAATCATAACCCTGGTCCGAATTCTCCAACACTTAATATGTATAATCATTTGCTTTACCCTAAAAAATTCACCAAATATCTAGGAATAACCATCGATCATAAAATCAACTTTAATAGCCACATGGCACAAGTTAAAAAAAACACAATCTCACGATCAAAACACTTTAGATGTCTTGTGCATACAAAAGGAGGGATTGACATTCAAACTGCTAGTAAAATATATAAGACCATATGCAGACCCATGATAGAATATGGTCATGTACTTTTTCAAAACTGTAAACAACCAGCCTTACAAAAGCTTAGCATAGCAGAAACAAGTGCCCTTCGTTTGATAACCAAAATCCGTCACCCCAATAATCCCCTACACAATCCTCCTAACCAACTTCTTTACCAACTGACAAATATCCAACCAATAAAAGATAGACTCATCACACTATCCACAAGATTCTCCCAGAATGAACACAATAAGGAGTTAATCGAGAGTTTATGTGCCAGAAGACAACCAAATGGCAGGACAAGATGGAGACACCCCTTAAGAACATTATGGGAAATAATAAATTCAAATTAAATTGTTCTTTTTTTTTTTTTTTTTTTATCATACCTTAAATCATGTTAATTGTTTACATTAATGTATTATATATATAGGCTGAAGGACCCCGGTCAATGGCCTGTTGAATTGTACTAATTCAATAAAGCACTTTTATTATTATTATTTAGAAAGTGATGTTCATGAAAGAGAATTAAGACAAACTGACGTATCTCTCTCAATCCCTCAACAACAGTGCTGCATTCCGCAAATCATTTACTTTTCTCTGGCGTCTTAGAGCTATAATAACCTACCAGTTCAGCTTTGCAGAATTAATCCCGCTAAATTGAAACCTATTCTAAAGTCCCTACTCCTAAATGAGGAACTTTCCTAAATCACCAATTGTTTTAATGATTGCAGACCCATTACGGGTGCTGCGCTCTATTTTAATCTTATTTCATGTATGTTTTGTAATAATTTAATCTAATTTATTTACCTTTTTTCTTTTAGGGTTAGGTTTAATATCACTATATCTATATCTAATTCTTTTGTGCAAATGTATTTGACATTTTGAAATAAACTATTATTCTATTTTTAGTGCCTTCTTAGTGCCGCTCTGTTATTGCTAAAGAAACCTGACCTTGACACTATTCACAAGTGATGCTTCAAAAACTGCCTTGATCATTTAGAGACAAGAAATGAGGAATTTTAAAGGTATTCATCAAACTTAAAATATAAAAATTAAACAAATATATAGACTCACCTCATCTTTAAGGATGGCCTTATTAGACCAACTTTGATTCGGATAATGATTATGAAAGATCGGGGTAAATGCAGGCCTAGAGGATTTAATGGCCGAAGCCTCAGCCATGATAGCACCAGTGAAGTCCTTGGCTTGGTAGCGTTTCTCAAATACCTCCACAGTGAGATGAACGTACTCCCTTTTGATTTTCTCACGCCTCTTTACCAGCTCCAGCAATGTCACAGCTCTGTAAAGATCCCGCCTAAGTTTCAACATTTTCTCGTAAGATGCCTCGTCGTTCTTCCGATTTTTCCTAGTTTGCATCTTCTCTGTCCTTCGACGGAATGCCAAGTAGGGATTGTTGGCCGCCGTACCAACCCGGTGTTCTGTTTTCACTGTTAGAATTAACGGATGTTGCTAAAAAAAAGCAATTAATTTTAAATATCTGGTAAACAATAGGCCTTTTAACATTTTTCTTATATTACATATTTTCAAAGAACTCGACCAGTACAGCAGCTATAACTGATGTACAGAAAAAATTATTAAAGTCGGCAAGTTTAAAAATGTTCGGATAACCAAGAAGTCGAGGTGTGACGTGAACCACCCAGACACACAGCCAGTAATTCAGTCATATTAGGTTAAAAAATGCTTAATCTGAATAATTTATACCAAACCGAATTTGTGTATGAAGTATGTTTTCCACATTTTAAATAAAATAAAAGATTATAATGATTTCTAACGGCTCCCCATGTTGCACAGGTCTCGGCCGCAAAGTACCGGTTTCTCTACCACGCTGAACTACATGTAAAAAGGCCTCACGTCTCGGACGATATCTTTGAAGAAACATTAGTGTATAAAGGCTAGCAGTCGCCACTAAATTTTGTCTTACTTCACCGTATGTCAGTATCATATACATATATTCTTTGTTAGAAGATTATCCGCCACGATTTTTAATTTATTCGTGGAAATAACTCTCGAATACAAATCACAACAACTGCTGAGAAATAACCAACAATAGCAAATATGTGTACTGTTGTGACTTATTCATGGCTTAGATTCTATGACCAGTTACGGAGCTGATTTTTTTTTTTTTTGAGGCTATTGGTATGTTATCTTTATATATTACAATGAAGAAAATGTGGAAAACTGCTGTATCACTAAATGGCCATGTTCTACTTACAGTTTTCAGACGTTTGTTCAACCAATAATCGAATACTGCTATGATGAGATCATCGTCCTCTTTAAGCAACGCTTTGGCCTCGTTTAAAGTAACGACAGTCTGTCCACTGCTCTTTTCTAGGCGGTCCATCATCTCCTCAAACTTAAGGGGACTCAGGTCCAGTTTTTGAGTCTGTGACTGAAGCCACCGTTCGTCTTCGGAGTCCATGTCATAGTCAGGAATATCCTGCTCCATTGTGAATGCTGCAAATAGTATTTTAACTCTACAATTGTTGAAAAAAGAAATAGTACACCGATTAGTGGCTTTAGTGCGGTAGTTGTGGTTTTTCACAAAATATACAAACAAAAATGAATGTTACTTTGACTGCGTAAACCATGATACTTTACTTATGAAAGTTGAGAGTTATGGGTTATGTGGTCAATGTAATAAGATTTTACGATCCTAGGTATCTGATGAACAGAAAGCAATTCATGAAATATATTGGCAAAAGATTGTAAGTTAATATTGGAGTTCCTCAAGGCAGTGTTTTTGGCCCGCTCCTATTCTTATGATATAATAATGATGAAAACTTTATTTACACTTTTCATTGTGCTTTTGCTGACGATATGTCTCTTATCTTGCAATCAAGACGCTAATATAATGTCTGAACTTCTGCAGGATAATCTGATTTCTTTTTTAATTATTTCAAGCAGTGATAAATCAAGAAAAAACGTTTTTGATGCAGTTTCATGCTGTTGGCGCCAACTATATATCTAGCCCACTTATATACTATACTTCAGCATGAAATAATTGAACAAGTAAACTGGAAATCTCACATAGATTATGTATGTAAAAAGTGTGCAACTATTTGTTTTGTTAAAGATTATCCCAAATTACAAGTAAAATTGTTGAAAAAACATTTTATTATTCAAATGTTGAATCATCAATTAGATATGGAGTGATTTGCTGAGATCATGCAAGCACAGCTAGTGGTGCATTTGCTGCAAAAGAGAGCCTTAATCGGCTTAAGAGTTCTTGAGATATTACGTCGATATGTCAAGAACTATTAAGCCTATTAACATGAAATTTGGCACATATATCGAGAACACAACTGTCTTTCTCATACGAAAAATATAATACATGCAAAACTTTTGGAAGGCGTCTCACTTCAAGGGGCACCAAAGCTACAATTTTCATTATAATCACATACAAATTTGAATGTAGTCGCTTTAATGTATAATAAATGTATCTCCAAAGTTTGAAAATGATTTGTCTAATAGGTTTCCCAATAAAAATTCCTAAAAAACGCGATTTATCGGCTCATTTAATTTAACACAAGTTTTCATGTAAATTCAATTTTTGTCTTCCTTTTTTAAAATCTTCCATTTATTTCTTGACAATGAATTTTTTGTTTGTAGAATTACGTGTTTGTTTCGAAGGAAACAATGCAATATTTTCATTTAATAAATCTAAAATGGCAAAATACGTTAAATAACACATTAAGAGACTATAAACATACTTTATAATAGTAACAATGAGGTTTAGGGGACACTTCATTATTATTATTATTATTACGAATGTTTTCAAACATTTCTGTTACTTTATATCATCAATTCTTGTTTCAAAAAGTTTATAAGGAAGTTATATACGAGCAAAAGTTGCATTTCTATTACTTCCGAGATATACAAGGTTACAAGTGGTATTTAAGTTCTTTAAGTGGTAATCGAAAAGTTTTTATCAACAATTCACGTTACTAAAGTTTTTATATATAATAATAGTGATATTCAGAGTAAATTTACAAAATAAAAATTATTCTTTGGGTTAAATCCACATTAACTGAATTCCGAAATATTCGTTATACCTTGATGTAACTTCTAGAAACACCCTATATATATATATTGAAATATGGGATACTATTTTTTCAGGTGCGTAACTGAGACAAAAAAAAATATGTTAAAAACTGAAAACTCTGAAGGAGCTGTAAGTTTTTCTGGAAGCATTTTCTTATATGTGCTTATTTCAACTGGTTAACTTATTTTTGTCGAGCTTATGCTCTTTTTGGCCACATTTGATTACATTTTTGTTAGCTTAGAAATGTAGCACTCTTTCTCATAATTCAATTGGTCATCTGCTATCTTTTTACATACACAAACCATCAGCAATTGAAATTCCAAGATGTACATAATTGTTATTTGCCCATGTTATACAAAATAAAATTCAAAATGTACCTATACTAAATACGTTAAGGGGATAATGATCTGAACTGTCTAGAGTATCAAGTGGTATATATAAGAGTAATACTGATTTGATAAGCCTTTCCAAAACTTATTTTGAACTACATCCACTCCAAATTCAAATGCAATATAATTCGTTGTACACGTTGATCACATGCCTTTATTACTATCCCCCTTTTACAGACTTAGTATAGCTACGCATACAGTTAACATTTGTCCTAATATTGTATAGAATTTACTCATCACAATCTACCTATGTGGCTTTAACTCAGAGCCAATAATGTAGTTTTCATAATTAATACTTAATTAACGGATTCAGCAGCCTAAATACTAACTTTTCATTATATATGAAACATCCCTATCAAGTTTCTCAAACTTAAAGATGTACTGTTCAAACTTCTCCAAAAGTTTACCAGTACTTAGGGATGATATGGCACTTTAAAAAATGTTTAAGTCAAAAAACGATAGTACACACAGTATTTCTCATAACTGATATTTTTTTGTTAAAAAAATTTGTTATAATAAATTTAAAACGGATATAAGTAAATTGAAATTAAATATCTGCTTTGTAAAAAGTTGAATGGCATCATAACTTAGGAATGTGTCCAGTCAGCTCATGTTTATTTGTCGATTATTGGTAGTTCTAACCTCAAAAATGATTTAGGATGTCAAAAAAAGATGACAATCGTATTTTTAGGTTAGGTTACATAAACAATTTCAAAATCCAACCAACCACCCCAGATGTAAACAATCTGTCATTTATATAAGATGTAAGTATGTCAAAATCAATACGGTGGTGTTTCAAATTCGTTAATATGTCGAATTTTAAGTAATTAAATAATATGAATGTATTTAGACGTTTTATTGTCTATTAACGTAACATTTGAGTTAAACTTTTATACAGATATAGAAAATTTCCTTAAAAATAGTGCAATACTTTGATGATTCTTTCATAACCATTTTGCTACCACCCGTCACCTTTTAGAAGCTCTTCGTATGCGATACGAGAAATCATGAATAACCCAAAAGAATGCCGAGAAACACGAGACAACTTAAGACACACCAACGATTCCAGTAATAAAATAAAAAATCTTGATGTATATCCTTGATTCAGACAACTTTTTACTCTGTAATATTGATGGACTCAAAGAACTGATAATTTCAAAACATTAATTCTAGAATCTACTAATAGAATAGTAATTGTACTACTATCCCGTAAACTGGAAAATACATATTGACCATTTGTGCAGAAAGTTCTCTTCAACATGTATTGCCTTACTTAGACTAAGAAAACTTACTAGCGCACCAGTTGTCCTTTCCTATTACTGTGTTCAATTTTACTCACGGGTGAAATACGGAATCTCATTCTGGGGCTCATACCATTTCTTAGAAAGAATATTTAAAACACAAAAAATGCCAGTGAGAAATAAAAAAGGGATCAATAAGACTGTATCTTGCAGAAATGTTTTTAGGGAACTGAATATTCTAACAATACCAAGCATATTTTATTCATGAAATTCTCATATTTGTTAAGCATAATTTACATGAGTTTTTATGTAATAATTATAACCATGCCTATGAAACTAGAAGGAAAAACGACTTATCAATACCTGTACATACACTATCTGTTTTCGGAAAAAGTCCACGATATATGGGTATCAAACTGTACAAGCTGCCGCAAACAGTAAAAGAATTAAATAATATAACATCTTTTAAAAAGAAAATTACTTTTGAATAGTGTTATTATAACATAAGAGAATATTTTGAAACACAGTTTTGAGATATGATTATTATATATGTTCAGCAATAGTCGTAAAAACTGTGACCTGACTGTCTATAATTATTGTCCTTGTTTATACTTGTGTACCTTTATTTCATTTTAGTACTTTAGTATTTGTGCATTAATTCGCTGTAAGTAATCGTTGGACGAGTCCAATACAATATGTTGTAGTGTGGTCTATGGACAATAAAGTTGATTATTATTATTATTATTATCTTTTGCTATATCTACGAAACAGAAAGTGAAAACTCCTTAGGTACCTCCACTTCATTTTCATTGGAATGTTTACATAGCAAATTGAAAAATCATCCTACAATTATTAAATAAACTGAGTTCATGTATATTTGAATTAAAATATGAAAGTGTACACATTCCTGCCTCATTCACGTTTGAATGTGAGTGAAAATGGCAAATGTTTCAGATTATGATCCTGCTAAAAATGTGCGCTATCTCAGAATGAAAAGGTAATCATATTACACGTATATAATGCCCTGAAATACCATTATTAACGACATTGTTGAATTCTATTCCAAGATGAGAGATTGGAAAGTCGTTATCAACACAAAATTTGGTTAAATGAGATATACTGTGACAAAAGTATGGCAAAACAAGCTAACCATTACACTCTTTACAGTTAAATAATCGAGTGACGGCCTTGTCTAACTGCGAGATGAATGAAAGCCGCCAAAGCTTGGTCCATAATCTTATCGTATTTGTGACAAATTTACGGCTGTTAGTTGATAAACATTAGAGGCCTATTGCCTAATAATCGATTTTATTAAAAAACAATAGGGTTCTTCCTCTAGCTAACACTAACTTACTGTCCTTTCACACAATCTGACTTTTTTGTTCTTTAAGTTATCGTGTTTACAAGAAACATGACAAACAGATAGACAGACAGACAGACAGACTAACATACATACAGACAGACAGACGGACATTTTGAAAGTTGTTCAGAATTCGATCACCAACATAGTGGCAACATTTTTTCTCTACGAGTAATATTACCGGTTTTAGAAATCTGCCGATCGAATGCAATATACTATTCGTTTTGTATTTACAAAGAGTATAAGAATGTGAAAAGTTATCGGCACACATTTTTAGATGGACTGTCATCTGGGGGGTCAAGGCAGATGATTAATAGTCACGCATATTGACAGTGCAATGGTTTTGTGGTCCACAAATTGTGGACAACAGTTTATTCTCATTTGAACCTAAAAATACAGGTGACTATCATGAAGATATGATTACAGATGTTTTCCAAGAGTATTTTACACAAATGTTGAATCTTATTCCTCCGGGGTCTGTGATTGTAATGGATAATGCTAGTTACCACTCCAGAGAGTTTGAACAGATCCCTAAAACCTCCTGGCGGAAAGCTGACATAATTCAATTTGCTTTTCAAATGGATGTGGTAAAAGAGGAACTTTTGGCGACTGTCAATCTTAATAAAGGGCCCGAAAAAAATGTTGTTGCCATCCTACCACTGTGAACTTAACCTCATCAAATCAGTATGGGCTCAGGTAAAAGGTGAAGTAGCCCGAACTAATTAAATGACATCAAAGTTCCATTGACCAATTCCTTGGAGAAAGTAACTGCAAGATAAGTAGCAAAGTTGTATAAATCACATACTAAAAGATGCGAAACTCGACAATTGTATTGACATCATTATAGAACCTATAATTATTGACGTAGAGCTGCAGATAGTTCAAAATATTCAGAGGAGTAATTTTAGAACACTGGTATTTGGTGTATTTATACAAAACTACACTGTATTTTATATATTTTATTATTACAGATAATCTGATTCTATTCTTCACGTCACTGTTTAAATAATTTATTAATTTAAAATGTGATTTGGCAATCTACATGCCAACATTGAAGTTAACGTACAAATAAATTATTAAACATATATTTCTGGTCTTCTGTTAATAAAAAATAACTCATTATCATCATAAATTAATACAGTACTCGATAACGGTGTCAAACACAGCACCAAAAAGTCGCTAACATTTTCATAAATGAAGTAGTCCTTATTTGCAGACTAAGAACTTTCCAAATAGATCTATTTTTATATGAAATAAACGTGTGTTGTTTGATTTATCTAAATATTTCCATAATAATAATTAATAATTTGATTAAAATACAAAAAACCCCCTAAACCCGATTATGATGTTTGAACTTGCAGATAACTGGTTATGAGAGAAGTCAATCAGAGAAATTGCAGCGGCAAAGACAAGGACAGATCACCAGAGATTGAACCGAAGCAGAAATAAATCTAGTAAGGGTATTTCGAACAAACTCTAAAAGTACAGCTCATCAATATAATATAATATATAATAGAAAGAAATTCTTCATTCTTTCATTTCCAAATAGACTTTAAAAGCCTTTAGTATCACACATCTAATACACGTGTGTGCAAAGAATTCGTTATGTACGGCATAAGACAAAGTATTGCGAGATGCATTGCAGGTTGACAGATTTTTAAAAAGTGTTTACTTTTAAGTAACATTAGGAGTGAAGAAAACATTTGACTTTGAGTTTGTTTATATTACTCCCAGATACTGAACAAGAGGTATCAGAAAAATATCTGTGTGTGTGTGTGTGTATGTGTATCTATGAATCACCATTGCTTAGCCTAGTGCTGAAACCAATTGCCCAATCCAGCTGAAATTCGATATCTAAAGTTACCTATCAAAATAATTTTTCATTTACCTAAGTAAAATGCGGTACGGTCATATCACTTATTTTATACACTCAAGGACCAATTTTATCTACTAATTTGAATTTTGTAATGTTCACTTTTTTTGGTAGAATTAGGTAATAGTTCTTTGCAATTCGATATGAGGCAGCACATAATTACTCAATAACATATGTCGGAAATATTTGAAATTAAACAATGAAAATTAATATTTCGACTCCTATGAAAATCTCTCTAAAAATCCATTTAAATAAATATGAATGAAACATTTTAGTGAGGTCCAGATACTAGTTCATTATGAAAAGCTATTCACCAGACGGGTTTTTCTATCCCTTAAAGTTTCAGTGCAAGTACAGTTAGGGGCGCAGAAGTAAAAAACAAATCAAATTAAATGTAATTTCGCAAGAAATAAAAATTATAAATTCGATTCACTCTAGGCCCACTGGTGTCCTGCACCGATTGCATCTACGTTACATGCATGCCCTGTTATTTATGTTTTTTCTAGCATCTAATATTGTTAGCGTAGTACTAGCCAATTGATTGCATGTTTCAACTTCAATAACGTTAAATTGATATTTACGTTCATACGAATTAGATTATAAACATAGAGCATAAAGATAGTTATCCAGTTTCTGGTAATTTATGATCCTATTAATATCACATGTTCTAGTTTCTTAACGATAACTTTTTGATCTAGGTACACGTGAACTTTCCTGCTATTATTGAATTTTTATAATTTGTGATTTTATATATGACCCCTATAATGTTCTCCCAAAAATAAACTCATAACTTAAAAAACTTGTTTACATTTTCACAAACCTTACATTATTCTTTCTAAAAGTATACTAACAGATGGCGTAAGCAAGTATGTTTACAAAATATCCTTTAATATAACCTATGAAAATTTATTCGACTCATTAGTTCAGAAAGCCATTCAAATTTGTAGTACAAATAACATAATCTCATCTACTTTTAGTTTTATTTATTTCTAACCTGTTTTAATTCCTTCCAAAATGCCAGACCCTCTGGGTCGAATGTATTTCTGTACCATATTTTTTCTAAGTTTGTGTTTATATAAATATTGTTTATTTTATAATAGCCCTCTGCACTGATGTAGGTATCTAGACTTAGCAGATATGACTAAGAGTCCTTAGACAGAAACATGTTAGACATTAAAGTTTGTTTTCAAATCTAGGCTGCTGTACAAAAAGTGTTTTGTTTTTATTTTTTCTTTCACATTATGAAGCAGTTTGTGATGAAGAAATTCAGCATTTTAAAAGTTCTTACGTTGCATGTGAATGAGTTGTCGGGGTTGCTTGTAATTTGCAGGATAAACCTTGTCGTAGAACTCCCTGCTTGGCATGTCTGAAACTTCTGGAGTTGGAATGATGAGCCCGGCACATATTGCTCTTTGAAGATGATGCTCCTGTTAATCCATTTATTTTAAGTAGTACTTATTAAGGTAGGAATTATATTTAAAATATTTGTTACTAATAATAAGAAAATTCTGTTATTTCTACCAACTACAAGAAAAAGGCGGTGACAGCTCATGAACAAATTGTAAATAGGCATAAATTTAAAAGTTAGTCATAAATTCTCTTTGTTTTTGAGGGACATGTTGAAAAAAAGGCCAAATTAAATAAAAAATGCTATTTTGCCGGTTGCGCATGGGAGCGCGAATCATATCAACATGGCTGCCTACTATGTTAACAATTGCCTGGTGTCAATTTCGGAGAAAACTTACACATTCTTCCTCTTTTTGCATTCCCGATGGCATTTGAGGAACTGCCCGGTTAATCGCTGAATAATCAGGAAGATCCGGTAGTTCCTCAGCCAAGTAAATAGGCATGGGCTTGCTAGCATCCAGGGCCCTCGCCCTAAATGAAAGCTTGGACATATTTGTTGACAGCACAAAACACACGACAAGGCCAACATAAAATCTCCTAAAAACGAGCTTCCCGCCACTCGGACCGTCCGAGACGGGCACTAAACAAATCTCCGTTTTCTTTAGTACGTTCCCATTGTTTTTATTTACACGCACTCAGTCACAAATACGATAAAACAACTTTGAAACTTTCCATGTTGAGCGTGTTGTGCAGAAAGCCATCATGGCGGCTCTGCCATGGAGCCATGAAATTTACTAGGAGCATGCAGTGCGCGGGAACCGTTTACGCACGGTCCGGAGGGGTGGTTCATTCATGCCGAACTCCATTTAAATCCCCAAATCGGCTGAACAATTAAAAATTTTCACAAACACCAATAAAACAAACACAATGTTGACATTTAATTGTATTAAAAATGACACGCGGTGTTGATAACAGTAAAATATGTGCTTTAAAGGTGCCTGAAAGTACGTCACTTGACTAACACGTAGAACTGATCGTGACTGTGGAGCAAATACGATAAGAGCCGATTTTACCAGGAAATTTGTATAGTCAAATAAGAAAAATATGAAAAATGCCATTGTTTGTAGATGTTAAAAGGAAACTTATTATTTCATGGCGTATTTTGACGATCAGGTGACAAATAAGAAGCAAAATTCACTTCTTAAATGTTCAAATGATCAACAACAAACAGCTCGTCAGACTGCTTACAATTGAGCGAGGTAGGGAGGAGTGGGGGTAAAGATAATGAATAATTCTAGGAAATGACGCAGCAAACGTGTGGATTCTGAGAACCAAGGCTATTTCGTCTCCAAATTGGTTAGGACATAAATAACCAAAAGTTTGAATCAAGTTTGTTACATATCTGGATGAATCCGCTGTCGAATTTTAAAAACTTGAAGATTTTTAACATATTCGACTTAGCCAGTGCTGCTATTACTAGCGGTGTGATGTCGGAAAAGTATCCTGTGATTCTACTGAATTAGTCCTCTTTCTACTGGCCAGTAGATGGCACATAAAGAAAAAACATCACCTATAGTCTGTTTTTAAACCAGGAGTAAACACGAAAGTTCGATTCACACCATAAAAGTAACTAGAAAATACACTAAAATCTTTTTGGCGTTTTGGGCAACCAACAATGCACGACTACAATGTTTTAGTGTGTATTTTATTACATTATATAATGCATCGACCTCTATTTGACCTCTAGGTATTTTATACAGCATCCATACCATTTACGCAATATAAAGGCACCAAATAATTAGCCACTTTTATCTTCAGATTTATACAAAAGGAATTAAAAACTAAAATATAATGTGCAAACGATAAAATAGAAATTATAACCAAATAATTTATGACATAAAATTAAAATTTTTACAATATGTCAATAAAATTTACGAATATTGCCTTGTGTAAAACTGACGAGGGCGTATCCAATCACAGACGTGTGATTTAGCGCGTTAAATTTAAAACGCTCCTTCTGGTTTAAAAACAGACTATAGCAAATTGGCAAGGAGGAACCAGTTAGTAGTTAGTTTATCATATCTTTAAAAAAACGCGTTTATATTTCAGTGATAATACTATAATTAAAACATTACGATTAATAGAACCCTGTAAATAACGTTTCATAGTATTTTGTTATAAGATAGATGTCAGGCAAACTAAGAAAAGTTCAAGTGAACATAATATGTATGTATATGTGTATCGAGAGCGACAGATTCTGTCGAGGCCACTGCGCCGGCCTTGTAACCGTACCGTTCACTCAACGCCATGCCATTATAGGGATATCACGTTTCAATAACAATCCAAGCAGTGAAAATTATTGCGTCAGTTTAACCATGTGCCTTGTGCTTGTCACAAATCAATTCTGTTATTTGATTGTGGATGATAAAAGAACATTTGTAACTTAAACTTGTATTTTGTGTATTTAGTTATGTACAGGGTGAGTCCCCTGAGAGACATTTTCGGTTACATAAACGAAATGCCGTGCAGAATGAAATAGAATCGGTAAGTACGTATACGGGTTTGAACAGACATCACTGGTGCAATTTAAAAATCCCTTTAATTATGAGAAAATGCCTTTTGAAATAAATATATTTAAATATAATAAGTACCTATATGTGTTACATATAAAGCGCCAAATTTTGTATTGCTAGTTTTTATATAAAATAAATCAAAATAATGTTAAGACAATTGCAATAAAAGTTATCGAATATCACCTCGCATTTTCTCTTATCACTTACTTTAAACGACAGATATATTTACTGGTTTTGTATTTCGTAATTTGTTCAACTTCTGTTTCTGCTACATGTTGAATTAGTTGCAACATCAGACACAAAAGGTAAGTATATGGAATTCGAATATTCTTTTATTAGTACCGTAAGAAATACCAACAAATCAACAAATGTACCATTTTAATTATTTACAAAGTACTTCACAAACTAAATCTGTATGATTAATCAAGTCTATCTCATCATAACGTTCTAACAATCAGAATTTTCCCATCACTCACTTCATTCCAGACTATCTCGAATCTAAAATATAAACATAAACACTCCTAAACTTAATGGTCTCTTGTGATACATGCCGACACTGCCATATCGTATGTCACTTAGTTTGCATAACTTGCGTTGTTTCTTACAGAACACCGCCACTTTCAAATTAACATTAAAAAAATAAAATAACCCAATAAAACATAGACGAGCTTAATTCGATCGTATGGATAAATATATATTTAAAATTATGTAAATAAAATTATGAAGCACATCTAAGTATGATATAAAAAAGTACAGTAGGAAAGCACTATATACAGGGTGTTCTACAAGTTTTATTGCAAAATTTGACACAGGATAGTTGGATTAACCTAAAAAAAAGTTATCAATGAACATGAGTTCAATTACAATAAACCCAGGTGGTATATTATTAAATTTGATAAGTTTTTATTTTTTTTTATATTTTATCACTAATCGTTAATGGTACCTAATGCAAATGCTGAAAATACCTATCATCCTAGCCATCCATCCTTGGACTCCAAGAGCATTATAGTTGCATCTGGTATTTTCAATACGCTTAAGATACTTGCGAAAGATGCAAGATCTGTGAATTTTTAATATCTCAGAGTACTTTAGATGTTATTTACAATTTTGGTACGTGTTAACTTTATATAAAACCACATATTTTTGTTAGAAAAGTTATTTTATCGCTCCACCAGTGACGTCCCTATGCAAACATGTCCTCTGATATTTTTTACCAAAAAAGTGGAACGCCACTCTGACATTTTTCCATGTGGATTTTTTCTTGATTAGCCTGGTCAATTTTACATGAAAACAGTCTCTTGCATTTTTCTCTTAAATTCAAATTGAAAGTAATTATAAGAGCGGATCCACCGTTGTGGGCACGGTGGGCATGCCCACAACCCTAATTGAGGTCGATAGGCTAATGTTATATCCAATGCCTCAATAAAATTTAAAAAAAACCATGAACCCTGCGTGATTTGGAACGCAGCGCATTACACATAGACACACACATTGTGAGCGAGCATATTGGTATACTTTCATGCTAGTTGATCAGTCACTGTGACCTGCAATAAATGAACCACGTGATCAAATTTTTGTCATAGGATCTTTTTATACATTGCTTCAAGAATAATATATATGAAAGTTTCAGATTTTTATCTTAACAATTTTAGAAATGGTAGAGCTTTTACCGATTTCATAGCAAATCTCTTTATGTTCATATATGTACTATTCCTTCATACATTAATTTTTATATTTGAAAATATGATAATCCAATAGCCACATGTTTCTCGTTTCATTTAAGCTTTGTTGAGCCCAATTTCATTAATTAGTTCAAAAGTTAACAACAAATTTAGTGTAGCGCATCCGAGCCCATGTCGCCACATTCCATTCTCATGCGTTTAACAAAGAATTCACAGATTTCGCAATTCTTGCTATTATCGGAACATTGGAAATGATAACACCATACATAAAACAAAGTTTTTCAACTTTTTCCGGGCTCGGCACTACACCGCTGTATTTCCACCTTAATTGAAAACTGGTAACTTAACCCCGTGTGATATATGCAACCCATGTTACGTTTGCGTATATCAGCCGTTGCATATATGCAGTCTCACTTGACCGCGACACCGCTGTATTTCCACCTTAAATGAAAACTGGTAACTTGACCCCCTGTGATATATGCAACCCATATTACATTTGCGTATATCAGCCGTTGCATATGATAGTCTCAGTCGACCGCGACACATTACTCTGAAATAAAGAGATATCGTCACTCAATTTGTACAACAGACAACCTATATCAGTTACTTGCAATTCTAACACATCATTTATTTGCAAGCAGGCACCTATTTGTAGCAAGCTGTACACTTTTGTGTTCTACCGTCAGCATCGCTGTACAACTTTTAGGTAATCTTCCGACATGGTAGGTAATGTAATTGGCAAGCGCAGCAGCCTAAGTGATAGTAGCACGGCCTTTTCGGCAGCCGTGTACAAATTTTTGCTTGAATAATATAAAGTCATACAAGTTCAGTCTGTGAAGTTAGATGCGGATGTTATGTAATAAATTTAAGTAAAGGCAGGTCAAATTTTAATTCGCTACTTATTGATTAATCAGTAAACATTAAATTCAATCGCAAAATAAATCATCTGCCAAGGATATATATCTTCGAACAAAAATAATTTAGTGTCATTGTAAGTGTTGGCCAGTTGATTAGCATTTTCTAGCTCGAGCAGTGTATATGTAGATGAGCGTACAAATATCGGATGCGCAGTGGATTCATAAAAAATAAAATCGATTACAACAAATCTCAAAAGTGAGCCTACTGCCGCGACACCGCTGTCTTTTGACCTTGAACAAAAACTGGTAACTCTACCCCATATACGAAAACATAAACATTTCCAATGTTAAAAATCTAGAGCCTACATTTTTTTATCGTACAAAAAAACTTCATATACATTTTGTATGTGAAATTTCCCCCTCTATCCAACGTCTTACAGCTGTAAACTTTTTCTTATTGTATTCTACACCAACAAAACTACTTATTCTGAAAAATTCAGCCATATAACATTTAGTGACGCCTTGAAACCTCTGACGACTGGGTTATATTAAAATCTCTTGCTTTATGTATACCAATATTTTTCTAGTAGTACTAAAGGACCCATTATGATTATAATGTAAAGAAACTTGTTTATTTGGTCTTTGTGTGCAGTTTACATGTTAAAATAAAAAATGAAAGCTTAATTTCTATCCATCAACTGAAAAAGAATAATTAATCCCCCAACATAAATAAACATCAGTACTTTTGTAATATCATTATTAATTAGTTACCCGGTCAATAAACTGCATAGTCTATTGATCAAATAACGATGCCGTTAAAGTAGTTTCTAATAACACCAAGACCCTACGCTCGATGTGCCTTTTGCTGACCATATTGAATCTTCTGGCGAAACGTCCATGTGCCAGTATTCGAATATAGTGTCAAGTGTTTTGGAGTTTCTGGAAACAGCGACAGTATCACACCGAAGGTTGTAGCCCTCTCCAGGATCAAATAATGGTTAACAAATTTTATATTATCAAAATAAAACAAACTAATACATTAAATAATGTTTATTGTTTATATTTTAGTACACCATCAGAGAAATAGGTACACCATATACAACACATTGCTACTACAAATATGATATAAACAATAACAATGCCAAAGTTGTCGAGTGAGGTTAGGAAACGTAGGTGCAAACAGCCAGCTGAAATGGGATATGGTTTGGCACAACACTGTTTGTAAGCCGATTTAACAGAAATGTCATATTTTTGAGTGCAACATAACTAGAGATGACATATAGTATAGTAGAAATTGTTTCGTTTTAAAAGTCAAAATCAGGACAAATTCATTTTGAAAATGCTGTTGTAAAGTGAAAATTTAATCGTAACTAAATAAGTTTATTTGAATGAACACATCAATTAAACAATTGCAAAAATAAATCCCAGAACAATACGGAACTACCTGTTGCAGTAATAAAATGCATGGAGAAATCTTCCAATTTTAATTTTTTGACAAAAAGTCACTCTATAAAAAATTTTGCTTGTTACAAAAGCAAGGTTTGTGTTAAGATTTTTATTTTTTCATTAAAAAAAAAATAATAGAACATACATATGATACAAAACATGGGGACCTCTTAACACATTCAGCGCCATAGCGGTCACCGGTACCCGCCTTACTTAGCCATTAGCATTGGCCAGTAGACACTCACATTCTATCATTAATTGCCGGCCATGGTCCTGTATAATGGCGTATATGCCATGGATTCTTAATACAAAAATTTATATAGATTTTGAAAGCTGTGTCCGCCATTGTGAGGGCGGGGCGGGCATGTCAATCCGTATCGACAGCATAGCGTGGTGTCCGCAGATGTATTTGTGTCCGCTAAAATGTTCGCTGCGGTCTAGGAAATTAACCAGTTTTAGATGAATGTGTCCGCTATGGGTCTGGTGTGATAAAAAATATGCCTTTTTTTTTATATAGGGCCAGATCAGACATCGGTGTCTGCCGAGCTTGTCTTATGGGTGGTCTCGTGCGTAGATTCAACAATATTAGCTTGGTGCTGAATGTGTTAAGCATACCAAAACACAGAACATCATGTTTTGAAAAATCCCTACGCTGTAACTGTATTTTACTATACAATAGATTATTAGATGAGATAAGAAATATTCGAAGTTACTATAAGCTTACAAAAATAATAAAAGAAAGAACTTTTTGAGGTTATAAATAGAAGAAGTTTATAAAAAAAAAATTGAAACGCTAGCGATCAAAATGTATTTAATTTATACCAATTTTCGCCGTCTTTAAACAGAGGCATAAAGAAAAGTTATGTACACAATTTTTCATTTAATCAAAATTACATAAATCTGTTCTTTAGATCGGTGATTTTGCTTAAATAAAACAACCGTGTTATTTTATTGTTATCTATTGAATAATAGTCGTCAAACACTTTAATTCCGATTGACATGTTGATACATTTAAAAAGTTTAACAAGTCCATCAATGGGAGCGCAAAAGTGTATGTGTAATATCTCACACACCAGTGGCATAATGATTATAAAACGGAAAAAATCCCATCCCGTATGTCTTGAAGAAAAAGACACAAGGGATAATAACTACTATACTATATGATCAGACTAAAGCAAAGCTGTAATGGAACTAAGGCCTATTTTAAAACTAAATGCCCGAGTGATGGTTTAAACCGTATCTCTGATAATCTCCCGGATTTTTAACAGCTTAGTGCTAACACGGACCTGTGATACAGAGATCTAAACATTTACTAATTATAGCAGGTTAATTTTCTTTTACTTACTACTCTAAGCTGACATTAATAAATATCTAAAACATTACATAATTATTTTTAACAATATATACATTTCTCTGAAATGTATCTGAATGTTCCTAAATAGCATATTTAATATGGCAGATCTCGAAAAAAGTTAAACATAAAAAGACGCACACTCCCTTCATAAATTCGTCAACATTCGATAAAAAACTCATGCCATTAATAGTCACTACGCACAAAATGACCGCATTCACTCGCGTGCATAATGCATTTAAAGAATCCTACGTGGAAAACAAAAATCTAGGATTCCTCTAAAGGCACTAGACACATTTTATAAAATTATTATATAAACTATATATTATAAATAAACATTTACAATACACACATATTAAAAAATAATAAATAAATTCTTTGGTAACTGTAAACAACCTATATAAGCTTTGTTATCTTTATCAAGTAATGCACATGTCCCTAAATTCAACTCATTCCTCGTGTAATTGCAATTTACCACAATATCACATCAATGTAACTAGAAAGCAACGGATGAGTGTATGTGCTTAGACAGAGGCAGGATCTGTTAACAAAATGGAACTATAAATATGGCAACGTTGCTGTTTTTGTACTTTCAAATAAGTGCATTTTTTACTGGATATATAACCAAAAAAATTATATACCCATGTGGATATCTGAAAACAAATAAATAAAATAGTTCTAGTTATTCCTTCAAGAATGTTTCCATAATGGCCGAATGTCCTTCGGGAAAATACCAAATATAAAAATATTCATATTTATCGCAAAAAATTGCAAAAATGTGTACAGACCACACATAATGGTACTATATATGTTCTAGACAAAGAGCTAGTGACGAATTTATTTAAGAGGTTAGATTTGCCTTAAAAGATAACCCTGTATTACATCGATATCTCCTACATCCCTAAACTGATTCAACAATTGTTTCACAGTAGTTTAGAAAAGAGAACCATGAGGCCTTCTCAAGGTATTGCAGCAAGCTTGTAAAAGAGTAAACAGACCCTTATGGCAGGTCGTCTTCGAGCACAGCCAGAATAAATGTACAAAATAGATTAAGTATAGATTGTTAATGAAATGTTTTGTTTGGAGACATTTCTGGAGAAAAGTATTAAAGTTCAAGAAAATATAATACATTTGGCAACATGCCCTAAAATAACAAGACGACTTATTGTTGCGACGATGGTTGGATGTGTGAAAAATTTAGCCTAATTTCTCCGATTAGATTGTGACCATTTGCCTTCTATATTCAGTTGAACGGTCACAATCTCACGTCACTAAGGCATGCGCACCATACCCAGAGTACTCTTAAAGGATAGAGAGACAGGCTTTCCTTGGCGTCAAGTTACAAAAGAAACTTATATTATATAGTTAATATGTATATGCTGTTTTTAAACCAGGAGGAGTAAACATGGAAGTTCCATACACACCATAAAAGTAATCAGAAAATACACTAAAACCTTTTTGGCATTTTGGGCATCCAACAATACACGACTACAGTGTTTTTGTTTGTACTTTATTACATTATATAATGCATCGACCTCTATTTGACCTCTAGGTATTTTATACAACATCCATATAATTTAGGCAATATAAAGGCACCAAGTAATTAGTCATTTTTATTTTCAGATTTATACAAAAGAGATTAAAAACTGATACATAATGTGCAAACGATAAAATAGAAATTATAACCAAATAATTTATGACATGAAATTAAATTTTTTACAATATGTCATAATTTACGACTATTGCCTTATGTAAAACTGGCGAGGGCGTATCCAATCACAGATGTAAGATTTAGCGCGTTAAATTTAAAACGCTCCTCTTGGTTTAAAAACAGACTATAATATACATTAAGTCATATTTTTTTCTCCCTTCCAGGGTAAGGACCTACTACAGTCGGTTGTGCTCGATTGTAAGACCTATCATTCTCTATTTGATATCTTTGTGAGGATCTTTCCACTCATTTTCAAGCTTGCTGGAACACCTTATCTCTAGCTCTACATCTATTCCTTTTTTTATAAATATTGCTAGAACACCCTGTTGAATTGATTTATGTTTTATTTGTAATCGACAATAAATTTACACAGTTTTAGAATTTAGATACAAGACGCCACTAAATTATTAATATTTCATATTATTGCCGATTTATTATAAGCAACCAATTCTGATTAATCATTTATAAAAGTAAATAACAATAGGAGCCCCAATACAGGACCGTGTAGCACACCGACTCAATTCACCTACAACACACTTATGAATATTTTCATATCTTTTTTTTCCACAATTATTTTAATTTACAACACGGGAACTCAAAATACACAGTGTATTAAGTTAAGACATTTAAAGGCAAATTTTTGCTTAAATACCTAAACAGGAAAAAATTTTAATCTACGCATAACAAAGATACCACAAAATTGCCATTTTATCATCTTGTTTTATTAAGTGAACCTGCTTCTAGGCAAGTACAGTCTAAATAAACTGCATACTAAGGCTTGCAAGGAGTTGATTCTACAGAACAAGTTAATTTTGTACCCCATTTTTGGAAGTTTTTCATTTTAAGTGAGAAGAAAGATCGGTAAATTTGCGTATGGGGTAACGTCAAAACGTTTTTCTTCTAACCTATTTTGTCCTTAGAACACGAATTTCAATGCAAAACCTGACAACGAATATTACTTTGGAAGATATTGGGTCCAAAATCCTAAATATACATTTCTAAATTGCCAAAGAATCTTCTTCACTAATTTTTAGGTTAGTTTCCATCACTACGGATTATTTAAACAGTACTAGCATATTTCTCCATCCTTTTACACTGGACTGATGTCTCATGGAGAGAAATTACAGATTTCAGTACCATATCCTCCATCTTATACTTGCAGAAACTAAGAGTAAACTATGACGAATAACTATGACGGGGAATATAATGTTATAACGATATGTTTCTTCTTTTAAACGGTCTCTTATTTAAATGGAAGTATGTACTTATCTCCTTGATGCTGGTGAAACGATAGAATTAACAAGAAAAGGAAATACCGAAGCAAACCAGAAAAAACTGAATTCAATAATAATAGTCATAAAGAAAATACTTTGACATAAAATTGAAGATAAACCACTGCCAATGTGAGCCATTAAACAACCGGGACTAGATATTTGGTCAACGGTATATTTATTTTTGTCTCTGCCTCTCGACGGCCCTGCTAAAAGCTTAATCAGTAGCAAGAAAAAACAAATAAATGTATTTCCGACAATGCAAACATTGTTTTACGCACTTTGGACACCAGTATCCCGAGAATAATTAGTCGTTGTCAAAATATGAATTGAAATTCATGTTGAGAGATAGAACAGAGAAGTAAAAGGTAAAAAATTATCAAAAACAGACGTTTCCCCTTACGCAAACAGTAATTACCGCAAACGTAAACACTAACCAAAAAAACGGGAAGAATTTTATGAGGTACAATGATTCGCAATTTTTTTTGTGTAAATCCTTAAATATAAAAGTAATCTATGACTGACTTGCAACCATCTTTCCAATATATACATAGGCCCTCATGACTAGAGTAACGGGTGATTTCATAAATCTACTTGTATCTAAGTTTCGAGAAATCACAGTAACCCAAACAGGCCGAGTTCCGCGAGCGCCCGTATCTAAATTATCTTAATACCTAAAGCATTTAGGTTAAATCTACGGTTAACATTCATTTAATAAAATGTGCATTCGGCAATCGCGGAACTGGCCAAATTCAGATCTAACCCACCATTAAAGTATACAACATATCCAAAATTACTGAAGGGCTGGTCAAAGAATATCTAGAACCCTGTAAAAGGGCCTGTCAAAAACGTACAGGTCAATATTCAATTTTGGCAGGGTTAATAATTGTGAACATAAATGCCTCTCGATTTTGGTATCTACCAGTTGCTTCCACTAATACAAGTTACCTAATTTTAATTAATACACAGGATAACCTGAGTTTTACGCTGATAGCCCAGATGTTATACAAAAGCAAGATGTCAAAGGTCAAAAAATAGTTGTTGGAAATATCCTCGAAACTATTAACTTTACAATAAAAATAGGTAGTATCAAATTTGTAGTTTAGAAAATTTGCCGCATAAAAGGTTCTATTACTTTCTCTCAGAGATATAACCATGTGAAGTCGTAATGATAATATGTATAATATGCCTATATACATATACAGCATAGTTTTCAATGTCGCGTAAATCATAAGCAGGGCCTTATAATTGAGTAGCATTTTCATTAATAAAACAGCAATAGAGCCCAATAAAAATTTTAGCATTGTTGTAGGGGAAATATGTTGGTTTATTAATTATGTTGATTGCAGGAATTTCTTCTGATAAAGGTATTATTTGAAACCTGGAGTGGCAAAAATAGAAACAAAAATGTATTCCTCAGAAATTTTTAATTTAATAAATTAAGTAAAGTTTTTTAAAATATCTGAATTAATTTTTAATGAAGTTCGAATGCTTTTGGCAATGTACCAGGCTTCACAGCAAGAGAATTCCAGAGACACCTTCCTTAGCTGAACTTCCACCAAAGTTAAGTACAGCTCAGCAACTTTTGTATCGGGTATACTATCAAGTACAAACATGGCTGGACAATATACTTCATCCAGAAAATTGGAGTTAGATGATGACAAATGGTATTTTGAAGCAAATTCAAACAATACCGATTGTCATTGCTCCAAAGACCTCCCCCCCGCCAATGTTGTAAAACCTATACTTGACATGCAGGAGCAAACCAACGTGATAGAAGACGTAGATCCTACGGATTTCTTAGAAGTAGCCATTGACACTGAAGAAACTAACCGAGAAACCCAAGACAATGATGATAATACAGACATTTTGAGAGATAACCACACTTAATTTTTTCATCGGTCATTTGTCTTGTAAAATGTCACTTTTACAATAAAAAACTATAGAACGAACATCTCTTGTTCTAAAATTTGTAAGCCACAATTTGATAATAAATATGTTTCTCATAAAGTTAATAGCTTTCGAGACATCTGTAAAAACTGCTTTTTTTCTAAAGCCATTTCAAGCGTTCGCATTTCGTCATGACAGAAAAAAAAAAATTCTCTTGCTCTATGAATAATGTTATTCCTGAAGAAATGTTTACAATGAATTGAGCCCCCTTTTATAAACACGGTATGTACCATTTTGGACATCGAAACTCGAAACAGCAAAAATACCGTTTTTGAGTAACTTTGAGGTAACATAAATTTTGACACGATGTCTGTTATCTCCCGTCAAATGAAGATTATTCGATGTAGAAGATGATGGTACTAACTTACTTTGGGGGACATTTTCTTACGATCTGTAAATCATGATGAAATCGTACGTTGACAAAAATTTATTGTAAAAAAATCTAACATGGCATTTCTCAAGATTTTATAGTATTATAAGGTTGTTTATATTAAATCGATTAACGAAATATATTTAATCCCCTACCCCTTTTCCTCCCCCCCTCTTTAAACCCTTTTTTCATTAAACAATTTGAAACTAATGCATTTTAGAGGAAAAAAATGAATAAAGAAAGGAGAAGAGAAATGGAGAGGAGTTAAATGCCTTTGCATACATTTATGTAATATACATATATATGCGGTACTACACATTTGCGCCCCCCAGATGTCGACAACATGAGTAATATGAATTAAGTAGCAAGCCACGGCATTCATTATTTGCTGTCCCCATATCCGATCTGTATAAAGTGATTATGGTAACTTATAGTGTGTTCAACTACCACTGCGCCATATCTGAGTCGCTAGTAGCACGACTTTTTATAGATAATGCTGGATCAGAAAATTCAAGATCCCTTCCAGAAGAATTATCCAGAATGTTGGAGAATGTTTCAGACGCCATCTTGTGGCGTATATAAGGCGACCGATTCACAACGGGAGAACAGTTTTTAAATGAATTCGGTTCAGTAAAATTCAGATAAAGTGATCGAAAGTGAACGGTAAAGTGAAATATCAAATAATAAACATTGTTTAAGGTTACTTTAGACTAGTATTAAACGTTTTGTGAATTTTAGCTAACAAATATTGTGTTAGAGATTATCTCGTGTTATAATTTCCGAACCCACGAATTAGGGATGGTTCCCAGGGGGCAAAATCAGTAATTCGACGAATTCCAGAATTTAGCTTTTGTAAATATACTCATCAGCTTATGTTATTTTTTCGACTGATCAGAAAATACACCCTTTCTGGAGAAATTTTTGGGCAGAAATTAACATTTCCCAAGCTAGGCCGGAAAATGGGCATCAGAGATCGGCAAAAGCTTTTCCGATCCCTGTTATTCTCTTTTGGGATCCACCTCTTTCCGGTCTTGTAATGTAAATTACTATTTCATCATGGTTTACAGATCATAAAGAAATAGCCTTCATTTAATGCAAAATAACAGTTTTGAAAGGGATTCGATTCAAAAATTACATTACGTTAAAATTGGTCAACAGTAGCATTTCTGCTTTGTTCGAATCTCATGATTTCAAAACTGATATGTGATGGAGCATTTTTATAAACGGGGTTCAATTCGTCGCAAAAAAATCTACAGGAATAAGGTATACAGAACTTTACATAACGCTACGTAATGTATACAGAAAGGTACGTAACGTTTAAAGTACGTTACGTGACTTGAATTTTTTTCTGTACAATGGTGAAATATGAACGCTTCAAGCGGCTGCAGAAAAATTTACTCATTTTCAGGCTTTGTGACTACAAAAACAGTCTATCAGTGAGTCGTAAACATAAATTTTAACAAAATTTAACCAAGGGCCACTGTCCACAAGGAACGTGCAGGGTCCTTTATTGCACACGAAAATCATATATTAATATTACAAAAGTAATTATTAAAAGATTCGTTTAAAATTTCTACCGCAAAATCTCTTGACATTTGCTCCTAGTGTAAAGATCGTCCAGTGCATTAACTAAAAAACAGTAACGTAGCAACAGTACTAGAACTGACAAGTACATATAAGTTATATACCTAAGGTCCAAGAATGCCTAAGAAATAAGTAGCGTGCAGAATGACACGGAATTTCTAATATAATTCTTTAAACTTATGTAAAAAATCCCAGCCCTTGCTTGAACATACAAAATACAACCAACGGAACAAGAAGTGAATTTCCGAGTAACTTTTTGATTTAAACATCGGGTGAAGAACAATTAATATAAAAAAATCATTAAACGCATATCTCTTGAACGTTAAAGCAACCGAGAAATCCACCCCTTCTAAATGAATTGATAAATCACCTTATAGGTAATCACACCTAATATAAATAAACTCTGTATATAATATAATATATAACATTATCTCTTGAGTAATGACGTTTTTTTTTTACAAAAATTAAAGCTTTAAGCTTGTGCTTACCCGAGTCAATTTGAACTGAAAGGAGATAAACTATCAACTGATATTTTAACTGTTATGATTCTTGGAGTGCTCCATAAGAATATTTCGGGGCGTAATTAATTTATTCAGCTATGAAACGTGATGGATTGTAATCTCTGTTGACGATTGTGAAACCTCGGAATTCGTCCTGGTTGATTGACTGGAGCACTTCGTTACTTACAGGCGTCAACACTGGCTCCTCCCTCGTGAACTCGGCATCGAAATTTGCTACATCCTTTCTACTCTTCTGCAAAATAAACATTATTTTCAGAACAGTTGCACAACTTGTAGATTATTTCAATTTCTTAAAGAGATAACAATAATAATAAAATCGTTTATTAAATAACATACAAAAATGTTACATAAAAGGTAGGAGTTCGGCAATGCCATTTTCCGCTGGTAGCGGTAAATCTATGTGATTGGTGGCCTCTGTATTCAACAAATTGTTCCCTGTCTGACAAATAGGATAGTAGAAAAAGTAGTAGTTCCTTGTCGAATCCTACGATCCGTAGCTTATTTAAGAGTATGGTGTGATCCAATCTGTCAAAGGCCTTTGGGAAGTCGGTGTATATTGTGTCAAGTTGGTGATGAGCGTCTAGGGTTGTAGTTGCGAATTCAGTGAATGAAACAAGGTTAGTAACGGTTCTTGGAAAGCATGCAAATTGGTCTGTAATTGTCATTGTTATGGCCATAACGCCCTCTTATGAAATGTTTTCTTAACCGTTTCTCAAGTCACCAAGGTAACTCCTTGAAAATCCAGAATGATTTTGTGTTAGGTAAAGAGAAACGAGGCCCTACAGTTTATAGTGGAGTCCGAACCACATCTTGGGGATAATTTTACAATTAAAATTATTTCGCAGTGAGCAGGGATTGAACCTGCTTCGCTAGGTATACCACTATGAAAGCTAGACACGCTAAACCACTGGGCTACCGTCAAAGAAATAATTAAACATTTGCCTGGCACAAGTATGTAAGACCGCTCAAGTTTTACCTAAATTCATGATATAGACTATCGGCACTTGCGGCGGCCTAGTTAATAACTTACATGCAGTATCTATCACAAATGTCAAAAAAGCTGTTTTTGATTCGCTTGTGCCAAGCCAAATTTCCTATTTCGTCGGCGCAATTTATGATGCCGACAAAATGTCAATCTTCTTTTTTCCATAGAGACATTATACAACCTTCTACTCAATGTATTTATTTAGATATTGTTTGAAAATTTGATATTTTTGAAATTTTACCTTTTCCGCTGAGGTTATATTAAAAAACCCAAGAAGTTTTCCGGCTTCGAATCCCGATACCAGGGTATTTTTTTCAAATTTTTTTTAGCTTTTCAGTACATATCTTTTACTTATTTTTACTCAACTACCTTCTAAAAATTTATTTATTCTGCCGATATATGAAACTTTCTAACATTATGTAAATTATATGTTCTGTGCCTAATTAACTTACAATTCTGGGCCTGAAAGGTGGCTTAACTCTGCGTTGTTCCAACGCCACCCAGTCCATTTCTTTGAAGAACGGATGAACCTGAATGGCAGCCTCAGTTCCATGGGCAGGAACGCAACCCAACCTCCTACTTGGATTTTTTGTCATGAAGCCTTTCAATATGCTAACGGCATCTTTACTTAACCATACAGGATACAATACGTCATCGTGTAATATTGATTCAAATAGATCCTCTTCATTGTCGGCCTCAAAGGGCGGCTGGCCGGCCATCATTTCATACATTAGAACTCCTAAAGCCCACCAGTCCACACTCGCTCCATATTCCAACTCCTGTAAAAAAAAAATGTTTAAGTAAACCTGAAATAAGATTAATTAGGTAGTTAATAGTGCATGTGCAGCACAAATCATCCATAACCTCAAATTTTCTGTTTTTTTAGAGGACCTCGTACAAAACTAGTGGAAAATAGATCGGTCAATTCAATTTCAATATTTAATGCCTTACAGCTCAAAAACTGTACATTTTTGGGCTTTGCACTAATGGACACTTGATCAGGATACCAAAAAGTACTCTTTCCCATATTTTTAGCCAAATTGACAGAGACACATTTTCCTTAAGTATCACGTGACGTAATTTAATGACTTTTATTGTTTATATATATACTGTACCATAGAATATTATACTTTAACTCTAATAGAGGCAATACAGAACATGTATCAATATTGGTCACTGAAAGGAAACCGCCAGTTATAGGTTAGGTTTCTAACCAAGAACAAAGACATTATTTTAACTAATAATTTTGACACATGCTATGTAATTTATTTTATTGAAGCCTCTAATAATACGGTCACCAATCTAAGGTCCCTAAGAGTCTTATTATTTTTGGTACCAAAATAAAAATTTTTCTACAAGTATTGAAATTACGTCGCCAACAACAAAGTCGGTAAGACGTAAAATTATTACTTTGGCATATATATAAATGACAGGTGAAAAGTAGAACACTGCACAAAGTAGCTTTGTGGGCGAAATGTGCATACAAAAAATTGAATTAGAATTTTGTTCCAAAGAGATGATCATAATATCCGGCAGAAATGAGTTTTAACCATAGCATTATTTACAATTATCAATTATTATAAAGACAAAACAGGTATGTTCCTATACCGGAAGTGATCTGCTATTGTGCAAGTAATAACCAGCCGCAATACTACTTTGTGTATACTGTAGAAACTCACCTGTAAAATTTCAGGCGCTATATAATCTGGAGTACCACAAAAGGTGGACGTGGTGATCCCGTCTAGAATTCCCTCTTTACACATGCCAAAATCTGCTAGTTTACAATGTCCCTCGGCATCTAACAAAATATTATCTAGTTTAAGATCCCTATATATAACACCATGCCTATGCAGAAACTGCAGGGCTAACGTTACTTCTGCCGCATAAAATCTTGCTCTAGGTTCATCGAATTTCTTGGCACGTTGGATTTGGAACATCAAGTCGCCACCATTAACGTATTCCATCACGAAAAATAACCTATCCCTAGTTTGAAAACAAGAATGTAAAGCAGTTAAAAATGGATGGTTCGCTGCCAGCGCAAGAATGCGTTTTTCTGTCATGGTACAGTCCACGTCATCATCTTGAATGATGACATCTTTCTTCAGCACTTTAACAGCATATACTTCCTCTGCATTTTTCTTCTCGGCAAGCATGACCTTGCCGAAACTTCCCTTGCCGAGTACTTTTATGAAATGGAAATCATTCAGTCCGATGGCGTTTTTACCGGATCCATCTCCACCTGAAAATACAACGATTAACATTAAAAAACCTTCAATTAACCCCAAATAAAGAATAATAATAGGTTAGGATACTGTTTGTTATTTGAAATATGGTGTATCCTAGGGTAGCGTTTTATTCCCACTTCTATTTACATTATTTATCAATGAGTCGGAAAAATATATAGGAGAAACAGCCCAACCAGCATATTTATTCTATAATTTAAATGTTCTACGATTATTTGGTTTAATTCTTATTTAATTAATGCTTCTAAATTCTAATCGAATACATTAGAGTTCGAAAAAATACTACTTTGTTGTCTGCAACTAGACTGTTCTATAAATTTATCATTAAAACGTTTCTACAGCAAAATTATAAAATATCTTATAATGCAATTAAGAAATTCTTTTAAAATCATTTTTTTCAGCAGCATTTTTAGCACCGTTATAACTATACAGGGTGATTCACGTAAGCCATTCATTAGAAGTTTTTCAACTTGCAGTTGGATTAGAAACTTGAAATTTCGTATGCAACCATAATCGATCATGCCCGTTCTATCTAAAATATTTTCAGTCCTCCAACTATACAGGGTGTGCCAAAAATTGGTACGAACTTTCTTATTTGAAATGGAAACCTATATTTTTATTTACATGGTTCGATTGGTCTTCTATTTCTGAGTTTAGAGAACCTAAGTTATGTTAACTTATCTATTACAATTTTTGACATATGTCCAATTTTTTGAAAAAAATTGCCGCTGTAGTAGTTTACGAACAAATTTGTATCTCGCAAGCCTTTCAAAATGATGAAACCAAATTTGTGAAGCAGTTAGCTGGAAGTACAGGCTAACTTTTGATGTCCCATCGGTGGTCCCATTTTGTACCATATGGGCGCAGTCGATTTTCAAATGTCGCAATCAAAAATTGTCAAAAAGTCAATTTTTTCAAATGGCACCTACTATATTTTTTTACACAATTCGAAAGAAAATTGAATTTTAGGGTGAGTTACTTAAGCATTCCCTATACCTAACTTCACCCCATATCGAGTTATTCAATAAAAATCAAGAAATACCTTATCTTGCCGAGAGATTCCTTACTTCATCAAGTATGCCATGGAAACAAAAGACAGTTGTAATAATTTTTAAAGAAAAATATAGATTCTTATTTAATTACACACAACACCAACAAATTATTATTAACGAACAAGAACAATGTTGACGAAATTCTGTCAGTGAAAACGGTGCACACATTGAGCATTTGTATTGAAATAATTATTTTGTTAATCTGTTTATTTGTTGTTATTTTGTTGTTATTATTTATTATTGCAATACGATTTTTTAATAAAAATTAAAATGAAATGATTGTTTCCAAAGCCTACTACCCTTGAGAAAAAAAACAATATTTTTTTCAAAAAATGCCAATAACTCAAAAACGACTGTAGATAGACATACACAATGTTAATAAAAGTGGCCCTAAAATTCAATTTTTCATTGATTTCTGGCGTCAGAAATGATAGGCGCAAAGATGTGTCTACGCAATCTGTTGAAAGTAGAATAATAGAATATTTGAACAAAAATATGGTGGTCACATTGAACATTTACGTCAGAATTTCGTCAACATTGTTCTTGTTCGTTAATAATAATTTGTTGGTGTTTTGTGTAATTAAATAAGAATCCATGTTTTTCTTAAATTATTACAACTGTCTTTTTTTTCCATGGCATACTTGATGAAGTAAGGAATCTCTCGGCAAGATAAGGTGTTTCTTAATTTTTATTGAATAACTCGATATGGGGTGAAGTTAGGTATAGGGAATGCTTAAGTAACTCACCCTAAAATTCAATTTTCTTTCGAATTGTGTAAAAAAATATAGTAGGTGCCATTTGAAAAAATTGACTTTTTGACAATTTTTGATTGCGACATTTGAAAATCGACTGCGCCCATATGGTACAAAATGGGACCACCGATGGCACATCAAAAGTTAGCCTGGACTTCAGGCTAACTGCTTCACAAATTTGGTTTCATAATTTTGAAAGGCTTGCGAGATACAAATTTGTTCGTAAACTACTACAGCGGCAATTTTTTAAAAAAAATTGGACATATGTCCAAAATTGTAATAGATAAGTTAACATAACTTAGGTTCTTTAAACTCAGAATTAGAAGACCAATCGAACCATGTAAAGAAAAATATAGGTTTCCATTTAAAATAAGAAAGTTGGTACTAATTTTTGGCACACCCTGCATAGTTGGAGGACTGAACATATTTTAGATAGAACGGGCATGATCGATTATAGCTGCATACCAAATATCAAGTTTCTAATCCAACTGCAAGTTAAAAAACTTCTAATGAACGTCCTACGTGAATTACAATTACTTTATAGTTATTTCTTATCATCTTATAAAACAGTTATATAATAATTATAATAATAATAATAATAATAATAACACGTCTTTATTATTTTCCATCTTAAAAAAAAAATACAATCTATTATTGATTTTATAAAATAAACAATGAAAAATAAATGGCGAAGTTAAGCAAATTCATAAGAAATCATGAACGCTTTTCTTACACTTAACCATATATTCTGTTTGAAGCGTACAGACTCGGTCCCTCCCGTATCTTGGAGGTACACAAGGGAGGCGAAATCTGCACACTTCGAACAGAATCGAAAATAATATATAATAATTTCAACATGAATACAAAAAAAGGCCAGGCTGCAAGAATGAGATTTAAAGCAAAAAAATTATTTTTCTTTCCTTTTTATTATTAATTTTCTATACAAATATAAAGGTTTGTTTTGTTTTTAAGAATAAATCGTTGAAGTGTCTGTTATATAATTATTATATAGTGTTGTATTTCCTGTAATATGGACAAAATTGTTTACTTGAACATGTAAATGGTGGGGCTATAACAATATAATAAAACATATTTTAGATAATTTATTCTAGAGTAAGATCCCAGAGCCCCCCGAACCTAAGTCATTTTAGCAAAACTAATATTTTGACAATAAATAGTGTGATATGTAATTAAGTACGTATGCATATTTGCTAGCTTGAAACCGGGGCCCTGTTACAGATAACAGGTACAAAAAAAAATCTTACTAACCTCTGTTAAAGTATGATAGCTAGTTTTCATATATGTTTGACAGAATACTGTTAAAAACCAACATTCATTATTGCCAGACACTTTCCGTGGGTCCTAATTTCCTCCAGATGCTTTAAAGCTCGAAAAAAAAAAAACAATCTAGCAATAAAGTTTTTGTTTTGTTCTGTTTCAAAATAACTGTGGAATCATATCTACTACCAACTATTTAAAAAAACGAAACAGAACAAGAAATTTATTATGTTAGGTTGGGTTGGGTTATTTTCGAGCTCTAAAGCGTCTGGCGGAAGTTAGGGCCCACGGAAAGTGTCTGGTAATAATGAATGTTGGTTTATAACAGTAATTCTGTCAAATATATATGAAAATCAGCTATCATACTTTAACGTAGGTTAGCAAGTTTGTTTATACCTTTTATACCTGTTATCTGTAAAAGGGTTTCAAGCTGGTAAATATGCATACGTTCTTAACTACATATCACACTATTTATTTGCAAAATATTAGCTTGGCTAAAATGATGTAGGTCTGGGGGCTCTGGGATCTTGGTATATTCTCTTCATTAGATCTGTGTTTATATTTTATCATAATTAATGTCGGTTTTTAACGAAAATTTGTCATAATTATAGCATAAAAGTTTATAGTACAATTATCCCCTCAAAACTTTTGTTACCAACATTGACAGAGCGGTGCAGATCTTGTAATCTAGAATATAGAGTATTTTGACTCAGAGGAATTTGATAATGTCCTTTGAATATAGTGAAGTTCCCGTTCGGATTACAAAGGGTTTTAACTGGTTTTTTAGGATTTTAACTCGTCCTTCCTTTAGAGAACGTTGCAGGTCAATTTTTCTTTTCTTTACTTCTAACATTCCATTACTATAAAAGGTCACAACTTACCATTATTCTGCAATTTTTCCTCCAGTAGCTTAGCTAGATCCTCTCCAGCCACATCCCCACCGGCACCCGAGTTATCCGAGGACCCCTCTGCTTGCCCCCCATTCCCGCCAGATCCAGATAATAATTTACTTCTCCTTGGAGTTTGTTTATCAGGTGATACACCTTAAAAATATATAAGGGATACAACTCGTTATTTTTCGGAAGTCCCAACTTACCTATCGCAGTTAGAATTTCTGCCATTTGTTTAGTATTGATGCCGCAGTTGTTCGCCACATTTTTCTGGCAACGCTTGTGAATATTCAACGAACACACCTCGCATTGGAGTCCTTGCCTAATCAGTCCATATAAAAGTGATCCACAATGATCACAAAATGTAAAACGTTTGTAGTTGTGTACTACAAATCGATGTGGTATGTTCACATTGAAGCCGGTACTTTGGTGTTGAGTTGTCTAAAAGGAAATGTATAAAATACATTAGTGAACATGCTACATTAGCAGAATATTTGGATCAAGTATTTTTGTAGAACGAATTAAAATTTAGGCATGAGACTGTTGCATTGCTGTGACTACTAAATTCACTGGAGCAGCACTTCCGTTTACTTTAGAGGTGACAACATAACTTAAAAGGCAACAGTAACAGTTTGGAAATAAAACACAAACTGACTTCAGCCGCCAGGTCCACACCAAACCAACATTCAGCAAATAAATGTAAACTCACTTTTTCAGTGACTGCGAAAAGTTTATAAACATTTTGCAAACTGATCAGAAATTTAGTCTCTTAAAGACTAAGTTAAACACACAGGAATACCAAAAAATTTCCAAAAAACAGTGGCATAAGTGATCAATTAACAAACGTTACATGAAGACAGTTTTCAACACTTCACATTGTAATAGAAACACAAAAAAAGCCTAGTAAAAGTTTAACACTATAAGGAAAAATTGAGATAACAAAACTATTTGGAGACCATATTTTGGCCAAAAGAATCTAGCCCTGCACCATGGCCTATTATTAATGGTCCACCCTGTACATAAATAAATAAATAAATAAATAATTTATTGAAAAACCTAGTGCATTTCTATTGAAAATGATTTTTTCTATAATTTCAACAATAGTTTGATTATAATTTTGCTTTATTGTTTATTTTTTCATGAACATCTCTCAGCGGTTCATTGTTGATTTGTCATGACACAAAGAGCAGCATTAGGCTCATATTACATCAGTTCACGATAATAGAGCTATAAACAACATTCTAACAAGGCGACAACTTTTCGATATTTTACAACACAGAAGCAGAGAAAGCCGAAATATTCAATCTGAACATGTAAAACTTTTTGTTTCAGTATTACAATATAGACTAGAACACAACACAGATGCACAAAGACATCTTAAAAAATATTTCTCTCGTTTTTGTAGTAATCTTTATGAAAAATTTGACAATTGTGTAAGAATTATTGAAGAAAACTAAAGAAAATGTTGGTCATTCAAAACAGTCGTTTTTTGACATAAGATATAGAGCAAAGAGAAAGCGAGTAGAACATTTAACAGAAACATATGAAGTTAAAGAACTTACATTTGCTGTGAAGAAAGGTCTGAGAGGAGGGTCAACAATCAGCTTCTAAATTGTTATCGGACTTCATGGCTCAAGAGCAGTTGACAAAAAAACGTTATGCCATTTAGTGAAGATGAAGTAGTGTCACTAATTGTAGAAGCAAAATTGTTAAAACACCAGTATTTACTACGAAGACAAGAGGCAAAAAAAAAGAATTGTAATATTTATCCAAATGACAATAAAGTGTTCGACGGTAAAAAAAGGTGCTACCCTTCGCGAGAGGCATGTACTGTTACGGAGACCTTGGCAGAAGTTCGACTACAAGTTCTTCTGGATCATACCTCCCGTCGTTTACACGATTTACAGACACCTGTTCTATTAACTTTAGATGACGACCATGTGTAAAAAAGTAAAAATTAATTTATGCTATTAAAAATAATTATTAAATATAAGATTATGTCCCATTCTTCCTTTATATAGGTGAAAATTTGAAAACAACCCCTAAAAATCACGCCCTAAGTATACCTATAAATTTCATTTTTCACATTTTCTAATTTGTATTCCTTAAAATATTATTAAACAAGAGCAAATTGTAAAAATTTTTGATAGATAACGTTTAACACATGTATTTCAAAACCACCTCTTCTACAAACTACCCCCTTTCGACAAAATTTTTGTCAGTATTTTTCCCGTGATTCTTGTATGCTTAAGAGGCGGTTAAGTGGGAAAAAATAATTAGTTCTGTTTCTTTTTTTTAATCGGGACCACTGTGTATCTGCTTCGGCCCCTCGTTCAACATGCAACGGTGGCTACTGTAAACAGATTGTTTAATGCTACTGGTTGTGTAATAAAAAAATTACAGGAAACCCACCACACAGGAAACCGAGAACTGTGAAAATCCAATTCCCAAAAGGTCAAAGTACAATTCTTGGGGACTGACTAATAGGTACTGTTACTATCCACACTATTCGAATAGTAAATTTTTTTGATAATGACTTGTTGAAAGCATTTGAAAATTTGTCATTGGAAGTGTTCTAGGATTGTTCGGAAATGGTTCGACGTACATTTTCCACAGCACTGGATAGGGAGAAACAGCTCTTTTGAGGTCTGACCATCAAGGCCACCACATATTACTCCTTTGGATTTTTATACTTGGGGAAACATAAAGAATGAATTAAATAAATATCCACTGAGAATTTTACTTTCTCATTTCATTTCAAACACAATCAGTTAAGAAGAGTTCAATTTCAATTTTTACTTGACATTTATCACGCTCTCCATTTTTTGACACACTAATCACGGGTTTAGCTATTTCAATTTACAAATTCACCTGTATTTAAAAAACAATTTATTCGTCAATAAAAAAAAAAAAAGCAAATAAAGGAACATCCGCTGAGAATTTTACATCCTATTTTTTTTTAAATACGGCGGGTTACGAAAACTTCAAATTAATTTAATTTTTATGATACGTACCTCATCTTGCATACCAGGACATTTTGTAACGACTAGAAGATGGCATCTTTTGTGTACTACACACGCGCAAACTGTAATAAATTCCAATTAGTCATACTGTACAAAATTAATACAAGAATACTAAAATATAACACCTAACACCGATTAAATAATCAGTAAGATGAGAAAATCCTTCACAGAAAATTAAAAGCAGTTTTATGTACAATATTTACAGAGAAGCATTTTCAGACCTTATTTATATGCAGAAAAGTATGTCTTTTTTAATATTTAAAAAAAGAAAAATTTAAATAACTTACAAAAAAATTAAAAAGCTATAAAGACAGCCATGCCAGTTGCGCTGCAAATTAAAAAAATATATAAAAATCATTTAGGGTAATAGTCCAGTCCAGAGACCCTCATGCAGTGAACATAAAATCCATAACCACATTATATCTGTAGACGATATATTTATTACAACATAGTACATCAAGATAAGTTTGTAAATTATAACCTAAAATCAATTTGCAGAATTATTTACAAGATAAATTTCCAAATTTTGCATCAAATTATCTACTAAACCATGTACAAAAAATCAACAGTTTGCTTAGGGTTGAGCAGATTAAATCACGATTAAAATCATGACTTAAATCATTAGTCAGCAAGTGATAAAAGAACTTAAAATATGTAAAAAACTTCTTCGAACAATAAAATGTTAAATTTAAGGCTTCGTTCAGCAGGAAAATGGGGTGTAAATGGGGCAAAAATATAATATTTTTGTTAAATGTTATAAACATCGAACCCAGATATTAAATTATTTAAACTTTCCTCTGTAAGATCACTGGATTGATTCTGCGAATATCTACCAGTACATTAGCATACAAACTCTATTTGCAGTCTAGATTCTGCTTTATTAGCTTTCATCGGTACTGAACAGGTTGATATTCACTCAGCCTATATTTATATTCTAGTCAACTTTAAGAATACATAGAAGTTAGAAACTTAAACAGTCTCTAGTTAGAGCCATCTACTGGAGTAAAATAAATAATTAAATTCAGTTGAAAAAAAAAAACAATTTCTTTTGTTTCGATTTCTTTTGGCCCACTCCATATATTATGAAAATATAGGGTCATTTAGTGATATAGCGATATCCCATTATTTGTTTTTCATCATAAAGTATAACATGTTAATAGTGGCAGAAATTTTTTTTTGTCCAATTGGACATGATTCATTGCCATAAAATTCAAAATATGTATTATAAGCCAGTAACTTTATACATCCTACCTGACATCAAATCGGTTATCTATGTTTTTTTAATATGTTGTATATGATGGGGTTATTTTACAATTAAAAAATATTAATTCCCGCCAACAGTCGTGACGTGCATGTTTTCGCATGCACAGTATAGCGTAGATGAAATATCTGTGTGGCAGCAATGAGTTTCAAACTTCGCTAAGAAAAACTGACAACTAAAGTAGCAGTGTAGCAGTAAGGTCAGTTTTTTCTGGTTTTGTTAATTTTTAAGACGTGTATGGAGTTATATTAAATCAGTTGTTTTATTTTTGCACCAGTAAGCAGTGTTGCCAATACAAGCGGAAACGCTCACATTGTGAGCATTTCATTTACAGGTGGAGCGAAATTTATTTGGGGAGCAATTGGGAGCATTTCAAGCTTAAAGTAGGAGCGACAATCTTTAATAGGTTTATAAATAATGTTCCCCCGCTCTTCAAAATTCCGAATATCAACCTCCCGCCGAGGTAAATATTCAATTCCAAGGAATACGTCCTCCCGCTTTTCAAAATTTCGGTCGAGAAAATTCCCCCCGTTCTTATTTAATCTGGGAGTCGTATGTTGCAACCCCCGGGCCCCGATTTTTTCTCGACGGCCCTGCTTGTGAGAGGAATATTGAGAGGATTTTGAATGTATGCAGGAGCGAAACGGGGCATTTTCAATTGGATTACGGGATAATTTAATACATTTGGATTGGCAACACTGTCAGTAAGTGATATAAATTTACGAATATTGTTAAAAACATCAGGCAAGTTCCTACCCCAAGAAAATGTTTATACTCATTTTAATTATATTCAAATATTATAATTTTACTAAAGAAATTGACTACAAAAGGTATTTTATATAATATATACATATGTATATACATGTTACGAGTTTATCAAGTATCATTAATAGATATGTTTTATTTCTAATGTCAAGAAAACTAACCTCACATTTTTCACGCTCTTAAACTCGACACTGAAATAGTCCATACTTTTCGCAAAGAATTCCTGAATCATAACGTAGTTCACTTCAGGCAAACTTTCGAAATTTTACGAAATTAGGCTCCATAATGTGATAATTAGTAAAAAATGATGAGCACACACACTACAATAATAAGCACAAAGCAAACTGTCATACGTGTGACTCTGCTTCTACCTTTTATATTGTCGGTTAGGAATCTTAACAAAAGCAAATATTCCTAGATTTAGTTATAAACCGTGACATCAGAAGTTAATAAAATTTGAAATTATTGACGATATTTATAGATCTATTTATTTTTTTTTTTAATTTAATCGCCTTATTTATTTTAACGTCCTGGCGAAGTTTAGCTAATGCTAGTCCACCACTTAATCAGGACTCGCCCGGCGTAGCTTAACTTCGCTGATTGAGATCTCGCCAAATCAAATCAAAAACATATTTATTAAAAACTTAAGAACAATCTGTCCCACCCAAACACCCATGTCCGAAGCCAGCCGAACATCTATAGTGATAAATGCCATAGAACTTGTAAAGCTGGACGGAGTGAGGTCAAGTAGGATTACAAAAAATTATTAACTAATACCAACTCCGTTTACAAAAAGTAAATTAAAAGACAAGTAAAAATTAAGGCTTATCTAACTGTAAATTTAAAATAATTTGTAAATATATAAGTAGTATAAAGGTATAAAATATTAATAAAATTGGCTTTACGGAAAAATTATTAACCAAAAAACCCGTTTCAGAAAATTCAACAAGAGCAAGGTATGGCTATGTCAAACCATTTAAAAATTAATCAAAAATATAATTAGGAAGAACAAAATTTCGACAAAAGACAAAAATTACAAAAAGAAACGAAGAAAGGGATAGGAAAGAATGAAGATTGAAAATTGTGTCAGAAAGAAGAGTTCGTTAAAAGAGTTGTTTTTCTGTTGCCTGGTTACGTTTCCCCAAGGTAATAAGGAAAAACCCCGTGTTTGCCAACGTCGGCCATTTTGAATTACGTTTGACAGGTCGTTGGATTGCGTATTTATAAATTAATGTTAATTTCAAATTTACGACCTCAGTAGATCTCCAGATCCAAAAATCTAAAAAACTGCGAGATTTTTTACTTCTTTTCAGTATTTGTCAATTTTGAGCCCGAAGACCTACTGTCTTGGTAAAAATTTAATACCTTTTGAAAGTAGACTAAATTTGCTACAAACTGGTACCAGGACGGAGTCTATTAGTAGTAGTAGTATTTTATTGAATGGATCGAAAAACAGGAAGGAATATTATTTAAAAAATTAGTTATAAACAGATCTTATATTTTTTAAACAACTCTAGCTCTCTTGAATGGTTTGGGAGTGTCATCTGTGTAGTCTGTGTCGCTGTTCTCTCTTATCACCTTTTCTTCTTCTTGAGCCCAGAAGAGATTGTCCAACGCCTCGTTGTATGGCATGTATTTCACTTCAGAAAAACGTTACTTATGTTTTGAGGCCAATTTTATGAAGTAAATCCGAACAAATCGTTAAAAATTGCGAAATATGAGAAATTTGCCAAATTTTGAACTACTAGGAGACTATTAGATCTACAGAGTCCGTTCATGTAACAACTTGTAGCAAATTCAGTCTACTTTAAAAAAGTACTAAATTGCTTTTGTCAAAAAAGTAGGCCTTAGGGGTCAAAATCAACAAGAACTGAAAAAAAGGCAAACATTTTTTTGGATTTCTGGCCAACACCCGGAGGTCTGCAGAGGTCGTAAACTTGGATTTAACATTAATTTGTAATCCTATGTAACATTAAAAAAACAGATACCCGATTTGATGTCAGGTAACCCTTCCTTTTTGATGACAAGTTTACTGGAGTATTATTGTACTTTTGACGTGTGTGATGATCTTAATTATATCAACAACACAAATAAACACTATTGCTATTATTATTACTATATACTGACAACTTTGTTTGAAGCTAAGTTCCGACGCTTTGCTAATTATCACCACATATAAAACTTATTTTGATGTATTCTCAGTATAACAAATATAATAAAAGCTAAGCAGCTAAAAAAAATTACAATGAACACTGATCATGCTTGAGACAAAATCATACCTTGACATTGATAGCCTTGCTTGCCCAAACCCCTGAAAACAAAACCACCGTTATCAAGTTAGTGCCGCCCGTTGTGCGTTTCCGGAATAAAAGACAAATATTACATTAGTTGCTATACTAGATACTTACTTACTAAATTGTAAAATAAAATACATTTAATGTTAAGGAAACTAAACAGATTTTCAACCCAGATGTAACGAATATTAGAAAGCATAACTATGAAGGCGGCTTAAAAATATATCAGATACCCCATATTGGAGTCTTGCGTATTTGAAGAACATAATTATCGTAAAACGTTCTTCAACTAAATGAGAAATGTATCATACTATTTTTACATTCACCATGCGAACACAATAAGAAATTTCTTTGTCAAATTTTGCACCCTACATTGTCTAACAAGGTATTATTGCATTTTTTTAAACAATTGTAACGTTTTAAAGCAAAACCTTGTACAGTTTAATTACATTACAATTGTTTAAAGAGTTTGCACAAATTGTGTAACCTAAGACTTGCGATTTTAACATTTATTAACAAATCTATGACATTGTTAGTCACAATTTATTCATTTGTGCTGTTTAGGCTAGTAGATCAAATTATAGATAGTCAAATAAAACGCCAAATTAAGCACATTGCTCACTCGAAAAACTGTGCACGTGCGTAACATGCAAGTTGTCAGAAGTACAGTTTGAATGATGCAACGTGGTTTGTCACAGAGGCGACTCATCGAATGTCTCGGCAAGAGCTTGGAACCACACTCTCGAATAGTGTACACAATAGAACACACTAATACAGGACGCTGAAACGAAAACACGAATTTCTGGAAACCTGAAGCCACATCTGGACACAAGCGAATAGGACGACTATTCAAGCAGGTCGTCCAATAAGGATAAGAAATAAAAACAGAAAAATGACAACTTCAACACATAGAAGACAATCAAGCACATACAGATAAGAACATTACTGGAAAACCTTATCACATACATAGTAAAACGAAAATAGAAACCCGTTAAAAACTTGGCACACAGCACTTCCATGGGACAATAAGAAATTTATGGAGCGAACACCAAACCTAAGAACAATTTAAGACAAAAACACCAGGAAATGGAAGACAAATAACAGGGGAAGAACTTAATTGGTCAACAATGAGTTTAAAAATAAATATAGCGATGAGGAAAATACTGAAGCAGAACAAGTCACCCATGAACACACAATAAATACAAACCACTAGATGATGAGGTCCGCAAAAAAAATATAACATACCAAGTACATGAGGATGAGAATAGCATAGGGAAAACCTTACTCAACACATGGTCAAAAGAATATGGAAGCTCATTAAAAAACTATTAACTATTCGATCTGACAATAAGAAACACATAGAGTAGGAGCCTTTACATGTGGAGCAACGGAAATCTCAACTCTCAAAAGGACCACATCCTAGTGGACAAAAAACAAGGGACAGGGTCAAAAATACTAAGACAAAAAGAACAACAAAAATCAACCATAAAATACTGTACCGTTATTTTATGACCTGCCTTTGTAACTTATGTTATGTTAATTTGTGGTTAATAAACTTATTATTATTATCATTATTTTATGGAAAACTAGAGATAAGAAAACAGGAATTACCATATACCTATTAACTATACAGATTTGGAAAATGCAGTTTAGGGTATAGGAATAACGATGTAATTGACCACGCCCCGCTAGTTCCATAAATCGTGAAAGCAGATACACACAATGAATTGAATTTAGTACGGCATGAACTAAGGATGGATGCGGACATAGGTAATAATTTCTATACGAAACAAGAAAATATCTCTTCGTCAAAAGCGAAGAAGTTATTTGTCACATTTTTGACAAATAATTTCTTCTATTGAAAGCATTTCTGCAGTTTCTTTTTTAGCCGTAAATGCTATGGGAATAAAATAATAATTCTTGTTAAAACCGAAATGAAAATAGAACATTAAAATAAAATTAAATAACTCGGAAACTAAAATCGACTAACAATTATCAAAAAAATAAATTATTCTTATTAAATTATAAATAACCCTCAGAAACTAAAATCAACTAATAATTATCAAACAATAAATTAATGAAGTAAAGATTCAAACAAACCACCTTCTTGTGCCAAACAATAGCCAAACCGGTTATACAATGAACCTCTCATATCATTGAGTTGATTTGGAGTAATGCTTGCACAAAGTTGGATAAGTTTTCCCGTAATTCAACTAAATTATTGGTTCGTTCAAAGGCATGTTTGAACGCAGTTTCCTTTAAAAAGCCCCACAGAAAATCATGGGGTGCTAGATCAGGTGACCTGGGAGGTCATTTTATCATTCCCCTCGTAGCTATTAAACGATTGGGAAATGTTCTTTCCAGAAAATTAATAACAGTTAAGGTATTGTGACTTGGGCAGCCGTCTTGTTGAAACAGCACAGCAACTCTCAAATGTGTATTTTTTCGAGACCAATATCGTACTACGGATGGATTGTGCTTCCTATGCAATGAAAAGGATGACTCATCTGTAAACAATATATTCTTTAAGAAATTTTCATTCTCATTCATTTATTTATCATGATTTCACAAAATTCCATTCGTTTGAAATTGTCCTCAGGAAATATTTCTTGCGTTGTTTGAACTTTAAAACAACTGTACCCATTTCTTTTCAAAATATTTCTTACAGTTCTTTCCTTCATGTCAACTTGATCAGCAATTTGTCTGCTAGAACAAGGTTCACTAGTTTCAACAAGTGCACAGACATTAGTTTCGCGAATTTCATGTTCTTCGCTCATTTGTTGAAGACGGGGTTCGGGTTGACAGCATTTTTTACAATAATTCACGACACACCTGAAATTCTCAAATTTTTTAATAATGTATGAAATTATGCTAGCTGAGGGGATTGGTCTGTCTTGATATGCCACAGTAAATAAATTTATTGTGTCATCAGTGGAATGGCCCCCGAAGTACCACTTCACAATTTGCACTTTTTCTGCAGTTGTATAAACACATGGCATTTTAATAATGAAATTGAAATCACATTATTTTATTCCCACACGTCTAAACAGCTACGCTATTAAAAGCAGAATGGGTGGGGTCGCGCTGTTCTCAACTCGTCGCGGTCAAGCGATGGACCAATGCCCTGCATTGTTCTCCGACGAGGCGTGGTTTATCTGCGCAGAAACAAGTTTACGTACCTAAAACTAAATTTGCTGAATCTGTATACTGGTAACACGCTATATGCCACTATGTACGGAACTGAGGCTAGAGAAGGAGATAGTTTTTTTATCCCTACGGGGAACTGGGACCCAACGCGCACGCTCTTATGACACGATCTGATGAAGGAGTAAGGAAGCGCACTATATGTAACAGGCCAGTGGCCAATTTTTCCGATTCAATTGTGACCATTTACCCTCCATATTCAGTTGAACTGTCACAATCCCGCGTCACTATGGCATGCGCACCATAAGATATTTGGTTGTTACCAAGTTTACATAGACTACTTATAGAGGTACAGCTCCCATCAAAATTTGAAAATTTTATCTTCATAATAATGGAAACTATTGGGAGAAATTTCTTTCTGTCTCACTTTAAGAGAATGTATTTCCTTAGGGATGCATTTTTGGACTAAGGTAAGTTGTGTTATATGGGCCCAATATGACTCAGCAATCATAGATTGCCATCCGGAACTCAATTCTGGGATACCCTGTATATGTTAGGTCTAAAGACAATGACATTAAACCAGATGAAGTTGAAAAATTGTTTCTTCAAATACGCAAGTTACCAACATTTTAAATTAAATTAAAAAGTATAAACACCATTTTCTTTATAAATATTATAAAAACAGTACAATTAAAATATGGTTCTGTTTTAATAGACATTTGGTATTTTACCTAATATAGAGTATCAGAGAAACAAATTTCACTCATTTCGGAACTAAAAAAAACGGCATAGTGAACAGTTTTGAAATTTATTGGGACATGGAACAATTTCCCAAAATTTCCTTAATTTCTTAACATTTGTGAATAACTCCCATACATCGTTAATACAAATGTGTAAAACTGCTGATCAGATTCAGCAACAACAAAAATTAACAAAGTACCTAAAATCCGATACCATCAACATAGCACATACCTCAAGTACATCAAACAAGCACGGCTTGGTGCATATTTTTTTCTTTTATATCATAATAATTTGAGAGGGTGGGACGAGCATATTTTAAATGTTAAAAAACCGCTGCCTAAGGAATCACTACTTCCACATCCAGATTATTCGTCCAAGTCACTTTCAAGGAAACATCTTGACTATATTTGCACTCTAGTATGTGGAAATTATTGGTCATAGAATTTTAATAATATTTGGGGTAGATGTCATAGAAAAGTTTGAAGAGTTGGTTTCTACCATATACGTTAAAAATGAAGTTTCTAGTTTACCGTACTTATTTTCCACTATTTACAACCTACCACCTCAATGGAGTCATCTCAATCAGATGTCACTACAATACATACGTGTAGTAACTTTCAAGTGAATATCTCAATTTGATGTTATCAATCCCATTAATAATGAAGCGGAGATGGTAGAGTTTGAAAAATATTAGAAAGAAATCTGAGGCCTTGGTTTCTAGCATATACACCGAATCCCAAATTTCTGTAGTCTTACCAGCTTGCTTTACTTATTTTCCCCTATTTGCCCCTATTTAACCCCCAACCCTTCAACGGCATCATCTCAAATTATGATCTAGTTTCAGACGTCGTTATAATACATACGTGTACCAAATTTCAAATGAATATCTCAATTTTATTTTATCAACCCTTTTCATATTGGAGTAGGGGTGGTTGGGTTGAAAAATATTATAAGAAAATCTGACGCTGTGGCTTCTAGTACATACACCGAATTTCAAGTTTCTGTAGTCTTACCAACGTTTTACTTATATTCCTCTATTTACCCCAAATTAACCCCCAACCCTTCAACGGAATCATCTCAAAATATAAACTAATTCCAGACGTCGTTATAATACATACGTGTACGAAATTTCAAATAAATATCTCAACTTTATTTTGTCAACCCCATTAATGGGGTAGGGGTGGTGCGGGGGTTGAAAAATATTATAAAAAAATCTGAGGCCTTAACTTCTTGTACATACACCGAATTTCAAGTTTCTGTACTCATACCAGCTTGCTTTACTTATTTCCCCCTATTGACCCCTAAATAACCCCCAACCCTTCAACGGAATTATCTCAAAGTATAATCTAGTTCCAGATGTCGTTATAATTCATACGTGTATCAAATTTCAAATGAATATCTCGATTTTATTTTATCAACTCTTTTAATAATGAAGTAGGGGTGGTGGGGGTTGAAAAACATTATAAATAATCTGAGACCTTGGCTTCTAGTACATACACCGAATTTCAAGTTTCTGTAGTCTTACTAACTTGCTTTACTTATTTTCCCCTATTAACCCCTATTTAACCCCCAACCCTTCAACGGAATTATCTCAAAATATAATCTAGTTCCAGATGTCGTTATAATACATACGTGTAGAAAATTTCAAATGAATATCTCAATTTTATTTTACCAACCCTTTTCCAATTGGAGAAAAGGTGGTGGGGGTTGAAAAATATTATTAAAAAATCTGACGCTTTGGCTTCTAGTACATACACTGAATTTCAAGTTTCTGTACTCTTACCAACTTGTTTTACTTATATTCCTCTATTTACCCCAAATTAACCCCCAACCCTTCAACGGAATCATCCCAAAATATAATCTAATTCTAGACATCGTTATAATACATACGTGTACGAAATTTCAAATGAATATCTCAACTTCATTTTATCAACCCCATTAATGGGGTATGGGTGGTGGGGGGTTGAAAAATATTATAAAAAAATCTGAGGCCTTAACTTCTAGTACATACGCCGAATTTCAAGTTTCTGTACTCTTACAAGCTTGCTTTACTTATTTCCCCCTATTTACCCCTATTTAACCCCCAACCCTTCACCGGATTTCCTCAAAAAACAATCCAGTTCCAGATCTCGTTATAATATATACGTGTACAAAATTTCAGGTCAATATCTTAAACCGTTCCGGAGTAGACGTCTGCGCCGCCGCGCCGATACGCCGCCGCCGTTAAAATATAAAAAATTTACGCCGCCGCCGCCGCCGAAATGTTTTAAATACACGCCGGGAATTAAAAGGTCTTAGTAAAGTTGACTATTTGACTGCACAAATAAAAACATATATTTTAGAAGATGATGTACAAATCAAACAAAGTCTCAGATTCAGTAATGGAAAGGATTGTGCCAAGAAAAATAAGTCTATCCCTGTACAAAAGACAGTTATATCTTATCATTAGTAAAAAAGCACAATACAACTTCTGGGCAAAAAAGTATACCATCTTTAGAAGCTGAATGTCACTCATATTTAGGGGAAGCCAAAAACGCTTATACCATCAAAGCTGACGATGATGTTTTGTCATATTGGAGAGAAGACAAGTGGATTTTTCATATTTGTATATATTAGCTATCGTCTCCTACAACTAGGCCATAACCTTGCCTCAGCTTCGACTCAATAAACGAGTTGTGATGTGCCTGTGAATTGTGATATGAGTCGAATTCTGCCTATTATTGTCGGTTACTCTGGTTAAACTAAGAGTATAATTTTTGTTTGTGTTTTACAAGAATACAATTTTTTTTTTCAAGTTAGACTTGAAAACTGTTAGTTTTGTATTATTATTATTATTATTATTATTATTATTATTATAAACTATAATATAATATGATGCATTAAAAGTAGAATATTGTCACATATTTCGTTACCTTTACTGTCAATATTTTAAATTCCGTCGACATTGTAGAGTAATGTGAAATTAGGGACCGCACGGCCTCCGCAGGTCGACGCCGCCAATAAAAATATGGCGGTGTACATCGGCATCTTACGCCGGTTTACGCCGCCTACGCCGGTTGATCAACGTAGGGGCGCCGCCGCCGAAAAATTTTTTTCGGCGCAGATGTCTATTCCGGAGAAAGCGTGCGGACAAAAAAAGTTACAGACAGACCGACAGACAGACAGACAGAAAAAATTTTTTCGCTCAAATTTAAAATCTCGACGTTTCATGACATTCTAAACCTATTTCACGAATAAAAATTTTTGAAAATTTCTTTGCGATTACTATACTTCCAATCCACCCACTACGTGGATGTGGAAGTAAAATAAGGACCACGCTAAGGCACGTTACAAGAACATCTCGCCATAATTATTCACTTTGGTATTTCTGAAATAATCAGTAAAACCCATTATTTATAATTTGTAGCAAGATTCGTGACCTTTTCGAATAACATGAATTGCAATATAACTACCTTAAGAAGCATTTTCAGACAAATCATGTTTACAAACACTTTTGTATCATATTTACATGTAGAATCAGGCCGTAAATGAACAAAATTTATTTCTCTAACACTCTGTATTTCAAAAATATACATTGCATTCAACTGTTTCCCATTTTATTTTCATAAACTGACACATTTAATGCTAATAAATTACTTTCATATCACCAAATAATATTTTTCTTCATAAAAGCTCAGTGCGATTAGGAACTAGAAATAACAGCAAGATTGGCGTAGGACAGACAGAAAAAATAAGTTAGTCACATTGTTAATGATCTCCCAGATAAAGTCCATAGAAATCAAGAAACTCACCAAATAAAATCTCTACAGTGTGAACAGAAAGTCGGCTGTCGCAGAAAAGTTGCCATGAATTTGTGATCGTTGACTTGATGGACTCTCCTCCGCATAGCACCACGTCGTCTGTTGAAACCCTGACGCTCCTTGAACTCCCTCGGTTTGGCTCCATATTCTTCAAAAACAATTATGGAATTAAAATGGTAAAAAAAAACATACAAATGGATAAGATACAGAGGACTGATATATAAATCTTATCCTACTAAATAAAAATTGCATACATACCATTCGATGTTAACTTCAAATCTATCCTAATGTGTAGTCGACCTTTGGGTTCTAAATTAACCTGAAATCAAAAAATAACGTTTAAATAGCATCTAACAAATTGCTAAACTTGTATGATTTCTCATTCTTAGTAAAATTTTTTGTAAATACAAATGAAGGCGAGGCCCAGTATCCCCTTTTTTGCATGAATATTTAAAAGGGTAATGGGTAATGAGGTATAAAGTAAATGATGGATTGTAAAAGACATACCTTATAATGGAATTATACAGGAGTAGATGTCAATAATGTGGGTGTGTGCAGATGGAATCAGAAAGGTAACTAGTACACTTGATTTAAAAAAAAACTGGTACAACTCTTGTAATCGAAAATCTTAATAGTTTAGTTGTGTGCATATGTCTGTAAATAGGGCTGGCCAGGCATGTCGAGAGGGGGGTAGAGAAGAAGTGATTTACCCTGGGCCTGGGTTTTTCGGAGGAGACTGGTTTTCTTAGTGTCTTTAAACTTATTAAACCTTTCTTTTTCATTTTATTCAAATGAAATTTTAAAAAATAATTAGAAAATAACTTTTTCAAACATTTTCAAGCCTGCCATATTATTGTTTAAAAAAAATAATATTTGTTACGGATAATTCTACTAATGGTTGTAATTAAAATACTAACTGAATAATGATTATTCTATTTTTAAAATAAGAACAGAAAAATACCACTTGAGATTAAAAAAAATGTGAACAATGCAAACTGACCATAAAAATACAATAAAAAAATAAAATAAATGAACTTCAACTACGTAATACAGAATTAACTAATATTTTGTCATTGCTCCATTAGCTTCTAAAACTGCCTGAAGTCTTGCAGGCATGGACAAAATCAGATTTCTTGCAAGGTCAACTTCTTGCGACAAGTTCTCGACACCTTCCTGATATTTGTGGATCGAAAGTATATTTTTCGTCGTATCTAGTGGAAGGAGGCCTATGAACGTCATGAAACGTGGAGATTTTAAATTTGAGCGAAAAGCATTTTCTGTCTGTTGTCTGTCAGTCGGTTTGTCTGTCGGTCATATGCGAACATGTCCATCCTTACAGGATTTAAAAACCTTTTCGTCAGAAAAGACAACTTGTCCCCAGAAGTTTTCATCATTGATTATATAGTTGAGTGCAAAAATAATCCTACCCTGCTTCTTTTCCTCTGAAAGTTTGTATTTTTTAGCCGCTGAACAACTCTTCAAGTCACTTTGTAGTTTTATTCTTCTGCAAGCAGTAGGTACCGAAGCAGGGAAATTTGTCTCTGAAATTGCATTTACTGTAGTCTGAAAAGGGTTTTCTCTTAGGTAATTTATAAGATTTTCATCTTCTTGATTATTGCTCTTTCTGGTCCTATCGGAACCAACTTTACGGGATACCGTTTGGTTGGTTTCCCATTGTTTTTTAACACTCATTATCGTGGTTTTATTCACATTGTATTCAGCAGCAAGTCTTCTTATGGACCGACCACCTTCAATCTTAGAAACAATTCGAAATTTTTGAATATCTGTTAGATGTCGAACAATTTTTAATAATGACGCCACTGATTAATGTCAAAGTGACATTTGTAAGATTATTAATATCAATCAAAGAACGAATGATTTACATAGCTAAAAGAAAGTGTACCAGTTTTTTTTTTAAATCAAGTGTACGATGAAAAATGAAGACTCTTAATCCGATGTAAGTAATGTCCATATATTTGTCTTCTAAGAAGTCACAAACGGACTCTAAGAGATGAGACCTCCAATTTTGAGAAGGGTAACATATTTCAACTTTAAGAAGTAACTAGATTTCCTACGCATTTTTGTATTAAATGATCCCAAAATGGTTTACATCCATTTTTTAATATTTATTTTCAACATTTAGGTATTCAAAACAAAAATGTCACTTAATGAAAAATATATGACATCTTGGAATGAAATCTTGTGCAGGAAGCTAGAATTATATGATTTTAGTGGAGCTGCTTTAAATTTAATTAAATCATACCCCAAAAAAAAGAAAACAATGCGTATTTGAGTACAATAAGTCTGAGTTAGGAGAAATGGTGAAGACAAATTTTAAGGAAGTAAAAAAAGTGTTCCTCAAGGCCCTATATTAGGTCCTCTATTCTATATATTATATACAAATGAGGTAGATAACATATCCGAACGCAACATAGTAATGTATGTTGATGGCACCTTGGTAGTCATCAGTGAAGAAAGTGCTGAGGTTTGCAAAGTGGAGCTTATGGAAGCAATGACCAAATTAAATGGGTGGATTTCAACAAATAACTTATTATTAAACGTAGAGAAGACACAAATAATTAGTTTCAGCAATTGTAATAATTAGGAATTTAAGCTGAATTATCAAAGCAAACATCAACCTTGAATATTTCTTTCCTAGGTATAGAAACAGACTCCAGGAAAATACGGCATTAATTGCCTATCGTGCTTATATCCAATAAAAGATTAGACATGGGATAATTTTTTGGGGTAATTCGGTAAATATTGAATATAATTTTACAAAAACGGTGTCTAAGGAACATCTTTAATCTGAAGCCAACGTCTGTAAAAATTTATTTACTGAGTATAAAATATTTACTGTAATATTTTTATATATATTTGAAGCTGTCACTTTTCTTATAGAAAACAGTACACTCTGCAAATCTAGATCACTGTTACAATACCAGAAATAAAGATAACCTCCACACAAATGTAACAAAATACTCGTATATTCAAAGAAACGTCCACCATAGTGTTATAAAAATTTAGAACAAATTACCTTTAACCTTGAGAAAACTTCCCAAGAGACAATTCGAGCATAACTTAAAAGACTACCTGGTCGATAAAGTATATTACAGCATGGCAAATTTTTTGCTGACACAGGTATAAATTCAATTAAAAAAAAAAACAGGGTGGATAAAAAGCATTTTAAAAAAATGAAAAATCACGATTTAAAAAAAAATGAAAAAATTAATGATTTTTTAAATTTTTATACATGAAAATTCCTGTCAGAACTTGTCCTGTCTTTAAATTGCGGGGATGGTGCGAATTGCCATTATTTGCCAATCTGCCGCGTAACAGGTGAGAAAGTGAGTCAGAACGATTATATTTATGGCATTTAAATATTAAATAATTTTTAACATGTCCTCTAATAGAAGTGGAAAGAAAAAAGATTCTATTTGGCAATATTTTATTGATAAATCAAGTAAGCTTGATCGAAAAAGTAGTACTTAGTAGAGCTACATGTAAAAAGTTTAAAGCAGAAATGCAAGGTCTTGTGGACCGACTGAAAGTCCATTGGAAAAAATGTGCTTCGCGTAATGTAGAAAGTGTAGAAACAAATAATGAATAGAATAGAATAGAATAGAAATTTTATTAATGCTAAAAGTATAAAATACATGCATAAGTCAGACAATTTATAAAAATAGATCACAAACAGGGAATTTATTAACAATTTATAAAAAATAGATCACAAGCAGGGAATATATTAAATCCTGGATTTAAAAGGACAAGCATTGTACATCGATATATGTATACATATACATATAGTAAATTAGTGAGTAACTCACACAAATAAAGATTTTCATCTACGTAGGTAAACCTGAATTTTAAAATGCCATATTTTTTAAATCTCTAATTATTTCATCCCGAGTTTCATCCACTGAGAAATGGGCAGTCTTTAGGAGAAACTTTTTTATTTTGTTGGGGAAAGCGATTTTACGTAGTTTGGGATTTCATTGTAAAGCTTAACACCATGAAAGGAGGTGCCAGTTTGGCCTCGAGATAATCGAGTGTAATTCGAGTATAGATTGTTTCTATTACGTGTGTTGTAATCATGGCAATCGGCATGTGTACGGAAATTATTTAGATGGTTATGGACATATAGTACACATTGTAGTGCATAGATACTAGGGAAAGTTAAAATTTTTAGGCGTGTATACAAAACTTTAGTGTCTTCGCGGTACCCAGCCCCACCTACAATTCGGACCGCCTTTCTCTGCAAACCAAAAAGTCTTCGTTTTCCTGTAGAATGCCCCCATGCAAGAATGGCATATGACAGTCTAGAATGGCATAGAGCAAAGTAGGCCGATCGAAGTACTTCTATCGAAACGGAATTAGAAAGTTGCCGTAGGGCATAGATATTTTTCGTCAGAATATCTGATATATAGTTAACATGAGCATCCCATTTTAGAGTCGGGTCAAGAAATACACCCAAAAATTTGGTGCAAGCAGGATTGTTCACTGCATCATTGATCTCACGCGTGGACGAAATCATCTTTACGGTTTTTGTTTCATTTAATGAGAGCTCATTTGCGGCAAACCAAGTTTTTGCAATTGACTGTGCCTCTTTACATTGATTTTCTAAATGCTCTAGGTTGTGATGAGACATCGAAAGAGTTGTATCATCAGCGTAGAACAAACAAGCAATGTTGCCAAGAGCGTTTGGCAGGTCGTTAATATACAGCAGGAATAGCACAGGGCCCAGAATCGAACCCTGGGGGACCCCTGTCCTGACAAACAACTCGCTCGAGTTCTCACCCTCGATCCGGACTGATTGCTTGCGATTTTCTAGATATGAATTGATCAGTTTTATGCTAATTGCGTTAAAGTTAAGTGTGTTTAATTTTTTTAGTAAAATATCATGTGAGACGCAGTCAAAAGCTTTGCTGAGATCGCAAAACAGTGAAGCTGAGTACATGCCATTTTCGAAATGTAAGTATAGTGTTATTTTATTTATATTTATATTTATAACTTCTTAGTAAGACAAAATATTAAGAGAACCTTTTTTTTAATTTACATATTTAACGTCGGTCTGTTTCTACGACTAAGGCCAATCATGCTAGGAGACGAGCTAGATTCAAATTTTTAAAATGATCTAGCGCAGTTTCTAGATTTCTAGTAACTTTCCATGGATAAATGTGACTTTTTCATTCGTTCTAGTTTTAAGAATAAAGTATAGTATCTATGCCTGTCTGTGTGTAGCTGGATTTAAAAATAAACAACAATGATCTTGTTATTTATTACACGTACAGTTGAACACGTTGCAACAAGATGCAGAGGAAGATAGTGCCCCACAGACACTCTTATCTTCTACGCCATTAAGTAAAAAAAAGAAAAGTAGTGCCTAACTCCAGTTCTAGATCTTTATCATCTTTTGTTGTACGTACGACGACGACCAAGTCTAATAAAGAAGAAATAGATAAACAAATTGCTAGAGCTCTTTATGCAACAAACAGCAGTTTCACGTGTATTGAACAACCTGAAGTAAAAAAGGCAATAACGCTTTTACGGCCTGGATATGTACCACCAGCTCAACATGATGTGTCCAACAAACTGCTCGATGAAGTGTATAACGAGGAAAAAAGTCAATGTTTTAAAGATTTATCAGGAAGTTCAGTTTGTTTGTCATTGGATGGATGGTGCAACATACACAATGAACCAATAATATGTGCAACTGTAACTACTTTTTAGTAGACATAATAGACACATCTGGAAATCCACATTTAACAGAACTTGCAACAAACTTAATTTAAACTCTAAAGGCTGACTTATACATGTACAGTAAGCAGTTTTGTGATGGATAATGCTGCCAATATGAATGCTATGAGAAACCAAATTAAAGAGTCAACAGAACTAAATGTTATTACTTATGGTTGTGCTCCACACATTTTAAACTTGTTATGTAAGGATTTGGAAATTAGTGAAATTAAGGAACAGTTACGTTTGTTGTGAAATACTTCCGAAACAATCATTTTGCCTCTGTGACATAAGCAAAAGAAGGAGGAAAAAAAACTTACTTTACCTTCTGATGCAAGATGGAACTCACTTGCCGACTGCTTAGAGGGTTTCGTTAAATCATGGCCCATACTTTTTAAAATTAGCAAGGGACATAAAAATGAAGTTGACAGCATAGTAAGACAGACAATTTTAAACATTTATTTAAAAAGAACTGCTGAAGATTACTTATCACTACTAAAACCTATATCTGTTGCACATGATAGGCTTCAAAGAAACGATGCAATTTTATCAGACGTCGTAGAACAATTTAAAATAATTGAGTCACATTTTGACGAAACTGAAATTACCTTAATGCAAATGCAAATATTTAGATACCGATACGACCGGTGTATCACCTCATATCATTTGCTAGCGTTCATTCTAGACTCTACGAAAACAAAGCATAAATTAACAGAAAGCAAAAATGAATTGTGCTTTAGCTAATGAATTATATCCCGAAAGTGACTTACTACCACTGATTATTAAATTTCTGGCAAAATCTGAGCCTTTTGCCAATATCATGCATGTTTCACGAAGAAATTCTTAAAAACACAAAACCCTTGGACTGGGGGAAATTCCAAAGAAATACTGATATTATTGACAAATTGCTGCAGCTAGTTCAGCCTCGGTTTAGAGAATATTTTCAACATTTGGTTTGATTCAATCTAAGATTCGAAATTGTTTAGGGACCGAAAAAGCAGCTAAATTAGTTTTTTTGTATAAACTTTACAATAATTAACCTAATTTAAAATTTTTGTTGTGGAGTAAATTATATTTTATTTTCTTTTAGAGTTGGTTCTGTTTAATTTGGTTACTTTATGTTTCTGCTTTTAAGTAGGCACCTAATTTATAATGTACATTTAAGAAGGTCACTTTTGTTTTATATGTGTAACCTAACTGTTCCTTTGTTTTTATTTGAATTTTTTGTAATTTGTAGGTAAGTATCTACTTTTAAATAAACTGTACTTTTTATTTGAACTTTCTGAACTTTGATTTACTTAGATTATTCGGTTTACACAACTTGATTTAAACCATGATTTAAATTTAAAAAATTAGTTGATTTAAATCATGATGTAAATCACGATTTAAATCAAATTGATTTAAATCGTCGCAACCCTGAATTAATGGTTGGCTTGTTTATTTTAATTATATAACCGCTACATGATATTTTACTTTTCTAGATTTCATTTCTTCCATACATCGACATTTTATTAAGAAATATATTTTTTTAAACTCTTTTTAAAACGTTCATATATAAAACAGTTTTGGTGAGAACAGAGAATTTAATCTCCAGAATCTATCAGATGAATATTACTATTATAGAAATCATCCAAGTACTGATGATATTCCGATTCCTAAAATCATCATCCTGTTATGCCCCCATCTAATTTGAACTACTTACTAGGTAGGTACCTACTAAAGTTGACAAAATTAGATAGATAAATTTTCAAATTGTATCTATATCTAAATAAAATGTTCATTAGATCTACTATTCAGAAACAAATATTTACTTAATAAACAAAATTCACAAATTTCTTAAGAAGATATTACCTAAACACCTAAGTAAACAGTCACCATAGAACAAACCTTGATTTTCTAATCACCTTATTTAATTCTGATGATTATTTGTTTAGTCAGTATTATGTAAATAAAGGAATAATAAGTAGGTACTTACTAATATATTTTTCAGAAATACCAACAAGAAATTTCAAAATTTCTAAATATTTGTACCTATATGGAAAGGAGTTCAAATAGGTAGTTCAGTAACAATGATTCTGATTCTGACCAATTTATTTAAGTATTTTGTGGAATTTTAAAAACTGACCACTTCTTACTCAATTATAATCCACAAATTAGAACAGATTTTTTTACCAAACCAGTATATTATAACTGTCTTAAGTAAATTAGATGGGAACCTACCTACTCAGTTTTAAAAATGTAAAGTTTTTTTATTAAATACATTAACATAAATAAAAACAAATGACATAGTAAGGACTCATTTGTTTTTATTTTAAAATAAAACAAAATGTGTCAACAGCATTTCCTGTTTTGACAGCTTTTTGTTTTCTATTTAGTTCGTCGAAATTATAATAAAATGCCGATCATGTAGGCAGAAATCCAATAAAAGAGCATCAAATTCGATTTGTCTTACGTCAATTATATGGACTGTGTGAAACATTAGGAATGTTTATTTCAGTAAATAATAAACAATAAAAGCGTTGGATGTACCCAGAGTGGTTTTTGATTTGACAGCGGGAGGGAGAGGCAAACACACCCGGAGCATTTTACATATGATGCCCAGCACTCACCCAAAAGTCAGCCTCGTCCTTTTCCCTGTTGAGGAGGTCCTCGAAAGGAATGCAAACATTGGCGACGAAGACGTCTGGCGGTATCGCGGCGTCGTGGAATACCGTCAGGGTGAGCGTCTTCGCGTTCTCTACCTGGTGCTCAAAGTATTCATTCCAGACGGGGTCGAAGGTTTTCTGCTTGGTGGTGGATTGGGCGACATGGGTGTCGTCCACGTCGATGGTGACATAGGGGTCCAGAAGCTGCTCGTCCGCCTTCCCGAAAGTGTGGCGCTTGGAGCAGTCCGTCGGCCTAAGGCCCTGGGCCTCGCATATTTTCACGCGAACAGTCCCCGTGAACATGGCACCGGCCCACTTGACACCTCACCTTCGAGAACGCGATTTTATCCGCCACCACCGCACTACAACATTAACAACTACATAGGGATACACGAAATATTACTCGAGAAAATACAGCTCGATTGACAGCCATGAAGGTCGGCTGGTCTCGATTTTCCTCACAGCTCCTCCTCCACCCTATGTAGTACACGTCCTAGGCGTATGACACACACTTCGTTTCGGGAATTCTGTTAGTGATTCCAGATTCCGAGATTGGTCGATACTTCTATTATCTGATAGATGGCACTGAATCCATTTCTTTTACTGATCGATACAGACTGATTGATATACCTACTATTGGCAAAGATTAGAGAATTAACAAGATCAGACAGAGAAGACTAAGTAGTCAAAGATCGGTATTAAAGGTACACGTCATCGAGCGAAAGCGGTTTCAGGATTTGTCGATTAATCTGACCAAGATTGTATATCAGCGCTTCGTCCTCTAGATAACTATTTAACTTGTAGTACCGTTTCCTAAGTGCTAGATGGCGCACAACGTTCAAAGAGCGTTCGATGACAGCCGCGTATGGCGCTTTTTTTTAATTTATTTTATAAGTAAAATTATGTAGAAAAATAGTTTCAAAATTATTCTGTCAATGAATAATTCTATATATGAACCTAGAAATACTGGATTTGTTGTAAGTTACAAAGCAACCTGTTCCTTTAGTAATCCTGAGTTCTTGGGAGCAGTGGCGTAGCGGACGGACCCGCAGGGCCCGCGGTGCGGGGGGGCCCCCAGCTCTTGGGGGCCCCGAGTCTAGAAAATTATGACGCAAAAATATCATTGAAATTAAAAATTACATTCATCTTAAACATCAATATTCAATAGTCAATATTGTTTATAAATATTTTAATATAATAATGGTTGATAAAAAAGTTATTTCGTATATAATTAATTTTAGTAGAGGCCTCGAATTTGTCAAATAAATGGGGTATAGAACAAGAATTTCAAAAAAAGAGAAAAACGCGTGTTAAAAAGTTTTTTGATGAATTAGTAGAAGATGAACGACTTACAGATTCCGAAACATCTTTTAAAGTAGAGGTATTTTATGCTAACCCTGATATTGTCATTCAACAGATTGTTGGCCGATTTTCTGGGATGAGCGAAGTGGTAAAGAGATTTTCCTGTTTGAATCCCAAAACATTATCAAAGTTGAATGACGGTCAGCTTTATTTGGAAGCTAGCAATCTTGCTGAAAATTATTCTGAAGATTTACCGGCAGATTTTCCCCGCGAACTTCTGTTACTAAGAAATGTTTTGAGTACACAAATAGAAATTGCGGATTCTTCGGTCTTTTGTTTTGCAATATTCCCTATAAAAAATCGTAAAACTTTACTGTTAAGTGTTCCAAATGTTTTCATTACCATGAAATTAGTCTTAACACTACCAGTTACTGTTGCTACAGCTGAAAGCTGATTTTCAAAATTAAAGCTTATTAAGACGTTTGTACGAAATTCAATGACATAAGAAAGACTGCCAGCATTATGTGTATTAAGTATTAAGAAAGAGAGCAAGTAAGTTAGATACTGATCAATCATCGAAGACTTTGCTAAAGAGAATGTACGCCGCTACCGAAAAACTTTATTATAATTTAAGTGAGTTTTTTATTTTGTGGGGGCCCCGATCATACATTTTGCGGGGGAGCCCCGAGATTTTCAGCTACGCCACTGCTTGGGAGTCAGCCGAGTTTGGTGGTCGTTCTATTACATTTAGGACAATGTTGTCGATTTCTCTCAGTTGGCCTCTCTCTGTCTTTAATTTCTCATTTTTCGTGTGATTGACAGTATTGACACACTGTGACAACTGCGCTATAGCTCCAATATAAATGTCGAGGTCAATGGCGCCATTACTGGGGGTTTACGAAAATTCACTTTGGGCAATTTACAAGTATCATTCTCTTTTTCTAAATCCTTACAAGTAACAAGGACAGAGATAGTGATCTGAGCACTCTGAGTTAATTTTCGTAAACCCCTACTAGAATATCAAAGTTTTTGGCCGGGTATCATATGTTGTTAATTCACTATAATCTTAGCTATGGTCACAGTAGAGAATTAAACTGTGTTACGGGGTACTTTGTCTGTGATTTATTTAAGTACTGAAAGTTCATGACATTCGAGATAGATAGATAGGATTATTTTACGTAATCTTGAATGTATTTCCAAAAATGTTTCTCTAGAAAGACAGAGAGAGAGAGAGAGAGAAATGATGGTACGATGGTACTATGCATGTTATGTTATATGTTCGGAACTTAGAGTAGGAGTAGGAAAAGTTCGGAAGGAGAAGAAGAAGCTAACCTAAAAAGTGTCAGATTGAATTAATTTAAAATGACAAAAGTTTACAATCTTCTCCGTTATAAACGGAATAAAGCTGATATTTTTTTCAAAACGTTCAGTTCAACCACAGCTCAAACTAAAATTAGTGGAATCAACGTTTTGAACAATACATATACTAAAGATGATTATACAAACGTTACCGAAAAAATTGTATCCTATTTAGGAAGAAATATATTCTTACGGCCGTATCACCCCTTAAGCTTGGTACGTCAGCGGATAATTAACTTCTTTTACAAATCATTTGTTAATAGACGACGAAACCCTATATTCTCAGTATATGAGAATTTGCCACCTGTAGTGAGTATCGAACAAAACTTCAACAGCTTGCTTATTCCAGAAGATCACCCTTCTAGAACAAAAAGTGACTGCTACTATATTAATCGAAAGTATTTACTAAGGGCACATATGACAGCACATCAATCTGAACTGATGCAAGCAGGTTTAAATAATTTTTTGATGATAGGTGATGTATATCGTAGAGATGAAATCGACAGGACGCATTACCCAGTATTTCACCAACTAGATGCTGTAAGATTACGAACTAAAGAACAGATTTTCCTTAAAAATGAAGGTCTAAATATTTTTGAGGAAGGCAATAACACTGCGTTTACTAGTGCCCAAGAAAAACAAGCTTGTCACAGCTTGGAGGCGGTCAAGTTAATGGAATTTGAGTTAAAGGAAACTTTAGTCGGCCTGGCCAAATATTTATTTGGTAACAATATAAGGTATCGCTGGGTAGATACCTATTTTCCATTTACCCAGCCTTCGTGGGAGCTGGAAGTATTTTACGAGAATGACTGGCTTGAGTTGTTGGGCTGTGGTATAATGCGACAGCCTATTTTGAGCAATGCGGGCATAGATAATAGAATAGGCTGGGCGTTTGGTTTGGGACTAGAACGTATAGCGATGTGTTTGTACAAGGTCCCAGATATTAGACTTTTTTGGTCAAATGACTCGGGCTTTCTTAATCAATTTAAAGTTGATGATATAAACTCGAGCATTTCGTATAAGCCAATAAGCCAGTACCCTCAGTGCGTTAATGACATTAGTTTTTGGCTACCAAAGGGTAAAGAATTTTCCAGCAATGACTTCTATGATTTAGTGCGTACTATAGGAGGTGATTTGATTGAACAAGTGTCCTTAGTTGATAATTTTACTCATCCAAAAACAGGAAGAACGAGTCATTGTTACAGAATCACATATAGACATATGGAAAAAACTTTAACTCAGTCTGAAGTTAACATTCTGCATAAAGAGATTGAAAAAAGTATGGGGGAACTTGGTGCGACTGTTAGATAAAATAATTTATTTCTAATTTATTATGTACATAATTTATATGAAATATTTAATAAACCCATTACAAATTGCCCTATTTTGAATACTAAGTAATCTAATTCTTTTTGAGAACTGCTACTCTTCATGGTAAGTATGTCTGTCAAAGCTATGTAGTTACATCAAACATTTTCATAAATAAATGCCTACAGAATATATAAGACTACTAATAACAAAAAACCAAAAATATGGAAATTATTATCACGTAGCATACACATACATGTTTAGGCTGCCATAATCCTGCATCTGGTAGCCATAGGAAGGCTAAATGTGAAATCATTCAATGTTGTAGTCAGCATACCTACCTATAGTACGCTTGCTTTTAAAACTTTCACGTACACCTATTTTTAGATGTATTAAATCAGAGTTGTAATTAATCATCTCTGACATTTCAACTTTTGAAAAGTCAAAATGCCTTGACTGACAGAGGAAGACAAAGTTTTGATGCTTTCTAAATTAGAAGAAGGGTGGTCCATAAGAAGGGTTGCTACTCATTATGGACTAGATAAAACCACTGTTCTACAAGTAAAGAAAAAATGGAAACAAGAAAGGGACCGAGACTAGAAGGCCGTGTTCGGGAAGACCCAAAATTTCAAACGCGGAGCAGGTTGGAGTCCTTTTGTATAATTTAAGAGAAAACCCTTTCAATACGGCCAGACAAGCGGTTTTTGAGACCAACTTTCCAGGATCGTGGGTGACAGCGTGCCGTCGTATGAAAAATTCAGAAATTATAATATATAATATAAATTCAAGATTTTTCTGAAATAGAAATAGAATTTATTAGTGTTACTGATTATAAAATCATTTCCCAAGTCAAAAAGATAATACAAAATTAAACAAATACTATAATATACGAACAAACATCATGACACATTGCAGACAGACATTGTACATAAATTAGTAGAAATTTACAGATCATAATTTTTGAACTCGTCCAAGCTGTAGAATGCTTTAGAAATGAGAAATTTGTTTATCTTCATTTTAAATTGATTTAATTGTAGTGATCTAATGTAATCAGGTAATTTATAAAAAAGAGCCCCATAGTAAATCAGTAGCATATCTTAATTTTTTTTTTTACTCTAAGGTATTCAATAAATAGATTGTTTTTATTTCGTGTATTGTGGGTATGGATATCAAAGATATTTACATATTTGTGCATGTTTGTTTTGACATAAATCAAACAATAAAAATTAATAAACTCGGAACCAAGCCTAATAAAATGATTTTTTACCTCTTCTCTGTAATTTAAACTGAGTAGGATTCTGACGGCTTTGCATACTGAAAATTTTCGCAGTGAGTGGAATGATCCCATATGAGTATTCCGTAGCTAATTATAGTTAAATAGGGCACGGTAGGCCATTATAGTTATTTCTTTTGAAGTTGTTTGTGCTAAATTTTTTTGGAAGAAAAAGGTTTGTAGCTAATTTACTACAAGTGTAATCTACATGTTCATTCCATTTTAAAGTTTGGTCTAACATAATTCGCAGAAATTTTACTTTCTTTGGGTTATTTATTTCTTGTTGCCTTAACGTAAATACCATTTTTTCAGTCTGAACGACATCTTTCACCACGAAACAAATCTGGACGATTCTTTGTCAATGTTTGGGCTTGCATAAGTATTCTCCAGGAATAGCCTGGCGCATTGATGGTCGGTTTAATGCAGTAGCTTACCTTGACATCTTGAAAAATGTTATGCTTCCTTCTGTGGAACAATTATATCCTAATGATTTCCTATTTCAACAGGATAATTATAATTGCCTCCCTATCCACACTGCTCGAATAATAACAGTGGAATCAAAACAACAATATTGAAATATTACCACAGGGTTCAGACTCGTATGGAAAACCTGGAAAACTCAGGAAATTTAAAAATCTTTAAAAAAAACCTGGATATATCAGGGAATTTTATAAATTGTATAAAAAATCATGGAATTCTGCATCTCGATATGGAAAACCATAGAGTTTTCAAGAATTTTCACTGATCCAATTCAATTCAAGGAATTATTTTGTCAAATAAAAAATTATTTCACTAAAAAATATATGGAAATTAATATTTTTGGTTATGGAAAACCTGGAAACTTCAGGGAATTTTCTCCGCTTCGCAAAGTCTGAACCCTGCCATGGCTGAAGTCTTGATATGAATCCCATAGAAAATGTTTGGGGTTTAATTGTCAAGAAAATTTAAAAACTTAACTTTAGACCTGCAAATGCTGAAGAATTGTGGGAAGTTATTCAATTCAAAATGCGTGGGAAGTGTTGAGCGAAGACCAAAATTATTGGTGAAACATTATAGACTCTATGCCCAGGAGATTGAATGCGGTGCTAGAGGCTAAATGGGGCCATGACAAAAAATTAAAATCTTTTTTAATATATTTGTATTTATTTTTATATTATGGCAGCCCGTTACCAAAAACCCCTATCAAAGCAGCGAACTTAACCGCAAGAAAACTCTATAGATTATGAAATTCTAAGACACCTTTTCATACAACAAAAGTTTGGAAAACGATACTGGCGGCTGGCAAACGACTCAGTTGTTTTACGTTGGCCGCAGCTTCGCGAGCTAGAAAGGAGTCGTATATATGCTGGACTAGCAATCAACACCATATAGCAACCATTCCATGACCTTCCCAATTACAATTGTTGCAAATATAAAAACAAATTTGTCAAATCAACATCAAATTTTAAGAAATATTTTTCAAATAAAATTTTTGTCATTTCAGTCTTTGTAACTCGGCGTGTCAGTCAAAAGGGCAGTTCTCAATTTTTCCCCATCATATATTTACTTCCATCAACAAGAAGACAAAAGAAACTGCCTCGCTGCGAAGATCGAGATGATCTGTTTTTCAAAATGTTCAAAGCTCGATTTGAACCCATTAGGATAGGTAAAAAGTCACCCTGAACTTTTCTTCTCAGCTCTCCCAGAAATGATGAGAAACGCTGGAATTATCTTCGCTAAAGTAACTCGAAAATTTTAATTAATTGTCAATGTCATCTTTAACCTAATCTCAAAATTATCCATTCACACGGCTAAAATTTTGCAAAATCGTTGTTACTTAATTTTGAATGTGTAGGCGAAAGTTTTGAAAGCAAGTGTACATTCACCGAGGGCTGAGAGCGCGTCAAAACAAATACATGCGCTGTTTACATGAATCTCCTGAAAAATGCAACCAATGGGGATGAAACATATCGCGATCATGAGGCAATCGTGCATATTTGTTTGTTTTATTGCGGTCTCAGCTTTCCGTGAATATACTTTAATCACGTAATGTGATTTTCTTATCAAAGTAGCTTTTTGTGAAAATGGAAAAGAAACCATAATTTGTAGTCAGAGGCATAAGACAATTTCTTGTTTTTAAAGTGTTACCTTATATAATATAGTAAAATATCGGAAATAAAATTGTAGCTGGTTATTTGGTATACAACATGTAATATATGTTGTATATACACTATAAAGACAATGAAAGGAGCATGACTCAGGAATATACATATTTTTTATACTTAAAAAATACCTATAGCCCACACAAATTATGGACAGGTTTCTTGAGGATTGCATATATGAAATGCAAAGATTCCTTTCTATACCCTCATATAACTACCGCTAGTGATTTTTTTTAAGAGCACATTTAAATAATGACACATTGTTGCAAAATATATTGAATAGTGCACATTATTTTAAAAAGCACAATACAAAATAAATTGATTGCAATAAGTCTCACCAGAAAAAATTATCTTATGTGGCGAATTTATAATAATAATAAGTAATTTATCCTTTCGATTATTATAAAAAGGAAAATAATAAAACCCCAGCATGTAAAAAAAATATTGGTCGGCGTAATCACTGTTACCTTGCTCCTAGGTTATTTAATTATCTACTACCGCACCAATTTGTATAAACTGTTCAGAGAGGATGGTAAATCCATATAATGCAGTTTCCGGCTTTTTGGCCTTGCACAACCTGCACACAGGATCATGTTTTTTTCTGAGACTTATTGCAATCAATTTATTTTGTATTACACATTTTAAAATAATGTACATTAGTCAATATATTTTGCTACAATGTGTTCATAAAAAACTGCTAGCTGAAGTTATATGACGGTAAGACAGGAATCTTAGTGTATTTCATATATTTTTGATATAATATGCCTATTGCAGACAATTTTTATGTGTAATGTATGAAATATTTGTACATATCGGAGATAGGTGTTGAAATTATGTAATAAAAATAAATAAATAAAATTAAAATGTTTTCAAATGCATCACCACAAAAATTATTATTCCGGTGATATATCCCTTCCAGGTAGAGATATGACCATAAGTTATCCTGATTATACTGATATTTGAAAAGACGAAATTTTTAGCAATATACAATGAGAAAGTAAAAGTGCTAGCGAATATCAAATACCTGATCCAACAGCCAAGGATTCGCTACTTACGGTACAATTTTTTAGTATATTTACTTAATATAACTTATGACCTGAATAAAAGTAACGCCAAATTGTAGGACTCAATGAGCTGTGTTAAAATATATTTTAATTCTCTAATTAAATTTTGGTTCAACTCATTGGAAATCCGTTTTTAACATATTCTCTTTAAACACTATGTTCATCAAATGGAACAAAACAAATCGGTAAAGGTATCTGCACAGAACTTCCCTCTTTATTTATACGGCATTATCACTCTACAGGATTATTAATTAAGAAACGACAGGAGAATAATATTCGGAATGTAGTTATCATTATTACTACAAAAAAAAACCTGTATGTTTTTCATTAAAAGTATAATAGGTGTCTTCCTTACCAGTTGTGTTAACCACACTTGACGTTGCCTTTTCGTATCGAAATACGAGTTTAAGCAGACGTATCTACCCTTTGCTTCTATTTTCATAGCTTACTTAGGTTTTTATTGAAGACTGTTAGAAATATGGTAGGTATATGTACAAATTAGAATTTTTGCCATATTAAATAAATAATTATTTTGTTGTAAAATCAATTCACACTAGTGCCATACATTATGTTAAACAGAAAAGGAAGAATACATTTTTTTCATTTGAGAATCCGTTTTACGGATAAAAATTATTTTTAAGTGAAAATATTGTTTCTTCACGACCCCCAGCTCAAACACCTTTCAACCCACTACTACACCAACTTGTACAAAGGGGTTTCTAAAGGTATTTATTAAGAATATCTTGTCCTTTTTCTAAAAAAAATTTTTAATAAATCTCCCTTGTCCATCCTAGAATTGAACGCCTCTGACTAAAATCAAATGTGGTTATATCTAAGGACTCACTTTAGAGGTACATATTCACCACCAAAATTTCTAAATATTCGTATATCTGATGACCGGGATAGGCTCCATGAAAAGTGGAACACACGGTATATAGATTTAAGAACTCTTCAAGTAACTTCTGTTTTACTTTCCTCCATAAGAATATTTTATATAATTAATTTTCAGACTTCAATAAATAGTATTGCCACCTCTTGAAGTCCTTGAATATAAATACATTTCTATTTCCATGACAATATTGATCAAATATTTCCAAAATGTCGAAGCCATCAGGGAAGGAAAGTCATTTAGACCTGTACAAAGAGCTACAATCCTCTATAGACCAAGATAAGATGTATTGGGTACGGAACGATGCCAAATTGAGAGCTGTCGTGACATCCAAATCTTATGATGAATTCAGGTATGGACGTCGTTTAAATAAATTTCTAGTGAGAAGTTAAAATGACAACTTATCTTTGTCAAATTTGTTCTAAAATATGAGAAAAGTCACATCATTGTCAACCATTATCTATTTAACTGATGTTAGAATCTTAATAATTACAAGCTTTTTTCTTAAGAGGTCAATTGAATGAAACCTGGTGTTATATTCGGAATATATCACAATAAATGTCATGGATTGCCAAATCCAGGTCGACTGTGTACACCGACTTTATCAAAGCATTTGATAAAATAAATCATAATATATTGAACGCTAAATTGGCTGAATTCAGTGTGCATGGGGACTTCCTAAGATGTATCACATATTTATAATAGGTCACAAATAGTAACCCCATATAAAGTTACTGCAGGAGTACCCCAAGGCTCACACCTTGGGCCGTTGCAATTTTTGAGCTACAAACGATTCGTGATTTCAACTATCTAGTTTATTTGCTAAAATAGTCTTAATTGAAAACATTAAAATATGACTTTAATCAACATATTTTATTCTATAAATCATTTTTACTTTGGTTTATTTAATTTCGTCTTTTTCAGAGATATAGTTGCAGCTGCCCATCTTAAACCATTAACAAACAAAGAAATTAAGGAAAAGAAACCACCGAATTGGAATAAATCTACAAGGCTATAGTAAAAAAACACGATTTTGCAAACAATTTATTATAAACTGAAATAAAAGTTTCATATACATTGTTTCTTATTATCTCTAACACCTCAATCACCTCTTAAATATCTAACTATTTAAAGTCTAAAATAAGCTCATAATCAAAATGCAAAATTGGTACATCTTATGTATGGAAATAGTCAACAAGAATAGAACTATGTAAGCAACAAAACAAAAAAAATTAGGGGAAAAATCATAAGGGAGAAACAAAAACATGGAAATATGCATTATCTGTCAACATTATTTTCAGAGAAAACCCTGAAAACAGTTGATTTTCTCAAAATTTTTAAATGTATACCATGCCCAAGCACGGAAATTCTTCATAAAATATAAAGACAAATAACCACGCTCCCAATAATTAATAGACCTTCTAAAAACCTTTTACATCATATCCTTAAAAATATTTAACAGTAAATGTTAAATTTCCTTAACACTTTTATACAATAACGTTTACCAAGTATCATAAAAAAAATTTATCAGAATTAAGGAAATATTTAAAGTAATAAAAGATAATGTTTGAATAATAACGCCTTATATAAATATACAACAACATTTTTTTATTAAAATAGGTGTCTATGCTATAAAATGTTTCCCTTGAATTTTCCCCTTCGATTAAAACCAAGGTAGTAGTAAAATAGGTAGGGCAATGTAATAACATTTTTGAAATATAAAAGTGGATTATAACTGTGTTATAAACTTAAAAAAAAAATGGGTATAAAAATTAAAAACTCTGTTCCTTAATTGTATAGCAGTATCATGAAAATTCTGAGAATGTTTCATACAGTCCACCTATTAACTATGCCGAGGTATGAGCTAGGAAAACTAGAACTATTTCCTGGGCTGTTGGATGTGAATCGTAGGTTTAACGGAGTGTGTCGTTGGAGGTTTTTCTTTGTGGAAGCTCTGCACAGCTTCTGCCGGAAAATCGGCATGGCCTTTAGGCACGGCCCCAGATATGGTGGTGGTTTTTGGAGGACTGCTGGATACTGTAATACCAGTTATGTCTTCTGTTATGCCACCGGAGTCTTTTCTAGTCTTATGTTGAGTTATTCTCATTCCTCCAGCTTTAACTGTAAAAGATATGGAATTGTATTAACTTAATTGTAAAAAACAGAACAAGGCTGAAATATCTCATTTTATGTAATTTCTGCAAATAAGGTAGGAAAGTTGGGTATTCGCCAAGAATACAGAACCAATATAATCCGGCATCAGATACTGGTGATTTGCCCGCTATCCGACAACAACCTACGGACTCCTGTTAGCCAAACAAGAATAATAATAATAAAATTTATTGAGAGAGAAGTATACATTACAATCAATCACAAGGAGAAGGCATTGCCACAGACAGTTTTCAGCCTCCCCTATAACCTAAAACTAAAGTAACACCTAAAGGTAAAAAACCGTCTATCATACTATGATAGTGTTTCAAACTATAAAAAACCGTATCATATTGTTCATTTTATGTAAACGAAAATGTTCGTTTTTATTGCATGATTAATACAGCTTCGGCGTTTCGTTTCAAAATTAAATGAAAGAGTCGCCAGCGCTCTTGCAAGAGAGATCCATGTATTTTTGTGTACATACCTGGTCCATAAATGTATTCTTAAAGAGACGGCAAGGCGATGGGGCGTGCATCCATTTAATATTGCAAGAATATTACGTGGTGCTTTCTACACTTTTTATGATGAATTCCAAGAAGACAAGGAAATTTTATTTTGTTACTTTCATATGTCGATGACGTCGTTTATCTTTATTTATTTATTTATCTCATAAAATAAAGTTATCCTTGACAGCCAATAATGAACTTATGGGTTTATCATTTTCATTCGAGCAATATCGCACGTTTGCATAAAATGCTCCATTTTCAATATTGTATTTCTATTAGATCTTGTGTCGTTTGTCACCATGCGTACTAGAGGTGCGTACGATGGTTTTTCTAGAACGCAATGACATGTTTACTGTACGACAGTGTATAAAAAAGTCCACTGCTTACCATGCCACTCTAGAACGAAGTATCGTAACACGGTACACGATGGAAAATGCATTGCATAAAAGCGGTGTAAATGTTTTTGTTTTATCTTACATTTAAATTGGGACCTTATAGACTAGAAATAATTGATGAAATTCGTTCAGTAGCTTAGGTGCCAAATAAGAAAAAAATGACTCATATTTTTTAGGATGATGCATAGGGATACTACTTATATGTGTCGGAGCTTCTGATATTTACATCATGAGCTTGTGATCTGTGTTCAAGTAGGTTATACAAATATGCTAGGGTGTGCTGATTTACAATATTAAAAAGCAGACAGGAGAAGCCTCTGCAATTAATTAGATTAATTTATCAATTCACTGGGTTGCCTTTCGAACTTTGCAATGCGCTGGCTATTTCTGAAAGACTGATGGAATTCATAGAATTTCTGCAATAGTAGACACTTTTTGGGTTCAACTGCAGGTGCATGTTCCCGACTTGAAAACAATAAAAATGGTGACCGAAAGTGACGCCAAAATTCCATGACACGGGTAAAATTAGCTTATATGAAAGGTGGCTCCCTCTAGGTCTGTGGTAGTACTTACTCACACAGTTCCTCATGTATCTAATTCGTATGATATTTGTACAGCCGGCTCTCTGACTATAAGATATTTTTTAGCAAATGCACCCAATTACTTAATTAAAAAAAAAAAAAAAAATTGAAGCACATGCCAAAGAGAGAATCAAAAAATAAAATAAATTATATCACATGCCTATTTTGCTTTTTAAGTTTCAGTATTTACTTATTTAACCATAACTTGTCCATAACAAACAGATTTACACGTATCTGATTAGATAAAAACATCTTATAGGTATGGTATTATTGGTATTTAAATATCTTATACAAATATTTACAACACACAAAATTTTTTATGTAGGTACACAGTACGTTGTCCTAAAACAGTCATAGCATAATGGATGTGTCCTAAAATAAAACTTCCAATTTAGGGCCAGTTTATCAATGCGAGGTGAAAGTAATCCTATGGTTAGAGCATAGACATAGGCTTTAACCATAGGATAACCTTTATCCTTGCATTGATAAACCAGCCCTTAATGGGGGCTACATATTTCATTTGGATTAGAAGTTTTGGATTAAATCTGTGTGATGGCAAGCTCTTGTTTATACAAAAGAATATTATAAATTGTACTTTTTCGCAGTTTATGTTAAATATCTCTGGTTGTATAATTTGTATTGTAATAAAGAAAAAGAAATAAATTTGTCACAATGAAACTGTTACCAATTATTTTAAAGTGGCCTTCTCTCAAATGTATCTATTTTATGCAACTTGAAAACTCGATCAAAAAGGTTGAGAAAAATCTAGTTTTCTTCGCAATTTTGTTGTGAACAATTTGTTTCTTTTTCTTTATTGCGATACAGATTATACAATAACCAGAGATATTTAAGAAACTGAAAAAACACAATATTAAACATTTTCTTGTTTAACACGTTAAGCGCCACAATGATAGGACCAAAACCGTACCCTCTGTGCCAAATTTCGCTTTATCGTATTTCGAATTCATTTTACTACTAAGATGATAAAAATATAATTTACAAAATGTTGCGAAATATTTTTATACCTTTTTTTTGCAAAAATCTTTGTGGCACAACATTTGTACCTCGCTGCACAGACGTATTTTCTCTACACTTTCCACATGCAAAAAGACATTTTATGACGATTGCTTCTTCAAAGTACATAAAGCTAATTTTGTATAATTTCAAATAAGTATCTATGAATACATGAATACATATTAGTTATATAATACATGTCTTTATTTTTCTTTATATTAGGTTTTTTTATTTATCTTTTACATAAATTTTGCTTCAATTGACTATAAAATCCGAAACAAAAATAATTTTCTGGGGGTTTTTACACTGTCTGCATCATCTTGCCGAGCTTATTTCATTCCCATTTAATAATATGGTATCTGTGGCACTGCTGTTGTGTCACAGTCCAGGAAAGGATAATAGTACGTGAGGCACTACATTTGTGCCTAGAAGCGGGGTGGGATAATTCTGTGAGGCACATCACGTATGCCTCATGGCAGTTAACGTGTTAAACAAAACTTTCCAGTTACCTAGAAATTTTACTTTTGCTCCACTAATAATATATCCCAAGTTAATGTAGGTAGAATATTGCCTGGCAAAAATCAGAGTTACCGTTTTCACATCAATGTAATATCGAAAATAAAAGAAACTTCTATTTAATTAAAAATAAACATGGTATTATATTGTGCAATATCTTAACATAAAGGTAATGTGGATGAAATATGATTAGGTATTTAATTATAAAACTATATGACCGGTTGTATCTATGCAAATCACCTCATCGGCAATATGTTGATAATTAATACAAAGTAGTTGAGAAAATCGAGATTTAACTTCAATGAGGAAACACATTATCCTACACAAAAAAAAAGAAAACATACCAGCTGGAGGATGACCGGCTTTTAGCTCACTTTCAGTTTTCGGGCTAGACATTTTTATTTACTAGTCTATATCTACCAAGTACTTTGCTGCTTTGTTCAATACTGTTACTGTATTATTTTTAGTTGAATCAGCTTTATCATAAACAAAAACACGTACACAATCTTGGAAACAACCTTGAATTTACTACGTAGCAACTACTTGTCCACTTCCCATTCCCAACATCTCAAATTTCCAACTGACAAACGAGAAGTAGAGATAGAACAGCGGTATAAAGAAGACAGAATATGTATACTTGGCAACCGTGCGCGGTAAGATGAAGATAACTGTGAGATATGTTTAAAAAGTTGGTTTGTCTAGAATTTTTAGTTACCCATCGCCAGGTGGCCTCTTGCACCATGGACGTAATTACAGTGAGGCGCACAGTGCTGCATAGTGTAGTATGTGAAAAACAATTATGTATATTTGCCCTTGGATGTAACACTTGTATCTTTTGGCAATTAAATAAAGCTTGATTTTGAGAGGCTCATTGAAATTATAGTTTATAATTTTTTCAACTTTGTTCAAAGTATGTTTTAAATTAAACTGGTGATATAGTTTTCTATTTTATCGACAATTGCTAGTTACCACTACGAGATGGCAGGCCTAGATTGAAATGTTCTATTTTTATTTAATTCTTTTTAGAGGAATAAAACATAAAACCATTAATAACCAAACTACTATGGATACATTTTATGTTTGAAAGACAATAAGAAAGACAATACTTTGCAAAGTACAAAATTCGTTTGTTGTCATTAGATAAATGAATCTATGTAGTTCAGGAGGAACCTGTAGTGAATACTTGCACAAAAGTAATTTACAGATTTCTTCTAGGTAGTAGTAAATCAGAAAAGTTAACGTGGATTAAATATAAATGTCACTTATAACATATTTTGTATAAATACATTATAAAATATTATTTCAATTTACATGAGAATTGTTTTAAAATAGCTTATAAACATGGTGCTGTTAGAAAATGATTCTGTAAGTTTATTACATTAATTAGAATCGAAATTATTTACATTTTTTCACACTTAACCTATTTTGTTTCAGTTTCTATCAGAACTTACAAAATTATTTCAAAAGGCTAGATTGGATGGAGCTGTGACGATGACATTTAAAAGATGTAAGTGTTAATAATTTTAAAGCTGTCACGAGGACCAGTTAATATTGTGATACTACCAGTTTTCTTTTAACGTTTTGTGTTGTATAGTAATAAAAATCACTTGCTAGTGGTGTGTAATACACATTTCATATTTTCAGATGATGGTAACGATCGTCCAACACCTAGAGCAGGCAAACCTCCACTTCCAGACCCACAAGAACATATGTGTTTAGTTCGAGCAAAGTTCCGTTCAAAAAAGATAGCTACGGTGATACATCAAAAGGACATAAACAAATTTCAAGTTGCTTATAGTAGTTTGCTTAAAGGAAATTTAGATGGTCTTAAGAAATTGAAAAAGCCTAAAACTAAGACGAAGGCTGAGTAAGGTGGCATTTTATTTTCTATCTTTGGAGTGTTCAAGAACTTCAATGCGTGCATTGATTTTTGGATTATTTGACTCTACAGCTGGTTAAAACAAGTCTTGTTTTATTTTAAGTAATGATAAGGAATAAAAGTGTTTATTTATAAAATAAAATAAATTTTTTTTTAGTTTGTTATATTATATTTTTATATTCATATTTATTCCAGTCAGTTTTATATTGAAAAAATTAATGAAAATTGTAAATAATGCAACGGCTGATATACGCAAATGTAATATGGGTTGCATATATCGCAGGGTGTCAAGTTACCAGTTTTCATTTAAGGTGGAAATACAGCGATAGAGTGAGACTGCATATCTGCAACGGCTGATGTACGCAAATGTAATATTTGTTGCATATATCACAGGGTCTCAAGTTACCAGTTTTCATTTAAGATGGAAATACAGCGGTGTAGTGGATCGTGCTATTTCCGGACGCGGCGAAGCCGAGTCCGGAAAAAGTTTATGTTTTATATTTGGTGTTATCATTTCCAATGTCCCGATGATTGCAAGGATTGCGAAATATGTGATTTTTTTTCTAAATATATCGAAAGGGAACTGTACTATAAAACGCAATCTACAACTGGCGAATTTTATTTGAGTAAAAAACTGAATATTCCTCTCCCCCCCCGCTCTTCAAAACTTTATTGCGAGGAATATTCTCCCTCCCCGCTCTTTGTACAAAATATAGCGACACATAGAAATGACAATTGTTTGTTGACATATCGAATATATCAATCTGAGTCTTGTGATGTATCAAATGATTCATATATCGATATATTACATTTTCTTGCCATCCGTAGTCGCTTGGTGGAAATTTTTAAATTTCGTTATTGGCAGTACTGCTTTGTGGTCATGTGGTCACTGTCATTTGTTGTCAGTGTCACATATCTGTCAGGGATAATCGTCAATCACATGATAGACGTTCCTTGCTAAAATAAAATTGTGATTCTGTTAATATATCATAAAAACTAATTCAGAATGCCTGTTTGTGGTCCAAAATTATCCCTCTGCGGATTAATCATTAGTGCGTGGGGCGTTGTTCAATTGGTAAGTTATTTTCTGCGATGTGTCGCCATATCACGAGTTCTTCCCATACTTTTTATTATGTACATAAATATATTATTACGATTTTAGGCGTTAATGGGAGTATTTTACTATGCTGGAGCCGTGGCCCTCGCAGAAGATATTCCAGAACCAAAATATAACGCGAGTTTAGGTTTAGCACAGTTTTATAGTGACTTGGATAATGGGTTTCAGCAGGTAAAGTATAATCGTTTTGGTGCCATTCTGGGTTTTAAAATTGCATTTTTTTAAATTTGTTATTCATTAATGTTTTGAACATTTTAAATAATAAGCACGGTGATAGTATGATATAGGTACATCCGAGATAAGTGAATTTTTCATTTAATTACTGTTACATTTACTTACGAATTGATTAAAGATATATCATTTACATACTTATAGTTATTACTAATTTATAAAAAAAAGTATTCCTACATTTACTAAAAGTCCCACTGTTTTCCGTGAAATGGTAGCTCTCCGACTATATTATTATTCACAACATAAATCCAAGTTATCAATGGCCTCCGTCATAATTAAAATGAGAATTAATAAAAGACACCTGAGGAGGTGGGTAAAAATCGGCATTTTTTCGCCTGTCAATCATGAAAATACAAAGTTTTTATATGAGCCATTTATTTTTAGTTCAAGTGTTCATCATTATGTTTAGATAAAATTGATATAAAATATCCCACAGTAGATTGCATTAAAAATGTCTCAAATAGAGCATATTTGTTAGATTTCTAATATTTTCAACATATTTTCGAGTTTTCAATGACATTTCATTATAGAGCGCACCATGAACCGCTACAATTTTTTTTCCTATAATAGTAGAGTTTAATAGCTTTTTTTTATGCAGCCGTATGAGAAGTGAGTATTTCATATTCTCAAAACAGTCCGAGAAAGTCAATATCGCAGCCGTTACTCTTAGTAACGGCCGAAAAACTAAAAGTCACTTTCATATTTGACGTTTAAGTTACTTCAAAATTGACATTTCTAAAATATGACAACCAAAAATTGTTATTTTTTATTAAACTCTTGTATTAGGTTTTCCAAATCTATTCCTTACCGTGATCACATATATCTGCCAATTAAAATGGCTTAATATGCAACAAAGGCGAAGGATACATTTGTGTTGTTTGGTGCACAATGTGATTGTTATTAAAAAGCCTGAATATCTACATGAAAAACTAAAAACACGCGGAGATGCACACACTGTGGAAACCAGAAATCGTGATGTTATTTTGACTGTACCCGTACATCATACACAACAGTATAAAAAATCTTTTTCATACCAGGCAACAAGAATGTACAACCAGCTTCCAGTTTATTTAAAAAGACTTATCCAGTTTGTTTTAAGAAAAGACTAATACAGTTAGTAAGATCAGAACAATGTATTAATGACTATTAATATATGTAACGAACCTTTTAGAGTTAGTGTATTTTAACAATTTATATGTTAATTACTTTTATACTATTCGTCGAATATTGCATTATGCATGCCCATTTTAAGTATATGTGTATTTTCTTTTTATATATATTTAAACCTGGTTACATAAATAAGCAGATCAAAGGGGCCTGGTTTAAAACCAACTTTTGTTGTCACCTGGTCTCATTTTGTATACAATTAACTCATTTGCAAAATAAATGATTTATTATTATTATTAAACAGAATAAGTAATTAGTAAGTTGCTGTAACAGTTTTCGTATTGCCGTTTAGATTTTTCAGGTATTGAATCAGAAAGCGCCAAATTTACGATACCATTTGCACTCTGGAGTAGTGCAAGAAATTCAAATATCATCACTGTCAGACATTTCCCGATTTTTCCAAAACTGTCAAAATGTTTTGTATACATACAGAATATACCATTTCCATGGAAACGCTGTGACATGCAATTTTAAAATTAAATATAGCATAACCGGTGGTGTCATTTTCACCATCGAACTGACCATAATTGCCGGTTGAATAAAAAATAGTGTTTATACCACGGCCGCGAAATTTTTTAGCGTTCTCGAGATTATTTTGCCTCCCTCGGCCGCAAGCGGCCTCGGCGATAATTTTTCTCTCGTTACGTATAAATGAATTTCGCAGCCTAAATATAAAAATACCTATTCAAATTGTGAATTAATTGTGGTTTATTGAACGCCTTATAATGAAATAGTCACTGAAAGTTGGAAAAAACGTTGAAAGTGTTAGAAAACCAACAAATATGCTCTATTTGAGACATTTTTAATGCAACTTACTGTAGGATATTTTATATTAATTCTATCTAAACTTAATATTGAATCCTTGAACTAAAAATAACTATAAAAGATTGGCTCAAATAAAAACTTATTACTTTCATGATTGTGATAGGCGAAAAAAGGCCGATCTTACCCATCTCCTTTTTATACATACCGGATGTAAGTTTCTATAGCCAATGTTTATACAAGATGTTCAATATACATAATATAAAGAAAAAAACATCATATACTGTCTTCCATATAAAAATATATGTATTTTTTTGTAGAATGCTTTCAACTGCTGGATAGCCGCCTTATTATATCTCATAACATTGGCAATTTCTGCTCACCAGTTTTGGGCCAACAACCGTTCTTCCTTGAGCGTCTAAATATATTTATGTGTAAAATAACATCATTATTTGTGCAGTTGAAAATGTAATAATTTTCGATTCTAGTAGGCACTCATTTATCAAAGCATCTGTTCTTTTCACCTTTACAAATAATGATTCAGTATTGTATCATTGACATTCCCTGTACATTTTTCATTTTACATAATTGTAAAGCTAAAATTTAAACTGTACTAGTATCGGAGTTTTACATTTTATGTTAAAATTTATACCTACTATAAGATTGTTAAAATATGTATAATTACCATGTGTATAATAATTGTATCAACATTAGGATCTATTTATCACACAAAAATTATTATTCTGTTCATATATATGTTAAGTTCTAAACATTCATTGTGGTTTTAGTTGTATATAGGAAATTTACATTAAATTGTTTAAAATTTTATCGCTTTTGTTTTCAGTTAAATATTGTAGAATCTTTGAGTACAGAAATAAAACTGTGGCTTGGTGTAGTCAATGCTAATTTATAATTTGAGGCTTTTTAACTTATTGCATCACAAAGATACCATTTACTCCCAATGTAGTGACTATCAACGTGTTGGTAGTTACTACATTGTCTACATATTTCAATTTATGGACCCTTATGAGGCATTTACATTAGTCAAGTTGATCAGTTTGCACAAATTCATTTAAAATTAATGTCTAACTTGTTTTCATTTAAGCTAAATTTAGATAGTGCTTTGTAAGGGGTTTGAAGAAAAAAATAAATAAAAATCATACGGACCAACGTACGAAGCTATATAAAAAAAAAATAGAAATCTGTTGCATTATCCACTATATCCTGGTTTAATATTCTGAAAGTGTATCAATACAAGAGTATTTATTTTCAGGGATTCTTCGAATTTCAAAAATGTGTAATAATTGCCTTACAATCTGAAGTTAAACATGCATTTAAAAACATGTTTAGTTCCATTACCACCAAATTGTGATCAATAATACGTATAAAGAAGTTCTACTTTCGCCTCTAAACTGTGTCATGGTCTTTAGTTTTAACTAGGTTGCTGTAGTAAAATCTGTTTATGCTAAACTGATGTTTTTACTAATTAAATTAAACTATTTATTGAATCAACAAATGTGGTTAAATGAGAATTATTAATTTATGAAGTACAGCTTTTCTTGGGGACTAATCTGCACAAAAATGTTTATACAGGAAATAACGCGAAACTGTGTTACTTCTGTCAAAAGTGTAGTTTTTAAGATATTTACTGTTACAGCCTAAGAGCCGGTAACATCAAAAGTATCGTCATCGCGGATTTAAAAATTCTAGTGAAAATTGACTGTCGAAAACTATACATACAAAATGAGCCCGGTATGACGACTTTTCTCTAGCCGGAAGTATTTTTAATTAAATTAATTATTATTAAAAAACAATAATGTTTTACCGTTATCGCGGAAATTCATTTCAATTAGAGCATTCTTTAGGAAATTTTATGCTCTTTCAGAAAAACCTGGTATGACAACCTCTACTCTGCCGACAATATCTGTTATAACTATTTGAAGGAGGTGGTAGGTAATAAAGTTTTACCGTTACGGCGTAAACATTTTTTAAAAAGTTTTGTTCGTTTTTGTGCGCTCTTTCAGAATATCATGGTATGAGAGCCCAAAAATATTTACAATTTTTAAAAAGTGGATTTGTTAGAGGGAAGATGAAGGTGACCAGGGTTATAACCAAGGGTGGTTTAAATCCCTCCAGGGGGTGGATTTTTTTGCAGACAAAATATTGAATATATTTTCTGAGAGGGGGTTTGATGGAGGGAAGATGAATGGCGACCAGGGTTGGAACAACCCACAGCAGTGGAAATCCACCCCCTGGAGGGGTTGTAATCACCCCTGGTCACCTTCATCGTTTCCCCTCTTAAAATGGTGAATATTTTTTACAAAAAAAAATCCACCCCCTGGAGAGGTTTATCCACATAAAGTTTGTGGGATTATGAAATAATTCATTCAGATCTTACTAAAAGAATTATCATACGTTTTTTCTCAAGTTGTGAATTATATAATTATATTTTTGATGTTTTACATCAAAAATCAATTTTTCTTGAAATATTGTACCAATACTAAAAATAAAATTCAAGAATAAGAAAAATTGATGCTTTTGCTAACAAGAGGAAAAATGAAAGTTACGTAATTAACAATTGTTCATTTTTGGGAAATTCTGTTAATAATCATCAAAGTTAATATCACAATAATAATCACTTTTGTCTTCATTTTCGTCATTATTAATAATTTCTTCAAATTTTAGTGGAGCTGCTTGGCCAACATACCATAATGGTTCAAGTTTATTTCCTTCATTAAGTTGCCATCAACACTGTCAGGTTATATAAACTACAGATTGATTGTAAGAAAGTGCCGTGCTTGTAAAATTTTGTTTGTAAATTATTGATATTCCTACCTCAAAATTCTGGGGTGGCAAAATACTGGGTTGGACAATTCTGGGGTGGCAACTGCCACCCCCGAATTACGTCACTGTTAGCAATAACTACAGCATTACAATAAAAAATATAATAAAACTACCATTTTATTTCGGCTACTCATTACATTCAAATAGAGACATTTACATTAGGACAAAATAGTTGTTTGATGGCAAACATTACAAGATTCGAAAATTATAGATCATGTACATAAATTATTAATAGTAACAGACCCAACACTAATCCTTGTGGAACACCCACATCAGTGCAGATTTTGTTATAAATATCAACATGTTGAGTCCTTCCTCTTAGGTAGCTTTCAAGCCAGTTTAGAATTTTTCCTCTTAAACTGTCTCTCCATTTTATTAATTAGAGTTTCATAGCTTACAAGGCCGAAGGTTTTGCTTAAATCTAAGAAAACACCGACATGTTTTCACTGGCATCTAGATGTGAATAAAGTAGATTTATGCCACGTATAACAAATAATCCTTTGCGGAAATCAAACTGATTAGAGTTAAAAAGTTTATATTTGTTTAAGAAATAAACTATTTTATTTGAAAAAACCTTTTCAAATATTTTTGAAAATATGCTGACAAGGCCTATAATGGTTAATACCATATTTATTACCCATTTGAAAAGGGGTTTTATTATTGATGAATCTATAAATCGCACACAATCCCATTTATAGCAAGATAATACGGACCCGAGACCAGTCCAGTTTACAAGTCGCAACAAGAAGGTCGTAAGAGACCGTAGTGTTAACTTAACTCGTATTTTTACCAATAACAAATCAGAACCCGTGAAGCCACACTTAGTGGCTCGGTTGCTATGGTTATGTTTAGCTTCGCATTTGGAGTTTTCTGTTTTAAGTTTTTTTGCATAATTTCTAAAATCTTGTTAGAGAAATTATTGTCTACAACACATTTGGAATGGCATATCCCATATGGGCCATTTCAGAACTTGTAGAAAATACTGTTCTAATTAAAACCAACAATTCAGTCTTAGACTGAATGGACTTTAGATCTGTCGAAGTTGCTGCTTATGCTTGTTTTATGCTTCAGTATTGCAATACAATTCAATTCAATAAAAGTTTCTTCAGTAATCTTATTTATTTTTAACGTCCTGGCGGAGTTTAGTCAACACTATTCTACCGCTTAATCGGGATGGCGAGATGAGATACGGTCACGAATTCAAGTGATGGGCTCGCCCGACGTGCCCTAACTTCGCCGTTTGAAATCTTGCAACTGAAACCGGCACCATACCTCACCTCCATTAGCTACCTTAAAAGACATAACGTAGAGTACTGGATATGGCAGGTAAAAAAGGAAAAATAAGACGTGAGCCACAATCACTGTAGACCACTTGCTATATTTTCAAAAAAATTAATAACACAATTTTAGAGGATCAGCCAATAACGATGCCAGTCGGGATTAAATTTATTCACAATACATATGTTCACTGAATTACAAAATATCATTTAACAATATATAAAATTATCTCGATAAATAACTGTACAAATTAAAAATAAAAAAGAATTGTATATTTATACTATAAGGTAAGTTAATATTAATTTTCCGAGGAATCTGAATCAGAATTACAAGGATACGAGTACCACATGTTACTAGATTCCTCTTTTTTTATTAAAATATTTCTTAAACGTCCATTATTACCACCGCTACTACTACCACTGGGTCCTCCATTTCTTTCTTCGGGCCGCACTTCTCTAACCTCACTTTTTACGACATGTTTTACATTATAACTCTCGTCAATGCTCGTGTCTCCATCTGACCTCGTTAGATTTAAATTGGAACTGTGGGAACAATCTGGGGAAGAGGTGTAAGGGGAATAAGTGTATTTCGAACAAGTTGGTATGTTTACTGAGCCTGAGGAGTCTTCGTCTTGTCTTTTTACTTCAATCTGCTCCCTTGCTCTCCCTTTACTGAAATGGTTACTTGGACGAGGTGATGGGGAAGAAAAGGAAGAATCTGAAGAATACCTAGAGCAGCTTGGCAAATTCTGATTCTCTCTCTGCTCCATCTTTGGAACACGCACTGGCTCGTTCCGTAAATGATCTTTGGCAGGAATTGACATCGTGTGCTTCGAGATCTTATAGACATTTTTCTTCAATTTCCTCGTGTGCTTCTTTTTAACAGCGAGCGTAGACAATGGCAAATTATCGTCCGATTCCGAATTCGTGTTTTCAACATTTAAGTCACTTGCTGATGACAGGAAACTATCCCTTCTCTTGGAAACTCTCTTGTGCTTCTTCCTCCGCTTATACCTATAAGAAAATAAAAATGATCTTCAGATTCAGACTAGATGCAAAATTATATAGAACTATGATACAAGCAGAGAGATGTGAAATTGCGCAGACTCTGTGCCATCTCTGTAGTTTTGCTTACTTCACGCAATGGGCTTGTTCGGCTTTTTTTTTTATTTCATAAATTCAAAGTGCTAGTATAAAATAATGGATCTGCAAAAAATCGGAATCTTATTCGGACGTTTAGTATCTTAAAAACTGTTACAAATCTCCACCTCGCGAAAATGGGGCGTGGCCAGGCGCTACGTCACTATACGCATAGACTCGGCGATCTCAATAGACTTGATGCTCCTTAGTTGTTATAATTGAGGCGTTTACTGCAATAGTGGCCTACCTAATAAATATACATATTGAGTAATTGAAGATTTAAAAAATTAGTAAAGTTTGAAAGTTTACTACAGCAAGGGATGATTTGACTCATTCTATGAAAGTTTAGGAAACGATTAATTGTTTTTTGTTCAAATCAACAAAACAAAGAATTTGAAGTAATAAATTTGCTAACACATAGAAAAAAAAGTTAGGCCACTTTTGCAGTATCGCTGTTTGAAATAAATTACATTAGGCCATTTAAGAAATAAAACTAGAAAACTATTAGAAAGGTATTTTATTAAAAATATGTATGAATATACCAAGAAAAACAAAAAATATATTTGTTAAATCATTTAAAAGTAAAACTAAAAAACTTTTTATTCTGCTACGCACTAATTATATTATTTTTTTTTTTGTACAAGTGTTCCTTTTTACAGTAACTTTCTTATTTTTTCGTGTTACCGTTCGTTCCTTACTTCGTTTTGAATTTTTCCCATTATTCGCTAATTCGCTGTCTTCAATTTGCGAAAATTCACTAGGGTCACAGAGTGCCATGGGATCATCATCTGCATTCATGTTTGTATCAGGTGCATTATCTTTCACCTGCAAATCAATATAAAATTTGTGTAAAATTGGTGGTATGTAAGGTAATAGCTCCATAAGGTTTTTATGTTTTAAAATATCAATTTTTCTTCCTTTAGGATAAAGCAGCGGTAGATCCTTTATATCTATAGTACCTGATCTTTTTTTTACGTTTATCGTCTCGAATTCAAAATCTTCATTTACAGTATCTTTTAATAAAATTCTGTATGGATGTGTGGCTGCATATCGCAGCCACTGTATTTTCAACCAATTCACAGGGCTGTTGTTTTCAGTTTCTTTGCGGTTAACGATATTTTTCTGAAGAGTTTCTGTACTTATAAAATCGGTATGATCTAACTGAACTACGTTAAAAGGATTTCGTTTTCGGGCATTTCTAATAACTTTGGTCCAGTCATCTGGTACAAATATCTCACTAAATGCTTTTTTTGACTTTTCTATTGTGCCAAAATCTCGATCACAGGCCAGGTAAGTATGACCTGAGACAAGAAATTTATGATCAATTAATTTTAAGGTCGTCTGGTGTGATTGTATAATGTAGTCACAGAGTAACGCAATTTTTATGTTGCGATTTTGACCGCCACATTGATCACTATACATAATAATCTTCGACGTAGTAACAAAATTTTTGAAAAAATGGATCAGGCATGTCCCGATTTCAGCAGGTCCTCTAGATGCTTTGGATTCATCCCATACGTACATGTATGCGTCACCAGTGGATAAGTTATTAATACCAAGACAATAAGTCCACAACTGCCTTTTATAATAACAAACTCCAGTAGAAAGGTGTGGTGTTGGCAGAGTGGACATCAGATCAAAAGCAATTACTGTTACGTCATTACCATGATCTTTGGCAAATGCTGCATCTTTTTTCATTGCGGCCCGTGCAGCTTCTGCTTTTTTATGATGCAATTCTCTTTCAATCTCCAACTTCTTTCTTTCATTATCACCGCTTACATATTTTATTTTTTGTTCTAATGAATCGCAGGTTTTGCAACTATCCGAAATGGGAGCATGGAAAGACAGGTTGAAATCCTTTTTAAATATATGTGTGAAAACTTGCTTCGAAACAAAATTGTTTGTTTCTTCCTTGTACATATTATATAAAATTGTTATGTTTAGTGTCGGTGCCATATATTGTTTATTAGGATTTTTTTTTCGTGAATAGTGCGACTGGTATTTAGGTATTTTTTCAATAAATGCTTTTACAGCATTGACTATCTCAGGTTTTGTTTTGTTGTATGGAATTTTCTTACCCCGTTTATCAATGGAAGGAACATCACCTTTTTGTTTACCAGCCAGAGCACGTGATAAACGCCCATCAGAAACCTTGAAGATTTTCTTGAAAAATTCTTTACATATTGGAATCTCTGAACCAGTTTCATCAGGTACATAATAGAGTCTTGTGCAAGTTCTTCTACTTTCAGTCTGTTTGGCTTTCTGACAGAGTTTTATCAGGCCACACAAATATGATGTTTGTAGGTCGAAATTTGCAAGGGAATAAAATGACTTAAATATTTTTTCTCTTTGTTGAAGTGAAATTAATTTATGGCATTGTCGAATACATTTACAATCTGATCCATCAAAAGCCTTTTCTGGTACCATGTTACCTTTAACGTTTTCATACTGCTGCCCACTATTTCTCAATTTCTTTCGAATATTCCTCATCCATTCGGACTCATCTCTATATTTCCTTCTCTTACCCCTTTTTTTATTTCTTGGAGACTGTGTTTGTAATTCATTAATGGCCAGTGGACCAACCATATCCACATTTCCTATTATAGTTGCAGTCGGTTCTACTTGTACAGAGCTTTCATCATTTGAAGTCAAAATATCATCTAGAACAAAGTCAGTTACAAAATAAACAATAAAACTATTTTATGTATTATTACCTTCACTACTCTCTGGCTTATAACTTGAACCTGATTCCGCATATGGGTCAGATTCACTTTCAGACATGCACGTAGCATTAGAAAATAAAGAATCTTCTTTACTTGTACCTAAAAATTAATATTATCTAAAATTTTTGATGTACACGACAGAATAAAAGTTTAACAACGAGAATATTAATAAATAAACAATACATACCTGGTTTTTCTAAGAAATCACTCATTTTTAATACACACGCAAACACTAACAATAAAAAACATAGCTCAAAAGAAAGAGGTTAAGACTTAGGCCACGATTGCAGGGAAATAAATGATATAAGATATTACTGTACCTAACCATAGGCCACTACTGCAGTACTTATTTTGATATATGTAAACATGCAAAAACGAACTTAGAGGCGCCATCTATTCAGAAAAATCTGTACTCACCTAGGCCACTATTGAGGTAATAGAATGATAGTAAATCAAACCGAAACCATATAAATGGAAATATCTGTATTTTCTAACTTAGGCCACTATTGCAGTAAACGCCTCAATTATAAGTGTCTCGAAGTATTATTTGTTTTGCTTACGTCTTGACAGTAGGGGAGTAGAATTTGGTGAAATGTCAAAAAATGACAATTTTTTCCCGCTCCTGTCGGGACGAATTTTCGATTTTGACCCAGCAATTTACGATTCGGATTTATCGCCGACCTTCTCCTTTCCATAGTGACATAGAACGAACTTCCACTTGATGTATTTATTTAAGTTACCAGCATTTGAAAATTCCATGTTTTTCGACTTTTCAGGTTAAATTTGAAAGGTCCTAGAAAGCCACTTTTCTTACGTCACTTGCGTATAGTGACGTCACAAATGAGCGGTCGGTTTTTGCAACTATTACTAATTTCAACTCCTTATATCTCGAGAACGGAAAAAGTTAATAATACGATATTTTAAGTGCATAATGAGAATATCGAGTACTATATGAAAAAGTATAAAAACCATATAAAAAGAATATCATGGAACAAGCCCATTAGTAAGTCATGTCGTAGGAGTTGCTTTAAGTGTTCTAACCTCATAGGAATGATGTTTTTCTCGTTTTCCCAGTGGTTTTTAATGCACTTCTATTGATTTGACCTGTAACTTTACATATAAGGAAAATCTTGCAACTAAGTTTTTACTTATTTCCAGATGTCGTATTGACTTGAAATGTTGCACGTGTTTATGGTTCACATGACAAATCCAAGATGGCGGACAGTTTATTGTCAGTAAATACCTGATTCTACTCAGAATTTATTGCAGGTTATAAATTTGTGAAAATTCAAAATGGCAACACATATAGTCATTTATCGTCTGATTGAACCTAAAATTGTAGTCTGAGCGTTATCGAAGTTGCAGATATAAATATTTGATCGTAATTTAACAATTCAAAATGGCAAAAAGTTTTGTAATTTATGGTCCGATTCGACTGAAAATCAGTATCTGGGGATTTCCTAGATCAGATTAGAAATTATTAGTCCAAATTCAAGAATACAAAATGGCGGCTACTAGATGATAATTAGGTTTTATGATTCATGGGTAGAGAATTTTATCAAACACACTATAGTCAAATTAGGGCAAATAGTGGAGTAAAATAAATATATAAATAAACAAATAAAAATTAAAAACTAAAATTTCGAGGGAATTGTTTTACTATTAGCAATTTTTTTGCCGGAACTTGTTGAAAATGTTTCATGAAGTGTAGGGAAAAGTTTTGGATTAAATCGGTGTGGCAGAAAGCTTTTGTTTAAACAAAAGAATGTTCAAAATCGTGTTTTTTCACAGTTTATCTTATATATCTCTGGGTATAACCTGTATCGCAATAAAGAAAGAGAAACAAATTGTTCACAAAGAAATTGTGAAGAACTGGATTTGTCTGAAACTCTGGTCAATATGCCAAGTCACAAAACAAAGACATTTTAGAGAGATCATTTTTAAACAAGGACAAGGCAGAAAACGTCAATAACCGTTAATGGGGCCAGGCATGAATCTGACATCTTAAATATTAATTATGGAGTTCCTCAAGGAAGCGTTCTAGGGTCACTCCTTTTTGTAAATTATTTTATCAATGTTGCACAACCAAACATGAAATTAACAATAATTAATTATGCAGAAGATACAAACCTTTTAATAAAAGGTCACACACTTGAGGAAGTTGCTAACGCTCTGTCTCGACTGTGGCAAAATTTAAAAGACTGGTTTTATACCAACGAACTTATATTAAATGAAGCAAAATCAAGTTGTGTGATATTTAAAACGGATCGTTCATTATTAAAAGTACCAGAATTGCGGACTGCTAATCCCAAACATAAATTGCACTAAATTGTTAGGTATAAATTTAGACAACAATGTTAAATGGTTTCTGCATATTGATGAGATTGTAAAAAAAACTTAAAAAAACATGCTTCCCACTCAGAGTTCTATCACATTTATTTGACACGCCGACTCTTAAAACGGTATACTATGCAAACTTTTATTCCATCGCTAAGTATGCAATTGAGGTATGGGGCGGTTCTTCGGACCTCCACAAAGTATTTAAAACTCAAGAAAGGGCAATTTGAATAATATACAAATTGAAATTTTATGAATCATGCCGAGGACACTTTAGGGAAAACAAGATGCTCACAATACCAGAACTATATGTATACTCCTGCTTATTTAAAAAATCATCCATCATCATTTCCAAAAATTTTACCTACATCATATCCATGATAATAATAATAATAATTTATTCATCCAAGGAACTTGTACAGTTATAGGATATGTCACAGTATATGATGCACTGAAAGTGCATCTCAGAATTATAAAATACAATTTTAAAAATAATACATTACTAAAAATTTTTTTTTTTAAATAGTTCACAACAAATTATGGTAATACATTCCTATCACAATATATGTCAACACATTAAATTTTGTAAATTAAAATGTTTAGAAAATATGTTTTCATGCAAAATCACGCAGTAAAAACTGTCCCTCACTATAGAAGCAGTGAGTTAATAGCAGTTTCTTTACTTTTTGTTTAAATTTTTTGATGGACAGATTTTTATACTCATCAGATAATTTATTATATAATATGATCCCTTTATATTTTGAACACTTCTCAAATTTAGATGTTCTATGTCCTGGAATTTCAAGTATATTTACATTCCATAATGGTGGTTATCACCCAGTCTCTTATGGTTACTGATGTTTTTGTGTGTATGTATTATTTGATAAATATATATGCATGGGAGTGGAAGTATGCTATAATGCTTAAATAAAGGTCTATATGATGTTCTGCTATCGACATTGGCAAGAATTCTTACTGCACGCTTCTGCATTGTGAACACTCTCTGGGTTGCGGATTCTGAGCCCCAATATATCAAACAGTATGAAATTTTCCAGTGTATCTGGGCGAAAGAGAAATTTTTTAATATAAAATGATTGACAAATAATGTCTTTATATGCCTCAAAGTAAAACATAATTTGGAGATTTTATTACAAACATTGTCCATGTGGCGATTCCGAGTTAGAGTATTATCGATTTCAACTCCCAGAAATGTATGTGATAATTTTTGTTGTAAACTTTTACCGTTACATCTTATTAGAATACTTTGATCACTTGCTGCATGATTTATTGAAAATTTTATGAAAATTGTTTTTTCGTGATTTAAAAGTAGTTTGTTACCAGACATCCACATGCTGGCGGTGTCAACCGTGGCACCCATTTTAATTCTTAGGTCTTTCTCATTTGAGGATCTACCTAGGAGATTGGCATCATCTGCAAACATTACAAGTTGGATTTGACAATATTTGGAAAATCATTTATGTAAACATTAAAAAGCAATGGTCCTAATACTGAAACTTGTGGGACACCTATTTTACAGTTAAGTGTTTTATTCGGCACAAAAGCAATTATGCATTTCCGATGCACCATTTAACTCTAACTGAAAAAGGGCCATTCTATTTCGCAATCAAATTCTTCAATACACTGCCTGATTTTGTCAAAAACAAAATTCTTCAAAAGGATTTCAGAGGACAAGTTTTCCAATATGTCTGTGATATAGAACTATATTCAATTCAAGAATTTCTTGATTTTTAATAATTGTAATTATTTCTTATCTCTTTTATCTCTATTACTCTTAGTGTAGACTTTTATCTTTGCAATATGTAAGTGTCATGTGACTAGTTTATTATATTATTTACTCCTTTGACCTGTTTTATACATTTTTTTTCTTGTAATAATATGTCAAATGAAACTAAATAAAAACTGAACCGAACTGATGATAATTTCGACAATAATACACATATCTTAAAAAAACTTTAGAAGAATATAGTCCTTGTAAACCATCAAGCAAGCAAGCAAATTTGAAAATTAAATCTTCAATTGTTTAGGAGCATCAAGTCGTACATCAACATCAAACATTTTTATTTCTTATTATATTATAAATAATTTTGTACTTTTCGATCATATAAATGAAATAGTAATTTACGCTACAAGACCGGAAAGAGGTGCTCTGCAGGTCAACCCAAGCAAATTCCAGGGCGAGCCGCAAGCGAGTCCTGGAGTCGGGAGTCTGTCATATATCATACAATTTTTTTTTTGACTGATACAAAATCAGTTTTTTGCAATATATATTTTCTGATACTTAGACACTTTGTTGAATATGTTACAATTTTTTAGTCACATAAATTGTTAGAAAATTATCGAGTCGAAGTGGCTCGACAATGTTGAATGAAACGAAAATATTGCACACGGCCTACTTCCCTACTTTAAGACACTGCCAAATTTTAAGATTTCAACAATACTGTGAGAATTTCGAAGTAAAATTTTAACTTCTATTTTTTCTTAATTGCTCTTTTAGCAGTTGAAATAAACATGTTCATTATATTGTTTTACTTAATTCTATTAAACTTATTACATTTTTACAGTGGAGTAAAATTTAGAGTCTACACTGAAAGAAACCGACCAAATAGAATGTTTTGCTAAGATGATCTGCATTATCATAAGTATTTTTTTTGTTACGACTACATTATCATTATCTAACCATAAGAAAAACTGTTTTGCTAATGAGATTTTGCAACGGTAAATCTTTGACTATTTGTCCCAATAGCAGCACTTACTTAAACTAGGTAAAATATTGTTATAAGTTTTCTTTTTATTAGGGGTAACTAAATAATTTCTTACGATAAATAAGTGCCTTAAGTTAAAGTTAACTATTTAATGGTTAAAACTCAAATAGACCTATGGTTGGTAAGTCACCTGTTAACTGTAAAGACGGGCTTACTAATAGTAACGTCTTACTTATTTATTTTTGCACGTGGCGCAAGCGCAATTGAGTTTTTATCATCGCGCGCCATTTCATCCATGCAGTGACGCATGCAGTAACTAGTAAGAAATTCGGCGTTCGACGAGACAGTTGTGGGAAAGGTTTTATGCAAAGAATTTTTATAAAAAAACTTGTGTTTTATGTTATTGTATATTAGTTGCTTTCGTTCAGCAGAGGGATTCATAATCATAATAAACAGGATTTCAATGAACAGTAATCATATGATGCAAAATTGCATGGTATAGGGACAGAGACAACACATGAAACAGGTAGGTGCCTTATCATTACGAATCACTGCTGAACGAAAGCAGCTATTATATAGTAAACTGAGATTGTGTCTTCTTACAAGTCAAAGTTCCCCTTTTTTTAATAGGCACTCTGAATTGTTTATTAGTCGTTTGTTTCCTTAAATGAATCATTTATTTTAATTTTACCAACAATAATAATTCTTTGTGTGAGTCAACATAGAAATGTATTAAAAACGTGTTTTAATATGAAGTGTGAAGTCTAAAAAATATAAAATTAAAATATTGAATTTACAAGTAACGTACTTGCAAAATGACATTACTAGGTCAAGAGAGATTATTTGTTGCCGTTATAATGTAAGCTGCATAGTGGTTAAAAAGTCACCTATTAGCAGCAGGAAAGTTCTTTTCCGGTTACAAGGTAGTAATGGTGTAAGGAATAGGAACTTACTAACTATAACAAAAAAACTTATTAAGATTAAAATAGGTGGTGACTCCTGATAGCAAAGCTATCAACCTACAGTAACAAATAAATAATAAGAAAAACTTTTATTAACGGTAAATAAGTGCATCTTAGCAAGATCGTTTTTGTTGCGGTTACAGAGCAGTCTTGCTGGAGCCTATTTAATGCAGATATTTATTAGGGGTTAGTCAATTTCTCTTTATGGATAATAGAAATTTCTTTCAGTGAAAATATAAAAAGGAATTTTCTTATTGTAGCAATACTTTGCTGGGATTAGTTGTAATATTTACAACGAGTATGGTTAAAAAGTTTTGGAATAAATCTTGGTCAACCACCACACAAATTTGGATACACCAGATTTCTTTTGATGAAGATTTCCTCGAAATTTCCTTGGATTTTCTTCTGAATGTACACCAAATTTCCTTCGCGGTGTACCCTCCTGTCCCGGAAGACCTTTGTTTTGACAGGAGAATTTTCAGAATACATTTTTCGCAGTTACTTTTGTTCGAAAAATTTTTTCTGAAATTATCATTTTTTTAAGTTATCTGGCGAGGAAAAATCAAAATTTTAGAATTTTGCGATTCCTTTACTCGAAAAAGAAGGGGTTTGAACAAAAATTGCAAGAGACAAAAAGAGTTTGAAATCATCCCAGGAATGTACTCAATTTTTTTCAGAATTGTCCATTGCCCTTTTTGATCCACTTAATCCATTTGCAGCATCCTAACATTTCTCCAAAAAGAAATTTAAAAAATGAGTAAAGAAAATTGTTTGCAATAAAATGGTGTACAAGAAACATCTTATGTGTCTTTTCAAGAAAATTAATTTTATAATTTTTTCATTTTCAATTTTATGGTAAGAAGTATCTAGACCAAGATTGTAGAGAACTCAATTCTCTACAAAAAAAGTTTCAGAAAATATTTTGTGAGAATTCCGGTCCTCAAGATTTTGCGGAAAGACTTCACTCCCCCTTATTCAAGATGGCGGCCAAATGGGGGCTTTCAACCCCCCCTAAAACATCAAAGGAAAAAAATCTTGTCCTACCCAAAATGCAAGGTCCGGCCAAAATTTTGTAACATATCTTAATGGACTATTAGTAAGACAATTCCTTTTAAGGCAATTTAGACCCTTAGTTCTTTTCCACTATAAAAAGTAAAAGGAAGAATGTAAGTAATATTAAAAAATGAAAAAACACGCTTTTAAAAACTAATTGAGACTGCTTAAAAATGCATTATATACGTAAAACCGTGGACCCTGAAAATACCACAAAACAAAAAATTGTAGAAAAAAAATATAAATCAAATTTAAAAGCACAAGTGATATTTGTGGAAAATATTTCTCGAAATAAAACTAGAAGTATTAATGGTACAGTGGTAATACTTCCCTACTGTCAAAAGCCAATCTAAGTTGATTTACTATTAATAATGACATTTGATTGGCGCAAAAAATGGCTTCTCATTAGCTTCCGTATTAATGAGTGAAGTAATATATAGTAATATCTATTGTCGAGTCGCTGTATCGAAATTTAAAAAAAACCAAAAAACTTTACTGATTTTTTTGAATCTTAGGAAATATCTTCTTGGGTCCATAAATCGAAAAGTTAAGAGTTTCTTTTTTGTCGGTCGAACCTCCAATATTGTTAAATAAACAAATTAAGTTAACAATTAAATAACTTCCTGAATAATAATTCAAAATGGCTGAATTTTTTTCTAGGGGGGGTTTTGATGGTCGCTGATTACGAATTTGATATCGAAGAGTCCAAAATCAAAATGGCGCTTGTGACACTAATTGTTTGGAATATTCTGTGAATATTCATAATTCTATCGGAAAATTTCCAGAAAAGCTTCTTAGGTCGCGAATTATTAATTTAACAAGAAAAAGTCAGAATTGAAAATGGCGAATTCAAAATGGCCGAAATATCATCCATTATATGAAATATTTTTGTAAATCTGTCATTCTAAAAAAAATGATAACTCTTACAGAAACCGAATTTTTTAATATAACAAAATGTTAAATATGACCATGCTTAACGTACGTTTCAAATGTCATTGGTTTGGAGTCCAAATCAGTTATTGTATTCAAAGGCCGTTACTAATAAGCATCTACTCCACGAGCGTAAGGCCGGAAAATCGCTCCGTTTTTTTGGATTTCTGGAAAACGGTTTAGAATTTTTGAATGAAATAAAATGCAAAGTTAAGCCAACATACATACCTTTCGACTGTTCTTTGTTTGAAATCGATATCTATAATTGTTTTCAAATGCGACCCCTCACAAGTACCTATTACACCAGCGTGTGGTCGGAAAATCGCTCCGTTTTTTTCGAATTTCTGGAAAACGGTTCAGAATTTTTGAATGAAATAAAATGCAAAGTTAAGCTAATAAACGTACCTTTCGACTGTTTTTTGTTTGAAGTCGATATCTATAATTGTTTTCAATTGTGATCCCTCACAAGCACCTATCCCACCGGCGTGAGGTCGGAATATTGCTCTGTTTTTTTTTCAATATCTAGAAAACGGTTTCGAATTTTTTAATGAAATAAAATGCAAAATGAAGCCAATAAACGTACTTTTCGACTGTTTTTTGTTTGGAGCCAATGCGTGTAATTGTTTTCAAATGCGACCCCTCATAAGCACCCATCCCACCAGCGTACAGCTGGAAAACCGCTCTGTTTTTTTTAATCTCTGGAAAACGGATCCGTTTTTTTGAGTGAAACAAAAAACAAAATGTTTCTAATGAACACACCCTCGAGTATTCTTAATTTCTAACAGATCTTTATCATTTGTTGTTGTTATAGTCCAAAATCACGTTGAGTTCTTTAATTATTTAAGTTCACTTTTCCAACGAAAAAATTCTTTTATATATTTTCCAGAATATGTGTATTTGTGGAATTCTATGTTTGGTGTATACCTACATACGACGTATCTATAAGATTCACATAAATGTAAGCCTGATATATATGATGATTAATAATAATAATAATAATAATGGTTTATTGGTGTTAAGTATACAAATAGTATTTCCACACGTCAAATAAATTTGATAATTATCAATGGTTAGTGTTTAATTAATACAAATATAAAATATAAAAACATTTAGCAAGGAAGAGAACAGAGCACATGACATTGATTATAAATAGAGAACAAACTGGTACAATTAAATGTGTATATAACATATAGTATAACAAAGAAAAACATGGTATGTAGAGTATAGACCAAAAGAAGAAGTGTGTGATGGATGGCAGACGAAAATGTCATAGATTCCCACCCCACTCATCTACATGTCGGAGAAATTGTTTGCGAGATATTCCTCAAAATTATAAAAGGCTTTTTTCTTTAAATATGACTTAATTTTAAATTTGAACTGATTTATGTCTAAGTCTTTTATATTTGTTGGAAGGATATTAAAGAATTTAATGCAGTAGTATCCAGTACCATTTCTTGCCCTTGTGAGCCGTAGAAAGCTTTGTTTTAATTTTTCTTTATTTCTTGTATGGTAATTGTGAGTATCACTGTGTGTTTTATAGCTATCTATGTTTTGCTTGGTGTAAACAAGGCATTCGAGTATATAAACACATGGTACCGTCAATATGCCAAGCCTAACAAAGTGCTCATGACAGTGATCTCGATACTTAATTCCTGCAATAATTCTAATGCATTTTCGTTGTAGGCTAAAGATTATTGATGTATGGGTTGAGTGTCCCCAATTAAGTATTGAGTATGTCATTATTGAATGAAAGAAGCTATGATATGCGGTTATTAGAACATCTTGAGACACAGAGGCCGACAGGTTGCGTATGAAGTAGCATTTTTTTGCTAACTGACTTGAGAGGTGAACAACGTGTTTGTCCCATTTTAATACAGGATCTAGATGTACCCCTAGGAATTTTATCGTGTCTGTGTTATTTTGGTTATTATTCATTTGTCTCAAGGAGAAACTGAGTGACTGGGTCTTGGTTTCATTTAGGCATAATTTGTTTGTTGAAAACCAGTTTTTAATATTTGATTGGGTTCTTTCCATATTTTCAGTTACAATGTCTAGGGAACTATCGGATTCTAATATGGTGGCGTCATCAGCAAAGAGGATGAATTGAGCATTTGCATCAGATCTGTGAATATCGTTAATATATATGAGAAAAAGTATGGGTCCAACGACCGATCCCTGAGGAACTCCATGTAAGATTTGTCTTTTATGTGACTTGTGCATATTGTGGGAAACGTATTGGTATCTGTGAGAAAGATAAGATTGAATTAGTTTTAGACTGTTAAATTAGGATCAACATTAGTATCAACGATCTTGGTGGTTATGTTTTCAGCGATGTTAACAAAGAAGTCATTTAAATTATTAGCATCCAGATTTTCGGATGGAGTAACTTGGTTATTAGGCGAATTGCTTTTTATTATTTCCCACATTGCCCTAGGGGGATTTGAGGAGTTTCTTATATAACTGTCATGTGCGTTTTTTTTTGCCTTTACCAATTCTGCGTGATAATTTTTACGGTAAGCTTTTAAGTTTTCTTTTGTCACAAGAGGTGGGTTTTGATTGGATAGGTCATTGAGTAGTTTAAGGTTTTCGCGCATGAGCCTGAGTGAGTTATTGAACCAGTTAACCTTTTTGGTATTAGAGTTACTTATTATTTTGGATTTTTCGGGTAGACATGTTTCGATAGCATTAGTTATGTAATGTGTGAACATTTCAAACTTGTCGTCAACAGTAATATGCTTGTCGTCAACAAAGTTCCAGTCGGCAGTTTCAATATGTTTGTAAAGTTTTTCTAGTCCGATGTCGGTTATGGGTCTGTAATTTACTCTCTGGGTTTTTCGTTTTTTTGATAAAAATGCATTTCTATACCTAGATGATCAGAAAAGTTAGTGTCGATGGTATTGATTTTATATATTATACTTCGTAAAAATCATCGTTTATGTGGAAATGCACGCGGATTTTTGTATTTTAATAAATTTTTTGTTAATAAACAAATACTTTTTATGAATTTTTAAATTTATATATGTAATCAGCGACCCCCAAAACCCCCCTAAAAAAAATTTCAGCCATTTTGAATAATTATTCAGGAAGTTATTCAATTGTTAACTTTTTTTGTTTATTTAACAATGTCGGAGGTTCTACCGACAAAAAAGAAACTCTTTACTTTTCGACTTATGGACCCAAGAAGATATTTCCAAAGTTTCAAAAAAATCGGTAAAGTATTGAACATTTTTTGGGTTTTTTTTATAAATTTCGATACAGCGACTGGACTACTAGGTATTTCATAATATTTGTGGATTTTAATAATTGGGTACAGTGGCAATTCAACCATTTATTTGAAATGTGAAGGAATGTGTGTAATTGTTTGAATATTGGGTAACAATGGGCCTTTCCCGCGTAATTGAATTTGATATTTATTGTGTCATAAATCATTTACTAAAACCTAATAATTACAATATATACACTTCATATTGTATAATCTTTTCATTTTAAATAGATATTTTAGAAATAAAAATATTATAAATCAAATGCATTTAAATATACGTCATCGGCGACACTACCAATCAAAATTAAATAATTGCCGGCTTCATACGAACTCTACCGAAGCTGTTGACTTTTATGTCTTAGCGGTGGAGAGCATTTCTCGTCTTGAAGCCTGCTGATGAGATTATTTCAATGTTGCCCAATGTATATGAATGTTTAGGTTTAGAGGAAATGCTTTATTTATTTTGCTAAGTTATGTTTACTATTTATCTTCGATTTTAAAAATAATCAAATTACATTCATTCATACCATCTACTTATATAAAAAATGATAATTAACAGAAGAAACGGGCTGTTAATATTTGCTTTTATATGTCGAATGTCAACAAATAAGTGACACTTGGCAACACTGAAATGTAACTGGAAATTAATAAATAGTACAGGTTATGTTATTGTATTATTTACATTGTGATCGTATTAGATTTTGTTTCATTGTTTCGTATTAATTATTTAAAAGTGTGTGGGTACTGTGTGGACATTAGAAAATGGAGAAAGGTTTTGAGAAGGCAGCAAGTGACAATCTTCCTATTGTTGATAGTGAAATGGTGAATGACTTTTATGTGTCAAATTTGAACTTTTTGTCAGCAGAAGTGAAAAATGTAAAAACGAAGCGGTAAGTTAATGATTAGCAGCTTGAATTAAACCTAAAGAAAACAATCTAATAAAGACAGAATTTTGTTTCTTCAATATCATTCAAATATACCTAATTTATTAATACATGTGTTTTTAGTTCTGCAAAACAGTCATACGGAGATAATGCAGTGGGATATGTTCAACTCAAAAGAGAAGGAGCAATATGTTGTGTAAAGGGAAAAATTACTCCAGAGCATAAAATCCACAAGAAAGCTTACAAAGTAGAAGTTTTAATAGATGAAAGTGATGAAAAGGTGTTATCTTGTGAATGCAATGATTGTGCTGCATCAGAAGGCAAGTAAAGAACAAGAACAAACAAATCATTTTATTCGTTAGATTTTTTCTAAAAATTATTTTTTAATACAATTAATTTTATAAATAAGCAAAATCTATTTATTTCCTATTTTTGTTTTTAAGGTTTTACATTGAAATAGTCATGATTCCGTTGTTTTTTTAAGGTGGTTGCAAACATGGAGTTGCGTTTCTTTTATGGTTGCACAGAAGAAGCGAAGAACCAGCCCCAACATCAACAGATTGTTATTGGAAGAAATCGCTCCTGTCAGAAATTAAAAACGCAAAAATGGACCTTCAGTCATTGGTAGATAAACAAATACCTGCATTAGGTCCGCGAAATGACAGCTATCCTCAAGAATTATCGTCAAAATTACCAAATAATATTGGAGGAATATTTGATTTATATAGGCCAATAAAATATAGAGATTTGTTGTTACATCAACTTTGGTTACAATATACAGAAGTTAAATTATTTACACTTGTATTATTACAAGATGGCACAATGCAATGCACTACAACCATTTCTTTTTAGTCAAAATGAGATTCACAATCACAAATAAAAATACGAAACACTTTAGAAATCAAAACAAACAGATTTGATGAGGTTATGTACATCGAATGTGTCACGCGTCACTAGAACTAAAATAAGTTGGAGGTTGACGCTTGATATCTGTCAATTCAATAAAGCTAGAAAGAGACAAACGCTTGGCACATATGACGACACCTTAAAAATCTGTTTATTTGTAGCCTCTATGCAGGGTACTAGAGCATTCTGATTGGTGTGTCTCCCGTTACGTCATTAGTAAAGAAATATGCCGCCAATTTGAAATCTGTCTTAACTCATTAATTTTTTTCTGTAGAAAAGAAGCAAATTTCGAAAAAAAAAAAAATACGTACTACTTATTTTTAAGAGAACTTCTTAAATATGCAATAAAAAAAAAAATGTGGGAAAGGCCCATTTGTTGTAAATACTAACACATAAATTCAGTTTTATTCAACCAACGTTGAATTTTGGAAAATTCTATCACTAACAAATCCTTTACCTGCTCCCAGTTATTCCCTGCCACAAGATTAGTAGAACAGTGTCATCAGTGCAAGATATAATTTGGCATTTTGCTTCAAGGAAAAGTAGTTCATTAACTAATAATTAACTAATTTATTACCTTTTATAAGAATTTTTTGAACTCTCGTTAGAACTACTGGAACTAGACGAAGAACTTGACGACCTAGACCTGTGGTGGCGAAATCTCTTCTTCTGCCGCAACTTCTTTTCCTTTTCTTTCTCTCTCGATTGCCTCTTATGTTTAAGTCTCAGTTTCAAGGGTAAAATCGGTGTCCTACTCTCAGGCTCCGAAAATCTCTCGGGGATCGGCATAGGCACCTGTGGCTCTTCGTGCGAAATCAGAATCGGCTCATCAGAGTCAGTGTTAACCAAATCTATTACTACGGGCTCATCCGGATTGGGAGTCCCAATAAGGATGACATCGCTATCATCATTGTCTGATACGTCTATGAACGGTGCTGGGGAATGGGGCCTTTCCGTGTATATAATGTGCCGATCGTAGCCAATCATGTCGAATGGCGAACGCATGAAGTTGTAAAATTCGTGGACGAAATGGTCTGTTTTGTTATCGAGATACTCGTAGAGTAAGTTGCGGAATGTACTGCTGCAAATGTGATGTCTCAGTAGATGATCCATGATGATATCCACAAGGCGCATAACTAGTTGAGTATTCTCGTAGAGCAGGGCGTTAAGTTCACGGTTCAGCCATGGGACCAGCCTCGTCCTTGCTCCTGGACAGCTTCTGTAACAAAGAACGAGTTATAAAACTGGGTGGAATTAAAGTAAGTTTAGATTGAGCAGTTTAAATTTGGAAAAAGATTATGAATTTCTGCGATACAGGGTGATCTGAAATAACGGAAATGTTTTTTTTACAGACATTACTCAATTTTCGGTAATAGTGTTAAACTACATTAATTCCTTATGCATATAAATTATCTGAAAAGCTCAGCTGCATAAATCATAAATTTGATTTTCTTACTTTTTGTTGGGTATTTTGCCACTGAAAAATATTTAAAAATTTTAATGAAAAAACCTCTGCGCCAAACGGATCAGACAGAGGTTGGTTCTTGAGTACTTGACTGTTTCAAAAAGTCTCACACCTAAAAATATATAAACTAGAACAATGTTATAAACTAAAAACTGAAAATCAAAGCTATAGGTAGTTAACGTTTTGGAAGAGAATCTACTTCGGTTCTCAAAACTTTTTTGGCCGTCAACCATGACAGTTCTTTGTTTATGTATTTCCATAGTCACGTGAGACATTAAATTATATTTATCTTATTTTTACTTACTTCGTCTCTAAGGATGGGCAACCAACTAGTACGAAAATCTATTGAATAATTAGAAACGCATCTATCCTCGTTTAATAAAATAATCGCGGATTCTTTAAGTTTTCTTTCAGTTCCGTTGCTCTCTTTTTCCAAAATCTTCGCCGAGTCCCATTTAATTCTATGATTATTATCCCACTCGTGTTCACAAATTTTGGATTTTTCAAATTCTCCCCTTCTAGCGTAATTTCTATGTTCACCAAGCCTTACGTTGAAAGGTCTAAATGATTACGTAGGTGAATCATAGAATTAAATGGGACTCGGCGAAGATTTTGGAAAAAGAGAGCAACGGAACTAAAAGAAAACTTAAAGAATCAGCGATTATTTTATTAAACGAGGATAGATGCGTTTCTAATTATTCAATAGATTTTTGTACTAGTTGGTTGCCCATCCTTAGAGACGAAGTAAGTAAAAATAAGATAAATATAATTTAATGTCTCACGTGACTATGGAAATACATAAACAAAGAACTGTCATGGTTGACGGCCAAAAAAGTTTTGAGAACGGAAGTAGATTCTCTTCCGAAACGTTAACTACCTATAGCTTTGATTTTCAGTTTTTAGTTTATAACATTGTTCTAGTTTATATATTTTTAGGTGTGAGACTTTTTGAAACAGTCAAGTACTCAAGAACCAACCTCTGTCTGATCCGTTTGGCGCAGAGGTTTTTTCATTAAAATTTTTTAATATTTTTCAGTGGCAAAATACCCAACAAAAAGTAAGAAAATCTGAATATGCCACAAATAAACAATTACAGACCATAAATTTGATGTTAAGACAGTATCTCAATTTGAGACTTATTTTGACTTAAACAAAACCATTAAACTATGAGTAAAATTAGAAAAACTACATTTACAGTATTTGTTGGAATTGTAAGGGTAACATTATGTGGATGGGTTAACCAAACCTCTCAGTGTAAGATTGAGTGAAAACAAGAGTTACATTAGGAATAATTAAAGCTTTCTTTTACTTCAACAGAAGTCACACAAATTTTGTGTTATTTAGGATGTGGGTAGTCTTAAAAACACGAATTTTCAAATGCCACCGGCTCTGTAAAATGTTAAGTAGGTCTGGATTACAAATTAAGAGTCCAAAAGTACTTCTAACATTATACTATGCGGATTTCCATTCACATTTGTGACGTGATACTTCACAGGGGAACAAGAAGTGCACAAATTATACTTAACTCCATAATTACACGATACATAAAAACTGAAAGCTGCCGACCGAGCTAATATAAGGGGAAACTGGGGCATGCTTTATTTTTCTATACTTTATTAAATAATAAATATAATGTATTACTGAATACATAAAACATCATTATTCTTAAGTAAAGAATGTTCTGGCGTAATTAAGATAAGAAATAAACTGAAATACGCCTCTTTTAAATAAGATTTCTAAATTTTGTGATACAGTACACAAATCACCCATAACTAGCATGTCATACCTAGGGAACAGATAAACAGAGCCGCGATTTTTTTTAAATTTGGGTGGAAGGTACTTACCTATCAAGAGATTGTGCCACGGTAAAATATTGAAAAATCCACCAGTGGAGTGGTCGTTATGAAGAAAAATGAACGTAATTTTCCAAAAAAAGATATTAGGCAATGTTTAAACTGTAAAACAATCTCATAATCGTATTCGTTGGAATCAAAAACTTACTAATACCGAATTTCAATAAGATCCGAAAATAAAATTTACTCTTTTTAAATACCAATTATTAGTCATAACTTTATTTTCGGAGTTAATTAAGCTCAAGAAATACAGTCGTTCCATTTAGAATTAATCATGTGATATGTTGAGCAAACTGTGATTTATTTATCTATGTAAATTTTAATATTTATGGAATTGTTCGTGAATTAAATTTAATCGTTAATAAATTAAACACTGCTTTTAGATGAATCAATCAATATATTATAAATACTCTACATATGTTTCGGCTTACTAGGCCTTTATCAAGAGTATTACATAGTGAATACTGAGTATTCGCTATGTAATACTCACTATGTAATACTCTTGATAAAGGCCTAATAAGCCGAAACATATGTAGAGTATTTATAATATATTGATTGATTCATCTAAAAGCAGTGTTTAATTTATTAACGATTATTTTCAAGATGTTTCACAAGGAACCTACCACAAGTTCAGTTCAGTGAATTAAATTTGTCTAAAATTGAACTTTTTCTTATTTCTTATGTCAACATTTAATAAAGGGAAAGGATAGACAATCCCAGATGGCAGTTTTGCAAACCGTAGTATAAATCTAGCCATATGTATGTACATATGTATCTACAAACCTAGTGTGAAATTAAACAGAGTCGGCGGTATACAAAAATGTCTAGTGCTTCCCTAGCTGCACTAGACTTGTGGATTCGCGATCTCCCAGAACTGCAATTTGATGGAATAGATCTTTATTGTAGCAGTTGCAACAAAACAATTTCTTGGACATCTAAAACAAATGTTAATAGACATATTTCCTCACAAAAGCATATTAGTGCTAGTGGCTATACTGCTAGTGACTGTAACGTAGTTTTAATGTAGATTTAGTGAAAGTGATGGTGAGATGTAACATACCGTGGTCAAAACTAGATAATCCACTTTTTAGACAATTTTTGGAAAAGTGTATTAGTGGTAAATATATAATATATAAATATAATGTTCAGGTGCCGTCGGAAACGACAGTCAGAAAAAAATATTTATCAACAGAGTGTGATAATGTTAGACAAAAAAATGTCTTTTGAGCTTACTGCGAAATGCATCTAGATTAGTGTGGACGAAACCACCAATGCTTGTGGTGATAAAGTAGCGCATGTTTTAGTGGGTGCATTAGAGGAAAAAAAAATTGATTGTCTCTAAAGCTGTAGAAACGACAAATTGTCGCAGTTAAAGCAGTGAATTCAAGTCCACAAGAGTTATGGGGTGACAAATATGTATAAAATATGGACAAGGTCTTATTATTTCTTACTGATGGAGTGATGAATTATATGAAAACTGCAGGACGAACTATGAAGAAAACATATCACAATATGCTGCATGTAACACGTCTAGCACGTGGACTACATAGAATTGCTGAAATTATTAGAGGGAACTACGCTAATGTTGATAACTTAATATCTAGTGTAAAGAAAGTTTTCCTGAAAGCACCACATCGTGTACAGTTATTTAAAGAAATACTTTCAACTACACCATTACCTCCAGCGCTTATTATAACAGGGTGGGGAACTTGGCTAGACGCGGCATTATACTATTTTGGCCATTTTGAAAACTTCAAACTAATAGTAATGCAATTTAATCCAGATGACGCAGTTGTTATTTTACAGGTTCAACAGGCATTTATATATCCAACTGTTCAAGAAGATCTGAGGACCATACATGGAAGTTTCTCGCAAATTTCTCTAGCCATACGGGACCTTCAACATATGCCAACATCAAAATTTACTGCAGTTGATGCAATAAACATCGTGTTCGTTCTCCGGCAATATATTTTTCAATTACCAAAAGAAAGTTCAAACAAAATTTCATTCAGAGTTTTGAAAATCAATCCCAGATTTGTAACAATGTCATCTGTTTTACCTTTTAAATGGTAAAGAAGTAGAATTTCCTACACCAGGTGTCAATAGGGCTTTAAAAAATTTCATATATTTTAAGTACGCCCCGATGACATCTGTTGATGTTAAGCGGTCCTTTTCTCATTGTAAATGGATATTTAATTACAGGCGGCGAAGGTTAACTTCAGAACATTTAGAACAAATATTAATAACAATATACTGTTATGTTCGTTACAGGTCATGAAAAGTTACATATCGTCGCTCCGGAAGAAAAGTGACACAACTCAAAAAACACAGTTTTGCAGAAAAGAGAATTTAAAATAGTTAAAATTTTAACAGTTTTGCTGAATAAGCTGTAATGAGAGAGATCTAACTATTAGTTTTTTTTATATCATTGCTATTAAAGCAAATCTATTGATTTAATGTAGTGCCTTCAGTTCAGATACACGACTCAAGACTGACAACGCTATAATCGTGTTGGGGGAACAACGACGGGTGTAAGTGGCAAAATTGAAGCATTTTATTTATGACCTTTTCCTAGGGCAGAGTTCAGACTTTGCGAAGTTGAAAAAATTCCCTGAATTTTCCAGGTTTTCCATAACCAAAAATATTAATTTTTATATATTTTTTAGTGAAGTCATGTTTTATTTGACACAAAATAATTCCTCGAATTGGATTGAATCAGTGAAAATTCTTAAAAATTCTATGGTTTTCCATATCAAGACGTAGAATTCCCTGATTTTTTATATAATTAATAAAATTCCCTGATATTTCCAGGTTTTTGTAAAGATTTTTAAATTCCCTGAGTTTTCCAGGTTCTCCAGGTTTTCCATACGAGTCGGAACCCTGTAGGGACATCTCTATCATATTCGTGAACTTTTTGTGCAAGAAAGCCAAAACATACAAATTTTGAATTGTCACTTTTCTTCCGGAGCAACGATATGCGTGAGTTACTTTGAGGTAGTGGAAAATACGTGTGTGTGTGTTTTAGTTCAAAGTTACATCCCCCAATACCTTCTCTTAGAGTGAGTGTTTATAATAAACTGACCATATTAACTTTAGATATTATGGAATTTCCTAAAAAAAGTAAAAGGTAAGATAAACTGTACGATACTTGCATAAAAATCTTTGGGTGCTGGCCGAGTCAACCCTGACTTTTACGTCACCGGAAGTTAGTACGTACATCTATAAGAACTTTACAATGTTCACGTCAAATCAACAAAACGATAGTCATGATAGTACGTGAAGTAGGTAAAACAATTTTCAACCAAAAACATGAATATAATTTCAATTTACTGAATGTATCCAAGGTGTTCAGCAGCATTTTCTAGAATTTATTCAACACTTGTTATCAATTCACAAAACAAAACATATTATATTTTTACTTATCATTTTACACACTCATCAAGATAACAATAACTGCATGTTTATATATAAGCATAAATATTAGTAAAACAAAAATTTAATAAGTCAATAAACAAATATCAGAAAATAAATATTCTATACATATATAGTTTGTACGATGAATCTTTGCGTGTGCGTCATAAACAAGAACTGTATGAAGTAATCTGTTGAAGGTCATTGCTTCTCTTCAGCAGTGACGTGCATATAAAAAATGAGAAAATGTTTTTACTCTCAGTCAGCATCCGACAAATTAGAAGCCATATTTTTTTCGTAAATACTCATGAAATGACAATTAATTTTGTAGAATAATAACAGATATATTATTTACCACTAATTATGGTTATAACAATGAAGCTTAAAAATGTATTTTCATCGAAAACGCAAGAACGCCACTGATCTAAAATGACAGATATTATAGCCGTTGACAGCATTTCACTACGACAACTGTTCATATCGACGTCTCTTTTTAATTCCACTTGAATTTATCGTTCGGCTGTCTTAGCATGTTCGAGCGGTTAGAAGACATACGTAACTAAATATTTGCTCGTTTCAATGCGTTCAGCAACCGCACATATGTCCTACCTAATTTCATACTCGCGCAAACATTCATCGTACAGACTATAGTGAAGGTGGTTTATGTAATATAGGAAATAAACATTGATGTCAATTTTAAGAAAAGTTATGGTGATCGATCAGTAAAACCTTTACAAGCAATAGATTGTATGAATGCCAAAGAATATATTCTTTAGTTCCTTTACTGTCTTTTAAGTTTTATTTCTCATTTTTTATTTTTAGGAATAAAATTTTTGACAACCAATTATAATTCAAAAGAAAAAGAGACTTACACACATAAACAATTTAGCTGCAATAAAAGATTGAATTTTCATAAGACGTACAAATTTCAATATTATTTTAAAATAAGCGTTACAAATGATACAAATAGGTAATGTAAGGAATTATGTGATGTACGTACATGTATTGTATGATGCAGATATTATAATTATACGATTAAAATCCTCTATTACCTACTTCAATCGGGTACTAAAATTCCGATTTGGATTATCCGAATCATCCCAAGCGTATTTAATCTTGACGTGTCAAATCTACAGTAAAAGTCTGAGGTCATCGGCGGAATTTCTGCTAGATCAAAGGAGTGTCGCATATGGGATTTATATGTGATTGATATTCAAACACTTAACTAGGCAATTCAATAACAATATATTCATTCTGCATTACTGCTACATTTCCAGTTATGCTTTATAAAGGAATTACACTTCAACTCTAATTGTATTTCGTCTCCAAACCTCGTTGGCTGTCTATTCCACATAAAAAATATAAAATTATTGTTATGCGCTGGCGCCCTCTAGGGACTGAAGCTGAAAGCTCATGAGTGGTGAAGTTGCAATGAGAATAGGAAACTGCCGTACCATCAAAGAAAGCATAATGCACACCATCTGTGAGACACCACTGGTAATAGAAATACGTTTTCTAGAAATCTTTGGAAGGATGAATATTTTCTACATTGTTCTGGAACGGATGCTGTGAAGGGTATAGAAGGTTTCTAGAGTGAAAATATCAGATAATAAACATTATTTTAGTCAGTAAAAGTGTATTTTATATTTTATTATTATTATTTTAATAAAGGTATTGTTAAATTCCAGTAAATGATTAAATAAATAGTGTTTATCAGATTTAATTACGGGAGCCGTACAAAGTCACAAGTGCCTCCCACTGCGTACCGCAGGCTCTGCATATAAAATCAAATGCCGGAATGAAAGGGTTAAGCCCTTGCAATCCTGCAGCAGTAAGTTTTAATTCGCAGCATAAAAACTAACTAAATTTACATTAAAATATCAAACACTAACCTGAAAAATGAAGGAGACACGTCTCTGTATCTTCCCGTAACGTCTGGAGGGGCGTTGACCCACAAATTTCTGCTGTAGATAGATCTTCGGAAACTAGTTGTAGTATTATTCTCACGACGTCTTCTACTATGGAACAAATTCCTGAAAATGTATGTTTGCTACATTCTGTACGTTCTCTCGAATACGCAACTAGTGAAGAGTAAAATGTAAAAAGAGATAGTCTACTTACCTCCCCGGAGCATATCCTTCGATGGATATTTGGCCCCCATTTGTTAAAGGATGGGTGAGTAGCATCTGCTGAATGGCATGTTCGCCGCGGGTGTCCACAGTAAAAGTAGTTCTGCAATATAAGTACATAAATGTAAAAATCAACTTACATCAAATACAAAAACGACAACAATTTAATTCTCTGTGTAATTTCCTTTACTACCTACTAACTGACAATCATTATAGACCAAGAACTCATAACACTGGATTCTATTCGCGTCTAAATTTTCTGGCGTTGCTACCAGTCGGCGTGGCATGATCGACTAGATATCGTAACCAATTTTTGTCGCAGTGCCTGTACTTCATGTTTTAACGAACTAAGGTTTAAAAGTAAATTTTTGTGTAATGTGTCTTTTGAAAATTGTGAATATTCACCATAAAAAATACATATTGGTGAATTCGTCAGAATGGTATACCTGTAACATCGGGCACTACACGAGCAAAGTTATGAATTTATAATGACGAAGACTTAATTGCCAGAAAGCTGAATTTGTACCTTTTTTGTAACCATTGACTTTAACCCTAAAAACCCGATTTTGTGGACACAAAATAAATAATTACTTTCCAAGTTGAAAATGACATATTAAGGGCTATAATTTGGCATACTTATTGTTTAAAGCCTATATAATAAGACTTGCATAACTCCAGAAGATACATCAATTCTCCCTTTTTTCAGCCCCCTCGCCAAAAATCTTTTTTAGATAAAAATAAATAAATATAATAATTACATCCATTATAATATTTTTGGGTATTTCAAGTAGTCCTCAGTACCCTTAAAAATTCATTAAAATGTTTCCTTTTCCACTACCATACTGCGAACTATTATAGTTTAGGCAGATCATAGGTGGAAAATTAGTATTGTATAAAAATAATGTATCATACTGTAAAATTGTTATACCTTAAACCCCTTACCGCATACCATCCCATATATGGCACATTGAAGTATTTTCAGTATATATGGTGCCATCTATTAAATTTCATTAGAATATCCTGTCCAGATTAATAAGCAAGCTATTAGCATCATCTGCAAACATAACTATCAACAAATATATTCTATGAACCGATATGATCAGTTTTGTTCAATGACTGTCTCAGTACCAGCTGATCCTTCCTAACTGACAATTTATAGTTTATTTGAAAGTCTTACTGAATATTTTTCAAACAAATTAAAATATTGTGGAGAAGTTTCACTATTATCAAGTGGTGTACAAGTGAAATAAAACAGGTATGTTTTTTAGATGTTATTTGTAGGAAATTAGGTATGTGCCTTATATGGCACAGCATGCAGTAAACGAATCAGATAAAAATATTGAACATAAATGCTGATGTCCACTCACATGATACTAGACAAGGAAACTTACTTAGAATAAATAATTACAATTCAGCATATGAAAAATCACCTCACTATGCTGGAATTAAATTATATAATAGATTACCAACAGAAACAAGAAACAATACCAGTAAATAAATTTAATAATGTACTAAAGAAGTTCCTCATCACAAATAGCTTTTATTCTGTTCACGAATACTTTGATAGTATTATATAATCATCTGTGATAATACCAATTAAGACTGAGGTTGTAATGTATATATTTTATAATTGTATTTTGTGTATTTTTGAATTGTATTTTGCATATTTTTAAATTATATTCTACATTGTATGACATTCATATATGTACCTTGTACATCTACATGATAAATTATAAATAAATAAATAATTTTATTTTCATTTGAATATTGTTTCAGGCATAATGGATGTTGTATATATGTCTAATGGAAATATTAGTGATGACAATCATCCGACAGCTCAAAATGGTGTTATTGAGGAAACTGAATACGAAGATGAATGAGAGGAAGAAGAAAACGACTCAGAAAGTGAAGAAGACATTCCTCCAAGTTATTTTGTAAAAGTGTCCAAATGAGCCAAAACAAAACAAGAATCTTCAATTTGGACACAATCAGATATTATAATAGTGCCTGAGACACATAAAATTTTTTGGAAATGAGAAGCTACCTTAAAAAACTGAAGATCTTGTATCAGCTTACCAGGTTTTTAAATTTTTGTTCACCGATGAAATACTCAGTAGCAAGTATCCCAATTGTCCCGGAAAATCTTTTGTGTTCTGTAGAAAGTGCCGAATCTATTATGTTTAAATAAAGAACGAAATTGTTTTTTGCTGTGTCACACAGAATGAATATTTTATAATGTCACCATATATGGCACCAATCATTTTTTCGTAATAAATGTGTCAAATTTCAATACTGTTTTTTTTTTTTAATTTATCCCGTAAATAGTGTCTGAATTTAAATTTTTCACCAATGTTGCAAAAATCATGCTGTAAGTAAATTGTGTTTAAACATGAGAAAATGTACGTTTGTATGTGAAAAACGTATATCCCTTAGGCTCCAGGAGGTCACAATTGTGACTTCCTTATGTTTATGTTCCATAAAGCTCAAAATGAAGTTTAGGTGCGATCGCTCCTGAATAGTACAATTGTGACAAGTATTACTGGCTGCTTGCAGTGCATAACGGTCACAGTTTATGGTTTCTATCTATGCAGAGAGGTTTTATGTGATTGTGGGATTCTGCTAAGATGTCAGCCAAACGTAAGTAATCAGTTTTTTACTTAAAAAATGTGTTTAATAATTGTTCTATAGGTGAAATTATCTAAACAAAGTAAAATTCATTTGGTAACATACTTACCAGCAGCTTTTTATAAAAACATGCATTTTAGATTAGGTTTTAGTTTGACGTTCACAATTGTCACCACTGGGAGCCAGGGTTGGCAAAAATTGTGTTTTTTTTATTTTAATCAAAAAACACGTTTTTTTTTTATTTAAAACAATTCAATGTGTTTTAAACATGGATTTTTAACTGTTGAAAAAAAACATGTTTTAAACAATAAAAAATATGTTTTTAAACTTAAATTTATATGGGCGCGTCGACCCAATACATTGTTTATTCTATAAGCCATGCCCATATTACATCATAACAAGACGAGGACGATACTTGACAACGGCTCGGCCAATTCGGTGTAATAAATATGTCAAGTTGTGCAACAGTGCAATAATTGTTTGGTGATTGGTTATCGACTACAGAGGCACATAAAAAAAGTCGAGTGGGAGAAGGCAGACCTAAGTATTCCCATGAATTCTGACCTGCTGAACATGAATCCGATGTCCGTTTTGCCCGATTGGCTCTTGCATTCTTCCTAATTTAAAAAAAACACCGTAAGAATGCCCGAAAAAATGAAAATGTAGCTAAAAATCTGAAAAAATTCAGGGGTACATAGGATGGCGATAAAAATCGAATGGCGCAAACCAGGCATCCCTGCGGTGCTTCGTTTTCGAGATAGAGCAGCTCAAAGTCACCGGAAGGAAAAAATTTGTTTTTTTCGCACTCCTCGAGGTTCTATATCGGAAACCAAAAAAGCTATAGAATTCTAGTTTGCGCCATTCGATTTCCCTCGCCATTCTACGTACCTCTGAATTTTTTCAGATTTTTAGCTACACTTTTATTTTCTCGGGCATTCTTACGGTATTTTTTTTTGAGGTTAGGAAAAATACAAGAGCCAATCGGGCAAACCGGACATCGGATTCGTGTTCAGTAGGTCAAAAGGCATGGGAATACATAGGTCTACCTTCCCGTACTTGACTTTTTTTTCTCTACCTGTGCTATTAATCGCTTTAAAATTAACACTTAAGAAAATAAATAACAACAGGTATATCTTCTATATAATAGTAATATGTTTCGTTCGTTGTACTTATACTACTATATTATTATAACTAGTTCATATTTTTTTATTTTATTGTATTTTTTTTTACCTTATCAAATACAACGATGTTCCAAAAATTATCCATCAAACACACTGAATAAATGCATTGAAAAAAATCATGTTTAAAACAATTGTTTTAAACGTGTTTAAAACAAATGTGTTTAAAACAGGTTAGTGTGTTTTAAACACTTAAAAAACATTTGTTTAAAACATTTTGTTTTAAAACTGCCAACCCTGCTGGGAGCTAACACTTGATACCACAGAGTATGATTATCAATGTTAAATAATTTTCTTTCTATTTTACAGCACATACTATTGATCTGGAAAGGATACAAAATAATCCTGATGAACTGTACGAATTATTAGATGAAATTGGGTCTGATTTTAATATTGATGAAGCTGATGATTTGGAGGCAGATACCTTTTCATATGAAGATCAGGAACAAAATCCAGAAAATAACAGTGATTCTGATAGTGTTTCGGATAATAGTGAAGCTGGAAATTCCGACAGCACTGACGATAATGTGCCTTTGGCTAGGTTTGTAGAGCCTCATTGGAAACAGGGTACTTTCGCCAGAAAAGATGATCCAGTGGACGAAATGTATGTAGTTAGGAATGAACTAACTCCCTGGCAATATTTTCGAAGATATCTAAATGACGATTTTTTTAAAATGGGAGCCGAATAACAAAACCAATGGATCTCTTAGATTTTCGGTTAAATCTAAGAGAATATTTAGTATCTGGAGCAAAGAAACGTTGTTCAAATGAGGAAGAAGAGGAAATCGTAACCGAAGAAGAGCAAGTCTTAACTGAAGAGAAGGAAAACGAATGACCATCAGCAAAGAAGAGAAAAATGGCAGCACCAATGCCTTGTCTTGATAAGAGATACGATGGTTTCGACCATTGGCCTACAAGCGATGGTCTAAAACACCCGGCCCATTGCAGGGCTGACAATTGTTACAGCCGATCTAGGATAAGTTGCACAAAGTGCAATGTTTATTTGTGTTGTAACAAAACTAAAAATTGTTTTTTAAATTTTCGTAAGAAAAAATAAACTTTCATTATTCATAAAAATAAGATCTTGTATTATTTTTATTTGAAAATATTATTTCACATTTGTTACTACTAGTCTCGACTCCCGAAAGGTACAATTGTGCAAGTCCTGAAAATCCTACCAAAATATCCTGAATTTTTTTAAAAGTATTTTTAACATTAATTTGGAGCAATTTTGTCGACAAAATATGAATATCACTTTTATATAGCAATTTTAATTTTCTGGGAGTCTAAGGGATCCTGAACTATGATCAAATTGATGAACTGAAATCTGTTTTGTGAAGATTTATGTTCAATAGAATTAATTGATTCACACAAAGTTCATGTAATGATGACTTTCCAAAAAAGTCAAAGTACAAAGGGTGGCCGCAAAATAAGCCCGAAATTCGCCTCTATTGTGTAGTAGATTGCGAGCGCAGGAAAGATGCAAAATTGGCCCCGTTGATCTCAAATTAATCTTTGGAAAATTCTAAGGTGAGAATATATAATACATATGGTTTAAAATAAAACAATTATAACTCTAATTTTAATAATAATTGCAACAAAATAACGCTTGTGTTATGAACACAAAGCACACTGTATTATGTGCAATAGAGGACGACCCTTAACGAGGGGGTTGAAAATCAGTAATACTTGTATAAAGGGTAAAAATATCAAAGCAAATCTATGCAATAGAAAAATGCAGACGTATTAAACGAAATAATAAGAATCAAAATGTGATGACACAGCAGTTCGATTTGTTACAGTACTGAAGCAAAAGAAATAAGACGTAGACAGCAATTATACTCTCACTACTAGGTATATATATAATTAACTCATGCATATATTCACATAATAATATATATCTTATCGCATTTGAATTACCTATTAAAATAATAACTTGTGTAACACAAACAATGACAGATAAGAAATGATAAAATATTATAAATATTATTCATCAGAATTTATACAATGGGAAAATTATTCTTGGTCAAAAATTTACTAATTAAGAATTTTGTAGCTCAGCCTTTTACTGAGACATATTTTTCCATATATACGATAACGTACAGAAGTTTTGTAGCGGCTATAGGAAGCTGATGTAATGTTTAATTCATCAGATGACAATTTCTATACAATGCAGCAGAGAGAACGAGTGCACAGCCCCTTTATTGTTGCCTAATATGGAATTTATTCTCTGCAGTCTTCAGTACAAGATAGCCGTAAAGGCAGTATCTCGTCTGATGCTGTGGTTATTATAACACATGAAACAATAGTACTCGTGCTATTAATATATAATTAAAACAAAATCAGAATTGATGTTACTACAAAATATGAAAATTAAATATTTACCTAAAGTGGAATTGATGTCTCGCATGGGATGCATTGCCAAGTGGTAAAACCAAAAATTCTTCATTATCAATAATATGGATTTCCTCCGGTGGTGCAATTTCAACAACATGTTCGTCGTATTCCTCGTTACTCTTGACATTATGTATTATTCTCCTAAATGGCTGTTTACATAATGGACATTCTGCCTTAATCTAAACAGAACCATTATAAATATATAATGCTGTCCAAAATATTTAATACTTACTTTGGACCACTCCAAAAGACATTTGAAACAGAACTGGTGCATACACGAATCCGAAAAACACTTATTTGTGCATGTTCCTAAACAAATTGCGCAATTTGGAGGTGGACTCGAAGAATTTGGTCTATTTACGATCACTCTACTTTCTGCCATTTCTATTAAAGGTGTACAACTGCAACTATTGAATCAAAACATTAACAAGGCGAGATATAGGAATCAGGCAAATCATGTCGTTCTCGACCGATTCTGTCAGATTGATTGACCTTGCTGGCACCATGAAAATACCGAAATATTTCATAAAAGCTGATATTATATAAATATGTCTGTTACAACATTAACTAATACAATCACTACGAACAAAAATTTCACAAAGATAATATATAGATTAATCAATTATAGGGAGTAATTACTACTGGAAAAATCCACTCCACCATAACACAGAAAAATAAACTAAATGAACGAAGTTTGACACAAAACATCTGTCGCAGTGCAGCCAACATACTCAAATAATGCCACTTATTCTAACTTTTCTGAAAATTAATTAATACCGATTTTCATGAAAACGAATCTTCATGCTGATTCTGTTCGTTTTGCATAAATTGAATTTCTGACGGTTCGAGTATAACTCGGCTGGCTGTATTGGCACAGAGTAATACAGAGTTTTCACTCAATGCTATTCCCTATGTTCACAGTTTCATTTTTTGTCGTGTGACGTATACCTGCCCAGATTATGCGCAGAAATGTTCCTTGCGATAGACAGGGTTGGCTTCAGCTCAAGAGCTACTTTAGGCAGGGGTGGTATTAAGTATTTATTTCCATGTTATATTATGAAGGTGATAAATAAATGTTGTTAAATAAATTCTCATCAATCATAATTTTGTAACATTCACGTTAACAAATTACTTTCCCTTTTTATTGTACTTACATGCATTCCTAACCAAAATAAACCGAACTGTACTGAATTATTTAGAATTTAAAAAATATTTCATGGAAAATCCACAAGACAATAAGTATATGAAATTGAAAAACTTTTATCCAACGAAAGTTAAAAGAACATTTCTTTACGAGGATAAGCGATCATACTAAAATATAACAAAATATTAAAAGTTGTATTTCTTTTTATTCCAGTTTATTATTGTAAAAAATGTAGATTAACACAAAATTGATGGTTGAAAATTTGTACATAAATGCTTCATAAATGTTCAAAAAATGCATAGATTTAAGAGAATATTGATTGTAAATGAAATTTAAAAAAAACAGATCAACAAAAATATTTAGATATCTCGATAACTAAATATTCAAAATAAAAGTTATTACAATAGTTTTCATAAATAATGGTAAAGTACATAGATATTTTTATAATTCTTGCCAGTGTTACTGCAAAATAGACTAAGTTACAGAAGACAGTCTCGGATGTCTCGGAAGAACAAATTTTCATGTGTGTGTGACAACAGGTGCCATTTTTTTATGGCACACAAAGTTGAATAAATCCATCTTTTTCCATTTTTCTCCCTTTCGACTGACGTTCCCAATGAAATAATTTTCTTTTCAGTTTTATGACTTCTTCACTAAATTTAGTTTTCCATGGGGAATGGGAAGTAAAAAAAGACGTTTCAGTCTGGGTTTGAGCAGATGTATCTGAAAATAAATAGTTTCTGTTGTACATAATTGGTCAAAAAAATATTATGACTATTTCGTTTTTTATTTCTAATATTTATCCTGAAGTAAACGGTGTACGTTGGATATACACGAGAAAAATTTGAGTCATATCCACAAATTAAAATAACAAAAAAAAAATGAATTTATATTATGATACACTGTATACGTCTATACAAAATAAATATAAAGCATTTTAATTTTCCTTGCATAGCCCACTTTATTTCATATATAATATGTATACAAGAATAATAAAAAATGGTGGATACCTATAACATATATAACCTAACGTTGAAATATGAACCGTATCGAAACCAGTTAAGGCATATAGTTAGAGTGTGATGTGCATAAATAAAGAAACATACAAACAAATGTACGGATCAAATAAGGCATACCTTTTTCTTTTCTGATAGGAAATTAAAAAGGACTTTTTAAGATATTCATGATTTATTTATTGCTCTTCATATTTAAGGATGAATTTAAAATTAAAACAAAATCGTAAAATACCAAATAGCTTTCAGTATACATTTTGAACTCTTTAGAAACGAAAATATAACATACTAAAAGGAGGAAATTAAAAACTCATCAAGAGAATCAGTACTTGAACTCGATTCCGGTTGTTCTACGGTAGTAGCAAATATTAGGGAATTAACGTAGTAGTCACCAAGTGGGAGGTAATAAAATAAATATGCTTTATCAATGCTGTTAGAGCACATCTGTGATTCACATGCAATATGAAAAATAATTTAAACAAAAAAAAACACATTTAATTTAAGTATACCTACTTAACCGATTATAACCTTACTAAAATATTTGTTTGTTTATACATTTCTATAACAACTTGGTTGTTTTAATAAAGTTAAATTGAAATACATCTATGCACTTAAACAAAATTTTAGCCATTTATGTCCCTACTAAACATTAAATAATAAATAATGAAAATGAAGTATAGGTAGGTACCTAATGAATTTCGAAACTTTTCTTAAATTATTAATGGTCTTCTGTGTATTTAATAGTTGATTACAGACTTGTAAGTTAATTTATGATAGTCTTACCTGAATCGGACAGAAAATTGATGGTATATATACCCATATAATATGTTCATTTAACTTGTTTTTCAAAGGATCTGAAAACATCTCTCCACCGAAATGCAAGCTGCACACCTTGCACATATACGAGTGGGGGATTTTATTATATTTCCACGTCCATAATTCTTTGCCCAGCTAAACATCTAATAAAAATATATAATTAGGTACACTTATGCTTTTATTTAATTATTAATTTCTTTTTACCTCTCATTATCCTTAGGGAACCTGAATAATATGATATTTATTAATTTAGAAAACAGTCACCCAATTAAAAAACACTATTATAAACGTATAAAAACAATTCTACATAGAAAAATATTATGAAAAATGTTGAAATTATGAAATGTCTCAGAGCCTAATCACGACGTTCGACGTTCAAGCAAATACTGATTAATATGATGCGCAGATCATTTCTAAATCGGTACCTGCCCAGAGTGGAGGAGAGAGAGACAGAAAATTAAGCCATGATACGTCATAAGTGAAAACTCTGTATTTAAATCTACTCTGTGGTATTGGTTAAGCTGGTTAACAAAGAGAGAACTTGTGGCGTTAAATCTTTTAGTCAAGATTTGCAGTAAGAATAAATTATTTGAGTGAATTAAGTGAATAGTGAATCTCTTTGGGATCAACGCATAGATTTAAAGAGTTATATCACAGAACACATAGTAGAGTGCTCGCGTTGACAAAAGTCGCTTAGTTTTCGATCCCGTTGGCACTTTTAGAGTAAAATGTATGACCTTGTCAGATATGTTACTTATGCCCTGTGGATTACGAATCCACTTGTCGTCAAAGAATCGTCATGAATATAAGGGCGCAAATCAAAATTTTCTAATTAACTACACCACGCGATAGAGTCAATCATGAAGCGTATTTTATCCAAAAATCATTAAATTCTCTGTAGAATTTATATTTTTAAAATCAATAAAGAAACGAACTTTTACATAGGCTTATATGGCAGTAAAAATAAAAAATCCTCATTTTCTCTGTTCGACTACAGCTGAAAATTAATTATTTTTCGTCTACTTTTCCATTCCCACGACGATATCTTCCAAACTATTATATTTATCAAAAAAATATATTCTTTATAAAATATTTGCCATATATTCCAGATTACAATGGTTTTTAAATCAGATTTTTTGAGAATTTAATAACCAAAATATTTAATAATGTGTAGCGTGATATCAATTTTCGAAGCTTATCAGCGGCATTGCGTTCATTGCAAATTCTCGCTCTCCCACTCTTTAAAACTGTTTCAACACACCCCACTTCGCACCCGCTCTGGCCTACAGTTAGATAGATTGGCGCATGCCGCATAGTAGCTCTCGTGGTTCATAATATTTTGAAATTTATCTTGAAAATGATTATTACTACGAAATAAATGTAAGTATATTTGTAGAATATTAATTCAGTGTTACATGGACTTACATAAAAATTGTGGCCTGCCTAAAATTATTGTGTAATAGATTAACACATTATAAAAAACTTCCTATAGTTCACTGTTTGCAAGATACTTTCAGCTGGTATGTATTTTAAATTTTCTACCATATAGGTAACTGATGTATATGCTTTTTAGAAGAAATTAAAATGAAAAGTACTATACTGATAGCACAAGTTCTGAAAGTGAGATTGAGAAAAATATAATTGAATGTAAAACAGATTCGTAACATCCCAGACAGCACCAGATATGCAAGGAATAATCTGTAAATCTACCAAGGAGAATATATATATTCCGAATATTTTTAGAATAATCTTAGAATATATACGTACTCACAGCATATTCTTAAAATATTCTTTATGCATATACCTGCAATGAGTTCAATAAATATACTAATAATATTCACTTAGGTTTGTACTTCCTAGTTTATTCTTAGAATATTCTGAATAGCATGAAAACGTAATTTGAACTTTATTTGATTACTTATCCTGCACTTTTAAATCTTTAAACCGTATAGTTTTTTGCATATTTTTTTAAATTAAGTACATAAACAACAGTTAATCAATATTTTTTAAACACATTTTGTAGATATTATATGTTGTATTAAAATAAGTACATATTTATAGGTACACATCTTAAAAATAATAAACTTTACTTGCAAGATCGAACGTAGCTACCCCGACGTAAAATTTCCGAACATGCTTCTGTGCCAACGAACATTGAACTGAGAGGATAACTATCTTTATCCTCTCAGACATTGAAATCGAAACATAACCTCAATATCGTAATTTTTGAGTTTTAAGTTGTTTGTCATAAGTGTCTCTGGTAATAAAGTGATAATAAGTAAGTATAAGTATATTAATCTGAAAATTTAAAAAGGCATCACGCCACCTGTACATTGTGTACAATGAAAAGAAATAGTACCTGGTACTGGCAGCTTCATAGTTATAACTCTATTAGACCATAATACTGATGATATGATTGATATGAATCAGAACCAAAGCGCATCAACAAATTCTTCAGATTGGCAAGAAAGTAACACTTATTTAGTTTACAAATTCTCTTTAAATTTTGTATTGACGGTTATATGAGCACATACATTCATTTCTCTTTGTATGTGCTATTTACTTAGTATTCACCGATATTTTTCTATCTATTTTTAATCATATTTTCTTTCCATCTTGTAATTTGAAACAACTTTTTTTAAGCAGGTCAATAATGAAGTTTACCGAAACGGAGGAAGTGGAGGCCCTGTCTCAAAGGTCAGTTGTCAGATGGTTGCAGAACAGGTAAGAGTTTCTCCCACGGTGCGAGTTCTTGCGTTGATAATTTTTTCAACGCTTGAGTGTTTCTATCATAAGGCGAGTGTTGCCTTTGATGAAATATTATATGCACTTTGTCTGCAGTGTAATAATAATAATTTTTTAATTAGACTTTTTTTCTATTAAATATACAAATATTAATCAAATTTTTAATATGTAAATTCTATTTACGCTGAGCTATAATAATACCTTAAAAGATCGCATGAGAGAAATGCTCACCCGCAATAAGTGCTCGTGCTCCGAGAACTGCCGCGAGTTTTCCAGGGTTAAAGAAAAATAAATAAATTGTAGTCCAACAAAAGTATTAATTACAAACAAAATTTCTAATAAAAGCTACCACAATCAAATTTATCTTCTATCTAGAGGCAACGGGCAAATAATTTGTAGTAACTTTCATTACAAATTTTCATTTTAATCAATCTTCTGTAGTACTTATTTTTTGTAAAAAGGTACTAATTATCTGTCTGTATTTCTTTTTTCTAGATTGATATTGTCTGCAGATTGAGTGGTCACAATTGTAATGAATGTTCAGGACACTTTATGAAAAAAAATATGAGTGATGACTTGCCCAAATAAGCTGTACAGTTTACATGGGCACGAAGGAAAAAAGTATTTTCGAAAACAGTACTTTTCATAACAGTTACAGGTAATTAATTCTTCAACAATATATTTGTTTACGATTCGGATATATACTTGCTTCAATATGGAACAAGCCTGTAACTTTCTATTTTTTGCACGATTTGAATAATTCGTTTTTTTTTATGTAGCGCGGCAAAAATTCTATGTATAGGTGAAACTAATTTGGGTGTATTCACATACACGGCCTCCTGTGAAGAGTTTTTTTGACAGAAACACCAAGTTACGTTAGTAATTTTTTTTTCATTTTCGTGAAACTTACTATCAAGACATATGGGATGCTGAAGAAGCATCTGTTTTTTGAAAAAAAAAATGGCTAATATGATTTAGTGTTTCTTGGCGAAAGGAATAACTTGTTTATTCTAAATTTTGAATACTTTTTTTAGATGCTATATTTAAAAATGTGATAAAAGTACAAACAGGAAAAGTATTGAAATTGTCATTGGGCAGTCGCTAGCTAAGGCCACAGACAGACTAAGGAGGACAGCAGATGAACATAACCAGAGGTAAGTTTCAGTGTAAAATTATAAGTTGCTTTTTTGTTCCAGAAAAAATAATATATTATTTTTTGTCTGCTCTTTTTTTAGCAATAGTGAAATTATGGATTAAGATTATCTTAATAAATATTAAATTTCAAATTAGATTTAAATTGTTATATTACAAGATCACATTTATGGTCGAATTAATTTTGATTTTTGTGACAAAATGTCAGAATCGTATTAAAATGAACATTATGCTTTATTTTCAACAAGATGCGAAATTACAAAAATATGAGTTATATTGTTGGTTGTGCCATTAGTTCTCTTCAAAATACATATTTAAATTCTAAATAAAAATCCTCTAAAATGTTTTTTCTTTTGTTTTAGAAACAATGAAATGGACAATAGGGCAGATTAGGATTAAGATAGGGTTAAAATACAAATATATGTTTATTTAATAATAAATACATTATTCTGCAAAATTATATTTTTAATATTTTTAGAATTTTCAGGAAGAAGGCACTAGGCTCAGCACCAAGTAAATTCTGCTTAGGGCCAGGATAAAATTTATGCTAAGTCTATACCTATGTCTATGCTTTAACCGTAGGATAAATTTAACCCGCATTGGCAAAATAATACATGAATAATTTCAGATGTCTGATTATATCCATATTCAAATACTTACAATCGGACACACCTGCAATTATTAATCACTTGATTAATAATTTCAGATGTGTCCAATTGTAAGTGTTTGAATATGGATATAATCAGACATCTGAAATTAATTATGTATTATTTTGTACTCATTATGGACCTGTTGTATCAATGAGGGTTAAATTTATCAAATGAGTATATGAACACTTGTTCATATAGTAATTTGATAATAATGCAAAAGATATAATTTTATACTAAAAATAGCTTTCTTCTAGAAGGTCCACAATAACTATTAAATATGCTGAACATATTCGTGGAATATTCCGGATATGTATGGAATATATCAAAGACATTCCTGGAATAATCTCAAATCATGTTTATTTTCGTACTTTTTAATTATTCCAGGTATATTCCTGTCATATTTTGAATAACCATAATTGTTCCTGTACTATACCCTTGGAATATTCTAATATTATACATTTTGGACATTATGTGTATATCCTTGGAATATTCAGGATACACGGAGAATATTCATACGGAATATGGTAGGTTTATCTGAGATATTCCAATATGACGATTCAGAGAACATTCCCTAAAATACGTATATATCTAGAGCATATACTCGGAATAATCTAATGTTCTAAGATGTATATTCCTCTCTTATTCCCAGAATATCTAGTGCTGTCTGGGATATTAGCTTAATTTGTATGAAACCGGGCCCTGTAATCAAAGGTTTTGAGAAATCCTTTGCAACATTTACTGATTGTTTAAAAATCTATAAAAAAATAAGTAACCAAGGAGAAGATGATCTATATCCTAAAATTATGTCATTCAAAAAAACAAACAATTTTGACTGGTTTGGCACCGAAATTGCTATTCTAGTTTTACTAGTCAAAGAAATATAGAACATTTAAGAAGATAAATAGAGAAAGAAATTGAAAAGAGTTCAGATGGATTCAATGCCTGTCCATCAACTTTTTCCTATGTGTACTTTCGTAAAATAATTTTTTTAAATAGAGAAATGTACTTTTGTCAGAAGTACAACAATAAAGTTTTCTCAAGTAATAATCACGGAACCAGAAAGAAAAGTAAGACTACTAGCCCACCAGAATCCCATAACTTTCGAAAAAATTTGTGCTAACGATTTAATACCAATGGAAATTGAATATCATATTTCATGTTTCTAAAGTCGCTATATAAAATGCAGAGGTCTCTCTAACAATAAAAATAAAAGTGGAAAACGGACAGACAGCGAACGGAGTTCTACTAAAATATGTAAAATTCTTGAGAAACGGTTTTTAAAGCAAAAAGGGTATGGTATGTCGTCAATTTATGATGAGAAGTATCTAGAATGGATAGATATAGGTCTAAAAGAGAGATCAGTAGACTACTTATAAATACATTTACCGGCAAAGGAGTCAAAATTGTTAAATCTACAAAGACAAACGAAAAATATGTTAATTCAGAAAACGAGGCATGAAACTTTGCATTTTCTATTGTGACTTTAGAAATATTAAACACGATATTTAGTTTCTATAGCATTTAAATCGTTAGCACAAATTCTTTAGAAAATTATGGGATTTTGGTGGGCTAATAGTCTTATTTTTTTTCTGTGTTCCTGGTCATTACTTGAGAAAGCTATTTTATTGAAGAATATTCATTTTACGCAAAGACACGCCTGAAGAAGTTATTGGACATGCACTCCATCCATCTGAACTGTTTTTAATTTTTTTCTCTTTCTTCATTTTTCTCCTTCAATGTTCCATATTTCTTTTGCCAGTAAAACTAGAACAGGAATTTCGGTGCCAAACCAAACAGCCAAAATGATTTGTTTTTCGAAATCGCATATAGTTCTAGAATATGCATCATCTTCTCTTTGGTTACTTATTTTTTCACGGAGTTTTAAACAATCAATAAATATTGCAAACGATTTATCAAAACCTTTGTTTACAGGACCCGTTTTCATACAATTCAAGCACAATATTTTACGAATCTGTTTTTCTTTAAAATTTATTTTTGTCTCAATCTCACTTTCCGAACTTGCGCTATCAGTAGTACTTTCCATTTTCATTTCTTCTTCAGTTACCTATATGGTAGAAAATTCTGTTAAAAAAATACATACCAGCTGAAAGTATCTTGCTAACATCGAACTGCCGAGTTTCTTATAACGTGTTAATACATTACACAAAAATTTTATGTAAGGCGAAATAACACTAAATTAATTATTAATTAAACAAATATACCTACTTATATTATTCATTCCATAGTAATCATTTTCAAGATGTAAATTTCATTAATATGAACCACGAGAGTTACAATGCCCGAATCTATCTTACGATAGGCCATTGCGGGTGCGAAGTGGAGTGTGTTGAAACAGTTTTAAAGAGTGGGAGAGCGAGAATCTTTAACGAACGCATGCCGCTGATAAGCTTCGAAAATTGATATCACGCTACACATTATTAAATATCATGGTTATTAAATTCTCAAAAAATCTGATTTAAAAACCATTGTAATCTGGAATATATGGCAAATATTTTATAAAGAATATATTTTTTTGATAAATATAATAGTTTGGGAGATATCGTCGTGGGAATGGAAAAGTAGACGAAAATTAATTAATTTTCAGCCGTAGTCGAACAGAGAAAATGAGGATTTTTGATTTTTACTGCCATATAAGCCTATGTAAAAGTTCGTTTCTTTATTTATTTTAAAAATAGAAATTCTACAGAGAATTTAATGATTTTTTGATAAAATACGCTTCATGATTGACTCTATCGCGTGGTGTGGTTAGTTAGAAAATTTTGATTTGTGCCCTTATATTCGTGACGATTTTTTGACGACAAGTGGATTCATAATCTACAGGACATAAGTAACATATCTGGTAAGGTCATATATTTTACTCTAAAAGTGCCAACGGGGGGAAAGATAGAAATTAATTTGCACTCTACTAACAGAGTAGATTTATTATATGATCAATTGAAACTTATTGCGCAAGCGCCACGCAGTTCGAAATCGGTAACAACTTGAACCAAAGATAGGGAATTAACAAGATAGGACAACCGGCGGAAAACCTTTTATCTCTATCTCACTGGTAACACGCTATAAGCCACGATGTACGGAATTGAGGCTAGTTTTGGAGATGGTTTTCTATCTCTGCTAGGAACTTGGGACCCAACACGCACGCACTGATGACACAAGCTGATGAAGGAGTAAGTAAGCACACTCCTGTAATTAGGGATTGCAAACAAATACAATATATCGATATATGAATCATTTGATACATCACAAGACTCAGATCGATATATCGAGAAACACTTATCGATATTTCTATGTATCGATATATTTTGTAAATTTCGAAGAGGGGGGGAGAGAAAAAAATTTAACATAAGATTGTGAAAAGCGGAGGGGAGGGGGAAGGATATAGTTGAACTGTCACAATCTCGCGTCACTAAGGCACGCTCACCATGCCCAGACTACTCTTAGAACAGAGAGAGAGGCTTTCCTTGGCGTCAAAGTTACGAACGAAACTCACAGTATATAGTTAATATGTATATGACCTCGACATTTAAATTGAAATTCTCGCGCAGTTGCCACAATATGTGACAATCAGACTGGGAAGAGAGGCCAATAGTGAAAAATGGACAACACTGTCCTAATAGAACGACCGAACTCAGCTGACTGTCAGTCACGGTCACTAAAAAAACAGGTTATTTCGTAATATATAAAGAATAATTTTGGAACTTTTTTCTAGAAAATGAGGAAAAACCAGCCACACGCAGCTGTCATCGAGGTCTATACGTGACGTAGCCCTTGTCGATTTTAATGAACGAATGAACCAACCTATTCTTTAGAAAGCTTGGTCAAATTCGTTTAACGCGTAACCGACAACCGACTTAGACTAGGAAAGATAGATGGTGAGGACTCGTAACAGCGCATAATCGCCACGCTAACAAGTTGTGCCTAAGACGCCATTGCGGTGGTGGCACACAAACGGTAGAGAGCAAAATGAAATTTTTCAATAGAAGTGATTTATAAGTGATTTAGTGCTAATTTATGTAATGTACCTACATGATGGTATCATATTCTATAAACTACTGTAAAAATCGCAGCGGGAAAAAATTGAAAGGAGTGACGCTTTGCAGGTTAAAGTATATGCAGTTTTCACTTTACCTAGTTAAATTAACTGTAGGTCTATTATTTACTTAATTATATCCGTGTGCATGCAATGATAATGAGAAGCATAGTATATCATTTTCTGGTATGCAATTTGCACGTTATTTGATTGAAATTTTCATTCATCTTTTCTTCATTGAATATAGAACAGTGCATCCGAAATGACACTTTTTCCATGGGCGTAGATATATCGATTATGGTGTTATATTATATAGAATGTAGAATAAATTCTGGTATGTAAGATATGAGTAAATATATTTATGGTAGTGAATATTAATTGTATTATTATGAAGCTGTTTTTGGAAAAACACCAGTTTTTTATCGTTTTATTCCTTTGATGTGATAAACTTGACACCTACATATTGTACATATGTTCCGCCACTCTCGCTTGCTCTCTGGTGGCAGATGGCTTCACCATTGGCAGTAGCGTTACGACTCCTTACAATATATATCTTTCCTACTCTGCGTCTATATCCCACACATAGTTCATAGCAAATACGCATGCGCGGGCGATTTAATGCTGATTGGCGCGTAATTTGAATACGCAGTGGTTCAGTGCAACACATTATTAAGTATAACATCCAGAGATATCTTGGGTTATTCACAGCAACTGATAACAAGAGCTTTGTATACCGGCGTACGAATGTTTACCTGCTTTTGTATAATGAGATAAGAAAAAATTAAGCCTACCATATTCGTTTTTGTAAAATACGGAACATCCTTAGAAAAAGTTTTCTTGTATAATAAGAGGACAGAACATAGGAAATAGTGACGGATCCTGCTTTTGGGGCAGCAAGTGAGCTCCAAAGAAAAATATTTAATACATTGAAACAAAACGTTTAACAACGCATACAAAAAATCACAATTAACATTGAATAATAAATTGATTAAATAATGCAAACATTTATTGGAATCTGCCGTGATACTATTTTTGACGTACTTATCACTGTTCTGAATTTTTTCACATAAAGTTTTGTCATTCATTTCTGAACATGTTATATTAAATTATTACAGAATTAGAGAATTGCCTCCTATATGTACTATATCAAGTAATTTACTTATTTTACCTAATAAGTATTTTATATTTTCTTTATTAGGAAAAGGGATATTTTAAGAGAATACGAGGCTCTTGCACATATCTAACCAAAATTTTAGGGATGCCAAACATATGAACCTTGAAATAAAGGACTGTCCCGCATATTTTATTAAAAAGATGAAAATACCGTAAACACTATTCTTATGTAAGGGGGTATTTATTATTATATAATTTACTAGTAATTTTTGACTTTATATAAACATTATAAAATATATGTGGACAAAGTACATAATTATGTACAATAAGCTAAAATAGGTATAAATATATGTACCTACATTCAGGATTGGGATAATACAAATTTAAATTTATCTACATTATTTATTTAGGTATATTAATTTTTCCAGTAGACCATAAAAAATTGTATAGGAAAAGTCAGAACATTACAGATAATACAAAATTGCAAAATTGCATTAAAATAGAGCATAATAATTTAAGTAGAGTACCTAAGCAATTTGATTTTCTAAGTTCTGCTGTAAAAACAAACGAAAGCAACTACCTAGTGTAGTTTATCCATATATACTTATTAACTATAAGTATATGAGTTTATCTATGCAACTACCAGTCTGCCAAGACCACGTGCAACGGAACAACGGCGAACGCAAGGGAGAACGGAAGAAAGTAAAGCTTACAGCTGACAGAAAAGCAGCAATTTAGTTAGGGCATGCCCATTTAAATTTCACTATGTGTGGGATATAGACGCGAGTCTCTAAGACAACCGACAAATCCTGAAACGGTTTTCGCTGGATGTCGTGTTCCTTAAAATTGGAGTACACAACGGTCTTCGTCTATTCCGTCTAACTGTCTTATCCACTGAACTCTATTATGTATAGTTCAGTGGTCTTATCTTGTTAATTCTCTAATATTTGCTTAGATTAAGATAGAGAAACGGACGATCAAGAAGGACAAACACAAGGAATGCTCAATAGGGCGATAGCCAATCAAAATAAAGCCAGCGAAATGACATTAAATATTGTTCAGACTATTATTTCTACACGAATAAGAACACAGTCTAAATTCGAGATAATAAACACTAAAAATGTAAATTACAAAGTTCTACCACCGAACGTAAAGGGCAAAATCAAGAGCTTACAAAATAGTTTCTAAGAGTTTCAGCCATATTGTTCAATTCTGTCAATAGTGTCAATCATGATTAGAGATGGGTCGTTATTTGTGTAACGTTGTTTTGTCGCGGTATTTCTATGTAACGTACCGTCGCGCTACAAAATGCTAAAATAACCGGTTACCTGCAACGAGCACCATCACTCGCTTTGAGCAACGACTGCGCGAGCAACGGATCTGCCTCGTCGCTGCAACGCAACAGATCTTTTACAACTTTCAGTAGTTTCTATAATATCCACTTTTACAACTTTTGTTTTTCAGAAAAATAATTAAAAATGGTAGATGTTTTTAATGTTTTATTTGGAGCCCTATTTCATAATTTATAAGTACCTACAGTAGAAAAATAACAAAATAATTCTTCATATTTATATAAAACAAAAGTTAACACACCTTATATCACACCGTATTTAAAGAAGTATGCGGTTTCATAAACTAATATAGGTATGTATGTTATTCTTATTGGTGTCTATTTATTGAAGAAATATAAGAACCTAATTAACCTATATATAACTAGAACTAGTAGAACTAACAAATTGCCAACGCGACTAAAGAACTGAATCGATTACGTTACATTACCCTCTGAAATACCTGAGATCGGACAGCGCTACGCGACAAACGCGATCGCTTTTACTCTCGTTCCGTTTGAAGAGCTAGTCGGATCATGTAGTTTCTGTCGCTCCAAAATAGCGTTTTTTTGTCGCGGTATTTTTCTGGAGCGGTCGCGCTTACAACGCTACATAAGTTTTTCACATCTCTAATCATGATTCATGGAACACTCCTGCTTACAGTTCTTGGTCGAAGACCTTGGATGACAACTGTGCAGTGTTGCCGTTATGCAAGTAATTACTTGCATTTGCCAGGAATAGAGTCCTACCAGTAAACTTGCCAGGATTGATCATTGATCCAATGCCAGGAATAACTTGTCAGGGATGTCTATTTGGAATTGAGTTCCATTTTTTTTAGGGTTTTGTTTTAATTAACATTATATATGAAGTACAAAGTACTTTGATAGATTTTAAGAATGTCGAGAGTTAATATATAAATTTTTTATGCGGAAAATTTTCACCCTCGCTCTTCAGAATTGTGCCAAAAAGTTGGGAGTGGCTGCCCGCATAACATGTTATTACCCCCGGACCCCGATTTTCACTCAACGGCCCTGGGAATACAATATTTCGAAATTTTGCCAGGAATACAATCGTTTCACTAGTAATTTCGTTTTGACCTCGTGGCAACACTGCAACTGTGTAACAATCTTAACCTCATTTTTGTGTGAGGTGCATAGTTTAACTGGTTTAATTTACGTTGTACGTATAATCAAGTCGGTGAAAAATGTCTTCAGTGCCAATAAATATAAGAAACAAACGTAAAAGAAAGAAATCTTTTCTGAAAAATGCTAGAAAATACGGGAAAAGAGGTTATTATGGGAGAGGTTCTGACCTAGATGCTGATACCTACCAATACTTCGTGAGAATAATGGAGGCCTACAGAGAAGGTTTTGATAATGATGAAGATAAAGTAGTGTTCGTCAACAATGTCTTTGAACAAACCGAAAACAAAGAATTAGATTGTAGTTGCAACCAAGTGGGATGCCGTGTAGTAGAAATGCTGCTTCCATTTGCTAATGATAATGTTCTGAAGAAGTTCATGGATGTTTTTGCTTCAGATCTTAGAAAACTCTGTAGTGATCGTTTTGCAAGTCACGTACTAGAGGCATTAGTTGTACAGTCATGTAGAAAATCGCTCGAAAGCAATTCTGTGCCGGAGGATATAAAGTATTTTAAAGAATTTACAATTAAAATCAGTAAATTTTTATTGAATAATTTAGAAGATTACATTTGGGACACATACGGGAATCATATAATACGAACATGTTTGGAGAATTTGGCCCAGTTATCTAAAGAAGAAAAGGAAGAAAATGTGAAAGTTGAAGAACAAGGCATTTCTGGAGAATACTTAGAAATTGTGAAAGAATATGGAGAAAGACTTATCGCTTGGCCACAGTTTGTTCAGTTGTGTACTACCGAACTAACATCTGGTTTTCTGCAAGTTTTATTAAAATGTCTTGGGAAAGTCAATGTAAAATTGCTTAGTAGATATCTAAAGAAGCTTTTAAATGAGGTATTTGCTCCAAATGCTGATGAACATGATACAGATGCCAATGTATTACCACAAGCATTTTTGTCGAAGTCATCCGTAATGTTATTAGAAACTGCCCTACAAATTTCTCCTCCAAAACGATTTACTCAAATTTATGCCAAGTGTTTTGTAGGAAAATTGGTTAGATTGTCCAAAACAAGAAACACCAACTTTTCAGTTCAAAAATTATTACAGCACTGCCAGGAAAAGGTTGAACTTGAAGCCATTTTCGATGAATTAGGAGATCATTTTGAAGAGATTATTGATGCAGGTCATTCTGGGGTAATACTATGTTTGGCACAGTCATGCAAGAGACTGTGCGTAAAACAAGGGAGTTTCGTACAGAGTATAATGAAATGTTTCCATTGCCTCGAACCAGAAGAGAGGCAACAACATTTTGTGATGTGTATGAGTAGGTTGGATAAGTACGAAAACATTGAAAAACAGTCGAATGAGAATTTACAAAAAGACAAATTAAACTTACACGGAACTCTCATTTTGCAAGTAATATTAGATTTTAACAAGCCTATAAAATTAGTTAACTGCATATTAAATATGGAACAAACTGATTTGAAGAATTTATTTTCTAATAGCATGGGAAGTCACATTGTGGATTCGTATGTGAAAGGTTTGTTTGTAGGAGAGAAAAGTAAAGAGAAACTTGTGAGGAAGATGATGGGTACATATCAAGAACTGGCGTCTTCTAAATATGGCTCACGATCTTTTGAGGCTCTTTGGAATGTTGCCAATTTAAAAGCTAAGCTGTTTATAATGGCGGAACTTTCTCATAAAGATGGAGCATGGTCTAATTCTGATTGTGGAAAAATCATAGCGAATAAAGTAAATTTGTTACTTTATAAAAGGAACAAAGAAGACTGGAAGAATTCTTTGAATAAAACAAACAAAAGTAAAGATATATTAGCCGATATTTTAAAGTAACAAGAGAATTTAAAATATTTGTACTAAGTTTGTATTCCTTATAAAATATGTTTTTATTTATATTGTTTGTTTACATAAAACAATAAAAATTAAGTATATACGTATCTAAATTATATATTGATCTACGAACATGTATAAAGTATGTGGTTAGTGGCCAAATCTGCCCCGCTTAAGCAAGAAGGTTGTAACTGACATTTTGTTGGTTTTGAGATAATCACATTTTCAATCGGAAATTAATAATTTTCTGAGTGAGGTTTTTTTAACAGAACAATTTTTTTTTGTTAAATTTCAGTTTGCAATATTAAACGTTTTTCAAAAAAACGCAGATACATTTTTTTAAGAAAAAAAAATCAAAAAATACAATAAAAAAAAATAGTAGTAAGTTAGAAATGTTTTTCAAGCCTTCTTACGAAATATTCACTCTAGTTGAAACCCAAAGTAAATATTAATACACTTTTATCAGGAATACACATTGAATCGTCACATCGGAACAATCTCACATGAGAGACTTAACTGAACATGTTCATTTTCTATTACTAAGCTTAATTGTCGTATCTACTATGGTGACTGGTAGATACGATAATTATGCTTGGTAATATCAGGACAATTTCGCTTAGTAAAATTAGTATACTTTGTAGTTGACAAATTTTAAATTGAATTTGTATCGTTCATTATGAAGACACGACCATAAAAATATACCAGAAGTTGCCCGAGTGGTTGTAGATGCGTCAAATGGCAATAACTCAATGTTTATGAAAATATCTGTTAGTCCTTCTTGCTTAGCGCGGCAGAAATTTCATGTAATCTGTGAAAGTTATGCAATTTTGTCAATTCTATTAGATTAATTTTTAGCTTTGGAAATGGGCTTGTTCGGCAATTTTTTAATTTCATAAATCGAAAGTGCAAGTATAGAATAATGAATCTGCAATCAGAATCTTATTCGAACGTTTAGTATCTTAAAAACTATTACAAATCTCCACCTTGCGAAAAAGGGGCGTGGCCATGTGCTACGTCACTATATGCATAGTCTCGGCGATCTCAATAGACTTGATGCTCCTTAGGTGTTATAATTATGTGTTTTCGAAGTAGTTTGTTTTGCTTACTTCTTGACAGTAGGGGAGTACGATTTGGTGAAATGTCAAAGAATTACAATTTTCTCGCTCCTGTCGGGACAAATTTTCGATTTTGACCCTACAATTTACGATTAGGATGCATCGCCGACCTTCTCCTTTCCTGGATTTTCTGGTTTCAGATCATGTAGATTACGAAAATATAGATTTTTCATTTCCGTCAGTCTGTGTGTCTGTTGCTGACGCTACTGTCAGCGAAGAAATGGTTAAACTTTCACTGGAAAATATACAGGAAGGAGCGTCTAAAGGGAATATATAATGAAAAAATTTTTCTTTGCTCAAATTTAAAATTTCCATGTTTAATGACATTCTAAGCCTATTTCAGAAAAGAAAAATTTTCAAATTTTTTTTCCAACATTTTTGAACAATTTTTTACCGCTAGAATAGACGTAATTTTTTTTTTCTCAAATTTAAAATTTCCACGGTTCATGCATTCAAAACCGATTAAAAAAAAAATTACCACTACTATAGAATAGAAGGACATTTTTTTTTTTGCTCAAATTTAAAATTTCCACATTTCATGACATTCCAAGTATATTTCAGAAGAAAAAGATTTTGAGAATTTTTTTGAAAAATTAAAAAAAAAAATTTTAACAACTACTATACTTCTATTTTTTTCTTCTTCTATTCTTTGGAACTTCCTACCACATACGTTTTTTTTTAAAAGGGCTCGGGGAATCTACAAAATATCACAATTAACCAGTATGTTACTGGTAAATAACCTGTAAGCCTGTGACTTTTACGTCAAAGAATCAGCTAGAGGTTGCTTTTTTTTCAATAAATGACACAAATAAGTATAAAAATTTGAAACTAAATATTTCGCCGACGTTTCGGAAATCTAATCTGTTTCCTTTTTCAAGGCTTTTTTGAAAAATCTTTTTTGCTGTGTATGATAAATACACAGCTCTAAGAATGTTTGTTATATTCAACATCCATAGATACTTATTATTTACATAGAATAAATATTTAATTTCAAGTTTTTATACTTGTGTTATTTATTAAAAAAAAAGCAACCTTTAATTGATCCTTTGACGTGAAAGTCACAGGTGTAGAGGTTATTTACCAGTAACATACTGGTTAAATGTGACATTTTGTAGATTCCCCGAGCACCACTTAAAAAGAAAAAATACACGTGGCAGGAAGTCCCAAAGAATTGAAGAAGAAAAAAATTAAGATAATGCCACAAATAACATTTAGACAATTTCTAGAGTATTCGTCAAGGTGATCTTTTGATGTATATTAGATTTCAATAAATTATGCAAGATGTGGCAGAGTCATTATTTTATACTCTATAAACCTCTGTTTACAGCTGTCTAACTGACTTTTTCCTGATAAGGTTCTAATTGCTCTCTTTTGAACAGTAAAGACTTGCTGGACATGGTTAGATGTACCCCAGTTCATTAGACCAGTGGCGGCTCGTGATATTGTCTGCAGAGGAGGCTTGATATTCTGAAAGACAACTGATGTGCAATATGACAACAATTTGTACATTTCCCCACCACCCCTGAGGTATTACAACGGCGCGTTACATTTTTTTGCCGTGGGTTGTTCGCCAGGATACCGATTCACGACTTGAGAGAATAGAACTAATAAAAGAATAGAATGAAAAGGAAATAGAAAATATGATGAGATGAAAAAATCATTCTCATGAAATTCTCGTTCCTACGACTCGAGTATCGGTATCCAAAAGAGTCCTACTATCCCACTTGTAATTAAATTATATAACTTTTAATAAAAATAAAAATAGTTTTGGTAAAAAAATTAAAGTGTTTTTCTACAAACAAAAAATTGTATTCATTATCACTGCCAGGCGTGTAAAATTATAAGTTTTAATAGGAATTAAAATAGTTTCGAAAAAAAAGTTATATATAACCGCGGAACTCTGTATTATGGAGAATTATAAAAAATATTTCCTAAAAAATAAATAACACAAATAAATATTTTTTCTAAAATAACAACTACCTATATTAATCTCTGCTTTAAAGCCTGAATATTTTTATAAATGAGTGGTAACCTGCGATTTTTGGAACTAGCAAAATGGTTGATTATTTCATCATAAAATGAATCGTGTTTCCTCAATTCTGACAAAAAACGTTTTTCTATTGAAATAAGCGATACATTTGAAAGGCGGTCTTGACTCATTTTGTTTCTAGTAAAAATGTTTTTATGCGTTTAAGTGCTGAAAATGATCATTCTACAGAAGCTTACCGGAATTGTCTCAAAAAATAGTGGCGTTATTCAAAAAGTTCTCTAATTTTGGGTCATAAGTTTTTAAAAAATCTACCAGCTCTTTGAAATTTCCTTTATTGCACGATTCTTGTATTTCGTCACGTCCTCGGAAAGAATTTTCTTGTGAAGATAACTATATAACGGCATCTATTAACCTCTTTAATATTTCCCTATTCTCACGGACCTTTTCGTTAACATGTTCTATTTCTCTCTTATGTGCAGAATCCAAGAAATTTACAATATTTTGTTTACCAAACATTTCGAATTTAATGCAAGATGAAATGTGCTCCTGGGATTTTTCGTGCCTTTCTAAACCTCGCGACAAATTTTGCAAATTATTAAACCCGGCCCTGCCCCAAATTGAGGATTGATCATTAGTAAATAATAAACATCTCCAACAATATAATTTGTTTCTAACTGTTGATGCCGTTAGCCACTCGACTTTTTTATAATTGTTATCACAAAACCCTCTGTTTTGTTTACCACTTTTAAAAACTAACGAAAGCATGCTGGTGTAGGCCTGGCATTTCTTTTAATTCTTACCTTTTCGTCATAAATAAGAGTAGTAAATCCATTTAATAACAAATAATCCACCACATCTGGACAACAAGACATGTTGTTGGGAATATTTTCACCTAGAGCACTTATTTCTAGCCCGCCTATCAAATATCTTATGTATTTATACGTCAAGTTGTTCTTATAACCGGCTAAACGCAACTGTCAGTCGTCAGTTCGTTTTCTTTGTGAATCACCTGACTCTTGAATGAGCTGTGCACATGCGCTATAAAGAACTGAGATCTAGAAGCTAGCCTCATACTTGGCTATTCCAAGTGTTGCTATTTTACACAGCTCAAAGAAATTCAAGGTCATTCATGTTAAAGTAAATGCGGTAAAGTTGGAAGCTATTTCGTATTAGCCTCCAGCGAACCGCAGTGTTCATTCAGTAAAAGACCGGCGGACCGGGAAATATGCATACAAAGACTATCCGGACTGTAACGTTATAGGTATGTTTGTGGAAACGAAATGCAAAAATGTTATATATAAACTGAAAATTAATTAATGAATAATAAACAATAAAAAATATTGAAAATTGAGATATACCTAATAGAAATTTCTTAAGATATTACTTTTGAAGATATGGTGGTTCTTCCAAGGGGAGGCTCAGCCTCCCCTGACGAGCCGCCACTGCATTAGACCATATTATGCCATTAAGCTATGGAATAACGCATGGTATGCGACCATTGCCAATGTTTAACCAATTTTTATTTTGATTTGCCTCATACTATGTATTTTTTAGCTAGTTTTTAATTTAGTAGATTATCTAGAGTTAAACCTAAAAATTTAACACTTTCAGATGCAACATTGGTTTAAGTAGAGAATATCTTTGAATTTGTTTTGCTTTGATTTATGCATAGCATATTTGCATTGAACCTCTCAAATGATTGTTTAAATAAGTACATCTAATTCTTCCTTAATAGTTTCTTCACTGCTATGCCTTATCTGTTTGGCAACAGTTGTGTCATCAGCAGCACCATAGAATGTGGTAAGGCTTCAGGTAAATCGTTCATATATATTAAAAATAATAGTGGGTCCAATATACTGCCTTGTAGAATGCCATACTTTATAGGTAATAAATAACTTATTGCACCTTTGACCGTTACACACTGTCATCTTCCAGATAGATATGATGCTATATTAATTAGAGTTACTCCATAAAAGCCATAAAAACCTAGTTTCTGTAATAAGATACACAATCAAATGGCTTACTGAGGTCTAAAGACATTACTAGTGTTGATGATTTAATTTCAAAACCATCACATATATAACTGACAAGTTGAAGAATGGCGTCTGATGTGCATTTACCCTTTCTAAAGTCCAGATACTTTGAAGCTCAAAAAAAATCCAACCTAACCTAGTAAATTTTTTGTTTTGTTTCGTTTTTTACACAGTTGTCAAAGTTATCTTGAAATAGAACGAAACAAAAAATTTATTGTTAGGTTAGGTTGGGTTTTTCGAGCTTTAAAGCGTCTGACGAAAGTTAGGGCCCACGGAAAGTGTCTGGCAACAATGAATATTGGTTTTTAACAGTATTCTGTTAAACATATAAAAACCAGCGATCATACTTTAACATAGGTTAGTAAGGTTTTTATGTACCTGTTACCTGTAAAAGGGCTCCGCTTTCATGCTAGCAAGCATGCATACGTTCTTAACCACATATCACACTATTCATTGTCAAAATATTAGCTTTGCTAAAATGACGTAGGTCTGGGGGCTCTGGGAACTTACTCTACAATAATGCAAATACCAGTAGATATTTTTGTCCTAATCTCATCCTAATTTTCTGTTGCCAGAAAAGTGTTGTCATCCGCAAACATAACAACTTTCCTAAACTCGATAAATTGAGGTAAATCATTGATAGATACTGAACATAAGAGGTCCTAAGACTGACCCCTGTGGTACACCAACAGTATTCTTGAATGACGTTGAACATTCAGCATTTACCTCCACATAACTGTACCTATTTTCGAGATGGCTTCCGAATCAGTTCAAGGGTCCACCTTCCACACCATAGCACTCCAGTTTTGACAGAAGTATGCTATATTCCACGAACATCCCTATCGCATTATCACTTGAATTTAGATGCTCATAAAGCTCATTTAAAAAATTTAGGGGTGATTCATGTAACTGTATCGCAAGAGTTAGAAATCTTAATTTAAAGGGGTGTGTTTCCATTTATTCAGACCTACATAATTTTAGAAAGCTAATATTTTGACAATTAATAGTGTGATATGTAGTTAAGAACGTATGCATATTTGCTAGCTTGAAAACAGGGTTCTCTTACAGATAACAGGTACAAGAGGTACAAAAAACTACGTTAAAGTATGATAGCTGGTTTTCATATATGTTTGACAGAATACTGTTAAAAACCAACATTCATTATTGCTAAACACTTTCCGTGGGTCCTACCTTCCGTCAGACGCTTTAAAGCTCAAAAAAAAAACAACCTAACCTAACATATTTTTTTTTGTTTTGTTTAGTTTTTACATAGGGAGTTGCTACGTGGACGCCGCTGCGGACATATATAATTTCTTAGCTGTCCGCCGCGCATGCGCATTCGCTTTTACACGACTTATTGAACCGCCGCACAGAGAAATTGGGATGTTTTATGCAATTTTCTGAAAAATAAGGCGGGGGGACACCCCCCGCACCCCCCGTCTTTGTCTGCGACGCTAATGCTGCCTGCGGCGCTGATAATTTATTAGCAAAATAAAAATCAACCTAACTAACCCAACTACCATCACATGAATGAGATTAATTATTATATGAAAAAAAAGAACATTTCTGTCGTCAAATCCAACCAGAATTTGTGAAAAAGGATATTAATCGTTACAAAATATTTAAAAAAAAAGTCCAGTGGGCAGTATTTGAACCCGGGACCTGTCGCTCCACAACGCGACAACGTTACGCATAGGCCAGCGCTCCACGTGGAAAACACCGCTATAGCATGGATTAAATACTATCTAACCAAACAAATTGCCGCGGCGGACAGCTAAGAAATGATAGATGTCCGCCGCGGCGTCCTTGTAGACAGTCCCTTTTACATAGTTGGTAGTAGATATGATTCCACAGTTATGTTAGGTTGGGTTTTTTCGAGTTTTGAAGCGTCTGGCAGAAGTCAGGGCTCACAGAAAGTGCCTGGCAATAATGATTGTTGATGAATGTTTTTAACAGTATTCTGTTAAACATATATGAAAACCAGCTATCATACTTTAACGTAGGTTAGTAAGATTTCTTTTACCTTTTATCTGTAAAAGGGCCCAGCTTTCAAGCTAGCAAATATGCATACGTTCTTAACTACATATCACACTGTTTATTGTCAAAATATTAGCTTTGCTAAAATGACGTAGGTCTGGCGGCTCTGGGATTTTACTCTACAATATTTAATGCGACTATGTCATAGGAGCAAACAAGGTACATACTAAAGATATAACTATTATGTATCTAGTGATAAGTTCTTTGATCATAGGGAATAACCTTGGCGGGTCCTACACCTAACAGGTAACCACGAGAGATGACGTGATGCTGTTAGACATGCCATATTGCAAAGGGAGGCCAATATGTCACAAAACATCCACTAAGGTTTTTAGTGTGGACCAAAAAAATATTATTTGCTCTAGGAAGTTCAAATTATAAAATAAAATTGTGTTAGTTAAATATAGCATAATTTATTTGACTTTACAATGGCAAAGAAATAAATATAAATTCTGAAATTACAAACGATTTCAAAATTTTTACAATTTTAATGGAAAATTACATCATAAGCATGCTTTACAAGCCAAACTCATGAAAAAACATATTATTCAAATGAATTGAATAAACAGTCACCTTTTCATAAAACCAATTAAAAATGACTAAATTCAATAAGAATATACCATAAATAATCTGGAGCTACAACAAATTTTAATTAGATTCAAAACAATTTTTATCTGACGGCCAGCTCAGATTCGAATTATTATATACTCTTACCAGTTTTAATAACAATTTACATCTATAATATAATATATTATCATACATCTTAACTTACTGGGATACTATTAAGAATACAATAAGACTAGTACTATACACGTGCAGAAAAGAGTTCTATTTATAACATTAATACAACATTAAATATTAACACTCTAGTTATAAATAAAACCCTGATAATGTTTTAATAACAAAATCTATTTTATATTTATATGTATTTATATAAAAACAAATTAGCTTTGCACTAAACTTTTTGTAAATTAGCCACATTCCATAAACGAATGTATCGACTTAACTATATACAGAAGGCGCTCTAGAAATTGAGGGAACGAGGTTTTAAACCAGTCGTTTTTAGAAAACGGTGAGCTCTTTCAGTTAAATCTAACTGATCTTGGGTCCTGCCGCAGGCTATCATAGCCCAGAGGTAATCGAGCTGGAACAAACAGTATAAATTTACGCACGGTTTAAAATATTCTAAATTTATTGTTAGTGGAGGGGTGAACGTTAGGATTATTAATGATTACCATACCATTGCCTATACACCTTTTTACATATATAATACAAATTTAATTACAGTACTTGTTTCTAAAAACATATTTACCAGTTTTATATACATTTTAGGCATTTGAAACGCGCTCAAGAAACGTAAGATACTTCAAAAGCAGTAGTGTTCGGAAATACTGTAGACACTACCGAAATAAATGAGAGAACTTGAAAATCGATGTTACTTTAAAGCACTCAGATACATGAACTGATTTTTTAAACACAGGCAAACAGAATATAACATAACTTACTTCTAGTGAGATTATATTCTAAGGACATCAAATACTTAAAAGTATATAAATAATAATGACAAAAATGCATTCTTTAATGATTGTGTTCGTATTCACAACAAAATAAATCCAAAAATCCATTAATGTTAATAATATAATATATTCTCTTTTATGTGACATAAGGAAGTTGGCTATTTTCCTTTTCGGTTATTTACCAGTTTATTACCAGACATGTGTTACCATCAAAAATCGACTACTTTCATTGAATTTGACATTAGTTTTTGAGGTTAGAATTTAACTAAAACATTTTTTGTTGTTTTTTTAAAAAAAACTACACATATTAATGTTTTGTGGTTCATCTCAAATTCAAATGGAAAATATGTTTAGACAGAAATTTCCTCTTTATTTATACAGGGTGGTCACTGTACAAGATTATTAATTAAGAAACAACAGTGGAGAATAATAATTATTATTACTGCAAACAAAAACCTGATAATTCCATGGTATAAAAATATACAGAGTAGCCATTCGACAGAAAAAATACATAATAAATAAAAGGTGCTAAATACCTTTACAATTTTCACCATGGTTGAATTATTTCCTAGGATGACCACACTGTATGTTTTTCATTAAAAGTACCTATTAGCTGCCAAACCTATGTCATTTTAGCAAAGCTAATATTTTGACAATAAATAGTGTGATATGTGGTTAAGAACTTATGCATAACAGCTAGCTTGAAACCGGAGCCCTTTTACAGGTAGCCAGGTGCTAAAGGTACATAAAAACACTACGAACCTACGTCATAGTATGATGGCTGGTTTTTATATATGTTTGAGAGAAGACCGTTAAAAACCAACATTCATTATTGCCAGACACTTCCCGTGGGCCTTAACTTCCTCCAGATACTTTAAAGTTCGAAAAAGACCAAACAAGCTAGCTAACTAATTGTGGAATCACATCTACTACTATGTAAAAAAAGAAAAAAGATTTATTATGTTTTGTTAGAGCTTTAAAGCATCCACAGTTAGTTAATTAACTAGCTTGCTTGGTCTTTTTCGAACTTTATAGCGTCTGGCGGAAGTTAGGGCCCACGGGAAGTGTCTGGCAATAATAAATGTTGATTTTTCACAGTATTCTCTCAAACATATATAAAAACCAGCCATCATACAATGATGTAAGTTCGTAGTGTTTTTATGTACCTTTAGCACCCGATTACCAGTAAAAGGGTCTTGCTTTCAAGCTAGCAATTATGCATATGTTCTTAAGCACATATCACACTATTATTGTCAAAATATTAGCTTTGCTAAAATGACGTGGTCTGGCGGCTCTGGGATCTTGGTCTTGCCAATTGTGTTAATTATATGCCAAATGTTATTGCCATTTGTCATATTTTTTCATTATTTATGTTCTTTAGGCGGTCCACCCGGTATATTTTCCAGTGAAATTCTACATATTTCTTCGCTGGCATATAGCGTCAACGGTCAAACTGACGGAATTGAAAGACCTTCATTTTCGTAATCTACATGGTCCAAAACGTCAAAATCTGAAGAAATCTTGGAGGGTGATTTTGTCACGAATACAATACTTCCGTTCGGTAGCCGAGGGAAGTACAATAGTTGAAAAGTTGTCAATTTTACTGAGAGCTATCTATATACTTGGTATCAAAATGGTGGTGTTGGAAGATTTCAAAAATGGACTGTAAGAACTACCGCTAATATTATCCAAACTTAAAGTATTAGCTTCTGATAAGCCACGTCCTTCATAAAGTAAAATAGATTTCACAATAGCCGGTTACATTGACACCCTCCATGCTGGTCACCAAAGCGAAATAAGAACAGTAGCACCAAATGACTAATATAACCTCAAATTTTACGTTTTTGCAAGATATTCTCATTTTTAATGTATTTATTCGCATTTTTAGAGTGAAACCAGTGTAACATTAATAAACCCTCTCATATAGCATACATATAATTTTCTACTATCGTTAATTATTAAAAACAGACCGTCAATTATAGGTGGGATTTCCAACCTGTAAATATCAATGGCTACAATTTTTACAAACAATATTAAAAAATTCTGCGTCTAATATTTGAGAGTTTATTCATTTTACTTACACTGGTTCCAATCTAGAAAAGCGAATAAATACATTAAAAATAAGAATAACATAAAATCTGAGGTTATGTTAGTCATATCACTGCTCCATTCACACCCAGACGCCATGCTTCAGAATTCCTGGCCCACAGTAATGATCAAAACACTTCGAACGAAATCAGCTGACTCTTAAAACCATTAACGACAAACCCCCGAACCATTTTCACTGGATTAGTGTAGGGTCGCTAGCCTATTTTTACCGACCCTGCTCAGTTTGTTCAACTCATCGAGAGCCGTTTATTTGAACAACGTAACCAATATGCATATACGTATGTCGCTTGCTCAGTGAGTTTGAGATTGACACACTTGCATGGGGTTCAAGAAGAGTACAAAATTCCTAGCGCACTGAACGACACTGTGCCGCTAGTAGCACAGTAGGATGTCGTGATGGCGTATTGAACAAGTTGTATTTAAAAAGTGTCGTTCGTTCGTTCATAATTCACTGAAGTGAGTCATTCGCTTTGAGCGACTCATTCATGAATGACCCAACACTACACTGGATGTCGCATTCCTCTAATCCTGTCGCTTTAATTTGAAATAATTAAAACAAAATTTAAAAAAAGACAGAACTATTATTGTTTTAGTAAAATGAATTTAGGTTTTTTTGGTGAACAGGGTTGGCGATACTGAATTTGAAATTAACCTCTTAGTCGAATTTCATCTTTTCAGTCTGAGTGTCTTCTTTTGTTAATGCTTTACTATTTGCAGCTATAGTCTAGCTGTCTACGTACAAAAAATGTATTTATACATATCCTCTTGTAACTTCTTGTATGGCTTAATTGCACCTAATATACAACTTTTTTCCTCTGCGAATATTTTCAAAAATGCGGCATTTCCCCTCCACTTCTTCCGAAAGATTTCCATGTGTCATACTGGAAATTCGGAAAATGTATTTTGACAATTCGAAAATTGGATGCTACATGTTACCATTAAGCAATCTTGAAAAAATTAGCAGTTTATCAATAAATTTGTAATTTTTTTTTTTTTTATAAAAATTCTGAATTAACAACTTTTACAAACCTATTGATAAACAGCTGATTTTTTCAAGATTGCTTCTGAATAGTAACTTGTAGAATCCAATTTTCGAATTGTCTGACAAAATAAATTTCCCGATTTTCCAGTACGACGCGTGGAAATCTTTCGGAAGAAGCGGCGGGGGAACGCCACGTTTTTGAAAAGAGGATGTTTTCGAAAACAGGAAAAAGTTGTAGGTTAGGCGCAATTAAGCCAGAAGTTACAAGAGGATATGTATAAATTCATTTTTTGTATGCGGGCACCTAGACCATTACTGTTGATAGACAAACGATCGTATGATTACAGCAAGAATTTAATTAAGACAAAAGAATCAACGAGTACTTTTTGTGGTAACTTATTACTATAAATATTTTAATAATCTCGTATGAAGAAAAGTTCATATGAACATATGTCCGCAACGGATTAAATTTTTTGCTACAGATACTGTAACAATTTCAAAAGGACTATCTATGTCTGTATCATTGTATTTCATGTTTAATGGAATTACAAGTACTATATTGAAGAAAAAAAATCATTCATTCTATTTAAAACAGAATGTATAATATTGTCACATGTTGATGTCACGAACAATCGAGTGCAATTAAAAAATCAGTTTACATATCACAGCTTTTTGATAAAATATAGCTGATTCTTTCAGTTTATTCCAAGTAGACAAGAATTAAAATTATTCACGCTACAGCCTTATAGTTAAGAAAATGTAAGCATATAAGATTAGTGCATTATAGTTAATATTATAATATCTATACTTAGTGGTTAAACCAAAGTTTTGCTGAAATCCGAAAAAAAAAAGGTTTTATACTCTAGCATTATTTGTTTTTCCAGATTTAAAGACCAATAAGAAAAGAACACTAAAGCAGTACAATGGAAAAATATTGAGACACTAACACAGTTAACACTATACACTCAATGTGCATTCTTTACCGCCAATTATGATAAAATTATAGTTTTATACCCAGGTGATGGTCACTTGGTGAGTGAAATGCACGTTAAGGACAGCATACAACGCGTTAATATTTGCGCTAACTATTTCAGCAGCAACATACATTACCTTGACTAATTTTCAAAATGAGCGATTTTAATTTTCTTTATCATAAATTGCGTCATCACTATGAATTCCACTTATTTTAATGTAATATTATTACTTACAAAATTGATGGCACCTTGCAACATCAACTGTCATATAAGCCCATATCTGCGGAATTCATAGAGAAATAAACATCGGCATATACGGTTAAAGCTTGTCCTACTAATACCCTTAAAATAATGTATGTATAGGCACTGGCAAGTCAGTGGCTCACCTTAGGAGCTTTCGGCCTCGGATCCTCAAATGTTATCCGCTTGGCCGCGGTGCTGCGTGGACCTGGGAGGGCTCGATTTGAGGCACTGGCGGAGGGCGGGCGCTGCCAGGACAAGGACATTATGCTACAATACCACCACACAAACAACCACTCACAACTAAACCCAAGCCTAACTTAAAACTCCCATAGGAAATGACAAAAAAACAAAATATATCATCTTCTGGGTTACATTCTGCTAGAAGTCAACTCTTCCTGAAAATCGTTAAATTTTCTATATACAGTCAACTTTCCTCCAATTAGGTGTTTTCACTATACGTAAATTTGCTTTTCTGATATTATTAAAATGAAGTACTTGGTATATTAAAGCACTTTCCAATATTTAAACAACATTCTATTGCCTATCAAATTAAAATCTCAACACATAAATAATATAAAATTTGAATAATTGAACGGGTATGCAAAACATGCTATGATTGGTAGTGACTTCATCACTTGCATTAATAGCTAAAACAGCCCCTAATAACAAAAGGTAAGCACAGCATTTTACTGGTTTTATTCAGTTGTGAAAATTGAAGTATTTTTAAACATAATTATTATCTTCACAGTCCTAGGAATGTTATAATTTGTGAAAACGCCGAATTGAATATGTTTGTGTTAGCTGCGAGCACACTGTCCATTGTGTACTGGGTTCGATTCTCAGCTCAGACACTGGCAATGTCAGCGAGTAATGGATGTGGTCAGTGTTTTTCAAATTTGTGTTGATGATAAAATTACTTTAAAACTCTCTGAAAAACTAGATTTGGTTTAGTAAAGTGGAATATCAACAACTTCTCTCGAATAATTTACAATGAAAACCTTTTTTCCAGTGTTTATAGGTTCAGAATTGTCTGTAGAAAATTCTCAAAATGATCATGTAGGTACAGATAGCTGATCATATCTCACGTTTGTTATATGGAGCTTTGGATCACCGCATACTTGGAAAAAAGTCAACTGTATATAATACTAAAAGGTGATCAAAAATGATTGACCAACCAATATGATTTAAAATTTCACACAATTTTAAAAAAATAAGTGATATGTCACACCAGAATAATCCAAAGACGAAATTTATGCTCTATTTTTTTATTCTGGTGTAAAATTTGAAATTATTCTTGAAATTTCTACTAATGGACATCTGCTATGTTTATTTAGCATGAGGAAAAGGAGTTCACATACATGTATAAATTGAAATGTCTTGCAAAATCGCAAAAACTTATGATTGGCACACAACATTTGGGTATTGCCATGATTCAAATATGCCCTGAAAATCTGTCCAAAATGCACACGATTTTACAAGATGTTTCAAATTAAACACACACAGAAACAGTATAGGCTGAAGTAAAATTGCAAATTAATTATGTTTCTAATAATAATAATCGACTTTATTGAATGCCTGGGTGAACATTAGTTAAAAGCTGCTCTTACATTTATTATACCGCTGGTAAGACTTTCATATGCCAGTTATTCAACAGTCAATCATTTAGGATCATATGTGTTTTCCCAAACTCGAAAGAATATTTTGTCTTCTGTCAATCCATTTCAAAATATATAGATAAAAGAGCACCATTTTTGGTAACTTACATCTAGTGCAAGAATTTAAGTAGTCTTATTGAAAAAAAAGGTGCAATGAAAACACTACATACTTATGTATAAAAAAAGTGCATATCTACAATTAAAAAAAATATAAATAACAACAGATAGCAAGTGCTAATTTTTTGGTTTACGCAACACTGCGTCTGCAACGTTCTATTACTTTCATTCGGGTATTAGAGAACAAACTATATGCTAAAGCGATATAACTAGAAAAAAATAAAAACTTAAAATTAGTTTTAACGAATCTCAAGACTCGGAACATTCCCGACTTTGTCAGCTGCGTCAAAATAAATAAGGGCTTAGCCAACTAGCTTCATGACTAATTAGAACTACTTTAGATTACGTTTGTCCTAAAGTAAAGTAATAGAAGGTTTCGATTATTAGAACTCTGTTAACAACACAAATAACAAAAACAAAATAATATAATATATTAATATAACGTTCTTGCAGTATTAGATACAATAAAAAATAAAGTACTTTCTTTGAAAAAAAAAGAACAAGCACGAATTATACTTGCGTTTTTGTGCGATGGCAAAGCTGAAGAAGGATAGAGGAGAGACAAGGTTATTGGACACTTTGGTTTACGAAACGCTTAACTTTGAGTTACAGACTAGACAGAAAAACAGAGGTACAAAAAGGAAGTGGTCATGCACTGTTATAGATAATAGAACACATTAGACATATAATCCAATTATCAAAGACGAAGAAGTACTTGAACCTCGAGGAAAAAAAAGAATGGTTAAAATTCGGCACCAGGTTTATTGAAAGTGCATTATTTAAAAAACAAAAATGTTTACATCTTTATAGGGGCACCTCGAATCAGCTGCATTTGAATTTTGAACATTCAGTTTGTCGTAAATATCTATAGAAAAAAAAAAAAAAATTGTGAAGAAAAAGAAAAATTGTATTTTTTTGTAGGATGAATAGTTTTTGCGTAAAATGGAATTTAAAAAGGTACAAAAATTAAACTTGACAATAATTTTTTATATTTTATATTTGCATGTTTAAAACCGTTTACTTTAAGCTTGCAAATTTTACATTTTATATAATTTTGAGAAAAAAATGTTTTAAAAAAAATTTAAACAATGTTTATAAGCTTTGTTTGTTCAACTTTAATTTTTATAATCATCCTCTTCATTTTGATAATAATAATTAAAATTACTAAATTTAAACAATGCAATAAAATACACATATAAGTACTCTAAAATATTGAAGTTCTGGTACTAAGTCACGACACCACGGGGTGAACAAATGTCAGTGAATAAGGTGACACTATGTCAGCGTGCATATTTAAACATTTGTGTTTTTAAATAGTATACTTTGGAAATATTGTGTACCAAAATTCTGTCGTTCAAAGTTTTTCCTTTGATAACTGGATTAATAATGTAATCTAACGGCAAAAAACGGCCTCTGATGACGTAGCAAGATCAAATATGGTTCAAACAGGCTAAAAATGAATACATCTTTGGTGTTTTTTTTTTTTTAATGAAGCAGCACTTGCCTGAACCTTCTCTGCAAAAACAAAATGTTACATCTCATGCATTCTAGGATCTACGCACACACTTCATAACCAGGCATATAACAGAAGGTTGTTAATAAGTTAACTATATTCAAACATAAAAAAATCGCAAATAAAAAATCTATATCTAAATAGAACCTATACAAAAAAGAAGGCTACTTTAAAAATCCAAAAGCCAAATAAGTAATAAATTAGATTTCAAAAAAGCAAAAAAATAAGTCCCAATTAATGGTTAATGTCTTAAAAGGAAAGGCCAGGTACGTTTTAGTGAGGTTCAGGACGAGGATTAGTTTAAGAAAGGAAATTATTATCTCCAAAATGAAACCATCCAAGTACCTTGGAGGACCCCGTCTGCGGGGGATAATCCATTAATCCCGTCACTCCCAAGGAGTCTTTCATGATCGAAGAGGGAGTGGAAAACAAAATTGAGGTGTCCTCGCCCAAAGATTTACTCTGAAACAAAATATACAACGTAGAAGTATCATTAGACGACATCAACATACATCGACTCCAAACAAGATTATTGAAACTAGGAAAACAGTCTAAAAAGGAATTGTCAAAGGTTGCATTTTGGCTTTCTAAGCTTAAACACAATCTGTGATTTATCCCAAAAAACAAACAATAAACCTACAGAAATATCGGGAAGGATCTTATAACAACTACAACAGTTTACTTACTGGAGTCTCAATGGCGAACGACATTTCAGACGAACTCATTTGTGAAGAGGTCGAGGCCCAAGATGGCGCTAAAGCTTTGCGCACCCTCTTGTTCGGCAGAATGTTTTCTTTACCGGCAGCCAACACTCCGCCCTTTCGTTTTCCAGTCATATAGCCACTATCATTCTACAAATAAAAGAAAAATTGTAACAAACACGGCCAACAAAAATTATTTCGACAATTAAAAACATTCTCTTTTTATTTTTTGTAAAAATGTATATAATGCATTAAAAACATAAATTTTGTTCTTTCAAAGGGCGAACAAAAAATAATTTGCAAGTACTGGTACCAACCATTTTAAGTACTAGAGAATATAAAACCAAAGGAAATATTTTAGCTTTGTTTGCGTTTTATTCGCATTATCAATTTTTTTCTTTGTTTGGCTCGAAACCAATACCTTACATCCAAACAATATAGGCATACGTTGGGGCAAAACAGTTAAAACCTTAATCTGGACGACTTTACAGATAATAAAAACATTTTTGTAATAACAATAATAAGGGGGCGTAGGTTGTCTCCTAGCGTTGGTGATTGGCCTTAGTCAGGCTGACATTAAATAAAAAGAAAAGAAAAACAACATAAACCAACACATTTGCCTACAAGTTTACCCACAAAATTTACATTTCATTTAAACATTCATTATTTTTATAAACAATATTTTTTCCTATCACCCTAATGCTTTCATGTCACTCTTTGCCGATGATGCTCTAGTCGCAGTCACGTCAGATAATCTATGTGACCTTAGCCTAAAAGCAAATAATTCTATTCATTGTATGAAAGACTATTGCTTAGACAATGGACTTGTACTAAATTATCTGAAAACTGACCTTATACTGTTCTCGCCAAGAGAACTAAAAGAAAGTCTACTGGTAAGGGCTGACAGTAATAGTATCCAACAAAGTAAGTCTGTAAGTTCCTGGGTTTGTACATCGATGCACACTTTTCATGGGGCAATCAAATTGATGTTATACTTAAAAAACTATCAACAACTTGTTTTGTTATATGGCAGCTTAGACACTATATTAACCTAGACACTTTAAAAATGTACTATTTTGCTTATGTACACTCAATTTTGAGCTATGGTGTCATGTGCTGGGGCAACTGTGTGAGAATTGGTGAAGTTCTCTTACTTCAGAAAAGAATTGTCAGAACTATGACATATAAAAATTCCAGATTTTCCTGCAGAGGCCTATTCAAGGAACTAAAGATCTTAACAATTACCAGCATTTATATATTAAATTGCGTATGTTACGTCAAATCGCACCCTGATAAATTTACCTTAACTAGAGACAGTGGCTCTGCGTATAACCTCAGAGTAAACCATAATCTACTTGTGCCTCAGCACAGTATGTCAATATCCGCAAAAGGACCACTGATTATGGCAGTCAAGCTATTTAACAACTTACCTGCTTCCTTAAAGTCTTTAAAAAATTTCAATATGTTTAAATCTGGTGTACGCAACATGTTGTTAGAACACTGCTTTTATACAGTCACTGAATTTATGAATTTTAATGAATTTTAACTGTAATGTTTATTTTTATACTTAATACTGCATTATAATTAATGCTCAATTTTTAATATTTAACAAAGTGTCCACGTCTATGTAATTTCTGTGTCAATGAATAATTTTCATGTATTGTTTTATATACCTACCAAAGTATTCTATGTTAAGTTAATTGGTTCTTGTTGTTTTGTCTTATTTTTAGGTGACACTATTCTATACTTGTATTCACAGGTCTGTTGAAAATAAAGATATTTGTATTTGTATTTGTATTAAAAAAACAGAGTAATCTGATTTTCTTTTTCAATGTCAGATTTAATCATCTCCTGACGATGCCTACATGAATGGCGAAACCCTGGGGACGGGTGAGTATTCGAGTGTAACAATCAACTATTTTGGAATTCGTGAAGACTACTTCCAAGTAGACCGAAATTTTGTGCAGTATATCTCGTTTCAGGGAAAATAACAAACTAAGGAAGACTACCAAGGCTTAACTGTATACCAAACAGTACCTAAGAGAGAAGACAATTTTATTACACTCGGCAGGTTTGTTAAAAAAAAAAGTAATGAAACTTAGGGAAATTCAGTACTAAAGGTAAAGAAACCGTTTATATACTTTCACTTAAAATTCCATTTCCATAAAAAAATTTGAAATAGTGAATATTTCTAGTACTTTCTTCGTACATATGTCTGTATAACGTCACTACTGAATTATAAAATATAATAAAACTACCGTTTTCTTTTGTAGTTAGTTTTAGTTCGTTAAATGGTTGTGTATAGGACAGAGGAGGAGGCAACAAATCTCTATGGCTTAGCTAGCAAATTTTTTTAATCGAAGTTTGTGTCAAATATGATGTGGTACGATATTTTGGACATTTTCAAGCACACATACATTACATTGCGATGTCACATGTATTCTACAGGTATAAATGCGTGTGAATGTAAAAAATCGTCGAAACACTCTTGTGGGGTTTTCGCTAAAAAATTATCCAGTTGCTGGAAATAAAAAAATAAACATTGAATATGTCAATTTAAGAATTAAAATCACTAATCCTGCGAAAAATAATCTTTGGTTTAACCACGTGTGTTAAATATTTTTTAGCTCATTAAAAGCTGTTGCAAAACGAAAGGCGGTAAAAACTTACAGTGACCATCATACTGGTGTCAGTTTCGTAGTGTGAGCTGTCTTGTTCCTTCTTCATAATTTCTGTGATGTCCTCCAGCCTTGAGGAAGGTGTATCGGGAAGATTGGTGATTGGTCCGGATTTTTTCTCAAGATCTGCTAGCGCTTTCTTGAAGGGGGTAGGCGTTCGCGGTGTATCACTATTTACGAATAACCTTTTGTTGGGGGTTGTTATGTTATCTGAGGTTGAGGAGGATGCGGTTGGTTCATTCTTAACTGAAATGCCATGAGGGGTACTAAGGGGACTGTAGTCTCTGTCCTAAAAAAGCAGGGAAAAATTAGTATGTGGTGTAGTATTATGTATTACTTTGCTAGAATCTTTGCCTCAAAATTGTTGGTCATCGGATTGAATTATCAGTCAAATTCTTACCGGTTTCGTCTTATCCTTCACGGGGGTAAGCACGTGTTTTTTCATTGGCGTTGATGATAAGGTCACATCGAACGTGATGTTGGTTATATTAGGGCTGTTCAAGAACTGCGATGGACTAAAGGGTAATTGTTTAATGGGCGAATTTCCATTCCTTAACGGGCTGAATATGGTGGGTTTGGCACCATCGAAAATAAAATCGATGTCTTCTAGTTTATTAGCACTCGCTTCGGCAGATAACGCAAATTCTTGAGCAAGTTGTTCGGAACTGTCTCTTCGTCTTCGAGACTTGTTGCCCCTCCTCAATATTGGAGGGGTCGAGGCACGAGACATGCTGAGAGCATTGGCGACAGGTACTAGAGTGTTTTGGGAATAGTTTGGAGGAACCACCCCTAAAAAATTTGAAAATTACGATCATACAATTTTGTCTTAATAATTTTTCAAATCAAAATACATTTTGTTATAGTTGGCTTTTAAAGATTTTAAATATTCAATCAAAATGGGGCTCCATTGTTTTTTTATTAACTGCCTTGTATTATTATTACATTACATTTAGTATAATGACAGAAAATTAGTTTTTTTCTATCAACATACACATAGTGGTGGCAAGATAATGATTAAATATTTTAAATAGAATACACAGTAGCAGTAATAACCATCATAACATTGTAAAACCTTACTTACTGGCTTTGATGAATTGTCTATTATTCGTCTTCAGAGGGCTCACTCCTGGCGAATAGAAACCCATGTCGAAATCTGATATAGCATCATCATTCATTGGTATTAATTTGACAGGTGATGGTTGATTTGGATAGACATTGATGTAATTGAAAGGTGGAAGATCGTTGTTGTTCTGTGCAGTTTGGGGAGGGGATGGGTTTAACCTATCTAAGGAGTTTATGATTGTATGCTGAGGAGTTGATGTGATGGGGCTCGGACTGGGTGTGGGGGCTCCTATGGAGAAGCCCCCAGTGCTTGATTGACTACTCGCTTGGTCGTACAATTCTACAGCCCATTCCTGGAAAAATATAAAAAAATTACAATAATCACTAGGGAATTTAAGACAGAATTAATAGTTAGGGAGTTGGTGGTTGAAAAGGTAACCAATATGTTAATTGCAAGAGTAATGTAGTTTAAATAGTATATGAATCCGAAAAACAGACATTTGGGTGGCGCTGACTTTTCATAAAAAAAGAATTTCAAGATTGCAGAAAAACCTATCATAAGTTATGTGCTTATATTTGTCTTTCTTTTTAAACAAGTTTAGTGAACTGTTAATAACAAAATCAGAGAGATTTCGATACCAGAATCGTCATAACTGTTTCTTATAGTTAGATCATCATAATTAATAACGTCTGCTCCATGAGCAGATGATATAAAAATTTATGCCACCAGTTCCCTAACTGTAAGCTTTAGAATTCCTCGCAATTTATTCTCACCTCGGTATTATACAAATTAATATTTTCTTGCTTTAAGCACTGTGTATCGTTGGCTTCAATTTGCCCAACTTGATTCCGCTGTTGTGAATAATGCGAATATAGATTAATTTCGCTCTGCCTCGACACAGTTTTCCTATGCCTCCCCCTCCTTGCATCACCATTTTCTCTATTCTCCGACTCATACTTTCGTCTCATAGTAGAATTCCAGTGGTTTTTAATGGCATTGTCGGTCCTGCCGGGCAACAACTTAGCTATCCTCGCCCACTGGTTGCCTAGCACTTGGTGCGCTTGATATATTACATCGTCTTCTTGTTCTGTCCAGGCACTCTTTTTTATTTTGGGGTTTAGATGATTGTGCCATCTTTCTCGACATTGCTTTCCTATCCTACCTTTCAGGTGGCGGGCTATCAACGTCCACTTCTTAGCACCATACTTATTTACTAGTTCGATCACCTTTTCATCCTCCTGGAACAAAATAAAATTAAAAAAAATGAGGACTGAAAAAAGATATTTATAACATTTCATTTCACTGTGCATCAACTAGCATTTATAGTCAGAGTAGTAATAGGTCAGAATATTTGATTTACGAATAGGCAGCTTTACCTGATATTGTCCATAAATTTAATAAACATGGGGAAAAAATTAAAATAAATACAAAATTGAAAATAAGCAAGTAAAAGCATTTTGTTCAAGTGGTGGTAATAATACTAATAATAATAATAAAAATAATAAAGGACTTTGGAATTAAAATGTCCACAATATAGGGTGAAATTTAGATACTCCATTATTCACGAATAAATTAATTAAACACATAAAGCAAGGCCAGCTGCTTTCTTAACATTCTTTCGTGTTTACTGACTTTTTCTGATTTCATCATTGAAGTAGGTATGCCACATAAAGATGTATTTAGACCGAGAGACCAACAGAATTTTTTTCGCTCAAATTTAAAATCTCAACGTTTTATGAGATTCAGAGATTCTAAGCCAATTTCAACAAAAGAAAAGTTTGAATTTTTTTTTACGATTATAAGTACTATATTATTACTTATACTATATTTCCTCCCCACCACCACGTGGATGTGGAAGAAAAAGGAGTATAACATTTCAGAAACACTTAAAATAATTTTACCAAAAATTTTGGTACTGATGTTAAAGTATCTTTAAAAATGAATTATTATTTGTTTGCTTATAATTGTATTGAAACATTCTTTATAGGATTTTGCAAACAGCAGAAAAGATAACTATCTATAAAAGAAAAACTTTGTGTAGAAATATTAATGAAATCTTTGCATTCTTTCGATAACCTGAATTCTGGTTATGCTAGCAAATTAAAATCCTAAAATGAATTTGTCTAATTTCTTATTTGACAATTCTCATTCTAACACTAGCATCCACACAGTCCCCTACGGCCATGCAGATTAAACTAGTATCCACATAACCCCCTACGATTATGAAGATTCAGTTAAAAATGAGAACAAAGACCTAAAATGAATTTATTTATCTACTTTGTCTTAAAAAAATTTTCATTCCAATGGATTACATTTTCATGAAATCTATCATTCTGTTTCCTAGAAATGCTTAGCCTTTGAAACGTTTTTTTTTTAAAGTATCGTCATCGCGAATGTATTTTGTTTGACTTGCGATGAATGATGATTTAATATTAATATAATCATTTGAGAAAAAACAGATGTTTTACGATAATTTTGACAAGAACTTAAACAATCCACAATAAAGCGATGAACTCTTATCAAGTACATCAAACACATTACTTCTGAGATAACACTGTTTTAAATGTTTTCTTTGGGATTTTTTATATTAAAAAAAATTGGCATACATCCGCTATTTATATTAAACACATCCAAGGTACTTATTTTTAAATAAGTATTACTTTATTTACTTAAAAACCAGATGGCCTTGCTTTATTTATAAAGGGGTTCCAGAGAATAATGTATGGCTTGTACATATATATTAAGCGAGTATAAAATATATGCGGCGACTTTGCTAGTTTCTTTTGATTAATGAGAAAATGATAAGATAAGCAAATAATGTCAATTAATTATGAGAGACTGAAATAGGGATAGAATTGCAAAACGATAATGTCTTCGTGTTTTCAGATTTCAATGACCAAACCACAGTATTAAGTAATAATTAGTAAGCAGCAGAGCTGGGAAATACTGAAATAAAAAAGTTTTTTATTAACCTTAAACTAATGATTCTTTTATTTTCTTTTCATATCAATTTAATACATCATTCTCGACAAATTTTTGCGAATAATTAAATTTATTGTTATTTTTAAAATCCATGGATATTTTATCTATAATGATTAATAAATGACCTAATTTGTAGTTATTCATTAACAAAATACTGTTGACCTAACAAACGATCTCATTTTTATTTATCATAATATTATCTACTTAATTTTATTTATTTAGAAATTCCTTTCATTTCTTATTGTACCAAAGTCCAGCTTGATTTATTCTGCTAGTTTTTTCGGGGTGGAAATCGGTTAGCGTCCATCTATTCGATCACTGCCCAACGTTGGTTCAACGCCTACTTGAGGTAGTGCACGCGGGCGCCATGCTAAAGTGGTGCCAAACCTGAGGTTTGTAGAGCTGTGATGAAAAAAATATATATGGGGCATTCTCTGGGAAAATGCGTCCCCACTTTCGCCAAAATTCAGAACAACAAAAATATTGTAGCTAGCAAGTAATTATTAATTAATAATAGGATAAAGAATGTGAAAAATACACATTCTGTAGAACCCGATGACGTCCCTCTTAACATGTTAAAATATTGTTCTTCCGTTTTAGCAGGACCATTAACTATTGTTGCGTGTTTTCGCCTTTTAGGAAAACACCCTGTATGAATCTGTGGGTTCTAAATAATTTTAACAAGGGGTAAACCACTAACACTTTATTTAATAATTTACTGATTATACAAAACTACTTATTTAACCAAAATAACCTTTACACTTTGTTTACTTTATATTTAACCTCACTTTTTCGCTTTTATAAAACTTCTCTTTAATAAACTTCTTCTTCCCGCGTGGAATTTCGCCTTATATACCCTGAAATTGCCTCTAGAGTTATCTAGAACATAATCAAGAATCTTCTACCACATTCTCTAGAAAACTCTACCTCTTTCTACAAGTTTCCAGTCACTATTAAGCATAGGCGTATCAATCTCCAGTTTCAAGGGGGTGTAATACATAACACTATTATGTGTTTTTCAACGGGTAGTTTCCCTAATGCACTGAAAGATGCAAACTGGGTTTGTAAGACGTAGGTCAACAATAAGAGCCATGTTTCAGTTCGTTGAGGAAATACTAAACTCCCCAAATTCGGGGAAACATGTTGCTGGGGTATTCTTGGATCTCTCTAAGGCATTCCACAGTATCAATCATTTAAAAATAGTCTCAAAACTGGAGAGATATGGTTTCCGAGGATCTAATTATGACCTTCTAGAATCATATCTAATCGACGGGAGACAGTATATTCGAGTTCCCGATGAGTGCAATGGAGGGTTCAAGATATCCCAGTACGAGTACTTAAAAAGGGTAGCATACTGGGTCCGTTAATTTTTTAATTGTATGTAAACTACCTACCGGAAAATATTTTATATAACGCTGTTATGTTTGCTGATGACAATACATTGTCGATTAAAGGAAAAAATTTGGTAGAATTGCGGCAAGAAATTATAAATTGTATATGTCTATCGTGAAAGAATATTCTCATAATCATCTAAAATTGAATATCAACAAAACAAAAATCATTAAATTTTCCGCAAATAATGAAGAAACCATTGAAATTACGGTTGATAGAGAGAAACTTACGTCGTCCTCAGCCACTAAGTTCTTGGGTGTCATAATAGACAAGCAACTAAAGTGGAAGGCCTATATAAGTTATATAACACCGAAAATCAGTAGCTTCTGTTAGGCACTAAGAGTGTTGTCCCAGTCAGTCGATGAGTCCACAAATTTAATTGCATATTACGCTTACATCCATTCTATTCTACGATATGGAATTATTTTCTGGGGAAATTCTACAGACGCTCATAAAATACTTATATTGCAAAAAAGATACCTTAGAAGTATTTACAATATGAAACGAACAGACTCCTGCAAGCACATCTTTAGTGAAAAGAGGATACTTAGCTCCACCTGCATCTACATCCTAGAAGGTGCCAGTTATGTAAAAGAACATTACACCATGTTTATAAAACATGAACATGCGCACGATTACGATACTCGTAAAAAAGAAAAACTATATTATTATTATTATTATATTATAATTATATCAAAAGTGTAAAAACTGTTAAATTACTGAAATTAAAATTGAAAGAACTACTAATAAAAAAAGGATACTATACCCTGGACGAATATTACATGGATATTTTTAATCAAATGTAATCGTTATTACTCTCTTTTTTTATATGTTTATAAATTATTTCTTAACTATTATGTAAGACATATTTGTTTGTTAGGGTGGCCATTCCCTTGAAAGAGACATCCGATAGGGAATTATTTATTATTTTTGGCCATAACTTTTGTTTCTTAGTACGTATATTTAAAAACACTAAATTTAAATTTAAAAATTATGTTAATCTTCCTATTTCGTAGTTTTAAATCTAGCTATTTTGCAAACCACTGAAATTATTGAGTGAAAATTTATAGTAATAGTCTTGTTATGGTTCTACTTAGGTACTCTTATAGTTTTTTTAAATATACGTACTAAGAAAAAAGAGTTATAGGCAAAAGTAATAAATATTTCCCTATCGGATGTCTCTTTCTAGAGAATGGCCACCTTAATTTATGTATGTTTCTTTTTATACATCACATCACTATGTGTTCATAACTAGTCTCTATGTAAGACTATTTTAATATTTCTTACCGCAAGGTATTACTGAATAAAGATGTTTTATTTGTTTTTTTATTATTATTATTATTATTATATATTCATGCAGGGCATGAAAATATCGGAAAAAATGTCCACTTTACGAATCTGAGTGTATAGTGTTTACGAAGTCAATTGAAACTGGTCAGTGTTAAAGCACAGGACCGTGCGCACTTAACTTGATATTTTGTCCTATGTATTTAACAATGGTATCGAGAATCTAACAGTAGTTGAAACTGTGCAGGCGAGTCCGAGACTGGCAATGTAATCAGCCTGAATGAACCATCTACGACTGCACTGGTTTAAAGATAATAAAACGGACAGGTCCACTAGCATAAAAAAAAAATTGTAAATCGTTTCTCAGCAGTCAACGTGGACTTGTGAGATGAGCTGTCATTGGCCCGGGTTTGAGTACGGGTGGTGACGATTGGCTGGCACCCGGGTATTCCTCAGTCCGATTGGTCGATCGGTGTTTGAGTTATATCAGTCATTAGTCAACGTGGACTCGATATTTCTCCAATGCAGTGCGAAAAATGGTTTTCAGAACAGCTTATACCAAATATTCCGCCTAATTCGGTAATGGGCTTGTTCAGCATTTTTTTTATTCCATAAATCGAAAGTGCAAGTATAAATTAATGGATCTGCGAAAAATTAGAATCTTGTTCGCACGTTTAGTATCTTAAAAACTATTACAAATCTCCATCTCGCGAAAATGGGGCGTGGCCAGGCGCTACGTCACTATACGCATAGACTCGGCGATCTCAATAGACTTGATGCTCCTTACTTGTTATAATTATAAGTATTTTCAAAGTATTGTTTGGTTTGTTTACTACTTGACAGTAGGGGAATACAATTTGGTGAAATGTCAAATAATTACAATTTTCTATCGCTCCTGCCGGGACGAATTTTCGATCTTGACTATGCAATTTACGATTAGAATTGATCGCCGACCTTCTCCTTTCCTTAGAGACATAGAACGAACTTTCACTCGACGTATTTATTTAGTTACCAGCGTTTAAAAATTCGATGTTTTTCGACTTTACAGGTTAAATTTGAAAGGTCCCAGAAAGCCATTTTTCTTACGTCACTTACGTATAGTAACGTCACATATGAGCGCTCGGTTTTTGCAACTATTACCAATTTCAACTCCTTATATCTCGAGAACGGAAAAAGTAAATAATACGAAATTTTAAGTGTATAATAAGAATATCGAGTACTATATGAAAGAGTATAAAAACCATATAAAAAGAATATCATGGAACAAGCCCATTGTATTAGATAATGCTTCTTATCACTAGTGAATATTAAATAAAATACCAAACACCAGTACAAGGAAGACATTTCAAAATTCATGAGGGAAAAAAATTTGGAAATTCCTGTAGGTAAAAGTTCCAATAAAGCGCGAATTACTGAAATGAATAAAAGAACAGAATTTCAAAAGGGAATATGTTATTGATAACTTATCCAATATACACGGTCATACACTTCTGCGGTTACCTCCGTACTAAGTATGCATATTTAATCTAATCGAGATGGTTTGAGCAACTTTAAAAGATCGTTTGCGAAAATGTAATGACTCTCCAACGTTAAGCGCATATAAAAGAAGTAATAAATGACCTCGATAATACTGATTTATGGAAAAATTGCGTTAAGCATGTAATTAAAAAAGAAAAGCAATATCCAACACTACCCCCCATTGCGCCGATTATAATTCAACCGGATAATGATTCCTCTTCAGAAAGTGAAGATTCGGACGCGTCAACTTTCAGCATTTAACTTTTTTAATATATATTTTCAGAACAAAATATTTAGTTATTATATTAGGTATGAAGTTTACTTTCTTATTGTTACATTTCTTGGAATATATTTTATTTAGTTGACAAAAATTTTTAATTTAAGTTACTTACTTTATTCTAGAGACATATTTTAATTTTGTTTTTATTTATTTTTATCTATACAAGTATTTATTTTTGTCGTACTAATTCTTTGCTTTGGTTAAGAAACTTACATTTATATTTTTATTTTAGAAGAAACTTAAATTTTATTTTTACTATTTAACATCCTTGCTCCTCGCCAATTTAACCTGTCCCATTCCCTCATCCCAGTAAGGATATGTTCATACCTTCTCGTTGGTCCTTGCTGAGCAATAACATATTTCAATATAGTATGGGATAACTTTAAAACTAAACCCAATAAATTTAAATATTTAGATTTTATATCTAAAACTGATATAATACTTCAAAAATATGTTATTAAAGATAATAAAAATTAACACAATTTTCAAAAAATTATAACATTTTCTTATGACAAGCATTTCTATTTACCGCCACCCATGTACAATACAAAGTTGCCGACTGTTTTTGCCGGCTTTTAGTTTTTATGCGATTTCAATTGTGCCCGTATACACTATAACAGCTTAAGCTTCTTATTCTTAAAAATATTATGTATACCCTATATTCAAGGGCGCCAAAATATTTATGGCTCGCGGGCGTTGACATCCCTTAGGGGGGGCCCTGTGCGCGATGATACATATCATGGCCAGTGTTGCCAATGTGAGTGAAAACGCTCACATTGTTAGCATTTCATTAATAGATGGAGCGAAATTTATTTGGGGAGCAATTGGGCGCATTTCAAGCTTAAAGTAGGTAGCGACAATTTTTAATAGGTTTATAAATAATGTTCCTCCGCTCTTCAAAATTCCGTTGAGGAATAGCAACCTCCCGCGGCGGTAAATATTCAATTGCAAGGAATACGCAAAAATTTCGGTCGAGAAAAATTCCCCCCGTTCTTATTTAATCTGGGAGTCGTATGTTGCAATCCCCGGGGCCCCGATTTTCTCTCGACGGCCCTGCTTGTGAGAGGAATATTGAGAGGATTTTGAACGTATGTGGGAGCGAAATGGAGCATTTTGAATTAGATTTCGGGGTAATTTAATACATTTGGATTGGCAACACTGATCATGGCACTCTCCAAAACACAAGTACTGAACAGTGAAATGTATCCAGTAGTTTCCGAGATTAACTCTCACATACAAACAAATTTACGTTTTTATAGATTGAGTTCATAAAGTATTGCACAAATTCATTTTAAGTTCGAACAATTATTTTAATGAAATTTATCGAGACGAGTTAATGTTTGTTCCAAATTGCATTAGACAGAAAAATTGCCTGCCACGGGATTTTGCAATAAAATAATTATTCTAGCTGAAAATTTTACTCAAGAATCTATTTTTCGTCTTTATGTATACATCCTAGCGGACACTAGATTCCGTACTATATAATTTTTTGTCAATTATAGATTTCACCCTGTTAATTTAAATGTACATACTAAGTGTATAATATATAGATAGATAGATATAAGATCTCTATAACATTAATCGATTTACATTTTGCGCTCGGTTAATTTCAGAAGTATTTTCACACACTGTTATCGCGCATATAAATGTAAACACATACAATGTTTAGAATATGCGACATCGTCATATGGTACAAGAATTAAAATTTGCCGAAAAATATCGTGCCAGATGGTTACCATTTCGTGAACTATGCCTTTAAGTCTATACTAATTATAACTTCCGGTCCGAATAGAAAATGTGGGAATACAGCAGCGAGGCGAAACCTGTTAACAAAATCGCGAAAGCTATCGAATTAATTATTAACCACAAATAAAACTGATAATCAAAAATTTTCGTTTCCATGCTAAAACGAAGTATTTTAGGTATGTTCTACTTCATTTTTTGCTCTAAAAAGCTGCGAATTCTATCATGTAATTCAATGTCCTTAGAAGAGTAGTTGTCTCCCTAAATGGAGTATGTCACACAATTTGGGTTTTTGTGCTAAAGAACATACAAAAAATCAAAGCTGGAATTACTGTTTTAACAATATTATGTTATATTGAAACATTCTTTATAGGATTTTGCAAACAGCAGAAAAAATAACTATCTATAAAAGAAAAACTTTGTGTAGAAATATTAATGAAATCTTTGCATTCTTTCGATAACCTGAATTCTGGTTATGCTAGCAAATTAAAATCCTAAAATGAATTTGTCTAATTTCTTATTTGACAATTCTCATTCTAACACTAGCATCCACACAGTCCCCTACGGCCATGCAGATTAAACTAGTATCCACATAACCCCCTACGATTATGAAGATTCGGTTAAAAATGAGAAAGACCTAAAATGAATTTATTTATCTACCTTGTCTTAAAAAATTTTTCATTCCAATCGATTACATTTTCATGAAATCTATCATTCTGTTTCCTGGAAATGCTTAGCCTTTGAAACGTTTTCCAGGAAACAGAATGATAGATTTCATGAAAATGTAATCGATTGGAATGAAAAATTTTTTAAGACAAGGTAGATAAATAAATTCATTTTAGGTCTTTCTCATTTTTAACCGAATCTTCATAATCGTAGGGGGTTATGTGGATACTAGTTTAATCTGCATGGCCGTAGGGGACTGTGGATGCTAGTGTTAGAATGAGAATTGTCAAATAAGAAATTAGACAAATTCATTTTAGGATTTTAATTTGCTAGCATAACCAGAATTCAGGTTATCGAAAGAATGCAAAGATTTCATTAATATTTCTACACAAAGTTTTTCTTTTATAGATAGTTATTTTTTCTGCTGTTTGCAAAATCCTATAAAGAATGTTTCAATACAATTATAAGCAAACAAATAATAATTCATTTTTAAATATTATGTTCTAAACGACAATCAAGCAATGGTGTGGATATTTCTATTATACCCCGAGAGCTAGCGCCACAGAAATTTGTACTATTTGTAAATGGACAGAATGTGCCTTAATAGGTTATCAGTGATCCATTTGAATACTCGCCCATCAGTCAGACCGGCTGCGGTACGTTGAACAGCGAGCGGCGGTTTAGTCAATAACTTACGTGCGGTATATACCTGTCGTAAATGTCAAAAAAAGCCGTTTTTGATTCTCTCGTGCCGGACCATTTGGTGACATTATACTCAATGATTAAACCTGGTTTCAACAAGACGAGGCTCCTCCGCACTATGCATTATGCAATCTTCATTCGATGGTTTTAGATGCGACACTTATGTTATCTGATTTAACCTCCTTTGATTTTTTCTTGTGGTTATTTAAAAATCTATATTATATTTCAATAGACCAAATAACACTGAGGACATTAAAGACCTAGTACGCTAGGAAATCCGTTTGATTTCACTTGAAATTCTTCGAGTGTCCAAGAAGAAATAATTGTTCGATTTCACAAATGCTGTTAAGTAAACAGGCAACAGCTGCTGCTGTAAATAATACGGTAACAATGGCTTAGCATTAAATAATTCAAAAACAGAATTATTGTTCTTTTCTGCAAAAGAAACCAACCAAAGTCTTCTCGTAAAAGTTAATAAAATGAGCATTCAGCAAAACAACTCGGTCAATATTTTGGGATTGCATCTTGATACCCATTTAACGTGGAGCATTCAAATTGATTTTTTATTGAGAAAATTAGCTACCACACATTACTTCGTATTGTTATGAATTACACCCCCTTGGAAAAGGAGATGGTACGCCTATGCCTCTGATGGTGACTGGAAAGGCTCTAGAAAGAGCCAAGGACTTTTCTAGCTTATGGTTGGAGAAGATTCTGGATTGATCTAGAGCTAATTTCGGAGTATATAAGGCGCGATTACAAGCGCGGAGGGGGAAGTTTATTTTAGAAGTGACACGTTCGGTGAAAAGTGAGGTTAACTGTTAAGTAAACAAGTATTGTACAGTCAGTAAATTGTTAAATAAAGTGTTAGTAGTGTTTATCTCTTGTTGAAATTATTTAGAACCCACGGATTCATACAGGGTGTTCCCAAAAAGGTGGAAATCCGTAACATTTTGGTGTCGGAAGCGGAATTTTGACAAGAGGATTTTTCGGAAGTGTTCGAGAAGGTTTGGCAGTGTATTCTCGGAGTTAGTGCTAACACAGGAAGGACTAATTTACTGGACATTGTTCGAGGTTTATTTTCGAACAGGAAAAACAGTGTTAAGTGCATTTTTGAGACATTTTTGGAACATTTTGTTGGACATTAGTGGTTAAGTGACAGACTCTAGATAAGACTCTTTTTTTGTGCCGTTTTGAGGTTTTTCTAGACAGTTACCCATTACCCCGGATTGATGACACATTAAGTACATTGGCAGGCTCACGGTGGTTTTCGACGTTAGACCTTAGAAGCGGTTATTGGCAAGTTGGGCTTCATCCTGATGATAAGGAAAAGACAGCGTTTTCAGCAGGCAGTGGTCTTTACCAATTTACGGTGATGCCTTTTGGACTTTGCAATGCTCCAGCCACGTTTGAACGATTGATGGAATTCGTACTACGAGGGCTAACCTGGAAGACGTGCCTGGTTTACCTTGACGACGTGCTGGTTATGGGACGAGACTTTACAGAACATTTGAAAAATCTTCAAGAAGTATTTGGACGAGTAAGGAATGCACACCTGAAATTGAACCCGAAGAAGTGCCTTTTATTTCAGAAAGAAGTTAAATTCCTTGGTCACGTAGTATCTTCGGAGGGAATACAAACGGATCCCGACAAAATTTCTGCTGTACGAGATTGGCCAAGGCCATCTAACGTTCATGAAGTACGAAGCTTCCTTGGCCTTTGCACTTATTATAGATGCTTTGTGGAAGGGTTTGCAGACATTGCGAAGCCATTACACCGGCTAACAGAGGAGAAAGTTCAGTACCAGTGGACACCAGAGTGTGAAACGGCATGGAGAAAATTGAAGGCAGCTCTATGCACTGGTCCTGTACTAGCATACCCACAACAGAATGGACTTTTTATTTTAGATACAGATGCCAGTAATTCTTCGATTGGTTGTGTGCTGTCCCAAATTCAGAACGGAGAGGAAAGAGTGATCGAGTACTTCAGCAAGGTGCTCTCCAAACCAGAACGAAACTATTGTGTAACCAGGAAAGAGTTATTGGCCATCGTCAAATCAGTAGACCATTTTCATAAGTATCTCTACGGGCGACATTTCAAAATCAGGACCGACCATGCTGCGTTGAAATGGCTGTTGCAGTTGAAAACCCCGGAAGGTCAACTGGCTCGTTGGATAGAACGGCTGCAACAGTACGACTTTAAAATCGAGCATCGACCAGGAAGATCTCATAAGAACGCAGACGCATTATCTAGAAGACCATGCAAGGACGACTGCAAGCTCTGCCGCCACGTGGAAAAACAGCAGGGCATGGGAGTAGTCAACACTATTAAAATAGACGTTCCGGATGATTGGACAACTGAAGCCCTGAGACAAGAACAACTGAACGATGCAGAGATTGGGGCTATATTGAGAGCAAAGGAAAAAGGAACTCGACCAGAGTGGAAGGATGTTTCGGACAAAGCAGTTGGATTGAAGGCTTTGTGGGCACAGTGGGACTCACTTAGAGTTATGAATGGGCTGTTAAAAAGAGCATGGGAGAGCCCGGATGGGAAGCAAGTTGTTATGCGTCTAGTGATTCCCAGGTGTCGAGTACCGAAAGTACTTCAAGAAGTGCATAATGGAGCATCCGGTGGACACTTCGGCGTTAACAAGACCCTGAATAAAGTACGTGAACGATTTTACTGGGTAAATAGTCGTCAAGATGTTGAAGCTTGGTGTCGTAATTGTAAAATTTGTGCAGCCAGTAAAGGACCACAGACTAGAAGTAGGGGTGCAATGAAGCAATATAACGTCGGGGCTCCTTTTGAGAGGATTGCGATCGATATAGCCGGACCATTCCCAGTAACCAAGGACGGTAACAGGTACATACTGGTTGCCATGGACTATTTTAGTAAATGGCCTGAAGCCTACGCAATTCCGAACCAGGAAGCGGTTACTGTCGCCAAAGTCTTGGTAGATAACTTGATATGTCGGTTTGGTGTACCCCTGGAGCTGCATTCAGATCAAGGGAGAAATTTTGAGTCAGGGGTATTTCAGCAAATCTGCAAGTTATTGGGAATACACAAAACACGGACGACAGCCCTTCACCCGCAATCAGATGGAATGGTGGAGCGACATAATAAGACTATGAAAGAACATCTCTCTAAAGTCGTTCATAAAAATCAACGTGACTGGGATCTCCACATACCGTTTTTCCTCATGGCATATAGAGCTGCTATCCACGAAACTACAAAACAGACTCCGGCTCGTGTAGTATTTGGACATGAGATCAGACTGCCATGTGATTTGATGTTTGGAACACCAGGTGGAGAACGGCTTCCTGTGAACAGCTACGTAGATGAAGTGAGTGAACGGCTAAGGAATGTCCATGAGTTAGTTAGAGACCAAATCACCATAGCCAGTGACAGAATGAAGGCTCGATATGACCGTAAGGGTAGTTCAGAAGGATTCAAGGCGGGAGATCTGGTTTGGCTGTACAACCCACAGCGGAAGAAAGGAAGGTCACCGAAACTTCAACCGCCTTGGGATGGACCGTACACTGTTATTACCCGAATTAATGATGTCGTCTATCGGATTCAACGAAGCAAAAAGTCCAAGATGAAGATCGTGCATTTGGACAGATTGGCGAAATACATCGATGATTCTGGGTTGCCTGATCGGGACGATCAGGCTTAAGGAGGGGGCAGTGTTATGAATTACACCCCCTTGGAAAAGGAGATGGTACGCCTATGCCTCTGATGGTGACTGGAAAGGCTCTAGAAAGAGCCAAGGACTTTTCTAGCTTATGGTTGGAGAAGATTCTGGATTGATCTAGAGCTAATTTCGGAGTATATAAGGCGCGATTACAAGCGCGGAGGGGGAAGTTTATTTTAGAAGTGACACGTTCGGTGAAAAGTGAGGTTAACTGTTAAGTAAACAAGTATTGTACAGTCAGTAAATTGTTAAATAAAGTGTTAGTAGTGTTTATCTCTTGTTGAAATTATTTAGAACCCACGGATTCATACAGGGTGTTCCCAAAAAGGTGGAAATCCGTAACAGTATTATGTCAAAAGAGAAGTAAAGTTAACACTTATTCGCACGATGCTGTTTAAACCTAGCACTACCTCCTGTAGAGAACTGTTTAGCCATTAAATATACTAACAAAACCTTTGCTTTATATATTTAATTTAGCAGTTTTTCTGAAATTAAATCTAGAAAATTTCATACAAGCTCGAGATGGAAGTTCCCGCTATGGGCTTAGGCTGAATTTTAATATAAGTATCCTGCATCACCGCTTGTCTCTGGTTGCTAATGGTCCCACTGTTATGGGTATAAAACTAATAAGCTACCTGCTAATATTAAAAATCTTGAAAGGTTAAGTGAATTTAAAGCCGCTGTTAGAAATTTATTAATAAGGTCTAGTATCTACTCTGTTACAGAATACGTTACTGCTGATTTTAGTTATTATACTTCTTCCCAGCTCTTTTCTTTCATTTCTGTCACCATAATCATTGTTTCTCATATCCCATATAGCAGGTCGTTCTTGAATTACATTTATTAATAGTTCAGTATCAGTAATGGGATCTATTTTAGAGGTGTAAATACAATACTTTTAATGTGCAATTTGGCTTCAATGCAAGCTCAAACCGCTCGACAAATAAGTGAATGTGTGGACAGGTCCATTTGTTTCTATTACAGCATCTGTCGAGTCGGCTGCCGATTCGGCGGCCGAATCGCCGAAAACCGCCTAGTGTGTTTTAGGCCTAAGGCTTTTTATTTCGTAGATGAATTTTTGCACTCCTAATAGTATATTTTATTTGTGTGTTTGCTTTATCATTTTATAATATTAATTATGTTTTATTTACGTATGCTTTACTGTTTTAAATGTCTTGTAATTAGTATGTTGTGTATGACCAGTCTGGACTTTTATACATTCTGTGTAAACTTTTAAAGATGAATAAATAAAGTATCTTGGGTTGATTCTACGGTTGGTTCCTTGTGAAACATTCTTCAATAATTTAAATATACAGGAAAATTATGCTTTTTAATGTTTCAAAAAGTTTTATTAAAACTCTACACGTGTTTCGGCTTATTAGGCCTTTATCAAGAGTACAAGATAATAATAATGTATTATCTTGTACTCTTGATAAAGGCCTAATAAGCCGAAACACGTGTAGAGTTTTAATAAAACTTTTTGAAACATTAAAAAGCATAATTTTCCTGTATATTTAAATAAAGTATCTATCTATTTCAAGTTTCTGGACTCTTATTAGCTTGCTTTACTTATTTATCTCTATTTACCCTCCTACCCTTCAACAGAATAAGCTCAACATATCTATTTCCAGATCTCATGTACCAAATTTCAAGTCAATATCCTAATTTTATTTTGTCCACCATTTTAATAAAATAGGTAAGATTTCATCGACTTCATTCCTGTCATCGTGAATTCACTCTATATTTCATTAAAAAAACATAATAGTTAAAAAAAAGTGCCGATTTGAAAGCCGGCACTGCTACGGATGCAGAGTATATTTTTACAATTATTCAAATAAATAAAAACAGAATCTCCCAGGCGCCATTGTAGTCTTATCAACAGATAAAAAATTGCTGAAAATATGATCATAATGTTAGTTTAACCTTTCGTTCCATCGGAACGTAATCGTTTCCGTTCTGTTGGCTTAGAACACCGGCCGCCTTTGAGCCGTTGACAAAATATTTATATTGTTATGTAAATCATTGCCGAACTACTAAGAACCGCATAAAAATTTGGTGGGATGTTTAAAACGTAGTTAATAATCCAGCGCCACTGAACCGATTAAAATGGAGCTATTTGAGCTGCACAGGGACGGACTGAATTGGAAAAGGACGCCCGCCCATTTCTCATCTATTCAAAGAATAAGAAAACTGAATAAATTGTATTATTATCCTTGGAGAACCTAAAAAGGATAGGGCTTTTTATAATAAGAACTTCAATTTAGAACGTTTATTTATTACTAACTTTTATTTAATATCTTTTCTGCAGTTGACCCTGACAGCATGAACTAATATATATTAAGACTTCGTAGAAGTGTGGTATTTGTTCGGGATACATATCATATTACAGTTAAATAATTATTTTTATTTTGTATACATATTCCAACAGAGAAGAATTGAAAGTGTAACAGTCTTCAGTTATGAACTTATAAATTAAATGTTCTTAGGCCGAAGACGAAAGTGGCAAGTGCCAAATGTTTTTGACTTTGAGATCCACATTTCTATAATTAAGGAAAGTAGGAGTTAACGTAAATAACATAATAAAGAAATTAGTTCTATATTTTTTTTACCATTAGGTCAAATGTCTCAGTTTGATCATTTTCATGATTGACATTGATGTGGTGAAGAATTGAAGAATTTTCCGCACGAACTAAATATTAGCGTTACATAGGCGTCCAGCGAACGACTGGTACTAAACTGTTGGCAAAGGCGCCAGATAGAGCTGCATTTTCTCCTCTTTAACATCTATAGAGAACACGTGATGCAACATACTGGCATGGTGGAACAGTTATAGGAGGAACGAAGGTTCTAAGGTCCTAACACCTCTCCAAGGAAAAGAAATTTAAAAAATGAGAAAATTGTTCGCATTAGAACGATCTACAAAAAACATCTAATGTGTTTTTTCAATAACATGAAAAGTTATAACCCTTAAATGACATCTCTTGAAAATTTTAGTCTATTTTTAATTTTAACCTTTTCATTTTCAAGAAGTATGTAGAGAATTCAATTATCCACAAAAGAGGTCTTAGACATTTTTTTGTGAGACTTACGGTTCTCAAGATATCGCGGAAAAGCTGTTTACACCCTCTCTTTCAAGGTGGCGACCAAATGGGGGGGGGGGGGCTTTTAACCCCGAAAACCGAGATTTATACTCACACTGAAACCCCCTACACATAAAAAAAATCTTGTCCCAAAGTGCAAGGTTCGGTCTAAATTTTGTAACATGGACTAACTGGTTTTGAACAAGTAATTGTACCAATAAACAAATAGCGTGATTTACAATAACACACAAGTGTTTTACTATAACTCACTGAAGTATAACCCACCTTTAACTTCATGCCTAGCTGTCCAATCGACGCGCAAAATAATACAGAATGGTCCATTATTATTGAGGGGAGGCAGTTGATTTGACGTTTGAATAGTCTAATCTTTGTCAAATCAAGTTAAGTAACAATTGTACAAAAAATAATGAATTCTGTTAGTGAAAATCAACTATTATGTTAATATTTAGTGTTATAATAGTAGATAAAGTATAGCTTATAAACTTACGATAATGGTAATAACTCACTTGATGATTGACAGCACTCGCCTACGGCTCGGGCAGCGAACTTCATCTGCGTGGGTTATTGCCTACATTACCGGCTATTATTGTGTATTTTAAGTGAGTACAAAACGAAACTGTTCATTAGTACTGCTTATATAATATATGGTTTAGGTTGACCAAAACTATCGATTAAAGTGGGAATTGCTGATTTTAAAGTAGGACCAGTTTTGCAGAAATACGTTATACTTAATAATATAGAAATAACATTCACTAATGAACAAGCAATTCATGGAAGAAACTGACGGAATTTTTCTAAAATTAACTTATCCTGTTTACCCTTTAACCATCGGTATTATTAATTAATGCAATATGTAGCAATCGAACTGATACGTAACCTAATTAATTAAAATTAAAACATTCATAAATTTACCAATGTAATCAAATTGAATACTTGTTTTGATCTTGTTGAAAACGTTATTATGTTGTGATTATAGCAATAAAATAAGTTTAAATTTTACGCTGCCCCCGAATAAAAATCTATCGAAATGTTAAATAAGCTAACCATTATACTCTTCGCCGACTTACTACACTTTTTATATAATTGTTGAACATTCTATAGAATACTCTCCGCATTTTTATCGTAAATAAAAAAAATGTTGTCTAACTGCAAGATGAATGAAAGCCGCCAAAGCTTGGTCCATAATCTTATCGCATTTGTGACAAATTTATTGCTATTAAGTTGATGACCAATAGGAACCATTGCTTAATTGGTCGGTTTTGCAATATTATATAATAAAAATACTTATATAAATTTAATAAACTTAAATTAAAAACATATTTTTTTTTTATTTAAAAAATTTGTTTTTTATTTATTGATCGATTTTGTTAAAAAACAATACGGTTCTTCCTCTAGCTAACACTAACTTACTGTCCAAATACAATCGGACTTTTCGTTCTTAAGTTATCGGGCTTACAAAAAACGTGACTGACGGTCGGACAGACAGACCGACGGACGGAAGTTGTTCAGAATTCGATCACCAAACACAACACAGTGATATGATTTTTTTTCTCTTACTGGTTTTAGAAATGTGCCGATCGAATGCAATATAATCATCGTTTTGTATTTGCGAAGAGTACAATAATGGTTTAATTTTTGTGCCTGTCAAATTTTCGAACATGAGGGAGGGATTTCACCGGCTAGAAATATTTATTTCGATATGGTTTAACGGCAATTATTATATCATCCAAGATAATAACACAATATAGCGGCAAGTGGGCGCTATTTATATTTCTTTAGCCCATGTCACTCCTGACATTGAATCCAACGACACCTCATTTATAAAAATCGGTCCCGTAATTTGGTCTCCACGACGGAACATCTATACCTATCCCCATACATAGTCTGTCAAAATCATAAAACCCTCCTTTTCGGCCATTTTTTCCTTCATTTACTGTACTATTTGCCATAGTTGGGTAAAAAATTGAGCTATTTCATTTACACGGCAACGAAAAAATATATACAGATTCGAAAAATGCAGTTTAGGGTATAGGAATAACGATGTAATTGACCACGCCCCCCTAGTTCCATAAATCGTGAAAGCAAAGGCACTCAATGAATGCATGAATTGAATTTAGTACGACATGAACTAAGGATGGGTGCGGACGTAGGTAATAATTTCTAATACGAAACGAGACAATATCTCTTCGTCATAAGCGAAGAAGTTATTTGTCACATTTTTGACAAATAATTTCTTCTATTGAAAGCATTTATGCAGTTTCTTTTTCAGTCGTAAATGCTATGGGAATAAAACAATCTTATTAAAACCGAAATGAAAATAGAACATTAAAATAAAATTAAATAACCCTCAGAAACTAAAATCCACTAATAATTATATCAAACAATAAATTAATGAAGTAAGGATTCACATAAACCACCTTCTTGTGCCAAACAATAGCCAAACCGATTATACAATGAACCTCTCATATCATTGAGTTGATTTGGAATAATGCGCGCACAAAGTTAGATAAGTTTTTCCCGTAATTGAACTAAATTATTGGCTCGTTCAAACGCATGTTTGTACGCAGTTTCCTTTAAACAGCCCCACAGAAAGAAATCATCCCAATCATGGGATGGGGGGGCATTTTATCATTCCCCTCGTAGCTATTAAACGACTGGGAAATGTTCTTTCCAGAAAATTAATAACAGTTAAGGTATTGTGACCTGGGCAGCCGTCTTGTTGAAACCAAATGTCGTCAAAGTTGACAGGAAGATTTTGAACTGCAGAAATTATTTGGTTTTGTAAAAGCTCTAAATATTTATTGCCATTTAAATTGCTATCGATTAGCAATGGGCCTATAATATGATTGTCTAAAATTCCCGTCCAAATGTTCAACTTTTGAGGATACTGAGTTCGCACAGCAACACTCAAATATTTATTTTTCCGAGACCAATATCGTACTACGGATGGACTGTGTTTCCTATGTAATGAAAAGGATGATTCATCTGTAAACAATATATTCTTTAAGAAGTTTTCATTCTCATTCACTTTATTTATCATGAATTCACAAAATTCCATCCGTTTGAAATTGTCCTCGGGAAATATTTCTTGCGTTGTTTGAACTTTAAAACAACTGCACCCATTTCTTTTCAAAATATTTAATACAGTTCTTCCCTTCATGTCAACTTCATCAGCAATTTGCCTGCTAGAACAAGGTTCACTAGTTTCAACAAGTGCACAGACATTAGTTTCGCGAATTTCACGTTCTTCGTTCATTGTTGATGACGGGGTTCGGGTTGACAGCATTCTTTACAATAATTCACGACACACCCGAAATTCTCAAATTTTTTAATAGTGTATGAAATTATGCTAGCTGAGGGGATTGGTGTCTGTCTTGATATGCCACAGTAAATAAATTGATTGTGTCTTCAGTGCAATGGCCCCCGAAGTACCACTTCACAATTTGCACTTTTTCTGCAGTTGTATAAAAACACGGCATTTTAATAACGAAATTGAGATTAACTTATTTTATTCCCACACGTCTAAACAGCTACGCTATTAAAAACAGAATGGGTGCGCTATTCTCAATTCGACGCGGTCAAGCGATGGCGCTATTGTTTTATACCAATGCCCTGTTCTACGACAAGGCGTGGTTTATCTGCGTAGAAACAAGTTTACGTACCTTAAACTAAATTTGCTGAATCTGTATAGATTCTTCTCTATTCATTTACAGAACGGATGACACAGTATATATATATGTTCAACTCTGCAAGGACAAATATTAGCTATTGCACATTTCTGGTAGGTGTAAGGAAACACATATTCAGGAGGTTAAATGTTCCATCGTTATGATCAGTGTAACCATATTGTAGTGGGCCTAGAGATAGGTGTCTCTTCAGCAAATTGGTCCATATGTGGCATTGAAGGTATGCACGCTTATGAAAGGGCATTGTAGAGAAAGGTGAGTAAAGGTTTTGTTAATTTCATTAGCGTCTGTCCAGGTTAAACTGTCAGATCGTCTACAGTTGTAAAACAATGTAATTTACAGTTTCTTTTATCAAATGGTGTGGTTAATTCTCTTGTACCTTGTAATTTGGAATTGGATCATTTATATAAGTTTTCTGTAGTGGTGCAACGGTTTCGGGTTTTACGGTTAAGGTTACGGTTACGGTTATTCCTACGGTTACGGTTTTTAAAATGAATTGCATAATGATAAAATAATAAACTTTATTCTTCAAAACAAAACACAACACTTTGAAAGGGCATGTTTAAAACAAAACAAAAACGTAAAAAAAACTAAACTACATTTTTGTAGTAGTATTACAAAAAAAGAGCGTAAAATTAAACGTTCTTAATATAAATAAACAGGAAACATTGTAAACAATGAAAGCTGATAGAGATTAAAAAAGAAAATAAACATTTACATTTTTAAATATAGGTAGGTATCTGTATCTACCTACTTAAAAATGTAGTTAAAATATTTAAACTGAAAATTTAAAATACAAAAAAGAACAAAAGAACAAAAATTAGTATTTAAAATTTACAGCAGGCAAATGTTTAGGAAACATAACATTTGCAAATTCTGCGGATTCAACCTATTCCTCTTGGGTGTTTGCACAAGCCCTGCAGTGGCGAACAGCCTCTCTGAATTAACTGATGATGGCTTATATGATAAATACCTAAGTGCCCCAGCATTTTCAAACGAGGAAACGTATAACAGTTTTTCCAAAACGAAAAAGGACTTGATGTATGAGGTATATTTGGTGACATTAAATATTCGTTAACTTTTTTTTACAAACACTTTAGGTAAATTTAAATTGTAAATTACGAGGTACTTCCACTTAATCTACTTTAGCACTTGCTTGCAAAAATTGCCAGTGGTTCATCGCCTTCAACATTTTCAATTATTTGCTGGCATATGCTCCAAATTCCACTGCTTGTGGATGGCTGAACGTCAGAAGAAAATGCTTCAGATTCATACACTTTGGTTTCAGGTATTGCTTCAGCACCAGAATAGTGTTCTGAATGTGCGCTTTCTGAAACTCCACCGTCAACTAACAGGCTCGGATCCGTATCGGTGCCGCCGCGCCCGCTGTTGCGAGTTGCACGTTCAGACTTGCAAGAACCGTATAACAACCGTGAAAATAGACGGTTACGGTTAACCATATAATAGCAAAAACCGTGAACTAAACCGTTCCCCAACCGTAACCGTTGCACCACTAGTTTTCTGCGCCGATCCCACTTAGTTTCGGCACGGGCACTTATATAAAAGTTTTTAGTGAACCACAAGCCAAATCTTTTGTACCTAAGGTTCTAGTGGAATGTTCGCTAACTCCCGGTCTAAAAGTGGCAGCAATATCTATTGCTTTTCAAAATCTATTCAGTTTACTTTGTCAATGCAGCAAATGATGGTTATATGTACATACAGGAAATCAGAATATTTGTAAAAGTTCGAGGTGTTAATTTAAACAAAAACAAGCGATTTTCAAATAAAATCAAATATCAAATTTCGTCCAGCTGGTATATTAAACACTTGTCAAAGTATTTAAAGAAGGGGTCAATTTGCCACGAAACAGCTTTGTGGTAGCGCCACTGTATCTGGGATGGTTAGGGTGCTATTGTATTTTTAGATGTAGGCGTATGTATGGTGTGATTCTTTAGCCTACCCAGACGCTAAAAATTATGAATGATTAATATATTATAACGAAGGCTACGCGGACAGGGATTTTATAACATCTTTGGGTAAAATAAACCGCTTGGATTACGTAACTTGTTGACTACTTCATTCTAGGAGGAAACGTTTTTAGACACATTACATATGCAGATATGTTACATTTTTCAACGCCTACTCAGTTTGTGCTCATATTATCAATTGGCATACACATTTTCGATCGGTTTTGTTTTATTCTCACAAGATCGTCACCGCAGTTTTTGTCGCACTTCCGGGTAAAACAGCTGGGCTGATAAGGCCAATTTTTGGCCCATCTCAAACAGAAAAAAAAATGTTTTATAGGTCCGTTTTGACCCTGTTTTTAAATAATTGAGGATATAAATTTTTTTACTATATACATATTTTCGAAATGACGATAAGCACCAAAAACAATATCACTAATATATACTTAGGTCAAAAGCAATTTTTCGCAATCTTTCCCCTTTTTTCTGAGATACATAATTTCATCTAAGTATGAAGTCTTCATTGAAATTGAAATGTCTCTATAGTTTGAGCATCGAGGACGTTGCCTTTCCTGTAGACAGTATAAATCATTAAGTAACTACCGTCCTTTAGGCCTATATTTTCAATCTAGATTTTTGACAAAAGTTTATGTAGGTTCCTCGCTATCACCTTTAAAAAGAAGTTTTACAGAGAAACGTTCACTGCCCGGAAACTTGTGATTAGCCAGCTTCTATGGCCTATCGAACTTCATCCACTGATGATGGTAGCTACTATTTATTATTATCTTCGTCGTCGTTTTCCATTTAAGATTATAAAGCGTTCCATCGGGTCTAGTATCTTGCGTCTTTTACGCCATGCCATGTTTTTGATTTGTAGTTTTTCCTTGCAAAATTCAACTTCTTATAAACAACTGTCTGTATTCATCTCCTTTATTAAGATTTTCTATTTCGTGTAGCTCGCGGTTCAGGTATTCTATTTTTTTTGTAATCAGAAACAGAAATTCATTTACGAATTTTGCTAAATTGGTATATTCAACGGTAGAGTCGGGTCTAGTTTAAAATGACCGATGTATGAATTAATATTGCGCATAGGTTTTCATTATCTCTTTCACACAAACTTAAAGCGATAGCCTAAAGACGAGTGAGAAACCTAGTCACAAGCTCAGCGATTCTCAAACTGTGTGATTGGATGACGAATATTATTTATTTCCGTGAACTAACACCACTCTAAATATGAAAAACGTCTTTATATGAAATATTTAAGTTATTTTTAGTGGTAAATAGTGGATATTCACCCGTCAAACGAACAATGTCAAACCACCAAGTCTTACAATTTTCTATTACATGCATATTACGCGTTTTAGAAGAGAATAAACATATGATCACGTAGCTCAATCGGTAAGATACTCGAGCTGCAATAAACGTATGTGGGGTGGTTCCAAGTTCGATCCTCACTTTTACTTTTTTTTATTTGATTAAGCTCTATTAAAAGTTAATAATTTTCCTTCTAAAATTTTTATTTTATTAAACCGCGTCGCAAGTTTTGTTAAAACTTTATTTTCCCCAAAAATGTGTCTTTTATTACTACTAGCGTGTGTTTATCTCTAATAAAATCGGCTTTCTTACATTTAGTGCGGCCGGATTATTTATTCGATTGTCACACGAATATCTACGGTTTTTATTTATTATACATTACATACAATGCACCTTCAACTTTTCGTATTTATTTCTTGTTAAATAAATAACTAGGTGAACCCATAATTCTGTGGTGATGCGGTATGCCAAAGAAAGCCGGGCTTCTGGAGCATTTTTAACGTCTCGTATCTATCACTTGATTATGGGTGTGGTTTATCTATATTTTAACCAATAAAAAAGACTTTCTGCAGCTTTAAACATAAGTCTGAGTACAATTGGCAGAAATAAGCACAACAAAATTAATAATGTATCCTTGGCAATAAAACGAATTAGAAAGAAACCAAAAGCTTTGGATGCATGTGAAGGTGTTAAAATGCAGATACGGGATGTAATTTATAATTTTTATGAATCGAGAACCCATTTTATACTAGTTACGTTGAAGGAAACGCTGAAAAATAAGGGAATCATAAACGTAAGTAAGTAAGGTATTAAAACTAAAAAGTTTGTGGATTTAGGTATAAAAAATATTGTAACCGTCGCTATTTATGTGAACAAAGACGAATAGTTCAGCAACGGGTTCAATTTTTTTTTAAATATATGGAAAACTATAGCAGTAACCTTCGAAAGATTGTATTTACAGATGAAACAAGGGTATTTGCCAATGGCCAGATTTATCAACAAAAAGCGTTAAACAGAAAAAATCAACTGTAGGAAAACGGTTTATTATTTTGCACGCTGGAACATCAGATGGCTTTATTCTGGGAGCAAGCTTAATTTTTTCTACTACCAATAAAAGTATGGATTATCATGACAACATGGACAATTTTGAGAAATGGATACAACGTCAATTACTACCAAATCTTGAAGAACCAAGTTTAATTGTAATGGATAATGCTTCATATCATACCCGACAATTAAATAAACAACCTACTTACTTGTCAATGGAAAAAGCATGAAATTGCAGAATGGTAAACCGAAAATAATATTCCTTTTCCTTCCACAGCGTTGAATGTGGACTTGTTAAATCTTGCTAGAAATAATAATAAGGTACCAATGTACTTTGTTGACGAACTTCTGCGCGAGAATGCACATGAAGTTATTCGTTTGTCACCTTACCACTGTCAATTTAACGCTATAGAGTTCATTTAGGCTAATACAAAACGATATTATGATAAACATTTAATAATGGATGGAACTTTTTATAATTATTTAGCGACATCATTGCTGTTACAGGAGAGAACTGTTTGAGAACTACTGGCATTTCTTATGCATCAAATACAATCTTAGTTCAGGCGTTTTAGCGGCCATGACACAAGTCAGCTTAAACTGTACCCGACTCTAGAGAATTTTCTGTGTAGTATTTATATTATAACGAATATTCTGAATTACATAACACTACTTCACTGCTTTTGGTATAGCATCCTTTCTACGATGAACAGAAGATAATAAAGGACGTCAAACCAGGGAACAGAGTGGGCAGCATCCTCAACAAGACGAGAGTCGTGCTTTACGTGGCCATGAGAAGACAGCACGCACATCTTACCTGCGGAGGGCCCTCCAACAACTTTTTTAACGTCGGTCATTCGTTGTGAATGGATATAATGCTTTTTTGTGGAGCCAAATTAATTATTAGTCTTTGACCTGGTGTTATTAGTTCCTAAAAAAGCGTAATTTTTTTCACGGTCCATGTTTATTGCGTTCTTTCCTATTGTTATTAAGGTTTTGGCTAAGTCATTATTACCAATTGAAATCTTGAAACGTAAGTGTGTAGAGTCTACTTAGTCGATAGTACGTTAAGTCATGCAATCACTGAAATTTAATAACAATAAAAAATCTGGTCTACAATCATTATTAATAATTCTGGTACCTCGAACCGAAAAAATCAAGCAATACGTTATTTAATAAAATAATTATATATAGATATGTAACGTACACAGAATATCCCAGGCTCAAAGTAGGGTGCTCTGTTTAGCACTGGTATAAGAATTTCCCAGGAACTCGTAGGAGCGATCCAATGGGCTGAAGATTGATATCAATACATGGTACACGGCTGCTCTCGGATTATATAGGGTGTTTCATGAGGAACTGCCCCAACCAGCAAATTTGGTTTATAATTTAAATGTTCTACGATTATTTTGTTTTATTAATACTTCTAAATGCAGATTGATTATATTAGAGTTCCAGAAAATACCATTTTGTTGTCTGCAACTGAACTATTTTATAAATTTATCATTAAAACGTTTCTACAGCAAAACAATAAAATATCTTATAATGGAGTTAAAAAATTATTTTAGGAATGTTTTCGTGACCAAGTTATAAAATATTTCAGCTTATAAAACTAAATCATTTTATAACGATTTTTAGTAACGTTTAGCAGCATCTTAAGCACCGTTATAAATATACATTCGAATTATTTTATACTTATTTCTTATCATCTTACAAAACAGTTATATTAAAGATCTATTTGTGACAATTTTACTCTTAAGAATAAACGTTGTTCTAGAGCATGTTATATAATTATTACATAGCATTGTATTTGCTGTAATATGGAAACAGCAACAAAGTCATTACAAAACAAAATTGTTTACGTGAGCATAAAAATGTGGTGCTGACAATACAATAAAACATATTTGAGAAAATTGATTTCCTGCATTAGCTGTGTATTTATATTTAGTCATAATTAAAGTATGTCTTTTGTTGAAAATTTTAAAAAAAGTTTATGAAAAAATTATTCTCCCAAAATTTTGGTTAACAACATTGACAAGAGCGGTGCAGATCTTGACAGATCAATAACGGCGAAACTAAAAACATCAGATTTAGTACAATGGAGAAACTTAATAAGTGGTTGTAAAATTAGGTACATGTATTAACAGTGTAGTGATTTTGGCAATAAGACATGGTTTACACTGCTGTAAAACGAAACGACGCATTTCACTCACTGCACTGTTAATGTATCAGGTCATATGCCAAAGCACTGTTCCTTCCACTAGTAAAAGTAAGTTTTTGGTAGTAAATAAACCATATAAATAAACAGCTCTGTAAATAAGGTGATTTACTGCTATTAATTTCTAGGTTATATTTATGCAAATTGAACCAGTTCCGTTTCCATGGTTGCATTTAGAACTCAGTCCTAACAGATTTATCATAAGAGCTACAAAATTATCGTGAAAGTGAGTGATCTATTTTATAAGAATCGCGAGAATGTTACACTAAGGCGCATTATTTTATAGATGTTTTATAGGAATCGTCTAATAATTTAAATATTGTGAAATACTTGCTACTAACAGAAAAGTATTTTATAGAGGGAGGCCCTTTTGAAAAGCCAGCATTCGTGATGGTAAATATGACAAGATATGAAAATTTAAAATATCAAATGTTTATTAGAATTTTTGGAGTCTGAAACGTGCTAACTATACAGTTATGACTACTAAAACAAATTAGTGTAAGTCACATTGCAAAAAAACTCAAATTCATAAAATTGATATTTACAAAATTTCAAAAATTATTAGAAATCATCAATAAATGTGAGGCCCGTTAAAAATATATTAAAAGTATGGCCATAGTTCACAGTAAAATTTTCTCCGCATCAAAAATTGCAGTCGTTGTAAGCCAGAACAAGTCTCTTAAATAATTATTAGAGGTTATTAGGTACCTAGTATTAAATCACAATGCCATATGCTTTTAGTAGAGAGATATTGCAACTTCGGTTTACAGATCCTTTAATAAAAGTTTCCTTTAATTTGACATGTACGCATGCGCATTGAAAATATCGTTAAGCATTTTCTTTTAATAAAATACAGGCATCCCGTATTTAACTTAAATACGGGCAAGGCTTTCCTTTATTAAAAGCACCTTAATTTTGACACATTTAGGAACTTTTTCGAAACTTGCATCAGACGAAAATTCTCTAAGGAAATTGTTACTTTTGTTGGCGATAATGGCACAAGAAAAAGATAAAAAACATGTGAGATTCAAATATGAGGAAGACATAATTTCGCGAACGTATTATATCCCATCTTTGAACACGAAAATTAACTTCTATTTCATCGTCAGTCATATTATTTAAATCGAAGTTCACGGGGTCTACAGCGTTAATTTGTTCATTACCGATGTAAATATCAATTATGTTATGTAGAAGTAACATTTCAATTTCTTCATCATTAACACCAGCTAGGATAGCTACTTCTAATTGTCCTTCCATATTCAATATTCATTTTAAACTCGAACAAATGATAATAATACCGGCAATGCCCAATTTGGATTTTTTAGGTTAGGGAAAATTGTCAAAATAAAGTATCAACGTAAGGCATGAGGAGGACACCGTTGCAATAACTCACTTTAAAAATGGATGATAAATTGGAATACAGGATACTTTATTTAAAGTTTCTTTTAATAAAGTTTTTCTTTTCGTTTTGCAATAACTCTCTAGTGTCAAAAATACGTCTTCAACTTTCAGGATACATTTTAGAAATTATTTTATTTTATTAGTGTGTATAAAGCAGCATTTTTTTTAAATGACTATTTAAAAGCTCTTATAAAACAGTTGTTTAGTTATTTTATGACAGTAATTAACAAACAGTGAAGTGTGTTTTATAGTACACTTAAATGAAACTTTAATAAAAGTGCTATATAGTGATGGTACTAAATTTTCATAAGGCATCTGGAAATGTTTATACAATTATTTTGTAATGGTTCCAATAGGCATTACAAAATATCAACAGCGATTGAAACATTTTACAGAATGGTGCCAATTTTGCATTTATAGCTGCTGTGAAAACGTAATGAAAGTGTTTCTGAGAGTAATGTTGTTTTATAAAATTTGTGTCAGAAATATTCCTACAACTTTTATAAAATATTGCTAGTTGGGATGTACATTGTACATACTTCCAGGGGCGCTAGAGGGCCACTTGGGTATTCAGGAAGGGCCATTGAAATTTTCCTGTCGCTCTTAATTTCCGAGATACAGGGTGATAAACTGATTTTGGTCTTAATTTATTTTGGCTAGAACGTCCTTACTATTGATCGGATTTTGTTTAAATTTTAGACACTTTATACACTTATCACAGTTGATAGATTGCTATTATATTTTTTTTTATTCCAGTGCCGGACTTTTTTTATTTGATTTTTCCGATTCCCGTAAAAATGAGCACCCTGTAATATTTTTTTAACATAAACATATAATTAGATTTTTTGTTGCATCTTTGTTGACTTGTTTACAAGCAATTGAATATCGCAAAAGGGGGAATTTTAAGAAAAATAGCTTTATTTGCTTACATTAATTGTCCAAATAATTAAAAATTGTCAATTTAAACTCGGTAAATAACGTCTCCAATATTGAAAAAACATTTAAAACCCAAGTTTATATATTATTCTTGTTTATGGATTTTGTGAAGCCATATGGGTGGGAATATAGGATGGGAAGTGTAGGTGTTTGAGATATGCTTCTTTTAAGTTTCCATGCTTCATTTAAGTTTCCATCTATCGTCATATCCTTATTTTTCTTCTTCTAAGTTTTCTACTTCTCGTGTCTCTGAATCTGGCAGCATTTATTTTTTATTTCATTTTTGTATTTTTTCCCTTTCTTTTTTTTTATTAGCTGCTCCACAAGTAAATATCCATCTACGGTGGAGTTGATGGGAGGGGCCCTATCTCGCGGTAACAATATTTTTTTGCGCGTTATGAGAAATGAGTTCCGAAGGGATAGTTTGCTCACCCTGTATGTCATTTCCTTGAAACAATCGGTTTCAATTTTGGGCAGTTTTTCCATTTCATCACCTATATATTATGTTTAATATCTTTTCAATTTTGATCTCCAATTCTCGTTTAAAATTTAATAAAGAAGACATAAATAAACCAATGCTAATGCTACATAAACAATAACTTATCTGTTTCGTTCACACATTTGGCTGACTGTTGCCTATTTTATATCACCCACTTCAAGAAGGGACGAATCCAAGTATATATTTTACAGTCAAGCACTCGAGCAGTACACTTTTCTCGCGTTGTTTATATACACTATTTTGTGCAGCTTTATTCAACCAACATAATATAATCAAATATCAACTATATGAAATAGCCATACTCGCGCTAATTTATATCAATCAATACAGAATTGTTCACGCTTCAATTCAGTACAATTTCGGCGTTTTGTTGCCGTTTTATCCGGATCTATCTCGATATCTCGTAGGAGGCCACCGAACTCGACACATTTTGAACCTGGTATGATTAATACTAACTGTTAATACTAATTTATTCGCAATTTTCCAGTAATTATAAACCAAAAAATGCTGTAAAATACGCAAAAGTAAAGTTAATGTAAGAAAGAAATATAAAAAAGCATACATTTTCCGATGGCATTATATTATTGTCTTTTATCAGAAAATATTTCAAAAGCTTGATATATTGTCAAACTTTTAATAATATAATAAGCTTCGTCGTAAGTTCTTTCGGCATAAAAAACTGATTTTGCGTTCCTCGTTTACCTGCTACAATCCTAATGTTTGTGGCACTGTACGCGTCTCATGTGCATCTCATCGTTTTATTAGTGTGCGCGTAACAAAGCGTCAACTGTTTTTCGTGTCAGACTAGTTCAATTTCGAGTTTCTCTAATTTTATTTAATCGATTAAATAATTGCGTTTAAAAATTAGGCATAGGGTATTTTGTACATAATTAAGTTTGTGCAAGAGGCTTGTGTTAACTGAATATGTGCATATCTAATGCATATGTATGTTGAAGGTTACATTATTATAATAAGGATTTTATTTGGTTTTCAATCTTTATAAAAGTAAGTACAATATATCTATAAATAAAACACTTTTACCTTAAATTAAAGAAAAAAAAAAACATAGAGAACTACCTTTCTGAAGTATTTTCATTAAAACGAAATTCAAGAGCAAATAGAAATCGTTGAAGATGCAACTTTATAACACCTTTCATCCAAACTGAATTTTCGAGTTCCAAACCTTAATTAGAAAAAAAGCGTCAAAATAAGCCGTACGCTGGATCACACGTAAATTCTCTATTAATAAAAAAAATTGTCCAAACGAAGGTGATAAGACCGTTGGTTTGGTCCATTCGCCACCACTGAGTGTTAGATCATTATTAACCTGTCGTCGTTTTTATAGTCGTGAGTGGATAAAAAAACGTCCGATCTTCGCATACTTCTCAAGGCTACCACGTCGAAATTCCGGCCAGTAAAACATTATAATGCTAATCGTGTCAGGCAAAAAGTTTGAATTTTGAAGTAACCGTCGCCAATAACCTTAGCAAACTGTGCCAAACCAGTTTTTTCCTTTTTTGCGTCTCTAAATGTGCTCCATCGGGCCTCTTTGTGGAAGTGATGGGGCCCTCGTTTTTTTAATGCGTATACAAATATATACACCTATTTAAAACAGAATCAACTTTTTTAGATGATTCTATTGTGTGGTTTACTTACCATTTAACACTTCTGTAATATAATTTGTACAATTACTCATGGTCGTTTGACTTGGTTTGAAACCTGAGTATACTAAAAAATTGTTTTTTTATGATGCAAAATTTTTAGGGCGAATGCGAGTAGGTGCACGAAAGCCGGGATAGTAAAGGGCTCAAAGGTATATAATCTCAAAATATTTTGAAACATACACGGTGATCCATTTATGGGTGACGTCACAAAGGAAAACGCACGCTTTAAATGGAAATGGGTTTCGGTGAAAATACTTGAAACTTTGCCAAGTGATAAATCTTAGGCTCCTGATCAAGTCCAATGGGCATAACTCGCGGAAATGTATCCTTCTACCCCTAATAGCCACTTAGTCAATATTTGTGAACAGATCATAAACTGGCCAGAAAGATGATTTGTTATACCCTTCGCAACTACGAAACCGAAGAGTATATTGCATTCAATCAGCTCATTTCTAAAACAGGTAATATCGCTCATTGTTTACAAAATCTCTTTAACTGTAGACTTTTATATGTATCGTCAACCATCCAGAATACTTTTCAAGTATAAGAGTGAATATAATTGTTCCTCTTCATTATTGTTAAGAACCCGAATGCATTTTTGTCTGTTCTCCCATTGTGCATTCGCAACGTGTGGGACCTTCGGCTGTAAAAATTGCCTTTGGAGATACCTATACCTTGACGCACCTAGCAGTGCGCAATTGCATAGAATATGAATTGATGCTTTCACCCTCCACTCCATAGATCCGACACATAGGAGCGTTCCTCAACACCATTGTATGAAGATGCTTATATAAAGGACAGTGTCATGTTATCAGTTCTACCAACCGTCTCATCCTTTCTCTATCGAGCCCAAGCAACCAGTCGACGGCCTCTTTATATGAAGTTTCGAGGGGCTTGAGCTTGAGCCCAATAGATGTTAAACGATGCTATGACCCAGTCGCGTAGTTCTGATTGAATCAGACCTCTTGGCAGACCAACGGCTGGCTCAGGGCAAGGAAAAGGAATTTTGGCTCCTCCTGCCAGATGATCTGCTTCCTTGTTGCCCTCCACACCACTGTGTCCGAGCACCCATATAAGTTTGACCGAGTTGTGTTCACACAACCCAGTCAAAATATTTCGACAGTGCAGAAACCAGCTTAAAGGTCACTTTGTTCGATGCATGAGCCCTCAAAGCCGCCTGGCTGTCGCTGCATATTATGTCTGAGATTCACGCTTACACACAGTAAGATGGCGTAAGTATTTGCTTGTAACATGGAATTCACTTGTCAAGAGGCGCCAAGCCAATATTTGATCCTTTGGCTTGCATCAGTGGACACCATCATCGGTTGTCTCCTGAGTCTTCGATCCGTCTGCGTATATACCATTCCCACTATCAGGAATCAGAAGATGCGTTTTATCGTGTTCCCAATCCCCTCGGCCAGGGAACACGACTAGTGAAATTATAGACGGTGAGACACCGGTCATCCTCTGACTGAGTGATTATCCGGTCCCTAATAGGTAGATTTCAGTGAATCCAGATTCCATTTTCGAATAGTTTACCGATTTCCTAGCTTCCAGTTCCACTTTCACTTTGTCATCAAATATCTTGACACCCATAACATCATCAGTGGAAAGCTTTTCAACAATACTCAACACGCATTTCGCGTGCCACATCAGCATCATTGGGAAATGGTTGCCACTCAGTTTTAATCACCTCCCGATTATGCTAATATAGCTTGCGAAATTCGCGTCGAGTGCTGTGTTAGAGTTTTGGTGTTCGTGGAAGCCAACCCAGCAAATTGGCTTTATAATTCAAAAGTTCTACAATTATTTTGTTTTATTGTTATTTTATTAATGCTTCTAACTACTAATTGATTATATTAGAACTTCAGAAAATACTATTTGTCTGCAACTGAACTATTTTATAAATTTATCTTAAGACGTTTCTACAGCAAAATTGTAAAATATCTTATAATGCAGTTAAGACATTATTTTGTAAATGTTTACGTGACGGAGTTATAAAACATTTCAGCTTATAAAACTAAATTGTTTTATAACCATTTTTTAGTAACGTTCAGCAGTATATTAACACCGTTATAAATACACATCGGAATTATTATAGTTATCTTTTATCATCTTACAAAACAGTTATATTAAATGTCTATTTGTAACCATTTTGCTTTTAAGAACAAATTGTTGTTCCAGAGTATGTTATATAATGGGCTTGTTCGGCATTTTTTTTTATTTCACAAATCGAAAGTTCAAGTATAAATTAATGGATCTGCAAAAAATCAGAATCTTATTCGCACGTTTAGTATCTTAAAAACTATTACAAATTTCCATCTCGCGAAAATGGGGCGTGGCCAGGCGCTACGTCACTATACGCATAGACTCGGCGATCTCAATAGACTTGATGCTCCTTATTGGTTATAATTATAAGTGTTTTCGAAGTAGTGTTTGTTTTGCTTACTACTTGACAGTAGGGGAGTACAATTTGGTGAAATGTCAAAAAATTACAATTTTCTCTCGCTCCTGCCAGAACGAATTTTCGATTTCGACCCTGCAATTTACGATTATAATTCATCGCCGATCTTCTCCTTTCCGTAGACACATAGAACGAACTTCCACTCGACGTATTTATTTAGTTACCGGCGTTTAAAAATTCCACGTTTTTCGACTTTTCAGGTTAAATTTGAAAGGTCCCAGAAAGCCATTTTTCTTACGTCACTTGCGTATAGTGACGTCACAAATGAGCGCTCGGTTTTTGCAACTATTACTAAATTCAACTCCTTATATCTCGAGAACGGAAAAAGTTAATAATACGAAATTTTAAGTGTATAATGAGAATATCGAGTACTATATGAAAAAGTATAAAAACCATATAAAAAGAATATCATGGAACAAGCCCATTATTATATAGCATTGTACTTGCTGTGATATGGAAACAGTAACAAAGTCATTACAAAACAAAATTGTTTACCTGCCCATAAAAATGTGGTGGCGAACAATACAATAAAGCATATTTGAGAATATTGATTTCCAGCGTTAGCTATGTATTTATATTTAGTCATAATTAAAGTGTGTCTACGTGTTTTTGGCAATAAATAAGCCATCACTAAACAGTTCTGTAAATAAGGTGATTTACTGCCACTAATTTCTAGGTTATATTTATGCAAATTAAACCAATTCTGTTTCCATAATTGCATTTACAACTCAGCCCTAACAGATTTTTCATAAGAGCTGCAAAAGTATCGCGAAAGTGAGTGATTTATTTTGCAAGACTCACTTAAAACACAAAAGTATTTTATAGGGTCGAGCCATTAAAAGGTCAGCGTTCGTCATAGTAAATACGGCAAGATACGAAAATTTAAAATATCAAATGTTTCAGAATTCATGGAGTCACAAACGTGCTAACTATACAGTTGTGACCACTATAACAAATTAGTGTAAGTGATATTGCAGCAAAAAAACTCAAGTTCATAAAATCGATATTTATAACGTGACAAAAATTATTAGAAATCATCAATAAATGTAGGGCGGGTTAAAAATGTATTAAAAACATAGTCATAGTTCACAGTAAAATTTCCTGCGCATCAAAAATTGCAGACGTTTTAAGCCTCTATTAAATAAATATAAATAATTATTATAGGTATCTAGTATTAAAACACAATGTCATACTGTTTTAGTATCAAAAATACTTATTGAAACTTTTAGGACACATTTAGGAAATCATTTTATTTTATTAGTGTGTATAAAGCAGCATTTCTATTGATAGTGACTATTTAAAAGCTCTTATAAAGGAGTTGCTTAGTTGTTTTATAGCAGCAATTTGACAAACAGTGAAGTGTGTTTTATAGTACAATTAAATGAAGCTTTAATAAAACTGCTATATAGTGATGATACTAAATTTTCATAAGGATTGCGGAAATGTTTATTATATTGTAATGGTTCCAATAGGCGTTATAAAATATCAACAGCGACTGAAATATTTTATAACATGGTGTCAATTTTGCATTTATAGCTGCTGTGAACGTGTTTCTGAGAGTGATGTTGTTTTATAAAATTTGTGTCAGACACATTTCCACAACTTCTATAAAATATCAAACTGCTGGTTGGGTAGTATGTCTCCAGAAGCAGTGTGACGTTGAGGTTCCAGCCACCACAAAAAGAAATTATAAATAATAAAATACCATCTGACTATTGTGAGTGGTGCGAGCTGAATTTAAAAACGTCCATCGTGTGATGTCACGCGAATACTCATTCAGAGCTGAAACTCGTATCGAGCATGTCTGCTCTTAAGTCATGTTACTTACCACGTATAGAACGTACTCAATTACGGAATGTATAAATGCGCATCGAATTCCTATAATTTGAAATTAAAAAAAGTTTGTAAAACTAAAATGACTTTTTACGTAGATCAAATCAATAATGGATTGAAATTATTGAATAACATTGCCATATTTAACCTTGGGCATAATAATAGATGTGTTCATTACCATGTACCCTGTGTAACTCGAATTGAAATCAGTATAGTTACGTAAATACAGATGAGGTTGAGAGGTTCCTCAACATACTTAACGCGGTGGAGATAGAGATGATATTGTAAGTACATTTTTATGCAAATTTATCGATTATCATCCACCTGGTTTCCGGTGCGTAAAAAACTCCCAATAAGAATCTTAACTAGATATAGACTTTAAGAATAGAAATTGTGTAATATTTCAAGCGGTATGGCAATTAAAACTATTCAATTATTTTTTTAGCACCATCTGTTAACATTTTTAATAAGCCATTTGCACGTGAGTCCACGTATAACCTTCAAACATTTCCCATGTGAAGAACAAGACACGTGTTTTTTAATTTTCCAGATTGGATATCAGCGAGAGCTACATAACGCATGGTGTAGGAAAATAGGGTGGGAAGTGTAGGTGTTTGCGAGATGCTTCTAAGTTTCCATCTATCACCCTCTCCTTGTTTATCTTTTTCTGAGTCTTTTGCATCTTCCTTTTCTAGATCTAGCAGTGTGTATTATAATCTTGATATTTCTTCATTGTATGCTTTCTTGTAAGTTCTTTGTTCTGTAGTAGGGAAATGTTTCCGGTGTCATTATTTGCTGTTGAGTTGTAGCGAACTTTCATTTTCGTTTGATCATGTGTGGGCTAAGGTTTTTCCCATCATGATGTTTTTATCCCCATGTACTTGGTTGTTGTTTTTCTGGGATCTTCATATTCTTAGTTGTTTGTATTTATTGTCTTTTAAACTCATCGTTGACCAGATAAGTTTTCCTGTTAATTGTTTTCCATTTTCTCCTGGAATGTCTTTTTTATATTCTTCTCCCTATAATAGGTAACTGTTCCAAATGTTATTTGGTGTTATGTTGTATTCTTTACGTACTTCCAGTTTCTTTGTCTCTAGTCTTCCTTATAGTGTTTCATGGACCGTGTTGGTTTTTGCCTTATTTTTCCATCCACCAGGATATGATCTATTTAGGAATTGGTGTTTGCGTTGCTCCATGTATTCAGCCATGTTTGGCTCTTCGTGCGTTTCTTATTGCCCCATCGAAGAGCAGTGTGCCAAGTTTTTACTGGGCTTCTATTTACGCTTGCATGTGTGAAGTAGAGTTGTCCAATAATGTTCCTCTCTGTATGTGCTTTATCTTTCCTGTGTGAGTGTTGAAGTCTCCTAACATTATGATCAAACATATATCTGTTAGCTTGTGCGATCTCTACAAGGTTTTCGAATGTGTCTCGCATGGAATTCTATTGGAGAAGTTGAGCTTTTATGGTATTTGATGTCTGCCTTTAAATCTTTTCTATTCCAATCTTAATAACAAACAACAATGTGTCTGTAAATAATATAAACTCAGAACTTCTACCGGTCAAGCATGGGGTGCCTCAAGGCTCTGTCTTGGGCCCCTTGCTTTTTATACTATATGTTAATGATTTTTTTCACTTTATGTCACCCAAGAAATGCGTCGCTTATGCCGACGATACATCCATTATTGATTTTAATTTAAACATTGACATCTTAAATGAGGATAGCACTAGTTCCATAAAACAAGTTGGCGCTTGGCTCTCTTCAAATAATCTTAAATTAAATGACGGAAAAACACAAAAAAATTGCTTTTTCAATAAATCATACACCAATTAAAGGCAACAGCGTCAAAATTCTTGGCCGTGTTCTGGACAATTGTCTTAGCTGAGCCAATCATGGGGAACAACTGTCACACAAATTATCAAGTTCTATTTTTATGCTAAGCAGGCAGAAATATCAACTCTGTTCTAAAACTTGAATAATATGTTATTTTTCATTATTTCATGCTAACATTATCCTATGGAGAGGTTCATCTCACGCAATAAAAATTGTTCGTCTTCAGAAGGAAGCAGTCAGAATAATTGTTATTGCTGGCTGGAGAGATCACTGTTTTCCAATATTTAAAAGTCTTGGTATAATGCCGGTTCCATCCCTCCATATTTATACTACTTTAGTAGGAATTCACAAGAATACAAATTCATTTTCTACAAACTAAGATTTTCATTCTTACGGTACCAGGTCTACCAATCAACTCAGCCTTAGATTAAGTAAATCACAGAAAAGTTCTCTAAACCTTCAGTTATACAATCATATTCCTAATGACATAAAATCGCTTAACCCTAACAGTTTCAAATCCACAATAGAAAAACACATTTCAAACTATTGCTTCTATTCAAGTGAGGAATTCTTGAATACACAAATTTGTGTATTCAATAAGTATTTTATTCTTTTTTCACTTTGCTTGACATGCTCTGGTCATTCTATTTCATTTTGGAATTTACCCCGTCTTTTCTATAGTATTTTTTAAATTATTACACTCTCCGCAAATACAAAACGAAGAGTATATTGCATTCGATCGATACATTTCTAAAACTGGTAATATTGTCCGTAGAGGAAGAATTTTCATATCACTATGTTGGTGATCGAATTCTGAACAACTTTCAAAATGTCTGTCCGTCCGTTCGTCACGTTTTTTGTAAGCGCGCTAACTTAAGGTGGCCATTTCCTAGAAAGAGACATCCGACAGGGACTATTTTTGCTCGTAACTTTTATTTCTCAATACGTATATTTAAAAAAACTATAAGAGTAACTAGGTAGAACCATAGCAAGACTATTACTATGAATTTTCACTCAACAATTTCAGTGATTTGCAAAATAGTTAAATTTAAAACTGCGAAATAGGAAGATTAACATAATTTTTAAATTTTAATCTAGCTATTTTGCAAACCACTGAAATTATTGAGTGGAAATTCATAGTAATAGTCTTGTACTTAGGTACTCTTATAGTTTTTTTTAAATATACGTACTAAGAAAAGAAAGTTATGGCCAAAAATAATAAATATTTCCCTATAGGGTGTCTCTTTCTAGGGAATGGCAACCTTAAGGAACAGTTCGATTGTATTGAAATTAGGACAGTAAGTTACTGTTAGCTAGAGGAAGAACCCTAAAAAAAATGTCATGTTTTATAATTAAACTAAAAATGTCTAAAACTTATATTAGTTACAAAAAAAACTGCGAAGAGTATCTTATAGAATGTGCAACAATTATATAAAAAGTGCAGTAAATCGGCGAAGAGTATAATGGTTAGCTTGTTTCGATTCCAATCATAACAATTTTTCTTAATATTTTTCCTGTAATCACGAGATTATTAGACCATTTACAAGATGCCAAACAACACATACATTATACAAAAATTACTTAAAACTAGCGTACATTTCAGTAAAGATATACAACAAAAGAATATATAAATATTAGAGAGAATAAAGAGTTGAATTTATTTACAACAAAAAGAGAGAACAAAAAATACATATATGATTCAGACAGAATCTCCTATTTATTAAAGATGTCGATATCACGCTGGCTGTGGTTATAGCTAGAGCACATGCTGTAGATTGGTGAAAACTTTAAAGTATTAGTCCGGGCTATAGCAAGGTAGAAAGTTTGGTTTTGTCTTGAATTTATTCGCGGAATATGGAAATTAAGTCTCTGGAGTATCTCACTATAGTCAATATCATAATGAATCACCTTTTTTAAGAAATTTATGTCAAAGTCGTTGTGTCTTCCAGATAGGCTACGCATTGAAAACATTTGAAATAAATCGCTTTGTGGAAAACCAATTGGCGGATATATACCATGAGATTTTAGATGTAGAAATTTAAGAAAGTGGCGTTGCACGTTTTTTAATTTAAGACTATGAGTGTTATAGCAGGGCTGCCAAACAAGAGACACATACTCTAGTTTAGATCGCAAAAAAGAAAAATATAGTTTTAACGTTGAGATATTTGAGAAATCACGCCCATTGCGTAAAATAAAACCAAGTGTTCTATTTACGTCGCAAATTAACGTGTCTATATGATTGACAAAGCTGAGTTTTTTGTCAAAAATTACTCTTTAAACGAGGACGGTCGAGTTAATGACTCGTTTTCTAGAGAGTAGCTAAATGTAAAATTAACATCCTTCGTGGAAAATGTCATTACGTTACATTTTTGCACATTTAATGTGAGACTGTTCTTGACACACCAAGCGCTGAGTTTAGATATATTATTTTGTAATTTACTGCAGTTATTTATGTTAGAGATTCTATGTAGTAGCTTGAGGTCATCTGCGTGCATTAAAAAATGAACATCTAGTTCATATGCTATATCATTGATGAATATACTAAACAAGAGTGGCCCAAGGACAGATCCCTGAGGTACACCAGAACAAGATAAGTAATCAGTAGACCTGAATCCATTAAACGCGACGTACTGTTTTCAATCTGACAAGTGTGATTTTAAAAAGTGTGTAAGATTCGGTGACATTCCAATGTTGGACAGTTTTTTAATAAGAATGTTATGATTAAGCCTGTCGAAAATCAGTGAAATCAAAATAAATTACATCTGTTTCAACTTGCATCTCAATGGACTCGGATATATATTGAGTAGCAGATATTAAATTGGTGGTTGTAGATCGATCTTTCATAAATCCATGCCGCTAAGAGGATATACTGTTTTTGATATGCGGATATAAGCAATTATGCAGCTTTGCATAAGTTACAAATGATAGTGATTTTTCGGAAATTTGTTATATCATTTCTGTTGCCGTTTTTATAAACTGGACATACTTTAGAATACTTCCAGATATCAGGAAAAGAACAGCACTTTATAGCCAAATTAAATAAAATTTTTAGTGGATGGGCGAATATATTAGCACAATCTTTCAGTAAAAATGCAGGAATATCATCCGACCCCATGGTGAGCTTCGGTTTCATTTTTTTTAATGCTTTGAGGACGTCTTCTTCAGAAAAGGAAACTAAATTAATGCTATTGTTATTTAAGCTATTATCATCTGAATATATGTGAACCTGTGCACTTGGTAAAAACGATTTTTCAAAAAATTTAGGGTAAGCGTTAACAATATCCTCTGGGTTGTCGAGATGTTCGTCATTGTAATACATATATTTAGAGATATTTGTCATTCCTTTCTTATTGTTGATGTATGACCAGAATTTATTAGGATCCTGATTAATATTGTTTTCAGCTCGCTCAGGGCCGGATATAGGGGGGTGTCACACCCCCCCAAGTTTGAAGCCAATTCGGCAAATCGTTTACCATTCGGCACTTTCAGCGTTCGGCAATTATGTACATAAAATCATAGAAAAACTCAAAACAATAGAAACTCAATGTCATAAATAATTCTGGAACAAATACCTTTCAATATTTTAGTTGCACGATGGGCCACTTTAAAAAAAAGAAGAGTTAAAGTTGCTTAAAAAAATTAAGTTGTATAATAATATACTTATCCGTTTTATTTATAATTAATTTGTGGCAATATTCATTTATTATGTTTGTTGGGTATGTCGCCACTGTAAAAATATGTAAAAATTTTGATGAAAAAAACCTCTTCGCCAAAAGGATCAGACAGAGAGAGAGAGAGGCTGGTTTTTAATCATTCCAGCACAAAATGTCACACAAGTGAAAGTTTTGATAGCGGAAAAAGAAATAGTTTCCGAAGCGTTAACAGCCTTCGATTTAATTTACTTCATTATCATTTAGCAATTTTCTTTCAGTTTATATATTTTTAGGTGTGATTGGTGTGAGACATTTTGTACCAAAAATATTAAGAACCATCCACTACCTGTCTGATCTTTTTGGCGCAGAGGTTTTTTTCAACAATATTTTTACATATTTTCACAGTGGTAAAATACCCAACAAACATAAGGAATAACCGTGTTGTATCTTTTATATTTTGCATTTTACTTTAAAATAAAGTTTGTTTTCTTCAATCAGATTTACATTTTTTTGTATCCCAAAAATTAAATGACCTTCATATATAAATAAAACAGAGGACCAGATGAGAAGAAGTCATTCGGCATTATAACAATTTCACACCCCCCCATAAAAATTGCTTAAAACCGGCCCTGAGCTCGCTCTGTATAGTTTTTATAGGTAGTTTTGATATTCAATTTAATTTTTGATCGTTTATAGATATTAGATTAGATAGATTATTTGGGATTAGTTTCATAGATTTTAGGAATCCGGCCGAAAATTGCTTATTCTCACCCCACTGTGAATAGATTCAATTTTTAACACGACTTCTCAAGGATGGCAAATGTTAGCTTTAGATGAGTTACAAGCCACAAACGTAAAAGTGGCATTTAGCACCTCATTTTCCGAATTATTACAGAGCTTCGTTAATAAAATCAATCAATATTTGTAATTACCATGCATGCTCAATAGACCTGTATGGTGCATACCTCGACGACTTGCACTTCGCATACGTACAAATCTTCCTAGGCAAGCCGAGAAGGGGCCAACGCCCTGTGTCGTTGAGAAATGAAATGAACGACATGGTGAGAAACTAGTACGTTGGGCAACATGCAGAAGGGTTTCTTGGGCTTTTGTCTTTTTGTCGATCTCCACGCTCCGACGGGTTTGGATATAAGGGGAGAAGGCATTAAGGGAAAGTTGCCATCGCGAACATTAGTAAAATGACCTCAGCAGTTGGGGTTTATCTTGCGCGACCATTGGAACATGTAGAGGGTCGCAGAGCAAACTGCTTAAATTGTAGGCGTACTATCGAGAGAAAAATAAATTACGCAAAGCAAGTAAAACGTATAGCATCCGCTCACACAGAGAGAAATCGCGTTGGAACATTTTGCACAATGTTGTGGAACAACGTCTTGTTGCATTTTTTTTAAACAATTGTAAAATTTTAAGGCACAACGTTATATAGTTTTATACATTTTAATTGTACATAATTCTTGTGCGTTTTATTTATCCAATATAAAGATTTAGTTACGATGAATTTATTGGAAACTTCGACCAACAAATTGGCGAAATTTAGAGTTAAATTTATTTTTTTTTTCTCAACAAATCATGGCAAATTTAACTTAATTAATTGTTAATAGTATCCTCAGACTATATATTTTGTTGCCATTCTATTTATAATTAGTTTTAAGTAATTGTTTAAAGAATTTGCATAACTTGTGTAACATAAAAGTCTGATTTTATTTTATAAACGGTTTGTTGACAAACTTCTGAAAGTAGGAGTCCCAATATATTTATTTCCGCTGAACAATAATAGTAATCTATGCCGCCCGCACAAACTGCACAATTTAATGGCATACCATTCACAATCAGTTTGGTGATATTGTTTTAAAATTTTGTATGATTGTTTCATTTGTTTATTGGTTAAAAATTGTACTGACTGCGCCGGCCATGCTACGCATATACGCGCAGGCAATTACACATCAGATCCAGGTGATATTTCGTTAAGTGAAGACGTACACTTCCGAATTATACAAGTACATTTGTGATGGAATTTGTTGAAAACTTATTAACCGAGTGGGGTTTCCTAGATCTAATTCCGCAGCATTCACAGAGGTAAGTACTTCACACAGAGTTACAGATTTGCATATATGTTCTCTTAAATTAACTTCGTTAACATATAAATATAAAAATGGCGTCTTGTTTATATGCGAAGAACGCATGATACCTATCTTCTAATACTTAATTTCGTTTACAGATTGAGAGTAATTTCGTTTTCTTATGCAAAGCGACAGAAAGCTGTTCCTAAACAACTAAACCCAAAAGGCAAACTTGTAAAAGAACTGTTTCAAAACGAAGATAACACTTCTGGTAAGCAATATACATTTGATTTTGGTGATGTTATTTTTTTTAAGAATATGACGTGACTACGACATAAGCTTTATTACTACAAACTGCGTTAATAGAAGCTAAAAAGAAGAAGCACTGGAAGCCTTCCAAATTAGAATTATTAAATGGATTTATTTTAAGCATAAATGTTAAGTCACGTACTGCTTTTCAACTAGAACTTTATGCATATAAAATTTATTTGTATTTAAAAAAATAGAAATGTTTTCATTTACAATGTGATAATATATAAATGCATGCTCTATTATGCATTGTTGTTTTGTTAAAATAAAATATTTATTCTTTAATTTTATTTATTGAAATCCTTTAGGAATACCTCCAATTTTGGAAATAATATTTCACAATCTGTGTTACAGAATAATACAATTAAAATGAAGTGGATACATATAGTGTGTGCAATGAGTGCACGGTGAACCAAAAAACATTACATAATTTGGAGATTATAGAGTAATAAATTGTGCAAAATTAATCCCAGTTCATACATTACTGAATAGCTTCTTTGAATTAAATGTATATATTGTGCAAAATGAATTACAAAGTTGACAAAATAAACATACAATTTGTGGATTTCTCATACAGAAATTGTGGAAAACTAAAAACACATTCTCTTGAAAAACTATAAACATTGTGTCACTTAAGAGCACAATTTGTTGGAAATATGTTTTACAAATGAAGAGGTTTAGATGTGAATGTTTGCTTAGGAAACCTTCAGAACTTCCACAAGTGGAATAAAATTATGTATTTTTATGCAACCATAATTCAAATTTGTAAAGAATTCAATTTATGTGATTTTTAAGTTTGTACAAAAATTTCAAACAATGTTAATGCATAAACTGTACAAAATCATTGCCCCAAAAATGTATTATTTATTTGCACAAATTGTTCCTGTCACCATTTTAAGACCAATTTGGAGTACAATTTTCTACAATTGTGGTAAAATATCACACACATTTTTCTCTGTGCATTTTGTGTGAATTCTTTAAATCATGGACATTGGACATAGGTAGCTTAATAGTCCAGTCACTAGAGGTTTTAATTTAGAAAGATCGTGATATGAATTAAATTTCGTTTTCTTCTAATTTAAAAGATAATAAATGAACGAATCAGAGAACGTTTTCCTAATAATAATAATAATAATAATTATTATATTCTCCAGTTGTAACGATACAGATTTTTTATAAATGGCAAGTCAATAGCAAAGAGAAAATAAATAATACAATAGTTAAAATAAATAACAAAGGAATAAAAACAACATGAAAACCAGGGAACACATTACATGATAATTTTATATACACCAGTATATACACATACATACATAATACAAATACATGTACAAATGAGATAATCAACTGTCAAAAGATAACTTATAATAACAAACAATGAACCAGTAGAGAAATAGTAAAAACACACATTGTGTAAACTGCCTAACAACTAAATAAATACAATTACATAGTAGTTTAAGTAATAACGTCGGTTAAGAATTGATCAATTATGTAATATCCTTTTTGTAACAATTTTTTTAATGATAATTTTGAATTTACCTATGCTCATATTTTGGATGTTATTTGGCAACCTGTTATATAAAACAATAGAATTATATTGAGCCATTTTCAACTTTTTGAGCCCATTTTACGTAAAATGAAATTGTGATTATAGTAATTTTTACTTTGTCATATTATGTATGACCTTCCCGTCGATTATTTGAAGAAAAAAAAAAAAACGACAAAAAATGGTGCCGCGCATGCTGAAGCCCAAGGTCTGGGGTCCGCATTGAATGTGTTAATATTAATTTTTTTAAATATTTAAAAACACAGCTACTACGTCTTATCTAGATACAAAGATGTAGCTGTTTATGTACAAAACCAAACGAGTAATAATGACAGTTTATGGTTACCATGAATCAAAATATCAGATAATTGGAGTGACATTTTTCAGTGTTAGCTTAATCCGACTTTAAATTAGTAATTAATCGGGTGAAATATGGCTTACACTAACAATGAATACGCAGATATGCATTTAATGTATGGAATGGCTTCTTGTAATGTCTTGAAAGCAAAAAGACTATACGCTCGACGGTATCGCCATCGAAGGGTTTCTGATCGCAAAACTTTTGAAGGTGTTGATCAACGGCCGAGAGAAACGTAACAAATAAGATAATTTGTTTGAAAACTAAAAATCTAAGAATTCTATCTCTACTTAGGTCGATTTACGCCAAATGACGTAAACAGGGGTGCTCCGCGGACAACACGTACTGTTGAAGTAGAAGAAAACGTATTGGATGCAGTCGCTGCGAATTCATCTATCAGTATCAGATCATTATCATTACAAATGAATGTCCTAAAATGGATCGTTGGAAGAATTTTGAGAGAGCAACTGCTTCATCCGTACCATATACAAAAAGTACATGCCTTTAGCCCAGCTGACTTTAATGCTAGGGTGCAATTTTCGCCGTGGTTTATACAGAACCACGAACAAAACCATGCCTTCATTCGATCGGTTTTGTATACAAATGAAGCGAGTTTTGGCAGAAATGGATTCAACTCCAGTACATCCAAACCGGTGGATAAGACGGGGTGGGCCTGTTCCTTGGCCTCCCCGATCACCCGATTTAAATCCCTTGATTTCTTCCTGTGGGGGCATTTAAAGAGTCTCGTATATGCCACACCAGTAGAGACAAGAGACGAATTATACGAAAGAGTTATGTACCATTCAAATGCAATTAGAGAAAACGAAGGAATGTTGTGGCGAGTCCAGCGATCGTCAGTTCGTCGTGGACAAGCATGCATTAGAGAAGCAGGTGCTCATATTGAGCACTTGTTATGAAATTTCATTTTTTGGCGTTAATGAAACATTTATAAATAGCAATACATGGCATCGTCAGGTTTTGTTTGTTTATGAATGTTGTTTTGCAGCTTTATCTGGAATCCATGTTAAATCTCAATATTCGCTTGGCATAAGATAGATAATCGACCCCAGATACAAACATTTAGTGACATGTGTGAATATGCTAAGGCATAGTAAACACTAGTGAATTCTACTTCGTTTAACATGTCTTTAAGTTGCAATAATGCAATGTAGGCTTGATTTAACTTTTTACATAAGTGATCAATATGCCGTACCCAAGATAAGTTGCTATTTATTAAGGTGGCAAGAAATTTCGAAAAGTTACTTAAAATTATTCGAGATAAAGTAACCATACGCCTTAAGTTAAAATTTAGAAATATAGTTTTATTCTCATTTAGCATTAGTCTGTATCGATCACACCAGGAACTCATCTGACCTGCAGCAGTTACGGTTATGGTGATGTCATCCGCATACGTAATGGTGAAGCCATTTTTGATAAAATTTGGAAGATCGTTGACAGAAATTAAAATAATAACGGGCCTAATTTAGATCCCTGGGGAACTCCCAAAAGAATATTACAAATGTTCGACTGCACTTCATTGCAGTTTACACGCAGAGTTCTGTTTTGCATGAATGAAATCACTCCTGTAACTTACCTCTAATACCAATAGTTAGTAACTTATCAGCTAATATATCTTTATTAACTGAATCGAATGTGTATGCGAGAGTTTGCTAATTTTTCGAAAAAAATTGTTGGGACTGAAAGGTAATTACGTTTTGAGAAAAAAGTTTCTGTAAAGTTTTTCCATATAAATTAATAGCTGTAAATAAACAGGATAGAAACAACTCATAAAGGGACTTGATAATTGCAGGTATCTCAAGACTTTTTTCGTCCAATTATACATAAAGAATATTACATTTGGCGAAAAAATGCCATAAGCTAGGGATGTATTTGATTTTTTTAAATTTTTGGATTAATAGATCTAGACGGCCTAATGTTTGTTTAAAGCACTTGTTGTAGAAACAAATTTCATCTATCATATTGGAGCAGTCATTTTGAATATTTTAATTTTGACCTCAGATTCGTATTCAGAGACCCCTAAAATAGATAAACTCTATGTTTCAAAAATAAATCAGCAATACTTTTAGGCCAATGGAAAATTTTGTTCAACCTATTTCTTACTTGCCCAACATCTAATAGACAAATGACTGACAACTTTACATCCATGATAAATTCCCTACGCAATCCTGGTCTAATATTGCATAGCTTCTGCCTATACGATGATGTACGTATCAGCCGCTAGAAAGCGGCGCGAGGTTGCAGGATTTCCCTGGAGGTCGCCACGCTAGTCGCTGATAGTGGCGAGTAGCGTGGCTTCAATTTTCGAATTGACATCAGTCAAGACGAATCGCTCGCTCCTAATGATTCTCTTAAAAATCACTACAAAGGTTTGACGATATAGTTAAAGACTTGAAATCAATAGAAGCACATCTGGAAGAAATGGATGTGGTGTGCTGCCTTTGATTGACCCAAATCATATTACATAATAGTCACGCCCTTGAAAATTTTAGATGTAGACAAGTTGAACATGGAATCTAGGACTAGGAAAAAGCAAAGAATTGAGAGAAGTCAGCTCATCGGCAGTTCGAATAATACAAGTACAGGCAACATTTATCATAGAGGTCAGCAGTACCAGCATCATCAATCTAGAGATGTTTGTGATAGAAGAAATACGGATGGTTTTTTAGCTTGTGTTAAATTGTCACAACTGTGAAGATCCTGGACATAGATTAAATAGTCTTAATGAAATTGGACTATATACAGAAATAATAAATCTTGTCAGTCATACCTTACCGGTCGCTATCAAATTGTACAATGTAGAACTTGTAGAAGTTTTAACTCGTTTCCTCCAACTTCAGGTGTATTTCAAGGATCAAGTTTAGGACCCCCCAATATTTATCAATGATACATAAAAGATGTATGCCGTATGCCTATGACCTTAAATTATATAATTTCTTTCACCTCTGATTGTGAGAACCTTAAAAACATGACAAGAATCGCCAATCGGAACGGAAAGTTCAATGTTGTCTTCTTCTCGTACTTGATGGTATAAATCTTGTCAGTCATACCTTACGAGTCGCTATCAAATTGTACAATGTAGAACTTGTAGAAGTTTTAACTCGTTTCCTCCAACTTCAGGTGTATTTCAAGGATCAATTTTAGGACCCCAAATATTTATCAATGATACATAAAAGATGTATGCCGTATGCCTATGACCTTAAATTATATAATTTCTTTCACCTCTGACTGTGAGCACCTTAAAAAACATGACAACAATAATAATCGCCAATTGGAACGGAAAGTTCAATGTTGTCTTCTTCTCGTACTTGATGGTACATCAAAGATTCTTTAAGGATTTTGAAAATATTTCTACGTTCCGTCTATCATTTATTACCTTGGCAAGATCAAAACTTGAGTGTGCATCCTCAGTATGGAGTCCCATATACATAGCTCATGTAACATTTATCGAAAGAGTTTGGCTAGAACATGTCTACCCCACGGTCTACCCCTCAACAGGGACACACGACATACCGTAATCAGATCCTTGAGCGAATTGAGCTGCAATGTCTTCTCTCTTCTTGTTAGACGCACATTGCATTCGGATTATATTTTTTTACATTGAAAACGCACAAGAATTAGCTATTGGAAATCGTAGGAGGACGTCCGTGCACAACTCCCACATTTTTAAATACAACCGCTTTGTAACGGCAGGTCACATTTCACGGAAATAAGAAATGATGACTTGCAAACATGGTTAATATGATATGCGATTATTTCACGTGGAAACAAAACAAACCTGTTGCACTTTATAGAAAACATTACCTATTACCTTCTCTTCCGAAGAACAGAATGTATACCTTTACCTTTTTAACAAAGTTTCAAAGAACATTTTCGACTAAGAATAAATTTACACTTGGGTCACCGGATCCCAACATAATGGATATGTGTGTAGTAATGTTGTGTCTGAGTCTCCGTGACCTATACCAAAATGACTTAAACGCTGTCAATATTTAGTACATTTTCTTTGAAGGCAGCAAGTAGCAGTTCCGGTTGGGGATGGTTGCGTTTGCAATTGTTAATTACAGTATTATACAAATATTCGGTGAAAAGAATGTTTAATGAGTGATAATTCCGAAAACCGCGCTAATGTGTTAAATATTTCATTAAAGTTACACAAGAAATTCCTTACCGATTTGATTTATTCAAATATGCACATACAGGGTGCCCCTGGACTATGGGCAGGGTTGTGCAAAAACCCACCTTCTTTGGAAAAAGACGACCCACCCACTGGGTATTTAGGTGGGTTCTCCTGGGCAATTGTGGGTAATTGTGGTTTATTCTGGGTTTTTGTAAAATTCAAATTTCCCCCCTAATTTCTCACCTTTCATTCGGCATTGTTTTGACCATATAGCATGTGACAACATCTGGACCGTGTTGGAAATATTCAGTTGCAGCTGCACTCTTATGGCTGATTGATGTGATGTGATGTAAAACTTGAGGAGTGATTTTGATTTATTATTATCTAATCTAATTGTATTAGTAGTATATAAAACAACTCTATGAAAATCTAGTAAATACGAAAAATAACAAATTGTCCTAAATCAAATGTGACAATTACAGCTGCTCATATAATATGGTTTCGACTTCCTTTAACAGTAAACAAATTTATTCCAAACACTTACTGAATAGAGTAAAAGAAGAGAAAAGTTCTGTGTTGGTTGAATTAGCGATTCACAATTATATAATTTTACATTAGAGCCGGATGTTAATGAAAAGATCGCTATTATAGTGATAAACCCATACATATGGCACATACATTATCTGTATCCAGAGGCGGATTTAAGTTATATTGCCCATTCTGATTTGGCGCCCTGCTTGTTTTTTGATGGTATACATGTTATATGTTATAAAATAGAAGCAGTAGATTTCTCCTGATCAATACAATTCTCTTTATACTCAAATTGCAGACAAATTAATGTCAAGTGCCCAAATCAAATTCGACCTACATGGAGTATTTACACAATAATATTAAAAGAAGTGGCCTGTCTATTTTTTTTTATCCCGTTGAGGAAGAAGAGGTAAAAAATATTTTAAGGTCCTTAAAGAACTCCCAAGCTACCGACCTGTATAGTCACTCAGTAAATATGTATAAAGAAAATTTTATATCTCTATCTTCCCCACTTATATACATTATTAACCTCATACTTGTGACAGGCGTATTTCCAAACAAATTAAAAATAGCAAAAATCATTCCTTTGTTAAAATCAAATAAAATATTTGAAAAAATTATAGCTATTAGAATAATAAATTATTTTGAAACTTGCAATATTTTTACCAACAGACAATTCGGGTTCAGGAAAGGTAAAAATACATCTATGGCAGTAGAGGTGTTTTAAAACCTCATGAGCCGTGACCTTCATATGCGCAGAGACATAATCCGTCCTGTTGACTTAGTTACACTTCTTAAAAATATTACATTTATTGTTTACAATTTATCCCGAGCTCTTGTTTATGTATATAGCAAGGCAGCCTCCAGTGTCTTCAAAAACATACTTATAACTCAGATTAAACTTTGCCTTTTGCGCATTTCGCGGCTCATGAGATTCTGAAACACCTCTACTAGAACTGGTCAATTTCATTAGTGAGGGCTTTGAAAATGGGAACTCCACACTGGCACTTTTTCTAGATTTAAGTAAGACATTTGATTGTGTTCCCAAAGAGATCTTACTGAACAAGTTGGAGTTTTATGGTTTTAGAGGTGTAGCACTTAAACTAATAAATTCTTACTTAACTAATCGATATTAGTGTATGTTCTGTAAGGATCAATTTAGCAACGTGCTGTCAGTACAACACAGTGTTCCGCAGGGTAGCGTATTGGGGCCGCTACTATTTTTAATTTACATCAATGACTTGCCTGACGTTACGTCAATTTTTACGGTACTTTTGCGCATGATACTACTTTCGCGACACAGTTAAAAGATACTGGCAGCAACGTTGTAGATTCAGAAAATAACATAAATAGAGCCTCTGACTGGTTTAATGCAAACAAGTTACGCTTAAATATGAACAAAACAAACACATCACTGTTCTCTACGAAGAGTAATACCTTAGACACTGTGAAATCTTTAGGCCTGACTTTGGACAGTAGATTAACTTGGCATTCATGCATCAGTGCTTTAATTAGGAAATTGTAAAAAAAAAAATATGCTGTTAGAAAAAAACAAAGCGAATCTAAATGGGATACATCTAACCAGATTCTAGACGTCTCTGTTGTTCAAAAAAGAGCCATAAGAACTTTGGCGGGCGTGAATCAACTTGAAAGTTGTAAACCATGGTTTGTAAAGTTTAACATAATAACTGTACCATCAGAGATAATCTACTGCCCCTTATTACATATAAAAGTACATCTGAGCGAGTATATCAAGAATGGCGAAACTCATGATTATAACACTAGTAATCGGGATAAAATACAGACACCACGTCAGAGATAGGCTTATACAAAGTGAATTAACATCTGTTCAATTTACTTCGAAATAGTTTTAAGGAATTGCCGACTAGACAATTTAAAATAAAATTAAAACCGCATCTCCAATGCTTACTATAATTATGTGTAAACTTATATTTTTATATGTTATACGTTGATTTGTTTGACATTGACTATATATTGGTACATATGTGTATGTATGTGCATATATATTTTTTGTTTGTTATATTCTTTTGTGTATTATGTATGTCGTTTACTTTATTTAATTATTTACATTTACAACATATTTGTCATAAATTCATGACTATATTAGGAACATTGCCTAGTGTTACAAGTTATATATTTATTAGTCTTTTTTTTATATCTGTTTAGTTTATTTTAATAGACATGTCAACACACTACGGTGGAATTACTTTTGACTAATAAAAATTATTATTATATAATTAGGCCCAGGCCAATTCTGAGTTTTGCGCCCTTCTTACCAATTTTCAATACTTTCTAACGTAAATTAAACAAATTTTAGTAACGTGTCTTTAAAAATGAAAATAAATAACTAAAGAAAAACGTACCTGTTCATAAGCACTGCTCTCGTCTAGCTTTCAGTATAGTCCAGTCAATGAAGCCCAAAAAAGGCCAAATAGAGGAAACAATTCGTATAGAGGCCAATTTTTATAAATTGTCGGGAGGAGTGCCCTGAACGACATACTAAAAGTCCTGGTTAGTGAATTGTCTGCGGGGAGGTGGGGGGTAGTTAAAGGTCCCCTTTTAACGTTTTTCTTGAATAACTTGAAAACCACGCCCTCTAGCGAAAAAGTGTCTATATACAGAATTAAACTACATGAAATTTCCTACAAAATTCCTATTCATTTTTTTCTAGGATCAATACTTTTCTATTTCTATTCTATAGCAGTAGTGGTTAAAAAATTTTCAATAATTTTTTTTTAATAGGTTTAGAATGTCGCGAAACATAAAACTTTTAAATTTGAGTAGAAAAAATTCTCTTTATTATCTACTCCCTTTAGACGGTCCACCCTGTATATTTTCCAGCGAAAGTCTAACCAATTCTTCGGTGGCAGTAGCGTCAGCTAGCTACCAAATTTGACTGTTCTCCGTCAAGTAATTTTTTACTTAATGCACCAACAAACAGACCTACAGACAGACAGACAGATAGACTGACGAAATTAATATCCTATATTTTCGTAATCTACATTATCTGAAACATGAAAATCTGAAAATATCTCGGAGGGTGATTTTTTCTCCAATAAAATACTTCCCTTCGGTATGCGATTCTTCCACCCTCTGTATCTCGTAAAGTATTGATCCTAGAAAAAAATGAAGAGGAGCTTATTTGTTCGAAATTTCGTTTATTTTAACATTGAATACTTTTTCGCTAGGTTTTCGAGTTATTCAAGAAAAACGTGAAAAGGGGACCTTTAAACTACCCCCTACCCCCCGCAGACCATCTACTGGTCAGGACTTTTAGTATGTTGTTCTGGGCACTTCCCCCAACAACTATTCAGAAATTGGCAACTACACGAATTATTTCCCCCATTTTTCCTTCGTAGATAAGACTAGTAATTTATCGAATGAAAAAGTTAATTCAGTGTCTATTAATAAAGATGTTAAATGAAATAATTCATCGCACAGCAATTCTCCGTCAATATCATAGTCCATCTCCAGCTCTTAAAATTTCACTAAGGGTATAACACTGTTCTTGTAAAACAGCACGACTATACGAAATTTTTTGCATATTATACAGAAGAGATTTATCGCTATGAGTCTGATGCTGTGTAAATGGTTCAGTAATACAACTTATAGATGTATCTAACAAAGGAACATAGCGATGTTCCGGGATCTAGAAGAGTTTTATCTTCGTGTGCGTACAGGAAAAGTATTTTCTTTTATTTGGGCCATAACTCTTTAAACTGGGTTTCTATTTCCAATTATTCACAAACTTCACCAGGTTTTAAAACAGCTTCTGTGTACCCTGATTCTCGGTAGGGGATAAGGAACTCCTTACATTTTTCTAAATAAGTAACCGCTGTTGGTATGCTATTACAGGGTTCAGGCTTTGCGAAGCTGAAACAATTCCCAGAATTTTCCAGGTTTTCCACATCCAAAAATATTAATTTCTATATATTTTGTAGTGAAGTAATTTTTTATTTGAGATAAAATTATTCCTTGAATTGGATTGAATCAACAACTCAATGGTTTTCCATATCAAGACGCAGAATTCACTGATTTTTTATACAATTTATAAAATTCCCTGATATTTCCAGTTTTTTTTAAGAGTTTTCCAGGTTCTCCAGGTTTTCCATACGAGTCCGAACCCTGTATTACTAACCAAACTAACTTGAAAAAGTGCGTCATACCACACCATTATGGCTATTAAGGTAGGCGGGCAGGGGTGGACTTATTTGGAATACGTGCTTTTGTTCAAAATTTTTAGTTTAATTATTCGGAAACTACAACCGACTTGTGGCAAATCACTTGCCTTTTGAGTTTTGGCGCTCCCCAGGATCCAGCGACCTAGTCGACCACCTGGCTCGCCTGCTCATCTGGTCGGCCCTGGTTATAATGATAAATAATAAAAATCCGTACATACATGTGAATTAATAGTTTTTCTTACTAGATAACGCACGAACGTCTTACTTATAGTTTTGATAAAAGGAAAAAAAAAGAAATTGGTTTCACAAATAGATACTATATTACATAAAAACATTAACATAAACTTTTTATTAGATATATTATGGATTAAACATTCAATAATTTAAACGAAATAACTATACTATTAAAATAATAACATCTTTCATACATGGAAACGAGAAAAATATTTAAAAAATCGTGTATACAGTCGCCGGAGAAAAGACCAATTGATTTTAATGTTTACTCGCCCTTCAAATTTTGGCGCCCGCGCCTCGCGGGCCTAAACCTAAATCCACCCCTGTACGTATCTAATAAATATCACCATGGTGGTAAACTATTCGGTTTTATGACAAGTCAACATGTTTGTACTACGTACAGCAATAGCTCATCTATTATGTATGTTTTCTAATGAATTATGCATCATGTAACTACAAGATCAATTTGAATCTACGAATTGTTCTTTTACATAAAAGATTTACGCAAAGTAATTTCGCATGTGCGATAATGTAAAACTTATACTTAATATACCGATTTGACAATGACGAATGAGGCAAAATCTGTTACTGTTACTCAAATTAACTTATTTAGTTTTTAGTATTTTATTTTATTTATTTCATACACTGCCCAACAGGTACTAGATCCAACTCCAGGGCAGGAAGGTTTTGACAGACTTGATAAATACAAATAATAAGAGTTAAATTAAAAATGTTAAAATGTTAAAAAACCCCGACGCAGAAACTAAACCTTTAAAGATACAAATAATAATTTATGTTCACTGGTATCTAGGAATAGTCATTGATCAACACTTAAGATGGGATTCACACGTACAGTTTGTTGTTAAAAAACTACAATTTATTCTTTATAAATTTCGACAATTGAGTAATGTTTTTGGACTGAAACAAATGAAATCTATATATTATGCTTTAGTTGAAACACATTTGACTTATAGTATTTTTGCCTGGGGTGGAACGTCCAAAAATCACATAAAGCCTCTAGAAATTTTACAAAAAAGGTTTTTAAAACTGATGTTACATCAAAAAATGTCCTACCCGAGTAATCTGGTTTACAGTGACGCTAAGGTTTTTGACATAAGACAGCTATACTATTTTAATAGCAATGTAAAGTACCACATACAGAAAAATCCATTCTTGCTAAATCGTCACGACTATGGTACTCGAAATAAACAACAACATATATCTCCATTTATGGCAAAATCTATAGGACAGAGATCTTTTGCATTCTTAGGCCCAAAATTATACAACACTGTTCCTGAAGTTCTGAGAGAGAGGACCATTTCTTATTTTAAAACTAAATTGAAAGCTTTTATATTATCTTTACCAAGAGAAATAATCCATAACCACATTAACAATACGAATAATTAACTGTAAAATAGAAATTCTAAATATAATCATCATTGTATGGTTATATGTGCCTAGCCGTGTGAGTTTGTATAACCACTCATAATTTATATGTGCCTAGCCGTGTGGGTTTATATAACCATTCATAATTAAATATCTGGAAATGATAATAAAACACAGTTTCTTTTAGTCATATTCATCCTTCCCCATTTAGTGAAGTCACATCAAATGTTCTTATTACTCCAAAACTGTAATTTTGCTTCCAATTGTTGATTGGATTTGTGTTTTTTAATTTTTATGTATATGTGTACGTCTATATAATAACATGTGCACGTATATATGTGTAGGTTTGTATATTCATTTATTTGTTTTGGTCCATGAACTAGGCTTAGTAATCTTTAAATAATTAGTTTTATCCAAATGTTAGTTTGTATGTATATTTAATTGCATTAAATAATGTATGCATACTGCACATGTATGGTTTTCATATAGTATAATTTAAATTTTACGATGTACCTATCTATATATTAATGTATTACGTTCTCGAAACAAGTGTTTTATACACTTATTGAGTAACTTATTTATTTACTATGATTTTTCTACTATTTTCAGTGTACTTTTGATACTTGATGTTGCTGTAAATAAATAAATATTATTATTATTATTATTATATTTCTTTTTCTGTAAATTTAATGTTGGACCGTGGAACAATCGTTTTCAGTTGAGTAGGTAGGTACATTATTTGTATTAGGTACTACAGATACGATTATTAAAAAAAAAAAAAATCAAAAGTGTATCTAGATCCACAGATAAAGTCAGAAAGCAGTACATTGCGTAGTAGCTTATGGTACGCTACAAATATTCCAAAATTCGAACTTTATGTAATAGGTGATTCAATCTGCTTTCTGGAACAGAATTGACTTTAAAGAGATTTTAAAGTCAAGTTTACTATAAAGTTCACTTCGCTTAAAGGAACCTTTTGTACATATTTATGAAGCTTGTTGTTACAATATTTTGATCTGTTGGCTGATATTGGCCACTACGCTTTCTCGCAGTATTTCAGCATATTTATCTCATCCTAACCTAACATTTCTTATCTGCTGATTACACAGGTCTACAAAAAACAAGGTGTTGTCGAAAATTCTCACCTAACTATTCTGTATTTTCGCACGCCGAAGGGTTAGTTTTCCTCTACCACGTACTTTTATCCCCTAAAAATGAGGTTTTTCTTCATATTTCTTGCTCAACACAAGGAGTTTGTAGGTTGCAATGCTACAAAGATAGTGGAGTAAAAAAGGACATTGATGTAAGTATATAGTTTTGAAACATCAATATTATGATTTCATACCTTCTGGGGTATCATCAGGAGTATATATCTGAGTTTTGGACTTCCAAAGCCTACTGTGTTTCTTTTATGCACAATTTCGTTTTTTGAACAGCGTCTTTTTAGGTAAAAAGGTGAATATCTCCGGTTCTAGAGGTCCGATCGGGACAAACTAAAACCAAAAACCTTCGCAATTAAAATTCCAACAAATCTTTTGGGTCATTTGAGTACATACCTAACGTACAAAATGGAATAAACTGGATAAAAAGCGGCTTTTCTTTCATTTTAATGCCCAGGGACGTCAAGAGTTCGGATCGGCTTCAAACTTTCAGAAAATATAGGTACCTTTCGTCGAAAATAAAACAGTCTGAAATTTTGGTGCCCAAATATTGAACCTTGTGGACACAAATGAATTTGTTATTTGAAATATGAATTGCCCGCCATTTTGTGTCATTAAGTCCAAAATGGACATTTTTTTTTCAAAATGTTCTGGACGCTGATGACATTAAAAAAATTATTTCAAAGTCACTTTGGCCACTTTTTTGACTTTTTGGCATTTATTTATAAAGCAAATGACAACAGATTTTCTCGGCCATTTTGAAAACATTTTTGAAGTTTTAGTTGAAAAAAGAAGTGAATTTTCGTCCATCTGAACTCGAGGTATTTAACTTTTAGCATCTTGTAAAAAGATAAATAGCAGTAAATACACCACAGAAAGAGATAGCGTTGTCTCTGAACAGAACAAATATTTGACATTAGTCAAGAAAAATAAGGTTATAATTTTTAAAGAGAAGTTAGCAGAATATAAAGTTCCCCTAAACACATACGTTAACTACCAACTTAAGGAAGCCGAAAATAATTGAGTACGATGCAACAAAACGAGAGGTAATCTTGATATACAGGGTGTCCCGAAAACGGTGGGCAATCTCTCGGATTTGGATAGAACTAGTAAAAATAAAGTCACAAGTTCGTATATTTTTCTTTCCCCCGAGGCACCCCTACGAAGATATTCGCTCTTGAAGTTGAGGGTCAAAAATCGATTTTTCGCGATAACTTTTTTATTGTTCAATCGATTTTAACCATTTTTGGGTCAGTATTATATTATTTCAATCCAGTTAGGTCAGTGTATTAGAATCTTGGATAACATTATTGGGGGCTCGGGGGAAGAGCACCCATGGCCTATTTTGTCTTATTTCTAAGGTCATTTTCAACTTCTTGAGCCCTTTTTACGTAAAAAACGTATACTTGTTTGATGTCGGTAATATGAACCGTTTTCGAGATAAATGCACTTAACGATAAAATTGCGATTTTCAATCGATCAAATAATAGTAATTTTTTAAAATGAATAAACACGAGGATTATGTACAAAGCAACATTTATTTCTCTATGAGGTAGTAAGTACTTACCTACACTTATAAAAATGAAAAATCTTGAACACACTAAACACAAAATTTGAAACCTGACTGCAGAAAACTGAATATCTGCGTATTCATTGTTAGTGTAAGCAATATTTCAACCGATTAATTACTAAATTAAAGTCGGATTAAGCTAATACTGAAAAATTATGTCACTCCAATTATCTGATATTTGATCCATGGTAACCAAAAACTGTCATTATTACTGGTTTGGTTTTTTACATAAACAGCTACATCATTGTATCTAGATAAGACGATGTAACTGTTTTTTAAATATTTAAAAAAATTGATATTAACACGTTCAATGCGAACCCCAGAACTTGGGTATCAGCACGTGTGGCACCATTTTTTATCGCTTTATTTTTTTTCAAATAATCGACGGAAAGGTCATACATAATATGACAAAGTAAAAATTACTATTATCTGTGCGACTGAAAATCGCAATTTCATCGGTAAGTGCATTTATCTCGAAAACGGTTCATATAACCGACATCAAACAAGTATATACGTTTTTTACGTAAAAAGGGCTCAAAAAGTTGAAAATGACCTTAGAAATAAAACAAAATAGGCTGAATTTTTTTTACATCTTATTAAGACAATGGGTGCTCTGCCCCCGAGCCCCCAAGAATGTTATCCAAGATTCTAATATAGAGACCTAACTGGATTGAAATAATATGATACTGACCCAAAAATGATTATAATCGATTGAACAATAAAAAAGTTATCGTGAAAAATCGATTTTTAACCCTCAACTTCAAGAACGAATATCTTCGTAGGGGTACCTCGGGGGAAAGAAAAATATACGAACTTGTGTGACCTTATTTCTAACTAGTTCTACCCAAATCCGAGAGGTTGCCCCCCATTTTCGGGACACCCTGTATAAATTAAAAAAAGCTATTCAGGCAGATTAACAACAATGAAATGTAAATGCTTGAAAATTAGTTTTTATAAGTTAAAAATGTTTTTTGGGCGTTTCATATGAAGTAATTATGTTTCAAAATGATACAGTTCAAATATTAGCCAAAAATAGGCATTTGTTAATTAACAATTGGCCAAAATGCTAAAAGTTAAATATCTCGAATTCAGATGGACGAATTTTTTTTTTTTTTTTTAATTAAAGTTCTCGCAATTCTCTTTCTTTTCTGATAGAAATTTTTCAAAAATGTTTTCAAAATGGCCAAAATGACTTTAAAAGATTTTCTTTAATGTCATCGGAACGCTGGTGTCTAGATCCAAATGATCCATTTTGGAGTTAATGGTACAAAATGGCGGGCAATTCAAATTTCAGATAATAAATTCATTCGTGGCCACAAGGTTCAATATTTGGGCATCAAAATTTCAGGATGTATTGTTTTCAACAAAAGGTATATTTTCTGAAAGTTTGAAGCCGATCGGAACTCTTGACGTCGTGGGCGTTAAAATGAAAAAAAAAAACGGTTCAGTTCATTTTATTTTGTACGTTATGTACCCAAGTGATCCAAACCCAGCGAAGGTATAAAATCATAATATTGTTGCTAGAAGACTATGCATATCTCATCGTTTATTTGGTCTTTTTTACTGCACTAAGATTACTTTATTCAAAAAAAGGACCAAATTTGAGACATGATAAAATATTTTTCGGTCTCCTTTAAAAATCTATTATGGAACGGGTTCTTTAAGTTAAAGCGGCCTTCTGAGATTAAAGGTGACTTTATTTTGATTATGGAACTAGCCGTCTGTTACTTACAAAATGTTATTTTCGAAAAACTGCGAAACATGGTTTTAAAAAGGTAAAAAATGAGCATTTTTGACGGTCGTGCATAGGTCGGGAACTATTAGAATTAGAGGGTTGTACCTGCCTTTATCTCATAAAAAACACTTTTCCGTGTGATTATTAGAGGCTCTTTCAGAAACTTACGATTTTTGGGTTAAAATAGTTTTTTTTGGAAGTTCGTAGTTAAAAAAAAATTCTATTTTATGCCAAATTTTATCAGTTTATTCCTTTTAGAATTGCTTGTACCACAATTTTGAGATATCTTGTACCCAAAAAGAAAAGAAAAATTCTGCGTTCCCGATAATGTTAAAATTTTCAAATATAAAATCGTCTTTTGACACTCAAATGATGAGTTTAAGCGAAAATCAATTCAGTAATTTCCCTTCCAAAGTAGACAGTAACTGGAGTAATAGTCCTCTAATCAACGCCATAGATTCTTGGGGCACACATTTGAGTAGTTCTCGAGCGGTAATATTCAAAGCAGAGATGATTAATAGTTTCTGGGTAAGATAAATTATTCGGTAACCTTACAAGAATTCCTTTTATTACCTCTTGGTGCCTCATAAAAATATACACAAATTTATTCCTTTACATTTACGCAACTACTTTTAAATTCGCTTCGCTATAAACAGTAGAAAACTACAATAATTGTTTGCCGTTGATAATGGATATGGAGTAATCAATTTTTTATTGGGATTTGCGCGACCGGATGCAAAATAAAAATCAATAATACTACATAGAGCAGGCTGTATGGGCGTATTAGTATCGAATACATTTCAGACGGTGTGTTTTTTTGCTGGAATCAGATCACTACCGATAATAAAAATCTATGTCACCAGACGGTAATAATTTTGTTTATAACAAAAGGAAATTTTACACTTTTTCTCTACCACTGAGAGGTTGTACAGTAAGCGGACTATCCTGGCTGCAGCAGTAGGTCATGATCATCAGATAATTGTATTGGCATCGGTACACATACAGGGTGTCCGGAAAGTAAAGGAACCCAGCTTAACTGTAGCTTTCTGAGGTCAAATGATGACGATTAAACTAAACATACCTTAGTCCAAAAATGCTTCCTTAAGGAGTTATAGGGCCTAAAAACATTTTTTTTAGATTTTATAATGGGTATGCTTCGGAAGACAGTTGACTAATCAAGCTGAAAATCGGTACACATATAATTTAGGGGAGTCAGAATATTGTGAGGGTATAAGTACATCTGCATATAATAGATGGCGCTGTCGGCATATTTTTTTGACACGTTTTTTATCATAACTTTTTATTATTATTATTTTGGATTCGTATGACTTAATATTATGATATAACAACTCATTTTACAAAAATAAGGTCTACTTGTTTCATGTCGATAAAATGCACCGTTTTCAGTACAATCGCACTTCAGCGTATTCCAAGCGCTACCATGCAACATGATATTATTGATATTCGATCAAGTTAGCCTTTGTCGAATTGATATTATTGAACCATTCTAGTGACTAAACCAAAAGTACCTTAGTCTTAACGTGTTTCCTTATGAAATTATGTGTTTTTAAATAAAACAAATATCTTGTTCTTAGGTATATTTCAGGAACATATTCTCATAACTATTTAAATCAAAGATGAATTTTTAAGTACTCTTATTGCAATTTAAAGAAGGTTTTCAAAATGTCCACCATTTTGTTCAATACATTTTTGACACCGTTTTGCAAGATTTTGTCTAACTCGAAAAAATGATATATTATTATTTCTAATTTTATTTCCCGCTTCTCTAATTCTTTCTGACAATTCGTCTCTAGCGTGACTTGTGTGTTGGTACACATTGCACTTCATATGGCCCCAGATGAAAAAATCTAGTGGATTAAGGTCTGGACTTCGTGGTGGCCATATATGATCAGATCCACGTCCAATCCACCGTTGCGGAAACAGGTTATCTAAATAATTTCGGGCATTTCGTTCGAAATGTACAGGGGAGCCATCGTGCATAAACCATAGATTTGGTCGCAGATTTAGCAAAGTCGGCAAAATGTTTTCCAAAAAATTTAAATATGACTCGCCATTTAAACGAGAAGGAATTTCGTAAGGTCCTAATAAGCAGTCACCAACAATACCACACCATATATTAATATAAAATTCATGTTGAAAATGTTTGGCTCTTGTTATGTGGGGATTTTCTTCACTCCATGTGTGGGAATTCCGTGTATTAAAGATACCACGGCGAGTAAAAGTTGCCTCATCAGTGAAGAGCACACGGCCAAAAAATGTTGGGTCATTGTTTTGTTTGTTACGTAACCATCTGCAAAAATTAAATCTAAGTGGTAAATCATTTGGTAGCAACTCCTGTACTTTTGTATGGATAGAGTAACTGGGTCTGAAGAATGTTATGAACGCTTGTCCGGCATACACCAGCAACTGTAGATAAACGTCATACACTAATATTAGGATTTTCTGCTACTCGCTCTTTTTCAACAGTTCGAGCAGTTGGTCTTCCTGCACGGTGCTTCACTCTAACAGTCCCATATTCTCTTTGCCGTTGAAACAAAATTTGAAACAGTTTTCTGTTGGGTTGGCGACGATTTTGGTACAGTTCTCTGTACCTTCTCGCTGCAGCTCCTCCATTAAATTGCATTTGACAATAAACAGCAATCATATCCGTCATTTCCGAGTTAGAAAATAAATTGTGCCGTGGCATCTTCTCAAAATATGGTAAAATACGAAAGAAAAAATTACACAGTAGAAGAACACAATCGCAATTGTCTTAGTAGAACAACAATTATCACTAAACTGGTTCAATAATGTCAATTTGACAAAGGCTAACTTGATCGAATGTCATGTTACATGGTAGCTCTTGGAATGTGCTGAAATACGTAAGGGCGATTGTACTCAAAATGGTGCATTTTATCGACATGAAACAAGTAGACCTTATTTTTGTAAAATGAGTTGTTATATCATAATATTAAATCATACGAACCTAATAATAATAATAAAAAGTTATGATAAAAAACGTGTCAAAAAATATGCCGACAGCGCCATCTATTATATGCAGATGTACTTATACCCTCACAATATTCTGACTCCCCTAAATTATATGTGTACCGATTTTCAGCTTGATTAGTCAATTGTTTTCCGAAGCATACCCATTATAAAATCTAAATAAAATTGTTTTTAGGCCCTATAACTCCTTAAGGAAGCATTTTTGGACTAAGGTATGTTTAGTTTAATCGTCATCATTTGACCTCAGAAAGCTACAGTTAAGCTGGGTCCCTTTACTTTCCGGACACCCTGTATGTATGCAAAATTTCAAAATAATAAATCAAGTGGAAGTGTTTCAAAACTGACTTGCAAGATTTTACCAAAAACTGACTGACAAACATATGAAGTTGAACAGAACCTTGTAAAATATGAGAGAAATTATAAAATTGTCTAATCTTGGTTCTTCTCAAGTTTATAAATAAATTCTTTAAATGCAAAATTAAGAAGAATTTTTCGCTCTTTATACAGACTTTACTGAAAAACAACTTAGATATTCAAAAATGGGCGCCAAGATAGCTGGTGAAGCTCAAGGAGAAAGATCGGGAATTCAGAGCATATTATTTGTAAATTATTTATTATATACAAAATACGATTCATTATGAATTAGTTCTATTTTGCTAATTTACTGCAAAATACAAGGCAGATGTTTATTTTATTGCCTCGTAAACAAATACACATGGCGCTTTAATTAATCACCACCAATTAGTAAACTTAATTAACCTGAGAAACAACAAATACATGTTGGAAAAACATTCAGGAAGTATTAATAAATACAAAATTTGATTGGTACAGATAAAAATATTAGGTAGAGAGCCGGCTGTATAGATTTCCTATGCTCGCATTCTCCCATTTTGACGTCATAGACGAGTAAAATTGGGAAGCAACGACGCTTAGTTTCCGAGAAAAAAAAACTGGCGTAGAACCAAACCAGACTTGGTTCGATTCTTTAATTAGGTGATCGTGTACATGAAACCACTTTTCACGACATTTTCTGGTGGTCAGGGACTTTTTTATTTCGAAAAAACTGTAAAAAAATGATTTTTCCATGAAACATGTTTTTTAACGTCCCCACCGTTATATCTTTAAAAATAATTGTGCTATAGAACTGATTTTTTTTTAAATTGAAATAGACACAATAACGCTTCTATCTATGTACAATGTGATTATAAAATATATATTTTTTAATCGTTAAAATAATAGCAAACTTAAAGTTGTTATTTTCGTGAATGTATTTTTCAGCAATAGACAAAAATTTTTATTTATGAAAATATGTATATACGTGCTGTGAACAAATTGAAGCCAATATATGAAAAAAGTTTTTAGAATCATAATTTTTGATGTGCAGGTTATAGTATGTAGTCAGCGATTTTTTTAAAACGGGCTAAAACATATTCTTGCGCGCCCGGCTCTCATTATACTGCTTACCGCCTGCGGACTACGGTTGTTGGGTTCATGTGTACTAATCGGGCTTTTATTAACAGCTCCAAAATAGGTTCGAACCTAAGGTATAAACCTACCTTTTGTTGTTTTAAGGAAAAAAATATTTAAAAGCAGGTAAATATAAATCATTGTTATAAAGTAAGTACCTACCTAATAAGTAGGTTATTACACATTTTTGATTGAATTAAACCAAGACGCAGGAATAAAACAACTTTATTTTTTTTGCAACTATTTTTCTATCGACAAATGAGTATTTAATTACGTAGGCCTGCGTTAAAAGCATTCTAGTTCGTCTGTACATTTATCGAAACCTTTAAATAACTATTTCAAGTACGACATTTACACTCGTTACAACATTTTAGGCCTTCTTTAACACAATCATATTTTCGATTTTCACAATTTTTATCTGAACAATAAATACTTTATGAAAATATTGTCCAAACATCGTCACTTAAATTCCGTCCTGAACCATGTGCATTTATAAGTGTACTTGGCATATTGCTTCTGTACGATATTCTAAGTTGATACATAAACCTGCAATAGTTAACTAAATGTATAAGATAGGAAATCTATTATTTAAATATATATATATATATATATATATATATATATATATATATATATATATATATATATATATGTTTACCTTAAAAGAAGGGGTGGTACCTTCAGTTGAGGAAGCTCCGTTTGTTGTTGTTGCTAATTTGATCCTTAGGTCGTTTAATATCTGAATTAGTTTATTTTTGTTTTTGTACAGTACTAGAATCAATTTTGTAAAGATTTTTAAAGCTTCGTCTTTAGACAGTAATGGCAGTTCCGATAATTTTTGAAAAACAACAATATTCTTTAAGAACATCAAACGCATATTTTTTAAATATTTAAAAAAAACCATTAGTGGTGTCGCAACCAGTAAAATAATGAAGACAAGAACAAACTGTACTTCATAAACTTTGCATTACCTTCTATATTGACAAAAATTGTCTGCTAGTGCCGTGTCCAAGTTGCATAAATAAATTAGTTCCATTTAAGTCAAAGCAAGTAAAATTAATACATCTATATCAACTGACTTCACCAATATTTGTTTGCTAAATAGATTTTTGGTCATTTCTGAATGACGTTTAAGTAGTGAAACTACTTTTTCTGTTAATTTAAATCCTCCACCTATTATCATTGATTAAATAGAAATAGATACTTAACCAAAGAATTTGTACTGTTAGTTCCGGTCTTAAATTCATAGATGTCGTGTGACTTTTCGAGTCGAAGTTTAAGCTGGGGTTTGCAAGCAAGGAGGCATAGATTAAATCTATCCCACCTTGGTTTGCAAGTCGGGTAAATTAATTCATGAATGAAATGAAAGGTTGGGCGGGCGGGCCCGTGGGGTGTGGAGGGAGCTAGACGACCTAGCAACTAAGACTGCAGTGCAACCAACGTTGCCAATGGTTCCGCATGATATAAGATCCACCTACTCGCAGAAAATTATCTGATTTTGTAAGAAATTATCGGCGTTTTTTACTTTTAAAAATAGCATATGGAAAATAGTTACATGTGTACCTATATATTGTTTATAATATTATAATCGACTAAAAACATTGTTTAATTAGTCTTAGAAATTATTTTACGAAGAAGAGCTTTTTTATTGTTTTGTCTTGATGCAAAAAGAATAGGTAGGTAGGTATATGAAATTTATTTAATAGGTATGAATAAAAGTTTTTTTATTCAAGGAAATATACCAGGAAGAAAATAAAATAATATATTTTATATATAAAAGAAATAGGTATAGGTATAAATAAAATAAAAAAATCACACATATTTGGCAGGCATCACCATTTGTAGCATTGTAGCTATAGTGTAATAGAGTGTAGAGAGTAAATGTACCCCAAAACGAAAAATGAAAGATACTTCACGTATAAAAATTGACTCATGTAAAAGAGGCCAAGAATATTGAATATCATGCTTTGGCAACAGTTTTTATTTAGTGCCACATTGTTTAAATAATTCGCAAAGTTGAGAAAATCATACATTATACACTAATTTTTCCTGAGGTGTAATTTGAGGCCCGAGGGCAACAAATACATCGAGGGAAAAATGGCGGTCTCTCCCGAGGTGTATATACTATTTTTTCCACGATCGGGAGTAGAAACATTTATTTCATAAATAAAGAATTATAATAAATCGCAGCGAAATTACAATAGTTTTCCACGACCGGGAGTAGAAATCGATTTCTATGGCATCAAAATTGTGACAGAAGTAAAGCATTTCCTCCCCAGGGACGAAATAAGACAACAATTTCATTATAGGGAGTAAATGTTTTACTTCTGTCACAATTTTGATGCCATAGAAATCGATTTCTACTCTCGGTCGTGGAAAAATATAATTATATAACTCAAGTAAGTAAATACTTTAATACTAAGAACAATCACAAGTGCATATTTTTTCTCTACTAAAACGCGAAAATCCTCCACCGCACTGTCTCAGCCAATCGGCAACACTGGGTGCAACCAAACATTTCTATAACTAGAGGACACAAGCCGTCGATTTGCCATAAGACGCGAGTGTCTTCGTCCTTGTCGCACACCTCGTACCCCGCCTCTCCACTTTGTTTTACAAAGTTACAAAGCAACACAGTAGTGTTGCCGATTGGCGGATAATTTAGGAAGGTGGAGGATAATTTTCTCACCCTGTTAAAAATCGGATAAAAAACGGATAATTTTAATCCAGTTATATAAATTCGGACTTTTTCGGGCTATTTTAATATTGAATGTGGAAATGAAGATTTGTTTCGTGTAAAAGTGAATAATCGTCGAAAATTCCCCCCCCCCCCCCGCTCTTAAAAAAGGTAAAGAATTCCGAGAGATGGGAAAAAAATGTGCATCAGAGATATCGCCCGCCCTGCTTTCCAAAATTTCGACCTATGGGGGAAAAAAATGTGCACCAGAGAAATCTCCCCCCGCTCTTCAAAATTTTCCAATAAACATCTTGAACGAAAATCTACGCAGAGGCTGCGGCACCACCGAATCGGATATTCTTGAACATGTTCGGATATTTTCATGTCAGTCGGCGGATAATTACAGCTAATATCATCGGCAACACTGCAACACAGCCTTCTAACCCCGCGCGTTCTTTATTTCAATTTGATTTCAATAGCGTTCTGCTTTATTTACAATCACACATGTTTTCTGATATTTCTCTTCCGAGGGTTTATAGTTCTTACTGTTTTGTTTACAATTCGATTGCGCAATTAGGATAGGACCACGACGGGCTTCGTAATTTCCAGCTGTATATGTGGTATAGATACCTATATACATAGTAAGGGGTCCAAAGCATTGAAAATTGAAATAACCCATTCCAACAAGGTAAATAAGTTTTGAGCTCGCATATCGAAAGAGGGTCCTAATGGGCATCAGAAATGGCTTGTTGGACTTTTGTTGGGGATTGCACAACTTCTCCACAAGAAAAAAAGATGGCGGAATGTTGTTTCAAGAATTCGTGTTTTTAAACGTATACCTCTCGCTAGAAAATGAACTACATGCGATATTGATCTGATTTTTTTTCTTTACATACTACTGACATGAGCGCATATGTCTGTACTAGTAGAGTTTCAAAGTCACTTATGGTTTTTTTTTAATTAAATCCTAAACCACAGGAACGAAATTTGTGTGTTTGAAATTTCGACGTGCGGACAACTACATTAAATGTTTAATTTTCTTATATATTAGGTATATGTGAATGAAATATGGTCTAAAGATCAACAAAGTTTTTGCAAAAAAAATTAACTCGATATCTCATACAGTTTTCGAGTTACAGATTTTTTAATTCGATCGTAATACTTAATGTCTTAATTGTTATGATAACGCGCAACGTGACAGCTGCGGCAGGATTCGGTCTGTGTAATTGTGGATAGACATTAGTCTAATAACTAATTTGATTAAGGTATTATATTACTATTAATCAGTAGGTCACCAATTGTCTGAAAATTAGACAATGATTTATGTGTTATGTTACAACTACGTGATTTTAAAATAGAGTCTGTTAAAATATAGATGCAGAAATAATGGTTTAATGATTACTGAAAAAGGGAAACTTTGAAGTACGTCCAATTTGCTTAGAAAATTTTCAGTTACGTCATTTTGGCTTAGAAGGACTGTATATATCGAAAGGTGCAAATACAGTATGAAATCGTCAATAAATTATACAAATGTGAGATTAAAAAATAAAAATTGTTCGAAATTTCATATTTAAGAAAAGGACTTAAAAACCCATCAGAATTATATGAATTCACCATAACAGACTCAATTCTTATTCTAAACTGGAATTACTTTATAAATAGTAAAAAATATAAAGCAAATAATCTAAAATACATTTTAGAATATTGGTGTAAATAATGATATACCTACGTTGCCCAATAATGTGAACTTACATTAATGAAGAAGGGAACACAATAATATTTGCGCAAGGTATGTTTAATTTTTGCAAAATAGAAAACCTACAAAAATTGTGTGGGTACATGACAACAAAGGCTATCTTAGGATACTCACGAAATCAGTAAATAATTAAGTGGAAAATATGAAGAAGAAAATATTGTAAAAACGTTATTGGCAGTCGGTGTATTGTGTGACCTGTCAGTTATCCTTTCCGAAGAGGATAAATGAGCAATTATTGTTGCCTTAAAATGAACACGCCAACTATATATTTTGATTAATTTTGGAGATAACTGCGATGCAATTGATGATCATGTAATTTAAGATGCTCGTAAGTCCTATGTGAATCTATCCATACAGATTCACATAGGACTTACGGATTAAGGATTTAAATGCACTACGGCCATCTGTAGTGAATTTAAATCTTTAGATTTGCTAAGGCAGTATTTATTTTTCCTTAAGGTTATTAGACTTACGTTAGCTACGTCCGCGTCCTACACAAGACACGTCCTTACTGCATTTAAAACGAGCATTACAGGGGACGGTAGTCCAATGGTTTAGTGTACTTAGCTTAGCTAGCAACTGAAGAACCTAGCGAAGTAGGTTAAAACCCTGCTCACTGCGAAATACTTTTAATTGTAAAAATTATCCACAAAAAGTGGTTTAGACCCTTACCTAACACAAAATCCTGGATTTATAACAAATTTTCTCGACTTAAGAAGCAGTTAACAAAGCACATAAAATTTTAGTGTCCAAGCGATTTTCCGATCTCCTTCCCAATTTACCCTTTCCCAGAAAATTTGGATATCTGATAGAGAATAACCTAATAAAATCACAAATGATGACAAAAAATCACAACTGGTTCTAATGAAAACAAATAGTGGAATTGTAAAGTAAACTGTGATTAAAAATGCGCGTCCACTTGGTGTTCTGTTGTATGTGCAGCCTTTCCTAACAATTGTTTTAAGGGCAGAAATAATACAGAGCAGTTTTTAGCAGACAGTGCTTCTTAATAGTAATGCCTATATAGTGGTTTGTCAATGCTTACTGAGCTGTGTATACTTATTATGCATTATTATTATTATTACTTATGTATATATTACAGGTTTTGTGTACGTTTTTATATCTTCATATTTGTAAAATGCTATATCATTTGTACCACAATAATGATATACTTAATAAATAATATCTCTATACAACACCTTCATAATTAATAGATCGAGTAAATCATCTGCCAAATGAGTTTCTTTTTACCTGTTCATATTTTTGCAAAATTGTAAAAATGTAAATAATAGCACTATTTCAAAAATGTATTGGCTTACTATCTTAATGCATTACACTTAGCCAGAAAACAGCCGCATGCTAACAGGAATACCACGAATCTAATTATGATTTATTTTAAAAAGTCGTTAACTCAAAAACTGTATAAGATATCGAGCTAATTTTTTTTGCAAAAACTCTGTTGATCTTTAGGCCATATTTCATTCGTATATAGTATATAAAAAATTTGAATATTTAATATAGTTGCCCGCACGTCGAAATTTCAAACACACAAATTTCGTTACTGTGATTTAGGATTTATTTAGAAAAAAACCGTAAGCGAGTTTGAAATTTAATTAGTACAGATAGATGCGCTCATGTCAGTAGTATATAAATAAAAAAAATCAAATCAATATCACATGTGGTTCACTCTCTAGCGAGAGGTATACGTTTAAAAACACGAATTCTTGAAATAACATTTCGCCATCTTTTTTTCTTGTGGAGAAGTTGTGCAATCGTCAACAAAAGTCCAACAAGCCATTTCTGATGCCCATTAGGGCCCTCTTTCGATATCCGAGCTCAAAAATTATTTACCTTGCTGGAATGGGTTACTTGGCGATCTAGACGGCTTTCGAAAGCGTGGACCCTCTACTAATACATGTAAGCATCAAGTCTATTTTTGTTGCTAAATTGATTACTTTAAGAAATTATCATAAATAAGCAAGTACAAGTTTTATAAACCGTTTGTATGTACATTTATTTGTAAAAATCGTTGAACAGTGATCACTTGACGCTAAGAAGACAGACACGTCTCTCTCTTCCTCTCTGTAATGGGCGTCCACTAGATGTTTTCAAAGATTATTGATAATTATAATAGAATTATCAATGGTAGCAAGACGTAATAACGCGTACTACGGTAGGCGGGGCTTACCCGAGATCGGGCTAAGACGTTAGCGAAAGTCAACTGTTTTGTCGAGTGCCACATTATTATGGGATTACGTTGCTTCGGACATTCATCGATAGGTACCGCCACTCTCCAATAATTACGGGATTAATTATCTATTTCTATTTAATCAATGCTATTATTAATATTTCGTATTCGATTGAGTACTGTGCAGAATCTGTTGCAAATCGGCGCGGCGCGGCGGCACTGTATAATTGCAAAGAACGTTCATGTTTTCAAAACATGTCTACCTATACGACAGTCTATATAATATTTTAATTAAATTTCGTCATTTAAAATATTATCTTTTCTGGCACAATATTTCCGCGATGTCGTCTTTTTTCAGCACTAGATATTAGTGACAACAAACCTTGTATCCTAGGTCTTGGTACCACAGATTTGTCATCATCCCGCGCAATTTTCGTACAAATAATGCACTCCATTATTTTAGAAAACTAAATTGCGAATATTCTACAGCATCGCATTTATTTAACAGTATTTATACGTATACTCTAAATCCCGCAAACTACTAATATACGATTCAAATGTATTGACCCCTCATTTTAACCGCGAATGTCTCAAAAATGGCGGAACAGAGAAAATTTGAAAAAAATATGTGTTCATTATGTGTCTATTGTAAATTATTCACTGAAGTTTGAATAATGTGCATTGGACGGTTTTGAGGTTCTATTAAGTTATATTGAAAAATGCCCTACTTGCAAAATATTAGAACAAAAAATTATGAAAAAAATTCCTCGTACAAAAAATACTATGCCTTATCGGCATCTAAAATATTATTTATATAGTAGGCATATTTTCAAATATATAATGGATTTAAAACTAGTATTGTCAAAATATCCTTAAAAAGTAGTTAGACGCATCTTATCCTACCTTCCATACGCGGTGTACGTACCTAGATTGTGAGCCGCAATAATACATATGACTAATTTAGTGCGCTTTAAAAAAAATCGCTGTTGCCAAACGATACACATTGGGAAAAAAATAATTATATCAAAAACTTTTCTAATGTTTGGGCTACATTTGCTTCACTGTATGTATATAAAAATTTTCAAAAATAAAAAAGTTTATCGATTGGTGAAAATTGTAATACGTAAAATTCAAATATCTAGTTTTCCTAATTTTTAGGGTAATGAAAATGCGAACTGTGTAAAAACCATTAGTAATTAAAAGCGCTATTGTGTGTACTTTAATTGAAAAAAAAAAAACAAAGTCGATAGCAACATTAGTTTTGAAGATATGACGGTGGAAACAAAAAAAAAACACATTTTATTTAAAATACAATATTTTCCCTTTTTTTTTAAATTAAAAAGGTCCAGACCACGAAAAAATGTCGTGAAATACGATTTCATATGCCCAGTGACATGCTTAACAAAACCTACCATGTTTGACCTGGTTCTACGCCAGAAAAAAAAACGGCACGATAGAGTCTCGAATTCGCTCCTCTATCACTTCCGCTAAAATTCCATGACTAGGGCAAAATTTGCTTATATGAAAAGTGGCTCCCTGTATGTCTGTGGTAGTACTTACTCCTCACATGAAGTTTTTCTTGTATCTCTTTCATAGGAAATCTATACAGCCGGATCTCTACCTAATAGACCGGGAGATAGTCCAAGCCATTTCTTACAAGCATGGCACCCCTTCCAGGGGTCGAATTTCATAATCAATGAATCGAAACTATAGCCTGGCCGCTGGACGTCGGGAGTCGGGGCGTAATCGCAGGACAATCAATCGAACTTGTCGGAGAAATTACGGATTTCAAACAATTTTTTACATAAAGGTTATTGTTTTGCGGTGCCAATAAAAAAAACTCGGCGAAAGCGAAATGCCATACCGATCGAGTGGGGCTAATAGCCCGTCATACTAATTAAAACAGGTGAATTTTTAAAATTATGCAAAGTATTTGTACAGGTTTTTTTTCAACTAATCAGTCACGAAAATCACCATGCCATACCATTCCGACGGTTCTAAGTAGTCGCCATAATGCCATAAGGAAGCAGATTATTGGGACTAGTGCCTTACGATTTTTTACAGCATGGCACTTGAATTTTTAAAAAGTTCATGATACAATGTGACCGTTAATGTATTAGCCATGCTTATGGAGAAGTGCAAAAATGATGCCATACTCGAAAATCTATTTGTTCGAATCGTTCTTAAGATACGACTGTAAAAGAGGTAAAAATATTTATTACAGTATGGCATTTCAGTTTATTTCTATATGATTCTACCTCAAAAAAAAAAGCCCATACTGTGACCGTGGGGCCTGAATATTGCCACACTCGTGCTAAGATGTAAGACAAAAATTCTAAAAAGAATTTTTACCACAGGGTTCGGATTTTTCGAAAGTTGATAAAAATATATTCTTCGGAAAGATTGTGCCATACTTACAGTGAGGTGCGACCGACAGTGGTGCCATACTCGAAAAACTGATTTTCGGAAACATCTTTAAGCTACAACTGGTATACGACGTCAAATTACTCATAACAGTACCTACGGCTAAATTTTATTAATCTTAATTTTTAATATAATTTTTCTTTAAAAAATACTCCGTACTGTGACGACGGGGCTGGAGACTGCCACACTCGCTCTGATACGTCAACAACCAATACAACAAACGATTTTTTGAAGTAGTACATTTTTAATATTGTTTTAAACTTGTAGAAAGAGATAGAGTTTTCTAGAGTGTGGTGGGAGAAGATTCTCAATTGTGTTCTGGATGACTCCGGAGGCAATTTCAGAGTATCTAAGGCGCGATTCCCGGCGGAAGAGGGAGAAGTTCTATTAAAGTGAAGTTTGGTAACGAAAGTGAGGTTAGAAGTATCGTCATTGTGTAATCAGTAAATTATTAAATAAAGTGTTGGTGTTTATCTCTTGTTGAAATTATTTCGAAACCCACGGATTCATACAGGGTGTTTCCTAGGGGCGAAAACACGTAACAATATCGTAAAGCTTATGATTATTGCGCTACATATTTGCTGGATATTTCTTTTTCGGAACTATTTCGAAAAGCCATATTAAATTATACAACATCTGGGATATGTTATAAAACAAGATTGCCCCTAATATATACGTTGGAATTTACGGTTTGTACACTTCGAATATTCAGAAAAAATTTGTGCCATACTGTAAAAACATAATTAGTTGGAAAAAATGAGCCTGTACAAAACTGTTTTTCAAATTTTTAAAAACTAATCTGTTTTAATTAGTTGGTATGGCAGGCTATTTATTAGTCCCACTCGATCGTATTGCATTTCGCTCTCGCCAAGGTTTTCCTTATTGACTACCGGAAAATACAAGAATTTTTTATTAATTGATTGATTTGCCAGCGTAAGGTGGGCATTGCTGCCGATTCCGGGCATCCATGGAGGTTCGTTCCAACACACAGCTTGGTCGTCCGTCGAACATGCCCAACGGACGGCCAAACCGCGTGCCGGAACCAAATCTCGGATGTTTTATATACCGCCAAACCGGCTGCATACGCCGGGTTGGACATTGGACATGCTTGTTGTCAGCAGCTAGAGCCGCATTGGGAAGTGTAGGTGTTTGTGAGATGCTTCTTTTAAGTTTCCATGCATCTATTAAATTTCCATTTGTCATCATCAGCTGGGGTGTGCAGGTGTTTGCGAGATGCTTCTTTTCAGTTTCCATGCTTCTTTTAAGTTTCTATCTATCGTCACCTCCTTATTTTTCTTCCAAGTTTTCTGTTTCTTCTATTTCTGAATCTGGCAGGTTTTATTTTATTTTAGTTTTTATTTATTAATAGCTCCACAGGTAAATATCCATTTACAGTGGAGTTGCTGAGAAGGGCCCTATCTCACGGTAAAAATATTGTTTTTGCGCGTTATGAGAAAAAAGGTCCGAAGGGATAGTTTGCTCACCCTGCATGTCGTTTCCTTGAAACAATCTGTTTCAATAGCAGGCAGTTTTTCCATTTCATCACATATATTATGTTTATTACCTATATACTATGTTTAATACCTTTTCAATTTTGATCTCATTGTTTAAAATTTAATAAAGACATAAATAAACAAACCAATGCTAATACTACATGAACAAAAACTTATCTGTTTCATTCACACATCTGACTGGCTGTTGCTTATTTTATATCGCCTACTTCAAGAAGGGACGGATCCAGGTATAGATTCCACGGTCAAGCAATACACTTTCTCAGGTTGTTTATATACACTATTTTGTGCTGCTTTATTCAACCAACACAATTAAATCAAATATCAACTATATGAAATAGCCAGACCCGCGCTAATTTATATCAATCAGAATGCAGAAGATGCAGAATCGTTCACGCTTTAATTCAATACAATTTCGACGTCTGGTTGCCGCTTTATCCGGATTTATCTAGAGATCCTGTAGGAGCCACGAAACACGCGACTGTCACCGAATTCGATACATTTGAACTCTTTTTACTTCCCTCGCATACCGAAGGGAAGTATTGTATTCGAGAAAAAATCACCCTCCGAGATTTTTTCGGATTCTGACGTTTCAGAACACGTAGATTCCGAAAATATAGGTTTTTCAATTCCGTCAGTCTGTCTGTCTGTCGGTCTGTCTGTCTGTCTGTTGGTGTATTTACTAAAAAACTACTTGACGGAGAGCAGTCAAATTTGGTAGGTAGTTGACCCTACTGTCAGCGAAGAACTGGTAGAATTTTCACTGAAAAATATACAGGGTGGACCGTCTAAACGGAATAAATAGTGAAAAAAATTTTTTTTTGCTCAAATTTAAAATTTCCACGTTTCATGACGCGCTAAACCTGTTTCAGGAAAAAAAATGTTTTGAAAATTTTTTTCAAACATTTTTGAAAAAATTTTTACCAAGTTGAAAAAATTTTTTTTTGCTCAAATTTAAAATTTCCACGTTTCATGACGCGCTAAACCTATTTCAGGAAAAAAAATTTTGAAAATTTTTTTCAAACATTTTTTAAAAAAATTTTACCAAGATGAAAAAAATTTTTTTTTGCTCAAATTTAAAATTTCCACGTTTCATGACGCGCTAAACCTGTTTCAGGAAAAAAAAATTTTTGAAAATTTTTTTCATTTTAATTTAAAATTTCTACCTTTGACATTTTAAACCTATTTCAGAAGAAAAAAATTTGAAAACTATTTTACCATCTTTTGAAAATTTTTAAAAAAATGAAATTTTTTAACCACCACTATACTTCCACTCCATTACGTGAATGTTGGATTGAAAATGTGACAGATGGCAATAACATCTGGCATATGCACCTATTATACTTTTATTGAAAAATGTACAGGGTGGTCATCCCAAGAAATAATTCAGTCATGGTGGACATTTGTAAAGGTATTTGCGCAAGCCTGCCATATGTGGCACCTGCTATTTAGTATTGAACTTTTGCTGTTGGATGAGCAATCTGTATATTTTTTTGACCAAAACTTATCAAGTTTTCTTTGTAATAATAGCAATAACTCTACTCCGATTATTATTCTCAATGTCATTTCGTAATTATTATTTTTTTAGAGAGACTGCCATGAACGAGGGAAGTTCTGTGTAAATACCTTTACCGATTTTTTTTTATGTAAAAAATCGGTAAAGGTATTTACACAAAACTTCCCTCGTTATTTGTGCATGGTAGTCACTCTAAAAAATTAATAATTACGAAATGACATTGAGAATAATAATCGGAATAGAGTTATTGCTATTATTAAAAAGAAAACTTGATAAGTTTTCTTTTATGTAAAAAATCGGTAAAGGTATTTACACAGAACTTCCCTCGTTATTTGTGCATGGTAGTCACTCTAAAAAATTTATAATTACGAAATGACATTGAGAATAATAATCGGAATAGAGTTATTGCTATTATTAAAAAGAAAACTTGATAAGTTTTGGTCAAAAAAATATACAGATTGCTCATCCAACAGCAAAAGTTCAATACTAAATAGCAGGTGCCACATATGGCAGGCTTGCGCAAATACCTTTACAAATGTCCACCATGGCGGAATTATTTCTTGGGATGACCACCCTGTACATTTTTCAATAAAAGTATAATAGGTGCATATGCCAGATATTATTGCCATCTGTCACATTTTCAATCCAACATTCACGTAATGGAGTGGAAGTATAGTGGTGGTTAAAAAATTTCATTTATTTTTTTTAATTTCAAAAGATGTTGGTAAAATAATTTTCAAAATTTTTTCTTCTGAAATAGGTTTAAAATGTCAAACGTAGAAATTTCAAATTTGAGCAAAAAGGAAAGTTTCCTTCTATTCTATAGAAGTGCTAAAAAAAGTTTAAAAATTAAAAATTATGTATTTTTTAAAATAGGTTTAGAATGCTACGAAACGTGAAAATTTTAAATTTGAGCAAATTAAAAAAAATTCGATCTCTTTAGTGGTAAAATTTTTTTGAAAAATTTTCAAATTTTTTTTTTTAAATACCTAGGTTTAGAATGTCATTTAAATTTGAGCATTCTAGTGTTAAATTTTTTTCCAAACTGGTAACAAAATGTTGCCAATTTTTGTTTTCGAAATTGGTTTGGAATATCATGAAACGTGGAAATTTTAAATTTGAGCAAAAACATTTTTTCGTCTGTTCTATAGTAGTGATACATAAATTTATTAAAAATGTTTTCAAATTTTTTTAAAAATTCTTCAAAAACATTTTTAAATTTGTTTGAATAGTTTTAGAATGTCATGGAAACGTGGATAGTTAAAATCTGAAGAAAGAAAAAAAAAATCTATCTCAGTGGTAAAATTTTTTAAAAATAGTAAGAAAAATTTCTAATTTTTCTTTTAAATAGATTTAGAACGCTATGAAACGTGGAAATTTGAAATTCGAAGAAATACAAAAAAATTCCATCTATTTTAGTGGTAAACAAATTTTCAAAAATGGTAAAAAAAAAATTTCAAAATTTTTTTTTTTGAATCAGGCTTAGAATGCCATGAAACGTGGAAATTTTAAATTTGAAGAAAGGAAAAAAAATTATTTCATTTTAGTAGTAAAAATTTTTTCAAAAATATTGGTGAAAACAATTTTTTTTTTCTGAAATAGGTTAAGCGTGCCATGAAACGTAGAAATTTTAAATTTGAGTAAAAAAAATTTTTTTTCATCTTGGTAAAAACTTTCCAAAAATGTGAAAAAAAAATTCAAAAAGTTTTTTTTTCTGAAATAGATTTAGCGCGTCATGAAACGTGGAAATTTTAAATTTGAGCAAAAAAAATTTTTTTTCACTATTTATTCCGTTTAGACGGTCCACCCTGTATATTTTCCAGTGAAATTTCTACCATTTCTTCGCTGACAGTAGCGTCAACTACCTACCAAATTTGACTGCTCTCTGTCAAGTAGTTTTTTAGTAAATGCACCAACAGACAGACAGACAGACTGACGGAATTGAAAAACCTATATTTTCGTAATCTACATGTTCTGAAACGTCAGTATCCGAAAAAATCTCGGAGGGTGATTTTTTCTCGAATACAATACTCCCTCGGTATGCGAGGGAAGTAAAAATCGTTTGAAATCCGTAATTTTTCCTACAAGTTCGATCTATTGTCCTGTCATTACGATCCAGTTTTCCGAACGTCTCTGATTAAGTTACCAAGGTGGTTATTAGCAGGTGGTATGCGAGAAGGGCAAGGAACACTTGCTATTCTCAAATACCACTACTGACTTTATGCATACAAATAAATTATTATTTTAAATCTATATAATATACACTTTTGTCGTGCCTCTTACTCAAATATAATTAATAGTGCAATACGCTGTATGTTGAAGATGTAAACTGTTAATACAGCGGGAACTTATTCAGAGCTGTTCGGAAAACCGAATTGCTATTTGTGTATGTAACTTACGAACATGCCCATCGGTCAGGCTGCTATTTTCGTTTTCTTAATTATGAAATTCAAGCCCTGAAGGGGTACCATACTTGTAAAAATTACTCGGACTTTTGTGTCATTATCTCCCGGTCTAATATTCTTAATATGCTATTAATTCTGAAACCGCCTCGAGTAGAGCTTATATAAACGAAAATCCATCCATCTGTGGAAAGATTAATTGAGGAATGGTCGCGAAATTCTGCACGACACAAATCCCAACAGAGAGTCGTGTGTTTGGGTTAATTACTTCGTTGGAATGTTGGTTTATTTGTTTATTTCTCAGCGTGGAGTGCCTCATATACATATATGCTAATATTGATAATTTGCTTGATGATGCTTAAGAATCTGTGCAAATATTAGTCGCTATTACTGAAACTAGCGAGCGTTTCGTAATCGTTTTGTTTGCTGCCATATAAGATCCTAAAATGACTATTCTGATTGTTCCTAGAAATAGTAAATTTTGGTGAATGTTTGAAGCAGGGATTTAAAATATTGGAGGCCAATTGGATAATTTTTCATTGAGAATTATTGTTCTCGTATACCTATTACGAGTATTTTTAACAGTTAGTTTCTGTCTGCAGACTAAAGTCATCCAGAACAGAGCGAAGAATCTATACGCCAGTGCAGTAGAGCATGGGAATCCGCTGGTCAGACAGGCGACTGACTACGACTCCAACGACGATCCGAGGCACAAGAGGCCGAGGCTCCAGATCCTGGATCACGGGTAAGTATAACTTAACCGTTTTTCTGTTTCAGCCCGACCTTCAAGCCACGCCGCAAGGGTGACCAAAAACACCCAAATCACCCGATTCCAGGGGTACGAAGCAAACAACCAGCTCGGTACCCTTACCCTAGCCCGTGTGGGCCTCTGACGCTAAAATAAGCGTCTTTGGTTTCCGTAGGCTTCCGACTAGTCAACATCCCCCCCAAACCCCCCACGACAGACCAAAGACGCTTCCGGGACCCGAGATGCCAGCGAAGAAAGAAGACCAAGACAGAAGAGCGCCAGAAGAAACGACCCAGCTGGCAGGGTCCAAGAGCCAGGATCAGGGGAGGTCTGTTAACATTGCCTACACCGTCCGCATTTCCGGGGGGGATAGGTGAAAAAGTAGGCCCACCCCTTACGAGGCCGGTCGACCCCTAATCATCCGAGACCGTCATCTTTAGTCAAGAACCACTTACATATCGGCTTGTTTCATTGTGCCTTCTTCAGGGCTCTGCAGTATCCGAAATGTATAATGGGGTATAAAATGGATATAGAAAAAGTATGTTAACAGTTAGACCTGTATTTTTTATTTGAAAGGAACATAATAATATATCGAATAACATGCTGCAATATTTGTTATAGTCCATATTTGGGTTTTGTCCGAAAAACAATTCGCTAACTAGGCAAGCTTTAGGAAGAAAATAAGCCCAACCATGTTACGCTACGACATTCCTAAGCTGTAGAAATTAGTTTTCAAAAAAGTGCCTTTTTAGTAAAGAAATGCTTTTTTGCAAAAATTATACAAGTACAGTTCCAAGTGCACATTTCCGGAGAGTCGGTTTATCTTCGTCGAGGGCGGACGTGTTGTGTGTGACGCTTCCGAAAAAACGCAAAAAGAACCGGTTAAAACTTCATTAAATTCGATGAAATTTAAGTCATCGTTAGATTAAAAAATTCTGCGTAAAATGAAGTTTAATAATAGAAGAACAAAGCACACAAATTAAAAATTACTGTAAAACAGTTGTTAATAGTATAAGGTAAACACGGGTCTAATCTATGGGCCGTTACATCGTAAACGGATACTACCTGGGGCCAAACCCTCAAGACGCCTTTCAAGTGAATTGGGTGAGCAATTTATGTTTATAAGGCAAGATAAGCATACCAGCTGTGGACGAAAAAAGAAAAGTTTTAAGTAGTAGTTTTAGTTTATTAGTGTACTAGTCTATTTCTTTATTAAAATTGAAAAAAAAATATTAAAATTGAAGGAGTACCTATTTAGATATATTTTTAGAAAATAAAAAAAAATCCAGTGAGGAAAAACAATATTTATTTGACTGTCAGATATTTTTTGACATTCAGTAATACCCCCCTAAAAACAGATTTGATTTATCTACCAATTGATACCAGGTGTGTAACGATATCTTTTTAAATAAAAAAGTAAGAGGGCCCTGACAAACAAATATATTTTACAATTTTCTGGAAGACGTTCTTCACTAAGTATAAGAATGTTACATATCAAATGAAAGGTAACTAAATTCCCTATTTAAATATGTTAAGGTGGCCATTCCCTAGAAAGAGACATCCGATAGGGAAATATTGATTATTTTTGCCCATAACTTTTTTTTCTTATTACGTATATTTAAAAAATATATAAGAGTACCTAACTAGAACTATAACAAGACTATTACTATGAATTTTCACTCAATAATTTCAGTGGTTTGCAAAATAGCTCGATTTAAAACTACGAAATAGAAAGATTAACACAATTTTTAAATTTAAATCGAGCTATTTTGCAAACCACTAAAATTATTGAGTGAAAATTCATAGTAATAGTCTTGTTATGGTTCTACTTAGGTACTCTTATAGTTTTTATAAATATACGTACTAAGAAAGAAAGTTATAGCTAAAAATAGTAAATATTTCCCTATCGCATGTCTCTTTCTAGGGAATGGCCACCTTAAGAACGATTTTCCAAGTTGTAAGGGGGAAAAAAATTAAAAACAAAAGTTAGTAAAACTAATAACTTTTTGATGGTTAAATGTTTTGGACTTTCAGTAGTACTCCCTAAAATTGAACATAAAGTTGGCACCCAGAGTTAGCACCCCAGATTCACACTAGGTCTGAAACGGCAACATAACGAGCGGCCGCGCCACCGCTGGCGGGGATCATCTTGTTTCAAGGAGTAGTTAGAAGATGCCTGTTGGGGGTGGAAAGCGGTAGCTCGTTACCGGATCGAATTTTCCGATGTAAAAAAATTTTCCGACTCTGAAATGCACATGCAAAGAGCTGTCGCGATTCGGGTTGTGGCAATCATCATGATTCAGTGTAAACTAACCGCCCTCCAATTTTCAGCGCGGCAGCTCAATGACAAGTCGAGTTTTTCGGGGGAAAGAGTTTTTCGACCGTGGAAGGGAAGGGCCACGAGCTGCCGCGATTTCCTCTCTGTGGATGCTTTTCTTTTAACAATAGGTATCCCTTGACCCATTTTCAGCGCGGCAGCTCAACGCCAAGTCGAGTTTTCCGGGGGAAAAAGAGTATTTCCGACCGTGGAGGGAAGGGCCAAGAGCTGCCGCGATTTTCTCTCTGAGGATGCCTTTCTTTTAACAATAGGTACCCATTGACCCACTTTCTGCGCGGTATATCAACGCCAAGCCGAGTTTTCTGCGGGAAAAAGAGTTTTCCGGCCGTGGAAGGGAAGGGCCACGAGCTGCCACGATTTTATCTCTGTGGATGCTTTTCTTTTAACAACAGGTACCATTTGACCCACTTTCAGCGCGGCAGCTCATTGCCAAGTCAAGTTTTCCGCGGAAAATATAGTTTTCCGACCGTGGAAGGGAAGGGCCACGAGCTGCTGCGATTTTCTCTCTGTGGGTGCTTTTATTTTAACAATAGGTATCCCTTGACCCATTTTCAGCGCGGCAGCTCAACGCCAAGTCTAGTTTTCCGCGGGAAAAAGTCTTCCGGCCGTGGAAGGGAAGGCACACTTTCGCGGCAGCTCTTGGCCCTTCCCTTTCAGGATCGAAAAACTCCCCCCCCCCGGAAAACTCGACTTGGCGCTGAGCTGCGCCGCGCTGAGAATAGGTCAAAAGGTACCTATTGTTAAAAGAAAAGTATCCACAGAGAGAAAATCGCGGCAGCTCGTAGCCCTTCCCTTCCACGGTCGGAAAACTCTTTTTCCCTCCGGAAAGCTCGACTTGGCATTGAGCTGCCGCGTTGAAAGTGGGTCAAATGGTACCTATTGTTAAAAGAAAAGCTTCCACAGAGGGAAAATCGCGGCAGCTCGTGGCCCTTCTCTTCCACGGTCGGAAAACTCTTTTTCCCTCCGGAAAGCTCGACTTCGCATTGAGCTGCCGCGTTAAAAGTGGGTCAAATGGTACCTATTGTTAAAAGAAAAGCTTCCACAGAGGGAAAATCGCGGCAGCTCGTGGCCCTTCCCTTCCACGGTCGGAAAACTCTTTTACCCTCCGGAAAACTCGCCTTGGCATTGAGCTGCCGCGCTGAAAATTGGAGGATGGTTAGTTTACACTGAATCATGATGATTGCCACAACCCGAATCGCGGCAGCTCTTTGCATATGCATTTCAGAGCCGGAAATTTTTTTTACATCGGAAAATTCGATCCGGCAACGAGCTGCCGCTTTCCACCCCCGACAGGCCTCTTCTACTCCTTGAAACAAGATAATCCCGCTAGCGGTGGCGCGGCCGCTCGTTACATTGCCGTTTCAGACTTAGTGTGAATCTGGGGTGCTAACTCTGGGTGCCAACTTTATGTTCATTCCCTGAAAGAGTTTTGATTTATCTACCATTTGGTACCAAGCACGTTACGATATCTCTATAAATAAAAAAGTTACAAGCCCGGAGACTTTTAAGTAGCGGTCCCTGTATACACATGTGCTACCAAATAAAAAAATCATTTGAGTAGTAAGAAGTTTCAATTTATTAAATTGAGATTTTGATTTGATAAGTTGAAATTTTGACGTAAGGTATCAAGTCAAAATTTTAACACTTTTTATTTTCGTTGCGAACACGCTGTATTATTTTCTCTTCTTAATGGCAACTTCAAATATTTAACACCATTCTTCATTTTCAATCGTTCAAATAAAATTATTATCTTCCTAACGTTTCTGCTTAGACACCAGTGTCAGAGATAATTTATTTTACCTGTTTACTAAGAGAATTTTGTAGGCATTTCGTAGGCCTTTCATTACTAAAGGGGTGTCAATTTGTCTCTCATCAGGTGCTAGATGAATAAATACTTGAACACCGAAGTAAATGTACAAGTTTGCCTAACGGAAATGAACATATTTAACTTAAACAAACCTCTTTGGTCCAAGGCCCTTTCACCAGCTCAGGATTGACTACCTTCGTCCACCTCTGTTGACACTGCACATCCGATCTATCGGGGAAATGCTCGGCGATGATATCCCATTTTTCGTTGTATTCTTCCACTAGTTGTTTTAACCTGGCGTCCTACAAAGGAGAACTAACTTTAAAAGACGCAAATAAATTGTAACTCTAATAAGGGATATAGAACATTAAAATATTAATACGGATAATATTTATGAACTGGGAGTATGTATAGGCCCTTAAAGGACCATTTAGTAATAAATTTTGATACGATTGGGGCAGGGCCGTAGCCCAATGGGTGGACCCGGTGTGGATTAGTGGGTGTTAAGAAATAAAAGGTAAGTTAAAAATTACAAAATCAAACAAATAACATCATTTTATCTTCGTTGATGACTTTGACCTAAAACCTTGACAAACTTCATACATATGTAATTATGTATGCCTGTATACATACCTATTCAGACATACATACCTATATATGCGCATACACACTGTATATTGTGTATATCCTATTTATAACGTAATCGTAAATATCACTTGCTAGCTAAATACTGTCTTTATCTTGGACACAGAGGTGTTAAATACATCAATATTGTGTTGCACTGAAGAATAGTTCTTACACATTGTAAAAACTGGCGACGATTGAAGTAACCGTGTCCGAGGCGTAGGTTGATTGAAGGTTTGAAGATGTCTAGAATTGGGACGAGGAACGTTTAAATTAAGCTGGATTAGCACTTCTGGGCAGTTGATTATGGAATTCACGAATTTATTGATTTATTGACTTATATTGCGTGAAGCAGAATTTTTTTAGGCACAATACCGTATAAATTTTATTTTATTGGCTCAGAGTTTGGCCGGTCTTTATGTGATTTAAAGTGGAGCGACTCGGCGCACGTCTAGTCTCTATGAAAGAAAAATTTAAATAGAAAAATTATGGAATGAACTTTTCTATGTGGGTCTAGAGAAACCATTCTAGCAATAAAGCATCAAGGGGGTAACCGATTGGGGGGAAGGTAACAGTTAGATTAAAGGACACAAATTTTAAATAGTACCGTTGTACGTTTTCGAGCAAATGTTCATATCTAGGATACGATATTAGGGAGGTATACGCCAAATTAGTACATCTCGTGAGCGAAACTCTTTTGAATTATGTATGACGAATAACCTGCTCTTATTGGCTTCGCTGACAATTTCATGAATATGTTTACTAAAATTTAATTGGGGGTCAAAGTGACTCCTAAATCTAAATGAACTTGGCTGTTACAGACAAGTGTGGTTCTAACCATAAGGAAATACAATCGCGTTCTTCCTACGAGAGAATGACATAATTCACTTTTTACTGTTAAGTGACAGATTATTTTTCATACACCATCTACTTATGCTGTCAAGATCATGCTGAAGGTCAATACAATCGCCTATGTCCGAAATTGAGCAGCAGATTATCATATCATCGGCGTACAGTATCTTTTGGATTACGATTGTGCTTGGTATCATTTATGTAGATATTAAATAGAAGAGGACCCAAGATCAACCCTTGTGGAACTCCGAAAGATTCGTTTAGATTTTTGGATTTGTAGCCTTTGTGTTCAACAAGTTGTCATGCCGCCACCACTGGTATAATGTTTGTTTGATTCGGTAACTTTTAACTTAGCTTTGTTAACATCCACTCATTTGCATTGATTCCATTTGTTTTACTACGACCCTGCCCGAACCAATCACGTAATATTAATCTTTTTCATTTTAATACATTTTGATTAAAACTTGTTTAAAAAAAAGTTGCCAAGTGAGCTGACTATCCCGGCTTCAGCTTGTCATCAAATAGTTGTACTGTCATGGGTATTATATATGTACGCAAAATTTCAAGGCAACAGATCAAGATCAAGTGGAAGTTGTTCAAAATTTACTTGTAAGATTTGACCCAACCCAACTACCAAATTTGTGAAGTTGAACAAATGCTTGTAATAAATAAATGGCAAATTAAGACGTAAAAAGCATTTCATGCATTTATCCAATTCCGCTGTCACTTGACTTCAATTTTTGCTGGAGTTGCCGGTGATACAAACACGGCATATTTTTGTCCTTTGACATATAGTCCATTTTCTATGGATTTTATCCTAAAAAAAACTGTATCGTCATTGGTACTGCGTATGTATGCAAAATTTCAAGGCAATAGATCAAGCGGAAGTGGTTCAAAATGGACTTGTGTAAGATTTGACCAAAACCGACTGACAAACATGTGAAGTTGACTAAGAGCTTGAAAAATTAGCATAATTTGACACAAAAACATTGCTAAAATCGACGTAATCTAATACAATTGTAAAGCAAAAAAATGTGTACCCATATACAGGGTGGGGCGTCGGACCTCGATATCTCGAATTCTACGATAGCTAGAAATTTTTTTAAAAATAGCAAGTAAACTAAATAAAAAAGTCTATAAATGGAAATTATTTTCGAATATACAGGGCGAGCCAAGACGAGATTACAGGACCAAGCGCCTTTTTTTTAAATGGAATGCTATCTATATCAGTAAATTTTTTTGAAGCCTCTTTCTAGGCTCTATTCAGTCCTATATTAGCATTGAATATTTTCCAACCACTTGGATGTAATGCATTTTTTTGTTGAAATAATGCAATCTGTAGGTGGATATCAAAAAAATCACCGCAATCACAATTATGGGTTTTAAGAAAAACTTATGCGAATACCAGTTACGAGACATCTAATTAATGTTTTTGAATCAATTTCGTTTCCTAAAACTGTGGTGGCCAAAAATTATTTTTCAGAGGAAGAACTTTTTAATTGAATTTTCTCAATTTTTTCAAACGGAACACCCTGTATATTTTTCAACGATGTGATGTAGAAATGAAAAACGAACATTTTTGTAAGTACTTCCCTGTGGCTAATTGCAACCATTTTCGTTTTATAAATAAATAAGTGTAACATTCAAGAATAAACATAAAAAAAGAGATTCCCTCAAATAATTCATTAGAAAAATTTATAATAGGTGTTCGACGTGTTGCCCATTCTGATTGACACTCGTACTTAACAGGTCCTTTACTGTAATGTTTTTTTTGTACATTTCTTGCCGTTTTCGTTATTCGACAAGCAATAAAACCTCAGATTGGTATAAATTGTCGTGTACAACGGAGCATTTATCTCACTTATTGCGAAAGTTGTAGACATGACTTTTGTTTTGGGCGAATCAGACAGAAATTGTTTACTTGCCAATAGAATTTATTACCAACGATTCCTGATATTAGCAGCTCCCAAAACCTTCTCGACAGATTTTTGGAAACTGGAAATGTCGAATATAAAAAAAGTGAAAGAATAAAACGTGTTGTGAACGAAGAAAATGAGTTTTCTATGGTGCTGGCAACGGTTGAGAATCCCTCCCAATGTTAATCAAAGAGAAGTGAGCTCATTAGTAGGAATAAGTAGACGGTCTGTGGGTTAAAAACAAATAAGTTGCATGTATATTATAGTTAAATTCACCAGAAATTATCTGCTGACGATTTTCAAAAGCGCCTACAATTTTGTAATTGGGCCAGAAGCACCGATAAGGCACCTTTTCATAAAAATGGATTTGTTAATAGGCACAATTTCCGTTATTATGCTTCGGAAAATCCTCACTTTCTTATGCAAGTTGATAACCAACGCAGATGGTCTTTAAACGTTTGGGGAGGAATTATTGGAGAACATGTAATAGGGCTACATTTCTTTGATGGTACATTGACTGGAGCTATTTATCTTCATTTTTTGGAAAATCATCTGCCACAATTATTGGTTAATCTCTCTGAAAGAATTCGAAATGGGATGTGGTTTCAGCAAGATGGTGCTCCACCACATTATTTAAATGCAGTTAGAGACCACTTAAATAATACCTACCCTCATCAATGGATAGGAAGAAATAGACCCAGTAAATGGCCTGCTAGATCTCCAGATCTTACAAAAATGGATTTCTTTTTATGGGGATACGTGAAGGAAATTGTTTTTAGAGACACACCAACAACAGTACAAAATATGAAGGAAAGAATAATAACTGCCTTTAGATCTATCACATCTAACATGTGGAACATTTATTATAATTTTTTCTATTGAGTTATTTGAACAAACCTCTCTTTTTAAGTTTATTTTTGAATTTTGTAATTATTGCTCAATAAAACGAAATTGGTTGCAATTAGCCATAGGGAAGTACTTACAAAAAATGTTCGTTTTTCATTTCTACAAGGTGCTCCATTTGAAGAAATTTAAAAAAAATCAATTTGAAAAGTTCTTAATGGAAAAATAATTGTTGGCCACCCTGTACAGTTTTAGGAAATGAAAATGATTAAAAAATGGTAATTTTTTAAATATCCATCTGCATTATTTCAACAAGAAAATTCATTACATCCAAGTTGGGAGATATTCAATGCTAATACAGGGATGAATAGAGCCTAGAAAGAGGCTTCAAAAATGTACTGATATACATAGCATTCCATTTAAAACATTTCATCGAATGTTCGAAAATAATTTCCAGTTATAGGCTTTTTTATCTAGTTTACTCGCAATTGTTTTAAAACTTTCTAGCGATCGTAGAAGTCGAGATATCGAGATCCGACGTATAATTGCCCCACCCTGTATATAATTCGGTTATTTTTCACCGTGGAAAACAAACAACAATTGAAAGGAAATTTGACAAGCTTTCAAAAAGGTCGTCTGAAATTTTTTGCTACTAACATCAGTGGCTTTTTAAGATAATTGCAATAGACACATTTTACCCACCCCCTTTCAATCCTCTGCAACCCACCCTATCAGCTGGGACTCTCCAGAATCCCAACAAATAAGTAAATCCCTCAGTAAATAAACATGTTTAATAAGGGCCCATAAAAATTTGCATATTCATTGTCTATTTTTTACTCTATTACCCATTGTAAAACAAATTTTTGTAGTGGGATTACCTGCTGCTCTAAATCGGCAAAATCGTACAGTAAATATTATTGGAACAGGTTGATGTCTATTTTAGAATCTGCTGGTATTTTTGTACTACCTGGTTAAGCATTTCCATTACTAAAACCGCACCTACATAGCGATATCGGCTTATTGTTCAGATGAACTTATATTTATTAGTTATTCTGTATTGAATAAACTTTGCGAATGCAAGTAATAGATTATAAAAATATTTCCACAATAATGTAAGAGCTATAGACAGATGGTGGTAAAGTTACATACCCTGTTTGCATGTTTTGTTCTGTTTCTTACTTTCTGTCTTTGTAATGGATTTAGATTCGGTTCTCACCATTTGCATCTGATTCAGTATTTCTATAAACTCTATTGAAAGATATTTAAATCTTTAAATTTCGGTCGCTATCTTAGTTTCGCCATAATAATGTTGCGTATTTCCACTTTTAGGAAACACCCTGTATGAATCCGTGGGTTCTGAATAATTTCAACAAGAGATAAACACCACTAACACTTTATTTAACAATATACTGACTATACAATACTTTAAATTCAAAATAACCTTTACACTTTGTTTACTTGATATTTAACCTCACTTTTCACTTTTCAACTTGTTCACTTTTAAAACTGCCTTGTTAATAAACTTCTTCTTCTGCGCCGGTAATCGCGCCTTATATACTCTGAAATTACCTCTAGATTAAACCAAAATCTTCTCCAACCACACTCTAGAAAAGTCCATGGCTCCTTCTGGAGTCTTTCCAGTCACTATTAGTAGGCATAGGCGTATGATCTCCAGTTCCAAGGGGGTGTAATTCATAACAATAAAATGTCTAAAAATAATCCGATTGCGATGGAATCGAAAACGTATTTGTACTTAATATCACTACTATAGATTAAAAAATAATGAAAAGTAGAAAAAAAAAGCATTTTTATCAAAGGAAATAGCAGGTTTTGCACGGTTTTTCGAGCTACAGTGCGAAAAACAAAACATGCGTATTTTTTGTTTTTTCTTCCATGTTCTCACGAATTCTTTTCTGTAAAAGTAGGTATAGATAAATATATCTAAAAATGCAAAAAACTGCGGTTGGGAAACGATTTTTATTTGTATCGATTTTTCCAACTAAGGGTCTACAGGACCAGTAGATCCCCTGTATATGGATCATCACACGAATCTAAAGAGATTTGCCAAAAAAGCACCAAAAGCAAGTATCGCGGCCACACCTCCAACTTCGTGAGGCCATACAACTGATTGTGTTGACACAAATTACATAAAATAAAACCTTTACCACTGGAACAAAAGGGTGCGAATAGTGAATAGGGTTCTGAAATAACAAAAATGACTAGTCTGAGATGAACCATTACATACCAACACAACGAACAGGTATTTCGATTTCCACGCCGGGCAAGTAATGACTGGCTAGTTACTTTACAAGTCGCAAGGGCACGACGGAATAAAAAAAGATCCGATATTTACGCGATGAACTTATTTTGGAATGATTCTGTCTGCGTGGGAAACGCTACCGCCAAGTGACCAGTGATGCATGACCTGGGAACGATTTAATTCTTTTTTTCGTTTTTACAATTATTTTAAATGTTATAATCCAGGCACTTGAAAAGGTACAAATAACACAGGACAAGCAATTTTTAGTCAATACAGTTAAACTTCGCAATATAATGGGAAACACCGCTGTGGTAATAATTAATTGTTCATAGAATTTCAATGATATAATATTTGAAATCGTCCGACTCAAAAACCCATAAAACGATGTATCACTTCAATACCCTTCCGATTGTTCGACGTTTAATTGGGGCGAGGGTGGATGACGTCAAAAAATTTGTTTGAGAACTTGCTCTCGCACACACTAAATCACGATTGGTGGAGGTGGCAGATATAAAAACAAATTTAGACCTTCCCTTCTAGTATATACACCAAATCTCAACTTGCTTTACTTATTTACCCCTATTTCACCCCAACCTTTCAACGGAATCTCAAAATATAATCTAGTTCCATCATAGTCCAGTCGATAAAGTAAAAAATACACCAGAAGCTCGCACAAAATGTTATCTGAGATTTTCCTTCTCTAACTATTAGTGCGAGGATTAAACATCACAAAACCACAAAAATCAGTTCTGGGGGTACCGCGCAACCCCCCCAAAAAACCACCCCTTCGATAAAAAAGCCTTATTTTACTGATAACTCGTTAACCGCTGAATATATAAAAAAAATGACTCATCATAAAAAAGAAAGCTTGACTAATTGCCTAAAAAAAGTCCTCTTGTAATTTTCTTGTATATGCAGTGGTTTTCGAGAAAATCGATATTGACAAAAATGGCAAAATTTGTATTTTTAATGCGCGCGAATTTTCGTTCATTTGAAATTTTTTGTGCGCGGCCTATATAAAAAATTGAATTGCTGGAAAACCAAACAAGCTAGGAAGAAAAATTAACATGGGTTTTAAAGGGGATATAAAATACTCTCTTGTGTTGCCATTTTTGAGGGCTATTGATATTTATTAGTATATAAAAATAATATAATATAGTTATCTCTTGATTTTTTGTCCATCTAACTATTCACAGGCCCATAAAAACTAAATGACTATAATATAAGTTATAAATGCATTATCTTTTAGTTCAAGGTAGTAATTCAATGCAGGAAAGTTAGGAATAAAAATATTCACATTTACAAATTTAGCAGCATGTTAAAGTTAGCCAAAAAAAATATCAAAAATGGCTGCATAATCAATTTTTTTATGACATTTTCTTAATAAATTTTTTTAACTATTAAATGATTAGAAACAATAGTTATATGATATATAAACTTAAACAAAAAAAATCTGAGCTAAGTTTTCAAAATGTTTGTTTTTTTTTGTATTTATAGGAAACAATAAAAAATTACCCAAAATTTGGCTAACTTCAACATGCTGGTAAATAAGTAAATGTGAATATTTTTATTCCTAACTTAACTCTGCATTGAAGTACTACCTTGAACTAAAAGATAATGCATTTATAACTTACATTAAAGTCAGTTATTTTTTATGGGCCTGTGAATAGATAAAGGTGCAAAAAATTAAGGGGTAACTATATTATATTGTTATTTTTATATACTAATAGATATCTATAGCCATCAAAAATGGAAACACAAAAGACCATTTCATATCCCCTTTAAAACCCATTTTGATTTTTCTTCCTAGCATGTTTGATTATCGAGCAATTCAATTTTTTCTGTAGGCTGCGCGCAAAAAATTTCAAATAAACGAAAATTCGTGCGCATTAAAAATACAAATTTAAATTCGATTTTCTTGAAAACCATAGCATATACAAGAAAATTATAAGGGGATTTTTTTTAGTCATGCTTTCTTTTTATGATGAGCAATTTTTTTATATCCTCAATGGTTAATGAGTTATCAGTAAAATAAGGCTTTTTTCACCGAAGGGGTGGTTTTTGGGGGGGGGGGGGTTGCGCGGTCGTTTATGACAAGAAAGTAAACTCAAATCCAAAATATAAGCAGCATTTGCGGCTTCCTTTATTCTTTTTTTACTATTGTCTGAAGGTGTGACAAAAAATGACCACAAATTAAATTAAGTAGTTTTTTGTATAAACTGCCGCTGAGGGAAGTAAATAAGTTACGCCCACTAAATCTGATTGATGGCAAATTCTGCTACAGATCTACTGATTGGTCGAATTTTATTATGCGTATTAGTCTAGTATGTAGAGTCCACGTTGACTTGCAGAGCCGGAGTTAGAATTTCAGAGTTTGGCAAGTAATGAAACAATGAAAGTAAAATATTCCCTGCTTTCATAAATGTTGGATTTCACAGTTCTACCTATTATTAAATAAAAATACAACAACCCTACATTCGTTTTATTTAGGATTTAATTCTAGCATTAAGTATATTGAACCTACCTAACAATGGTTGTATAATTCTAATATATACATGTGTATATTGTGTATTGCCAAAGCACGTGTAGCTAAAATACATTGTTGTTTCTTTTTTTGGTATATGTGACAAAAAAATCTTTCTTTTTGTATATTGTATAAGACAACATTATTATTGGTATCTACATTAAACCTACTTACTGCAATACATGCGCCAATAATTAAATTATTCTTCTTCCCCGGAAGATGACGATGATGAGGAATCATTGGGATTTATTATAATTGGTTGTTGTTGAGGAACTGTGGCAAAATATTGATTTTCAATTTTGTTTAATATGGTTCACGCATCCCGTCCAATGCTTTTCTATGAGCTTCCCACTGTCTAATAAGTTGTATCACATTATGACTAAGTCGGGGGCTTGTGTTTCTAACGTAATTTTTTAATGCACTCCAAATTTTTTCAATAGGATTTAACTCGCAGTCTTAAAACTGTATGACCATATTGTTCTGCAAATTCGTCTATTACAAATGTTTTTTTAATGTTTGCATTTTTCGCTTTTTTTTTTAAATTCAATTAATTCAAACTTTCGCGTCGAAGTAGTTGGTATTTTCTCAGCTTGTCGCGAATGGTAAGAGGCATTATCGAACACTATGACCGAATTTGGCTTTATGTTACGCAACAGTTTTTCTGCAAACCGTTTTTCAAAGTGGCGTTCATATCTTGGTGGTAATCGGCCGATGACTTTGCTATGTTTTTTGCGGAAAGCATTAAACACCCTTTTACAAATCCATCTTCATTACCCGTGTACTATTATTATACGTTTACCTCTCGAGGAAGGTACATTTGGAGAACATTTTAAAGTGTCATCCGACCAAAAAAAGTTTTGATTTTTTTTTTTTCTGAAATAGGTTTCGAATGCCATGAAACGTGGAAATTTTAAATTTGAGTAAGAAAAAAATTTCCCATTATTTACTCCATTTAGACGGTCCACCCTGTATATTTTCAAGTGAAAGTGTAACCATTTCATCGCTGACAGCAGCGTCAGCTACCTACCAAATTTGACTGCTCTATGTCAAGTAGTTTTTTTAGATAATACACCAACAGACAGGCAGACAGACTGACGGAATTGAAAAACCTGTTTTCGTAATCTACGTGATCTGAAACGTGAAAATCCGAAAAAACCTCGGAGGGTGATTTTTTCTCGAATACAATACTTCCCTTTGGTATGCGAGGGAAGTAAAACATTTAAAAACAAACATATTTGACAGTAATAAAAGAAATGCTAAAAAGCTGAGTTCATATTTATAAAGCACATACGATGACTCCTTTGACGGCAATTTTTTATTCGTTGAATAAATATGAACCTAATGTTCTGTTATTTTTGTGGTGCGTGCTCTTTCTGTTGAAACTGCAGATAATAAGAAAAAAAAACTGTAGTGTAGTGCTAGTATTTTAATGAGATTAAGTTGGAAAATTTGCCAGTAGTGTTTTTTGTGATAATAAATATTTAAATGGAGAGTTGTCATACGACAAGTAAAATACGAATGTAGTCATAAAAATCTTGAATCCGGTTCTGAACGCATTAAGCAGGTGTTCGTTTGCAAGCGTGCGGCTCTCTGCGATGTAATTCTTAAGGGATGCCGCTTTGAATGTTATATTTTGGACACAACTTTACTATTATGAAGCAATAGCTTTTTGTTTTTTGGAGAACATGCTAGAGTCGAGTTGTTTGAGATCAGTTTTGCGAGTTAAATGTGAAAGAGGTCCGAAAAAAGAGTACCTACTTCTATGCTGAGGAGGGGCTATAATGTTTGTAAACAGGATATTAATATTATAGATATCCATTTTAAATCTTAATTTATTTAGTAAATACTGAGGTTTCGTTGTGGTGATAGAATGTGCAGCAATGTACAATTGTACATACGTGTACCAAATTTCAAGTAAATATATCAGTCTTATTTTATTAACCCTTTTAGTAACGGAGTGACACGCAATTTAAAATCTCGACGTTTCATGGCATTCTAAACCTATTTCAACAAAAAGATATATATTTTTTACGATTACTATACTTCCACCCCACTACATGGATGTTTAATTATACATCGTTTTTGTGGACCACTTCTCTCGTTCTCTGGGGCGCCTAACGAATAGAATTTTCTGATTTTCCAGGTGTTTTGAGTGCCTCAAGCATTTACGTTTATTAACATAATAATTATTAACATTATTTTCATCAGTTTAGTTCATTTGTAACAAATTCAGTTTGTTTAAAAGTGATGTTTTATTTTTTTTATTATTATTTATTTTCTTCTTTTTAGTGTGTTTGTTCGATAAAATTCATTCCCTATAAATGATGAAACTTATCCGTGAAACAGCCACTTTGAATTCTTGAATTTCGACTAGACAGTTATAACTGTGACCTCGAAAATTACCAGAAACCGATTTGCATACGAATCAGACCATAAATTACAAAATTTATCCGCCATTTTGAATTGTTAAATTTGGACAAGATAACCGTAATCTGCAACCTCGATAACACTCAGATACCGATTTTCAGTCGAATCAGGCGATAAATGATAAAACAGGGTTCAGACTTTGCAAAGCTGAAAAAATTCCCTGAGTTTTCCAGGTTTTCAATAACCAAAAATATTAATTTCCATATATTCTTTAGCGAAATAATTTTTTATTTGACATAAAATAATTCCTTGAATTGAACTGAATCCATGAAAATTCTAAAGAACTCTATGGTTTTCCATATCGAGACGCAGAATTCCATGATTTTTTACACAATTTATAAAATTCCCTGATATTTCCAGGTTTTTCTTAAAGACTTTTAAATTCCCTGAATTTTCCAGGTTCTCCAGGTTTTCCATATGAGTCTGAACCCTGTAAAACTTATCCGCCATATTGACGCAGTCATTTTGATTTTTGTTTGATCACATATTTGTCATCTATGACCAGATACTAATTTTTATTAAAATCGGATATTAAATGACAATAGACTGCACACCATCTCTGAAACGCCATCTTGGATTTCTCTACAAAAAAATGTAAAATTGTATTGTTATGACAATATAATTTTATACTTTTATAGAATGTGTATATACACATGTCAAATTTCACGTCAATACGACATATGGAAGTGGGTGAAAAATGAGCTGTAAGATTTGCTTACAATGTTACAGGTCAAGGCTAATAAAACCGTGTTAAAAAGAGAATAAATACGCCGAACAAATAACCCGAAAGAAAGTGTTCACGATTTCAACAAACGGATTAGAAAAAAAAAGTTTCGAGTTCGATGAGGTTATACGGTGAGGGGAGGGAGAGAGCAACAGTGTGAGGATTTAAAGGGGGAGGGTAAGGAGAGGGGTATGAAGGAGAGTAGGAGAAGTGGTGGCTAGATTTCCTAGAAGAGCCATATTGGTAGAATGTTACGCTATTGTAGGGTTTCAGTCTGTCTAGGCTCTGTTTTAGACTTGGCGATTGTGTAACATATTTGGTGTGGTTATATTCGTTCAATATATACAATTTCTCTACAAGTATGTCATTCCCAGTATCCGCACAAACGCCACAAACATTCGTCTATCTGGTAATAATTATTTACCATAATTTGTTTAAAACCCTTGGACTATTAGTAGCGAAACCAAGCGGTGGATGTCAAATCGACTCATTGAATAACAGTTCTTGCGTTTTTTTACCTTTTCTACAGTTAAGTGAAATATCAAGGTCCAAAGTTTGCTCCGGCTCTTTAAATCCTTTCACTCGTCACAGATATACATCACAGCATATTTACCTCCTCTTTGCTCCATCGGCCCTTATTAATTGCTTTCTTGGATCTTGACTGCAAAGAATCCTCCCCAGCGGCTGAGTCGTCGGAGTCTTCATTTCCACTATTATCTAGTTCCGAGTCTTCCCTCTTAAATCTGCAACAAAAAGGTACATTCAAGCGTCTTTTATCTGGCAAAAATTTCTTCAATGAACACGGTAAGGCCCATTAATGTTGGAAGGTTTTAATTGTTTAGAAATTTTCCAAGACGAGGTTTATATTGAAGGCATTAAAAATGTCAAATATCATTAGAAGATTCGTTTTAGAAATAAAATGTCTGAAAGAGTAATTTTGTTATTGATTTGAACACAATTCATTTCATAATAATTCGAGCAGAACTAATATTCAAGTCAAGTCACCAAAGGTTTAATATATGCAAAGTATTAACTTTGATAATTTATTTAAATTATATTTGTATACAGAAATTCAGATAATAAATTAAGCCCTATTATAAAATCATGTTAGATTAAGGATTTTTTATTATTTCTATTTGTCTCGTTATTGTTACCATTAGGTGGCAATTGCCAAATAAATTTCAACATTATTTAATGATATTCCATAAATTTTGGAGCATAATAAACACTCAATACAGTCACTACTACATGTTACTGATATTACAGATGTTAAGTCGACAAACTAGAATTTTCTCGCGTCTCCTAACTTAACTTATTTCATCATGTATTAAGTTTTATACCCCTTGTAATGTCTTTCCCCCTTTTATATAAAAAAGCGGAAGTGCGTGACAATTACAGGAAGTGTCCCCTTAAGTATGCATGCGAAGCATATCTCCCAATAATTCATATCATTTAGCATGCTCCTTGTTCGATTCTTAATCTATGATTATCATTTTTAATTTCAACAAATAAACATGGAAGTGGGTTAATTAGAATTATTATTATGGGACTACTAGATTTGTATCGCAGCAATAATTTTGAACGTTGCTCTTTGCCACGGAGGCGCTGCAATCCCACAAATCAAATGTTGTATTTGAACCCAACTCTTACAAGTTGGCCCACTGTTGAGGTATAACGTTCAGTGATTATTCAACAGAATACAGTTCTGTTTCCTCAAGTTTTTCAAAGCATCGGACGGGTTGCATACATTATCATGAAACGGGAAAAAATCAATAGGGTTAAATTCGGGAGATCTTGCGGGCCATTCAACAAAACCTCTCCTTCCAATCCATCTTCCAGATAATGTTTCGTCCAAAAACTGTCGTACAGATAACGCGTACTCAACTGCTGCATGATAGGAATATACAAACAAACGTTATACATAAGTACTGACTTTTCGAAAGCTTTTGAGAGATTGAACCACCGTATCCTCTTAGGCAAATTTCATGGCTTTTCGAATTACCTTATTGCACTGTTTAAATCCTATCGAATTGATAGCAAGCAATATGCTGCATACTACGCTGTTAGATCAAAAGGAGTTTTGGCTACATCGGGAATCTCCCAAGGTTCAAAAATAGGTCCACCTTTTTAAGTTTGTTTATGAACGACATAGTAGACAATGACAATTTTACTGTTGACAGCCTTTTATACACGAATTATTTAACACTTTGTTCCAATATTTCACATAAAATGACTGCTTTGAACTGCAAAATAATATTGTTACGTCATTGGGCGTCCCCTAGATGCGGACAACATGAATTAATTAAGCAGCAGGGATGACAGGCCACTGCATGAATTCATTATCATGTCTCCACATCCTAACTGTACTCTATATAAAACGTGCAATAGAGTTTCGACTTCAGAGGTGGCGCCAGGAAAAAGTTTTCTATAATTAAACTATGGTTTCTAGAAAAAGCTGTTCGAGGCCTTTCTAGTTGGAATTTTGGAGAATAGTTCAGAAAGGTCTAGACGCATCTTGTGGGGTATATAAGGCGACCGATTCACGACAGGAAGGCAGTTTTTAAACGAATTTTAGTTCAGTTTAGTTCAGATAAATCAGAAGCGATCCCGAGTAAAGGTGGAATATCAAGAAATAAACAGTATTTAAGGTTATATTAGTTTAGTAAACGTTTTGTGAATTAAAGTGTATAGTAAGTTAATAAATAAAATTGGATATCTTTTGCTACGATTTCTGAACCCACGATTTTAGGGGTGGTTCCCACGGGGTGGAAACGTTTTACAATAATATTAATCGTATTATTACATGGTGTATGATGAACAAATTACCTACTTTTAAATCAAGTAATACATAACACTATCAGATACCTTTCAATCCTGCACTTTTTGTGACTTGGGTGTGACGTGTGAAAGAAAACTAGCGTTTATAAACAACCAACTTGCTGTCACTAAAAGTTAGAGAACCCTAAGTATTGTCATAAGAAACTCCGCACATTTTAAAAAAGTACATAAAAGTCACTATTCACTACGTTTGTTCGATCACATCTTGAGTACTTATGCTTAAATAATATGGTGCCCAGCTTATAATGTACACATATAAAACTAGGAAAGGACTCAGCGCCATTTTTTAAAATGTGCGTCTTTTAAGGCTGACGAGACTTAACCCTACTATTGGTTACCCACATCAAGAACTGCTCTCTAAGTTATCCTCAGTTTAGAAATCGGTAAACACCGATCACAATTAATTTTCTTATATAACATTTTACTTGATAATATTGATTGTGAGGAAATTATAAGTATGCTTCATTTTAAAATTCCTACAGCAGCATCTAAGCACAACAATTTATCAACCAAAAGACAAGTGTTGTCTCTGGAAGTTTTCTAGGAAGTACTCAAATGGTACACGCCGAAGAGGTACTTTAATGAACACTCGAAAACTACATTAGTAAGTTTTTTCAAAGCATCATCTATTGGCAACACGCGGCAATCTCTAGCATTGTTTTTGAAACCATTTACCTACGTGCCTACAGTAACTTAGAAAGCCATGAAAATGGGTCAGAGCGTAATTTCGTTGATTGATTTAAAACGTCAAAATTTGTGTGATTTAAACGTTAACACAATTTACAATAATTTTACATATTACTCAAAAGAAGTAATATAAAAAAATAAATGGTTAGATACTGACAGTGAAAAGGAGATTTCTTTGACACCGCCAGAGGTAAGGAAAGCTGCAGAAATCGCCCCACTTGTTGACCAAAAAATCGAGAAAATTATGTATGATGCTGTATGAATCTTTCTTTAATTGGAGACATGAAAATAAATTAAATAAATACTAAATATTTATCATTCGTGGACAAATTATAGTATTCTACTTGCATATAATGGCTACTATTCAGTTTGGTGATTTGTGACACTCGCCTGCAGCTCGTCTCTTAAACTTCACCCTGGTGAATAATAGCCATTATTATATGCTCGTTGAATAATATACTATTTGTATATTCAAAATTTATTATAACTTTAGTTTGTTATTTTAATTCAGATATACAGATAATATTTGTATCTTAGTTCTACTTTTTACAATTCAACTGTTTAAATTAGTATTTCATATTCTATAATTGGATTTTATCTGTTCGTATCAAATAAGTAAATACATTCGTTAAATTTCTATTATTTAAATAATTTTTGCAATTTTTGGTCATCCATGTCTGAAAACATTTAAAAATATTTATTATTTAATTGGTTGTGACTCTGACCCCAACCTACCGAAATATAAGCGCGTCTCTTTTTAATTTAAACCGAACCCTTGCCGTAAGTCTAGAAACTTGCCCCGCAATAAAATTTTCCCATCGCTTCGTTACGGTGTAGAATAAAGTAGGATTGTGCTCTATTATCTATTAATCTATTATGTAATATAGGGCAGTAGAACTGCCATGCAAATATTTTCGCTCCGGTTTAAAAGGTTACCTGATCTCACGCAGATGCCCCAGATATCTTTTGAGATGCGACTAAGGCTAAAGGGTGAATAGGTAGCGTATTAAGACTTGGATCTGGATGTATTAATTTATTACACCTTTTAAATATCTTAGACATCTGAATTTTGCAGCAATAATAGTGCGGGAGCTAGGTGGCTTCTTTGGAAACGTATCATTAGAAGAACTTTGTAACTTGAGTTAATTAACTCTGTCGAACATAAATCACGACAAAATAGACTTCCGCATATGTCATATCCCGTTGGGCATAGTTCAGGACAAACGTCTTTCTCGCGTAAAATCGTTTCTCAGTTTTAAATACGTATAGACATTATTCTGATGGGAATTTAGCCTTGAGATGCATATTTCGATTTCTGGGAAACTTATAACAAAATTATTAAAAATGACCTTTAAGTAAAGATACAATACAACTGATGTGACGTTAAATTAGATTCCGCCCATATATTTGTATGTGGGAATGTAAACTTAAAAATGAGTGAGTCTACGATTGTTTTTTTATGTTGCCGTTGGTACCTGAGGAAAAATGGATATGAATTTTTTTCTTTACTTTTGTTGATAGCAAGGAGACCAGATAGAATAATGTGTATTCATATTTATCGATGGCTAAGTAAGAATACTCCAGGAACCTTAATGTTTACTATGTGATTTTTAGAGTCATTATAACTTAGGTTCATTGTTTTGTTATGCCTGGGGTGTTATTATAACTTCATTTAAGGTAATTTTCCGTGTTATTGTTAGAAGGAAATTTCGTTGGTTAACCTAAAAATGATAAACACACATAAAAATTTAGTAATCGCTACGAGCGGGCATATATTTTATGACTTAATTGTAATTGGTCAAGCTAATGCTATTTGCTCTCACCTATAGTGGAGAATTTCTCATTTAGTTAAACAAATAAGGTTGTAAACATTCGAATTTACCTCTCCTTGGTCAGCTGTCATATTCAAGAGTTAGGGAATAACGTGTTACCAACATTTGGTTCTAAATGAAACATTTACTAAAGTCATTAAATCGTGGTTTTATTTATTTTATTGTTTATATGGTCCAATAATGGGTTTTGTGTATCTTAGTTTCTATTCTAAGGAGAGTTTTAATCATTCTATGGCTGGAACTAATTTTCTGTTACTTATCAATTCCTAGGGTATTTTCCTATTAGATGTTGAATTGTGATTGGTCGTTAAAACAGAAAAAAACAGGTGTTTAGGAAAAAACGGTTGGTTTCGAAAACCGGCGTGCCCTTCCTTTCTTTATTGAGTCGTCAAGCCGATTAGTCAAGATTTTTATAATTGCTTGGAAAAGCAACCCTAACTTAATTACGGGGGATTATACTATAAAATTCTTACATTTGGAAGGCCTAATTGTGTGTAGCTGCTTGATGCCAAATTTTGTTATAGAGGACTTCTAAATAGGCAATAAATACGACATTGTTGAATACCTGTTTGTGCCCTGACGATTTTGCGGGTAAGCACCATCTTGAATTTTCTGGAAATACTGACTCCTAATTTTTGTCATTCTTTTATGTAGGCAGTTTGAATAATTTGGGTAATTTAAAATAATTTGGAAAATCTGGAAAATTAGACATTGTACTCAAGTGGTACTAAGTTACATAAAATTGTGAAGCTGATAAGCTGTGGATATCTATTTGGTTTTTATCGACTTGGAAATTGGTGAATCGATTGTTGGAAGGTCCCGTGCCGCCATTTTCTGAAGTCGTCGTTTTGGTATGGTCACATGTCACAGTTGAGACACATAGTTTTTGGTTATGAGGTCACATGAATTTAAATGATGATGAGATACTGAAGCTGAGGTGTACATGGGGTTTTTGCAGTTACAACAGCATAGTAACCTGTACTAACAGATTTTTGCTCAGCGCTGGATACTGGATGAGTACCTTTTTTTCTAATGTTACCAGGATAACTAAAAGTTATATGTGTATTAATACTCTACCGTTATATTTTAATTCTTATATGTATGATATTCATGGTTAAATATTTTCATTAGTTACTCAATTAAGCATATGTGAAAATAAGACATGTGAGTAACTGCGCAGTTAACATCTTATTTGTTGATAGTCCCGAACACACGCTGTTCCAATGTCCAAGATGGCGTGACGACAGGGAGGCAACAAGTAGAGAAGTAGGACAGACGTTAACCGCACAAAACTTCGTTGGCATCATGCTTGTTAACGCCACATGTTGGGCCACCATCAACACGATGTGCTGCACCATACTAAGAAAGAAGGACGAAGATGAAAGGGTTCCATAAGCCAACAGAACTCCGAAGAAATGTTTGATTACAGTTCCGGAGAGAAGAGGGGGGTTTTTTAGTGAGTAAGAATCTCACATATCCCCACACGCCGATCCATCAGTGTGGGGAACCTTATGAAGGTTTTTTCCCTCGAAGAAAAAAAAACTTCTTATTTCCAAGTATTTTATGGTTATATCATTAGATTGTAAGGTATATCAATCTTTTTATTTTACGTTGTTTATTGGCAGCGTCCATATAGAGCAACATATTTTAATTTAACCTAACTATAAATCATTGACAGTACATCGTTAGAGATCGTTAGTAAACCGTCAGTATAATTTTAACAATTCATTTCCTGAATATCATTGATCAACCAATAGTGGTTTTTGTATCAAAGTAGAATATTTTTATTTGTAAGTTATTGGTACAATAGTATTACTAATCGTAGATCTAGCGAATAAGAATCTGTTTTTTAAATTCCCTATTAATAATATTCATAAAACTGAGCCGATTTGTACATTATTAATTGTATTTTGTATGTAAATTATGGATTACATAATTATTATAAATAGATTAGATTTATTAATTAGATAATTATTTTAAATAGATTTCTATTGTGTTTTGACTTAGAGTAAATTTAACACGGCTTTTGGTAGTTTTTGGATAATCGATGTGTCATACTCAATCTAAGGGGGCAGGAATTTATAGGAAATTACCTGGCGCTCATTTCAACTTATGGCAAAATTGAAATCGTTAAAAATAAACGATCTTCACCTCTGAGATTCTCGTGATAGAGCTAGCCGACCTTAAGATTTAAGAACTAATTGTAATTTAGAGTCAAATTTCACTTTGTATTTCTTAATTTCAATTTAGCCCGCAACACTGAGATGCGGTAGAAAGTTGAGAGTTAAGTAACGTCGTGTGTAGACGTATTGTAGGACGTTCCCGAAAAAAGTGCTAAAAAATCGGTTAAAACTCCGTTAAACTCGATAAAAGTTAAACCACCGGTAGGTCATAATAGAGGAACAAAGTACCGAATTAATAATTAATTAATCAAAAATTATTCTAAAGTGTTTTTAATAGTATCAAAAATAATGTAAACACGTGCACGCCAATACCCAAAGATTCTTTCAAGTGTTTACTGGTAAAGAAAGTGTCAAATAAGAGACATGTGTTTGTGGGGCAATATAGAGATCGGCTGTGTTGTGATCTATGAGAGTAATAAGGCTCTACCTGGGATTGTTCTTGAAAGGTGTAAATAAATAATAAATTTTTGAGTGCAGTGGGAAACTTAAACGTAAGAAATCAGCCCAAGAAAAGAAGTTAAACCAGCAATCACAAAACCAGGCACTACAGAAAGCTACGCTATACAATTTATTTTATTAACTTAATTGGCCCAAAACCTAATTTAAAAAAATTCTTATTAACTGTTAAACCCAATTGAATTTCTTAAAATTGAAAGTGTATTAAACATAGGGCGGGTCCCATAACAGGAAGGTCTCGGCTGACAGCTGTCACGTGGTCCATGTATTGGGCTTATTTGCGAATACAGAAGCGTCTCTCAGGTCAAAGTAGTTGGAGTCTGCTTGATATGCAGAGCGTCCCAAATGTTCTTCTAGAGCTTTTTTATTTTTTATTTTGCTTTAGCTTGGCGGATCGGTACACAGCGTATCTCAAATGTTCTCTGGGGATTTTTCCTTGCACTTCCACTGTAAATGGATATTTACCTGAGGAACGATTAATAGATACAGGCTCCTTGCGGCGAGGTGATGTATGTCTTGGCAGACAGACGAGGTGAACGCATTGATGCAGGACATTAGATTAGATTAGATTAGGAAGGAGGAGCTGGCCAATTGGCATTGACCACCGCGACCCCCATGGATCTATTGTAGTGCTCCTGTTTGTTTTCCTTACAGCTCCTTATCCAGCTTTGTCCTTTGTATCAGACTCCACAGCCTTGATAGGGACTCCTTAGTGTAGCTATCAGCTCTCGGTTTTTCATCACCAAGTAGTTGGAATCTCAGTCTACCAAGGCCTTCACAATGGCACAATACACGGACTGAGGTTTCCTCTGCAGAAGATTCAAAAGATACAGATTTTTGGAAAACATAAAACCATATTGGACGCGAGCGAGTGGGAGGAGGTGTACACTGCTGGATTCAGAAAGAGAAGAAGCAGAGGACTCGGGTGAGGAATAAATAGGGAGAAGATGATAGATGGAAACTTAAAAGAAGCATGTAAATTTAAAAATCTCACAAACCCCTACACTTCCCATCCGGATCCGATGATGACAGATGAAAACTTAAAAGAAGCATCTCACAAACACTTACGCCCCCATCCTATATTCCCTCCCCATGCGTCATATGGCTCTCGCTGCTGACAACAAGCATGTCCCATATCCAATCCAGCGTATGCAACCGGTCCGGAGGTATATAAAAACATCCAGATTGGATGTCCGGAATCGGCAGCAATGCCTACCTTACGCTCAAATCAATCAATACACCTGAGATGCGGGAGAAAGTCAATTTAAAGGCGTGTAGTAATTTTATTTACAACCTTAACTTTCTGGGAAGGTTATTTTGTTAAGGTAGCATATTGTTAAGCATTAGCGCCCTCTGTACTGTTGTACTTTTCAGCATGTCTCCACACCCAATCTGTAGTCATTAGGAAAATAAAGTTTCGACTATCAACTAGAGATGGCGCTGGGTGTGTGTATACCTTTCTATAATTAAATTGTGGCTTCTAGAAAAACGAGTTGAGGCTTTCCTTAGTAGAAGGAAGTTACAATATTGAAAAGTTCAGAAAACTTCTAGACGCCATCTTGTGGGGTATATAAGCAACCGGCGGGAGAGTAGTTTTTAAGTGAGTTCAGTTCAGTAAAACTGAAGAGTATTAAATAATAAAAATGTTTGAAGGTTATGTCTGTCTAGTAAACATTTTGTGAGTTTTAATCAATAATTATTTTTACGCGCTTACGCCCCGTTAGGGGCTGAAGCTGATAGCTCATGTATAGTAGGCCAGTATTAGGTAGCAATGCTGATAGGCAACTGCAATACTCGCACGTGTGCAATGTACTACTAATGTGTACGTCATCTGTGACACACGAGTAGTACGACTATTCTAGAAACTGCTAAATTGGTCTAGATTACCGCACGAAAATGGTTGAAGACTTTACTAGAAATGTACGGAATTTTGCTGAAATGCTTCTAGACGCCTTTTGTAGAGTATATAAGCCAATGTAAACACGTGGGAAGGAAGATGTTAATGAATGGAGGTTACATAAATCCGGAATGATACAAAATGAACAGTAGAGTGTAAATATTAAGTAACAAGCATTGGTAAAGGTTATATTTTATTAGTCAGTAAAAGTGTATTTTAGTTGGTAAAAGTATTGTGAAGTTTTCAGCAAGTTACCAATAAAGTATATTAGTCTTTATCTCTTGATATAATTTTTCAACCCACGGATTTAAAACAGTTACAGTTTAAAAAATAAAAATAATTTGCAACGATGACTATAGAATTCTGTGATAAGGTATGGGTTCACTTATTTCGGACTACGGCGCTGCTCCAAACAAATCGCGTAATATTTACTTTCTTCATTTAAATACATTTTAATAACAGCTTGTTTATAAAACGTTTCTTTTACTTATATTTTATTATATTTTTTATTTGATAATCTCATATGATTACGTTATTCATATTTTCTACTGCAAAACGTGAAAAGACGGCGGTTTTTTAGAATTCCTTAGTCCAATATATTATTTACAGGGTTTATTATACACCTGGTTGCACGTATCGGCCAAGTCCATAATAAAGGAAATACCATTACCTCTATAATTACTCCACTTTGTATCAAGATTGCTACCATCAACTCTTACCCTCCAGGATACTTTTCTTGCCTTTAATTAAACAGTACATTTTAATTATACCAGTTGACAATGCATGCAATAAAATTGAGGCAACTGGTTCTGATAGCGCTAATAGTATAGTAGCTTGTTGCCTAACTGGTGCGTTTGATTTAAGTTCGCTTATCGCATATATAGGGCGTCCTAAAATTTCCACATTTCCCTTTAGGCGCTGATTCTTTGCGCAAAAATAATAAGAAAACTTCATATAAATATATCAAATCATATTCTACGTAAAATATTAGAAAGAAATCTGAGGCCTTGGTTTCTAGTATATACACCAAATCCCAAGTTTCTGTACTCTTACCAGCTTGCTTTACTTATTTTTCCCTATTTACCTCTACTCCCCCCTTCCCCCAGTTCTTCAACGAGATCATGTCAAAATATAATCTAATTTCAGATGTCGTTATGATACATATGTGTACCAAATTTCAAGTGAAAATCTCAATTTAATTTTATCAACTCTTTTAATAAGTGGGGGTGGTGGTGGAGGGATGGAAAATATTATTAAAAAACTTGAGGCCTTCGCAATCCCAAATTGCTGTACAAGCTTATCAGCTTGCTTTACTTATTTTCCCCTCTTTAATCCACAACCCTTCGACGGCATAATCTCAAAATATAATCTAGTTCCTGAAGTCATTATAACATATACGTGTACCAAGTTTCAAGTGAATGTCTGAATTTCATTTTATCAACCCCTTTAATAATGGCGTGGAGGGTCGTGGGGAATGGAAAATATTATAACATTTTTGAGGCCTTGGCTTCTAGTACATACACCAAATTTCAAGTTTCTGTGCTCTTATCAGCTTGCTTTACTTATTTCCTCCTATATACCCCCCAACCCTTCACCGGATATGTTCAAAAAACAATCCAGTTCCAGATCTCGTTATAATATATGTCGGAGACGTCCTCTTCACGTTCCTCGTGCGGACGCCTTCCGATACTTTCATAGACGCCTTTCGACAGTCTTGTAGACGCCTGTTAACTCATAATTCATTGAAGTCACGAGAACGTTGTCAACAAGTACCGATTGCATTAAGAAATGTGAAGAGTAAACATCTCGATATGTGGTCGTCTGAACCATCAGATGACGTCTGGAGTCCCTGGAAGCCCCCTTCCCGGCGAGCGGAACAACACGCCTGAAAGTCCCGTAGATAAGTACCTAATCTTAAGATAAACTTGGTAGAGAGTAGTTGAAATCGCGGGACTGGCAGCGGTGGACTGCTAGCTCCAGTATTTTGGTGGTATTGTTTGTATTTTCAATCCTAGGACATTTACCTGTTTAGATAAATCATAAATCATGTTACTTTGTTATTTATGCGACTATTACTTAAGTGATTTTATGGTGTTTATCAATGTGTGGCCAAAATCTAATAGATCCGCCTTAAAACGCCTCTCGCCCCTGGCCTATCCGACATATATGTGTACAAAATTTCAAGTCAATATCTTAAATCGTTCCGGAGAAAATGTGCGGACAAAAAAAATACAGACAGACCCACAGAGAGAAAAATGTTGTTCGCTCTAATTTAAGATCTCGACGTTTCATGACATTCTAAACCTATTTGAAAAAAAATTGAAAATTTGTTTACGATTACTGTACTTCCAATCCACTACGTGGATGTGGAAGTAATGGAACAAATTAACAAAAATAAAAACCGATTATTAGGTTAAATTGCAAGTACTGAGATAACTATTAATATTGCAAAGCGATGTATCATCAAGAAAGTTATAAAAATTTACTATAACAAGATACAGTAAAAAACCAAGGCCCTAATCCATTTTATTACGGACACGCCAAATTTACGTTTCCTTCTTCCAATAAGTATATATTTCCGCACCTGGACATGGGCACCACCTTCTTTTGTAAGTTCCAACACAACTTTTATTATATTATAATTCTTTGTTGACAGTCGGCAACCCTCCGTTTCCAGGATTACGTATATTTGCACGAAATAATACCTATAAGTCGCCACACGTGGGAAAAAACGTACTTGTATGTTCTCAAATTAGTTCCTGCATTAACCATTTTAAATTCCAATGAATCGTTAATAAGTTAATGTAACCTATACAATTTGACAAGGTTTCAAAAAAACGTATCATATATCGGAATCCCGACAAAGTCCTGAATATTTTACACTGAGAAAAATAAAACATTAATTAACATACCGAGAAAACTATTTGTTGTAAAAATAATAAACATGCATAACTGTTTGTCGAGGCATTTTATTCAATTTGACATAACCACTTCATACATTAGTAAAATACTGTAAACTTCGAAAATTCACATCTGTTTCTTTATATTAATTTAGTCTTGCGGAAGAATCATATAGAAAAGTTGTTGAGCGCTTAAAAAATTAACGTTTAAATTTTACCACAAGTTGTGGGCACACTTATATTTCTATTGTTGCCATTCTCCCATGAAATTTTTTTTCTTTTTTGGAAAATAATCCCTCGCGGTTTCTTGGGGCAAAGGGCTCAAGCTCGACCCCTACACATCCGAGATCATCATCAAAAGCCAAGGATATTGGCACCGCCCTCGCGGTAGCGCAGAGGGCTAAAGCGTATTGTGTGGCAAACAGCCAGGTCACACTACTTGTTATGTACTGGGTTTGATTCCCAGATTCGACACTGGCAATATCGGACCAGTCTATTTGGAAATAAAAGAAAGTAATAAAACCTTCGGATTGGGCCATGGAGGTCATACTATACCATTTCACATTTATAGAAAGTTGTTGTACCGATATGGTAGCTCAACCGGCTAACATGCGTTAGTGGCAGGCGCACTTTAGTCAGACGGTCTATTGTGTACTAGGTTCGATCCCCAGCTCCGACACTGGCCACGTCGGTGGGCAATGGATGTTGTCTGCGTTTTGTCAAATGTGTAACCCCCTTCTAAACAGCCTAGGCTTTGAAATTGGGGTTATCTTATCTTATCAGCTCAGTGCTAAGGTGTTTGACTTGCGACCACTGAGTCTCCGTTCGAATCCTGGTCAGGGTATGGATGTTTAGTGGCGTCTTTAATGTGTTACCGAGACGCTAGACCGTTGTTGAGTGGCAAACATGTCCAATCGCTGTTATCTCTCCTGAGTTCGAGTCTTAGCTGCGGTAGATGGTAATATCGCAGGGAATGGTTGTTATGTTGACGTCTGTGTGTACGTGTCCTGGTTGAGTGGTGGAATAGCAACAGTCAAACTCAACCAGGACGTTAACACAAATTAGACGAGTAAACAAAAGTAAATTCTTATAAAGATGAAATTATTTGTTGGTGAAGAGTCTACTTAAGATCAATTCGAAGATTCGAAACAAGGGATATACTGTGGCAAAAGTATAGCAAGATAAGAATGTAAAAGTATTAGGCAAAAAGTTTTGGATGAACTGTTAACAGGGTTCAAAGCACCTCCAGGAAGAGAGAGAGACGATTAATAGTCACGTATATTGGTAGTATACCAACAGTTTTGTGGTACTACCAATATACATGTGTTATCACGAAGTTATGAACGCACAATGCAGATGTTTTCGAGGAGTTTTTACACCAATGCTGGATCTTAATCCTCCGGGATCTGTAATTGTAATGATAATGCTAATTACCACGCCAGGCACATTAGGCGGATCCCTTTGACCGCCTGGTAGAAAGTCGATATAACTCAAAGGTTATAAAAAAAAAAAAAAAAAAAGTTTTTCAAATGGATATGCTAAAAAAGATACTTTTGGCGATTGTTAGTCTAAATAAAGGGCCAAAAATATGTTATTGAGGAAATGGCAAATAACTGTACTGTACGGTTGCCACCATACCATTGTGAACTTAACCCCATTGAATTGGTATGCGCTCATGTAATATACATTATTGGACTTTTGTTAATCTGAAAAATAGTATATTGTATCTAGTAGGAAAAGTCTAACGTTCCCGGGCGACTTGCGGCTCGACAAGCAACACGGAGTCCGGAAATGTGGCTTTTTCCACTCTCTTATGGACTGATAAATCTTGTGGCCTACATTTTTGTTTTAACTAGCATGAAAACATTTGACGTAAAAACAAAACAAAGAAAATAATAAAAAAACAATCACCTTAACAACAGGGAGATACAGGCCTTTTTGTGTAAAGTATCGATAACCTTTTTATTCCTGGCACGTGTGGAACCTCAGTTTTGTGACACTTCTGAGACAATGTAAAACTAGCGAATGCAATGCCACGTTTAAGTGAAAGAGAACGCGTAGAACTTTTGATGATGGTTGGATATGGTGATAGGCTGAGAACTCATCAGGAAGCATGTGATGTTTTCAATGCCAAGTATCCCGAAAAGCAAATTTCTAGATCCACTGTAAGTAGATTGGTGGCTAGATATGATGAATCTGGCAGTGTTGCTGACCTCCCTCGATCTGGTCGCCCTAGCACAAGCAACGAAACCAAATTAAATATTCTTCTAGAAAGTGAAGAAAACCATCTTTCGACAGGGCAGTTGGCTTTAAATCATAACGTGAATCAAACTTTTGTTGTACGTCTATCGAAAAAAGACAAATACCATCCATACAAAGTGCAATTAATCCACGAATTCAATGAGGACGATCCAGATCGACGCTTACAGTTTTGTGAACAGTTGATGAATGACCTTGTGCGATGAGAACCCAAATTTTTTAACATTGTTTTTTGATGAAGCTACATTTTCTTTAAAGGTGGACTATACATTGGCATAACTGTAGGTATTGGTCACGCGAAAATCCTCATTGGATTGAAGAATCCCATACACAGCGACGAGGCAAAGTAAACGTGTGGGCAGGTATGATCGGTGATCGTTTATTGGGACCTTTTATTTTTGAAGAAAATCTTACGGTAGCAAGATATTTACAGTTTTTGCGAGTTGAGTTAGTGCCAGCCTTAGCAGTTATGTTTCCGAACAATGAAGATTAAGATATTCCTGCTGAAAACGTCTGGTTTCAGCAGGACGGGGCCCCACCTCATTTTGGGATAGCAGTGCGTAAGTTTTTAGATGACACTTTTACTGGAAGGTGGATAGGTCGTCGAGGTCCGATTTAGTGGCCCCCGCATTCACCGGATTTAACCCCCTTAGACTTTTTTCTTTGGGGTTACTTAAAGTCAAGGGTGTATTTTAACAGACCGGATACCATAGAAGAATTGAAAGACAGAATTGGCTTGGAGATGAGACGAATTGCCGACGAGATGATTCAGAACAGCGTGCAAAGTGTCTACACCCATCTTGGTCAATGCCAAATGGTTGAAGGGTCGCAATTTGAGCAATGGAGATGATTTTTTCTCACAATTACTTATGTTATATATCAATCAATAAAAATATTTTTTTCCAAAAGAATGGCTTAGGTAATATAAATTTTTTTCATATCACCAGAAAGCTAAAGGAATATACCACCAAAAACAGTAAACGAGAATGTCTGTTTCCATTAAAAAAAATATATGATGATGTCATAACTCAAAAACCAATGACGTCATAAATTTTGGTATAGTGACAAAATGTAGCATTTACAAAACTAAAATCGACCTGTTCGAGGATTCTTTTGACAAATGACACATACCAAAGATATGAATTTTGTGCGTTTCTTTAGGTTTACACTGTATAAAAATGGTTAGGAGGAGTTAATTGGATTTTTATATTTCATTATGAAAATAAACAAAATAAACACGTCACACATATTAAACTGAACAGGAAAGTGTGTGTTTGATTCAAAATTGTCTTTTTACTTGCTAGATAATATTGCATGTTTGTGTAAGAACCATTACCGATTGTTTCAGACTGTTCGCAATATAATATTCTGTCTATATGAGAGCCTTTTCTAGAACCGAGCCTTGAATATAATACATAATAGAAAAAAATTACCAAACACCCTGTCTATATTCTTATAGGATTTGCATTTGAGTTTTTATTACTCTCTTTTATTTCGAAATAGACTATAGACCTTAGAAGTATTGAAACATTCTTTATAGGATTTTGCAAACAGCAGAAAAGATAACTATCTATAAAAGAAAAACTTTGTGTAGAAATATTAATGAAATCTTTGCATTCTTTCGATAACCTGAATTCTGGTTATGCTAGCAAATTAAAATCCTAAAATGAATTTGTCTAATTTCTTATTTGACAATTCTCAGTCAATGTCAAATATAATCATTTCACACTTATTCATAGAAATTGTCTTGGTTTTGCACGAAACATCGTTATGAATGGCTTTATGTCTTTCTGATGAGCTCCAGAATAAGGGCGAAAAACGTTTCAAAGGCTAAGCATTTCCAGGAAACAGAATGATAGATTTCATGAAAATGTAATCCATTGGAATGAAAATTTTTTTAAGACAAAGTAGATAAATAAATTCATTTTAGGTCTTTGTTCTCATTTTTAACTGAATCTTCATAATCGTAGGGGTTATGTGGATACTAGTTTAATCTGCATGGCCGTAGGGGACTGTGTGGATGCTAGTGTTAGAATGAGAATTGTCAAATAAGAAATTAGACAAATTCATTTTAGGATTTTAATTTGCTAGCATAACCAGAATTCAGGTTATCGAAAGAATGCAAAGATTTCATTAATATTTCTACACAAAGTTTTTCTTTTATAGATAGTTATCTTTTCTGCTGTTTGCAAAATCCTATAAAGAATGTTTCAATACAATTATAAGCAAACAAATAATAATTCATTTTTAAACATGCATAGAGTATATAGGCTCCAATACTAGTTAGCTAATAGATAGGTGAGGTTGTTTTTATCAGTCAATGTCAAATATAATCATTTCACACTTATTCATAGAAATTGTCTTGGTTTTGCACGAAACATCGTTATGAATGGCTTTATGTTTTTCTGATGAGCTCCAGAATAAGGGCGAAAAACGTTTCAAAGGCTAAGCATTTCCAGGAAACAGAATGATAGATTTCATGAAAATGTAATCCATTGGAATGAAAATTTTTTTAAGACAAAGTAGATAAATAAATTCATTTTAGGTCTTTGTTCTCATTTTTAACTGAATCTTCATAATCGTAGGGGGTTATGTGGATACTAGTTTAATCTGCATGGCCGTAGGGGACTGTGTGGATGCTAGTGTTAGAATGAGAATTGTCAAATAAGAAATTAGACAAATTCATTTTAGGATTTTAATTTGCTAGCATAACCAGAATTCAGGTTATCGAAAGAATGCAAAGATTTCATTAATATTTCTACACAAAGTTTTTCTTTTATAGATAGTTATCTTTTCTGCTGTTTGCAAAATCCTATAAAGAATGTTTCAATACAATTATAAGCAAACAAATAATAATTCATTTTTAAACATGCATAGAGTATATAGGCTCCAATACTAGTTAGCTAATAGATAGGTGAGGTTGTTTTTATCAGTCAATGTCAAATATAATCATTTCACACTTATTCATAGAAATTGTCTTGGTTTTGCACGAAACATCGTTATGAATGGCTTTATGTTTTTCTGATGAGCTCCAGAATAAGGGCGAAAAACGTTTCAAAGGCTAAGCATTTCCAGGAAACAGAATGATAGATTTCATGAAAATGTAATCCATTGGAATGAAAATTTTTTTAAGACAAAGTAGATAAATAAATTCATTTTAGGTCTTTGTTCTCATTTTTAACTGAATCTTCATAATCGTAGGGGGTTATGTGGATACTAGTTTAATCTGCATGGCCGTAGGGGACTGTGTGGATGCTAGTGTTAGAATGAGAATTGTCAAATAAGAAATTAGACAAATTCATTTTAGGATTTTAATTTGCTAGCATAACCAGAATTCAGGTTATCGAAAGAATGCAAAGATTTCATTAATATTTCTACACAAAGTTTTTCTTTTATAGATAGTTATCTTTTCTGCTGTTTGCAAAATCCTATAAAGAATGTTTCAATACAATTATAAGCAAACAAATAATAATTCATTTTTAAACATAGACCTTAGAAGTTTCCGCTTACTTCCTAAATTTAATTAAGGCTTTATAATTTTATAACGCCCCTACATAAATAACGATTACCTAACCAATTCCACTACTTACATCCCTTTAGACTTTATCTTTAAGTTCATAAAATGCCTCAACCAGACGCCACACAGATTATGATGTAAACAAACACCATGGTTCGCCGTGGGTAGACATATAAGCCATGTGAATTTTTTTACTTTTTACTGTGGGTAACGAGAACATAAATATACACTTAGATAATTTTATGAAATTTTAAACGCCTGAGGACCGTCTGGCACTTGGTTGGTGGCTGAGCATTCAAGTGTAAATAAACTGGTGGACATATGTTGTATATATCGTATTTCTTACCGCCGTTTTCAGGGAGATGTTGGGTTACGAATTAAAATTAATTCCAATATGCAATCATTACTAGCTGGATCGGCAAACACGCCATATTTTATTACGCAATAAATTATACTGAAAGTAAAAATCTTGTAAATCTACACTTCTGGTTCTATTAGGCATCTGTTACTTGTCAGCTTTTCCATACAAGATCGACTGGTTTATATCACCGGGTATTGCAAAAGGAATGCAATATGTATCTATTGAACTGACAAGCTTGCTGGAAAACCTGTCGATGTTGTTAATAAAACATCTGATACTGTTTACAGGTAGATGAGGTCATCGATATGAGAGTAATGGCAAGCGCGACATTTTTACTTTCCGCCTTTGTGAATTATGGGGCGGAAGTTGTTTAATTAGAAAAGCAATTCAGGATTTTCACAGAATCATTTGAGTATCAAAGTATCCAACTGTTTATCTTTTGTTACATTTTTAACTAACCTCAAATTATCTATAATCTATTTCTATGACTCTTATGAGACATAGTTGATTACGTCATGTATAGACGTATTGTAGGACGCTCCCGAAAAAAACGTTAAAAAGGGGTAAAAACCCCATTAAATTCGATAAAATTTAAACCACCGGTAGATGAAGAAATTCTGCGTGAAGTGAAATGCCATAATAGAAAAACAAAATTCATATGGAATTAATAATTACTGGTACAATGTTTATAGTACCAAATAGAGCAAACAAGGGCAAGTGCAAATGCAGCGTGCAGTGTCTCTACCTATACCCAAGACCCCTTCGAGTGGTTTATTGCGATAAAGAAAACATCTTGCAATATAATAGCTGTGCACCATAAAGTTACCTTCTCGGTAAAGGGCAACGGGCTGGTTTCTAACGAGTTGAAGTACTGTAGGAATTCTACAAAAGAGAGAGGGATGCTGCCAACATAGGCAACCGATGAAAAGATAAGTTCTATTTATTGGTTTATTAATTCTTGTCACATGGTCCACTTGGGCTTATATACGAATACAAAAATGTCTCTTAGGTCAAAGGAGTCGGCGTCTGCTTGATATACAGAGCGTCCGAAATGTTCTCCTAGATATCTTTTTTATTTTTTGCAGATGTTACTTTTTATTTGCTTTAACTTGGCGGATCGGCATACAGGGTGTCTCAAATGTTCCCTCGGGGCTCTTCTTTGCACTTTCACTGTAAATGGCTATTTACCTGTGGAATGGCAAAAAAATAAAAGCTTCCTGCGGCGAGCTGATGTATATCTTGACAGACAAACGAAGTGAGGAGAAGGTGCACAGTGTTAAATTAAGAAACAGAAAGTTTAGAAGAAGAATAAATAAGTAGATGATGATAGAGGGAAACTTAGAAGCATGAAAACTAAAAAGAAGCAACTCAAACGGCTACATTTCCCATCAGATGATGACAATGATGAAAATTAAAAGAAGCATGATAATTACAAAGAAACAGCTCGTAAACTTCTACACTTTCCACCCGGTGATCACAGATGGAAAATTAAAAGAAGCATTTAAACTTAAAAGAAGCATCTCACAAACACCTACACGTCCCATCCTATATTCCTACCTCATGCGTCATGTAGCTCCCGCTGCTGGCAATAAGCATGTCCAGTGTTCAATCCAGTGAATGCAGTCGGCCGGCGGTATATAAAAACGTCCAGACTAAATGTCCGGAATTATCAGCATTGCCTACCTTACGCTGGCAAATCAATCAATCAAAATCAATAAACTATAACTTACAAAACGTTTAACTAAACAAATATGGCCTTAAACAATGTTTATTATTTAATACTTCACTTTACTGTTCATTTTGGATCAATTCCCGTCGTGAATCGGGCGTCTTATATACCCCACAGGATGGCGCCTAGGGCATACTGAACCTCGAGTTTTCTAGTGTAAAAAGCTTGATTCGGCATTTTCTAGAGTATTCGATTGGTTTCTTTAAAAACCCATCCAAACCGTACTATGAGCGTCATCTCTGACATGACAGCTGTAATTCCACTGCATGTTTTCAAAGAGTACAGTTAACGTGTGAAGACTTGCTAATGAATACAACCCCCCACTTATTAATTCGTGATACCCACAACTAGGGGGCGCAAATGCATAACACTGTTTTGACAGGTGTGACAATGGGTAGGGTAAGTACACCAATGTTTGTGAAAACTCCTTCAAAGACGCAACAAAGAAACATATTCTCCAGCCATTTTAGCTATAATTTTTTTTATTATAGTTGTTCACAGCGGATAATCTATAAGTGGGTGATTATTTACCGCTGATTTTTTTTTTCGTCAAACGAATCATTGAAAGAATGAGATCATCTTGACATTTGGTACAAATATTACATACAGTAGACTTATTGTTATATTCTACAGTTAATCTGTTAGTATATTTATCTTTATAACAATGATTCCTCGATGTATCTTAAAAGCTTTTAAACCGAAACAAATATCTGGGAACCGATTCGTCGTCCGTCGATTCTACTAACCAAGGACAATTTCTATCTAAAAATTTTCAACAATGAATTTTATTTATCTAAAAAAACATTGGTTTTAGAAATATTTGAGGCAATATGGAAAAAATTTAGACATGTGATTTTATCACATGTATGAGTATTGGTCCATATTTTTCAAAATCTTTTTATTTTAAAATTTCTAATAACCTTTTTTGCATACTGTTCTTGCATATGTTTATAAAATTGTTAAGTCCAATTATCTTTGGTTAAACTGTACGTTGAGTTTCTTAAAACATATTTAACGTTAACACATATATTACCGTAGTGTCGGTGTTTGCCGTCAATATCGATATTTCGTAGTCTTGTTTAGTAAAGTAAAACATGAAAAACGTATTTGCATTTCTATTAATGCATCATGCATGCACGGAAATAAACGCACACACCTGTGTACCATCAAGTAAAAGCTCTAATAGGTAAGAAATTAAAATAACAGGTGTTAAAATGATCTAATTGAAGTCGTCTACCAACTTAATTTTTGGTTATTATTTCCATGGCTTGCTAGTGAAAACTGATGAAAAATTCGAAACTTCCCAGTGAAAAGAATTTCGAAATTCGAATTTTGTGTCGAAACTCGGCATCCAAGATTAAAATATGATTCTGAACAGCTTTCTTCGATGTCCCCGAGAATCAGTCCTATTCATGAGGTCGCAGCAGGCTAGATTTACACCTGATATTTGAGTTGAGTACTCTACTAGCTAGTCGAGGAAATGAAGCATTTAACTCCAACATGAGACTCCACCCCACCTGATTTTTATGTGAGATGGTGCAAAATGTTCCTAAAGATGTATAGAACAGTCAGGGTCATGGGAACTGGTGCTTTTTCGATTTCCGCTCGTAAACAGGGACAAAAGTTCGATATTTCCGGTCGAAATTTTTTTTACGTTAACTTCTACGTAAATCTAAATATTGTATAGACGCAAAACGTCATCACTGCGTCTACGTGATTATATTGATTGATTGATTTGCCAGCGTATGGTGGGCATTGCTGCCAATTCCTGGCATCCATGGAGGTTCGTTCCAACACGCAGCTTGGTCGTCCGTCGAACACGCCCAACGGACGCGACGGCCAAACCGCGTGCCAGAACCAAATCTCGGATGTTTTGTATACCGCCGGACCAGCTGCATACACCGGGTTGGACATTGGACATGCTTGTTGTCAGCAGCGAGAGCCGCATGACGCATGGGGTGAGAATATAGGATGGGAAGTGTAGGTGTTTGAGATATGCTTCTTTTAAGTTTCCATGCTTCTTTTTAGTTTCCATCTATTGTCATCTCCTTATTCCTCTTCTAAGTTTTCTGCTTCTTGTGTCTCCGAATCTGGTAGCTTTTATTTTTTGTTTTATTTTTGTATTTCCCCCCTTTTTCCCTTTCTTTTTTTATTTATTAACCGCTCCACAAGTAAATATCCATCTACGGTGGAGTTGCTGGGAAGGGTCCTATCTCGCGATAACATTTTTTTTTGCACGTTATGAGAAAATAGGTCATTCCGTGCGATAGCGTTAATTGTCGGATGGTTGGACTAGGCGTAATGTCTTCGCTTAGCACGCTAGTGGTCCCGGATTCAATACCTAGACTCGCTCGACTTTCTTTTTTTAATTTTGGAAAGTTTAATGTATTTCTTCACAAATTCAGGTTTGATTTGAGGGCAGAAATAATGTTTTTCTGTTTTTTCAATAATAATTTCATTCTTTCATGTAATTTCTTTAAGGTTAGGTGGTTGGTTTTTATTCTGTTATCCAATTAATAATTTTCCGCGCCGCAGGCAGTATTACCGTCACAGGGAAAGAAATGGGGGTGCGGAGTCCCCCCGCCTTTTCCCACAAAATAACACAACATATTTCAATGTCTCGACTTGCGTCCTGACGTATTCACAATGATGACGTTTCGCGTGTATATAATATTTACTTAGATTTATGTACAAGTTAGCGTTGGGACTGGGACTTGCCCCAAAGTGTATGTAGGGCAAACTGGTAGAAGTTTTGAAAAAGGAATTAAGGAACACCAACAGAGTTTTAAAAATAAAAAAACAGATTCAACTTATGCTAATCATCTTCTTGATGAAAAACATAAAATTAATGAAAAATTTGAAATTTTACATTTAGAGAAGAAAGGAACAAAGTTAACATTATTAGAATCATTAGAAATCAATAAATTAAAAAACTCTGGCATAATTTTAAATGATCAACTAGAAACTAACAATTCACCGTTACTAAACTTGTTTTAAATTCTATCATATCCTTTTTAACAATCAACCTTTATTAGTTTTAGTATTTTTGGAGTTAGTTAAAAAATTCCTTTTTTAAAAAAAACCTCTATTATTAGTTCATATTTCATCAGAAATAGTTTGCCTTATTCATACTTTATACCTGGTTTCACCCTAATTAAGCTATCATATTTTATTACCCATATATATATACCTTAATTTGCATTGTAAATTTAGTTTTATACTCACATCTGAAGAAGCCACTGTGCTGGCGAAACAATTGTTATGTGTTTATATATTTGAAAAAATATATAAAATAAAAAATCTTTGTGAAAATCATAAAACAAGTGTATGTTTTATTTGTGCAACGATAAAATCCACATGTTTTAATTCATGTTAATGATAAAAAATACTAGTTTCTAGAAAATATAGAAATTGAATTTTATACACTTTTTTTTCTTTTAAACGCTTATATCTCGAGAAGGACGAGATTAGGTAAAATAACCTCCAATTTAAAGAGAAATTGTTGGTGACCAGAAATAGAGAACTTCTGTCTGAATTTACGACTGGAAACGAAAAAGCACCAGTTTCCAAGACCCTGACTTTGTTCTGTACATCTTTAGGAACATTTTGCATCGTCTCAAATAAAAATCTGGTGGGGCGGAGTCCCATGTTGGGGTTTAAGCCTTTTTCCTGCTTCATTTCCTCGACTAAGCGTTTTCCACTCAACAACACTGAGTGCAAATCGTGCGCGTGCAAATGACGACATGCACTGTGTCACCGATAAAATTGAACATTTTCGGTACACTAGCCTTCCCTTTCATCGTGCTAGTTAACTACTATAATTTCGTTCTCACTACTATCCGAGGAGCTACTCAATAATTCATCAATTATAGTAAATGATCTTATTCTTAGTCCATTCTCACAGCCGCCATATTGTACTCCACGACCGCACGAGCTGCCAAAGCTCGTGCCAATTATCTGCACTCAGTATACACTACACAAAAATAATTTTCTCAGCGGAACATAAAAGTTGCACCCGAGGTTGCACCGCACCCAGTTTCATTAAATGCAGTCAGTGGAAAACATTATAAGAAATGAAGCTCCTGAAGTTCTACCTCTATACCAAAATCCAAATCTGTACTTCTAAAAATAAATGTGGGATGTCTTCTTCTTACGTGTGTCTCACTGTACTTATATGAAACTTTTTCTAGAATCGTATAGTTGGAATCACGAATGTTGTCATTCACGTCATCAATTTATGTACTTATCAAAGACATTAGATTATTCTATCAGCTTAAATACTAGCGCATGGCAATATAAATAACAAAAAGTCACTTCTGATGGGGCTACGACAGAAGTTCCAAGAGTAATAAGTCATTTTAGAGATAAATAATACAACGCTTGTTGTAGCCGTAACCAACGTTCAGCATTCTGTCAGTTCAATAGCGTGCAATTGATACATTTGTCAAATTTAACGATTTTCTATTTCCTCTCGTCATTTATATAAGTCTGTAGCGTTTTTTACTGGTGTTTTAAGTTTCCTGTAATGATGTAAATTATTGTGTAAATAGTTTGTGAGCTTCAGCTTTACTGTTTGTAAAGAAACTAATTCAAAATGCAAAAGACTGAATGCAGTAGCCAGAGACATGGTGATGAAATTAGTTGAGTACTTCAATCAAGAAAAATGCAACGGAGGTCCCCTTTTACTTTTGCAAGCAGTCCATGAGGTGAATGGCAAAATTAAATGTGGCAGCTGTCTATAAAGTAAATTTTCTTTTAACGTCCTTCTAATGCATTAGGTATTTGTATGCTGATGGTGCAACGGATTTGTAAGGAAACCCGTAAGGAGTAGGACGCCCCACATACGACTGTGGTAAAATATGCAGCCAGAAAGAAAAATAAAACTAAGGATTTGGTGGAGGCAAGGAAGATGGACGTGAGGAATACAATTTATATGTACTCCGAAAGTTTGTGGCATAGTGGATTTTGCAGTTGGTCTATCCAACCGCTGAAGTAGTGTTGTCGTATGGCGACAATACTATATTATAAATTTTACGAAGTAATAATTGTTATTTTACAGAAAGCTCCTTTCAAATGGTACGCCCATACGTGCCATTCTGTGTGACCTGGATTCAATTTGATTCGAAAATTAAAAGATGATCACGTGATCGACAAGATTCGTTATTTCGACTGTACGTAAAAAAAATTGACCAGTGAACTTGTTGGATAAAACAACTTGCAGAGTGTGCATTTTTAGTTTTACCCAACAATTTAGGACTATATCCATGACTGAAACCAATCGGACCTACGTTCATGTGACATTCTTTTTTAAATTGCGTCAGCTTCATCCGTCAAAATTTGTCATAGAATTAATAGACCGGTGCACACAGCACAAGGATTAATTTGACCTACTTTTCGTGAATCAAATTTGTGAAACTTCTTTTCATGCCAGCAACTTCTGAATAAAATATATTCCTTTCAATAAGAATGGTTAATGATCACATATTTTGGTTACTCGTACATATACGATATAGTTTATCGATATCCGTCCCGGGCTCACAGTTTCTGCATCAGGTGCATGATACTTTGTTAGTTCATTAATCCTAGTTAACTGTAGTATAGTTCAATGTCCAAGAAAGGGCGAAAAGTCAAGAAAGTCTCCCACATTGCCTCACATAGACAGGTGTGTCCTAGGACTGGCATATGTCGTTCACCACGTGCCTCCAACATAGAGAATTATTTTATAATACCCTTTTTTATTTTTTTTTCTATATTAGAAGTTTCTTGACACAACAGTTGGTCTCTGGCCCTTCTGGTATAAGTAATTACAATTTTATTGCCTCTGAAGAACAACCGATGGGTTGATTGTAGTTAAAGTGGTAATGTATATATGTAGATCGTGTCTTGTGATTATGTTTTAATAGCCACTTTCTCTGAAACTGGGAAACAATTATTGGACGTTTTTTTGTCGGGCAATGACCTGTTTTACCTCTCCACTAATTAAAAAAATAGGAAGGTTGCTACAAATTGGCAACAAAAACTGAGATAAGACCAGATCTTTACGTTTTGAGGTCACAGGAACAAAGAAGTGGTTTTTAAAAAATATCTGTATGTATGTGCGTATGTATGAGAAAGCGTTAGCGCCGAAACTAGAGAACAGATTTTGATGGAATTAGGTACAAAAGTTATATTAGTATTAGCCCGGGAAGCAGCGACAGATTTTTCGCGTTAATATCTATAAAGCTAGATTTTTTCCCAGAGAGAGTTTAGATAGTATCTAGTAATTCTACCAAACTCTTAGTAGTGCATACATCAGTAAACAATTGTTGTAAAAAAATAGATGGATGAAAACTTCGTTTTTCGAATTGTCATGAATTGTCAAAAATGACGATTCGCCTTCGCTCCTGCCGGCCCCAATTTTCGATTTTCACATCGCGATTCGCGTTGTACGGTCATTGCCGACCTTCTCCTGCCTAAAAGTTTTTTGGCTTTAACTCGAAATGACATTACTTGTATCTACACGCCTCATATGACATCTGTCTGCCCACGTTCGTCTAGGGATTTGGAAATATATTGAGTTACACAGAATAAATCTGTTGTTGTTGAACGCCCTTTCATAAATCCATGTTGGTTAATGGAGATTTTGGTGTTAATTGAAATATATATACTGTTATGAATTACACCCCCTTGGAAAAGGAGATCGTACGCCTATGCCTCTGATGGTGACTGGAAAGGCTCTAGAAAGAGCCAAGGACTTTTCTAGCTTATGGTTGGAGAAGATTCTGGATTGATCTAGAGCTAATTTCGGAGTATATAAGGCGCGATTACCAGCGCGGAGGGGGAAGTTTATTTGAGAAGTGACACGCTCGGTAAAAAGTGAGGTTAACTATTAAGTAAACAAGTATTGTAGTCAGTAAATTGTTAAATAAAGTGTTAGTAGTGTTTAATCTCTTGTTAAAATTATTTAGAACTCACGAATTCATACAGGGTGTTTCCTAAAAGGTGGAAATCCGTAACATTTTGGTGTCGGAAGCGGAATTTTAACAAGAGGATTTTTTCGGGAGTGTTGAGAAGACTGGGACAGTATTCTCGGAGTTAGTGCTAACACAGGAAGGACTAATTTACTGGACATTGTTCGAGGTTTATTTTCGAACAGGAAAAATAGTGTTTAAGTGCATTTTTGAGACATTTTTGGAACATTTTGTTGGACATTAGAGGTTAAGTGACAAAGACTCTAGATAAGACTTTTTCGTGCCGTTTTGAGGGTTTCTGGACAGTCCCATTACCGATAGTGACGTAATTATTAAACTTATTTGATTTCAACGTAATTGTATGCCGGTAACGACCAGAAGCATGGCATCCGAACAACAAATGCAGGAATTTATGGCCCAAATGCAAAAGATGATGATGGATCAGGAAAGAAAGCGCCAGGAAGAGAAAGAAGAACAGGAAAGAAAGCGCCAGGAAGAGAAAGAGGAACGGGAAAGAAGACGACAAGAAAAAGAGCGAAGGCATCAAGAAGAAGAGAAACGACGTCAAGAGGAAAAACAAGAAGAGGAGAGACGCCGTCAAAAGGAAAATGATGACTTAAGGAAAGCTATAGAAACGCAACAGAATGCCTTGTTTACAGTCGTGGAAGAAATAAAAAATGAGATTAAGGAAGATATGGGTAGCGTAAAGACGAAAGTTAATGAGGTCGAAGTAAAAGTAGGCAAGGTCGAAGAAGAAGTTGGTGAAGTCAAAGTGAAAGTAAACAAGTTCGAAGAAGAAGTCAAAGGGGAAATAGACCAGCTTAAACGACAGTTGAGGGATAGAGGAAACCAGCAAGTGGTGTCATCAGGCCAGCGATTAAAAATTCCCTCCTTTGATGGTCAAAGTTCCTGGATGACTTACAAGACACAGTTTGAGGCAGCAGCAAGTGCAAACAACTGGAACGACGAAGAGAAGGCTAAAGCATTAATCGTAGCTTTAAGAGGCCAAGCATTGGAATTGCTCCAGACAATTCCGGTAGACCAACAACGGAATTTTAGAGTTTTAGAAGCCGCCTTAGATCTACGATATGGCGATCAACACCTTGCTCAAGTATACCAGACCCAGCTGAAAGTGCGCGTTCAGAAAGCTGGAGAGAGTCTGCAAGAATTTGAAGCTGCGGTGGAAAGACTGGCACACTTAGCATATCCTAATGCGCCAAAAGAATTTAAAGAGCAATTGGCAGTGGGGGCATTCCTAGACGGGATAAGGGACGAGGAGATCAGGCGAGTCCTCAGGCTATCCCGACATAAAAGTAGTAGTGAAGCCTTGGTACATGCACTAGAGGTAGAAGCTGTCTATAGGGATACTCCAAAGTCAAGAGTGCGGGCTATGACACTTGAAGAATCGCAGCCAGAAGAGACAGACCAAAACCCTATCTTGAACGCGATTCTCAAAACGAATAAAATGATCGGTCAATTACTGGCTCAATGGAATCCTCCGAAAAGACAGGAATCACAACTAAATAGAGAGAAGCCAAGCGGGGGTATTAAATGCTACAACTGCGGCAAGATAGGACATATCAAACGAGACTGTCGACAGCGGAACTCGAGGAAAGTGACTGTTGGAAACGCGGCAGAGACACAGAATAAACAAAGTAGTGGAAGGCCAAGTGGACGGCGTATGAAATGCTACAGGTGCGGGGAACTAGGACATATCCAGCTTGAATGTCCACAGAGGAGCTTGGAGAGAGCGAAGGCCGGAGATGCTGTGAAGCCAAGGGGAAAACCAGAGGAAGCCGGTACCAGAGAGGCTGTGACAGATAACGAACGTGGTGCCCCTAGAGAAGTGAAGATTTCCCAGCTTCGGAGCATTACAAAAAGGCCACCACTACAAGGATATGACGATAAAGCGAAACCTGAGAGAAATGCAAACATTTCATCAGGAAGAAGGTACAAGGAAGGTTGCAAGTACTACCACCAGGAGAAACTGCAGGTCAAGGGAGCAGTCGACACTGTCAAGGTGGAAGTGCCGGATGATAGGGCAGATGAAGCGCTCAGACAAGAGCAACTAAACGATGTGGAAATTGGGCCTATATTGAGAGCCAAAGAAAGGGGAACTCGTCCAAAATGGAAGGATGTTTCGGACAAAAGAGTGGGACTGAAGGCACTATGGGCGCAGTGGGACTCACTGAAAGTCATGAACGGGCTGTTGCGGAGAGCATGGGAAAGCCCGGATGGAAAACAGCTGGTTATGCGTCTAGTGATTCCCAGGTGTCGAGTTGCGAAGGTGCTTCAGGAAGTGCACGAAGGAACATCCGATGGACACTTCGGTGTTAACAAGACCCTGAAGAAAATACGAGAACGATTTTATTGGATAAGAAGTCGTCAGGATGTGGAGGCTTGGTGTCGCAAATGCAAGATTTGTGCAGCCAGTAAGGGACCACAGACTGGAAGTAAGGGTGAAAACAAGCAGTTCAACGCCGGAGCTCCTTTCAAGAGGTTGGCTAACGATATAGTGGAACCATCACCAGCCAGTGACCGAATGAAGGCTCGATATGACTGGAAGGGTAATTCAAAGGAGGTCATCAAGGTGGGAGAGCTAGTTTGGCTGTACAACCCCCAGCGGAGGAAAGGAAAGTCACCGAAATCACCTTGGGATGGACCGTACACTGTTATTACCCGAATTAATGATGTCGTCTATCGGATTCAGCAAAGCAGAAAGTCCAAGATGAAGATCGTGCATTTGGACAGGCTGGCGAGATACACTGGTGATCCTGAGTTGCCTGATCGGGACGATCAGGCTTAAGGAGGGGGCAGTGTTATGAATTACACCCCCTTGGAAAAGGAGATCGTACGCCTATGCCTCTGATGGTGACTGGAAAGGCTCTAGAAAGAGCCAAGGACTTTTCTAGCTTATGGTTGGAGAAGATTCTGGATTGATCTAGAGCTAATTTCGGAGTATATAAGGCGCGATTACCAGCGCGGAGGGGGAAGTTTATTTGAGAAGTGACACGCTCGGTAAAAAGTGAGGTTAACTATTAAGTAAACAAGTATTGTAGTCAGTAAATTGTTAAATAAAGTGTTAGTAGTGTTTAATCTCTTGTTAAAATTATTTAGAACTCACGAATTCATACAGGGTGTTTCCTAAAAGGTGGAAATCCGTAACAATACATTCTATCGTGCAGTAATATTTCTAAAACAAATTACAGAGATTGGTCTAAAGTTCTCAATATCTAGTTTGTTTCCCTTTTTGAAGATGATGAAGATGGGACATTCTATATATTTTTCAATAAAAGTATATTCCATTTCTTCGTTATCAATAGTGTCAACTATATACTATATGTTATTTTTCTCCGTCAAATACTTTTATAGATATATCACCAATAGACAGACATGCAAACTGATTGACAGACAGGCTGACTGGAATTCAAACCTAATTTTCGTATGTACATAGACTAAAACGTGAAAACTCAAAGAAATTCCGGAGTGAGTTTTTCACGATTAGAACATCTACTGTTCTTCGGTAAGCGAGGAAGTAAAAAATGAGAATAAAACACAGAACTGAAAATGTTGAAAACCGCACAATGAGAGACCTCAAAATGCAGTAAAAGAAAGTGCACGGCCACACCTCATTTTTCTTAAGACAATTTAAAAAAAATACCAACAAGTGAAGACTAATTTTAAAATATATGCTTTAAGGTCACAGGAAACTAAGGAGGTTAAACACCTCTATACAAAATTCCCAGTTGATTTTCAAACATTCGACTTATATTCGCCTTTTAGCAAGTTAGACATCAGTAAATAAATCAATACTAATAATATACACAATATTTTACACTGATGTCATCATAAAACTTTTTATTTTATAAGTCTACGTGGGAATATAGCCGAAGTAGGAACCGGTTGATATACCTATTTATAACAATTTAAATTATTACTATTATTATTCAGCATTCACAGATTTCAGCACTTGAGAAAGAAATAATGATGATTAAAGAGTGATTTGAATAGGTTCTAAACTTTTAATAGTAATAATTATCAACACTTATTTAAAATACACTGTTTACCGAATTGAGAGGAACACAATATAACAATCTAACGGACTGTATGTAAATAAAACAAAAAGTATCTCAAAGATATGCCTTTTAGTTGCTTTAATTGGAAAGGCATGCGAATTACGTGATATTATTACCAAAACTAAAATGAAATGAAGCATCCCACTTGGCTTTAAAGAGCTAGAAAGGCCTTGGCAAGATCAAGGAACAATTGAAAATGTTTGCAATTTGTTTGCATTCTACACTCGAGCACATCCATTCCTGTATTTAAACACCTTATTTCTCTTATTACAATTTTTGCTACTCTCATCAAAAACCAGTACTAACTCTTATCTCTTATATTTAGTGTATATATCTTCAAACTTTTGTCACTATTCTACCACATGCTCTTGTATATGACCAATCGAAAGAAACTTGCTTCCTTGTTATCGACTAATTATCCCACAGGTTCAGGGTGCAATCCACACCAACCGCAATCAATCTACTTTTATGTCTTCTGTGGTTACGTAAGGCTTCGCTTTTAATAGAAAAGTGTCAATTTCCAACATCAAAACGGCTTAAAGCTTGCGCGAGAATATTTGCTAACTTATAGGTTTTGTACTTGTTTTGTTCATGCATTTAGTAACCAGGCGCTAAAAAATGACGTCAAGTGGCTTATGAAAATGGCAACGTGGGGCTAGAATGGCTGCGTTCATTCGAACAGATCGCCACTTTAGCGCTCTTTTACTTCCAGACGATGTAGATTACGAAAATGAAGGTCTTTCAATTTCGTCAGTCTGTCTTGTCTGTCTGGCGCTATAACTAAAAAACGACTTGACGGAGAACAGTCAAATTTGGTAGGTAGTTGACGCTACTGCCGGCGAAGAAATCGCTTTTTCACTGGAAAATATACAGGGTATTGAAAAAGAAACATTTTTTTTTTTTACTCAAATTTAAAAGTTTCACGTTTAATAATAATAATAATACTTTATTAATAGCATAAGCTAGATTTCATACACTTTTTACATTATCGTAGATCAATGAAATTAATTACTTCAATGATTTTTTAGTTAATCATGTGTATAAACTTAAATATTAAATAGTGACATTTGACAAAACATTTGTAACAAGTATTTTTCAATAACGTGAGGTTCTAACAGTTTCTTACAGTAATTGGTAGTTCATTATACTGTTTAAATCCATTGTGGAATATGTTAACCTGGCTATATCTTGACATTGTTGGAATATATACATTTTCTCTTGATCTTGTGTCTTGTTCATAAATTTGGAGGCGTTAGACGAAAATAATGAAAAAATCTAAAATAAAGTTTTTTTTAATAGATTTTTATATGACGCAATTTTCTGTCAAAAATCCAAAGTCATTAGGAAACTCATAAAGCTAAACATTTTAAAAAACTTTTACATGCAGTCTTATGGAAAATATGTCAACCCAGCATGCAAACGGTTTAATTAGGAGACTTTTAGTAAACAAAAAAAATTATTAAACATTTGTAAACTGTCAAATTTATCTTTTCTTTAATGACTTTTAACTGGTTTTTCAATTATTTAATAATTTAATTTTAATTTTTATTGCTTCTCATTTTTTTTTATTATTTACTGAAACAAATTTCTAAAATACATCGATTTACACAAATTTATTTTTGTTTGGACAAAACATCCAAAAGTTAGTTCATTAAGTAAAATAATTAAATCTACTTAAATAATTAATATTAAGAAACGATTAATTTATGCCTTTATGACAATAATTATTGGTAATTGTTAATAAATTAAACACTGCTTTTAGATGAAACACTGCTTTTAGATGAATCAAGTATTCACTAGAAATCGTGAAAAAAGAGAATTAGGCGAATATAGTGACAACTTAAAACAGTTTCGTAGAAATTGCATTAAAATTCCTAGTTATTAGTAGTTGAATCTGACGTCCAAAGTTAAAAACTCAAAATGGCGAATCCAATATAGGGTTAGTTTTTTCAGAAATTTTAAATGCTATTTGAGTGTGAAGATAATACTTGATTATGGTTAAAAACACTTGAATTTTGACAATCAGTCGAATATCTTAAAATAAGATAGGTGAGGTTGTTTTTTTTTTATCAGCCAATGTCAAATATAATTATTTTGTACTTACTCATGGAAATTGTCTTGGTTTTGCATGAAACATCTTTATAAGTGGCTTTATGCCTTTCTGATGAGCTCCAGAATAAGGGCGAAAAACGTTTCAAAGGCTAAGCATTTCCAAGAAACAGAATGATAGATTTCATGAAAATGTAATCCATTAGAATGAAATTTTTTAAGACAAGGTAGATAAATAAATTCATTTTAGGCCTTTATTCTCATTTTTAACTGAATCTTCATAATCGTAGGGGGTTATGTAGATACCAGTTTAATCTGCATGGCCGTAGGGGACTGTGTGGATGCTAGTGTTAGAACGAGAATTGTCAAATAAGAAATTAGACAAATTTATTTTAGGATTTTAATTTGCTAGCATAACCAGAATTCAGATTATCGAAAGAATGCAAAGATTTCATTAATATTTTTATACAAAGTATTTCTTTTAGTTATAGATAGTTATTTTTTCTGCTGTTTGCAAAATCTCATAAAGAATATGTTTCAATTCAGTTATAAGTAAACAAAAAATAATTCATTTTTAAGCCATTTTAGTTATGAATTGAAAGTTTACCGCCCAAACACTCATAACGTCACAGTTGCATTGTCCGTAAATAAACGTCATTATTTACTATAAACTTATTTTGCAAAGTCTTACCATTTTATAATGAAATCTAAGTGGTATTTTGTGCCAAGACGCAAAAATACATTTAAAAACGTACCTGGAAGCGTTTTAGTGACAGAACCAAAATACTTTTACGGCAAGTAAATTTCCAGAAGCAGCTTTTACAAATCCCGTATTAGACATTACTTATTTAATCACATGTAAAGCGTAAATAAAACAAATAAAATGTAGTGTTTACCACTACTTAACAGCGATTTAAGCCACTAATAAAACCGATGACGTCACCGCCAATCATAGTGTGTTTAGCATACTCGTTCAATTACTTCTTTGTTGAAATTTTAATTTGATGGACGATAGAAAGCTACTTACATATCAAGAAGTGTTTTAGTATAACAAGTACTTCATTTTAATAATACCAAAAAAAACTATTTTCACATAGTGCAAATTTACATGCAATTTGGAACATGGAGATATGAGGATTCTCTGATAGCGAATCTGATCCCAATGCTTATAAATTCGGCACAGACAGCATCAAGGTTCCACTGTTTTATCTCGAACACCCAGTAAAACTATTGAAAATCCTAGGTACTGTAAAACAATCAACAAATATGATCGGAGATGAACCAAGCCTCGCGAGTGCTTTCGCTTCCTGCATTCCTCATTGTCCATGTGTGTGTATTGCGCACCTTCATATTCGACCGTTAAACATCGAAATAAATTAAGTTTGCTTTAATGTACTACCGCGAAAAAACTTGTTTTTCTCGTACAGAACAACTCATTCATGGCGTGCTCTCTATTGGATCTACCTGCCTACGCTCTTCCATTCAATGCTGTGGAGGTTGAGGTGACACTGAAATTCCAAACCATTTTTGATTTCGAAATAATAACGGATTATTACTATGCGACTATTAATTATAGTGTCGATAAATGGGTTCAGAAGTATCTTACGTGGGATGGAAGTGTACATGAGAGAAAGTTGACGATAAAAGTTAAATCAAAAATTCTAAAAACCCCCAACGCAAAAAATAAACCTTTAGAAGAACAAATAATTTCTATTCACTGGCTATTTCTTTTTCTGTAAATATATTGTTGGACCGTGGGATTACTAGTTTTATTATAAAACAACTGAAATACGTACTATTACATGAAACACTTGTAATCATGTGCTCTTCTTTTTTCCCGTTTAAATATTCAAGGAATGTCCTATATACATCTATTTGTATACCAGGTGAAATTTTCACATTATTCGCGCGACATCAATCCAAAGTGTTATCTCGTTTAAACAAGATCAAAAGGGTACGGCCACGTGTCAAATATACTTCCTTCCCAATAGGTCTTTTTGTTGGAATATTGAACGCTTCATGATAGACTGCCTTATGCACTCCAGACACGTAAAATGCAGATGTGCAGGGAACTCCACACAGTGGCGTACCGTTTACAAACATCGCATCGTCAATTTTTTTCTGTCCTGAATTTATTTTAAAAAAATTAGCGGACACAAAAATAGTGGGTCTCAAACGTGTTCACATGTATTACTTTCCCTAGCAGTCCTACCACGCCTAAATTTACGACATTAGTGCGTAACGGTACCATAAGCTAAACAACATTCCCCTAAATAATTTTGCATATCCTTATGGTTTTCTTTGAGGTCACTGACTTGCGGGATATATCTAAATACATTGCATATGATGCTATAAAGATTTCAGAACGAAACTGGTACAATCAGCTTTCGTACAACAGTGGGGGACGTGGTATCTCTCCTAATATGCGGAAAAATCAAAGTTTGTACCAACCACAAAAAGTTGCGGAGGAAATATGTCTAAAAATAATAGTCTAGTGACAGAATTGCCACATTCACAAGCGTTACTAAAACTATAAATTCCTCACTTTGATCAGCAAATTGCGTGGGAAGGATTAGCCTTAAGCCGTAGCCATCTGTAATTTATTAAAACATTCAGCATTGTGCGTGGTCAATTCAATATAAATATTGAGCAAACTAATTTTGACGAAACCGTTATTAACGTTATAAGCTTCTATTATTATTGCGACTATTAATTAATGACAAATACACGTGTTTGCATTGACAATTATATCAACACATAGGTGCCATAGGAAAAAATATTCATCACTTTTAAATAAAGTTCCATTGCGTACATAATTTTACAGTTCAGACTTGAAACCTGACGGTGTTCTATCTGCTTTATCAACAAATTTAGTGAAAATAATATATTCGCAGATGTCTTTCTTCACACTCCGGATTTAAAGAAACTGAGATAATTTGGCATTTTTTCCCACATAATTCTTGTTTTCTCCTGACTTTAAAAATTTAAAAAGCCATGCATTTCTAACTACAATTTTTATTTATATTTATCAAGTTAGTCAATGTCAAACTCATGTCAATGTGTTAACATCCATTAGTTGTTCGATTACATTTGAAACTGGTATTTGTTCTACGTTAAAATTTTCATAAAATAACTTTTTTAAATTTGTTTTGTTTGTGATACTATCGTCACCTTGATTGTGAAGCAGTCCATGATGGATGATTTAGCACCCACTGAAGTCACTAGAACTGCAGCAATGATCGAAAATTATTGATCTTACAATGAATTTTCCGATATATTTGGTAAATCAAAATCGACGACTTATCGTGTTTTTGCAAGTTGGCGGCAAACTGGACAGTATGTGAGAAGAGGAAACATTCAGTCACAGCTGTAGATTATCGATCGACAAAGATGCAAACACCCCGAAATAGGTGTCGAACGGGAGCCCAAACAATAAACGAACGGAATAAGTTCGTGGAACTTCTGGAACGAATAACTGAGGGTACAGTTAAAACAAGACTCAAAAAGGTTGGTTTGAAGTCGTATGTAAGTTACAGATGACATGGCCAGTGCTAGTGAAGATATGATAACTGCTTTGCTTTACTGAATATTTGAAAGCATTTTATAAAATCGATAGACTTAATGTGCGCCTAGGCAAAATTTTATGGTTTTGATCAAACTGCCGATAACTTTGTTAAATCCTATTTACGCATTAAGTCACAGAGAGTTCAAGTAGGCGGTTCATACACAATGTCCATTTTTTCATTAACTGGAGTCCCACAAGGTTCAATATAGGGGCCTTCATTTTTTGCATTGTACACAACCGAAATTCTTAGGAGGGATTGTATCGAAGTTTAAACCAGAAACTTCTTGATCAAAGATCAACGTTCAAGGTTACTGTTGTTGTTAATACCTGTAAGTTTGATTTAAACTTGGTCGATACAACTCGCCTTGAATACATAATAATAAAACTGAATCGTCATATCATGCCTACATACGTAGTTGATATTCAATTATATCACAATTTTCACAACAGAAATTAATTAAAAATTTACAAAAAAATTATATTTCTCAGAGACGTTTTTTAATACCTGTTTCTGACCAGGCAAGTATGCGTATTTTTGAACAAGAGTCGAAGTAATTAGAATTACAAACGCCATGAATGTCCTTTTCTATTAAATTTTTCTATACAAAATGGAAGACGAGAACGTTTATTTAGTCGCCTAACGTCTCGAAAATATTTTGCTACCATCTTCAGACAAATGTCTGAAATAGGAATGTTTAATAATTTTTACAATAAAAATTGATGGACATAATGACAAAAGTCGTTCAAGAAATATTTTCTGCGGTAATAAAGGCATACTACTAAAATCAAATTTAACGAGGCTATAAAACATTCCTCGAGTTGAGGCTACAGTATATAACGTCACTGCCTTGATCGATGCGAAGTATACAGCGTGTTTTCATGCAATTTACAAATTATTTAAGTTTCGTGGGGATTTTTACGTGAAAGTCGGTCAAAAATGAAGTTTTAAAAAAATTATGCTCTAGGGTGTCCCAGTTAATGCGTTAGGTTTGATTTTCTCGGTATTTTCTTGAATATATCTATGGTTCAACTGTCTAGATACTAACTTTTACACAGTTCTCTGCGCCATATTTTCACCTGTAATTTTCTCAAAAACTGCTAATCCTAAAAAAACTGCTTTGCCTCCATCCTCCATCTTTCTTTCCTCCCAATATACTTGGTATATACTTCGAAAAATAAACAAGTTTCACTTTTTATAATACTTAGCACTGCAAATGCTCACATTTTATCGACATAGCCTTAGAAAAAACTCCATATTTTCCACACTTAATAAAATTTTACCTTCATATTAACAAATATGTGGTAATAACACGATAAAAATTTTCATTTTATTTCTCCCATATAGGAAGATTCGTACGCCATAATACATAATTTTCTTGGTGTTTCGGGAAATACGATTTCTGCAGCTTCCCTCAGTAATGCGTAAAATTATTGTAAATAACGTTGCCGTTTAAATCGCACAAATTTTGACGTTTCAAATCAATAAAAAAATTACGCTTTGACACATTGTCATGGCTTACGCCGGCTCCACACATGCATTATTCGTATACAATTGTTTGCCACTTGTAGGAATGTACGCAAGTCGCAAGTGTGGATGGAATGTTCGTGTTCGTGCACAAATATTCGATGTTTGGTCCGAATACGAACACGTTTCCGTTCTGAAATTGATTGAAATTTTGCCGCATACAAACAACGATGTTATGTATGGAGGGTGTGTTCGCCAAATATTTATAAACGAATATGTCTACACAAATATTCGTATAAGTACTCGAATATTCGTGGACGCATGTTGAGCCGGCGTTACTAATAAAATAATACAGTTTGTAGGCACGTGGGTAAATGGTTTCAAGACAATCTTGGAGATTGCCGCGTGTTGGTAATAGACGGATGCTTTGAAAAAACTTACTAACGTACTTTTTGAGTGTTCATTAAAATATTTCTTCAGCATGCATCATTTGAACTCTTTCTAGAAAACTTAGAGAGACGAGACAACATTTGTCTTTTGGTTGCTGCAATTTGGACATTTTAAATTTTTAATAAGTCACTAACGTGATTTTTTATAAACAATCGACTGTCCTCATTATTCCCTAGTGAATAATGATATCATTCATTGCAGGGAATAATGGATACCATTATCCTTGAGGAAACACATACATAATAAGTACATTATTTATTAGTCGTTGGGCAAAATAATTTTACATTGTTGACAGCACTTTAGTACAACGTTTATACCAGTTTACTCATTGAATTGTTATTTCCGAATTTACTAAACCCCACGCAAAGCGATAGTGTTGCACAAAAAGACACGGCACCACCAACAAAAAACGGCGTGTCCTTCTACTGAAAAGATATTACATAATACAACAATCAATTTTTTTGTCTACTAGTAATTGGCTTCGTTATTTCTTATTCACTGTAACTAAAAATTTCCATTATATCATGAATCTGATTGAAATGTTCACCCTTTAATATCATTTTGCATGCCGGTGTAAAATAATGGAAATGATATCACAAAATCAATTACAACAGAACCAACAATGCGCTGGCTAAGGTCTACCCCGTTGTTTGCAATATGCCGCGTAGCACGGGGGTGTTTTTAATGTTTTCCTCCTGCAGCTGCTGCAGTCCGTCCTCCCTACCAAGAATACTGGGCGATGCGTGGGGCATTAACCACATTTATAGAGTGCTCAGTAGCGTAGGCAAATTTCAATATATAATTTCTTTTATCACGAGCATAACAATCCAATTAGGTAATGTTGTTACTTCTAGATTTTGATATTGAACAGGTATTGAACGAAAATGTTGGAAACCGTGTCTAAAATGCAGCTGTTGCAAGCGTGTCTTATCGGTATAGCAGATGCAAAAATACTTCTTTATTGTTTCTACTAGTTTCATTTCTAATTTATCTAAAGTGCAATGGCAACGAATATAATACGTACGTAATTTTAAAATATGAAAGGAAATATGTGCATAAAATAACTAGAGGAGATACTTATACACTTTGATTTAAACATGTAGATGAGATAATAGATTAGGGTGGAGCAAAATACCATTGAAAATTTTGTTTCAATTTTTTTGAATCACCGGATTGGTTTGAAAATTTCAAAAAAAGTGTATCTAAATTTGATACAAAAATCGATGCATATTAAGACATAGCTCCCAGACCATGAAATTTTCCTGTATCTTTTATGATATTATTATCATTTTCCTTCCAGATACAGTTCGAGTGTTGTAATCTTTTAACTTTTCAACTTTTCCTCGACACTGCTCATATTTAGAAAATACACATTTTTTTAAAACAATTTGTTAGACCAATTAGTAAGCTTTTAATAAAAAAATTAAATTGCAAACTGTGATTTAAAAAAATGAAAATTTTACAAATGAATAGCAAAATGATCAACCAGAGAAAGAGAGAGAGAAAAATATAAAATGGTTGGTAGCTCGAAGAAACTTACATGATAACAGGCGAAGAGGACGCCCTCTAAAACGTTGGAAGAGCTTTAGTGAGGTTGTGCGCATAACAGGCAACCGCGACAGAAGACGTGATGCTGTCAAAGGTGGTACATAGTAAACGAAGGCCATAGAATAATGCACGGATCGCAAAACGTTTCGCAGAAATTGTGAATACGAAATTTCAAAAATACTTGACACTTTATTTTTACATTTATGGGGCCATTTTCACGATTCTATGTAAATTTACGAAAAAATGTCTTGATCTCGGAGACAGGTGTCAATATTAAGCGATTTTGCCCAAATGCAGCGTTCATACTTTTTGGCATTTAGAACAAATTTGGGCGGCAATTTTTGTTGATAAGTACATACTTTTCTTGGTGTTCGAGTAATTTCATGAACCACATCTTGCCTTGCTTAATATAAATTTTATAATAGTTAGGTCTAAGGTCAGATTTACGATAAGTTACCTACAGCAGAAAGTTTTATTTCGGGCGCCAAGACACTATACTTCATATATTGTCCTAAGATAATGCTATGACCCTTCAAATTTAACTTGATCGTACCATATTTCAAGAGTATAAATTTTAAGATGCACATAGTGTTTCATTACATTATTACTGCTATGATTTTATTGTTGTTGTTAGTCGAATATTTCGGGATACACTCCCTACAATTTGCCTTTTATATAACCCCGAAGAAACGCGAATCTTTTATATGTGTTCGGTCATTTCAATGTTAAAATTAAACCGTTTTTGTGAGGTATCTCGTTTCTGGCGCTTTAAGTGGGGCCGTAGTACATATTGATGTCCATTTACATTATTATAGTCATTATTCTGATTCAGTATAATAATATAATAATTAAGTTTCAATTATCTAAAGAGTAATAGAGTAATAGAGTGTGAATATAGCGGTTTTTAAGCTTTGTCTATGGCCAGTCAATTATTGGACCAAGCAATAAATCACTGACGATTAGTGGTACAAAAAAAAATGCATTTATGTACCCATATGTAAAAATACTCGATTTAGATTGTATTACTTTATGAAACTTTTACACATTATATAACGGTAAAGCTCAAATATAGCTTAACGGAGTTCTACATGTATAAAACGGCTATTGTTATACCTACCATTCATATTTGGGTGTCACATGGTCACTCAACTCATTAACTTGACACGCACATGTCAAGGTAGGCAAAGTGTTAAACATGTTAATTTTTACGAAAACTGTGACAACTTAGTTTTAAAATTACACCTACAATTTTGTAAACTTTTCCATGATCTAAGAGACTGCCATTACCATGTATTTGTATTATCATCCTCCATTTAGTGAAAGAGAGATGAGAAAAAAATCAGTAGATTTAAATTTCACTTCAACAACCGATCCGTAAAGGCAACAAACAATTCAGTGTCTCCTACGTCACTTTTGGGCCCAGTAATGAAAGGCATACGACGCTGACCAGAAAATAATCCTTTATCGTTCTAGTTTGAGCCAAACAAAGACAGAAATCAATAAGTATACCTAGTTTTATAACTTAAAGTATAAAGATGGAATAAAAGTGTATTCAACATTCTCTCACAAGTTGAATGATAAAACATTAGTGTTAAGTTGTTCTAAATTAAATCTATTATCTCGGTTTTTATTAGGCACTTACTTAACAGTGCAAGATAACTGAGTCACTCCGTAATTAATCTAACATCTAAAATAAACAAAAAACAATTATGATATTCTCTTTTATTTGCACAATTACATTAGTTTATTATACCATTATTAAATACTAAGAAAATAAAACACCTTGCAAATATTTATTTTTTATATAGCAGGAAACAGAAATACTTTAGTGGAAGACCGTCAAATTAATTCATAATCCTGCTAGTTAATATTTAAATCAAATAGAAGTGATAATTATTGTACCTCTAGTGACAACAAATATTTGGTTTAGCTCCGGTCAGAGTCTCTGATGTAGTATATCGAGAGTTATTAATAAATTTTTATTGTTTTTTTTTTAATTTTGAGTTTTATAGGTACTTTACTTGACACTATATTAATTTGTTATGAATTATTTAATTTCAAGCTTATTCCAACAGACAGCTTTCATATTCCCCTCCTGGCAAAATTATTCAAATAGACAAACAAGCCTTAGAAAAAATTTCTTTACAACCAAAAGGCAATTAAAAAGGGAAGTTTGGTGTAATTAAGTTTACCTATCTTACTTCTACAGCTACGTAGTGGATTGGAAGTACAGTAGTCGCAAAAAAAATTTCAAAATTTTTTTTTCTTCAATTAGGTTTAGAATGTCATGAAACGTCGAGATTTTAAATTTGAGCGGAAAAAAAAATTCTATCTGTCTGTCGGTCTGTCTGTGTGTAACTTTTTTTTTTTTGCGGCACGCTTTCTCCGATTTTTGTATCATTTCGAATAAGTGGTTAAGGGATACATACCTTGTGGCCACGAGTCAATGTACGCCCCCATTATTTTGGTTGTTTTTGTATTTAAAAATTTTGTTTTTGGGACACATAAATTAGACAATAATAGGCTACTTTTAACTAACAGGAATGAAAATATCACTTCCGGTTGAACCGGAAATGACATCAACTTCTTTTTCTTAAATGGAATGATAATTTTTTTGTGGTTTCTCATTAAGCATAAATTTCTAAGTGCAACAGTTTTTTCAGATGTAAAAAATTCCAAAAAATAAGTGAGATACGAACAATTTTTTAATTTTTTCCAAATGGCCGCGTCAGATGAATGCGATGTAAGAAAATTACTAAGTAGGCTATGGAAATTATTAGTAAGGTTGTAGACTTGTCTGTAAAGCAGAAAATAGTTGTTTGAATTACTGACAGGTACCAGTATTTTCAGTTTAAAAAAAAAAAAAAAACCGGAATTTCATTTTCATTTTCTTTTGCGTAGGGGTCCTATGGCATTTTTTTAATGGAACTGTGCTATTTCTTTTATTAATCAGAAACAATGATTCATAAACTATAATTTTTTCGCTATTAATCATTTCTTAACCATATCCTTCGTAATAATAGAAGTATTTTTTAAAAGTAAACACAAATTAAACAAGAAATAATTTTAACAGGTATAACGTTACAACCATGAATAAATTACCAAGAATAACAAAACTATTTACAACCTAAATTATAATAAACCATTATAAAAATTGTTCAAACTGTTCACCGTTATGATTAATACACAGAGTAGCGCAACTTATCGTTGCACGTCTAACATTCTGTAATTGTTGAGGTGTATTTGTGCAATTTCGTGTCGAACTCTTTCTTCCAGATCTTGCCTTGTGGTTGGAGCAGTCATGTAGACTCTATTTTTCAAATGTGCCCAAATAAAAAAATCGAGTGGAGTTAAGTCAGGCGACCTTTCAGGCCATCTGACTGGACCATGGGTCCCAATCCAACGATCTGGAAATAATTGATTTAAGTAATCCCTAACGATAATAGCATTGTGTGGTCCAGCCCTGTCTTGTTGGAAGTAAACCTCGTCAATATTGGTATTCGGAATTTGATTAATCTGTGGAACTATTATATTTTGGAGAAATTCTAGATATCTTGGTCCAGTTAGAGTTTCATTAAAAATTATTGGACCTACGATATGGTCGCTCAGTACGCCTAATCAAACATTGAAGCCAAACCTCTCCTGAAACCGCCCCTGTCTCATAATGTGAGGATTATCAATTGCCCAATATCGAGTGTTGTTTCGATTAAATAACCCAAGGTTTGTAAATCTCGATTCATCAGTAAACAAAATGTTTTTGATAAAATTCTCATTTCTCAATTATTGACGTAACTGTAACCAATTACAAAAGGTTATTCTTCGTTGATAATCATTCTCATACAAAAATTGATGCAATTGATATTTTATAAGAACGATAGCCGTGTTTCTTTAAAATTTTTCTGGCTGATTCTTTGGAAACTGGTAATTCATGTTCAATTTGTCTTATCGAAATGATTGGGACAACATGCACTAAAGCTAATACATTAATTTCCGTTTCTTCATCCACAATAAATCTTTCTTCAATTTCTACATTAGGTTCAGTTCTAAATTGTTGCTCCAACCGGGCGAAATAGTTTCTCAGAGGTTGTCTTCTTTCTGGATATCTCCGTCCATACGGACTTTGTGCTCTAATTGCATTACGTCGAGTCTCTCCATAAATAATGATCATGTCAACTTTTTCGTCTTTTGAATAATTTTCAGCAATTTTATATTAATTTTCTTGTTTATAACAACTTTAATACACTTGCTTCAGAAAACAAGTGAGTAATTCAAGACTAATTCAATTGTTGCGAATGTCTGTCATTTTTATGGCTATCTGCAATTTTGGATTTAAATGTAGATAGGTTATTAAAATGATTTGTTGGAGCATACTTTTTAAAAATACTTCTATTATTACGAAAGATATCGTTAAGAAATGATTAATGGCGAAAAAATTATAGTTCATGAATTATTATTTCTGATTAATAAAAGAAATAGCACAGTTCCATTAAAAAAACTTCCATAGGACCCCTACGGAAATGAAAATTAAATTCCGTATTTTTGAAAAAAAACTAAAAATACTGGTACGTATCAGTAATTCAAACAACTATTTTCTTCTTTATAGACAAGTCTACAACCTTACTAATAATTTTTATAGCCTAGTTAGTCATTTTTTTACATCGCATTCATCTGACGCGGCCATTTTGAAAATATTAAAAAATTGTTCGTATCTCACTTATTTTTTGGAATTTTTTACATCTGAAAAACTGTTGCACTTAGAAATTTATGCTTAATGAGAAACCATAAAAAAAATATAGTCATTCCATTTAAGAAAAAAAAGTTGATGTCACTTCCGGTTCAACCAAATTTTTAAATACAAAAACAACCAAAATATTGGGGGCGTACATTGACTCGTGGCCACCCGGTATACTGGAAAATTTTAAGTGATTTTGAATATCTCATCTGACGACCTATACATTTTATCCTGCGATTGTTAGCAACGCATTTTGATGCATTGAATAATTAAACAAGAATAATAATAATTTGTATCACTTACACTGGCAAATGCGCTGCAGAAAGGACATGCATCAGAGAGCCCTTTTCATCGAAATATAAATAAAAATAATGAAGCATTACAATTCCCTTAATCAAAGACAAACACATTTATCAGAATATTTTAAATAGCTAGACAAGCTAAGCTAAAGAATTCCTAGGCCTCGGGGTGAAACTCGCCCTTTAGGAGGGGAATACCCATTGAAATAATGATTAAAGATTCTAAACAAGGGTCCTACCTGTGCGATAGATTAGATTCTGTCCTGATAGTTCGTGGGAAATTCATAAGTGAATATTCACCTAAACTGTTACCAATACTGTAATGTTTATAATTTCTACTTGTTAGAGGGGTGCGTTCTAGGGGTGGACTAGTTTTGCGAAATATATTGGCAACTTGTGAGAATTTCTAGGCGGGAGGGTGAAGGAAGATCTGTGTTTTGAGAAGTTCCGTGTTTACATATTTACAATTTTTTATTAAATAAAGTACGTAGAGAATTATCGTATGAAATATCACTATTGTTTAGAATATTATTGCTAACATTTCTTCTAGAACGTAGTTGCCCTAAAAAAAATTGTCAAACAACCAATTTGGACTTAGGAGCAGTTTATCAACCCAGAATGCTATAATTATATCCCGCATAATTTTGGACTTAAAAACAAAACAATGTGAATTTTATTTGATCTTAAACATGTTTTCGACACCGTTAATATTAATTTATTGTTAAATAAGTTATAGAATTATGGCATCCGTGGGCCTGCCTTACTTTGGTTCTCCTCTTACCTTCAAGGGGGGAGCCAAGAACTTATTCTAATACCACTTTCAAGTCACTACCCAAAGATATCAAAATAGAAGTACCCCAGGGGAGTGTATTGGGCCCCCTGTTATTCATTACATTTATCAATGACATATTATCTTATTTTCCACATAGTTTTGTGTCTCTTTTCGTAGATGACGTCTTAGTAACAGTTAGTTCGGATAATATTGATGATTTAAATACCATAGCAAATGTTGTAATTCATTGCATGAAAAACAATTGTCGGTATACTGGCTTTATACTGATTGACCTCAAAACTGATAAGATATAATATTGTGCTCTCCAAGAAAACTTGACGAAAGTATATTAGTAAAAGTAAATAGTACACACTAAAAAAGATTGTTTGAATCAAGAAAATTTGCTTGTAGTATTTGTTTTATATGAAGATAAAAACACCCCTTTATCACGGGCTCCGTAACTTGTAGAATTAGGTCAAAAAATAATATATTTACCTCTTTTGGCCCAAAATAAGATGTTTTTACTCTGGTGAATTTTTTCGAGAAATGCCATTCGAAAATTCCTAAAAGCGGGGGAACGAAAATGTAAAAGTTGAAAAAAAAATCTGAAAAAATTCAGGTGAATGTCTCATCGAAATATAAGACTTTTCTTTACTTGCAACTTTTCTGTAAAGTGCGTTTTCACCGAGTTTTTCCGGAAAACATGAAAAGCAGCAGTAGTAATTTATTTCTCTTATTATATTGTAATGCGTTGCGCCCCTTAGGGGCTGGAGCTGATAGCTCATGACTAATGGCCGAAATTAAGTAGCAATCGTGGTAGGCAACTGCAATATCATATCTCCACGACTGGATTTGTGCACGCTATCGTTGAGACACTAGTAGTACGTTTCCTAGAAGCTATAAACTTATAGGAAAGGATCATGATTTCTACATTGTTCTGAATCGCCGCATGAGAAGGTTCTTCAAGACTTTGTTAGAAATGTATGGAAGTTGATAGATGATTTCTAGATGCATTTTGTAGAGTGTATAAGCCAACGTAAACACGCGGGAAGGAGATCTTCAAATGGATTAAGGTTAGAAAATCCGAAGTGAACAGTAGAGTGTAAATATCAAGTAAAAAGAGTGAAAATATCAAGTAAAAAATAATAAAGATTATTTTAGTTAATAAAAGTATTGTGAAGTTTTCAGCAAGTTATTCAAAAGTGTGTTGGTGTTTATCTCTTGTTATAATTTTCGAACCAACGGATTTTAAAGGGTGGCTTCCTAAGGGGTGGAAACTCGTGACAATATTGATAAGCTGTAGTTTTATAATAGTTTAATCGAAATCCCCATACTACTTTTCTACCTGCTTCGGGTCAATCTCTGGCGATCTGCTGTCCTTGTGTCTGCCGTTGCGATCTGTCAGTCGATCTCCCTCGTAACCATTTATCAGCAGATTCAAATATCATTGCCGGGTTTTATAACCTTAATGTATTTAAAGACTTCCTTCCTGCGGCTTACATACTCTACAAACTGCCTCTAGAACCATCCAGCAAGGACCATAACCTTCTCGTGCGGAAATCTAGAATAATGTAGAAATCTCGATCCATCTACAAGCTTCCAGAAAACATACTACCAGCGTCTCTGAGATAGCGCACACTACAGGCTTCGATGATATTGCAGTTGTCTACCATCATGGCTACTTAATTCCGGCTACTATTCATGAGCAATGACCATCATCCCCTAGGGGGCGTAAAATCCTAACATTATTATGAAAATATTTAGATAAATTAAATAATATACGTTTATTTAATAAAAAAAAATAGATTTATTTTGAAAGTTCTTAGTACACAATGTAGGTACCAAGAAACTGGCCAAACATGTATGTTTAATCAGTTATTTGTACATTAACTTTAATGGCAAATAAATTGACAGATCACATTTTAAATTAGCGTGTTAGTTAAAGAGTGAATTGAAGAATAGGACACGGTGTTCTATAAATACGTAAAATACAAGTGTTTTAAAATTCTTCCTCTGCATTTTCTGACGAACTATCTGAGCCTCCTACATTAATAATGATAGGTTCTATATATAATCAGTATAGACAGCTAGCCATTCAGTTACTTGATACGGTTTACAGTAATCTAGACAAGGGTAAATATGTGGTAATGTTACAATTTGACTTATCTAAGGCATCTGATTCCTTGAATGTGGGCTATATTACATCGAAACTCCTTAACTTATGGATTCATCCGTACTTAGTAAATCGTAAAATGATTGTGAGGATCGGTACCCACTTTTCTGAGGAATTTAATGTATCTCAGGGGGTGCTTCAGGGGACAGTACTAGGGCCTTTACTTTTTATATTGTATGTAATGATTTGTCAGACCACATAAAAAGTGGATCGGTGATGATGATTGCTGACGATAGTACCATAACATTGATGCTTGGCATTTAAACATATATAATGTATTATATAAATTAACTGCTTGGTGCGACCGCAATAAACTAATATTAAATACGTCCAAAACAACCTACGTGAATTTTTATGATAAGAGACCCTGTGTTCAACAGGATTTTATATTTTCGAACAGAAGTAAATTTTTGTAAAGTTTTGTATCCGTACCCATACCTATATTGGAAATCACAAATAGATATAATATGGAATAAATTAAACCAAGCGTATTTTGAAGTTTTACCAATGAAACATGTTTTCCGTCTTAAAGATGTACTATTCTATTCACTTGCATATTCACACATAAGCTTCAGTATATTGTGTTTGGGTTATGGCCACTGAAAGGGATAGAGTTCTTATTTGTCACAAAAAACTTATTCGTTCAATATTCAATTTAAACCAAGGAGAAAGCAGTACACAAAGTTTTAAGTCAAATAAATTACTTACAACACCATCAATTTTTGTTTGTAAATGCTTATGTTTCGTAAAAAAAAATGTACACCTTTTTGATTATATATCATCTCTCCACAATTACATCACAAGAAGCAGTAACCTCATGATACCATCATACAATTCTACATTATTCGAGAAATCACCTTTCTACTGGTGGATTAAGTTACATAATTATTAGCCGCTTGAATTAAAAAATAATCACAATTTTAATTCTTATAAAGTAAAAAATATCCTATTAGATGGTGCTTTCTATAGCGTTGACGCCTTCTTAAATAGAAAAATTTATATATACCTATAGTTACTTATACTAAACTCTTCTATATGTACTTTGTGTAATATGTATGTATATGTATCTGTATACTTCTTCTCATCTATTTGGTCGGTACAAAAAGTGTCATCGCCTTTGACGGTGCGGTAAATATAAAAGACCCCGACACTTTTTATACCGACAATAAGTTTGCAGTAAACTATATATCTTTGTTAATAAAATTTTGTGTACTGTTTTTTCGAATATCTCAGGAACTATCTGTAGCAAGTATATCGAATATAGCATCGTGGAAAAAAAACTAAATCTGATTTTTTTTAATTGTACAGGGTTGATTAGAAAATACGAAATACATTGCGATTTTGCGAACAATTAGAACCCAAATATTGAATATGAATACTTATTATCATTGTTAACATCACATTTCATTTCTAATAGAAATATACAAGGTGTTTTTTTTTTCAAAACATATTCGCAAATATCTTCACTACTTGTTGTTCTATTGTTTTTTTGACCTTAGATTCGGAATGCCAGGAAAAAATACCATCTTTTCAGCATTCACATTTTTTTCCGACCACAACCGTAAAGAACTTATGGCAACGCTTCCGCTTAGATGGACCACCCTGTACAATGTAACAATGACATCCAAAATGATCTAAGAGGACTAATAAAATATTATTATAATTATAGTGATGATAATACAATTGTAGCGTTCTCACATTTTCGTCTTCTTTTAGTACGTGATTTAAACAACTGTCACACCAAGAGAAAAACTAAAAACTGAAAATAATTCAATCAGTCAAATCATTTTAGGTGGCGATTTCCAAGAGAGAGACATCCGATAGGGAAATATTATTTTTGGCCATAACTAACATTTAATTTTAAAGATTATGCTAATCTTCCTATTTCGTAGTTTTAAATGTAACTATTTTGGAAACGACTAGAATTATTGAGTGAAAATTCATAGCAATATCCGTGTTATGGTTCTACTTAGGTAGTCCTATAGTTTTTTTAAATATACGTACTAAGAAAAGAAAGCTATCGCCGAAAATAATTAATATTTTCCTATCGGATTGAAAATCGTCAATAATTTTTCGGTATAAGTTCAATAAATTTGAAGAGAAATAGTAGCATGTCTATGGTTGATCTTTCTCTGAGTGATCTATTACTCTCTGTCTTTCCCAAACAGAGTATACGGCCCTCCAACCTTCTAAATTTAGAACTGCAAAATTTGCATAAAGTTATTATTGCTGAGAGGTATTTTTTAATAAGATCGTGAAAGGCAGTGCTTGGCGAGAGTCATAGCGAGTCGGTATATCGATCAAACCTATGGGGCCATCTGCCCTAGGGGATCGGCAGGGACACCTGCCGGCCCGCATGACCCCTCACATGTGCATATTCCACTAAAAGCACTCCGCGCTACGACCATTACGCAACGGGAATAGACAAAAAGAGGGGTTGTTGCTACGATAAGCTTATGCATGAATCGAAACAAGTACCAACTTGAATTGTATAGGAAGATGTATTGTTTTGTGGTAAATAGGGTTTTTGTCGCATCTCCTGAAATTAGAATACGGAACAAAGCTCGCTTTTGTTGGAGGTGGCGGACTTAAAATAACCTCGGGAGCTATTAGTAGATACGGTGTTATGAATTGCATTGTTGAAAAACGTCACATTTGTTTGTTGAACTGGTTTAATGAACTCGAGTCACAAATTTACCATTAGTCCATTGAAATGTTACGAAATTTAGACCGAACCTTGCATTTTGGGTAGGACAAGATTTATTTTTTATGTGTAGGGGGTTTCAGTGTGAGTATAAAACTCGGCCGCCATCTTGTAAAAGGTGTAAACAGTTTTTCCGCGTAATCTCTTGGAACCATAAGTCTCAAAAAGTTTGTAAGATCTTTTTTCGTAGAGAATTGAATTCTCTACAATCTTGGTCTGGGTGCTTCTTACCATAAAATTGAAAATGAAGGTTATAAATATATTAAAAATAGACTAAAATTTTCAAAAACGATATCATTTAATGGTTCTAACTAATCAGATGTTTTTTGTAGATCATTTTATTGAGAACAATTTACTCTACTAATTTTTTTTATTTCTTTTCTTTGGAGATGTTTAGGACGGTGCAAAGAGATCAAACAAGTACTTTATTCAAAACGCACGAAAGAACACCGGTCTGAAACTACTTTGACGTTGACGTTTTTTGGGTCTCCGATTACGAAAGTCGGGGTTGTGCAATCCTAAAAGTTGGGGAACACCTCTAAAAGTGGCAAAAACACCCCCTTTTAAGGGTTTTTCGCGATAATTTCAATAAGAATAAAAAAGGATCCAATGAAATCCTCTTTTTAATACTAATTTGCAAAGGTGGTTGATTTATACCAAATATAGCCAAATTAAATAATTAGGGATAATCAGAGAGCGTTAAAACCACCCCTATTTAGCAAATTGACAGAAAATATATTTTTTCCACTTTCTGCTTTAAATTTGGTTGAATGGACATTGACGGGCAAAAGGTATTAAAGGGGTAACATTACCCACTCCTACCCCTCCATTTAAGGGGTGACAATATTTTATTTTTGCCTAAGAGAGCCCATGTACCCAAATTTGAAGCTTGAAGCAAATAAACATGTTTCACCAATTTATCAAATAGGGGTGGTTTTAACCCTTTCTGATTATCCCTAATCACATAATTTGGTTATATTTGGTATATATCAACCATCTTTGCAAATAAATATTAAAAAAAAGGGATTTTATAGAGTCCTTTTCGATTTTTATTGAAATTATCGCATACAACTCTAAAATGGGGTGCTTTTGGCGCCTTTAGAGGTGTTCCCCAACTTTTAGGATTGCGGGACTGATTTTCGTAATCAGCGACTCAAAAAACGTATGGTCAAAGTAGTTTCAAACCGGTGTTCTTTCGTGCACCCTTTCGCGCGTTTGGAGTACTTGGTGTGATCTCTTTGCAGCGTCCTTGCACATCCACATCTCCAAAGATTGATTGATTGATTTGCCAGCGTATGGTGGGCATTGCTGCCAATTCCGGACATCCATGGAGGTTCGTTCCAACACGCAGCTTGATCGTCCGTCGAACACGCCCAACGGACTACCAAACCGCGTGTCGGAACCAAATCTCGGATGTTTTATATACCGCCGGACCGGTTGCATAAGCCGGGTTGGACATTGGACATGCTTGTTGTCAGCAGCGAGCGCCGCATGACGCATGCGGTGGGAAGATAGGATGGGAAGTGTAGGTGTTTGAGAGATGCTTCTTTTAAGTTTCCATGCTTCTATTAAGTTTCCATTTGTCATCATCGGCTGGGGTGTGGTGCAGTTGTTTGCGAGATGCTTCTGTTCAGTTTCCATGCTTCTTTTAAGTTTCCATCTATCGTCTTCTTCTAAGTTTTCTGCTTCTTGTGTCTCTGAATCCGGCAGCTTTTATTTTTTATTTTATTTTTGTATTTTTTTCCCCTTTTTTTCCTTTCTTTTTTTATTTATTAACCGCTCCACAAGTAAATATCCATCTACGGTGGAGTGCTGGGAAGGGTCCTATCTCGCGGTAACAATAAATTTTTTTGTGCGTTATGAGAAAAGAGGTCCGAAGGGACAGTTTGCTCACCCTGTATGTCATTTCCCTGAAACAATCGGTTTCAATTTTGGGCAGTTTTTCCATTTCATCACCTATATATTATGTTTAATATCTTTTCAATTTTGATCTCCAATTCTTGTTTAAAATTTAATAAAGACATAAGTAAACCAATGCTAATGCTATATAATTAAAAACTTATCTGTTTCATTCACACATCTGGCTCGCTGTTGCTTATTTTATATCACCCACTTCAAGAAGGGACGAATCCAGGTACATATTTTACAGTCAAGCACTCAAGCAGTACACTTTTCTCGCGTTGTTTATATACACTCTTTTTTGTTGCTTTATTCAACCAACATAATTTAATCAAATATCAACTATATGAAATAGCCATACTCGCGCTAGTTTATATCAATCAGTGCAGAATTGTTCACGCTTCAATTTAGTTCAATTTCGGCGTTTTGTTGGATTTATCTCGATATCCCGTAGGAGCCACGAAACATGCGTCTTTCACCGAACTCGACACACTTTGAAGGTATTTAAAAAATGAGTAAATTGTTCGCAATAAAATTATCTACAAAAAACATAATGTTTTTTCCATAAAATCAATAGAAAAAAAGTTATAACCCTTGAATGATATTTTACTTGAAAATTTTAGTCTATTCTTAATTACATTTCGTCAGCATCATTTAAATCACAAAGTTATATTCCCAAAGCGACTCGTCAGATAGAAAACGAATTAGGTGTAAATATATAACAAATGCAGCTGCAGAAATTTAAAAGTCCACGGGATTCGCTATAGTTTAAAACATCGTAACTGACAACTAGGAAAAAATAAATAAATCGGCAAAACCATAGATACAGTGTTATATAGACTGACATAAAGCTCCTGAGGAGTTTACTGCAAGTAGTCCTCGCGCACGTTTCGACCGCTCACATGACCAGTCAAGACAGAGAGCACTACTACATTGACCAATCCCGGCCCATAGACATGTACCATGGGTCCTTTCTTAGAATGGAATACGGTTCTAGAAACACCATCTAGCGCTGCTACTAAAACCATGTCCAAGATAGTATATACACCAGAGAATCATGCAATGATTAAAATATTCATTGAAATATTTATTAACCTATTTAATCTTTACTCTTAATTTGAGAAGTTTAAAAATTAAGTCAAGATTATTTTCTATTTGACGGAGAACAGTCGGTATACGTATGTATTATAATGACATCTGATTGAGATGATTCCGGTTTGGTGTAAATTTGGGAAAATAAGTAAGAGCAAGCTAACAAACCTCATTTTTGGCATATATGCTAGACATCAACGCCTCAAATTGTCTGCTTTAAATATTATCAAAATTCAATGACCATATACTAGTGTGCAAATATAGTCAAGATGTTTTCCTTTAAAGTGACTTGGATGGAAAATGTTGATGTGGAAGTCAGTCCCTTCAAATTAGGAAAATTCAGGGAAATTTTTACAGCTAAGCCACCTGTACAGAAAGTAGCTGGGGTCGTGTTAACATATTTTTCACCAAGCGCATGAAAAAAAAAAGGGTTGTTTTTTAGATATAGATACATATACAGACTGTCTATTTTACGAGGGCCACACCAAATATCTCGCTTAATATCTATTGTAGAAGAATAAAGTTTTAGAAGCAGTTATCTCATTTTTGGTGAGCTATATTTCAGTAAAAAGAAATTTGAAATCCATAGCCTACTTTATGAGATATATTACAAAAATCTGAAAAATAGGAAAACCACAAACGGTTATAGCTTCCTTATTTGAGGAGATACGAAAAAAGTTAAAGGAATGAAAGTTGACGGCAAAGACAATAAGAATAATAACGTGTAACAAAAAAATCGAAAAATGCAGTTGGCTTTGACATACGCTATTGTGCAAAAATGAAAAATACATATCTCAAAGTAGGCCATGACGCCATTAATTCCGTTATTTTTTTCTCATTCCAATGATATAAAACATGTCACAGAAATTTTAACCCATAGTGTCAATATTTAATATTTTACGAATACCACAATTCATATAATTGAATCGTAACAATCAGCTGTGCCATAATTAGTGAAAAACAATGTATACAGTTATTAATAAATTTGACAGATTGTCACTGTTGTATGTTGTATGTTGCGTTGTCGAGTTCTAAGACAAATTTTATATCAGTAATTATGGTGTACACCAATAATAACAAATTCGATATGATTAGCATTTATTGTCAGTGCAATTTTGACGCTGAGATAGCAGTCACGGTTTACGGAGATAGATTTCCAGATGCTCCGCAGCCAAATCGAACTATGTTTAGGAAGTTAGTTCAAAATCTAAAAACGCACGGTTCATTTTCAAAAAAAGTAGTAAGGCGAGCGCATGTTGCGGATAATGTAAGAAAAGTGAATAGAGTAATGAATTATGTTAACCAAAATGAGGAAACCTCTTTGAGACAAATTCAGAGAAACTGTCGCATAAAAAAAGACAGTGCAAGAAAAATATTGAAAAAAAACGGATTTCGATGCTACAAAATGAGGAAAGTTCAACATTTAAATGAGGGAGATAAGCCAAGGAGAGTAAGATTTTGTAGATGGTTATTAAATAAGAAAAGGAATGACGCGCTGATATGTAGCAAAATTCTTTGGTCGGACGAATCAAATTTTTCTAATAATGGTTTTTTCAATAGAAATATGCATTATAAGTGGACACGAGAAAATACACATTGGTGCAGAGAGACTGCTTTCCAAGAAAGATTTTCTACGAATGTTTGGTTGGGTCTTTTAGGGACTAAAGTAATTGGACCTTATTTTTATGATGGCAAATTAACCGCTCGTAGATACCTTAATTTCCTGCAAAACGAATTTCAAGATTTTCTTTATGAATTAACAGTGGCAGAAAGATTAAATTATTCATATTTTCAACAAGATGGGGCTCCACCTCACACTGCTGTAATATGTACAAATTATTTAAATCAAGTTATGCCAGATAGCTGGATAGGCACCTATGGACCCATTCTATGGCCAGCTCGATCACCAGATATTACTCCCTTGAATTTTTTCGTGTGGGGTTACATTAAAGACAAGGTATTTCAAACTGCCCCTGAAAATATTGAGGACATCAAAACCAGAATTCGAAACGCATGTGAGGCAATTACTCCTGAAATGCTCCAAAATGTAATGCGTGACGTGTCTCGTAGAGCACGTTTATGTGTCAGAATGCATGGTGCACAATTTGAGCATTTGTAGTTAGAAAAATAAATACACACAATTTCTTTTCAATATAGTACTGTAGGTAGTACTGTTATACATAGTTTTTCGTTTTTTTCTTTGGATGTTCGTTTTGTACTTGTATTTTTATTTATGAGATATTTATTGGTTTGTATTAAATTGTAATAAATAATTACGGAATTATAATTATTATAAAGTGAATTTTTACTATTATGGCACAGCTGATTGTTACGATTCAATTATATGAATTGTGGTATTCGTAAAATATTAAATATTGACACTATCGGTTAAAATTTCTGTGACATGTTTTATATCGTTGGAATGAGAAAAAAATAACGGAATTAATGGCGTCATGGCCTACTTTGAGATTGCATTTTCGATTTTTTTGTTACACGTTATTATTCTTATTGTCTTTGCCGTCAACTTTCATTTCTTTAACTTTTTTCGTATCTCCTCAAATAATGAAGCTATAACCGTTTGTGGTTTTCCTATTTTTCAGGTTTTTGTAATATATCTCATAAAGTAGGCTATGGATTTCAAATTTCTTTTTACTGAAATATAGCTCACAAAAAATGGGATAACTGTTTCTAAAACTTTATTCTTCTACAATAGATATTAAGCGAGATATTTGGTGTGGCCCTCGTAAAATAGACAGTCTGTATACGTTTTTTTGATCATTTTGGCGGTTTTTTGCGTTTTGCTGCAAAACTATGCATTTTTGAGAAAATATGACCTGATTTGATATTGTAGATCTAGCGATTCTCTACAATTTTCGTTCTTTTCATTGGTTTGAAATTCCGCTTAGTTACGCCGCTAGAGCGCGCTGAAGTTTATGTAAATGTATAAATTTTTTTGGCGTACGATTTTAAGCCAAAACTATGCATTTTATAAAAAAATATCAAGATATCAAAGTTGTAGATAAAAAAAATTTTCGACAAATTTGGTTCATTGTTTTTTTCAAAGTCGCGTGGTTTTGCCTCTAGAGGGCGAAAAACATTTTTTCAATACTCTTGAGCGAATAAAAAAAAGGCATCGTGAAGAGCTGTAGTAGCATTTTGCCCCTTTACCTCCCTCTACTCAATATTTTTTACCGGCTAAGTTAATATAGGTGACATTAAAGATGACATATATAAAAAGGCCCATCACGACCACTACAGCTGAATGAGCGTAGTTCATACTATTAGATGCACCGTTCTATGCGCAGCTGTGTAAGAAATGGGTTTCAAAAATAATAATTTTTTTTTGCTCTCCAAATGTTTATATAACTGACGAGTAGGTACTCTAAAAAAATGCATAGTTTTGCCTGTATATCCAAAATATATGCGCTATATTTATTTTCCGCTCAAGAGTCTTGAAAAAATGTTTTTCGCGCTTTAGCGGCAATACCGCGCGACTTAATAAAAAACAAAGAACAAAATTTGTCGAAAATTTTTTTATCTACAACTTTGATATAGTCGGGTAAAATTTAAAAAGACCGTTGTATGAATTAATATTGCACATACGTTTTCACTATCTCTTGCACACAAACTTAAAGCCATAGCCTAAAGACATTGTCAATGTATGTCTACCAAGATTCTTTTCCACTTCTTTTGAGACGGAAATATGAAATGCACACTGAGGAGTGAGAAAAATAGTTATAAGCTCAGCGATTCTCAAACTGTGTGATTTGACGACGAATATTATTTATTTCTGTGAACTAACACCACTCTAAATAAGAAAAACGTCTTTATATGAAATATTTAAGTTATTTTTAGTGGTAAATAGTGGATATTCATCCGTTAAACGAACAATATTAAATCACTAAGTCTTTCAATTTTCTTTTACGTACATATTACACGTCTTAGAGCAGAACACAATAGCTAGCTTAGCTCAATCGGTAAGATGCTCGAGACAATAAATATAAATGGGGTTGGCGCGGGATCGATCCCCAACGCTAGTCTACTTTTTTTTTTATTTAAGCTCTATTAAAAGTTAATAATTTTCGTTCTATAATTTTTATTTTGTTAAACTGCGCCTCGAGTTTTGTTGAAACTATATTTTCCCCAAAAACGTGTCTTTTTATTATTTTGTCAACTAGAATTTTTATTTATTACCGCTAAAAGAAAAATAATTTATTTTCGTTATTCTCATAGAGATTTCAGATTTTGTTTTGTTATATGAAATATTTTATTTTTACTGACATCGTTTTCCCTACTAATACTACGATCCTATCCTTTCCTGGCAAGAAATGCCCAAACCTTCCCGTGTCTCTTGCTGGACTGTAGCAATATTAGTCTTTGATTTCTTTTTCTGATTACTCATTGTGATTGACTGAATTGGGCAATTCATTTTTTGTTATCAGTTTCATTTGTGCCGGAACCTATATACCTACAGTGTCCGTCGTAAAGTTGGCTACATATCGGAAAAATTTGTATTATTGAGATTTCTAAAAAATACTATATTGGGGGTTCGTTTCTTTTTTTACATGCAAATACCTTTATTCAACTAAAATACATACAGTTTTTGTCGAAACTAGTCAAATATTTGTGAAATAGACACAAGAGTTTATGATTTTTCATATAGTAATTAATGGTAGGGGTAAAATTTGCACTTTTTTATTTTCCTCATATCTGCTTCAAAATAGATTTTATTTTTTAGCGGAAATATTTGGTTTAAATTTTGGACCAATAATTGGACAATATTAATGGTCAATTTAATTTAATTAATTGAAAAATTTGTTATCATGCACAATATGCCATAGAATTAGACGAAAATGGTTACTCTGGGGTTTTTGAAGTCGCTGATCACCAATCTGAAATCCGATTTGGGGAATTCAAAATGGCGGACCGGAAATCGGGCCATTTTCCATAAGAAATGACAATGGATACCTTGGCCTTGAAAATCTGTGCTAGGAGGTTTTCGAGGTTGCTGATCGATTACGAATCTGAGGTCTGACTTGGTAAATTCAAAATGGCGGACCGGAAGTAGAGTTCATTTATCAAGAAAAACTCGTATCTTTTTCGCTTTTGGACTGAAAATGAGTACTCGGGGGTTTCTGAGGTCTCTGATAACGAATCAAAGGCCTAATTCACGAAATACAAAATGCCGGACCGGAATAACACTCTATTTCTCCTGAAAACTCGTATTATTTTCTTTTTTGGGCTGAACGTGGGGGGGGGACTCGGAGATTCTCGTTATCGCTGATAACGAATCTGATGTCCAGTTAGGGAGAATTCAAAATGGCGGACCGGAAGTAGTATATTTTTCAGGAAATACTTTTTTATTTTTCATACTTTCAGCCCGAAAAAATAAATAATACGAGGTTTTCCGAAGAGATTGACTGTTCCTCCCGTGTCCGCCATTTTGAATTTCGTAAATTGGACCTGTGATCCGTAATCAGCGATCTTAAAAACCTCTGAGTAGTCATTTTCAGCCCAAGAACGAAAAAATATGAATTTTTCCTGATAAATTGACTCTACTTCCGGTCCGCCATTTTGAATTGACCAAATCAGGCTTCGCATTCGTAATCAGAGACCCCGAAAACTCCCGAGTACAGATTTTCAAGGCCAAGATATCCATTCTCATTCTTCTTCTGGAAGATGGCCCGATTTCCGGTCCGCCATTTTGAATTTCCCAAATTGGACTTCAAATTGGTGATCAGCGACCCCAGAAACCCCCGAGTAACCATTTTCATTTAATTATATGGCATATTGTGTATGATAACAAATTTTTCAATTAATTTAATTAAATTGGCCAATTATCGGAAAAGAAATGAAACCAAAACATTTCCGCCAAAAAATAAAAGGTACTGTTTTTTTAAATGCCTTTCTGAACTCTTTGCAACAAGAATTAAGTCAATTGACCCTGTACCTTTTTTTGAGATTTTCAGATTTTTCATGCTAAAATGACGCGACTATACGGAGTCCTTGTATTCTATATGCACTTTTTCTTCATCAAATTTTTCGATATCTTAACAATTTGACCCATTTTTCGGTACCACCGTCAACTATTTTTTACAGTCCTGCCAAACCGGCGATCGCATGACATGTGTCATGTGTGTCATGCATAAACAAACCCCCCAATAGAGTTTTTTAGAAATGTAAAAAATACAATTTTTTCCCATATGTAGCCAACTTTATGGACACTGTATAATCAGAATTCCACTAAAATTATGAAGTTACTAAATTAATAATCTTAACATTTTATGATAGTATCTTTTATATATTTTTAAAATTATTTAGCGATATCATTGCTGAGAACTGTTTGAGAACTACTGGTATTTCTTATGCTTTAAATAAAATCTTAGTTCAGACGTTTTAGCGGCCATGACACACGTCAGTTTGAATTGTACCCGACTCTATCTTGATATTTTTTTATAAAATGCATAGTTTTGGCTTAAAATCAAACACCAAAAAAATTTATACATTTACATAAATTTCAGCGCGCTCTAGCGGCGTAGAGGTGTTTTAAAACCTCATGAGCCGTGACCTTCATATGCGCAGAGACATAATCCGTCCTGTTGACTCAGTTACACTCAAAGAAATAGTATGGGTAAATTCAACAAAAAAAAATTGTTACCTTACAATATCGTTAATATTGTTAAACTAAATTATAATGATGGTATTTTTAAACAAAAGGCGATTGTTATTTTAATTAATAAAAAAATGTCATACAACAGAACAAACATTAACTAAAAAAATAGGTGAATAAAACTATAATTTTTTTCATCTGACTATTATTTTGTTGAATTTTCTCAAATTAAACTAGATTATAGTATATTCAATTTTTAACTATAGTCGAATTGTAATTTCAAACCGAGTAGTAGTTCGCTTTACCATTATAGTTGATAGGTAAACCAATATTATTGTAGAATTAAACTGCAGTTCTGTTTACCTAAACATAACGTTGTCCTGCAATCCACTTTGATGAATTGATTAAGACGTCAGCACTTTTGTTTCCTGGGTTAAATCAACCAAAAAAATATTTAACTGGACATATTGTTCATTTTGTTAAAACTATATGAATAGTATTTTGAAACAAAAAAAAACAAAATAAACATTAACTTAAAAAATAGGTGCATAAGACTATATAATTTGTTCATCACACTAATAATTTGTTGAATTTTGTCAAATCAATCCAGATAACTAGTATATATTATATTTTCGGATTGTAATTCTAACCCAGTATTCGTTTTCTGTAGTATTATACTTGGTAGACAAACCAATATTATCGCACAATTAACCCTCCTTTCTGTTTACGTAAACATAGCATCGTCATTGAGTTCACTTTGATGAATTGTTTTTAACTGTGAGTGTTTGCTGATGCTCTGCATTGCGCAATTTCGCATCCCACTTTTATACGTTTTAGTTTTCATAGTAAATCTAACCCTTTCATTTCGTGTATTGACACATTGACAGTAGTAGGTTGTTAGATCTAAGAATTGCACAGTAGGTCAGAATACTTTAAAACTTGGCCAAAATACCCAAAAATCAACTTCATAAAATTACGTACTAATACGTACATAGTTAGGCAATAATTCCAAGAATAATAAACTACCCTTACTACCTGCAAACGCCCTTTGCAGCACATACACAAGATTAGTCTAATTAAAGTTGTGAGAGAGTGTTGTTCATTTGGAAATGTAGATCTGAAAGTTTAATAAAATTTATGTGTGTGCATACGCTGGACTTTGTGCATTAAAAAATGTCTTTAACATGAATCAAAATCCTAAAGGTATGTACCCTTTGATGCTACTTACCATTGATGGATAATATTGTTTGATATATTTGATATTTCTTTATTTCAATTACCTTGTCCCATAGAGATTATTAAATAACAAAACTTCCGTTGAGTTATAAAATTAGATCCGCTTATACCCCCACTAATTTTTTAACTATATGAACCTTATACATTGTAAAACAAATGACGAAAATTTTTAGACACTTTCCATTGATACTGTTTGAGTTATTTAATATTAAACTACTAGGTGTTAGTTGCTGACAAAAGTAAAAATAGAATAATTTTAATTTATTGGTATGTTTTAATCTACTGTTAGTAAAATATTACATTCTTTCTACTTTTTTTATCCTAACTAACCATATTCTAAATATTTTTTATATCAGGTGGACATGAAGAGTCTATAAATATAGGAACCATATTTTTCAAAACTGGAAAGAAAAATCTGGTTATGATTCTTCTGTAATGTGTCAGTACGTTGTAAATATAATTTCAAACCAGCCACATATGTCGGAACTTCCAGAAAATATTGATATATGAACGACTATAGTTTACGCAACCTACAGCAGTTTGCGCGCTTCTTTATTTTAATAAATAAACAATTAAAATGTATATTTTCTTTTCTTTGTATTCCAAAGTAAACCACCACTAGTAACAAATTATGCATTTAAAGTTATATTTAGTAACTTTGACCAAGTTTTAAGGCATTCTGTTCCACTGTTGCACCCCTTAAAACCACCCTATTTTATCGCTATTTTTCTGTTGATTGGTAGGTAGGTACACTCAAAGAAAATGATAAGTGAATTCAACCAAAAAGAGCATATGAAATCGCGCCTATCTAGTTTCATAGTTAAATCAACCAGAAAAGAATAGTATATCAAAAGTCACCATATAACTTTTACTGTCATATGGTTAGGAAACCAAAAAAATGGTTAGTTAACAAAATAAATGTCATTGTACTATTTAATTGTAAATCAAACTGAAAATGGTTAGTGAACAAAAAAAAATGTCATCATACTATTTAATTTGTTGTTCTACAAGATGATATGATTACTAAACTACTATTTGTTTATGAGAACAAATAAAGTTGTCATAGAACTAAAAAAATGATTACTTACTTAACCAACTCAACATCATGTTCAAAATGACAATAAAAATTGTATGGTGACAAAATTTGGTCTACTATTCTTTACTGATTGATTTAACTTTGAAACTAGATAGGCGCGATTTCATATGCTCTTTTCAGTTGAATTTACCTATCATTTTCTTTGAGTGTACACTTCTTAAAAATATTATATTTATTGTTTACAATTTATCCCGAGCTCTTGTTTGTGTATACAGTAAGGCAGCCTCCAGTGTCTTCAAAAACATACTTATAACTCAGATTAAACTTTACCTCTTGCGCATTTCGCGGCTCATGAGATTCTGAAACACCTCTAACTATGCGGAATTTCAAAACAATGAAGAGAACAAAAATCGTAGGGAATCGCTAGATCTACAATATCAAATCAGGTAATATATTCTCAAAAATGCATAGTTTTCCAGAAAAACGCCAAAAACCGCCAAAATGGCCAAAAAACATATATATGTATCTATATCTAAAAAACAACCCTTTTTTTTTCATGCGCTTGGTGAAAAATATGTTAACACAACCCCAAGACAACTTTCTATATGGATGGTTTAGCTGTAGGGAAAATTTCCCAAAATCAGTGATTTTTCTTCTAATTTGAAGGACTAAGTGGTGATTCCTTAGGCAGCGGTTTTTTATGTATTTCCATGGCCACGTGAGACTTCAAATTATATTTATTTTATTTTTACTTACTTCGTATGTGAGGTTAGGTAATCAATTAGTACAGAAATATATGAAATAATTTAATACATATTCATGGCCTTTTATTAGAAAATTCTGGTTGCACAAGTTGCGGAAACATTACTCTTCGCTGTTTTATTGAATATTTTATATAATTGTTGCAGATTCTATGGAATATTCTTCACAGTTTTTTGTAAATAATTTTAATTCTAGGCATTTTTTTTTTGTTCAATTATACAAAAAAATTAAATTTAAATAATTAATAACTTGTTTGTTGACCGATGGAAGTTATCGTGCTTACAAAAAACGTGCCGTGCGGATAGACGGACGGACATTTTGAAACTTGAATTCGATCAGTATAACACAACGATATGATTTGTTATCTGTGGTGATAGTTAGACTTTTAAAAACTCGCTGATCAAATGCAATAGTCTTCGTTCTCGTATTTGCGAAGGGTACAATACAAAGAAATTTATAGTCTCTCTATAAACATGTCGATAAAATAAATCAGGAACCCTGCATCCTATTCGTTCAATCGGGTCTTTGTACCGCGTTTTTATTTAAAACTGTTTGAATGAACGATTTTGTTTGGAGCATCGACACACCTGAAAAGCTATTCTAAATCGAAAGTGAAACGAGGATCTGGCGCTTAGAAACGTTACACGTATATACATCCGAGATTCAGCTATAAAAATGCGTCCATTGACGAATGCACGTTACAAGTGTCCATTACGTCCGGTTATGATGAAAATTAGCTTTAGAATCGACATAAAGGCTTGCGAGAATAAGAAGGGTTAAATTAAAAATGGACGACGTTGCGCCATATAACCACTGAACCGTACATCCCTCCTTTCCGCACAAAGAAACCCCATTTATTTAAATAAGATTGATTTAAGGGAAACGTGTTAAAAGGAGTTACTTATTTCTTTGATTAAATTCGTTGAATACATTCAGCTGGATGTAAGCAAACTTTAAAATGTTCTCTTCTCAGATATAGAGGACAATTTTTTAATATAATATATGCGATAAAGATAAGCGCGTGGATAAGCGTAGGTATAACAGTTGTATAAATATCGCCTTTAAGTTTTAGTTATAGCGTTTACTGCACTCTTATTTTTGGGATTTTCCGTATTTTATCCTTCTGTACTTTGTATTTTATAAAACAGCAATAAACTATTTTTTATTTTTATTTTCTTTATTTTTGAAAGAAAAAATATTACAGGATGAGTACCTTAAAAATTAAGTAACTAAGAAACGAATAAGGAAAGTACTATTTGGAACGCAGTTTTCTTCCACGAAAATCTGATCTGATCTGATTCCCGTGAAGAAAAATACAAGATGATCAGAAAAAACAAAAATACATACCTAAATAAAAAAAGAGTCCAAACAGAGATGGAAGCTTTGTGTAAAATGTTCTGACAGGTTTTTAAAATTTGTTGTAATTTCTCGCCAAAAGCTACGTCCTTTCGCAATAAAGCGTAGAAAGCATACACTGTTCTAACTGCTTACCACTTCAGTTGTAGTATATAGTGTTGGACGGACGCAACAAGTAGTCAGGGCAAAATAGGCGGAAAAACGCCTTTACTCGGAACCAGAGTGATTGTGCATAAAACTACATGTATGATGGCTCATTTTATTCGTTAGAGTCTCTTGATCAAAGTTGGAAACAGTTTTTTGAGGGGTCAGTTGATAATTTGTTTATTGCGGAAATATAAACAATAAAAGTGATGTTCGATGAAGCATTATATGAAATAAGGCACTGGCTCCATAAATTGACGTCATTTTTTGATTTCAGTGTCATTTCTTATATTTTTGGGGTCACTCGTTCCGATTCTAATGTCAAAAAAGTACCAATACTAGAGGGCGCCACAGAAAAAGTTAAGTGAAGATGAAAATAATGACAAATGAATATTACATGAAATAAGTTTTTTTTTTTCGAAATTCTGTGTCATTTTTACATTTCCTTGTCACTCATTCTGATGCTGAAGGCAAAAAATGCGAATCGTAGAGGGCGCCACAGAAGAAACTAACATCAGATGGAAACAATTACCAACATGAGAAAAGCTGCTATCTCCCTAACTCTTGAGGCATTTTTCATGTTATTGTGGAGCGTTCATTTTTTGTTCCAATGGCAAAATAGTGCCAATTATAGAGGAAGCCACAGAAAAGACGGACATCGGGTGAAAATAACGATGATTTGGGATAATTATATGCTGTAAACTTCAATATCCTGTATTTTATTTATTTTACCAAAGGAAACGCAATGCTCGGTACGCTATAAGCGTTTTCATTGATCCTCACACGGTAAAAAAATGAGACAAGATTTTACTCTTTGTGAATTTCTTTGAAAAATTACAAACGTTTGTAATTTTATGAACAAGTTTGTGAAATTACCAAGAGTCCAGGAATTTTCGGCAAAAGTTTGGAATATTACGAAGAGTTTGGAAATTTACAAAGAAATCTCGAAAATATTACGAAAATGCTTACAATTTTACAAATATTTTTGCACTGTTCCAAACATTTTTGAGACCTTCGTAAATTTCCAAGCTCTTTGTAAAATTGCAAACTTCCGCCGAAAATTCCTGGAATCCTTTGTAATTTTACAAACATTTCTATAAAATTACAAACGTTCCACAATAACATGAAAAATGCCTCAAGAGTTAGGGAGATAGCAGCTTTTTTCATGTTGGTAATTGTTTCCATCTGATGTTAGTTTCTTCTGTGGCGCCCCCTACGATTCGCATTTTTTGCCTTCAGCATCAGAATGAGTGAACCAGAGAACGTAAAACATGACAAGGAAATATAAAAATTACAAAGAATTTCGAAAAAAAAAACAACCTTATTTCATGTAATATTCATTTGTCATTATTTTCATCTTCACTTAACTTTTTCTGTGGCGCCCTCTAGTATTGGTACTTTTTTGACATTAGAATCTGAACGAGTGACCCCAAAAATATAAGAAATGACACTGAAATCAAAAAATGACGTCAATTTATGGAGCCAGTGCCTTATTTCATATAATGCTTCATCGAACATCACTTTTATTGTTTATATTTCCGCAATAAACAAATTATCAACTGACCCCTCAAAAAACTGTTTCCAACTTTGATCTAGAGACTCTAACGAATAAAATGAGCCATCGTACATGTAGTTTCATGCACAATCACTCTGGTTCCGAGTAAACCGCCTATTTTGCCCTGACTAAAGAGATAAACGTCATTCTTCATAAAATATTTTGGTTATCCTTAAAACCAAGTTTCAAAAATGTCAATTTCTTTGCCTTTTTAATTTTTTACCTCTAAATATTTATTACACATATCGGCTATTTTGATATTGATATGAATATCATATTGTAGATCAATGAACCAAATAAACTATAAACAAAAAGAATACCTACCGTAATCAATAATAATTCAACTGTCACTATTTTTCGTACATTTGAGGACTGTAAATATGAGGCAGGGCAGCTCTTCAATCCGATTTTTGTGATATTTTAGTGTCGTAAGAGGGGCTGACAACGATGTCATCTGATGAAGCACCGTTGCCATATTTATAAAAAGGAAGCATATTGCCGGAAATAATTTTTATTCTCTTTATTTAACTGTATGCTTTAAAGCTTACTAATACTGAAATTAAAATAAAGTTGCAGCAGAATCCAAATTAAATTATTTACGACCTTCTATGGTTTTTTGGGGGTTCAACAAACAAAAGCCCACTGTACTTTTGCAAATTCTGATGCCTCATTTTACTGCCCACAACTGTACATAGACAAAAAACAAATTAAAAGTAATTTTTTAAGCGCTAAAGTGTTTCGATGTGTCGCTAAAAGTAATATTTTCGGGATATGAAAAAAAATCTATTTTAAAGTTTATATGTTAACAAACAAATAAAGCAAATGAAGACAAGAACGTAATATTTTCGAATAATTATTTTTTACCTTTTTCAGAATATCTTTAAATTTCAACCAGACAGAAGTTTAATTCAATTTCACAGGGCTTACTATAAAAAAAAATCACAAAGCCACATCTCTGCCCTAATTCATTTTAAAGATGCTCGGAACCAGTCTATATCGACTATCGACCAAGCGTTGAATAAAAGCTGGATTTAAATATCATCTGTTGATTTGTCTGTGTACAGTTGTAAGCTGCATTTGCAGCCGATGTACCTGAAAATGACAGACTAAATAAGAAAAACCTGTAAATATTTGCGAAACGAATAACTGTGTTGGTGCAAAAAATATTTTGTATTAATTTGTTAGTCCTCTAAAGCTAAAATTGAAGCAATAGTACATCCTAAAACTCATAAATCGGTTCATCCGCGATATCAAAAAAACGTATGCATCTTGCTTACTTGGTGCCGCTGAGATTACGTATGGACAGTTGCCTATATCTCCACCCGTTTTTTCATGCTTATTCAAAAATTTTAAAACTGCTCCAAAATTACCTATAACAAAACAAAGTGCAGGTAAAGTATGGACCAATAGGCAGAGATTTTTAGGTGTAACTTTGATTGATTCTTACGAATTTTTTGCCACTAAACACGATTATCACTAACAGCCGGTTTTACAATCGCAAGTTAACTTTCATGTTAGTTGACTCTTACTTGCAGGTTAACTACAACTTTACCGACACTTGCGTTTTTCAATATAAAGTTAAGTGATGATTTGTAAACGAGAGATTATGAATAAAATTTATAATGTTGGCACTGGAAAATGGGAAATATACATAAAATGCATGAATTTTTGTCGAAGTCACGTCACCTGCTATCAAATATAAATGTCAGAAGCAATTTATGAGTTAGTGGTCTATTATTAAGTAAATAGTTAGTATTTAATCTCGATATATTTAAAAAATCTCTTCCATCGTAATTTTCGAAAAAGTTAGGTCTATACCGGATTACCTTGGCTCCTCATCACTGCTATATGCATTTACTTCGCACATATCCATTTTTAAGCGAAATATCAAAAAATCATTTTGTGACAGTTATTTTATAGGTTATAAATTGCCAGTAAACTGCCAGCGTCTAGTTAACCCACACCTCATCTGCTAGTAAAGTTAACTACTAGATAACTACAACATTGAAAATGACCAGCTATTGTAAAACCCAATTTCTATAATAACCTGAAAGTTAACTCTGACTGGAAGTTAACCAGCGATTGTAAAACCGGCTGTATGCGTACTTCGTAAAGCGTGTGCTTATTTTTTAAATTAACAATTAAAAAAAAAAGAATTTTTTTCACGTTTTGCTTTTTTTGGAAAATCCTTGTCTTAAAAAGCGCTTTCAAGCCATGAAAAAGCGGATAATCTACACTGAAAAATAAAAAAGCTATATTGTTTTATCGCGTAAAAAAAAGGTCACCCTAAAGAAATCCTTATAAAATTGGTCAAAACCAATATTTTCTGAAAATTCCAACGGCATATTAAATTTAAATAGTTTTTTGAATTTTCTAGCCTGGTTTGGATAGTTTAAATTATTTACGAAAGAAATGGCGCGATTTGCAATTTAGGTTTGGAAAAAAATCGATAGTTTATTACTTAAAATGTTTAAAAAAACGGATTTTGTTGTAATTTGGAACTTTTTACTTCCCTCGCATACCGAAGGGAAGTACTGTATTCGAGAAAAAATCACCCTCCGAGATTTTTTCGGATTTTGACGTTTCAGAACACGTAGATTACGAAAATATAGGTTTTTCAATTCCGTCAGTCTGTCTGTCTGTCTGTTGGTGCATTTACTAAAAAAACTGCTTGACGGAGAGCAGTCAAATTTGGTAGGTAGTTGACTCTACTGTCAGCGAAGAAATGGTAGAACTTTCACTGGAAAATATACAGGGTGGATCGTCTAAAGGGAATAATAAATAATGAAAAAAAAAATTTTTTGCTCAAATTTAAAATTTCCACGTTCCATGACACGCTAAACCTATTTCAGAAAACAAAATTTTTAAAAATTTTTTCACCAACATTTCTGAAAAATATTTTACCACTAAAAAATTTTTTTGTCTTTGTTCAAATTTAAAATTTCCACGTTTCATGGCATTCTAAACCTATTTCAAAAAAACAACATTTTTTTTGAAATTTATTTTATCAACATTTTTGAAAAAATTTTTACCACTAAAATAGATGGAAAATTTTTTTTAATTGTTCAAATTTAAAATTTCCACGTTTTATGGCGTTCTAAACCTATTAAAAAAAAATAATTTTAGAACATTTTTTTGCTATTTTTGAAAAAAATTTACCACTAATAACTAATACAGACTGAAATTTTTTTCTTTGTTCAAATTTAAAATTTTCACATTTTCATGGCATTCTAAACCTATTCAAACAAATTTAAAAATAATTTTGATTAAAAATTTTTTTGAAAAAACATTTTTTTGCAAAAAATTTTAATGTTTATCACTGGGTATAGAATAGATGAAAAAAAAAATTTTTTGTTCAAATTTAAAATTTTCACGTTTCGTGACATTCCAAACCTATTTCGGAAAATAAAATTTGCAACATTTTTTTTTATTTTCGAAAAAAATTTACCACTAGAATAGATGGAAATTTTTTTTCCCTCAAATTTAAAATTTTCACGTTTGACATGACTGACGGTCTAAACCTATTCGAGAAAAAAAATTTTGAAAATTTTTTCACCAACATTTTTGAAAAAAATTTTACCACTAAAACAGATGGAAATTTTTTTTTCTGTGCTCAAATTTAAAAGTTTCACGTTTCATGGCATTCTAAACCAATTAAAAAAAAACCACTAGAATAGAAGGAAACTTTCCCCTTTGCTCAAATTTAAAATTTCCACGTGTCATGGCATTCTAAACCTATTTCAGAAGAAAACAATTTTGAAAATTTTTTAAAAAACATTTTTGAAAAATTGAAAAAAAAATGAAATTTTTTAACCACCACTATACTTCCACTCCACTACGTGTATGTGGAATTGAAAATGTGACAGATGGCAATAATAGGCATATGCACCTATTATACTATTATTGAAAAATGTACAGGGTGGTCATCCCAAGAAATAATTCAGTCATAGTGGATATTTATCAGTATTATCGCGCAAGCCTTCCATATGTGGCACCTGTTATTTAGTATTGAAATTTTGCTGTTGGATGAGCACTCTGTATATTTTTTTGACCAGAACTTATCAGGTTTTCTTTGTAATAATAGTGATAACTATATTCCGATTATTATTTTCAATGTCACTTCGTAATTATTAATTTTTTAGAGCCATGCACAAATAAAGAGGGAAGTTCTGTGTAAATGCCTTTACCGATTTTTTATCAGTACAAGCAACAATTTCTGAAAGTTTCAGGCCTCTAGGTGTTTCCGTTTCCGAGTTATTTAATGTAAAAAAGTCACCTTTTCAACTTCGAACATTATTATAAAAAGACACTTTAGCGTCTTTAACTCTCATTTTTTAGATAATTCAATGAGGAACAAAAAAACTAATAAGGTACATATGGCGAAAAATGCGCAGGCGCGAAGATATAAAGCAAAACGTGGAAAAGAGTAATTTTTTTTTTAATTGTTAATTTAAAAAAATAAGCACATGGGTTACGAAATAAACGAAAATACATAAAAATCAATCAATACATTGCTCCCGGCTGAAACATGCACTCTGCTGTTTTTTCGGTCCCTTCCTACTGCTTCAATATGTCGCTTTACACGTTTCTGGCGATTGCCATTCCCAAAATGGGCTTATTCCATGATATTCTTTTTATATGGTTTTTATACTTTTTCATATAGTACTCGATATTCTCATTATACACTGAAAATTTCGTATTATTAACTTTTTCCGTTCTCGAGATATAAGGAGTTGAAATAATTATTAGTAATAGTTGCAAAAACCGGGCGCTCATTTGTGACGTCACTATACGCAAGTGACGTAAAAAAAAATGGCTTTCTGGGACCTTTCAAATTTAACCTGAAAAGTCGAAAAACATGGAATTTTTAAACGCTGGTAACTAAATAAATACGTAGAGTGGAAGTTCGTTCTATGTGTCTACGGAAAGGAGAAGGTCGGCGATGAATTCTAATCGTAAATTGCAGGGTCGAAATCGAAAATTCGTTCCGGCAGGAGCGAGAGAAAATTGTAATTTTTTGACATTTCACTAAATTGTACTCCCCTACTGTCAAGTAGTAAGCAAAACAAACAATACTTCGAAAACACTTATAATTATAACCAATAAGGAGCATCAAGTCTACTGAGATCGCAGAGTCTATGCGTATAGTGACGTAGCGCCTGGCCACGCCCCATTTTCGCGAGATGGAAATTTGTAATAGTTTTTAAGATACTAAACGTGCAAATAAGATTCTGATTTTTTGCAGATCCATTAATTTATACTTGCACTTTCGATTTATGAAATAAAAAAAAAATGCCGAACAAGCCCATTGTCTACATATATCAAATGTTTTTTTTTTAATTATTCCATATTTCAGTTCAACAGTGTCCTAAAACGGATACCGGTAAAAATTGTTTGTCTACGATTATTAAACATTTTTGCCCTATTCAATTTAATTTCATTCAGAATACATTCCAAGCTAAGCGTAACAGAGTTTTTCTGGAACTCGTCCAGTCAGGCAGACATCCAAGACACGCAACGGCCTTGCAATTGAAGGACTGGAGGAGATGGACCAGATGAACTAAAAAAATGGGACAATGACAAGGTTCTATTCGTCTGGGACGAATTATAATGGTAAACAGGCACATTAAAAACGAAAATATTTAAAAATTTGAAAAAATTGAACTGCCTTGGTCGAGCATACACATGCAGAAAATTTCAAAAAACTGTCGTTAAAAATTGTTGTATTTCTCCGAAAATGGTGTTTTCTACCCTTTTCAGGTAAAATGTGCCGATAAATATAAACATTGTAAAGAATAACATTCTGAGGTAATCTCATGTCCCATTTTAAATAATACCTGAAAATAACGCTTTGTATTTAATCCTTAGTAATTTGCAAAGTTATATATAACTTGCTTATGCAGAGAAAAATGTGTTTAACACTGCACCCCAACTGTAATAAAATCCACTTCAAATTGGCCTTAAGAAACATTACAGATTCAATTTGTGCAAATAAATAATATATTTTTGCAAATTTCGATTACGATTGCATAAAAATACAGTATTCTTACTTCCCTTGTACAAGGAATGAAATTTTTAAATAGATTCTGAATATAAAATCCACAAATGTTTACTCTTCGCAAATACAAAACGAAGAGTATATTGCATTCGATCGGCACATTTCTAAAACCGGTAATATTGCTCGTAGGGAAAAAATTCTATCACTGTGTTGGTGATCGAATTCTGAACGACTTTCAAAATGTCCGTCCGTTCGTCTGTCTGTCCGTCCGTCACGTTTCTTGTAAGCACGATAACTTAAGAACGAAAAGACCGATTGTATTAGAATTTCGAAAGTAAGTTAGTGTTAGCTAGAGGAAGAACCCTATTGTTTTTTAACAAAATCGATCAATAAATAAAAAAGTTATTACTTTTTTTGTTTTGTAATTAAATTAAAAATGTCTAAAACTAACATTATTTACAAAAAAACTGTGAAGAGTATCCTATAGAATGTACAACAATTATATAAAAAGTGCCGTAAATTGGCGAGGAATATAATGGTTAGCTTGTTCAGTAATAGGTACATGAACTGGGATTAGTTTTCCACAATTTATTGATTTGAAATTTTCAAGTTGTGCATTTTGTTGTATTAATAATAATTGCAATTTATTGTCCACAATGCTTATTTTTGCTATTATTTGATAAAATATGAAATGTAATTGTCATTTTAACAATTTTTAATATAAATCCTCTATATACCTACTTCCTTTTGGTAGCGTTGTTGCTCTGGAGTACATCAAATAATCACAAAAGACTCTTCCGTCTGTCTGTTCGTACGTTACGTTTCTTGTAAGCAAGTCCGATGGTATTGAAATTTTGACAGTAAGTTAGTGTTAGCAAGAGGAAAACCCAATTGTTCTTGAATATAATAGATCAATAAATAAAAAAGTTATTAATTATTTAAGTTTTAAGAAAAAGATTTTTATGTTTTGTAATTAAGCAAAAAAATGTCTAAAACTAATAGTCTATTGAAATGTTACCTTGCATTTTGGGTAGGACAGGATTTTTCTTTATGTGTAGGGGGGTCCAGTGCGAGAACAAAACTCGGTTTTCGGGGTTGAAAGCCCCTGCCCCTCCCCCCCCCCACATGGCCGCCATCTTGAAAAGGAGGTGTAAACAGTTTCTCCCGGATATCTTAACGTACGTGTAAAAAAAATTTTTTTTGTAGAGAATTGAACACTCTACAATCTTGGTTTAGATGCTTCTTACCGTTGTTTGGGGCAAAGAGCTGAAGCTCGACCCCTAATCATCCGAGACCATCATCTTTAGTCAAGAAAATTGGCGCTTACCGTAAAATTGAAAATGAAAAAGTATAATTAAAAATAGACTAAAATTACAAAAAAAAAATATCATTAATGTGTTATATAACTTTTTTTTATGGATTTTATTGAAAAAAACAGCATGTGTTTTTATATATCATCTTATTGCGAACAATTTCTCTACTCATTTTTTAAATTTGTTCTTTGTATTTTGGCTATATGTTTTTTGGGTTTCTGATTACGAAAATCCGGGTCCCGCAATCCTAAAAGTTGGGGACCACCCCTAAAGACGTAAAAACATCCCTTCTAGAGGGCTTTTCACGATATTATTGACATGTTTTTAAACATTTCAATGTATTATAATATTATTTACAAAAAAGTGCGAGAAATGTATACTATAGAATGTGCAGCAATTATATAAAAAGTGCAGTAAACCGACGAAGGGTGTAATGATTAGCTTGTTTTAATGATATCTTCACAGTGCATGTACTATGGGTCCAGATTGAACTTCCGATAGCCAAAAATCTGAAACTTCGCGAGTCGTTCCATAATATAACTTTTTTTATCGATGATTTGTGTAAGTTATTCAAGTCCATACTGGAAAAATGGTTGAAAAATTCTAAGGTGCACAAGGGTAGTTTTTGTAGGGGTGGCAATGAATTTAATTCAGAAAATCTGAAACTTCGTGAGTTGTTCCAAAATATAACTTTTTTATCGATAATTAGTGTAAATTAACTGCAATATGGTGCCTAGATATTGTTGCCTCACCGGGTATAATAAGCTACTTGGAGGGGTAGATAGAACCTATCTTGTATAGTGGAGGTCAGTAACTTGACCAGTTGCAATTGGTTGCAGCTAAAACGTACTGAAAAATGATATCTAATAAAGACTGAATATATTTACGCAAAAAAGTCAAATAATTGTCTGATTAACATTGGACAATGTATAATAATAATAATAATAATAATAATAATAATAATAATAATAATAATAATAATAATAATATGTTTATTTGCATGCATCGCAGAGTAGCGCTGAGTATGGCAGAGTAGCGCTGAGTATGGCATGTAACATCTTGAGGAGCTCAGATCCACTCCTGCGGTTAGTGAGAGATCATGAAACCGTAGGAGTGGGCGGATTTTTATTTAAGGCAGCACGCAGGGCCGCAGATGATCTCGGTCTCGTTTTCGACTTCAGGCGAAGAGGCAGGCGAGGTGCTGATGCACAGTCAGTAACTGAGCTTCCGCCAAATCGCCTGACAACCCAAATTAAAGCTGCCGAGCAGAGAAATCTGTTCAGGCAGCACGTCGATAGACCCATGCATGGAGTGTTCTACAACAACATAGAGACACTGGGTTTGTCGACAAAGCTGACCTTCTCATTCCTGAGGTCAGCAGGGCTAAAGTCGGAGACCGAGGGATTCATTGTGGCCTGCCAAGATGGTGTTATTAACACCCTGGTCTACCGCAGTCGTGTTATGGGTGTAGAAGTCCCCGACCTAAATTGTAGGACCTGCCATCAGGCGCCGGAGTCGCTCATGCATTTACTATCTGCATGTCCGATTTACGCGACTTCGGCCTACATCCACAGACATAACGCGGCTTTACGAGTGCTGTATTACCATCTTCGGCACTCGTACGAGGTAGACCAAACACCAGTGCTGCCTTATGTTCCCGGAGAGATCGAGTCCGTTGTCGAGAACGAGAAGTGCCGAATTTATTGGAACTACTCGTTCCCGACCGTCAGGCTGATTCAAGCCAACAAGCCTGACATAGTCCTCCTCGACCACCAGACCAAGGTGATGTATGTCATCGAGTTCTCGGCACCTGCCGAGACAAACATCACCTTGAAAGAGGAGGAGAAACGGACCAAATACCGAGATCTCCGGTATGAGCTCCGAGCGCTATACCCAGACTACTCGGTCAAGATGGTCGTCCTGATAATTGGCGCTCTCGGTGGGATGAGGCCTACGCTGCTCTCAGCATTGAAGACCATACCGGCCTGCCAAAAATCAGCCGAATGGTTGGCAGGCCAAATGCAGAAGGCAGTCGTCTTAGGGTCCCTGCGTCTACTTAGGGCACACGATTCTGGAATCTACAACCACTAACCCTGCGGGATGTGGGGAGTGGTTGTAGATAATTCGCTGGCGCTTCCCCTGTGAGAATAATCGGAGACACGGGAGAACTGTCCAGCATCGCTAACGCGAAAAAAAATTGTTTATTTGTTAAAAAAAAAAAACAATTTACAAGAAAGAGAAATTACAGGCAAGAAAAAAAAAACGTTGTTGCTATAAATATAATGCATATACACAAAGATACAAACTATAATACAAATAAACTAGAGAACCCAGAAAAAATAAAATTTTGCTCGTGGACTTCACAATACTTGAAGTGAAAAAAAATATTAATATTAATATAGTGCCTACAATAATTATTACATACTCAAGTACGTTCATATACATATACATACATACACATATACCTACATAATATACACACACATCCATACAAACATATTTGACTTATATAGTTTATGGAAACTTATAGTCTCCAGAAATTTGAAACATTAATTATTTTTCAAAAAGTCTGGGACCTGTGCGAAAAAATAAAGAATATCTCAAAACTAACTTGTAGGGAGACTATAATCAATTAGCAATGAATTAGGCACGTACATTATTAAAATAAATGTGTAAAATTAAAATTAGTATTAAAAAAAAGATATTACTTAAATATTAGCGACTTCATTTATAGAAGAGAAAGGCAAAAATAATGCAAAAATAGGATATATCTCGACTTAGATCTATTCTAAACTATATCTTATTAAGTGGTATTTTTTAAATCGATGAACATCTAATCTATTTTTCTCACATATCCTTTTTTTTTACTTCTTTTTTATATTTATATTTAGAATTTAGCTGTTTAATTTTAGGAGGTAATTTGTTATATATTTTCGGTCCCAAGTAAGTAAAGCATCTTTGGGCAATTGCTTTTTCTATTTTAGGTACAATTGTGGAATTTATTTTGTATCGCGTGTTATAGTCATGTTCAATTAATTTTAATTCATTTTTATTGTAATGTTGCCTAATGAGCAAGGTTTGACAGTATAATTGCCGCGTATCGAATAATTTACTTTCATTGAACAAATCGTTTGTAGGGTAGGTGCTTTTTATATACAATTTTTATAATTAATTTCTGAATAGTTTGTAAGGTATTTAAATGGACATCATTGGCCGCTCCCCATGCAATTATACTATAGGTAATATGAGACTCCACTAGACAATCGTACAATATCTGTTCCACCTGCAATACCTGAGATAAGTGTTTAAATTTGTACAACATAGTTCTTAATTTTTTTACAATATAATTTATGTGAACATCCCATTTTAATGCATTATCTATGTAAATTCCCAAATATTTCAGATTTTGAACAGACGAAATATGTATTGTTGATGGTCTTAATTGCACCTGTAGTGTATTATAGTTCGGCAGACATCTGTTATATGAAGTGAAGGCATATAATAGGTCTTACTGTAGTTTATCGTCAATAATTTACTATTGAACCAAGAAAAAATTGTAGATAAGTCATCTTCTACAGTTTCTTTTAACGATACCCAATCATTTTCACTAAATAGAATAGCCGTATCGTCAGTAAAACTGACAATATCACCCCTTGTTTTGAATTTAAATAAATCATTTAGATATACATTAAAAAGTATTGGTCCCAAAACAGTTCCCTGAGGAACCCCACATTGTACTATTTGCATATCACTTAGAAAGTCGTTAACTTTTGTGCACTGGTTTCTATTTGTCAAGTAGCTTTGCATCAATTTATATGGAGTTCCCCGAAAACCAATTCTGTCTAGCACTTTTAGTAGTTGAGTGTGACTAACTGTGTCAAAGACTTTGGCGAGATCTACGAAGAAGCACAGCGCAGGCTTTTTATTATCTATATATTTATTTATTTTTGATGTTATGTGCGTAATCGCATCTTGCGTAGATCTGTTCTCTCTAAATCCAAATTGTTTATTTGATAAAATATTGTATTTATTTAAAAAACTTTTTTTATTTATTTTTATATTTTTTATTGTTAAGATTTTTTTCAAAAACATTAGCAAGATTTGAAATTAAAGATATAGGCCTATAATTAGCAACCTCCAATTTATCCCCACTCTTAAAGAAAGGCTTAGTTACAGCAATCTTAAATGCGGACGGGCATATTCTGGTTTGAAATGATTTATTAATTAAATATGTAAGCGGTAAAGGGATTTCAATAGCAATATGTCTACGCGTTTCTGATCTTATGTTATCTAAACCAGGAGCCTTTTTGTTTTTTAATGATAGAATTTTCTTTATTACTTCATCCTTATCAGTGTCAACGAGAAAGATCGAGCTAGGTATATATTCCATTCCAGACTGGTTTACATTCTTTTCACCATTATCAATTTTTTTAGCCAAGTTTTTACCCACTTCCGTAAAGTAGGTACAAAAAGAATTGGATATTTTTTTCTGATCTGTTAGTATAGATCCATCATGCGCTCTTATTTTCAATAACTCTTGCTTTCTTATTGGATCATGTGTTATCTCTTTTATGGATTTCCATAAATTTGATGACACATTTTTATTTTCATTTATGATTTTTTTGCAGTAGGTAAATTTAGTTTTTTTTATCAATTCGTGTAATTTGTTTCTAAATTTTTTAAACTCGCTTTTATTTTCTGTATTAGAATTTGCTTTCATTTTTTTACATAGTTCATCTTTTTTATTAATGGAATTAATTAAACCTGCTGTTATCCAATTTTTCCTTTTTTGAGAATTATTTTTAATTTTTTTGTTATTTGTACAAGCCTGGATGTATCGATTTAGTTTATTGATAAATATTTGTGTGGCCACATTTACATCATTCTTTGAGTATACATCATTCCATGTTTCCTCATTTAATTTATTAGTTAGCATGTTTTTATTTAAAAATGTTTTATATTTTGCCTTTTTATTATTATTTAGTATGTTCAATACATTTCATTACTAATTTTTTGTTAAACATTATGGGACAGTCTCGGGGACAGTCTTATAGGGTTTAAGTTGAATATAACTTTACTGCACATAAAAATTGTATAAATTACAATAAGGGCGCACTTCTTCACTGTGTGTTCGCATCACGACTTGACTTTGCCGGCAGCAACTAAGGGCACTCTCATAAGTACCAATTAACGTCACCTATATCCGGTACAGAAAGCGCTGAATGAAGGAAACCTCTTGTATTTCTTGTAAATTGGAGTGTTTCCTTTCAACAGTAGAACCTACATATGCATTTTCCAAGAACTGAAAATTTTCATTATGGCCAATAAATCGCTACCCAGAACTAGTGGTGCAACGGTTATGGTTAGGGAACGGTTTAGTTCACGGTTTTTGCTATTATACGGTTAACCGTAACCGTCTATTTTCACGGTTGTTATACGGTTCTTGCAGGTCTGAACGTGCGACTCGCAACAGCGGGCGCGGTAGCACCGATACGGTCGATACGGATACGAGCCTGTTAGTTGACGGTGGAGTTTCAGAAAGCGCGCATTCAGAACACTATTACCAAAACAAAGGCTCTTCTTTATTCTGGTGCTGTTGCAATACCTGAAACCAAGTGTATGAATCTGAAGCATTTTCTTCTGACGTTCAGCCATCCACAAGCAGTGGCATTTGGAGCATATGCCAGCAAATAATTGAAAACGTTGAGGGCGATGAATCACTGGCAATTTTTGCAAGCAAGTGCTAAAGTAGACTAAGTCGAGGTACCTCGTAATTTACAATTTAAATTTACCTAAAGTGTTTCTTAAAATCTTAAAATTAAAACTTTAAATATTTTGAAGGCAACGCATGTAAAAAAGAAGTTAACAAATATTTAATGTCACCAAATATACCTCATACATCAAATTCTTTTTCGATTTGGAAAAACTGTTATACGTTTCCGCGTTTGAAAATGCTGGGCACTTAGGTATTTATCATATAAGCCATCATCAGTTAATTCAGAGAGGCTCTTCGCCACTGCAGGGCTTGTGCAAACACCCAAGAGGAATAGGTTGAATCCGCAGAATTTGCAAATGTTGTTTCCTAAATAAAAATTTGCCTGCTGTAAATTTTGAATACTAATTTTTGTTCTTTTGTTTTTTTTTGTATTTTAAATTTTCAGTTTAAATATTTTAACTACATTTTTAAGTTGGTGGATACAGATACCTACCTATATTTAAAAATATAAATGTTTGTTTTCTTTCTTTTAATCTCTATTAGCTTTTATTGTTTACAATGTTTCCTGTTTATTTATATTAAGAACGTTTAATTTTACGCTGTTTTTTTGTAATACTACTACAAAAATGTAGTTTAGTTTTTTTTTACGTTTTTGTTTTGTTTTAAATATGCCCTTTCAAAGTGTTGTGTTTTGTTTTGAAGAATAAAGTTTATTATTTTATCATTATGCAATTCATTTTAAAAACCGTAACCATAACCGTAACCGTAGGAATAACCGTAACCGTAACCTTAACCGTAAAACCCGAAACCGTTGCACCACTACCCAGAACCCATAGTGCAGTGGGCAAATAAAATGTACAATTAATTATGCATAATGAAGATGTATAAAACTGTACAATATTTTGCACTGAAATTCAATTGTTTAAAATTTGACAAAACGATTTATCTCTGTGCATGGACTGAAACAATTTTTAACTTCTAAAATAATTTTCCAAGTTTACGAACAGCCTTGTTGATTTTGCAGACTCGTTATTCCCGTTACACGTCAGTAACTCATCTCACAAACAGACTGACACTCTCCGCCGAGCTCCATGCTAATATCTGACGAGACTTTTAACCAAAACAGCTGAGTGTCACTATACAATCGGAAATACAATAGCCAAAACGCAAAAAGTTGGCAATTGTATAAACCAGGGAACGTCTTAGGTCTTATTCGGAATCCCCTGCGTATTGTGTTCAGTTGTTAAATGACGGAACTCCTTGCCCGTAAGTCTTTCTTCCACCTTTGTAAATCGCGATCGTCTGGAGTAGACAAAAGGTAAAAGGACTGCTTGTTTCATATTCGCAGCTGTCCCTCGGCACGCGCGCGTACCTTCCGTGTATACTTTAAGAAATTCATTGATGTTTCAGTTTTTCGACATCTTGCGATAACCTAGGGTGTTACACTTTGTTGATTGCCCTACAAAACTTTCGTGGAGCATATGGGCAGCCAGAGGCGTTGCGTTGTTTTTCATTTTGGAATTCTGATTAGTATCGTATGTGGAATTTCATGGATATCGAAATTGGTAATCAAGAAGTCGTCGGCTATTTATTATTAAAGATTGCAATTAATTTACTATTACATATACCGAGTGTTTCTTAAGTAATGTATCCGGTAATATTACAAAAGTTAGATTTGGTGCATCTCCGAACTCAATAATAATTAATGTTATCGATCGATTAAGTTTGATCAGATCCGCGAGGAAAAAAATGTAATTCACGAAAAAGCGTTTAAGCAGGCCTAATTCATAGTCGAATATGTTTCTTATAACTTCCTCTACATACCCCCGGGGCGGAAAACATCACCCAAATGAAAAATCGTTAGAAAAAATTCGCCAAACTCGAATTTTCGTTTAAGGCCATCCAATTTTTCGATAAATATGTCTTACACAATGGCCTCTATGCAACCCCCATACTCTCATCCACACGAAAAAAAATGCCAAAGTCGAGAGGAGGATGCTAAAAAGTGGCTAATTTTGACTTAAGCTGGCCAACGGAAAATGAATATGGTTTTTGACATCATTTTCCCCGCAGAAGCGATGATGTTTTACGGAAAAATGGCGGTGAAATGTGGAAAAGTTAAGAAAATGCTTGAGAATTTACAAAGTTCTGCCCGAGATATTCGCAAGTTAAATTTATAAGATCTATAATATTTAATTCTAGATTATGATGCTCTTTTAGTATTTTCCTCATAGAATATAATGCTCTATTTCGCTTTGCTGAAAAATATCGGGGAAATGTGGAAAATTAAGAAAATGCTTAAAAATTCACAAATTCGGTCTGTAATATTAAAAATTTTAACTTTTTAAGATTCAGAACGTATTACGCGAAATTCAAATGGATTCTTGTAGAATTTTCCCGTGGGATACGAGGGTCTATTCTATTTTCCAGAAAAATTGGAAAATGTAAAAAAACTTAGAAAATGTTTGAAAATCACAAAATCTAGTCTGCGTCATTACCAAGTGAAAAATATTAAGAATCACATTATTAACTTGAGATTTTGGTGGTTTTATTCCGTAGTAATTACCCAGTAAAATGAGGAGGTTCACTCAGTTTTTCGGAAAAATCTCTGGAAAATCTGGTTAAATCACGATTATAAATAAAAACTCACAATATCTAGCTTAAATGGATCTTAAAAGTTTAACTTGTGAATATTTCAGGCCGAATTATGTGAATTCTCAAGCATTTTCTTAACTTTTCCGCATTTTCTCGTAAAACCGAATAAGTACATGATTCTACGGGAAAAATGCTATCAAAAGCGTGTTCATTTTCTATTTCCTAGCTTAGGCTCAAATTAGCCACTCTTAACATCCTCCTTTCATTCAGGTCACTCAATTTTCGACCGGATGTTTCTGACAACGTCCCTATGCAATCCCCTTAGCCGCATTCACCCACCGAGGTGCGGAACCCATATTTTCGCTTTTGCCCCAAACGAAAAAAATTCGCCAGTCAAAATATCGTTTAGGGTCACCCAATTTTTCCATAAACATGTCTTGAACACAAGCTTGATCGATCGAAACTTTAGTCATATGAAAAGAGCACCACCCAGCGGATGTGCAACTGATATTAAGTGTATTAATTCTTACAAGTAAACTGATTCTTTGTATCATTCTTAACCATTATATCAAATGGCGCTTTTTTAAAAAATTAGTAGCAAAGCCCACTATTTTAAACAATTATTTAATATGCCGTGAGAAAAATTGATTTGTGTTTACGCATCAGAAAATATTAGTGGACACGCTGCAGTAACAAAGTTCTTACAAATTAATAACGATAGAAGGCAAGTTCATAAATTAAAATTTTTATAACCGATTGGACGAAACGGTTTTTTCCGCTCTAAGCAACGCATTGCTGCTGCATGCCCAAAAGTCATATCAACAAATCAAAATGAGATGTAATATCAATGCAATGTTTTCGTACTTGTTGGACATATGCTTCGAAGTTACAGAATATATTTTTTCCAACCCCTACAGTTTTTGGAAACTTGTGAAACAAATTTTGGTTTGCTACCTCAGGGTCTGAGATCTGTTAAACCATAGAGAACTTATAGAACGTGGTTGCGTTGTGATTCGAGTGTTTCTACATCCGACCTGACAGATGGCGCTGTTGCCGGTGTAAGCGAAACTTCCTCTCTAATTTTCTTACTTTAAAAAACGGTTACTAAATACATCGTTAAGTAAGCAGTTAAAGGAGATTAATGCATTTTTAGTAATTCATAATAAAAAAGAAATATGAGTACACATCACAACATTCTCTACCGAAGTCAATTACCCAAGGAAATTAATAGGTAAACGAATTATAAATCAATACGAGCTGAAGCCTTTCGATATTTGGCAAATATAGCTAATTATCCTTGATGATATTAATGAACTTTATTTTCGAGTGTTTATGCAGATAAAGACACCTACGGGAGCCTCGGAACATTGAAATATTTCAGTAGCATGTAGCTTGATTGGATGTAAATACAGTGTCAAAACTAAGACACAAACATAGACAGCCCACAATTAGAACCCATTCTCATTGATAAGATAATTAGTAGCAAAATTGGTTCAAGGTCGATGTGGCCGTTGGATTACCGAGCATTTTTCGGTTGAGTCAAATCTGCCGTGCAATTGTTGACTAGTGACTAAAGAAACTTCGGGAATTAACAATATTTCTTATATAAGGAAGAGCGGGATACTTGATCATATCAGCATTGTTCAGTTCTACCTATCTATCTATACAGGTAATATATGGCTGTGGCTGTAAAGCCATTCGAACAAACCAACATTGTTCAGTTAAAACGATAAATATTTCAGAATCGAAGATGACTTCTTGCCCTCATTTGTCACTGATCGGGAGAAACCATAAGAATTTTCCGTGGCAGAGAATACTCCCATAGCAACTTAAACATACCTCATTAGAAGTTGCAGGGCCTAGTAAAACATCGCCACCTACAATTCAAACAGAGACGTCTTTTCTATTTAGTCATGATTCAGTCTTACCATTTCCTAAAGTAGGTGCAAAGAAAAATACAAAAAAGGAAGAGAAAAAATGAAGTCTGCAGCTCTAACTGGATACGCCAGTGAAGATAACACTTAATTGAAAATGAAATAAAGCTTAAAAAATAGAGAATTATATTACAATATTATGAAACCTCTAGATATATTTGAGAAACGCTAGTAGAGATGTCCTCTTATGGTACCTATTTATTTAAAGAATATTTACCTACGTAGTTTGTCTTTTAAATGTATTATGTTTTATTAGTTTCTTTTATCATTTCATAGTTTTTGTTTCATTTTTTAATATTTATGTAAACTCATTGATCAAGTATCCCTCAAGTAGGTATTTCCCCTCTTTCCCCTATTGGATTTAAATAGACACTCTTTGACTTCTGCTTTTTCCCCCAGGAGTAAACCAGAGTAAAAAATTCTAAAACGATAAAAACTGTCTAGTTTTAACAAAATTATGTATGAATTGTCATTTTCTACTGTTAAAAGAAGAATTTAGAAGTACAATAATAATGTCCTCTCGAGACTCGTGTTTCATAATTTTTGTAAAAGTGTAAACATAAATACCTATTTAAAACACGAGTAAAACACAAACAAGCAGCTAACTTCAAGAGTTGGGCATCGTATAGTGGGATCAAAACCAGGTAAAGTTGGCAAAAAGTAAAAAATCAAAAATCGCGATGAATGTTATATTTCTTTTGTAGACTATAATTTTAAATATTCTGCATAACTAATATTCCATTAAGAAGAAGACGGGGAAAGCACGCCTCTTCGCCACACGATTCGAAACTCATACGTCCTTAACTGAGTACACGGTGCAAATCCGGGCTTCAACTTATTATAATTTATACTCGGATCCATTTGTGAATTATTTTTATTGTGGAAGCGTTTCATACACCTTAGTACATTACCTTTTCAATTGATTTATATTAAAGGAAACTCTTAAAATCGAAACAAGCACGCCAAGAGATAAAATTTCAATGATCGTTAGCACATACAAGTGTTAAGTCACCTAGGTGCACAAAACATTTTAGAAAAAAAATAATTAAACTGACAGTTTGAATGTTATGTTAATTCCATGTACAAAATGCATTAAATAAATAAATAAATAAATAAATAATTGTATCTACGATGATAATTAGGTTCCGGGCATTTCCCGGCTGATATTTTAAATTATTTTATCAGTAAGGCTGGTTGATTTTAAGAATCTTTAGTAAAAGTTTGCGCATCTGTGCGCAAATTTCAATTATTGGTTAATATTTACCATGTAGGTAGGCTATAGTTATTTTTGCCTTAAATTAATTAGGTAAATAAGTTGTTTACTATATTTTCACATATAAAATATTTATTTTATAAGTTTAGATTATTTTAATATCTCCTTAAAAACATAAAAATAACGTTTCAAACATTTTCACCCGTTTTTTCACCTTTATAAAACGGTCCCTGTTAAAACAGATTATTTTTCCATTATTATTAACATGCAGTTAATAAAAATGCAAAGTTTTGTAATTTTTTACAACCTTACAACCTGCCTCCTAGATTTAATTATTAAAATAATTTTTCCATAAATCTGAGATTATCTATTCTTGCCAACTTTTCCTAGTTTTGGCCCCACTGGCATCGTGTCTCTTAGCTCAGGAATATTCGACAAATCGTTTCCTGATTAAGTTTCTCAAACGTACAGAGCAGTACCATTGTCAAACACTTTGTATAATGCGTGAATATTGAATAGATATAGAAGATATAACTAAGAGCTTACTTCCGTCGAACAAGTTTTGTTAATAGGATATTTCTTAGCTCACATTAATGTAAAATGCTAGGTGTTCATTAAAAACTCGTTTTAAACAAAGGTCGTTTTTACGACTATTCATTTGATATTCAAGTATAGAAATAGGAGGTACCTGTACCTACTTTATTAATAGTATTACATTTGCATGCCATTTTATTCAGATATCAGGTGAAAATCACTCATGAAATTTTGAACGCCAATAAAGAAAGTAAGTAGGTACCTCGAAGAGTATAGATCAAGAATAATCAGATCTTGAATAGTTTTGAGCCATGAAGCCCCGTCAAAGTTGGAAGGAAAATTTGCTGAAATTCAGCTTTTTTGCAAAATTACTAATTCGGGCGCTCAGAGTTGTGGCTCTCTTAGAAATCATTTCCGGCCGTATGTTTATTGATATTTTTTTTTACTATTTTCGCTTGTAGAATCTGCTTCTAATCGGATTAGAGTTATTCGTAAAACATCCTGTATATGCCGTATTGTAAGTAGGTAAAGCTTAAGTAATTTTTCCATAATTTTTAAAATCTTTTAGTTACCCATCAATAAAAAATGTATAGTGTGACACTTAATATGAAGACAATCTCATATCTCGCTTATCTGACACCCGAACATTTTGAAATTTTGGTGGTGAATATGTCTATAAATTGAGTACTTATCTCGGTATTTATTTAGACGTAACCACATTTGATTTTAGTCAGAGCCGTTCTGAAAAAATTTGGAAGTTATTTTAATATTTCATTTATTAACGTATCAATAACATGGTAACAGTAAAAAGTTTGTATGCACGTTTGTATTGACTTTTAGATTTTTCTGGCAGCAAACTAGCAATTGCCGATGCCGCTGCTTGAGTAATTTCGGGCGGAGTACCAATGAAAACATCTTCTTCACTTTCACTGTCGTTTAGGCTAATTTTTTTCCAAAAAATACAAAATTACTTGTCTCTTGTCACAACGCGTCGATTTATTTTGACAGATTGATGACAAGAATTACGGAAAACTAACTTGATTTTTGCCATTAAAATATCTAGAATTATCCTCAGCCGTGACTAATATCTCGTTGCTAAGTTCAGCCTGTGACTAAAATGCACGAAGTCACGGTTTGTCGAAAGCGTGTTTAAAGGATTATTTAGCGTCATGGAAACGTATACGATAAACGCCATTTTAAAGATGGAAGTAGAAAAACACCTTTAGAAAGCCCCTTGTACAAAATTACATCGTAGCGGGTCCAGAGGTGTTTGAGATAAGAATCGTCAAAAATCTCGGCGAAACTTAAAATTTATACATGAGAATTGTTCTAGTTTTCCTATACTATCCGCTCGGTAGGGTATACAGGAAATGATAAAGGTTTATCAAATCTTGACCACTTCTCAGTTTATTTAATTTAACTTTTTATGGTGGTGTTTCCACTCCCACACATACTTAAAGTGCTCCTTATCTTTTTCTGTAATTGTTTAATTTAATTCCGTGGTCCGAATCTTTGTACATGATTGAAATACTAAGTAGTTAATGTGATATTGAAACTTGGCAGGATTTGATAACTTGTAGCTATGCGGTTTAAACGAAGGTTTCTGATTAACAAATTCAAGAGAGTTTACTTCTAAACGTAGAGCAAATTTTTAATTATGATGTTTTATTAGTCTCATGTTTGCAATCAACGTTGGTCTAAAACGTTCTCTAATTTCTCGGGACGTAGCAGATTTATAGGTGTTTAAAAATTTGGCCTTTTTATTTTTTGTCTGTAAGTCCCAAAGTAGGCTTTGGATGGACAATCTGTTTTTACCACATGATACCCTTTTAAATGAGCTACAAGCCTGGTACGGAAACATTTTAATATCTTAAATAGCAACAGAGAAATGTACAGAGTATTCCAGCTCTATTTAGAGAAGCATTATTTGGAAAATAGTGAGACGTAGAAAGATATGGTAAATGGAAAAATTATTCAATGCCCTGCACATTTTTTAATTTTTGGATTTTCCTTTTATTTCGGAACAAATTTTATTAACCGTGTCCTATACCTAGATCATTAACTACAGTTGACCGCAATTAAATTTTTGAGATAACATTTTTTTATTAACATAGGTAATCATAAGGAATAATACAATACAAAAGGCAGTAACTATTATGATTATTATAAAAGATGCTCAAATTGCCGCGCATATTCTATTTGACACAACTCATACCTCCTTAAAGTTCTCGTGTACAAAAATTCCGCTTTTGTGTGTAATCAAGGCCAGCCTTATTAGTTTATGAAAATGGAGCATAGCAGAATCAAGAGTAAACCGTTAATAATAGGGATAGTTAACAAAATTTGTTCGGAAATAAAAGGAGAAGCCAACAATTAAAAAATATACAGGGTGTTCCATTTGAAAAAGTAAGGTTGCATAGCCTGCCGCCTTGTACATTTAAAAATAAAATGATTAAATGCAACTTTTTAAACAGAAAAACTTTCCTTTTTAACATTTTTTTCTATGTCTAACAGTTTTCCACATAATGCTTGTCTAAATAGAGCTGTATAGAGAGGCCCGCTTAAAGCAAGCACACTGCGTATAAACAAAATACCGGGCAAAATTATGTTTTCCTAAATTAAACAAAAAACATGTTAGATGTTAGAAACACTATTGTCGAGTTCTAAATAAATATTTAAGTACATTAAAGCACTTTGTTATTTCAAAGAGCTTAGGAACCCTTTTTTTAAAGCTTTTATTTAACTGGCAATGTTAGTGTGTTACTTTGTTTAGGTCAAATCTTGCAAGCTGAATTAGAACCATTTCCTCTTATCCTACGGAGTTGAAATTTTACACGTTGATTCAGTTTCGATGACAATGCATTTTTATTATAGGCATGACCTGTTTCTACACCCAGAATATACAGTGTGGTCAATTAAGTGTGCAACAAATGGAAACATTTTTTTAGTTGCACAACCAAAGTTTAAATACCGCCAAAAGTTACTTCATGTCCGATAACCATTTCACGTGCACTTAAAATGGTTTCGAGTTAAATAGTATACAGGGTAGGGCAAAAAATAAGAAATTCGTTCAAGAGTAAAGTGCGCTTATGTCGAAAAGAAAATTATATCTATAAAAAAATATTTTTAAGAAAAAGCTTTTATTTTAAAAAAACTACTGTCCCCAAAGGTTTTGGTTTCCAGGTGTATGAAATTTAAAAATTTATTTTTTACTTTTTAGTACAGTTTTTTAAAATAAAAGCTGTTCCCGAGCTCTTCCTTAAACATTTTTTTTTAAGCTATTTAACTAATCGTCGATGGTGATGATGACGACGAATGTGATTACTAATAGTAGGAATAGAATGCAGCGTGCAATTAGGTACCTCACACAATGTGTGTTAAAGATATTATTAATCATAGCATGACAGAGAAAAATAGAGATATGAGAAATTTTCTTAATGATGCCATTTGGTTCATATCATCTCATTATTATAACGATTTTCAAGCTGAAGCCTGTAGTAGGTACTTCACACTTACAACTTTTTTCTTATCTCTACAAATACTAGGAAACTGAAAACAACAAAAATGTTAGATAATAATTAATGTAGGTTGTGATAAATTGTATTCTTTACTTAATTGTATCACTGTCAAGATTTAACGCGCAGAAATGAAAAAAAAAACAAAATGTACTTAAGTGATTTTTTAAACTTGATTTGTATTGTGGCTTTCTTATAGTTTTCAGATACTCGTAAAATTCGATTTGTTTTGCCTTTTTTTTTCAGAAGTTGATTTTTTTTCTTGTTTTACTTGGATAAAAAAGACATGACAATGAGAGGCCGTACGTAATAGAACTTATGATAAGGAAAATCCAGCTTCTTTTATCAGAGGTTGGCATATTGCCTATTTTCTTTTTTAAAAGATATTTGCGTCCTTATTAATTTGTCCAGTACATATTTCCATAGTCTACAGTTTACCTACAACATGCAGATACAAAATATTTGAGTTCACACAGAGTAGGTACCCTAGTAGCACAACATATTGGACCAATATGTAATCCATATAGGACCAATATATGAATATTGGTCCTATATAGGACCAATATTCATATATTGGTCTTATATGGATTATATATTGGTGCAATATTGGTGCTGCTAGGGAAAATAATAAAACATAAGGTCGACAATCAAGTCAAAAACTACCTAATAAAAATTATGTGTCCATCTCTCATTCTTCCAAGTATTCACTTCATTGATTTGTACTGTGTAGGTACCTATTTAAGTAGTTTCTTCCTTTTTTCGTATGTGTACCTCCTACTTCAAAACATCTGTAGACCATATTTCACAGCGGTTGTCCCCTTACCCCGTATTAAAAAATCAAATTTGTACCTACATTTGAAAAGCTAGGAATCATGTAGGTCTACTCTGCTAAAACCAAAATACTAAAACTAACTTTATCATAGGCTTTCCATATACCGCCTAAGCAGCTAACAATCAATTCATCTTTGTTAAAAATAAACATCGCAAGCAAGGACCGCTGTGTGGTTTAGTGTAGTTATGTAACATTATCCCGCGCAAATAAGCCAGCCAATATTATTAAAGAATTCTCCTCATTGGCGAATTTAAACAAGTAAACAACAATTTGTTAAATGTTGAGTTGTTGAGATGATGTCATTTATTTAACCGATGCTGGACTTGTATATTAGTAAAACGCCTTGAATGGGGAACATGTGTTAGTTCAAGGAGACAGTTATCTAATTTGTTTGAAAGGCGTTTTTTGGACTCATATAACTTAAATAAAACGAATACAAATTGTGCGGTGTCAACTTAAGCTATCACAATATCAGATAGTTAGATACCTACCTATATAGATAGATGGGTGATAGCAATTTATGATAGACACAAAAATTAAAATCGATAGATCATGATCTTGAAAATATGATCCTACTTTGTGATGGTATCTTTCACTGGACGTAAAAAACACACAAGTATAGCTGAAAGGTATCTACAATCCGAGATCTAGTTTTATCATTCCCACAAACAAATGCGCAATTATTTGTTTACCGGATAGGTCACTGCCGATTTGATTAAATGATAATTAAACAAAAACAAACGTTTCTGCCGCCATCTTGTAAATAATGTATCGTAAAAATAGGGTCTCGGACCCCGTGCAGCATGCGAGTTACGGCCTGAGAAACCAGAATCCACATTCCAGTCAGACAAGGCCTGTCGGAACTTTTCCGGGAAGGTCAGCAAATAGGTAGAAAGACAATTTAACATTAAAAATTTTTTGGGCACTTACACATGATTTTCTGTGCTGTTTAGATAATAGTTGGCCATATCCTCGGAGGAGCCCCGGGGGGCTGAACCACACACAATTTACACGCCGTGTTTACTAAAAATTTGAGTTATTTTATCGCCACACCGAGCCGCGCTACGATGAACTGACATCCGCGGCTGCGATTAACCACTCGCTGCGAAGGCGCACACTGACAGCTAAGACCTAACGCATGCGTCTGAGGAAACAGGCAGGACTGGATCGAGCGGATTACTGGCTCAAAAAACCAAACAAAAATGTTCTATTTTTCATTTTGTGTTACAGTAGAAGAAAAATATACAAACCTTGAAGCCTCCGTGTTTAGTCAGAGTTATCTGGATGCGCAGTAAAAGGGAAATCTGAACCACAGTATATTTCTCTACTGTGTCTGAACTGATTGTTTGAAGTGTTATATCTGGAAACATATAGGTAATAGCAAAATCTTGTCAAAAATTATATCCAATTTAAATTACCTACGCTTAGTCGGAGTTTTCTTGACTAACAAATTAGCTAAATAAAATGAAGACCGTCATATATATTGTAAGTAGTTTCAGCTAAACCGTAAATACTCCTCGGTTTAGTTTGCCGGCATTTTAAAAAATAGAACCACTCAACTGTACTCTATTTTCTTAAACTCTCCCATCTACCACTCAACTTCAACTGCAGTGCAGCTGATCAAAGGATATTCTTTTTTATAAAATTAAAAATGGATCGCAGCTCAGTGGCTCAGACGATTAGATTTGAGACAGTAGTAGTGGGCTGAACCACGGTTGAGTGCACAGCTCGTCGCTGTTATCCTACCTGAGTTCGAGTCTCAGTTAAGGCAGGGAATGGTTGTTGTGTATTTGTTATGCAAGTGTCCTGGTTGAGAGATGGAATAGGGCTAAAGCCCACCATGATATAGTATAGAATCTAGCATGCAATTAACTAACACACTTGTATCGGCTAGACACACATGATTAATCCTTTGCCTTATAGTACAGGAGCCAGGGTGCAATTACCTGACACATTTGTGGAAACTAAAGTTATGATCAATCCTTTGTCTTAGATCATGGCAGACAAGAAAAGTGATATGAGATATTTTCTTAGTAGGTAGTGGACACTCAATAAATTTTTGAGTTCATGAATATTTCTCGCTTCTGAGGATTTTACCATATAAGCGGGAAATATTCGGTAATTTCCCTAGGGAAATATTATAAAAATATACCTAATAAAGCAAAAAATATCACATGCAATTTGTTTGCTTTAACCTAATCACGATGGACAAAAAACGTCTTATCTAAATCAATACTGTGGCAACCTAAACACTTAATATTTCACCAACTTCAAAACATTTTCCTCAATTCGATCCATACGTATACCTTTTTTATGTTTGTTCAATCATCTCTCTGGATTGGCCTAAACGAGTCTTAAAGCATCTTTTTCAAACTGTATAGTATGACTCGAATCACCTTATACTAGACATAGTTTCATGAAATTAATAGAGAATGCCGTTCTCTATTAATTTCATGAAACTATGTCTGGTATAAGGTGATTCAAAATCGGAAACAGTAATTGGAGAGTATGGCGAAGGATCCAGGAATAAAATTGTGTTAAAATTAGTAGTCAGGTATTATCGTAGCAGCTGATACTGAATTACGTCAAAAGTTAAACAGTCAAAATGACAAATTCAATAGGGCTGTCATAATTGCCAACTCTAAGCAGATATACATGAAATTTCGTTATCTGACTCCCTCCGAGGGTCACGTTTGGTACTACAGCGTTCAGAACTGATTTAATATACAGGGTATCCCAGGACTATGGGGGATTACTTCGGAAGCGCATGGTTTACGTTAAAATAGTACTAGAAGTACCTATAATGCCTTTCCTAAGGCGCCTCATTTCGAAGCTATTCACCATTAAATGTTAAATTCTGAGGTTTTTTGCTGATAGCTTGGAAACTATTTTTGAAATTGTAAAAAAAGTTGAGCACCATAATTAGTAAGTATTTTTGATTTAGAAATATGAAGCCTTTCGTACATCGCAGGAAGCCGTACGAGTGGGACACCCTTCATGCTTCTTGACACAAATTAATTTTAGAAACTTACAGTGGCATTTTTAAATTCCTTTAACAGTTTTCTAAAGAAAGTAAAAAAAAATGCCCTTGTTTGACATCAACATAGTGAGCTGTTTTCGGGAAATAATTTTAGGACCAAGGAATCCTAACATAATGAGTGTCACGATAAACGCCATTGAAAAATGTGTATTACTTCTTAAGAAAATATTCAAACTTATTAATTTAAGAGAATACTCTGTAGAATTAATTGTAAGCAGTAGTTCGGTGTGTATGTGTGTAATGGTGGTTTGTTGGTATGGTAAATTTCTCATCTGGTAGACATGCCAACATGCATTTTACGTATGAACTACCTGCATGGGTAACGGTTTGGAAGCCAAAAATAAGTCCATGAAAAAGTTGCAAAAACATCAAAAGTGCTGCGACCAGGGCGAGACCTGGGTATTCCTTCATTTTTGAGGGTACTGAATATAATGATATTTTTAGACCTCCCACCCCTCAGGAGCTACCCCTAAAGGCGAAAAACCACCCCCTTAGCGTTTTTCCGTTCTAGGCATGCGAGGGCTTGTCGGATTAAAGATACTTACAATTGATAAAGCAGTTTAGATCCTTGGGGGAAACAAAAATTAAAGTTAACGGTGAATATCTCCGAAATGGAACGTCCTAGAAAAACAATTTATAGGTACTTTTAGTGTTATTTTGACCCAAAATATACGCATCTGAAGTATTGCCCCATAGTCCTGCGACACCATGTATGTATATGCTTATTTCGCATTAAGGTTTCGTATTTCTCCATTGTGGAAAACAGTTGTAAATCTCATATTTGTATAATTGTAATAAAATAAAATGTAAACCATTTGAAATGATTGAAAGTGAATCTAAAATATATATCCTGGTTATAGATCTAACGCGTCGTGGGGAGGAAGCGTAGTCTCAGTACGTCCCTGGAATAGGGATGCGCCAGGTGGTTGGAGAAACACGTCATCATAGAAATTAGGCGCATAGAAATAATGTAGGGTGTCTTGCACTTTGTTGGCGGGAAACAGTGAAGAAGTGAGGTCAATATCTTTGTCATTATTATTCATTGAACTCTATATTAAACATAGTTCAATGTTATTATTACACAGTATACACACAGCTTGGTCACTGATTGTTATATTATAAATTATAATAACAAACATAAGCTATTCCCTTATTCCTTCCGTTTATTCCACTGAACTCGGAGTTCAGTGGTTCACTCTTAAAATAGTTTTTAAAAGAAAAGTAGATAAATCTGTATAGTATGAGCAGAAAGGTTAAGAAAAAAATATCTATTCTATCTACATACTTACTTGATACATATTTATAGATTTTTCAAAAGAGACGACATGCGGTCATAGAATAATATTTGCATGTTTTATCTAGTGGTTCGCGGTTCGCGTCTGATATCACCCAAAAGCGAAATTTACTAAAAAATAAAGGGTTATGTAAAAATTTCGTTCACAAGAAACAGGGCCAGTTTTATTATTTTTTACATTACATTTTATTAAACCCCTTTAAACGAACGTTTATTTGCAACTCCCCCATTGAACTTTCTTTAAATTATTCCCTTGAGGAGACATTAAAAAAATACGTTCCCAACCCCTTCCCCCCACTTTGTAATAAGATTTGAGACACCCATACACAAACGTTCGTTAGCAAACTATACTAATCCTCTTCCTCTTTTAAAGATAAAAAATTCTGTTTATTTTTTGAGAACGTTAATATTTTGCGAACCCCCTACCACCGCATCGTTATCATTCACTTTGTCACAATTTCAGTGACATCCCCCACCCTTCAGAAAAACGGGAACGCATTTGTTGAATGACCCCTGATTAGTTTTTGCCTGAAGAGAACAAACTTGAATTATAATTAAGTTAATTTCAAATCAAAATATACATTTTTAATAAAAATGCTTTTCAAGCATTAAATTAAAAAAATTATGTAAAAGAATATTAAAAAAAAAGCTTTTATTTAAAAAAAGATACTAAAAAGTAAAAAATTCAAATTCATGCTTTTACATAGTTTATTGTATTTCACTCGTGAAACCCTTTCACTTGATACTCACATATCAAGGGGGTTGTGAGGTAAAAGGTAATCCACCATCCCGGGGTGCCCGCCATATTGGATTTAAAATAACATCACATATAGTTCATCATATATAGTGCATCGTATTTTACTCGTGAATCCCTTTCATTTGATACCTATCGAGGGGGTTGTGAAGGAAAAGTAATCCACCGTCCTACCCACTAAACATGAAACATAACTAAAATATTAAAAAACATTTTTTTAAAGTTACTTTGTCAATGTTTTTTTGTAATATTGTTTTTATGTAATTATAATTTTATTTTAATATGTCCAAAAAACATTATTTATTAAAACAGCTATGTTACAAGAAATCAATATTATTTATGTGTTTAAAATATAACATATATGCCATATTGTTCATAAACACTCTGATAATATTACTGGAATGTAACATAATGCAATATTATTCTATAACAGCTCCATAATGTTATTATGTAATATTTATAAAATTATATTAAAAACACTTGTCATTAATATTGTTGTTAAATTAAAGTTACATTTATAGGTTATAATTATAAATGTTATTAAACCAACATTCATCTATAGTCACGTGATACTCCTAAATGCTATTTATTGGCTATTCCAGACCGAACGTAACGGCCGCATCCGAGGACCGAGACGGCTAAACAAGAAGAAAAGGAGAATAATCAGTCAGTCAGTCACACGCCATTTTGCCTCGAATTTGTTTGCAAAGATAGCATCAGAGAGAATGACTCTGATAGCATTATAATTCCTAATAGTTAATAGTGTTCAAAAATAAAAACAAAATAGTAAGCTGTCTTGATTTCGTCATTAACAAATTGATTATTGTCCTGTTCGCGAAGACGACTTTATATAATAGTTTAGTCAAAGATTATCTTTGGTTAGTGTCACGTTAGTGTTCAATACGTCCGAAAACAAAGAGTAAGTAAATAAATGTTTATTGTACACGTACCTACTTGATAGTTATTTATTTATGCAACGAATGCGATTCTTCTTTTCACAAGTGGGAATTTCCGATAAACCCAGTGAAAAAGGTTCATTGCACTTATTAATATTAGATTTAAGAAAATACCTATAATTTCATATATTCTGCTACAAAACTGTTGCCTTCATCCTAAAGATGTACTGTGCTGCACAGGGCTACTTTGTAATTAAGTTTCAGTACCTACCTATAATATTTAACATTTTTTCGAAAGTTCGGTTTCCTTAAAAATCAAGCTCACATTGACAAATTACATTGAGAAGAGATGAAAAATAATTTGGTACTTACCTAGCTAACGGTTCACATTTATTGAAAATGTAAAAATGTGTTTTTATGTATATTTGAAATTAATGAACTAATGTTTTAAATCCTTATTTTAGGAAGCAATTAACCTAGATCAAGCAACTCTTATATAAATTCCAACTCTTACTTGATCTTGGCAATTAAATAAGCTACGATGCAGCAGTAAATGCATATAGATTAGAAGCAGTAAATGCATATATAGTGGTGAAACTACTGAAAAGGACTTGTTGAAAGACGACATAATTCGATGAATTTCTGCTAGTAAAAGAACTAAAAACAGATAATAACATGGAGAATCGGTAAGTGAAACTAGGGTATTTATAATGTTTAAAAATAAATTTTGGTTTTATATATATCTATATATACATGGAACAGTCATTTTAATAAGTTTTTATATTGGAAAATTGTCAGTCAAAATAATTTTTTCTTGATTTTCTGCTTTCCCATTAGTTCTACCCTGAAATTAATTATTATATATTATATTATTGTAGGAAACAAAGGTTGTAATTTTTATTTAAGCATTTTTTTCTCTATTAATATTTTGAGATTTACAACTACAAAGGTGAAAATATGTGCTTCACTGTAGTGTTTTTTTTTTTGCTTCATTGCTCCTGCGTATAGTACCTAATTAGTTCGGATCAACTGACAAATTGACTATTAATATTTACTAAAACAAATTTAATAAAAGTTTTTTGATTTCAAGATTGATATTTCACATTTATTTAATATACCTATACCTACTCCATTAGTTCAGTATTATTATTGCATGGTTTAATTTTAAATATTCAATTTGTTAATAAGTATAGTTATGTCAAACTAATAGGTTGTGTTGTGATAAATTTTACATTTAAGAGACTATCCAAAAAAACATGTTTGCAAAAAGCACCCCCTTCTCCCTTGTAACATTTATGGAACCCCCCAAACGAGCGTTCGTTTCTAAACTTCCTGTTTCCCATGACACCGAATTTAGAATGTTCCATATAGGTACTATCAATAATTTTAACAATTTGCTCTGTTTTAATTTCAGATGCGGTTTAGAGTTGCTTCCCGAATACCACCAAAGAATGTTTCGAAATTTCGAGTGTCTACGATTTTCAAAGCAAAGAATGTCTACATAAAATATTTTATGCTATTTTCACACAATTTATAAATCAATGTTTATTTTTTGTATATTAAATAATGCACATTATTACAAAATACATAATACAAATCAAATTGATTATGATAAACTCCATCAGAAAAAATATTGTGTGGTGAATATTATATCATCCGTACTAATAATTTAACCGGGTTTGAATAATAAACATTTATAAATTTCTGCTGGTTTTATTCATAAGCTGGTTCAGAACAGGTAATACACTGTGTATAAACGCACAATTACACATAATTGTGCATTTTCAAATTTTTATTTTATTTTCAATACCAAAACCTCTAGATAATTGTGTTTAGTTGTCGCACTTTATTTGATTTTAAAATTCGAAATACAACTAAATATATTAAGTAATTCTGGATTTCAAGTAATCAACTAATTTTTTTAATTCACCTATTCTAAACAACACTGAAAGGCACAAAAGTTGTATTTGGTGCTTTGTTATTAATAATTAGTGAACAATATAATAATTGTGATTATGTTTTATAAATTCTCAAATTAAGTTTTATGATTCTATGATATAATTTTATATTTTATATTTAGTTACAGGGTGGTCTTTAAATGATAGGTACAAGGTTCTTTCACATAATACGTTTCTTCTGCTGTTTCACTTTTTGTTTGGAAATGATTGAATGACATTTACACAATTCTAAAATTGGAGGGATGAAAAGTGATAATATAAGATCACATTTAAAAATCGAACACCACAAAGTGCAAGAAATGTAATGGCGACTATACTGTACAGTAGCATATTATATTCCTTGCATTTTGAGCTATTAGATTTTTAAAGATGAGCCTATATTTCCACTTTTTATCCATTCAATTTTAGAGTTGTGTAAATGTCATTCAGTCATCTCCAAACCAAAAGTAAGAACATAGAGGAGAAGCATCATTAAAGAATCTTGTAGCTATTATTTAAAGATCACCCTGTAAATATTTATAAAATATAAAATTGTATAAATGTTAACAAACAGTACATCAAAAGAACATTATTTAAATATAATTTTCATAATTAAATTATGTTTCTTTTAATATTACCGAAATATTATCGTAGTAATCAAATTAAAACGTTTATTTTGTTACATTTAAAAAATGTAGTCATAATGTATTATTTAAAATATAACATTAAAACATTAATGTAGATATGTTGAGAGGATATTGCTTTAATGTTGTGTCTTCAATAATATAACTCTGTAATATTGCTGACTGGGACATAATCTATAACATACTTGTTATATAAACATTAAAATTATCTATTAAATAATGTTACAAAGTAACGATGATACATTACTGTTTTATTTCGGTAATGTTTTCATGTTTAGTGGGTAGGGCGTTCGCCATATTGGATTTATAATGACAAAATATAGTTCATTTTTTACTCGGCAAACCCTTTCATTTCATTTCAAAAAAGGTAATCCGCCATCTTAGGGCGCCCCCCGTATTGAATTTGTCATATGACATTACATAGTTTATCGTATTTTACTTGGCAACCCCTTTCATTTGATGCCCATGTCAAGGGGGTTGTGAAGAAAACGGTAATCCGCCATCCTGGGGCGTTCGCCATATTGGATTTAAAATAACGTCACATAGTTAGTTCATCGCATTTCGTATGTTACTCGTCAAACCCTTTCATTTGATACCCATATATCAAGGGGGGTTGTGAAAAAAGGGTAATCCGCCATCCTCTAGGGCGTCCGCCATATTGAATTTAGAATAGTTTATCGTATTTCACTCGTCAAACCCTTTCATTTGATACTCGTCTCAAGGGGGTTGTGAGGAAAAAAGCAATGCGCCATCCTGGGGCGTCCACCATATTGGATTTAAAATGTCACATAGTCTATCGCATTTTACTCGTTAAACCCTTTTATTTGATACCTCTGAACTATACATAAAAATGGATTGCCAACGTCTATATATACCTATTTGTACGCCAAATTGAATCTCGCGTAAGTATGACGACCCCGAGGAGAGGCGCAATCGCATTGTGTAGAACGCCAGGGCCGGCTCTATTTTTATATTGCAAGTGTTTTTAATTTGTCCTATAATAAAAAAAATCTGAAATCTATGAGAATAACGAAAATAAATTAGTTTTATTTTAGCGGTAATAAATAAATATTCTGGTTGACAAAATAGATATTAAAAAAATTAACAATAATTTTAAAACAGATAATTTAAAATAATTCTGAAAGAACAACACATCCCTAATAGCACATGGACGTCCCGAAAACGTCCCAAGAACGTACTCACAGGACATGAAAACGACCCGAGGACGTACTCTACCGACGTAAGACGTACCGAGGACGTTTGAGGGACGTTCCGTGTCAGCAAAACGGGGTGTCCCGAGGACGTCCCACCCAGGACTTATGTGGGACGAATGTAGGTCTAGAGAGGACGTCCTGAAAACGTTGTTGGGACATACTATGCAAAACATATAGGTACCTCCCCTTTCCACCACTTTTAAGGTGTATTCACAGCAGAGGGTATTTACGTTCCTTTTTGGGTTTTCTAACCACATGCATTTCTTCGAAATAGAATCCAGTGATTGGATTCTATTTCGAAGGGAATAAATGTGGGTAGAAAAGCCAAAAAGATAAAAAAATGAAAATATATAGTTACCATGTAGAAAAATTATTCAAATAGATTGATTTTAATACTTGGTATTTTTATTTATCAACACCAAATGACAAATTTATGCGAACATTTTATTTCTATTGTGTTATTGAAAAATAAGTTATGGCATTTGTATTTTTTTTAAATTAACTTCTTTACAAATTGCCAAGTGTCAAAAATACAATTTTTATGGGATTTAAAACATATATTATAACACCTAGTACAGTATAATATAGTTATATATACATTAAGTCATATTGAATATTATAAGAAATAAGCCAAGTGTGCAATAAAACGTAAGATAAATGTATATCTCACCTTCTCTTAACGTTTTGCACATTTCGTCTTTTTATAGCTATCTTAGTTTATATTATTTTCTAATATTCTCTCTTTTTTGACACCCTCTCTGTTCTTTCTTTTGCCCTCTTCAATCACGATGCAATAGCCATTTCGGTGTCATTCCAAGACTTTGAAGCGTTAGCGATTTCAGCAGCCCCTGTGCAAATAAAAGAAAAATTAACATTTCAGATGAAATCTTGGCAAAAAACATTAAGACTAATATATGCCACCTGATGGCAAGCTTATATTTAAAATAAATTGTTATAATTTTCTTGGTGTCCTATTTAAAAAAAAATCACAGTTTAAAAGTGAACATTTTTTTCTTTAACTGACTTTTGCATTTGAAAGGTTCCCTTGTTCATTTAAAAATGTTAAGAACACACCTCTTTATATGAATGATCGATTCTACAAATAATACCAAAGTCCGAGAGAAGCAGAAATATATGTTGTGACTAATGCTACCAGATTAATAACATTATTATAAGTTTAACGTTATATTTTTTGCCAATATTACAGAATTCAAGTAAAGAAAATGGTTATGGGTTAAGATTCATTAGGATTTACGGTTAGAAGCAGGTTTATTAGGTTGAACACTGATGTATAAAAGTTTTTGTACGTACGTACACCATAATTTCAAAAAATATATAACAAATAGGGCATATACTTAAGTTACAAATTTGTAAATTTTCCTCAAAAAGTACCATTATTAGTTTTTTCCTTATATTAATTTACTGAAATCCCTAAATATACTTTACAAGTTTGCTGATGTTTTCTGGCAAATGTTTTTATTACTCGATGTATCAAACCTTACCTATTAAAAGTTTCATTACCTCCACTTGTTCATCAGAGATGTCGAACCATATATAACACTTCGTTTAACACACTGAGTAGGTACTTCTTTTCAATTTTTACTTCCCTCGCATACCGAAGGGAAGTATTGTATTTATAATATGTTTAACCAACAATCTTCTTTTAAGTGAATAAGTTCGCTCCATGATAAACAACTAAAAACTACATATCCAGGTTCACAGGTGATCTCCCATAGAATTTTAACAGAGCCAAATAACGTGGGTGGTAATATATTTATAACATAACCTACAAATAAGCAGCACAAAATTTATCTAGAATAAAATATCGAACTAAATATATATTAATAAATCAATTAAATAGACTTACCTATTTTTGGTACTTTCTTTTGTAGCCGTTAAAAGTGACTAGTGGCAGTGGGCGAATAAAAAATTAAAAATGATGCAATGCAATAACCATGAATTCCCCATCGAACTGAGCAACTAACCGAAATTCCTACATCTCAAACACGACGTTTGGAAATTTTAAAATAAAAGAGCTTTATTGGATCTTAACATATTTTTAATTGTTATTCATTCCAGTATTTCCACGTATTTCCATTTATTCTCATTTCGATATTTTCGTACTAAATTCTAATAAATGATAGTACCTAGCATTGATTAATAATCAATGATAGTAGCACACTAATATAGAGGATAGTAACCTACACTGTACTATCAAAAATTACAAATTAATATGATTTCGCAAGATGAAAGAAATAGTTGAAATGAATATAAGATTTCTGAAATGAGAAAAATCAAATTGAGAAAATTTAAATGGACCATGAAACATGAAAATATTTTGTTATCAAAAGAAATTTTGTTAGTAAAACTTCTTAAGGATTTTAATTTCATTTTTACAGTTTTTAATTTCTTTTTAATCATATCCTCATCTGCTCAAAAAAAACATCACTCCTAGAGGTTATTTCACAAATGTGTTTAGGTTTGTTTTGACTAGACTCTAGCAGGATGTCCTTAAAACGTTTTATTCGGAACTTTTTAGGGACGATAGCAAACGGACGTCCTTGGGACGTACCATATAAACCGGGACGTTCAGACCTAACGAGGACCTAAGTGAACGTCCTGGGGACGTTTGTTGTTATCAGGGATTGACACGTTTTCATAAACAATACGACACTACACTTGAACAATTTATCTACTCGATGTACGTTTCACCATTTGTGTATTTAATATATAACGTAAAAAAGTCGATTTTATTAGAGATAAATACGCGCTAGTAGTAATAAAAGACACAATTTTGGGGAAAATGAAGTTTTATCAAAACTCGCGGCACGGTTTAATAAAATAAAAATTTTAGAAAGAAAATTATTCATTTTTAATAGAGCTTAATCAAATAAAAAAAGTAGAAGTGAGAACGGAACTCGCAATCACCCCATTTACATTTATTGCTGCTCGAGTATCTTACCGATTGGGCTACGCGATCCTACGTTTATTATATTCTAAAACGTGTAATATGTATCTACCAGAAAATTGTAAGACTTAGCGGTTTGACATTGTTCGTTTGACGGATGAATATGCTCTATTTTATCACTAAAAATAACTTAAATATTTCATATAAAGACGTTTTTCATATTTAGAGTGGTGTTCACGGGAATAAATATAATATTCGTCGTCGAATCACACAGTTTAAGAATCGTTGAGCTTATTATGACTATATGTTTCTCACTCCTCAGTGTACATTTCATATTTCCGTCTCAAAAGAAGTGGGAAAGAATCTTGGTAGACATACATTGACAATGTCTTTAGGCTATTGCTTTAAGTTTGTGTGCAAGAGATAGTGAAAACGTATGCGCAACATTAATTCATACATCGGTCATTTTAAACTTAACCCGACTCTAGTTAACAGTACCATATAAGACCTTACCATATTGCTTTATTAACATATCACGAACTGTTTATAAATCAAAATGTTACATAAAACTATAGATAAAAATGAGAGAATTGCTTGACGCCGGCTCTGAAATTCTGCACTAATCCTAGACCTCCAGCTATGACAAACAAATCAAAGAAAAATTGCGTCAGCGCATAACTTCCCCAAGAAGCATTCTGACTTAAGCACCAACATACTTTTAATACTAGATTTCTACTGCGGCGACGCATATATATCCTCGGGACCTTGAATCGCATGATAGGCGTATTTTGTTTTTTTTATTTTATTTTTTTTATATCCAGGGGGTTATATAGAAAAGATGATCCGCCATCTTGAAACATCGGCCGTATTAGATTTGGAACGATATTAAAAATACCATATTGCATTATCACCGGACTTACACACGTGGGCAAAATTTCAAAGTTCTAGCTATATTGGAACTAGTCGAAATTTTTACTGCATATATATGTATGCCATATTGGATTTAGAATGACATCACATAGTTTATCGTATTTTATTCGTCAAACCTTTTTATTTGATTCAGTATCAGCTTCTCTGAGAGTATCTAATCATTACTAATTGGTAGACATTTGTTCCTGGCGACTTCGCCAAAATCTCGAACATTTCCGAATAGAAAAATGTATTTTCCACTTTTTGCTCATTTTATACTAGATAGCTTGATGAAACTAATATATGGGACCCGCGCCGAGCCATACTCTCATATACAATACATATATACCTAAGTACGGACCGACTTGAGAACCCTCCCCCTTTATAAAATATGTCAGTCTTTTAAAAATATGAGTTCCCGTAAAATAAAACTCATTAAATCCACAGTAGATATCTTTAAACTGAGTTAAAGCTAACATTTCAAAATGAAAATATTTTCATAAAGACCCGTGGACATGGTAACAGTTAACCACCTGAGTAATTCGCATTGGAAATGTGGAAATTGGAATAAAAGAACTCGAGCCGCCAATCAACAATAGCTATGTTTGACAACACTGCGTAAATGCAGTGTTACCACAATATGCAAATGTAGGGGAACATCCACAGTTTTGTTGTCACTTAAATCACTAAAATCAGTTTATCTATTGCTAAGTTCGCTGGTAGGTGTAACTTAAAGTTTAGTTGGTTCTATATTTATTTTCCCTATTTTTAAACGATAGTTAAATAAGGTCACATATTAATTTTCTTAGAACAATGTCAAAAATTAATGATAGGGACAGAGCACCTAATTATCAGACTTATAAATTAGTGATTGTGGGAGGAGGTGGTGTAGGAAAGTCAGCTATAACTTTACAATTTATACAGGTAATTATTTAATTAAGCTACCCCTGGGTTCAGAAATAATTGCCAGTGTCGATATCTTTTCAGTATTAATATCAGGTGGTTGTTACTGCCTGGCAATTTTTACACTGTCTTTATAAGGAGTGATGAATTCAGTTCATAACCTTGTGCTTATCCTACACAGTGAAATTTTTATAATTTTGTGTTTTCTAGAGTTATTTTGTGACTGATTATGATCCTACAATAGAAGACTCCTATACCAAACAATGTGTTATAGACGATATACCAGCCAAATTAGACAGTAAGTACTTATTTAATTTGTTTCTATAAACATCTGCATATACATGTGTGGTGTGTTAATTACTTTGACATTAGTTAAAATATTTCAACATCACATCTCATAAACATTATTTGGGTTATTCTGAATTAAGTAAAGACTTTTATCATTGTGAATGCATTGGGTAATTAAGAGTAATAGGAGTGTCATATGATTTTAATACTCAAAATCATCTATACTTTCAAAATATACATGTATCTTGTATCAGTGATTTATGATTATGATGAGTTATAAAATGAGGTAACCTATAAATGCTTTGAATTAAAAATGGTTGTGATTTTATGAACACTTAAAAATTACATGCCAAGCTAAATTTATAAATAAAGGGGTTAGTTTTAGTAAAAGGCTGAAACAAATGAGAAATAATTTTAGAATCTCAAAGTCAGTAACTTTTTGGCACCGCGACACCATAATACTCTCGCTGCGGCCAGCTAGACCACCGGTCTCATACTTTTAAACTATAATAGCATACTATCTGAGAGAAGGAACCTTAATAAAATGACGTAGGAGAAGACATTGCTGGCTCTTAGACTGCTTGTTATGATTAAGTTGTTTTATTTCCATTTGCATTTGTAATTTGCCAAACGTCAAAAAATGTCTTTCGATATCGATATCATAAAGCTTTCCTGGTCACACATCCAAAAAGATTGCTTCATTTAAAAATTTCATTTTTAATGCTTCTCAAATTTTGACAATCAAAAAATAATTGATGACGCCGTAATGCACCTGCTCCGGGCAGGCAGACTATCAGTTTTCATACTTGTAGACTATAAAGCATACCAGCTGAGAAAATCAGCCTTGATGAAATGACGTAGGTTATGACATTGCTAGCTCCCCGTCTATAATATAATGCACAGTGTGTTATGAGTAACATGCGAATATCTGCAATTTGTAACAGTGGGTTAACTTGATTTTATAATTATAATTAAGTATTATTTGGCCAGAATGTGTTAACTAATATAAGCTTTGATTCCATTTGCTAGTAAGGAAACACACTAATATGTGAACGATTTTTTAGTATTGGACACTGCTGGCCAAGAAGAGTTCAGTGCCATGAGGGAACAGTACATGAGATCGGGTGAAGGATTTTTATTAGTTTTTTCTGTTACGGAAAGGTCCAGCTTTGATGAAATATATAAATTCCATAAGCAAATTTTAAGGGTGAAAGATCGAGATGAATTTCCCATGCTTATGGTCGGAAATAAGGTAAGCAAAAAAATATTTGGCCTAGAATAAAATAAAAATAAAAAAAATATGTTTGTAGATTATTAAATTGTTTATATCAAACTTACCAAACCTGAAATGTGCATTGTCTTGTAAAAAAACAACAATTGATTAAGTTTCAGTTTAAATGAATCTGCTTTTGCGGTTTTAACATAGATACACAAACAAATTACCTTTTTTTGCTTAACGCTTTGCTTTTGATAAGCCTCCATCTTCGTGGATTCACAACAACAGATTATGACTACTTATTTAAGAATGTAGTGTACACTGCTTTGTTTTCTGGAAACATTTCTGGATGTACTTTTGTACAGGGACCCTGGCCCTGGTAGCAGGACATTCTGCTCATAAAATTAACTTGCGTATAGGACGTAGTAGTATTTGAAACATGAAATTTGGAAGAAATTTCAGAGAATGATTTTCTCAATTATAATATTTTCCTTTGGTAAGCGAAGGAAATAAGAATTTATTTGAAAATTCAAAATTAAAAAAAAATTGCTTTAGTATATTGAAAATTACCAAAATTTAAAAACAATAAACAAAATGCCTTTTTGTGTCTCTAAAAACATTATTTGTAAATTGTCAAAAATATTGCTCTTTATTCTTTTTAGGTCCAAGTAAATAAAGAACAGTTAATTTTTTTTTCAAATTCAAATTTAAATTTATTCAAATTAGTATATACACCACATTTAATACAATGCTATTAAACAATAGATTTATTAAATTTATAGATTTTTTTTTAAATTGGAGATAGGCACCTAAATGACTTGACATTTGCATGTGCCTTGATTTTTTAATTTGAATACATACATCTTACACTAGATAGATAGATAGATAGATAGATAGATAGATAGATAGATAGATAGATACTTTATTAGTCATAATACACAAATAGTGTTTTGACACGTCCAGCATATACAAAATAAAATATTAACATTTATCTGTAAAAAAAACAATACATACAAAAAGGGAACATACAAATAAACACAATAAAACATACAATAAAGTGTAAATATAAAAGTAAATGAAAAACAATATACTATTATACTAAACTATTCGGGAGAAATCAGACAACATGAATTCATTGAAAGTATAGAAAGCATTGGTCAGCAGGAAGTTTTTCATTACTGTTTGAAATCGTCTAATTTCAAGTCCTTGGACGGCATTAGGCAATACATTAAAAAATTTTATTGCGTGGTAGTCAGTTCCATTTCTAGTTTTCGTCAGTCTCAAAAATTCAGTGGTAATATTGTTTTTATTACGCGTTGAATAAGAATGAATATTTTCTAACGTAGTGTAATTACCTGCGTGTTCCTTAATATACAAAAGACATTGCAATATATAAGCACAAGGCACGGTAGGTATATTTAATTTTTTGAAAGCCTCCTTACAATCGTCTCTGTATGCTAGACCTGCAATGATTCTTACGGCCTTTCTCTGCACGGAAAAAACTGATGAAATATGTGTTGAGTGGCCCCATACCAAGATAGCATAGGTCAAGTTAGAATGAATCAGTCCGTGATAGGCAATTAATAATGTTGCCTGTGACACACATTTTACCAACTTACGTAGCAGAAAAATGTTCCGGGAGACATTTTTGCAGACTAGCTCTGTGTGTTTATCCCATGTCAATTTACTGTCTAAAATAACACCCAAAAATTTAACACATTTAAAATATTTAGCATTGAGAGTATGTCGTTTTAAGCTAAAAATCATGGTTTCAGTCTTGTCGTCATTCAAAACTAGTTGATTACTTAAAAACCAATCTTGAGCCAGAGTCAGACTGTTACAGGCTTCTTCTAATAATGTACAAATATTTGTGTGAGACTGAGCCAAAGTTGTGTCATCCGCGAATAAGGTGAATTTGGACAAGGTTGCAAGATACTAAATAATATAAGATTAAAGATAAACTAAAACTAGGAACCAAAACTTATGAAGTACTCAGACGATCGTACGCTTCCCATCGAAATTAGTACTTATAAAATGTTCACATTCTTTATTACACTTTTTACGAATAATCAATTGCTTGATTTTAATTGGTAATAGGTTATGAAATTTAGGGGATAGGTATTGAAATGATCTTAGTCCAATATTTTTATTTACAATAGCTATTTGTAGGCTTTTATGAACTTTACTCCTAGTTTCATGCTGATGGGATATGAAATTTTGTCAATGCTTATTTTGTAAACATGAGCAACAAGATAAGATGTACAGTGAATGGACATTAAGAATCTCTTTTGTATATAGTAAATTCGTAGGATAAAGGCTAGACTTTTTTTGAAACTTATTTTCAAGATAATGTTTTATATTACATTTAGCTGGTTTAGTGTATTGTTGTAAAGCCCTCCCCAGTGCTGGATTACCCTATACGCCAGTTACGCCAGGGCGTATAGCGGCAGATTCTTAGGGGCGGCAAATTTGCATTTTATACAATAATCAATTTATTTTCTATCGAGATGAGACTATTCCTAGGTAAGCAATACCACCCCTGCGCTCTTCGAAATTGCATGTGAAATAAAAAATGTATTATAAGGAATGCCACCCCTCGCTTTTCGAACGTTTTGAACATTATTGCGTTATAGTAGGGGAGCCCACGATGCTAAATGGGGATTTACTCGTGCGTCGTGTGGACTTATTGGATTTTGAAGATTAGATGGTAGAAAGAAAAAAAGGTTATATGCTGTATACCCTTTCACCGGTGGGGCTTTCTACAGGCTTTCAAAAAAAAAAAAAAAAAAAACAGTCAAATGAAAATATTCGAGCGCGTCAGATATTCAGAGGGAATATTAAGTGAACCCGAACGAAGCTCCCATTCAAAAGACTGACGATTCGGATGTGACGCAAGTTCGTGGCGGCTTTTTTAAAATGCAAAAAAAAATCACCATTTTGAAATACTCTAGAGCGTCAGATTTTCATACAGATGGTTCAGCTTGATGTCCTGGTCGTGCTGATCAATAATCTGACGATTATTTGGAGGGATTTTCTTAATCTGATGGTTTGAATTTTTTTTTCTTTTATGATTTTTTTTAAATCACCGAATGTGAAAAATAAAATGCAGGGAAAATAGCATGAAAAAAAATTAAAAGTTCTGTTGAAATTTGTAAAAAAGTTTTTTATTTTATTTTCTGTACACATAAATCTATTTCTTTTAATTATAAATACATACAAACACATAAATTATATGTATATGTACTTTCGATAATCTCTTTCTCTGATAAAATTACAAATGATAAATAAATAATAGGTAAAAAAAATTATGGCCGAGGTTAATAAAAAACGATATTTTTAAACTTTTTGATAGTTTTATTGATGGGTAAATTAGTAAAATAAAATAAAAATGTTAAATGTATTTTTTTTTTTAATCTTCATCTTCATCCGTGGACTTATCATCATACAACAAGTCTGGTTCGATTTGGTCATCAATTTCATCCACAACTTGCATATCTGTAACAAGAAATCGTTATAATACTTGACAATATTTTTCTTATTTAATGAAAAGCGTGTTATTAATGTATTGAATAGTAAATATAAGTACCTGAATCTGGAGTATCCCCTAGAATATCTGGTGTTATGATTACATCTTCATACGCTTCTGGTAATTGATCACCAATGGCTTGATGGCTAGCGTGTGGGGATGGTGCGAGAGAGTAAGAGATAGAGAAAGAATGAAAGGGTGAGAGAGGTGCGGAGTGAGGAATACGTGCTTCACTGCAGGTGTATGCACTAAACTTCATTGGCGATTTTTGTTACTTCAGCTTGTGCATGGAAATCGGCAGATTATATTTTTCCCATTAATCTTGAATTATTTCCGTCAAAATAAAGAAAAATTCAACCGCGCTCGAGAATGTCGAGGTGACGTTTTTGCAAGTTTGTGACCCTCCCATTCCCTTGCGTCACCCTCAAGTCGTCAGATTATTGAAATGCACACTTTTCAACTCGTAATTAACCCATCATACCTTAATCTGACTCGCTCGAGTATTTCCAACTATCGATTTTTTTTTTACTATTCTGATCGGCTGACCTGTACGCGCGACCTTATATAGAAGACTTAGATGTGGTGGTGGTACTCAATAGGGTGCAAGGTATCCCCTATATGTTAATCTGCCATGCTTGAGTAAATCCCAAAGTCCCCTATTGGGCTCCCCTACTATTAAGCGGCAAATTCTTAAATCAGGCCCTGATTAGAGGCGGAAATTTTAGGTATGCGTAAAGCGGCAAATACTTTAATCCGCCACTGGCCCTCCCCAAGAAATAATGCCATGTCTAATTAACGATTCCACCAGTTACTTATACACCTTTGTTAAAAGTTTTTCCCTAGAAATTCTCTCATTAAGTAGAATTTATGTATTAGTTTTCTTATGTTTGATGCTAATTTTTTAATATGATTCCCATTTTAAGTTTTGATCAATTATAAGGGCTAGATATTTTGCTTGCGGTGCTTCTAGAATTTCCTCTGTACAGTTAAATCTTATTTTAGAAAAGTCAGGTCTATTAGCTGATGTTAATGAAAAAGCTACGTAAAGTGTTTTTTTTTAATATTTAGTGATAATTTGAAAGTACTCAACCAGTTATGTACTTTTTTTTACACCATTTATAACTTTTTCCTTAACGAGGTTCCAAGAAGAGTCTTGGAATAAAGAGACTGTGTCATCAGCAAAAGAAATAATAGTACCCTTTATGTCTAAGCTAGTTAATGAGTTTATATACATTAAAAACAAAATTGGGCCAAGCACAGTGCTTTGAGGAACACCTATTTGAATTCTCCTTGGTGTACCGATAGCTTCTCTAACACGAGTCATTTGAAACCTGTCCGAAAGATCATTTCTAAAGACATTCAGCACAGTTCCGCGTACTCCATAATGATGTAATACATCTAAGAGTTTTTCGTGGGGCACTGTCTCGAATGCCTTAGCTAGGTCTAGGAATACTGCAATACATTTGTTATTTTGATTTAGATTATCAGTTATTTCTTTCGTCAGTTGGTATATAGCATCGCCTGTACTCAGCCTTTTTGAAAATCCATATCGATTCTTTGATAATAGATGGTCAACATTCAGGTAGTTTATTAATCTGTCGTTCAGATATTTTTCAAAAATTATTTATTGATTGGTCAATAATTTTCAATATTTAATTTACTACCTTATTTGTGGATTGGAGAAATTGCTGTATTCTTGAAGCTGCTTGGAACAATTTCGGTTTTAAATATTACTTCCTTATCCTCAGTTTTGGAAGAGCTGTAACTGATCTTGGTGGTATTTCTATTGATACTTCCACTTTACAATTACCAGGTTTTCTTTATTTGAAATCTTGTTTTATTGTTCTGAAACACTTTGTGGAATTCCAGTCGTAACAAAATTGTGACATACTCCAAGAATGGCCATGTTTTAGGTCAAAAGCATGTATGCATGTCCGTTTCCATAATTTAGATGAAACTGAGCGACAAGTTCAAACGTTCATAAAATTGGAACCAATAATAACGGCACAATCAGGCATGGGACATAAATGCACTTTTAGAGAATTTGATTGTCTTTCAGAACCTATAAAATTTGTCCTTCAAAAACTATTGCAGACATTGAAGTACGTGTGGCCGGCTCCATAATTTAAATGTAACTTAATGACAAGTTCAAACGTGCATAAAAATGAATCTAATATAATAGAAACAGCATTTTCGGAAAAAAAATGCGCTTTTGGATAATCTAATTGGCTGTGAAAATCTATAAAATTTGTTCTGCATCAAGGTCATATAATACTCATCGACAAAAGTGGATCGGGCACTGCAGTTGCTGCCACTTGGTGGAGATATTGTAGGCATCTGTAGGTACCATTTCCCTCAACGGCAGGTCACGTGACCACGCCCTCTTCGAGAGAGGCAAAAAACAAAGGGCGGCTTAAATGTTGTCAAAGAATTCTGAAAAAATTACGGCACATTTTTTGGGGCAAAGATAAGCATCTTTTGTCTCTTGGTGTTTTTTTCCAAAGTGCTTCCTTCTCCCTGAAAAAATAACAAAAAAGAAAATTAGTTTCTTGTAATTTTTTTACAGGAGAAGATTAGGAGGCAAAAGTTGTTTATTTTTGTCTAAAGAATATGCCTGAATTTTTTGGGATTTTTTCTGAAGAAATAAAAAAAAAATTAGGGAAATTCTTGTCAGAAATTATTTTTGTCTAAAAAATTCTGAAAACTGGCAGGCATGTTCTTTCGACAAAAATAAGCCGTTTTTGACTTTTGGAGTTTTTCTCTAAAACGCTTCCTTCGCCCTAAACTAATTATTAATCAAAGTCTATGAATATTTTTTTTTGCTATTTTTTTTCTGGGAGAAGGAAGTACTTTGGGAAAAAAACACCAAGAGACAAAAAATGTGCCTGAATTTTTTTAGAATTCTTTGGCAACATTTAAGTGGCCCTTTGTTTTTTGCTTCTCTCTCGAAGAGGGCGTGGTCACGTGACCTGCCGTTGGGGGGAAATGATACCTACAGATGCCTACAACATCTCCACCAAGCGGCGGCAACTGCGGTGCCCGATTCACTTTTGTCGATGGGCTCCCGTATTAACACAGCCTGATATTTAGCAATATCTAGCATATTGTGTTGCTTTTATATTGCTGGCAGGACACTACACTTTATTATTAAAGAAAATCGTGTATAAACAAGTTCTATTAAATAGTCATATTTCTAAACAAGAATTGATAAAAGCATCGATTTTAATTATCTACATGTAATAATCGTGGTAAAATAGAATTTTATCTGTCATTTAAAAACTGATTATAAACAAGTTAAGAGTATTGACCACTTAATACAGCGTTTATTAAGATTAATTTCAGTTAATAATAATATTTTATTGGTGTTATTGTTATTTCTTGCACAACACAAAGTGCAACAATAAAAGAAATATATGTATGGGTCATTCTTTTGAAAGCCAAGTCCAAAAATTGATGCAGCTAAAGAAGACATGTAGGGGCTCAAATTGAAGCTTAAAGACTCTAGTTTCGAATTCTGAGTGCCCTTTTGTAAAAATATTTAATAAGGAATTTTTTTAGGTCCTCGAAGAGGTTAAAAGTGAAAAAAAGAAGGTTAAATGGCATTAAAAAAAAAAGCTTACTACACCATTGTCATTCTTTTCAAAAAACAAAAAAAAATACCCAATTTTTGAATTTCGAATTTTCGCGTTTTTGCCAAGAATTAGAATTTTCAAAATTGCTTGAAAAATTATTAAAAAATGTACACATGTTCTTTGTTGAAAACTAGAAATTTTAAGTCCTAGATTGCTTTGATTTTGAGAAAAAAAATGCCAAAGTTGAGAAAAAGAACATTTTTCATGTTTCGTAGGATTTAAGTTTTAATTTTATAGTTGTAACTAAAATTTTATAGTCCAATAATTATAAATAATAATAATAATTTATTTCCATAAGACCTGTAATTTACAACTATTGAAATTGTCAGATAAAAATATAAATGAATATAAAAGTACATAATAAAAATGTCACTAAGAATATAAATGACACACAGACATCATGATAAATTTTCACAGTAAAAAAATTCATCAATAGAATAAAAACTATATTTTTGCAGCATGTTACGAACTCTTGATTTAAATAAAATAAAGGTTGGTATAGCCTTAATAGAGATAGATAATTTGCTATATGTTTTAACAGCCATGACTAGTGGCCCTATTGCTGATGCCGACAGTATGCCTTGGTATATTTATATTGAGATTTGGTCTAAAGTTGTAAGGTGAATTTGTGTCTCTGGTAAGAGTAAATTCATCAGGGTGGGACTTAACGTAACAAACGCAATTTAAAATGTACATATTAGTTACAGTTAAAAGGTTTAATTGCTTGAATAAATTTCTGCATGAAAATTTAGAGCGAAAGTCATTGTTCTTAAGATCCTTTTTTGGAGGATTAAAACCTCACTGACTCTTGTTGAGTTGCCCAACATATTATGTCATAGTTTAATGTGGAGTAGACGTAAGCATAGTAATATGTTATTAGAATATCAGTTGTAACATAACTTCTGAGCTGCCATAAGACAAAACATGAAGTTGATAGTTTTTTCAATATGATATCAATCTAATTGTTCCACGTCAAATGAGAGTCCATATACAAGCCAAGAAATTTAACCTGAGCACTCTGTTGAACACTTCTACTATTTACTTTTATTAGTATACTTTCATCCATTTTTCTTGGAGAGCACAATATTAGATCAGTTTTGAGATCATTGAGAATAAAACCAGTGTACTGACAATAATTTTTCATGCAGTGAATTACGTCATTTGCTATAGTACTTAAATCATTAATATTATCTGAACTAACTGCTACTAAGGCGTCATCTGCGAAAAGAGACACAAAACTATATGGAAAATAAGAGAATATGTCACTGATAAATGTTATAAATTATAGGGGGCCCAATACACTCCCTTGGGGTACTCCTTTTTCAATATCTTTGGGCAGAAAGTGGTATTGTTGGTTTGTAAAATAACTTCTTGGCTCCTCCCTTGAAGGTAGGAGGAGAGCCAAAGTAAGGCATGCCCACGGATGCCATAATTGTATAACTTATTTAACAATAAATCAATATTAACGGTGTCAAAAGCACGTTTGAGGTCAAATAAAATACACGCTGTTTTATTTTTAAGTTCAAAATTATGCAGGATATAATTATATACTGCCAAAATATTCTGCCATTCTGAGTTGATAAATTGCTCCTAAATCCAAATTGGTGGTTTGACAAATTTTTTTGTTTCTAGAAATTTTGAGAGTCTTGTGTGGAATGCATTTTCATACAGTTTAGAAAAAGCCGACAGGAGGGCAATTCCTCTATAGTTTGTAATTTGAGATATATACAGGGTGTTTCACTTAAAAGTCCCCAGGCCATTATCTCTAAAACTAATAAAGATATTTTATTTTTGTAAATGGCAGATGATTGATACCAAAGAAAGGTTTAAATAACGGTGATTAGAATTTTTCCTCAACAGCACACGGAGATGGCGCTGCGATGCAAAACTATTTTTTGATGGCTGGAACCTTGAAACATAAGTCTTGTGATTAAACAATAATTTGTGAATAATTTTGATGGTATAGAGAATTTACAAAAAACAAGCCGTTTTGGAGTTACATGAGTTTCTTTCATTAATGCCAGTACACGTGAATTTTGATAAATCCCTATAATTTATTTATTATTTATTATAGAATATTGGTTACCAAACACTTTTTTTCAAGATAAGGAAAGTGATATAATACACTATCATAAAATTATGTTTACCACTTCCGGCCAAACCGGAACTAACATGATGAACCAATATCCATATGTTCCTACATATTACATTTTTTTTTCTAATAACGCTTCTAATAAAACGGCTCCCAAAACTTAAAGTAAGTAAGACAACAAAGAAAATACACACTAATTTAGAATGGGCTAAATTTATATTAACAATTCAGTAAAGAACGTAAACAAAAGTTTTATAAACACACATTTAAAAACTATCGAAATATTATTAAAAATGAAATTAAACTAATTTCTTTCTTATTAGTAGGTACTTATTATATTAAATGTTCAAAATTTTTCCCTTCTTCATGAATACACATATTGTACCGTTTCAGTAACTCTTCATTGCAAACTTTTTGTAACGTATGTCTATTTATAGCAGCAACACTTGCATATATTTTATTATACAAATCGGCCATATCCTCAATGGTTTCAATGTACACTACACTTTTTAAATACCCCCAAAGGTACAAATCTAATGGAGTCAAGTCAGGTGATCGTGCTGGCCATCTGACTACTCCATTTTAGTACCAATCCATCTCTGAGGGTACATTTCATTAAGACAATCTTTAACTAGTACTGAGTTATGGGGTGGTGCACCATCTTGGTGAACCCAAATATTCTCCTGGTTATGAGGGATAGTCTCTAATAATCCTGGCAATACATTTCTCAAAAATATCTCATATTTTCTTCCATTTAAAGTCCCATGGAATAGATATGGTCCAATAATATATGAATTTAATATTCCACACCACACGTTAACTCCAAAAGTTACCTGATTTCGGGTCATTCTCATCCATCTAGGATTATTTTGTGACCAGTATCGGCAGTTATGCTTACTCACAACTCCGTTGTTGTGAAAACGGCTTTCATCGCTCCAGAGCACATTTTTTTAAAAATTTGGGCATTCTTCAGAAAGAACTGAAAATTCAGCTAGAAAATGTAATCTTCATTCATAATCACCAGGCCTTAAATGATGGATCAATTTTAATTTGTATGGATGGTATTTATTTGATTTTAATATTCTATGGCACGAAGATATCGACAGATTAGTTTCCGATGCCAATTTCCGGAGAGAACATTGAGGATTGTTGACAACACTATTTAACACCAAGGCTGTATTTTCATCGTTTCTAACTGGCCTATTTCTGTTACGAATAGTTTTCTTAAAACTACCCCAGTTTCTTAAATTTTTAAACAGCATGATAAATGTTTTTTTATCGGGTGTAGGTCTATTTGGAAATCGTAAACAAAACAATCGTTTTGCTTGTCGGGAATTTCTTTTGCATTCACCGTATATTAAAATCATATTTAATTTATCTTCATTGGTGTATCTAACCATTTTTTAAATTTATTTTTTTTTATTGCCTTATTTGGATTAATTTGCTTTGAATTGTTTCAAGTACACTATTTCTGTTTGAAACTATGATTGAAATGCACCAACTACAAACTTTGTTTAATAACTGTCAAACTTAAAATTAAATCAAAGCCTACTAATATCTCTTAAGTAGATTTTTCATTACCATTCTAAATTAGTGTGTATTTTCTTTGTTGTCTTACTTACTTTAAGTTTTGGGAGCCGTTTTATTAGAAGCGTTATTAGAAAAAAAAATGTAATATGTAGGAACATATGGATATTGGTTCATCATGTTAGTTCCGGTTTGGCCGGAAGTGGTAAACATAATTTTATGATAGTGTATTATATCACTTTCCTTATCTTGAAAAAAAGTGTTTGGTAACCAATATTCTATAATAAATAATAAATAAATTATAGGGATTTATCAAAATTCACGTGTACTGGCATTAATGAAAGAAACTCATGTAACTCCAAAACGGCTTGTTTTTTGTAAATTCTCTATACCATCAAAATTATTCACAAATTATTGTTTAATCACATGACTTATGTTTCAAGGTTCCAGCCATCAAAAAATAGTTTTGCATCGCAGCGCCATCTCCGTGTGCTGTTGAGGAAAAATTCTAATCACCGTTATTTAAACCTTTCTTTGGTATCAATCATCTGCCATTTACAAAAATAAAATACCTCTATTAATTTTAGAGATAATGGCCTGGGGACTTTTAACTGAAACACCCTGTATATAAAGATTTCCATAACAAAAAATGTTATACGAGATTTTCCTTCAGTAACTGTTGGTGGACGGATTATACATTACAAAACCACAAAAAGCAGTTCTGGGGGTACCATGCACCCCTCCCCCCCTCTTCGGCGAAAAAAGCTTTATTTTACTGATAACTTGTTAACCATTGAAGATATAAAAAAATTGCTCATTATAAAAAAGAAAGCTTGACTAATTGCCTAAAAAAAACGTCCTCTTGTAATTTTCTTGTATATGCCATGGTTTTCGAGAAAATCGTTATTGGCAAAAAATTGCAAAATTTGTATTTTTAACGCGCGCGATTTTCGTTTATTTGAAATTTTTTGCGCGCGAAATTGAAATTGAATTGCTCGAAAATTAAACAAGCTAGGAAGAAAAATCAAAAGGGGTTTTAAAGGGAATATAAAATACTCTCTTGTGTTGCCATTTTTGATGGCTAGTCATATTTATTGGTATATAAAAATAACAATATAACATAGTTATCTCTTTGATTTTTTGTGCATCTAACTATTCACATCCCTATAAAAAATAACTGATTTTAATGTAAGTTATACATGCATTATCTTTTAATTCAAGGTAGTACTTCAATGCAGAAAAAGTTAGGAATGAAAATATTCACATTTACAAATTTACCAACATGTTGAAGTTAGCCAAATTTTGGTCAATTTTTTATTGTTTCCTAAAAATAAAGAAAAGACTCAATTATCTTGAAAATTCAGCTGAAAAATGTTTTTTTTCGAGTTTGTATATCATAGAACTATACTAGTAAATATCAATAGCCATCAAAATGGCAACACAAGAGAGTATTTTATATCCCCCTTAAAACTAATTTTGATATTTCTTCCTAGCTTGTTTGGTTTTCGAGCAATTCAATTTTTTCTATAGGCCGCGCGCAAAAAATTTCAAATAAATGAAAATTCGCGCGTATTAAAAATACAAATTTTGCAATTTTGTCAGTATCACAAGTGAAAATTACAAGAGGACTCTTTATTAGGCAGTTAGTCGAGCTTTCTTTTTTATGATGAGCAATTTTTTTATATCTTCAACGGTTAACGAATTATCAGTAAAATAAGGTTTTTTCCACTGAAGGGGTGGTTTTTTGGGGGGGTTGCGCGGCACCCCCAGAACTGATCTTTGTGGTTTTGTGATGTTTAATCCTCCCACTAACAGTTACTGAAGGAAAACCTTAAATAACATTTTTTGCGATCTTTTGGTGAATTTTTTTCTTTATCGACTAGACTATTATAACCCTAGGACAATAAAGATACATGTACAAATTTTCAGTATATTTAAAAAGCTTTGTAGCTAATTCTTTCGTCATGTTTTGTTGGTCATAAAGCACAATATGGTGTGTTGACTTGTCAAACATTTGAATTAATATCACGAAAAATAATTTGCAAAAATGTACAATCTTACATATAAGTGTATATAATAATCACTAAAAATAGGTAACAAATAACATTTCTAAGCCAAGATTTTAGTGAAGTGATAAAATTATATATGATTGTAAAAGTTATTTATGAAAAATGCTGTTTGGTCAGTATTAATGCATGAATATGAATGCATGAATTTTATTCCTTGGAAAATATAGGTACTATTTTCTCAGTATACCAAAATAATTTTTGCTACCCAATTTGCAAATTATGTAACTTTAATACATCTTGCTACTGTGCTATTTATAAATTGATACAGGTGGGTAATTAAAAGCTAATTTTACTTATTTTAAAATAGCACCTTGATATAAAAACGGATAGTTTTATATGTACAGTATTTTGATTTAAATCAACCTTTTATAACTTTAAAAATATTCATTTGATTTTGGCGACTCTTTAAATTATGCATCAAGGTCATTATTGACTAAAATTATGTTTTATTATTTTACTGCAGAAGATAACGCTTATCAATAATCTATCATAAATATTTTGTGTAGATTTGAAACTGAATAATAGACTTCTCATAGATTTTTTTTTGCTCGGGTATCATCCGTTCGATTACATTTTATTTTTTGAAACTAAAATAGATACTTTGAAAAGGTTGGTGTGTAGTTAATAATAATAAATTTCTATATAAAAAAGAAGTACCTACTGTTTACATAAATAGAAATAAAGTGACATAGAGGAGCATAAAAAGTTAATTTTAATATAAAAAAATAAAATAGAAGTAACTTAATAAATCAATATTCAATTCCCAACCTTACATGGAAAGTTAATAATTTATATTACCCTCTCTAGCTCATACACATAGAATTAAACAATTTGACATATGGTTTATTAAATTTTTCCTATTAGTCTTCTCTTTATTCATTTAATGTTGGTAGTGCTGGGTTTATCTTTTATGTACCGATTAAACATCTCGTAGAAGTGTTCGATAGTTCATATCAGGGGAATCGCTGGGCCGTCACGATTTTCAGGTTGTGGATATTGATCAGAACATGCCCATTGTTATTATGTTTTTAAATTCTGAAAGTAATCTAGGAACATAAGGCCAGATTTAAAAACAGCCTGGACTCGGATTTTTTTTATTGTTTTTAGCAAGCATCCAGAAGAAAATAGTTTCTGACTTATCAAGGAGAAACATCTATGAAATTAATTTTTTAATCTGAATCTCATACAGGGTTCGGTTTTGTGATGTATAATCCCTCTACTAACAGTTACTGAAGGAAAATCTCAGATAACATTTTTTGTTATGGAAATCTTTATAATAATTGGACTAATAATAATAATAATAATAATAATATTTATTAACCATTTCAGATACATAGAGTATATATGGCACGTCAAAATTTTACATGATCGAACACACAATAAATAAAAGCATATAGATAATAATACATGTACTAAATGCATAAAAGTAACAAAATAAAATATGTATATGACAACATACCTACATACTGAACATGCACTAAAATTAAACATAACCTTAAGGTTCTCTATTCAAAAATTCATGTATGCTGTAAAAGCCTTTCCTTACTAGCAGATCTTTTACAGCGTGTTTATATTTTGTATAGCTGGTAATTTCTCTTAGATGTAATGGCAAGCTGTTATATAAAGTAATACAGTTGTAGTTCGGGGAATGCTTGTAGTTTGTTGTACGATGTTTTGGTATACTTATTAAGTCGCCATTCCTAGTCTCATATGTGTGATAATGATTCCGTTTTACAAATAAGTCCAGGTTCTTCTTTATAAAAGTTAGACATTTATAGATAAATATACAAGGCATGGTCAGCACACTCTTGTTAATAAATGTACTTCTGCAACTTTCATTGTATTTTAATTTAAAAATTAATCGTATGATTCTTTTCTGCCCTATAAATACCCTCTCTCTGTCCCTGGAGCTTCCCCAAAACATTACATTATACGAGATATGAGAGTATGCTAGGGCATAATAAATATTTATAAGACCTGTTTGATCTAAGCTATCTCGCATTTGCAATATAGCAAAGTACGCTTTGTTTAATTTTTCACAAACATGTTTTATATGCACATCCCAGAGTAAGTGATAGTCTATATATGTGCCTAGCAGTTTCGTACTATGTGATGACGTAATATTGTCGTACATTACATGATTTTCTGTCAAAGACCGTTGTATTGTGAAGTTCATAAATATTGTTTTACTATCATTTAGTATAAGCTTATCTCGCTGGGCCCAAGTACTAACTTCCTCCATTGTCTCATCAACAAGTGCCTGCAGTTCCTCAAGTGTGTCTGCCACCACTGTAACTGTTAGATCATCAGCGAATATTGTCAGTTGTCCTGTAGTTATATTTTCAGGTATATTGTTGACAAACAATAAAAAAAGTAGCGGTCCCAGTACAGACCCTTGCGGAACTCCGAGAACCGTATCGTGTAATTCTGACTCACATCCATTTACTTTGACCTTTAACCTTCTACTTTCCATATAAGACAAGATCCATGTCAATATTGTCCCTCTTATGCCAATACTATATAGTTTTTGTTGAAGTAGCTTATGGTCAATGACGTCGAAGGCCTTTGTCAAGTCAAACATTAACGATACTACATATTTACCAGTATCCAGTGACTTATACACGTATTCCAAAAAATGGTAACAGGCTGTTTCAGTGGATTTTCCTGTTCGGAATCCATGCTGCGATGTAGTCAGAATGTTGTTTTTTTCACAATATAAAGCCACTCTATCATACACAATTCTTTCTAATACTTTAGATACAGCACTTAATAAAGATATTTGTCTGTAACTTTCTATTTGATCAGGAGGACCTTTTTTATAAAGTGGTACAACAATTGATTGTTTTAGTACAGTTGGAAAAATACCGCCAGTTATTGAGATATTAAATATATATGTTAAATAATGGACTATACTCCCTTTTATAATTTTCAATAGCTGTGCTGTCAGATTATCAAAGCCCACAGATTTTTTGTTCTTTAATTTATCAATAGCCTTAATGACCTCATCATTCGTAATTGGCCCGAAAAACATAGATTGCTCCTGGTATACAGAAGTAGTACACGGTAACGATAGGTTTTGGCCAAAATGCTGGTCCAATTTAGTTCTGGCGATTGTAGAAAAGTGACTAGCAAATAAATGGGTTATAGTGTTTGTCTCAGTAATGTGTTCACCATTGTACATCAAAGTTGTGATATTATTACTATATTTATTCCTACCCAGTCTTGTGTTGACTATATTCCAGATAGCCTTACTTTTATTTGGAGTATTTTTAATTTTTTTGGCATTATAGTTAAATTTAGCCATTTTTATATTGTATCTTAATTTATTATTCTCAGTTTTATAAAGTTTTTTACTCTCAGCCGTTTCCAGATTAGTCATTAGCCAAAATATATTTTTCAAATTATTGCTTTGCTGTATTAACTCATTAGTTAGCCATTCTTTAGTACTGTTGTCGTTTGATTTCAATTTAATTCTTCTTAAAGGACAGCTAACGTTATAGCACCAAGTAATATTATCAATAAAAAATTGAAAAGATTCATCAACATCAAGATTATATAATTCTGCCCAGTTTAATTTATTAAGATTGTATAGAAAATTAGAAATGTTGTTGTCATTAATAGATCGAGTTTGAATTATTTTGACGATGTTTTCATCATCATTCATCTTATCAGAATAGGTTATTGACAATATATGAGCTTGGTGATCAGCAATATTTGGATTAAATATTTCGCAGGTATACATATCATCAGGTAAATTGGTGACCATGTAATCAATTGTAGAGGAACTAGTACGCCCATGGACATTAGTAAATACTCTTGTTGGTTCTGTAGTAGAGACTTTTAAATCAAATGAATCAAGTATGTCGACTAGTATATTGGCAGAGTGTCCAGCTCTATTTATGTCAATATTTAGATCACCACAGAGAACGACACTACCAGATATACTAAATGCAATATTTAAGGCTGCCGTCAAATTAATGTTAAAGATATCAATATTGCCATCGGGGGGCCTATATGCTATAATTACCACATATTTTCTGTTACTTATGGCTATACTCACGGCACAAATTTCAATATTGACCTCAATGGATAGCAGTTTAATAGAAGGAATTTCATACGCCTTAATTTTTTTATTAACCATTATAAGTGTACCCCCGTGTATGTGATCAAGTCTAGAAAAACATGACACTATTTTATAGTTAGGAAAAACAACATTTTCTATATTATTACCACATATCCAGTGTTCTGAAATACACATAATATCAATGTTTGTGTTAAGTAACAAAAAGTCAATCTCATCAAGTTTGCTGAGCATGCCCTGTACATTTACATGTACTATATTTATTATTTTATGTAAAGGAATATTATCACCTGAGATCAGCTCATGAGTCCTGAAAAAATGTATATTTTTTTATAAGAGAACCTTTAGGCCATTTTTCACAATCGTAAGCTTCATGTAAAAGATCATAATTCAGCCCTATTTTAAAGGCTTCCGTCCTCCCATTTTTCCATTGTGGTAGTTTTTCTATAATAAATTCGTGACCTGGAAACATGACGTCAACATGTTCTTGCATCCCTTCCATACCTGTTCCAGGAGTCACACGCCCAACATAAAGCCACGCCCTTCTAGCGACTGCTGTAAGTTTAGATTTTTGATTTGTTCCTGTTCCAAAAATTGCGTTTTTTTTACTAATGTTTTGTTTCTTATTTTGTTGAAAATTCTGGGTTTTCGTAACATCACGATCAATAATTTTTTTTGTATTTTTGTTATAGCCATTCTTATTTCCATCATAATTATAATTGTAATTATGTTTCTTTGATTTATCTTGTCTTGATGTTTTTGCACTTCCCGTATTGAAGTTTTTGTCATGGTTGTCGTTTTTCTGTACATTTTTGTTTTTATGACTGATAACAGTAGTAATAGATGAATCGGATTTAAACGATGAGTTTAATACATCTGTAGAGAATTTTTTAGAGTCATTATAATCATAATATTCATTGTGTAATTGAACATTTGACATCTGTGGATTGTTTAACAATTTGACAAGATCTATATTTGATTCACGTAAATTTCTCACTTCTGTTTCTAAATTACTAACTTTAATTAATAGTTCACTTGTACTTTCTTTCACTATTCTGTTCAGAAGGTTACAAAAAACATCACTTTTTAAGAATTTCACAACGAGGTTGTCGTCTGCACTACTTATACTTCTTGTATTCGTCATTTTGTTATTATTTTCTCAGTTATTTATAAGTATTTTTAGAAAACTAGCAGCAACTATTTATTAACAGTGCATGCGCTCGGCTGTGAGGCGGATACTTATTATGTAATATTGTTGCTTTGCAAAACGGGCTAACAGAAATAAATGTGTCACAAATGCGATAAGATTATGGACCAAGCTTTTGGCGGCTTTCATTTCGGAGTTAGACAAGGCCGTCACGAATACAAACTAACGTAATATGTTGCTTGATACTTTTCGCAATAATTTTTTTATTTTCGTCTTCTATAGAATGTGCAACAATTATATAAAATGTGCAGTAAATCGACGAAGAGTATAATGGTTAGCTTGTTCAAATTGAGGTTGCCTAAATGATACTGCAGATAAAGCATTTGGAAATGAAGAGATCCAGTTTCTTTTGTCAAAATCTAGTAGTCAGGGAGCATTTGATCAGGGAGCATTTGAAGCTTTGAAGGGGGCATTTTTTTTTAGTATCCCAAAGGGTGCCAAACTGATTTGGATGAAATTTTCTGTGTCATCAAACTAGTGTGTAAAATGTTTCAACATAATCAGTTTTGCTGTTTTTGATAGGGGCGCTAATTGCACACATACTCAGTTTGTTTCTTTAATATAACTCTTTTTATAGTCTTTCTGAGGACTCATTTTGGGGCTGTTTTTGTTAAAATGCAATTAACCATCACATTGCCTATATTTAAGGTCAAATTATATTAATATCATTGTTGCATTTAAAATATAACGGATTACAGATAGTATACCATTCTTTTCCCTGAGGGCCTGAAGTGTGATCAAGGGGGCTACACATAATAGACATACACCCAGTATCTGAATATTCTATATTATTTCGATGATGCATGTTATAATTCTTTATTCAAATTAGCATTCTACTTTTTAAAAGATTTAAAGAAAACAGCTTTTTATGCTTCCCTTTACTTAGTGAAAATGAGATTTCAACAAAGCAAAAAATATGGCTTTCTAACATTTTTGTTGGTTACAGAAGTTTTTTCTAAATATTTAAATTTTTATATGAATGCTGACTTAATATTGTCATTCAATAAAAGACAAACAAACAGTCTTTCATGATGGTGAGTTTAGTACAAATCGAACACGGAGTTTAACAAGGTCCTCAAAAAATTTTCATCAATGACTTTATAAAATCAATTAATTTCTTTAGTATTTTGTTTGCTGTTGCCACCATATTAGCTGTTAAATTGGATAATGGCAGTGACTACAACGTCAAATAAAACTGTTGCCTAAGGTGACAAAAGTTAAAAAAATACGAAAGGCCTTGACTACTAGTATAAACACCAAGTTCCAAATTTCTGGACTCTTAATAGTTTGCTATACTTATTTTTCTCTATTTGCCTCCAACCATTCAACGGAATCATCTCAAAATATAATATAGTTTCATATGTCTTTACAATACATACATGTACCAAATTTCAAGTGAATATCTCAATTTTATTTTATTAGCCTCTTTAATAATGGAGTGCAGATAGTGGTGGAGGGCCCCTTTAATAATGGAGTGCAGATAGTGGTGGAGGGTGGTAAATGTTATAAAAAAAAAATTGAAGTCTGATATACCAGATAAAAAAAAACTTAACACAGGCCAAACTTAACAAGCAAACATATTACTAGTGCTTAGACTTTTTAATAAGCCGTCTGTTTCATTGAGAAAGTTACCCATAAATAAATTAAAATTTTATTTAAAAAGTATATAATTGAAAGGTGCCTCATTATGGTACTGCTGCTGGTTTTTCACATGACTAATAGTGAAGTAAAAAAAGGAGATTGATATGCATAGTTTCGTAACGACAAAACAATGATTTCATTCCTTTTAGGGTATTATTAGGCATATATATCTGAGTCTTGGACTTCTAAAGCCTATTGCGTTTTTTTATAGACATTTTAGTTTTTGGAACACCATTTTTTTAGGTAAAAAGGTGAATATCTCCGGTTCTAGATGTCCGATCGGGACAAACAAAAAACTGAAATCTTCCTAATTAAAATCCCAACAAATCTGCATTAGTTTTGGGTCATTTGAGTACATACATAATTTTTTTTTTCAAAATGTAGATCTCGACGCCAGCTTTCCATTGACATTAAAAAAAGTTTGTTTAATGTCATTTCGGCAACTTTTTTGGTATTCATTTTTAAATTAAATAACAACAAATGGATTTTTTCGGCCATTTCAAAATTAACTTTTTTTTAAAATTAGAGTTCTTGCAGTTCTCTTTTTTTTCAGATAATATTTTTGGAAAATGGCCGAAAAAATCCATTTGTTTTTATTTAGTTTATAAATAAATGGCAAAAAAGTGGCCAAAATTACTTTTAAAAAATTTGTTTTTTAATGTCGATGGAAAGCTGGCATCGAAATGTACATTTTGAAAAAAAAAAGATCCATTTTGGACTTAATGGCATAAAATGACGGGCAATTCAAATTTTCGATAATAAATTCATTTATGCCAACAGGGTTCAATATTTGGGCACCAAAATTTCAGGGTGTTTTGTTTTCAACAAAAGGTATATTTTCTGAAAGTTTGAAGCCGATGGGAACTCTTAACATCCCTGGGCGTTAAAATGAAAAAAACCGCTTCTTAGCCAGTTTATCCAATTTTGTATGTTATGTGCATACTGAAATAACCCAAAACCAATGCAGATTTGTTGGAATTTTAATTACGAAGATTTTGGTTTTTTGTTTGTCCCAATAGGTCCTCTAGAACGGACGATATTCATCTTTTTACCTATAAAAATAATAATAAAAAAAAAAAAACGCGAGGAAGTCCAAAACTCAGATATATATTCCTGGTTATACCCCAGAAGGTATGAAATTATCATTTTGCTGTCACAAAACTATGCATATCTCATCGTTATTTTGATTTTCTTTTACTGCACTATAAGCAGACAACCGGAACATTTCAAGAAATATCTCACTTGAAAATCTTTGTGTAGGTCGACCTGGAACACCAAAGAGTTGTTTGGCAAGAAGAAGCCCAGCAGTTGGCAAGGCAGCTGAAGATACCCTATATAGAATGTAGTGCCAAAATGAGAATGAATGTAGATAACGCCTTCTATGAACTAGTCCGAGTTGTTCGTAAATTCCAACTCTCAGAGAGACCACCTCTGAAACCTAGCTATATCAAGAGGAACAAGAAAAAGTGCAGCATGCTTTAATCGTACTCTGATTTATTTTTGTTTAATTTAATTTCATCCTCACCGTTTACCACATCACCACGTCGTCTTAGCCAGTAAACAATTTTTGGAAACGTCGCACAAGGAGTTGTGGCACAATTTTAGGTTTTTTACCAACTGCGGGACGTATCAAAATACCTGTTAAATTTGCTCGGATTAATTCACCTTAATTTTTTCATAGGTTGGAATCTAAGGCTAGAATAAGGAATACATATTTTTTTTCCTAAGCTTTGAATGTTTTTCAAAAATGGTTCACATACGGAAAAAAAATTACATTAAAAATGACCCTCATGCATATTTACAGCTTTCGTTTACCAGTTTTTTCGATAGAGTCGATAATTTAGGGGAGAAATTAAGTAAAATCGGTTTTTTTGTAATCGAGTATTTTTATATTATAGGGGTTCGAAGACATGGTTCCTTCCTATCCGATTGAGCTGAAATTTTATGTAAGTGTTTTTCTTCAGTACCGACAAGCGATCTTGTGTTTTATATTTTTAGATCATAAGAGAAGTACAAAATATATACAAAACGTATATAATTTAAAAATAAGTTTCAAACTTACTTAGTTAAAAAAAATTATCAAGGTTCCGTTTTTGGGACAAGGTATGGTCACTGATTTGATCTCCGACACTCGATCAGTGAAGTTAAGCAACGCTGGTCAGGTCTGTCGCGTGGATGGGTCACCAAGTATCTCGTCGGAATCTCAGTTCATACACTGAGCCGTTGTGAAGGCCTAACTACACTGAGATTCCAACTACTTGAGGAAAAGCCATAAAGTGATAGTTATATGCCAAGGTGCCCCTTATCAAGGCTATGAAGTATTAACAAAGCTGGCTAAGGAGCTCTAAGGAAACAGGAGATCCACAGAAGTTGCGGTGGTCAAGGCCAATCAGCTAGCTCCTCCTATTTAATCTAAAGGACTCGTTTATCATCTCATTTACTTCGCCAACCAGTCGGTGATGCCGTGTGCTCTGCACATGCCCATTGTAATGTACTCATTAATATTCTAAAGGTGAATTAATCCTCAAAATCCTTTTTTTAGGATCTCTTGTATGAAAACTTATAATCAAATGAGTCAAAAAATATATTCTCAGGCGTTACCATTTTTTTGTATTTAGCCTGAGAGATGTATACATTGAAATAAGCATCCATACATGTTTGTAAATACTCCCCTTTTTTCACAAAGCAGCTATATCTCAGCTATTTACATATATTTTTTAATGGAAATGTGTTATGTTAGGAGCATTACTATTCTTATAGATTGACTGACCAGTTTTCGAAAAATAAAGTCATGACTGATGAGTCGATCGTGATACTTTTATTATTTTATGTATATAGTCTTAAAATGTTCAAAAAATAGAGTGAAGAAACACCAATTTTATTTTTATATAAATTATATTTTTCTAGAGTATAAACTTAGCTATTAGTACTACTGATACTGCAAGTGAGTTTTTACAGAGCAGTTAGTTTTTTGATAAGCATGTCCTCAAAAAAATATTAAGAGAAAAACTAAATTAAAAAAAATACCATCTTAATAGATTTATATGTAATTCTTGGATTTTTAAATAGAATACCCAATATATTTTTATATACTTATATTTGGCTCTTAATTCTCTATGCAGACATGCATGTATCATTTTCAGACTTACTCTGTGACTTTGCCATGTTATTGCACTTCTTCAGATCAAAAATGCATTTGCAGCCATCAAGAGTAAAATTTGCAAAACAGTTTCATAATTTTGATCACTGTTTCACTGTGAAGGCGATGTATTAGTTTCCAGGCCTTTCAAAGTCAACCCTAATTCTACAGGGTGTTCTCTAGGATGATTCAAATTTTTGTATTGTCATACTGTCATAAGCACAATTTTTTTAAATGGAACATCCTGTATGTGTAAAATATTTCAGCAACCAATTACCTGTATGGTTATATTTACAGTGACTGCCTTTTTCGACTTGAATTATTAAAAAAAAGTGCTCAATATGAGGTACGTACGTGCTGACACAAGTTCATTTTTTAAAATTAATACAGTAGAGTTTGTTATATCGATAAATCTATCATTTTTAATTTTGTAACACTACCTCAACTGAAAAAACAGTTGACGGCTGAACAAAAAGGTAGTGTTACAAAATTGACCCCACGTTGGGCGCCAATTTTGTAGCAAATCAAAATTCTGTGGACAGACATGTTGCATTATTTTTACACACTCTGCATACATCACTTGCAGTAATTTGATTAGTATTGTTCACCATTAAGATCTCTCTATTTTCAAAAGGTACATACATTATTATTTTTTAAATCTTTATCGAGTCAAAGATTGGTGTACGTTATATGTAATTTCTCAGTTTCGTATAAATTGATATGAAGTCAATTAATAATAAGCTATTACAGTATGTATTTATATTAGCCATGATGGTACATTTAATTAGAATATATCACATTGTTCACTACTACCTTTACATATCATTCTGACTCTTTTTTAATAATGAAGTGAAGATAGATGAGGAAAGTGACTTGTTTTGAAATAAATCTCTGGGGGACGAATTTGTCGGAAACATTATGATATATATTTTAAATACACCACGTTTCCTTTAGATAGGAATGCCTCTTAAATCTTTCATTGTATTGCGTTCATCACGATATTGTACGTTGTATTATGTTTATGATGTATGAAACTTCAAAGAATCTCAATAGTTTGAAACCCACTGCTAGATGGCGATAATCATGACCATTAAGTAGAGTAACAAGTACTGTTTTCTAAGTCTTCATACCCGACATGATTTAGAATGTGTATTTGCCAAGGTATTACACAGAGAGAGAGAGAGAGAGAGAGAGTTGTATGTCAAGTTATAATCTAAAGCTTGGATTGATCTAAACTATCTGCTTTAGATCACAGGTTGGTATAATTTTCTTTCTCTAATGTTCCGAAAAATGGTGTCATAATTTATCAATTCGTTATTCTTTAAATATATTCCTTTTGACATTTTTTATTTACAAGAATAGCTACATAAGCATTGACTTTATTTGTCATATTTTATCAATTTGTTATGTTTAGGAGAATATCTTATATCTATATATATATTTTTTTATCTACATGACAAGCGAATTTGATTTATTGTTATAAAGTTTACCTACTTACCTGAAGAAAATTTGCAGTTTTGTGTCTTATTGACAGCGTAAATATAGGAAAGCTCTTAGTTTTAATCAACTCCAGATGATGACAACATGGTTGGCGAAAACAGAGAGTAGTGTTTAAGTGTTTTGCTGCTTGTGGAAATTATTTCAGACACAGTGTCACATCATAAATTCCAAGCCCACTTCTGTTCTAATTTCACTCCACCTCTGTTATAAGCAGTATCGCTTACTATGATATGTATTAAGATTTTGAGTGTGTTATATCCTGTGCTCCGTACTATAAGAATGATGGGGAAAGTAGCGCAAAGTCAACAAATTTACATTCAAAGAACTGTATGATTCTTGATTTTAATTTCATGTCAATTTATACGTAAGGTTTTCTACCGAAACTTCAAACCAAGAACATATTCTCGATCAGCATATTTTTCAGTAGAACTACCCAATAGAAATTACTTTGCTGGCACTGCCATACTATATATATGCTTAGACAGCATATACAGGGTGCGTTTTTTGCCGAATACCCCTCCTATTTATTAGATTTTTACATCACATGAGTTCAATAAAACTCTCAAAGGTATCCGGTACAGAAGGTCGCTCTGTATAATATAATTACTTAACATAAAGTGTCAATTAATATTTAATAAGCCAATGTTGTCTAACGATGTGAATACTAATAATTGAAAGAATGTGTTATATTTATCGCTTTAAAATTATACCCAATAAATATATTCTATATTACTGTAAAATAAGTGTTTTGTATTAGGTAGGTTGGATATGAACATAAAATTCTTATAGACCTTAAATAAAAGATAGAAGATATTACATTTCAACTAATAATTTCTGTTTGTAATGTTTCTCTGGAGGCTCAAATTCATTGGTTGCAAAGTTGTTATTTAAGAAATTAACAATTAAAAAAAATTCAAAAATCTGACTACAAAAAAGGTAATTAGAACCAAGAGAAATTAAACACGAAAGTCGAAGTGACCACAAAATTTGTGAAGATTCGTCATTATATCTACTTAACTTTCTTTTCATGATACCAAAATCAGTTTTCTTTATCCCTAGACCAATTTCGATCTTAAAAAACCGAAACTGATTCGTCTGTTTTTAAGTAGAAAAATGATTATTGTAAATTAGGTACTAATAGTTTGTAGTGCATATAGGAAAGTAAATAATTCTTTCTGAGATGGGTCATGAACGAAAATTCTCCTGTGTGATTAATGTGGAAAATTGCAGTTTGCGAAGACATTGAGATTGTCATTGTAAGTCCTATTAATCTTGGAACGACTGGAATTTTGATACCTGATTTGTCGTCCTATCTATTGAGAACACGTCAAATTTGCACCAAAAATTATTGATTGAAATGTAATATTTATCACTATTAAACTTATACAAGTGTTTAGAAGGTTACTTAATTGATGTGAAGGTTACAAATAATCAAATAAAGACATGTGATGAGTTTAAAATATCAGACTCTAAATGTCACTTTAAGGGAATTAATATCACAGTTTCGAATATGAGCTTAGTTCGAAGCAATTAAAGTTCATAATGGATAGACTAGCATTACTAGATGTGATTATGTACATATGTAGTAATGCTTCTACGTTTAATTTAATCCCCAAAAAGTTGAGATCCAAATGCCACTATAAGCTGTCTCTTTGTAAATGCATATTGGTATTTACTTCAATTACTGCAGACGATAAGTGGCAAGCACATATAGAGTTGAACATTTTTTTGTAAATACAAATTAAGAATCAGGTACTTGTTTGAGCATTGAACGTGTTGAAGCTAAAATATAAATCAAAATAAAGTATTTTCTTACTTTTCATTAGGTACCTATTGTGCCACTGAGAAATATTTAAAAAATTTAAATAAAAAAACCTCTGCACCAAACGAATCAGGCAGAGGTTGGTTCTTGAATATTTGACTGTTACAAAATATCTCACACCTAAAAATATATAAACTAGAACAATGTTATAAACTGAAAAATTTCGTTAAAATTTTGAAATATTAGTGGCAAAATACCCAATAAAAAGTAAGAAAATCTGAATTATAGACAATATCAAAATAAAGTATTTTACAAGACATTATTAAGCTATATGTAATTTATTACATTTTAAAAATGTAATTTGTAAACAACTTTGGTGTAAACGAAAAATGATTTATTTGTATTACGAAGGGTATCACCAGAATTTGAATATTCTCTCGGAATATTAAGAAATATTTTGATCATTGGTGTAAAGTTCTATGTCTGCTATTTAATAAACCTTGATATTTCTGGTATTTTCGTTTTATCATTGGTTTACTTGAAATATTGCGTGCTTTTTTATCACACGTCTATAACTGCCTCACTAAAGTTATGGGTCACAAATAGCATTTTAACTTTTTTTTATAATAACACATTATATCATTTTCAACTTAGAAAAAAATATTTCTGTTAACATTTCAATAGATTGTTCAAAAATCAAATTGGTTTCACTTACAGAGGTTGTTTAGAGTGAAACGTTAAAAATGGACATGGGAATTCTGGCTCAAAATATAAAGATTATATCTTCCATGCTTAAGGAACATGCCTCTACTTAAGGAGGTGTAAATTTCTTTCCATGGTCTTCATTGCATCTCTAAAATTACTTGAAGTATCAACCTCACATTATATAGATGGCTCATACAATACATTAAATGAAAAACGTATTTCTATTTGGTTTCAGAACAGCTGAACAGCCATTTTCATTTGAAATTATGATGTATTCACTAATTCTAAGTAGATATATATTTTCCATAAACTGCAAAATCGATTCGAGATATTTAACAGTTTTAAAGTAACAGATTTTCATTATTTACATTTAGGGTCAAGCAGTGTAAAAATGAGACAGCAAAAATTATGGACAAAAATGAGACACTAATTTTTACAAGATTTAAAAAGAAATTGTTGACATAATAAAGAGCTAAGCTGATAGACATTTCATTTTACTACTTGAATGTATTACTAAATTTCTTTCAACATGCATGAAAATTTGAAAAATATGTGTTGTTTACAATTCAGTAAATTCTGCGTCTCTAAACTTTGAAATTTTATTTAGTCTTATTTTTTTTAAATTCTATTTAGTTATAAGTAAAGTTTGAAAAGTTACGTTTATACAACTTTGTCTCCTCTTTCAACTGAGCTGGCTCATTAATACCCCAGAGTAATAGTATACCAAATATATTAATGTCTTATTTTTACCCCAAACTCTTGGCTAAAAATATGACGGGGTTTAATTTTTTTAAAAAGAAAAGTGCTCGGAAGAGTAATTTGTTTCATAGTACAGGGTATTGATAACACGTTTTTGCGCCCTACTTATATTTTTTTATTTTTTTTTTTGGTTAGCAGAAACGGGTTTAAAAAGAAATATTTAAAAAATCGCCTCATTTTTACAACACTTGACCCTATATCATATTTTAAATAGGTAACTTACCATATTTCAAAGAGAATTTTATGAAAACAACTTATTCTTTTAATGGACTACTCATTCATAAACTACAAATAACAAGATAAAAACATTTTTCAATCTATTAAAACAAGTAGTAAGAAAGCATGAAGTGGCAAAATAAATTCCACATTAACGTAAAAAAGTAGTTAAGGATATAACTAATTCCAACATATTAAATAAAGTCATGGGGTGCCACATGGGTATGGTCTTGGACCAATTTTATATTCGTTATGCATTATCAATCCGACTGAAATTTGTATTAGAAAAAAGTTCACATTATTTGATGATGCTACTAACGTGGCGTAACGGAGATTGTAATATCATTTGTGAACAAAATGTTATTTTATAATTTAGGTTAAAGATTAATGTGTTGCCGATTAAGCAAATATTAATTCTATAGACATCCCTGTGTATGAAAATGTCATACTCAAAATTCCTTCAGCTAAGTACTGCAACCTAAAGTTTAAATAACATATTATCTGACAAACTAGCACCTAGAAGCTATGCAGTCAGTGTTATCTCAAATGAATTAAGATACACGACTACAAATAGTTCATATTTCTCATTAATCAAATCACATTTGAGATAGGTACAAATATCTTTATGGAATGTGTGCAGTCATTATTATACTTTTCGCAAATACAAAACGAACAGTATACCTATTGCATTCGATCGGCACATTTCTAAAACCGGTAATATAGCTCGTAGAGAAAAAATTTCACATCACTGTGTTGGAGATAGAATGGGCTTGTTCGGCATTTTTTTTTTTATTTCATAAATCGAAAGTGCAAGTATAAAATAATGGATCTGCAAAAAATCAGAATCTTATTCGCACGTTTAGTATCTTAAAAACTATTACAAATGTCCACCTCGCAAAAATGGGGCGTGGCCAGGTGCTACGTCACTATACGCATAGACTCGGCGAGCTCAATAGACTTGATGCTCCTTAGTTGTTATAATTATAAGTATTTTCGAAATATTGTTTGTTTTGTTTACTCCTTGACAGTAGGGGAGTACGATTTGGTGAAATGTCAAAAAATTACAATTTTCTCTCCCTCCTGTCAGGACGAATTTTCGATTTTGACCCTGAAATTTAAGATTAGGATTCATCGCCGACCTTCTCCTTTCCGTAGAGACATAGAACGAACTTCCACTCGACATATTTATTTAGTTACCAACGTTTGAAAATTTCATGTTTTTCGACCTTTCAGGTTGAATTTGAAAGGTCCTAGAAAGCCAATTTTCTTACGTCACTTACATATAGTGACGTCACAAATTGGCGCTCGGTTTTTGCAACTATTACTAATTTCAACTCCTTATATCTCGAGAACGGAAAAGGTTAATAATACAAAACTTTAAGTGCATAATGAGAATGTCGTGAGTACTATATGAAAAATTATAAAAACCATATAAAAAGAATATCGTGGAACAAGCCCATTCTGAACAATTTTTAAAATGTCTGTCCGTCTGTCACATTTCTTGTAAGCACGATAACTTAAGAACGAAAAGTTCGATTATATTGTACAGTGTCATAGTTCTAGATAGAGGAAGATCCCTATTGTTTCTTAACAAAATCAATAAATAAAAAAGTTGATTTAAAAAAAATATATTTTTTTGTTTTGTAATTAAATAAAAAATGTCTAAAACTAATATTTACAAAAGACTGCGAATAGTATTGTCATGTATAAAGCCCTTTCAGGGCTGTAAAACCTATTTCTGAGTGAAATACGCGACATCCACAGGTATCCCCCATATTACCAGGTTTCCTGGAGTCCTATTGGCGATATCCATGAGGCCACTTTAACTCGCTTGGCATACGAGAGGGTTTAAATTAATTACTGAATGAATACTCTATAAAATAAAACAGTGGTAGAAAACAAAGTACAAGTTTATTAAAAAAAACAAATATAAACAAAGGCCGTACTTAATTTATACTACCCCTGGGGATGAAACCCTCTAGGGGAGGAGTTGGGCCCACGCAGTACCCGGCAGAACTTTTTCTTTCCAAACTCAAAACCCAACTAACTCTTTTTCAATACAAAGTAAAATGCAAAGAAACAACAACAAACAACAGATCTAATGTAACAAATTATATCCGTTACCCACAAACGATGTACCGGGTGTCCCAAATAAATTTCAGTATGCATGACAGTATCCTATAAGATGTGCAACAATGATGTAAAAAGCGCAGTAAATTGGCGAAGAGTACAACGGTTAGCTTATTTAACACATAATTGTAATTCAAAAGTGTTCTGTTCAGTACCTGTAAATTCATAATTCATACAAACCACTTGTTCGAACCATGAAATTTTTATAGAAATTTTCATTTGCATTCTGAAAATAGTCAATTTAATTCATAGCCATAAAAAGAATGACAATTCTGCTTGTCAGCATTATGTCACTCATCAAAATAATAACTTATTTGTTCTATTCTAAGGTTGTGGTTTAAGATTCTAGTATTTACAAATTTTATCAAAGGTGTAATCATCTACCTAGTTATATCAGAGACATTAATTCAAATAACAATTTTAGAAAGGTGGTTAGAAGTCTGCTAATTGTTAAATCCATGTTTTATAATTTAGAAGGATATTATGATTATATTAATATATTGTAATATTTTATACGTTTTTAACATAATGAGTATGTTATAATTTTAAGTAAAAATGGGCATACTGTTCTGAAACAAAATAAACACATTTTTAAATTCAATATATTGTATGTGGCATGGCCTTAGTCCAATAATTATAAAGATTTCCATAACAAAAAATGTTATCTGAGATTTTCCTTCAGTAACTGTTAGTGGAGGGATTATACATCACAAAACTACAAAAATCAGTTCTGGGGATACTTGGCGCAACCCCCCAAAAAACCACCCCTTCTGTGAAAAAAGCCTTATTTTACTGATAACTCGTTAAGCGTTGAAGATATAAAATAAATGCTCATCAAAAAAAGAAAGCTTGACTTATTGCCTAAAAGAACGTCCTCTTGTAATTTTCTCGTATATGCCATGGTTTTCGAGAAAATCGATATTGAAAAAAATTGCAAAATTTGTATTTTTAATGCGCACGAATTTTCATTTATTTGAAATTTTTTGCGCGCGGCCTATAGAAAAATTTGAATTGCTCGAAAACTAAACATGCTAGGAAGAAAAATCAAAATGGGTTTTAAAGGGATATCCCCTTTAAAATATTCTTTTGTTTCCATTTTTGATGGCTATTGATATCTATTTAATAAAAATAACAATATAATATAGTTACCTCTTGATTTTTTGCACTTTTAACTATTCACAGGCCCATAAAAAATAACTGACTTTAGATAAGTTATAAACCATTATCTTTTAGTTTAGTACTTCAATGCAGAAAGTTAGGAATAAAAATATTCACATTACAAAACCAGCATGTTGAAGTCATTTATTTTTTATGGGCCTGTGAATAGTTAGATGCACAAAAAATCAAGAGACAACTATTTTATATTTTTTCTATAGGCCGCGCGCAAAAAATTTCAAATAAACGAAAATTCGCGAGCATTAAAATTACAAATTTTGCAATTTTTGTAAACATCGATTTTCTAGAAAACCATGGCATATACAAGAAAATTACAAGAGGACTTTTTTTAGGCAATTAGTCAAGCTTTCTTTTTTATGATGAGCAATTTTTTTATATCTTCAACGGTTAACGAGTTATCAGTAAAATAAGGCTTTTTCACAAAAGGGGTGGTTTTTTGGGGGTTGCCGGCACCCCCAGAATTGATTGTGGTTTTGTGATGTTTAATCCTTGCACTAACAGTTACGGAAAGAAAATCTCAGATAACATTTTTTGCGTGTATTTTTTACTTTACTGACTGGACTACCTGTATAACTGTAGAGGTCAAACCTAGTATGAAATGAGAGATCATATCTCTCACTACAAGAAACCTGCCTATAACTATTTAGAGCTCGATATGTCAAACAGTTTTCAATTTACACGCAAAAAACCATTTAGAAAACTTCAGGGATACTTCAGCATGTTTTATTAAATCTTCATGTTTTGAGCCAAACAATATCTAGTTACTCTGTTCCATTTTTATGCCTCACCCTAAATGAGAGTATGTACAATCATATTAATCATGTTAGGTTTACCGATTGGCTACCAAGAACATAATTAGTACTTTCCTAGATCTCGGTAGGTACTAGATTTTCTTTTACTGACCTTCATCAAGTCTAAGGCATCTTTGGTAGTGCTATACTTACAATGTACAAAAATCATAACATAAAAATGTGATTAGTAAATCTTCGTTGCAAAATAAATGTGACAAGTGGAAGGCCAGACAATTCCCAACACAATTTTGAAAAATCAGAAATATAGAGTGAAACACTCACTTTCAAATCCACAAATAGAGCACTTGATATTCAGACCTGAACATTTCCTTGGGTACTGTATAAAAGTATATGTTTCTGCGATACTATTTAGATAAGTTTGTACAACTTCAGAGGAAATTCAAGAGGCAAGTATAGCTTTGTAAAGTTTAATAACTGCCTGATGTTCCAAACTATCACTAACCCAGTACAATTATACGGTTATCTCCTTAATTTATAATAGGGTGTGTCACGACCTTAAACTGCATTTCCAAAACTGTTAAAAATACTGCTAGGAGCATCATGCAAATTCTATATACAAAAGTTTCCTAGTAATACTCTTAACAGTTGCAGAAATGTAAATAGTTATGGTAACATGCTCTACATATTCAATAACTGCATAGTTTAGAATACATGGATTTTGTAGCAAAATGTTTATTCTTTAAAATAATCATTAAAGAAATATTGTCTGAATGTTTGTAATGACCAAGTATAGCTTTTACCAATTCAAATAGCTGCTATATGCCACTTCAGATATATTTTTCAATTACTATATTAATGATATTTGATAAGCTTATACCCTGTATTTTTTATACAGATAAATATAAATTTGCATTAAATTATTTTGCATAATAAAAACATTTACAAGATTGTTTTATTTAAATGTATATAAATTAAAAAATTATATGTGTAATAATCAGAGAAATCTGATGGTGCTATTTTATATATTTAGTTATTTTTAACCTTTTATCCTATGATTAATGAGTTAATAAATGTTAAGTGTAAACCCGCTGTTTTTTTAATTTCCTTTATTTGACGTTGGCTTATTTCTGTATTAAGGCCAATAGGGTTTTTGCAGCATAGTATTTAGATAAATACTTACCTAAGATGAAAAATAATTACAAACAAGCTAACCAACACAATTAACTTATTGAAAACATATCTACTTCTTTTTTGTACAACATCCTATTTTGACATCAAATAAGCTACTCCCAAACTGGAAACTGCTGAACCTCCTCTTTGTCTAAAAGTTAGGGAGTTTTACTTGTTCGACATCTAATAGACAACACACCTGCCTTACATCACCTTCAAAGTACTGTAGATCTGTTAGACAATCCTGGCCTAAAATTAGCTGTAAGCCGCTAGAAGTGATTGCTCAACAAGTGAGAGCTATTGTAGTAGGTTTATTTAAAAAATAGACATTGCACTTTTTTCTTTATCCACAAATTCAATGGATATCTTAAATGAAAAAAACCAAACTTTCGTATCTATTTATTACAAAATATATTACCTTCAACAATCTTATGGCAATATTGGGAATTATATTTATTGCCATTTTAGACTCATAAAAAAACTTGACGATAAATTAGAACATAATCATTAACTCTGCCTATGTTAATATGATACAGTAAATGAAGTAAAAATAATTCAATGTAACGCCTTTTCTTCAATAGGCCCAAACATGTCGCATTAAATCAAAATTGTATTAGGCATGTACCTATGAATACCCCAATGACTATTTGAGTTTTAGTCAGATACTATTTTTCACGATGATCCAATATTTTTAGATGAACTACAGTGAAATGATTATAAACTTTCGCACTTATGGGAACAACTAAAATAAATATATCCAGATTATCTAAACAGTATTTTTGTACTATAAATATTACAAATAAATATCTACTGAAAATTACAAGGAGGTCTCTTTGTATGAAAAAGGCCCAAAAAGGCCTCTTGCAGTGCTCTCGTACATGCTATAGTTGACCTGAACCCTCCAGCTCTCTCCTGTTCGGTTTCAGCACGAACATGATTAATAAAACCTTTTTCAAATATTTCTTGATATCCAGGAGGTTCCGGGCCATCTGTAGGAAAAGTAAGTGGTTTGTAGCTGTACAAAGGCCCTTCTTCTACAGGGAGAGGTAAGAAAGTAGGTTGAGTTTGTCTTCCGAATTGTATGCCAGTAGAAAAATGCGATGGTCTTGGTGGAGGTTGTTTCGCTTTTTCTTCTTTTGCTTTCTGTGCTTGTTGGGCAAAAGTATCTAGAATGTTTTTAGCGTCGGCATTAGAAAACATTAATTCATCTATTAAGGCTTCTTTTTCTCGTATTTTTTTCTTTTTTGCTTCTACTTCTTCTAATTGTATTTCTTTCTTTCTAGCCTCCTCTATTTGCTTTTCTATTTCCAGCAATTCCTCCAATTCATACTCGTTTCTTCCTAATTTACCTTTGCTTTTCAAAATCTGCTCTCTGTTATCACGTTTATATTCCTCAATGGTTTTATTAGTATTTACAACATCAATATTATGTGTTAAATTATAAATTATTGTCTCCACTTCTTCTAGATAATTATTATACTCTAACAGCGAATTAAAGTCTTCCTCTTTTTTGTTAAAATCTCGTAACACTCTCTTCCTAATATCTACTTCCTTTTCGACGCTAGCGTCCTCGAAGAGTTGAACACGAAAGTTGTTTCTTCGAAGAGGAATTTTACAATCTGGACAAGATCCTGACCCTTTCAGAAATAATAAGTCCACACAGCTCTCACATAGACCGTGGCCACAAACATTAACCATCATTTTTAAAGACGGATTTTGAAATTTCGATGTCCTGCATCTTGGACATACAAAATCATCCATATTTTTAGACTGTGTAATGAATTTTTATATTAAAACTCACTTCACTAGCTTAACATTAGTAGATCTATCTTATTATAATCAATGTAGTGAATGGAAACGTTTGAAATTGATTACTTTTGATGTATACACCTTGCAAAAATTCAAAAGAAATGTTAATTATTTTTGGTAGGGTTAGAATTGACAAAAGTCAAAGATGAGCAGTGCTGCCAATAACAAAATGTAAAATATCCACCGTGGACACACAAATTAAGCTATTTTTAACGGGTATTACGCTGCGGTAATAGCTGCCGCGGTTAATCCAACCATTCGGCAAATTTGTCTAAAAGCATGAAATTTGGCACACGCGTATTTTAGGTCATTATAAGATTTTTGACCCGGAGGGCAAGGCCATTTTTTGAGTTTGACTCACAATGGCGCCTTTTTTTCAAAATGACCGACTAAAAATTCGCAATTGTTGGTTATCAACAGTTTTTAGCGCCTAATATGTCGATTTCGACAAATTTTTTGGAGCGCAATTCATTAAAACAACTCTTTTTTTAGTGCAATGTTAATTTATATGATTAATTTGTACAGGGTGGTTAAAAGTGTACGTTCAATATAGAAATTTCGATTCCTATGAGCTTAGTCCAGCAAATCTTCTTCATATGCACTAAAAAGAAGTAAATCGGTTAATAAATCATTAGAATATTTATGTTAGACTATTTACCACTTATATACACATGTATCCTTGCACTTGCACTGTAATGTACAAGTGAGTCCTGCGCGCCGGCATGAGCAACGTTGCGAATCACAGCCTGATTTACAGCCACACTTTCCAGCTCCCTGCCAAGCTGTCCATATAGATGAAAGTGTTGACCAAAGTGGCTCCCAGACTTCATTGTGCTGCACCCAACCCCAAGAAATTGGTGCCGGTGGGTCACACTGTAACATATCCAATGATCTGCCCCAAATTTGGCCAGCTTGATATGCAGCACGAGGGCAATGTTGTAACAGTGCTGCGGAGCTAGGAGGAATTAAGTGTAGAGGCTTATTTTCAGTGCAGAATAGGTGCTTTCGAAGCTGATCGACTTTGGAGAATCCTGTAGTTGCAACATACATCTTTGATGTAAAGTCTTCAAGAAGTGCTTGAATGTGACTTGGAATGTGGTCATTCGGGAAAGACATAAAAATAAATGCGTCGGTTGCTGACTCACATGACATCCATGTTTTCCTTGCTCGTTTTTTTCCTTTTCCGCCAAAGAAAGATACACTGTCACAACCAGTAAAGGCATGAAAACCCCTGAGGCCCATACATCTTTCTCTTCCTAACTGGATAGCGATTTTGTAAGCTGCAATATACCGTCGATTCTTTCCCGACCCAAATAAAACCCATAGTTCTTCTAAACCCATAACCTGGAGCTCATAAAAAAATGACACACACAAAACAACAACATCAGTGTCAACAGTTTGAACTAAAATATTTTTAGCTCCAAGACTGACCATGTCCGAAACATGCAACAAAAAGCGTCCATCTGCCTCTTCCCATTTTAAACACGATTTTCCGGCTAATGCAGACTCACAATTCTTTGTATCTAAAATGTCACCAACATTCGTGACAATTTCCAAATCATCCTCTGTTTGTACAAGATTTTTGGCCAGGAAGGCAACTAGTTCGCTTTTATTGTCCGAATTGACCAAAAAATCGCTCCATATTTTCGGCAGTACGTCTAAAACATAATAAAAGAACCTCTTCTCACGAGCCTTTCTGATGGTGTCAGTGCTGTAAAGGTCCCATACCACGCCTGCCCTCTTACAATTTAGCGAAGCTGTTTTGCTATTTAGATATGGATAAAATTCCAAATGGAAATACTCCTGAAATGTTTTGGCTACACGTGGAACAACTAAATGCGCAGTTAGTCTCGGCTCTAAAAATTGTCTAATGCAGGATTTATGCCATTTGGCTTCATTCTTAATTAAAGCATCTAAAATACTCTCCCCATCACCAAAAATGTTAATAGGCATGCGAGATGGCAGGACGTACGAAAACGGAATTAAAGTTTTAACACTTTTTGAAAAATTTTCGTAGCCACTATTGCGCGTTTTCTCGACCGAGTTACGTGCAGGACAAAGTAGTTTTTCTTGATTGTTACACTGACATATACAACACCTTGACCAATCAACTACTAGTCCTCCTAGAGAGGTTTTTTCCAATGTGTTGTCCTTTACGTCCATAATGCTTCAAAATCATATATCCCGTTATAAACCATCGTCCCCGAGATCGTCCCTCACATAAAAAAAGTTTAAAAAATCCCTCCAAAAAAATGCCCGCCACCGACAATCTTTATATGTAAAAGGTCTATTTATTGTAGCATATATTATGTAACAGGTACCTTAGCGTGATATAAGAAACACATAACCTCAAAGGGGTGATTTTCTTTTATTTTTTATGTGTGGGAATATGAACTATTATGATACAATTATAAAATAAATCGAAATATTATCTATATATTGTTTACCTGACTTATTGACCAGTAGAAAAAAATCTTGTTTGATTTTTCTATTCAACAACATGAAAATACATATTGGTTAAGTCGCGTGTCTGTACACTCACAAGTAAAAACAAAAAGAGGCCAGTTGCGAACTCGCGACTGAGAAGAACAACCGTAGAGAAGCGACAAATTGAATTTGCCTTCAAAATTTGGAGTGGGGCAAGCCGACCAACTTTCGTTTCGACGTGTTCTTCGAGTCCGACGTTGCTATTTGATATGTTTGTACTAAAGTAAATATATTTTTTTAAATAATAAAATAAATAAAATAAAATAATAATTTAAAATAATAAAAAATAGCCGCCATCTTGACTCAATCAAAAATTAGGCTTGCCCTCCGGGTCAAATCCCTTAGAATGGTCTTAAAAATGTTCCTGCAAAATTTGGTGCTTTTAGATTAATTTGCCGAATTCTGCCCTTTTTTGGGATTAACCGCGGCAGCTATAAGTAGTTCGTTCATTAACGCTTTTAGAAGGAGAACAGTGCAATGTAAATTGTTATTTGGAATGTTTAGTAGTTCCTACTTGATTCTATTTCTTACCATTATACATAGTAATTAATAATTTGTGCAAATGAAATGATGGCTAATATATTTTATATTCTAGAATTTAAATGTATTCAAAAACGATGAAAAATGTATATAAATCACACACTTTATTAATCTTTATTAAATTATAGCGGTACAGGTATTTGTAAAAATGCTTTAAAGCTTAATAAACAAGATTGTTTTCTCAAGTAGTAGTTTCAGCTCTATGAAGGAACGTTTACGTTAATCATAATATAACGCAGCTGTTGTCAAATACGACGTACGTCGTGTTTATTCTCTAGTAAAAGTCTGGTATTTAATTTTACAGATAGGAGCGAAATTTTGCTCGTAAAAAATAGCTTCATCCACCCTGGTATATTGGAACTACCGATTTTGAGCGAATCTGTCGAATCAACCTCAGTCAGGTCGTGTCCTTCAGTTCATAAAAAAATATTTTTTTTTAGTTCCGTTAGCGTTAACGTAGTTAACGGGAGTGTCGAACACGGTGGCCATTTTATCTGTGGTTTAACAGTTGTCTGTGTGATTTTAAGTGTTTTCTGTGTATGTTATAAGATTTTAATCGGCCCCAAATGGGGGACTCATTAGAAGGGAGTGAAAACACTCCAGAGACTCAGAATGTTGCTGTAGTAGATTTTACAGCCTTTACAAATTTTATTCTTAAGGCAGCAACGGTCCTTTTGCCGGAGGACGACAGTCAAGCCGAACCGACAAATTTAGTAGCTGCATTGGATGATAAAGCTAATCAGGAATGTATTCGGAAATTTATAAGTGATCCTCAAGTGGCTACGTTGTACATACAAAGAAATTCATCCAAAGGTAATGACTCATCCTAGTCTGAAGGACACGTCAAATTTATTGATTTTCTTGTATGAATCAAATCCTCTAACTAGACTTAATAAATTTGTCTTGAGGTAGATCCTGTTAGATTTACTTTATTGTTGACTTATTAATTATTTTTAATTAATAATTTTTATTTAGATGATGACAGCGATCAACCTCCAGAAGGAGAGGAAGAAAAGGAGCCGGTCACCTACTATGTCAGCAACGAGGTCCACTATTCGAACTCGAAAATGTCTAGTTTGGTTTGTATTAAAAGAGGGCCAGTCGTGGAAGCAGATAAAAGTATTAGAGCACAAGTTCGGCTTATGAATTTCAGCGATGGGTCTCCTTATGAAATTTTACATGATTATGTTAGCAGGACCGTGGCCCCTTTTTTCAAGTCTTACGTGAAGGAATCTGGAAGAGCAGATCGGTAATTGAGCATTTGCTTAAATATATGAAAATAAACAAAATTTCAACAACTAAGAGTCTTATATACCTAGGTCACATCAAACTCAGTACCAAACTGGAACACTCATTCGGTTTTTTAGGAGTGGAGCATTCTATTTTTCTTTAATTTCGCAGAAAAATTGTAGCTTTAAATTAGCCCAGTCCCAACGACGTACGATTAAAAATAAATGAGTTATTCTATTTGTTTATGACTTTAAAGTGCACAGTTTTTATAGCCCAATTTTGGATTATTAAATTTGCGAAAACCAATGAAATTTGATATGTACCTGATAGTACAACTTGTCAAGAACAAAATCCACTTTGAGCCGTTACTCTACAATGTCGACAAAAAAAATTAGGACAATTCTACAAAAGCACCTTTCTAATAACCAAATGACTCCTTGCAAAAACCTTCAAAGATGTCTATTTGAAATTTTCAACATTTTTTAAGTACATTGAGACTTACAACTTCCGATAATTTCAAAGTCACAAGGCTTAATTTATAATTAGCAGTGATCGGAATTCGGGTTTAATTCCAGTAGCGCACATATAATAGCCATTTAAAAGCGTTCTTAAAAAAATTAAACACTGACTCGCCATTAACTGTTTCTAAAACCTTGGAACCTACTAAATGGCACTTTTTAGGACATGTAAGTAATTTTGTAACTAATAAATTGGCAACATTATTTCCTAAAAAATCTGCCATTACGTCTATTGTAACCCAAAACCAGTAATTTTGAAGATCACTCCGAATACCTCCCAGTTCTTCATATAGTTCGCAGAGAATTTTTTTACGAAGCAGGCTTTCTCTTGGAACATGTTGCCCCACGCAGTATTTGTTTACAAAATGAATAAAAAGAGCGTTATTTAATACACTCCATGGAAGATATAAACATATTGTCAAAAGAGCCAAATCGAAATAAAACTTGGCCTTTGAAACTATCTTTTTCTTTTTTGTGTTACACTCGTGTGTGTAGCTATTTATATGTTTTAAAACATTTTTCTGTGTACACCTTATTGTGACATCACAAATATTACAAATTATTTTTTCACCAATAAAATGTAATTCTTTATAAGGCTTAAGGCTTAACCCATTTTTCGACAGTACTTTTCCTCGGACTGAAACGTGGCATATTAACAATAAGTCGTTCTTTCAGTAAACACAATTATAAACTAGTATAGGTCTTGTGCCACGCCCATTTAATTTAAAGGCGGGTAAGTAGTAAATAATGTCTGGTGTGTCGACCACGTGTTGCAGGTGTGCATTGCTTGCAAGCTGTTTTTTTTACTTAAATAGCGTTTTTTGTAAATACATTACATAATTTATATTGCACGAAAAATAAATCAAAATTTATTTATTTTTCAGTGAACTAAACTACTAAACATCTGTGCTTATTGGAATAAATCCTTGTAACGAAACACCTGAAAATTAAACCCTAATTCTAATAACTGATCATTAATTATTGACAATTGAAATAAGAGACCATTTTGACGGTTTTTTCGATTTTGCAGATAAACAAATTAAGCGATATGAAAATTTCTTATTAGGTTTTGTAGGTCTTTTTACTAGCTGCATTTGTCATGTAATAAAACATTTTTTTCTAAAGTTCTTAGTTTTTTTTTTTAATTTACGAAAAATGATTTTCTTAGCCTGGCAAATATAAACAATGTGGCACTCAATAAAAAGTGTTGCTTAAGCATGATGTTCAATATTCTTGGCCTCTTTTACATGAGTTAATTTTTATACATGAAGTAAGTATCTTGCATTGCAAAAAATTCTGTATATCCAAGTGGTTGGGAGATATTCAATGCTAACATAGGAATGAATAGAGCCTAGAAAGAGGCTTTAAAAAATGTATTGATGTACATAGCATTCCATAAAAAAAAAGGCACTTGGTGCTGTAATTTCGTCTTGGCTCACTCTGTATGTTCGAAAATAATTTCCAGTTATAGACTTCTTTTTATCTAGTTCTAGCTATTGTAGAACTCGAGATATCGAGGTCCAACACGCTATTGCCCTAGCCTGTATATTATCTCTAATCTAGATTGTGCGAAACTGTGCGTGCATATGTTCAGTTTGACGAGTAATTGAAAAAAAAAGAAGGCCCGCAGTTTTCATCTCTTTCTGTGACATTTTCTCTACTCATGTGAACATTAAAACATTTCAGTTTGGTATAGAATTCAAAGATAGGTTATTAATATCAGTTAATAAAGAATTAAGTTGAAGAACCTTCACTTTGTTCAAGTTCGTTTACTGATTTGTAGGTGTTTGGTTTAGTAACTAAAATTAGTATTATGTTAATGAGCCCTATGCATTTGGTTTTTTCTTATTTAATTTTCACATTCTGACAGAGATGGGGATAAAATGGCTCCAGCGGTTGAAAAGACCATTGCCGAACTAGAAATGGGTTTGTTGCATTTACAGCAAAATATCGACATTCCTGAAATAACTCTTCAAGTCCATCCTTATGTAGCCAGTCTTATTAAGCAGTGTGCTGATGAGGGAAGAAAACCAAAAGTTGCAGATTTCAGTGATAAAGTCGAGGACTCCAACTTCCTAAATCAGTTGCAGCACGGAGTGAATCGTTGGATAAAGGAAATTCAGAAGGTGGGTTTAATAAGTTATGAAATGTATGCTTAAGTTTTAACAATAATAATAATAAAAGTACTTTATTGGTAGAATCATTATTAACCAAGGTTCTTCTGCCAATTACATATTAACATTTTTTGCACTTATAAGATTGTAATACAAAATATGTTTAATCTAGGTTGTAGAAATCTTCTATAAAAGGAATTTTATAGGAAAAGTCAAATCGTAGTTAAATTATAATAAAATAAATTGCAATACTGTTATATTAATTTTGTCGCAAGAACGATAAAAAGATAATAAAAAAGATATATACATAGGTATACAGTAAAAAATTACGTCATTGCCTTTCTGAACGTGTTTTTCAAAATTACCTTAAACTATATTCAATTATCTAGGTCACAAAGTTGGACCGGGATCCATCTTCAGGTACTGCTCTGCAAGAAATAAGTTTTTGGCTGAATCTAGAAAGAGCCCTCCATCGAATCCAAGAGAAGCGTGAAAGTATGGAAGTGGCCCTAACCTTGGACATACTAAAACATGGTAAACGTTTCCATGCTACCGTGTCGTTTGATACAGACACTGGTCTCAAACAAGCAATCGCTACTGTGAATGACTACAATCCTCTCATGAAAGACTTTCCGATCAACGATTTGTTGGCCGCTACCGAACTCGAGAGAATAAGAGCCGCTGTCCAGCTCATCTTTGGGCACCTGCGTAAAGTTAGATCCACAAAGTATCCAATTCAGAGGTGTTTGCGGTTGGTGGAAGCCATTTCCAGGGACTTGGGTGCCCAGTTGCTGAAGGTTTTAGGCACTAGACGGTTGATGCATATTCCATTCGATGAATTTGAGAAAGTGATGACGCAATGTTTCGATGTTTTTGCGATCTGGGAGGATGAGTACGAGAAACTACAAGCACTGTTGAGGTAATTGCGAATAAATATAAACAAGGTGCACACTTTAATAATTTTTTTTTTGTTAATAAATTAAACACTGCTTTTAGATGAATCAATCAATATATTATAAATACTCTACATATGTTTCGGCTTATAAGGCCTTTATCAAGAGTACTACATAGTGAATACTAAAGTTTCCGACGTGCATATTCAATTTATACCTAAAAGTATTAATGTCTTAATCTTTTTATGACTTAAGCTATTTAAGATTTAATTTAACATCTTTAATTATTTGAATGTTTGGAGTGGACCTAAGCTGATTATATAAATCATAAATCACGCATAGCACAAGAGGCTGTTAAATCCACTTACAAGACTTGGCTACAAATGGAGGTGAAATACTGGTTTTCCAGAAGAGACAACATAGGCCTACATCTAAAACTGATACACACAGAATTACTCCATAAAGAGAATTACTTTGTTTTTGAATATTTAGACCGTCAAATAAGGGAATCCGTACAAGAAATAGTGCATGTTCTACAGCAGAGACAATTAGCCAAAATTAATAGTTTAAAACGGGAAAAAAGTAATAATGTCGCAGTTGCTAGGAATTCCCCTCAAACTGAGGATCATTTCACATTTTTTGCCAGAGTAAGTAACTTAACCAATGTTAGTTTTTCGGACCAAGAATTAAACCTCCTTCAAAAAGGTTTAAAATATTCTCCACATAATGTAAGTAAAAAAGATTTTGAACTTCTTGCCGTTAATACAGAGCTAGCTACATTCTCAGTGGAGGAAATCTCAGAATTGGAAAGACATAATCTAGCTAATATATTTACCTCGACAAAATGTAACACTAACAAGGGAGAAATAAATCTGTTGAACAGCATTAAACAAAAACTGGTAAATTATGATTTGGTTCTCTGTAAAGCGGATAAGGGTAACACCATAACAATTTTAACAAAATCAGAATATAATGAAAAAATACAAACAATCTTAAATAGTGAAGATTTTGAAAAAATCGACAAAAACCCTACCAATAAATTCCAGTCCGAAATTGTATCTAACCTAAAGAAATGTAATACTGTTATTCAAAGTAATGAGGCGTATAAATTGAAAGTTATGAACCCTTCGGCCCCCATTCTCTATGGTCTTCCAAAAATTCACAAAGTAGATAACCCTATACGCCCCATAGTGTCTTACATCAATGCTCCATCTTATAAATTATGTAAAAAACTAAACTATATTTTACCGAAATTAATAAATTTTAAATCTAAATATTCCATAAAAAATTCCTTTGAATTTATTGAAAATACAAAAAATTTAATAATACCAAATAACGCAAAATTATTCTCATTTGACGTTAAAAGTCTGTTCACCTCAGTTCCGCTCACAGAACTAAAATTAATATTAAATAATTTAATAGATAATTCACAAATCAGCGAAACCGAAAAAACAGAGTTAAAAAATCTTTCGAGAATTTGTATTGAACAAAACTATTTTCAGTTTAATGGTGAATTCTTTAGACAAAAAGACGGGCTACCAATGGGTTCACCAATTTCTCCTTTGTTAGCTGAAATATTTATGTCAAACCTAGAAAATTTAATTTTTAATAGCAATAACAGTTTAAATACACATGTGTTTTATTGGACTCGATATGTAGACGATATTTTCTGTATATGGACCGGTACAGAAAGAAACCTAAGTAATTACCTTAATTTCTTAAATTCTTTTAATAGTAAAATTCAGTTTACAATGGAATCGGAGCAAAATAGTCAATTAAACTTCCTAGATATGAATATCAAAAAACATAACAATCAGTTGAAATTTAGCATCTACCGCAAACCTACTACCACAGATACAGTAATACATTATAATTCGCAGCAATCATGGCAAATTAAGATTTCACCCTTTCATAGTCTAATACATAGACTGACGAATTTTCCTTTAGATCAAAGTGATTTTGATAGAGAATTAAATATAATTAAACAAATTGCAAGAAATAACGGATACAACGAGTCACTAATAGATAACATGGTCAAAAACAAACAACGCAAAATGCTTCAAAAAGAATTTTTCACTGTGCCTAACAAACCTACAAAATATAGTTTTATCAATTATGTTCCGAAATATAGTAACAAAATTTCTAAAAAATTGAATAATTTGGGTATCTCTACAATAAGTGTGAACAAAACAAATATAGGAAACATTTTGGTTAATAACAAAGAAAAACTAAATAAAATTGATAAATCAGGTGTATATAAAATTAATTGTAAGGATTGCGATGCTGTCTATATCGGTCAGAGTGGTAGAAGCGTTGTCAACCGAGTAAAAGAACACAAAAAATCAATCTTAAATAACAATAAAAATACAGGAATGTCAACACACTGTATTGAAAACAACCATTTCATAGATACTGATAACATAAATTTACTTCATTCAGAAAGAAAAGGTAAACGTTTAGATCTGCTAGAACAACTAGAAATCAAAAAATCTTTCAAGTACAACCCTTGTACCACAAATGACCAGCAGAATTTCCTAAACACCCCTATAATAAACCAATTGTTAAGAAATATCCTTTGATTTATATAATCAGCTTAGGTCCACTCCAAACATTCAAATAATTAAAGATGTTAAATTAAATCTTAAATAGCTTAAGTCATAAAAAGATTAAAACATTAATACTTTTAGGTATAAATTGAATATGCACGTCGGAAACTTTAGTATTCACTATGTAGTACTCTTGATAAAGGCCTTATAAGCCGAAACATATGTAGAGTATTTATAATATATTGATTGATTCATCTAAAAGCAGTGTTTAATTTATTAACAATTATTTTCAAGATGTTTCACAAGGAACCTACCACAAGTTCAGTTCAGTGTATTTTTTTTTTGCTAATAATCTTGTTTTTTTTCTGTTTGTAATTAAGTAAAACTAATAATCAAAACTTTGCAATAATTATTTGTTGAATTAGATTTAACACTATAAAATTGATTATAAAGGTGTTTTAAAGTCTCACGAGCTGTGACCTTCATATGCGCACAGACATAATCCCTCCCGTCGACTCGGTTACGCTTTTTAAAATTATTATATTTGTTGTTTACAATTTATTCCGAGCTCTTGTTTATATATACAGCCGCCAGTGTCTTCAAAAAAATACTTATAACGCAGAATAAACTTTGCCTTTTGCGCATTTCTTGGCTCATAAGATTCTGAAACACCTCTACCAACTCGTAGACTATAAGCTCTTCTACAAGCCTGAGACAATTAATTATTTAAACTTTCGACTTAATCACCTGTAATATTAATTTATAAAGCCACAAATTAACGGGAATACACTACGTATATTATCATTTCTTATAGAGACATAATGAAGAAGAAACGGGATGAGCACATGAAGATGGTGTGGCGTATATCTGCACAACATAAAAAGTTGCAGAGTCGAATGGAACAAATGAGAAAGTTCCGGAGACAGCATGAACAGCTCCGAACCGTTATCGTTCGTGTTTTGAGGCCCACCATAAGGGAAACAGCCGCTCCTATCGAGGGAGAAGATTTGGAACCACCAAAGCCAACCTTTTCTCTTGATGCTGCCGATGCAAACGCCATTGAGGTACATTTCACTTATAAATCAACCAGAGAAATAAATATATAACATTTTTTAAAATGTTTTGTAATGTTATATGTTCTATTTTTTTCAATAACTTTCCTTGTCGTAATAGGAGGTGAATCTGGCATACGAAAATGTCAAAGAAGTGGACTGCCTGGATATCTCCAAGGAGGGACAGGATGCTTGGGATGCTGCTGTCCAGAGATACGAGGAACGCATCGATAGAGTTGAAACAAGAATCACGGCTCATCTTCGTGATCAACTTGGAACTGCCAAAAATGCCAACGAAATGTTCCGCATCTTCTCTCGTTTTAATGCTCTCTTTGTCAGGCCCCACATCAGAGGCGCTATTAGGGAATATCAAACTCATTTAATACAAAGGGTGAAGGATGATATCGAAGCACTACATGAGAAATTCAAAGTAAGTTCTAATTTTCATATAAGTAATAACTATAAGCAAATTAGGGCTTTTTTATGTTATGTTTATTGAATATAACACCAAATCAAGGTTGTCTGCTCAATTCATTTCCTAATGTAAATCAAGTAAAGAAAATTTTGGTTTGTTTGTGTTATTAGGAATGTTGATAAATAGACAACATAGTAATATAATGGAAAAAATAACATATGTAATAAATGGGCAAAATATTGCAAAGTTAATATGGAATTTGAACGAGATTGGCGTCATAGTACGTAAACCACTCTTTAAGAAACAGAAACGATAGCCAACTATTTGAGATTTTGTTTGTAACATTACTAAAATCATACGCACATTTCGCAAAATACGTATTCTGTATTATCAATGGACTCGATTAGTGACTTCACAAGTTACGCAACCTCTATATACTACCGTTGTGACAGACGGGTTGCCTGCCAAGCACACTGGAACTTGAGCCTTAATGCATATGTTTATAAGGCGACATTTTCGAGGATAGAAACATATAGAACTTTATTTTATTATTATTTATAAGATATATTTAAGGACTTCACTCAATAATTTCAGTGGTTTGCAAAATAGCCTGATTTAAAACTACGAAATAGGAAGATTAACATAATTTTTAAATTTAAATCTAGCTATGTTGCAACCCGCTGAAATTATTGAATGAACATTCATAGTAATAGTCTTGTTATGGTTCTACGTAGGTACTTCTACTACGTAGGTATAGTTTTTTTAAATATACATACTAAGAAAAAAAAGTTATGGCCAAAAATAATAAATATTTTCCTATCGGATGTCTCTTTCTAGGGAATGGCCACCTTAACTCCTTTGTAGTATTCGATTTCAGGTACAAATACTTGTGTCTCAGATTGTACTTTCAAATAAATCAGTATCTTGCATATTTGTTGAATACTGACCCTTTCTTTTCTTTTGTGCGTATTTCATGGGCCAAGCTAGTCTTGGCAAGCTATACTGTATTTGCTACACAATTTTCCAAAAACCATTTGAGTTCTGAACTTTTTGAACTTTGAGAACTTTTAGCTTGGAAATGACTGGATATTTACAATTCTGGTGCACACATTCATGTTCCACGAGTGCTGTTTTATTGATGCCCATAATATTGAAAATGTGGCTTTTAAAATGTTGGTTCTTGCTATTATTTTTTTCTTCACTTGAGCTACGTGGCTAATGAAATTTATTTTATTATTGATTGTAGTTCCCAGATATTTGGTGGGGATTTTTGGCCTAATAATGTGGTGGTATTAATACACAGTTCAATAGATTTCAATATGTTAACTATAACCTAGACACTTCCCAAAACGAAGAGTTATTCATGGTGTTCCCCAAGGTTCTGTGTTGGGCCGCTTACTATTTACGATATTCATCAATGACCTTCCAGATTTTGATAACACCAACTTTATACTATGCCGACTAATAGTTTGCCGTATATTGCCTTAATATTTTTGCTTCCGTAAGCATTTGTATGTATTCTGATAACAATAAATTATTCATATTATTATTCAACCACTTTACTATTGGACGTGGACGTGGATATAAAGATTTGCAGGATTGGATAAGAGTCTCCAATGTGTTAAATTAAATGGAAGTGATATCGATTAGATTTTGTGTCGTGAAACGGAAATGCATTTAATATGAATAAAAAACTAATAAATTCTCTCTGTATTTCTTTATAGGTTCAATACCCACAAAGTAATAATGCCAGAATTAGCAAAGTTCGAGATTTACCACCTGTAGCAGGATCCATCGTTTGGGCCAAGCAAATTGATCATCAACTTACAACCTACTTGAGACGCGTTGAGGATGTTCTTGGTAAGTGTTTGCAAAAAATAACTTGCAAAAATGAACAGTTGTATATAAAAAATACAAACCTCTTTTTTGTAGTATGTGAATGTGCTAACTTTTATAAATGGTGTGTTTTTTTTTTTGTTAGGTAAGGGTTGGGAAAATCACATTGAGGGCCAAAAGCTCAAAGCCGACGGAGACAGTTTTCGTCTGAAACTAAACACGCAAGAGATTTTTGACGATTGGGCTCGTAATGTGCAGCAACGTAATCTAGGAGTATCAGGTCGAATCTTCACTATCGAAGCCGTTCGTTCACGAAGTGGCAGAGGAAATGTCTTAAAATTGAAGGTTAACTTCTTGCCGGAGATCATAACATTAGCGAAAGAAGTGCGTAATTTGAAGTGTCTCGGCTTCCGAGTACCTTTAGCTATCGTCAATAAAGCTCATCAAGCCAATCAGCTGTATCCGTTTGCTATTTCACTCATCGAGAGCGTTAGGACGTATGAGATGACATTGGAAAAGGTAAGTTTCTTTGAAAATTAAAAAATGATATGGAGTTTATAGTTATTAATAGTTTATTGAAAACATTGTGGTTTCTATCACCTATTAGAAGAAGGTTTTTTTTCTCCATATCTTCGAAATTAGTTGCATTTTAGTTTAACCTGTGGATTGCAACGTACTTCTGGGGCACATTTTTTTAAGTTGGTCTTTAGATTGTGGCGCCTGATATCTGGCAAGTTTTCATTTACTGATAACTAATAGGTAATAATAATAATAATTTAAGGCAAAGTTTAGCAATCCAGTATTTATACATTTAATAGCCCAATCAATCTGTCACGGCCTACTGTTAAATTTACCAAAATTCATACCAGGAAACAAAAAATACGGTTGTACAGAAAAAAGAATTTTAAGATTTGTATTTCGGTGAACGCGATCTGAAGTTAACCTAAAAAATTTGAAGAGTTGAAAAAAACAGTTCTTCATAAATAATAATAAAAAACTATGACTAATTGTAAAAAATTGCATGAGAAAGTTGTAGGTGCTAAAAAGATCTTTCGATTGCTATTTTTTTAAAGTATAAATTGCTATAGCACTTCAAGAAATATCAAAAAAACAGTAAAATGGGTTTTTCTTGTTTTTGCTGTATCTTTTTCAAATTTATGCTTAATTACTTACTGTCATCTGTAAGTATAGCTCACTGCAAGCCGAAAAATTACGTTTTTGGAAAATTTAAAAATAACTTATTTTTTTAGATATATCGATTTTTCGTAAAAAAGATTCTCTCCAAAATCGGCTAGATTTTCTCAACGGAGGATTCTAGAGTAACGATCTTGAGCTCATTTTCTTTACAAAGAGTTGTACTATCACCTTTTTGAACAAAATCTATCAATAAATAAAAAAGTGATTAATTTTTTAAATAAAAAAAAATTTTTTTGTTATATAAAGTTTCAGGTGGTCTGATAGACATATCCGAAAATAAGTTCATAAGGTATGAAGCCGTGTGTTTTGTTAACCGAATTGTTATAGCATATAATTGCATATGGTAATATTGTGAAAGGATGTTCATTCGGATTTTCAGTCTTGTGGATTCTTATCATTTCCACTAGTGTAGCGTGAAATCGCTTGAGAGATCCATTGGATTGGGGATGCCCTACACTTGAGTATGTTAGTTTTATGTCATAGAGCATACAAAGTCTTAATAATTTATTATCAAATTCTCCGCCGTAATCACAATGAATGCTCGATGGGATACCATAATGTTGAAAATATAACAAAGTATTTACAACCGATTTATCCGGGACAGAATAGGCTTGCGTAAATTTGGTTTTCAACGCGAATTATGACAGCGTAATTTCGCGTGGGAAATTCGAATAAGTCAACATTAATTCTTTTGAATGGCATTTTTGGAGTCTCAGTAATTACTAGAGGGTTGTTAAGAATTTTACTATAGACTTTGGTTTTTCACATGTTTCGCAACTTTTCATAAAATTTTCAACATCTTTAGTTAAGCCTCGCCAATTGTATTTTACTCGTATCCTTCTCTTTTCATTAATACCACGATGTAAGTTATTTTTGCCTGAATGGTTTTGATCTAAAATAATTGGAATTTCGTCTTTATCGGGGGTTTTAACAATATATTGATAGATTACTATTTTCAAATCTTTCTCTGCAAAAATAAAAGCATTTCGAGTATTGGAAGGTCTAGATTATTTTCTACATAATATGATAGTACATAATAAGATCCAAAGTATCTTGTCTTTTGTACAATACCATAAATAAATGTTCTGTTATTGATTCGACATCAAAAGGTAAAGGAACAAAACATTTTTTATGCCTGACCGATTTGCTTGCAACAATGTTAATTGTGTTATAAAATTCGGTGTGTTCTTCGAAAATGTCCTCAATAATTTTATGATGCAAGTGTTCCAATTTATTTTGTTCAAAGAATGTTATAATATTGTTGTGTTCCCTGTCTAAAAGTTGTCTGTTTGAAATTTGAATCTTAGAATAATCTATTAAGGATTTTGTCTTATACAAAGTACAAAATATATCAAATTCTTAGAGAGATTTGTTCATTGGTGATTTTGCCATTATTGTTTGGATTTTCGTCATTGTTTGGTTCGTCATCCTGTGATTCGTCGTCCTCGTTCGCGGCTAGAATTTTTGAATAAAATTTGGAACATTCCAAAAAGTGATTGATTTTAACTCGCGATAGCGCGTCCGCGTTTTTATTGGTTTTACCGGTTTTGTAGACGATCTTGTAGTCGTATTTTTCTAATTCGAGTCGTCAACGTGCGACTGTACGCCCCGGGGCGTTTGTCGAAAATAGCCAGGTAAGTGAATTTGAACTTTCTTCCGAACAGGTATGACCTAAAGTGTTTTACTGACCATATTATATCTAATAGCTCGCATTCTATAGTTGAATACTTGGTCTCCGCCGCGCATAAAATTCGGGATGCATAAGCTATTGGTAAGTCTTTGCCTATATTACCTTGCGAGAGCACGGAACCAATGGCAAATGCGCTGGCATCGGTAGTTAGGATGAAAATATCAAAATTCGGATATATAAGAATGGGCGTTGTTGTAAATGTTATCAAATTTTCGAAGGCGTTTAAACAATTGTTGTCAAGTTAAAGAGTATGCCTTTTTGTAATAATTTTGTTACAGGTTAGGGATAAAACATCTGTAATATCCAGCTAAGCCTAAGAATGATTTTATTTTCTTAGGGTTTCTCGGTCGAGGAAAATTTAGAATCGCGTCAACTTTAGCGGGATTTGGTTTTACATTGTCTTTGGTAATGAGATGGCTTAAATATGTGACTTCTTTATGAACCTTTTCTTATAATTTTTTTTATACAACCCTATGCTTTGTTTCCGGGTATGAATTTTCGTATACCCTTCTACTTATTGATTGGGCTATAAGTTATACATGATTTTAATTTAAAACTGAAGTGTTATGTAAGAGATATGAAAATCTGAACAGAGTAAAATTTTATATTCTAAGTATTTAAAATTATAAATTTTAATGCATCCAACAATCCAGGATAAGACATTATTATGTCTTATGCTGGGTTAAACAATGAAAAGTTGTTAACTTTCGGAACTTCTCTATCATTTTATTTATAAATTTTGCCAATGAGGTATGAATGCACCCCAACTTTTAGGCCACTTAATCTGAAGATTAAAATATCTAATGAAGTCTTTGTGACTTATATAGGTGATAGAGATCATGTGTGATCAGTATTAAATTTATTTTTATGCCGTCCCATACTAGCTAACGAACAGGACTAGTCCACCAAGTGGGGTTAAGGTAGATTTTTAGATACTCCCTTGGATAACTATAGCATGATGATGCATAAGCTATATGCATGGTCGTTGTTTTTGTAAATCCCCTTTGTGTTATATATTGTACCTTCGCAGTTTCTTAGTATTATCTGCCCCTTTCCTCATTGAGCTTAAAGATATACTGGATAATAATAATAATAATATTAACGTAAACCAGTAATGCATAGATCTAGCAATAGTAATTTAACATTCGTCAGTGCGACGGTTCATCGCATATCTGGACTTCAAAGTTTTGCCATATATACTTATAATTCAAACTATTTGAACAATATGGTATATTTGGTATTAAAGCACTTTTGTATATACAAGCGGATATTTAGTTTTAAAGACATAGAGCTTAAGAAGAATAAAAATAATACAAAAAATATTTTCACAGACTACAAAAAGTATCGTTTCTTTAAATTTAGTGTAGCTAGGTTTTACCCTCAGACTTGTAACAGTAAAGCAGCCACATACATTAATGTACAAGACGGCTAGTCATTGTTATCGCAGAGTCAGGGGCGTAAGTTCGATTTGAATTTACTAATTTAATATATCTATGTTGATACCCCCAAGGAGAGAAAGGAAACAAAATAATCTGTGGCTTAGATTAATTTGTATAAAAGAATTTGTTACATAAAATAGGGTTAGTAGTATCAGAAAATTGTGACATTCACAAACACGGTAAAAAAGTTACTTAAATAACCAAGCAGTAAATATATTCACAAATTAAAATGTATTCTAGCATATGATGACTAAAGATTAGTACAAGTATGCACACATAAATATACACATATATGTAGGTTGGATGATAATTTAATTACCCGATTGCTTCAAACCAAACCATTTGTATGTTGAAGTGTGTGAAAAGAAAAGAAAACTTCTAAATGTCTTGGTAGTGGTAAAAAGTAGAAGAACGTAGAAGCTATTGTGTACCCATGATCAGCTAGTCATTTCCATTCATAAGAAATCTGATGTCTGTTTTATCTAATTATAGGGGTACAGTACTCCTGTCAGTCTTCTCTAAAGTTTATGAAAAATCATACTATAATCGTCTTTAGGTTCAAATTACTCGAAACTGGTTGGCCCTGTGGCGTTACAACAAGATAACCTTTTGTGTGTATGTATAGCCAAGGAATCATATTCTGATGAAACAATCACAGAAAATTCACATTAAAAAATTTGAGGGGAGAAGTCCGCCTTTTCAATTTTGTGCACCCCTGATTGAATTTACCCTGGGTGGATAATATCAGATAATGACTTTTATTGATATTGAATCACGTGCAAAAACTGTAGCTCAAGGGGTTCCTGAAATATTTAATAAAATGTCAATTTTGGGTGTCCCCTGCAGAGGCCCACAGCGCTCTTAGGAGGGATTTCTGGACCCACATTTATGTGAACTTTTTTCATACTTTTTTATGTAGAATCACCCCTAGAAATTAATGACCGCATACCTGAAACACCCTGTATAGATATCTCTGTTATTTGAAGGGCTATGGAAAACTTAAGATGAATTTTTGTTTGCAAAAGAGGGTCCTCTATTGAGGTATTGCCTAATAATCTTTAGAACCGCTGACTTTTGGGATTTACTCTTTTTGATATTAAAAAACTAACTAACTCAGTTTTAATCATCTCTTAGGTGCTAACGTAGTTATCAAAACTCATGTTGAGTGTTGGTATTCAAGTGTTGTGTTCAAGAGTTTCAGTATTTGTCTCTAGAGGGTATTTTAGGTTTTAAATTATTTTTAACTTTGTGTAATTTTAGGGGTATGACATACCTAAAATCACACTACCGTGCAAGATTTTGCTCCTGGACAATAAATAGTTGTTTCCGAAGTAATTTTTCCCGCTGAAACAAAAAAAAATGACGTTGCTTCACAAACTCAAAAATGTAAAAAAAAACAGTGTTTTTGCACTTTTAGGTTAAAATATCTCAAAGACCTGATGTGATAGAGCAATTCTGAGCCCGGATTCGGTTTCAGCGAGAAAAATCACCTCGGAAACAACTGTTCATTATCCAGTTGCACAAAATTTTTAAAATTTTGCAGGGTAGTGTAATTAATGTTTTGTTGCTCTCTTCTTTAAGCTCTATGTTCTTAAAATATAAACTCATCATGGAGATAAAATAAATCAAGCATTTATTCGCTTAAAATTACAGTAAGTTATACCTATATCCGGGTTTCTGGGAATGATCCCTCATTTTCTTTGCATCAGCTTTGAATATTTTTGTAGATGTGCCATCATATATTTACATAATAGAAATGTCATAATTTCATAATGTTAATCATGTGTAGTTTTCTAAATGGTGAAATTATTGTCGAAAAATTGTAGAAAATCATGCGAAAAATTTTGAGTAAATAGCTCTGTACAATTAAATTTATAGAACAAAGGGACACATACTGGATAGAAAATTGTAGGTGAATTTTCTGGGACCTTTCCTCCTCCCTCTACTTTGAAAATCTCCATAAAAATTCAGTAATACTAAAACGTGAGCAGTTGTCCCTGAAAATTTAAAATGTTTACACCCTTTTTCAAAACATATACAAGTAGTCCGTATCTGACATTCATTTTTGTGCATAACCGTGTTAATATTTTAAATTTATAATTCTTTTACATCCCTACCATTTCTTATGTTCAGGCATTGAGCCATGTAGATTTTGCCTCAACTTCACCTGTTTTTGTTGTCAAAATTGGAAATGTAATGCAGTGGGAAATTAACGATTGTAAAAAAAGCGGTCTTTGATGTATTTTACTCTGCCATATTCTGCTTATTGACTCCCTAAAATATGTATGTAACGATATGCATGAAGTTACACATTGTCAACAATTGGTCACTATTAATTAACATTTATTTCTTGTAGATTGAAGATAAGGCGAGCATAATTCCACTGGTCGCCGGAATGAGAAAGGAGGTGCAACAACTGATTGCCGAGGGAATCCAACTGGTTTGGGAAAGTTACAAGTTAGATCCCTACGTTCAGCGTCTCTCTGATACAGTGGTCGGTTTCCAAGAACGTGTGGAAGAACTTGTGATTGTCGGGGAGCAGCTAGAAGTCGACGTTAGATCTTTGGAGACATGTCCCTATTCGGCAAACACCTTTGCAGATATTTTATCAAAAATACAACATGCTGTGGACGATTTGTCATTAAAGCAGTACTCAAATCTTCATATTTGGGTCAGCAGGTTGGACGAAGAGGTAAGCAGTTTCTAATAACTACACAGTCCTACGTTAATAATCATGTCTGACAGGTGGAGAAGAATCTGGCACGCCGATTGCAAGCTGGTATCGAGGCTTGGACGGATGCACTCAGCGGTCAAAAGAAAGAAATAGACCACAGCATGGATACCGACGCACCTGCACAACCCACACACAAACCTGGAGGAGATCCTCAAATTCAAATCGTCGTCCATGAAGTCCGTATCACCAACCAAACTATGTACCTGTATCCCAGCATAGAAGAGGCTCGTTTCCAAATTATGCAGCAATTGTTTGCATGGCAGGCGATCGTTACCTCACAGCAACGGTTACAGAGCAGTAGATATCAAGTGGGGGTTGATAAGCCTGTTACGGAAACGTACAGGAATATTTTAACGAAATTGCCTGGCGGACCGTTACCCCTGAATAATGCCTATAGCGCCATTGCTTCGAAAATCAAAGAGGTTAGTATTTTTTTTTGGATTAATTTTTTCTTTCATAATACGCTTCAATTCTACATGTGTGTAAAATTATATTACATAATATACCGGGTGAGTCACGAATTGCGCTCGCCCCGATATTTCCTAAAATATTTGGAATAGAAAATTGAAATTTGGAGGCCTTATTACACGACTAAAATGCCATCTTTTCAATAAAAAATCAAGTTTGGTGCACATCCGGTTTGACCGGAAATACCCACAACTTTCGATTTTTAAATGGAACACCCTATATATTTTTACATTTTTGGAATCTAGAGGAAATTTTGAATACAATACATCCATTTTGGTCACTTTTTGATAAACATTAAAAATTTTATCAAAAAATCTGTTTCTGAATCCAGAGTGCTGTGGTGCCCAAAATATATTTTAGTTTGTGTGCTACGTTACTATAAAAATAAAAAGAGCAATATGATTGCATTACTTAATTCTCTAGAGGCGTTTAAAATTTTTAAATGTGATTTTTACCCACTAACTCGGTTTTTTTAAATGGGAATTTAATCGTTCACCAACATTTTTAAATACCTGATTTTCATACGAATCTAATGATACCAAAATTTTGAAAATCCGCTCAGAAATATTTGAGATTTCAGCCAAAATAAAATGCAACCAAGCTTTTAGAAACATGCGGCTAATAGATAATAGATTAGTGGGCTTTGGAAACTAAAATGGCACATTTCTGTGTAAATCTGGTAACCTAATAACATTGGAAAAATCATAGTAGCCATTGAATGTAATAAAACAATATCAGCTATCAGACAGACTCGTGTAGTTATAGGCAATCTTGAGCTATCAAACATTTAATAATTGTGAGCGCAAAGAACGTTACAATTAAGTTTAGCATAGGTATGTGGAGGTAAACACAATTACATCCACAAGGACATTTGCAATAGAATGCGACATCAGTTCGGTTTTCAGAGTTTTATTTAAATGAACATAAATATCGGGCCTATAAATAAATAAAAATCAATTCCGTTTGAACAATTAAACTTAAACTAGGTAACAGTAGGTATCTTTAAAATAATTAATATAATTTAACCATAAATTGACATTTATAGATATTGTTCAAAATGTCCACCATTTTTTTCTATACACAATTCGGCTCTGCGTACAGTTGCTTGAATGGCTCTACGCAATTCAGCCGGCGTTATTTCATTAAGAGCCCGTACAACTTTATTTTGCAGCTCTTCACGGGTATTTGAAGAAGTTTTATAAACTTTATTTTTGAGAGTGCCCCATACATAATAGTCGAGGGGTGTTAAGTCAGGTGACCTAGGAGGCCACCTGATATGACCTTGATTTACGATAAGTTCACCATGCAAGTTGTTTAAATATTCCATCACTCTTCTGGAATTATGTGTGGGAGCACCATCTTGTTGGAAAAACAGATTTTGTAAATAGGCAAGAGGAAGTAAGTCAAGAAATTCTGCTGTCTGGTTTTGTAAAAAGAATAAATATCGTTCGCCAGTAAGTGTTCCATAAAAAAATGTGGGTCCAATTATTCGATCTCCAAGTACTCCAAGCCAACAGTTAAACCCAAATCTTTCCTGAATATTCCCCCGCCCTATCAACCTCGGATTTTATTGAGCCCAGAAACTAGTATTATTTCTGTTAAACATACCTTGGTTCGTGAATCTACTTTCCTCTGAATATAAAATATGAAAAGGAAAACCTAGGTTTTGTTGTACTGCATTTAAGAACCAGTTGCAATATACTAGCCTCCTGTCATTATCATCTCCATAAAGATGTTGGTGTATTTGGTATTTATAAGACCGAAACTGATGTTTCTTTAAAATTCTGCAAACCGAAGACTGACTAATGTCGCATTCCATTGACAATTCCCTTGTTGATGTTGTTGGGTGTACCATCACAAATCCTGATACATCAATTTCTTTGTCCTCACTTACAATAAATGTTTGATGGTCATCTTGTTGATTGGGTTCGTTTCTTAATTCTTGTTCCACTCTGGCAAACAAGTGTCTGCTTGGATGACGTCTGTTGGGATATCGTTGCTGATACAGTTCTGCAGCTGCAGTTGAATTTTTGAGACGCTCTTCATATATCAGTAACATATCGACCTTTTCATTTCTACTAAAATTATTCATTTTCTTTAATTTTTACTCAAAGAGATTTCCGCAACACTTTATTTTGTATCTGTCTGACAGCTGATATTGTGTTTATTACATTCAATGGCTACTATGATTTTTCCAATGTTATTAGGTTACCAGATTTACACAGAAATGTGCCATTTTAGTTTCCAAAGCCCACTAATCTATTATCTATTAGCCGCATGTTTCTAAAAGCTTGGTTGCATTGTATTTTGGCTGAAATCTCAAATATTTCTGAGCGGATTTTTAAAATTTTGGTATCATTAGATTCGTATGAAAATCAGGTATTTAAAAATGTTGGTGAACGATTAAATTCCCATTTAAAAAACCCGAGTTAGTGGGTAAAAATCACATTTAAAAATTTTAAACGCCTCTAGAGAATTAAGTAATGCAATCATATTGCTCTTTTTATTTTTATAGCAACGTAGCACACAAACTAAAATATATTTTGGTCACCACAGCACTCTGGATTCAGAAACAGATTTTTTAATAAAATTTTTAATGTTTAACAAAAAGTGACCAAAATGGATGTATTGTATTCAAAATTTCCTCTAGATTCCAAAAATGTAAAAATATATCGGGTGTTCCATTTAAAAATCGAAAGTTGTGGGTATTTCCGGTCAAACCGGATGTGCACCAAACTTGATTTTTTATTGAAAAGATGGCATTTTAGTCGTGTAATAATAAGGCCTCCAAATTTCGATTTTCTATTCCAAATATTTTAGGAAATATCGGGGCGAGCGCAATTCGTGACTCACCCGGTATAAAAGAAGTAAACAATTTTTTTTACCTCTTGGGTCAACATGTGCACAATATTTTTATATATACACCAGACACCTTGTGTAAGAGTTTTGGAATCAACATTTTTTTAAATTGCAACAAAGTTATTTATGTTGAAGACCATATTAAGTACCTAGTGCTTACTATAACTCATTTGCAAAAAAAAGGCAGTAAAAATCTTTAATTGTGAAAGATGGAATCATGTTAAAACCACACATCGTTTAATTTTAACTTTCTTGATAGTGTCAGTTATATCAAAAACTATTCTATTGAAAAATGCATAATGTTACTTTCTTTATTAGGTACAAAATTATGTAAACGAATGGTTAACTTACCAGTCCTTGTGGGACCTGCAGGCGGACAATCTCTACGGAAAACTGGGAGATGACATTAGTAGATGGATGGAATGTCTCAACGACATCAAGTAAGTAGTGACCAGTTATAGGAATTCTGTACTAGAACAGTTACTGTTCTGGCGATCCATTCATTAATTTAAATTCAAACGTTACCAAATTCTTTTTATAGGAAAACAAGGACTACCTTTGACACATCAGACACTCGCCGAGAATTTGGTCCCATCGTGATCGACTTTGCCAAGGTCCAAAGCAAAGTCTCCCTCAAATATGACTCTTGGCACAAGGAAACGTTAAGCAAATTTGGTGGTTTGCTCAGCAATGAAATGACCACGTTCCATGCTAACGTGTCCAAGTCCCGCTCTGACTTGGAACTGCAGAGCATAGAGGCTGCCAGCACCTCGGACGCCGTGAGTTTCATCACTTACGTCCAGCAGCTAAAACGTAACATGAAAGCCTGGGAAAAGCAAGTTGAGATCTACCGAGAAGGACAACGGATTTTGGAACGGCAACGTTTCCAATTTCCCACCGCTTGGTTGCATGTCGAAAACTTGGAAGGCGAATGGGGAGCGTTTAACGAGATAATCAAACGTAAGGATTCAAGCATTCAAACACAAGTCGCTAGTCTTCAACAGAAGATCGTGTCAGAGGACAAAGCGGTGGAAAGTCGTACGAATGACTTCTTAGGCGATTGGGAGAGGAGCAAACCTGTTGAGGGACATCTAAGGCCTGACGAGGCCCTATCTCAGTTGCAGTTGTTTGAAAGCAAATTTGCTCGTCTCAAGGAAGAAAGGGACAACGTTGCTAAGGCTAAGGAAGCGTTGGAACTGCAAGAGCCAGGAGGTGTGAGTACGAGTGAGGATCGTATGCAGGTTGTCTTTGAAGAGTTGCAAGATTTACGTGGAGTTTGGTCGGAACTGTCTAGGATCTGGCAACAGATCGACGAAACTAGGGAGAAACCATGGCTGTCGGTGCAACCTAGGAAGCTTCGTCAACAACTTGATGCAATGTCTGCTCAACTCAAGGAGCTACCCGCACGGTTGAGGCAATACGCCTCTTATGAATATGTCAAGAAAACTCTACAAACTTACACCAAAGTCAACATGATGATTGTTGAACTTAAATCTGATGCATTAAAGGAACGTCACTGGAAGCAACTCATGAAACAATTAAGAGTTAATTGGGTCCTCTCCGATTTAACCCTAGGACAAGTGTGGGATGTCAATTTACAGAAGAACGAATCGATCGTCAAAGACATCATTCTGATCGCCCAAGGCGAGATGGCCCTGGAGGAGTTCTTGAAGCAAGTGCGTGAATCCTGGCAGTCGTACGAGCTGGATTTGATCAACTACCAGAACAAATGTAAACTGATCCGGGGATGGGACGATTTGTTCAATAAGGTGAAGGAACACATCAATTCGGTTGCTGCCATGAAACTTTCTCCTTATTACAAGGTCTTTGAAGAGGAAGCTCTTACCTGGGAAGAGAAACTGAACCGTATCAATGCGCTGTTCGATGTATGGATCGATGTGCAGAGACGATGGGTGTACCTGGAGGGTATATTCTCTGGAAGTGCTGATATTAAGACTCTTCTCCCAGTTGAAACATCCCGGTTTCAAAGTATCAGTTCCGAATTTTTGGGATTAATGAAGAAAGTAAGCAAAAGCCCAATGGTTATGGATGTTTTGAACATTCCAGGTGTGCAAAGAGCTCTGGAACGTTTGGCTGATCTGCTTGGAAAAATCCAAAAGGCTCTCGGCGAATACCTAGAGAGGGAACGTACATCTTTCCCACGTTTCTACTTCGTAGGAGACGAAGATTTGCTGGAAATTATTGGAAACAGCAAGAACATTGCAAGGTTGCAGAAACACTTCAAGAAAATGTTTGCTGGAGTTGCTTCTATACTCCTAAATGAGGACAACACTGTGATCACTGGTATCGCTTCCAGAGAAGGAGAGGAGGTCGTTTTTGGCAACCCTGTTTCCACAGTGGAGCATCCCAAAATAAACGAATGGCTGACATTGGTTGAAAAAGAGATGCGAGTTACTTTGGCTTCCAATTTAACTCAGGCTGTTCAGGACATCAAGCAATTCAAAGATGGCATTGACTCACAATTATATATGGAATGGGTAGACAAGTACCAAGCACAAATTGTAGTACTTGCAGCTCAAATATTCTGGAGCGAGGACGTTGAAGCTGCGCTGGTTAAGATGAACAGCGAACCTATGAGGGAACCTCTGGAAAAGGTCTTACAGCAAGTCGAGAACACCTTGAATGTTTTGGCCGATTCTGTTCTTCAAGAACAACCACAGCTCCGTAGGAAGAAGCTGGAACACTTGATCAATGAATTTGTCCACAAGAGAACTGTCACCCGTCGTCTCATTGCCAATGGTGTGTGCAGCAACAAGTCTTTCGAATGGTTGTGCGAGATGAGATTCTACTTTGACCCAAGGCAGACGGAAGTACTGAAACAGCTCACTATTCACATGGCCAACGCAAGGTTTTACTATGGATTTGAATACCTGGGAGTGCAAGATAGGCTGGTACAAACTCCGCTCACCGACAGGTGTTACTTGACCATGACACAGGCACTTGAAGCGAGATTGGGAGGTTCGCCCTTTGGTAAGTAAAATAATCTTGAATCTGGCTTCAGAATCTTATATATTTTTTTCTATCTTTTAGGTCCGGCCGGCACTGGTAAGACTGAGTCTGTTAAAGCTCTCGGTAATCAATTGGGACGATTTGTGCTTGTGTTTAATTGTGATGAGACCTTCGACTTCCAAGCTATGGGAAGAATTTTCGTTGGTCTCTGTCAAGTGGGAGCGTGGGGTTGCTTCGACGAATTCAACCGTTTGGAGGAAAGAATGCTGTCTGCCGTTTCTCAGCAAGTTCAGACGATACAAGAGGCGCTTAAGTCTCAGAGGGAGGCTAGTGCTGATGGAACATCTGTTGGCAGTAAGTACAGTTTCCTTTCATTTTATATGGGCAAAGGAAAACCAATAACAGTAGGGCGACAAAAAATCATGATTAAAATTTTTTTGTCACCCTCTAGGCAGGTAAAAAGGGATTATTAATTCACATTCTCTGGATAATTCTTTGCGTTTCTTGTAATTTCGAACAAATTTAGGAGACGAGACAAAATGAAATCGAAATTATTAAGTATTTCGAACCAAGCTACCATAACATTATTCATTTGTAGGCATCAGTGTTGAACTAGTTGGAAAACAAGTGCGGGTGTCACCTGACATGGCCATATTCATCACCATGAATCCAGGATATGCGGGAAGATCCAACCTACCTGACAACTTAAAGAAACTGTTCAGATCTCTTGCGATGACGACACCAGACAGACAACTCATTGCCGAAGTTATGTTATTCTCTCAAGGTTTTCGCCAAGCCGAAAAATTGGCCTGTAAGATCGTTCCATTCTTCAGGTGAGCAGGTAAAATTAAAGCTAGTAAAATCCAAACTCCACACTATTTTACATTGTAGGTTATGTGATGAACAGCTGTCGAATCAGTCCCATTATGATTTCGGTTTGCGTGCCTTGAAGTCTGTGCTGATCTCTGCTGGTAACGTGAAGAGAGACAGAATCCAGCGGATCAAGGAAGGTATGACGCAACGTGGCGAGACCAACATTGATGAAGCGAGCATCGCAGAGAATCTACCGGAGCAAGAGATATTGATTCAGTCAGTGTGTGAGACAATGGTACCCAAGCTCGTGGCAGAAGATATTCCATTGTTATTCAGTCTATTGAATGACGTGTTCCCAAACGTTCAGTATACCAGGGCCGAGATGAAAGGTAAGCTACATGTAGTTGATGATGCAAAGCTAAATATTGTTGATTATTTTATTCTATAAAGGTCTCAAGGATGAAATCCGCAAAGTTTGCACTGAGGAATACCTGGTGTGCGGTGAAGGCGATGAACAGGGTGCAGCTTGGATGGAAAAGGTAACTTTGTTTTTCCTCTTTGTGAATACATATTTTGTTATTTGTTGTCTGGTTTAATCATGCACATATTTGTCATTTCATGCTGCATAGAGGGACACCTGGGTTGCAAAGGTATAGATTCGTATTTAATGGATGTTTTTAAAATTGCTTATGTTATAAATCTCGCATTCATCTGCACAAAACCCCAAATTCATACTTCCTTAGTGTGTGTCGATTAACGTAACATTATATTATGTGAATTATATTTTTTTGTAATTGAATAGTCTTTATTTAAGTAATTATCTCATGAAGATGGACATCACATTATATTACAATTTTTTTTTATTAAAAACAAATAATATTTTTGTTTTAAATGAAAACACAATTTTCCTTGCTAGACGAAGAGTCTTCTCAGCATGCAGCAAACTTTGATTTTCAAATTGGAAACTTGTTGATAAAAGTTATTTTTATTTTCTTTTTGGTAAAATGTTTTTCAATTAAAAGGCTTAATGGCACAACCAAATGTGAAGTTTTAGCAAGCTGGTGTAGGGATAAGTTGTCTTATTTTTCATCTCCACCAGTAAAAAGATATTACTGGCCTATAGAGCCCCACATTGGGCGCCAGATATGAATATTTTTACATTTTAAGCAGCATTATGAATATTTATAGTATTTGTCTTCTTAGGTTTTACAACTGTATCAAATCTCGAATCTCAACCACGGTTTGATGATGGTAGGCCCTAGTGGTTCCGGCAAGAGTACTGCCTGGAGGGTTTTACTTAAAGCATTAGAACGTTTCGAAGGAATTGAAGGTGTTGCACATGTTATTGATCCAAAAGCTATCAGCAAGGAGGCGCTTTATGGTGTGCTGGATCCTAATACCAGAGAATGGACTGATGGTCTTTTCACTCATATTTTGAGGTTAGTATTAAAATGGTTAGGTTCTTGTTAGAAGTTGACACTATCATTTTGTCATTTTAGGAAAATCATCGACAACGTGAGAGGTGAAATCAATAAACGTCAATGGATCATCTTTGATGGCGATGTTGATCCTGAGTGGGTAGAAAACTTGAATTCAGTGCTTGATGACAACAAATTGTTAACTTTGCCCAATGGTGAACGTCTCTCACTTCCACCCAATGTCAGGGTTATGTTTGAGGTAAATTTCAGCATTTTTATAATATGTTTGTATAATTTTTTTCCCTATGAAATGGAATGGAAATGGAAATTCTGTTTAGGTACAAGACTTGAAATATGCCACCTTAGCAACCGTCTCCCGTTGTGGTATGGTGTGGTTCTCGGAGGATGTGCTCTCTACTGAAATGATTTTCGAAAACTATATACTTAGATTGAAAAACATTCCTCTGGAAGAAGGCGAAGATGATAGTTTTGGAAAGAAATCCGACAACAAGGAGGATCTCCTTTCTCCCACTCTACAAGTTCAAGTGGACGTGGTCAATTTATTGCAACCTTTTCTAGCACCCGATGGTCTTGTTGTTAAATGCTTGGAGTATGCGATGGACCAGGAACACATCATGGATTTTACAAGATTGCGAGCTTTGAGTTCCTTGTTTTCAATGTTGAATCAATGTGTAAGGTGAGTATTAAGTTTCAGCAACATTTGGATTCCCACAAATCAATTTTTAAAGTACTTCTTTTAGAGTACTTCTCAAAATTTATTCTGTTGGGTGCAAATCTGGGCCTTTGGCTGGCCAGTTCATTATGGAATTTTAGATATTGACGCAAAGTGTATTTAAATAAAAACTAGTTAATAAAAATCTTGTTTTTCCAGAAATGTTTTGCAGTACAACCATACTCATTCCGATTTTCCCCTATCGAGTGATATTTTGGAAAAGTACATTCCCAGATGCCTCGTTTACTCCGTTCTGTGGAGCTTCGCTGGAGATGCCAAGTTAAAAGTGAGGTCCGAACTTGGTGATTTTATCAGATCTGTTACCACCGTTCCATTGCCCCCTGATAATAACATGCCCATAATTGATTATGAAGTAACAATTGAAGGTGAATGGTCTCCTTGGTCCAATAAAGTACCGCAGATTGAGGTTGAGACCCATAAAGTTGCATCTCCGGATATCGTCGTGCCCACCCTAGATACTGTACGACATGAGTCGCTTTTGTACACTTGGTTAGCTGAACATAAGCCTCTTGGTAAGTGGTTTTGTTAACCGCCTTGTCAAATTAACAGTAAATTTCTGTCGTAAATTTGAAATATCTCCGTGAAAATAAGTAATACAGAGAATAAGTTCTTTTTCTTCCTTAGTACTCTGTGGTCCACCTGGTTCCGGTAAGACAATGACTTTGTTCTCCGCTTTGAGAGCCTTGCCAGATATGGAAGTTGTTGGCTTGAATTTCTCCTCTGCAACAACTCCAGAGTTGCTTCTAAAAACATTTGATCACTATTGTGAATATAGGAAAACTCCTAATGGTGTTGTTCTGGCTCCAATTCAGGTAAGTCGCCGAAATTTGATTCTGCTGAGGATGTCGACAATTTTTTTTCAAATAGTTTGCCAAAATTAAGTGATTTTTTTTTTTAGTTGGGTAAATGGCTTGTCCTCTTCTGCGACGAAATAAACTTGCCAGATATGGACAACTATGGCACACAACGTGTAATTATGTTCCTCCGTCAAATCGTAGAACAAAAGGGCTTCTACCGCGCATCAGATCAAACTTGGGTGTCTTTGGAACGCATCCAATTCGTTGGAGCTTGTAACCCACCTACTGATCCTGGAAGAAAACCGCTCTCTCACAGGTTCTTGAGGCATGTTCCCGTTATATACGTCGACTATCCTGGAGAGACATCTTTGAAACAGATTTACGGAACGTTCACGAGGGCTATGCTGAGATTGGCTCCAGGCTTGAAAGGATATGCAGAACCTCTCACGAATGCTATGGTGGAATTCTACTTGGCATCGCAGGATCGGTTTACGCAAGATATGCAGCCACATTACGTGTATTCACCTCGTGAAATGACCAGATGGGTCAGAGGAATTTGTGAGGCTATAAGGTAGGAAAATTTACATTATCTATTTATATATATAATATAAAAATTTGAAAAATTTTCTCTGCACATTTTCCAATTCACATATTTTTACTTCTGTACCACTTATTGTTCCTTAAAATTTAATTTTTTACCTAGTAAAACACCAACAATCTTTTTGAGACTTTTTGTGGCCAGTGTAATGCCGTTAAAAGAATAATCAAATGTAACCACTTCTTCATTACAAGAAAACCATGTTACAAAACGTTTATTAGGGTTCAAAGTGAATTTATGATCTGAACACCACTGAGTTTTATTATTTAACTTAAACTGTATCATCGACTCGTTTATGGTTTGAAATATCTTATAATCATGAGCGTGCTGCACAACAACCTATATTATTTATTACTTTTGGAAATGGTGAGAGTCTAGATTTGATCCTTGAGGCACACCCGATGTTGGTGTGTATTGAAAAGATTTATACTCTTTAATTTCAACATATTTGTCCTCAGTTTGGGAATATAAAATTAACAATGTAATATTTTCATCAACCTCTAGTTGAATTAATGCTTATACTACTTCATTATGACAATTTTGTTCAAAAAACTCCTAGGTTGGTAAAATAACATTAGTCTGTTTACCTTATCTGAAGACTTCACGCATGTAGTGTTTGAGGTTTAAAAGATTTGTACATGTTTCAGTTATCTTTTGCCTAGTCTAAACTAATGTAGAATTTTGACACAACAACAGTACTGTTTTTATTTCAGACCTTTGGATAACCTTGCTGTTGAGGGCTTAGTCCGTCTGTGGGCCCACGAGGCCCTTCGCCTCTTCCAAGATAGGTTGGTTGAAGACACCGAGCGTCGCTGGACCAACGAAAATATTGATGCTGTTGCTTTGAGACACTTCCCCTCAGCCAATTGCGAGAAAGCTCTCGAAAGGCCCATTCTCTACAGTAACTGGCTTTCCAAGGATTATGTGCCGGTTGAAAGAGAGCAGCTTAGAGAATACGTCAAGGCTAGATTGAAGGTGTTCTATGAAGAAGAGCTGGATGTCCCGTTAGTGTTATTCGACGAGGTTCTGGACCACGTGCTGAGGATCGACCGGATTTTCAGGCAGCCCCAAGGTCACTTGTTACTGATTGGAGTTTCTGGCGCAGGAAAAACCACGCTCTCCAGGTTTGTCGCTTGGATGAATGGTCTGTCGATTTTCCAGATCAAAGTACACAATAAGTACACCGCAGAAGATTTTGATGAGGATCTGAGGTCGGTTTTGAGAAGAAGTGGTTGCAAAGATGAGAAAATTGCTTTCATCCTGGACGAATCTAATATGTTGGATTCCAGTTTCTTGGAAAGGATGAACACCCTGTTAGCCAATGGAGAAGTGCCTGGACTGTTTGAGGGTGATGAATATACAACGCTCATGACGCAATGCAAAGAAGGAGCCCAAAGGGAAGGTGAGTTTACACATAAACATTTTTCAGATAATTATCCTAATAACAATATTGATCCTTAGTAAACTTTACATTTTATATACATGTCAAAAGAGAAATGTAGTAGTTCTACCCGTAATATAAAGTTATAATGGTAAACTACAATATATACATTCACTCATCATTAGAAAACATCAAAATTGTTTAAATGATGACTCTTCGGAAATCTGCCCTGCCTAAAGTCTTTAATGAGCCATGATTTTTTTTAAAATAGAATTTTCTTTTGATTTTTCATATTTTCCTACAAATTTATTTTAGTTCCTTTTTAATACACACAATTTGATATTTTATGATTTTTTTCGCCAAGAAATTATCAAGCAATCTTGAAAATCTGACAGGAAGTCTTGATTCTTGACGCAGCAACTCTTGTCTTGACTTGTTTTCCGAACTTGTATTAATTTCAGGACAAGATCAAGCAGTCTTGATTTAATGAAACAGTGTTCAAATTACTCATACTTTGTGACAGGTCATTAATGTAGACAAGAAGAAGTATGGGTCCTAACACTAAGCATTGGGGAACTCCTTTTTTTAATTTACAGTGATTCACTTTTTTATTCACCCCAATCTACTAGTTGGGTTTTATTATTTAGATAAGATTTAAATAGTTCAAAACTTTTGCCATACAACTTTATTACAAAATTAATATAGCCATCTTCTTTTATATTGAGTTGTAAATTCTGTTTCTCTGCTGTAATTCTGATTTTTTTAGGTTTAATGTTGGACTCAAATGATGAACTTTACAAGTGGTTTACTCAGCAAGTAATGCGTAATTTGCATGTCGTTTTTACTATGAATCCATCTACCGATGGTTTAAAGGACAGGGCAGCAACATCTCCTGCCCTTTTCAACAGATGTGTCCTCAATTGGTTTGGAGACTGGTCAGATGGAGCCCTGTTTCAGGTATTTCGTCAGATATGTTTCTCTAAGTAGTCTTTGACATAATAAATGTTGCATTATTATTAACCATCAATTTTTATGGTAGGTTGGAAAAGAATTTACGAACCGCTTGGACTTGGAAAAACCGACTTGGAAATGTCCAGACTTCTTCCCTGCTTCGTGCACTCTAATTCCAGCCACGCCTAACCACCGAGAAGCTGTCATTAACGCCTGTGTCTATGTGCACCAAACTTTGCACAAAGCCAATGGTCGACTTGCTAAAAGAGGCGGACGCACCATGGCAATCACCCCCAGACACTATCTGGACTTCATCCATCATTTTGTGAAGTTGCATAACGAAAAACGCTCCGATCTGGAAGAGCAACAACTACACTTGAATGTGGGTTTGAGTAAAATCGCAGAAACTGTGGAGCAGGTCGAGGAAATGCAGAAAAGTTTGGCTGTGAAGTCTCAAGAGTTGCAGGCCAAGAACGAGGCAGCCAACGCCAAACTTAAGCAGATGGTGAAGGACCAACAAGAAGCCGAAAAGAAGAAAGTGCAGAGCCAGGAAATCCAACAGCAGCTAGCTGAGCAGACGGTTCACATCGAACAAAAGCGTTCAGAGGTTATGGCGGACTTGGAACAAGTCGAGCCTGCCGTTATCGACGCACAGACTGGTAAGTCACTATTTTCTAAACCCTAATAGTTTTTCTACACATGAATTTGTTTGTTATGCATTTTTTTACAATAATTTCTTGGAACGTTAGCTGTTAAATCGATAAAGAAGCAGCATCTGGTGGAGGTCCGATCCATGGCCAATCCCCCTCACAGCGTTAAGATGGCCCTGGAATCTGTATGTCTGCTTCTACACGAGAATGCTAGCGAATGGCGCACCATTCGCTCAGTTATAATGCGAGAGAACTTCATTGCGACTATCGTTAATTTTAGCAGCGAGAATTTGACGTAAGGCTGGTGCAGCCTCGATGTATTACTTTTCAGTGTCCTTTCCTTTGGCTGCCAACAGATGGAGCATGATTTTATTTTTGCTTACATTTACCTATTTGTACAGCATTGTTCGAAAATTTCTGTTAATACTCAATTGTATTATAGGTAAGCGGTAAGGTGGTTGCACAAATGACACTATATGTATAAAATTGAAGTATATGTATATATTAATTACTGATGTAGCTAATAAACAAAAACAGCTAATAATATAATATTATAGTCGCAATATAGGAATCCGCGACGTGCAGATTAATTTCCACCTGTTCTTTCTAGGACTACGTCACTGCTCTACTGACCAAAATGGGTATGCAGTACCTATTTGTGTATACATTTGGTACAATTGGTGTTTCTAAATGCTTAAGAGTGGTACAACTAGAATGCGTCTTTTAGTCAGCCTCATCCTATATTGCGACTACAGTACCTTTGAATGAAATAATAAGTTGTTTTCTGTAATCCTGTTACCAAAGAGTTTAAATTTTGAAAATTCCTATTTTCTTAAACATCTCAAGTATGTAAAAAACGAAACAAAACAGAAAATGTATAATATTAGGTCAGGTTGTTTTTTTTTTTTTCGAGCTTTAAAGCATCTGGTGGAAGTTATGACCCACGGAAAGTGTCTGGCAATAAGAAATGTTGGTTTTTAACAATATTCTGTGAAACATATATGAAAACCAGCTAAACTATAATAAATATACATTGTTAAACTAAGAATGCCTCTAGAGAAAGTACTTTGAGCATGCCTGTATAATACAAAAAAGAAAATTACCTGCTGCCTTTGCAGTAAACTCGACGTCTCGTGTTTTATGGTTGTCTGGGTCTCTGCAGCAGAAGCCTTAAAGATATTCACAATATTTTCCTTCTCTTTAACTGAAAAATGTTTGCTTTTACATTTTTTCGGCGGAGAAAGGGCTTGAGCTTGATTCATAATTAATTTGACAATGATGAATTTTTAACCTAAAAAAAAAATGGTTCTGAACATTATAAATCGTTTTTATTGCGTACCTTGATACACCCAAATATGCACCACAGTATTGAAAAACACTGTTTTATTATATGAATAGGAATAACAGCAAATAGCAACAGTTATTTCTAAAAACCATACATCAGATTTGAGGCTGAAAACGATTTGCCTCGGAGAACAAATATCTCATATATTAGTGTTTTCGACATAGTTGTAATATGGGTTTTAAAAATTCAACCAATAGAAATATTATATTCAAATTTAGCACACATTTGTGGGGAGCGGCTAGCAAGTATGCATACGTTCTCAACTACACATCACACTATTTATTGCCAAAATATTAGCTTTGCTAAAATGATGTAGGCATGGCAGTTTTGGGATCTTGATCTATTATATAAATGTCAGATTACTTACATCTGGTGTTAACATGATTGGGCGTATTATTTGAAATTATTTATACTACTTAACCTAAAAATTGACATTTTAAATAATTTTGAGGTTAAAGCGACCAATTGATCATTTTCGGTCACCTGACTTTGACACCGCCGTCTGGAGGGCACACAAACCTCATCCAATCACAAAGGAGGGCAAATGTAAACAATTAGAGATGAGTGGCTAGCAGAAGCAATTTAAGCTTGTCATTAAACAATAACAGCTTTTCCCCATCTCTAAAAAACAAAACAATGAGTTGTGTGCCCCCCACGCCGACATCGTGACGTCAACCTAAAATGATCAATACACGACAAAAATAAGATATACAGGGTGTCCCGAAATTTCCACATTCCCCTTTAGGTGCAAAAATATTTTTTTTTAATTCCTATAAAATGGAACAGAGATAAATAGTGTTGTTCCTCGTTTGTCTTTCATGAATAAGAAGGCATTTATGCAACTTTTATAGTCTTTGTTTAATTTGAGGTTGTCCCATTAATCATAATTCATTATGAGTTTCATTATTATCATAACTACTTCATTGAAAGTAGCTCCCTTAGAAAGCATTTCCAGACATAACGTTTACAGGGACTTTCCTTATTATTTTTGCACACCAAATGCGGGAATTTCAGAACACTCTGTATATTATATTATAAGTCTTTAGTAACACTGAAATTCTGTCACTTGTGCATATCCCTTCCTTTGCCTTGTTAAGTTTGTATTGCTGTACCTTCTGGTTTTTATTAAAAAAACATTTTTACAAAATTGTTTTGAGTATCAATGGAAGATTTTACTGTATTCTACAAAAACTTCATCTATCTATATTATGTAGTATAATATCCATTTCTAGTCTAGACATTATATTTAAAAGATATCTCGTGGAGATTAAATTTGGTAGATGGGCCAAGAAGAATGTCTTGGATCTTAATATTCGAAGTTCCACCCATATGTGTGTGGATAAACAAATGAAAGAGGTGAAATTCTCTACAAGATGTACTTTAACTCTTCCCTTACTTGACCGCAGATGTAAACAGTAGTTAATGTACTGTCACTTGTTTATGGCTTTTGGGCACATATTTGTACATTTTATAATAAGACAATGTCCAATATCTAAAATATCAAACTGGTATAGCCTCATTGATTGAGAGAGTATTTATCGCACTTCAAATCTACCGAATTTAATTTTTCTGGGATATGTTGATCTAAATTAATTTTCATCATATAATGTCTTCACTATTTAAGTGTATTTTGTGAGTGAAGCAATATATTAAGTACACACCAGTCTAGTTCTATTTAGTAGTGGAACTGGTAACATTATGTTTTGAAGGTCAAAATTCTTATAAATTGAGGTTATTCCACTAAAGAAATCATCGCAGAGCTTAAAAAATATTTGTATGAAGAAGCTCAGTAGTGCTAATACATGTTCAAGTTGTTTTTACCATAGACAACTATGCATTCCATGATGGCAATGCCCATTTATTTAGATAGTAAATAAATCAAAACAATTTTAAATATAAGTATTATCATTAAAAACTCCAACAAAAGCAACGCTTCTCAATATTGTTAGTTTTTAAAATGAAACTATTGTAGTTCTAAGGTAGGTTTCTAACAATCGAGTTAGAAGGTAAGGAGACGTCATGCAAAAACGGTATGGGTAGATGTGGCTGAAAGTAGGAACAATATCGAGTATTGTCAGTCGCGGACTATCTAAATTTTTAACAAATTGTTATGCTGACAAGCCGTACTATCTGAATAACGCAAATAAGAATTCAACAAATGTCAGTTTTTCAGCAAAAAGAATTCAACAAAATGTATTTATTGACCTCTAAAAAATAATACAGTTCTATCATTTAATAAGTTTATTTTCTTTAATACGGCTCTGCGTGTTGCTTACATTAACCTAAAGTCGGGTACAATTCAAACTGACGTGTGTCATGGCCGCTAAAACGTCTGAACTAAGATTTTATTTAAAGCATAAGAAATACTAGTAGTTCTCAAACAGTTCTCAGCAATGATATCGCTAAATAATTTTAAAAATATATAAAAGATACTATCATAAAATGTTAAGATTATTAATTTAGTAACTTCATAATTTTAGTGGAATTCTGATTATACAGTGTCCATATAAAGTTGGCTACATATGGGAAAAAATTGTATTTTTTACATTTCTAAAAAACTCTATTGGGGGTTTGTTTATGCATGACACATGACACATGTCATGCGATCACCGGTTTGGCAGGACTGTAAAAAATAGTTGACGGTGGTACCGAAAAATGGGCCAAATTGTTAAGATATCGAAAAATTTGATGAAGGAAAAGTGCATATAGAATACAAGGACTCCGTATAGTCGCGTCATTTTAGCATGAAAAATCTGAAAAAAAAAAAAAGGTACAGGGTCAATTGACTTAATTCTTGTTGCAAAGAGTTCAGAAAGGCATTTAAAAAAACAGTACCTTTTATTTTTTGGCGGAAATGTTTTGGTTTCATTTCTTTTCCGATAATTGGCCAATTTAACTAAATTAATTGAAAAATTTGTTATCATACACAATATGCCATATAATTAAATGAAAATGGTTACTCGGGGGTTTCTGGGGTCGCTAATCACCAATCTGAAGTCCAATTTGGGAAATTCAAAATGGCGGACCGGAAATCGGGCCATCTTCCAGAAGAAGAATGAGAATGGATATCTTGGCCTTGAAAATCTGTACTCGGGAGTTTTCGGGGTCTCTGATTACGAATGCGAAGCCTGATTTGGTAAATTCAAAATGGCGGACCGGAAGTAGAGTCAATTTATCAGGAAAAATTCATATTTTTTCGTTCTTGGGCTGAAAATGACTACTCAGAGGTTTTTAAGGTCGTTGATTACGGATCACAGGTCCAATTTACGAAATTCAAAATGGCGGACACGGGAGGAACAGTCAATCTCTTCGGAAAACATCGTATTATTTATTTTTTCGGGCTGAAAGTATGAAAAATAAAAAAGTATTTCCTGAAAAATATACTACTTCCGGCCCGCCATTTTGAATTCTCCCTAACTGGACATCAGATTCGTTATCAGCGATAACGAGAATCTCCGAGTCCCCCCCCCCACGTTCAGCCCAAAAAAGAAAATAATACGAGTTTTCAGGAGAAATAGAGTGTTATTCCGGTCCGACATTTTGTATTTCGTGAATTAGGCCTTTGATTCGTTATCAGAGACCTCAGAAACCCCCGAGTACTCATTTTCAGTCCAAAAGCGAAAAAGATACGAGTTTTTCTTGATAAATGAACTCTACTTCCGGTCCGCCATTTTGAATTTACCAAGTCAGACCTCAGATTCGTAATCGATCAGCAACCTCGAAAACCTCCTAGCACAGATTTTCAAGGCCAAGATATCCATTGTCATTTCTTATGGAAAATGGCCCGATTTCCGGTCCGCCATTTTGAATTCCCCAAATCGGATTTCAGATTGGTGATCAGCGACTTCAAAAACCCCAGAGTAACCATTTTCGTCTAATTCTATGGCATATTGTGTATGATAACAAATTTTTCAATTAATTAAATTAAATTGGCCATTAATATTGTCCAATTATTGGTCCAAAATTTAAACCAAATATTTCCGCTAAAAAATAAAATCTATTTTGAAGCAGATATGAGGAAAATAAAAAAGTGCAAATTTGACCCCTACCATTAATTACTATATGAAAAATCATAAACTCTTGTGTCTATTTCACAAATATTTGACTAGTTTCGACAAAAACTGTATGTATTTTAGTTGAATAAAGGTATTTGCATGTAAAAAAAGAAACGAACCCCCAATATAGTATTTTTTAGAAATCTCAATAATACACATTTTTCTGATATGTAGCCAACTTTACGACGGACACTGTAGGTATATAGGTTCGGGCACAAATGAAATTGATAACAAAAAATAAATTGCCCAATTCAGTCAATAACAATGAGTAATCAGAAAAAGAAATCAAACACTAATATTGCTACAGTCCAGCAAGAGACACGGGAAGGTTTGGGCATTTCTTGCCAGGAAAGGATAGGATCGTAGTATTAGTAGGGGAAACGATGTCAGTAAAAATAAAATATTTCATATAACAAAACAAAATCTGAAATCTCTATGAGAATAACGAAAATAAATTATTTTTCTTTTAGCGGTAATAAATAAAAATTCTAGTTGACAAAATAAAAAAAGACACGTTTTTGGGGAAAATATAGTTTCAACAAAACTCGAGGCGCAGTTTAATAAAATAAAAATTATAGAACGAAAATTATTAACTTTTAATAGAGCTTAAATAAAAAAAAAAAGTAGACTAGCGTTGGGGATCGATCCCGCGCCAACCCCATTTATATTTATTGCATCGATCATCTTACCGATTGGGCTAGGCTAGCTACTTTGCTCTGCTTTAAGATGTGTAATATGTACGTAATAGAAAATTGTATAAGACTTAATTATTTGATATTGTTCGTTTAACGGATGAATATCCACTATTTACCACTAAAAATAACTTAAATATTTCATATAAAGACGTTTTTCATATTTAGAGTGGTGTTAGTTCACGGAAATAAATAATATTCGTCGTCAAATCACACAGTTTGAGAATCGCTGAGCTTATGACTATGTTTCTCACTCCTCAGTGTGCATTTCATATTTCCGTCTCAAAAGAAGTGGGAAAGAATCTTGGTAGACATACATTGACAATGTCTTTAGGCTATGGCTTTAAGTTTGTGTGCAAGAGATAGTGAAAACGTATGTGTAATATTAATTCATACAACGGTCTTTTTAAATTTTACCCGACTATATGAAATGTTATTTACGTTAATTATTTCTTATCAACACACTATTTAGAAGAGGAAACTTCTTTTAACACATGACACTATTGCCCTTTTAGTGTATATTGTCTAAAATTTAACAATTTAAGCTGTTTTTTATGAGTCTATATATGTATATTAGGTATCCTATTTCAATAAATATTTCATTTCATTAATAAATAATTTAACAATAATCGAAAATAATCCCTAGAAATCACACGGATAACAAATTGTTACCATTTGATGAAAAAGTAGTAGCAAGATGATGCCACTCTTGATAACGTAACTGTTTCTTCCTTCCTTCTAACTTAATGTTTCTAACAGGAAAAGTCTTACTTTTGTAACTAACTGCGTTGATCCATTTTAATACATTGCTTTTGTTGAAGTTTTCAAGTATAGTAACTAATTTAATTACAATTAAATTAGCAAAAACTGAAAATTTGAGGATATACAGACTGTCTATTTTACGAGGGCCACACCAAATATCTCGCTTAATATCTATTGTAGAAGAATAAAGTTTTAGAAACAGTTATCCCATTTTTTGTGAGCTATATTTCAGTAAAAAGAAATTTGAAGCCTACTTTATGAGATATATTACAAAAACCTGAAAAATAGGAAAACCACAAACGGTTATAGCTTCCTTATTTGAGGAGATACGAAAAAAGTTAAAGGAATGAAAGTTGACGGCAAAGACAATAAGAATAATAACGTGCAACAAAAAAATCGAAAAATGCATTTGGCTTTGACATACGCTATTATGCAAAAATGAAAAATACATATCTCAAAGTAGGCCATGACGCCATTAATTCAGTTATTTCTTTCTCATTCCAACGATATAAAACATGTCACAGAAATTTTAACCGATAGTGTCAATATTTAATATTTTACGAATACCACAATTCATATAATTGAATCGTAACAATCAGCTGTGCCATAATAGTAAAAATTCACTTTATAATAATTATAATTCCGTAATTATTTATTACAATTTAATACAAACCAATAAATATCTCATAAATAAAAATACAAATACAAAACGAACATCCAAAGAAAGAAACGAAAAACTATGTATAACAGTACTACCTACTTACTATATTGAAAAGAAATTGTGTGTATTTATTTTTCTAACTACAAATGCTCAAATTGTGTACCATGCATTCTGACACATAAACGTGCTCTACGAGACACGTCACGCATTACATTTTGGAGCATTTCAGGAGTAATTGCCTCACATGCGTTTCGAATTCTGGTTTTGATGTCCTCAATATTTTCAGGGGCAGTTTGAAATACCTTGTCTTTAATGTAACCCCAGACGAAAAAATCCAAGGGAGTAATATCTGGTGATCGAGCTGGCCATAGAATGGATCCATAGGTGCCTATCCAGCTATCTGGCATAACTTGATTTAAATAATTTGTACATATTACAGCAGTGTGAGGTGGAGCCCCATCTTGTTGAAAATATGAATAATTTAATCTTTCTGCCACTGTTAATTCATAAAGAAAATCTTGAAATTCGTTTTGCAGGAAATTAAGGTATCTACGAGCGGTTAATTTGCCATCATAAAAATAAGGTCCAATTACTTTAGTCCCTAAAAGACCCAACCAAACATTCGTAGAAAATCTTTCTTGGAAAGCAGTCTCTCTGCACCAATGTGTATTTTCTCGTGTCCACTTATAATGCATATTTCTATTGAAAAATCCATTATTAGAAAAATTTGATTTGTCCGACCAAAGAATTTTGCTACATATCAGCGTGTCATTCCTTTTCTTATTTAATAACCATCTACAAAATCTTACTCTCCTTGGCTTATCTCCCTCATTTAAATGTTGAACTTTCCTCATTTTGTAGCATCGAAATCCGTTTTTTTTCAATATTTTTCTTGCACTGTCTTTTTTTATGCGACAGTTTCTCTGAATTTGTCTCAAAGAGGTTTCCTCATTTTGGTTAACATAATTCATTACTCTATTCACTTTTCTTACATTATCCGCAACATGCGCTCGCCTTACTACTTTTTTTGAAAATGAACCGTGCGTTTTTAGATTTTGAACTAACTTCCTAAACATAGTTCGATTTGGCTGCGGAGCATCTGGAAATCTATCTCCGTAAACCGTGACTGCCATCTCAGCGTCAAAATTGCACTGACAATAAATGCTAATCATATCGAATTTGTTATTATTGGTGTACACCATAATTACTGATATAAAATTTGTCTTAGAACTCGACAACGCAACATACAACAATGACAATCTGTCAAATTTATTAATAACTGTATACATTGTTTTTCACTAATTATGGCACAGCTGATTGTTACGATTCAATTATATGAATTGTGGTATTCGTAAAATATTAAATATTGACACTATCGGTTAAAATTTCTGTGACATGTTTTATATCGTTGGAATGAGAAAAAAATAACGGAATTAATGGCGTCATGGCCTACTTTGAGATATGTATTTTTCATTTTTGCACAATAGCGTATGTCAAAGCCAACTACATTTTTCGATTTTTTTGTTGCACGTTATTATTCTTATTGTCTTTGCCGTCAACTTTCATTCCTTTAACTTTTTTCGTATCTCCTCAAATAAGGAAGCTATAACCGTTTGTGGTTTTCCTATTTTTCAGGTTTTTGTAATATATCTCATAAAGTAGGCTATAGATTTCAAATTTCTTTTTACTGAAATATAGCTCACAAAAAATGGGATAACTGATTCTAAAATTTTATTCTTCTACAATAGATATTAAGCGAGATATTTGGTGTGGCCCTCGTAAAATAGACAGTCTGTATGTGAGGTGTGAAACATTTGTTCTCTAGCCACAATTCTAATGTCTCATGGTTGACGCAATTATTTGAAATTCTAGCTATAACTTTTAAAATGTAAATATCAAATTATCATATTATTTTTCCAGACTATTTAATTAAAATAAGCACGACATATTCCTATAAAGTTGGTATTGGTTTTTGTTAAACTTGGATATTATAATTGAATTTGCTTAGCTCACTGAATTCACTAATACCTCATTCGTCTTCACACTAGCTATTTATTTTATTTTAAACCTGCATTATTTTATCCACACAGCTGTAAAGTCTATCAAAAAACAACAATTGGTCGAAATCCGTACCATGTCAAACCCCCCTGCAGTAGTCAAATTGGCCTTAGAGTCTATTTGCTTGTTGCTCGGTGAAAATGCGAGCGATTGGAAGTCCATCCGTACAGTCATCATGCGTGATAATTTCATCAACACTGTCGTCAACAATTTCAATACTGAAGATATTAGGTATGCATGTGCTTATTTCCTCTGACAATTAAACATATAGTTGTACATATACACACCTAAACGCACGTGTATATTTGATTAATGCTTTGCAGTGTATGTTGTAAATATTAAACAAAAAAAAGGACCTTATCAATAGGATTTGGTTCTTTTTTTCTCAGATGGATTAAAATTAATAATTGAACGTTTTTAGCGATGACGTACGCGAAAAAATGAAGAGCCGCTACTTGAGCAATCCCGACTACAACTTTGAAAAAGTTAACCATGCTAGTAACGCCTGTGGTCCTCTCGTGAAATGGGCCATGGCACAGATACAGTATGCGGACATGTTGAAGAAAGTAGAACCCTTACGTGAAGAACTTAACTCCCTGGAGAAACAGGCGGAGACTAACAAGAAGCGAGGTGAGGAAGTGAAAAACTTGATCAGTCAACTAGAGCAAAGTATCGCATCCTACAAGGAAGAATATGCACAACTTATCGCTCAGGCCCAAGCTATTAAGACTGACTTAGAAAATGTTCAAGCTAAGGTTGATAGGTCTATTGCTCTTTTGAAATCCTTGGTTATAGAACGAGAAAGATGGGAGGCAACCAGTGAAACATTTAGATCTCAAATGTCTACGATCATAGGAGATGTACTACTGTCAGCAGCGTTTATAGCATATGGAGGTTATTTTGACCAGCACTACCGACAGAGCTTGTTTACGACCTGGTGTCAGCATTTGACCCAAGCCGCTATACAGTACAGATCCGATATAGCCAGGACTGAGTATCTTTCCAACCCTGATGAGCGTCTCAGGTGGCAGGCTAATGCCTTACCTTCCGACGATTTATGCACCGAAAACGCTATAATGCTGAAGAGATTCAATAGATATCCTCTTATTATTGACCCATCAGGACAAGCAACTGAGTTCATCATGAACGAATTTAAGGATAAGAAAATTACTAAGACTAGCTTCTTGGATGACTCATTCCGTAAAAATCTCGAGTCCGCTTTGCGTTTTGGTAATCCACTTCTTGTACAAGATGTCGAAAATTATGATGCCATCCTGAACCCTGTACTGAATAGGGAATTGAGAAGAACCGGCGGGCGTGTGTTGATTACTCTGGGAGATCAGGATATCGACTTGTCGCCTTCATTTGTTATTTTCCTGTCAACCCGTGACCCAACGGTGGAATTTCCACCAGACATATGCTCTCGTGTCACATTTGTTAACTTTACCGTTACAAGAAGCTCCTTACAGAGCCAGTGCTTGAACCAGGTACTGAAAGCTGAACGGCCGGACATCGACGCTAAACGTTCCGATTTGTTGAAACTGCAAGGCGAGTTCCATTTGAGATTAAGGCAGTTGGAGAAATCCTTGTTGCAAGCTCTGAATGATGCGAAGGGTAAGATTTTGGATGATGACAGTGTTATTACTACTTTGGAAACGCTCAAGCAAGAGGCAGCGGAGATCGGACAAAAGGTGGAAGAGACTGATAAGGTTATCTCGGAGATTGAGGCGGTTTCACAACAGTATCTGCCTTTGTCACAAGCTTGCAGTAATACTTACTTTACGATGGATAGTCTCAACCAAGTTCACTTCTTATACCAGTATTCGCTTAAGATGTTTTTGGATATGTTCAGCAGCGTTCTACATAATAATGAGAAACTTGAGGAAGTTTCAGATTATCAAGCTAGATTGAATGTTATTACTTCGGATTTGTTTTCGGTAAGTAAATCTAGAATATTTTATATAGGATATAGAGTTAGGGAAGTGGTGTGCAAACTTGACGATGAAAAATTACCGTTTGCCAGTCGGTAATCGAAGAAAGAATATAACTACAATGCTTTTTCTCCCTTGTAATTTTTGGTATGGTGGACGGATATGGAGGGGGGACATTTTTTTTAACGAATTTTTACCGTCATGTCTACATAAGCAGTTAGTATATGTACTTCTCCAATTACGCTGGCAAACTTCGGGTTGGTGCGCGGTAAAGTGAATTAAAAAAAAAAAAAAAAATCTGTGCAGTTATTTTATAAATAATTTTTTTAAGGTTGTATATGAAAGAGTTGCAAGAGGAATGCTCCATCATGACCGTCTTACATTTGCAATTCTTTTATGCCGAATTCACCTCAAAGGAGTACCCTCAGAGCCCAACTACGATCAAGAATTCAATTTCTTCCTTCGAGGAAAAGAGGGAGTTTTCAGCAACTCGGCTGGACCAATTGTGGATGGCTTGAATGGCGAGCAACAGGAGGCAATAACAAGACTTGCTTTGCGTTTACCCGTGTTTAAAAAACTTCCAGAGAAAATCAGGGAGATGCCTGAATTTGGCGCCTGGTTGCAGCAGAGCACCCCGGAACAAGCAGTACCCCAACTTTGGATAGAAGAGAAACAACTCAGTCCTATCGGTACTGCCATGTATCAGCTACTCGTTATCCAAGCCTTTAGGCCTGATAGGGTAATCGCAGCTGCGCAGCATTTCGTTGCATCCGTGCTCGGAGCTAACTTCATGTACCAGGCGGAGAAAGAATTGGACTTGGCTGCTTGTGTTGAGAAGGAGATTAGATCGAATGTACCGGCACTGCTCTGTTCTGTGCCAGGTTTTGATGCGTCAAGTCGCGTGGACGATCTTGCAACTGAACTCAATAAGCAGATTTCCAGTATCGCTATTGGTTCTGCGGAAGGTTTCAACCAGGCAGATAGGGCTATTAATATGGCTTGCAAAACTGGCAGGTAAAGTTAAACAAATAAATATATCTTTATTGAACACGCTACATTAGAACAATGTTTAAGGTTGTCCAGAAATCAAAATATATTTAAAATTTTAGGTAAAAATAAAATAATGACGTATCAAATTCTGTTATTTACATATAACTGTAATTCATTGACTTTGTTTCCTAAGCATGGCATATTCACTGTAAAATAATTCAAGACGTACCGTTATACACTAATTTATTTAATCCAATGTTGTGACTTATGTTCCTCGTGGGTGTAAAAATTTGTCTTTTCTTGTTTTAATGATGCCTGTTGATTTTTATCCCATGCTATTATAATTTGACAATGTCCATTAACAGCCTATTTTCTATTATCTTTAGATGGGTCATGTTGAAGAACGTCCATCTGGCACCTCAGTGGCTGGTGCAGCTAGAAAAAAAACTGCACTCACTTCAGCCGCATGCTGGCTTTAGATTGTTCCTTACCATGGAAATTAACCCTAAGCTTCCAGTTAACTTACTAAGAGCCGGAAGAATATTTGTGTTCGAACCACCACCAGGTATCAGAGCCAACTTACTGAGAACGTTCAGCACGGTAAGTTCCAGATGAACACTGCCCTCTAGCAGTCTAATTTGAATGTAATTTCAGGTGCCAGCCAGTAGAATGATGAAGGCACCAAGCGAAAGAGCGAGATTGTACTTCCTCCTTGCGTGGTTCCATGCCATTGTCCAAGAAAGATTGCGGTACTGTCCGTTGGGTTGGGCTAAGCATTACGAATTCAGCGAATCAGATTTGCGTGTCGCTTGTGATACTTTAGACACATGGATCGATGCTACCGCAATGGTAAATGTGGTTGTATTCTGCCCTCCTAAGCCAAAATGACATCTCATGTTTATTCTAACATTTGATGTTTGAGATATTTTTATGTAGCTAATCTTGGGGCTACATGTTTTTTATGTTTTTTGATAATCCTATGAAGCAAATACAAAAATAATGAAAAAGTTAATCATATAACAGACACCTTTTCAGTTACATCCAGCTAGTTTAGGAACTTTTGAGCTTGTCATTTTGGCTTAAGGCAGTATTTCTCATTTGGAAGTAACTATGATCATTTATTTTTAGGGAAGAACCAATCTGCCTCCAGAAAAAGTACCATGGGATGCCCTAGTCACTTTGCTTTCTCAATCCATTTACGGAGGCAAAATCGACAATGACTTTGACCAGAGGCTCTTGCATTCCTTCTTGAATAAACTTTTCACTCCAAAGAGCTTCGAGGGCGACTTCGCTCTGGTTGCCAATATTGATAATGGTCCTGGTGGAAATCGTCATATCACGATGCCCGATGGTACGAGGAGAGACCATTTCTTGAAGTGGATTGAAAGCTTGGCTGATCGTCAAACCCCTGCTTGGTTAGGTGAGTTGCTCTTATTATTCACATGTAAAAATAATTGTTCATACTTATCTAATTATGTGCAGAACATTCGTCGAACTGAACAGGTACTTTTCGTTCAATGTCTATTCTATAGTGACTTTAAATCTGCTGACTTCAGTGCAACGATGGTTATTATATTTTATGAAATAAAGTACACACTGTTAGATATATTTGTTCCGCTTAGAAAAAAATTTCCTCGTTGGTATAGTACCGACTTGCTTGAAGACTACAGGGTTTTTGTAATTCTGCAATCAACTTCTAAAAGACTGACTGTAAACTTACAACGAATATGTTCGTTTAACTGAATTTTCCACAGTATTTTGGAATTGTGTAGATTCACAATGTGAAATCATTCTGGATTTTCAAGGAGTTACCTCGGTGACTTGAGAAGCGGTTAAGAAAACAAACAATGTGAAACTAATATTCTTCGTAATATCTTAATAATAATTTAACAAGTAACTACTTGTTACTTTCAGGTGATACAAATCTCTTAAACTTAGATATGCTGAATGGTATTAAGTTGACAATTGTTTGGAGAAATTTAATTTTTTGTCCTTATGTTGAAAAGTAGTGGCCCTAGTATTGATCCTTGGGGCACCCTGGATCTTATAATACACTCTGTTGAAAATACTTATGCATCTACTTCTCTGTGTATAGTAAAAAATCGAGTGAGACCTTTATGACTTCACTTCACACCTTGAACATTTCAAATTGTTTTATTAGTATATCTGGATATCAATAATAGTGCTGGACCTGACAACATACCACCGAACATCCTGAAGTACTGTAGTTTTATCTTATCCTGATCTCTATTTATCATGTTTAACTTGTCATTTGAAACTAGTGAATTTCCAGAATTCTGGAGAGTTAGCTTTATTACGCCTATACCTAAACTATTCGAAAGCCTCCTCTTTATTTATTTTTTGATACCACAGACTGACATTATACAGAGATTGCTCATTTACACCGACTTACTGTCACTTACTGTAGAGAATAGATTGCAAGTTCATGACATCTATAGACAGACTTTACAAAGGCCTTCGAGTTAATCACCACTCACTTGTTAAACAAGTTGTATTTGGCGGGAATAAGTGGTTCTCTTCTCTTGAAGTGAGTTGAAAGCTATTAAGGTACAGATTGTTTAAATCAAAGGAAAATCAAAACTCGTCAGGTGTACCTCAGGGCTCTCATTTGGGACCATTGCTCTCTTACATATTCATCAATGACATTCATGAGTGTCTTACTAATACTAGTTTTCCTCTTTTTCGCCAACGATTTCAAATTGTTTTCTAAAACAACCACTACTGAAGATTGCGACGAATTACAAATAGGTTTGGAAGTTGGAAGTCTTATTACGTGTAGTCACCATATTGGCGTAGTGAATAAATAAATATTTAATAGGAAAATAGATGACCTTTTCTTTAGCTCTTATATACATAAATAAATTGGCAATCAGGACATTTTGCACCATTATACAATCTCATTGCCAACTAGTTTTAAACTCTTGTTATTCACAACGTCGTGGCAGACATTTTGTGATTCCTGTGTAATTCTATTTGACCTCTCTTTGCTGTATAACACGTCTGATCGCATTAAGCGATATATTGTGGTTGCCTGCTAGTTTGAAACTAACATTTCACTTTGTAAATAATAAGCGTGTTATGTCTAGAATTTAGAATATAAAAAAAATATTTATTTTTCTACTTTGTAAAAATTATTTTACTTAGGTCTACCAAACAACGCTGAAAAAGTATTATTAACAACTCGGGGGACTGACCTGATTAGTAAATTATTGAAGATGCAACAGTTGGAGGACGATGATGAGCTCGCATACTCTGTAGATGACAGCTCTCCATCAGATCCAGCTCAGATAGACGGTAGACCATCGTGGATGAAAACGCTGCATAACAGTGCCATCACATGGATGAAATTGTTGCCTACTTCGTTGCAGACTTTGAGGAGGACCGTAGAGAATATTAAAGATCCATTGTACAGGTACTTCGAGAGGGAAGTTAATTCAGGTTCTAAGTTATTACTGGATGTTTTACACGATCTGAATGATGTGTTGTTGATCTGTCAGGTAAGACGATGGATAAAATTTAAAAAAAAATTTTAGCTCACAGAAAAACTTTTAGGGAGATAAGAAACAGACGAATTATCACCGAACTATGCTTGGAGAACTAGTACGAGGAATTATTCCTGTGAATTGGCATCGGTACACTGTACCTAAAGGTTGCACCGTTATACAGTGGATTACAGATTTCAGTCAGAGAATAAAACAGCTCCAGCAAGTATCTCAGTTGGTATCTACGGCTGGTGCAAAGGAACTACAGGTAATTGAAAAATAACAATGTATTTTTTAATAACTTCGTTAGGGAACACTTTTGTTTATATAAACTGTTTTTAATAAACAAAAATTCCAATGTAGCTAAATATTTTATTTTCTTTCAGAGTTTTCCAGTTTGGTTGGGAGGATTATTGAACCCAGAGGCTTATATAACTGCAACAAGGCAATGCGTGGCTCAGGCCAACAGTTGGCCATTGGAAGAACTCCATTTAGATGTAACCATAACTGATTCTACAGATAAAGCTTCTATTCCTAGTGATTGTTTCGCCGTTGTGGGTAAGTGGGATTGTCTGAATGCTAATATCAAGTTGAGAAGTTTTAATTTATGAATTTTGAATTTGTCGAAACTTGCCAGTCAAATGAACTACTTGCAATTTGGATCCAGGGAAGTGCACAAAATTCTACTAAAAAATGTATTTTTTATATTGAAAAGCAAGTTTAAATTTCACATAGAGGCCACTTTCGCAAAGTGGGCTATTTTTAACCCTTTTATTCTGAGCCGCAAGCGGCTCCATACAGCTCCCCTAATTAAATGAGAGACTCATGCGTGTATATATACTTTATTTAGCCACATAAATTTAAATAATTAATAAAATAAAGATTTACTCTTCAAAAATATAACAAAACATAGACTTTCACAAACAAATGCAAAATAAAAACACTTAGAAACGTACTACAGTGTGGTAGTGCTCAAAATTTGTGTGGGGTGTAAAGCAGCTAATGGGCTTGTTCGGCATTTTTTTTTTATTTCATAAATCGAAAGTGCAAGTATATAATAATAGATCTGCAAAAACAGAATCTTATTCGCACGTTTAGTATCTTAAAAACTATACAAATCTCCACCTCGCGAAAATAGGGCGTGGCCAGGCGCTACGTCACTATACGCATAGACTCGGTGATCTCAATAGACTTGATGCTCCTTAGTTGTTATAATTATTATAAGTGTTTTCGAAGTATTGTTTGTTTTGCTTACTTCTTAACAGTAAGGGAGTACAATTTTATGAAATGTCAAAAAATTACAATTTTCTCTCACTTCTGTCGGGACGAATTTTCGACCCTGCAATTTACGATTAGGATTCATCGCCGACCTTCTCCTTTCCATAGAGACATAGAACGAACTTCCACTCGACGTATTTATTTAGTTACCAGCTTTGAAAATTCCATGTTTCTCGACTTTTCAGGTTAAATTTGAAAGTTCCCAGAAAGCCACTTTCTTACGTCACTTGCGTATAATGATGTCACAAATGAGTGCTCCGTTTTTGCAACTATTACTAATTTCAACTCCTTATATCTCGAGAACGGAAAAAGTTAATAACACGAAATTTTAAGTGCATAATGAGAATATCGAGTACTATATGAAAAAGCATAAAAACCATATAAAAAGAATATCATGGAACAAGCCCATGGCACAGATGAGTCAGAAAAATATGTTTTAGTTTGCCTTATGGCCGGATACGTCTACTTCCAGCATTCGATCCATCCTCCGGTCTCGCGTAAATATCCGGTTTCCGCGCTGGGAGCATGAAAAATTTTTGCGGATTCATCTGGTTCCAGGAATTAAAGGGTTAATGCAAAATGTTCACTTTTCTACATTATCCTGTTTTATGCAACTAAACACACGTGTCTATATTTTTAGGTATAAAATTACAAGGTGCTCAGTGTCGCAACAACCAACTCTTGCTTACCTCCAGTATCATGTTGGAATTGCCAATCACTCTCTTCCGATGGGTCCGAGTTATCGGAGAAGAAAAATTAAAGGAGGGAAAGTTGTCCTTGCCACTCTACTTAAATTCAACTCGTACAGAATTGCTGTACACTATCGAGTTGAACATCGCTCCAGGGCAAGATCCCCACAGCTTTTATGAGCGAGGTGTTGCTTTACTTACCTCTACTTCGCTTAATTAGATTTTAATCATTATAACCTGTATTTTAAGCTTTATTATATTCCTGTCTTTTATTGTATACAGCATATAATGTTTTAAATAAAAATTAATCATTTTATTTTAATTCATTATTTAATGCCTATCTTTTCACCACTCGTGAGTGTTTTTGACCCTACAACTTGGAAGTTTGCTATTAATCCAGTAAATAAGCCAGTAAAAAGTGCCATATGTGTAAAAGTTGGGAAACATTAATTAAAAATTCCTTCTGCACTGTGTCCCTTGAACCTTCAGGATCATTCGTCACCACTATCATATTTGCTGACGGACAAAATAGGGGAATTATGGGGGTTATATAAGCCTTCAAAAGAAAAACTTTAAAAATTAAAATTTCTGCCTGGAAATCTCTACTCGGGAGGTTTTCAAGAGAGCTGATCACGAATCTGAGGCCTAATTTGGTAAATTCAAAATGAAGTACTGGAAGTAGTCAATTTCTCAGGAAAAACTCTTTTTTGGTTTTTGGGCTGAAAATGAACACTCGGGGGTTTTTGAGGTCGCTGATCACAAATCCTAGGACCAATCTAGAAAATTTAAAATGGCAGACCGGAAGTAGAGGAAAACCTCGTATATTTTTCTTTTTTGGATTGAAAGGGGAAATTCAAAACAGTCCCACAATTCTTTCCTATTAATCCAGAAACACCAACATTATAAACTTTTTCCTTTTCAGAAATCATAGAAAAAATAGTTTCGGCAGAAAAATTATTATTTGTCCAGCTTATCATATCGAGTAATTGTGTAAACATTTATTTTTTCAAAATCAAGAAAAACGTGTTTCCTGAGGAAATGGCTCTACTTTTGGCCGCCATTTTAAATTTCCCCTAATTGAACATCAGATTCGTTATCGACCATGAAAACTCCCAAGTTCCCACTTTCAGCCCAAAAAAGAAAAAATACGAGGTTTTCCTGAGGATTTGACTCTATTTCCGGTCCGCCATTTTAAATTTCCTAAAGTGGATTCATGATCAGCGACCTCAAAAACCTCAGAGTACTCATTTTCAGCCTAAAAACCAAAAGAATACAAGTTATTCCTGCAAAATTGTCTCTGCTCTGGTCAGCCATTTTCAATTTAACAAGTTAGACATCGGATTCGTAATCAGCGACCTTGAGAACCTCTGAGTGCAGATTTCAAGGTCAAAATATTCATTCTGAAGTTTTTCCCTAAAAGTCGATTTTTTCTGAAAAAATGGCCAGATTTCCAGTCCGCCATTTTTTATTTCTCAAATGGGACCTCAGTTTCATGATCAGCGACCTCAAAAACCCGTTCGAGTATTTATTTTCAGCCCAAAAACGAAAAAAATATGAATTTTTTTAGGACATTGACTAGTTCCCAATTTTGAATTTACCAAATTAGACCTCGGATTCGTAATTAGTGACCTTGAAAACCCCCCGAGTACAGATTTTCAAGGCCATTCTCAAAAAAGTAGTTTTTTCTGGAAAATGGCCCGATTTCCAGTCTGCCATTTTCAATTTCCTAAATTAGACCTCGGATTCATGATCAGCGACCTCAAAAACCCCAGAGTACCCATTTTCAGCCCGAAAATCGAAAGAATAAGAATTATTCCTGCGAAATTTTCTACTTCTGGTGCGCCATTTTGAATTTAACAAATTCGTAATCAGCGACCTTGAGAACCCCCGAGTACCAAAGAATTTATATAAATTCTTTGCCGAGTACAGATTTTCAAGGTCAAAATACCAATTCTCAATTATTTTTTCTGAAAAATGGCCCAATTTCCATTCCACCATTTTGAATTTCCCAAATTGGATCACAGATTCCTGATCAGCAACCTCAAAAACCCCCGAGTATTCAATTTCAGCATAAATACCAAAGGAATACAAGTTATATACAATGTTAATTTGTTACAAAATTAACAAATAATGACTTCTTGTAATACCTGCAAAGAAAAAGAAAATGATCTAATATCGTGTGACCATTGCAAAATAACACAGTGCCAAAAATGTACCAATCTTACAGTATCTGAAATCAGAGCTATTACTCTGAAAAAACGACTGCTAATATTCTTATGTGATGAATGTAGACAAAAATTTCAGGAAGATGTAACACTAGTAAGCTCTTCCCATAAGCTTCTAGAAGAAGTAATAATTAAATTGAATGATATCCATAATGAGTCTCAGAAACAAAAAAAATACCATCAAAGAACAAGGAAGTATAATCGGAAAACAAGGTAAAATGATTGAAACCCTCTCTGAGGCCATAAGCAATAATAACAAGGAAATTTATTGTGGAATAAGTAAGGTGATAAAAACACAAGAAGAAATAGCAGAGACTTACTCTGAAAAGGTTAAAATTAAAAAAAAGGTTGAACCGGTGGTGGTGATCAAACCAAAGAATACAAACCAGAAACATGAAGAAACAAGAAAAGAAGTGAAAAATGTTGTCGATCCAACAAAAATAGCAGTATCATATATGAAAAATGCACGGGATGGTGGTGTAATCATTGAATGCAAAAGCAAAATAGCTGCAGATGCACTCAAAGCTGAAGCAACCAACAAAATGGGCGAAAACTACAACATAAGTGAACCAAAAAAACAGCTTCCAAAAATAAAAGTAGTTGGAATTACAGAAACCAACAGCCCTGATGAAATAGAAGAACTAATGCTTACACAAAATGAAGATATCTTTCCAAATAAAAAATCAGTAGTTAAAGTAACACATGTTGCTACAAATAGAAGAAATCAAAGAAGTTATATAGCTTATACAGTTAGATGGTGAGAGTTATAACAACATACTTAAAGTAGGAAAAGTCAACATTGGTTGGGACAGATGTGCTGTCTATGATGCAGTAGACGTTGCAATATGTTACAACTGTTGTGGGTTTAATCACCTTGCAAAAAATTGTGACAGAGAAACAGTTTGCGCCAAATGTGGAGGCCCTCATCGTACACAGGAATGTAAAATTGCAATTAAAGAGGCGATATGTGTAAATTGCAAATTTGCAGTTGAAAAGCTTAAGCTTAAACATGTTGATTTTCATCATCAAACTTGGAGCAAGGAATGTCCAGCTTATTTACGGAACCTAGAAATGAAAAAAAGTAAAACTGATTTTTTAGAAATATCAAACCTGAACAAAATAACATAAACAATGTTGCACCAAAAGTAGAACAAAAGGGAATGAAAAACACAAAGTCCAATTTTAAAATAATACATCAGAATCTACAATGTCTTAAAAACAAAATCGAGGAGTTAGAAATACAGTTAACTGATGAAAATCCAGATGTAATCTGTATAACAGAGAGCTGGTGCCAAGATCATGACATTAACTATATTAGTATACTAGACTACACTATAGGAGGATATTTTAATAGACAAATCTTTCTGCATGGTGGAGTAATAGTGCTTATCAAAAATTCTCTTAAATTTGTTGAAATTCCTGAATGTGCTAATTTAAGTATAGACAAGACATTTGAATGTGCCGGTGTAAGTGTTACGAAAAACAATGAATCGATTTGTATATTATGTGTTTATAGGGCACCAAATAGTGACTCTGATTTATTTTTTGATAAATTTGAGAAATGTTTGAATAAAATATGTCATAAAAATAATTTTGGTAAAATAATTGTGTGTGGAGATCTTAACATTGATTATTTATCTGATTCGCAAGACAAAGTTAAACTCATTGACCTGGTAAACTCTCTCTATTTAAGCCCAGTTTTTAATGAAGCAACGAGGATAACTGCATCGTCCGAAAGTGCTATCGATTACATTTTTTCAAATTTTAATAACATTATAACAAATAAATATATTATTCACAATGGCATATCTGACCACTCTGCACAGGTAATTTCATTTCCCATAACAGATGAAAACAAGTACACATCGTATAAAAGTCGATCATTTTCAAACAAAAACATTATGTTGTTTAAGAATTATCTTGCAACAGAAGACTGGCATGATATTACAAACCCTATTAGAGACGTTGATACAAAATTTAGCATATTTAACAACATACTTCTATATTACTATGATCTCAGTTTTAAACTTATTACAAAAACAAAACATAATTTTTGCAAAACAAAAAATTGGATAACACCAGGTTTAAAAGTATCGGCATCAAATCTTAAAGATTTATTTATTAAGAAAAATCAGGGGTTAATTACGCTAAACTATTATAACACATACAAAAAAATTTATCGACGTACTATCAGACAAGCTAAGCAAATGTATTACAACAATCAAATACTGCACTCTGACAATAGATCAAAAATCGTATGGAATATTATAAGTTCATCACTAAAAAACTTTAAATCACAAATAAATGAAAATAGAGTTGTAAATGAAGTTGAAATAGTAGATAAGAAAGAAATAGCCAATGCATATAACAATTTCTTTGTAAATTTGCCAAAAAATATAAAAAATAATAAACAAAATGATACCAATATTGAAAACTATACATATAGATCCAATTTCACAGAGAAAACAATTTTTCTAGAGGCAGTCACTGAATCTGAGGTTATTAGCATATTAAATGACTTAAAAAACACAAACTCTACTGGTCCAGATCAATTCTCTACCTCAATTATAAAAAAATGTGCAGTCCAGCTAGCTAAGCCGCTATGTCATATAGCCAATATTTGTATCTCCGAGGGTTGCTATCCAAGCATGTTAAAAATCTCTAAAGTTATTACACTATATAAAAAGGGAGATCAAAAATTACTCGCCAACTATCGTCCAATTTCGCTCTTGTCAGTGTTTTCTAAGGTGATTGAAAAAATTCTAACTAAAAGAATTACAAAATTTTTAGAAACCAATAATCTCTTAGCAAACACTCAACATGGATTTAGGCATAAAAAATCGACAATGTCAGCCTTACTGAATATCTTGGATATCATTTATAGACAACTGGACAAAAATAACAAAGTGGTGGCTCTTTTTGTAGATTTATCAAAAGCCTTTGATTGCGTAGACCATGAAGTTCTGTTGAAAAAAATGGAACTCTATGGCCTGCGTGGTAAATGCAACGATTTACTAAGATCATATCTAACTAATCGAAAGCAGTTTGTTAACTATCTTGGTGAAAATTCGGATGAGCTTGCAGTAGACATTGGGGTTCCTCAAGGAAGTGTTTTGGGTCCATTGTTATTTTTATTATATTGCAACGATATAGATGAATATCTATCTATATCTCATTGCGAGTTTGCGGACGATATGACGCTGATTGCATACAATAAAGAACAGGATGATGTAAACCAACAGCTAAATAGCAACTTACTAGCTTTATTTAATTATCTTAGTAGTATTCATTTAAATATAAACCAAGAAAAAACACATATCCTACAGTTTCACCCACTTACTGCCAATTATACAAGCAGCCCCCTAATTAAGTTGAATGGTAAATCTATTGAACAAAAAACAAGTTTTAAACTACTTGGACTACACATAGATTTATCACTAACATGGCGAGACCATGTAAATTATGTATGCAAAAAATGTGCAAGTACTTGTTTTGCATTAAAAAGGCTTTCCACCATTACTAATAAAAATATCACAAAGACCTTTTATTACTCTAATTTCGAATCTGTTATGAGATATGGAATTATCGCATACGGATGCTCATCAGCAGCAAATAGAGTTTTCCTCATGCAAAAAAGAGCGATTCGCTATATGTTTGGGTTGAAATATAGAGAGTCATGTAAACAAATATTTATCAGAACAAATACTTACTTTCCCTTGTATATATATATTTGAAATTTTAAAATTTGTGAAACAGAATATATCGAGTTTTAACTTACAAAATAACTATCACAATTATAATACCAGACATGGTGAAAATTTGCAATATGATATACACAGATTACAACTATATAAGTCAAGTCCATACTATATTGGTGCCAAATTATATAACAAACTACCAATGAGTGTTAAAAATGTTAGTTTAAACAAATTTACTTCTTATGTCAGAAAACTACTATTATCCAATGCTTTTTACTCTATCAACGAATATCTTTTTCATGTTTTTTAACTAATTATTTTACTGTAATCTTTTCCCTTTTAATTTTAAGTCAACTGAACAAGTGTTCATTAGACTTACCCTATATCGTGTACTATGATCTCTTGGGTTAATAAATGTATTATTATTATTATTATTATTATTCCTACTTCTGGTCCGCCATTTTTAATTTACCAAATTGGACCTCAGATTCAGATTCAGATTAGTGACCTCAAAAACCCTCCGAGTACTCATTTTCAGCCTAAAAACGAAAAAATACGAGTTTCACTTGGTAAATTCAAAATTGGGAAGTAGTCAATATCTCTACTTCCCAAATTTGAATTTACCAAATTAGACCTCCGATTCGTAATCAGCGACCTTGAAAACCCTCCAGTACAGATTTTCAGTGCCAAAATAGCCATACTCAAAAGTCAATTTTTTCTGGAAAATGGCCCATCTCCGGGCCGCCATTTTGACTTTCCCGAATTGGATCTCCGATTCGTGATCAGCGACCTCGAAAACTCCCCGAGTATAGATTTCCAAGACCGAAATTTTCATTTTTAAAGTTTTTTATGAAGGCTTAATTTTTGGGGCTTTATAGAACCCATTTTGTCCGTCCGCAAAGATGTTAGTGGTGACGAATGATCTTGAGGGTTGAAGGAACAGAACGCAGAAGGAATTTTTTAAATTGGTGCCGTTTCCCACCTTTTACACAATTTCCAGCTTATTTTATGGATGGTTTGCTAAACGGAGAAAGTGGATAGGTGAGGTGATTTGAAACACATTTAGCCCTAATGACCTCTATACAAAGTCTCACGGTTTCGCAGAGAAATGTGAACTATCTGGTGGGATCAGCAGTTGGAATCATATGAAAGGAAAGAGAAGTTGGCAATCACAACTTCGGGTAAAAATGAATGTAATTTTTTGGTTTCTTAAACCTTTATTGTATGCTTAATAAATAAATAAATTCACAGTTATGCAATAATTTAAATCTAACAAAATGAAGATTATAGAAAATAATTCGTCCCTAACAAAAAGAAATCACCAAAAATTATCACATTCTAATAATTTGAAGACTTAACGGAAAAAGTATTTAGAAACTAAAATTTCCTTAAATTATCTCAGATACAAACGTACAGTAATTTTATCTAGAGGAATAACCCGTTGGTAGTTTAATTATCACAATACCAACAGCCTTAAGTGTTTTATAAACTATAAATGTAACTGCGTAAAGCTGAGACAATGCCAGGATAATATAAGGGCATTGGTCCGAAACATTCAGTGCTATTGTCAAACAGTAATGAAAATTAGGGGGTAGCGAGTAATTTACTAATTTCGAGATAGACTATTAGGACATTTTTCATTGAAGAAATGGGTAGCATTTTCAATTCGGACATGCCTCAAATACACTTATACCAAGTTGAGCACAATACCTTATAGAGGGTTTGTTACACAATGACGAATTTTAAAATTTTTGACTGAACTTGTATACAGGTCTATTATGTTTACATAAGAGGTAAAGTAACCATTCGATTTCAACATAGACGTAAAAAATTTGAAAATTCAACATTATCTAATAAACTTCTATCTAAAGGTTCATTTGTTGTAAAATTGTTCCATTCTCATATTAAAATACACAAAATATTGTACAATAATCCCTAATTTCCATTAAAGTTTGACACTATGATATACTTTTTCAGAATATGTACACCAAAAATTAATTGCATGATATATAATACATATTTCTTAAATTTCACCGGAGCAACAGAATTCTGTTAGTTTCTTTTTATGAGTTCTTAACGTATACAGGAAATTTAAGTCTCCTTTGATCATAATTCTCTAGCAGAACAGAAGAAAAGAAGTTTAAGTTAAAAAAATTATTTGAGAGTAAGTACTTCTTTCTCTTCTTTTTCCCCCCATTTTATAGATATATTTATAATTTTTTGAAATACCAAATTAAACGTAAATTTTATGTCATAAATATCAAAATGCAAATTATTTAAATATACTATGAATGCCAAAATTAGCAACCTTATGACTTATTCTAAATGGTAAATTTAAGAAAACTTATTTTCTCTTTACAAATGCAAACATAGCTTTAAAACTTTGTTTTTTATCTTCTAGAACATTAACAGAGCCCTACCTAACTGGTCATTTAAAAAAAATCTCGTGACATGATAGGGTAACTCCACATGATATGTCACAACTAATCTCAAAAATATGTTTCTTGAGATGTTCAAGCATTCTATCACGATTATTATTAAAATTTCTGCTTGACTCTCATACTTTCTACTTAAATCTTGTTCAATGTAAAGTTTATGCATGATGTTTAAAATATTTTGTTCCATCCAATAAAATAAGGCGCTTTTTGTTGGTTAGAAATCTAACCTAAAATTAGCAGAGCATTTTTTATTAACTAATTATATTGAGAAATTAGTCGTGAATTTTTTAATAGGTTTTTAACAGTCTTCTTTTGGCTACAGTAAGTTTATTTTTCCAATAAATATAACAAGAAAAATGTATTCTTACGGATACAACATGTGTCAAATAACTACAATGAACAAGTGAGGTTATGAAACGCACGTTTATAACAAATACATTAAAACAATTTAAGAATGAAAGTATGAACAAATTTAACACTTTAACTGGAGGAAAATAATACTGCTTACCACTTATTTCCTGCGATAAGTCCATCTTCATAATAACTTAGAGTAATTAATTCTCCCTTATTTTTAACCAAAATGGTACTCAGTGTATAATAATATAACAAATAAAGATTTATAGATAAAAGCTCGTGTATTTAAATATGTATAAACAGTTGCATCTCCAATATAGAGGCAATTATGTCTAGAAAATCCAATAAACATGATGATTCAAAACTTGTCTACACAGCTAAAATCCAAAGCTGGCTCTTACATGTTTTTTCCATTTCTCTTTTAAAATATAAAATTTCAAAATATACTCAGCAAAAATAACTGATGATTTTTAGCTTGGAATTTCAACGTGGTGTGTATAATAATCTATATCATTCTCACAATCGATAAAGGCAGACATCTTTACATTTAAAAATTTAAAGTTAGTCCAACTGTATTCTTTTTGGTGTACATACACAAACTATTCAATGGTACTTCACAGACTTACAATATTTTTTGCGACAACAGTATATTTCACGTTTTACATTGAAAGCTATAGTCCAGATTAGCGTCATATATCTAAATACTGTAGATCATATAAATGCAAGTGTACTAGGTAGATAAAGTTAGGTTAGTTCTGGTAACTCTTCGAGATTGCTGATAGGGTCCCTCCAAAATATGTTTTGGGAGTAATCGTTAGCCGCCTCCAGACGAGACGGGTACAACTGGTCTACTATGACACTCATGTTTGTATAACTGCAAAAGAACAAGGTTTGATGACTCATGCAATTTAAGTCAGAGATATGGCTCAATAAAAACTTGACGAGAAGTTCGAATGTTCTGTCCCAGATATACAGATAGTAAACTTTGATTGCACTAGCCGCAAGACGTATATGTGAGATATCGCATGTCTTTGATAAGATTTAAAGACAAATTTATCTTCTCAATACATTCTAAAGCCTGTCTCAACTTTTATGGTGTGTGAGTCATGAGAAGCATACAGTCTAAGATGATTTAAAGTGAGGGACGAACAATGTCGGATCAACCAGTCAAAACGTGTCGCACGGGTATACTAATTGAGTGGGTGCAAACGTTTATGTTTCCTTGCCGTTCCACATTAACGCTGCCACTTAGTTTTAGCAGACGGGGTGGTTGTGGTTAAAGTATTATTTTGGGGATCAAATTCAATCTTTTGAATCTATGGTTTTGGTTGTGTTTGCTAACTCCTAAATGCCTATGACTTGCACATAGACTCGAAATTCAAATTTGTAACAATTTTGATTCCTCATAAGAACTTTTCGTCATATTTTAAAAAGCATAATAAATTCATGTCACTTTTAAAGATTTATTTTCAATACACTTAAAACTCAGCTTTTCATGCAGGCTATTTAATTATTTCATATTAAAAGCAATTCGAAAAGTGCTAGGTTTGGGTTAAAATGTGACAAAAAAAATGTTAGTAATATTATTTTTGTATATAACTGAGTGCATGGTTCATACTCCTTAATTGGAAAGGGTTTTTAAAACAGAAAAATTTCGTTTGTATTATTATAACACTACTGGAAAAATGTCTCAACTTTTTTATTATGGAATTTAATAGAATTGTTATTGTTCTATTACAAATTTGTTCACGAAAAAATAAAATTATGATAACATGTATGCACAGAAGCTAAAACTACACCATTACAGAACATTGTTTAAGAAAGTAAAAAAACTTGTATTTTTGACAAAACCACATACGAGTGAATTAAGGTAGCCGTCTAATAAACTGGATTCCATCAGATTTTAATGAAACTTTGGGGATCGGGACCTCCAATACATGAGTAAAATTTCAGCCGCTTTTACCACATATTAATAAAGGTATTAAGCTTCAAAGTTAGGAAGTTTAACATGGAGAGCATAGCGCAAACGAAAAAAACGACCACATTTGGCTGAAACCCTGATAAATAATATGAGTCCTCGAGAACGGCATTTGTTCGTCTAATTCAAGATTTATTTAATAATAAAGATCAAAAACAAATGGAAGTTGGTAGCACTGATGTGCTAATTCTGAAACTGTTAAATCACTAATTTTCAAGTGCTCTTTTAAAATCAATAAATGAAAAACAATTTTCACTATTATTAAACCAAAGTGTACTTCATCAAGAATTATAAATTTAATGAATTCTTGAAAATAAAATAACAAGTTCAGTAAAAACGTGTTCTTTGCGAAGTGACATTTTTAACAACTGATAAGCATCATTCAGGAGCAATCTCCTTAAAAAAATAAATCAATGCATCTGAAAGCCAATAAGTCAATAATCAAGAAAAATCCATAATTTTTCTTGATTATTGACTTATTTTTTTTTAGATTCACTTTTATCAGATGACATTTTTATGAAGCTGTGCTTATGAAATTTCTAATTTCTTAGCTTTCCATGCAAAAGTAAATTCATAAAATCAGAGGGCAATATCATGTTATTTTATACAAAAACTATTCGTCCCAAGAAAGAAATCATATCACCTCTTTGTTTAACCATCTGCTTTAAGAAGAATCTAACATTTCTTTTAGCTAATAAATATGCCCTCGAAATATTTAGGAAAAAGGGAACACTAAAAATTCGTAAATGTAGTTAATCGTATTGATCTCTCAGTATATCCCATAACAAAATTCTAAAAAAAATTCATTTACGAAAGATTTACATACAATTTCTTCTGAAAATAATCACCAGTTTGTCAGGTTAGTAAAGTGGTTTAATCATTTCAATGTTGCTTTTAGTGCCTTTACCTTAATTTTGCTTTTTGCAGAGGTAAAAACCTTTGAAGTCATTTTTCATTGTCTTTATTTAAGGATGTATGGGAGCAAAAAATGTTAAAAACTTATTATTAACACCTCTTCCAAATTCATTATAGAGTCGGGTCCAGTTTAAAATGACCGATGTATGAATTAATGTTGCGCACACGTTTTAACTTTAACTTTTATTCTCTTGCACATAAACTTAAAGCAATAGCCTAAAGACATTGTCAATGTATGTCTACCAAGATTCCTTCCCACATCTTTTGAGACGGAAATATGAAATGTACACTGAGGAGTGAGAAACATAGTCATAAGCTCAGAGATTCTCAAATTGTGTGATTTGATGACGAATATTATTTATTCCCTTGAACTAACACCACTCTAAATATGAAAAACGTCTATATGAAATATTTAAGTTATTTTTAGTGGTAAATACTTGATCCGTCAAACGAACAATGTCAAACCACTAAGTCATACAATTTTCTAATATGTACATATTACACGTTATAGAATATAATGAACATAGGATCGCGTAGCTCAATCGGTAAGATACTCGAGCAGCAATAAATGTAAATGAGGTGGTTGCAAGTTCCATCCTCACTTCTACTTTTTTTTTATTTAAGCTCTATTAAAAGATAATAATTTTCTAAAATTTTTATTTTATTAAACCGCGCTGCGAGTTTTGTTAAAACTTTATTTTCCCCAAAAATGTGTCTTTTATTACTACTAGCGTGTGTTTATCTCTAGTAAAATCGACTTTCTTACGTTATATATTAATACACGACTGGCGAAATGTGCGTCGAGTAGATAAATTGTATGTAAAGTGTAGTGTTGTATTGTTTATGAAAACATGTCGTAAATTGTTCAAGTGTTTATGAAAACGTGCCAATGCGTTGTTCTCTCAGAATTGTTTTAATTTATTTGATTTAAAATTATTGTTAACTTTTTAATATATATTTTGTCGACCAGAATATTTATTTATTACTGCTAAAAGAAAAATTATTTATTTTCATTATTCTCAGAGATTTCAGATTTTCTTTTATTATAAGAAATATTTTATTTTTACTAACATCATTTCCCATATTAATACTACGATCCTATCCTTTCCTGGCAAGAAATGTCCATACCTCCCCGTGGTTCTTGTTGGACTGTAAGAATATTGGTCTTTGATTTCTTTTTCTGATAACTCATTGTTATTGACTGAATTGGGCAATTCATTTTTTGTTATCAGTTTCATTTGTGCCCGAGCCTATATACCTACAGTGTCCACCATAAAGTTGGCTACATATGGGAAAAATTCGTAATATTGAGATTTCTAAAAAATACTATATTGGGGGGTTCGTTTCTTTTTTTACATGCAAACACCTTTATTCAACTAAAATACATAAGTTTTTGTCGAAACTAATCAAATATTTGTGAAATAATCACAAAATTTATGATTTTTCATATAGTAATTAATGGTAGGGGTAAAATTTTATTTTCCTCGTATCTGCTTCAAAATTGATATATGGGGTTCTTGTTGGATATTCTATGCACTTTTTCTTAATAAAATTTTTCGATATCTTCAGGTACTTTTTCGGTGATCAAAACCGGTGATCACATGACATGTGTCAAAATGTAATTTTTTGTTATCGGACATGCATAAACGAACTCCCAATAGTTTTCTAGAAATGTCAATAAAACAATTCTTTCCCATATGTAGCCAACTTTATGGCGGACACTGTATAATCAGAATTCCACTAAAATGATGACGTTACTAAATTAATAATCTTAACATTTTATGATAACATCTTTTCTATTTTTTTTTATAATTATTTAGCGACATCATTGCTGTTACAGAAGAGAACTGTTTGAGAACTACTGGCATTTCCTATGCATCAAATAAAATCTTAGTTCAGACGTTTCAGCGGCCATGACAAGTTAGCTTAAATTGTACCCGACTTTACATGCAGTTTAAGATCTTAATAAGATAATTGCAGAGTTTAATTATGGTTCACTAAACGGTTGTACTTTTCGTGAAACTTAGAATAACCGATCATAATGCCATCTGCTATCCGCATCTGTCTCACAATATCATGGTATGGGGTAGACCACCCACCATTAATCAAATTTTAATACAACAAAAGAGAGTCATTAGAGTTACCTTTAATCTAAAAACTACTGAGTCTTGTAGTCCATACTTTATAAATCATAAAACTCATCACTCAATTTATATATACAACATTTCTAAATATGTAAGAAAAAAACTTATCCTCATTTAAAAATAATGGTAGCTTACATCTTTATACCACTAGACATGGATCTCCATTAACACTTCATGTGCATAATTTGTCTCTCTATGAAAAATCACCTTATTTCTCAAGCATTAAAATTTATAACAAATTACCTACATACGTATTAAATGCTAGGAATTTTAATTCTTTTAAATCGTTACTAAAACAATATCTAATTCAAAATTGTGTTTACATAGCCTTAATGAGTTTGTTTAAATGTCTATTGGCTTATGATGTTATATATCTATAGTTTGTGTTTTACTATTGTGTATTTACATGTAATTTTACTTTTTCTTTTGACTTTCATATCTGTTCCTGTGTAGCAGCATATGTAACAAATAATTTATTATTATTATACTAAATGTTAGACATGGGGTTTATTTCCGTAATGTTGTTTTGTAAATGCAACGTCGTGCTATGTAATGCTAACGGTTACTCGCAACAGGCATCATGACTCGGATTACGTTACATTACCCTGTAAAATACCTGAGTTTGGACAATGCTACGCGACAAATGCGATCTCTTCTACTCATTCCATTTAACAGAGCTAGTAGGATCATTTCAGTTCTGTTTTCCAAAATAACGTTATAATGTCGCGATATTATTCTGGAGCGGTCACGTTTGTAACGCTACAACGAAAAAAACCGCTAAAAGAAAAATTACTGCCTAATAATAAATATTTGATTCTAAAAATCATTTAGTTCAATAATATTCATCAATATCACACAACAGACAGATATTAAAGAATTAAAAATTCTTGATACTTTTGTTTCCGATTGTACCTCCCACACATCCTTAAATAAAACAAAACTCCAGTTGATTTCTGCTTTAAATATTCAAACACTTTAGCAGGCATTAGCAATCCCTAAATATTAGTTAAAAAAACCATTGCATTGTTAATATCTTAGCAGTAATCAAGTTATTCGTTAAAACAAACAACTCGTTAACATGTTTGCTGGCTTACCATTTAAAAATAACATGCTGGTCAATCTCGCAGGCAAATTTGCTGGCCTAAGTTGGTGTGGAGGGAAGGTAAGGGGATTTAACTAAGAGGATACATGTAAAAAATTAAATTATCTAATTTGTACTAAAGTTACTACTGTCCCGTTTCTTCTACATATGTATTTTATCACATTTGTTCAAGCTAATGATGGATGGCGAATACACAGACAATGATGAATAATTTAAATTTCTTGTTTATTTAAATGATTCACCTCTATCCTGCACCCAAGGTTTGGTTAGTCGGGACAGATGACACCTTTGAAATGGCACTAAAACATGCAATTCTCCCACACATACAACACCGAGCAGCCTTTTCGGACAAAACACATATGTTTTTAATAAAAAATTCATGTAAAAAAACTATCACTAATTATACTATATAGAGACCATACTGTAACGTAACACTTTCCAAATATTAATCAGTATAATACCACAAAAAATCACAGTTCGTCTCAGTTATCGTATAAACAGTTTAGTTTTATTCGATATACGACGATTCAGAGTCTGAATCGTCAGAGTAATCGTTTTGGTCATGGTTTGAATTGATTTTATTTAAAAGGGGAGGAAACACGTCATTGACCACCATTGACTGGCCGGTGTAACTGTAAAAATTAAACAGTAATTCAATAAAAATCGCATAACATTAAAAATGGCATGCACCCAAATATATACAAAAAAAAAACAAAACCAATTTAATTAAATGAATACACGAAAGCCCACCAAATTTCAATTGAAAAAATAACCTACCTTGACTGGAAGGTTTGAGTAAGTTCGTGTTTCAGTTCTCCCTTTGGATTGATGGTAAATATTCTGACTATGGGAATGCCGACGGCCCTATATGCCCAAACGTCCTTAAAAAAACAAACAGAAATTCTGCTACTTGGTACTATTCTGAAGATTTAAGATATTTATAAGTATAGTTCACTACATATATTTAATGCACATAAAAAATCTTAAAGCTTTGCAGCTTACATATAGATGGGAGAGTGGGGCATGCTATATTTTTGTAGAAAATGTTAAATCATAAATATAATGTATTACTTAATATATAGAACAACGCTGTTGTGATGTAAAGTATGTTCCAACATGATTAAAATTAGAAATTGACGGAAACACACCTGTTTGAACTATAAGTTCAAATAATTATTTTGATATAGTTACCCGACTGCTACCCTACCAAAATATTTTAAGATGTAACGATTTACAGCAGGTATGTAAATCCTACCCACAACAGAGTCAAACTTAATATCCCAAGTAACAATTTGCTTTCTAGATTTATTTAGGTTTTATCAGTGTTTTATAATGGCCACCTCATAAACCACTGATTTATGCCTGATTTATTAAATGCCAAATGCTCTTAGAGTTTTGTCTTAAAGAAAGTTTTAAAAAGGTCTTCAAGAATTTACATTAAAACTAGTCTTTTAGTCTTTATTGGCTTATGATTGAGTTATCAAGGTATTTGTCAAATCTTCAATAAAACTTTATAGCTTTTAAGTTCAAGTTATAGAGATTAAGCAAATGTTGTGGTTTTATCATTGCTTTATGAAATTAATTTGAGGTGGTTGTTAATGCTGGCCTATAAATCTAATATACTTTGAAATCTCTAAGTTTCAGGTCGAACCTTCATAAAACCAACTGCTTGGTAGAGTTTTTATGAAGCAACAACTGTAATAAATCAGTCTTAAACATAAAAGGATTTGGTTTACCTTTGCCTTGATTATGTTATAAAATAGGTAGTTTTAAAACTGTGATAAGATATATACATATTTGTCGGCATTTTGTTTGTATATGACGTGCCTGTGGGTGAATTTTTAATAATGGTAAGTTGTAGTGAAAATAACTATCTCGGCAAACTGACATTTTAGGTTAACTATCCGAGCATCATAAATTCTACAGCGGGAAGCGGATTTTTCCGCAAATTGATGGTATTTACAGTACGCGGGAAACGGAATATTCCAATGGCACTTAGGAAGCATTTGCTGCGGGAGTGGGACGTTGCAGCTATTTGTATAAACGATTATAAATACTTTATGTACTACTGTACCAAAATTAAATCACGTGTGCGAGATCGGCGCATAATTGAACGCAGCAACTTCGGGAAACGGCCGTGTCCGCCTTTTTTAAGTTCATGTTTATTATGACTTCATAAACCATGTAGTTGAGAGAACATCATGTGTTATATCCTGAGATATTATAAAACCTTTTATGGTTTGTAAGGATAATAGCTCGATAACATAATACACAAGATCAAACGACAGATACCACGTTAATATAAATAGCGTGGAAACGGGAAACGAATGGATCCGCCAACATAAATAGCGGATGGCTGCGGGAAGCGGATGTTTCCGTAAACCTTAAAAACACCCCCGCGCATCATAGGTGCTATTCAAAAAAACGCCCGAAGCTAAGGGGTTAAAGTGGTTGTGTTATATGCTCAAATGGTTTAAAATTGGTTTTAAGATAAGCCTACAACTTTTAAAAAGTATATTAAGATTAATGAGGCTTAAAACATACTTTTACAAGAATAAATCGAAATACTTAAAGAGCAATTGGTAATGTAATAGGCATTTTAGGACAAAACATGTTTGAAGTATAATTATTTACGGCTTACAGGGTTTATACATACAGCGGCCGTTTTCTTTCCAGCCGTTGAGGAATATAACGGTCAGCTATATTGGGAATGTCCCAGATTGAACGAAAAAATGTGTAATGAAGCATTTTTATATTGTAGAAATTGCACCCGACACCGCCGTCTATTTCTCTATTTAGGATATAGGTATTGGGCGTAATTTCTAGTGTGGAAATTACACCCAAACCCACCGTCTATTTTTGTATTTTAAATATTAATATTTTATACTGTCCACACAGAGCATAAATAAGTAATATACTTTCATTTAGCAAGTAGACATACACGCCGCTAGATGGAGCACTGTCTCCATCACTGACACTATTGGCTTCACCGTTAACGAATGCTTGGCCCAGCCAGCCAAATAATGAATTATTAGCCTGGGTCCATTCATTTGGACCGTTACCAGGCTAATTGGAAACCGCCGTCTCATAGGAGAGAGAGAGTAAGTAAAACCGACCGTAAATAAGCAGCTTGGCTGGGACTAAGTGCCATCCGTGTACTAATCCCGGTTTGCTCCGCCGTGTGTCTGGGAAGATACAGTGGTTGGCAACAAGTCTCGCGTTTGCCCTCTGGCCTAGTTGCGTCGTCTGGAGGACAAGCGAGCACTTGGGAAGCTTGGGGCTTTCTGGTCTAGGTGCGTCGACTGGAAAGTCACTGGAAAGTCACACGAGCCTTCTAGCACACCGAGATATCATCCCCGACCAAATACCGCCTACCGGAGCAAGCCAGTGTGCAAGTTGGGAGAGTGTGTGGCTGGGAAACTTTCCGCTGGTAACAGGTCTCGTGTTTGCCCTCTGGCCTAGTTGCGTCGTCTGGAGGACAAGCGAGCACTTGGGAAGCTTGGGGCTTTCTGGTCTAGGTGCGTCGACTGGAAAGCTACAAGGACATCCACCAGCGCAAAGTAGCGCCCGTGAACCTCGTTGGTTTAATCTCTCCTTTGGGGTGATTACACCAACAAGGAACCGTGACCGAAAGTGTGTACTAACCTTAGGCTCTGCGCCTTAGCCAAGTTGCCCGAGTGTTTGTTTATTATTGTTTATTGTGCTTTTGCTTTCCTCCGCCTGGTATCTGCTCTGTCCGTTTTATACCGATAGTAGTTACTCCGACTTACCGTTCCGTTTCTCTAAGCTCGTATCCTGCTTGTAACCGCCCTCTTGCTTCGCCACCGTCACCGTTAACCATAGTAGTTATAGGTTAGGTATAATTGTAGATATTAGGATTTTTATTATAATAAATATGCATATTATTTAAACTGTGCCTTTTTTTACTGTGTGTGTGGGAAGTCTGACATTCCTAGACCCCTCGACATACCGTGTCTCCTCTGACGCTATCCCAGCCCTACCGAAACAGGCTGTGTTAAGAGGCTAGCGTGGGTCCTTTACACCACGAGAAAAATTGTAAAGGTGGCGCCCGAGCTTACCGTAACCGCACCGAGCTCGAGTGTCAAAGTGACGTCCTCTCACTCACCCGACGAGTGAACGTAACGTCACAAATGTAATTTGTATTTAATAGAAATGTTTTATAAAAACAATGTACATATACTAAACCATATTATGGGCAGATGCTAACACTAATAATAATAATAATAATAATTTATTGGTCAACGTTAGATACAAATTGTATGTGACAAGTCAAGTTTACTTTTTAAGTCACAAAAAAATTAATTATTCATATTTTTTAAAATTGTGTTTTTAGGCAGAGCATGAATTATCTAATATAAGTTTTGCAGTAAACTTAGCCTCGTTGAAAATTTTAGCCCACTATAAGTAGTCCTACCAATTCATTACAAGTAGTCCATCTTTAACTGTATTTCTGAACTGTTCTTAGTAGTCGCCAATTGTCCATTTTATAACTTATATATAACCATAGCGGCCTATTATAGTACACTCAGAATACATTTACTTGCATTTATTTTTACTTCATTTAATATAAAAAGTATGATCAAAGCATTTGTGTATGTCTGTTAAGTTTTGATATAGTGCCTATTCTAAACCAAATATGGTTTTATAATACTCTTCAGATACTCACTAAGTAAAACTTTAGATAATTCATTAAAACTTGAAAGTTTTAATAGTGGTTTTAAACAGACATGTAGGCCCTTCTTTAGATGGGCCCTTGTACTCTTAAAGGTGTTAAATTGGCTTTATAGAATCTTTCCAAACTATTTACGTTTATAAAGCCTTTCCCAGACTATGCAATTTATCGCTGCAATAAAATTGCGGTAATTTGTTGTCGCAACGCAATACTTCCAGTAGTTAGCAGACTTTGCAATGCAGTCGCTGCAATATTTAGTTGTTTAACTGTCATTGCCAACGTTATCAGTTAATACCTAAAATTACTACAATAATAAACCTGGTTTACTCATTTTTGTAAAAAAATAAATGAACATCATAAAATAAATAATATACTACACAATATATAATAACTCACACACAATGAAGTTGTATAGTTGACGAGGAGATGTGATGTTAGCTTTTAGTCAACTACCTAAACGATTCAAATAGAAAAATATATGTTAGCAATACCAAAGTTCCTACAAAAATCACTAAGTCGCGGCAATTTCTTGCGGAAAAATAGGACATGTTCTTATTTGTGCAATGCGGTCACAGATGCAGAATCGCATAACATGGGGTTCAATTTTATTAACTTGCGGAAACGTAACCAAGGCAAAAGAAAAACAAACTCTTTTAATGAACGAAAACAAATGTTTGCCGGATGTTGCCCTCCACACCATGTTGAAAGTCACGTGGTTTGGATTGCCTAATTGTTACTTGGGATTGTCAGTGTATCATGGAATATCAAATTCGTCAATGGTTCACAAATATGTAAGATACGATTCCTATCTTGTCACAAGCAAAATAGAGTAATTTTTTAAAATTTATCACTGTACCAAATAACTATTTATTTACCAAAGACGATACTTCTAAATTTCTGCTGTTATTGTGCGCAAAATTTTAAGTACAGCTCTGTGGGATATCACTCGTGCTAACGAGACGGATTTATTTATGGTCGGTTTTTATGGCTTTCTTTATGTGCATTAAATATGTGCAGCCAACTATAATATTATATTTGTATAATACTTACATTAATTCTATTTCCATAGCCAGCGTAGAATGGATTGGAATCAGTGGGAAAGAGAGCTTTTATATCTGACATACATGATATTTTGAATTGTTCGGGTTTCTTTTCGATAACCTCCCTACAAGAAGAAACAATCAGTTATATTATATATCGCGATCAGATCGAACAAGTTTAAGGACAGTGTTAGCTGAGATTTTTTTAATATGTCCAATTCCTCTGCTTTATGAAAATAAAATCACATATTTCTGTGAATAATATACAGTGACCCAGAGTTAAACCGCCAATAATAATAATAATATCTTTGCATTCATAGGACCCCATTAAAGGTACAGAAATAGACATAAAATATGTAGAATAAAGTAAAAACACATAACTCTAGACGAAATCATAATATAGTAAATAGGACACTGAACAAAATAAAAGGACGAGAATTGCTATAATAAACTAAGTACCCTCCTGAAAATGAGTACAACTTAAATATTCTTTTATGGAATAAAAGCTGTGCCCAATTAATGTGGCGTGAACTGTGCCATAATTTTTTAGAACCTGTAGAAGAATTTTCTGTTTTTAAGGGGTTTATTATATAGCTTGACGAACATGACATTGGGGCCATTTGCTACTATTGACAGTTTGTGTTGGGTAATCGTCAGATTTTGACTGATCCTTAAGTCATGATTGGTAAATTATCCCAGGGAATATAGTTGTCATAATAAGACACACATCTGAGTATGTAAAGGGATGTTATTGTTAAAATATCGAGTTCTGTGAATACAGTTCAGCAGGAATGATGTAGGTTCTTAAAAGGTCATAGTACGTAAAATCTTTTCTGCAATATAAGGATATCATTTATGTGACTGTAGTTACCCCAGCAGATAACACAATAATTGTACATATGCATAATAGTACATTTTTAATATATCTGTATTGACAAATTTTCTCTTTGCCACATAAGAAAGCAATGTGTAGATAATTTGGATAGTAACGAGTCAATGTGATTGTTTCATGTTAAATAATGAGAGTGGATATATGTACACCAAGGAATATTACAGCATTATTTTGAATGATGCTTTTATTACTAGCTTTTACTAACAAGTCGATGCCAAGCTGCTTTGTAGAGCCTACCATTAGGTTGGTTTTCAAATTATTTAAAGCTAAGCCGTTAGTCGAGCAATAATTCTCCATCAGGGAAACTGTGGTATTTGTTTTTGTAGATAATAGATCGATGTTACTGTTAGTGTCAGCAATAACTGCATCATCTGCGAATAGAGAAATAAATGTGTCGTGCAAAGAGGAACATCATTAAAAATACAATAAATAATAAGGGGCCCAACATACTCCCTTGGGGAACCCCCGCAGCCACCTGTCTGGGTGTAGAAACTTATTTTTTTCCATTTTGGCTCAAAATTATTTTAACTTGAAAAATTGTCCCTGAACATTTGGCCGTTTAACTCTGTTATATTAGATTATTTTTTATTAGGAACCTGGATCTTTTTAAGTCATTTGTTTAACATTCTCATAAATTTGATCAGATCGGAATGGGTCAAAAACAAAATTATTCAAGACAAATACATTTATTGTCAAACTGTGTAGGTTTCAACTTAGGAAGTAACTTACACAACCTCAAAAAATAACGGAAACCAGAATTCTAAATTTTTAAAAAATTACTTAACTTGCCATTTGTATATTAAAATTAAATTTTCGAAAAGGATACTTCTCATGATCATAAAGAAGTGTGCTAAATTTTAAGTAAAAGAATGTTTCAAACTGATAAAAAAATTTGATAACTCAATTATATTTGAGCAACGCATTATAGAGAAATGAAGTTTGCGTTAAAATTCTGATTTATTACCTGTGGAAGGCGGTGATCAGAGAAGTTGGGTTTAGAAGGATGGGCCCATCTGGCATGCTCAGATCTCCTTGTTTTATTGACCGCAAGTACTCCCTCGTTATACGGGCCTGGCCGATTGCCCTGGCACTGAGATACAAGAGCTTGTAGCCATTATCCTTGATTTTATTGAATAGCTGGGCTACCCCCGATTGAGCCCAATCTTTGCCTACAATAGGTAGGATATGTCCCAGTACATCAGACCTAAAAAAAATTGTAATTTGAGAAAATTTAATAAATAAGACTGAAGGACACCAGTTGACAGCCCTTTTTATATCTGTTTACATACTATTGAATATTTAAGTATTGAATAAAGAATTTATTATTATTCTTTGAAGAAATGAATGCTTTTTGACAAATTAAACTGTTCAATGATTAGCGAATCATTACATATAATGTAATACTTACTGTAACCTCTTCTTAATGTCACCAGCACGTAAAAAATGTAACATACTGTTTAATTTCAAGTAATAATCTATAATACAGAGTGATTCATTTGAACAACGCCAAACAATAATGCTAGACTAGTCCCCCCATTCCATCCTAATTCCCAATGTGGAGTAATTGTCCGGCATACATATAGACCAGTGTAATAATAAGCTGTTTGGTGAATGCGATGCTTGATCTAGAAATCAAACTATTCAGTTCAGCGGTATACGCCGGTGTGTGTGCAGTGTGCTGATAATTGTAGAGTTATTGCACTGTGAATATGATAGCTTTAACTCCACCGAAGTATGACTTATTTGTAGCGTAAGTGCAGGCATTTTAGAGGTATTATATCTCCAGCATGCTAGCTTTATTGGTAAGTCTTAAGCCTGGAGTGGAGGTGTTTATTGATGTTATGATGTGTCTCATAGGCAGCACATTTATGGGGTATCTCGTGTAGGTATTTTTTTGTTCTAACGTCTCATGATTTTATTTTGGTCTAATTCAAATGAACTACCCTGTATAGCCTGCAACCTAACATGAAAGAAAAATTACTACACTTACTTGGTGATGGTACCGTCGATGTCAGAAATTACAATTTTATCATCCCACTTCCATTTGTAGAGATGACACTGGCACCTTGATGTGCCTTGGTATGCAGTAGTTACGCTAAATTCTACTTCATTTACACCATCCCTCAAGTTTAGTGACGACTGGAAAAACATCAAAGATAATCTTACGAACAGGACAAACAATACATTTACATTATTAGACTTTTAAACGGTTTATTCTAAGTTTCTACTAGAAGCATACTCACTATTTGCTTGGAGCTTAATCTTAACGTTTTTCTGCATTTATCAGAGCCTGAACTTAGAGGAGACATCGACAAAATTGATTCATCCTTAACGTTGGTTGTGCTAGGTAACCCTTCAAGAACTGAAACAAAAAAGTCAAAATTATATAAGTCGCTGAAATTTTCAAAAAACTTACCAGGTACTATGGACTTTTTAACTTCCACTTCTTCTATCACCTCCTTTACAATATCTTTGGTTTCACCAGTCTTATTTGTTTCAGTGGAACTTTCCAGGGCGGGGGTATCTTCCCTGGATATCCTCCCACGCCTCCAACTCCACCAAGAGTATCGTGCTTCCTGCTGCTTCGGGCTTTCCTTGGTGCCCTGGGCGTCTTGAACTGTCGGCATATGCATGTTGCACAGATGGTCTACGGACGACTATAACAAAAGTAGTTCAATTGTATAGAGGTTATGTTCAATAGAAAGTTATACCTTACCTGCACAAGTGGTCTTCCGTAGATCATTATACTGGCTATTATTGGAGCTGCTACTTTCCATGTGTAATACTTGTCCTTGATTCGTACCACAAGGTTGGGGTTTTCAAACAAAATGGGATTGTTGCAAAGGTCGCTGAACTTAACCACATTCTCCAAAAATCTCTCGCGAGTCGGCTCCGGTTCCCAACCACAAAGTGACAAAGAAATATCTTGGGAATAAGATTGAGCACTAAAAAAGTTATCCCTAAATTCATTTATATCAAAAGGAACAAGTTCTAAAATTTCATAAACATTTTGAAATTAAATAAATTTTAAAACTATACTCACGTTTTACTGTGGTCGTCAAAATCGGAGTCGATGCTTTTGCAACCGTCGGCGCTGTTGGGGCTTTGCGTCAACGAAGGTCCATTTCCTGATTCACAATCCATGTCGACGTCTAAATTTTACATTATATAACACTTAATACATTACAAAGTATGCACCAGGCACTAACTACTGCTCTACTAGGCCATAAAAAAAATTGCATATCAAAACGATACAAAAAGGATAAGCTGTTCCAAACAAAACAAAGCGTGGCTTTAAAGTCCAGACACAATGTTTTCCAATAATCGTACTCGAGTTGGAAACATGTACCAGAAAGTATGATCAGACGAATAACAAATTAAGTCATGTAAAATTCGTCTTATTGCTAATTCATCAGTTTGCATATGCGGTGATGTTTGAGCTTTACTGACATCATTGTCGGCACATTTTAAATGCCACCCACAAATCAATGGAACAGCGACGAAACGAACTACAGTACAGTCAAAATTGCCCGAAATTTGCCATATAGAGGAAAATTTGCGATGTTCATTTTTACACTATATTTCAAGAACCTCAAGATCGGAACAACCTTCTTTTAGTAACAGCCAGTACTATAAATAACGCCGAAAGGATCCATTAAGTAATGGATACTTTATGGTTAAAGTTGTATTCACACTATAACTAAAGATAGAAAAAAATTATAACAAAGTTTTGCAAGAGTTTTAATAAGCCGTGAAATTTTTATTTCTTTGTAACTGATATAGATGATAGTCCCTTCAAATTAGGAAAATTGAGGGAAATTTTTCCTACAGCTAAGCCACCCGTATAGCAAGTTGGCTTGTGGTTGTGTCAACATAGTTTTCAACAAGCACTAGGGTTTCTGATTTCCCGACTTTTTTTCATTCCCGGGAATCGGGAAATAAAATTTGTCGTTCCCGGGAATCCCGGGAAATACTAAATTTTTCATATACTTCTTGAAAAACACAAATTCTTTGTTTCAAAATGTCACATCGTCCAAATATTCATTTTACTTTCCTCGCATACCGAAGGGAAGTATTGTATTCGAGAAAAAATCACCCTCCGAGATTTTTTCGGATTTTGACGTTTCAGAACACGTAGATTACGAAAATATAGGTTTTTCAATTTCGTCAGTCTGTCTGTCTGTCTGTTGGTGCATTAACTAAAAAACTGCTTGACGGAGAGCAGTCAAATTTGGTAGGTAGTTGACGCTACTGTCAGTGAAGAAATGATTAAACTTTCACTGGAAAATATACAGGGTGGACCGTCCCAAGGGAAAAAATAATGAAAAAAATTTTTTTTGCTCAAATTTTATATTTCCACGTTTCATGACACGCTAAACCTATTTCTGAAAAATAAATTTTGAAAATTTTTTTCACCAACATTTTTGAAAAATTTTTTACCACCAAAATAGATTAAAAAATTTTTTTTCTTTGTTTAAATTTAAAATTTCCACGTTTCATGAAATTCTAAACCTATAAAAAAAAAAAAATGAATTTTTTTTATCATTTTTGAAAAATATTTTACCACTAAAATAGATGGAATTTTTTTTTCTTTTTTCAAATTAAATTTTTTTATTTTTCATAGCGTTCTAAATTTATTTTTAAAAATATTAGAAAATCATTTTACCATTTTTTAAAAAATTGTAACACTAAAATGGATGGAATTTTTTTTTCTTTGTTCAGATTTAAAATTTCCACGTTTCCATGGCATTCTAAAACTATTCAAAGAAATTTAAAAATGTTTTTGAAAAATTTTAAACATTTTTAATCCATTTCATTACTATAGAATAGACGAAACATTTTATTTGCTCAAATTTAAAATTTCCACGTTTCATGACATTCCAAACCTGTTTAAAAATGAATTATTATTTGTTTGCTTATAATTGTATTGAAACATTCTTTATAGGATTTTGCAAACAGCAGAAAAATTAACTATCTATAAAAGAAAAACTTTGTGTAGAAATATTAATGAAATCATTGCTTTCTTTCGATAACCTGAATTCTGGTTATGCTAGCAAGTTAAAATCCTAAAATGAATTTGTCTAATTTCTTATTTGACAATTCTCATTCTAACACTAGCATCCACACAGTCCCCTACGGCCATGCAGATTAAACTAGTATCCACATAACCCCCTACGATTATGAAGCTTCAGTTAAAAATGAGAACAAAGACCTAAAATGAATTTATTTATCTACCTTGTCTTAAAAAATTTTTCATTCCAATGGATTACATTTTCATGAAATCTATCATTCTGTTTCCTGGAAATGCTTAGCCTTTGAAACGTTTTTCGCCCTTATTCTGGAGCTCATCAGAAAGACATAAAGCCATTCATAAAGATGTTTCATGCAAAACCAAGACAATTTCTATGAATAAGTGTGAAATGATTATATTTGACATTGACTGATAAAAACAACCTCACCTATCTATTAGCTAACTAGTATTGGAGCCTATATACTCTATGCATGTTTAAAAATGAATTATTATTTGTTTGCTTATAATTGTATTGAAACATTCTTTATAGGATTTTGCAAACAGCAGAAAAATTAACTATCTATAAAAGAAAAACTTTGTGTAGAAATATTAATGAAATCATTGCTTTCTTTCGATAACCTGAATTCTGGTTATGCTAGCAAGTTAAAATCCTAAAATGAATTTGTCTAATTTCTTATTTGACAATTCTCATTCTAACACTAGCATCCACACAGTCCCCTACGGCCATGCAGATTAAACTAGTATCCACATAACCCCCTACGATTATGAAGCTAAGCATTTCCAGGAAACAGAATGATAGATTTCATGAAAATGTAATCCATTGGAATGAAAAATTTTTTAAGACAAGGTAGATAAATAAATTCATTTTAGGTCTTTGTTCTCATTTTTAACTGAAGCTTCATAATCGTAGGGGGTTATGTGGATACTAGTTTAATCTGCATGGCCGTAGGGGACTGTGTGGATGCTAGTGTTAGAATGAGAATTGTCAAATAAGAAATTAGACAAATTCATTTTAGGATTTTAACTTGCTAGCATAACCAGAATTCAGGTTATCGAAAGAAAGCAATGATTTCATTAATATTTCTACACAAAGTTTTTCTTTTATAGATAGTTAATTTTTCTGCTGTTTGCAAAATCCTATAAAGAATGTTTCAATACAATTATAAGCAAACAAATAATAATTCATTTTTAAACATGCATAGAGTATATAGGCTCCAATACTAGTTAGCTAATAGATAGGTGAGGTTGTTTTTATCAGTCAATGTCAAATATAATCATTTCACACTTATTCATAGAAATTGTCTTGGTTTTGCATGAAACATCTTTATGAATGGCTTTATGTCTTTCTGATGAGCTCCAGAATAAGGGCGAAAAACGTTTCAAAGGCTAAGCATTTCCAGGAAACAGAATGATAGATTTCATGAAAATGTAATCCATTGGAATGAAAAATTTTTTAAGACAAGGTAGATAAATAAATTCATTTTAGGTCTTTGTTCTCATTTTTAACTGAAGCTTCATAATCGTAGGGGGTTATGTGGATACTAGTTTAATCTGCATGGCCGTAGGGGACTGTGTGGATGCTAGTGTTAGAATGAGAATTGTCAAATAAGAAATTAGACAAATTCATTTTAGGATTTTAACTTGCTAGCATAACCAGAATTCAGGTTATCGAAAGAAAGCAATGATTTCATTAATATTTCTACACAAAGTTTTTCTTTTATAGATAGTTAATTTTTCTGCTGTTTGCAAAATCCTATAAAGAATGTTTCAATATTCCAAACCTATTTCGGAAAAAAAATTTACAAAATTTTTTTACCATTTTGGAAAAAAATTTAACACTAGAATCGATGAAAAAAATTTTTTTTGCTCAAATTTAAAAGTTTCACGTTTCATGACATTTCAGAAAAAAAATGTTGAAAATTTTTTCACCAACATTTTTGAAAATGTTTTAAAAAATGAATTTTTTTTTAACCACCACTATATTTTCACTCCATTACGTAAATGTGGGATTGAAAATGTGACAGATGGCAATAATATCTGGCATATGCACCTATTATACTTTTATTGAAAAATGTACAGAGTGGTCATCTCAAGAAATAATTCAGTCGTGTTGGACATTTGTAAAGGTATTTGCGCAAGCCTTCCATATTTGGCACTTGTTATTTAGTATTGAACTTTTGCTGCTGGGTGAGCACTCTGTATATTTTTTTTACCAAAAGTTGTCAGGTTTTCTTTGTAATAATAGTAATAACTATATTCCGATTATTATTCCCAATGTCATTTCATAATTAATAATTTTATAGAGTGACCGTCATGCACAAATAACGAGGGAAGTTCTGTGTAAATACCTTTACCGATTTTTTTAAATGTTTTTTTCTTTTCTTTCTTTGGTCAAAAAATAAATCCGTCAGTTTTGTTTTGTTTTATTTATAATTAAAACGAACAACAACACTACCTACAGGAAATAATACAATAACCAAATAAAACAAAAATGCCTTCCGACGCGCACGCTCTCTAAAATTTCTTAGCACCAAATTTAATATTTTTAAAACTTATTTTTATTTCCACGGGTCCGGGAAATCCCGACTGTTATTTCCCGGGAACGGGAACGATAAAAAGTGACATAAAAGTGACAGAAACCCTAACAAGCACATGAAAAAAAAAGTTGTTTTTTAGATATAGATACATATATATGTTTTTTTGGCCATTTTGGCGGTTTATTGCGTTTTGCTGCAAAACTATGCATTTTTGAGAAAATATGACCTGATTTGATATTGTAGATCTAGCGATTCTCTACAATTTTTATTCTCCTCATATTTTTGATATTCCGCTTAGTTGCGCCGCTAGAGCGCGCTGAAGTTTATGTAAATGTATAAATTTTTTTGGTGTTTGATTTTAAGCCAAAACTATGCATTTTATAAAAATATATTCAGATATCAAAGTTGTAGATAAAAAAATTTTCGACAAATTTTGTTCTTTGTGTTTTTTTCAAAGTCACGTGGTTTTGCCGCTACAGGGCGAAAAAATTTTTTTTCAATACTCTTGAGCGTATAAAAAAAATATAGGCATCGTGAACAGCTGTAGTATTTTGCCCCTCCACCTCCCTCTACTCAATATTTTTTACCGGCTAAGCTAATATAGATGACATTAAGAATGACATATACAAAAAGGCCCATCACCACCACTACAGATGAATGCGCGTAGTTCATACTATTAGATGCACCGTTCTATGCGCAGCTGTGTAAGAAATGGACGATGGGTTTCAAAAAAAATAATTTTTTTTTGCTCTCCAAATTTTTATATAATTGACGAGTACTCTAGAAAAATGCATTCATAGTTTTGCCTGTGTATCAAAAATATATGCGCCATATTTTTTTTTCCGCTCAAGAGTATTGAAAAAATGTTTTTCGCGCTCTAGCGGCAAAACCGCGCGACTCTGAAAAAAAACAAAGAACAAAATTTGTCGAACATATTTTTATCTACAACTTTGATATCTTGATATTTTTTTTATAAAATGCATAGTTTTGGCTTAAAATCAAACAACAACAAAATTTATGCATTTACATAAACTTCAGCGCGCTCTAGCGGCGTAACTAAGAGGAATTTCAAAAAAATGAAAAGAACAGAAATTGTGGAAAATCGCTAGATCTATAATAACAAATCAGGTTGCATTTTCTCAAAAATGCATAGTTTTGCAGCAAAACTCAAGAAACCGCCAAAATAGCCAAAAAAACATATATATGTATCTACACCTAAAAAACAACCCTTTCTTTTTCATGCGCTTGGTGAAAAATATGTTAACACAACCCCAAGACAACTTTCTATATGGGTGGCTTAGCTGTAGGAAAAATTTCCCAAAATCAGTGATTTTTCTTCTAATTTGAAGGGACTATGAGTTAATACATGGTATGTATATACTTTTTTTGACTTATAAATAGGTTGTATTAACGCCCTTACATATTGTTATATGTGTGTTGTTGAAGCGTCGATATAAGAATAAAACATGACTGTTTAAGGTTAGTTGTTTAGTAGCTTTAAAGAAAGCGTTTGAAACGTTGTGCAACAGTCTATAGTTTTGGTTTAATTTGATTTTTAGTAAAAATTACACAGTTTAAAGCAAAATTTTATTAACATTTCTAAAAAAAGAAGAAAAAAAATTACTTTCAGTCCTACTCATCGGCTTTTGAAAAAATAAGTAAAAATGAACAACTCTATGCAAAGTTGCACCGATTCCCTAATATTTCACATTATATTCCGTATTTTTATAGAACTAATCAGAATATATAAACGAACTACTTGAATTCAATTTGGTAAATCTTTGGTAAATTTTCAGGTAACCCGATTATTAAATCTATCCGAGTGATCATACATTAGCTGTGGTTTTATGCATCATGACTGGAGAATTTAAAAATCTATTAGAACTTAAATTTTCAAGATCATCATTTGCAAGTCTACGACAATCATAAAGCTATAGGAAAATATACCATATTGATAATTAATTACCTCGCTTGTCCTTGCTGCTACTAAAGTAAATTTCGGCAACCTCTTGATCAACATGACCCGATGTGATTTCAGAGAGATACATCCCTCCCTCCAGATGGCTTTGGGCACTATGTTTCTGCTTCATGAAGGAAAACATTCCGCTAAGCATGGACTTGTGTTCCTCTTGCTGTGGATTCTCGCCCATCGGTGAGGTTGACTGAGATACGCTAGGAAATCCTCCCCACTCCCAGCTTTTCGCACCTTCATTTTGATCCCCTACAAAAGAAAACAGTTGTTAGCTTACATTCATGATACAAACCTTTACAACTAGGTTACCTTTGCGGAATTTAACTTCGAATTCGGAATCAGATTGCACTGATTCGATGTTGATAGGAGAGCCTGTCCTGGAATCGACATTGCCATTTGTCAGTTCAGTATCGCTGAAGAAGTGAAAATCGGCATCGATCTTTTTGATGTTTGAGTCGCTTGGCATGTTTATTTCTTTGTCTTCCTTAATTTTCCTGAAAAGTAAAAATATGACCAACTCAATAAACAAATGAAGTTACATATAAACTTGAGGTCCTAACAATTTACTTTCCGTATATATACCTAAAAACATAACATGTAGGTACAATTCGATATGATTTACATTAGGATCTCCAGTTAATTGGTCTTCAACATTTTTTTTTTACAAATTTTCCAATATATGTAGCATAAATTTTCTGTTAATTATGAACTAACACAAAACTTACTACGCAAAATTTTATATTACCAGCTTTTGAGAGGGCTCCAAAACAACGACGGTTTGGGCTAACGCCGGCCCTGCTAGTACTTTATAAAAAACCATTATTGAATTGATGGCATTTCATAATTAATTTATAAGTACACAATCTGAATAACTAAAATAAAAACAGCAATAATAATATCTTTATCAGTGTCTGTTAAATACATTAAGATTAGCAGGATCAAACATTAAAGTTAAATGCTAGGAAAGTATTATATGCAAACAAAATAAATTTATAAAAGGCCAGTAAAACTATACTATCACTTCTTAAATCAGCCCTTTTACTGTGATTAGTATCACAATTTTGCTCCAAGGTTAAAAATAAATAATTAAAATTTGATTAGTAAACCGTCAAAATGATAAAAAAATGACACATGGCAATTTCATTATTGAGTGTACAGATTACTTGGTTACCCACCTTTGGTAACTGGTTGGTAAAAATATTCGCATATCAATACAAGTTTATTGATATGCCAAGCCGTTTTTACAAAAATATACAATACTTATTTGTTATTTAGGAAATATGAATACACAACATATATCAGATATTGTACAAGTAATACAAATTGGTTACAATTATTTGATGATAAAGTTGAAGACCCAAAAAGTCTACATTATCTTCAATTGTACTGCCAGTCTTAACCCCTTGGAATATACCCTTGTACATTCTATTGCATTAATATTAAGCAGAGCAAGCACGTCAATCATAATCATTTTCATCTCTCACATACCCCAACTTAAATGCACATCTCTTGGACATCTAATATTGTTATGTATTTGTACCCCCTAGGGGCTGGTAGCAAGAATTAAGTAGCAGAGATGACAGGCCACTGCATTCACCATTAGCATGTCTCCACAACTTAATTCGAATTGAATTGAATTCATTGAAATTGAAATAGGATACCTAATATACATATATAGACACATAAAAAACAGCTAAAATTTAAAAATGTATAAAACAATTGACAAAGAAATAAAATTTACAATACAATATAGGATTAATATATAACAAAAATACATGTACAAAGTATAGCTTAATCGTCACCTTTAAGGTATTGTAATAAATGATTTTTAAATAAATTTAGACTATTACATTCTTTTATAGTTTTTGGTAGCATATTATATTAAATTATTTAGGATCTTATACATAAAAATTAAAGTATCTTAACCGCTGTTTCACATTTAGCCAATCGAGTACATTTAACATTATTATAATTGGGGTATATCTGTTGCAATTTAAAATGATCCTCATACCTCTATTTTGCAATTTTTGAAATATACCAATACTATTATTATCCAAAAAGTTTAAAATGCTTGCACAATAGTCAAAGTGAGGTTGGATTATTGTTTTGTAAATTGTGATACTTGTTGCTACGTTGCTACTGATACAAATTGCGATACACGTGAGAGAAAGAATAGCTTTTTTGATATTTTCTTTTGTATATATATAAAATGACTCTTTCAACTTAAATCATTGCTAATAATAAAACCTAAGTATTTAATCTCGGTTACCAATTCTAATATGTTATTGTTAAAAGAAATATTAATACTATTTATATTCAATTTAGTGTAGTTATATTTTTTTGCACAAATCATGACTTTGGTTTTGTTAATATTTAATTTTAATTTATTACTATTTAGATATTGAGAAAGTTTATCAAGTTCACTATTCATTTTACCCACGGCAACATTAATGTTAGTATCCGCAATCGAAATCAGAGTATCATCAGCAAATAAGTTGATAAAGTCACAGTTGATTGCTATATTTATATCATTAAGATATATAATAAAGAGAAGTGGCCCCAATACACTTCCCTGTGGTACACCTGTGTTAATTTGAAGATCGTTTGATGTTACATTATTAACTTTAGTACACTGATATCTATTACTTAGGTATGATTTAATCCACTCAAGAACGGATCCCCCAATTCCATAATTCTTAAGTTTTTCAATTAGAATATTTCTATCGATTGTCTCAAATGTCCTCTTAAAGTCTAACAATAATGCAACTACATACTTATTATTATCTATATCATTGGTCCAGTTAGTAATTGTTAGCTGTAGTGCAGTTTCACAAGAATGTTTTGCCCTAAAACCCGATTGATTACCTATGATTATATTATTGTTATTAAAATAAGCAACTTTTTTTTTTTTTTTTTTTTCCATTTATTCATCAATAAAGTTACACTATATATAAAAATATAAAGTTAACTTATCTGACTAGTCAATATAATGGGAAGTAAACATCTTAATTATAAATAAAATGACAATACACAAGTAAGAAAAAATTAATATATGTAATTGAGACAACACTGAGACAATAACAACAGATTAAAATTGATAGTTTAGGAACTCATTCACCGAGTAAAAGGCTTTCTGTATTAGAAATGTGAATAATTTGTTTTTGCACATAGCAACAGTGTCTGTGCTTTTAAAGAAATTTATTTTATTATAGCATTTAATACCCATATAAACAGGGTCATTCTGAGTTGTATTTAGTCTTGCAAAAGGTTGATGTATCATACTACAGTTTCTTGTATTGTGATCGTGAATATCGTGCCTTTTGCTGTAGCTATGTATATTCATTCTTGTGTGCATTATAAGCTGGAATACATATAAGCATGGTAATGTCAGTATTTCAAAATCTTGGAATAGTGGTTTGCAACTGTTTAAGGGTGGTACGCCAGCCATATGTCTTACTATCCTTTTTTGAATAATAAACGCATTATTTAAATGCGCTGAGGAACCCCAAAAGAGCAAGCCATATTGTAAAGTGGATTGAACCAGTCCATAGTACAGTGTTTTTAAAACTGACTCACTCACTGTTTTCCTAAGATGAAGTATTATATAATCAACTTTGCTAAGTTTTGAACAAACGGTGGAAATATGTTCTTCCCAAATAAGCTTGTGATCAATCGTTATTCCCAAGAACCTAATATTATCAGTCTTCTGTATATATTGGTTGCATGATCTAATCAATAGGCTAAAGTCCGGATTTACATTTTTCGGCAGGAACTGCATGTAGTGCGTTTTTGTTATGTTTAGTAGAAGGCCGTTATCACTGCACCATTGGGAGAGTTCAGTGGAGGCTGCATTGGATTTTTCCACAAGTGTGCTAATATTTGCTTGGCTCATAAGGATATTTGTATCATCTGCATAGAGAATCATTCTGTCAGAACTTAGACATGTGTCAGTGATATCACTGGTGAATATTATAAAAAATAAGGGACCAAGAATTGAGCCTTGTGGGACTCCAAGGTCATTATTTGTAGTTTGTGATTTAATTCCTTGTATTGTTACTGTTTGTGTCCTGTTATTTAGGTATGAGGTGGCCCATTGATGACATATTCCTCGTACACCAATTCCATATAATTTATCTAGAAGCAGTTGATGATCAACGGTGTCAAATGCCCGACTTAAATCATAGAATAATGCTAATGTATACTCTTTTTTATTTAATGAATTGTATATCGAGTGCAGACACTCAAAGACAGCAGAATCGGTGGATTTACCGCGTCTAAAGCCATACTGAGCCGCTGGTATTATTTTATATTTTTCAACAAAGTTAGTTAGTCTATTCGCATAAGCTGCTTCAAAGATTTTTGCGAACTGACACTGCAAATGAATTAATCTATAGTTGCTGGTCACGAACCTTGATCCCTTATTTTTATACACTGGAATACATTTTGAGATTTTTAGTGTTTGTGGAAAAACACCTGAACAGAATGATTCATTTATAAGATACGATAGTGGACCAATTATGCAACTTCTTACTGCTTTCAAAATGTTGCCTCTTATATCATCTGAACCTGCAGCTGGTTTGGATGCCGTTTTTAAAATAATATCATTTATTTCCTCTGGTGTTGTTGGTGATAGATAAAAATTGTGTTCATGATTTATTATTTTAGCATTTTGATAATTTGGTTTAGGACACGAATTTGTTAATCTGCCAAAAAAGTCACTAAATATATTCACAATTTCTGTTGTATCAGTTATTGGGGTGTCTTTTTCATTTAGCTTTAATTGTATTTGTTTATTTTTTACATTACCATGTCTAGTCTCATTAATTATTTTCCAGCTTTCTTTCATCATATTATTAGACCTAACTAATCTACTATTATTTACATGTTTTCTATGACTGTAAATGCTACTTTTATATAATGTCTTGAACTCTTTATATCTGGCAGTATAAACTGGATTTTGTAAGCGGCGTGCTAATTTTTCCATTTCACAAAGTTGGCTATGCATAGCTTTAATTTCAGATGAAAACCATCTCTTTTTTGTTCTTTTTTTCTTTCTTTTCATTATTGGAAATGCACAGTTGTAGTGATAACAGAATTTCTCATAAAAGCAGTCAAATTTGTTTAGAAAATTTTCAGCCATGTACATTTCATTCCACCTTTCTGCATTAAGAATGTCTATGAACATCTGAATATTGTTTGCACTGAAATTTCGACTATAGATATAATCAGCATTATTTGATTTATTTATGTCTAATATTATGAAAGTACAAATCTGATATGTGTGATCTGATAAATAAGAGTTGTGTACCTCTGATTTAGTTTCTTTACAATTTGAGAAGATATTATCTATGCAAGTTTTAGTGGATTTTGTTATTCTAGTCGGTACATTTATATGGGGTATGATACTATATGTAGCAAAAAAATATATGAGTTTCTTTTCTGTGAGAATTTATAAGAAAGTTAATATTTATATCACCACAAATAATGTATTGATATTTTGGGTTGTATATTTGGTGCAACATTACCTCTAACTTGTGAATGAATACCTCAAAGTTACTATCGGGAGTCCTATATACTACAATAATGTATGTTTTTAAACCATTATTAGAGTGAATGACACCTGCACACATTTCAAAATGTTGTTCTACTGAGTAATTTAGCTGCAGCGGAGTTAAGTCCAAATCATCTCTTGCGAAAAGGCACACTCCTCCTCTCCCTAAGGTTGTACGGCAATAACTAGATACTAGTTTATATCCTTGTATAGTTGAATACTCCATATCAGCTTCCCGACACCAATGCTCCGTTACACAGGCAACATCTATACCATGTTCAGTCAGGTGTATACCAAGCATATCACATTTACCCCCCAGTCCCTGTATATTAAAATGCAGTACATTTATGGATTTTTCGTTGGGGATAAAAAATCATCACTGGTGAATTCACTCCTTACATTGTTACTTCTGCGAATACGTGGGTTATCTAAAAAATGTTGGCCTTTACGGAAATCGAAACGATCAAAGGCTACTCCTATGGGCCAGAAATGTTCATGGTATACTGTGTCTTTTAGTGTTTGGTCAACACCAACTAGAAAACACTTGTTATCTTTTACTTGATAATATGTTTTGATTGGTTTTACAGATATACTTTCTTCCTCAGCTTTTGCTTTTTTTGATATAAACTTTTTTACCATTGTATCTGTAACGTGATCCTTTGCTTTTGACAAAAATATCCATATCTTTTTTCCTTCTTTTTCTGGTTCTTGTCTTCCTTCAAACCGCACTTCTAAGTTGTCTTCTATATTAGCTTCGCCAGTTCCGATTTTTGCCTTTCTTCTTTGCCGTCTATTCTTTACTTCTTTAAAATCTTTTTCTATTGTTTCAGATTGTGTGGAGTTGCTCAGTTTCTGTAGTTCTCGCATTTTTGTGGCCGTTTGTGCCTGTAAAATCGCATTTTTCACTTGAGCAGGCTGAAAATTGTATTTTGTAGCAAGTGCATTGGTATTATTATCACTAATATTATCACAAACAACAGGTGCTGTATGAGTTGTGCTACTACGCATTGTGTTTTTATTCATATTTAAGTTCTTTTTGGTATTTGTGATAGAAGTGGTACAATTTCTAGTGCCAGTAACTGCAGCCTTATAAGGAAAAGCATCGTAATCTGGCATGTTATCTGAACTATTCAAAGATGGTATTCTATGTTCGGAATTCATATTACTTGTCTTGCTGATATTAGTACTCTCTGTTTCTGTTTGAGTTAAGAGTCTTACCATATCTATGTTACTATCACGTATTGCTCTTATTTCATTCTTTAATTGTTGTATTTCCTTATGGTATTTTTCCTGTTGTGTTAATATTATTTTATTTGTGTCATTAATTGCTTGCATGTATGAATCTTGAACATCCTTTATGTGCGATTCGAAATTCTGCAGTATTGTGTTAATATCTGATGATAAAGTATCTTCTAATCTATTGTTTAGTCTGGAATTTTCTTCAATTAATTGCTTATTGAGTGTTAATATATTTTCAGTTTCAATAATATTATCATAACATACCGGGCAATAATATCGTAATCTTCTATCTTTTTTTAATTCTAAGCATTTAATTTCTGTAGGTGAGATCTTAGAACATCCTTTACAGTGCCCATTTGAACATATATCACAGATGTAAATTTGCTTGTTGTCAAGGTTTATGTTTTTACATTGTTTACTGTTCACACAATTCATTGTTGATTAAATATTTCCAACATTTCTGTTCTGTAGTTTATCATTAATTTAATATTTAGAGTCCTGTCCTGTTTTATTGATATATATTTGCTGGATTAGTTTTGTTTTTATCACCACCTTGTTTTATCAGTCTGTAAAAACTTGACAAAAAAAGAGAAATTTGTAAAAACTTGTTAAAATTATGTGTAGATACTTGCTACTATAATGTCTGTATATGCACTTTATTGCAGTATTACTGATTTCTGAAGTTTATCCTTTCACACTACTATTCCTTGGTTTTCTAATTTATTACTGGTGAAGAAATTTGAATTTGAAAAACTATATTTCCACTCTTAATCTTTACTATTTAGAGAGTACACACAAAGTATAACTTTTAAATTTATCACTGTTGGTGATAGATAGCTAATTCCAGTACTTTCTCCAAAGGGGGTAATGTGTTCAATTTTTGCAACTGGGACAATAATGCTAGTTTTTAATTGCTCGGGAAATTGACCCTTAGACAAACTAGTATTGATAAAATGAAGGATAACGTGTCCAATAAGTTGAAAAATTCTTTTTAAAATTTTTGAATTCAAAATGAGACTATTAGTTTTGTTGTCTAGAGAGGAAATAATAGATCTAAGTTCACTCAATGATAGCAGTGAGAAACTATTAAAATTTGATTGCACTACTGTATTATTAAAAGGTGACCATTGGAGTGTATTAGGGATGGATTCAATTATTTCAACTATGCTTTCTATAAAATATTTGTTAAAATTTGATGCAATGTCCACATTTGTATTTGATATAATTAAGGAATTATTTATTTCAAAATGAATATTATTTGCAATAAATGGATCTTGTTTTGGTTTAATTAAAGTTCACTTTATAGAAACCTGTAATATGTATCACTGCGCTCTCTTTGAGGCACTAGTAGTACGACTTTTCTAAAAGCTGGTACTAGTGTCGAGTCTTTGCTAGATGGTTCTAGATAGCAGCAATTAATGACCACTAAGATGTCCAGATTTAAGACCTCTCTATTTCTACACTTGGATAACTAATTATGTTTCTAAAAATTACTTACTGTTGTATGTCCTTCAGTTCTGGATCCGAGGAATTGCTGTCTAAGGAACTTCGGTCAGTGATAGTGTCATTAGTTTCTAAGTTTTCAGAAGTCTGACTAGTAGTGAGTTGATTAATACTAGCGGATTTCCTCGGAGCATTTTTCCGCCTCACTCTTTTCCGTCGCTTTTTATTACCCTTACTCTCCCCAGGAGGATCTTCGGCAGGCTTCTGCACGGGCGTAGGTGTGGCCACCTCCTCAGACTTGGTGTCCTCAGCCTGAATACATAACAAATGATTGTAACATTTTAATAAGGGCAATTTGTCAGCACGTACTACTTTACCTTACTACATTCCATGTCCAAACTGTCCATTTTGAAAATGGTCTCCGAGATGTCATTGTTGCTCTTGCTTAATTCGTCACTACTGTGTTTATTTGATGCTATAGAGAGTGTCATGTCTTCTGCCGAGGTCTCCCCCACTTCAATATTTCCAAGACCGATCTGTCTCTTGATAAAATTATGTTCTCTGGTTTTGCTGCTTTCATTGTCGGCTGTATAGCGGCGTTTGGAGTAGTCATTTTCTTGGTTTTCTAATTTTGAAATGTCTTCTAAGTGGAAACTCCGCCGTCTTCCCTTAAAATAAAAATAAAAGATATGACATAAATAGCATGTCTCTGCCTTTCCAAAAAAATATAACTGTTTGACTTAATCTTTTAGGTGTTATTCATCTACTGTAATTAAAGAGTAGATATGGCACTTTAAAGCTCTTAACAAATCATAACATTGAATGGCATAGAATACTTGACTTTGTGCAAGCACAAAAACACTTACGCTTACTTGATTTTTGAACATGCTTTCAAACTCTGATACTGGTATGGGTGAAGTGGCAAGATGCTCAGGTATATCATTTTCGTCGTCTTCTAGTTCCTCTACAAAAAATGCTTCGCCGCTTTCCCCCAATTTCATGTGTATTTCTTGTGGTTCTCCATTTATTTCTATGTCAACCTGAAACAAATATATGTCTCGAATTAAATTAAATACAGAACACGGACCGCATAAAATAATCATGAATAATAAAGATAAAAGTTATATGACAAATAATCTCAATAGAATTAGCAGTGTTTTAGAAAATCGTATGCGAAATTTGACCAATCAACCAATGCACATAGCAACGTGTACATCCCACACGCAAATTTGAGTGGAATAAAAGGAAAAGTTAACTAACAGTTAGCTGATAGCAGTTTGTTTTGCAACGCTTCATACCGCTTTGAAACCTGCTTAAAAGCAATATAAAAATCGTTTGTTTTTTTTTCAAAAAATTATTAATACATTTTGACTTGCTTTAAATATTTAATGATCAAACAAAATTACAAGAATTGTTTTTTCAATAGTGTGTGTCCCCCACGAGTCCTTATGACTACAGTTATCTTTTTTCTTATATTTATGTTGATGTTATCAATCATTTCTTGAGACCAATTATATCATATATCAATGGGCTTGTTCCATGATATTCTTTTTATATGGTTTGTATACTTTTTCATATAATACTCGGTATTCTTATTATACAATTAAAATTTCGTATTATTAACTTTTTCCGTTCTCGAGATATAAGGAGTTGAATTTAGTAATAGTTGCAAAAACCGAGCGCTCATTTGTGACGTCACTATACGCAAGTGACGTAAGAAAAATGGCTTTATGGGACCTTTCAAATTTAACCTGAAAAGTCGAAAAACATGGAATTTTTAAACGCTGGTAACTAAATAAATACGTCGAGTGGAAGTTCGTTCTATGGGTCTACGGAAAGGAGAAGGTCGGCGATGAATTATAATCATAAATTGCAGGGTCGAAATCGAAAATTAGTTCTGGCAGGAGCGAGAGAAAATTGTAATTTTTTGACATTTCACCAAATTGTACTCCCCTACTGTCAAGTAATAAGCAAAACAAACAATACTTCGAAAACAATTATAATTATAACCAATAAGGAGCATCAAGTCTATTGAGATCGCCGAGTCTATGCGTATAGTGACGTAGCGCCTGGCCACGCCCCATTTTCGCGAGATGGAAATTTGTAATAGTTTTTAAGATACTAAACGTGCGAATAGGATTCTGATTTTTTGCAGATCCATTAATTTATACTTGCACTTTCGATTTGTGAAATAAAAAAAGATGGCGAACAAGCCCATTAGATGAAATTTTAGACCTAAGTCAACTGCCTAGCATGAACCATACATGTGCAATTGTATTCAAGTCTGGGGAACATGCAGGCCGAATCATTAAGGATGAGCAAATCTTCTCCAATATGTGGGGCGAAGAATACCACATGAACTTATGGAACATCCCTGATGTACCTATCTGCAGTTAAAGTGCCGCCATCAATCATCCCCAACTCTGTGAGTGCCTCTAAACATAGCCACAATAGACTTGATGATCTCAGTGGAGGGTCTGAGAAAAGCCCACCCACATAATATGAACTTATGAACCTCTAAACATATACCATCCCACATCATAATCAAGCCTCCACTTAATTTGCCAGTGTGTGTATAAAAATTGGGCATGAAATCGATTATGTAGAATGACTCAAAGTCACGGTTGATGTTAATTTACGAAAACAAAAATACAGAAGTGATAAAAAAATTCTGACTTCTGCATACCTTGAGTACGCAGAAATTAGCAAAAGTTAAAGCAATTTCTAAAATATATTGTTGGAAAGAACTTTAGCTGCACTGTCCACTTTCCTTTTTAAACCCAAAAATTAAAAAAAAAAAAACACCAGAACTTCTTGAGTTTATCAATGGTAAATGAGTTTAATTAGGAGCTTATCTAAAAGTTGCTTTTCGGTACATTTAATATATGTTGCAGAAATGTAGAATTTATAAATGGTTTTTCTTAATGTATGTTTGGCTTCAACATTGGTTTCGAATAAAATCATCTTCAGTATGATTTTCAGAAGAAATATCAGGTTTTGGGAATTATTTTTGGAAGCGTTCGATCATTGAAATTAGATGCCATCACATTTTAAGGGGGGTTGAAAGTTGTGACACTGTGTGACAGGGCAGGGGCTGAAGCAATTGTGATGTCATAATACAAGAATATAATTTTATGCCTAATATTTTGATTATTTATTATCAGAGCATCCTTCATATTATTCACTTACATAAAAGTTAGTGTGACATGACATATAGAAGGTGGGGGGGGGGGGGATCGATCGAGCGTGTCAAAGTGTGACACAGGGGGAGGTGGTAAAAAATTGGCAAAAGAAGCGTGACATCATTTATAGATGGCCCCTTATCAGAAATATAAAAAAAACAACTTCATTTTCAGATTGCAGGTACAAAGTTTATTATCTCTAGGGAAACAAATTTAATTGTATTATATGTATCCATAAATGTAACTTTCTACTGTATATGATAACACTAAATTATTTATGATTATATTGACAATAAAATAATGTTAATTCATTTTTATAATCGTATATTATAACATAGTTGTAAATGAAATATTGCCTGTAGCTAATATGATTTCCTTAATTTCAAAGAGACCCTATAGAGACAACCGACCTGGTATAATATTTCTTTTCTTAATTTAAAAAGTCAGTCTACCAGGATAACTCAATACAAAGCCTGTTTGTGATAGAATAACGCCTTGACCATGCTTGAATATTACAAACGATACATGTATACGAATATAGTTAACCAGTTATGTTAGGCGTTTACCTCAAACAGAAGTAGGCAATTGTTTACCTGGCTCACCATTAGAAGTCTATTATCTGTTTTTGGTTCATTCTTAATATTGCCGGTAGCATAGCCATAGGTTCAATGATATTTATTTACTTTTATTGAATCATTTATGGAGTTGTTTATTAAACTAACATTATTTATTATAAATAAACAAAGTATTATAAATAAATAACGTACATTATGCCTATTAATTAATATAAAGTAGTAAAACAATATTTACAATAATAAAAAAGTGATCCTAAAAATTGTCGGTCGGCGCTTGTGACATTGTTAGTGTTATGAACCTTTGTCGGTCTTTTTTTATGATATTCAAACTGATACTGGATAACCATAACTAAAATAATTAAGTGAAAGATTTTTTCTTTTACTGAAAAACGTTTATAAGCCAAGCTCCAGAGACCGATTTGAGGTAGAAGGCTGCTTTTTCAATTGCTAGATTTTATGATTCAATAAAGTTGTCTATAGCCCTGTTATTTCTCAATGATACCTATATATCTCTGGTTCTACGGGTCGGATTTTAAAAATTCAAAGACTAAAATGTTTGTCTTAATAAAGTGTAATGAACTATTGGAGAAGAAACAAAATATTGAAATAAAGCAATTTTTAAAAAATTGAACATTATTTTTAATGTGAAAAGAAAAGGTAAAAAAAAATTAAAAATATTTTCTTTTCGGATTATGAGAGCAGATATATAAACCTATAACTTGAGACTAGGAAAGTCTGCATTGGTGTACGATCCCAGAAATTATACCAATAACCTGGATTTTCATTCATTTCAGAGCAAGTCGTACAAAAAATTATATTTTGAAAATCGGTTCACAACCTTCTTTAGGATATTTTTAGCCATGATTGGCTAAATTTTCATCTTAATTAATTATTTTTTTCACAAAGCATCTTCAGTTTAAGGGAGTAAGCCGGTGTCACTGTTTAAACAAGTCGATATACAACCTTATTGTCTACAACTTTTATCTGAAAAATTTTTGTGTAGTTTTTCAAAAAAAAGTTATCGTGAAAAACCTATTGTTTCAAAATTTTATTGGCTATAAAAAATACATTTTTTAATCGCCAATCTAGGTACTGTCGTGAGCAAAAAAAATAGGACAACCATTTTTTTCTAATGTAAATCTGTCTATTTGAACATGTAATAAGTAGGTGAAATAAAACAGTTACTTAGTACTTTTATTATATTTTTTTTGTAATGCTGTAGTTATTGCTAAAGCAGAAGACGGTTTGTCAATGAGACATATTGCACTGCGTTATAACATTAACAAAAATTATTGTTTAACATTTTAAAAAAGTGGAGAATAAACGGTACAATTAGTAGAAATCCTGGATCGGGGCCACAAAGGATATCCAACTTAACAAGAAACTAACTATTAATATTTTGTTATTGCACCATTTCTATTTACTTACAACTTCTATAAGTCTGTTTGGCATAGAATTAAATAAACTTATACAATAAGCATTAGTAATAATATTTTCCCATGCATTATTTACTTCTTCCAGTAATTCTTGGTCATTCCATGGTCTCACATTTCATTCTTGGATACTTCTTACGAGTAGTCTTCATACGTCTTCCACAGAGTTAAGATCTGGACTATGACTAGGCCAGTAAAGAACATTAATGTTGTTATCTTGAAACCAGTTAGTCACGGTATGAGCAGTATGAATTGAACAATTATCTTGTTGAAATATGAATTCATTATTAGGAAATAATTGTGACAGGGAAGGGCGCATAATATTGTCTAAAATCCTAATATATGTTTCACTATTAAATCGTTCCTCAATATGCCACAAAACACCAGGACCACGTGCCGATATCCAAGTCCACTTTTGTCATTGTTCGATATATACTTCTCATCGAATCGAGTATTCGGAGGTCGGTAAACATGAATACGACCGCTGTGTGTAGACTGGAAAGTTTTTTAATCTGTAAAGATTACATTGTTCCAAAAATTTACATCATGCACTAAAAATTCAAGCGCAAATCCCGGTCGAGCTTCTTTATGTTCAGCTTTAAGTAGCTATTTCTGTGTTGCTGGATGACAGCGTAGCTCAGATTTTCTTACTCGCCGGCAACCAGTACTACTCGATCCAGGAAAATTCATTTTTTCAACACAAAGACAAAAAATTCTATTGAGAACCCTCCAATTTATCCATAAAATAAAAAATTTGTTATTGCCGAGATATTTATATGATAAATTAACCTATGTTGGAGATAGACACGATTACAATACTAGGCAAATAAATGATTTTTATGTAGGTAAAAAGGAATCATTCATCAGTAACTAGCAGATCACTGTTCTGTAAAGGTATAAAAGAATATAATAAGTTACCAAATGACATAAAAAATTCTATATCTATTAACAACTTTTCAAATGAGTGTAAAATATGTAAGGACAATACCTATATAAGACAAATGAAATGTGCAGTTATACTGTATTCAGTATTTTGTTATTTAAATAGTACTAAGGCCACTTCATACTTCTACTTGTTTGATATTATTAATCAAGGAATTTATTTTTGTATCTATACCTACTTTTGTTAGACGTAAGATGTATGTGATACTGTATAGCTTTCATTAGCTAAATAAACGAATTATTATTATTATTATTATTATTAAACAGCCTGAATTACTGAGTGAAATGGATTTTCTACTAATTTATTTACCAATTACAAATCTGGTTGAGTTGATATCCTTCGTTAAACACAGAATTTTTGTAAATATTATAACGCAGTACAATTTGTCTCATTGATCATCCATCTTCTGCTTTAGCATTAACTTCAGTTTTAATTAAATCGCATATATGGGGCATGTTAGTTTTGGCACACTTTCAATGAATTTTGACAACTAACTGACAATGTCACAAAAATTAACGTTAGATGTACAGAACTAGCTTTTAGAAAAAATACGGTATAAGACTTGTCCTATTTTTTTGCTCACGACAGTACTTATTCAGATTCACAATGTCTAGCGAATCAAAAAAGTGACCTTTTACCTCAATTTGACGCAAACAATTTTCCTGGAGCTTGATCTATTATTTTCACGATTGGCCATCGAATCTGCGACTCCTGGCAGTGAGTTGAGTACATTTATCCTTCAACCCTTCCGCCATATATTTACACGATTTTAATGTTAATTGAAAATGTAATCTTAAAATAAACCTTGTTCAAATTGATATCAAACGAAATTCCTTTTCTTCTATTTTAATTTCAATACCTATTTATTGTCAAACAAACATATTCTAAATGCCAGCATACAAATTCCTATCAAGTAACTTATTTACTACCAAATGAAAACATTTATTATTTTTAGGTATGTTTACACTCCTTTCTAGTGGATTAATGTGAAAAATATTTATTTTCCAAATCACAAAATGTAAATACCAATTTTATTATATTTAAAATTTACATATTTTATTAATTATTGTTGAATCCTTGTAAACTAATTACTAATATAAGGAAACATGTTGATATAATTTTATATCAAATGTAATTTAAGACTTGTTATGCAAATGTAAGTGAATTATTGGTAAATGGCCAACAAACATGTCAATTAAAAACAAAAGTACTCGTACGTAAACAAAAATACATTAGGAAGACTGAAATAATTGTTGGGCTCAGATAAAAACAAAAACAAGAATAGTGTTATGCCCCCAATAAGAAACAAGAGCGCAGCTCGGATACATGTTTCGGAGTTATTTCTCCTCATCAGCGTAGCGTAGCATAAATAATGTTGTTATATGAGAAACAAGACCAACAAAAATAGGAGAGTAGAATACACAGTACTCTTATTATCTGAGATCGGAAATTTGATCTTTGAGCCAGAGACGGTTCTCATATAGAAAATATTATATTACAAATATTTACCGAAACAATTAGAAAACGACGAAGTGGTGAACTGTTTATTATTGCCAGCTACATTGAATTTTTGGTAATAAATTTAACTTAAGAACGATAATAGTTCTTACAAAAACATGTAAAACATATCTATATATGTACTTTTGTTTTTTACTTTTGCGGTTTTATCTCCTTTAATTATACGGCACCGCCGAAATTCCGAAACATTTCAAAATCGCTTTTTACCTCCACTGCGGCAATTATTGGCATTCAGTAACATGTAGTTGGCGCATTTGTCAAATTTAATGATTTTGTATTTCCTCTCATTATTTATATAAGTTTGTAGTATTTTTTACTGTGGCGTTTAAAGATTACTGTAATTATTTAAATTGTTGTGGAAATAGTTTGTGAATGCTCTAGTTTTACTGTTTCTAAAGAAACTAAACTCAAAATGTCCGGCAAAAGACTGAATGCAACATTCATGATGTGAACTGTATTTAATATCGACAACTTTCTTAATAAATGGGTATATATTTGGCTTTTGATGTACAATTCCATTAACTATGCAACACAGACGCCAATCGACGTAAGTAATTTCTTTAGCGATAAACATCTGTAATTCGTCAAAGGTATAAATTTAGAGCTCACAGTTTTTTTACCGTATAATTTACACAAGAAACAAAACGAATGTTATGTGTTCCATTTATAACGATGCTTTATAATATCCTACAAATGATTTTATAGAAGAGGGCAATTAACTCACAATTTTATAATCCAATAAAAAGGAATACATGTTTAATAGCATTAGCCAACAAGCCGACTTCGCATGTGATCAAACCAAGAACCTATTATAGAAATGTAAATTGGATTAATTAATATAACGTTAATGAGACAATCGAGGAGAAAAACGGTCCCGTTTGCAGTCTAATTTACGCTACATATACAGGGTGTCCCGGGATTATGGGGCAATAAATGTATGACAATTTTTCTAGGGAATCTTATAAGCCTTATTTTAACTATGGACATAATTTCGATATCGCTGATGATTAACGATATATACAAAAAAAAAAACTATGAATTTGAGCACCATTTTTCCAACAGGGCGGTTCGAGTGCGACAGATAGAGATGGGAACATTTAGTATGTTTAATAGTACATCTTAATAAACATTCTCTGTCGAGTTTCAAAACTTGCACAATTATTTCCCTCTAGTTTCCCCCATTTTACTGAAGCTTCCAATTAGGAAGATGCCAGTCTTTATCCCTTCAACTCAAAAAATATTTCGTCAAACTTTAGAGGTAAAGAGCATTAAGGATGTTCAAGCTTTAAGCGTGAATAACTCCAAAAGAGGGCGCCCTAAGACCAGAATTTACAGTTAGTGTTATTCAGACTCAAACATGCGCCCTTGAAGTATTGCCCTATAGTCCTGCGACACCCTGTATATATTTTATTAAAAGACGGACAGAAAGTTGGAAATAAATAATCTATAGCCAAAATTACAAATTCTTTACAAAAAATAATTTCTTTTACAAACACTACTAAAAGTAAAAGTATTTTTAATGATTGTTGACCGCTAAATATGCCATCTTTTGGCATCATCAATGTCTCTTTCCAACAGGTTGTGAATTTATTATTGAAATCAATAAAACTTTCCGATATGTTTTATTTCTAAGGTAGACTTTTACATTTAATTAGTATTAATAGATGTTGAACAATTAAAAATAATAATTCCATAGGCAATTTTTAAGGCGGGTTGTGTAATCAACCAAGTTTAAACCTAAATCAGCCTGATCAAAGATCAAAATCCATAGTTACGATTGTTGCAATAATTGTAACCATGAATTATGATCTTAGGTCAAACTGATTCTGGTTTAAACTTGGTCGAGATAACCCGCCCTTAGTAAGGGTAGGTAGTTGTATATGTCAAATCCTCCTGGAGTTTTATCAGGTTTGTTACTCACATATTTAATGAAAAGTCGTCGTCGTCGATCCATTTTCATATTTTTGTCATTTGTTTTGCATATTGCTAGAATTTTTTTCAATTATTGATTTCTCTTTGTTCCTAGGTATTTAACGGTGTGTACTTTATACTGCTATTTTAAATTGACGCAGGGAGTAAAGATTATCAAATTCGATTGGCTTATCGTGTGAATTTGCCTTATGTATTAATCACACTGTTTCAAAGTTCCGTCATAAATATTAGGATGCCAACTATCTTGGCCTCGATCTTGGCAAATGCTTTCAATTCTTCCACACGAGTTCCTGGCACGGTGCCTTGTTTTCTGCCTTTTGTAAACAGTATTATTTAGTACTATTTAGGACTGTATCTACTTTTGACTGACTGACCAGAAAATACACACTTTCTGGAGTAATTTTCGGCAGAAATGAACGTTTTCCCGGGCTAGACAGGAAAATGGCAATAGTTGATCAAATGTATACAGGGTCCGCCACTTAAACTCCCCAGACTGGTAACTTTCATATTTTTTAAGCTACGACCATGTTCGACACATCAAATTGAAGATATTTCTAAGGCCTTTAAATATGCATACAGAGTGATTTAAAAAAACATTTTTTGAAAATATTATTACGAGATGAAACATAATTTCCTAGAATATATTTTCCCTCACCCTGTTCATGAACTGTGTTAATGTTTCCTTATAAAGGTTTTAATTAGCTTCAATTTATGTAATTACGCCACATTCAATCTTCTCTTTAGTTTTAGAGAAAAAAATTAAAAACTCTCTTTTTGACTCCAAACTGAATTCTCTTAAAATAAATTTGAAATGAATGTAAATAATAATATTAAGCTTTACTTGTAAAAGGCATATAGTAAACAATATTTAAAGTAACAGAACAGCAACAACAAATAAAAAAACGTTTTCATGTAATACACATTTCTTACTAATAAAATTCGGTTGCTCTTCTAGTGGCTCTACAGATATTTATATAAAAAATTTTATAATCATGATTCAGATTCATGAACTTCCTTATTTCTATTCATTTTATTTTATTCTTTCGACTTTTACGTTGTAAATCAACCATAGCTTTGTTATTAGTAATATATATTTCAGATTTTCTAAGTTAGCCATGAAAGTTTTAATATGTCAAATTATAATAAATCAGAGTAGTTATTTTCTATTCCATTTTCTATTGATTCGCTCGTCAATTTACTAACAATTCGACATGGTTCAATTTTCAACTTTGGGAAAAACAGAGTTTAAAGCATTACTACCAGGATAACGATACCCATGTAATCTCAAACGAAAGCAGTCGATTGTTTACCTGGCTCATCATTACAAGTTCCTTGTTATATAGTGTTTACGAAGTCGATTGAAACTGGTCAGTGTTAAAGCACAGGACCGTGCGCACATAACTTGATATTTTGTCCTATGTATTTAACAATGGTATCGAGAATCGAATAGTAGTTGAAACTGTGCAGGCGAGTCCGAGACTGGCAATGTAATCAGCCTGAATGAACCATCTACGACTGCACTGGTTTAAAGATAATAAAACGGCTAGGTCCACTAGCATAAAAAAAACTTGCAAATCGTTTCTCTGCAGTCAACGTGGACGACGATTGGCTGGCACCCGGGTATTCCTCAGTCCGATTGGTCGGTCGGTGTTTGAGTTATATCAGTCCTTAGTCAACGTGGACTCGATTTCACCTAGTTGTTTATAACATTTCTCCAGTGCAGTGTGAAAAATGGTTTTCAGAACAGCTTTATACCAAATATTCCGCCTAATTGGGTAATTGTATTAGATAATGCTTCTTATCAGTCGCGAATATTAAATAAAATACCAAACACCAGTACCAGGATGCCAGGAAGACATTTTAAAATTCAAGAGAGAAAATAATATGGAAATTCCTGTAAAAGTTCCAATAAAGTGCGAATTACTAAAATGAATAAAAGAACAGAATTTCAAAAGGGAATATGATGTTATTGATAACTTATCCAATATACACGGTCATACACTTTTGCGCTTACCTCCGTACTATGCATATTTAATCCTATCCAGATGGTTTGAGCAACTTTAAAAGATCGTTTGCGAAAATAACTCTCCAACGTTAAGCGCGGTAGTAGTTGATCATATAAGAGAAGTAATAAATGACCTCGACAATACTGATTTATGGAAAAATTGCGTTAAGCATGTAATTAAAAAAGAAAATCAATATCCAACACTACCCCCCATTGCGCCGATTATAATTCAACCGGATAATGATTCCTCTTCAGAAAGTGAAGATTCGGACGCGTCAACTTTTAGCATTTAACTTTTTTAATATAAATTTTCAGAACAAAATATTTAGCTATTATATTAGGTATGAAGTTTACTTTTTTTTATTCTAGAGACATATTTTAATTTTGTTTTTATTTATGTATTATCTATACAAATATTTATTTTTGTTGTACTAATTCTTTGCTTTGGTTAAGAAACTTACATTTTTATTTTGATTTTAGAAAAAACCTAAATTTTATTTTTACTATTTAACATCCTTGCCCCTCGCCAATCTAACCTGTCCCATTCCCTCATCCCGGCAAGGCAACATATTTCAATATAGTATGGGATAACTTTAAAACTAAACCCAATAAATTTAAATATTTAGACTTTATATCTAAAAATGACATATTTCAAAAACGCGTTATTGGATAAATGAACAAAAGATAATAAAAATTAATACAATTTTCAAAAAATTATAACATTTTCTTATGACAAGCATTTCTAGTTACCTCCGCCCATGTACAATAAAGAGTTGCCGACTGTTTTTGTCGGCTTTTAGTTTTTATACGATTTCAATTGTGCTCGTATGCACTAATAATTTATAAGCTCTTGATTCATTCTTAATATTGCCGGTAGCATAGCCGTAGGTTAAATGGTATTTATTTATCTTTATTGAATCATTTATGGAGTTGTTCATTAAACTAGCATTATTTATTACAAATAAAGAATGTAAATGTATTATAAATATCTTACACAACGCCTATAAATTAATACAAAGTAGTAAAACAATATTTACAATAATTAAAAAGTGATTTTAAAAATTGTCGGTCGACGTTCCTGACATCGCTCGTTATATCAACTATTGCTTTGTCGGTTTTCTTTATGATTTGGATAAATTATACCTAGTCACGTTAAAATTTTACCACCAGCTCTCAGTCTAATACTTTGCATGCTTCTTGGCGAGTTCTATTATCGTTTCCTTATTGACAAAACGGCACATTGTTGACATCAAAGGCAAGACGTTGTCAAGGTAACGCTTTTTCTCGGCTACTATGCAAATTTCATTGTCAGCTCTATCATAAGTGCTTTGTAAATTTAAGCCCTCTTGATTTCTGCGACAATGGTGTGGCTACGCTATGGTGTCGGCAATGAAGTGGTCTAGGAAATAACGTTTGAAAGTATCTTCATTATTTGTTAAATGAATTCTAAGATGCTTCCAATACATATTAAATAGTGTAAGAATCTGTATTGCGAAGTAATAAACGTTTCTTGAAAAGTCAAAGAAGTACAGTATTTCTATTGTCAATTTAAAAATTCAGTCTAAAGCGTTGCTAGAGTCGGGTCAAGTTTAAAAAGACCGTTGTATGAATTAATACTGCACATACGTTTTCACTATCTCTTGCACACAAACTTAAAGCCATAGCCTAAAGACATTGTCAATATATGCCTAGGTACCAAGATTCTTTCCCACTTCTTTTGAGACGGAAATATGAAATGTACACTGAGGAGTGAGAAACATAGTCATAAGCTCAGCGATTCTCAAACTGTGTGATTTGACGACGAATATTATTTATTTCCGTGAACTAACACCACTCTAAATATGAAAAACGTCTTTATATGAAATATTTAAGTTATTTTTAGTGGTAAATAGTGGATATTCATCCGTTAAACGAACAATATCAAACTACTAAGTCTTACAATTTTCTATTAGATACATAGTACACGTCTTAGAGCAGAACAAAGTAGCTAGCCTAGCTCAATCGGTAAGATGCTCGATGCAATAAATATAAATGGGGTTGGTGCGGGATCGATCCCCAGCAATTCTACTTTTTTTTTAATTTCATTAAGCTCTATTAAAAGTTAATAATTTTCGTTCTATAATTTTTATTTTATTAAACTGCGCCTCGAGTTTTGTTAAAACTTTATTTTCCCCAAAAATGTGTCTTTTTTTATTTTGTCAACTAGAATTTTTATTTATTACCGCTAAAAGAAAAATAATTTATTTTCGTTATTCTCATAGAGATTTCAGATTTTTTTTTTGTTATATGAAATATTTTATTTTTACTAACATCGTTTCCACTACTAATACTACGATCCTATCCTTTCCTGGTAAGAAATGCCCAAACCTTCCCGTGTCTCTTGCTGGACTGTAGATATATTAGTGTTTGATTTCTTTTTCTGATCACTCATTGTTATTGACTGAATTGGGCAATTTATTTTTTTGTTATCAGTTTCATTTGTGCCCGAACCTATATACCTACAGTGTCCATCGTAAAGTTGGCTACATATCGGAAAAATTTGTATTATTGAGATTTCTAAAAAATACTATATTGGGGGTTCGTTTCTTTTTTTACATGCAAATACCTTTATTCAACTAAAATACATACAGTTTTTGTCGAAACTAATCAAATATTTGTGAAATAGACACAAGAGTTTACGATTTTTCATATAGTAATTAATGGTAGGGGTAAAATTTGCACTTTTTTATTTTCCTCATATCTGCTTCAAAATCGATATATACCTATATATATTAGTCGCGTGTCATTTTGGCATTTTACTTCAAAAAAAGGTACAGGGTCAATTGACTTCATTTTTGTGGAAGAGTTCAGAAAAGCATTTAGAAAAAACAGTACCTTTTATTTTTTAGCGGAAATGTTTGGTTTAAATTTTGGACCAATAATTGGCCAATATTAATGGCCAATTTAATTTAATTAATTGAAAAATTTGTTATCATACACAATATGCCATAGAATTAGACGAAAATGGTTACTCTGGGGTTTTTGAAGTCGCTGATCACCAATCTGAAGTTCGATTTGGGGAATTCAAAATGGCGGACCGGAAATCGGGCCATCTTCCATAAGAAATGACAATGGATATCTTGGCCTTGAAAATCTGTTCTAGGATGTTTTCGAGGTTGCTAATTACGAATCTGAGGTCTGATTTGGTAAATTCAAAATGGCGGACCGGAAATAGAGTTCATTTATCAAGAAAAACTCGTATCTTTTTCGCTTTTGGACTGAAAATGAGTACTCGGGGGTTTCTGAGGTCTCTGATAACGAATCAAAGGCCTAATTTACGAAATACCAAATGTTGGACCGGAATAACACTCTATTTCTCCTGAAAACTCGTATTATTTTCTTTTTTGGGCTGAACGTGGGGGGGGACTCGGAGATTCTCGTTATCGCTGATAACGAATCTGATGTCCAGTTAGGGAGAATTCAAAATGGCGGACCGGAAGTAGTATATTTTTCAGGAAATACTATTTTATTTTTCATACTTTCAGCCCGAAAAAGTAAAAAATACGAGGTTTTCCGGAGAGATTGACTGTTCCTCCCGTGTCCGCCATTTTGAATTTCGTAAATTGGACCTCTGATCCGATCCTTGTTGTATTCTATATGCACTTTTTCTTCATAAAATTTTTCGACATCTTAACAATTTGACCCATTTTTCGGTACCACCGTCAACTATTTTTTACAGTCCTGCCAAACCGGTGATCACATGACATGTGTCAAAATGTAATTTTTTGTTGTTGGACATGCATAAATAAACCCCCAATAGAGTTTTTTAGAAATGTAAAAAATACAATTTTTTCCCATATGTAGCCAACTTTATGGGCACTGTATAATCAGAATTCCACTAAAATTATGAAGTTACTAAATTAATAATCTTAACATTTTATGATAATATCTTTTATATATTTTTAAAATTATTTAGCGATATCATTGCTGAGAACTGTTTGAGAACTACTGGTATTTCTTATGCTTTAAATAAAATCTTAGTTCAGACGTTTTAGCGGCCATGACACACGTCAGTTTAAATTGTACCCGACTCTACCAGGATAAATCATTACAAAGCCTGATATGATAGAATAAGATCGAGACCGTGCATGAATATCGCAAACGATATCCGTATACGAATATAGTTAACTAGATATGTTACGCGTTTACCTCAAATGAAAGATTGTTTACTTGGTTCACCATTACAAGTCCATCACCAGCTCTTGGTTCATTCTTAATATTGCCGGTAGCATAGCCGTAGGTTAAATGATATTTATATACTTTTATTGAATAATGTATGGATTTGTTCATCAAACTAACATTATTTATTATAAATAAATAATTTACATCACCAATTAATATGAAGTAATAAAACAATATTTACGATAATTAAAAAGTGATTCGGCAGCGCTCATGACATCGCTCGTATTATGAACTATTCCTTTGTCGGTCTTTTTTATGACATTCAAACTGACTTTCGATAAACTATACTTCTGCAGTAGTGAAATAAATGTGCTATTTTCTTTGATAAAAATGCCGCTCATTTTTTTCCTCTTTATGAACCTACTATAATGTACCATCTATCCTTATTTATGCAACATATGAAATGCAGGGGAACTGAAATAAAAATGCGTTTTTTATATGCTATATTTATTGAACGAACTTAAACAAACATCCACTTCCGCCTTTCGTTGTTCACACGTTTTAACAGCTGAAGGCGGAATCGTTAAAAATAAGAACCTCGATAAAAACAATGCTCTATTAGTACCTATAGGTCAAATGAAGTCTATAATCGAGGCAATTGGTGATTCATAACTTTTATTTGTGCATTTTATCAAAAACAATTGATTCATATGATAAATGTAGTTAGTTTTTCCCTTTGTCTTATAAGTAGAGCTCGGAATTACTTATCGGATTCCAGAGATGGCTTTTACAGATACTTTATATTGTAAACATGTACTGAAATATTGTCTGTAATTGTTTATTTGTGGCATATTCAGATTTTCTTACTTTTTATTGGGTATTTTGCCACTGAAAAATATTTAAAAATTTTAATGAAAAAACCTCTGCGCCAAACGGATCAGACAGAGGTTTGGTTCTTGATTACTTGACTGTTTCAAAAAGTCTCACACCTAAAAATATATAAACTAGAACAATGTTATAAACTAAAAACTGAAAATCAAAGCTATAAGTAGTTAACGTTTCGGAAGAGAATCTACTTCCGTTCTCAAAATTTTTTTTGGCCGTCAACCATGACAGTTCTTTGTTTATGTATTTCCATAGTCACGTGAGACATTAAATTAAATTTATCTTATTTTTACTTACTTCGTCTCTAAGGATGGGCAACCAACTAGTACAAAAATCTATTGAATAATTAGAAACGCATCTATCCACGTTTAATAAAATAATCGCGGATTCTTTAAGTTTTCTTTTAGTTCCGTTGCTCTCTTTTTCCAAAATCTTCGCCGAGTCCCATTTAATTCTATGATTATTATCCCACGCGTGTTCACAAATTTTGGATTTTTCAAATTCTCCCCTTCTAGCGTAATTTCTATGTTCACCAAGCCTTACGTCTAGATGATTCACCCAAGTAATGTTTTTCGCACTCACACGGAACACTATAAATACAATTTTTTGAATTTTGAACAATATTTGGAGGTTTGGTTCTTGATAAAACCGATCTTAGCGTGGAGCCCGTTTGAAAAACCGTTCGTACGGAAAACCTATTCCCAATTTTTCTTAATTTATCCGATAAACCATGTATATTGGTATAGTATATTGGGAGTGAGTGAGTTTAGTAGTGTGTTAGTTGTGCTCCTTTATAAATAGACTTTTCTTGTGGAAAAAGTAACTCTAAGGCCCTGATCTCGTCACCATTAGTCAACAGCATCATTCTATAACAGTTTGCACATTTTTTGTTGCAGTTGCTTCTTGCCAAATAGGCGATAAAACAATTAATTAAATAAATAAACTTAAAGCAAGTAATAATAAATCCAACAAGCATTAAAAAAACTTATCAAGAAGCTATAAAAAAAAAAAAGTTAGTGCTGATAAACAACAAATCTAATCTTAATACATAAAAACTTAAACAGGGCCGGACTTTAAAACATGAATTGTGGTAATTGTAAATGCACTGAATCCAAGGAAGACCCACTAGTCACATGTGACAAATGTTACTCCAAATTATGCCAGGCTTGTGCAAAATTATCTGCTACTGAATATAGAGCTGTCACAATGAAATCTTCCAAAGTATTAATATTTTGGTGCTCAAACTGTAAAGCAAATCCAATAACTTATAATCAAGACATCAGACAAATTATATCAGATGCAATAAGAGAAGAATTACCATCAGCGATTAGCAGCCTATCTTCTCTCTCCAACAATGAACACCTGGATGCTAAATTTGATTCACTTACTAATGCAATTACTAATTTAAAGGAAAGCAATATTGAATTGGTGAGATTTCTCACTACGAGTAACTCAAAATTAGCTGCTCCAACAAATAGGATGTTTGAAGAAAATACTTTATTTGAAAAACTGCAAAGCACTCTTACGGATAAATTTGAAGCTAGACTCACACTTATGGATAAAGAAATATCATCCCTTAGAATTTTAATAAAAGAAAATTCATCAACTTCCAGTAATGCTCCTATGGTGATAAATGATTCTAATAAGAAAACTAACTTAAGGTCCTCAACAAAACTTGATGAAATAGCCAACAGTATTACCTCTAATATGGAAAATAATATACAAACATCCAGAAAGGCCAACCACATGAAACCTAATTTATCTAGTAAACCAAGAAATGGCGATAACAAAAAGGCTGCCTCAGTTATTGGCACTAAAAAAATTGCAAATACTAAATTAACAGCTGCTAAACTTTATCCAAAAACTAATATCCAAGTCAGAAGATTGGGTGATCAAGTTACTGAAGAGGATCTAAGAGAATACTTAGAAACAACGTTTGGTAGCTCGGAAAGATTTAGGATTGAAAAGCTAATGGTAAAATCTGGTGACTATGCTAGCTATAAAGTAGAAGCAAGAGCTGATCTCCTTGATGACCTTCTGAATCCCTCAAACTGGCCTGAAGAAGTTGAAGTAAAACGGTTCTTTCGGTACGAAGCAAGGCGCAATATTAACTACACCTCTGGATCGGCATACAATAGCGACCACCGCAACAAGCAGAGGTACTACTAATGGTAAAAATAATGACTATAGATTTTCAATTCTGCATCAAAACATTCAGTGTATCTCCAACAAAATACTGCCTTTAGAAGTGTCCATAAAAAACTTAAATATTGACATTCTGGTTATAACTGAGCATTGGAAAAACATTGATGAACTAAAAACTATTCATTTAAGTAACTATAATTTAGCTGCATGTTTTTGCCGTAAAGAAATGCTCCATGGTGGCTCTGCAATTTATATAAAAAAGAAAAATGCTCCAAAATATAAGGAGGTTTCTTGTAGCAAAATTTCAGTCGAGGGTATTATTGAATGTTGTGCAATTGAACTCGAAAATTTAAATATGTATATTGCTGCTATTTATAGGCCCCCATCAAGTAATATTCAGATGTTTCTCGATTCATTTCACGACTTGCTTGATTACTTAAATCTCAATAAAAAGGTACTGATAGTTGGTGACTTCAACTTAAACTTCTTATCAAATGAGAATAATGTAATATTGTTCAAAGATATCTTGGATTGTCATGGTTTTCAGTTTGTAATAAAAGAACCGACGCGGATTTCGAGTAACTCTAGTACTTGCATCGATAACATGCTACTAAATGACAAATTTGACAATTTTCTAGCCGATATTGTTGATCTGAACTTATCTGATCACTTAGCTCAAACACTGATAATTAATGTAAACAAGGAAAAATCGATCAAAAAAACTATATATAAACGGTGTTTCAATTCAGAGAACACTACAAACTTTCTTCGGATCTTGAACAATGAAAATTGGTATGATATATATAACTCTACTTCTACAGAGAGAGCATTTGATAATTTTTTTAATACATTTATGTATCACTTTGATATAAATTTTCCTTTGCGAAAATTCTGTGTTGCTGATAATGATGATATTAATCATGACCATTGGATAAACGATGAAATAGTAATGCTTAAACATCAACTATCAATATACACTGATCTTTCGAACAGGTATCCTCAATTCATTAGGCTACGGAATGAAACCCATCAAACTTATAATAGCAAATTAAAAATTGCAAGGAGGCTATACTATGATAGACAAATCAGTCAAGCTGAAAACAAACAAAAACAGATGTGGCAAATAATATCTAATTTGCAAAATAAAAAACATTCTTATCACAACATAGAAATTATTGATAACAATATTAAGTTAACTGGCACAAATCTGGCAAACAGATTCAATCAACATTTTACTACTGGTCCATTTCCAAGTACTAATAATGATCTGGCATTTCTGGAATCCAATGTGCCAATGAAAAACAACTCCCTGTTTCTAGCTCCATTAGTAGACTCTGATATCATTGAAATAATTAATAAATTAAAAAGCTCTAATTCTAGCGGTTTTGACAATATATCCAACAATCTTCTAAAAAAGTGTAAGTATCTGATTTGCAAACCCCTAACATTTATAATCAATTTAATGTTTCAAGAAGGTATTTTTCCATCGAAACTTAAGGTTGCAATCGTAAATCCTTCATATAAGAAAGGCAACCCAAACAGTATCGCTAATTACAGACCTATAAGCCTTCTCTCCAGTTTCTCAAAAGTCCTCGAAATTGCAATAAATGATCAATTAACTATATACCTTTATACATATAAAATAATTTCCCCAAACCAACATGGTTATACTAAAAACAAAAATACTGATACAGCCATTACCAATTTTGTCTCTGAAATCTCTAGAGCAATTGACAATAAGATTCCGGCTCTAGGGCTCTTTATAGATTTCAGTAAGGCATTTGATAATGTAGACCATGAACTATTATTAGCAAAACTCTTTAGGTATGGCATTAGGGGCGTAAACCTACAGTTGTTTAAAACGTACCTTCAGGAGCGCACTCAGAAAGTTTGCCTGCCGAATGGCAAAACAAGTTCAAGTCGAAATATATTAACCGGTGTCCCTCAGGGATCAATTCTAGGCCCTACATTGTTTCTAATTTTTGCAAATGATTTAAATTTTTACCTACAGGATGTAAAATCTATTACGATTACACAATATGCCGATGATACCAATGTATTGATAACAACTGAAAACATAAACAATCTTATGACACTTGCAAGTACAGTTTACTCTATGATTACGGAGTGGGCTGAGCATAATCATTTGTGCTTAAATCATGATAAAACACAGTGCATGCTGTTTAAATCGCAAAGATCTACATACTCTTTGAACAATAGCTTTCCATTACAAACTGTAGACTCCGTCAAAATGTTGGGTATCACCTTAGATAATAATTTGCGATGGAACACACACATCGAAAATCTCTGTGGAAAACTAAGTAAGTCGTGCTATGCATTAAGATTTTTGAAAAATTACTGCAGTAGTAACATTCTTAAAACCCTCTATTATTCATCTTTTCACTCCCACCTAAGAAATGGAATTGTAAACTGGGGAAGCACTGGGCAAAATCAACGCGTTTTTATTTTACAGAAAGTTGCAATAAGAATCTTAGCAAATCTAGGTTATCGGGAATCCTGTAGAAACGCTTTTCGCCAATTTGGCATACTAACAGTTATTGGTACCTACATCTATGAAGTCTGCTGCTTTGTTTTCAAAAACAGAGCTATGTTCACTCAAAATATAACTCCCCATGACCATGATACTCGTCATAAGTTTGAACTTCAACCTGACGCTCATTCAACCTCCTTATATCAAAGGAGCATTATATACAATGGCTGCAGACTATTCAACTTTCTACCTCCAGAAATTAAGGAATCTGCAAATCAACATGTGTTCAAAAAATCTCTCAAAAAACACTTAATAGAAAAAAATTGTTACACACTTAATGATTTTTTCTCTGCATAGGCCTTTACATTGTATTTACATATATATTTATATTGTTAGTTGCTAATTGATGTTGTTTCTGTATTTTTTATATTTTTTCCGTCTTTGTTTTGATATGCTTGTATAATTGTGTTTATTATATTATATAACTTCCATGGGTGTCACCATATTTGGTGAAATATGACGTATCTCACAGATAAAAATATTTTGTATTCAAATCTGTTGAAATAAAAGATTTACTTACTTACTTACTTACTTACTATATGGAATTACTGCCATTGACCTAAATACCCCAGGTTGTGATAGTATATTCTCTCTAATATAAATGTTCAATAACTGACTATCAACAAAACTCTCAGGATATTGATTATTTAATAAGACAGTTTTTATAAATTGTTTTTCGTTCCTTAATATTACATTATTTGAAGAAATAATTTTGGCCCTGTCATACAAACACTTAACAACACCTTTCTTAACACTAATATGTTGATTTGAATTGAAATGTAAGTATCTGTTTGTGTGTGTTTGTTTTCTATACACACTGGTTTGGTATGTGTTATCTAATTTTTTAATTAAAATATCTAAGAAAGGTAATTCTTATTAAATAATCAATATCCTGAGAGTTTTGTTGATAGTCAGTTATTGAACATTGGTATTAGAGAGAATATACTATCACAACTTGAGGTATTTAGGTCAATTCCATATATACATGGTTTATCGGATAAATTAAGAAAAATTGGGAATAGGTTTTCCGTACGAACGGTTTTTCAAACGGGCTCCACGCTAAGATCGGTTTTATCAAGAACCAAATCTCCAAATATTGTTCAAAATTCAAAAAATTGTATTTATAGTGTTCCGTGTGAGTGCGGAAAACATTACGTGGGTGAATCATCTAGACCTTTCAACGTAAGGCTTGGTGAACATAGAAATTACGCTAGAAGGGGAGAATTTGAAAAATCCAAAATTTGTGAACACGCGTGGGATAATAATCATAGAATTAAATGGGACTCGGCGAAGATTTTGGAAAAAGAAAGCAACGGAACTAAAAGAAAACTTGAAGAATCCGCGATTATTTTATTAAACGAGGATAGATGCGTTTCTAATTATTCAATAGATTTTTGTACTAGTTGGTTGCCCATCCTTAGAGACGAAGTAAGTAAAAATAAGATAAATATAATTTAATGTCTCACGTGACTATGGAAATACATAAACAAAGAACTGTCATGGTTGACGGCCAAAAAAAGTTTTGAGAACGGAAGTAGATTCTCTTCCGAAACGTTAACTACTTATTATAGCTTTGAGTTTCAGTTTTTAGTTTATAACATTGTTCTAGTTTATATATTTTTAGGTGTGAGACTTTTTGAAACAGTCAAGTACTCAAGAACCAACCTCTGTCTGATCCGTTTGGCGCAGAGGTTTTTTCATTAAAATTTTTAAATATTTTTCAGTGGCAAAATACCCAATAAAAAGCAAGAAAATGTACTGAAATATTCCCAAAATATATTTTTTTAAATTTACAATGTTAATGAGTAACTTAGTTTTATTGAGAAACAAAATGCGTAAGAGATTACTTTAAACTGGCTGTTTACCTGAAACCCAATCCCAGGCGGGGAGGGGAGTAATTTAACATTTAACAAGATTACTCAGTGTCTTTCTTACTGTAGATTTATTCGGACGTAAGTATTAAAAACGCAAGCTACAGTAATTTTTTAGATTCGCGATATTGCCGATTTACATTGTGATGGTAGAGATGTGACAAGGCAAATTGGTGATCATATGCAAAACAAAATATTTGTTCACATGTTTCTTCGTAAAACCATAAACTAGTTGGCTTTAACTACAGGGACATGCAACGTAATTTTAACTTAAGAGTTAGTGGAATTTATGATAGCATGTGACATACCATGGTCGAAATTAGACAACCTACCTTTCAGACAATTTTTGGAAAAATGTATTAGTAGCAAATATAGCAATGTTAAGGTGCCTTCGGAGTCTACACTAAGAAAAAAATATTTATTAGACAGAAAATTTCTTCCGAGCCTAATGGGAAGTACATCTGGCTTAGCGTGGACGAAACAATCAATGCTTGCGGGTACAAGGTAGCGAATGTTTTAATGGGCGCATTGGACGAAAATTGCGCAATGGGCGGACACTTGATCGCCTCTAAAGTTTTAGAAGCTACAAATTCTCGCACTAAGTATAGCGGATGCAGTAAATTCAAGTTTAGAAGGCTTTTGAGGTGACAAATTTGCAGAAAATAAGGGCAAGTTCTTATTTATTCTTACCGATGGAGTGAATTATACGAAAACTGCAGGAAGAATTTTGAAGGAAACATCGGAATATGCTGCATGTAACATGTTTAGCACATGGGCTTCATAGGATTGCTGAAACTATTAGGAGCTGCTACCCTAATGTTGATAAACTAATCGCTAGTGTAAAGAAAGTTTTTTTTAAGCATCAAATCGTATACGGTTGTTGCACGAAATTGTGTTTGGCTAAAGGCAGCATCGTTCTATTACCGTCATTTTGAAAATGTGAAATCCACAATGCAGCAGTTAAACGCAAATGATGCAGTTGCTATTTCACAACGCAACAGGCATTTATGGATCCAACTGTTCATACACGGATGTTTTTCACGAATTCCACTAGTCATACGGGACCTTCAATATCAGCCAACATCAGAATTTACACACATGCATGCAAATATTTATGCGCTGACACATAATCACCTAAATCCAACCCATGCTATGACAACATAAGTATGTACAATTGTATGTACAATTATATCTATGATTCAAATAGTTTGTACTTTACCCACCGTTTTATCAGCGCACACGGTATTCTTGCATTTTTTGAAAGCTCTTATTTAATTTGCAATGTTAGTTCGTTAGTTAGTTTGCTTGGGTCAAATCTTGCAAGATGAATTTCAACTAGTTCTAATTAAGCTAGCTTTGAATTTTGTCCAGTGATAATGCAAGATAGTATAGCCATTATCGGTTTAAATCCAATGTGGAGGGTGTCCCAAGATAGCGGATCGCCTTTTTCTTCACAACCCCCTTGATATGGGTATCAAATGAAAGGATTCGACGAGTAAAATACGATAAACTGTGACGTCATTCTAAATTCAATATGGCGGACGTCCCAAGATGGCGGATCGGCTTTCTCTTCACAACCCCCTTGACAGGGGTATCAAATGAAAGAGTTAGACGAGTAAAATACGATAAACTATGCGACGTCATTCTAAATTCAATATGGCGGACATCCCAAGATGGCGGATCGCCTTTCTCTGCACAACTGTCCTGATATGGGTATCAAATGAAAGAGTTTGACGAATAAAATACGATAAACTATGTGACGTAATTCTAAATCAAATATGGCGGACGCCCTAGGATGGCAAATTATCTTTTTCTTCACGACTCCCTTGCCATGGGTATAAAATGAAAGGGTTTTGTCTGTCTGTTTGTCTGTAAAATAAGTAGACTAAAAAGTAAAAAATAAAATACAAAAACAATTTTTTTAAGAAAAAGCTTTTATTTGAAAAACTGTACTAAAAAGTAAAAGTAATTTTAAAAAATTCATACACCTGGAAACCAATAGCTTTGGGGTCGGTCAAATGAGCAAAGTAACTATGCAATAGTGCTATAGGACCGTCCCCAAAGCTTTTGGTTTCCAGGTGTATGAATTTCAAAAAATTATTTTTACTTTTTAGTAGTTTTTTTAAATAAAAGCTTCATCTTAAAATTTTTCTTTTTTTTATTATTTTATTCCCCTTTCAGTTGGAAATATGTTTTAGGCCAGTAGAATTAGCTCATGGGAAGGCTAATCTTGGATGAAATTCCTTACAGGTAACCATATGGTATATTCGATGTATTAATTGATAAGGAACATACCTGTGAATTTCCTCCCATTTTAAAGTGGGGGAACATTTTTTAATTAACGTCTTTTTGTGCAAAAATCACGAAAAATCGAGTTTTTTAAGCATAGCTCTAAGCCAATTGACAATAACCATATTTGATGTTATACGTTTCGTATGTGATATAAAGAGAGTTCATTTGCCACCCAAATAATTTAAATCGGTTAATAGTTTTTTTAAATAATCGAAAAGAACTGTCGAAAAAATCGAAAAGTTCAATAATTTTTAATTCCGTGAAAAATTTTCTTATATCCTTAGAACTTGGTGAAAACATGTCTTATGTAGCCCTGAAGCTACCATAAAATTTTCATCAAAAAATATTTATAACTTTTCGAGAAAATTCATTTGTTTATAAAAAAGGTCTGAAATGTTTAATTCAATCTGACCCAGTTCCCGTCATCAAAAATGACTCATCCGGAGCTCATTTTTTTCGTTGTGACGTCTCGTTTGCGAATACATTGTTGGCTTAATGATTTTTTAATATTTTCATCAACAAAATGGCGTTTGAAAAAGTACGACTTTTTCGGGCAGAGTTTTTTGCGAATATCTTAATAACAAATTAATGTACTGGCATAAAACTTTCATATTCTGGTAGTTCGTATTTTTACACGAATTTGAAAAAAAAAATTATTGTTGTAAGATGTTTAGAAGCCGAGATAATTTTTTTAGTTGTTAATTACGCCATTTGCTTATTTATTAACATAAACATTTGAAATTTACACAGTAACTAGTTGAAGACTTGATTTTTGTAACTCAGTGAGCTGTCACGTATAATGTTATGTATTAAGGCACGTAATGTCAATTTTTGACGTTTCTGTTTTGGTGAAAATTTTTGCACGTATTGATACTCTTCGTACTGTTTATTACTGTTTTAACTAGTAGATGAAAGTAGCAACGTGGCATCTGTGTGAGAATGTACTAACTCTCTTTTCCGATTTGATCAGTTAAACTTCAATTTTCAAATATGCTGATTAACAAAGTGGTGTGCTCGAATTAGGGCTTGTTAAATTCTCGCGATTTTATCCAAATAGCTATGACCTCAAGAATTTCCAGAGGGGAAGGGAACATAGATGATATTTCGATGGAAATTGTGACAGTAGATACCGTTTACCAGATTTTAACTCAGACAGTCTAGTCATTTTACTGAGTTAAAAAATTCCTGTTTATCCCTAAAGGAGGCAGAGACTTAAAACATATCGTCCATTTTGTTTATAATATTTCATGCTGCCTCAAGTCAAAACCACATGCACAACTTTCGTATATTTATTTGCTTCTATAAATGTATAATAGTCCAGGGATTGGGCATAAAATCTAGGTGAAATAAAATTAATTAATTATCCGTACATTTTGATACTTAGAAAATTTTCCGCATCAACTCCGACAAGATACCACGTGGCCAAGCTAAATTTTCACACAAATGCACCGAAATTAAATTTTGCCAACTCTTCACACATATATGCTGACCGCTTCTATAAGCATGATTTTACTGTAAATAATTGCTTACTATTGCTTGGTATTTGCACACCGTTTTCTTTGCTTACTACTTACTGCTGTTTTTACCGATTTATTTATTTCTTTGCTTCTTACTTTTGCTATCAATTAAAATGTTGATACCAATGTACCTGACACATCTAAGCTCTGGTTATTACGTTATTTATTTATTTGGTTTTCTCTTCCATTGTATTATTGAATTTTATATGTTAATAAACTTTGTTATCTACCAACACGTGTTTTTTACTGTTGAATGTGAGTGAAAGTCTAATTTGCCATCCAGGACCCCTGGGCATAACCGTTTCTCCTCTGTAGCTATCCCAGCCCTATTGCAAGATGCGCTCGAGATAACCGAAATCACGCTCAGCGTCAAAGTAACGCTTCCACTTGTTTATGGGCGGACGGAAGAAAGGACGTCACAATATATTATTTAATAATTTTCTTACTTTTTATTGGGTATTTTGCCAATGAAAAATATTTAAAAATTTTAATGAAAAAACCTCTGCGCCAAACGGATCAGACAGAGGTTGGTTCTTGAATACTTGACGATAGCTTTCATTTTCAGTTTCTAGTTTATTACATTGTTCTAGTTTATATATTTTTAGGTGTGAGACTTTTTGAAACAGTCAAGTATTCAAAAACCAACCTCTGTCTGATCCGTTTGGCGCAGAGGTTTTTTCATTAAAATTTTTAAGTATTTTTCAATGGCAAAATACCCAATAAAAAGTAAGAAAATCTGAATATGCCACAAATAGACAATTACAGACAATATTTAATAATTTATTTGAACATCAATCATGCATACACCTTCCCCTTTTGTATATCTGCATAAACCCAGTAAAAGGTACGTACAATACAAATCAAATTTATACAGTGTAGTATATGGACTAAGGTAAAAGTATTTTTAAACGTATACTATAAACCACAATCATGCTCTTTCATTAGTTTGTTATTAAGTACTCATTCGGCACTCCGCTCCTCGAATAGAAGGCAAAAAAAATGTTTTATTTAAATTGTTTATTACAAATTTATTAACAATATTTCAACAATGTTAATACGGTAGTTAATATTTCATCGTGTGACCCCAAATTAAAATAAAAAAAGTCGAAATGGCATCATAAATGAAGCAGACACATCGATTTTTTTTTTGGTAGGAATTTGAAGTCGCTTGACCGAAAACGTTAACGTGGACACATGAGGGCGGGACACGAAGACTCATTCAGACTGTAGTGTACAAAAATTAACCTTACGACCCTTAATACATATTATACGTGACAGTTCGCTGAATTACAAAAATCAAGTCTTCAACTAGTTACTATGTAAATTTCAAATGTTTATGTTATTAAATAAACAAATAGCGTATTTAACAACTAAAAAAATTATCTCGGCTTCTAAACATCTTACAACAATAATTTTTTTTTTCAAATTCATGTAAAAATACGAGCTACCAGAATATGAAAGTTTTATGCCAGTACATTAATTTGTTATTAAGATATTCGGAAAAAACTCAGCCCGAAGAAGTCGTACTTTTTCAAACGCCATTTTGTTGATGAAAATATTAAAAAATCATTATGCCAACGATGTATTCGTAAACTAGACGTCACAACGAAAAAAATGAGCTCCGGATGAATCATTTTTGATGACGGGAACTGGGTCAGATTGAATTAAACATTTCAAACCTTTTTTATAAACAAATGAATTTTCTCGAAAGGCTATAAACATTTTTTAATGAAAATTTTATGGTAGCTTCAGGGTTACATAAAACATGTTTTCACCAAGTTCTAAGGATATAAGAAAATTTTTCACGGAATTAAAAATTATTGAAATTTTCGATTTTTTTGACAGTTCTTTTCGATTATTTAAAAAAATTATTAACCGATTTACATTATTCGGGTGGCAAATGAACTGTCTTTATAGTACCTACGAAACGTATAACATCAAATATGGTTATTGTTAATTGGCTAAGAGCTATGCTTAAAAAACTCGATTTTTCGTGATTTTTGCACAAAAAGACGTTAATTAAAAAATGTTCCCCCACTCTAAAATGGGAGGAAATTCACAGGTATGTTCCTTATCAATGAATACATCGAATATACCATGTGGTTACCTGTAAGGAATTTCATCCAGCGGTTTTTCTAATTCTACTGGCCTATTTGTTTTAATGTATGTTCTAGTCACGAGAATATACTTCTCTTTGGCATATGTCTGTTGGGATATCTTTCTTAATATACCTATTCGTCTTGGCAGCCTAGATTTCTTTTGCGCTTCGCCAAATGAATACAATATTAATTTCGTTCTCAGTGTTCTCACTTTTAACACAAAATACGCTTCAACAACGCGGTTATGTTACAAACGAATCAATGATGTAGGCAACGGATACTTCATATCATATCAAATAATTCCTTGTTTCCGCAGGTAGGTATAGGTTATCCAGTCAGTTCGAAAATCATAAAAAAGAGGGACAAAGAAATACTTATAACACGAGAGATGCCATAAGCGCCGACCGATAATTTTTAGAATCACTTTTTAATAATTGTAAATATTGTTTTACTACTTTATATTAATTCATAGGCATGATGTAAATTATTTACTTATTATAATAAATAATGTTAGGTTAATGAACAACTCCATACATGACTCAATAAAAGTAAATAAATATCATTTAACCCACGACTATGCTACCAGCATTAAGAATGAACCAAAAGTAGATACGTTTTTTGTAATGGTGAGCCAGGTAAAAAATGGATTAATTTCGTTTGCAATATTCAAGCACGCGGCCTCGGATGTTATTCTATCGCAAATAGGCTTTGTAATGACTTATCCTGGTAGCAACGCCTTAGACTGAATTTCCAAATTAATAATAGAAATACTATAACTTTGTAAATTTGCAAGATTTGACCTGAACATACTAACAACAAACAAACAAGTGAAGTCAAATACAAGTTTTTAATAAATACGAAAAACGTTACACTCCCTCCTACCCCCGTTTTATCAGCTTTTGAATAATTTTCATATTTCAAACATGAGGTTCATTGAGGTGAGTCAATATTGCGCCACAACTAAGAATCCCCCCGTATATAAAGCTCATCCTAAACATAGCCAACGATTAAAGTAAAGAAACCAAAACAGGCTTGACGGCAATCACATTTAAAAAAGCTTGGGAACTCACCACTTTTTCTCTACTCCGCAGCACCCCCAACTTGCCGAACCTGACGTGGAAAGGGGAGCAGTTGTACGTGCCATCGGGCTGTTCCACAACAATCACATCTATAGCACCCGTTAACGTTGCACCGTTAATGTCGTTGTAGAACTCCTTGAAGTTCGAGAAAAACTTCATCATCCCGTGCATCTTGTCAAAGTTCACAAGTACAACACAAAAAAAATCCAGCGGCACCAACAGCGGTAACAACTATCCAATTTCGTCGATAATCAGTACTTAACTGTCATTGTTTTTTTTTTATTGTTACGGTTATCTGTTAACGCACCATTCAAGGTTTCGTAAAGTTCAAGTTTATAAATATTAAATTTAATATCACAGTTGATTCGCGCTTTACTTGTACGACGTTTTGCTGGTGAATGGGAGTCGGAAAATCGAAGCGACTATTTTTATACGTGTTTTACTCCTATGCGCATGCAGTTCACAACACGGGGATCTGAAACAAAAAAAATGGAAAATGTTATTGTTATTTATTTGATTTGTTACTTACATAATTGTTTAAAATGCGTATATTATTTGTTGTTTTGTAAATAAATGTTGGTATATTATTACTTATTATCAATGCGGCAAATATTTTGTTAGCGCATTAACGATGTTTCTTTGTTAACTGACGTGCAGTAATTAATTAAATGTCTACTTTTATAGGTTTTGTAGTTTGTTGTTTTAAAGGGTATAAGGGTGACATAAAAAACTGTAGATAAAAAGGGGGTTCTCCTTGAATTAGTTCTGCAATTTTTATACTCGATTGGCTTCGTTAACTTTTTACTTAATTATTTTACAGAACTAATTTTTTACAACACATAATTTTTTGAAAATGATATAAGTGGACGGCAAAAAATAAAATGTGTTTTTTTTTATTAATAATTATACAGGGTGTTTCAGGCATTCGGTCATTAAATTATAGGGGCGATTCTACATAAAAAATATGAAAAAAAAAGTATTCATACAGCGTGTTTCATGAGGAACTGTACATACTTCCAGGGGTGGAAGGGGACCACTTGGGTATTCAGGAACGGCCATTGAAATTTTTCTGTCGCTCTTAATTTTTGAGATACAGGGCGATAAACTGATATTGGCCTAAATCTATTTTAGCTAGAACGTCCTTACTATTGATCGGATTTTGTTTAAATTTTAGACACTTTTTACACTTATCACATAGATTGCCATTATAATTTTTAACATTGGAAATGTTTATGTACGTATATGGGGATCGAGTTACCAGTTTTCGTTCAAGGTCAAAAGACAGCGGTGTCGCGGTCTAGTGAGATTGTTGTTTACGCAACGGCTGATATATGCAAATGTAATATGGGCTGCATGTATCACAGGGGGTCAAGTTACCAGTTTTCATTTAAGGTCGAAATACAGCGGTGTCACAAAGAGTGGATCGTAGCTAAAAGTTTATGTTTTATGTATGGTGTTATCATTTCCAATATCCCGATGGTTGCAAGAATTGCGAAATCTGATTTTTTTTTTTATTCCAGTGCCGGACTTTTTTAATTTGATTTTTCCGATTCCTGTAAAAATAATCACCCTGTATTTTTTTTTAACATTCAGACGCCAATTATAAAAGCCCATACTTACATCACTAAACATGAACATGTAATTAGATTTTTTGTTGCACCTTTGTTGATTTTTTTACAAGCGACTGAATTTGGAGAAAAGGGGAATTTGAGGAAAACCTGCTTTATTTGCTTACATTAATGGTCCAAATAATTAAAAATGGTCACATTAATTAATCAGGTTTACAAAAAAAAACAAAAATGTCCGACCAATGGGACTCCATTACCATACCCCGAAGGTTTTTGATGTGCTTAACACGATGCTGTAGTCCGTTTTGAGCCATTACGTCAGGATTTCGAGAAAACTTAACCTAAAAATACCTTTTTTGCCTTCGTTCACGCACAAATTAATTCATTCAATATTTTGGCCTGCATTTTATTGCAAATTCGGATTGTCTGACTAAAAATAGGCTACTTTTGTTCCAAACATTTTTTTCTGAAATTGTAACTTTTTTTAGATATCCGGCGAGGAAAAATGAAAATTTTAGAACTTTGCAATTTTTTTACTCGAAAAAGAAGAAGTTTGGACAAAAATTGCAAGAGGCAAAAAGAGTTTGGAACCATCCGGGGGATATTCTCAAATTTTTTTCGGAGACAGAATTTCTTTGTCGTATACGACGTTTTAGCTGATCCCACATATGTTCTATGGGATTCAAGTCTGGAATATACGGTGGCCAATCTAATCTTTGAATCTGGACTGCTTCAAGGTAATTAGCCACTGTGCCAGCTGCGTGGGTTAGAGCGTTATCGTGGATAAATACGAACCTATCGTATCCAATGTAGCCCACATATGGCAAAACATGATCTTGGAGAATGTTTTCGATATACCAGTCACTAGTCATTCGTCCAACGACTTCCACGAGTTCGGTGCGTCCTTCCCAACTAATATCTCCCCAAAGCATTATGCCGCCACCTCCAAAACTAATAATGTACGAGATTGCAACTAGTGTATCGTTCCCCAACTTCTATAGACATGATTTCGTCCATCTGGCTTCCATAACTGTATTCTAGTTTCATCAGTGAATAGAAAATTTTTTTTAATTCTCGATATTCCACTGAATATGTGCTCTGGCAAATTGTAATCGAGGAGTTTTGTGATTTTGGAAAAGACGTGGAACTTTGGCAGGCCGTCTTGGCTTTAAACCTACCTCTCTTAATCTTCGTCTAACCGTTTTCGAACTAACATTCACTTGTCTTACATTTAATAACTCATTTTTGAGATGTGTGGATGTCAGTGTGCGATTTCGGGTAGAATTAAGGATCAAAAAACGGTCATCAATAGCTGTTGTACACCTTTTGCGCCCTTGGCCGGGTCTTCGAACAAAATTTCCCATCTCCCTTTTTAAAATATTCGATACTGTAGATTGACCTCTCCTAAGACGTCGTGCGATACCTGTTTGTCTATATCCTTCCTCATATAGGAATTACAATTTGTGCCGCTTCAGCTTCACTGCAGTATCTATCTGGTGACACATTATTTTCTTAAATAGAGGTAAGAACAAATAAAAATCACTAACACTTACTGAAGTAATTCACGACAAATAACTCAATTCACTATAATTCTTGAATTATGTAAAGAATTTTCAAATGACAAGACGCGCGTTAGAAAATATACGCCATTAAAATTAATTAAACGTCAAAATATTTTAAAACAATTGAATATATTCACCTACTAGATGAATAACATCAGCACATATATAAATTTACAACGACGATTTGAAACCATATTCAAGTAGTAGTGATAACAAAAAATATTCGATAATTTAGTCCATGAGTGTATATTTATTTATATTTGACTTTTAATTCTCAGTCCAGGTATATCACTTTTGAACTTACACAGCTGCCACGTTATTAGACAATTTATGTATTTACAGAGGTCAAGAGAAAAATTTGTAAAAAATATATTTTCATAAATTTGACCGTTTGTCGTTTCTCTTTTAACTACTAACTAACTAACTTTTTTACTAGTCAAGATCAGACCTACAGGAAGTTCTCCATGATAGTCAAATTGTTACATTTTTAACCTCAATTTTTTCAACTAAAACATTCGGTATATCTTTATTTACGATGTTTCAGCAATCAGTTACCTATACGCCGATATCCATGACTAATTTCAAACGGTTGACGGGACACTGATAGTCCACGCACTATTGTCTCACCCTGTATATGCTATTTAAAAAAATATGCAAATATCTCGTTATGTTACCAAACAGTAGCATAGTAATGTTTTTGTTCGGTTTGCAAATAAAAATAATTTATGCCGAACACGTGTCCGGACACAATATAATAATATTACAACTGGGGGACACTTATTATAATTATAAACGAGCGGAGCAAGACGCTTTAAAGGGAGCAGTTACCGTTGTCGGCGTATTTCTTAACAAGATATGTAATAGAATTCAGTAATAAAATGCACGTTGTTTTTTAAACACAAATTACTGGAGAACGGCTTGGTTTATCGAAATCCAAAAAGAATGCCTTTTTTATTTCTAATGATTTGAAAATTAGTTTTTTACAATAATTTTTAGAAAGGACTCCGCACACCATACACGGGATTTCTGCCTCCGGTCAAATTTAATCTAACCTATTGTAGCGTATTTCCACCTCTTAGGAAACACCCTGTATGAATCTGTGGGCTCTAAATGATTTTAACAAGGGGTAAACCACTAACACTTTATTTAATAATTTACTGACTATACAATACTTCAAAATAACCTTTACACTTTGTTTGCTTGATATTTAACCTCACTTTTTTCGCTGCGAAACTTCATTTTAATAAACTTCCCCTCCTGTAATCGCGCCTTATATACTCTGAAATTGCCTCTAGATCAATCAAGAATCTTCTCCCACCACACTCTAGAAAAATCTATCTCTTTCTACAAGTTTCCAGTCACTCACTATTAGGCATAGGCGTATCAATCTCCAGTTTCAAGGGGGTGTAATACATAACACTATGTAAAAATGTTCTTCTTAACGCCCTGCAGCCAAGATCCGAAAAGGTCGACTTTTTGAGATATGGAGCCCTAAAGATCGATTTTAAGAGAAGTTTTTTATTTAGAAAAAATCGGTAAAGGTATTTACACAGAACTTCCCTCATTATTTATACAAGGCGGTCACCCTAAAAATTTAATAATTACGAAACCACACATGAGAATAGTAATCGGAAAGTATTGTTACAAAGAAAACCTGATAACTTTTGGTTAAAAAAATATACAGAGTGGTCATCCGATAGCAAAAATTCAATATTAAATAAAAGGTGCCAAATATGGAAGGCTTGCGTAAATATCTTTATAAAGAGTGACCGCAAAAAGGCCTAAAATTCGCCTGTTTTTGCATAGTAGATAGCGGGCCAAGGGAAAGAACAAAATAAATTCTATAGGGCTCAAATTAAATTTTGAGAAGTTTTTAAAAGATAAAACAACTCTGTTATTATTCAGATTTTATATTATATGAATTTTTTACAGATTATGTATTATTCTGTAGCGTATTTAGGAAATTGTCCAACACCTTGTAATAATTAAAATACCAACACCGAAAACGAAAACATTCATAGGTCCTACCCACACGATACAATCGTCATGGGATTTTCACTATAAAACAATTTTTTCACGAAATAGGTTTAGAATGTTATGAAGCGTGGAAAATTTAAATTTGAGCAAAAAAATTTCCCATGTTTCTACTGGTAAAAAAATTTGAAAAAGTTTTGAATTTTTTTTTTCTGAAATAGGTTTGGAGTGTCATGAAACGAAAATTTTAAATTTGAGCAAAAAAAAAGTTTCTACCATTTATTCTTGGTATAGTAGTAGAAGTATTTTCAAAAAATTGTTGCTTTTGAAATTTTATTTTTCTGAAATAAGTTTAGAATGTCATGAAACGCGGAAATTTTAAATTTCAGTAAAACAATTTTTCCATTGTATATTCTATTGGTAAAAATATATTTTAAAATATTTAAAAAAAATTTCTTTGATAAAATTTTCAAATTTTTCTTTTTGAAAATTTTTTTTATGAAATAAATTTAGAATGTCATGAAACGTGGAAAATTTTAAATTTGAGCAAAAAAATCCCATCTATCTACTGGTAATTTTTTTTTTTTAAGTTTTGAAATTTATTTTTTTTTTAAATAGAATTAGAATGTCATCACACGTGGAAATTTAAAACTTGAGCAAAAAAAATGTTCCATCATATATTCTATAAGTATTTACATTTACTACTACTAATACATTTTGAAATATTTAAAAAAAATTTCTTTGACAAAATTTAAAATTTTTCTCTTTGAATTTCTTTTTTTATTTTATAAATTTAGAATGTCATGAAACGTGTAAATGTTAAATTTGAACAAAAAAAATTCGTTTTTCTGCTGGTTAAAAAACGTTGCTTTGAAAAAAAAAAAATTTCTGAAATAGATTTAGAATGCCACGAAATGTGGAAATTTTGAGCAACAAAAAAATTGTTTTCATTATTTATTCCCTTTAGACGGTCCACCCTGTATATTTTCCAGTGAAAGTTCAACTATTTCTTCGCTGACAGTAGCGTCACCTACCTACCAAATTTGACTATTATCCGTCAAGTAGTTTTTTAGATAATGCACCAACAGACAGACAGACAGACTGACGGAATTGAAAAACCTATATTTTCGTAATCTATATGATTTTTTCTCGAATACAATACTTCCCTTCGGTATGCGAGGGAAGTAAAAAAGTATCACAACCTTATTCTTGAATTGAAAAAACTGCAGTGAAGCCCTTGAAGACCCACGGTGCCATCAGCACGAGTAAGAAATATGGTGTTATTTAGGAATTAATTAGGCAGTTCTCAATTTCCATAAAATCAAAGCTAACCTATTTTTTTTAACCGAATCTTCATTACCGTAGGGGGTTATGTAGATACTAGTTTGATCTGCATGGCTGCAGGGGACTGTGTGGATGCTAGTTGTTGAATGAGAATTTTCAAATAAGAAATTATACAAATTTATTTTAAGATTTTAATTTGCTAGCATAACCAGAATACAGGTTATCGAAAGAATGCAAACATTTCATTAATATTTTTACACATAGCTTTTCTTTTAATTCTCATAGATTGTTATTGTTTCTGCTGTTTGCAAAATCCTATAAAGAATATGTTCCGAGAAGTTAATTGTTCGATAAGTCATTTACATGATATGTATATCGACGTCTACATTCTGAGAAACTCAAACTCCAGCAAAAATACTCAAGAGAAAAGTTAATTGGACGCACAAATTATATTTTGAAATAAATTCTAACGAATACGTTTTTAAATTGAAAAAAAAAGAACTTTAAGTTGGCTTTGATTTTATGGAAATACAGAACTGCATAATTAATCTTATATAACACCATATTTCTTACTCGTTTTACTGACAACCTGGGTCTTCAAGGGCATCGCTGCAGTTTGTGATACTTTTTTTCTAAATAAAAAACTTCTCTTAAAATCGATCTTTAGGGCTCTATATCTTAAAACGACGATCTTTTCAGACCTTCGCAGCTTCGCTGCATTTGAACATTTGTTCGGGGGGTTGAGAAAACCATTTTTACGTTGGTTAGATTAAATTTGATGGAAGACAGAAATCATAATGGCGTGCGAGGTCCTTTGAAAAAAAATCAAAAAGTTATGAGTAGAATACAGACAACCACCCCCTAAAACTACACCTTAAACAGAAGAGAGGGTTTAACTAATACCATGTAAATTAGTGTCCAGATGATCTATGGCTAAGTTTAAATTAAATATGAATTTGATATTTTAGGAAAGTTGGAGGATATTGCAGAAAGACTGAAATTTATTAGTCCCCTTTTAAGAGGTATATCTCTCTTGTTATTCATTTTCCGAAATAAGTTTATATAAAAGACTACCATTATTTTTGGAAATTTTGGACCACCTTGTATATAGTACAACATACAAAGAAAATCTTGTTAAAATATAGCTCTCATGGGGCGGACTTTCTTAGCTTGCCGATACCCCTCCTTTTATGTGGTATTCATGTGTCCTAAATAATCGAACAAAATAAAATAATAAACTCATTGTTTTTAGTATCTCCTTGAAGTTCTCAGATTATTTTTAAAAGTATTTGTTTGTACACCGAATTACAAAAATATGTTATGTGCACGACCTTTATCACGAGTTTACTTAAGAGACCGCTACCGCACATTTCCGTATATTTATATCCACAATTCTAGGCCAAGATTGTTTACCTTCAGAATCGATTATAGGATATCTAAATTTTGATTACGGATTTGATATTACTCCTAGGCCAGTGCAGATACCTTTTAAAAATGTAAAAAATCATAAAAATTAATTACAGCTAGAAAACTGCTGGAAAAGGAAGGAAATATAGCGCAACCAAAGGGAAAAATAAATTAAAGTTGATCCGAGTTACGAGGGTGAAATGAGGTGAACTTTAGGGGTGGAAAATGGTTTTTCACGATTTCCAGCGAAAGTTAAACGTAAAAGTTGTAGGTAATGAAGAGGTCTATAACTTTTGTACGAACTGTTTTTTCACGTAACCTAATATTCTCCCAGAAAAATCGAAAAAACCGGTTTATTCGTTTTTGATTGTTACCTCCCACAAAAAAATTGTGTTTTGTCACGAAATTTGGTGGAAACTTACCTTTTTATGTCCCAAACACGCTGTAATTTTTTTCAATCAAAATAATTATTTTACATTTTATTGTTATTTTAAACCAAAAAAGAGACCCGAAAATGCCCATGTGTTGGAAACAGTTTTGTCAAAAAAAAAAAACAGTGGTCTTTATTTTCGTTGAAACGTCCATTTTTAGATGGTGTAAAAAAAATAAACATTACTTTGGGAAAATTTGCCAGGAAAAAACCAGATTTTAAAAAGTCATTTTTCAATTAAAATTTTTCATTATTTATTCAAATTCACAGTTGAAATCCTTGCAAAATGTAACATAGAAAATAATTAGTTTCCTTTAAATACTTCCCAGAAAAAAATGACTTCTCAAATCAAATAAATTTCACTTATAATATTAAACAAAGTTTATTTTTATATATTGATAGTATGAAGAACATTTCATTCTAAAAATGTATTATTGCGTATTTCCACCGCTTAGGAAACACCCTGTATTAATCCGTGGGTTCTAAATAATTTTAACAAGAGATAAACCACTAACACTTTATTTAATAATTTACTGACTATACAATACTTCAAAATAACCTTTACACTTTGTTTACTTGATATTTAACCTCACTTTTTCGCTACCTTTCACTTTTATAAACTTCTTCCTAATAAACTTCCCCTTCTGCGCCGGTAATCGCGCCTTATATACTCTGAAATTCCATCTAGAATCTTCTCCCACCACACTCTAGAAAAGTCCATCTCTTTCTACAAGTTTCCAGTCACTCACTATTAGGCATAGGCGTATCAATCTCCAGTTCCAAGGGGGTGTAATTCATAACAGTATAAACATAATTAACAACCAAGTTAATGACTTTTTATATAGTTTGTAAAATATCTATAGTATTATGAACACGTTGTGGATATATTTGTAGGTGCCTATCAGGCCCGTTGAGAGGGGGGGGTTCCCCCCGGGTCCGGCGGTTTTTGAGGAGGCCCGGGTTTCACCTGAAGTTGAAGATTAGCATTTGCATTAGGTGAAACGAGAGAGGTTTATTTTTAAATGATTAGTAATAATAACGAGTTCCGAATGACTCGTATTGTATGTAATAGGATAAATAAGAAATTGTTAGTTAAAATTTCTATCCCGTGATGAATATTTAATACCAAGGAATATCACCCCCCGCTCTTCAAAATTTCGATCGAGAAAAAAAATATTCAATTCTAGGGAATACTCCTCGCCCTTTGAAATTTTTGTAGGGATAAATAGTTTATTATTATAAATGCCACCCCCCGCTTTTCGAAATTTATATTGAAGATTGGTGGGAGTCGCACTCGATTTTCTCTCGACGGCCCTGGTGCCTATTTATAGCTATTCTAGCTATTCTTTTATACCTAAAAGGTTTGCGGAAAATTTCAGCTTATCAGAGATTAGGGCTGTAAGCAGCCCCAACATGGAATTATGTCCAAATTGACAGATAAAGAATTGATTGCTGAAATATTGCTTAAAACTATTTTTTGCAGCTGTGAAAGTGGGTGTAACAGTCAAAAATGCGGTGTCGAAAACACGGTTTGAAATGCACAAAATGTTCAAACTGCCACGGTTCTGAACAATGATCTAATATTGAAAAAGAAATCTACGAGGAAATAAGTGATTCAGAAGAAATCATAAACGATCATAAAATATTGGATTTGAAGACGATGGCGGTATTCAACACTTCAAAGATCCACCAGAATCCGTTTTATCGAATCTGATGATAAAGAACTGCCATCAAAAAGGCAAAGACTAATGGACAATTAATTGTATTTCTAATTAGTGTGATAAATGTAAATAAAAATATTCTAAAAATGATGGCAATAATTTTCATGAATATTTAATTTGTTTACAATGTTAGGTATAAATTTTTATGCAAATTTAAAAACTAAATACTGTACAAATACATTTTTTTATTATAAGATTTTCTATTGCATAAATGTCACTTGAATCTAATTAATCAACTTTTTTATATTAAAAAATATTGTAGTAATAACTTTTTTCTGGCTGAAACCATTTCAAACTTAATATTTAATACTTGGAAAATTAACTATTTTCGCATGTTTTTTGCAAACCTCATACTTCAACGATTTCTAATTACTTAATTTATTAATGTAACATTATATCTTACATTTTTCAAGGATTTCCACTGTGAATTTTAATAAACAATGAAAAATGTTTGAATGAACAATGATTGAAAAATAACTTTTTTAAATCTAGTTTTTTCAGTTTTTCGCATTTCCTGGCTTTTTCCGTAGTAATGTTTTTTACACCATCTAAAAGTAGACGTCTCAACGAAAACAAACCACCGTGTTTTTTTTTTTTTTTTTTTAAACTGTTTCCAGTACATGGGTATTTTCGGGTGAATGAGGTCTCTTTTTTGGTTTAAAATCACAACAAAATGTAATAATAAATATTTTGATTAAAAAAATTACAGCGTGTTTGGGATATGAAAATGTAAGTTTCCACCAAATTTCGTGAAAAAAAAAAAATTGTGGGAGATAAAAATAAAAAACTGAAAAACCGTTTTTTTCGATTTTTCTCGGAAAATTTTAGGTTATGTGAAAAAATGATTCATACAAAAGTTATAGACCTTTTCCACTACCTACAACTTCCACATTTAACTTTTTTTGATAGAAGATCTAGTTTCGCTGGAAATTGTGAAAAACCATTTTATGCTCCTAAAAGTTCACCCCATTTCACCCTCGTAACTCGGATCGACTTTAATTTATTTTTCCCGTTGGTTGCGCTATATTTCCTTCCTTTTCCCATCATTCTCATGCTGTCATTAATTTTTTTTTTCCAAAAATTATTTGCACTGATCTATCGGATATAAATCAATATTTCTTTATAAGAATTAACATTGACATAAACTGCCATAACGGATTTTTAGAAATAGTTTGAAATATTACAACATATTTTGAACTATAATGTTTTGTCTAAAATATTTGCTTAGTTTTGAAAAAAAAAATATTTATAGAACGCTTTTCAAAGTTACGCATGCTGATGATGTCATTGTATCTTAGACTGTACAATAGATTTTAGCTATCTATGTTTGCAGCAGTGATTACGACAATTTAACAAGTGACAGTCTTCACAGCAAATATTGGTCCTAGTCTTAGGTTCTTTCTATTTTTACCGCTTAATCACAATTTTCTTCTTTGGGATGGTAAAGGAATACTTTATATGAGATATTAGCATTATCTAAACAACTTGGCACGAAACACTCCTTAAACGTTGTGTTTTAGGTGATAAACACAGTCCAAACCTAACTTTCTGACATCTGATATAAAATGACAACCCACAAACGCAGCGAGCAAGTAGCAGTCAAGGCAGCAACTTTGTATAATTAAAATAATTATTGTGACGTTATCGAAATCGGCGTTTAACAGGAGTGCTAAATTAAAAATTTTCTATACTTATCTTCTCCTTAAATTAAAGCTATGAATTAAAAGAATGCCACTGTCATTTCAATGAGTATATACTTACCAATAATGTAATAAAAAATTTCTACTGAAATAGCCCATAAGAGAAATGTTTTTTTCTTTAATCCACTTGCCCCGAAAAAGAGGTTTTCAATTCAGTCCGTATATTTTTTCATTTGTCCATTTGTCCTTGCATAACTTAAAAATAGCTTCACTGATTGAGGCAATTTTGTTTGTTATTATGATCATAAAAAAATTGTTCTTTAAATTGTTATAAACACTTATTTAAATAGTGTACTGCAATTTTACATTTGTTTATTTCTATGTAGCTCATTTTGTGAACAAATTATTGTTTGTATAATTTAAGACTGTTGCAGTGAATTAAAATCAATTGTCTCTAAATCGACAACGTTTCAGTTCATTTACTAAACTGTCATCATTCATAGGTTAAAAATGCAGTTGAAACATTTTATCAAAATGCAAGTGGAACTCTAATAAGTAGAACATATTATTTTATAAAAATTCCGTAAACCTTTTTGAACTAAAAGTTTAAGTTTCAGTTTACCAACCATCGTCAGAGAAAATTATAATTATTATTATTACAATTTGATATCTTTTATAGAAAAATCCAAGATGGCGGATAGTTTACTGTAATTTAATATCCGATTGTACTAAAAACTGGTATCTGGAGATTCTTGAGGTCGCGGAGTGCAACTATGTGATCAGAACTCAAAAATTCAAAATGACGGCGTCAATATGGCTGATAGATTCTACAAGTAAACGTACATTTACGGTGGAAGTGCTGGGAAGGGCCCTATCTCGCAATAAAAAATAAAATAAGAGCTTTTTATATCGGGTTATGGGAAAGAGGTCAGAGGGAATATTTTTAAGCAATCAGTTTTAATTTCTGTTTTCCAATTCCGGACCGCTCTTCAATTCTGGGTATTTTTCTATTTCATTACTTATATTTAATACCTTTTCAATTTTACTTTTAAATTTTTTTCTCTGTTGTGTAATAAACTAAAAATTAATAAACAAATAAACAAATACAATGAATAGACTAGACTAATAATCGGAGTTGTTAACAATTAAGTCATGAAACATTTTCTTTATAGGATTTTGCAAACAGTGGAAAGAAAAGCTATCTATGAGAACTAAAGGAAAAACTATATATAAAAATATTAATGAAATCTTTGCATTCTTTCGATAACCTGACTTCTGGTTATGCTAAGTAAAAATTCTGATTTGCCGTTCTCATTTTAACACTAGCATCCAACCTAGTCCCCTACGGCTAAGCAGGCTAAACTAGTATCTACATGATCCCCTACGATATGTAAATTCAGTTAAAAATGAGAACAAAGGCCTGAAATTAATTTATTTACGTACCTTATCTTTAAAAAATTTTTCATTCTAATGAATTACATTTTCATAAAATCTCATTCAGTTTCTTGGAAATGCTATAAGCAAACAAATAATAAATAATTCACTTTTAAACAACAATTAAGTTGTTACATTAAGTCAATAAATTAAATTAATATAACTTAGCTGGTTTTTGGTTGCTGGTCTATCCTCTGATTTCTTTATTTACACTTCACTTTGTATGTATATCTGTCACAGCCTTCCATTTACGAGTTTATGACATGATGCACTTTATACATGCACTGATCCCATTGCACGTGTTTATTTTCTTTTAACAGAGTTATCTTATGTTGCCAGATGTTTGTACTCTTTGTCGAGTTGTTTATATACGCTTTTAGTGCTACTATGATCAAATATCAGCTATATGAAATAGCCATGCTAATTTATATCAACCAATGTAGGACCGTCCGTGCTTCAATTCAACACATTTCCGCACGTTTTCTCACCGTTCTTACCCAAGTTTATTCGAGATTTCGTGGAATCCACTTAAAAACGCGCTTGCCTTCGTCGACGACCAAACTAAAAAAACTCTATAAACATTCAGCTGAAATTAATTAATTTAAAAAAAGTAAAAACATGGTCTTAAACGCAAATTGTGTGTTAAGAAAATGCACTAAAAAGAAAAAAAGTATGCTATTAATAACAATAGTTATGTTAACAAACGTAAAGGCGTGGGGCGCCCAAATTACCCAGAAAACAGAAAAGTTTTCTCATCGGGAGCCCACACTTTTACCTTTCTTAACATTATTACTGTTATTATTAATTTCTTCTTTTTAGTGCATTTTTCTAAGAGTTTCAGTTTGTTTTTAAGAATATTTTTTAATTTTTTTAAATTATTAATTTTCATATTTTAACATCAAATTTTAGCTGCTAAAAGTTTAAAAATTACACATGCTGTAATATTTGAACAGATATAAAATATTTTTATTAACACAGAATATTCATGATTTTCATAAATTCGGCCATTTTTGATTTGCAATCTTCTATTTATATTTTTTTATCGTCACTTTAGTTGTTGAAAGTATTAAACACACCTATGATATAATATTGAACTTTAATACAAAATTTTACAACATTTTGGTCTTAAGTTCAACCATTTTGGAGCTACAACTTTACTAATATTTTTGAAAACATTTGGAAAATTAATTCTCAACAAAACGGCTTTTTTGGATGTTAAAAAAAATTAGCCACATAAAAGTGGCAGAAAATTTCAATTATGATTGTAGAAAGCCATTTAAAAAGTTTCTAGGCAAATCCATTTAGAGCCAATCGATTTCCTAATAACTTACCTTTTCCATCTAAACGCTCTTCATTGTAATTTTTTTTATAAAATATCGCAAATAATCCTTTTACCCCATTAACCCCCTAAAGCGTAGGTACTATTTCGCTTTCACTCGAAATCATCAGTTGTCCAAAGACAAGTATTCATTAATATGGCAATTATTTCCTTATTTTATTATACCAGTTTTGGTGCTGTTAATTGTGTATTCAATAAAGAATCTATTCGTTACTATCAGGCCCAGATACTTACTATAATACATTCAAATACAAATTAATAGACATAAAGTGAAAGTGTCCGCTAGAGATATACTTACATAATAGTTATTGGTAAACGCTAGCAAGAGACAGGCATATATAAATAATTTCTTTGTCTTCTTTTATTATTTTCATGAATTGTCAATCCTTACTTGTCTGCTGTTTTTAGGTCGCCCGTTACCGCCAACCTTAATTTATTTATTTGTTGTGATCGCGAATTCGAAGGTCGACTTGGGAATTTATAGATTCACTTGTATATTCAAGTGTTTTGATGACGGATTTCGCTTGGTACAAGGCACACGAGGCTTGCTTCAATTGTTTTGACCACTTACTTCTATTTTCTATTTTCGAGAGCTGTAAACAATGAACGGGTAAAGCAGATAAGACAAAGTTGCAATTTAATTGTTGAACATCAAAAATAGAACACTATTTTGTTATCTCACTCCTAGATAAACTATCTTGTGTGACCAGCAAGCGTCATGTGGATGTATTTGTCATTGTCGGATAAAATATTTATCAATTGTATTTGCATCTTACCGACATTGTTTTTAAATTGAAATGTCCGCAAAATTATTTCTGAATAAATTTTATCATTCGAAAAAATTTCGTAAACCGCAAGCAGTTTCTAAATAATTGGAAAATATCAGGGCCGCGCATTGGCGCCCCGTGAAATTAAACCAAAAAAATCAAGAAATATTTCTTTAATAGTATAAAACACACAAAACTCTGAACTGATACAGAAAAACCGAATGGCATAAATTATAATAGCAATAATCAAATATACATATTTTTATTAAAAATTAATTTATCATGATTTATTTTTGGCAAATTTAGATAGTTTGTTCAATGTTTAAACTGCCTAATATTTTACTTTATATGGCAATTATGGCCAAGCCATTTAATCTATCTTGTAACATAGGGGGATGTAAATAATTCTTTATAATTTTTAATTTTGAAAAAGAAGCAACAGATACAGGTAATGTTAATACTATTCTGAGTGCTATAGAATTATTTGGAAATGTAGCGAGAAATTGGTTTTTAAATATATACTGTAAAACTGATTCCGCATTATACAATAATAGGGTGGGCCGAAAAACAACAAATTTGTCAGAGCGAAACGCTATAGTAAAAAAAAGTAGTGTTTGGTAGAGAAAAGACTAGGAAATTATTATTTTTTTAATCGGTTGGTATCTTTCGTTTGCACATGGCTCTCAAAAAAAAATGAAAAATCGATCAAATCTGCCAATTAGTCTGATTTTTTTTTTTAGGTGACTGAAAGAACACTTGACAAAGGTAACTATAGCAGGGAAGGCGATTCCTATTAAAGGTAGAAAGCACTCAATTTCTTTTTAGAAATATTGTCTAAATGTTGTTTGTGGCATTATCTTAATTTTTTTCTTCTTCAATTCTTTGGGACTTCCTGCCACATGTATGTTTTCTCTTTAAGCGGTGCTCGGGGAATCTACAAAATATCACAATTAACCAGTATGTTACTGGTAAATAACCTCTACGCCTGTGACTTTTACGTCAAAGGATCAGTTAAAGGTTGCTTTTTAAAACAAACAAAACTTTAAGATCTATTCTGACAAAAACGAAACCGAAGAACCACGAGCAAAATTCAAAAAACTGCATTTATAGTATTCCGTGTGAGTGCAACAAACAATACGTGGATGAGTCATCCAGACCTTTTAGTGTAGGATTGGGCGAACATCAAAATTATATCAGAAGAAATGAAATTCAGAGGTCCAAGATCTGCGAACACGCTTGGGAGAACGGGCATAGAATAAACTGGGACTCGGCAAAAATTTTAACAAAAGAGGCAGATAGCAAAAAGAGAAAAATTAAAGAATCCGCGATAGTATTATTGAATAAGCATAGATGCGTGTCGAATTGTTCCGTAGATGTCTGTATACACAACTTGGTTGCCAATGTTAAAAAAAGAACTTCACAAACTTAACATTGTACAAAAACTAAAAAAACTGTTAACTGTATCAACAGTTCTATGTAAATAGTAAGTATCTATGGATATTGAATATAACAAACATTCTTAGAGCTGTGTATTTATCATACACAGCAAAAAAGATTTTTCAAAAAGGCCTTGAAAAAGGAAACAGTTTAGATTTCCGAAACGTCGGCGAAATATTTAATTTCAAGTTTTTATACTTATTTGTGTTGCACGCACGCCATCTAAGCTCACCTTCCCACATAGCGGACCAGTGCAATATTGGCAATACCAAATTTTACATGGAGTTGGGCATCTCATCATGTCTCTGCGCAAATTACAAAACGAAGAGTATATTGCATTCGATCGGCACATTTCTGGTGCTCGTAGAGAAAAAATTTTCATATCACTGTCTTGGTGATCGAATTCTGAACAACTTTCAAAATTTCCGTCCGTCCGTCTGTCTGTCCGTCCGTCACGTTTCTTGTAAACACGATAACTTAAGAACGAAAAGTCCGATTGTATTGAAATTTGGACAGTAAGTTAGTGATAGCTAGAGGAAGAACACCATTTTTGAACAAAATCGATTGATCAATAAATAAAAAGTTATTAATTTTTTAAATTACAAAAAAAAAATATGTTTTGTAATTAAACAAAAAAAATGTCTAAAACTAATATAGTAGAGTCGCTGTATCGAAATTTCTAAAAAACCCAAAAAATGTTCAATACTTTACCGATTTTTTTGAAACTTTAGGAATATCTTCTTGGCTCCATAAGTCATAGGCATATATTTATGTCAATCTTACAGATACATCGTATGTAGGTATACACCAAAAATAGAATTCCACATATACCACATATTCTGGAAAATATATAAAAAAAAAATTCGTTGGAAAAATGAACTTAAATATAATTAAAGAACTCAACGTGATTTTGAACTATAACAACAACAAACGATAAAAATCTGCTAAAACTAAGAATACTCGAGGGTGCGTTCATTAGAAACATTTTGTTTTTTGTTTCACTCAAAAAATCGAATCTGTTTTAAAGAAATTAAAAAAAAGCTGTTTTCCAGCTGTACGCTGGTGGGATGGGTGCTTATGAGGGGACGCATTTGAAAACAATTACACGTATTAGCTCCAAACAAAAAACAGTCGAAAAGTACGTTTATTGGCTTCCTTTTGCATTTTATTTCATTAAAAAATTCGAAACCGTTTTCTAGATATTAAAAAAAAAACAGAGCAATTTTCCGATTTCACGCCGGTGGGATAGGTGCTTGTGAGGGGTCACATTTGAAAACAATTATAGATATCGACTTCTAACAAAAAACAGTCGAAAGGTACGTTTATTAGCTTAACTTTGCATTTTATTTGATTCAAAAATTCTACACCGTTTTCCAGAAATTAAAAAAAAACGGCGTTTGAATACAATACCTGATTTGGACTCCAAACCAATAACATTTGAAACGTACGTTAAGCATGGTCATATTTAACATTTTGTTATATTAAAAAATTCGGTTTCTTTGAGAGTTATCATTTTCTTAGAATGACAGATTTACAAAAATATTTAAAATGATGGATATTTCGACCATTTTGAATCCGCCAGTTTCAATTCTGACTTTTCCATGTTAAATTAATAATTCGCGACTTAAGAAGCTATTCCAAACAATTAGTGTCACAACCGCCATTTTGATTTTCGACTCTTTGATATCAAATTCGTAATCAGCGACCTCTGAAACCCGCCCCAAAAAAAATTTGAGCCATTTTCAGTTATTTTTCTGGCAGTTATTCAATTGTTAGTTAAAAATATACAAAATAATTAATAACATATGCGCCATTTTGATTCCGCCATTCTGAATTTGAACTATTTAATATCAAATTCGTAATCAGCGACCCCCAAAACCCCCCTAAAAAAATTCAGCCATTTTGAATAATTATTCAGGAAGTTATTCAATTGTTAACTTAATTTGTTTATTTAACAATGTCAGAGGTTCGAGCGACAAAAAAAAACTCTTAACTTTTCGATTTATGGACCCAAGAAGATATTTCCAAAGTTTCAAAAAAATCGGTAAAGTATTCAACATTTTTTGGGTTTTTAAAAAATTTCGATACAGCGACTCGACTAACACTATTTATAAAAAAAAACTGCGAAGAGTATCCTATAGAACACGCAACAATTATATAAAAAGTGCAGTAAATCGACGAAAAGTATAATGGTTAGCTTGTATTACATAATATTAAATTAATTCGATTGTCCAATTTATCCCCCCCCTCATGAATATGGCAGCCATAACTAGATGTCAATTTGCGTGGGCCGTTCACTGACAGTAAATATTAAGTATGATATAATGCCTAGGTACTTATTATCGTAAAGAACAAATATAAAATAACATTTATTAAAAGTAATGACTATACAAGTCTTGAGTCTGTATAACATGACCGAATATGTCCCAAAGCCAAGGTCGCTTTGGGTTTTATAATAATAGTGATAGTTATCATAACTTTCAATTTTATTTTGTTATTTTGTAGGTTTGGAGAAAAAGCTTGGTTTAACAAAATTTAAAAACAGATATTTTTATATAAAACTTTGAAACTGACAATTCAATCTGGATTAAATGAAAAACCAGACGTTCTCTTCGTTATTAAATGCTTTAGGTATTTCTAGTTGATCAGAGATAACTACAGTATTGTTAATACTTAACGACAATAATAAATTTTTTAACGCTTTATAATGTAAGAGATAATCGATTTGTACATTTTTATTAAAACATAAATACATGTTTCATTTATTGATGATATTTTATGAAAGTCATTAGAAGGACAGCGTTTTATTGAGCAATGCAAATTGTATAATTAAAATAAGTAAATAATGACAAGCGGTTACTTAATTGCTAAAATTTTAACATTATATGGTAAAAACCAAAACAATTCTAATCATAATAATACACAAATGTTATTCAATTAAATATTGAACAGACTGGGCCGTTACTTCATGAAAATCCATGATAACAATTGGGAAGAAAACTATATTAGTTTTTGATTTTCACTTTATTTCTTGTCAACATGACAATTGTTTCGCCACACAGTGGCTTCTTCGGACGTTGAGTACTGCTATACTAATAATAAAGAACATACAGTGGCTATAGGATTAGACCTATCCAAAGCTTTTGATAGTGTGGACCACAATATTTTAATAGAGAAGCTCGAAAAGTATGGAATTAGGGGAAATACGCTGCAACTATTAACTTCTTATCTAGATAACAGAATACAGTATGTTGTGGAAACAGATAGCAGTGGTGAATTATTAAAATCTCAAAGTCTGGTAATAAAGAGGGGGGTCCCACAGGGATCAGTATTAGGACCATTATTGTATATCCTATATACCAATGACCTACCCATGATACTTGATGAATATACAGTGCAATATGCAGATGATTGCTCCTTAATCATTAACTCTCCTGATCCAATATTACTGGAACAAAAAATTTTCTCAGCATTAGACATGCTAGAAAAATACTATACTCCTCTTAACCTCAGGTTGAATAAAGAAAAAACGCAAGCTATCACATTTTCAAATAGTAAATCTAATGCTGAGAAAAGTTACACCAATGGTATCTTTACTTTGAACACTGTATCTCAAATATCCTTCCTGGGTATTACAATAGATTCTAGGCTTGACTGGAAATCCCATACTGATCAGCTTGCACAAAACATCGCTAAGTATTGTTACGCTCTAAAAGTTATATCACAAAATGTTAATGTTGAGGCAGCTTTTATGGCTTATTATGCCTATGTAGAATCTAGAATTAGATATGGTATAGTCTTTTGGGGAGGCACAAATCACGTATATAAAATATTTGTACTACAGAAAAGATGTCTTAGAAATATACTTAATATTAAACAGACAACTAGTTGTAAACCCATATTTAAAGAACAACATATACTTACCTTAATAAGCCAATACATATATGAAGCTGTGATATTTGTGGCAAAAAATATGTCTTTGTTTGCAGACCATGATAGAATTCATTCCTATGATACCAGGAACAAAAACGAGTTATTAAACATTAAGGCAAACTTCACATACATGCAAAAAAATGTACCTTTTTCAATAATTAAAGTGTATAACACACTACCTGATGCATATAAAAATCTATCACTAAAAAACTAAAGGTAAAATTGCGAGCCATGCTTCTAGAAAAGACATATTACACAATAGATGAATACTTCAATGATACACTCTACTAAGTGTTAAAAAATAAATAAATAATAACCATAAAACTATTAGAAATAATTTTTTACTTAACTTTATAATATATATATTTTTTTAATGTGTCTATTATTGTCTGTCATTATAATTTTTAATCATATTGTACTATGTATATGTCTTTTGTTAGTCTTTTACTGTATCTTTGACGTGTTCTACACCCTCTGGGTATTGTTATATTTTATACATGAACAAATAAAAATATATCTATCTATCTATCTAATTTTACAATGCACAAACTATATGATTTTATATAATTTCGATCTAATCCTAATCTTAATTGCTACGCGGAAAAGTACAATATGATTTTAATTACTAAATGGAAAGGTACATATATTTCTTGGCAATTTATTGAATCTAATTTTAATAGTCTAAGTAAATAAATTTAGTAAGGGAGATGAGTTTGTTTCAATTTGGTCATTTAATAAAATATCAGACGATTTTAGTTTATTTATTTCTAGAGATTCTAATAAATCGAGTTTTAACCCTTTTTTCTCGGTGTGTAAAATTTTAAACTCTTCGTTGAACACGTGACCTACTTCTATTAGGTGGTTAGCATAAGTTGAGTCTGTTTTATTACAGATGTAACTTCTTTTATGTTCTGATAATCGTTTACCAAAATTTCTTCCTGTTTGTCCAATATATAACTTAGGACAAGCACCACAAGTCAACTTATAGACGCCTGATTTATTTTCTGATGAAATTTTGTCTTTTGCATTTTTTAAATGTTTTCCTATTGTTTTATTAGTTTTGAAAGCTACATTAATATTACGGTTTTTTTTTTCAAAAAGAGGAAGTTTTTTCCGTTGGGTAGCTGATGTAAGTGAGGACTTTGAAGCTGTTATTTTGATCTTTTATTGTTGGATATACTTCTTTAATCACAAGACATTTGCAAATTTATCAAACACTAGGTTTAACAATAACGAAATTAAAACTTTAGAAAAAGGATTCAAACATAACATTACACAAAATATCAATAGAAATAATTTAGAATACTTAGGAGTAGAAACAGACCTAGTTTTATCAAACTCTTCCAATAACATAATAGACAAATATTTAGTCGCTAAAATGATTAAAAACGATCTTAAAAATTATCATAACAATGATCACAATGCTGTTAAAACAATAAAAAACAAAACAATAACTGATGATATAATTTTTGCAAAAGCTGATAAAAGGAATACAGTTATTGCTATAAACAAAACAGACTATGTAGATAAAACTAACAGTTTTTTAGATACAGCACAGTATAAAATACTCGATAAAGATCCTACAAATCGATACCAAAAAGAAATACAATCAGCAATTAAAAGCTCAGACAGTATTATTACTACGTCCGATAAATATAAATTAAGACAATGAATTCTTAATTACAAAAAATGTATTCTCTAGTCAAATTACATAAAGATAATCTCCCCATAAGACCTGTAGTTTCGTTTTTAACAGCACCATCATTTAACAGTTCCCACAAATTAATAGATATATTAAAAGAAAACACTAATAAAGTCACCCCAAAATATAGTATAAAAAATTCTTACCACTTAATAGACAAATTAAAGAATATGACACTACCGGACAATGCAAAATTAATTTCCTTTGACGTACAGAACTTATTTCCTAGTATACCACCAAAAGAGACAATAACCTTAGTAGAAAATCTTTTAGATCAAAATAATACAAATATTGTTAAAAAACAGGAGATTTAAAATCTTTTAACCATTTGCCTAGAACAAAATTATTTTCAATTTAATAATAAGATTTATACAAGTGACGAGGGTCTAATTATGGGTAATTTCTCAGCCCACTTTTATCCGAAATATTTATGGAATTTTTAGAAAACCAAAAACCAAATACATAAAAACCCAGAAAGCAATAAATTCCTTTATTGGTATAGATATGTAGATGATATTTTAACTTGTTTCACAGGAACTAAACGACAACTTAACAATTTCCTAAATTTCATAAACTCACTCCACCCTAAAATTAAATTTACTCTCGAAACTGAAACCGAAAACACTATTAACTTTCTAGATTTGACTATTAAAAAACTCAAAAACATTTTTCAATTTTTCATAAACCATCCCACATTGACATAACAATACACAACACCTCAGCACATCCTCGCCAACACAAAATAGCATGACACCATAGGCTTTTGACTGTCCCTTTATCGGAAGAAAATTATATCAAAGATCTACAAATAATAAAACAAATTGCACTCAACAATGGTTACAACCCCGAAGTAATAGACAATATCATTGTGAAAAAATCTTTCAATAATGCCATTAAAGAAGTATATCCAACAATAAAAGATCAAAATAACAGTTTCAAAGTTCTCACTTACATTGGCTACCCAACGGAAAAAACTTCCTCTTAAAAAAAAAATGTAATATTAATGTAGCTTTCAAAACTAATAACACAATAGGAAAACATTTAAAAAATGCAAAAGACAAAATTTCATCAGAAAATAAATCAGGCGTCTATAAGTTGACTTGTGGTGCTTGTCCTAAGGTATATATTGGACAAACAGGAAGAAATTTTGGTAAACGGTTATCTCAACATAAAAGAAGTTACATCAGTAATAAAACAGACTCAACTTATGCTAACCACCTAATAGAAGTAGGTCACGTGTTCAACGAAGAGTTTAAAATTTTGCACACCGAGAAAAAAGGGTTAAAACTCGATTTACTAGAATCTCTAGAAACAAATAAACTAAAATCGTCTGATATTTTATTAAATGACCAAATTGAAACAAACTCATCTCCCTCGTTAAATTTATTTATTTAGACTATTAAAATTAGATTCAATAAATTACCTAGAAATATATGTACCTTTCCATTTAGTAATTAAAATTATATTGTACTTTTCCGCTTAGCAATTAAGATTAGGATTAGATCGAAATTGTATAAAACCATATAGTTTGTGCATTGTAAAATTAGTATAGCAGTACTCAACATCCGAAGAAGCCACTGTGTGGCGAAACAATTGTCATGTTGACAAGAAATGAAGTGAAAATCAAAAACTAATATAGTTTTCTTCCCAATCAATTAAATATGTTTTTTCTACGCGATTTTAGAATAAAATAGATATAGTTTTATTGACTTTCAATACTGTTAAAAATAAATAATTACAGATTTTTTCAAATACCTTTGTCCCTGTGTGATTGTCATGTAACTCAGCAAAAATTACCCGAGAGAGTATAACGAAATTACACTTAGAAATAATATATATGCAAAGAGGTGTGATGTAATGAAATTCGACATGTAATTACAAGTATACCGTACTGACGAATGACGCAATCGCCTATTAGATAGAACATTTAAAGCTAGTCACAAACCTCCCAGAATACTCATTCCATTTATTATTACAGTCAATTCCAAATCCTGCCAACCACAATCCAAAAGTTACAAACACATCCTTCAAGGAATTTAATTTTTCTCGTACCACCTGATTATTACGATCGTCTCGCCGATGTATGGATGTTGAAACCATACACCCTCGGGATGTGTTCCACTTATTATGGGTGGCTTGCTGATCTGATTTGTTTTATATACAATTAACTAAATTGGATTTTGAGTGTTTTTACCTCATACATATTGATCTCTTTAAGTAATAATCAAACTCGAATGTTACTATCGACTACTTAATTTTAAGCTTAATTACTTTCGTCCGATTTTGTGTTTCCATTTAGAAATTGATTTTAAAGACTTCCTGCCTGTTCAAGAACCCAATTCTACACAGAAATTAGCGAGGTTAATAACTTTAGCGGTGTCTGAGAGGGTTAATCTTAAGATAAAATCAGAGAAGTGCATCGATGGTAATCGAGAGACAATGAGAAGCTGCAAACTAGCAGTCGAAGATGTTGAAATGTTCATTTATCGTCCTCCGAGTTGCAACAAGCCCTTTGAGAGTGGGAAGTAATCGCCAAACGTTATAAAAGACACTACTAGCGCCCTTGCCATGTAAATTCTGTCGTGATTTTCAAGCAGATGGTAGGATCTATCCCATGATCATACAGATCATACTACAAGTCACTAAATTTTCAAAAATCTCTACTCGAATTGCATCGACTGGATTATTAGTGAAGACGAACTTGTATGTAAAACTCACAGTACTCAGTCTTATATTTAAACAATTTTCGGCGATTAGCATTGCGAAGAGGTCACCGAATTATTTAACAATAACAAAGAACATCGGTTATGCATAAAAAGTTATAATAAACTTAATAGCATCGTGATTATATTGACCGTAAATTCAATATAATAGAAAGTCAATGACCTCAAAGTGCTTATGTAACTCCTCTATCAAAATTAATAATAGTTTAACGAACGATATAGATCGGAATACTATGATGCTTGATTCATTTATTTAAGAAAATCTTAAAGTGAAATTAAATGCACTGGGTATAAGGCCATAAATTTGCAAGTAAACTGCATGAAAATAATTTTATAAAAATAAAAAATACGCTTTAAAAAATTAATTGAAACTGTTTTTAAAAAATCGGTAAAGGTACACAGAACTTCCCTCTTTATTTATACCAGGCGGTCACTCTAAAAAATCATTAATTACGAAACCGCATATGAGAATAATAATCGGAAGGTATATTCTCGGGTATATTACAAAGAAAACCTGATAACTTTTGGTCAAAAAAATACACAGAGTGGTCATCCGATAGCAAAAATGCAGTATTAAACAAAAAGTGCCAAATATGGAAGGCTTGCGTAAATACCTTTACAAATTTACAACATGGTTGAATTATTTTCTAGGATGACCACCCTGTACTTTTCAATAAAACTATAATAGATGTCTTCCTTGTTAACTATATGTAAAATATTATTACCATCTGTCATTTTTTCAGTTCCATATACACGCAGTGGAGTGAACGTATAGTTGTGGTTAAAAAATTATTTTTTTTTTTTAATAGTCTAACAGCCGGTCTTACAATCGCAAGTTAACTTACATGTTAGCTGACTCTTACTTGCAGGTTAACTACAACTTTACCGACACTTGCGTTTTTCAATATAAAGTTAAGTGATGGTTTGTAAACGAGAGGTTGGGAATAAGATTTATAATGTTGGTACTGGAAAAATGGGTAATATACATAAAATGTATGAATTTTAGCCAAAGTCACGCCACCTTCTATCAAATATAAATGTCAGAAGCAATTTATGAGTTAGTGGTCTATTATTAAGTAAGTAAGTAGTATTTAGTCTCGATCTATTTAAAAAATCTCTTTCATCGTATTCTTCGAAAAAGTTAAGTCTATACCGGATTACCTTGGCTTCCCATCACTGATATATGAACTTACTTCGTATATATCCATTTTCAAGCGAAACGTCAAAAAATTATTTTGTGACAGTTATTTTATAGGTTATAAATTGTCAGTAAACTGCCAACTTCTAGTTTACCCACACCTCATCTGCTAGTAAAGTTAACTACTAGATAACTACAACATTGAAAATAACCAGCTATTGTAAAACCCAATTTTTATAATAACCTGAAAGTTAACTCTGACTGGAAGTTAACCATCTATTGTAAAACCGGCTGTTAGAATGTCATGAAACGTGAAAATTTTAAATTTGAGCCCAAAAAAATTTCTTTCCATCATTATTCTATAGTGGCGGTCAACAAATTATTAAAATTTTCAAAACATTCTTGTCTGAAATAGGTTTAGAATATCATTAAACGTAGAAACTTTAAATTTGAACAAAAAAAAATTCGTTATATATTCTATAGCTGTAAATTTTTTTTTTTTAATTTACTTTGACAGAATTTTCAATTTTTTCTTTTTAAAAAATTTTTTTGGTGAAAGATTTAGAATGTCATGAAACGTGGAAATTTTAAAATTGAGCCAAAAGAATCTTTCTAATGGTAAAAAATTTTGAAAAGGTTTTGAAAACTGAAATTGGTTTAGAATATAATGAAACGTGAAAATTTTAAATTTAAGCAAACACCTTTTATTCTAGGAATTAGTAATTAGAGAAAAATTCAAAAGGAAACATTTTTTGAAATTTTCTCTAATTACTAATTCCTAGAATAAAAGGTGTTTGCTTAAATTTAAAATTTTCACGTTTCATTATATTCTAAACCAATTTCAGTTTTCAAAACCTTTTCAAAATTTTTTACCATTAGAAAGATTCTTTTGGCTCAATTTTAAAATTTCCACGTTTCATGACATTCTAAATCTTTCACCAAAAAAATTTTTTAAAAAGAAAAAATTGAAAATTCTGTCAAAGTAAATTAAAAAAAAAAAATTTACAGCTATAGAATATATAACGAATTTTTTTTTGTTCAAATTTAAAGTTTCTACGTTTAATGATATTCTAAACCTATTTCAGACAAGAATGTTTTGAAAATTTTAATAATTTGTTGACCGCCACTATAGAATAATGATGGAAAGAAATTTTTTTGGGCTCAAATTTAAAATTTTCACGTTTCATGACATTCTAACAGCCGGTTTTACAATAGATGGTTAACTTCCAGTCAGAGTTAACTTTCAGGTTATTATAAAAATTGGGTTTTACAATAGCTGGTTATTTTCAATGTTGTAGTTATCTAGTAGTTAACTTTACTAGCAGATGAGGTGTGGGTAAACTAGAAGTTGGCAGTTTACTGACAATTTATAACCTATAAAATAACTGTCACAAAATAATTTTTTGACGTTTCGCTTGAAAATGGATATATACGAAGTAAGTTCATATATCAGTGATGGGAAGCCAAGGTAATCCGGTATAGACTTAACTTTTTCGAAGAATACGATGAAAGAGATTTTTTAAATAGATCGAGACTAAATACTACTTACTTACTTAATAATAGACCACTAACTCATAAATTGCTTCTGACATTTATATTTGATAGAAGGTGGCGTGACTTTGGCTAAAATTCATACATTTTATGTATATTACCCATTTTTCCAGTACCAACATTATAAATCTTATTCCCAACCTCTCGTTTACAAACCATCACTTAACTTTATATTGAAAAACGCAAGTGTCGGTAAAGTTGTAGTTAACCTGCAAGTAAGAGTCAGCTAACATGTAAGTTAACTTGCGATTGTAAGACCGGCTGTTAGACTATTAAAAAAAAAAAATAATTTTTTAACCACAACTATACGTTCACTCCACTGCGTGTATATGGAACTGAAAAAATGACAGATGGTAATAATATTTTACATATAGTTAACAAGGAAGACATCTATTATAGTTTTATTGAAAAGTACAGGGTGGTCATCCTAGAAAATAATTCAACCATGTTGTAAATTTGTAAAGGTATTTACGCAAGCCTTCCATATTTGGCACTTTTTGTTTAATACTGCATTTTTGCTATCGGATGACCACTCTGTGTATTTTTTTGACCAAAAGTTATCAGGTTTTCTTTGTAATATACCCGAGAATATACCTTCCGATTATTATTCTCATATGCGGTTTCGTAATTAATGATTTTTTAGAGTGACCGCCTGGTATAAATAAAGAGGGAAGTTCTGTGTACCTTTACCGATTTTTTAAAAACAGTTTCAATTAATTTTTTAAAGCGTATTTTTTATTTTTATAAAATTATTTTCATGCAGTTTACTTGCAAATTTATGGCCTTATACCCAGTGCATTTAATTTCACTTTAAGATTTTCTTAAATAAATGAATCAAGCATCATAGTATTCCGATCTATATCGTTCGTTAAACTATTATTAATTTTGATAGAGGAGTTACATAAGCACTTTGAGGTCATTGACTTTCTATTATATTGAATTTACGGTCAATATAATCACGATGCTATTAAGTTTATTATAACTTTTTATGCATAACCGATGTTCTTTGTTATTGTTAAATAATTCGGTGACCTCTTCGCAATGCTAATCGCCGAAAATTGTTTAAATATAAGACTGAGTACTGTGAGTTTTACATACAAGTTCGTCTTCACTAATAATCCAGTCGATGCAATTCGAGTAGAGATTTTTGAAAATTTAGTGACTTGTAGTATGATCTGTATGATCATGGGATAGATCCTACCATCTGCTTGAAAATCACGACAGAATTTACATGGCAAGGGCGCTAGTAGTGCCTTTTATAACGTTTGGCGATTACTTCCCACTCTCAAAGGGCTTGTTGCAACTCGGAGGACGATAAATGAACATTTCAACATCTTCGACTGCTAGTTTGCAGCTTCTCATTGTCTCTCGATTACCATCGATGCACTTCTCTGATTTTATCTTAAGATTAACCCTCTCAGACACCGCTAAAGTTATTAACCTCGCTAATTTCTGTGTAGAATTGGGTTCTTGAACAGGCAGGAAGTCTTTAAAATCAATTTCTAAATGGAAACACAAAATCGGACGAAAGTAATTAAGCTTAAAATTAAGTAGTCGATAGTAACATTCGAGTTTGATTATTACTTAAAGAGATCAATATGTATGAGGTAAAAACACTCAAAATCCAATTTAGTTAATTGTATATAAAACAAATCAGATCAGCAAGCCACCCATAATAAGTGGAACACATCCCGAGGGTGTATGGTTTCAACATCCATACATCGGCGAGACGATCGTAATAATCAGGTGGTACGAGAAAAATTAAATTCCTTGAAGGATGTGTTTGTAACTTTTGGATTGTGGTTGGCAGGATTTGGAATTGACTGTAATAATAAATGGAATGAGTATTCTGGGAGGTTTGTGACTAGCTTTAAATGTTCTATCTAATAGGCGATTGCGTCATTCGTCAGTACGGTATACTTGTAATTACATGTCGAATTTCATTACATCACACCTCTTTGCATATATATTATTTCTAAGTGTAATTTCGTTATACTCTCTCGGGTAATTTTTGCTGAGTTACATGACAATCACACAGGGACAAAGGTATTTGAAAAAATCTGTAATTATTTATTTTTAACAGTATTGAAAGTCAATAAAACTATATCTATTTTATTCTAAAATCGCGTAGAAAAAACATATTTAATTGATTGGGAAGAAAACTATATTAGTTTTTGATTTTCACTTCATTTCTTGTCAACATGACAATTGTTTCGCCACACAGTGGCTTCTTCGGATGTTGAGTACTGCTATACTAATTTTACAATGCACAAACTATATGGTTTTATACAATTTCGATCTAATCCTAATCTTAATTGCTAAGCGGAAAAGTACAATATAATTTTAATTACTAAATGGAAAGGTACATATATTTCTAGGTAATTTATTGAATCTAATTTTAATAGTCTAAATAAATAAATTTAACGAGGGAGATGAGTTTGTTTCAATTTGGTCATTTAATAAAATATCAGACGATTTTAGTTTATTTGTTTCTAGAGATTCTAGTAAATCGAGTTTTAACCCTTTTTTCTCGGTGTGCAAAATTTTAAACTCTTCGTTGAACACGTGACCTACTTCTATTAGGTGGTTAGCATAAGTTGAGTCTGTTTTATTACTGATGTAACTTCTTTTATGTTGAGATAACCGTTTACCAAAATTTCTTCCTGTTTGTCCAATATATACCTTAGGACAAGCACCACAAGTCAACTTATAGACGCCTGATTTATTTTCTGATGAAATTTTGTCTTTTGCATTTTTTAAATGTTTTCCTATTGTGTTATTAGTTTTGAAAGCTACATTAATATTACATTTTTTTTTAAAGAGGAAGTTTTTTCCGTTGGGTAGCCAATGTAAGTGAGAACTTTGAAACTGTTATTTTGATCTTTTATTGTTGGATATACTTCTTTAATGGCATTATTGAAAGATTTTTTCACAATGATATTGTCTATTACTTCGGGGTTGTAACCATTGTTGAGTGCAATTTGTTTTATTATTTGTAGATCTTTGATATAATTTTCTTCCGATAAAGGGACAGTCAAAAGCCTATGGTGTCATGCTATTTTGTGTTGGCGAGGATGTGCTGAGGTGTTGTGTATTGTTATGTCAATGTGGGATGGTTTATGAAAAATTGAAAAATGTTTTTGAGTTTTTTAATAGTCAAATCTAGAAAGTTAATAGTGTTTTCGGTTTCAGTTTCGAGAGTAAATTTAATTTTAGGGTGGAGTGAGTTTATGAAATTTAGGAAATTGTTAAGTTGTCGTTTAGTTCCTGTGAAACAAGTTAAAATATCATCTACATATCTATACCAATAAAGGAATTTATTGCTTTCTGGGTTTTTATGTATTTGGTTTTTGGTTTTCTAAAAATTCCATAAATATTTCGGATAAAAGTGGGCTGAGAAATTACCCATAATTAGACCCTCGTCACTTGTATAAATCTTATTATTAAATTGAAAATAATTTTGTTCTAGGCAAATGGTTAAAAGATTTTAAATCTCCTGTTTTTTAACAATATTTGTATTATTTTGATCTAAAAGATTTTCTACTAAGGTTATTGTCTCTTTTGGTGGTATACTAGGAAATAAGTTCTGTACGTCAAAGGAAATTAATTTTGCATTGTCCGGTAGTGTCATATTCTTTAATTTGTCTATTAAGTGGTAAGAATTTTTTATACTATATTTTGGGGTGACTTTATTAGTGTTTTCTTTTAATATATCTATTAATTTGTGGGAACTGTTAAATGATGGTGCTGTTAAAAACGAAACTACAGGTCTTATGGGGAGATTATCTTTATGTAATTTGACTAGAGAATACATTTTTTGTAATTAAGAATTCATTGTCTTAATTTATATTTATCGGACGTAGTAATAATACTGTCTGAGCTTTTAATTGCTGATTGTATTTCTTTTTGGTATCGATTTGTAGGATCTTTATCGAGTATTTTATACTGTGCTGTATCTAAAAAACTGTTAGTTTTATCTACATAGTCTGTTTTGTTTATAGCAATAACTGTATTCCTTTTATCAGCTTTTGCAAAAATTATATCATCAGTTATTGTTTTGTTTTTTATTGTTTTAACAGCATTGTGATCTTTGTTATGATAATTTTTAAGATCGTTTTTAATCATTTTAGCGACTAAATATTTGTCTATTATGTTATTGGAAGAGTTTGATAAAACTAGGTCTGTTTCTACTCCTAAGTATTCTAAATTATTTCTATTGATATTTTGTGTAATGTTATGTTTGAATCCTTTTTCTAAAGTTTTAATTTCGTTATTGTTAAACCTAGTGTTTGATAAATTTGCAAATGTCTTGTGATTAAAGAAGTATATCCAACAATAAAAGATCAAAATAACAGCTTCAAAGTCCTCACTTACATCAGCTACCCAACGGAAAAAACTTCCTCTTTTTGAAAAAAAAAACCGTAATATTAATGTAGCTTTCAAAACTAATAAAACAATAGGAAAACATTTAAAAAATGCAAAAGACAAAATTTCATCAGAAAATAAATCAGGCGTCTATAAGTTGACTTGTGGTGCTTGTCCTAAGTTATATATTGGACAGACAGGAAGAAATTTTGGTAAACGATTATCAGAACATAAAAGAAGTTACATCTGTAATAAAACAGACTCAACTTATGCTAACCACCTAATAGAAGTAGGTCACGTGTTCAACGAAGAGTTTAAAATTTTACACACCGAGAAAAAAGGGTTAAAACTCGATTTATTAGAATCTCTAGAAATAAATAAACTAAAATCGTCTGATATTTTATTAAATGACCAAATTGAAACAAACTCATCTCCCTTACTAAATTTATTTACTTAGACTATTAAAATTAGATTCAATAAATTGCCAAGAAATATATGTACCTTTCCATTTAGTAATTAAAATCATATTGTACTTTTCCGCGTAGCAATTAAGATTAGGATTAGATCGAAATTATATAAAATCATATAGTTTGTGCATTGTAAAATTAGATAGATAGATAGATATATTTTTATTTGTTCATGTATAAAATATAACAATACCCAGAGGGTGTAGAACACGTCAAAGATACAGTAAAAGACTAACAAAAGACATATACATAGTACAATATGATTAAAAATTATAATGACAGACAATAATAGACACATTAAAAAAATATATATATTATAAAGTTAAGTAAAAAATTATTTCTAATAGTTTTATGGTTATTATTTATTTATTTTTTAACACTTAGTAGAGTGTATCATTGAAGTATTCATCTATTGTGTAATATGTCTTTTCTAGAAGCATGGCTCGCAATTTTACCTTTAGTTTTTTAGTGATAGATTTTTATATGCATCAGGTAGTGTGTTATACACTTTAATTATTGAAAAAGGTACATTTTTTTGCATGTATGTGAAGTTTGCCTTAATGTTTAATAACTCGTTTTTGTTCCTGGTATCATAGGAATGAATTCTATCATGGTCTGCAAACAAAGACATATTTTTTGCCACAAATATCACAGCTTCATATATGTATTGGCTTATTAAGGTAAGTATATGTTGTTCTTTAAATATGGGTTTACAACTAGTTGTCTGTTTAATATTAAGTATATTTCTAAGACATCTTTTCTGTAGTACAAATATTTTATATACGTGATTTGTGCCTCCCCAAAAGACTATACCATATCTAATTCTAGATTCTACATAGGCATAATAAGCCATAAAAGCTGCCTCAACATTAACATTTTGTGATATAACTTTTAGAGCGTAACAATACTTAGCGATGTTTTGTGCAAGCTGATCAGTATGGGATTTCCAGTCAAGCCTAGAATCTATTGTAATACCCAGGAAGGATATTTGAGATACAGTGTTCAAAGTAAAGATACCATTGGTGTAAATTTTTAATTAGAGAAAATTTCAAAAAATGTTTCCTTTTGAATTTTTTTTTCTGAAATAGGTTTATAATGAAACATATTCTTTATAGGATTTTGCAAACAGGGGAAAGAAAAACTATCTATGAGAACTAAAGGAAAACTTATATGTAAAAATATTAATGAAATCTTTGCATTCTTTCGACAATCTGACTTCTGGTTATGCTAACAAGTAAAAATTCTTATTTGCCATTCTCATTTTAACACTAGCATCCATCATAGTCCCCTACGGCTAGGCAGGTTAAACTAGTATCTACACGATCCCCTACGATATGTAAATTCAGTTAAAAATGAGAACAAAGGCCTGAAATTAATTTATTTACCTACCCTCTCTTTAAAAATTTTTAACTGAATTTACATATCGTAGGGGATCATATAATGTAGATACTAGTTTAACCTGCCTAGCCCTAGGGGACTATGTTGGATGCTAGTGTTAAAATGAGAATGGCAAATAAGAATTTTTACTTGTTAGCATAACCAGAAGTCAGGTTATCGAAAGAATGCAAAGATTTCATTAATATTTTTACATATAGTTTTTCCTTTAGTTCTCATAGATAGTTTTTCTTTCTGCTGTTTGCAAAATCCTATAAAGAATATGTTTCATTACTATAAGCAAACAAATAATAAATAATTCAGGTTTATAATGTGATGAAACCTGGAAATTTTAAATTTGAGTAGAAAAAATTTAAAATTTTTAGAAAATTCTTTGACAAAATTTTCAAACGATTTTTATTTTTGAAATTTATTTTCATGAAATGGGTTTAGAATGTCATGAAACGTGAAAACTTTAAATTTGAGAAAAAAAATTCCACCTTTTATTTTAAGTAGAGAAAAAATTTAAAAAAATTTTTCCATTTAATTTTTTTTTTCTGACAGGTTTAGAATGTGATGAAACGTGAAAATAAATTTTTTTTTTTTTATTAAACTGATTTAGAATGTTATGAAACGTGGAAATTTTAAATGTGAGCAAAACAAACTTTCCCATCTTTCTACTGATAAAAAAATTTTCAAAAGTTTATAATTTGATTTTTTTTTCTGAAATAGGTTTAAAATGTCATAAAACGTAGAAATTTTATATTTGGGCGAAAAAAATTTTTTTTCATTATTTATTCGATTTAGCGCTCCACCCTGTATATTTTCCAGTGAAAGTCTAACCATTTCTTCGCTGGTAGTAGTGTCAGCTACCTACCAAATTTGACTATTATCCTTCAAGTAGTTTTTTAGATAATGCACCGGCATACAGACAGACAGACTGACGGAATTGAAAACCTATATTTTCGTAATCTACATGATCTGAAACGTGAAAATATGAAAAAATCTCGGAGGGTGATTTTTTCTTGAATACAGTACCTCTCTTCGGTATGCGAGGGAAGTAAAATGCAATTTTAATTTAGTGCATGTTTTCTTAAACAGCTTCCAGTTGGTTTTAAAAGCGAGTTTGTAAATTGTTTTAAATTATTTATTTATTTTCTTCTTCGGAATTCTTGAATTCCGACTAAATGTTAATAATCTGCGACATCAAAAATCCCCACACACCGACTGTCAGATGAATCAGACCGTAAATTACAGAACCTATCCGCCATATTGACGTCGCCATTTTGAATTGTTAAATTTCGACCAAATATATATTATCTGCAACCTCGATAACACTCAGATCCCAATTTTCAGTCGAATCACACGACAAATGATAAAACTAGTCCGTCATTTTGAATTATTTAGTTCCAATCACATATTTATAATTTGCTATTTCAAAAATTCCCAGATACCAACTTTTAGTAGAATCGGATATTTAATGACAATAAACTGCCCGCCATCTTGGATATTTCTATAAAAAATGCCAAATCGTATTGTCTTGTGAACCATATAAACATGCAAAATTTCAAGTCAATACGATATCTGGAAGTGAGTGATTGCAAGATACTTTACACAACAAAGTTACAGGTCAAGCTAATACGAGCATGTTAAATACAGTAATTGAGGTAAAAGATGCTCTGAACCAACAACTCTGAGATAAACGACTTCATTCAGTGTCGACGACGTAGCGGTTGGTTTAAATTTTTTATCATTGACGGCATAACTTCGTCACGAGTGATGTCACTGACACGTTGAATATAGAAGAAGGCTAGAAAAATTAAGTGGAGGTTTTTATCGAGACATTTTTTTAACTTAAATAGGGCAAGAAATATCGAATGTATATGAGATTTATCAGCATCAGCACACTAAATATTCATAAACATTGTTGGCACGAACTAGTACAGAAAAATGTATTTTTAAGCATAGCCATTAGAAATGGAAAATTTCCATATATGAATTGTAAGCTAAAACGACACAAAATCAATAACTGAAGGAATTTGGAACAATCTGTATTCGTGTGGTCTCCATAATAAAAAAGGTAATACTACTTATAAAAAGACGGTGTTTGAAATCAATGAATTAAATGATAATTATTGACAACGTTATTGAGAATAATAAAGTTAGGTATATTATTCTAGATGTTTACAATAATTTAACGAAAATGGCGATTCGTTAAGTCACAGAAATAACGTTTCTGATAATTAAAAACAATTAGATCAAGCATTATAACCACTGATTATATAAATTTTGAAATTATGAGATTTATTGTCCCTTTTTGTGTTGATAATTTCATATGAAATTGACAGTAAGATTAAGAACATGAAATAAGTGGATACATTAATAAATTAAACATTAATTTTGGAACATCAACTTCCCATGTTAAATCGGAGGTACCTCAAGGGTCCATTTTAGGCCCCTTACATTTCCTCATCTATACCTATGATATGTCTAGTGTCAAACTATTCTACATTATTTTCCTATGCCGATGATCAACAACTCTTATATACTTACATTTATATTGATGTAGTAATCAGGAATATTAATAGCGACTTATCAGCTCTTATAAATCTACATTGTAGGAGACATAACCTTAAACTAAATTCACAGAAAACTATTATAACGCTATATTCTCCGAAATCTGTTTATGCGCGTTTGAAAGTCAATTTAAAAATAAGCATGGAGGGCGAATTACTGACCTTCGTAGAAAGTGCAAGAAATTTGGATGTGATTTTTGATGTTAAATTAAGATTTCAGGAGCATTTATCAAATGTAATGAAAAAGTGTTATTCACGATTAAGAATTTCTATCGCGTTACACTAAATTTGTTGTAACTTTTGAACTAATTAATGAAATTGACCTCTACAAAGCTTAAAAAATCTCAAACATTTATTTCTGAAGATGTACACTTCCAGAATTTCAAAATTTTAAGAAAGTGATAAAATTTGATATGTATAACTAACTTTAACCACCTATTACTCTTTAAATTGCGTTATTAGATTTCTGCAGGTCTGATTTTTAAAGCTTGAAATGTGTACTTTAAGATGTTTCAAGGGGATTTACCTTAAAAATTAAAATAATCCTCTTCATTCTACAGAAATGAAAAAAAAAAATTTTTGCTCCAAAATTCGTAAAATTAGATGTAAAATAAACGTAGACAACTTTTATAAAAAAAATATTTAGCATACCTATCCAGATATACAGACTGTCTATTTTACGAGGGCCACATCAAATATCTCGCTTAATATCTATTGTAGAAGAATAAAGTTTTAGAAACAGTTATCCCATTTTTTGTGAGCTATATTTCAGTAAAAAGAAATTTGAAATCCATAGCCTACTTTATGAGATATATTACAAAAACCTGAAAAATAGGAAAACCACAAACGGTTATAGCTTCCTTATTTGAGGAGATACGAAAAAAGCTAAAGGAATGAAAGTTGACGGCAAAGACAATAAGAATAATAACGTGTAACAAAAAAATCGAAAAATGCAGTTGGCTTTGACATACGCTATTGTGCAAAAATGAAAAATACGTATCTCAAAGTAGGCCATGACTCCATTAATTCCGTTATTTTTTTCTCATTCCAACGATATAAAACATGTCACAGAAATTTTAACCGATAGTGTCAATATTTAATATTTTACGAATATCACAATTCATATAATTGAATCGTAACAATCAGCTGTGCCATAATAGTAAAAATTCACTTTATAATAATTATAATTCCGTAATTATTTATTACAATTTAATACAAAGCAATAAATATCTCATAAATAAAAATACAAGTACAAAACGAACATCCAAAGAAAAAAACGAAAAACTATGTATAACAGTACTACCTACTACTATATTGAAAAGAAATTGTGTGTATTTATTTTTCTAACTACAAATGCTCAAATTGTGCACCATGCATTCTGACACATAAACGTGCTCTACGAGACACGTCACGCATTACATTTTGGAGCATTTCAGGAGTAATTGCCTCACATGCGTTTCGAATTCTGGTTTTGATGTCCTCAATATTTTCAGGGGCAGTTTGAAATACCTTGTCTTTAATGTAACCCCAGACGAAAAAATCCAAGGGAGTAATATCTGGTGATCGAGCTGGCCATAGAATGGGTCCATAGGTGCCTATCCAGCTATCTGGCATAACTTGATTTAAATAATTTGTACATATTACAGCAGTGTGAGGTGGAGCCCCATCTTGTTGAAAATATGAATAATTTAATCTTTCTGCCACTGTTAATTCATAAAGAAAATCTTGAAATTCGTTTTGCAGGAAATTAAGGTATCTACGAGCGGTTAACACGTTAACTGCCATGAGGCATACGCGATGTGCCTCACAGAATTATCCCACCCCGCTTCGAGGCACAAATGTAGTGCCTCACGTACTATTATCCTTTCCTGGACTGTGACACAACAGCAGTGCCACAGATACCATATTATTAAATGGGAATGAAATAAGCTCGGCAAGATGATGCAGACAGTGTAAAAACCCCCAGAAAATTATTTTTGTTTCGGATTTTATAGTCAATTGAAGCAAAATTTATGTAAAAGATAAATAAAAAAACCTAATATAAAGAAAAATAAAGATATGTATTATATAACTAATATGTATTCATGTATTCATAGATACTTATTTGAAATTATACAAAATTAGCTTTATGTACTTTGAAGAAGCAATCGGCATAAAATGTCTTTTTGCATGTGGAAAGTGTAGAGAAAATACGTCTGTGCAGCGAGGTACAAATGTTGTGCCACAAAGATTTTTGCAAAAAAAAGGTATAAAAATATTTCGCAACATTTTGTAAATTATATTTTTATCATCTTAGTAGTAAAATGAATTCGAAATACGATAAAGCGAAATTTGGCACAGAGGGTACGGTTTTGGTCCTATCATTGTGGCGCTTAACGTGTTAATTTGCCATCATAAAAATAAGGTCCAATTACTTTAGTCCCTAAAAGACCCAACCAAACATTCGTAGAAAATCTTTCTTGGAAAGCAGTCTCTCTGCACCAATGTGTATTTTCTCGTGTCCACTTATAATGCATATTTCTATTGAAAAATCCATTATTAGAAAAATTTGATTCGTCCGACCAAAGAATTTTGCTACATATCAGCGCGTCATTCCTTTTCTTATTTAATAACCATCTACAAAATCTTACTCTCCTTGGCTTATCTCCCTCATTTAAATGTTGAACTTTCCTCATTTTGTAGCATCGAAATCCGTTTTTTTTTCAATATTTTTCTTGCACTGTCTTTTTTTATGCGACAGTTTCTCTGAATTTATCTCAAAGAGGTTTCCTCATTTTGGTTAACATAATTCATTACTCTATTCACTTTTCTTACATTATCCGCAACATGCACTCGCCTTACTACTTTTTTGAAAATGAACCGTGCGTTTTTAGATTTTGAACTAACTTCCTAAACATAGTTCGCTTTGGCTGCGGAGCATCTGGAAATCTATCGCCGTAAACCGTGACTGCCATCTCAGCGTCAAAATTGCACTGACAATAAATGCTAATCATATCGAATTTGTTATTATTGGTGTACACCATAATTACTGATATAAAATTTGTCTTAGAACTCGACAACGCAACATACAACAGTGACAATCTGTCAAATTTATTAATAACTGTATACATTGTTTTTCACTAATTATGGCACAGTTGATTGTTACGATTCAATTATATGAATTGTGGTATTCGCAAAATATTAAATATTGACACTATCGGTTAAAATTTCTGTGACATGTTTTATATCGTTGGAATGAGAAAAAAATAACGGAATTAATGGAGTCATGGCCTACTTTGAGATATGTATTTTTCATTTTTGCACAATAGCGTATGCCAAAGCCAACTGCATTTTTCGATTTTTTTGTTACACGTTATTATTCTTATTGTCTTTGCCGTCAACTTTCATTCCTTTAACTTTTTTCGTATCTCCTCAAATAAGGAAGCTATAACCGTTTGTGGTTTTCCTATTTTTCAGGTTTTTGTAATATATCTCATAAAGTAGGCTATGGATTTCAAATTTCTTTTTACTGAAATATAGCTCACAAAAAATGGGATAACTGCTTCTAAAACATTATTCTTCTACAATAGATATTAAGCGAGATATTTGGTGTGGCCCTCATAAAATAGACAGTCTGTATATTCATAGTAGGACATTAAAATAAGTAAATCTGAGTTTGAAACATTTTTTTTTGAATATATACTTACAAACCTACGGCTTTTCACGAAATATTGAAAAAATCAAGTATTTTCGGTAAATCGACTCGATGTTTCTTAAAATATCGAAAACATTTTTAAAATATTCACGTGGTACACGGACACGGGTCAAATTATATTGCCCGAATAACAATCATAGATAGAAAGCAAAAGAACGTCTGCGCGGCAAGCAGTACGCATCACCTGCCCCGCACGCTCTGGTTCAATAAAAATCTTTTATTTTGTGTAAACCATTTTTACTTTTTATATCGAGATATATTATTTTTTCAGACCTCACCAATACCATATTGAATATATTAATCCCAGCGCAATTTGTTTAAAATTCATCGAGTTACGTCATTTTCAATAAAATTTTTTATCGAAAAGTCGGCCATATTGGATCAGCCACTTTGAATAACTTTTTTTTGACATCATAATTTGCTTCAGGGTCCTCAAAAACATCTAATATGTCAAATTGAATCAAATTGCCTTAACTTTTCTCAACTTATAATAATTTTGCTAAAAAAAAACGTTTTCTTTTTTGTTTAAATAATTAATAAATAATTTCCTCACAATTATATGTTTTTATTTTAAACTATGTAAAAGTGATATGACCAGGTTCTAGGAAAATCGAAGCTTCCCGCAATTATTCCGAAATAATGCGTTTCAATTTTCTACTCAGTAAATTTATTATAATCATTATTATTATCAATAATAAAATTCTCTTGACACTGAATGATATTTTTAAATATACGGTTTCCAATAAAAACATTTTTTAAACATTGACCTTTGGATATCGCAATGTTCACACTGAGGCATCGAAGCGTCACTTTTGGCACCAACACAAATCGCGTTAACCTAGTGCAGCCAGTTTTTTGAGGCCTAAAATAGACAATTCCGGTTTCTAGTTATTTTGGGTGACGCGCTAGGAAAGCTGACAACTTTTTTGCTAATACTTGGCAAATTTACCAGACTGTGCAGTCGTGCACTAGTTAAAGGTTGCCAAATATAATTTGCGGAAGTAAGAGGCTACAGGAAAGGTAATTTTAAAATTTCTCACTCAAGCAGAGGTATAATATGCACTGCTGAAAAATTACCGAAAGATGACAAAAACTGAGTCATGGCAAAATTTTGAATTGAATTTTTTAGTGGTGATTAGGAAAAAATTATATCCTGCTTGAACATCATAAAGTACTCAATAATATAATTGTTCGCAAAAAAGCTCAAAGTTGTACGCTGAGAAACGCTTTTACGTTCTAGTGATGTTTAAAACGCAATCTCCCGATGATGTCAAATTGATTGACGAGACGCGCCTGCAGTGTAATGTTTGAATAGGAGAGAACATATAGTAATGCATAATTAAGTAAAAATGGTTGAAAGTTAAACATATTATCCACATAATTACTTTGAGGCGATGTGTTTAATAAATGCAATTAAGCTATGATGCATGCGCGTTGTCATATCAAAATTTTAAAGTAAAAAATACATACCAGTTCCACAGCACCTTGATCGAGTTATCTAAAAAAAAAAATATGCATTTTAGTAAAACATACTTATGACTAGAACACTTTTATAAAAACAAGAAATTGGGTCAAACTAAATTTAGCAATGGCAAATGATCTTATTTAAAGGTTAGGTGGGATAACATAAATTCAGCTTTATTTATACAAAACAAAAAAAACTACGACTCTTAATGGCTTTCTACAATCATAAATGAAGTTCCTTACAACTTACGTTGCAATTTTTTTCAGAACTCCTAAAAATTAGCTTTGTTGCGAAATATTATTTTGAAAATGTTATATCTCGAAAATTTTTGGTCATTTCTATATGAAACCATTAGTTTGGGAGTTTCCGAGGTCACTGATTAAGAATCTGATATATAAAATTAATATACAAAATGGTGGCTTCAAAATGGACCAATTTAAGTACAAAATCATGCAAAGTATTAAACAATACGAGCTAGGGGCACGGTAACTCAGCCGGCTATGGCGAGTTACTGGCAAGCACGCTTAGTCAGACTGTTTATTATGTACTGGGTTCGATCCCAGGCACTGACATTGGCAATGTTGGCGAGTAATGGATGTTGTCTGCGCTTTTTCAAATGTGTAACCCCCTTCCGGACACCTTAGGATTTGGGTGGGGGTTGTCTACTATAAGTGGTGTGCTTTTGTGAAAAAAAAAGTGAAAGTAAATTATGAAATCTTGACTACCTGCAGTAAAATTATTTTTCAGTTCATTTTCACAGATTTAAGTTGCTGTCAACATTTCTTTAACCGTTAAAATTGATGTTAAATACTGTTGCGAATACATTTTCACATTCCATAAGTAAAAAATCTCCAATAGTCAGATCTGGGCTCTAAGGTGGCCAAAGAATGGGGCCATGAAATATTCCTGAACAGAAAAATAAATTCGCAGTAGGAGATCAAGATTCCATAATTGCCTATGTATACTTTTATCTAACATTGCTTTAAATACTATTTTTCAATATTTTTACAAAAACTGACTACGATTGTGTATTAATTTTGGGAAATAGTATAATTTTTGTACTTTCCATAAAAAGTAGATGTTTTTACAAACAACGATTTTCCTCGTAAACTTATAAATAAATAAGTTTTCTCTCTTTCAAACTCTATCCGTGGATTGATCTTTTAATTGTTCATAACTGTAACTGAACTATACCAAAATAAAAATGTCGTTTCCGCTGAGATGAGTAACACCAAACGCCTCATTTGCCAGAGAAAAACTTCCATGTAACTTAAAGAAAATTATAAAAACTATGTATAATGTTCTATGTGCACGTCACTGCCACTGCTTGTAAAGTGCCAGTCATTTCATCTCCCAGCCTGGTAATTATAAAGTCAATGTATTCATGGGACCTTCACGACCAATTTAATAATTTAGTAAAAATCGTGGTTAAATGTGAAACCATCATATTTCCTTATTTAATATCACTCTTCAATTTTTACTTCAACAAAAACATTCAAATATTAGCGCACAACTACTGCTTTTTATTATTATTCAACACTTAACTAACAATAAATTGATTACGTAAGGAGAAACGGTCCAGCATGCAACAGCCTCTTTATCTGTTCACTAGATGGTCAACAAAAAGCATTAAAATGATTCACTGGTTTAGTTATATTTCTCACTTGTTAAAGTTACTTGATAAGTCTAATAGTCTCCTGACAGTTTTCATTGGCCCACGGAGTGTAGAGTGTGACTTCAAAACCTTATTATTATAATATAGCTAAATGTTACTAATCATTTTCCACAGAATTCGCCCTACCTTGTACATCAATGCCGAACAAGAAAGAACATCCCACATATAGGTCCCATCATCAAACATAACGTTATTGTTCCATGACATTCTTTTTATTTGGTTTTTATATTTTTTCATATAGTACTCGATATTCTCATTATGTACTTAAAATTTCGTATTATTAACCTTTTCCGTTCTCGAGATATAAGGAGTTGAAATTAGTAATAGCAAAACCCGAGCGCCCATTTGTGTCGTCACTATACGCAAGTGACGTAAGAAAAGTGGCTTTCTGGGATCTTTCAAGTTTAACCTGAAAGTTCGAAAAACATGGAATTTTCAAACGCTGGTAACTAAATAAATATGTCGAGTGGAAGTTCGTTCTATGTCTCTACGGAAAGAAGAAGGTCGGCGATGAATCCTAATCGTAAATTGCAGGGTCAAAATCGCAAATTTGTCCCGACAGGAGCGAGAGAAAATTGTCATTTTTTGACATTTCGCCAAATTGTACTCCCCTACTGTCAAGAAGTAAGCAAAACAAACAATACTTCGAAAACACTTATAATTATAACAACTAAGGAGAGCAAGTCTATTGAGATCGCCGAGTCTATGCGTATAGTGACGTAGCGCCTGGCCACGCCCCATTTTCGCGAGGTGGAGATTTGTAATAGTTTTTAAGATGCTAAACGTGCGAATAACATTCTGATTTTTTGCAGATCCATTATTTTATACTTGCACTATCCATTTATGAAATAAAAAAAAATGCCGAACAAGCCCATTAAATAACTCAGATGTTTCAAAAATATAGATTAATCTTTTTTCAGCTCCACAGTAAATGAAGATGACTACCATGTTGACGAGATCGAGGCGACATCTTAATGTTTCTTTCTTGTGTAAGATCCCCCAAAAAGGGGGGTGGCACAGCTTTGCCCGGAGGTAAGTCGAGAACGCAGCGACACCCCTTTGGAGGGTTATTATTGGCCATTTACGGGGGTGAGTCGTCCCGGGGAGGAATTTCATCATCATCCTCGAAAATGGGGGATCACGAAGTGAGGGTCCCTCTGGGGGAGAACTAATCTGGTTGCATCAGACAACCCAAGTAACAAATGCTTTTTAGATTTATTTAGGTTTTATCGGTGTTTCATAATCGCCACCTCATAAACCTCTGATTTATGCTAGATTTAAATGCCAAATGCACTTAAGGATAGTTTTGTCTTAAAGAAAGTTTTAAAAAGGCCTTCAAGAGCTTACATTAAAACTAAATTATCTTTTAGTCTTTATTGGCTTCGATCGACTTATTAAGGTATCTGTCAAGCCTTCAATAAAACTTTATAGCTGTTAAGTTCAAGTTAGGAGGATCCAGTGTTATAGAGATTAAGCAAATATTGTTGCTTTATGAAATTAATTTGAGGTGGTAGTTAATGCTCGACTATAAATCTAATATGGTTTGAAATCACTAAGTTTCAGGGCGAACCTTTATAAAACCAACTGGCTGCAAGAGTTTTAATGAAGCAAACAAACATCTGTAACAACAATCTTAAACATAAAAGGATTATTGGTTTACCTTTGTCCAGACTATAATGTTTTAAAATAGGTAGTTTTAAAACTGTGATAAGATATATACATATTCGACTGGTAGTTTTAAGAGAAATGTGAAGCAGCAATCGATGATAAACGAAAAGATCACTTGTAAAACTAAGATATTTGACAGGAGGGGGGAGATTTTAGTGGACACATACCAAATAGCGTCTGACTTTTTGGGTTATATTATCCTAGTCACCATAAACTCTATATAGGTTTTAAAGCGGTTATGTTATGTGCTCAAATGGTTTAAAATAGGTTTTAAGTTTAAAAAAATATATTAAGACCAATGAGGCTTAAAATATACATTTACAAGAATAAATCGATATACTTAGATAACAATTGGTAATGTAATAGCAATTTTAAGACAAAATATGTTTGAAGTAGAATTATTCACAGCTTATAGAGTTTATACATACAGCCGCCATTTTATATCCATCCGTCGAGGAATGTAACGGTCAGCCATATTGAGAATGTCCCAGATTGAACAAAAAAATGTAATCTGTATCTAGTAGAATTTTTAAGAACTAGCAGTTGCCAATTGTTCCTTTTATAACTTATATAAAACTATAGCAGTCTATTAGTGCACGTAGAATAGATTTATTTGCATTTATTTTAACTTTATTAAATACAAGAAGTTCGTTCAAAGCATTTGTGTGTCTTTTAAGTTTTGATACAGTGCCTATTCTAAACTAAGTATGGTTTTATAATATTGTTCAGATACTCTCTGAGTAAAGCTTTAGGTAATTCATTAAAACCTGAAAGTTTTAATAGTAGTTTTAAAGAGGCATGTAGGTCCGTCTCTAAATGGGCCCCTGTACTCTCATAAAGGTTTTAAATCGGCTTGATAGAGTCGTTCCAAACTACACTGCTGGCCACTCGAACTTACACATAGAGACTTTTAGGCAAAATTTAAAGTTCAATATTTTCAACAGGAATGCAAATTTTTGAACGCGGCTTGCAAATTTTAAGAGCTAGTTTTTTTCGGATTAAGCTGCATGACGTATATTTATCGTAGGACCATAAGTTTATTATATATGGGGTGATCAATGAAGTCATGCAAAAAATCAAAAAGTTTGTATGAGTGAAATTTCCGCAAAAATTTTTTTTGGTCGTTGCAATATGGTTCCTTACTAAGGTAACATCAATATCTCTAGACGGTTTTGTCAGTTTTTGGATTAAGGCCCTTAGGCCTTGTACACACTACTCAACATAAAATTTGGATACCGAAATCTTTAAAATGCTATAACTTGACATTGGAATGACGGTTCTTGATGATTTTTGCGGATTTGGAATTCTTATTTCACGTAGATTTTCTATGGTCTAAGCATTTTATTTGAGGGTTGAAATTTACACATTATACCGGGTCGAAAATAAACAAAAACGTAGGGTACGACGCGCTCTAAAGTTTGGCATTATTTAAGTTTTTGTAAAAATAAATTCTCACCTCAAGTTGTTTTTATTTAATGTTCTTCTCACTGTTCTGTCCGAAACTCACACCCCAGTTTGTTGTGTCAAAGAATCATTTAGTTTTACAGAGTTCTTTGTCCACCCCCATGCCCATAATTATGATCGGGTGTAATTTCTACGCGACGCGTCAATTTCAAAGTAGGCATTGGAAAAACAAATTTGTTGCTATGGAATTAAAAACTGTTTACATTATTTTAGAAATAATCTGACATATTTCAATGTTATAATTTTGTAAAGTTTAATTAATATGAGGCGTTTAACCACGGCAGAAAGGGAAAATTGCATTCGACTTCTCAACGAAGGAATGTCAAAACAGCAAGTTGCGCACATTTACAATGTCAGCTGAAAGACAATTTATAATTTGAACCGCCGCGTCGAAACTACTGGTGATCATAATTATGGGCATGGGGGTGGACATACAAAAAAAATAAACCAAAGAAGAACCGAAAGAATTTTAATGAGAGAAACTATGAGGAATAGAACAAAGAACTCTAGAAAACTAAATGACTCTTTAAGACAACAAACTGGGGTGAGAGTTTCGGACAGAACAGTGAGAAGAACATTAAATAAAAACAACTTGAGGTGAGATTTTTTTTTTTTTAAACATAACATAATGCCAAACATTTTAAATTATAGAGCCCGTCGTAGAGCAAAATGTGTGCGGTTATTACAACGCCATAGAGCGAATAGGCGGGCATGGGCAAATCGGCATGCGAATTGGGTTAATGCAGAGTGGAGCCATTGTTTATTTACTGACGAAACAAGATTTAATTTGTTTCACTCCGATGGCCGAATGTTAGTTTGGAGAAGGCCAAATCAGCGATATTTGGAGGAAAATATGGCCCCTCAAGAAGCATTTGGTGGCGGAGGTGTTACAGTGTGGGGAGGTATCATAAGAAATGGTAAAACGGAGCTATTCATTACCAACCAAACCATTAATGCTACTGTTTATCAGGAGGAAATTTTGGAACCTATTGTTGTTCCTTTTGCTCGACATTATGGCCCAGAAATTCTATTGGTGGATGACAACGCTCGACCTCACAGAGCGCGAAGGATCACACAGTTTTTGCAGGCACAAAACATCAATAGGATGGACTGGCCTGCAAAGTCTCCGGATCTTAATGTCATCGAACACGTTTGGTCTTATTTAAGACTTAAAGTAAGATCTCTTGATGTACCCCCTGAAACCTTAGAAACGCTCAGTGAGGCCATTCGTGAAGAATGGGAGAATATTCCACAAGATTTTATAAATAATCTTGTGGATACTCTACCAAATCGATGTCGGGAAGTAATATTCCGAGCAGGAGGACCAACAAAATATTAGCTTCTCTTTTTTTAAATTAATGTACCTAATTTTAATTAGGTAATTTTAATTTAAGTTTAAATTAAATTAAGTTTTAATTTTTTAGTTAAATTTTTTTTCAGTTATTAAAAATTACCAGAATTAGAATTATACATTTTTTAAGAATTGACTTTTGGTCGTTGTTAAGCAATGTTGTATATTGTAGAATTTAATGTAATAAACTTGTTCTTGTCGCTACGTTTTTGTTTATTATCGACCCGGTATAATGTGTAAATTTCAACCCTCAAATAAAATGCTTAGACCATAGAAAATCTACGTGAAATAAGGATTCCAAATCCGCAAAAATCATCAAGAACCGTCAATCCAATGTCAAGTTATAGCATTTTAAAGATTTCGGTATCCAAATTTTATGTTGAGTAGTGTGTACAAGGCCTAAGGGCCTTAATCCAAAAACTGACAAAACCGTCTAGAGATATTGATGTTACCTTAGTAAGGAACCATATTGCAACGACCAAAAAAAATTCTTGCGGAAATTTCACTCATACAAACTTTTTGATTTTTTGCATGACTTAATTGATCACCCCGTATATAATAAACTTATGGTCCTACGATAAATATACGTCATGCAGCTTAATCCGAAAAAAACTAGCTCTTAAAATTTGCAAGCCGCGTTCAAAAATTTGCATTCCTGTTGAAAATATTGAACTTTAAATTTTGCCTAAAAGTCTCTATGTGTAAGTTCGAGTGGCCAGCAGTTTATTTACGTTTATAAGTAGTCTTGGAAATAAAGATCTTAGGGTAACTTATAGATTATTTTAAAACTACAAATGTTACTTGGGAATAGTCAGGTTTTCACCCGACTCACACAATCCACTAATAAAAGAAGTAATAATGATATACACGCTTGGTTTTCTGTTTTACTAGTTTTATTCAGATATGCCTGATGTATGTTTAGGCTTCGCGGCCATTTTCAAAAAGTATTAAGACAAGTGTTTACATAACTTATACTAAAATATAAGTTATGATATATTTTAAGAAAAAAATGCACATGAAGAATGTAAGCTAATGTGGTTACTGTATGTAACACTTAACTTATTTTTTAACTATGTTAAATGTTTTACATATTTTTTATGCAAAATATATAATGGCAGTAAGTGTACATTATTCATAATTTATGGCTATATCCAGATAGAAACAGATTTTTGAGATATTCGCCAAAATATTTGAACACGCATAATAAATTCAACTTTAAAAATAAATGTTTAGTCCTATCCGTAATAATTAGGTAGCTGTTTATTTACTGCACGTGTTCGCACTTTCTCTGACTATTATTTTGTTTTTTGTCCTTGGACATTATCAATTTTTTCGCACCGCGTGTGAACACACATGTCCAAATGATCCAATCACGTTCATTTAATTTGTTTAGGTGCTTATTTCCTTAGAATACTTTAATAATAAAATAACAATGATAAGGAGATTTTTTATTTAAAGATTAAAACATTAATATGCATACTTATACGGTGGATTTCATAGAATACCTATCTATCTAGATACTCAGAGAAAATTTTGTGATCAATCATAAAACAATGATGTAATTAGAAGAGCCCGGCGCAAAAGTAGTTATGCCAGAGACGGTCTTCACACACAGATAAATATAATGTGTTGTATGATTCACATAAGCAAATAAATACATTATTTATAGGAAACAAATACCTACTTTTGCGGTAAGAAATAAAAAGTATGGCATAAAACTCATAAAATAATAAATAAATAATTTATTATTGGTTTGGAGAAATTATTTATTTGGTGTTGTTGAGCAAGTAGATGTAAGAGATGTTTACTGAAACTGGTGGATAAAAAACACCAGACTTTGGCCGCACATTATATATACCTGTAGCGTCGCGCGTCGGTCTGATTGTCTAATCGAAAACAAAAAACTCGGCACTTTAAACGGCATACGCCACTTCAACTTTTTATATGAGTTAAGGAAATGTAAACATCTTCCATATGTTTCTTCCAACTATATTAAACAATTTTCAATTTAAAATATAAATTTTCTCTGTGCACATAATATAAGGCACTATAATTTAAAAAAATATAAGGAGAACAGGAGACCAAGTCACCGCCACGCTTGTCACTCCCTTTCTGCTTTTTTACGACAGCAAATAGGATATGGTACACAATAATAATAGTAAAATAAACACCAGATTGCGTTTTATATTTTGCAGAAGACTTCAAACATACAGAAGGCATTTGAAATAAAAAAGGTCCAACAATTATTATTAATTTATTACACAATGACCAATGCCATGTGAGATTGTTTCATATGCACATACGCATTATGAAGCCAACACTACCGACTTGTCAGTACATTTAATAGAAGTAAATGTGTCGTGAATTGTTATGGCGTTGAGTGGCTTTCCATTAAATGAAACAGTACTTTCGTAGATTAAAGATTTTCTGGAACTGCCGTTTAACGGTGTAGAACTTTTCTGTGCCAGCTGTGAAAAAACACTTTCGTGGACATGCAATTCACATTTTAAAACAAGTTTCATCTGAACGTCATAAAAACTAAAATTTAGCATATTTACATGGATATTTCTCACGGATCCCTCTAGCTATACGCAGCGTTCAACGTAAGCCGGAAACAGATCAGTATACAGTAATTGATGTAATAAACATTTTGATCTACGTCAATATATTTTTAGAGTCTCAGGGGATATTTCTGAATGAAATACAAATTGGATACATAACAGTGTTAAGAAACAACCCCGGTTTTTCAACATTTTTGTGTGTGGCAAAGAAGTGGACTGTTCAATGCCGGACATAAATCTGCCACCTATAAGAAACTATACTCATTTTAAATATGCGCCGATTACATCGGTAGACGTTGAACGGTTGAACGATTCTTTTTCACAACACAAGTGGGATATTCAGTGACAGGCGCCGAAGTTTTATTTCGGACGATTTAGAACAAGTGCAAATAATATATTTTTATTATCCTAATAAAGAATAGTTACTAGGCGTTTGTGTTTGTGCATCTAACAATAAGTGCATCAAAGTATGACTTATAACTGTTTCGAGGCCATTTACCTTTAAATATTACGGAATTCACTAGATATAATCATAACGTAAAATATTGTATTATTGCGCATGAAAATGTTTCTATAGTTCATATTGCGCAAAGCCGACTCTGGCTTTTACGTCATAACTACCTCTGAGCCGGAGTCTGGTAATTGGTATAACATAATAGTATTTTATATAACAAGGGGCTAAAAAAAACACATTTTAGTCTCGAATTACATACAAAATTTTTTGTATCGCCATTCGAAATTAGAGAATATAATTTTGTAAAAATGCGGCAAATTGACAAAGTCACCTTGTCGTAATGACTAAATTTTACTGGTGTTTAATAGACACCAATAATAAAACAACGAAATATTCAACAAATTAAACGTCGCATTTGGAACATTCTACTTTACAATAATTATATTGTTGCGTATTTTCCACCTCTTAGGAAACACCCTGTATGAATCCGTGGGTTCTAAATAATTTCAACAAGAGATAAACACCACTAACACTTTATTTAACAATTTACTGACTATACAATACTTTAAATTCAAAATAACCTCTACACTTCGTTTACTTGATATTTAACCTCACTTTTCACTTTTCAACTTGTTCACTTTTATAAACTGCCTTCTTAATAAACTTCTTCTGCGCCGGTAATCGCGCCTTATATACTCTGAAATTACCTCTAGATTGAACCAGAATCTTCTTCCACCACACTCTAGAAAAGTCCATGGCTCTTTCTAGAGTCTTTCCAGTCACTATTAGTAGGCATAGGCGTATCATCTCCAGTTCCAAGGGGGTGTAATTCATAACAATATTATTATTTGGAACAAAATGAGTGATAGTGAGGAAGACTTCATTCCTGGTATTCCTCCGGAAATCAGAGACTGCAGCTTTAGATTTATTACCAGCGAAATCTAGAAAATTGTACGAAAAATAATATGATTTATTTATGCACTGGTGTAAGCAGAAAACTGTAGTAACATATCTGAGCCTGTTCTCTTACCTGAAAAAGCAAAAACTATAAAATGTTCAAGTCTCTGGTCCAAGTTATCGATGCTTAAAGCAGTTTTGACAGGGTGCCCACCAACATTGGTATTTTGAATTCCCTGACTTTCCAGGAACAAAATTTGAATTTTCCAGGACCAAAATATGAAAATATACTACATTCCAATACGACTTTGTATATAGGTGGATATTAATGTATTTGTATTATCATCAGATCGGCATGGAAAAAATATGAGAAAACCGTTAAAGTAATTTTTGTTGTTATTTATTTTAAATAATGAATAGTTAAAATTACACATATATTTCTTAGCGAAATATATAAAATTCAAATCTAATAGGTAATAACTTCCATATCCACTTAGTAGATTGGAAGTTTGGTAATCGTAAAAGAAATTTGAAATCTTTAACATTGGAAATGTATGTTCGCATATGGGGGTCGAGACACCAGTTTTCGTTCAAAGTCAAAAGACAGCGGTGTCGCGGTGGAGTGAGACTGTCGTATATGCAACGGCTGATATATGCAAATTTAATATGGGTTGCATATATCACAGAGTGTCAAGTTACCAGTTTTCATTTAAGGTCGAAATACAGCGGTGTCGCAATCGAGAGTGGATTGTAGCCGGGAAAGTTTACGTTTTATGTATGGTGTTACCATTTTCAATATCCCGATGGTTGCAAGAATTGCGAAATCTGTGAATTTCTTTTTCTTGAAACAGGCTTAGAATGTCATGGAACGTCGAGAGTTTAAATTTGAGCGAAAAAAATTGTGTTTGTCTGTCTGTCTGTCTGTAACTTTTATTATCCGCACGTTTTCTCCGGAACGGTTTAGGATATTGACTTAAAATTTTGTACACGTATACATTATAACAAGATCTGGAAATGGATTGTTTTTGAACATTTCCGCTGAAGAATTGGGGGGCAAATAGGGGTAAATAAGGAGAAATAAGTAAAGCAAGCTGGTAAGAGTACAGAACTTGAAATTTGGTGTATGTACTAGGAGCCAAGGCCTCAAATTTTTTTATAATATTTCCCATCCCCACCACCCCTCCACTTTTATCAACCCAAGGGGTCGATAAAAAAAATTGAGATATTCACTTGAAATTTGGTATACGTATATATTATATTGACATAAGGAATTCGATTATGTTTTGGTATTATTCCGTTGAAGAGTTAAATTAGGGGTAAATAGGGAAAAATAAGTAAAGCAAGCTGCTAAGAGTACAAAAACTTAGGATTTGGTGTATATACTAGAAACAAAGGCCTCAGATTTCTTTCTAATATTTTTTATTCTATGGCCAACAATATCCACAGATTAAAGTCAAATATAGTCAAGATGTTTCCATTAAACTGACTTGGACGAGAAATCTGACTGTGGAAGTAGTGATTCCTTAGGCAGCGGTTTTTTTGTAGAGTAAAAAGTCAGTTCAAAATATTTTACGGGATAACTGGAATTCCAGGATTTTATTGAAATTTCTTGGATTCCCTGACTTTTCCAGGTCTCCAGGACCACATTTTGGATTCCCTGACTTTACCAGGTTTCCAAGTTTTTCCAGGTTGGTGGGAACCCTGTTTGAATGTAAAGATTAATGTAGATGTATCCAATTATCAAAAAATAAAAGCTTTTTTGAAAAGATAATCCAATTGGGCTAAGAAATCTAAAGTTTTTGACAGAGCATATGTCAAACGTTTTTACTAGAAACATCAGATGAAACATTTTTAAAGTTGAAAGTTGTATTAATAATGGGCAAGGGGCGTTAAATCAGGTGATCTTGGAGGCCACCTCACAGGACCATTCGTCGAAATTACGTCTTCTCCGAATCTCCGTTGAAGGTAATCAATTACTATCCTTGAATTATGGGGAGGAGCGCCATCTTGTTGGAAATACATTGCCTGTCCTAAATCTAAAGGTAACTCATATAAAATGTCCTCAATCTCATTTTCCAGGAATCTCAAGTATCTGGCACCAGTCAGGGGTCCTTCAAATATTATTGGAGCAATGATTCTACTACCGGTTATTTCAAGCCAAACATTGAAACCGAACCGCACTTGAAAGTTACCCTCTCGTAATAAATTTTGATTTTCTTGTGGGCAATATTTTGTATTTTGTCGGATAAATAATCCCAAATTTGTAAACCTCGACTCGTCGAAAATAAAATCAGTCCCAAAAAATCATTGTTTGGCTGCACGTTATTATACAAAATCTAATTGTAATATTCCATCCTACGTTCGTAATCACTTTCGTACAAATGCTGGTGCAATTGGTATTTAAAAGATTTATAGTGGTATCTGTGCAAAATTCGGCTTACTGTTTGGTGACTGATGTTCAATTCAAACACAACTTGCCTTAAAGAAACAGTCTTATCAACTTCTATTCGAACCAAAACATTAATTTCCGTTCCTTCGTCAATAATGAAGTTTTCTTCGGGATCATTGTTGGGCTCTCTTCGGAATTGGTTTTCAACACGTTTAAAATATTTTTTCGCTGGACATTGTCTATCAGGATAACGTCGGCCATAAAGGTTCATAGCTGCAATTGCATTTTTTTTTACTTTCCCCATAAATAATTAACATGTCCACAACTCTTGTATAAATTTGCGGCATTTTGAACACAATTAACAAGAATTTTAAACAATTTTTAAAGACACAATAAAAACACCGTTAAACCAACAAATGTTTGACAAGCTAAATATTTCATTGTTTTCAAAGCCACCTTAGTTACTTCTCAACATTTAATTAGAACAAAATTGTATTTTCTTATTTTCTTTTAGCTGTAATTTTGTTTGTATTTATCGCACATTTTAATAAGATATATGAATAAATTTCTTATTAATAGTACTAATAAATGTTACCACGGTACCGATATGGTTCCATTTGAAAAAATTGAGTTGTGCCCCAAAAACAATTTTGGTGAATTTTATTTGTTCATAAATCACGTAATTTAGTATTTTTAACGGGATTTCAATTTTTGTAGCATTACACGGGTCATTTTGAATAAATCGGAACCGTCATGGCACACTTAAATGGAAAAATTATATTATAAAAAAAAAAAATGTTTGAAATGTCACTTATTTGGCATCGTTGGATTCAGAAAATTATGCAGAATTGAAAAATGCAATAATATATAGGTTGTTCCATTTAAAAATCGAAAGTTAGTGTCATTTCCGGCGAAACCGGAAGTGAAAAAAAAAATCAATTGTATGTCAAAAAGTGCCGCTTATTATGTATGTACCTAGTATATCCTTAATTTCAATCATTTATCTTCAAAACTAAAGGAGTAAAGGGCGGTATACCATGATCCTGTTACACCCGGTATACAATGTGTTCACGGAAAAGCATTATTATAAGTGTAAATAACATTTTTTTTTTACTATGAACGTAATTTTATGTATTTTGCTCTTACTTGACCCAAAATCCATTTTCAATACGTTATAATTTTGCTGGTGGCAGCTTAAAACTAAAATTCGCATCGTGTAAACTGCCATTTCTGTGCTAGATACTGAAAAGTTTTATAAGAAAAACTTGCTCAGAAGTAAAAAATATGACGTACAGAATTTTATAACTACACTGCTGGCCACTCGAACTTACACATAGAGACTTTTAGGCAAAATTTAAAGTTCAATATTTTCAACAGGAATGCAAATTTTTGAACGCGGCTTGCAAATTTTAAGAGCTAGTTTTTTTCGGATTAAGCTGCATGACGTATATTTATCGTAGGACCATAAGTTTATTATATACGGGGTGATCAATGAAGTCATGCAAAAAATCAAAAAGTTTGTATGAGTGGAATTTCCGCAAAAAATTTTTTTGGTCGTTGCAATATGGTTCCTTACTAAGGTAACATCAATATCTCTAGACGGTTTTGTCAGTTTTTGGATTAAGGCCCTTAGGCTTTGTACACACTACTCAACATAAAATTTGGATACCGAAATCTTTAAAATGCTATAACTTGACATTGGATTGACGGTTCTTGATGATTTTTGTGGATTTGGAATCCTTATTTCACGTAGATTTTCTTTCTATGGTCTAAGCATTTTATTTGAGGGTTGAAATTTACACATTATACCGGGTCGATAATAAACAAAAACGTAGGGTACGACGCGCTCTAAAGTTTGGCATTATTTAAGTTTTTGTAAAAATAAATTCTCACCTCAAGTTGTTTTTATTTAATGTTCTTCTCACTGTTCTGTCCGAAACTCACACCCCAGTTTGTTGTCTCAAAGAATCATTCAGTTTTACAGAGTTCTTTGTCCACCCCCATGCCCATAATTATGATCGGGTGTAATTTCTACGCGACGCGTCAATTTCAAAGTAGGCATTGGAAAAACAAATTTGTTGCTATGGAATTAAAAACTGTTTACATTATTTTAGAAATAATCTGACATATTTCAATGTTATAATTTTGTAAACTTTAATTAATATGAGGCGTTTAACCACGGCAGAAAGGGAAAATTGCATTCGACTTCTCAACGAAGGAATGTCAAAACAGCAAGTTGCGCACATTTACAATGTCAGCCGAAAGACAATTTATAATTTGAACCTCCGCGTCGAAACTACTGGTGATCATATGAGCCCGTCGCAGAGCAAAATGTGTGCGGTTATTACAACGCCATAGAGCGAATAGGCGGGCATGAGCAAATCGGCATGCGAATTGGGGTAATGCAGAGTGGAGCCATTGTTTATTTACTGACGAAACAAGATTTAATTTGTTTCACTCCGATGGTCGAATGTTAGTTTGGAGAAGGCCAAATCAGCGATATTTGGAGGAAAATATGGCCCCTCAAGAAGCATTTGGTGGCGGAGGTGTTACAGTGTGGGGAGGTATCATAAGAAATGGTAAAACCGAGCTATTCATTACCAACCAAACCATTAATGCTACTGTTTATCAGGAGGAAATTTTGGAACCTATTGTTGTTCCTTTTGCTCGACATTACGGCCCAGAAATTCTATTGGTGGATGACAACGCTCGACCTCACAGAGCGCGAAGAATCACACAGTTTTTGCAGGCACAAAACATCAATAGGATGGACTGGCCTGCAAAGTCTCCGGATCTTAACGTCATCGAACACGTTTGGTCTTATTTAAAACTTAAATTAAGATCTCTTGATGTACCCCCTGAAACCTTAGAAACGCTCAGTGAGGCCATTCGTGAAGAATGGGAAAATATTCCACAAGATTTTATAAATAATCTTGTGGATACTCTACCAAATCGATGTCGGGAAGTAATATTCCGGGCAGGAGGACCAAAATATTAGCTTCTCTTTTTTTTAATTAATGTACCTAATTTTAATTAGGTAATTTTAATTTAATTTTAATTTAAGTTTAAATTAAATTAATTTTTAATCTTTTAGTTAAATTTTTTTTCAGTTATTAAAAATTACCAGAATTAGAATTATAAATTTTTTTAGAATTGACTTTTGGTCGTTGTTAAGCAATGTTGTATATTGTAGAATTTAATGTAATAAACTTGTTCTTGTCGCTACGTTTTTGTTTATTATCGACCCGGTATAATGTGTAAATTTCAACCCTCAAATAAAATGCTTAGACCATAGAAAATCTACGTGAAATAAGGATTCCAAATCCGCAAAAATCATCAAGAACCGTCAATCCAATGTCAAGTTATAGCATTTTAAAGATTTCGGTATCCAAATTTTATGTTGAGTAGTGTGTACAAGGCCTAAGGGCCTTAATCCAAAAACTGACAAAACCGTCTAGAGATATTGATGTTACCTTAGTAAGGAACCATATTGCAACGACCAAAAAAATTTTTTGCGGAAATTTCACTCATACAAACTTTTTGATTTTTTGCATGACTTCATTGATCACCTCGTATATAATAAACTTATGGTCCTACGATAAATATACGTCATGCAGCTTAATCCGAAAAAAACTAGCTCTTAAAATTTGCAAGCCGCGTTCAAAAATTTGCATTCCTGTTGAAAATATTGAACTTTAAATTTTGCCTAAAAGTCTCTATGTGTAAGTTCGAGTGGCCAGCAGTTTATATGCATATTTTTGTATTTATTTTCTTTTTTAATCAATCTGTCATGGGAACCTAAAATGAAACGTGAATCACCTTGTATAGTTATCAAATTTGGTATAACGTTATATTTTTTAATTTTGAGCAAGTTTTTCTTATAAAATTTTTCAATATCTAGCACAGAATTGGCAGTTTACCTGAGGCGAATTTTATTTTTAAGCTGCCGCCAGCTCCCTCTATGCATTTTTGAAATTCTAACTCACTAAAAATGGGTTCTGGGTCAAGCAAAACCAGATTACAGAAAATTGTGTACAGGATGCCCCAAATTGCTTGATTTTGGCTGGTTTTCCTATTTTCAGACCAGGTAGAGAAAAACTGACGTATGAGTCTAGAGCTCGATTTTTGTGAAACGCCGATTGGTGAAAACCGCATTTCGATATCTCTAATCGTTTCCGAGATATCGGCAAAAATTGACATTTGTCAGATTCCGAAAAACTGTCATAACTTTTTTATTTGTGAATATTTTTTTAAACGGTAAAAACTTTCTATAGGCACTTTTTGACGTAGAATAAGATGCATTTGTCAAAAAAAATATATCGCTTTTCAATTGTTCGATATCAAAGCTAACTTTGTTATTTCAAATGGAAACCATAGTTGGCTTTGACTTTAGAAAATAGGAAAAAAAATAAGCTTTCCAAAAATATATATGTCAAGATATGTCTAATCATCCTTGCTGCCAATATAACACATTTCTCTTTAAAAATGACATTTTAGCAGAGTTGGCCATGGAAAACAAGAGTTTCAGTTATTCAAATGAAAACAATAGTTTTTCTATTAAATTAATTTTATTAATTAAACATATTTCATTAAGTAAGTAACAAATGTTTAACGATTGAAGTATCACAAATAGTGTTCAAATTGTCCACCATTTTGGTAGATGCACAAGTGACATCTCTTCTTTACTGATTTCTCGGCATTTAAGAGTTGTAAAGGTGTTATCCCAGCGCTTGTATTTCTCACTTGTTGCTCTAAATCTTGACGCATTTCTGGTATGGTTTTAAATATCTGGTCTTTGACGAAACCTCAAATAAAAAAGTTCAAAGGACTTAGGTCCGGAGATCTTGCAGGCCATGGTATGGGCCCCCTTGTTCCCATCCACCGACCCTCGAACATTTGATTTAGTTTGTTCCTTGTAACCGCCGCGTTATGGGCTGGTGCGCCATCTTCTTGATAAAACTTTCGTACCAAATCGGCAAGGGGCAAGTCTTCTAAATATGGTTCAACAATGTTTTCCAAAATATTAACGTACCGATGGGCATTAAGGTTTTCGTCATAAATAAAAGGTCCAATCATTCGTTGCACTACTCCAATCCAAATATTGAAACCAATCGTCCTTGCATATTTCTAGGTTGGAAAACATGCTCATTATGGTCCGACCAACGATGCCGATTATGTCGATTAAATATATTCCGTTGCTGGTTACTCTTGCTTCGTCAGTCCAAATGACATTTCGGTGAAAATTTTCATTTTCATTGCATTTTCTGATGAACCAGTTGCAGAAATTAATCCTGCGTTCTTGATCACCAGGGAATATTTGATGAGTGAGCCTGATTTTATAAGGTTTATATTTATATTTCTTGAGAATTCTTTGGCTACGGCTTTTGCTCACACCCTTAGTTACAGTTATTTCTCTGGTAGAAATTTCATATTCCTAAACCATTTCTGACAATTTTTTTATAGGTAGTATTTTAGGAAAGAGCTTTTTCTAAAAGCCCGTGAATCAGTTTAAGGATGCAGTAAAAATTGTCGAAATCTGAGATTTAAAAGGTTTAGAACAATTTTTTTTCTGAAATTGCGCAAAAATTGTTTTAATCGATTTAGGGACGTAGGAGACATCGACGACATGATCTTTTAAGTTTAACGATGAATGTCGACCCCCCCTAAACTTGATTAGGAGGAGGTGTTTTAGAGTAACAAAAATCGTCCCGATTGGCCTACATACGGTTTAATCCTACAGGGATCCCTGCAGATTAAACCCAAGGAACTGGATCTTGCGTAGACCCCCCTTGGTAAATTTAATTACCGTTTAAATTATCATGTGTTTGTTTACTTTAAACGGCACGTGTTTAAAAAAACAAGCCGATTGTTGTCGGACAATCAAAATACGCAATTCCGTGGTTATCTCTATAATTTCATAGTAAAGCACTTACTGGTTATGTTCATCAAAAAAGGATAAACATGATTAGGTCGCATTACCGACCTAATCATGTTTACGTACCTATGTACCATGTTTACTTTGAAGTTTTTCTCGTCATTCTTATTGTAACAATTTGATAATGATGAATATTAAAGTATAATAGTTCCAGGAATTTTGTTTACAACCTTGAAGTCCATTATTACTACACAAAAACGTCACGACACACCTCCCGCTTGGACCAATAAAATAGAACGTATATCAACACGTGTAATGTACAACGACACAATTTATAGGTACATTGAATTTTTCTATTAAGGTGTCCATTCCCTAGAAAGAGACATCCGATAGGGAAATATTTATTATTTTTGCCCATAACTTTTTTTTCTTAGTACGTATATTTAAAAAAACTATAAGAGCACCCAAGCAGAACCATAACAAGACTATTACTTATTAGTAATATGAAACATCTATTCCTTCTTTGTTTCTCATATAACAGAGCGTTATGGTCATAACTAACGCCCGCTCATTATGCCCGTGGTCGTTATGAGCGTCTTTATGGTAACTGTATCCAAGATAATAAACAATAATATGCAGGTGAAAAATAAAGAATATTTGAAAGATTTTTTAATATTTTTTTTATACAATTTTATAAACTAGACTTTCCTTTAAAATCTTAGAAACATTTTTTATTGTCAAATGAGCACAATACAAATAGCCAGACCTCCGATAAATATCCCGCAGAAAGAGAAACTTCAACGTGTGCATGACGATATATGGTCGTATCCAATGGCGTGTCCATTTCACAAAACACGTTATCTAATCTGCCAATAACAGGCGACGAATTCGAGTGCGTGTAATGTGAAAGGCATAATCGCATGTTTCTTTTTGTTCTTTAAAACATTCGATAATGATTATATTATGACGAATAATAAATTGCAAGGATGAGGAGACGTGTTGTAGTGGTGTGATTGTCGCGCGAGATATTTAAGTCAGTGACCTATATGCAGGGGCGTACTTACATGTAATTGTACACTTACGAATAGAGTAAATGCTGCCGTGAGCCAAAAAAAAAAATCTGAACTATTTTTTTCTAATGTAAATCTGTCTCTATTTAATGTGTAAAGAGCAGCCGAAATAAAACAGTTAGCACTCCGTTTATGCTATATTTTTTATTGTAATGCTGTAGTTATTCCTAAAGCAGAAGATGGATTGTCAATGAGACATTGCACTGCGTTATAACATTAACAAAAATTCTGGGTTTAACATTGTAAAAAAGTAGAGAATAAACTGTGCGATTAGTAGAAATCCTGGATCAGGGCAACAAAGAATATCCAACAACAAGAAACTAACCATTAATATTTTGTTATTGCACCATTTCTATTTAAAACTTCTATAAGTCTGTCAGGCATAGAATTAAACAAACTTATAACAATAAACATTAGTAATATTTTCCCATGCATTATTTACTACTTCCAGTAATTTTTGGGCAATCCGTGATCTCACATTTTGTTTTTAGATACTTCTTACTAGTAGTCCCCATACGTCTTCCATAGGGTTAAGATCTGGACTATGACTGGGCCAGTTAAGAACATTAATGTTATCTTGAAACCAGTTAGTCTCGGTATGAGCAGTATGAACTAAACAATTATCTTGTTGAAATATGAATTCATTATTAGGAAATAATTGTGACACATAAGGGAGCATAATATTGTCTAACATCCCAATATACGTTTCACTATTAAATCGTTCTTCAATATGCCACAAAACACCAGGACCACGTGCCGATATCCAAGCCCACATGTTAACGGAAAATCTACCACTTTTGTCATTGTTAGATATATACTGTCACGTATTTTCACCCCTGAAACTACTTTTCAGGATCCGTGGATTCCAAGTAATTTCAACAAGGGATAAACACAAACACTTAATTTAATAATTTACTGCAAACTACACAAGATTCTTATTATCTACTAAAATGCACTTTAACTGTCTAAAATAACCATTACAATGTTTACTATTTTGTATTTCTATCACCTCGGATTTCTAACCTCTCACTTGTCACTTCTCAATGTCTTCCTCTTCCGGCGGGAATCTCGCTTTATATACACTCTAAAATTGCCTCTAGCGTGATCTAGAACACAATCGAGAATCTTCTTCCAACAAACAAATGTTATTTGAGATTTTCCTTCAGCAACTTACTGTTAGTGGGAGGATTAAACATCACAAAACCACAAAAATCAGTTCTGGGGGTGCCGCGCAACCCCCCACAAAAAGCCACTCCTGCGGTGAAAAACGCCTTATTTTACTGATAACTCGTTAACCGTTGAAGATATAAAAAAATTGCTCATTATAAGAAAGAAAGCTTGACTAATTGCCTAAAAAAAGCTTCTTTCTTGTAAGCCATGGTATTTGAGAAAATTGATATTAAAAAAAATTGTAAAATTTGTATTTTTAATGCACGCGAATTTTCGTTTATTTGAATTTCTTTGCACGCGGCCTATAGAAAAAATTGAATTGCCCGAAAACCAAACACACTAGGAAGAAAAATCAAAATGGGTTTTAAATGGGATATAAAATACTCTCTTGTGTAGCCATTTTTGATGGCTAGTAATATTTACTAGTATATAAAAATAACAGTAAAATACAGTTATCTCATGATTTTTGTGCATCTAACTATTCACAGGCACATAAAAAATAACTGACTAATATAAGTTATAAATACATTACCCTTAGTTCAAGGTAGTACTTCAATGCAGAACAAGTTAGGAATAAAAATATTCACATTTACAGATTTACCAGTATGTTAAAATTAGCAAAAAAAAAAAAAAACAAAAAGGGCTGCATATTCAATTTTTTTATATTTTTTTTATACAATTTTTTAACTATTAAATGATTAGAAACAATAATTATCTGATACATAAACTGAGAAAAAAAATGTTGAGCTAAATTTTCAAGATGTTTGGGTCTTTTTTATTTTTAGGAAACAATAAAAAATTGGCCAAAATTTGGCTAACTTCAACAAGCTGGTAAATTTGTAAATGTGAATATTTTTATTCCTAGCATTTTCTGCATTGAAGTACTACCTTCAACTAAAAGATAATGCATTTATAACTTAATTAAAGTCAGTTATTTTTTTATGGGCCTGTGAATAGTTAAAAGCGTAAAAAATCAAGAGGTATAATTATATTATATTGTTATTTTTATCTACTAATAGATATCAATAGCCATCAAAAATGGAAACACAAGAAAGTATTTTATATCCCCTTTAAAACCCATTTTGAATTTTCTTCCTAGTTTGTTTCGTTTTCGAGCATTTCAACTTTTTCTATAGGCCGCGCGCAAAAAATTCAAATAAACGAAAATTCGTACGCATTAAAAATACAAATTTTGCAATTTCTTCCAATATCGACTTTCTCAAAAATCATGGCATATACAAGAAAATTGCAAGAGGGCTTTCTTTTAGGAAATTACCCATTCCAGCTTTCCTTTTTATGATGAGCAATTTTTTTATATCTTCAACGGTTAGCGAGATATCAGTAAAATAAGACTTTTTTCACCTAAGGGGTGGTTTTTTGAGGGTGTTGTGCGGCCCCCCAGAACTGATTTTTGTGGTTTTGTGATGTATAATCCCTCGACTACCAGTTACTGAAGGAAAATCTCAGACAACATTTTTTGTTATGGAAATCTTTACAATGATTGGACTACATGGGCCAAATTCGTTTTTAAACATAACATTTTACGAGGGCGCCAAGCTGTAGCCTTGCAAACAGCAAATACTACCATATCAGTACGACTGTAAAGAATGCTTTTATGCTCCCTGGTCATATAAATTTTAACATGTCCTTCCAAGTTGAACGATTTTCGCTAGAAAACAGACCTCACAACCATACTAATAACATGATTTGTCTAGTACTGGCTAAGGAGCCTACTTATGAATTCAATTCGCTGTTTCCACAAATTTTAAAATCTCTTTGAACATAGGTTGTGTATTATAAATACACGTTATTTTGCAAAACCTTAACGTTTTATAATGGAAAATAAGTGGTATTTTGTGCCAGGATGCAAAAATACATCCAAGAACGCACCTGAAAAGGTATTTGTGGCAGTACCAAAACAAATGCAACGCAAAATAAAGTGACTTAAAACCGCTAGACGTGATCCACCTACAACAGCGTCAATATTTTTCTGCTATGAGGATCATTTTAGAGTAAGTTGGGAAAGCAAAGTAAGTTTAAAACTTCATTATCATGCATGAGTATTAGTGTAAAATAATGAATAGGTAACTAGCTACCTAACACTGTTTACAATGACATTTTAAGTTTATGAGCAACATTTATAGGTTATGTTTACCAAATATCAACCTTCTATTATATTTATTGCTCAATATTATTGAGCAACTATATACAATAATGATAATATAGGAATCAATAGACTACGTTAAAGTAATAATAGATAAATACATAGAGAATAAAAAAGTTTAGTACTTATGTTGCAGCTTTAGAGCCCCACACTTCTGTTATGTTGAAAGGTTCATCTTTCTTCATAAATTCCGCGATCATGAACACATCCACTGCCAGTAAATTTCCTGAAGTAACTCTTACGAATCCTGTATTGGCCATTTCGAATTAAATCACAGGTAAAAAAAAACGTAAAAAATCTTTAAAATGCTGTTTTTATACTACGTACATGCGATATTACTGTTTGATGTAATCGATGACGTCACCAGTGTCACCACCAATAATGGCGTGTTTCGCGTAGCTGTTCAAATATTCATATTTTATGTTATTTATTTGTTGAAATATTAATTTAGTAGACGACGGATTGCTTTTTAAATATAGGGAAATGCTTTAATACATTAAGTACTTCATTTTAATAATATCGAAAAAGCTAATTTGCATACAGTGAAAACACCGAATTGCAGAACTTTTCATGAACATGGAGATGACTAAAACTATTACAACTTTATAAAACGCAACAACTAATAAAATTCTACAAACGAATTACTGTAAATAAACAGGTTAACACTTAAGGTCTAATAAAAAGTAATGTCAACGAAAAATGTAAACAAGGGCTGGTTTTTCCATCTTTTGTTAAAACTCTGTTTTAAATTTTAACAATTATTTTTATTTATCAAATAAATTTAGCAGGCTACGGAACAACTGGGCTCAAAATAAATTAAATTAGTATGTTACAACAACGATTAGGTTCGAGGACATCTGTTTTAATATGATTAAATTAATTGAAAATGCAAAGTAGTGGCTTCGGTCGATACTCGATAGTACAAATCGCCTTTCGCATTTTAAAACTTAAACCTTAAGGTCAATTATCGCCGGACAGAATTATATTAGATATTATAGAAATAATTATAATAAATCGTCTTTATTAGAGTTAAAAATACTATCGATATATAGTTTTACTTTCACATCCACGTAGTGGATTGGAAGTATAGTAATCGCAAAAAAAAATTCATTTTTTTTTCTTCTTGAAATAGGTTTAGAATGTCATGAAACGTCGAGATTTTAAATTTGAGCGGAAAAAAAATTCTGTCTGTCTGTCGGTCTGTCTGTAACTTTTCTTGTCCGCACGTTTTCTCCGGAACGGTTTAAGATATTGACTTGAAATTTTGTACACGTATATATTATAACGAGATCTGGAACTGGATTGTTTTTTGAAGATATGCGGTGAAGGGTTGGGGGTAAATAGGGGAAATATGTATAGCAAGCTGGTAAGAGTACAGAAACTTGAAATTTGACGTATGTACTACAAGCCACGCCTCAAAATTTTTTATAATATTTTTCATCCCCCCACCACGCCCCACTACATTATTAAAGGGGCTGATCAAATAAAATTGACATATTCACTTGAAATTTGATACGCGTATATATTATTGTTACGAGTTTTCACCCTTTTGGGAAACACCCTGTATGAATTCGTAAGTTCTAAATAATTTTAACAAGGGGTAAACCTTCTTAATTAACCAATATAACCTGTACACTTTGTTTACTTCTTATTTAACCTCACTTTTCACTTTTCACTTTTCAACTTCTTCACTTCACTATAAAACTTCTTCTCTTCCGCCGGTAATCGCGCTTTATATACTCTGAAATTGCCTCCAGACTCATCCAGAACACAATCGAGAATCTTCTCCTACCACACTCTAGAAAACTCTATCTCTTTCTACAAGTCACTATTAGGCAAAGGCGTATCATAGGGGGGTGTAATGCATAACATTATAATGACATCAGGAACTAAATTATATTTTGGGATTATTCCGATGAAGGGTTGGGGGTTAATAGGGGTAAATAGAGGAAATAGGTAAAGAAAGCTGGTAAGAGTACAGAAACTTGAAATTCGGTGTATGTACTAGAAGCCAAAGTCTCAGATTTTTTTATAATATTTTTCAACCCCCCTAATACCCCCACTTCATTATTAAAGGGGTTGATAAAATAAAATTGAGATATTCACTTGAATTGGTATACGTATGTATTATAAGGACATCTGGAACCAGATTATATTTTGAGATGATTCCGCTGAAGGGTTGCGGGTCAAATAGGGGTAGATAGAGGAAAATAAGTAAATGAAGCTGGTAAGAGCACAGAAATTTGGGATTTGGTGTATACACTAGAAGCGAAGGCCTCAGGCTTCCCACCCCCACCCGTTATTAAGAGTTAATAAAATTAAATTCAGATTTCACTTGAAATTTGGTACACGTATGTATTATAACGATATCTGAAACTAGATTACGTTTTGACATGATTGCGTTGATGGAGTGGGGGGTAAGTAGAGGTAAATAGGGAAAAATAAATTAAGCAAGCTGGTAAGAGTACAGAAACTTGAAATTCGGTGTATATCCTAGAAGCCAAGGCCTCAGATTTTTTAATAACATTTTTCAACCCCCCCACCACCCTTACTCCATTATTAAAAGGGTTGATAAAATAAAATTGAGATATTCACTTGAAATTTGGTAGACGTGTGTATTATAATGACATCTGGAATTAGATTATATTTTGAGATGCTTCCGTTGAAGGGGTGGGGGTTAAATAGCAATAAATAGGGGAAAATAAGTACATCAAGCTGGTAAGAGTACAGAAATTTGGGATTTGGTGTATATACTAGAAACCAAGACCTCAGATTTCCTTCTAATATTTTCAAACTCCACCACCTCCGCTCCATTATTAATCGGATTGATAACATAAAATTGAGATATTCACTTGAAAATTAGTACACATATATATTGTAATGACATCTGACTGCGATTATTCCATTGAAAGGGTGGGAGGGGAATAGGGGAAAATAAGTAGGATAAACCAGAAACTTAATTTTTAACGTACATAATAGAAACCAACGGCTCAAACTTTTCTATGTCATCTGCCCTAAATATTAGTAAAATTCTATGACCAATAATTTCCACATATTAGAGTGCAAATTTAGTCAAGATGTTTCCTTTAAAGTGACTTGGACGAAAAATCTGGATGTGGAAGTAGTGATTCCTTAGGCAGTGGTTTTAGTGACTGTTTAAATAGTCCAGAGTTTGATGGTAAAACCAGGAACAAACGATATATAGTGCCGATGTGCGCCATTATCTTGGGGGGTAGATGTCACCCCTTCTTGGAGGCGGAAATTAGTATACGTAAAATAACTGCAGAAATCGTTAGGGGGATGAATTCTACACAAAAAATATTCCATGATGTTTCTTCGATAAATCAATATTTTTCGAGTTATTCGCAATTGAAAATGTCGATTTTTCATCTAAAAAATGCATGTTTTAGAGCGATTTCTCATGAATAACTCGAAAACCTTACTAGCCCAATCAATAAGTAAAAGGGTATACCAAAATTCATTCCCGGAAACAAAAAATACGGTTGTATAGAAGAAAGATTTGTGATTCGATGGACTCGATCTTAACCTAAAAAATTCGAAAAGTTGAAAAAAACAGTTTTACGTAAATAAAAAAAAACTATACTTAACTTTAATCGAAAAAAGTTGAATGAGAAAGTTGTAGGTGCTAAAAAGATCTTTGGATTGCTATTTTTGTGCGATAACAATTTTCGAGATATATCGTCAAAAATCTGCTTTTCTTGTTTTCACTGTATCTTTTTCAAATTTACATTTACATAATTACTATCAACCGTAAGTATAGCTCACGGCAAGCCGAAAAATAACGTTGATTGATTGATTGATTGATTGATTTGCCAGCGTAAGGTGGGCATTGCTGCCAATTCCGGTGCAGGGAGATTTGTTCTACCACGCAGCCCGATCGCCCACCGATCATCCCACCGTGTGCCAGAACAAACCCCCAGTGCTTTTATATACCGCCGGACCAGCTGCATACGCTGGATTGGACATTGGACATGCTTGTTGTCAGCAGCGAGAGCCGCATGACGCATGGGGTAGGAGTATAGGATGGAGCGTGTAGGTGTTTGTGAGATGTTTCTTCTTGTTTTCCTTCTGTCTTCATCGGATGGAAAGTGTAGGCGTTTGTGAGATGCTTCTTTTAGGTTTTCGTGCTTCTTTTCACTTTCAGGTTTTTGTGATATGCTTCTTCTTAGTTTCTGTCTGTGATCATCTTCTCTCCTATTCTACTTCTGAGTTTTCTGTTTCTTCTGTTTCTGAGTCTGGCAGTGTGTATATCCTTGATATTTCTTTATTGTATTCCATTTTTTGTTGTGCCAGCTTTTCCCAGTGTGTATAATCCTTTCCTAGCTTATTCATAATCCTCTCGATTGTTGCTATCCATGTGTAGCATGGCCTCCCTATTTTCAGTTTGTTGCTGTTCATTCGCAGCGCTTTCTTTAATAGGTGTGTCGAGTCCCGTCTTTGGACGTGTCCCCAGTATTTCATTGCGTATGATTCTATTCTTTTGATTATTGTTCTTCCCTCTAGTAATGTTGACGTTTTCTGTCGTTTTTGTGGTTTTCCTGTTTTTGCTAGCAGTTGGATAATGTCCCTTTCAGCTCTTCTCAGGCTTCTTCTGTTGGCCTTTGTCGTTGCTGCGTTTTTGACTCCATATATCATCGTAGGCATTATGATGGTCGTGTATATCTTTTTGGTTAGGCACCATGGTGGTTTGTTGTCCTCAATGAAGGGTAGTAGAGCTCTTGTGACTCTGTAGGCTGTTTTGATTCTTTCCCTTACTGTTTCCCTCCTTTTTAGTTGATTCGTTAGGTATGTTCCTAGGTATTTCAATCTATTCGTGGTTCTCAGGGTGTAGTCTCCTATTTTGTATTCTTCCCCACTTGTTGGACTTGTTTTTGTCAATGGGTCTCGGACCATTATAAGGCTCTTCTTGAAGTTTATTTTCATTCCAGAGGAATCCAGATGTGGTGTCATGTTTCTTAGAAATTTAACGATGTCTTGTTCTTCCTCGGTGATGATGAGTATATCGTCGGCGTATGCAAGTACGATGGGGGGCTTTATCGTTCCATCGTTTCCATTGAAATTCTGATTCTCCTTTATTGTGCTTTCTATCACTTGGTCCAGGGCTGTGGTGAATAGTCGGGGGGATAGGGGACATCCTTGTTTGACTCCTATATTCTTCATTTTTGATTCGGTCGTCTGTCCAAACCATTGTATTGCAGTGTTTTCGTGTAGGCATGCTTTTATTATTCTGTTTATTAAGTAGTGCGGTACTCCCCTGTTGAGCAAAGTGTTGACTATAGCCTCATGCCTTTTGGAGGTCAATTGAGACTATATATAGTTTTGTTCCTTCTTTCCACTTTTCTTCCAGGATCCGTCTGGTGGTGTACATATGGTCGTCTGTTGATCTACCCTTGATAAATGCTGTTTGATAATCTGGTAGTTCGCCGATGTATTTTTCCATTTCTCTGAGGAGGAATTGTGCGTAGTATTTGTACCCTACACTGCAGAGTGTTATTCTTCTGTAATCGTCCACATTTTGTGGTGATTTGATTTTAGGGAGCGGTATCTGTATGGTTGTGTTCCACTCCTCAGGCAGGGGTGTGGTTTCCGTCCATGCGTTGGTGATGATTTCTAGGGTTAGCTGTTTTATGTTGTCCGGTCCATAGTATACTAGTTCGTTATTTATTTTATCTATTCCCGGGGCCGTGTTTCTTTTAGCTCTGGCCATTATTTCTAGTAGTTCGTCTTTTGACGGTGGCTTTCCCAGTGGCCAGTGGTCCATTTCTTGTATTGGTTCTATTTGACTTCTCTCCGCGTTTCCTTCTTCTAGTTTCCTGACCCAATGCTGCAGTGGTATGTATTTTCTTGGCTGCGTATTGTTGTTTCTCCTGTTTGTTTTAAGGTGTCTAAAAGTTTAATCTCTGTCCTGCTGGAGTGGATTCTATGTTTTCGAAGAATTCCCTGCATTTTTTCTGTTCGTGCCTCCTCTCTGCGTCTCTTTTTTCTTGCCCCGCTTCTATTATCTTTTTGTCTATGTTCGGTGTATATTGTTTTCCTGTGGCCTTCATTTTCTTTAGTTTTTCGTAATTTCTTTTCATGTCTTTTCTTGTTGGGCTCATAGGGGATTTGTTCCTTTTCAACGTTTTCCTCGCCGCTATTTTCATTTTTAAACCCATTGTTGACCAATTTAGTTCATTTCCTGTTAACTGTTTTTCTATCTCCTCCTGATATTTCTTTTTTATTTCTTCGTTCTGTAGCAGTGAGATGTTCCATGTGTCATTTGATGTTTCGTTGTATCTTTTTTTTTGCTTCTTGTTTCTTTATTACTAGTGTTCCATATAATATTTTGTGATCTGTTTTGACGTTTGTTGCTTGTTTTGCCTTAATGTTTTTGACCCTGTCCCTTATTTTTCTATCCACTAGGATATGGTCTATTTGAGAGTTGATGTTTCCTTTACTCCAGGTATTAAGGCAGGTTAGGTTCTTGCTCCATGTGTTTCTAACTGTTAGATCGAACAGATGTGCCAAGTTTTTTAGCGAGCTTCCATTATCGTTTGTCCATGTGTGAAGTAAGGTTTTTCCTATGATATTCTTGTCTTCATGTGTTTGGTCGTCCTTTCCTATATGCGCGTTGAAGTCTCCTAGTATTATTATGTTCATTTTTCTATTCCTATTTCTTCTAGTCTCTTGGGTGATCTGTCTGAATACTCGTCCTGCCCGTTTGTCGGAGGGCACATGTACTCCTAATATGCATATGTTTTCCTTTCCAATTTGTAAGTCTGCCATGGTTATGTTTTCGTTTACTTTTCTTGTCTTTATCTGGATAGGGGTGTTCCGTCTTATTGCCCATGCGACTCCTCTGCTGGTTTTTTCTTTGTCCCCTCCACTTAGATGCCATTTGTAGTTTTGAGTAACTGCAGTTCCGTCTATCATGTGTGTCTCTTGTATGCATGCAACGTGTATGTGTTCCATCATGAGAGCCTCATCGATTTTTTCTCTTTTCTCTCTCGTTATGCAGCCTCTGACATTCCATGTCGCCAGGATGATGTCATCGTGTTGTAATTCTTGACTGTTGGCTTCCTCTGTTCTTTGTGATATTTGGTACATGTTTATGTGCGTTGCTTCCTCTAATTCTGGGCGGGGTGTTATTGCCCCAGTTCGAGCGTATGTTTCTTCTGGTTGTTCTGCTTCATGTTTTTCTTGTGCAATAATCACGCTATCGTAGTGATTTCTTTCGTTTCCGTGCTTCCTATATACTATCTCTAGTGGTGTGTTCTCTCTTCCCTGTTGGTTAGTAGGATGGAAGATTATATGCTCTCCTTCTTCTTGATGTACTATTATTGTCCTGTTTTTCATATTTGCTGTTGCTGCAATTGTTTCCTGCCCCCCCCAAAAACTTTCTCTTCTCAGATCTCGAATGAACGCATTTATTTTTCCCGTATTAGAGTTGTATCTATTGTAACGGGGTGCTAGTTCATGGATGGATGCCTGCATGAATGGCATGAAGTGGTCTAAGTGATTTTCGATATAATCAGCTACTTGTTTTCGTAGGGTTTTCGTCGCATTGGTATGTGCCTGTGATGTTATATTTTCTCCCTCCAGTTGGTGGCTTAATGCTCCATATAGACAGTTTCCGTCGCCGTCGATTTTTTGTACCAGTAATTGATGTGTTCTCGTTTCAACGTCCTATATTAGTGTGTCCATCTTTTGCCCAGTTTTTCAAAACCGATATTAGCTTGCTGCAAGAGAGTGTTTTTATTATGTTATCTGTATCGCGGTAAAATAACCTTTTACAGCGAGTTGAGAATGAGAAAGTGGCCCGAGAGAAACCTCCGCACACCCTGTATATTGTTTTGATTTTTGTAGTGCCTAATTCCAACTGTCGTTTTCCAATGGGACTAAAATAGGATATTATAAAAGTAAAGTAAAAATAATACTAAAAAATACCAACATACAAACAGAAACAATAAATTACAAATTATGGATCACTCATTCAGTCAATTAAATATATATATCTTATCTTTTTCTTGTAGTTTGCTGGTGATGTCTGTTGGTTTCATTAACCTCCACTTCATGCGAATTGTTTATTTACACTTTCCAAGAAAGCATTGGTTCTCAGCCCCAACGTCTAGGTACAGACATTTATATCACTTGACACTGAATATTTATTACCCTGGTCTTGAGAGCCCTCGCTTCAAGTCTTTCTGGGAGATATCTTAACACGCCGCACGTTTATTTCTTATATTACAGAAAGCCCTGTACTAGAAATAATCAAATATTTATTCCATATAAAGTTTGTTTTTTAACTATTTCACTTCACGAGATGCAAAATTTTCTTGACCTATCGATGGTCTAAATTTCATATAAATTAGCGGTGTTTTAACCTATATTTATGAGCTATTTTTGAGAGCTTTTATTCGAAGCGTCTGTTCACTTTGAGAAACTCAACCGAATCTCGCAAGCCGAAAAATAACGTTATTGAAAAATTTAAAAATATCTTTTATATTTCGAGATATATCGATTTTTCGAAAAAAAAGACGTTCTCGAAAATCGGATAGACTTGATCCACGGAGGGTTCTATAGTAACGATCTTGGGCTCATTTTCTTTATAAAGAGCTGTACTATCATGCTGAGAAAGAATTGTAACGGTATTAATCTTAAGGGTAAATAAATGGCTTTCAAACAATTACATTTTTTTAGGTTAGGTTTTTTTAAAATAATTTTTCCAATTTCAATTTTACAGAAACGGTTTATAAGAGAACATTTTAAACGAATTTACAAAAAAATAATAAATTTGTCTTACGATTTTCTGGAGCCCTGAAATTGGTAAAATTATTTTTAAAAAACCTAACCCAAAACGTGCTATTATTTTAAAGCCATTTATCTACCTTTAAAATTAATAGAACCGTTACAATTCTTTTACAGCATGATAGTACAACTCTTTATAAAGAAAATGAGCACAAGATCGTTACTGTAGAACCATCCGTGGAGTAAGTCTATCTTTTTTTCGAAAAATCAATATATCTCGAGAAATAAAAGATGTTTTTAAATTTTTCAAAAATGTGCTTTCTCGGCTTGCTGGAAGCTATACTTACGGTTGATAGTAAGTATTTAAATGTAAATTTAAATAAGATACAGCGAAAACAAGAAAAGTCGATTTTTAACGGTTTTTTCAATATATCTCGAAAAGTGTTAATCGCAACTGATAATTACAAAAATAGCAATCGAAAGATCTGTTTAGCACCTACAACTTTCTCATTCAACTCTTTTCGCTAGATATATTTTTTTTATTTACAAAAAACAGTTTTTTTCAACTTTTCGAATTTTTTAGGTTAAGTTCACCACTTCAGATCGAGTCCATCGAATCACAAATCTTTCTTAACAGTCATCTTAAACGAGACTCGGTTCGTATTGCATCTACAGGAAAAAAACAATCGATTGGCTATTTTATAAGTTTCATTTTTGCTTGTGATAAATTTTTTGATAAAACGTAAGGTTTTCGAGTTACTCATTCGTGAAAAATCGCTCGAGACATGCATTTTTTAAATGAAACATCATTTTCAATCGCGAATAACTGGAAAAATATTGATTTATCGAAAAAACTTCATAGAACATTTTTTGCTTATAATTCATTCACCTATCAATAACGATAGGTGTACTAATTTCCACCCCCGACAAGGGGTGGTAGTCACCCCCGGGTAACTGCGCACATCGACACTATAACTTTTGTTCCTTGAGGCATTCCCTACTTACTGCCCAAATTTCACCTCAATCGGTTTTATCCGAAAGTATTCTAAGCGAAAAACAGTCAAACACGACAAAAAGTTTAATTTATTCACTCTTTCCAGCGGCCAAATTTCATGCAAATATGATAACGTGATGCAATTGTGGCAGCTTTAATAATGTTTTAACATTTGACGTAAGATTCAGTATCAGCTAGTCTGAAAATAACGAATTATCAATTTTGACACAATTTTATCCCCATATCCTTTTCCATATTCTCGAATAGAAACTACTTTTTTCAGATTCTTGCTCACTTTTTACTAGGCATAGAGCTTGATAAAAATATAGGGTACCACCGCTGAGCCATATACCTATTCTACAGTTTGAAAAAGATTTCCATAGAAATCCAGAAGAATGTTTGAACCAATAAATATAAAAAACACGGGTTAAATTGAGAATGGTTGCAAAGCTAAGAATATGCGTTTAACAGTTTTGGCTTGAAACTCGTTTTCTACATTCTATACATACCTACCAGGTTAAAATGGGTGAATGGGTGAAACACAAAAGCACTGTTTAGAAAGGTAAACCAATTTTTTAATTAATATGTACCATATAAGCAAATATTTTTTATATTATAGTCATCTGACAGATCTCCCCCTCGACCTTTTTTAACAACACATTGTGTAAAATCACCCAACCCCGAATGTTAATTTGTAATATTGTATATACCTATATTGAGAATTTCACTATTAAATTCATGTACTAACTGCTTTGTTTTTAACTATAAACATATATAACTAGTATTATAAGCTTAGTATTATATACGTAGAAAGTAAAGCAACGAAATAATCAACAAACGTCAAAATATCAACTGTCATAGACTGCTTGAAAAAAGGTAGAAAAAAAAAGCTAGCAGCATTGAACTAGGTTACTAAATTTGAAAGAACACAACAAACTGACATACAATTAATAAACGTCAAAGTATCAACAAATGTCATAGACTACTAAAATAAATTTTTCATGAAAAAAAAAATCAAAAAATAAATTATTGTATGCACCACGAGCGTTATTGTTATTAGATTATAACGCCCATCGGGCAACATGCATCCCTTTGGGCGTTATAATCTATATAACGCACTTGGTGCATAAATAACTATTTATATTATTATATATAGTTAAAAATAAGTAATAATGTAATTCTTGGCAATGTTTTAAATCAATTAATTGGGCAACAAAACAAAAACAAACTAGCCCGCCACTTAAAATTAGGCATTACTGACAATAAAACAGGTGCCAGCTAGACTTCTAAAATTTTGGCAAAAACCGTACAGTTCTAAGTAATTTGGCAAAGGTCCTGAGAAAAAAATTAGGACTTACAAATGTCTGACTCATAAAGAAAACCATTTGTTTTGTTTTACCGGTCCAAAAACGTTCGTACATAATCGCAATAAAGTATAATACAAAGGTTAATAATTACATATACCGAGTAAAGTACACTAAAAAAATTATAGCATGACATCACCTGATTTATATTAAAACCGTCGGTCAGAACAAAGAACTTTCCTAAAAACACCTGTACAAGAAATTTGAATACCCTTGAACAGTGGTCTCTATTGATTAATGATATGTCACAGTATGTTATCGATTTAATATTTTAAGGAAACATGTAATTATAAACATAAAAGGACACTTACCAGAGTCGTATCTGTTGGTATTGATACACGTAAAGTACGTTGTCTTAAGAATTTTCTTTCACGGGACACAAACTCAACTTCTCTAACGATACCACAAGAAGACAAGTTGAACTAACTTAACTGGAGCTGATTTTTTATTAAATGACAGTTGCAATGCTGAGGGAGTCGTAGTTCTAATGTACCATGTGAATGTACCCCAGCCCAGTCACTTAATTACAGTGTTGCCAAATAATCGCAATCGTGACCTTCGCTTATGCAACCGACTTTACGAAGTAGTTTTTATGGCTGCATATGTGATGAAATGATTAAAAATATCGTGAATAGTCAATCCCTACGAGAATCATGATGCAATAGTGACGTGATCACGATTTCCATAAATAATTGAATTGAAATTTATTTTCAAATGAAACAGCTCCGTTAAAAGAAAATCGCTTACTTTGTACTTTAATACTTATGGTTGATGCTAAAACTAGATTCAACTGGTCTAAGTCGTATTTATGTGATATTTGTATTTATCCAGGCAGTAGAAAAATGTCACTCCTCACAGCTTTGTATGTAACAGACGTTACTAGTTATTTTCCAATATCAGTGAATAAATCACAGTTGTTACCAAAGTGTTTCTTAACAATCTTAACCTTAAAATTTAAATAACATTTATATTTAAAAGAATTGTTATAAACATATCAACGAATTAAGCGATAACGTAAGCTGGAAATCTGAAAAAAAAAACACGAAATGTCCGAGACCTCCGAGGAATCTCTTTCATCTAAAATAACAACTTCATTTAAACATGTAAGCTTTTAAAAATGTATTCATCACCTTTAAAAGTGTAGGGATTAATTTTTTAGGATATCATAAAGGAGGTATTAAAATCAAGATTTGTAAATCCAAAGAATAAAATAACTGATGAGGCAGTTGAATTGGTAGCAGAAATAGCTAAAGTTATGGTTATAGAAGCAACCGCTAGGGCTGCACAGCAAGCCAGACTAGAAAATAAGACTGTAGTGAATTTAGACCACGTAGAAACTATCTTACCGCAAATGGTAAATTATAAATTTTAGTTTTCAGACAAAAAATTTCTATTTTCTAGCTTTACAAAATTGCCTAAAGTAAAATTACACTTATACCGTGAAGCTCTATTTGTATTGCTACACATATCTGCCTGAATATATATTGTTTATACGGTATGTAATCTTCGACTTCGGAGTTCATCTTGCGCTTGGCAAGTTCTTTTGTTATAACAGTAACTATTACGATAAATGTACAGACTGTTGAACTTGAGAAATAATACTGTGGGATAGATGGGAAACAAATTCTTCTTGAACTTTTGTTATTGTTTCTGGAGTTATGTGTGAAATCTTCACTCTTATTCGTTCATTTAAATTATCTAAACTTTCCAGTCTATTTACATAAACTTTGCTTTTTGTACATCCCCATAGATAAATATCGAGAGGAGTTAAATCTGGAGACCTAGGTGGCCTTCCAATTGACCCTCTTCGACCTATCCATCGATCACGAAAACAAAAATTTAGGTACAGCAATATCATAATGAGGTGGCACCCATTTTGCTGAAACCATAGGTCATTTCTATTTGGAAATAGTATGTTTAGAGTTGGTAATAGAAATGTTTCTAAAAATTGTAGATAACGAGGGTCTGTTAAGCTTTTCTCAAAGAAGCAGGGTCCTATATAATTGTGTTACCGATAATTCCAGTCCAAATATTGATCTTTTGGGGATACTGGGTGTGTTGTCAGGCCCGGCTAGAGGGGGGGAGGGATGTTTTACCCTGAGGCCGGAGTTTTTACTTAAATGCCTCAAAAGGATTTTTTTCATCAAGACCTAATTTTGTTTAGAATTTAACAGTGGTAAGTTTTCGGCATTTAAATAATAACGAAATGTAAGGAATATTTTCGAAATCTTACAGAACATTTAGTCTAGGACAGAAAGAACTCCTTACAGATGTCAAGACAGCAAATGTTTCGGTACGATAACGATGAAAATGGAGCATGTATACTGGTAGATTATATTACCAGAAGACAGAAAATATTGGTCCCCAAATCATAGCGGTTCATCTATAAAAATAATTTGTTAATTTGGAATTTTTAATTTTCCCATGTCACATACACTTTAAAAGAGGCTATTGTTGTATTGTCTATAATGTGTGCATGTATGTATTGAAAATGGATAAAAGAATTTTTAACTTGTCATCAAATTCTTCAAGAACACGAGCGAATAATTGACAGAAGATCATTTAAAGATATGCCGAACTATGAAGATATTTGTTATGTCTACCAGTTAAGCAGATCTTAACTGGTAGACGTAACGGACAGTTCAATATGAAAAAGTTGACTGTTGGTAAAACACTGAATTTTTCAATAAGAATTACCGACAACAACAGTATGTATGGATCTTACCATTCATTTGTTACTGAGATAGAAAAGAATGAAATCGATCATTTGCCAAATTTGTTTTTAAGACCGGGGAAGAGGAAAGGTTCACTCCTGTATATGTATCAGAAACTTCACTTCTAAAACAAGAGCGAGGGCAAGTTTACAAGCATTCTTCCGGAAAAACAGCAGAAGCAGCTGTTCATCTCTTTGCTCTCTGAAAAATTAAAAAGTTAACGTCTTTTACCATTGATTCCCAGAGCACTGAGCCTGCTTACAAGAAGCCGCAGGAAAATAATTTTTTTAAAGGAGGTTGATAAGCCAAACATTTTCTCAGCTGAAAACTTAAATATTTATCAAACATAAGATATCCAAAGTCAGTCTGAAATTATAAAAAAGGACCGACAAAGGAATACTTCATAACACTACCAATGGTCACGAGCGTAGACCTACAATTTTTAGATTAACGTTTTAATTATTGAAAATATTGTTTTACTACTTTGTATTAATTGATGTAAATTATTTATTTACAATAAATAATGTTAGTTTAATCAACAACTCCATAAATGATTCAATTTAAGTATATAAATATCGTTTAACCTACGGCTATGCTACCGGCATAAATAAAATCAAGCAGCGGACCTTAAATAGTGAGCCAGGTAAACAATCGACTGCTCTCGTTTGAGGTAAACACATAACCTATCTGGTGAACTATATTTTTATACGGATATCGTTTGCAATATTCAAGTACGTGCCAGTACGCGGTCTCGCGTGTAACTCTATTATGAATAGGCTTTGTAATGACTTATCCTAATAGCAACGCCTTAGACTGAATTTCCAAATTAATAATAGCTATCTATACATAGCTTAAGTGCCAGCGTGCAAATTCAACTATTTTGAATACCTGCTAACAATTGTGATATACTCTGAGGAATATATTATACTAATCACGGTAGGTCGGGGGGTCACAAGTCTCCAAAGTGGTCTGATTTTGGGCCCGGGGCCATGGAATAATAAATATTTTTGAACCGAATGAATACCTGCTAACAACTACAATTACAATTTTTTGCTGGTACAGAAAAAAACACGGCAAATTTAAAAATTGGTAATGATTCAACTGAATGAATATCACTTCTACAACCATATACAAAATGTTACAATTTTCCTATGGTCCAAAGAAAAGTTACGAGGCCATTTTACACTCAGAATTAAGCAAAAATTGAAAATTTCACAGAGCACCTATAAAATGGAAAGTTCTTGACGGAAAACGCTAAAAATTGGCATAGGCATTCGGGATATCATAAGAAACCACATACATAAAAGTTACACCTTTCTGCCCACACGCCTCTGGGGGGTTCAAAAACGACTATTTTTGCACCCGTATTTATGGGGCACCTGAAGGAGTGTGTGTGTGTTTGGGGGGGGCACAAAGATGTAACTTTTATGTGTCATTTCTTATGATATCCCAAAGGCCTATGCCAAGTTTTAGCGTTTTACGTCGACAACTTTTCATTTTATAGGTGCTTTGTGAAATTTTCAATTTTTGCTTAATTCTGAGTGTAAAATGGCCTTGGAACTTTTTTTTGGACCATGGGAAAATTGTAACTTTTTGTATATGGTCTCAAATACTTATAACAAATGATTTGCTGCAAAGTAGAAATGGTGTTTATTTGGTTGGATCATGACCAATTTTCAAATTTGTCACGCTTTTTCCTGTACCAGCAAAAAATCTTTTTTTTAACAACTCAGAATTGTACAGACTAACGTATACCGCAGTTATTAGCTGGTAATCATTTTGTTCAAAAATATTTATAATCCCATGGCCCTGGGCCCAAAATCAGACACTTTGGGGACTTCTGACCCCCCGACCTACGGTGATTAGTATAATATATTCCTCAGTATACCACAATTGTTAGCAGGGATTCAAAATCAGTCAATTTTGTACACTGGCTCTTAAGCTAACAGACTGGTACTTTAGGCAAAGAAATGAAGAATTCATCAGAAGTAATACTGGAAGAGACTGTGTCGGCAAATTTAGTAATGGATAGGCGAAATTTGATTGACAATTACGTAGTTAAAGTTATGGCTGTCGGTGGGCAGGGATTTTTCAAAATTTGCAAGTCAGTGATTCCAGAAAATTACGATTCTGGATATCTGGAACATTCAGATCAAGAGTGCTCATCGGATAATGCATATAATGCGATATGTGAAAATTTATTTAAAAAAATTCCAAATTCACGAATCATTCATACAGATCAACCACTATGATTTGGGGACTGAAATTTTGTGTTTTCTGGCTATCTAATCTATCACTCTGCACGATCTGTTTTCGTCATTATCGTACTGAAACTTTTCTTGTCTTCCTGACACCTGTGTTCTTTAGTATGGTTCTGTGCCATAATTAAATTTTCCGTTATTTTTAGAATAAATTTTCTGTGATGATCAACTTACTTATATTACAATATTCAGGCTATATTGACCCTAAAGCCTTTTCTTCCAACTTGTTTGTACTCTGAGAAATGCATATTTGAAATTACTATTTTCTACAATTTTGATGAAAAAACGACAAATTTTTACTTAATTACTTTATTGCCAATATGTATCTGCCTTCCCAACTAAAAAATTTCTCATTAATGTATTCTTTTTTCCAGATGCTGGACTTCCCGTGAACAAAACTATAAAAAATTATTAACAAATTATATTTAAATACAGACACATTACATATTGTTATTATAGAATTTTATATAAAATATTTCTTAAAATAAGTCCATATCGTTAGAGCAACCAATGTCTAGAAAATCTTCATCATAAGTGTTGGGTTTTTCTCGGCCACTATCGAGAGAATCATTACCATTAACCACTGGTAAAGGCATACCATCCATACCATCACCACTATTTTCATGCCCATCTGTCTCAGGAGTGGGTGGGGGGTTGACAAAATCTGTCTCCTCAGTCTCATCTTTAACTTTTCGTGTCGGATTTTGGCACGCTAGTAATTCGGCTCTTGTTAACAAGTCGGGTAGTAGTTTAGCTCTCGACGCGGCTGCAATCATCGTGAAAATTATTTATAAATATAAAATATTCATAATACGATAGTTATATTTTATATTGTTTTTTCCAACAAATGTAGACCAATTAATTACTTACTATTATCATTATCTTTTACTTACCAATTTCACATTTTAACTTCATGTGCTTTTTCTTTTGTTTAACTTTAGCATTTTTTTTACTTTTTTGCCGTTCTTCATCGAATATTTTTTCTTTTTGCTCCGGTGTTATGTGATAATCGTGCCGAACTAGAAATAAGAAAACTCCTCCTGGTGTTCTTCTTCGTGTTTGGTTCTAAAAAAAAAGAACAATTGTATGAGAAAGTCATTGCATACTGATAAACGTTGATATAGGAGATAAACTTAATATAGGTCACAGCCGGATGGATATGTGTCGGTGTGTTGGCTGTGGATACTCTGGTCTAATAAAGTGTTAAAAAAAAAAGTTTTTTTGTACCTTCGTTTATATACACTATTATTATCTGTCAAAAAAAAAATACATTACTAATGCAACTATGATGCATTTTTAAGCAAATGGCATACAGATACCTGTCATGCACTGTACAATAGCTGGCAGGTTCAGAATATCCGCCTCTGAATCTTCACTAACTAGTATGTATGTCAATCATATTTTTGCAATTATTAAGTGAGAATTAATCGATAAAAAAAATCTTGATACTTGTTTGTCACGCCCAGTTGCGTCTAATTTAAGGTAGAAAAAAATGTTTCAGACAAAAGTTGATATATAGATAATAGAGAGTTATTGCAATGGTGTCCTCCTCATACCTTATGTTGATACTTTATTTTGACAATAAGGTAATAGCAAGAACAAGTAGCACATTTGCTACTCGATACCCACAAGAACAGAAACCATCACATCACCATACAATGCAAAACGCATAGTGGATAATTTTAGAATATTGGCTCTGTCAAGGTAGGAATTCAAATGAGGAAGTCTATTGTTGATGACGCAAATATAGAAATAGCAGTTCTGCAGTATTTTCGGGCATTAATTATTCTGTTACTAGTTTACGACCAAGAATTACTCCTAATTATGTACATATTTTTTATAAGATGTACGGTAAGATAAATAAAAAATCTTCTAGTAGGCAAAAGTTTAAAAAATGTTATTAACTTTTTTCATAATAGGTTATTTCTCAAACATATCGACACCTCAGGTTCAACTAGTCAGATCTTAAAGATCCAAACATTAAAATAGCTGTTTCAATAAAATTAAGACAAAAAGTTATCGTGAAAGAAACTTTCTTCAAAATTCTTTTGGCTGTAAAAAAATTTAGGCACAAAAGATTTTTATTCGCCAATCTAGCTGCTTATTCTGAGTCATAAAATCCAGTGATTAAGAAAAAAACAACATTCCACAACACACAAAATACTCAGGTGCTTGGTTCAAGTGAAACAACTGCAGATTCAGAATTTCTGTCACTGCACCTCCATCAAGCTGGATGTACCTATGCCAATTGTATTTTGGTATTCACTAAGTGGTAGATAAGTAATCGATAAAAAGAATGTCAACTTGACACAAATACTTATACCAGCAAAAAAAAATCGAGTTTCATAAATGGGCTTGTTCAGCATTTTTTTCTTATTTCATAAATCGAAAGTGCAAGTATAAATTAATGGATCTGCAAAAAATTAGAATCTTATTCGCACGTTCAGTATCTTAAAAGCTATTACAAATCTCCATCTTGCGAAAATGGGGCGTGGCCAGGCGCTACGTCACTATACGCATAGACTCGGCGATCTCAATAGACTTGATGCTCCTTACTTGTTATAATTATAAGTGTTTTCAAAGTATTGTTTGTTTTGTTTACTACTTGACAGTAGGGGAGTACAATTTGATGAAATGTCAAATAATTACAATTTTCTATCGCTCCTGCCTGGACGAATTTTCGATTTTGACCATGCGATTAGAATTGATCGCCGACCTTCTCCTTTCCTTAGAGACATAGAACGAACTTTCACTCGACGTATTTATTTAGTTACCAGAGTTTAAAAATTCCATGTTTTTCAACTTTTCAGGTTAAATTTGAAAGGTCCCAGAAAGCTATTTTTCTTACGTCATTTACGTATAGTGACGTCACATATGAGCGTTCGGTTTTTGCAACTATTACCAAATTCAACTCCTTATATCTCGAGAACGGAAAAAGTTAATAATACGAAATTTTAAGTGTATAATGAGAATATCGAGTACTATATGAAAAAGTATAAAAACCATATAAAAAGAATATCATGGAACAAGCCCATTATCTGGCCAGGTTGTATCAATTAAGTTTAAACCTAAATCAGCTTGATCTAAGATAAAAATCCATGCAATGGTATAACAACTGTAGCCGTGAATTTTGATCTCTGCTCAAGCTGATTTTGGCTTAAACTTGGTGGATATAACCTGAACCTGCCCTAAGTAGCTAAGTTTCCACTGATAACAAAAATTTTCACATCACTTTTGTTGTCTTCTGTGTTCCCAGGCACACAACTAATAATGTCTTTAGCTGATACAAATGTATCAGGCAATATAGTAGCACTATAGACCATTTTCGGTTGATGTTACGCTGGTACTGTGGAGGGAACGAAAGAGATGGAACGTATAATTGTAGAGGTTTAATAGATTGGAAAGTCGTAGTTTTAGAATAGTTTACCGCTTAAAGCAAGGCCTAGCCGTACACACACACCATAAATGCAGAGACAGACTTTAAATTGAATTACATGCAGTTTCAAATTTACAGGTTTAAACATCAACATTAAATTTAAAAAACCAAAAAAAATATTCCTAACAAAAACAAAGTAAAAGTATAATATAAAACTAAAAATAACTATAATACTTTTGAGTTTGATATGATATTTTCTCATGGAGAGCCTATTAGTTTTTGTTTCTTCATTAGGAATATAGGAAAACGTCTTGTGACAATAACTCACCATTATAAGCATTCCTCCTCCCTCTTCTATTTTTTGTGTTTCTTTAAAGAAGTCTATCGCCTTTTGTTTTCCCATGGTATTTATAACTTTTACTGAAAAAAAATAACACGCTCAGTTACTAAATTATCTCTCATTTCTCTATATTAAATCCATAAGAGGATAGTGATGAACACGGCACATGTAACGGATCATTGATTTGTTGTTTTTGTAATTTTTACCTTTGAATTACCTCCCCTCCAAATTGAAAATTCAATAGTTTTCATGTACACATATTACTATCCTCTTGTTATGGATTTAATATCATACCAAATTATCACATTATATTGCTGGTTTCAAAACTATATTTTTTTCTAAATAAATTACAAAATATAATCCAAGAACTTTAGCATAAAAAACTATCAGATACAGTAAAAAAATGGACCAGCTCTTGATATGTTCATATCTCACCCGATCTACCAGCATTTTTGTTAACAATTTTAAAGAATACCTTAGCGTGAATATAAACTTACAAATTAAATCCTCTTTCTCCTCACATAACTTATTAGCCATGTCCTTGGCCATTTCCTCCGCGCTGCTGTTGAGATCTACAGCCAAATCTAAAATAACTCTTTTAACCCCTTTTAACTTTTCACTACTACTCGATCTCTTCCTCTGCCTAAACATTGGTTTCTTTCTATCCTCCCTTGTTCTCTTGTTATTCTTCCTATCCAATTCTTCATAGTATTTCCTTCCTAATGAAAAGTCATAAGTTTCCACATCGCGAGATCTATCTTTTTTTGTAACATCACAGCTGTTTAATGTAGCGGCTAGAACCTCCTCTTGTACCTTAGTACTCCAAATATCATATCTTTTCCGCTTTGGGTCTTCTTGTTGAGGTTTCGGTTTTAATTTAATTCTAGGTTTCTTGCTTCGTCGGGTGTTTGTGTCAGAATCACTGTCGGTGTCACTAGATTGTAATTCTTCATCACTCTCTGACGGTGGATTTACTGGAAACCTGGGTTTAGGTTGAATGGCCGAATAATTCAGGGGCCGTTCCAGCGGCGTATAATTATTGTCGGAGTCGTTAGAGACCTAAAATTAAGTGAATTTGAGGTTAATTTTGCGATTGTATTGAATAATGTTATTTGATCTTTACCTCGCCTTCCTCTACTTCTATTTCATCACCCTCCATTACGATTTGGATTATTTAGAGACGATAACGCTCCTGTTTCTTTTTTTTAAATCAACTGTCAATTCTGTGTCAAATTAGCGCTGTCAAACCCAGAAAATGTTCCTGAACTCTGAAGAACGAAGAAGAGGCTGTTTTACAACACAGTTCTGCCAATAGGTGTGTATCATATAATTATAATTACACCAAATGCCTGTAATTTCAAACGACAGTATATAAAATTCTAACAAGCCCAAAAATGTGTAATCTCGTATATTTAGACAAAATAGGGCATGTCTTGAAAAAAAATTATTTAGTTGTCTGAGTACACAGAACATATACTCATCTGAGTACGGGCAGTACACACAAATTCTTCTTTCTGTGGTGGGTGTTAAAACGATAATTAAGTACGGAAGAACGGTCTTTCGAAACAGTGTTACCTTAATGGCTTGCAGAAAATAATCTTTTATATTCTTAGCTCGTAGTTCAGTACATTTTATTAGGTCGTGTATTATATTAAATATGAGCAACATCCGAGAATAGGTATTTTATTTTTTGATATAGAAATCTTGCACATTCCATATATGTATACATCTTATTTCTTAAGTTTGTATTATGGGGATGAAAGTAAAGTAGTCAGAGTCTGATTAATAATAGTTCTTGGAGAGGAGCGACATTACGATTTCAGATTAGAGAATATTAGCTGTCATTCACATCCACAAATTATAAAATAATAAGAAGTAGAATCAAGTGAAAAGTACTAAATATTCCAAATAGCAATTTACAGAAGAAGCTGTTTTTCTTATAAAGCCGTTAACGATATAAGAGGTAGAATTCTAAATAACAATTTGTACAAGAAGAAGTAGAATGTAGCGCCAACTACTAAACAAACCTACTAGCAATTTGAGAAGAAGTAGAACACAGCGTGAACTACCACTTAAACACTAGGTGGTGTTGGAACTACAAAACATTGGATAAGAAGTTTACACAAATCAGATTGCTATGCAACCAACTATACTCACGCGTACGTGACGTGAGAACTTTAAAAACTTGACTTGTAATTGAAGCCTTGAACAAATTCTTTGGCCTTGAAGCACATTGAAGTGAGGTTACGTAGTAAATCATTATCTTATCAAAAACAAGTTTTAATTACGCTGTGTCATGTAAAAAAATTGTAAATAACAAACAAGAGTAAAAATGTCGACCACAAAAATTGAATTTGCTGTGCAAATGACATGTGAGTCTTGTGTGGAAAGTGTAAAAAAGAGTCTAGAAAATGTTCCAGGTATCAAAAGTGTTGATGTAGATTTAAAAACTGAGTCTGTAGTAATCGACAGTAATTTGTCGACTTTAGACTTACAAACGAGATTAGAATCCACTGGAAAGAAAGTAGCTGTAAAGGGGCACGCTGGTAGTAGTGCAGCCGTGTCAATTTTAGAAACGGGAGATAAAGACATACAAGGAGTTGTACGTTTTGTGCAAGTGACACCTGATGTTTGTATTATTGATGGTACTATTGATGGCCTAAAGCCTGGTCCGCATCGGATTTCAATACATGAATGCGGAGATCTATCTGAAGGTATAAATTTAAATATTGATTATAGATTTTTATATATATGTAATAGATGTGATTCCACAATTAGTTAGTTAGCTAGCTTGCCTGGTCTTTTTCGAAATTTAAAGCGTCTGGCTGAAGTTGGGGCCCACGGGAAGTGTCTGGCAATAATGAATATTGAGTCTTAACAATATTCTCTCAAACACATATAAAAACCGGCCGTCATACTATGACGTAGGTTCGTAGTGTTTTTATGTACCTTTAGCACTTGGCTACCTGTAAAGGGGCCCCGCTTTCAAGCTAGCAATTATGCATACGTTCTTAACCACATATTACACTATTTATTGTCAAAATATTGCTTTGCTAAAATGATGTAGGTCTGACGGCTCTGGGATCTTACTCTATAGAACTTGCTTGTAGGAAACAAATGAGTATGGTGACGTTTCTGACCAACAAGAAAAGTAATGGATGGTTCAAAATTTTCTTTCTGTAGTTCTTTCAGCAGTTCTGACTTGATCAAATTGACCTTCTCTGAAGAATACAATTCTTTCAAGTTTTAGATAGTCTTGATATAGAAATATTTTTTAAAACTGTTCAATAACAATTGCTTCAAGATCTTCTATTATTTCAACTTTGGGTGGTTGTAGATGCCAACAAATATTGTATTGGAATGTTTTTGAGTTATGAGATGCTGTTACAGCAGCAACACTAGGAATATTGTCTAAATGTTATTTGTGGCATTATCTCAATTTTTTTTTTTTTCCTTCTTCAATTCTTTGGGAATTTCACTGCCACATGTATGTTTTCTTTCTAAGCGGTGCTAGGGGAATCTACAAAATATATCACAATTAACCAGTATGTTACTGGTAAAAAAACCTCTACGCCCGTGACGTTTACGTCAAAGGATCAGTTAAAGGTTGGTTTTGATAAATAAACAACACAAATAAGTATAAAAACTTGAAATTAAATATTTCGCCGACGTTTCGGAAATCTAATCTGTTTCCTTTCTCAAGGCTTTTTTTGAAAAATCTTTTTTGCTGTGTATGACAAATACACAGCTCTAAGAATGTTTGTTATATTCAATATCCATAGATACTTACTATTTACATAGAACTGTTGATATAGTTAACAGTTTTTTAGTTTCTATACAATGTTAAGTTTGTGAAGTTCTTCTTTTAACATTGGCAGCCAAGTTGTACAGACATCTACGGAACAATTCGACACGCAATTATCCTCATTCAATAATATTATCGCGGATTCTTTTATTTTTCTTTTTTTGCTATCTGCCTCTTTTGTTAAAATTTTTGCCGAGTCCCAGTTTATTCTATGTCCGTTCTCCCACGCGTGTTCGCATATCTTGGACCTCTGAATTTCATTTTTTCTGATATAATTTTGATGTTCGCCCAATCTTACACTAAAAGGTCTGGATGACTCACCCACGTATTGTTTGTTGCACTCACACGGAATACTATAAATGCAGTTTTTTGAATTTTGCTCGTGGTTTGTTGGTTTCGTCTTTGTCAGAATAGATCTTAAAGTGTTGCTTGTTTGAAATACCGTCCTAATATCAAATCTATCACCGATGCGGCGCAACTTTTCGGATAATCCGCATACATAAGGAATTAACGCTGTGTAACGTTTTTCAGGTTTTTGTCGTACCTGATTGTTATTTTCAATATTTATGAAGGTTTTATCGACAAAACCCCCAGGGTATTGGTTATTAATAAGAACTTCCTTTATAAACCGCTTCTCATTGTTTAGTATCTCATCATTAGAAGAAATGATTTTGGCCCTATCATACAAACATTTTATAACACCCCTCTTAACGTGCATCGACTGATTTGAGTTGAAATTTAAATATCTGTTGGTATGTGTTGGTTTTCTATAAACACTTGTTTCAATTGTACCATTTACTCTTTTAATTAAAATATCTAAAAATGGTAATTCATTTCTAGTTTCCTTTTCTAAAGTGAATTTAATGGAAGGTTCTTTATTATTTAAATGATCCAAAAAATTATCTAGTAACTCAATACCATGAGGCCAGATTGCAAAGATATCATCTACGTATCTCCACCAGATAACCGGCTTGTATGCACAATTTTGAACATGCCTAGTCTCAAAATCCTCCATAAATATATTGCTTAAAATCGGTGACAATGGAGAACCCATTGCCATACCGAAATCCTGCTGATAGAAATCATTTTCTAATTGAAAATAAGTTGTTTTTATACACATAGTTAAAAGTTCCATTATAGTATTTACACTCAATTTAGTTCTCGCTTCCAAATTATTTTCATTTAACAATTTGTCTTTGATTATTTTTAAAGTTTTGTCTACTGGGACGTTAGTGAACAGACTAACTACGTCAAAACTAACCATCAGATGTGTATTATGAATACTGTTTTCATAAACTTTTTCGATAAAATGTTTACTATTTTTTATATACGAGTCAGTATTTCCAGATAATGGATTAATAATTTTAAGCAAGAATTTTGCCAAATTGTGGCATGGCGAATTAATGGAACTAACAATTGGTCTTAATGGGACATTTTGTTTATGTATTTTCGGTAAGCCATAAAAATGAGGAGGCTTGCTATAATGCGGTGTAAGCTTCCGTCGTTCAAAGTCATTAAAATCATTTTTGTATTTAAATAAAGTTCTATAAATTTTGCCCTCAATTGATTTTGTTGGGTCTTTACTTAATTTTGAGTATGGTCCTTCATTGATAAGTGTCATAATTTTCTCATCATATGTATTTTTATTTATAATGACTGTGGCATTACCTTTGTCCGCTGGCAAAATTTTAATGGATTCATCTCTCTTCAAAGAGGATATTGACCGTTTTTCTTCCGTGCTTAAATTTTCTTTAATTTTATATTGCCTCTCTAAAGCAATTTTTGCCCGCACGCGATATTCATTTCCATCATCTGTTGGCATGTTTTGTGCAGTTTTTTCTACGGCTGCTATTATGTCAAATTTTGGAACCAACACTTTAAGATCTATTCTGACAAAGACGAAACCAACAAACCACGAGCAAAATTCAAAAAACTGCATTTATAGTATTCCGTGTGAGTGCAACAAACAATGCGTGGGTGAGTCATCCAGACCTTTTAGTGTAAGATTGGGCGAACATCAAAATTATATCAGAAAAAATGAAATTCAGAGGTCCAAGATATGCGAACACGCGTGGGAGAACGGACATAGAATAAACTGGGACTCGGCAAAAATTTTAACAAAAGAGGCAGATAGCAAAAAAAGAAAAATAAAAGAATCCGCGATAATATTATTGAATGAGGATAATTGCGTGTCGAATTGTTCCGTAGATGTCTGTACAACTTGGCTGCCAATGTTAAAAGAAGAACTTCACAAACTTAACATTGTATAGAAACTAAAAAACTGTTAACTATATCAACAGTTCTATGTAAATAGTAAGTATCTATGGATATTGAATATAACAAACATTCTTAGAGCTGTGTATTTGTCATACACAGCAAAAAAGATTTTTCAAAAAAAGCCTTGAGAAAGGAAACAGATTAGATTTCCGAAACGTCGGCGAAATATTTAATTTCAAGTTTTTATACTTATTTGTGTTGTTTATTTATCAAAACCAACCTTTAACTGATCCTTTGACGTAAACGTCACGGGCGTAGAGGTTTTTTTACCAGTAACATACTGGTTAATTGTGGTATATTTTGTAGATTCCCCTAGCACCGCTTAGAAAGAAAACATACATGTGGCAGTGAAATTCCCAAAGAATTGAAGAAGGAAAAAAAAAAAAAAAAAAACACTAGGAATATTTCTAGCATCAGGAGATGGATGCGTTACATCTGCACCCATTATCATGCCTTATTTGTTCATTATGGGAAATGATTTAACTTGCTATTTACCTTTAAAAGTATATTAATAGCTGTTTGAGGATACATTCTATTTACAGTTTTACTTTTAATGCATTGGGTTAGACACGCAACATTTATTTCAGCCATTTTATCTTTTGAATATTGTGGTCCACTATTGAGTACAATAACAAATACAACATAAAACATTTTACCTTTATGTGTTTGGAAATATTTTTCTGTGTCGTGAACTCTGGGATCTTATATGCCCAAATGATCATTCAGCAGGTGTTTTAACTTTCATTTCACTAGAAATGGCATTTGCATGCCATAACCTCTTTAAAAGCAGTGTATTTTGCTTTAAAAATAGTTTTACCAGATTTGCTTGTATAATTAAAATAATTTCTTCGAGTTATTCGTTTTTTAAACATCATCCAGATTATAATTTTGTTTCATAACTAAATTAAGAGACATGAAGCAAGTTTTGCAGTTTTTATCTCAATTGTAGGTTGTAAAAGTGTGGGAAGTGTATACAATCCAAACAACCATAACGAGAGAATTTATGGAAATATAGGCAAGGTAATCGCAGAACCAAATGGCAGAGCAGCATTCCGTTTAGAAGATAATGTTATAAAACTTTCCGATATCATCGGTAGGTCTTTTATTATAGCTGAGGATTCAGGAAATAGTGGAGTTGGAAGAAGATTGTCCTGTGGCATTATAGCTAGATCGTCTGGCCTTTTTCAAAATCCTAAAACTATTTGTGCTTGTGATGGGGTAACGATTTGGGATGAAGTATCTAAACCTAAGTCTACATTATAGTTTTTTTCAGAAGCTTTGTGATATTCAGTATATATAGATATAAAAATAAATATAATTTTTATTAGGTATGGTTTTTTATTATATAAAGTGTTTCATCAAAAAATTGCAATCATGAATATTCTATGGTGAAACCTTTTTACCTAAGTATTCTATATTAGACCCATTTCATACAGAATTTGGAGTTAGACCTCGAAGTTGGTCAGTAAAAATATACATTTGATGACCTCCTCCTGCAGATTCAACCCCCACTAGCCAAGCATAAAGTAATTTTAATCGAACTATACCACCTAAAACTTTTTAAATTTTAACATTTATGTTATATTTTGCAAAGTTAATGTACAAAATGAGATTTGTTAAACCTGATACATATACAACTACTTTAAAATATAAGGCTCCAAAGCATTGAAAACATGTACAAAAATCATTTTGTTAAAAATTTTATATAAGTATGAGTACATAATTATAAAATAACTTGTTGTTTGTGCCACTATAACCACTAAAAATGGACAATCTTTTTTATTTGAAACAATAGATACGTCTGGAAATCCTCACAAAGGCGATTATTTAACTGAAATTGCTTGCAATTTAATCATATCTTGTAAATCTAAATACAACTGTGATGTGAAATCTTTTGTAATGGATAATGCCGCGAACATGGCACTTATAAGAAAAACTAGAACAGAATAACTAGACTCTATAATCATAACTTATGGATGCTCAGCTCATCTTTTAAAGTTACTGTGCAAGATTTAGAAGATATCAAACAGCATGTTTTGCAAATTGTTAAATGCTTCAGAAATAGTCATCTGGCTAGAGCAAAATACATGCAGGTTGGTGGAAAACAATTAGTGCTTCCGAGTGACGTAAAATGGAATAGTATAGCAGATTGTTTAGAGGAATAAGTAAGCTAATGGGAGAAACTATTAAAAGTATGTGATGAGAATGAAAAATAAGTTGATTCAACAATATACTAAAAAGTTTCAAACATTGGTCTTGAACGATCAGCTGAAGAGTACCTAAAAATCTTAAAGCCTATAGCTGTGGGACTTGATAAATTACAGAAAAAAAAATGCTTTTCTATCCGATGCAGTAGAAATATGCAAGGAATTAGAGAGAATATTCCAGGAAGAATTAGACTTATCATCTTAAATACAAATTTTTGAAAAACGATATAAACAAGCACTTACACCCTTTCATTTTGCGGCTTATATTTTGGATACAACCAAAACCAAATTTAAATTGACTAGTGCAGAAAAAGATCAAACATTAAATACGGTACAAGAAATGTGGAAATATTGGAAATAGTGAATTAGGATTACTACCACTCATTATAAAACTTGAAGCCAAAATGGAACCATTTTCAGTAGTTATGTCTTCAGAAGAGGTAATAAGCAATGTTAGTGCCTTACAGTGGTGGGTCTCACAAAAAAACCTGATATTGCTAGACTTTTTCCTTTCGTGAAGAAATTTTTATGTGCTGTTTCTTTGTCAGCTTCAGTAGTTTTGTTTATTTCAATCATAGGTTAATTTAAAAAAATCACTTGATTAGAATCGTTGTTTTAAATCGTGATTTAAATCAAATGATTTAAATCGTGCTAACCCTGCGGCCTCACTATCAATTAATGCCATCATATCAAAAAAGTGTGTTTTATAATGATTATTTTATCATCTTTTAACTACTGATATAGAAAACTCCAGTGGCCTAGTTATTTTTGCAAAGAGGATAATGAAAAGTGTTTGTACCAATGGTTAGGTTGACTATTTTAAGTGTACATTTTATTTTATGTTTTACATTCCTGTGCTTATGCATTGACCACTTAACATAGATATTGGCCATTTTTACTATTTTTTATGCTCTCCTTATAGTTACTGTTATTACTTCCCTCGCATACGGATCTTTATTTAATTGTATCTGTGATTGGGAAATAAAGATCATTATTATTATTAAACTAGTCTCACCTCCTCAGGAATGCCACCTGATTGAATAAATTGAAAAATAGGGACAGTGTTGCTAAGAAAAACATGAAAAAGGGACATGTAATGGAACCCGTGTGGTGGTTACAACTGGCACGGTTCTAATCCACACGCAGATCGTCAAAATGAAGCTCCATCATTCAGTCCCCGAATTGATAAGTTATTATTCACTTCTATATGATTGATTGATAAAATGTGATAATTTGAGAACAATCGAAGTAATGAATCATCACTTCTTCCTAACATACATTCATGGGGGACTTGTGGTAGAGGCCACAAATTAGCATTCAATTAACTCTTTTTTAGTTTATACAAATAAAAGAGCAATTACTTAGCACACAACTGACCCATTAAATAAAATGTACAGTTATTTTCAAACGAATTTGTATCCGAAATTGTTGATTTCTTTCAACAAGTTAATTAGTTCCAAAGATGTTTATTTGCATTAAAGTCACAAGAATAGCCCCTCGAGTAGTTAATGTTTGTATTTAACATTTTTACATAATTATGATAAATTTACACGAACCATATTTCCACCTGCTGAGGTCATCACACTAAGTACATAGAAAAATGATTGTGACTTAAATTATTCAAAATTTTGTATTAAGTCTCAGTGTCCTACCAGCATAACACCAAATAACAGGATTAATACATAATATAAAAGTGAAAGATGTAACAAGTGTTTTTAGAATAAGTTTGCTGGTGATCAAGATGCGGTTGTTTGTAATTTGTTGTCTAGTATTTCAAAGTGATATTTTGATTAGTGCTTTTGAAATTGAAGCTCTTCATGACTTTATGACAGAGCCCGAACTAGCCTATTATTTTCAAACGTCAGATAAGTTCTCGGTACCGGATTATGAAGTTGTATATTTACCTGTGATACTGCCAGTAACAGAGGCAGTAGGTTTACTTGGAGATGAGATTGAAGAAATAGAATACAGTTTTTCAGCTTTTCAGAGGTAAGGTCTGTTATAACGATAGAAATAATATAAACTTCTAGTCACGATATTAATGCAATTGCTTGTAAAAAATGAAAAGAAATATAAAAAATGTATCTATTTTTCAATAGATCATTTTGTACCAATAATTAAAATGATACCAAAATTCGACTGCACAATAGATAGCATTTTGTAGTAAAACAGGTTTAACATAGCATTGTTACATCTACTTAACTATTAGTTTTAATTTAGGTATTATGCATGTAGCAGTTTGGATTTAGAAAGAGTGTTACATGTTCTGATGCAATCTTAGCATTAACAACCTCCATAAAAATCATTTGAAAATAAAAACCAATACTTAAGGATATTTACAGACCTAACAGCTGCGTTTGACAGTGTTGACCATAATATTTTACTGAATAAACTAAGTTTGTATGGAATTGGAGACAACTGGTCTAGAACTATTTAGATCCTATCTGAATAACTGAACGTAGCTAGTGGACCATGGTGGACAAAGAAGATAACTGCTACAAATTAAAAGAGGATTTCCCCGAGGCTCGGTTCTAGGGCCGTCTGAGATAACGCTGACTGCTTCTTACGAGGCAAAATTCGGAGACTAGTAATTCATGGATCCGAGTTAAGAAGTCTATGTAGAGGGTCAGTATTAGTAACAACGCGTGACATTTTGTGTGATCGCATCTAAATAATTTAATAACTTTGTTTGTTGATTCTGCAGCCTCTTCAGATAATTCACCTATAGATAACAATGCATAATCAATATCAATTAACTCGTACCCATGAATACCTTGTGAATCGAAGCAGGAAGATTGTCCCAGGGATATTCCTGAATTAGTTGCCTGGCCGTATCTAAGTCCCCAAACTTTTCCTTATTTATGTTGTAGCCTGATGATAAGCGACTGAGCAAGGTACCACATCTGTCAATTATATTTTTGTCAAGCCCAGTAATTTCTACGAAAGTAGCAGAGTAGGCGAAAAATGTTCTAGTGGTATTTCCATAATTTGAAATTCCACTTCCACAAGGTTTTTCGGCAATAAAGTTTAATCTTTCTTTAAATTGGGCTTGAATGGATTTTTTTCTCTGTGCAAAAAGAGCTTTATCTTCTGTTGATCTAATTTGCCATTTCTTTAGTGCTCTATACGAAAGATGTATAAAATATTCAAAAAAGCGAATCCATGAATGAAGTGGTCACAAGTCATATTGATATCTACTTTCATCAGTTGGTTTTTTAAGATATATATTCATTTCTTTCGGTGATGCACCGCAAATGTAACACCAACTTGAAGTTGATTCGCTAAGAGCGTTACAGACCTTCCCGTCAACCATAGTTAATTGTAAAGAATATTGTACCCTAACCTCACTATTGTTAAATTTAGAAACACACGGTTGCAAATTATTAATTTTGTCTTTGACGTAAGCCTCTGCTTGCACAGATAACTCGGTAGTTTCCTTTGCAAACTGAAAGCGAATGGGCCTACAATATCGTGTGGAAGATGGGTGCGGATTTTTCCAAATGATGATGTCTCTGCTATCGGGAATGTCTGATCTACAAATTAACTGAAAAGGAACATACGAGGGAACAAATAAACTACTATCATCCTCGATATTAGAATCCAAAAATGAATGTTGATGGCTCTGCCTCCTCTTCTGAAACGTCTTGTATATGCTGTGAGCCGCGAATTCTTGAAAGATTACATGGTTCAACAACATTTAACCATGCTGACCGCTTTTCCATGAATCGCGACTGTGTACGGTTACACTTCCAATAGTCCGCTAGTTTTTTGCAAGACAAATTTGTAAATTCTCACTCCCAGTTTTACATTGCCAAATGTCAAATGTGTATTTCCTTGTAAAGGAAGATTTGTAACTGGTACCTAAAGACAAAGCAATAAAAAATTAACTTGAATTAGTATATATAATTTCTTTTATAAAATGTCTACAAACAGAACTATAATGACGTAGAGGCTGTATTAAAAAAAAAAGAGCAGCTCGTAGCAGATAACTCAAAACGGTTTATACACAAGACAGTGTAAGCTTAAAATTTTTGTATGGTATATGCGGGGGTGCGCGGGGTTAAGCAGTTAAAAGTTTCAAACAAGGTGAATGATGTAAAACATTATTTTATTATTTTCGCTTCCTGTGAATGCCACAGAACGTACATACTTTGAAAATATTTCATTGCTATATTACACTAATATAAAGTACATACCTTCTTTCTGGAACTCCCATTACAAAGCGACCACTACAATTCCAACAGCGACCAAAACAATTCCAAGAACTGACAATTAATAATTTAGGGTGACAGATGCTATTTCTAATCCCTAGTAGCACCAATGTTGCACCAATATATAATCGATATAAGACCAATATATGAATATAGGACGAATATTCATATATTGGTCCTATATGGATTATATATTGGTCCAATATGTTGTGCTACTAGGGATAAAAGTAAGCTTTAACGACGTGTGGTCCGTTCAGAAGCCGAAATTCAACTGTTTTACTTTCTTATCGGCATTTATCTTTATACCTGCCTCAAACATGGGCATTAAAGAAGTAGCAGATAAAATTATTCGCAATATTATTGATGTCCATATTTTTGAATTATGACCGCCTTGGGAACCACAGTGCATTGCCTAGTTGCTTCCGAAATCTTAGTAGCCAGTTTAAAAGTAAAATTAAGAGAATTTTAAAAGACAATTGCTTGTGTAATATACAGGAATTTTACCAGCTGATTGCTCAAAATGGGAACGTTTTCTAGTTAGTAATTTTACGTAAGTTTGTCTCTATCTCTACTGTCTGTCCTTTACTCCTTTACCACTGTGTGTTATATTGTATTTTACCAATTTAATGTTTATATAACTTAAGTATTTCTATTATTTGACCTATCTATAAAATGTGATATTCTTTGAAGAGTAATGAAATTATTATTATTATTATTTAAGTCTGAATAATTTGCACTGTTTCATACCATTAGTCTTGTTCTTGCTTGTTTTCAGTTTTTTACCTGAAGAATATCTTAGAAATATTTATGCCATCAGCAAATTCTCTATGAGTTTTGATCTGAAAGGAATTTGCTAAGTTAATTTTGTACAGGCAAGTAACATTTTACATATACGGAACAGAATTTCAAAAAATTTGCAATGACAGTATTGCTGCTTTGTTCTAAAAATCACTAGATAATGGGGTAGTTTATGTGCCCGACGAACTTTTTTAATTATATTGTACAAGTTAAAAGACACGGGTTGGCTGAACATGGAGAATCGCAGACTACTTCATTCAGCATGTTTATGTCATAAAATTTTAATAAAGAAATCTCCTGAATACTTACATAATAAAATATAATTTTATATGGATGTACACAACCTTAATTTAAGGTTGATCGCACAAAGCAATTTAAACGTTCTTTTAGGTACCAGATTTGCAAAATATATAACACTACGTGGAAAGACAAAAGAATCTTGAATATCTAAAATGGCTGTAGCTGTTTAGTTTTGAGAAGCCATATCTCAAAAACTATTCACTATTTGAGGTTGTGCTTATTGAGATACTTTTATTCAGAAGCCAGTTGTCATAAGATGGTCATTTTCAGTATTTTACGATAAGTTTTATGCAAAATTTTAGACATTGAAGATGAACTATTATTTCCGTTTAGGCCTGTTGAATTAAAATTAAGAAGAAATCCAGATATTACCACACCTAACTTCAAAACGTACGTTCATGATGAGGATGGGGTAAAGGTTTTGCCACATTTACCACAAAACTGTCACTATTTACATAAGGACGCAAGAACTGTGGCATCTATTAGCATTTGTTCACCAAAAACTGTGGTAAGTTGATTTATCAACCCTTCAAAAGGGATTTCTCAATTTGAGGACCATAAACTTGGTAAAACTGTACCCCCCCTGCAGATTTCTGAAAGCACCCTGCTATTTTCCACCCCTTTTGATCCTTCGCAGCTACACTTTGGTCAAAAATGTCACACGTAAGCCTTTTTTGATTGAAACGTTTATTAAAAATTGTACCTATAAAGTAATTTTTTGTTATAAACATGATGAAATTTCAAGATAATGTACTGCTATTAAAAAAAAAACAACATATTTATATAGTTGTACTCGCTGGGGTAAAAATGGTGCCCCTGGCTTTGGTGCGCCCCCCTGCAATACAGCCTTTGCGGAGGCGTTATTTACGCCACTGAAAGAAATTTTTGCTATGGATAGCCAACTGCTCAAACTAAGCCTCAAAAATTTCCAAAGTTTGTGTTTTCCAACTGGTCATTTAATATTAATTTAGTTATATTTAAAATTTAAATGTCTAACTGATTATGGTAATTTTTCAGCAAGGTTTAATCTTCCTAGAGAATTCAACTCTAGAAGTTCACCCTTTGACCGATAGGCTTCAGACCTTGGTAAAGTTTCGAGAGCCGCTTGTTGAAAGCTTGTTTGAGCAGCAAGAAGATATCAAAATACCACACATAGTCAAGCGGGCAAACTACATGCCAGATTTTTTGCACAACGACGTTTTTCCCATCGCTGGAAGTGTCTGGTCTGAAAATGAAGAAATCAATCCTAATTACAATAAAGTTTTTAACATTAATAAGAGAAACTACTACAATTTCGGTTATCCAGAGAGTACTGGTTTAAAATCATCTAGGGGTATGACACTGGAGCTTGCTTTGTTCTTTGATCAAGCTGCCTATCAGATTTTTGGACCGCACTTGAACAATGATGATAAAAAGCTACAAGATATGTTACTTGCCTACATGAACGGGGTAAGTAATTCAAAAATATTCAAAATAATTTCAGGAAGATGGTTACAAGTCAGCTCAATGATGTATACAACTATTATTATTATTATTTAGAAGAATGTTATGACAATGAATATAATATAATGTGATATATACAGGGTGTCCCAGCTATATTTAGACAAGCATTATCTGGAAAACGGTGAGACATAGAAAGAAATGTTAAATGGAAAAATTATTCTGTTTAAAAAGATGCATTTTCAAATGTACAAGGCGCCTTAAAAAAGCAGCAGGTTACGCAATGCTACTTGTTCAAATGGAACACCCTGTATATTGTTAAATTTTTGGATTCTCCCTTTATTTCCGAGCAAATTATGTTAACCTGTCCTATAACTCCCATTAACGGTGTACGATATATCAATGGTTAAATTTTTGTTCTGCCATGCTCCATTTTCTTAAACTAACTAATAAGGCTAGCCTTGATTACCCGCAAAAGCAGAAGCTGACAGTTGTTAATTAGGTACTTCCATATCCACGTAGTTCTTAACTCTTTCATTTTCATATCAGAAATATGCCGTCACTGCTTATATTTAATGAATATGTTGATATGTTACTTATTTATGGTGAGAGCTTTGGAGGGAACTGGATTGGTAATCAGCAGTGATCGGAATTTAGGTTTAATTTTCAGGTGCATCCTTACAAGGACTTATTGAAATAAGCACAGATATTGAGTTCACTGAAAAATAAATAAATTTTTATTTAATTTTCGTGTAATATAAATTATATAATCTATTTATACAAAAAACGTTATTTAAGTTAAAGAAACTGAGTGCGTACATAATGTACACAAGGAACACGTGGCCGACACGCCAAACATTATTTACTACTTACTCGCCTTTAAATTGAATGGACACGGCACAGGACCTAGTTTATAATTGTGTTTACTGAAAGAACGACTTATTGTTAATATGCCGCGTTTTATTCTGAGGAAAAGTACTGTGGAAAAATAAGCCTTATAAAGAACTACATTTTGATGGCGAAAAAATAATTTGTAATAATTGTGATACCACAATAAGGTGTAAACAGAAAAATGTTGTTTTAAATTATGTAAATAGCTACACACACGAGTGTAATACAAAAAATGAAAAGATAATTTCAAAGGAAGAGTTTTATTTCAATTTGGCTCTTTTGTTAATATGTTTAAATCTTCCATGGAGTCTACTAAATAACGTTCATTTTACACATTTTCTAAACAAATATTACGTGGGGCAACATGTGCCAAGTGAAAGCCTGCTTCGTAAAAAAATTCTCAGCGAATTATATGAAGAAAAACTGGATGGTGTTCGGGGTGATCTTCAAAATGGCTGGTTTTGGGTTACAATAGACTCCTGAAGCAAAGCGAGAGCGGTCCCAGGATACGTCCCCACCAGCTGGGTTACAATAGACGAAACGGCAGACTTTTTGGGAAATAAAGTTGCCAATTTATTAGTTACTAAATTACATGTTGACGGTCCTGGCAATAAGTGCCATTTGATAGTTTCCAAGGTTTTAGAAACACAATTAATGGCGAGTCAGTGTTTAATTTTTTTGAAAACACTTTAAAATGGCTTTGGCAAGACTTGGCTGAACAAAATTTAAAGGAAGTTGTTGTTTTTACTAGTGATTCAGTGTGATATATGTTAAGTGCTGGAAAAAAACTTAAAAGGAAATATCCACGAGTGTTACATGTTACTTGTTTAGCGCTTGCCTTACACCGCTTATGTGAAAAAGTACGAGAACTTTTCAGAAATGTTGACAAACTTATTGCCAATATAAAGACAAATTTTCTAAATGCTCCTAGTAGGATAAAACATTTCCAAGAAAAATGTCCTAATTTGCCGCTTCCTCCAAAACCAGTGATCACACGTTGGGGAACATGGAAAACGCGGCATGTTACTACCATGTTAACTTCAACTCAGTAAAGGGAGTTGTAGAAACCTTAAATGAAGATGCTACTGTGATTAAGCATGCAAAGAATTTAATGAATATTCCAAATATTAAAAATGATTTAAAATTTATATTCGATCGCTTTAAAATAATGACAAGAATTATAGAAAACCTTCAATGTCCAAATTTGTCCTCGGAAGAAACATTTAACAAAGTAGATCCTGTTCAAAAAACAATTAATGAAATTCCTGGTGCAACTGGTGAGGTTATATCAAAAAAGTGAGTTGCTGTTTTACAAACTAATCCAGACTTGGAGGTCGTATTTGTCATTAGCAAAAAAATTGTAACAGAACCAGATGCCTTCCTTGATCAGGTGCTCATGAATATCTTTAGATATGTTTCCCTCACTTCTGTAGAATGTGAAAGATCATTTTCGATATTTACTGTCAAAAGAAATCGTCTCTCACATGAAAATTAAAAAAAAAAAAATACTTACTGTATACTTTGAAACCATGAACACTCAGTAAAAGTACAAAATTTGAAACTTGAAAGTACTGTGCGGATTTAAAAGTCTATGTCTGAAATATGTGTACATGCATTTATTATGCCAAAATACATCATAAACTCATAAGGTAGGTTCATATTACATTTAATTTTGTAAGAGAGAACAAACTTACATTTAATATTTCGATGTAAAATTTCATATATGTGCGCCACTGGAATTAAACCCAAATTCCGAACATTGGTAATCAGGGACCTGTCAAGTGGCCTGTACGATCAGCCGATTTAAAGAACGTTGTATATGCTGCGAAACCAAATAATCTTAATGATGTCTAGAATAGGATAACTCATGCTTGCCGCCAAATTACCCCAAAAGTTACAAGGAATCCTTGTACACGAAAACTTTTAAGGAGATATGAGTTGTGTCAAATAGAATATGCACGACAATTTGAGCATCTTTTATAATAATCATAATAGTTACTATTTTTTGTATTGTATTATTTATTATGATTGTGTTAATAGAAAAATGTTATCCCAAAAATTTAACTGCTAATATCTCAACAATAATGATAGGTATAGGACATGATTAATAAAATTTGTTCGGAAATAAGCGAAGAATCCAAAAATATAAAAATATACATATAGCATTCCATTTGAAAAAGTAAAGTTGCCTAACCTGTCACTTTCTTAAGACGCCTTGTACATTTGAAAATAAACTGATTAAATGCATCCTTTCAAACAGAATAACTTTTCCATTTAACATTTCCTTCTATATCTCACCATTTTCCAGATAATGCTTGCCTAAATAGAGCTCTGGGACACCCTGTATATAATTTATTTATTGTGTTGTCTCAGATTTCTGTTTTTTTTCTTTCTATTTCCTTTACTTGTTTATATACTTCTTATTCCATTTGTCAATAAGAAATAGCATGCAAGTGATTCTTTAAGTGTATTAGGAAAACTAAGACATTGTTTAAATGTGCGCATGAGAATATAGAGGACACGATAACGAAAATGAATAAATGTTGTTTAAGGTATATATTTAATTAAATGATTTAGTTGTGAAACTGTACAATTTCACTCATAATACTGTTTTTAGGTACAAGCTTTGTATCATCATCCAAGTCTGGGTACAAGTCTTGAATTAGTTCTCGTCAGATTGGACATAATGAAACGTCAGGCACCTGACATGCCTCACTATGATGGAGAACGAGGAAAACTGCTTGACAGCTTTTGTGCTTACCAAGAAAGCTTAAACCCCTCTGGTGACTCTGATCCAGAACACTGGGATATGGCGGTGTATGTTTCTGGGTAAATTAACTTACTTTAATCACATTTCTAATATAGCTTATTATTTCACTATACATTTCAGGTTGGATTTCTTTGCCTACGAAAAAGGACGAAAAAGTGGTGTAACAATGGGCCTCGCTACAGTCGGAGGCGTCTGTTTAGATAAATATGCCTGCGTGATAGCTGAGTTTGGGACAACAAATATTTTTGGAAAGCCTTATCCAAGCGCTGGTTTTACAAGTGTTTATATACTGGCGCATGAAATGGGACATAAGTAAATATACTTCCATTACTATTTAGTGAATTAAAATTTACCAGAGAAAGTAGTCACAATCTTTAGATGACAACTTAGAAAAGAAATCTATAAATTAAATTAGTGTGGATTTAGATGAATCATTGATTTGCACAACGAAGATAAGAATAAATAATAGTGAATACATGTCATGTCAATGTCATCTACCTAGTTATGTTACATGTTCCAGTTGTCTGTTACTTTAGTAAGCAGAAGAGCATGCGATACTGTGATCATGGAACCAGAAATAATGTGATCCCGGTTGAACTTTGATACCGAAATGACAGTATTAGAATAAGTTCAATTTCAGTATATTTTGGAAATTGTCTTGACTGTTGCAGCTTTAAATTACAAAGATTCTACATGCAAAGAGATGTTTTTATACATGCATTAAGACTATTGGACTTTTTGCCAAAAACGTGAATCAGTTATTATGAGATAGTTATAAGTTTATGATTTTTCTATTTCTTGAGACTTATTCTTTATAGAATTTTGCAAACAATGGAAAGAAAAACTATCTATGAGAACTAAAAGAAAAACTACATGTAAAAATATTAATGAAATCTTTGCATTCTTTCGATAACCTAACTTCTGGTTAAAATTTTAAAATAACATTTGTTCAATTTCTTATTTGACATTCTCATTATAACACTACTAGCATCCAACATAGTCCCCTACGGCTAAGTAGATTAAACTATTATCTACATGACCTCCTACGGTATGTAAATTCAGTTAAAAATGAGAACAAAGGCCTGAAATTTTTTTCATTCTAATGGATTACATTAGAAACGCTTTTAAAATATTTTCAGTAAACTGAAAAATAGCTGTTTCTATATATCACCCTTTAATGTAACCATGTTGATTATTGCTTAATAATCCACATGATATCATGAAATTCACTAGATGATCGCATATTGCCATCTCAAAGAGTTTAGAGAAAGATGGCAATATACTGATCGGCCTAGGATTTTCGAACATTTCTGGGTTGCCCTTTTAATAGAGAGGTTTAATTAATGCGAGTTTTAGCTAATCAGGAAAGATACCATGTTTAAATAAATTATTCATTATATAACATATTGACTTATAAGCTGTATACAAAATTTAATAATACCTGTGGGAATATTATCATCACCACTCATGATCAGTGATGCAAAATTTCAAATTTCATTATGAAAGTTTCAAATTCAATTTGAAATTTCTGAAAGAGTCAGCTTACCCTCATAAATTTCTGAAATATCTGAATTTTATGAAAGTTTCAGATTAATCTGAAAATTATCACATTTTTGAAACTTCATGAAAGTTTCAGCTGTATTTCCGTTACATCAAATGAAATTTAAATTTCGCGCGCCTTTTTAACTTGTTTTCAACCAATGAGGATTAAAGTCTGGTTTAAAACATTTATTTTAGAGGTTATGTTAGCTATTCTTCAAGTATAAGAATCCCCTGCTTTTCATTTCTTTCGTTAATTTCTAGGTTCCCAGGTCCTTATTTTTGCATTAATAAGAAAAACTTATTTTGAATGAAAAAATATAACAATATAATTTCTAAACGAGAACATTGATTAAGGACAGGGACCCTATTCTTGAATCAAGGGAGTGGAAGATCTGAATGTTTTATCTCTTTTCATGTTGCTACGTTTCCTTGTTTTCCTTTTTTCCGAAATGAGCATTCTCTCGAGTAGAGAATAGGGGTCCAGGAGATTTTGTGAATATATTGACGAATTACCTACTCATCGTGTATTTTGAAAAATGTATTTTTATTTTTTTTTCAATGGTCTTCTTTCGCTCGAAATGTATGTATGTTCAAATCTGGTGATCGAATTTTTGACCACTTCCATATATCCAATGATGCTGAAATGTTGCACATAACTTTGGTTCTGAAGACATTATAGTATATTCAATATTATGATAGATCCAATATGACGGCCACCACAAAATGGCAGATTACCTTTTTCTTGACAACCCTTTTGACATGAGTATCGAATGAAAAGTTATATAAAGTGGTACAATAAGCTGTGTGACATTCTAAATCAAATGTGGTGGCCGGCACAAAATGGCGGATCACCTATATTTTTACAACCCCCTTGGCATGGGTATCAAATTAAAGGGTATGACATGTAGAATACGATAAGCTGTGTGACGTTATTCTAAATCCAATATGGCGTCCGACACAAAATGGCGGATTACCTATTTCTTTACAACTCCTTGACACGAGTATCAAATGAAAAAGTTTCACAAGAGTAATCGAAATGCATTTGATTAAAGAAAATGACACAGACAGGAAACTAAAAAGTAAAAAATAAATAAAAAAAAATTCTTAAAACAATGGTTTTCTTTTAAAACTGAACTGCACTAAAGAGTAGGAAATAATTTTTATTCAGTGATTACATTACAAAATGATGAAAAAGAAAACTATTGTGCGCTCATAAAATATTGCTTTTGCCACTATATTACAACATACTACTATTCATAAAGTTCTATCACAATGCTGATTGTTGATAAAGGTACTATATCATATTTTATGGGCATTCATTGGTTTTCTTTTTCATCTTCATTTTGTAATTTAATCACTGTATAAAAATTATTTTCTACTTTTTGTGCAATTCAGATTTAAAAGAAAACCATTGTTTAAATTTTGTTTAAATTTATTTGTTTTTTACTTTTCACGAACATATTTGTAAGTTCTAATTTTATCAAGGAGAAAAAATGTTTTTTTATGTTCAAGAAAAACATTGAAAAATAAAAATGTATGAGACTAGTTTCAAAAGTGGGATTTATTAGTCATTATCTCTCGAAAGTTTAAAAAATTGCGAATATTATACAGAACTTAAGTTTCATCATTTAAAACATTTCAATGAAATTTCACTTAAATTTCATAATATTAGGGAATTATTCAATTAAATTTCATAAAATGAAAGTTTCATTGAAATTTCACGAAAGTTTCATGATATTTAATGTTTAATTTTATATTTCAGAAATTTCATAAATTTCAGATGAATTTCGAAACTTTCACAAAAGTGTCACTGAAATTTTCGCCAATTTTAAGTTTCATGAAATTTTGCATCACTGCTCATGATAGCTTATAACTGCGTGAATACCAACTCTACTTTTGTAATATAAATTTTTTAAAGCCTTGGAATGCACCATGACAGTAGTGGCAATAATTGTCCAAAAGAGGGTTATGTTATGTCACCTTCAAGAGGTACAAATGGAGAAACACAATGGTCAACATGCAGTGCGGATGTAATGACCAAATTAAGGTAATAGTTTGTTTATGCATAATTTTATTCGAAATCTATTTAATGTCAACTACACTTTATTCTAGTAGACTTTGCTGTATAACACGTTTAACAGCATCACAGCATCTTTCACCAAAGTTCTTTCCCTCCAGCTCCTTGATGCCATCAGCTCAACCTTCCTTCTCTGCTTTGCATCTGGTCTTATCTTTCATTCCATTTTGTCCTCGTTTTAGTCAGTGCAACAATAATAAAATGTAGGAGGAATACAATGACACAAAATGTTTACTTTTGGAACATTTTTCACAGTAGCACCAAACCTCAATAATCTGATTCCTGTCAGTTCTTAAACTCCTGGTGATGTCTTGAATTAGCAACTTCTTTTGTTTGATTATATGAGTAAACAACCCTTAAAATTTACCTTATTACAATACATCACAATGGCCATGTAACAAATATCAATATTTATTTCCCTATTTATTTATATTTTTAATTCCAGCTGGGCAAAATGCCTGCAAGACTCGGCGAAACCATCAAAATCCATGGACCACAGCCATTTTCTTGACAGCCCTGGCCAGGCTTACACTGCCAAAAAACAGTGCGAGATTTTGCTAAGAGACAAGGATGCCATGGTGTTACCACATCAAGAATTGTCTACGATATGTTATAACCTGCAGTGTAACACACCACATAGAAGCGGATATTATTTTGCTGGCCCAGCACTAGAGGGAACTCAGTGTGGAAACGGGAAGGTAAATGACAGATTCATAGGTACTTATTCAACTCGAAATTATAAGCTAAAAATGTTTGCAGTAAATATTAATTCGATTAATTTTTCATGATAACTTTTTGAGTGGTCATGAACATGCTAACATTATTGAGGCAGTGATTATATCAGACTCACTTTAACCTATGAAGTAGCTGCTATAAACCTACATTCTACTCGCCTTTCACCAACCATGTTGGCATAATCTGAATATGATAAAACATTTTTTTTAATCTGCTCCAGATACATGTCAAACGTAGTAGGTATAGTATCTTGATGTTTGTAGAAAGGAAGTGCCATATCACAAGTTTCAATCCCTTCCAGAATTAATAGTCCAGTTAGTAAAGACAAAAAAATGCAAAACCTCGGACTCTGGTTAGGAAAGATCGATTTTCATGAAATAAACGTCATTCGATTCGGAATTGACAGTATTGCAAAGTCCACATGGTCCGAAGGTGTGCTTTTAACCTGGGGGTGAATACCACCCCTTCTCGGGGGTGTAAATTAATAGTCAAAACAGAAATCAGTAGGGGGATGAATTATAAACAAGAAATGTTCTATGAATTTTTTTCGATAAATCAATATTTTTCGCGTTATTCGCGATTGAAAATGTTTCTCATCTAAAAAATGCATGTCTTAGAGCGATTTTTTATGAATAACTCGAAAACCTTACATATTATCAAAAAAATTCATCAATCATTGCTGATATTTCCTCTGAAAGAACGAGACAACCATTTTATTTTCATCATAACTCCGTAAGTTTTTATGTTAATGGCTTTTACTAAAGCTCATTTTAAAGGTCTTCTCAAGTTTAAAAAAGGTCTGATAAGTTTTCCTCCAAAAATTCGTCGTTTTTCCGTTATTTAAAGTTGGAAGGTTCGAATTCCGTTTTCGGCGAACAAACGGTCACCTTCAATGAGCCATAACTCGGTTCGTATTGCAGAAATAAAAAAAAACAATCGATTTGTTGTTTCATAAGCTATGGTTTCTAAAATAATGGAAAAAATTGCGTTTGATCGAATAATTGCATTTTTTAACTCTTTCAAAATACTGACAGATCGCCAACATGGGTTTCGCAAAAATCATTCTACTGAGACTGCTACAATTCAGCTTTTGCAATTTGTTTATAACAAAATGGACAAAGGTAACCTCGTCATGGGACTGTTTTTTGACCGATCACGAGCGTTTGACTCTCTCAATCTGTCGTTTATGAAAGAAAAATTATTTAAGCTAGGCATTCGACGAGTTTTTTTTTACAGTGGATCATGTCATATTTAACGGACAGATCTCTACAGGTAAAAAACAACCAAACAATTTCAAAGGAACATGACGTTAGTTTTGGAGTGCCACAGGGCTCGGTGCTGGGCCCTTTGAATTTTTTTGATTTTTGTTAACGACTTACCATCATTCATATCAAAAGGAAACATCACCATGTTTGCCGATGATAACTCCTTTGGCATATCTGCACCGAGCCTTACGGAGCTCCTCTATGATGGTATGGCTGTAATGACAGAATTTGATGACTATTGCTGCAGAAATAATCTCATATTAAACCTCGAGAAAACTGTGTGCATGTATTTCTCGCAGAGAAAATTTTTACCTTCCAACACTCAATTAAATTTTAACAACATGACCTCGCCATTTAGCCCGGATACAAAATTTTTAGGTCTTTCAATAGATAAAAAACTAAGCTGGGATAAACAAATCGATGAAGTATGCAAAAAACTTAACAAAGCATATTACTGTATACGCAAGCTTAAGAACTCCCTAGATACTGAGGCTTTATTGCAACTGTATTATTCAATGGCTTATTGCCATATATCCTACAATATTATAATGTGGGGACGTACAAAAAATTTTCAGCGAGTTTTTATCTGCCAAAAGCGCATAATTAGATTAATTTTTAATCTTGATTTCACTACATCATGTAAAAACTCCTTTAAAAGTCACAAAATATTAACGGTACCATCCATATATCTTTTTTCTTTATTAAAGAACATTAAAAGTAACATTGATCAATTCAAAACTGTTGCAAGTTACCATAATTATAATACTCGTCATGATGACTTATTAGCCCTGCCCCATCATAATACCTCTCATTTTGAAAAATCACCTCGTTTCTCTGGTATCAGTTTTTACAACAAATTACCAAGTGTGATTAAGGAGATCAACAATTTTAACAAATATAAATCTAGAATTATGTACATATTTTTTTCTTATTGACGTTCACTTCTGTATTGTAACAGCCTAAGTGATTATATATAAATAAATAAATAAATATATTTTTGCTCCTGATGATTTTTTTTTTATAAAACGTAAGGTTTTCCAGTTATTCGTGAAAAATCGTTCTAAAACATGCATTTTGTAGATGAAAAATGAACATTTTCAATCGTGAATAACACGAAAAATATTGATTTATCGAAATAACTTTTTTGCTTAGAATTCATCCTGCATCAATTTCTGTGGTTATTTTCACTTTACTAATTTCCACCCCCGAGAAGGGCATCCACCCACAGGGTGAAAGCACACCTTCGGACCATGTAAACTTTGCAATACTGTCAATTACTATGAATTGAATGAAGTTTATTTCATGAAAATCGATCTTATTTCCTAACCGGACTGCGGGGTAAAATGCTTCAATGACTGCACTATAGTTGAAATCATATCATATATTAATTAACAGTCTCATAGTTAGAAAATCATGACTGCTACTTTATTTATTTACCTCAGTCGAATAGGAACAAATTTATGAGATTTGACAACAAAAAGTTTTGAAACTTCGGCGAAAGATGTTTCTATGTACCTGTTGAACATTTTAAAGTATACTATTCGCAGTTTTCTAACAATAAATTTTTAGGTATAGTTCATCTTGTAATTTGAAACATCTACCGATGATACCATCCTGATTGGTGAAAAGTTCATTAGTTTGTTTCTGTGTTTAGTCACACTACTCTTTATGTGCATTTTCCTCGTAAATCTTTTAACTTATTAGATAATTCGGTGTACTCAAACCAAACTTATAATATATATTTTTAGTATTGTTATGGTGGTAATTGTGTGTATAAGCAGCCCCCAAAGCCAGTGAAAGTAATTCCTGGAGGTTGGGGACCCTGGAAAGAAGGAAATTGCAATTCCGGTTGTCTAGAAAGTGCTATGGGCCACGTCATGAAACGCAGATTTTGCAATAATCCTACTCCTCTTAACACTGATCAAGGATGTGAGGGATCTAGTGTAGAATTTGGGCTGTGTAATGATAACAAGGTGGGTACAAAATTAATGCTGTGAATTTCAATTCTATTATCCTGTTTCTATTTATACTCAAAAACACTCAAATTCCATTCGATTTGGCCCACTACATATGTACATGACTATTTTGTTTTAACCTTAAAACTATTTATTTCTTGTAGATTTGTAGGTATAATAGAGAAACAGTAGTCGATTATGCTTCAAGAAAATGTCAGGAATTCTCAAAATTGTTACCTGAACTGGATCCAAAAGGTGCAGGATTACAGGCTCCACATGAAGATGGTAAAGTAGTTTTTGGGGCATCTATATATAATTTTTGTTCAGTTACATCATATGCAAGAACATCAAATAATTTCTAGCATTATATTCCAGATTACATTGATGTATAATGTAGCATTAGATCTGGACTAGACTAACCAATAACGAGAAAAGTTTGTTTGAAGTTCATACATATGACAAAGAGTCCACTACAAACCAAAAGTTGTAAGATTATGTTATTTCACCATTTCAATCACCGATAAAAGTAAAATCACTAGTTCGATCCGGCTCGAAGGACCAATCTTGTTATTGCATTTATGAGATAATAACATTTTTGGAGAACCAAGGGGATCTCTTAATAGAAATTAAGAGACCCCTAACAAACACTATTAAATAAAGAAACAAATTGATTCTTCTGTACACTAAAGATTTGTTCCAACCCACAGTTTGAGCGTCCGTTGAACGGTCAAATGGAGCCGCCGATTCATGGTACGAATATGTCACAGCGAGTAAAGGATGCAATAATAGACGACTGAGTGACTGCTTTTGACTGTTCAAAAGACGATCCAACAGCATGTTGGAACAAACTTATATTACTCCATTTTGTTATATGTGGAACTTACAGAATTTATTTATTCCAGATCTTGCTAAATTTGATACATACTCTATTCCGAAATATAATGCTAAATCTAACTATTCTAATTCTTAATTTGGTATCATTCAACATCTAAATGTTTATAGCACGTGTATGGATGGGATGCGCAATTTTCTGTAGAAGAGCTGATTCTGGCACTTTCTATACTCCTAGAATAGAGTTGAACGATTTAGGTGTAACTCCATACTTTCCCGATGGTACTTGGTGCCACAAAGAAAAGAATCTTAACTACTACTGTATCCAGCACCATTGTTTGCCAGAGGTAAAGATCATTAACCAACGTCGCAACTATAAATTAGCAATAACATTTATCTGTTTCCTGGACTTGGATTGCCTTGCCACTGTGCATCCACCAAATTTTCTTTGTCATTTGTCGTGAGTATTGATGTATAATTTATTTTTTAGAACTTCAAATTTACCAAATCTGACGATACAGGAGAGGATATACCGTTTTCACAAAACGCCTATCCTATGCATGAAATTCCACAGGAAATAAAGGATTACTTCTCTTTAGGAACCAATGGCAAACCAATCAAAACGACCTTGAGTACTGGCAGTGCTAAACCACCTAACGAAGAGGACTGGGAAACTAAAGATTATGTTGAGGTACCTGGATTAAAAGATCGCTTTAAAGTGTTTAATGACAATGAAAATTTTATCTGAGAAGAAATGTAGCATGTCATTATTGTTAGATTTAGGTTTCTTCTATGTTTTTATACTTTTATACTAAAAGAACGGGATAATTTAGTTGGGCAATTTTATGCTTGAAAAATGCTTGTGCAAATTTTAAGCAAAAGAGTGCTTGATTTTATGTCTTAATAAAATAATAACAAAATGGCTGACATTTTACTACTGTGGTAAAGACCACATTTCCTTTGAGGATATGTTTCAGCGGCGGCTCGTGGAATTTTGGTAAACTATAATTTACTAATGGAGCATGGGACCCATGCCAAACTTTAATGGATCACTACCAAGACCAAACGGAGATGTTTTGTGGGAAAAAATATTTGATTGGAATTTCGCAAATTCCAATCAAATATTTTTTCCCACAAAACGTCTCCCTTTGGCATTGGTAGTGATCCATTAAAGTTTGGCATGGGTCCCATACTCCATTGGTAAGTTATGGCTTACCAAAATTTCATGGGCCGCCACTGATATGTTTAATTTGTATTTGTTACTTACCTTTATGCTGGACGGCTATGCTCTACATTTACATGTCCGGTTCTTCCAATTAACACACTATTACGTAGGTGTCTATGGAAAAAGGAAGATTGGCATTTTGTCAACATCGTAAATTGTGTCGGCGAAATCGGAAATTCGGTTCGGCACGAACGAATCAAAAACAGCCTTTTTTGACATTTGTGATAGAGGTACTGCACGTAAGTTATCGACTGGGCTGCCACGAGCGCTAGTAGTAAGCTCCGCCTTCCTGCCGATAGACTATAACGTTCTGACTAGATAAATAATTAAGTACTCATCTCATTCATGGGTTCTCTTCAAAAATCAAACGGAAACAAATAAATTAAAAGAAAACAAGAACTTAAGGGAATTGATATGTTGTATATCATTTAATTAAAGGAATTAACCAACCATGGAAGTAAGTCACATTACAAATTCTTGATTGTACTACCGGTTACCATTCTCAGGCAAGTCACATATAAAATATAACAAAAAGAAAGATTTACATTTACAGAATAAACTCTATATAAAAGTTAAAATAACCAGAGAAATCTAAAATAATTCAACTTAATTATTATAAAATACATATTAACATGAAATTAAATGCCGTCCTGCAGCTTTAATACCAAAAATTATTTACATTTATTGGGAACTGGGGATATACAATTTTTCGGTGTTGTAAAGCTTCTTCCCAATAAAAAACTGTACAATGTCGGACGACTGAAAAATAAATGTGAACGTTAACAGAGGACCCTAAACAAATTAATGTATATTCTAGTATAAACAGCTATTAATACTGCAACACTTGTTTTTAGCACAACGTGATTTTTATCTTTATAAGACAATGTAGTAACGTAAGACCATAAATCCAATAGTGGGCGCAGGAGTAAATAAAGCGAGTAGGCTACGATAATTTCGAAATATACATTTCATTTGCTCCAGATTTCTTGACCTTTATTAAGTATTAACTGATCTACAGAACAAGAATTTACCAAATCTTTTTTATTTGAAAGGCTCTACCACCATTGCCATAGGTGATTTGTCCAACATAGGAGGGCCAATAGCTTCGAAAAGGAGAGTAATGGCAAGTGTGGTTCACTCCTAAATACTGTATGCCACGCCAGTCTGGCATATTACAACCAGAAATGAAAAAGTAACGGCAAACTGGCCAGACTCCAAAAACTGATGTCAATCAGAATCGGCAGTGCATACCGAATCATTTCAACTGAGGCAGTGGGGGTCATAGTGGGAGTTCCACCCATAGATATACTAATATAAGAAAGAACGGAAAAATACAATGAAGAGGTGGCTAGAGTAGCAAGAGAGAACGCTGTTACAAGATGGCAATAAAAATGGGAAACCGCAACGTATGGACGATAGACCTATAATATGATACCCATCATTCAGACATGGATAAATCGTCCCTACGGAGAGGTGGATTACTATCTAACTCAAGCTCTCTCAGGACATGGATGCTTTAAGAAGTATCTCTATGAACGTAGAAGGGCAGAATGAGACCGATGCAACTACTGCGACTAGGTGGATGACGTAGAGCACACCCTGTTTATATATATTAGGTGGGAAGAAACCAGGAGGAACTATACCCTACAAACTGGGTCAACCTTCAACTGGGCAAATATGATGGAAAGCTCATGCGCATCCAAGAAATCATGGCAACAGGCATACAGAGTAGTTGATAAAATAATAGAGACAAAAGAAAGAGACAGTTGATAAAGAAAGTAAAAGGGCGGCTCCCCACTGAAGTAATGCAAAAGCGTATGGATTAATACGCAGGCACACAGAAGGCATGTTGACACTTCTGAAACGCGGGTCTGGTGACATTTGCTGCGAGTTCTCATCTCACCAACAGCTCAATTCTGTAAGAAATACGCACCCCAAAATGACTCCAGCATCGTATTTTCTCAAATCCTCTCATTATATGGCCACATCAACCGGAGAAAGTACAACATAAAGCAGTTGATTGTCCAGGGAAAAGGCAAAGAGCATAACTACTAAAACTTTGAGTTGATGTCACCAAAGAGCTACTGGCTTTTCCATTAACTCAGCGTCACCAAAGCTCTTTAATTTTGGTGAGGCTGTGCACCTAACAGGCAACCGCGACAGATGCTGTTGGACATGCCATACAGCAAAGGGAGTCGAACACAACAAGAACATTATATGGATCACAAAAGTCTGTCAACACGTTATGAATAACAATAAAACGAATGATATCGGCTCTAAGGTAGCTTTCACAAAGACCTGAATGCTGTAAAGCTAAACTCAGCGCGCGTTTCGTTGACTATACTGGCATCATCTGAAGATGATTAAAACCATTTAAAGAATCGAAACCATTTTAATTATATCCAGATACTGCCAACAACATTAAACAGCCAAAATTACTATATTCTTATTCCAAATCTGCAGAATGCTAATGCTTTCATTCTGCGAGTTATCGAGATCAAGTTAAATACTAAAAAAGTCAAGAAATGCATATTTTGGTAGTATGGTAATTTGCTCCTCTTGCACAAACCTGTACTGTTCTTTCACGCTCTATAGAGTACTTATAAATTAGCTCATCGATGCACATGAGCCAAAAATAGTTTTGTATAAATAAGAAAGAAATATTTGTCCTAAAATCTTTTAAAAGAATTAGTATTTATTTAAATCGTTTTGCTCTGTAGAAATTAGTACCACCTGGTTACCAATGTTATAAGAGGAACTAAAAAATCTACCATTGTTTAAAATAAAACTATTCAACAGTTCTGTGCGTAGTAAGTAGGTATCTATGAATTTTGAATTTAACAAACATATTTTCAGAGCACATAATAAATTGTCTAATAAAGCTTTGCAAAAGAAAACAGATTAGGTTTCCGAAACGTTAGAAAAATACATTATTTCAATATTATTATTCTTATTAATGTAATTTGTCAGAGACACCCTTTAACTGTTCCTTAGACATAGGAGTCACAGCTGTAGAGGTCATATCCACATAATATACTGGATAATTGTATTATTTTGTAAATTCCATTTTTAGAAGTGAAAGTAAGGCGTGGTAGAAACTTCCAGAGAAAAAAAGACAAATATTTATAGTATTTAGGACAAATATTCCTTTAGTTTTGTTGACTATTTATAGCAGGATTTATGGCGTTAAAAGAAACACAATTGATTAAATTTACATAAAAAATATTTATAAACTAGATATTTACAGTTTATGAAACGTTTACGATAAACAAATTCAACTCCTTGTATTTTTCAATTTTATTAAATTTCGAAAGATATACATTTTTGTAAACGGTTACTAAGGCTAATTTTATAAAAGCATCTATACCTAAATTAAAAACAAAAAAATACAAAAAGTTGAGGTTTTACGAAAAGCTCTCTTTCAACCAATCAAGCCCCTAATGTAAATTTATCCTAAATTAATTACAGTATTTAAGAAATAAACCAATATGGATTTTCAATAAATAAAAATATGTGTAGTGAGTTAGTTATATTGTTAAGTATTTTCATTAATTAGTCTAGGAAAATGTTTGGAAAACTGGTGCATGTTGGGTAACATGATGGTTTCTGCCACATTTTAGACGGGTTTTGTTATCAATTTGCATCAAAATATAAAACAATCGCTTTCTCCATTGAAGTCAGTCATTCTTCAAAATGTCAGAAAAAAAAAGCCGTCATTATGAAAGCCAATACAGGATGTTTGAAATGTAATGGTCATAATTTTAATAGGTGACATAGTTACACGCGGCCATGGCAACAGCCGAGTATAAATTTTTTCCGAGATATTTAATAAACCGTTTATTTAAGTTTTTGTTTTCTATGCACGTACATTATGCACCGATGCATGCAATTATGAGCTCAAAAAGGCCCTTAAAGGATTATAAATGACTCTATATGTTAAGTGATGTTTAGATAATAAAAAAACAAAACATTTCCAACCAATTTTTGTAACTTTTAACCGATTATATTTCAAAAACCTTCGTAAGAAGCGCAAAAATAGCAAAAAACGCACTTTTTGCATAATAGTGCATATAAATACCTGTTCCCCATCCAACTTTTGTCCGGAATACGATTTTCTGTTTATATACACCTTAATAAGCCTTTTATGAAGAAAAATTGGATAGAAAGAACATATCTTGAAAATCGACTCTTTTTTATATTTCGATCGGCCTAATATGAAATGCCAGATTTTTTTATTGACATTTAAGATTGCATGGATGCCATGAGAAATAAATTGATGTCGTGACACTATTTTCCTCTTACGACTGACCCTTATTTAAGAATGATCTCTAAAACGAGGCAAATTTAAATTAATTCCTGACGAAGCACGTGTATAAATATCGAGATGACTCACCATAAAATAATGTAATGGCAGCTACCTGGAAATTACTGAATGGAGGACATGATTAGTAGATGTGGCAACATCGCACTATTTCTAATACTTGGCGCGGATATTTCAAAATACTTTGCGTTTATTTTAAATGCGGTAGCATATAAGAAAGTAGAAGATTTACAAATTTTCATTCCGATTTTATTTATTGTATGTATAATAATATATTTTTCCATTAATTTATTAAAAGAGGTAAAAATATATTGACATTAGTGACGAGTCAATCAGCTGGCGTCACAAACTATATGCGGTGTTGCCAAATCTTTCTGTACTCTCTTTCTCTCTATCGCGTCTCAAATTTATTGATTCGCTAATAGATGTCGCACCTCTCGAATATAACTACCTTAATTTGCCACTTTTTATTCAACCACATATGAAACAAGTTTTTTTATAATGTGTAGTAAAATGAAGAAAATAAATATTACGTCATTTAATTGAGACGGAGCCATAGTTCAATAAGTGAACTCCATGTGGATGCAAAAGTAAGTTAAAAATTATCAAATCAAACAATTTTATCGAAGTTGATGACCTGACTAATATTTTACAAATTGATCTCACACCAAAAATTTAGCAGAAACCTCGAGAAACCCTTATAAGTATTATTTGTGTGACAAAGTTGAATATTTAGTAAATTCTGTAGCAATTTGTTTGCAGTTACAGCCTCCACAGTGCGATACCAACCAATTTCTTATTGCTGCTGATATCGCTCCTAAGAAATCTAAAAGAGGGTGGTATCGCACTCAGGGATTAGAACGTAAAATAATAGATTTAACTATAGTCAAAGTGTTAATGTTAAGCGTTGCCTAGTCTGAGTTAAAAGACACTAATTCTAGAGGAAAATTTAACTGCTTAAAAATAAAACATTGGCTTCCACTACTAAATAATTTTATTGTATGGAAACGTTTTCAGCGTATAACGAGTGTAACGTATATTCTCTTATATAAATTGACAACGAGTCATCACTGTACTAGATCTTTATGAGAATATTACCGTGAGTACATTATTTTGTGGATACATTTTTTGATGCAAATCGTGTTCTACTGTCATCTCCGATTTAAAGGCTGCTTGATGCCTTACTTTTAAAATTAAATTAAAATAATTGCATACAAAAATATCATTAATATTTTACTGAATACTTTCCTACATAGCGAAAGTCCCAACATGGTACATTTACTTTTATCATAAAACCCCAGAAGTTTCGTCATTTTAAATGACTTCTTTATAAACAGCAACATTACAAATGACACTACGTTTATTTGTAAAGTACAGAGAGATTCGACTTACAGAAATTAGAATGAACTGAGGCAAATGGAAAAAAATGCACAAATAATTTATATTTTGGAAATACATTCTTGACAAAACCACCTGCCTGGTAGTCACTTTGTTCCTTCTCATGTGTGAAAAATCATCTTCCGGTATGATGGATTTACAGGATGAGCATCCATGTAGATGGAAAGAAAATAAATAGATAACAATAGTTTTTATATCATCTTGGCATAGCCACAGGAAAATGATGTTTAACCTGGCCATTATAGAAGGTTCACGAAAATATGTCCTCAAAATATAAACTATTTCTTCTATTTTCCTAGTATGCATGAACTACTAGGTAGACCAATCTGTTATGTAAAGGACTATCAGTAAAATATCATCACAATCTAGTATTATTTCTGTTTCGTCCTAACCCCCAACATAACGCCTATGAAGTAACTGTCCCAACTAGAGCCTAACATGGATAATAGTCAGCAATTTTTGACTTGAGAGCTAAATTACTCAAAGACAGTGTAACTAAGCCTTTACGCCATAGGAATATTCTGGTATAATAATCAGTTTTGTAAATGAAAATGTAATCATGTAAATTTCCCAGTTGATTGATATGTACTGAGCAAAGCAGCAATTTACAGACTCTCCAATGGCAAGATTAGCGGTTTAAAAGGAATATTTTGTGCACAGGTTTGGCTGTGTTCCAACCAGCAAATTTGTTTTATTATTTAAATGCTCTACGATTATTTTGTTTTATTTATTAATGCTTCTAACCGCTAAATGATTATATTAGAGTTCCATAGAATACTATTTTGTTGTCTGCAACTGAACTGTTTCATCATTAAAACGTTTCTACAGCAAAATTATAAAATATCTTAAGAAACAATTATTTTAAAAATGTTTCCATTAGTAAGTTATAAATTATTGCAGCTTATAAAACTAAATTATTTTATAACGCTTCTTTAGTAACGTTCAGCAATATTCTTAGCACCATCATAAATGTACATTCGAATTATTTTATAGTTATTTTTATCATGTTATTAAACAGTTATATAAGATCTATTTGTCGTAATTATGCTTTCAATAATAAATTGTTGTTCCAGAGTCTGTTATATAATTATTATATAGCGCTGTATTTGCTGTAATATAGACACAGCAACAAAATAGTTACAAAACAAAATTGCTTCACTTGCACATAAAAATGCTATGGCTAAAAATGCAATCAAACACATTGGAGATAATTGATTTCCTGCGCTAGCCGTGTGTTTGTATTTTGTCATAGTTAAAGTTAGTGATGGGAAAATTTCCACTTTGTGAAAATTCCCGGAAAGTTTCCGACGAAAATTTCGGAAAGTTTCCGAAACTTTCCATTTTTGTTAAAATCATTATTTCTTTGAATTTGTCATATCGAGAGCTTTTTAAAAACACCAAACACGTGCACTTTTTCTAGAAAGACAAGGAAAATATCCAAAAAATGTAAAATATTAAAATCTTCGTGTGATTGTTAATATTGAATACATACTGCGAGGCATAAGGTACTTAATTTAATATAAGTTTATAAATATATGGTTTTAACTATTAAAATCAAAGATCCAGTAAGTTGAAATTTTCTAACAATCATTAATAGGTGCCTACCTTGAACATTTTAAAAATTTTTGATTTAAAAAAATGTATAACTTTTTTATTTATTTATCGATTTTGCTCAAAAACAATAGGGTTCTTCCTCTAGCTAACACTAACTTACTGTCTAAATTTCAATGCAATCGAACTTTTCGTTCTTAAGTGATCGTGCTTATAAGAAAAGTGACGGACGGACGGACGGACATTTTGAAAGTTGTTCAGAATTCGATCACCAATACAATCATATGAATTTTTTTTCTCTACAAGCAATATTACTGGTTTCAAAAATGTGCCGATTGAATGCAATATACTCTTCGTTTTGTATTTGTGAAGAGTATAATAATAAGCAATATGTCAAATGTCTGGTAAACCGCCATTAATGTCAATCATTGGCGGGAAATTAAAAAATGTTCGTAAATTTCAGAGGAATGTTTCCGGAAATATTCCCGGAAACTTTCCGGGAAACATTGGTTGGGAAACTTTCCGAAACCTTATTTATTTCTTCCCGGAATGTTTCCAAAATCGGAAAGTTACCGTAAATGGAAAGTTTACCCTGCCCATCACTAGTTAAAGTATGTTTTTAACGAAAGTTTGTCATAATTGTAGCATACAAGTTAACAGTTAAATTATTCCCTCAAAATTTTGGTTACTAACAGAGTAGTGCAGATCTTGTCAGATCATGTAAGGGTGAAATTAAAAACATCAGATTTAGGCCAATGGAAAAACTTTAAAAAAATCTCAACTAGTACAAGTAATAGCCAAAGAACTGACTACGGAAATAAAAAATTATAAGGTGCAGTGAAAATTTTTATGTAAAAATCCTCCCTACTATCTGAAAAGTACATAGCTCTGCAGCCAGAAGTCCATCCCGGGGAGGGAAGCATGGGCGGGCAGTCAAACGCGTTTATTTTTAATCAACATAAAATCTTTGAGTGCAGCTCTGAAATGTTGTGTAGTCATAGTTTTTAACTGTAGAAATTGCATAAAATTATTACCAGAAGTCTAGGTCAGGGATTAAACGTTGCCAGAAGTCAGTAAAGTTGTAAGAAATTTGTTCAAATTATTAAAATTTGACATTGGTCAAGGTGCAGTTCTGGCGATTTTGTTTTTATACTTACAATCTCCCTGTTCTTCCAGGTTTTCCGGTTATTAACATACCAGTGACATTAATGGAACAAAAAAGAAATCAAATTCACGAAATATCAAAAAATGCTATTTTTCGTTCACTTCTGTCGAATTTTCGATTTGGCTCACGCAATTAACGATGCTGTGAAAATGCCAATTTCGATTTTTCGATATCGACATTAGGAAGCCTTTACGGGTGTTCCCTTCTCTTGAAGGATTTCTGGCTGCAGAGCTATCGGCGACGTGAAGTGCTCCTTCCAGCGTTGCCAACAGTTGCTCCTACATTTCAACCAATAGAATTGCTGCAACGCCATGATCGAAGGTCATGCGTTGTAACATGGGAAATGCATCTTGTCAAAATGCGAGTTTCTGACATTCAAAATGAGTGCAACATTTATTATTTTGTAAAAGTAACATGATTTTCTCCTGGGCTAGAAATAACAACATCTAAAATTCGTTTCAACCCGATGAATAGTGCCTTAAAATATATTTTGATTAAATGGAAGAAATGGAAAAACAACTACAGCTTCTGTGAAACATTTACAAAGCAGTTCACAAAAAGCTGCCAAGAAATGTGGGAAAGAGTAACAACCACTTTAAATGCTGTCCGTGGAAACTAATAAAAATAATTCGGAGCAATGGAGAAAACTAAATTTAATTTGTAATATAATAATTGGATTGTACATAATCTGACTTGTACAATATATTGTATAATATTCTCAATCATGTTCTTTTATTTACTTAATTATAAAAGCCATATCTGCTAAGCCGAAGGGATTGCTCATGCAATGAAGATGTCGTTCTTTTTGAGGATTTTTCCAGCAATCTGAAGGTCTCGTAGTGCCTCATGCCATAATTTAGTACATCGGCAATATTCATGGCCCTTTAATCCCTACAGTTTAAGTAACACAAAACTCATTGTATGATCTAACCCAAAAATAACTTCAAATAACAAATATCATGCAACCGAAATCCAAATAAAATGACAATTTGTCCAAAAGTGAGGTTATACTTTCATACTCTCACGCGTGAACGGTCCCGTTCCCTACAATTTACCAAGAGAAGCAAGTTCCTCGATGGTGTGATGTGACAGCTCCCACAGTTACAGAATACGCTATTTTGGTTTTCAAGACAACTCCGCCACTTTCTCATGAAAACATGTGCTCACGTCACATCACACCGATACAGAATAGCTACCCTGGTGGAAACACATTTTATTTTGCGCTAATCCAGACAAATCACCCTGTAAACCTGAGCAGTACTTAAAAACCGAAATGACAATGTAACACAGAATGCATCAAAACAATTTACTCAAACAGCAAAATTATGACACTGAAAAAAGAGACGAGGCCCTACACCTTGTGGAGTCCGAATTACATTTAGGCTAGGGCAATGGCAATTCTATATTTCATCTTAGCAGGAAAAATTTGACACAAATTTTTGTCCTGGGGTGGATTCAAACTATCACTTTAAGTTAACAGTTATTATCAAAAACTTTAACTCGAGATACCTCCCACAAATGAATACAATATGGAAAATGGCAGTCCCTTACACGACCGAGACAAAAAAAATCGGTCCACTATTGGAATACACTGATTATCCTAGACTAACTTAATATCAGAATATTTGAATTGTACTCACCTAAGCTAAGATGAGTCTCTTTCTGTCCCGTATAAAAATGTTATTATAAACAAGTATTTTTTTTAGATTTTTTTTTGAGTATTTTTCAGTAGCCCGACTAGCATAAAACCTAGAATACACTTTTCATGATAATATATCACAGTTCACTAATAACTCTGAAAGAAAATTGTTCAGGCAAATAGGTTCCAGGAAAGTTTAGAAAAGCACAGTATTATTCGTAACAATTTAAACAGCTTTGCCTTCAGGTGTTCGATGTTATAGTAGGTATCCTCTGACGCAGGGGCCTTATGTAGGTGTACGAATCTTCGCCTGTTTTCACGAACAGCTGAAAGAGAGAAAACTTATTTATTAGAACGAGATGAATCATAATACACTGCTGCCCAGTTGAAGCAGGTATTGTCAAAATATGGACAATCTTTGAACAAGCTAACTAATCTCAATGAGACTTTTTGTGATCGTTGAATTGAACACTGATTGCCATAATCTATCTATCTATCTATCTATCATAAACACATTTTCAAATTATGATTGTTTCTTTTATCTACAAATTGGTCACATCCTTATATTGTCAAATGTCGCCCTTCCCCCAAATTTCTAATATTCCAGGAAAATAAGGATTCAACCTCGAAATGGGAGGGAATAAGCTGTAAGTTTGTGTGAAGCTTTGTATTGGCATTCTGAAGGCTGGTAGAAAAGTCTCATATAATTTCGTGTCTGCGTCGCGAGATATTCAAGGTCAAGGGTCACGAAAATCGTTTTTTCGCAATTTCGTTTCCTATGCGAAATTCGTCATTTAAGGTTATTATAAAACTTGTAGATCATAAAGTTATCTACAATTTTCATTTCAAGCATTTTGTCGTATTATCAACCATTCTTGAGACACAGCGCGGATACTTGCTTATTTTAAATGGAACACCCCCTATGTATTTTCGACTTCTTGAAATGACCATGAAATTCTGAGTAGAAACATGTCACACCCTATACCTAAACCCAACAGTTTCGGAGATATTTGACATTTTATAAAGATCTTGACAGGTTCAACGGTTTGCCTTATTTTCCTGGAGTATAAAAAGTTTTTTGGACGCTAATTATGATTCATAAACAATACTGAAAAAATGAATTTTTTAGTTATCTCCATTATTAAACGATGTACAATTTTTTAAATAAAATTGTAAAGAGCGACTTGAGTCACAACTCTATTGAGATTTTAAAAATCTATGACATTCTAAGGTGATATATCGGAACTAGTAATATTGGTCACTCTTTTTGGATCACTGGCATACTGCAAATATTTTCTAAAGGGTCATTTATTTTGGGTGCCCAGATCTCTAAATTTATTATCATAAATCATTATATATGCAAAATTGTTCCTGCGACGTTCCCGAAGAAAAATGAAAAAATTGGTAAAGATATTTATACAGAACTTCCTTCTTTATTTGGCCATGGCGGTCACTGTAAAAAATTAATAATTACGAAATGACATTGAAAATAATAATCAGAATATAGTTATCACTATTATTACAAAGAAAACCTGATAAGTTTTGGTGAAAAAAATATACAGAGTGCTCATCCAACAGCAAAAGTTCAATACTAAATAACAGGTGCCAAATATGGAAGGCTTGCGTAAATACCTTTACAAATGTCCACCATGACTGAATTATTTCTTGGGACGATCACCCTGTACATTTCTCAATAAAAGTATAATAGGTGCATATACCAAATATTATTGCCATCTGTCACATTTTCAATTCCACATTCACGTAGTGGAGTGGACTATAGTGGTGGTTAAAAAATTTCATTTTTTTTACAATTTTTCAAAAACGGTAAAAAAAATTTTTTTTCTGAAATGGGTTTAGAATGTCATGAAACGTGAAAATTTTAAATTTGAGCAAACAATTTTTTTTCAACTATTCTATAGTAAGTAGTGATATAAATAGATTAAAAAAATTTCAAACATTTCAAAAAAATTTTAAGTTTGAATAGGTTTAGAATGCCATGGAAACGTGAAAATTTTAAATTTGAACAAAGAAAAAAAAATTCCATCTATTTTCGTGGTAAAATTTTTTTCAAAAAACATTTCAAAAAAATTTTCAAAAATCTTTTTTTTTGAAATAGGTTTAGAATGTGATGAAACGTGGAAATTTTTAATTTGAATAAAGAAAAAATTTTTCCATGTATTTAGTGGTATAACTACCTACCAAATTTGACTGCTCTTCGTTAAGTAGTTTTTTAGTTGATGCACCAACAGACAGACAGACTGACGGAATTGAAAAACCTATATTTTCATAATCTACGTGATCTGAAACGTCAAAATCTGAAAAAATTTCGGAGGGTGATTTTTCATCGAATATAATACTTATCTTCGGTATGTGAGGGAAGTAAAAATTCCCATCCTTTAGAAAACAGTACAATTCATATTGATATGTCACCCCAGACTGCCTCAGATTTCCAGTACCACAACAAACTTATCAATTGAGTTTTTCTTAATTACAAATTACACTATATTATACAAAAAATTGTATCTTGTTTAATAATAGAGATAACTAAAAAAAATCTGAAACATCTCAGCAGTATAGTCTGTTTTTAAACCAGGAGGAGCGTTTTAAATTTAACACGCTAAATCATAAATCATATATAATCATAAGTCAAATTATTTGGTTATAATTTCTATTTTATCGTTTGCCATTACATCAGTTTTCAATCCCTTTTGTATAAATCAGAAAGTAAAAGTGGCTAATTACTTGGTGCCTTTATATCGCGTAAATGGTATGGATGCTGTATAACATACCTAGAGGTCAAATAGAGGTCGATGCATTATATAATGTAATAAAATACACACAAAAACACTGTAGCCGTGTATTGTTGGTTGCCCAAAACGTCAAAAAGATTTTGGTGTATTTTCTAAAGTAACCACAAAATACACCAAATTCTACAATAATGTAAGGGTCCCGCTAATCACGCTGTAGATAAAAGAAAAAACCAAAACTTAAAAATATATTTACGACAGTTGATGTAATACGAATTTCACTAATGATCACAAAAAATCACAGCAACATTAATCATCTCGTTTCTAAAATTTAGCAATTTAAGTGAGGCCCATATTTTGACAAAATTCGGTCCAGTTGGGCAGCAGTTTAGTACACACCCTATTTATAAAAATGAGTTTTGTATGCCATGAAGAGTTTTAAGCAGAGATGTAACAGAGTTCCGCTTCTATTTACACAAGTGCGAACGTTCTGCAAGAACTGAATAACGGAATAATTTTATAACAGAAGTATAACGAATCATATGAGCTTGAGAGATGCGTGGAGTAGGCGATGACAGGTTGTCTTGCCACTTGCTTACTGTGTAGTGATTTGTTTCGAATGCGTGCAGTGAGACGGGTGCGGGGTCTGCTGGGCATGAGCAGTTATTCAATCAGTAATAAGAATAACTGCTTGTTGCGTAACTTGTATCTTTATACCTTAATTATTTAATTAAACATTATAATTTTAATATATTTAATACATTTTGGTAGAAGTGTACACTTCTGCTTCCGTTATAAATAATATACAATATCTGCTTCCGTTTCTGATTCCGCTATGTCACTTCTGTTGCACCTCTAATTTTAAGCTGACATCTGAACATGTCCTCTCTTTGAGAGTCCATTTTTTGCATTCTGCTAAGCATACCTGAGCAATAAAGAATCTAATAACAAATAAAAAACTTTTGACTACAAGCATTCTGGAGATCCGTAGTACAGGGAAAATATGTTAAAAATTTTACTTCTGTCTTTGAGGTACATAGATTTCTGCACTCAATCTGTATATTCTTAGACAGCACTTGATGTTCTTCTAAAATTTCCTGAGAATATTTACAAGTAGGAAAGCAAATGCGAAGAAATGATAAAATTACCTTGATGTGGGTGCCACAGTATGAAGAATTAGAAGACAATGAAATTGTAGATAACCTTTCAAGGTATTAAATCGCCATTCATCAAAAAAATTATTCCTATTATTTGGAAAGTAGCGCCAGGAGAAAGATGAACAAAAAAGTTTACAAAAGTTTGCTTGCAAAAAAGAGCTACAAACTATTTGGGCTCAGCAAACTAGAATTATCTATTTATGAGCAACTTTAAATGATTCAAGCAATATCAGGGGATTCTTTACTCAGTGTTCCTTGCAGATTCCTGCAGAATTGACATACATTTTCAGGTTATCAGCGATAAATGTCTTTCACAGCGGAGAACGTTGGTATATATAACTGGCAAAATGAGAGTGGGATCAAATTAGAACCTCGAGGCACCCCCGAAGTTATGTTAATTCATTGATTTAGTCGCAAAACAAGAAATTATTTGTTTTAATGATGTGATTTATTACTGAAAAACAAGTTAATGCAATGCAGGATTTGGTAAACAGTTGCTGACATATTGGACTGCTAACCATTTATTGTAAAAACAATATTTGCAAAATAAGAGCTTTTGCTAGTATTTTGCCGGAGCAGATATTTAAATTTAGCACCTTATAAATAAAATAAATCAATGGACAAATCATGTGAATGTAATACCACTGGAGATGTTGGTTATGAATTTCTTGGACAGTTCACCACACCAACAACTTGATTTTCTGAGAAATATGCGCCCCACACTGACTATCCAGCATAGTGGATAGTATGCAAGAGAATTCCTGCATCTTATCATTTTTTGACGACATCAAGCGGAATGAGAAAATTTTAGGTCACTAACCGATAAAATTAAACTGGCTGTGCTCCCAAAGGACAGCTGCAACAAATAGCGGTGGTGCTATACAGCTAGAACATCTGAATGTGAATAAGATGTGCCACAAGTGGTGCTTTATTAGAAGTGATTTACAGTTTAGAAATTGTGAGATATCATCTATCAACAAGTTTTGACAAACACCAAAGCACTACCCAAATGCTATATTTAACGCACCTTTCGTCAACCACACTGGCATCATCTGGAGATGGCAAAAAGATCATGCTTTAAAAAACTTCATGCCACTTTTAGAAAACTACTTACTTTTGTTTGCCATTCGTGCCCACTTTCTTTCCTTTCTTTGGCCTCCTCCCTTTGCTTATGTTCTAGAGTTTGCTTAGCGTTAGTCGCCCTGTCAATTTCATTGAACCTCAAACCGGCTGTGACCTCCTTCCAGAGCCTGCGAGACTCGTTTTCTTCCTGTTGACTAATAGGTTTCACTTGCTTCTTAATTATATTTAAAGTATTAACATCTACATGTTCCTCAGTCTCCTAAAAAGTAATTCCTAATTAGTTTCGTCATTAAAAAACTGATGGTGGGGTACTACTAGACAAACAAAAAACAATACATATCATGGGGTATAAAGTTCCATAGTCTTGGAGGAAATAAAAAAAACATTTCAAGAATATTAAATAATACTGTTTGAGAACTGCTGGCATAATGGGGTAGTATTTATTGTTTACACGTTTAGTTGTGCATGTTCCTCTGACATTTGTGCAGTTATGTACTCTCCCTTCTCCATTGTGGTATTCTCAAGCAATATTTTAATTTATGTCATTACTTGATGAAGAACGTACACACGACCTATCCGTTCATTGTTTTTGTATGTTGCTTTTTTTCTTTTTGAATTTTGGGACACTTAAGATTTATTTTATTGACTTACCGTTGAAGTCGTTAAGTACTTGGTTATGTACAGACACTGCTTGTTCGCACGTTTGTTCTTTTTGTGTTGCTTTTTGTATATTGGACCAAGTTCTTTTCTTTTTTTTTTATTGACAACGTTACTTGATAGTTTAGTGTGGTAATTTACCAAATGTGCTCAACAGAGTGCATATGTTCTTAGTTCGATGTGCCGAAACGTGTATTGATGGAAACGGAGGTCATTTCGAACAATTTCTATGACACATAAAAAAAATGTTCTGTTATTGGGTGTTCTCTCTTGGGGGCAATAAAGGTATGTATTGTTATAATTAATATTCCTATTCGCTGTTTTGTTCTGATCTGTTTATTATTGTTTACATTGTTTTCCATAGAGACCAAAGACCAAAGACTTGATTTTTAGTTTTCGATACCCAATTGGAAAAAATTATGCACGCAATTCGTTAAAAAAATCCGATTTTCCTAACTTAAAATACGAATAACTATTTTCGTTATCGTATTTTGGACAGAACACGTATTTTATTTTACAAATGTTAATAAACCACATTTAAATTTTATAGATCAAAAGATTCAATAATTTTGTTAAAAAAAACACATGTAAACAAATCCTCTGTTTAAACCCCTGCAGCTGGGGATCCTGTGTTTGCGTTGTGCAGAAAGAGATAACGAATTTTTACATTTTCATAATTAGTAGAAACAAAAAGTTTGGTTCAAGCAGTCCCATCCCCTCTTGTATGACTAACATAACCTCAAACATTACATTTTTGTAAGTTTATACTAATTTCTAATGTATTTCTTCGCATTTCTAGATTGGTACCTGTGTAACATTAATGAACTCTCCTGGATAGGATGCATATAATTTTTTTTAAATTATTGAATATTAAAAATAGATCGCTAATTATAGGTTGGATTTCCAATCTGTAAATATTAACATATTTTTAAAAATCAATGATTTAAAAAAATTATATGCATCATATCCGAGAGAGTTCATTAATGTTACACAGGTACCAATTTAGAAATGCGAATAAAAACATTAAAAATGAGCATAAGCTTACAAAAATGTAATATTTGAGGTTATGCTAGTCATACAATGCACTCTATTGACCCAAAAAAGCAGTGATTCTCAAATGTTTTAGGAGACATTTGAGAACTACTGCTTTTTTAATGTTGAGGTACGCCTCAACATTAAAATTTTTGACCGAGGTTGGTTTTTTCAAAGTTCCCCTAGGGTAAAAACATACAATTTTTTTTTTGTCTGGTCGGTCCTCATTTCCAGTTCATTTTAATGATATGAAACTAATTAAACCCTGTATAATATAAGCTCATTATAAAAATTACAATTCTGTTACCTTGAAACAAAACCTTACCTTCTCAGTCCATTTATACTCCATGACCCCATTCCATTCCCCGGAAACAACAAGGAACGGTTTCTTCTCATCCGGTGCAAAAATCTCAGCTGTGATTTTGTTCTTCTTATTGCCATAAAATGGTTTCGTAATAAATTCTATGGTACAATTATAACCTGTTTGTGGGCACATTATAGTCACTGTCCCACCTAGTTCTATCCAAGGTACTGTTAATATGGAACGTCCATACCCGTTGGGGAATGTAAGAATGTATTCTTCGTCATAGTCCAAAACAGATACGATGCCTTGCCCAATGTTGTACACACACACTGATAGGCCGAGGAATTTAGACTTGGTATATACATGCGCATTGAAACTTATCCTCTTGTTGTAGTGTTCTGCATAAAATGCCGAAACTGAAAGAAATCAATACGGATGTAAATCTGGTAGGTGGTGACGACATTAACCAATGCAATATACTCTTTCGTTTCGTATTTGCAAAGGGGATTTTTATAACTTAAGCACCTTACACACAGCATAAAACGTGAAGGGTGCATTTTAAAGTGTTGCAATACTTAGTGGTTGCATTTCGAGGCGTTGCAAAGCTATCCAAGTGCATTTTAATGCATTGCAGTTACTCCAATGTTTGACGGTTTTTCGTTCAGAATTCTTTCAAGAAAAACCGATTGACGTGAAATTTAAACAGTAAGTAGGGAATGGTTCAAGAAACAAAAGCTACATAGTGCCGATGTGTGCTTTTACCGTGGGGTGCATGCCCATGTCTTGGGGGTGGAAATTAGTATACTCAAAATAACCGCAGAACTCGATAGGGGGATGAATCCTAAGAAAAAAATGTTCTATGAAGTTTGTTCGATAAACCAATATTTTTTGGCTTATTCACGATTGAAAATGTTGATTTTTAATCTAAAAAATGCATGTCTTAGAGCGATTTTTCACGAATAACTCGAAAACCTTACGTTTCATCAAAACATTTTCAGGAGCAAAAATGAAGCTAATAAAATAACAAATCGATTGGTTTTTTTACTCTTTCTGTAGATGCAATACGAACCGAGTTCTGTCTCGTTGAAGGTGCCTGCTTGTTCGCAGAAAACTGAATTTCAACGTTAAATAACGGAAAAACGACGAATTTTTGGAGGAAAAGTTTTCAGACCTATCTTAAACTACTTGAAAAGACCTTTAATATGAGCTTTAGTAAAAATCGTTAGCGTGAAGACTTATCTTAGGATTCGTCCTTCTATCGATTTCTCCAGTTATATTGGGTTTACGAATTTCCACCCTCGCGAAGGGGTGGCATCCATGCCATTTATTTCATGAAAATCGATCTTTCCTAACCGGAGTCCGAGGTTTTGCACTTTTTTTGTCTTTGCTGACTGCACTAAATGCTTGATAGTGTATTGCTGTGCATTGAAACACTTCAGCAGTGCACGTCTGTTTTTAAACCAGGAGGAGTAAACATGAAAGTTCCATTTACACCATAGAAGTAACTAGAAAATAAACTAAAACCTTTTTGGCGTTATAGGTAACCAACAATACACGACTAAAGTGTTTTTGTGTGTATTTTATTACATTATATAATCCAACGACCTCTATTTGACCTCTAGGTATTTTATACAGTATCCATACCATTTACGCAATATAAAGGCACGAAGTAATTATCAACTTTTACCTTCAGATTTATACAAAAGGGATTAAAACTGATATATAACATGTAAACGATAAAATAGAAATTATAACCAAGAAGTTTATGACACGAAATTAAAATTTTTATGTACAATAAGTCAAAATTTTCGACTATTGCCTAGTGTAAATCTGGCGAGGGCCTATCCAATCACAGATGTATGATTTAGCGCGTTAAATTTAAAACGCTCCTCCTGGTTTAAAAACAGACTATAGTGTATTGCTGTGCATTGAAACACTTCAGCAGTGCACTGCAGGGAATTATAATTCTTTCTAACGCAGATGTAGTTAACAAACACTAACCAACTACCATAAAAATATTATTTATATGTTGCTGTTATATTGCAACTGGATGTTTTGGTGCCTACTTACTGGGCGGATGATGTGAAACTTGCTCGGCAACAAAAGAGAGTTGATTTTTCTTGCACCAAGGCACAGGTCCGTCTTCTACGGGATCATCGGAAGGACTGCTGTCGTGATAGGGCACGTCCCAATGGCACCGAAAAACCTCTCCCAGGATGGGATTGTAGGGCTTTTTAGCAACAGTACTTTTTCTACCCGCATGGTATGACGATAAATACCATTTGACCACTTGCACCATTCTATCTCTTGAGTCCCTAATATCTGCTATTCTGAAAGAGAATTGTGATAAAAATTGAGGAAAAACCTGGGGGAATTATAGAATATGGGGAACACGAAATGATGTTACATCAGGTATTCCACAAGGTGCATATTTAGCCCCTTTGTTGTTCGTAAGATATTATTGTGTCCTGATGATAAAAAATTTATAATGGAATTAAAAGGTGATTTCTCATCTTCTGAACGTCAAGGGGATATAGAATGACTTGACACTTTGGTGTACAAAAAAAAAACAACATTATTCTAAATGCTAAAAAGTGCAAGTACATATAGTTTAGTAAAAAGCGGTAGTAAATCTCCCAGCATATATATTAGAAATGACATGATTGAAAGTATTGATGTAATACGAGATGAAGGAATTTATTCTGATTTAGAATTAAATCTTAATTACCATATAGAATTTATATGTAACAAAGCATTGAAAACTCCCAGATTCCTCTTAGAAATAGAATAGAATAGATAAGTACTGAAATATATATCTTTCTAAACAACATACTTTGCTGGCTATATGCCACAAATAACATTGGATTATAAGAAAGAAATATGCACATTACGTATGCACATTATAATTCAATGTTGTTTGTGGCATATAGCCAGCAAAGTATTTCGTTTAGATTTTGTTTTTTAGTACTTATCTACCAAGTCTTTAGTAAGAGTTTGAAATAATTATGAGTATTTTTGCTAGTAACATATTTATTTCCTCAGATTCTGTTTTAGAAGTACTCTTACATTGTAGGAAATTTGCAATTGCATTTAATTATATTTTATGATTATACCTGTATTGGTAATTTTCCGAAACCTATTTTGGATTATCCTGTTCGTTAGAACCATAAATAATTATTGCCTGAGAAATGACTACTCAGTTCATTTTAAACTTTGAAAGAAGTAGCACTGAAGAGTGTATCCTTGGTGTAGGATACCAAAACACGTGTATGTAAAAGTTTCTAAAGTGTTGTTTGTCTTTACTTATTTTTTGGTTTTGTTGAACAGGATAATTTAAAATTAAAAATAACATTATTGTGACGTTACGCTGTACGTAATGTGAATATATTTTTCTTATAATCCAATGTTGTTCGTGGCATATAGCCAGCAAAGTATTTTGTTTATAAAGATATATGTTTCAGTACTTATCTATGATAAGTCTCTAGTAAGAGTTTGATATAATTACGAGTATTTTTTGCTAGTAATATATTTATCTCCTCAGATTCTATGATGTAATAATATTATTGATTGTTCGGAGATATTAGTTTTAACAAATTTTCACGTTCCTCAAACTTTCTTTGGCTTGGAATTTCATAGAACACTTAGGGTTCAAATCATCCCATCAATAGATTAATGATGAATTGTATTAAGTTAACTTTTGATGTATTCCACATATCTCCTAATTTTTTTGAGTTCTATCTTGTTATACATTTACTTGGTACTATTTACTATCTTGTCTCTTTCTTTTTATAAGAGTCTCTGTAATATTGTAATAATTAAATTTAAAATATAAATTATATTATTATTTATATGCAAAAGTGGGCGCTGATATTTATTATATATATTAAGTAAAAGAAATAGTTATTCAATTTACTATTTTTAACTTATACAGGGTGATTCACGTAGGCCATTCATTAGAAGTTTTTCAACTTGCAGTTGGATTAGAAACTTGAAATTTGGTATGCAGCCATAATCGATCATGCCCGTTCTATCTAAAATATTTTCAGTCCTCCAACTTTACAGGGTGTGCCAAAAATTGGTACCAACTTTCTTATTTTAAATGGAAACCTATATTTTTCTTTACATGGTTCGATTGGTCTTCTAATTCTAAGTTTAGAGAACGTAAGTTATGTTAACTTATCTATTACAATTTTTGACATATGTCCAATTTTTTGAAAAAAATAGCCGCTGTAGTAGTTTACGAACAAATTTGTATCTCGCAAACCTTTCAAAATTATGAAACCAAATTTGTGAAGCAGTTAGCTGGAAGTCCAGGCTAACTTTTGATGTCCCATCGGTGGTCCCATTTTGTACCATATGGGCGCAGTCGATTTTCAAACGTCGCAATCAAAAATTGTCAAAAAGTCAATTTTTTCAAATGGCACCTACTATTTTTTTTCACACCATTCGAAAGAAAATTGAATTTTAGGGTGAGTTACTTAAGCATTCCCTATACCTAACTTCACCCCATATCGAGTTATTCAATAAAAATCAAGAAATACCTTATCTTGCCGAGAGATTCCTTACTTCATCAAGTATGCGATGGAAACAAAAGACAGTTGTAATAATTTTTAAAGAAAAATATGGATTCTTATTTACACACAACACCAACAAATTATTATTAACGAACAAGAAGAATGTTGACGAAATTCTGTCAGTGAAAATGGTGCACACATTGAGTATTTGTATTGAAATAATTGTTTTGTTAATCTGTTTATTTGTTGTTATTATTTATTATTGCAATACGATTTTTGAATAAAAATTAAAATGAAATGATTCTTTCCAAAGCCTACTACCCTTGAGAAAAAAAAAACAATATTTTTTTCAAAAAATGCCAATAACTCATCAAAAACGACTGTAGATAGACATACACAATGTTAATGAAAGTGGCCCTAAAATTCAATTTTGCATTGATTTCTGGCGTCAGAAATGGTAGGCGCAAAGATGTGCTACGCAATCTGTTGAAAGTAGAATAATAGAATATTTGAACAAAAATATGGTGGTCACATTGAACATTTACGTCAGAATTTCGTCAACATTGTTCTTGTTCGTTAATAATAATTTGTTGGTGTTGTGTGTAATTAAATAAGAATCCATATTTTTCTTTAAAAATTATTACAACTGTCTTTTGTTTCCATGGCATAATTGATGAAGTAAGGAATCTCTCGGCAAGATAAGGTATTTCTTGATTTTTATTAAATAACTCGATATGGGGCGAAGTTAGGTATAGGGAATGCTTAAGTAACTCACCACAAAATTCAATTTTCTTTCGAATGATGTGAAAAAAAATAGTAGGTGCCATTTGAAAAAATTGACTTTTTGACAATTTTTGATTGAGACATTTGAAAATCGACTGCACACATATGGTACAAAATGGGACCACCGATGGGATATCAAAAGTTACCCTGGACTTCCAGCTAACTGCTTCACAAATTTGGTTTCATAATTTTGAAAGGTTTGCGAGATGCAAATTTGTTCGTAAACTACTACAGCGGCAATTTTTTTCAAAAAATTGGACATATGTCAAAAATTGTAATAGATATGTTAACATAACTTAGGTTCTCTAAACTCAGAATTAGAAGACCAATCGAACCATGTAAAGAAAAATATAGGTTTCCATTTAAAATAAGAAAGTTGGTACCAATTTTTGGCACACCCTGTACAGTTGGAGGACTGAAAATATTTTAGATAGAACGGGCATGATCGATTGTGGCTGCATACCAAATTTCAAGTTTCTAATCCAACTGCAAGTTGAAAAACTTCTAATGAATGGCCTACGTGAATCACCCTGTATTATCATCATGTAAAACAGTTTGCTTCTAACAAATGTGCACTTCTTGGTCTTTTTTTGTTCCAAAAAATTCTCCACTAAACAGATGCGATAGGTACGTGATGCTTTGAAATCTGTCGAAGTAACGGAAAACGAAGTATGATCTTTTCCAAAATTTATACTTACTTTACAAACATATCCGGATGTGCGAAATAATCTGCATACATTTCTAAGAGCGACCTCCTCTCCAAAATAAAAGTGGGTAGTACAACTTTGGTAAGATCCATACCAATTTTAACTTGGGATAGAAGATGCCTAATAACCGAACCATGGCTGTCTAGTTCTATATCATTATTATCGTCATTATCTTCGTATAAAGCTAAAAAAAATAGTTATACAACTATTGTTGACATTACACAAATCTGAGTACAAATATTGTAGTAATAACAAAGTAGGTAATAAACACTGATTACTCATTATTTTTCTATCTGTCATTTAGTTGTTCTTTTTAAGGTCATAGGAGAAATGGACTTCTATTTCAGGTTTTTCCTTTACAAAAAACAAACATGAATTTTGGCTGGTATTTTCATCTCTTAAATGTAATTATATACTGATTTTGAAATCAAAACAAATAAAAATGTGAAAAAAACTTTCTGACATTCCTTTTCATGGAAACCAAATGTAAAGGACCTTGCTTGCTGATCTCATGGAACCTCAATAAAGGTAATATTTATCATCATTTTTGTTTATAGATTAAATTATCCAACCGAAAGCCATTTACAGTGCAAAGCTTTAAAGATAAAATACAATAAAAACATGTTTATAACGAATAAATTATCAGCCCAAATTTGAAAAGGGGACTTTATCCATATGTAATTCAAGAATAAAACCTAGCACTTCTAATATGGTTCGAGGTGTACAATAAGGCATCAAATGGTCGGCTAAAAATTCACGCGTCATGCGTTTAATACATTCCAAATGGTCTTGAGGCTTATGTTGAATTTAAGAGGATTTTGGTTTTGGAATGATGGAAGCAAGCGATCTACTTCATCTGATATGGGGTCTAAGATACAGGGCTAAGTTATTTCTTGGCCAACTCCAATACACGTCGTTTACCTCCTACATATCCTCGAAGGGTGAAATATTCAAATCTTTGTATCTCGGTAATCCTCTGAGCTAGCTTCATTCAGACATCTAGATTGTCGTAATTTAAATGAGATTAAAAACTATGTTCATTTTTGTATATGTTTGTTTTTCAATCCTTCACGAGGTATTTTTAAACTCAGTTTTATCTGTATTTAAGCTAAGGCTATTCTTGTCCAACCATTGTTCTATTTCTCTAAATGTGTCGTCAAATTTTGGGAACCGTTTTTAAAATGTAAGTTGTATGTTCATTTTTTAATTACGAAATTTTTTTGTCCTAGTGATCTTTAAATACTAAGATTATTGTTGTCATTTTGATTTAATAATGATAAATGCTCTTTAAAGTACATGACTGAAACAAAAAAGTTTGGAAATAAAAACAAACATTTTTTTATTCACAATATCATCGCGGGGAGCATTTTTTCGAAAACAGAAACATTGTAATACCTATCTCTGAAGCTAATAGCTTTTGGATAATGCAACCAGCAAATTTGTTTTATAATTTAAAAGTTCTACGATTATTTTGTTTTATTGTTATTTTATTAATGCTTCTAAATACCGATTGATTATATTAGAGTTCCAGAAAATACTATTTTGTTGTCTGCAACTGAACTATTTTATAAATTTATCATTAAAACGTTTCTACAGCAAAGCTATAAAATATCTTATAATGGAGTTAAGAAATCATTTTATTAATGTTTTCGTGACAAAGTTATAAAATATTTCAGCTTATAAAAGTAAATCATTTTATAATGATTTTTTAGTAATGAACAAAATTTTGGTTAGCAAGATTGACAAAAGCGGAGCAGATCTTGACAGATCATATAACGGCGAAACTAAAAACATCAGATTTAGGACAATGGAAACTTAAAAAATGGTTGTAAACATATTACATACATGTATTAAAAACATAGTGGTTTTGGCAATAAGACACAGTTTATATTGCTGTAAAATGAAACGACGCATTTCACTCACTGCACTGTTAACGTATCAGCTCATATGTCAAAGTACTGTTGTTTCCACTAGTAAAAGTAACTATTGTTTTTCGCAATAAATAAACCATCTGTAAATAAGGTGATTTACTGCTACTAATTTCTAGGTTATATTTATACAAATTGACCAATTCTGTTTCCATGGGTGCATTTAGAACTCAGTCCTAACAGATTTATTATAAAAGCTACAAAATTATCGCGAAAGTGAGTGATCCATTTTATAAGATTTACGAATATGTTACACATAGATGTTTTATAGGAATTTTCTAATAATTTAAATATCGTGAAATGCTTGCTATACTAACACAAAAGCATTTTATAGAGGGAGGCTATTTTGAAAGGCCAGCATTCGTGATGGTAAAAATGACAAAACATGAAAATTTAAAACATCAAATGTTTATTAGAATTTATGGAGTCAGAAACATGCTAACTATACAGTTATGGCTCCTAAAATAAATTAGTGGAAGTTACATTGCAAAAGAAATCAAATTCATAAAATCGATATTTATAAAATTTCAAAAATTATTAGAAATCATCAATAAATGTAAGGCCCGTTAAAATTATATTAAAAATATAACCATACTTAGTTCACAGTAAAATTTTCCCTGCATCAAAAACTGCAGTTGTTGTAAGCCAGAACAAGTCTCTTAAGGTGGCCATTCCCTAGAAAGAGAGATCCGATAGGGAAATATTTATTATTTTTGCCCATAACTTTTTTTTCTTAGTACATATATTTAAAAAAAACTATAAGAGTACCTAAGTAGAACCATAACAAGACTATTACCATGAATTTTCAGTCAATAATTTCAGTGGTTTGCAAAATAGCTAGATTTAAAACTACGAATTAGGAAGATTAACATAATTTTTAAATTTAAATCTAGCTATTTTGCAAACCATTGAAATTATTGAGTGAAAATTCATAATAATAGTCTTGATATGGTTCTACTTAGGTATTCTTATAGATTTTTTAAATATACGTACTAAGAAAAAAAAGTCATGGGCAAAAATAATAAATATTTCCCTAGCGGATGTCTCTTTCTAGAGAATGGCCACCTTAAATAATTATTATAGGTTATGAGGTACCTAGTATTAAATCACAATGCCATATGCTTTTAGTGTCAAAAATATTTCTTCAACTATTAGGATACATTTTAGAAATTATTTTATTTTATTAGTGTGTATAAAGCAGCATTTTTTTTAAATAATGACCATTTAAAAGGCCTTATAAAACAGTTGCTTAGTAGTTTTATAGCAGTAGTTTAACAAACAGTGAAGTGTGTCTTATAGTACAATTACATGAAGCTTTAAAAAAACTGCTATATAGTGATTGTACTAAATTTTCATAAGGGATCTGAAAATGTTTATACAATTATTTTGTAATGGTTCCAATGGTTCCAATAGGCGTTACAAAATATCAATATGATAACAGTTGTACTGTTCATAATGGGCATATTTTCTTTGTTATAATAATTGTTATAAGAAAGATATATGTTTTTAAACTTATTTGTGATAAGTATTTTGTAAAAGTTTGAATAATTACTAGTATTTTCTGGTAATATATTTTCATTTGTTTCTATTGTTATAGAGCTTTTACAGTTCCAGGAAGTTGCATTTGCATATAATTATATTGATAATTATCCCTTTACGGGGAATTTCCTATAATCTAATTTTAATTTTTAATATCCTGTTCTGGTAATCCTTTGATAGTTATAACACGAGTATTTGCTTACATATTTCAGTTGATTGTGAACTTTAGAAAAAGCCGCACCGAAGAGGCATAGATGCCGAAACACGTGTCTGTGGATGTTCTAAAGTTTTGTGTTACTGCTATATCGGTAAGTGCTTTTGTTTTGATTATCTTTGGGTTTCATTGAGCAGGATAATTTAAATTAAAAATAACATTATGATAACAGTTGTACTGTTCATAATGGGCATATTTTCTTTGTTATAATTGTTATAAGAAAGATATATGTTTTTAAACTTATTTGTGATAAGTATTTTGTAAAAGTTTGAATAATTACTAGTATTTTCTGGTAATATATTTTCATTTGTTTCTATTGTTATAGAGCTTTTACAGTTCCAGGAAGTTGCATTTGCATATAATTGTGTGATGGAGATGTGTGATTTTAATCAAACGGAGAATGAAGTTCTTCTGTGAACGCTGTGAACCAATCCAAAATGAAAATGAGATGGTGGAGAACCCAACTGAAGAAGACCCTGAAGAGGAAGCAGAAAGTGATAAATCGAAAAGAGATCTTAAAACAGAAATCGAATTAATGGCAACAATTATTAAAGACAAAGACATCATAATAAAGGATAAACAAAAAATAATAGCAATACTGGAAGAAAACATGAACTACCTAAAAGACAGCAAAGAACAATCTGCTCAAACAATAAAAAAAAGTGCTGACAAAGCTGCGCCTAGCAACAAAAGAAACATTAATCAGGAGGAATCAACAAGCAGGATGTCAATGCCTGAAAAAACAAGTCGAAAATACTCTGAGGTACTACAAAAAAACGAAACCAAATTCGAAAATCATGAAGAAATTAAAACTATTTCACAAAAGAAGAACATCAACATAGAAATTAAATCGAACAACAGTAACAACACATATGTCAAACGAGTATATGGAAATGGGGAATTGAGTGAACTACTAATTGCTGCGCCAGAACGAAAATGGATTTGGATTGGAGGATTAAAGGAATCTATAACAATTGAAAACGTAAAAGAATACATTAAGAATAAATTTTTGGACAAGGAAGTAGACTGCTACGATCTCAAGTCTAAATATCGTAAAAAATGTTATAAAATTGGAAGCACTGAGGTGCCACTAGAGGACCTAATGGACCCAGACAATTGGCCCAAATCAGTTGTTATAAGACCCTTTCAAAATCGACCATCAGTTAACAAATCAAAAACTGACAAAAATTTTCAACTGACCAGCCTCGGCGAACAAGTGAAATAGCACAATGTAAGCTCACTACTTATCGAAATCCGTTACAAAAAGCCAGACTTGATTACTTGAATGTATTTCATCTGAACATACAATCACTAATAAATAAAATAAATGAAATTGAGATATTCTTGAAATGCGAGGAGTGTGATTACGATATCCTGTGTTTCACTGAACATCATCTGAAATCCTGTGAAGTCGATTATGCAAAAATGGAAGGTTACGAAAAGGCATCCAGCTTTGTACGTACAGAATTTGCAAAAGGGGGCACGATCATTTATTGTAAAAAGGGGATGCAAACCCAAGTGAGAGAAGATATAGCAAAATATTCTGTGGAACTAGATTGTGAAATAGCAGCCATGGAACTATCAACAAGAAATTCGATTATTATAACAGTGTACAGATCACCAAATGGCAACTTCCACAATTTTCTAAATATAATGAATCAAATATTGATTTATGTTTTTAATATCGACAAAAAGGTGATCATCAATGGGGATTTTAACATAAAATTTAATAACCCAAATGAGCCACAAACTATTCAGTTTTTAAACTTAACGTCATCTTTTGGATTCCAGCAGACTGTTTTTGAAAATACTAGGTTAAGTAACTGTATTGATAACATATTTATTAACTTTTATAATGTGAGTGTTTTTGAAACAAATGTACTTGACCCATTTTTATCGGATCATAAAGCAATAGTCATTAGATTCTTAACTACAAATCTAACTGTAAGAGCGCAGAGTACAAGTTACAGGCCAATTACTCAGAAAGGGCTGAAAACCATGTTTAATCATCTAACACATGAAAATTGGGAATTTATCCAACATGAGATTGATATAAATATCTTGTTTGATAAATTCTTATCAACAATATCTGACTCGATAACTAAGACATTTCCACTTGTTAAAAAAACTGCATACGGCAACAGAAACATAAATTGGTTCAGTAATATCCTAAAAGACATGCGTGATAAGTTAGTAATGTTAAATAATTTATATGCTATATACCATTCACCAAATTTGGCACATCAAATCAAAGAATATCGCAGAAATTACCGGAGAGAGATAAACAACGCAAAACTAAAGGCAAACTCTGATTATATACTCAAATCAGGTAATCCCACAAAGTCAATGTGGGATGTTGTCAATGAAAATAGAAAACTTAAGGAAGGTTCTGTAAATGATAGTACATTAAATTCTACAGTTCTAAATAACTTTTTTGTTAATACAGCCACAGATATTGTAAATCAACTACCCCCCACTAACATTTCTGCTGAAGAATGTTTAAATAAGTTTCACACAGAACACGAACATCAGTTTAATTTTAGGTTAGTATCTCATGCTGAAGTAGAAGATGCCATTGACAAAGCTAAAATGAAAGACAGCAAAGATATTTACGATATGAATATAAAAATAATAAAATATTTAAAACCCTTAATTGTAATACCGCTGACTACCCTATTTAACTTATGCATTCAAAAGGGAATTTATCCAGACTGTTTTAAAAAGATAAAGGTTGTTCCCGTACACAAAAAAGGCTCCAGAAATGATGTTGACAACTATAGGCCTATATCTCTTATTCCCGTATTTTCCAAAATACTGGAATATCTCCTGAAAAATCAAATCACCGAATATTTTGTTTCAAATAGTCTATTCAATGAATGCCAGTTTGGTTTCCAACGAGGAAAGTCTACAACTCATGCCATCAATAGGCTTGTGGAGTGGATAGGAGAAGGCCTAGAATTGGGTGCACATGTGGGAACTATATTCTGTGACCTGAGTAAGGCCTTTGACTGTGTATCACATGATGTCTTATTGATGAAATTACGCATTTATGGTTTCACACAAAACAGTATAGATCTTATGGCATCCTACCTTTCAGGCAGAAGACAGAAGACATCTTTTAATGGTGTCTTATCAGATGAGAAGGAGGTAATCAATGGAGTACCGCAGGGATCGCTGCTTGGTCCAGTGTTATTCATAATCTATATAAATGATCTTAAACTCTCAGGTCCAGGCAGTGATATACTGCTGTATGCTGATGACGCCACACTCAAAAATGTCAGTAAAGACTATGATACTCTACTGAATGACATGAATTTAGCATTACAGGACGCGTCACAATGGTTTGTAGCAAATCGCTTAAAATTGAATGAAACAAAAACTGACAAAATGATTTTTACACTTCGGCATATAGACATTGAAAATCCGGATAGTATAAAATTCTTAGGCGTTTTGGTAGACCCTACCCTCAAGTGGGATCAACATATTAATTATATTTGTGCCAAGCTAGCAAAAGTCCTTTACCTATTAAGAAATCTACATAAAACTGTCCATAGAAATGTTGTGATGTTGGCCTACCATGCCCTTTTCAATTCTACCGCAAATTATGCCATTATAGTGTGGGGACACTCCGCTCACTGTGAAAGAGTGTTCGGAATGCAAAGAAAGGCCATCCGAATAATTCTCGGGCTGGGTTATAGAGATGAAGTTAAACACAAATTTATTACCCTGCAAATACTCACTATACCTAGTATGTATATCTACACCTGTTTGTTATACATTAAATCTAACTACCACAAGTATCAAATTTCATCAGATATCCATGAATATAACACGCGCCAGAGACAAGATATATACATTGAGTATCGTAGGCTAGGTAAATCTCACAATGGAGTGGATTTCCATGGACCAAAGTTTTTTAACAAACTACCATTCTCAGTAAGAAACCTAGCTTATAATATATATAAAAATAAAATAAAAAGATTTCTTGTATCGAAGGCATTCTATAGCATAAAGGAGTTTATGGACTGTGACATTAAGGTTGAAGAATTTTTCTCTATCGAATAAAACTGGGTCACGTAGTTTTGTGATTATTTATTTTATTTACATGTTATTTAAATTATTTTTTAGACTTTTAAATTTTTATATTGTATAACACTAGTCCTTGTATGTGTTTTGTTTTGTTTGACTTGTGAAATGAATTATGTTTATTCAAATGCACCAATAAATTCTATTCTATTCTATTATATCAACGACTGAAATATTTTATAGGATGGTGCCAATTTTGCATTTATAGCCGCTGTGAAAACGTTAGGAAAGTGTTTCTGAGAGTAATGTTGTTTTATAAAATTTGTGTCAAAAACATTCCTACAACTTTTATAAAATATCAAATTGCTAGTTGGGCATCGTACAAAGTGCCACCTGCTATCCCCACCACATGTGCCTCGGCAGCTCTGCCTGCGGAGCTTCAATTTGTTTCCGTCTTGCACTCTTCAGTTCTCATTTGGCCTCATACGATAGAAAAGAATAACCTAGTTGCTTCGCTCTCACTTGTTCTTATTGCCAATTGTTGCCATACCAAAACTAGCACTCTCTGAATCTGTACAGTAAATTGTCTCTACTATCATGTATTTAAAGTAATACGTAGAACGACCAGCAACCCTGTATATGAGAAAATTATTCTTCAAAGTACAAAGAACACAAATGGACAAATGCGTGTAATGAGATAAATCAACAACAAGGAAGATACTATTGGCAACAAATCAGAAAATTATCGACATCACTAAATATCGACACCCAAGTTATCCCTTGCAAAATCCACCAAATGCTCTTTTTTATCAAATAAGTAATACAGAGCCAATTCCGCACAGACTATCTAAATTATCCACTAAGTTCGCCAAGACTGACCACAACGTATGCATGCAAAACAGGAAATCATGAAAGACACAGTAACAGGAAATTTCCGGTAAAACCCTGCGGAAACACATTAATGGAATAAGGACCATATGATAAACAGCCAATAATGATTGTAACATTGTAACATATATTTACTTGAATTTTTTTTATTGATATTTAAATTTTACTCTCTCTACAAAATGTATTATATTATTGTTAAACAAAAAGGCTGAAGGACTTCAGTCAATGGCCATTTGAGTTTTTGCTCAATATGTTTATTATTATTATTATTCACTGGCTACATTAGTAAAAACCTCTTGAAAAGTATAAACATTTATTTATTAGAATTATTTCAAAAGTTATTTTTTGTTGTTTTTTTTGTATCAGCTGCTTTTTATATCAACGTAGAAATCATTACTTATATATCTTGATAACAAAAGACCATACAGCAGCTCTAATTAAGAACCCTCCTTTGTTTTATTCTTCATGCGTAATAATCGTTTGTACTAGTGAATGAAGTGTTATTCTGTTTAATTAATAAGCCCTCTCCCTCTCAGATCGCGTGGGAAGTATATATCTAGATTACTATTTTATGAAAAACTGTATTTTAACCAATCACACTCAAGATTAAAAGTTAGCAAAATACGTTTCCTTATGTTTTTGTGTGTGCTGAATACGATGCTGGGGTTTATTTGCCTTAATTTTATGCCTAAAACTAAATAGAACCATTTTTTTCAAAATCCTTGTCCTTATACCTTCGAGTTACATGTGGCATTTATTTTATTTTAACCACGTTAAAATCCAGCTTCATTCCCAATTCCCAGCTTCACTAATAATGAATCTTAAGTTAATTAATAGTTTTAATTTAAAAAATGCAAAATGGTGGATGTAATATAGCTGATAAACTTCAAAATATATTGAAAAACCTTAGCTATGAATAATATTACTCTTACGAAGTCAAAATAATGCATAATTTGCTCATAATATATACCTATATAAGGGTTACTGCGATTACTGAATACAAATTTTAGGTTAGATCTTCAAAATTCAAAATGGCGAACCCAACATGGCCGACGACAATCTACAAAATGCAATTTATTTTTTTGCAATTAGATTTTTTTCGACTTATTAGATTTTTTATATTGCAAGTTAAATGTTTTATAAATTTTCAGTGGCCATATTGGATCCGCCATTTTGAATTTTACAAATCTGGTTTCGGATTCGTAATCATCGACCTCAAAACCCCCATATACTAAGTTTCATAATATTCGACAAATTCAGCTTTGGCTCTTTAGTTATTTTTATTTCGCATACAAAAGATTATCTATTCAACAGCTACTCACCATCATAGTCTAAATCTTCTGGGTTAGTGGATCTCGATCGAATGCTCTCCTGCCTGAGGGACGGTTGTCTGGCACTATTCGCTATAATTGGCGATGGTTTGGATGCAACAGGAACAGGTGTCTGGGCATCATTCTCGAAGGACCTTAGGCTACTGTAAATAAAGAAACAAATTAGATGATTTTAAGACAATTTACTACCATAGGTTCTGCGGATACAGCCCCCGTAGTTGGGGTTAAATTGAGACAGAATTTGTTTATCAATACTCTCAATATTTTCTAAATAACAACATTTAGTCTACCAAATCCTTTAAATTTTGTTTGGTGCAATTCAGCTTCAAAGGCTATTTACAGTCTAAGAATTTTTAAAGAGGAAGACCAGGAATTAAATTAAGGTTAGTACTGATACTTATAATTCACAAAAGCGTTTAGGTACATGAAATAGCGGAACTTCGACCATGCCCAAAACGTGATATCATTTTAAATTTAAATTTAAATCAAATACATATGTCGCAACCTCTGGCGTGTCTCAAGGTTCAAACTTGGGTCCACCCTTATTTTCGGTATTTATTAATGACTCATGTGATGGACCGAATTGCAACAAACTTCTCTTTGTGGATAATCTGAAATTATTGAGTGAAATCACTACCATAGAGGATTGTGCAAGATTACAAGAACAATTAAATATCACTGAAAATTGGTGCCTAGTGAATAAATCATCAATGAATGTATCTAAATGTAAAGTTACGACTTATTTACGAAACGTAAATCTGGTTGAATATTTGTATAGTTTCAACGACATCTCTTTAACTCGTTGTGAGAGTATTAAAGATTTGGGTATAGTGTTCGACTTGAGATTGGAATTCACAGGACACATTAACTCGATTACGAAATCGGCGTTAAAAACACTTGGTTTTATTACAAGAAATTCAAAAATTTTTACTAATACAGAAGCACTAAAAACATTATATTTATGTTTTGTGCGTTCGAAATTGGAGTATGGTTTAGCAATATGGAATCCTATTTATGAGAAATATTCACAAGCATTGGAATCTGTTTAACGGAAATTTCTTAAATACTTATGTTTTAAAATAGATCACCAATACTCCGAACAGGGATATCCAAACTATTTAATGTTAACACGGTTTAACTTGAATTCATTAGAAAATAGAGAAGAATTATGTCAAATTTAATGTTTATTTACAAGCTGATCAATAATACAATATAGACTCTCCAGAACTCCTATCTCAAATTAATTTTAGAATTCCATGCGTAGGCTCTCGTCAAACCTTTACTTTTGCATTACCATCTAAAAGAACAAATATCCTTGCTAAATCACCCATTTATTTCATGATGGAAATATATAACTCTATTGGTGACCATTGTGACATGTTTAGTCTTTCTTCAAATAATTACGTCAAGACCATAAAACTATGTGTTCGAAATAGATTGTAACCTACATTCAAATACATAACCGTAATATTAAGCTATTCTAAACGAAATAATTATTTTTTACTTTTATATCTTATAAACTTATATTTTATACTGTTTTTTTAATACTTTTTTATACAGTTTTTTTATAGTTTTATTTTTTATATTTCATATTGTATACTTTGCATTTATATATTTCAGTTCCATTTTGTAAAATTGTCCTGTAACTGGAGGATTCTGTTGGGCAATAAATTCTTTATTATTATTATTATTATTATTATCTGACCAATTATTCCTTGCCCTAGTGCTCATCGTCAGCCGGATGTTTGGTTTACGGTGTTTGTCTATATGCAGGCTTGTAGCTAGAAACTGTTTTCAGGGCGGGCAAACAAATTTTCAGAGGGGGCCCGTCAGTCAAAATATTTTATTGTTATTTTCAATTATAAATAAATAACCCCTGTAAAAAAACAGATACCTAAATTTCTTAACAGAAATAGTTTTTAATATAAAAAATTTATAATAATAATAATAATAATAAGAATAAGAAAGAAAATTTTTCACAAAAAATTGTCATACATATTTCCTAACGAATTAAGAACGTGGGCCGATCTCAAATAGATCTCAAACTATGAGTAAAAAAAAGAGAGGGGCTATGAATGTACTTTTATTAAAATCATTAATTAATAAAACAAAATATTATACAAATTAATTAATAAAAATTGTCAGGCAGACAAGTTGTAATAGATAGAAGAGATTTTAAAACAAAACTCAAGGTGTTATGAAGTACACTTTCCTGAAAAAAATTATGTAGATATAACAAATTAAGTCTGACAAATTTATTAACAAAAATTGTCAGTCAGACAAATTAATTCAAAAATGGTTCATTATTTACCACAAATTGTGTAAATTTCAAGCAGGAGTTTTAAAAAGTAAAATCATTTTTTTTATCTAAATTGAAAATTCATAAAAAATAACAATTAACGAATTTGTACTTATTTGCCAGACATAACATGATTTTTACATGTTTTGCAACCATTTTCACATTTTCATTTTTAGGTATTCGATAGGGTACAATTTTTGCAGTGGGAGCGTAGCCCGTCCTGGCCCACCCCCTAGCTACAGGCCTGTCTATATGTCTGTCAGTCCTGTGTCTGCCTGTAGGTCTGTATCTAAAACTATTTGAGGGAGAAACATAATATTTGGTAGGTGTAGTTAAAACATTGTGTAAAAATTCTCGTTTAAAACTGTTTTGAAAGAAAATTAAACAAAACGGAGAGCAACATTTGGGTAATAACATTTTTTAGTAGATATTTTTACATATAGTTTTTCTTTTAGTTCTCATAGATAGTTTTTTCCGCTGTTTGCAAAATCCTATAAAGAATAATGTTTCATTACTATAAGCAAACAAATAATAAATAATTCACTTTTAAACATGCGTACAGTATACAAAGCATTCGAAATTCTGTTACATGAACCAACATTTTCTTATGCAAAGAATCGCATTACTGAATACCAGCACGGTTTCTTCAAGGGACGATCTACATCAACTAATCTCTTTTGTATAACTCAATATATATCTAATGCTATCGACACTAACTCACAGGTTGACGTAATTTACACAGACTTTACTAAAGCATTTGGCAGACTAGATCACAGTATTTTATGTTCTAAATTTCAAAAATTTGACTTCTCAAGAAATTTGTTGTTATTTTTCAAATCATATCTTGAAAATAGACATCACCATGTTGAATACCGTGGACAACGATCTGCGGAATTCGTATCTACCTCCGGTGTACCCCAAGGCTCTGTTTTGGGCCCATTATTCTTCAACATTTTCATTAATGACATTGCAGAGGAATTGAGTGTCAATTGTCTTTTATACGCAGATGATATGAAGTTATACAATAAAGTAAATGATGTGAGTGACTGTGTGGTATTACAAAGTGCCCTTGATAAAATTAACGAATGGCGTAATGTAAACAAATTACAGTTGAGTATAAGAAAGTGTAATGTCCTAACTTTTACTAATAAACACCAATATGTGGAATTTAATTACCGTATAGAAGATTCAGTGTTTACACGTCCATCAACATTCCGCGACCTAGTTGTAACATTTGACACCAAACTATCATTTAATTGCCATATAAATACCATCACTAATGAGAGTTTCAGAACGCTAGGATTCATAATACGATGTTCTCGCGATTTTAACGACGTTGACACACTGAAACTACTATATCAATCGTTTGTTCGATCCAAATTGGAATATTCGTCAATTATTTGGGCGCCTCATTATAACACACATATACAGAGCATAGAGAGAATTCAGAGGCGTTTTTTAAAGACTTTGAGTCATAAGGAAGATGGTGTCTATCCTGCTATTGGTTTTCCTCAGACTGAACTGTTAAATAGATTATCACTCTCGAGTCTGGAGACTCGTAGAACTATTTCACAGCAAATTGTTCTTTTTAAAATAATACATAATATAACTGATTGCGGCGCTATCTTAAACTTACTAAATTTCCGAACTGCTAGACCTGGTTCTAGGCATAACTCATTGTTCTATTTGCCGACTCCCCGAACTAACGTCCAGAAATTTTCGCCGCTATACAAAATGTGTGAGAATTATAATAATCTACAAGATCAGTTTGATATATTCCACTGCAATGTAGCTGCGATAAAAAGATTAAGTGTATAATTTAAAATTTTTTGTTTTATTTAATCTTTATTTTCATCTGTTTACTTTGTATTCTACTCTCATACGTTATATATATTTGTAAATACTTACTATTTCCTACCCTGTAATTGGAATGCTCTGTTGGGTAGTGTATTGTTAAATAAATAAATAAATAAATAAATATAGGCTCCAATACTAGTTAGCTAATAGACAGGTGAAGATCTGTTGTTTATTATCAGTCAATGTTAAATATAAGTATATCATAGGTACTTATTCATGGATATTGCCTTGGTCTTGCATGAAACATCGTTATGAGTGGTTTTGTGCCTTTCTGATGAGCTCAGAATAAGGGCGAAAAACGTTTCAAAGGCTAAGCATTTTCAAGAAACTGAATGAGAGATTTTATGAAAATGTAATTCATTAGAATGAACAAATTTTTAAGACAAGGTAGTTAAATAAATTTATGTCAAGCATTTGTTCCCATTTTTAACTGAATCTTCATACCGTAGGGGGTCATGTAGATACTAGTTTCATCTGAATAGCCGTAGGGGACTATGTTGGATGCTAGTGTTATAATGAGAATGTCAAATAAGAAATTGGATAAAATTATTTTAGGATTTTAAGTTGCTAGCATAACCAGAAGTCAGGTTATCGAAAGAATGCAAAGATTTCATTAATATTTTTACATATAGTTCTTCTTTTAGTTCTCATAGATAGTTTTTCTTTTTCCGCTGTTTGCAAAATTCTATAAATAATATGTTTCATTACTATAAGCAGACAAATAATAAATAATTCACTTTTAAACATTTTTTAGTTGTGTATCCCTTAAAAATTTTAGTCATCTTTTGTCAGACTGAAAATCTAAATTGAATTAAAAAAAGATGTGAGATAAGTATGCGGTTCTACTTGTTCTGTTATGGCTCTATTTTGCAGTATCCACCTCCCAGTTTTGACCAATGAACTATTTTTATGTATAGTTCAGTGGTTTTGACATCTTAAAATGGTACCTACTTAACAATGTCCAATGTCAAATCTAGACTCTAGAGGTCATCTCAGAGCAAAATTTATGGCTAGGGCAAAACCTTTGTGTCAAAACAAAAATAATGATTTTTGCCAAATTAAAAAAAATTGCACCATAATATCAAGTTATTGATTGATTGATTGATTCGTCAGTGTATGGTGGGCATTGCTGCCAATTCCGGGCATCCATGGAGGTTCGTTCCAACACGCAACTTGGTCGTCCGTCGAACACGCCCAACGGACGCGACAGCCAAAACGCGTGCCGGAACCAAATCTCGGATGTTTTATATACCGCCGGACCAGCTGCATACGCCGGTTGGACATTGGACAATTGGACATGCTTGTTGTCAGCAGCGAGAGCCGCATGACGCATTGGATGGGAAGTAGGTGTAGGTGTTTGAGAGATGCTTCTTTTAAGTTTCCATGCTTCTATTAAGTTTCCATTTGTTATCATCGGCTGGGGTGTGGTGCAGTTCTTGGCGAGATGCTTCTTTTCAGTTTCCATGCTTCTTTTAAGTTTTCATCTATCGTCATCTCCTTATTTTTCTTCTAAGTTTTCTGCTTCTTGTGTCTCTGAATCTGGCAGCTTTTATTTTTGTATTTTCCCCATTTTTTCTCTTTCGTTTTTTATTTATTAAGCGCTCCACAAGTAAATATCCATCTACGGTGGAGTTGCTGGGAAGGGCCCTATCTCGCGGTAACAATTCTTTTTTTTTGCGCGTTCTGAGAAAAAAGGTCCAAAGGGGTAGTTTGCTCACCCTGTATGTCGTTCCCTTGAAACATTCGGTTTCAATTTTGGGCAGTTTTTCCATTTCATCACATATTATGATTATTACCTATAAATTATGTTTAAAATCTTTTCAATTTTGGTCTCCAATTCTTGCTTAAAATTTAATAAAGACATAAATAAGCCAAAGCACCATAATATCAAATTATGTTTAAGAATAAGAAACTACACAAACGATTGGTTTTGAGAATTAATTTTCTGAATCATAAGGAAGTGTTGAAATTTGTTAAATTCCTGTAAAGTTAGTAAGTAAAATTTTACCCAAATCCAGGTAATAATTTACACTATTAGTATTAGTTAATTGCCTATAAAAAAAGTCAATGTTGATCATCAAGCGTATTTACATTCCGATAGTAATGGTGGTGTTATTACCTTCTTAATGAATCATGCATGTATTTGACGGCTATGTACAAAGTTTAATCTTTTTTATTAATCGATTTTCTACAAACTAGCTATTCGCTCTGTTCTCGAATTCGGGATGGTATCTGATGGAGAAGTTTAGGAGTCGTAATTTCAAATCTTAGAACCTCTACATTCTTACTCAGAATTTGAGGTTAGTCCTTATTGTCCTTATCAACAAAAAAGAGAATTAATACACTGAACTGAAATCGTGGTAGGTACCTTGTGAAACATCTTGAAAAAAATTGTTAATTATAAAATAAACACTGCTTCTAGATGAATCAAACAAATAAAACACATATGTAAAACATACCGGGTGTTAGAAAAGTATGGGAACGGTGAAGAATCTCGAACAGTTTGCATCAAATCGAAAAATAAAAAAATACGCGTCAAAAAGTTTTCAAAAAACTATCTACTGATACCAAAAATGACCTCCCCACCCACCCCCAGTGGGTGGGGCGAGGGGCAACTTTAAAATTTCAAATGGAAACCCCTACTTTTTATTACGGAATCGGATTCTACGGCAAAAAATACGTAAGTTTTATTCAGGACATTTTTTTCGATTCTTGCACGGTGTCACTGTAATCGCAAAAAATTAAAAGAATGCATGACTGTTTCAAGAGTAGCGTCTTGTGCCCATAAAAAAAGTCCAATTCAAAAACTGAAAAACACGTATTTGTTATTTTTACGAAATCTATCCAATGACATTGGATTCGACTCTCCCACCCCCAACCCAGTGGGTGGGGCGGGGGACAACTTTGAAATTTGTAATGAAAATCCCTATTTTTTATAGCGGATTCGGATTCTACAGCCAAAAATACGTGAATTTTATATCGGACATTTTTTTCGATTCTTGCAAGGTGTCGCTGCAATCGCAAAAAATTGAAATAAACCTGAAGTCTCCATAAGTTTGTAAATACAGCTACTCGTGTTGACAAAAAAACATTCAGTTTAAAAAACAATGTCTGTGATATCTTGATTTTTATGAATGTTTTTTTTAAGTGCTGTTAATAACAGTACTTATTTGTTTTGTGAAATTTCTACGAGTTGTAACATTTTTTAGACGCTAGACAAACAAAAAGCCTTTATGACTTTTCCCTCTAGGGGCACTTTGAAAAAACTGACCTAGGTCAACTCTTTTAATATTTTTTTTAACCACTGCTTTTCTTGGTCAATGAACTTGTAGTTCCCAATTATACAACTTTTAAATTGCCATAAAAAAGTGCAAATGCCTTGAATCATCGACCGCCTTTGATGGACCGCCTCAACCGAACTGAGGCAATTATAAAGAGGTAAATAATTCGTTATCTTTTCCTGCACAACTGCAAGCAAATAATGGCCGTAGAAGTTTAAACAGAGCATTTCTTTACATGTGTGTCTTTTAATTTGGAACACAATATTGGATTAACGTTTATAATTTAGAATATTTAAATGTGATTTATTAACGTTTGTAACATAAATGAGTGTCCTGGGTTAAAAGCTTACCACCTAAGTAAATTATTCGAAATCTGCATCTGCATCAATACACAGTTCGGTACGTCGAATTAAGGACATACTCCGTTCAACACTAAACAATAAACTATCAACTAACGTTGTCAATAAAGAAAAATAAAAGAAAAACTTGGTCCAAAATCCAAAACGGAATATAAAAAAAACGAACAAGTAAGTTGTGTCTGTACGTAATCAAGAATTAAACGACTTGAACGGTAAAGTCAATAAAATAAATCTTCACTATAAATACACAGCGACCCGAAATTCAAAAATAACAAAAACAACGAACGGCGGGTTGGACGTGTGTACATAACGAAACACCCACAGAAACTAAAATACTGCACAAGGGAGAGTCAGAGTATAGTTTTCTTCAGATCAGATCTACTAAACACTCGGAAAACGTCGACGTTTTTCATCTTATTTACCGCACCGCTAAAGACCGCCCACATTTTATAGCTATCTACACAAACATTGAGTATCATAGGCAAAGACACGCGCGACGATCTAAACCTACCTCAATATTCCAGCAGTTCTCAAAAGATTTTATTGAAAATTTGCGAAATTTTTGTTTATTTTCTTTCTCCAAAACTATGAGCTTTAGACCCCATGTTATATAAGGTTTTTTTTGTTTGTCTTGTCGTACCCTATCACCAGTTTTTTTTAATGACATGAAACTAATTACACCCTGTATATTACGTACTAGTTAACGAAATAACTGCTACTACTACAAATTAAATGTATATCAGCAATGGGACATAAACTTTAATATTCACAAAACTTGCCGCAAACAAAACATTCAACAATGCAGTACACAATATGACAGAGAACACGTGACCGACGCACATGTTAACCATCTGCGTTGGTCACGTGGCAAACAGAATACAATTCTCGAGGAAAAACTTTTGAATATGTCAAAAATGATTTGGCTTAGATTCTGAACACATGTTTTTACACGTGTTTACAACAGAAACCGACAGCGTACGCGTTGAATGTAATCACCGAAAAAAAGATGAACTTTTAGTGAGCCCTTGGCTAAAAAAGGGAAGAAACACATTTTGCTCATTATGGAATATTCACCGCACACCACCGTTAGGAAAAGCAATAATGTAAATAGAAAACACAAACTTTTTGTAAAATATTAAGAGACGTAGGTAGGACTGCAATAAACGTCGTTAGTTTTCATTGTGATTAACTGAAATTTTGTGTTTTTAATGGATTCGGATTTCTATAATTCAGTGAAATAGACCATTTTTAAAGAGAAGTTTCCAAACAGTCCAGTCGGTAAAGAAAAATATACACCAGAAGCTCGTAAAAAATGTTATCTGAGATTTTCCTTCCGTAACTGTTAGTGTGAGGATAAAACATCACAAAGCCACAAAAATCAGTTCTGGTGGAGTCGCGCAACCCCTCAAAAAAAGCCTTATTTTACTGATAACTCGTTAACCGTTGAAGATATAAAGAAATTGATCATCATAAAAAAGAAAGCTTGACTAATTGCCTAAAAAAATATTCTCGTAATTCTCTTGTATATGTCATGGTTTTCGAGAAAATAGATGTTGACAAAAATTGCAAAATTTGTATCTTTAATGCGCACGAATTTTCGTTTATTTGAAATTTTCTGCGCGCGGCCTATAGAAAAAATTGAATTGCTCGAAAACCAAACATGCTAGGAAGAAAAATCAAAATGGGTTTTAAAGGGGATATAAAACACTCTTTTGTGTTGCAATTTTTGAGGACTATTGATATTTATTAGCATATAAAAATAACAATATAATATAGTTATCTCTTGATTATTTGTGCATATAACTATTCACAGGCCCACGAAACATAACTGACTATAATATAAGTTATGAATGCATAATCCCTCCTCTAACAGTTACTGAAGGAAAATCTTAGATAACATTTTTTGTTATGGAAATCTTTATAATTATTGGACTAAAAGAACATCTCATATTTTTAGGTGGCCTATTCACGGAAAACAGTGGGACTTTTAATTTTAGACTCATTTTATACTATATATAGGTCATTTTTGCGAGGGACGAGCCATAGGCTGTCAGTGGGCGTCGGAAAAGTAGAAAAAACGCCTAACTTAAAATTTGTGAGAATATATACGTTGTATGTACTTTTCATAACGAATTTTTTCTGGCGTACGAAGGAGGGAAAAAGGTAGAACGATTTTTCTCGAAAAAAATTGAAAATAAATTTTTGGGTGGCGAAAAGAGGCGATTTTCAAATGGCTGCCAAAAGTTTGTCTGTGGTCAGATTGACTTGAAATTTTGAGTGAATGTGAAGTATCCCCCAAAGATCTTAAACCCAAATTTGGTGTACGTTCTAGCGCTTTGTTGCAGTCTGACAACACTTTGAAGTAAAGTGGAAATAAAATACACAAGTGCCAATAAAGTGTAAAAAATGTTTTTATTGTTTGTAGTACATGACATCCCGTACTCCACGATGTATTGTCATTTATGTAATGTATTTTTACGTTTCAGAGCTAGGTAAAAAAAAAGTAGGTAGACCACATCAAACTTACAGTCGGTGTTTGTTTCCATAATATAATCATTTTGTTCAATTAAAACGACTGTCAAAGAACTAAATAAATATACAGACCAAGACACGGCTTTACAATACTTATTTTAATATCGAATATAAGAACTTATGCACTACCTATATATGTCAAGCAACACATTTCTATCCTCAATAACATAACTGTTGAAAAAGCTGTATGTTATTTATAAATGTAAAAGTCGTAAAAACCTTCCTTTTGGATACTACTATTATTCTATTTTTCCCAAGTCGAGCTATTCACTTCACTTTGCATGATAATAAACATGTCACTCCAAGAAGGAAAGTGATATATCAACTCGTCTCGGGGTAATTTTATTCGACAGGGAATACGTTAATCTACGTAATTCAATTTAAATAAAAGAAGTATCTGACTAATTGGTAGTTGTAATAAACTTGTTCATGAATATTTTAAACCTTTTATTAAATTCCGGTTTGATAGCAGTTTTCCTGTTATCTTGATATTTAGACGTCCACTAAGGTTCCATCCATTATTTCTTACCGAAGGAGAACATTTTCACGTACGCCGATGACACTTCGGTAGTCATACATGCTAAAAGTGTACAGGAACTAGAATCTATTAATCAATTTGAGAACTGGTGCCAGAAAAACTCTTACTTATAGTTAATGCCAACCAGCAAAACAATTTTCTTCTACTTCTCTACTTTATTAACTAAATCAGTTCCCATTTTAAACTGTGTAGAAACTAGTGATGAGGTGAAATTTCTAGGAACAATTCTAGACTCAACACTTGGTTTCTCTAGTCATGTACAGTATGTGTTCGAAACTAGCTAAGAGTATAGTTGTCTTCATTCGTTTAATGCACATAAAAAACCTCAAAGCTGTGCCGTTTATACTTGAGGGGAGATCAGGGCATGTCGATTTTCGAGCTAACTCTTCTATAACACATTAAATATATTATACTACTTAATACATAGACCATCATTATTCACATATAAAGTATGTTATGGAATGATTAAAGTAACAAATTGACGAAAACACACCTGTTCCAATTATTTCATTAATTAATTTTGTTCATATTTACCAACTCGCCCCTACGGAAAATATTTTATGACCTAGCGGGGACGACAGAGTCGAACTTTTAATATTGTCAGTGTCACGGAATTTCAAATTAACCGCATCCATTAAGAATAGATTTGTATGTGCTTTATAAAATAAACATAGTTGGTGATCTGTGTTTACATTATATTTAAATTGACAGCTTGAAAGGGTAATATACTTTAACAGGTACATGATATTTTCCTTTATTGTGTTTTAGCGTATTTTACGCAATTGTGTTTTTATAAATATTTTGGCGGGTAGTGAATTATTCGGGTGCATTGTGTTTATAACTTTATAAGTGGCTGTGGTAAAATAATATCGTGAAAATGTTTAGGTCTTGGGAATGTTGTTTACGTAGCACTAACAGAGAATGACAGGAAAGTATGGGGATTATTAACAGCTCGCAAATTACAGAGAAAGTGTCTAGAAAACATTTATGTGAACATACCCAAAAAGTAGTTTTAAATGTTTATAAAAATATAAAAGAAAGTGAAGGAGAAACCGGAGCTGTGGAAAAAACCGCCTACTTAACAGAAATTCCAGAACAAATCATTTATAAATTAATTAAGGACCATATAATCGACAACGGAAATCGGACAAAGGAAAATCACGAGCATTAGATTCCGTCAGTGGTAAAGTTGTTAAGAGATTTAATTTACAGTAAGTATAAGGAAAATGAGATATCAACAGTACAATCAGTACATATGGAACTGAGAACAACAGGTGTAGTGTCATTTAATGAACAAACACTTAGGCGATGGCACTTAAAGATAGGATTTAACCTTAAAGTGATTGATAAAAGAGCAAGTATTATGGAAAGCTACAGAATTGTACTGTGGCACAATGAATGAATATTTGCAACGTATTAAAAAGTTCTCTAGAATCGAAATTATTTATATGATACTTATCTATTTGTTTTCTAGAATTGAATTTATTTATTTAATCTGGGTCAATTATATCAAGTTCGGATTATTGATATAAATAGCAATACCCTTAACTCTGAACTCACATTTTTTGGCAAGGAATTGCTCGTACCTCCTCGTGGTCCTTGCTTGGCAACAATAATAATTCAACAGATTAATTTATTATTGCCGAAACTGAGCAATAAGACAATATTTGATAATTCTAATTTAGACTTAACATTCATCATTGCTCAACAGATTTAAATTTCTATCAGTGTGCATAACAATTTTAAGTACGGGTCTGTGAGACATCACTTATCTTAACGAGCCGAATTTATGGTCCATTTTTTACAGCTTTCTTTACCTGCACTAAACGAATGAAGGCAACTATACCTAGGCATTAATAAATCTTAAAATCTTATTACTCCTTAATCTACTCAAGACTTAGCTATAACATTATTACCTGGGGTCAGTCACAAGCAGGACTGGTTTTCTGACTAGAGCTCTGGGCTGACATAGGCCCGGGCCTAGGGGCGCCATTGCTTTTCATCTTAGTGATTATTGCCTATAAACTGATAGCAAGCCCCCGGGAGGAGGGCGCAAAATTGACCTGGGCCTAGATAGACCAGGAGCGGAAGCGGAAAAACATCGAAGTGCTGCTACAAGTACGAACTACATGACTCTCCCTATTTCTTGGGTCGCTGAATCGATTGCGATGGATGCCGAACCCCTCAGCCCTCAGGATTCACCCCTATCGGCCAAAAACCACCCCCAAATCGGAGTTTTCACCAATCGCGAACTAGAACCCGATTTTTTTTCTTTTGAATTGAATGTCATATTAGTAACTTTTACCCTTTGGGGAAAGCGGTTCCACCACTTTGGAGGGTGCACCGAAGGGTTACGACAATTTTTTTTCTCCCGGAATAAAGGTCGTCACTTGATCAAGCCAGCGCTAATAATTGCTCCGGATGGATATATTCTTGCTGTTCACGGGCCTTACTTTTCTGACAGCAGGAATAATGAACCTCAAATGTTGATCAATGAATTCGAGGACGACGTGAATGGTATTCGAGCATGGTTTCAGGAAGGAGACATTCTTATAGTCGATCGCGGTTATCGCGATGCAGGAGATTACCTCGAGGCATTGGACATTTCTTATATAATGCCGCACGTACTCCTCCGAGGAGGAACACAGTTCACTACTGAAGAAGCAAATGAGACTCGTTTGATCACGAAAACAAGGTGGGTAATCGAATCCAGGGACAGTCATATAAAGAGCGTGTTCAAGTTTTTTGATAATATTATTGAAATGTCAAGAATCTCAAATATCTTTACGTTATAGCAGCAGCATTATTAATTTATTAAACAGGTTTCATCCCCCAATTCAGATGACAGGTGCCGATGTGCACATGGCGAGGAGAATGCTGGATAAATCCCGTGAACCGAACGTTGTGCAAGCGAGGGTCGAAATCGACAACCTTCAGAAAGGGCGAGGTCAATGGGCTAGACTAGAAGATAATAATATTGCTTTTCCCCGACTCTCCTTGGATTATTTGAGAAATCTCACATTCGGTATATATCAAATATCTTTGGCACCATCGTATGTTCAAGAAAAGTTGCAACGAGAAGAAAATGAAGAATTCCAGATCGATGAATTAATTAATGAAAGGGGATTTTTGAGAATAAGAGTTTACTCTAGATTCAGGAACAGGTCCAAGTACGAGATATACATTTCATACAATGAAAATGTAGCAGAAGGTATGGATGAAAATCTCGATAATACCTTGCTTGATGGATATTGCTGTACCTGCAAGACTGGAGCATGGGCTCTCGGCACATGCGCTCATGTTGCGAGTGTTCAGTGGTATCTTGGGTACGCTAGGTGAGCAGAATGTTCAGTATCCTTCACTTTCTCTATTGAATACAATTATGGATGCAGCATACCGACTCCCGCAGATAGAACTCAACAATCCACGAATAATTAATTGAAGATTAATAAACACGCTTGCGCGACAACACGCACACACAAACACATACACACAAAATGGTCCTTATAATAGTCTTATATATAGTTTTCAACCATTGATACAGCTGAAAACGCCATGTTCAACGATCTCTAGGCTCTGGAGCTAAAAGTAAGGCATTTGGAGCGCCGTGACCCTGGAGACTTTTAATCAGGACCTCGAAATATACAACATACTAGAATTTGAAGCAATTTGACCGAAAGCCATTTTACAGGGGTGAGTGTGCGGGGTCTTTTAGCGGCGGGTGAATTACATCAAGAGTATTTTTTCCGTAATGTGGCTAATTTTTTACTATTTTGGCAAAAAAAAATCAGCGTGCTAAGAGCAACAACACTTTTATAAATTAAAGTCGCTGGCCTATTTATATTTCTTTTAAAATTGTTTATATACATTTTTTTTGCCGAGAAACTGTTTCAGCTACAATATATAAAGGGTGATTTAATTAGTGTGTCTGAAATTCCGATATGTGTCGCTATCAAACGAACTGTCAGTATTCGCGCTTCTAGTGTCAAAGTTATTCAGTATACTCTGTTAAATCATCATGGATCGTTTAACGCGAGAGCAACGTTTGCAAATTGTCGAAATTTATTATCAAAACCAGTGTTCTGTGCGTCGAAGTTATCGAGCACTTCGTGAATTTTATGGTGCACATAATCGCCCAACCGAGCGATGTATTCGACGAATTATCGACAAATTTTGAACGCATTTTATGCTGCTCGATATTAAAACAAAAACGCGGAAAAGTGTGCGTTCCCAAGAAATATTACCGCTGTTGCTGACAGTGTTAAGGAAGACTTAAATTCGTCAATTCGTCGACGTTCACAGGGAGTTGGGCTTTGTTATTCGACTACGTGGAAAATTTTGCGTAAAGATCTTGTTCTAGTACCTTACAAGATCCAGCTTGTCCAAGAATTCAAGCCGCAAGACCATGGTGCGTCGTACGTTCGCTGAATGGGCTCAAAATCAATTGCAACTTAACTCAGAATTTGACCTTAAAATTTTGTTCAGCGATGTAGCTCATTTTTGGCTAAATGGTTACGTTAATAAACAGAATTGCATTTGGAGTGAAAATAATTCGCAAATGACCCAGCAAGTGCCGTTGTATCCAGAAAAATGCGTGTGGATTGTACGCCGGTGACATCATGGGGCCGTATTTCTTTAAAAATCAAGCCGGACAGCGAGATACCGTTAATGGGGATCGTTACCGAGCGATGATCAATAATTATTTAATTCCGAATTTGAATGGTATAGATCTGGAGGAGATGTGGTTCTAACAGGACGGCGCCACATGCCATACAGCCAACGCAACAATCAATTTATTGAGGGAACAATTTGGTGAGAGAATTATTTCGAGGAACGGACCTGTTAACTGACCCCCAAGGTCGTGTGATTTAACGCCTTTAGATTATTTTCTTTGGGGTTATGTTAAATCTTTGGTCTGTGCCAATAAACCAGCAATTATTGTCGCTTTGGAAGCCAACATAACTAGTGCAATTGCGGACATAAAACCCCAATTGCTTCAAAAAGTGGTCGCAAATTGGATTGACAGAATGCGCTTTGTTAGAAGTAACCACGGAGGACATTTGTCCGAAATTGTTTTCAAACATTAATGCCATTGAATGTTATTTCACATAAAATAAATAGTTTCAAGATATCTAATTTGTTTATTATTTAATTTGAATTGAAAGTTCGGACACACTAAATGAACCAGCCTTTATATACCATAATATATATTTTTCGACTTAAAACAAAGTGAAAACATCCTACTAACTATCCCAGTTACAAATAATTTAGTTTAGTTTTGTCGGTTCAATGATCGGAAGAAATAAACACTACGTACTATATAAACAAGATCATTCATTTCATTACATTACGAATTAGACGATTGTTTTGTTTACCAAATTACGTAGGTTAGGGCTCGCTTTCATTAAATGCGAAGTGGTGTTCCCTACAATGTACGACGTGAGTATTTCGGCGCAGGAAGTTTATGATCAATCGTTTAACGCCGATTAAGGCTAGTAATATGTAAATGAACTGGTAACGGTCTCTAATTTGAGATCTCTGTCGAATGAATTTATAATTTGAAACAATTATGCTGTTTCCTTTATATTTAGAAAAATAATCTAAACGTCGCCAGACACAAAAATTATTGTTATTATTAAATATTTTTACACTGTTATAGCATTTTATCTTTGACGATGGTTAATATATGGACACGTAAGGAAATATGAGAATTTTTTATTTAAACTGACCGAGAAATCTCAAGATATACATCAAAACAATTTGATGTCAACGTTAGGAAAATAAAAACATCTAGTTTAGGCCAAGAAAGTGACTTAAATGTTAAATTTTAAAGAGGTATTTTGCCGATAGCTTTCAAACTGATTTATAAATTGTAATACAATGTGGAGAGCATATACAGGGTGTAATTACTTTCATGTCATTAAAAAAACTGGTGGTAGGGAACGACAAGACAAACAAAAAAACCTTATATACCATGAGGTGGTCTAAAGCTCATAGTTTTGGAGAAAAAATAAACAAAAATTTTCAAAATACTTAATAACATAGTTTGAGAACTGCTGGTATATTGGGGTAGGATTTACTGCCTCGCGTCTTGTCGCACATGATACTCTGACATTCGTGCAAAAGTATGTCGACAAAGCAGGTACAAGTGACCGACAGAGGACACCGCCATGTTTTTTGCTCCTTCGCGGCCAAATTATCTTATTACGCGTGCTATACTCTCCCTTGTAATATTCTCAAGTAATAATTTCAGTTTGTGTCTTTACTTGGTAAACAACGTACAAACGACGCGACCTACTCTACCCTTGGTTTTGTCTGTTGCTTTTGTTCTTTTTGAATTTTGTGCCACTTATGTTAATATTTATTTTATTGACTTATTGTTCAAGTCGTTAGTACTTGGTTACGTAAGACACTACTTCTCGTTCGTGCTTTTTGTGTTACTTTTTAGATTTTGGACCAAGTTCTTCTTTTTGTTTTCTTTATTGATAACGTTAATTCACAGTTTAGTGTGGTATTTTAAAACGCAGATTTTGGACATTATGGGAGATTACACATCCAGAGCTCGATGTGTAATGCACTTGGTGTATGGAGAAAGTGGTGGAAATGCAGCTGATGCGGAAGAGCTTCATCGTTTAAATCTGATGGAATTTTATTTTTGTGGGCATTTTAAATCTGGTTTACCGTGATCCAATTGACACTTTAGAACAATTGCAACGACGTATTTTAATGTGCATAGAAACCATAAAAAATTATCCTAATTTACCAAATGTGTTGAACGGAGTGCGTAAATGTATATACGTGGAGATGGAGGTTATTTCGAACAATTTTTGTGAAAAATTTAAAAGAATTGTTCAGTTATTGGGTGTTACCTATTGGGCATTAAAGGTATGATTATTATTATTATTCTTATTATTATTAGTATTCGCTGTTTTGTTTGATCTGTTTATTACTGTTTACATTGATGACCAAAGACTCGATTTTTAGTTTCCGATACCTGATTGGGAAAAATTATGCGCCCAATTCTTTAAAAAAATCAGATTTTTTTCTAACTTAAAATACACAACTATTTTCTGTTATCGTATCTTGGACATCCAACTGTTTGTTTTCCAATAAAACGACAAAAAAGCTACAATAACTTTGTTCCAAATTAAAAAACAAATCCTACTTAAACCGCTGCGGCCATACTATGCTTGCGTTGTGCCGAAAGAGAAGGAATTATTTACATTTTCATAATTAGTGATATAAAAAGTTCGGTCCAAGTAATCCCATCAAAGTGCCGCACTTCCGGCGGGAACGCAAGTCGGGTATTACAGTTTTTTTATTATTTCTAATATTAGGAACTATAACATTCATTGACCCTGAAAAACAGTGGTTCTCAAATGTTTCCTACCTTAACATTAAATTTTTAAACCTAGGTCAGTTTTTTTCAAAGTGCCCCTAGAGAAAAATGTTATATAGGTTTTCTGTTTGTCGGGGCAACCCCTTCAAACAGTCAAAAACTCCTTTATCGATGTTCGTGCACGAACGCGCGACAGGTTTTAATGCGAATTTCTGCCGATTTGAACGGGACATGATAAAGGGAGAAGATTAATGTCAGAGGCACGACCGTGACCACCCTTGGGGCTTGCATCTATCCCCTCAAGGGGTGGGAACTAACTTGATAAAATATATCTCTTCTCGCTGAAACTTTTTACCCCCCCCTCACCCGTTTTCGAGGATGGTAATGACGAATAAAACACTTTTAGGCTACTTTGGTCCCTCCTAGTCCCTCAAATGACCAAAGCCCCTCTCGCGTGTATACTTTCATTAGTGCTCGGCAATACTTGGTTAGAAGGGAATGTATGGAAATTTAATAATAGTCGAATTATACCGGAAGGGTGACAGCTAGGGGAGTTTGGAGCAATTCCTAAGGGCGGATTCTACCCTCCCAGAGGGTGGGAAAGTGAAGGCTGCAATTCCTAATGGATCCGCCCGGATTTTTAAATCGCTTCACCTACCAACAGAATAGAATATTATTGAATTTTATAATTATCTTTTGAGTAGTTATTTTAAATAATTATATAACAGCGTTTTAGCGGACCATTTCTCTCGTTCTCGGTGTTTACTGGAGAAGTAATAAGAATTAATAATTAAAATTTACTAAGAAAATAATTATTATGATCAGGTTGCATATTCATACACAAGGTCTAAAGATATGATAGAAAATTATTGTTTGTAAAAAAAAACATTTTTTATTACACTTTTAGAGTGTAGTAGAGAAATTTGCGATTTTATTTAAAAAAACCAATAACATTGAAGATACCAACTTTACGAAAAAAGTTATCGAACATTTCTTGTTGGAAACCGGACCAAAACTATTTAAAAAAATTGCATTATTGAAAAAACGTAGTATTTCCCTTTGTTATAAATAAAATTGTTTTACACAATATCAGAGCAGGTTGCCGTCTGGTAACATGGATTTTCATGATCGGTACTGTCTCCCGAATGGTCTAGGTGCCCGCGTACAAAAAATGATTTTATACATATCCTCTTATAACTTCTTGCATAGCTTAATTGCGCCTAATCCACAACTTTTTTTCCTTTGAGAAAATTTTCAAAAACGCGGCGTTCCCCCTCCGAAAGATTTCCAGGCGTCATACTGGAAAATCAAGAAATCTATTTTGTCGGACAATTCGAAAATTGGATTCTACATGTTACTATTAAGGAATCTTGAAAAAATCAGCTGGTTATCAATAAATTTGTAAAAGTTGTTAATTCGGAATTTTTATAAAACCCAATAAGAAATTTTCGAATCGTTTAATTGTTCATCTGCAAAATCGAGAAAACCGTCAAAATGGTCTCTTATTTCAATTGTTAGTAATGATAAACTAATGATAAATTAAGCCTTGTGACTTACAAAAAGGCTGAATATTTCTTTGTAAAACTGTCCTAATTGTTTTTTTGTAGACATCTTGACAAGTTGTATTCTCAGGTATACCGAGTGGCCACGAGTCAATGTACGCCCCCAATATTTTGGTTGCTTTTGTATTAAAAAATTTGGTTTTTGGTACAAATAAATTAGACAATAATAGGCTACCAGGAATGAAAATATCACTTCCGGTTGAACCGGAAGTGACATCAACTTTTTTTTCTTTAATGGAATGACTGTATTTTTTTTATGGTTTCTCATTAAGCATAAATTTCTAAGTGCAACAGTTTCTTCAGATGTAAAAAATTCCAAAAAATAAGTGAGATAAGAACAATTTTTAAATTTTTTCAAAATGGCCGCGTCAGATGAATGCGATGTAAGAAAATTACTAAGTAGGCTATGGAAATTATTAGTAAGATTGTAGACTTGTTTGTAAAGCAGAAAACAGTTGTTTGAATTACTGATAGGTATCAGTATTTCTATTTTTTTTTCAAAAAAACGGAATTTCATTTTCATTTTCGTAGGGGTCCTATTTTTAATGGAACCGTGCTATTTCTTTTATTAATCAGAAATAATGATTCATAAACTATAATTTTTTCGCCATTAATCATTTCTTAACGATATCCTTCGTAATAATAGAAGTATTTTTAAAAAGTAAACACCAATTAAACAAGAAATAATTTTAATAGGTATAACCATGAATAAATTACCAAGAATAACAAAACTATTTAAAACCTAAATTATAATAAACCATTATAAAAATTGTTCAAACTGTTCACCGTTATGATTAACACACAGAGTAGCGCGACTTATCGTTGCACGTCTAACATTCTGTAATTGTTGAGGTGTTATTTGTGCAATTTCGTGTCGAACTCTTTCTTGAATAGTTTATGAATCATTATTTCTGATTAATAAAAGAAATAGCACAGTTCCACTAAAAAAAAATCCATAGGACCCCTACGGATATGAAAATGAAATTCCGTTTTTTTGAAAAAAAAAAAAAAACTAAAAATACTGGTACCTATCAGTAATTCAAACAACTATTTTCTTCTTTACAGACAAGTCTACAACATTACTAATAATTTCCATAGCCTACTTAGTAATTTTCTTACATCGCATTCAGCTGAAGCGGCCATTTTGAAAAAATTAAAAATTGTTCGTATCTCACTTATTTTTTGGAATTTTTTACATCTGAAAAAACTGCTGCACTTAGAAATTTATGCTTAATGAGAAACCATAAAAATACAGTCATTACATTTAAGAAAAAAAAAGTTGATGTCACTTCCGGTTCAACCGGGAGTGATATTTTCATTCCTGTTAGTCTAAAAGTAGCTTATTATTGTCTAATTTATCTGTACCAAAAGCCAAATTTTTAAATACAAAAACAACCAAAATATTGGGGGCGTACATTGACTCGTGGCCACCCGGTATATCAAATTTAATTGGTTTTCGCAAACTTAGTAGTTTAAAATCGGGTTTGAAAAACATGTGCGTCTGTTATTTTTAATCGTACGTCGGTGGACTGGTATCATTTTAAAGCTATGGTTTTTGTGCAAATTAAAAAAAAAGAATGAACTAAGCCACTTGGGAGCTGAGATAATTTGTTTTTCTTTTATTCGTAGCTGATTCAATATTTCACTTTTTTATTTGAAATTAACACAGTAAGTAGATCAAGGCAAGAATTTCATGTGGCTGGTGATATTTGTACAGCAGCTTAATAATTAGCCACGTAATTTCGTTAGAGCGCGTGGATGCATGAGTGATGACGTCACAGCAGCGGCAGCAGTGAGGTCCTGCGGCGCGCAGGTTTGCTTTCGGCCGCTTCAAAATCACACCGCATGGAAAAAATCACATTATCTGCGGTAACCATACATCGCAGAACCACAATTAATTTTTTAAATTGGGCTAGCTCCTGAAAAAAATGACTTTGGGCATACTCACAACTTTCACAAAATTGGTTCAAGCGACTTATTTTACATTTTGCTATTATTATTATTAGTTTGTGTCATTTGGATAAGTATTTACCTTTATTACGTCTATTACTGGTATACTTTTACATATATTTAATTATGATTGATTGATTTGCCAGCGTAAGGTGGGCATTGTTGCCAATTCCGGGCATCCATTGAGGTTCGTTCCAACACGCAGCTTGGTCGTCCGTCGAACACGCCCAACGGGCGGCCAAACTGCGTGCCGGAACCAAATCTCGGATGTTTTATATATCGCAGGACCGACTGCATACGCCGGGTTGGACATTGGACATGCTTGTTGTCAGCAGAGAGAGCCGCATGACGCATGGGGTGGGAATATAGGATAATGTAGGTGTTTGTGAGATGCTTCTTTAAGTTTCCATGCTTCTATTAAGTTTCCATCTGTCATTATCGGTTGGGTTGTGCAGGTGTTTGCGAGATGCTTCTTTTCAGTTTCCATGCTTCTTTTAACTTTCCATCTATCGTCATCTCCTTATTTTTCTTCTTCTAAGTTTTCTGTTTCTTCTTTTTCTGAATCTGCCAGCTTTCATTAAAAAAAAATTCTTTTTGTTTTTATTTATTAACCGTTCCACAGGTAAATATTCATTTACAGTGGAGTTGCTGGGAAGGCCCCTATCTCGCGGAAACAATATTTGTTTTGCGCGTTATGAGAAAAAAGAGATCCGAAGGCATAGTTTACTCACACATGTATGTCGTTTCTTTGAGACAATCGGTTTCAATTTCCGCCTTCCAAATTAATAATAAAATATTATGTTTTCAATCAATAAATCGAACTGATAAAAATTAAGATGGCAAAGATCAGAGAGAAAGATAGAACAGAATAATATCAATTATATCAGATAAAATAAATAAATTTATAGCTTATCCGTCTTTCTGCAGCGTCTTGTGATTGCTGTTCTTTTCCGTTTCTTTCTTGGGTTGAGTTGATTTTGTCCATTTAAAAACTTTCCACTGTATACAATTACTTTAGGTCACACCACAGCTATTTGCTTTGTAAACATATGTGCCACATTTTGACACTGACTATGCTATTATTTATTGCCCTTAAACCACCTAAAAAGTATCTTGTTGGGTCGTCTAGGGTGTACGTAGGGACACTGCACTTCACTTGAGCTTTAAAAAAAATTATGTCAGCTCCCAAGTGGCTTAGAGCATTTTTTTTAATTCGCTGAAAAATCGTAGCTTTAAAATGATCCCAGTGCCAATGAAGTACGATTAAAAATAAATGAATTAGTCCATTTGTTTAAGACTTTAAAACGCACGTGTCTCTCAAACCCGATTTTAAACAATTAAATTTGCGAAAACCAATTTTTGACATGTACCTGATAGTACAACTTGTCGAGAAGAGAATCCGCCTTGATTCATTACGCTATAATGTTTGCAAAAAAATTAGGACAATTTTATGAAAGCACCTTAATAAACAAACGACTTTTTTCAAAAACCTTAAAACGTATCGATTTGAAATTTTCAGTGTGTCTTTAAGTACATTGAGACGCACATCTTTCGATAATTTTAGAGTCACAAGGCTTAATTCATCATTAGTTATTAACAATTGAAATAAGAGGCCATTTTGGCGGTTTTCTCGATTTTGCAGCTAAACAAATTAACCGATTTGAACATTTCTCGTGGGGTTTCGTTTTTACTAGCTTCATTTGTCATATAAAACATTTTTCTAAAGTTCTTATTCTTTTTTGTTGCGAAAAACTGATTCTTAGCTTTGCGCATTATTTAAACAATGTGGCACTAAATAAAAAGTGTCGCCGAAGCACGATATTCAATATTCTTGGCCTCTTTTACACGAGTCAATTTTTATACATGAAGTATCTTGCATTTTTCATTTCGGGGTACATTTGGACTAAACCTATGACACTAACAGCCCGGACATCGATGACGTCACAGACAAGTGAACGCCACAAAAAAAAGTTACTCGATTTCTAAACTGCATAAAAATAGTGACTTTTTCTGTCTGTGTATTTTCACGATAGTTTCTAATCTCTAAAGGGTCTTTCTAAAGTTAATTTAATTTACAGATCGAAGTAATTTTCAGTCAGTTTAGGATAAGTAAACACCGAATAAATCAAATCCCGTAACCTTGTCAAACTCGTTCCCGAACAGTCGTTGCACCCACCATTCCACACTTAAGCAACTGAAAAAATAATTAGTCCCCCCAGCAAAACACGGTGCCGACCCCCCAGCTTCAAGGCTCATTAATAAATAAAAACATGCTCTAACGCACACCCTCCTCCTAAATTTACCTGCGGCGTCTGAAATTCAGTCTGTTGGTGAAAAGTCGCATCATCTTGTCAACGAAACGTGTAAATCACAAACACAGAACGGAAAACAATACACGACAACACAAAGCACAAAAATTGAATCACAGCGGCTGGCCGTCAACGGACATTTTGGCAGTAGACACAAAAAAGTCGACTTTCGAATGGTTGCTCGTTTGCACGTACTTTAAATAACGCACGTCCGTCGTAGGCTTTATTGTAAAAGTTGGTGTTATGGTTTTCTGGATTTCTGGAATTATTGAATTCAGTTAAGGCATTTGGGGTTATGGACGCCGCCGACGTTAGCGGCGCCGCGATGAAAGGGAGTGTGCGTCGCATACGAGCAGGGGGCCACGGAACGATTTGGCAGGGGTTGGAAGTCGCAGCGCCAAAGGTCAAGTTCCATTCATTTTCACATGGTTCAGAGGCTGTGGAATATAAATATATCGCTGTTTCCACAAGAGTTCCCGCATGCAGACGGAGGAAGCATAACAATTACTTTAATTTTATTTTGTATTTTTTGATACAGTGAAAACAGAAACTAATATACAAACATATAATTTGTAAACAAAATATTACTTCCGTATATATTTCATTTATAGGTCGGTTTGATCAAATTTTGAAACAGAACTACAATTTATTATAGTCGGAAATGAGAGTGTTGCGTTATTTTTTTCGCAAAACTAGTAATCTTTTGTTATATCACAAATCTGTTAAAAAGGTTCTAAAAAAATATACCTAATAATTTTCTTCAATCCTATTCACCATTTTATCTCGTATGCCGTAGTATAATCCTAGTTACTTTTTTTCAGAACTGCTACATATAGTCCAGTCGATGAAGTAAAAAATACACCAGAAGCTCGCCAAAAATGTTATTTGAGATTTTCCTTCCGTAACTGTTAGTGCCAGGATTCATCACAAAACCACAAAAATCAGTTCTGGACGTGCTGCGCAATCCCCCCAAAAAAACCGCCCCTTCGGTGAAAAAAGCCTTATTTTACTGATAATTCGTTAACCGTTGAAGATATAAAAAAATTGCTCATCATAAAAAATAAAGCTCGACTAATTGCCTAAAAAAAAGTCCTGTTGCAATTTTCCTGTATATGCCATGGTTTCCGAGAAAATCGATAATTGAAAAAAAATGCAAAATTTGTAATTTTAATGCGCACGAATTTTCGTTTATTTGACATTTTTTTGCGCGCGGCCTATAGAAAAAATTGAATTGCTCGAAAACGAAACAAGCTATATAAAATACTCTCTTGTGTTGTCATTTCTGAGGGCTATTGATATTTGTTAGTATATTAAAATAACAATAAGTTACAAAATATTGTATCGATTCATCTCTGTAATACTATTGACTAGAGTATTTTGTTTGTTTTTTTATAACTCCGAATGTTAATTGATTATTTGTTTTAGTAGTTGTTTAATTTCATTAAGCTAGCACTCATTTAAACTGGGATAGCTCGGTGTTTCCTTATTTTGCCGGGCCAATTTAGCTTTGGAACATTTTGCACAATGTTGTGGAACAACGTCTTGTTGCATGTTTTTAAACAATTGTAAAATTTTAAGGCACAACGTTATATAGTTTTATACATTTTAATTGTGCATAATTCTTGTGTTTTATTTATCCAATATAAAGATTTAGTTACGATGAATTTATTGGAAACTTCGACTAACAAATTGGCGAAATTTGGAGTTAAATTTATTTATTTTTTCTCAACAAATCATAGCAAATTTAACTTAATTAATTGTTAATAGTATCCTCAAACCGTGTATTTTGTTGCCATTCTATTTACAATTAGTTTTAAGTAGGTAATTGCTTAAAGGATTTGCACAACTTGTGTAACATAAAAGTGTGATTTTATTTTATAAACGGTTGTTGACAAACTTGTGAAAGTAGGAGTCCCGATATATTTATTTCCGCTGAACAATAATAGTAATCTATGCCGCCCGCACAAACTGCACAATTTAATGACATACTATTCACAATCAGTTTGGTGATATTGTTTTAAAATTTTGTATAATTGTTTCATTTGTTTCACGTAAAGTTTATTGGTTAAAAATTGTACTGACTGCGCCGGCCATGTTACGCATATACGCGCAGGCAATTACGCATCAGATCCATGTGATATTTCGTTAAGTGAACACGTACACTTCCGAATTATACAAGTATTTACATTTGTGATGGAATTTGCTGAAAACTTATTAACCGAGTGGGGTTTCTTAGATCTAATTCCAGCATTCACAGAGGTAAGTACTTCACACAGAGTTACAAATTTGCATACATGTTCTCTTAAATTAACTTCGTTAACATATAAATATAAAAATGGTTTCTTGTTTATATGCGAAGAATGCATGATACCTATCTTCTAATACTTGATTTCGTTTACAGCTTGAGAGTAATTTCGTTTTCTTATGCGAAGCGACAGAAAGCTGTTCCTAAACTACTAAACCCAAAAGGTAAACTAGTAAAAGAACTGCTTCAAAACGAAGATAACACTTCTGATGGCAAGCAATACATTTGATTTTGGTGATCAATTGATAAATGTGATTTTTTTTAAAGAATATGACGTGACTACGACATAAGCTTTATTACTACAAACTGCGTTAATAGAAGCTAAAAAGAAGAAGCACTGGAAGCCTTCCAAATTAGAATTATTAAATGGATTTATTTTAAGCATAAATGTAAGTTACCTACTTCTTTTCAACTACAACTTTATGCATGTAAAATTTATTCGTATTTAAAAAAATACAAATGTTTTCATTTACCATATGATAATATATAAATGCATGCTCTATTATGTATTGTTGTTCTGTTAAAATAAAATATTTATTCTTTTTTTTTATTGAAATCCTTTAGGAATACCTCCAATTTTGGAAATAATATTTCACAATCTGTGTTACAGAATAATACAATTAAAATGAAGTGGATACATATAGTGTGTGAAATGAGTGCACGGTAAACCAAAAAATATATACATAATTTGGAGATTATAGAGTAATAAATTGTGCAAAACTAACCCCAGTTCATACATTACTGAACAGCTTCTTTGAACTAAGTGTATATATTGTGCAAAATGAATTATAAAGTTAACAAAATAAACATACAATTTGTGGATTTCTCATTTAGAAATTGTGGAAAACTAAAAACACATTCTCTTAAAAAACTATACACATTGTGTCACTTAAGAGCACAATTTTTTGTAAATATGTTTTACAAATGAAGAGGTTTAGATGTGAACATATTTAAAAATTTCACACAAATTGTAGAAACTAACTTAATCTGTTCAGAGATTTGTTCCACAAGTGGAATAAAATGATGTATTTTTATGCAACCATAATTCAAATTTGTAAAGAGTTCAATTTATGTGATTTTTAAGTTTGTACAAAAATTTCAAACAATGTTAATGCATAAACTGTACAAAATCATTGCCCCAAAAATGTATTATTTATTTGCACAAATTGTTCCTGTCACCATTTTTAGACCAATTTGGAGTACAATTCTCTACAATTGTGGTAAAATTTCACACACATTTTTCTCTGTGTATACTTTGTTTTTAAGTAGCTTCGCAACCTGTACATACATAATTATTTATATACAAAACACAGTAACTGCATTTACTGTATTTGTAACTGGTAGATACTTAAAAAGTAAACATTAGTTATACCGTAAGTGTGTTTGGGTGTAGGAAATTGACAAATGAGACACACGTAGGTATTTAAATAGAAATGAAGGTCTCTTAAATATCTTAATCGAATGCTGCCCATCATTGCACTTGACACAGTAAATGGTGGTAATTATGGAAGGGGTGATCTGACCACCATTTTCAAAACAAAGTAACTACTCAGACCATGCAAAAACTCAGTAATGTCAAAGTACTTACTGTGTTTTCCAATGGTATTTGGCTAATACTGTGTTTTGTTCCGGTACAGCTACTCATTCAGAGTCACTTACTGTGTTTTGTGCACATAATAACTCTTAAATGTTCATTATTTAGTCAATTATAAGTGTTCCACAATACGTGTTGGGACACAAAAAGTCCAATACTTTAGAAAACTCAATTTTTATAAATTTGTCAATTACTGTGTTTCTGCTTGGGACAGCCGAGGTGCGGTAATTGTAGCGTGCCATAGTGCCATCTAGCATTTAACACTAAAAACCTATCATAGAGCGTTCACGTCCTGGATGAGACCTACCGCTCGATTCATCTTGTCCATTGTTCCATTGTAAAACACAATATTTTCAATGCAGCTAGTAAACAAGAACACCATAGAATAATTGAAATCGAAACTACCAGACAATTTCATGGAGTATGGAAATTCCAAGTTTTTCATCAATCGTGTTTATCAAGTTTTTATCATCTGCTTTATGTGTTTTCCAAACACGCGTATTCAGACTGAGAAATTAAACTAATAAGTACGTTCAACCGATACAAAAACTTCTCTTATGTCTTAAATGAGTTCCTGTGCACATATCCTATAAACTGTTCTTGTCTGTTTATGTACAGAGTCAGCAAATTTAGTTTAAGGTACGTAAACTTGTTTCTGCGCACATAAACCACACCTTGTCGTAGAACAATGCAGGGCATTGGTATAAAACAATAGCGCCATCGCTTGACCGCCTCGAGTTGAGAACAGCGCACCCATTCTGCTTTTAATAGCGTAGCTGTTTAGACGTGTGAGAATAAAATAAATTAATCTCGATTTCGTTATTAAAATGCCGTGTGTTTATACAACTGCAGAAAAATGGCAAATTGTTTCCACTGAAGACACAATAAATTTATTTACTGTGGCATATCAAGACAGACCAATCCCCTCAGCTAGCATAATTTCATACATTATTTAAAAAATTGAGAATTTCGGGTGTGTCGTGAATTATTGTAAAAAATGCTGTCAACCCGAACCCCGTCATCAACAAATGAGCGAAGAACGTGAAATTTGCGAAACTAATGTCTGTGCACTTGTTGAAACTAGTGAACCTTGTTTTAGCAGGCAAATTGCTGATGAAGTTGATATGAAGGAAAGAACTGTAAGAAATATTTTGAAAGGAAATGGGTACAGTTGTTTTAAAGTTCAAACAACGCAAGAAATGTTTCCCGAGGACAATTTCAAACGGATGGAATTTTGTGAAATCATGATAAATAAAGTGAATGAGAATGAAAACTTCTTAAAGAATATATTATTTACAGATGAATCATCCTTTTCATTACATAAGAAAACACAATCCATCCGTAGTACGATATTGGTCTCGGAAAAATAAACATTTGAGTGTTGCTGTGCGAAGTCAGTATCCACAAAAGTTGAACGTTTGGACGGGAATTTTAGACAATCATATTATAGGCCCACTGCTAATCGATGGCAATAAATATTTAGAGCTTTTACAAAATCAAATAATTCCTGCAGTTCAAAATTTTCCTATCAACTTTGACGACATTTGGTCACAACAAGACGGCTGCCCAAGTCACAATACCTTAACTGTTATTAATTTTCTGGAAAGAACATTTCCCAATCGTTTAATAGCTACGAGGGGAATGATAAAATGGCCCCCCAGGTTACCTGATCCAGCACCCCATGATTTCTTTCTGTGGGGCTTTTTAAAGGAAACCGCGTACAAACATGCGTTTGAACGAGCCAATAATTTAATTGAATTACGGGAAAAACTTATCCAACTTTGTGCAAGCATTACTCCAAATCAACTCAATGATTTGAGAGGTTCATTGTATAATCGGTTTGGCTATTGTTTGGCACAAGCAGGTGGTTTGTTTGAATCCTTACTTAATTAATTTATTGTTTGATAATTATTAGTTGATTTTTGTTTCTGAGGGTTATTTAATTTTATTTTAATGTTCTATTTTTGTAATTTAATAAGAATAATTTATTTTTTGATAATTATTAGTTGATTTTAGTTTGCGAGTTATTTAATTTTATTTTAATGTTCTATTTTCATTTCGGTTTTAATACGAATTATTATTTTATTCCCATAGCATTTACGGCTAAAAAAGAAACTGCAGAAAAGCTTTCAATAGAAGAAATTATTTGTCAAAAATGTGACAAATAACTTCTTCGCTTTTGACGAAGAGACGTTGTCTCGTTTCGTATTAGAAATTATTACCTACGTCCGCACCCATCCTTAGTTAATGCCGTACTAAATTCAATTCATTGCGTGCCTCTGCTTTCACGATTTATGGAACTAGCGGGGCGTGGTCAATTACATCGTTATTCCTATACCCTAAACTGCATTTTCCGAATCTGTATGTGAAGGAAAAATACTAAATTAAATTTATTAGAAAAAACAAAAATTATTAAATCCAATACAATTTTCGACAATAATCTCCTAATTGACCAGTGGAACAACCATGTATTTAAATTTTATAATCTCTCGGAAACATACTTGCATAATTTTAATATTCTTAATGTTTATTGTCATACGTTGTAAGACTTGGTCAACTTAATTTCTGTTATTATCCAGTTTATAAATCCGCGCAGCTCTTTGTAAATTTCAATCAACGTTCGAAACTGGCACGTTAATGTGCCGAAGTCGCAATCATGTGTATGACAGTTAGTGGCAGAAAACGCAGTGTCTTTTTTTGTACAATTTTTTTTTACGTGTAGAAGGTTTTACAAAACTATAAAATATTGTTCCTAAACTCCTGACGATAAGACATCAAAGTGATGTGTTGCATTGTGGTATTGGAACATCATTATTTATTAGTTCTTGCCCTAACGGGGAGGTTGCACGTGAATTATGATGTCACTGAACAATTCAGTGGTTGATACCGTTCAAAGTTCCATCGCAATCGCAAATGGATGTAAGGTACAACTTTTATCTAGGGCAGAATAACACTGCCGTAAATGATTTACATTTTGACCGATGGCGAACAAGGACTCTCCATATATCCACTACGAACGATAGCATTTACAACTAGCAAAACAAGGACATTTATAGGGGAGCGATAGAAAATTGACCTTTTATTTTATACCATAATATCCCCACAATACCACAAGAGTTTAAATAGCACACTGTCTGTTTATTTACATTAAGACGTCGACGTCGGCGTCATGTTTATTGACTTCATCGCCCCTTCACTGATTACTCACAGTAATACGCTATAATTTTAGCTCCAAGCGGAGAGATAAATATGCGTCCGATTTATGTCTTACTATATATACTCTTCGTCAATTCGAAAACGTAGATTTTATTGCATTTGATAGGCACATTTCCAAAACTGTAAATATTGCTTCCCAAGACGAAAAATTCATATCGTTGTGTTAATGATCGAATTCTGAACAACTTTCAAAATGTCTGTCCGTTAGTCACGTTTCTTGTAAGAACGACAACTTAAGAAAGAAAAGTCTAATTGTATTGAAATTTGGATAGCAGCTTATCCTCACTTTTGTTCATAAGACTGAATGTCAACGAAAAATTACTGGTATATAGTCCAGTACGTGGGGGTTTTTTGAATGCAAAAGGTGGGGTAGTAGTGATTTTTTAGTATGTTGTTAAGCTTGGGGCCCTAATGAAAAATCCAAGCTTTCGACCTCGAGGCGCATGCGCTCGAGCCGCCATCTTGGATTTTAGGTACAAAAATTTGGTTTTTTGATAATAACTCAAAAACGGTGACTTTCACGGAAAAAGATGTTCTATACAAAGTAAAAGAGGACAAAACCTCCTACATTTTTTATTAAAACAATTTTTTTGTAGCACACATATGTTAGAAGATACAGCGCCGTGAAGTTGCACTATTTGAAAAAAAATGCGGAAACTTCATTTTGGTTGAATTTTATTTTATTATTCTTATTATATATCATTATATTTGTACATAATTATAGAAAAAACTAAAAGGCACTTGAATATTATCATTTAACCGTATTATACTTATCTTAAACAAAGTTAAAGGCGAAAAGTATATCGCATTTTTTTTTTTAATTTAAGAATAGTAAATTATGATTTTAGAGCGTTACAAAAATTAATTTCTACTACATTTTGGTACGTTTCGATGGTCCGGGTTGATTATTGTCGGTGTCCTGGTCGTAGTTTTGGTCCGTAGCCTGAAAAATGTCGTCATCCTCGTCCTCGCTTTCAATGCGGATTTCCGGCATATTTCCGCAAGATTCTCCGTTGCAGAAGCCACATACAACCGAACATTTAAGTCCAGCCTTTCGGCAGCTGTATGCCCCACCACACCCCTTTTTGCAGTTACAAGATACCGATTTTAATAAGGAATCGGGAGCTGGTTTTTCCGCCATTGTTATGGGAGTGAGCCCGTAAGCGCCATGCTTCCAACCCCAGTCTTCAGGATTTTTCTCTATGCCTCTCCATTTCTGTACTTGGTGGTACGTCCTAAAGGCGTGGAATTGCGCCGCGTCTTTTGTAGGTGGCAAAGAGACAAGATTAAATTTGCTTTTCAGCGTAGATTTGGCGAAGCGTTGGAAACGAATCTTTTCCAAACTCTCTTTATCCATGTTGCCACCATATAAAGCTACAAGAAAGCGTACTCCGGCCTCGGCAATCTCCTCTGACGTGGCATCTTGTTGGTTGAAAATTTCAATTATTTCATGAACCGCTCTGTTTTTTTCTATCAGCGTGCAAAATTTAGTTTTTTCCTGATTAAATAGGGATGACGTTGTGTCACAACCACTGAAGGCATGCAAGAATAGAAATCTTTAGCTTGTTTAACTGTAAATGCAGCCAGCTCAAATATGTTCTTCAGCATCGATATGAGACGAACTTTATTTTTTTCATTGGCTAAAAATCGCTCCTGCGAAACTTGCACCACCATTATTTCATCAAAAAGGACATCGGCAGACACGTGCTTTTTTGATCGAAGAAGTCTTTCTGCGGTCTTTGTATTTGTATTGTAACAGCCAAATAACAAAATACAGTACTTTTTTTTTCAAATAATGCAATTTCACAGAGCTGTAACTCCTAACATATTATGTGTGCTACAAAAAAAATATTTTAACAATAAATGTAGGAAATTTTGTCCTCTTTAACTTTGTATAGAACATATTTTGTCGTGAAAGCCACCGTTTTTGAGTTATTATCAAAAAACTAAATTTTTTTACCTAAAATCCAAGATGGCGGCTCTAGCGCATGCGCCTCGAGGTCGAAAACTTAGATTTTTCATTAGGGCCCTAAGCCTAACAACATACTTTAATCACTGCTACCCCACCTTTTGCATTCAAACGCCCCTTTTTGACACCCAGGTACTGGACTAATAGTTCACTCCATATTTATAGGGCAAATAAAAATCTCAAAGCTACCGACCGAGCTAAGGGTAGACCGGGGCAAGGTTTATTTTTGTATACTATATTAAATAATAAATATAATGTATTTCTTAACAGATAAAACATCATTACTCTTATGTAAAGTATGTACCGAGATGATTAAGACAAGAATAAACGGAAACGCGCCTCTTTTATTAAAGATTTTTAACTCTTGTGACATATTGTCTATAATTGTTTATTTGTGGCATATTCACATTTTCTTGGGTATTTTGCCACTGAAAAATATTTGAAAATTTTAAAATCTCTGCGCCAAACGGATCAGACAGAGGTTGGTTCTTGAATAATTGGACTGTTTCAAAAAGTCTCACACCTAAAAATATATAAACTAGAACAATGTTATAAACTAAAAAATGAAAATGAAAGCTATAGGCAGCTAACGTTTCGGAAGAAAATCTACTTCCGTTCTCAAAACTTTTTTGGCCGTCAACCATGACAGTTCTTTGTTTATGTATTTCCATAGTCAAGTGATACATTCAATTATATTTATCTTATTTTTACTTACTTCGTCTCTTAGGATAGGCAACCAACTAGTACAAAAATCTACTGAATAATTTGAAACGCATCTATCCTCGTTTAACAAAATAATCGCGGATCCTTTAAGTTTTCTTTTGGTTCCGTTGCTCTTTTTTTCCAAAATCTTCGCCGAGTTCCATTTAATTCTGTGATTATTATCCCACGCGTGTTTACAAATTTTGGATTTTTCAAATTCTCCCCTTCTAACGTAATTTCTATGTTCACCAAGCCTTACGTTGAAAGGTCCAGATGATTCACCTACGTAATGTTTTCCACACTATAAATACAATTTTTTGAGTTTTGAACAATATTTAGAGGTTTGGTTTTTGATAAAACCGATCTTAGCGTGGAGCCCGTTTGAAAAACCGTTCGTACGGAAAACCTATTCCCAATTTTTCGTAATTTATCCGATACACCATGTATATATGTAATTACTGCCATTGACCTGAATACCTTAGGTTGTGATAGTATATTCTCTCTACTACCAATGTTCAAAACTATCGACTATCAACAAAACTCTCAGGATATTGATTATTTAATAAGACAATTTTTATAAATTGCTTTTCGTTCCTTAATATTACATCACTTGAAGAAATAAATGTTCCGTGTGAGTGTGGAAAACATTACGTAGGTGAATCATCTAGACCTTTCAACGTAAGGCTTGGTGAACATAGAAATTACGCTAGAAGGTGAGAATTCGAAAAATTCAAACTTTGTGAATACGCTTGGGATAATCACAGGATTAAATGGGACTCGGCGAAGAATTTGGAAAAAGAGAGCAACGGAACCAAAAGAAAACTTAAAGAATCCGCGATTATTTTATTAAACGAGGATAGATGCGTTTCAAATTATTCAATAGATTTTTGTACTAGTTGGTTACCCATTCTTAGAGACGACGTAAGTAAAAATAAGGTAAATATAATTTAATGTCTCACGTGACTATGGAAATACATAAACAAAGAACTGTCATGGTTGACGGCCAAAAAAGTTTTGAGAACGGAAGTAGATTGTCTTCCGAAACGTTAACTGCCTATAGCTTTCATTTTCATTTTTTAGTTTATACCATTGTTCTAGTTTATATATTTTTAGGTGTGAGACTTTTTGAAACAGTCAAGTATTCAAGAACCAACCCCTGTTTGGCGCAGAGGTTTTTTCATTAAAATTTTTAAATATTTTTCAGTGCCAAAATACCCAACAAAAGGTAAGAAAATATTGTGTTATAGTTAAGCAGCAAATTACCCCTAACTACGACGTCATACCCAAGGAACAGATAAACAGAGCTGTACTTTGAATTTATCTGTCAATGTACACTGAAATGTACTTTGTCCAGTACACCGGCATTTCTCTTTGCAGCATGGAACCGTTACACTTTCAACAGTTACGAAAAATTCAGTTAAAGAATGTGATTTATATTTTGATACCATTCATCTTCCCACCCTTTTCCACCTCTTACGAAGGCTGTAAATACCTTTGCGGAAGCATTTCTATATTTTTAAATGATATAGTCACTATCATGATAAGCATACTTCGGGTAAAGCAGAAGCAATTCAATTGGGGAAAACAATCAATGATACGTGCAGGGTTAATACCGAAGTACACCCTTATCCTTTCCCACTCCTTCCGGGGGGGGGTCTTGTCCAAAAGGACTTTGAACAGTCCACACCGGTATTTCTTTTGAAAGATAGTATGGAGCCGTTATGTTAATGGATATATCATTCGATACGTGCATGAGACACACTCCAGTACCCTTATACATCCTTTGGGGGGAGCCAAAATGACCCTGACCAGTGCAAACCTTTATTTATTCTTCAAAAATATTATGGAGTCACTATGATGATCAGGATTTACGTAGGTATTCTAGTTATCAGTAATATTTTTGCTTCTGAGGGTAATCTAGAAATTTGGTATCATGACAAACCGGGGCAGAATGGAATTTGGTATTTAGCAACATTTTATAAAAAAGAAAGTGGTTGGCAAACTAGGTTGCAGAGTGGTGTGTAAAAAGTGTGGTAAAGAATTGCAAGGTCTAGTGGATAAACTGAAAAGTCACTGGGAAACCTGAAAAAGTAAAACTAGTGATGATATCATTGATATCACTGATCAGTCCCAGCCTGGAACTAGCCAGAATGAAATTATCCAGTTGGCAAAGACACAGAGAAGCGAGAACGAGAACTGTGAGGAAAATGTCGAAGGTGGAAGTGAAAGTAGTGAAATAGTGGCCATTTGGGACATTTGGGTTATTTTGTTGTGCGAACTGGACAAGAAGAAAGAATTGGACGAACAAATAGCCAAAGCCGTTTACGCAACAAATTGCAGTTTCAGAGCAATAGAAAATAAGGAAATTCGAAAGTCCATAGAAATGCTAAGACCCGGTTACGTTCCGCCATTTAGATTTCAGTTGTCATCAACGCTCCTGAATGAAATATTTGAAGAAGAAAAATCTAAATGTTTTAACAATTTTTTTGGACAGTATGTTTGCATGTCCTTGCATGGATGGTCTAATGTTCACAATGAGTCCATACTATGTGTCGTTTTAACAGCAAAAAATGGAAACAGTGCTCTTTTAGAAAGCATAGATATATCCGGCCATCCCCATACAGCTGATTATATTACCGGATATTAATTCAATAAATAAGTGTAAAAATGAATATAACTGTAAAGTTACCAGTGCTGTGACAGATAATTGAGCTAACATGGTCAGTATGAGGCAAAAAATTACCGAGTCGTTTAATTATCCTATAATTACATATGCTTATTCGGCGCCTTACTTAATTTGCTCTCCAAAGATTTAGAAGCATCGCGGGTAAAAGAACATATTGTACAAATTGTTAAATACTTTAGAAATATTCATTTGCCAAGTGCTTGGTATAAAGAAAAAGGGGGCGAGAAATTGGTATTACCTCAAGATGTTCGATTGAATACACTTTCAGAGTGCCTTGTAGATCTATGTAAATGAGTGGTCAAAATTGTTATTAATATGTGAAGAGCATGAAGAATAAATTGAAGTAGTGATTTTTTAAAAAGTTTCAGATATCTATATTAAATGGATGGCTGAAGATTTTTTAGTTAGTAAAACCTATTTCTGTAGCACTTGACGCAATGCAACATAAAGGTGCATTTTTGTCTCAAGCAGTTCAAGAATGGAAAAAGTTAATGGCTATTTTTGACAGCTTTGAAAATGAAAGAAGCCTGCGCCAATATCAACTATTTCAGAAAAGATATGTTAAAGCTCTAACCCGTTTTCACTTTTTGGCATATATATTGGATCCTACAATAAACAAATAGTGATATCCATTACTGGCTGAAGAAAAGAGAGATGCTCTAGATACTGTTTCTAAATATTTTGCAGATACAGGATTATTACCATTACTAATTAAGTTGGAAGCCAGCTAGACCCTTTTCACAAAACTATGTTTTCGGATGAAATAATAAAAAATGTAACAGCAGTAGAGTAGCAGAGATCCCAAGAAGATGTTCTAGAAATTATGCAAGTGCCTACCTATTATTTCTGTTTCGTGTGCCTGTGCATTCTCTGCTGATATAGAGAGGATGTTTGTTTCCTATGGATTCGTATATGAAGATATAAGAAACAGACTAGTCAATGACAAAGCAGCTAAACTAGTATTTCTAGTTAAGGTGGTCATTCCCTAGAAAGAGACATCCGATAGGAAGATATTTATTATTTTGGCCCATAACTTTTTTTCTTCGTACGCATATTTGAAAAAAAAGTATAAGAGTACCTAAGTAGAACCATAACAAGACTATTACTATACATTTCACTCAATAATTTTAGTGGTTTGCAAAATAGCTCGATTTAAAACTACACTGAAAGAAATTTCTATTATCCATAAAGAGAAATTGACTAACCTTTAATAAATATCTGCATTAAATAGGCTCCAGCAAGACTGCTCTGTAACCGCAACAAAAACGATCTTGCTAAGATGCACTTATTTACCGTTAATAAAAGTTTTTCTTATTATTTATTTGTTACTGTAGGTTTATAGTTTTGCTACCAGGAGTCACCACCTATTTTAATCTTAATAAGTTTTTTGTTATAGTTAGTAAGTTCCTATTTCTTACACTATTACTACCTTGTAACCAGAAAAAAACTTTCCTGCCGCTGATAGGTGACTTTTTAACCACTATGCAGCTTACATTATAATGGCAACAAATAATCTTTCTTGACCTAGTAATGTCACTTTGCAAGTACGTTACTTCTAAATTTAATATTTTAATTTTATATTTTCACACTTCATATTAAAACACGTTTTTTAATACATTTCTATACTGACTCAGACAAAGAATTATTGTTGGTAAAATTAAAATAAATGACTCATTTAAGGAAACAAACGACTAATAAACAATTCAGGGTGCCTATTAAAAAAAGGGAACTTTGACTTGTAAGAAGACACAATCACAGTTTACTATATAATAGCTGCTTTCGTTCAGCAGAATGATTCGTAATGATAAGGTACCTACCTGTTTCATGTGTTGTCTCTGATGTCCTTATACCATGCAATTTTGTATCATATGATTACTGCTCATTGAAATCCTGTTTATTATGATTACGAATCACTCTGCTGAATGAAAGCAGCTAATATATAATAACATAAAACACAAGTAAATTCTTTGCATTAAACCTTTCCCACAACTGTCTTGTCGAACGCCGAATTGCTTACTAGTTACTAAGTTACTGCATGCATCGCTGCATGGATAAAATGGCGCGCGATGATAAAATCTCAATTGCGCTTGCGCCACGTGTAAAAATAAATAAGACGTTACGATTAGTAAGCCCGTCTTTACAGTTAACAGGTGACTTACCAACCATACGTCTATATGAGTTTTAACCAATAAATAGTTAACTTTAACTTAAGGCACTTATTTATCGTAAGAAATAATTTAGTTACCTACCTCTAATAAAAAGAAAACTTAAAACAATATTTTACCTAGTTTAAGTAAGTGCTGTTATTGGGACAAATAGTCAAAGATTTACCGTTGCAAAATCTCATTAGCAAAACAGTTTTTCTTATGGTTAGATAATGATAATGTAGTCTTAACGAAAAAAATATTTATGATAATGCAGATCATCTTAGCAAAACATTTTATTTGGTCAATTTCTTTCAGTGTACGAAAAAGGAAAATTAACATAATTTTTAAATTTAAATCTAGCTATTTTGCAAACCACTGAAATTATTGAGTGAAAATTCATAGTAATAGTCTTGTTATGTTGTTACTTAGGTACTCTTATAATTTTTTTAAATATACGTTCTAAGAAAAAAAAGTTATGGGCAAAAATAATAAATATTTTCCTATCGGATGTCTCTTTCTAGGGAATGGCCACCTTAAGCACTATAACACTTAGGTATTTATAAGAATTCAACAATATTTAGTTTTTCTTAGGTAGAGTTCTCTTTTTTGTATTAAAAAGATGTTTTAAAAGTTGTATTTTAAATTTTGTAAAAAGCAGCTAAGCAGCTAAATTCCTTTTCAATTATTATAATAAATAATATGACCATAAAAATGCGCCTAGGTTTTTTATATGAATAAATACTAAATACATTTTTAAGTGTCTAAATTTTAGCTTCATTTTTTGAAATTAATCATGATTTTATTTAAAAAAAAATCAGATTGATTAAAGTAATGATTTTAATCGCGAAATCATCCCAACCCTGACTATGATGAAAATCGTATATCGAATGGGTGGGCACTTAATTTAAGGGACTTATTTACCATTTCACATCTCTTCTGAGGGGTGAAATATACTCTCATGTGTAACGGTATCTCTTTCGAAAGATAAAATGACAATTATTTATGCCACCCTTATACCCTGATTAACCCCTTCCGGTGGTTGAAAATGGCTTTGACAGCTGGGCATCCCTTTTTTTTACCAAAATACTATTGAATCAGTCAATTGATAAGGATACCGAAAAGTGGATGACGAAATTATTTTAACACAACCGCTTACCCTTCCTAACCCCTCTTGGATGATAAATATGACTTTGACAACTGCGCACCTGTATTTCTGTTACGAAAACGCGACTAATTCAATGAGATGAAGAGACTGTTCAACAGTAGGTACGATAATTACTCCAAGAGAACCTATTGCATACGCAAAGGTATTTACATCCTCCGTAAGGGGTGAAAAAGGGTAGGAAGGTGGAAAGATGTCAAAGCATAAATCAAACTCTTCGACTGAATTTTTCGTAACTATTGAAAGTATAAAATATTATTGTAGGGATATCATTTACTACACGCTTTTTACCCCTTTAGAGGGTTAAAAGGGGTAGAAGGGTGTTTTTGGAACTCGGGTCCATGAAAACTTCTGATCTTTTCTGCCAGTAGAGCAATTTGGGCGAATTTAACCGATGCCGGATTTCCACTTGTGGTGCACGGAGTCTTTTATCAGGGTTCAGACTTTGCGAAGCGGAAAAAAATCCCTGAATTTTACAGGTTTTTTATAACCAAAAATATTAATTTCCATATATTTTTTAGTGAAGTAATTTTTTATTTGGCATAAAATAATTCCTTAAATTGAACTGGATCAGTGAAAATTCTTAAAAACCCTATGATTTTCCATATCGAGACACAGAATTTTCTGATTTTTTTATACAATTTATAAAATTCCCTGATATTTCCAGGTTTTTTTAAAAGATTTTTAAATTCCCTGAGTTTTCCAGGTTCTCCAGGTTTTCCATACGAGTCAACGAGTCTGAACCCTGTTTATTGTCAAAAGTAAAATTCTCTTGGTATTTTTTATCGTACAATATTTACAATTAAGGATAAACAAAATATGTTTCCGAATGGAGATATAAAAGCAACAAAACATCTACTTACGTAGGAGTGGGTACCTGGCTTCCAGGAGTGAAGGGGGAATCGTTGGCATCGAAGAAGTCATCCTCGCCTTCCGAGCTGGAGTAGGACATATCGGGGACGGCTAGGGACGTCGCCGTGCCTGGAAAACAGAAAAATATTCGTTTAAGAGAAAACAGAACATCTAGGTTAAAATATAGCATCTACTTTATCATCAGGATAAGTTGTTTAAAGTATTTTTATATCTTCTTGAAGAGAAGTTCAAAACATATCGTTGTTCCGAGATAATTAATTAGAAAAAGCATAATTTTTGAAAAAAATATGTAACGCCTTCAAAAAACGATCTCTAAAATTATAAAATAAAAATGTGACGGTCCGGTAGAATTGTAAATAAATCGTCACATGTTTCGCCAATAGAGTAGGCATAATCGGGAGATGATGAAATTTAAAATAAAAATTATAGCCGATGTATAAAATACAATATGGTCGTATAGGAAAACTCTCTGTCTCAAGGGGCGAATCAGATCACTTAAAATGGTATCCAACCTTGAAATATAGTGAACGTAAAATCTTTGATAATATAGGAAATGTTTTAATAATTCAGTAACACAAGAACATTAGACAAAATAGTGTTAAAGTACCATTATGAAGATATTTCAGTAATGTACAGCAATTTTACTTTTAGATGACGAAATATCGTATCTAAAAAAAATCCATAAATAGTTATTAAATATTTAAAAAACGAATATCGACTCGATTTAAAATCCATGTACTTTTTAATGTTAACTGCATTTGTAGAGTTTTTTTTCTTGAATTGATGAATAAATAATACAGATGTATAGTTAATAATTTTTACTTCATATAATCATCTTCTATTTATTGATACTTTCAAATGCGAGCGGAAATAAGTATCATATTTTTTAAAATTATTTTGTTATTATCGTTGCAGATATTTAATTTTAAACCTCAGAAATGTGGCTGCTATAAAATTTACGTTGGCATATTTATTGACAATTCGACTTCAAAAGAAAACGCATCCATTTATAAATAATTACAAATATCGGTAGTGCGACAGTTATTCCACTATTTAAAAGTGAATTATTTTTTTGTTCGCTTATACTCGTAATGAAACATATTCTTTATAAGATTTTGCAAACAGCAGAAAAAACTATCCATGAGAACCAAAACAAAAACCATTTGTAAAATTATTGATTTACAACCTTTGCATTCTTTCGATAACCTGAATTCTGGTTATGCTAGCAATTAAAATCCCAAAATCAATTTGTCTTTCTTATTGGACAATTCTCATTCTAACACTAGTTTCTACACAGTCCCCTACGGCCACGCAGAATAAATCAGCATCCACATAACCCCCCACGGCCATGAAGATTCAGTTAAAATGAAAACAAAGGTCCAAAATGAATTTATTTACATATCTCGTCTTTTGGAAAATTTTTCATTCAAATGGATTGCATTTTCATGAAAACTATCATTCTGTTTTTTTGGAAAGCCATTGAAACGTTTTTCGCCCCTATTCTGAGCTCATCAGAAAGGCACAAAGCCACTCACACGATGTTCCATGCAAAACAATTACCAACTTTTTTGACATTGCTTGACATTGACTGAATGAAAAAAAACAGATTTTCACCTCTGTGTTACTTAGCTAGTAACGGAGCCTATACACTCTATACATGTTTAAAAGTGAATTATTTTTTTGTTCGCTTATACTTGTAATGAAACATATTCTTTATAGGATGTTGCAAACAGCAGAAAAAAAAACTATCTATGAGAACCAAAATAAAAACTATTTGTAAAATTCAGGTTATCGAAAGAATAAGAAGATTGTAAATCAATAATTTTACAAATAGTTTTTATTTTAGTTCTCAGAGATAGTTTTTTCTGCTGTTTGCAAAATTCTATAAAGAATATGTTTCATTACAAGTTATTCCACTATTGGCAAATACGAAAACGAATACATTGTGTTGTGCACGTCTCTAAAACCGATAATATAGTTATAAAAATTTAATTTAATTTATTTTTTTAGGGCAGTTTATTCTTTATTATTATATTCATTTTCACATATCATTGTGTTCTACAGTATAAACTGTTTCTAATGTGTCCGTTTGCCTGTCGTTCGCCATGATTCTTATAACGCTCTTATTAAGTCACTTTCTCTGCCAATCTAAATTATGACTAATTTTAATTAAGCTAGTGCTTTGAAATTTTGCACTTGTGTATAAGTCCAGTGACAATGCAATATCGTATATCTAATATCGTTCTAAATCCAATATGGCGGACGCCCCAAGATTAACTCACTTTCGCTGTCCGGCAAATCTTGCCATCAAAATTTCTACTAGTTCTTATTAAGTCAGAGCGTATCGTATATCTAACATCGTTATAAATCCAATATGGCCGTCGTCTCAAAATTAACTCACTTTCTCTGTTCGACAAATCTTGCAATCAAAATTTCTAATAGTTCTAATTAAGCTACAGCTTTGACGTTTTGCGCTCGTGTATAAGTTCGGTAGTATATCTACAAGCGTTCTGAATCCAATATGGCGGACGCCCCAAGATGGCGGATTACCTATTTCTTCAAAGCCCTCTCGATATGGGTATCAAATGAAAAGGATTAACGAGTAAAATACAACGGTAAACTATGTGACGTCATTCTAAACCCAATATGGCCGACGCTCCAAGATGGCAGATTACTTTTTTTCACAACCCCCTTGATGTGGCTATCAAATGAAAGGGTCTGACGAGTCAAATATGATAAACTCTGTGACGTCATTCTAAACCCAATATGGAGTGCGCCTCAGAGCAATGTTTTAAATAAACTAAATATACACCGTGTCTCTCTAGTTCGAACGAGCTTTACGTCATATATCAGTTTCACTTTAAAGCGGAAGAGGTATTTTTAATAACATGATTATGAAAGAAGTAACGATTGCAGTAGGTCGTTATCGACTGGAAACATATATTTGAACAATAAAAATTCACAGATTTCGCAATCCTTGCAACCATTGGGACATTGGAATTGATCACACCAAACAGGCTTCGCCTCGTCCGGAAACAGCTACGATCCGCTCCAAAGAACAGAATTTTAGGTACTTGTTACAAAAATAACTAAGTATTCGCTATTTGTCAAAGTTTGTGAATCCATGGCAACTACGATTGGCGTTGACCACAACCGACTTATAACTTCATGTTCTCCGCGCATACTCATACTGTCCACACTTGCTCAGTATTACGTCATCTGATCTCAACTCGCGCTAATAATGATTATATACAGCCCCACAAAAACAAAGTTTTGTGGAGCGAGCATGAAGGTATGGAATCGACAGGTTTTTAAACGCTGATTACGAATCCGAAGACGAAAAATTGACCAATCGTGTCAATTTTTCAGGGCCGGCTCGTTAAGGGGTCCCGCGGGGGATTTTCCAAAGTCCAGGCCTTTTGATACTGGTGACCAGAGAAACAGAGTTGGTAAACTCCTGTAGCACTGAGAAGTTGGTAGAGATTACGGACAAGGTCGCTCGCCTCATACGCAAATCCTGGGTATCCCAGGGCCTGCCCATGATGGGGTCCCGCAGGGGAATTTTCCGAAGTCTGGTGCTGCTGACCAGAGAAACAGAGTTGGTAGACTCCTGTAGCACTGAGAAGTTGGTAGAGATCAGGGACAAGGTCATTCACCCATCTTCATGCACTCAGCAATCATTCTCGAAACCCCAAAGCGATTGAACATCTCAATTTCATACCATGGAACATATTTTTATGGGAAGGGTGAATACATCGTGGTATGTCACCCAGAAGGGGTGAGAACGTGTGAACCGAATGTGGGAACCATAAACTAACGGGGAAGGGAACCGAAATGGACAAGGGAGCCAATTCCAGAATGGAGGTCCAGTTTTTTCGGTTAGCGAATACACTGTGTGACCCAAATTTCCAGAATCGTTTGGTATTCGTTTGCTTACCCTACATAATATTTTCGATTCGATTACTCACTGATTTATGGGACAACTGATGTTGGAACTCTTCCGAGCATTAACTAGTCCAGGTATTTTCTTTTTTGTGGTATCTTTGTCTTTTATCTTCAAAATATCGTCGCAAGGGGTCCCGTTTTCTCTACGCTCTTGGGGGAATGTCTCGCTTCAGATTCAGCAATAGTCCGCCATCATGTGCGCAACCCACCGGCCTTGATATCTATCTTTCATTTTCCTAAAATCCTGGTGAAGGCGTTCACCGTGTTCCTCGCTGTAATTACCAAGATTTTTCGGGAACTGGTCGATATCTGAATCAAGGAAATGGAGTTTTAGGTTCATGAGGCATTTCTGATTCTGAAAGTTTTTCACCATATCCCTATCTTTTTTCCTGTAGTCGGAGTGTTTGTTGTTCCCAAGGAAATTTTCGCAAACATCCTTGAAACTCGTCCAAGCTTTATTTTCGGGACTCTTCATGATCTGAATGAATTTTTCGTCTCTTAAAAGACTCCTTATTTGTGGTCCATCGAATATACCTTGAAACTGAATGAAGGTATATTCGATGGACCACAAATAAGGAGTCTCTTGAGAGACGAAAAATTCATTCAGACCATGAAGAGTCCCAAAAATAAAGCTTGGACGAGTTTCAAGGATGTTTGCGAAAATTTCCTTGGGAACAACAAACACCCCGACTACAGGAAAAAGTTAGGGATATGGTGAAAAACCTTCAGAATCAAAAATGCCTCACGGATCTAAAACTCCATTTCCTTGATTCACATATCGACCAGTTCCCGAAAAATCTTGATGATTACAGCGAGGAACCCGGTGAACGTTTTCACCAGGATTTTAGAGAAATGGAAGTTAGATATCAAGACCGGTGGGATGAGCACATGATGGCGGACTATTGTTGGAATATGAAGCGAGACATTCCCCCAAGAGCGAAGAGAAAACGGGAACCCTTGCGACGATCTTATGAAAATAAAAGACAAAGATACCACAAAAAAAGGAAATATCTGGACTAGGTAGAGTTCCAACATCATGTGTCCCATAAATCAGTGAGGAATCGAATCGAAAACATTCTGGAGGGTAAACAAACGAATACCAAACGGTTCTGGAAGATTGGGTCACACAATGTATTCACTAACCGAAAAAAACTGGACCTCCATTCTGGAATTGGCCCCCTTGTCCATTTCGGTTCCATTCCATGTTAGTTTATGGTTCCACATTCGGCTCACACGTTCTCACCTCTTCTAGGTGACATACCACGATGTATTTACCCTTCCCATAAAAATATGTTTCATGGTATAAAATTGAGATATTCCATCGCTTTGGGGTTTCGAGAATGATTGCTGAGTGCATGAAGATGGGTGAATAACCTTGTCCGTGATCTCCACCAACTTCTCAGTGCTACAGGAGTTTACCAACTCTGTTTCTCTGGTCACCGGTATCAAAAGGCTCGGACTTAGGAAAATCCCCCCGCGGGACCCCTTAACGAGCCGGCCCTGAAAAATTGACACGATAGATCAATTTTTCGTCTTCGGATTCGTAATCAGCGTTAAATAATATGTCGATTCCATACCCTCGTGCTCGCTGCACAGAACTTTTTTTTGTGGGGCTGTGTTATTAACAATTAGGTACCAGAATAAAAACTTACTAACCTAACCTAAAGAAATCATACGAAAGAATGAATTTATTTTAAGCAGAATAATAACCTACTAACCTAACCTAAAGAAATCTTAGAAAAGAATTTGTAAAAAAATATATTAATCGTCACAAAATTAAAGAAAAGAAATTCGGCAGGCATAGGAGTTTGAACCCGGGACCTTTCGCACCGTAAGCGAGATACATTACCTATGCGCCAATCGTACGGCAAGGAATAAATAGTGAGACAAATGATATCACGCTTCTTTATTCGTGTGCCGCAGCAGCACTACTGCGGCCCGGCTCGATGCTACAAGATTTGCTCTCTCCGTACCACCTTTTGTTGAACAGACAGTACAATATCGATTAGCGCTGACCGACTACACCGCATCGTCACTTCCCTTATAAAAACAGGCTCTCGCTCAGTATTACATCAACTGACCTTGATACTTTCATGTCGACGGCCTTGGAAAAAAACTCGTAACTTGTCATATTCGCTATACGCGAACATTAACATTTCCAATGTTAAAAATATTGACTGTGAACTCATCATCTCAGTGGTAAAATCATTAATCAAATATGTATTGGCAGTCGGTCACACCCGATTTCAACTTTTACTTGTTTTTACACCAGTGGCGGCTCGTCAGGGGAGGCAGACCACCATATCTTCAAAAGTAATATCTTAAGAAATTTCTATTAGGTATATCTCAATTTTCAATATTTTTTATTGTTTATTATTCATTAATTAATTTTCAGTTTACATATAACATTTTTGCATTTCCTTTCCACAAACATACCTATAACGTTACAGTCCGGATAGTCTTGGTATGCATATTTCCCGGTCGGCCGGTCTTTTACTGAATGAGCACTGCGGTTCGCTGGAGGCTAATACGAAATAGCTTCCAACTTTACCGCATTTACTTATAACATGAATGACCTTGACTTTCTTTGCGCTGTGTAAAATAGCAACACGGAATAGCCAAGTATGAGGCTAGCCTCCAGATCTCAGTTCTTTATAGCGCATGTGCACAGGTCAATCAAGAGTCAGGTGATTCACAAAGAAAACGGACTGACGTCTGACAGTTGCGTTTAGCCGGTTATAAGAACAACTTGACGTATAAATACATAAAACATTTGATAGGCGGGCTAGAAATAAGTGCTCTAGGTGAAAATATTCCCAACAACATGTCTTGTTGTCCAGACGTGGTGGATTATTTGTTATTAAATGGATTTACTACTCTTATTTATGACGAAAAGGTAAGAATTAAAAGAAATGCCAGGCCTACACCAGCAATGCTTTCGTTAGTTTTTAAAAGTGGTAAACAAAACAGAGGGTTTTGTGATAACAATTATAAAAAAGTCGAGTGGTTAACGGCATCAACAGTTAGAAACAAATTATATTGTTGCAGATGTTTATTATTTAGTAATGATCAATCCTCAATTTGGGGCAGGGCCGGGTTTAATAATTTGCAAAATTTGTCGCGAGGTTTAGAAAGGCACGAAAAATCCCAGGAGCACATTTCATCTTGCATTAAATTAGAAATGTTTGGTAAACAAAATATTGTAAATTTCTTGGATTCTGCACATAAGAGAGAAATAGAAAATGTTAACGAAAAGGTCCGTGAGAATAGGGAAATATTAAAGAGGTTAATAGATGCCGTTATATAGTTATCTTCACAAGAAAATTCTTTCCGAGGACGTGACGAAAAACGAGAATCGTGCAATAAAGGAAATTTCAAAGAGCTGGTAGATTTTTTAAAAACTTATGACCCAAAATTAGAGAACTTTTTGAATAACGCCACTATTTTTTGAGACAATTCCGGTAAGCTTCTGTAGAATGATCATTTTCAGCACTTAAACGCATAAAAACATTTTTACTAGAAACAAAATGAGTCAAGACCGCCTTTCAAATGTATCGCTTATTTCAATAGAAAAACGTTTTTTGTCAGAATTGAGGAAACGCGATTCATTTTATGATGAAATAATCAACCATTTTGCTAGTTCCAAAAATCGCAGGTTTCCACTCATTTATAAAAATATTCAGGCTTTAAAGCAGAGATTAATATAGGTAGTTGTTATTTTAGAAAAATATTTATTTGCGTTATTTGTTTTTTAGGAAATATTTTTTATAATTCTCCATAATATAGAGTTCCGCGGTTATATATTTTTTTATATAACTTCTTTCTCAAAACTATTTTAATTTCTATTAAAACTTATAATTTTACACGCCTGGCAGTGATAATGAATACAATTTTTTGTTTGTAGAAAAACACTTTAATTTTTTTACCAAAACTATTTTTATTTTTATTAAAAGTTATATAATTTAATTACAAGTGGGATAGTAGGACTCCTTTGGATACCGATACTCGAGTCGTAGGAACGAGAATTTCATGAGAATGATTTTTTCATTTCATCATATTTTCTATTTCCTTTTCATTCTATTCTTTTATTAGTTCTATTCTCTCAAGTCGTGAATCGGTATCCTGGCGAACAACCCACGGCAAAAAAATGTAACGCGCCGTTGTAATACCTCAGGGGTGGTGGGGAAATGTACAAATTGTAGTCATATTGCACATCAGTTGTCTTTCAGAATATCAAGCCTCCTCTGCAGACAATATCACGAGCCGCCACTGTTTTACACGTTCCCGGTTGGGTCTACAGAAAGGATGTACACATTGTATTATCGAACAAGTAGAGTGTTAAAGTAGTTTACGGTATTTCCGTAAATTAGAATTAATTTGAAAACTAAAGACGTACACTTTAATGTTGTGTAGGGAATATTTACATAATTTTGCATATCTCTTCGTTTACGATCTTAAATGTATGAGGTACGCACAATTACTTCGGTATAAATATGCAAAATAATTATACGTTTAACTGTTAAGGCAAGACATGTTGTTTTCAGTTAATTTAATTAGTATAAGAGATAGTTCCCTTTAGTTTCATATCGGTTTGTCTCACGAAGGAAAGGGAATGAAAATGACACCACTTTGCACCCATGTAAACTACTCCTTAAACTAAGTTTTTTTTATCGTAGAGAGAAATTTTTTTCTTTAATCGTAATTATTTACTGACCAAGCACAGTTGGATATGTTTGTGGAAAGGGCACGTTTGGTGATCTCAATTCAGCTGAGGGGACTTGATGCAGGGAGCGAGGGCTCCCGGTTACAAACTATCAAGCAGAACACTATCATTATTTTGGTTGAACTTGTATTATTTTCTTCAGTTTTTCGATTTGTTTTTATTAAATACCAGACTTTTCTTCAAAATCTTAATAAATTATTCAACAGTATTCAACGGCATTCAATGGTCCGATGAAGTTATTGACATTCTCGAATAATTAAAATATTTTTTCTACTCCCTACATAGAAAATACTATTTTGCTCCCTCATATCAGGGAGTAAAGTAGTACTTTTCCTCCCTCGGGAGGAAAATACTTTGGCTCCCTCTGGAAGCAAACAAGTAAAGCTACTAATTTAGGAAACTTAATGTCGATATTGTCTTTAATTGGAGTGTAGATCGCAACATGCTGTATTTGCTCCATAAAGTAGTACTTTTCCTCCCTCGGGAGGAAAATACTTTGCCTCCCTATATTTTGTATTTGTATTTGCTCCATAATTTTGAAAGCTTCAAATCGGCGCATTTTTTGGAAAAGTAAAATAGGACCACTTCTTCACATATTTTTCTTATTTGCCTAGTCTCCATCCAACATTTAAATAACTGGTACTCTTTTTCATATGTTTCACGAGACTTTAACAGTAATAGATTTAACGAAACCACGTTTGCTTCTTCCAGAATATCTTGAGGAACTTCATCTTCACATTCGGAATACATTATTATAAACTTTTTCGAAGTTTCTTTATTTTGAAAACAAGAAGCAACCTTAGCAACGTTCCATGTACTTTCATTTTTAAAAATATTTACTTATCTAAATACCTATTATGACATTTTGACATATTTGGTTTTTTGATTGTCATGCATGAGAAAACATAATAAAATATATGTAAAACCAATGTAAAAAACACTGTAAATGGTCGTAGAAAAAATCATATGTATTACACAGGAGCAAAGTGCCATTTCCTCCCTTGGATATTGATCAAACTATCCGCGGGAGGAAATTATTCACTTTTCTCCCTTGTCATACAAATAGCCATTTATTATTACTATGGCTCATTTCTTGAAGATCACCTTGTAATACGGCATTTTCACTAAGAGGAATGAAAAATGCCCTTTGAATATATTGAAGTTCTCACAAAAGAGAATAAATATCTTTACCTAAGATGACCATACGTCCCGTCCCGCATTATGCGGGATTGTCCCTCACTTTTATGGTGTGTTACGCAAAGACAAGAGTCCCGTAAGTGTCCGCATGTAAAAATGTTGTACCTCAAGAACGAGTTATACACTGATATTAAAAAATCTATTAGTAACGACTGATCATAAAGGACCCAGCTTATTTCTTATGGGAAGTGGCACCCGGTGAAATTCGCTGGAATCAATATATGATTCCTCTCGAGCTCCTAATCAAAAGTTTTTATGGGTATTAGGTCGAAAAATTGATAGTTTTCCAGATATCTAAGGTTCTAAAGTCGACTTTGCACTCGCATGAAAACGATCTCTTGCGATTTTCTAGTCAGACGCAAGGATCTTGATTAGAACAATTAAATTCAAATTGAAACTAATTGAATTTGAATAATTCAAATTGAAACTAACTGAATTTGAATAACTTGAATTTAGTTGTTTTAATCAAGAACTGTGCGTCTAACGAGAAAAACGCAAGAGACCGTTTTCATGTAGAATCGATAAGGCTAATCAGAAAAATTATCCACTTGAAAAATGTCAGTGGCGTACCACTTTCTTGGTAAAAAATATCAGAGGGCATGCTTGCAGGGACGCCACTGGTTGAGCTATGAAATAACTTTTCTAAGTACTTTCTCAAGTATTTAAAAATAACGACAAAAAAAATTGAACACCGTATAGCAAAAAATTGAAGACGTTGCGGACATGTGAACTTTTTTTAATAAAATTACCTAAGGATTCACACCCTGAAATATTAGCACGTCGTTAAGGAATACTGGCCGTTTCAGCCCAAAAATATTCTTTGATTTGATCTCCCTTTTAACACAAGCTGAACGGAGAGTTGAACTTGAAAATGAGCTTACTCCGAAGTCGATAACCTTTTTGTTCCTCGTTCACAGAGGCCGTCCCGTCCTGATCATTCTAATGCCATGAGAGAAAAAAGTCCGTCCATTTGCAAAAAAATATTTAAATATAACCTTTTTTTCGTGCAAAAAACGCGGTTTGAAAAAAATGCTAAATCGTTTTTACCTATGAAGTTGATGGGATTATACGCACAATGAGCAAATACTCACCAATTTGTCGAAATTTTGGGCGAAGTTACGTAGATTCGAAAATTTTTACCGTCTCCCTCTCTCCCTAATTCTCCCACCTGGAGCAGAATTAAGCTTTACACTTTCCCTACATCCACCCAAAATTTCAGGTCCTATCATCCTACTTTCCTGGAGAAACCAAAGTTTTAACACTGGAAACCACCGGCAAATTCAGCGAATTCTTCAATTGCCCCATAACTCAAGATCTAATTAATATTTATGAACAAACGTTGGCTTAGATCACGTCCTTTTAAACCGATTAATAGTCACCGAATCACGAATAATAAAGCCAATTCTGTCTTTCAATTCTTCTATGGTATCCGGTCTGTTAAAATGCACCCTTGACTTTAGGTAGCCCCAAAGAAAAAAGTCTAAGGTGGTTAAATCCGGTGAACGCGGGGGCCGCTCGATACCTTCCAGTAAAAGTGTCATCTAAAAACTGACGCATTGCTATCCCAAAATGAGGTGGGGCCCCGCCTTGCTGAAACCAGACGTCTCCAGCAGGAATATCTTCATCTTCATTGTTCGCAAACATAACTGCTAAGGCTGGCACTAACTCAACTCGCAAAAACTGTAAATATATTACGGCCGTAAGATTTTCTTCAAAAAAAAAAAGGTCCCAATAAACGATCACCAATCATACCTGCCCACACGTTTACTTTACCTCGTCGCTGTGTGTGGGCTTCTTGAGTCCAATGAGGATTTTCGCGTGACCAATACCTACAGTTATGCCGATGTACAGTCCCCTTCAAAGAAAATGTAGATTCATCAGCAAAAACAATGTTCTTTAAAAAATTTGGGTTTTCATTGCACAAGGTCATCAACTGTTCACAAAACTGTAAGCGCCGATCTGGATAGTCTCGTGGATTAATTTCACTTTGTATGGATGGTATTTTTCTTTTTTCAATAGACGTACAACAGAAGTTTGACTCCCGTTATGATTTAAAGCCAGCTGCCTTGCCGAAAGATGGTGGTTTTCCTCACTTTCTTGAAGAATATTTAATTTGGTTTCGTTGCTTGTGCTAGGGCGACCAGATCGAGGGAGGTCAGCTACACTGCAAGATTCATCATATCTAGCCACCAATCTACTTACAGTGGATCTAGAAATTTGCTTTTCGGGATACTTGGCATTGAAAACATCACATGCTTCCGGATGAGTTCTCAGCCTATCACCATATCCAACCATCATCAAAAGTTCTACGTATTCTCTTTCAGTGTCTTTCACTTAAACGTGGCATTGCATTCACTAGTTTTACACTGTCTCAGAAGTGTCACAAAACTGGGGTTCCACACACACGTGCCAGGAATAAAAAAGTTATCGAAAAGCCTGTATCTCTCTGTTGTTAAAGTGATTGTTTTTTCATTATTTTCTTTGTTTTGTTTTTGTCAAATGTTTTCATGCTAGTTAAAACAAAAATGTAGGCAACAAGATTTATCAGTCCATAAGAAAGTGGAACATTACTCGTGAATTTGCGAAAGGTAAGGTATTTTTACATAAAATGTCATTTTTCCAAAACAATGGCTCAGATAATATCATTTTTTTTATATCACCAGAAAGCTAAATATACCACCAAAAACAGTAAACAAAAATGTCTGTTTCCATTAAAAAAAAATTATGATGGCGTCATAACTCAATGACGTAATAAATTTTGATACAGTGACAAAATATAGCATTTACAAAGTAAAATCGACCTGTTCGAGGATTCTTTTGACAAATGACACATACCAAAGATATGAATTTTGTGCGTATCTTTAGGTTCACATTGTAGGTTTTTGTTAATAAAACATGGAATATTATTCATTCAATTAATTTCACATTTTTCAAATTAAATGTTCTCGACATAAACTGCTTGTATGACGGTTACTACAAAAAGCTGCACTAATAGTAAGCATTGTTTATAAAGCGATTTTAATGAATGAACAATTACTACACACGAACTGTTATCAAAGCTTTTTATACCTACCAATAAAAATAACAACGAACGGAAAGTAAGACGGTGGAAACTGCAATAAATACTTCAAACAAATAATCCGTCTTTACAAGTGAACAAAGCCATCTTAACCACCCACGCCCATTTTTCTTTATCAAAACCACATACCGTGTGCCTAACTACTGCATGGCTTATCGGAGATTAACTTAAAACGTATGCAGTATATCGCTAATATTAATTTAGATTACGAAACACACAGTCTGCGTTTTGCTTGTTAAGTGAAAACACACGCAGAAGACGAGAAGGACTTAATTAACAGAACGCAAAATTAAAAACATAAAATTAAATAAGTAAACAGATCGGTAGAGTATAGTGTGGGCGTACTACATACATAGACAGTCTCAATAAAAATTGGAAAAAGGTACGTTAATTGTTTATAAAGAACGGGTCACGAAATTTTTTTCTTCAAATTGACTCTGGGTTTCATTCATTCATCTACGATTATCAATTAATGAGATAAGCTTACTTATTCCTGGCCTAATCTAAAACAAAATCGAACAACTAGACACAAAATTAGGTATAAATATATTAGTACAGGCAATGAAGGCAAAATGTTGTAAAAACCTCACAAAAATTAATAAAAAATCATTTCTGAGATTTATGTAGTTAATAACATGTAGAATGCAATGACGCATTCTTTGCAATTTGGAAAAACTATTTGATTTTCGGTTTTTTTGCTCTAACGGCTAAAATAATGAAAATAAGAAAAAAAATTTCAACAAAATTTGTAGCTCGTCTCTTTCTCTACAAAATAGGTCTTTACATATTTTTGTCTTACTTAAGCCGTTTAGGAGATAAATCCAGTTTTCCACTTACAGTTTTCAGCCGCTCCGAAATGCGCGGAAAATGAGAATTCTCTGGGAATTTCGTACGACCGAACATATCGATCGATAATTATTAGTATTCAGAGCCGCTAAAAAATTGAAAACAACGTAAAATATAGAGAAAAATATCAGCTTTAATGTGGAATTATTCACACAATTCATAAAAATTTTTATCATAGAGAAAAAAGTGTTAGAAGATGGCATAGTAAACTTTATACAGTTGACTTATTCACATCTTTGAGTTTTATGCATCCTGCCTATTTCTCCCGTAACAGTGGATGCTTTTTCACTACATGGATTCGATTCCACGCATTTTAATCTATATTTCGTGAAAATTTTATTGAAGAATGTTAAGAAACAAATAAGTTATAGATGTCTTACTGTATAACTGTGCATTTTCTGAGCGTGTATGAATAATGTAGACAAATTCAAAAAGTACTGCGCGCATTTAAAAAACTCTAAAGTCATTCGAAAGAATATGTTTTATTGTACTTATAATCAAAAAATTAAGACTGTGCTATTATTATTACTTAAGATATCGCGAATTGAACTCCAAAATTTGGAGGTGATTGATCGACGAGAAATATACTCTCTACTTTGATCGCAGGGCATATTTTTCCAACAAAAGTAATTGCAATAAAATGTTAATTGGATTAATATATCATTATATCAGAATATATAAGCAAAATGAACGATCATTCTAACGACTCCCGGCAAAGATATGAATAAATCTGTGGATCAACTGTACAAAGTTCACTAAGGCCCGGTTGTACCAAAAGCACGTTCAAGGTAAGTTTAACTGAACGACAGTTCTACGATGAACTCAGTTCAGGAGCAATTATGTTGTACCATCAGTTTTAAACGTTCGTTCAGTTGAACTTGATTTCATCGCTCGTTGGCACTATTGGATCAGAGTATGGCACATAATTCTCTAACAGAAGAAGAAGATTCCACCGTTATTAACCATACTTTATTTATACAACTTATTAGTTACCATAGAGAACTGAAAAATTTTCTTTGTCTATGTTATTTACCATTTGTTTATATCCAACTATAACGTTATAAGTTTGTTTGACATGGCAGCGAAAAAACTGTGAAATTTAATAGAACGACAAATAAAACTGGTAACAGAATAACTAACAGCATTTAAATTTTAAATAATCTAAATATGCTTTATATATAACAATAAGATCAATCCCATACGTTGTTTAAATACGAAGAAAATAACTAAAAACACATAGGTAAACCATGCACATCTCACCAAATCAAACGAAATATTATTATACAAAACACGTAATTGTCTATATATAATGAAAACTAAACTTAAAAATGTTTATTTCCATAGCTGATAGCACAAGAAAGTTAAAAAGGCAAACGAAAACAGCGAATTTCATGATAATTAACTTGGAACATTGAGGTTATATGCCCTCCACTCTTGTTAGCTATCAGATTTTCCACGCGCCCTATGCAAACATTCGGATATTTGAAATCTCGGCACATACCAATTTAATTTAGATTAAGTTAGGTTATGTACGGGCTTGAACTACTTGAACTTTCCTTGAACCAACCAAAAGGACCGTTCAACTAAATTGTTCTTGATCCACTATAGAACGCTTGAACCTTAATGGTACAACTTAAATTTATTACTTGATCTCTGTTCAGCAGTGAACCAAAGTTCAACAAGATGGTACATCCAGGCCTTAGTCATCTTCTCTCTTTAATGAATTTTTTATGAATTTTGTGATTAGTTCCACATTAAAGCTGAGACTTTTCTCTACATTTTACGTTATTTTCATTTTTTTTACATGGGCTCTGAATAGTAAGAATTATCGATCGATGAGCCCGGTCGTACGACACTCCTGGAGAATTCTCATTTTTCGCGCATTTCGAAGCGGCTTAAAACTATAAGTGGAAAACTCGATTTATCTTCTAAACGGCTTAAGTAAGACAAAAATCTGTAAAGACATTTTTTGTAGAGAAAAAGACGAGCTACAACGAGCTATTGTTGGGACTTCATTCTCTATTTTCATTATTTTGGCCGCTACAGCAAAAAATCCGAAAATCAAAAAGTTTTTCCAAATTTTTTTGAATTTTCCCGGAATTTGGGAGTGCAAAGAATGCATCATCTCATTTTCCAGGTTATTACCTACTAAAATCCCAGAGATGATCCTTTTATTAATTTTTGTTACCCTAAATTGTTAATTTGCCTGTACTACATATTTTTTTTAAACAATGGTTTTCTTTTAAAACTGAATTGCACTAAAGAGTAGAAAATAATTTGTATTCAATGATTAAATTACAAAATGATGACGGAAAAGAAAACCATTGGACGCTCATAAAATATAATACAGTGAGAACCTAAAGAAACGCACAAAATTCATATCTTGTGTCATTTGTCAAAAAAATCCCCGAATAGGTCGATTTTGGTTTTGGAAATGCTACATTTTGTCACTATACCAAAATTGATGACGTCATCGGTATTTGAGTTATGACGTCATCATAATTTTTTTAATGGAAACAAGACATTTTTGTTTACTATTTTTGGTGTTACATTCCTTTAGCTTTCTGGTGATATGAAAAAAATTGATATTACCTAAGCCATTCTTTTGGAAAAAAATATTTTTATTGATTGATATCTTACATAAGTAATTATGAGAAAAAAATCATCTCCATTGCTCGAATTGCGACTCTCCAACCATTTGGAATTGACCAAGACGGGTGTAGACACTTTGCACGCTGTTATGAATCATCTCCTGGGCAATTCGTCTCATCTTCAAGCCAATTCTGTCTTTCAATTCTTCTATGGTATCCGGTCTGTTAAAATATACCCTTGACTTTAACTAACCCCAAAGAAAAAAGTCTAAGGGGGTTAAATCCGGGGAACGCGGGGGCCACTCAATCAGATCTCGACGACCTATCACCTTCCAGTAAAAGCGTCATCTAAAAACTGACGCACTGTTATCCCAAAATGAGGTGGGGCCCCGCCTTGCTGAAACCAGACGTTTTCAGCAGGAATATCTTCTTCTTCATTGTTCGGAAACATAACTGCTAAGGCTGGCATTAACTCAACTCGCAAAAACTGGAAATATCTTGCGGCCGTAAGATTTTCTCAAAAAAAAAAGTTCCAATAAACGATCACCAATAATACCTGCCCACATGTTTACTTTGCCTCGTCGCTGTGTATGGACTTCTTGACTGCAATGAGGATTTTCGCGTAACCAATACCTACAGTTATGCGGATGTACAGTCCCCTTTAAAGAAAATGTAGTTTCATCAGAAAAAACAATGTTCTTTAAAAAAATTGGGTTTTCATCGCACAAGGTCATCAACTGTCCACAATACTGTAAGCGCCGATCTAGATCGTCCTCATTCAATTCGTGGATTAATTTCAGTTTGTATGGATGGTACCTATTTGCCTTTTTTCAGTAGACGTACTACAGAAGTTTGACTCACGTTATGATTTAAAGCCAGCTGCCTTGTCGAAAGATGGTGGTTTTCCTCACTTTCTAGAAGAATATTTAATTTGGTTTCGTTGCTTGTGCTAGGGCGACCAGATCGAGGGAGGTCAGCTACACCGCCCAGATTCATCATATCTAGCCACTAATCTACTTACAGTGGATCTAGAAATTTGCGTTTCGGGATACTTGGTATTGAAAACATCACATGCTTCCTGATGAGTTCTCAGCCTATCACCATATCCAACCATTATCAAAAGTTCTACGCGTTCTCTTGCACGTAAACGTGGCATTGCATTCACTAGTTTTACACTGTCTCAGAAGTGTCACAAAACTGAGGTTCCACACGTGCCAAGAATAAAAAAGTTATCGATACTTTACACGAAAAGGCCTGTATCTCTCTGTTAAGGTGATTGTTTTTTATCATTTTCCTTGTTTTGTTTTTATGTCAAATGTTTTCATGCTAGTTAAAAGAAAAATGTAGGCAACAAGATTTATCAGTCCCTAAGAAAGTGAAACATTACTCGTGAATTTCCGAAAGATAAGCTATTTTTACATAAAATGTAATTTTTCCAAAAGAATGGCTCAAGTAATATCATTTTTTTTAATATCACCAAAAGCTAAAGGAATATACCACCAAACACAGTAAACAAAAATGTTTGTTTCCATTTAAAAAAAATTATGATCGCGTCATAACTCAAAAACCAATGACGTCATAAATTTTGGTATAGTGACAAAATGTAGCATTTACAAAACTAAAATCGTCCTGTTCCAGGCTTTTTTTAAAAAATGACACATACCAAATATATGAATTTTGTGAATAACCAGCATTGTCATAAAACGTTATGAATAGTTTGTTATAATATAACAGCAACAACAATACATTATGAGCGCCCAATGGTTTCCTTTTTTGTCATCACTTTATAATTTAATCACTGAATAAAAATTATTTTCTACGTTTTAGTGCAGTTCAGTTTTAAAAGAAAACCATTGTTAAAAAAAACTAATTTAGTTTTAATTTATTTTTTATTTTTTAGTTTTCTGTCTGCCTCTTTTTTTATTAAAACGCCACCATTTCGTTCACTATTGTCAAATTCTTTTATTTGATAGCCATATCAATGGGGTTGTAAAGAAACTAATCCGCCATTACACAGCTTATTGTATTCTGCTTGTCATTCCCTTTCATTTGATACCCATGCCGAGGGGGCTGCAAAAAATAGGTGATCCGTCATTTTGTACCGGCCGCCATATTGGATTTAGACTGACGTCACAGCGCATATTATATTTTACTTTATATACCCTTTCATTTGATACCCATGTCGAGGGGGTTGTCAAGAAAAACGTAAGCCGCCATATTGTATCTACCATAATATTGAATATACTATATTGTATTGTCTTCAGAACAAAAGTTGTGTGCAAAATTTCAGCATGATTGGATATTGGAAAGTGATAAAAAATTCGACCACCAGATTTGAACATAAACACCCACATTTCGAGCTAAAGAATACCATTGAAAATAGAAAACAAAAGAAGTTTCAAATATGCTACAATATTGTAAAATGAAAGAATCGAAAGTAAAAAATTCAACAGTTCAAATTCAACAATTTATTTGTAAAAAAGAAACGTTTAAAAATTTTTACATTGTTTGCGTCACCGTTAGTTGCTAAGTTCATGGTTGGCAGCTCGGCTGGGCGGGGAAGAAAGAATCCGGTAAACCGACTCTTGAGTTCGGTATGTTCTTTCTCACTGTGGTTCAGTTCAGTTCAGATACAATGATCTAAAGCGAACAGTAGAGTGAAAAAGTTTGAGGTTATGTTAGTACTAAACGTTTTGTGATTTTAATCAATAAAATTATGCTAGTTTTATCTCGTGTTATAATTTCTTAGCCCACGGATTAGGGAAGGTGCCCAGGGGGTGGAAACCTATGACAATATACATTTTCCTCAACTATACCCTCAATTGTCTTCAGGTATATCAGCTAGTAACATATAAAAGTACCGTGCAGTATATACAACTTTAGGTAGAGAGCCGATTGTACAGATTTCCTATTGATAAGATACATGAAGAACTTTGTGTAAGCGAGTAAGTACTACCACAGACCTACAGGGAGCCACTTTTCATTCATTTCATTTTCATCATCAATTTTCGCGTCACTTCCGGTCACGATTTTTTGTTTTCTTAAGTCATCGAATACATGAATAAAACTTACGTCAAAATGTAGGTTTTGAGGTATACAATGAGATTATAGTGGGTTGCCAGGCTTAATTTGCCCGCAATCATAAATTACCAAAATATACAGGGTGTTTCGTGAGTGACTGGCCATACGATAGTGAACAGAAGAAAATGTTGATTTATTCGGAATTCGTCGCTTGGGAAGCCGTCGACGATATTCTCTAACGACAGCCCTGGAGTTCCCATTACAAAAACCATAAATGTAACTAATGTCAACGTACTCTTCATTAGAATAAGACATTTTAACTTTAAAAATTAGTTTAAGTGCTGCTTCAAACAAAGAAGAACAAATTTTTTGATCGGTACTTTGAGTATTATCTGTGGCAAATGTTTATCAAGGCACACGAGATTTTTGAAATGGATTTATATAGTTGTTAATTCTCGAATCATTAAAACTATGTAAAACCTGACTAAATAGTTCAATTACATTATTATAATCTTATGTTGAGGTTGGAGGCAGACATTTTGAAAATTTGTTGTAGTCATTTTTTTTTTAATTATTTTTTGTTCGTTACATTTTAGGTGTGTTATTTTAATTTCCTGTAATTATATTGGATCAAATTCTTTTTAACTAATTGTACTAACTATTTAGGAGCTATATTGTCTCAGTTATTTCACTTCCATATAATTTTTACTCTTTTGTATTTGTTCTAATAAATAAAAATTTTGTTTGTTCACATTTTTACATTTTTTTTTTACTTTTGTTGATATTTTTACATTTTTTTATCGTTATAGCAAATTCTAACAAACAGACAGTAAAATTAAATCTTTCCCCACAAAATTAATGTCGTCCATCTAGTTACTGATTTTGTGACCGAAAGTCATCCAAATATTTTTTAAATGGATTTATTGTGAAACTCAGCTGTTAATTCTCGAGGTGTGAAAAGTTTGCCAAAAAAACTAACTACATGGTTCAGGCACACATTAGACTATTTTGAAAATCTGTACATTGCCAAAATCCGTATACAGGATGGTGTTTTTAGGTAAGATCCAAAATTAAAAAAATTGGTTCAGGCCCTGACTTTCTTTTTGTTTTTGATACCGAATTATGTAGACCTCTATTAGTAAAATATATCTATTAAATTTGGTACAATTTGCTACAGCCATTAAAAAAATACGGCCGATCTAAATTTTGGCAAAAAATAGAAAACACGCTGTATATCAGAAATGAGAGGCATTAGAGATCTAATAAAGGTCATTCTTAAATCGTTTTAGGGTTCTGTACCCCTCACTAGCGTATGGCCAGTCACTTACGAAACACCCTGTATAAAAAATTCTAATTCATAGATTTAGACTGTGCTTATAGGCCTTATGATAATTAGAAATGAAGCAGCCATCAAGGGATGCGGGCAAATAAGACGAGAAACCCTCATTTTTTTAACAACTAGAAGGCTTGTACTTTAATTAAAAAAAAATCAACCATGTATTCGAAGACTTAAGAAAACACACACACATTTTTTTTTAATTGAGGGTGTGTCAGGGATGCGGGCAAATTAAGCCTGGCACCCCACTGTAATTTCCTCCATGTAGATCTATGATAGTACTTACTCGCTTACACAAATTTTTCATGTATCTTATCCATAGGAAATCTGTACAGCCGGCTCTACCTACATGGTCATATAATTCGTACAATCAGTAACATTATAAAAATATAAATTTTCAAAAATCATTATAGTTTAGATTTATATTTTTTTACTAGTGCGTAGAGCGTGGTGGAACTGCAATTTATAGTAAGGAGATATATGTTCAGTATTCGTTATTGTATCCCAAATTACAAGTGAATTTAATCGTCCGAATTTCCCGCAATACGCGGACGAAACGTCAATGCGGTATATGATTTATAAATCTTCATAGGTTGCACTGGCGCATAGTGTATAAGGCCTGGGATAATTTAAACTTCAAACTTCGTGTCATTTCCACGATTGCACGATATTTTCCGGCTGGATCTGCAATTATATATCTGTTTTTCGAACAGCGGCCAAATGAGCTAACACTCATAAACTCATTAGGCAAGTAGAATTAGCTCATGGAAAGGCTAATCTTGGATGAAATTCCTTAGAGGTAACCACATGGCATATCGATGTATTTATTGATAAGGAACATACCTGTGAATTTCCTCCCATTTTTAATGGGGGAACATTTTCTAATTAACGTTCTATTGCTGAAAAATCACGAATAATCGGGTTTTTTTAGCATAGCTCTAAGCCGATTAACAATAGCCATATTTGATGTTATACGTTTCGTAGGTGATATAAAGATAGTTAATTTACCGCCCGAATCATTTAAATCGGTTAATAATTTTTTTAACTAATCGAAAAAAACTGTCGAAAAAATCGAAAATTTCAATAATTTTTAATTCCGTGCAAAATTTTCCTAAATCCTCAAAACTTGGTGGAAACACGTCTCAAATAACCCTGAAGCTACCATAAAATGTTCATAAAAAATATTTATAACTTTTCGAGAAAATGCATTTGTTTATAAAAGAGGTCTCTGATGTTTAATTCAATCTGACCCAGTTCCCGTCATCAAAAATGACTCATCCGGAGCTCATTTTTTTCGTTGTGACGTCTAATTTACGAGTATATTGTTGGCATAGCGATTTTTTAATATTTTCATAAACAAAATGGCGTTTGAAAAAGTACGACTTTTTCGGACAGCGTTTTTTGAGAATATCTTAATAACAAATTAATATATCGGCATAAAACTTTCATATTCTGGTAGCTGGTATTTTTACACGACTTTCAAAAATTGTTTGTTGTAAAATGTTTAGAAGCCGAGATAATTTTTTTAGTTGTTAATTACGCCATTTGTTTATTTATTAACATAAACATTTGAAATTTACACAGTAACTAGTTGAAGACTTGAATTTTGTAATTCAGTGAACTGCCACGTATGACGTTATGTTTTAAGGGACGTAATGTCAATTTTTGTACACCACAGTTTGACGTTTTTTCCATCATCTACTCTATAGCGGATGAAGATAAAATTTTCAATTTTTTTTTTTATTTTCAAAACATTTTTTTGTTGAAATAAGTTTAGAATGTAATAAAACGTGGAAATTTTAAAATTAAAAAAAAAAAAAAAATATGTAGTGGGAAAAAAATTAAACCAATTTTATAAAAAAAATTCAAATTTTTTTCCTTTCAATTTTCAAAATAAAAAAATATTTTTTAATGTGTTTAGAATGTCATGAAACGTGGATATTTTAAATCTGAGCAAACGAGAAATTTTTACCATCATCCGTTTTATCATTTTATACCATATTTTCAAAATTTCAAAATTTTTTTCCATTTTAAATTTTCGAAATAATTTTTTATTTTGAAATAGGTTTAGAATGTCACGAAACATGGAAATTTTGAATTTGAGCGAAAACAACATATTTTAGGTGGCAGTGGCATCAGCTACCTACCAAATTTGACTGTTCTCCGTCAAGTAGTTTTTTAGTTAATGCACTAACTAGTGATGGGCGATATATCACGAACTGTAATTTAATCACTGATATTAAAAAATCACAGGTAACGACTGTTAATAAAGTTGGTAGAAAAGCGTGACGTGATCACGACTTTCCATATACCAATATATTTTTTACGATATATATCGCTTTGGTAATTTGAGTCTATTTTTGTTTGCGACCCTATGTATTAACAGGCAAAGCAAGCGATTCCGTGCCTTATTAGCGTTATTAGATAGGTACGCATTTTGTTGGAAATAATCAATTTGAAGCTGGGATTAAGGAAGTATAAAGTATTGCATAACAACAGAGAGGTAACAAATGAAATTATTATTTGAAGTAATCAATTTGAAGCTGAGATTAAGGATGTATAATAGTTAGCTTGTTTACATTAAAAGTGCTGCTTGCCGTTGAACAAAATTGTATGGAAGAGGTACCAAATTTTTGATAAATATTGGACTCTATTAAATCAAATTTATCCCATTGAATAATAGCAAATATAAGAACTAGATAAATAAACATTATATTCATTATTTAATTTGTACCTTACAAACCGAGGTTTATATTAAAAAGGTTTCAACACTATTATAAACAATAACCCAGCAAAAATTAAAGTCGCTGGTTGATAACTATAGCAACCTAAATTTCTAATTAGAAATTTATTGATGCTTCCGAAAATGTTTATATTTGTATAACTTTACAAAAATATGCCATTACGTACTTCAAACAAGCGTCCCGTTCAAAATTTAGTGCTTTTGCTTTATCATCAATCCACAAATCAGGTTAGTTGAATATCATTCATAATATGTATCATAATTAATTCATAATTCATACGTATTACATATCTTCATATCTACGGCCGCATAAATTACCAAAGTAGCGAATTCACGATTCACAGTCTGTCGGTGCTTATTTAGGAATAGAGAACAATTAACAATTTTTCCTATTTGCTGCATTAAAAAGTCGTGATTACATCACGTTTTAAATTCACTGATATAAGAAAATCACAGTCACGATTCACGTTGTGATTGAAAATTCACGATATCGCCCAGCACTAGCACTAACAGACCGACTGACAGACAGACCGACAGACTGACGGAATTGAAAAACCTATATTTTCGTAATCTACACGTGAAACGGGAAAATCTGAATACAACACTCCCCTTCTGTATGCGAGGGAAGTACAAAATTACACATTACGTCCCTTAAAACATAACATCATATGTGGCAGTTCACTGAATTACAAAATTCAAGTCTTCAACTAGTTACTGTGTAAATTTCAAATGTTTATGTTTATAAATAAACAAATGGAGCAATTAACAACTAAAAATATTATCTCGGCTTCTAAACGTCTTACAACAATCAATTTTATTTAAAAATTCGTGTAAAAATACCAGCTACCAGAATATGAAAGTTTCATGCCGATATATCAATTTGTTATTAAGATATTCGCAAAAAACGCTGTCAGAAAAAGTCGTACTTTTTCAAACGCCACATTGTTTATGAAAATATTAAAAAATCGTTATGCCAACAATGTATTCGTAAACTAGAAGTCACGGTGAAAAAAGTGAGCTCTCCTGGTCAGTCATTTTTGATGATGGAAACTGGGTCAGATTGAGTTAAACATTTGAGACCCTTTTTATAAACAAATGCATTTTCTCGAAAAGCTATAAATATTTTTTTATGAAAATTTTATGGTAGCTTCAGGGTTACATGAGACATGTTTGTACCAAGTTTTGAGGAATTAGGAAAATTTTTCACGGAATTAAAAATTATTGAAATTTTCGATTTTTTAGACAGTTTATTTTCGATTATTTAAAAAAATTAATAACCGATTTAAATGATTCGGGCGGCAAATTAACTGTGTTTATATCACTTACGAAACGTATGACATCAAATACGGCTATTGTCAATCGGCTTAGAGCTACGCTTAAAAAACGTGATTTCTCGTGATTTTTGCGCAAAAAAACGTTAATTAAAAAATGTTCTATCCTCTCCATCTTTGCTATCAATCCCAAGCCTATTAAAGGGGGAAGGAAAGTGATATGGTTGTACCGCGTTACATCAGATTGGTTAAAGTCATAGGCGGCGCAATTCTACAAAAAAAAATAAGATAATTTTTTTGACCACATTTTTAAAATTTTTCACTTTTTTAACTCTTTTCGGTGGGGACAATCTACTGGTAAATTTTCATGTCGTGGTAAATCACCCTGTATACTAGACATCAAGGTCTCAGATTATTTTGTAATATTTTCCATCCCTTCCCACCACACCCACTCCATTATTAGAGGGGCTGATAAAATCAAATTGAGATATTCACTTGAAATTTGGTACATGTATATATTATAACGATACTGAAGCACCCCGTATACAGGCCGGTTATACATAAATTTATTTCCGCATTTATTTATTAAATTTAACATATTTATTGACTTCTATGTAAACACCTACAAAATCAAACATTATCAGAACAAAATAAAAACATTTGAATTCGTAATTTAGCTTCAAAATCGAGATTCTTATGAAATGCTTAAATATTAAAATTCATAATATGTAAAGGAATAATATTACATGCATTTTTAAAACCTCCTAAAACGTGCATTTTGTGTGTCGAGTCCAGCTAGGGGAGATTATTTTATCTAAACAAGTAAAGTCGATGCGAGCGATAATGATCCATAGGTAGAGAACTTTAGGGCGAAAACGCGTTCTGAAAGAATGTTAAGTACATTTGGTACGTCGACGTCGAGCACCGAGAACCTTTACTAGCTATCTCATTTCCACTTTCGGATTTCCTATATTCTTTCTTTGCCGAGGTTTCATATAAAACGTCGATTTTGGGGATCGGGGAGGATTATTATTATTCCAACTACCGCGTGCAGAGCTCTATTCACATAGTGTTGCTGCGTAATTTGGCTGGTTAAATCTGCAGGGCACTATTGTCTTAGTGCAGCTGTATACTAGTAGATAACTTCGGTTAGATACTGTAGTTTAACTGGTTTAATATGCAGAGCGCTATTTGGGTAAAGTTCAGTTAAATTTACTGTCAATCCGCGAGTCGTAATTTGGGGATCAAGTAATTATTATTGTTCATACTACCGCGTGTAGAACTCTATTTAAATGGTGTTGCTGTGATTTGGCTGGTTGAACCTGCAGGGCACTATTGTCTTAGTGCAGCTGTATACTAGTATATAACTTCGGTTACATACTGTAATTTGATCGGTTTAATCTGCAGGACACTATTTGAATATTGTTCTTTTGTTCCGCGAGCCGTAACTAGGGTTTAAGACTAGGTACTCTTTTATTTACGCGTTTCGCAGAGCACCGGATTCTGCCAACATAGTATTCTCGCTAAACAAGATGCAGGGGGAGCACGAGATAATCTCCACAGCCGGGGGAGGGCCATTAGGCGACCTCACCTTATATCGAAATACAGGTAAAATTACTAAATTATTCGAACTTATTTTATTGGCTATTTTATAAATAGGGCATAACGTAGTCACGGGTTATTTTACAAATACTCGAAATTAAATGCCTAGGGTAAAATAAACTCCCACACGACTCTATATTTTATGTACAAAACACGGGCACTATTCGAAACGTAATTATTAACTGTGGTATCTAGACAAACAAATACTGGGTAGGAAAATATGTACCAAATTATTTTATATAAACATAATAATTTCTAGCAACTTTATAGTGAAAAAATTTATTGTTCATGTAAATTTTAATTACTCAGAATTATACTGAGTTGGGATAAATTTTAGTTTATGATCAGGTATGGAATATCTGAGAAATGTTCAGTACAATTACACAGTAGTTTGTTGACCTTTTAACACCTACAACAGCTGTGTTTAAGGCGACGTTTGTTTGGTACACTGTCTCCGGACCGCCCGGGGTGCACGATTTGGGTCATCTGTGAGCAAACCACAGGGATGGTCTACAAGTGTGCACTTCGGACAGCTGGGGTAGAAAAGAATTATATAATTGCAAAACATGCTAAGATCTGGTTACTCTCTTTTGATGTCAATTACAGTAGCGGGCCGTTGTCCGCGGCGAACTGAAATATTCTTTCTGATTGTTCTCGCAACTTTCTACGACACATAACAAAATCTTCACAACAAAAGTGTTTCAGTCTGTGCTCACGTTCGTAGGCAGATTTGTACACTAAAAAAATATCTTAGCAACAAAAGGGTTTCAGTCTGTGCTCACATTCGTAGGCAGATTCGTACCCAAAATATCTTCGCAAAACGACGGTTGTAGAGACAATCAAGGGAAGTTTTGGTTTACCGTTGTTTCATGATTTGGGAAATACCCGAGCAGTACACCAGACTTTACATGTACTAAAGTCATATTTAAACCTTTCAGCATTTAACAAGAATTCTCGTTATAACCACAGTCATTGACTTGTGGTTATCTGCGTATTGAATTGGCCATTTCTCAGGAATAATAAAAGTGACAATTTGTCCCAGCAAGGTATATTTACTGGAGTATGTTTCTTTAAAACCATATTACAAGTACAATTTATTTTCCTATGGCACTTTCCCAACTGCAATATGCACATAAACATATACATCTTTTATTTACCGTTGAATACTGTTTGCGAAAATGGACTGAAAATAAATGTCTTAAAATCTCTTCCGACTTTTATTAATTATTTTAACTTTTGAATAAATAAGAATTAATACAATAAATAAAACTAAGTAAACATAAGGTTTACTCTTACTTTTGAGAATATGAATTAAATAATATTCTAAAAAAATTCAAACTAAGTAAACATAAAGTTTACTATTATACTTTGTGAATGTGAGCTAAATAAGATTCTAACGAAAATTCAAATCTAAGTAAACATAAGGTTTACTATTACTTTTGAGAAGTTAGCTTAATGAACATAATAAAGAAAATTAAGTAAATATGAGATTTACTACCCCAGGTACGTATGAACAAATAAGTAATCTAATTTCCCATAAATATACAGGGTATGGTGAGGTATATAAAATATATTAAATAAAGTGCAAATTCATAAAAGACAAACAAGTGCCGAGATAATTTTCAGTGTTTAAATTTAACCAATTACCACATATCTAATAAAATCCAGTAATAAATATTCAGTGATTAAATCTATAACAAGTAAACTAATATCAATAAATCGAAACAAGTAATATCAAACTTTTAAAAGAACTATGGTAACAATAAACTACAAAACACAACGTAAACTTGAGTCCTACCACTAATAAACTAGACGATCACGTAAATGGCCAAACATGTATAATTATCTTAATAATTATACATCTAGGGGAAAGGGGCACTTTTCTAATATTATAATAAAACAGGATCTAACAAGAAAACGAACGACACGGGTGGGAGGTGTTTCAATACCTGGAACTAGATTATATTTTGAGATGATTCCGCTGAAGGGTTGGGGGTTATAAAGAGGTAAGAAGGGGAAAAATAGATAAAGCGAACTGGTAAGAGTACAGAAACTTGGGATTCAGTGTATAGGGCGCGTGCAAAAGCTGACAGCTAACGAGGGCGGAGGGAATATAACCCCAATGTTCCGAATAAATTATCGTGAAATTCGCTATTTTCGTTTGCTTTTTTAACTTTCTTGTGCTATCAGCTATTGAAATAAACATTTTTAAGTTTAGTTTTCATTATATATAGACAATTACGTGTTTTGTACAATAACATTTCCTTTGATTTGGCGAGATGCATTGTTCACCTATATGTTTTTAGTTATGTTCTTCGTATTTAAACAACGTATGGGATTGCTCGTATTGTTATGTATAGAGCATATTTAGATTATTTAAAATTTAAATGCTATTAAAAGCCATCATATTGTATGGAATCTGGTTGTCAGAGTCTCACCGAATGCCAATTTAAGCTTTAAAAGGTATGTGATTATTACTTAGCATTGGAATTTAATACTTATAATATTGTTATGAATTACACCCCCTTGGAACTGGAGATGATACGCCTATGCCTACTAATTGTGACTGGAAGCTGTCAGAATGAAATGGAGTTTTTCTGGAATGTTGTTGGAGAAGATTCTTTATTGTTTCTAGATGGATCTAGAGAGTCAAATTCGGAGTATATAAGGCGCGATTACCAGCGCGGAAGAGGAAGTTTTATTAAGGAAGCAGTTTATAAAAGTGAACAAGTTGAAAAGTGAAAAGTGAGGTTAAATAAGAAGTAAATAAAGTTTATTTTGAAGTATTGTATAGTCAGTAAATTGTTAAATAAAGTGTTAGTAGTGTTTATCTCTTGTTGAAATTATTTAGAACCCACGGATTCACACAGGGTGTTTCCAAAAAGGCGAATAATTCGCAACAATATATCATATTTAATAAATACATAGTAGTATAACTACCGCATGCACGAAAATAAAGTTATAGTTAATTCAGATTGCCATCAATTTACACCAAAGATACGTATGTGGTCAACTAAGAGTTCACAGAAAAGTGGTTAAATGCTTTAAGGCTGCATAGGCCATACATTTATTTGCTAGTCAATCTAGATGAGTTACCTTACCTAGTTCAGCAGGTTTTCCTAAAAATTATAGAGTATAAAATTTAAATAAAATTATTGTCCATAAAGATTATCCGTTAAGATAATGTCTGGAACTATGACCATATTTCATCTTTGACTCAGTAAGATCGGATCTCTCTAAGGCTCTTTTCGCTTTGTCTTTTTGATTGAGCACAAACTTTACTTCTTTTGGTGTAAATCGATGGTATTCTGAAATAATCAATAATTTTATTTTCGTGCATGCGGAAGGTATTTACTACCATATATTTATTAAATATGTTATATAATATATAATGTTAAGTAATAATCACATACCTTTAAAAGCTTAAATTGGCATTCGGTGAGACTTCGACAACCAAATACCATAGAATATGACGGCTTTTTGTCGTAAACTGATAACAAAATAATTAACAGCATTTAAATGTTAAATAATCTAAATATGCTCCATATATAAAAATAAGATCAATCCCAAACATTGTCTAAATACGAAGAAAATAATTAAAAACACATAGGCAAACAATGCACATCTAGCCAAATCAAAGGAAATGTTATTGTACAAAACACGTAATTGTCTATATACAATGAAAACTAAACTTAAAAATGTTTATTTCAATAGCTGATAGCACAAGAAAATTAAAAAAGCAAACGAAAATGACGAATTTCACGATAATTAATTTGAAACATTAAGGATATATGCCCTCCACTCTCGTTAGCTGTCAGATTTTGCACGCGCCCTATATACTAGAAGCCAAAGCCTCAAATTTTTTTATAATATTTTTCAACTCTCCCACCTCCCCCACAGTAAAGCAAGGCGGTAAGAGTACAGAAACTTGAGATTTGAAGCCAAGCCCTCAGATTTCTTTATGATATTTTTCAACCCCCTCCCCACCACCTCCACTCCATTATTAAAGGAGTTGATAAAATAAAATTGAGATATTCATTTGAAACTTAGAACACGTATGTATTGTAATGATATCTGATTGAGGTAATTCCGTTGAAGTGGTGGACGAGGGATGTAAATTGGGGAAAATGAGTAGAGCAAGCTAATAACAATCTAGAAATTTCATTTTTGGTGTATATGCTAGAAACCAACGCCTGAAATTTTTTTATCGCCTTTGTCTTAAATATTATTAAAATTCTATGACCATTTATTTCCACATACCAGAGTGCAAATATCGTATCAAGATGATTTCGTTTCAAGAGACTTGGATGGGAAAATCTGGATGCAGTAGAGGCTTTTCAAATTACATTTTAAAGCAAGAATTACCTAACAAATGTTATTCAACTTATATCATCTATAAAGTTTCTCTTTTTTTGTGATAATATCAAGCTTTTAGCATAACAAATTTTCATATAATCCCAAACTACGTACAACAAGCAGGAAGATAAAATGGTTTTCTACCTCCTTCCTTTAACCGGGTTATTCGTAAATCCGACCCGAGGCATTAAATTTTTACATCACTAAAATACTGGAAGTGGCAATTACAGGTGACATTTAACATGCTACACAGAGTGATGTTCTAGCTCTACGATAAACTTTGAGGGCTAAATGCAATTTTGAGAGAACAATATTTGTACATAAATCCAATTTCTTTTAGTAACACATTTTTTTCAATATTTAAAACGAGTCTAGTTGTAGAAAGGAATAAACATATATAATAAAACAATATTTTTTAGGATTCCGCACACAGGAGAAAAAATAATCAATGAAAAATTAAAAAAGAAAATCAATCTCTAAAAATATGAATTTTCTATTTTTGGATTTCTTGGATAATCTTCATTCTGGTATACTGGAAATAAAAAACTCTAAGATAAATTTATTTACAAAACACTTATCCACTTAGTCGGGATTCGAGAGTCGACTAACGTCGTGTATAGACGTATTGTAGGAAGCTTCCGAAAAATGAGCTAAAAAATCGGTTAAAACCCCGTTAAATTCGATGAAATTTAAGCCACCGGTAGGTCAAGAAATTCTGAGTAAAGTGAATTGTCATAATAGAAGAACAAAATACATACCGAATTAATAATTGAAAATTACTGCTAAAGCGTTTTTTAATATTACCAAAAATAAAGTAAACACGTGCACGCTGGTCATCGACGGAAACAGACCGATACCCAAAGACCCTTTCAAGTGTTTACAGTGTTTGGTGTCAAATGAGAGACTTGTGTCTATAAAGCAATATAGACATTAGCTGTGTAATAAATAATAAATTTTTGTGTGCAGTGGAAAACTTAAGCTTAAGAAATCAGACCAAGAAAGGAAAATAAACCAGCAATCACAAAACCAGGCACTACAGAAAGCTAAGCTATACAATTTATTTTATTAACTTAGCTATTAACTCAATTTAGTAACTCAAAATCTAATTTAAAAAAAATCCTTAATAATTGTTAAACCCAACTGAATTTCTTAAAATTGAAAGTGTATTAAACATAAGGCAGGTCCTACAACAGGAAGGTTTCGATTGGCAGCTCTCTCATGGTCCATATACAGTGTGTCCCAGGATAGATGTAACAAGAGGTGTAATGGACCAAAAATTTTGGAATTTTGGAATGGTGTTTGGGGATTGAGTCCTGCTTGTTGTAAAACTAAAGTATACCAAAAATGACTTGATTTGGTGTTCTACAGGGTGTTTTATAAGCAAAGTTATAAAAATCACCACTAATAAAGTACTTTTATTTTTCAAAATATGAAAAAATTACACTAAAAAAAGTTATTTAGAATGAAATTTTATACCTCTATACCAAATTTCAGGAATATAAAATAATTTTTTAAACTTCCCATTTTTGCGAATTAAGAGTTGAATACATATTTAAAGTTGTGTAGGAGCAAATGTTAATCATCTCAAAAAGTAGGCTTTTGGTAAATAAAAAATTGAATATACGAGATGTAAGAAGGTATGTTAAATATTAATTCACAAAAGAGGTATAAAATTGGTTCAAAATAAAATACTAATTTATTGAAAAAATGGGAAGTTTCAAAAAAAATATTTTATATTCCTAAAATTTGGTACAGAGGTATAAAATTGCATTCTAAATAACTTTTCTTAGTGGAATTTTTTCATATTTTGAAAAATAAAGGTACTTTATTAGCGATGATTTTTACAACTTTGCTTATAAAACACTCTGTAGAACACCAAATCAAGTCATTCTTGGTATATTATAGTTGTACAAGAAATAGGACTCAATCCCCAAATACCATTCCAAAATTCCAAAATTTTTGGTCCATTACACCTCTTATTACATCTATCCTGGGACACACTGTATAAGGCTTATTTACGAATACAGAAATGTCTCTCAGATCAAAGCAGTTAGGGGTCTGCTAAAGAACGTTGTACGGCCTTCATAAATTAATTGTTATAAAAGCTTAAAATGTATGATTTGTGTGGCAATTGAAAACAGTTAGTTTAATATATTAATTTTATGTTGTCACAAGATTTTTTTCAAAAAATTAATTAAACATTCGTAAACGCAAAATGGTCTATATCTCCGGTTCTAGTTAACTATCAATATCAATATTTATCGATTGCCAGGGGATGGAGAGCGCAAAAAATGCCATGGAAAGTCGCAAACCTTATAAACAAATTAGCTTATTTGTTTAAACAATTACAAAATGCGCGAGATATCGACACACACAAAAAACTATAAATTCTATGAACAAAATGCAACATGTTGATTACAATAAGATATCCGTATGACCTATCGTTGAACAAGAAAATAATGTTAATTTAGGACCCTCAATTTGCTTATAACAATTGAACGGTCAAAGATTAAAGGTTGCTACAAGTCCCAAACGACGCGTATTAATAAAATCTCCATTTTTTTATATCTGAACATCTCTTGTCCGACGCGCCGTTCTTGTTAAAAAGTCAAAAAACTTCAAAATATGAGAATATTCGCTAAAAACCATTGTTTTTAACAACGAAGCCTGTGTTTTATAATTTTTGTAATGTCACCATCGTGTTCAGCAATTTTTCCTGTAAGAATAGTCAATAAAATTGCTGTTTTAAATTTCTGACCAAATAAAAATTATGACGACCGGCCTAATCACATAATCCTCATATCCTAATGTATCAAATTTTACATAAATCTGCAAAAGTTTTGCAATTATGGCAGCCCTATTGCATTTGCTATTTTGAACCATTAACATTTGACATCAGAATCAGTTTCAGCTGCTCCTAAAACCTATTCTGATGCAATCGAGACGAAATATCAAATTTTACCCTAGCGCATTCGCCAAATATTTGAATCCAAACTAAATAAATTTGAAAAGAACGTAAATAATAATTTTAAGCTTTATTTGTGAAAGGCATATCATAAACAATATTTAAAGTAACCAATCAGCAACAACAAATATAAGGAAACTTTTTTTTTCTCCTTTGCGATATCACTAGATGAACCCATTGCTAATAAGTGCCTGTTTTCATGTAATACACATTTCTTACTAATAAATTTGGTTGCTTTTCTAGTGGCTCTACAGATATTTAAATAAAAAATTTTATGCTCATGATTCAGTTTCACGAACTTCCTTACTTTTCTTCATTTTGTTTTAGTCTTTCGACTTTTAAGTTGATTTAACAAATCAACCGTAGCTTTGTTATTAGTAATATTTCACATTTTCTAAGTTAGCCATGAAAGTTTTAATAAAAACACTTTTAAAAAAGTATAAGCTAGTAGACCTATTTTTATTAAAAATGAAAAATCTTGTGCAAAACAATTTAAAAAAAACAACAAAATAATTCTTAATTATGTTAACAAAAATACCAAAAATAAAACAATGTTGATTTTGCAACAAACATGAATGTTCTCTTAAAAATTCTTATCAGATAAAGAGAGAATTAAAGGTTTTTTACAAATATTGCTCAAAATTTTGCCCATTAACGTGAATGCAGTAGTTAAATCTTTTTATTAATTCACCATTTACTGTACGTCGAATAGAATTACATCCATTTCTTAGGTATTCTATTTTTTAATTCCTCAATGTTCTGAGGTTGGGTGTTATACACAAATCACTTAAGGTAACCCCACAAAAAGAAATGAAGCGGATTTAAACCTGGTGATCTAGCTGGCCATCGCACAGATCCGGTATTGCCTATCCACTGGTTTCCAAAAATCGTGTTTAAATAATTAGAAACCATACGGGCATTATGTGGAGGAGCACCATTTTGACGCAACCAGATACTTCTTCTAACTTGCAGGGGAGTTTCTTCCAAATAATTAGGTAAGTCAATTTGAAAAAGATCTAGGTAAATGCTGTTTAAATTATTATTTACATTCTTTTCAAATTTATTTTAAGAGAATTTAGATTGGAGTCAAAGAGAGTTTTTAATTGTATCCTCTAAAACGAAAGAGAATATCGAATATGATGTAGTAACATAAATTGAGGCTAATTAAAACCTTTACAAGAAAACATTAGCACAGTTCATGTAAGTACAGGGTGAGGGAAAAAATATTCAAGGAAATTAAGTTTCATTTCATAATAATTGTTTTCAAAAAATATATTTAAAATCACTCTGCATGCATATTTAAAGGCCTTTAAAATATCTACAATTTGATGTGCCGAACATGGTCGTAGCTTAAAAAATAAGGGAGTTACGAGTCTGGTGAGTTTTAAGCTGTATAGTGGGTTGAGAAAATTGCAAAGAAAGCCGAAACTCCACCTCTCGCTCTGAATGGGGGGCAAGTGGTCTCTATCGCACATGGAATATGAAATATGAAAAGTGTGTTAGAACCTTAATTTCTGTGAAATATTACAGAATGGCCATATTATTGCTTAAGAAATAATAATTACATTGTACGTTATTTTTATAGTTTAAAATACGCGACGAATTCTATGTTATATTTCTACTGTCATTTTCAATAACATTGCGCAGGTCGCCTCCATCTCCCATGTCACATAGTGTGATATATGGCCTTGTGTACAAACAGGCACATGCTAGCGCAGTAGAGAATCGCTCCGTATCGTACAATTAAAAGATTAAACTTTCTAAATCAGTTTCATATGATTAAAATTAAAAGTAAACGTCTACAGTATTAAATCAATAACAATTATTTCTTTCAACACTTCTCTATTTGATATAAATAATTAATTATTGAATCATCAAGTACGGTTCAAAGCTAATTGTCAATGTTTAGGAAAAACTAATGCCAGCCCTGTCTCTCCTCGCCACTTCCCTAACTAGCCGGAACGCCGCTATCTCTAATGTTTTTTCATAACGTTTTTCAACCCATTATATAGATGAGAAGAACTATACAAGTCCTAAAATTTTACCATTACAGAATACAATATGTGTCTGAGAGTGTATTTTTGTAAGTATATGAGTAATTCCACCATTTTCTTAAATCACATTTTCTTAAACGTAGGGCACACCTTGAAAATATATATTTTTTGATTTTAGGGACATTCTTGAAGATGGTGAATACTGAAAATCGACTTTATGTGATTCTGCCAACAAACAATCAATGAACTCTTGTAAAAGTAGATAATCTTTTTCTTTGGACCCTGACCTACCTGAAAATATCAATCTCAAACATATCAGTTTTATATTAAGATTGTAAAAGCCGGTCCTGTGTGGACACTTTATCACATTTATTATCGTGTCCAGAACACTGTAGAACTGAAAATATGGGGTTTCATGGATCAGCAATGTCTTTACTCTTCTGTTACACTATGTGATCTAAGTAAAGCTTTTGATTGCGTTTCTCACGAAATATTAATCCAGAAACTAGAATTTTATGGTATTAGAGGATTACCTTTGTCTTTATTTAGATCATATCTTGCAAACAGAAGGCAATGTGTGTCTCTTAATAATAAAAGCTCTGACATTAAAATCAATAAATATGGAGTTCCGCAAGGCTCCGTATTAGGCCCAATTTTTTTCATAGTCTATAATAACGATTTGCCTTCATTCCTTGACGTTATTAAATGTACGTTATTTGCTGATGATCTGACCCTAAATAACTCTTCTAAAAATATAAAAGAACTAGAAAATCAAGTAGTAGTATCTACAGAAAAAGCTGAACAATGGTTCTCTGCAAATAAATTAAAATTAAACAAAAATAAAACTCAAAGTTTAGTTATAAGTACAGACTCGACTATTAATAAGGGTAACAGCGTTAAGTTATTAGGTATAACTATTGATGACGGTCTGAAATGGGATGTGCATATTGACCAGTTATGCAAAAAATTATCTAGCACAATCTTTGTCATCAGAAGATTGAGTAAACTTATCAATAGAGACACTCTACTAGCAGTATATTATGGCTTATTTCATTCACACTTAAACTACGGAGTGATACTCTGGGGTAACTCTAGTCATTCACAAAGAGTTTTCATACTTCAAAAAAGAATTGTTAGGATTCTTGCTGACGTTCCTTACCTTGAGCACTGTAAGCCATTGTTCATTAAATTAAAAATAATGTCACTGCCAAACCTGTACATTTACAATAGTTTACTAGAAATACATAGTAAAAAAAGTCAACTGCAGACATACTCCGATGTGCATTCTCATAATACTAGGTATAAAGATAATATATATATTCCTAAGTATAGGCTGTCCAAATCAAAGAGCAATTCTTTGGACATCAATTTATACAATAAATTACCTAGTGACTGGAAATTATTAAATAATATGAATTTTAAAACTAAAATTAAGTCTTTTTTATTGAGAAACTGTTTCTATTTCGTGGATGAATATCTTAATGCGAATGTAATGTGATGTTTTTAAACTATTGATATGCATTAATCGTGCTGTACTGAGCTGTGCACATGCATGTGTACATGAACTTTGGTTGTATTGTTTTATTATGTTTGTATCATGTAATTATTTCATCTGTATATATTTCTGTTATATTTTTTATATTTATACTTTTATTTCTTTATACTAGGTACCTGTACTAAGCTGTGACTTGCCACAAATGTATTAAATATGTATAGTGGTCAAATAAATCTATCTATCTATCTATCTATCATGACCAGAGATCGAATTTACCTACCGGATTCCAGAGATGGCTTTTACAGATATTATATATTGTACACACGTACTGAAACATTCCCAAAGTATAAAAACAAAGTCATGCAACATACCAAATTTATTTAATTTTACAACCTTAATACGTAACTTACTTTTATCGAGAAACGTACTATATTAAATAAAAAATCAAATATGTAATAGATTATGTTATATTGCAGCAGGTATACGGTATGGTACTAGCTGTTTAGCTGAAGTCCAATTCCAGGCGAGGAGGGGCGTAATTTAAAAAGATAACTTACACTCAGTGTCTCCCGTACTGTAGATTCACTACGTAAGTACTAAAAACGTGAAAATGTCGCATCGTACTGAACCGATGCAAGCTACAGTAAATTCCTGGATTTGCGATATTCCGATTTACATTTTGATGGTAGAGAACTGCATTGCACTAGATGTGACAAAGCAATTTCGTGGTTGTGCAAAACAAATTGTAGCATTTGAAAAAGCTACATTAATAATTTCAGTTTGAATACAGTAGATTAACCCATTAGTTCATTTGTTTGATAGGCAACCACTCGTACTTCAAAGGGGCATAGCAGGTTGCATATCTGAAATTCTCAACAAGGAAAGAAAGTTTTCTTTTACGTATTATTTTTGAGTCGGAGGTGTTACTCACGTATTCTTGTTGTTGGGATATTACACAATGGTGTAATTCAGTCTTTAAATTACAAGCCCTTTTTGTTGGCGCATTTTTATTGGCTAGAGAAAGTGTTCTCTAGATGTTCAAGTTGGCAACGCGGAGGAACTATGAAGCAGATTTCCGTCGACGAGATTCATTTTTCGACAGCGACGAGAGAGCTGAAGGCGGCGGTCCCGGTTTTGTAGTGAAGAATTTGGGTTTTACATCGTTAACACTGAAAAGGGATTTGATTTGATGTACCCAGTGTTTCTTTACCGTCCTGTCAGAAGCATTTTGTAAATTCCAGGAAGGAATTTTGTTGCTTGTCGTAATCTGATCGCCACGTGCTCGTGAGTTATGCAATACTCTCTATAGGAGGTAAGCTTTTATTTTACTTAGTTGGTGTTCTATTTAGTTCTTATTTATTGTAAATATTACAGAGTGTTTGGAGGGACTGGCCCTTTGAAAATAAGTTATGTTTGGAGAGGTTTATGTTCAGAATGAATGGTGCTGCCATTTTGGTTATGTAAGGGGGCCCAGCATTTAGAGGAGTAATAGGAGGAAGTCTATTACTCAGATGTTTGGTTTATGCGGGTTCTGCTGACATTTTGAGAAGTTTTGGTTGGAAAGTTGTCCACAGCAGTCTCCAAGAGATTTAGGCAGAGATTTAGGAGCGACGCGGAGTCGTAGTCGTGAGCAACGTAGAGAACATCTTAGGAAGTGGTGATAGGTCACGCTGCAGTTGTCAGAGAAAACGCCAAGGCTCTAACCAGGTTTTACTGTTTCATTTTAGTTACATAATTTTAGAGAAATTTTTATAGTTTCATTCAGTGATTTTTTTGTCAAAATATTAAAGTAAATTACACAACGATTTTGCAACTACACACCTAGTATATGAAGTATCTTAAGATTTTTACTGTAAGTAGCGCATGGTACCACGTGATACTAGTTTACTTTCTACTATGTCATATATGAAGTATTTTTAATAGAACATATTTTTTAGATCAGTCTGTAACATTCTAGTGCACACAGCGAGCATTGCGAAAATTAGCTCACAGGATCTTGTTTGTTACGTAATATTTTATTGATGAGCTGTAATTTTAATCCATTGTGAATCTTTAACTCGCTGTTGTGAATTTGAAACTCATTGTTGGTATCATTTAAGCCGTAGTTGCATTTCTATAAAGAAAAAGGTCAAGTCACTGAAATAACTTTAGAAGGGCTCAATTACATATTTTGCATTTCTTTTGCATATATAGATTAAGTTCAGGGTACAATTGGGAAACTATTTGTTTTTTATTGTTGTATGTCTCACGTGTGTGTAATAAATGTCTAATGTCTACATGTTCTTATTATTTGCACTGGTACTCCTGATATTTGCTTAAATTTTGAGATTTAATAGAGTAAAGTAGAGTTTTGATATCACAGATATATTTTGAGTATTCCATCGCATGGTTGCTAGTGACTTAATTTTGTTCCGAGCTGGCAAAATTATTTAAATCTTATTACGTAACATACAGCCGGTGGCGCCCTTTTGAGTGTCCACACACAATCCTAACCCACGGCCTATGCTCTCCAACAAAAATCGGCTGCCGTCCGCACCGGAATAACATGTTTTAATACTTAGGTATCAAAAAATGTTACAAAATATTAATTCACATATTTGTTCGGAAAACCATAAACTAGGTGGCCTCACTTACAGTAATACGCAACGTAATTTTAACTTCGTGGATTTTATGATAGGATGTAACATACCGTGGTCGAAACTAGACAATCCACTTTTCAGACAATTTTTGTAAAAATGTATTAGTGACAAATATAGCAATGTTAAGGTGCCTTCGGAGTCACTTTATTTACGGAGTGCGAGAATATTAGACAGAAAATTTCTTCTGAGCTTAATGGGAAGTACATCTGGCTTAGCGTGGACGAAAGAATCAATGCTTGCGGCTTCGAGGTAGCGAATGTTTTAGTAGGTGCATTGGACGAACATTGCGCAATGAGCACACTTGATCGCCTCTGAAGTTTTAGAAGCTACAAATTCGCGCGCTATAGCGGATGCAGTAAATTCAAATTTACAAGACTTTTGGGGTGACAAATATGCAGAAAATAAGGATAAGCTCTTATTATTTCTTACCGATGGAGTGAATTATATGAAAGCTGCTGAAAAAATTTTGAAGGAAACATATCGGAATATACTGCATGCAACATGTTTGGCATATGGGCTTCATAGGATTGCTAAAACTATTAGGAGGTGCTACTCTAATGTTGATAAATTAATAGCTAGTGCGAAGAAAGTTTTTCTTAAAGCACCAAGTCGTATACGATTGTTTCACGAAATTCCACCAAATTCTCCATTACCTCCAGAACCCATTACAACACGATGGGGAACTTGGCTAAAGGCAGCATCGTACTATTACTGCCATTTTGAAAATGTGAAATGGGCCTTTACAGTACATTCGAATTTTGACATTTAAATATGGTGTGTGTCATTTGGGGAAAATAAAATAATTTTTTATCTAAAAATGAGGCGTCTTAGAACAGCAATCTCTGAGAAATAAATTAGCGAAATACAACAACTTTCACGGGGTATTTCAAACGCTCGAGTTTCACGCGCCTTGGTTGCACACGTAATCCCACCAATCATCATCGAGGACACAACAGAAGAACTTGCAAACCGACAACACTGCGATCACCGAGCGTGCGGATAGCGGATAACCTTAAACTTTCATTTGAGCTGTCGTCTTTTCTGGGGTATTTTCGGTCGTATTTTCACAGAATGAAACAAAACACTGCTTGCTAGACATTTTAATCGAAATCGGAGGCTTTCAATTTACGCTAACCTCAAAACCAAAATGTTAACATCAACAAGCTGTCAAACGTCTAGTCATGAGCGATATGTCACTGCCGGTGATTAAATCACCGTGATTATATAAAATATTAATATAAAGTGTAATTTACATCGTTTTACTTTCAATTCATACTTGTCCATTGCTGCTTAATGCAGCCATACATTCGCACAAACAAATTACGGCGAACGGTAAACATATCAGCTTGCAGATTGTGATTAGTTGTGCAGGCGTTAGTTTAAAACCACCGGAAGTGAAAAATATAAGTCGCCGTTAAGGAGTGATTGGAAAATCGCGATATCGCCCATCACTACAAACGTCAATTGAATGCTGATTTTGTACAACGTTGCCGAGTCGCCTTTTACACTATTGGCTTGGGATTGCTGACGTATTAATGGCGCGTTACGGATAATCGTTTAAATTGGATTTGCAAATAGGTGATTTTAATTATTTTTTTCTGGCTCTAATCTGCATCAAAATAGAAATTGAAAAAATACGGGTATTTTCATTTTTCATAAAATTTATGATTACGCAATAAAAAAATAAAAAATATGCTGAAAAGGCCCGTTCGTAATACCGCAGTTAAATCCAAATGACGCAGTTGCTATTTCACAGGCGCAACAGGCATTTATCGATCCAACTGTTCAAGATAATCTGGAGACCATACATGGATGTCTTTAAAAAATTCCACTAGCCATACGGGACCTTCAATATCAGCGAACATCAGAATTTACTACAGTGGATGCAATAAACGTTGTATTCCATTTTCGTCAATATATTTTTCAATTACAGGTAGATATTGCTGCGAGGGTACAAAGACAGTTTCAGACTGTTTTTAAAAAAATCTCGGATTTGTTACGATGACAGGTGTAATAACGGCAAAGAAGTAGACTTTGCTACACCGGGCATGAATGCGGTGACTTTGCGAACATTTATATATTTTAAGTATGCCCCAGTTACATCTGTCGACGTCGAGTTGTCCTTCTCGCAATATAAATGGATTTTCAATGAAAGACGCTGACGCTTAACTCCAAAACATTTAGGAGAGATATTAGTAATATACTTTTATTCTTGTAATCGGCGTTGAAAAATACTTGTGTTTGTTAATTCTCCAGTTCTCTTCGAGTCAGTGTTTATAATAAATTGACGTTATCATCTTTGGATAATATGGGATTCGCGACAAAAAAAATTATAACCACCTAAAGCCAACCCTGGCTTTACCCCATATCCGACAGGTAATTCCTATCTCTGGCCATGACCATTACAACTTTTAATTGCCAGACTTTAAACTATCTCTTCCCAGAATTACGAAAAATTTCACCAAAAAGTAAATTTTCATGTATTTTCATGTATTTTCTTTTAAAGTGCACTTTATTAAAAGCAATAAGTGGATGATGGATTTTACTATAGACTACTGGCAGAAAGGCGGAGCTTATCTGTACGTGACAGCCAGCGCTCGCAGTGGCCAAGTAGAAAGTTAATTCCTGTGTCGTTTACACGTACGTGAATAGGAGAATCCTTGTTTTTAATAAATATTTTATTATAAGCTTTTTAAAAACGCGCAAATCTCTGGGTCTACTTTAATGCCACCAAAGTGGGAAGTGTTGGGAACGCCGCAGCTACAATTGACATTGTCAAAATCAGCAGTTTAGTGTTTGTTATTGTGTAACATAATCTCCGGTTAATATCATGGAAAAATCATCCGGAGATGTTTGTTGCGTGGTTAACTGTGGAAATAGATCGAATAATACTAAAAATATAAAGTTTTATTCATTTCCCACATAGGGGAGTCAAATTAGACAAAAAGGACCCAAACTTCGGCAAAATTCCCCGATCGATGATTTTTGTTGGAATGTGTTCACAAAGATGTGGAGAACAAAAAAGCAAAATGCCACCGCGAGAAATTGTGTGGAAAATTCTTTAATTAAACAATTTAGGTGCAATACGATACTTCATGAATAACTTATTGAATTAAATTTGCATGAAAGAACTAACAAAACCATTGAAAAGAACACAAAATTTTATGAAAGAAACATATATAATATGTGCAGTAATTTGTTAATTAACGCTCCAACTCGCGCTACGTCGGTCGTCCGTTCACGCTGGAAATGCTGCATAATTTCCCGCGGTGGCATTTTGATATTTTGTTCACCACACCTATCTGAACATGTTTCAACAAAAATCATCGATCGGGCAATTTTTCCGAAATGAAAATCTCCTTTAACAAGTCTGTATAAACTGGAGCAGAAGAAAAAGTGGATCAAAGCATGAAATACAAGACATGTTGTGACATTCAAAATTACCTGAATGCCACTTGTTAATTTTTATTCTAATAGCAATGAATTTTTGTAGTCTTAAACCACAATTCTGTAAACTTATTATTTAATTTTTCAGTCCAATCCCAAAGCCCTAGTCTTACTGAATCTGGAATCTGGAAGAATTGTGTTCGTCAATCCAACTTTAAATTATAAATTAGCATACAAGCGCCATCTGTTACTTCTCTTGATAAACACCTACAAGTCATCTGGAACAACAAATATTTAAAAGAAGAAATCTGTATAAGTGAATAAATCCCAAAAATCAATAAACAAAATTACAAATCGATAATTCTGATTAAATTGGAACTCATGAATGCATAAGAATGATACAGTACGGTAATTGTGTAGATTTGTATTATATTTAAAGAATGATTTATGTTCCCACTACCAGCGACATCTCGCGTATAGAAGTGTAACTAGTTTGTTAGAAATCAAACACGATATCCGAACAGTTCGTGATAGCCATTTTCCTTTTGACTTCGAGCGATATAGACGCGCTGTCCGATTAGCACCTCATCTAGTGTGGTATGTTAATAGATAGTTAATAATATAAATATAATTACCTTCTGTAGCATTTGTTGTACATGTATTTGCAATTTAATTGTTGAATTTATCATAATTAAACGCGATGTTTGTTGATCACAAATTACCTTCATTCGCGGCGCGTGGCTTGAAAGAGACGCGGTCATGTTAATGTATGAACGGGGTATTTCGAGACATGTGTTTAACTCAGTATTAAGATATATTTAGAAGTAAATTTTATTAATGAGGAATTGGGGTTTAATAAGGGTTTAAAGACAGTTCGAATTTATTAAATTACGTTTTCGTAACCTTGTCGAATAATTAAAATTCAAAAGAATTTAACTCGATATTAGTAGGGGCGAGAAGGGCATGTTAATGTAATTTATTTAGAGAGATACCAGTAATGCATTAACGTGGGGATTTTATCAAACGCACTAAGAGTGCCCACTAATCAACAAGTAATTTCAAGCGTAGTAACAGATGATAACTCTTGTAGGAATGAGGTGTTTAAGCTGACCCTTCAGTTTTGATGTTTAAGCTGACCCTTCAGTTTTGATGTTTAAGCTGACCCTTCAGTTTCGATGTTAAGTTGACCCTTCAGTTTTGAAGTTAATCCTTAAATTGGGAATTTTACCATACATTTGGCTTAACGTGTGCCAAGGAAAATTGGGTAGCTGCTATAATCCAGGAGAACCAGACTATTCGCCAAGAAGTTTTGAATCCAAGGTTGGAGTGGCCTGGTATGAAATAGTCCTCGCTGGATGAGAGCACCAAGTTGTTTGGTTTGGTAACAGTTCCGGCGTCTAAATTCTTGGGATCTCTACAGAGTCAATAATCGAGTGGTGGCAACACGAGGATTCAGTAAGACGAGGACCAGGGTTGGTTACTGCAGAACCCAGCCGGTGGTAAATGTATCAACTGAATTTGCTTTTCAACGTTCAACTTTCAACGACATTATTCAACCTTCGACAACTTTTATACATTTCTAAATTGTTTTATGTTATATATTGCCTTCAGCTAATTATTAATTTTCTTCATTTAATTACTTAATCACCGTTTAGCAATAATTTGTCATATTTTGTAAATTCTTTGGTCTTCAACCTAGTTAAACTTATTAATTAAATATATAACTTTCTGTAAGGAAGTAGCTACATCCAACCATAAGGTGTAACATTTCAATTTATCAAAATATGACAAATTATTGCTAAACGGTGATTAAGTAATTAAATGAAGAAAATTAATAATTAGCTGAAGGCAATATATAACATAAAACAATTTAGAAATGTATAAAAGTTGTCGAAGGTTGAATAATGTCGTTGAAAGTTGAACGTTGAAAAGAAATGTTGAAAAGCAAATTCAGTTGATACATTTACCACCGGCTGGGTTCTGCAGTAACCAACCCTGGTCCTCGTCTTACTGAATCCTCGTGTTGCCACCACTCGATTATTGACTCTGTAGAGATCCCAAGAATTTAGACGCCGGAACTGTTACCAAACCAAACAACTTGGTGCTCTCATCCAGCGAGGACTATTTCATACCAGGCCACTCCAACCTTGGATTCAAAACTTCTTGGCGAATAGTCTGGTTCTCCTGGATTATAGCAGCTACCCAATTTTCCTTGGCACACGTTAAGCCAAATGTATGGTAAAATTCCCAATTTAAGGATTAACTTCAAAACTGAAGGGTCAACTTAACATCGAAACTGAAGGGTCAGCTTAAACATCAAAACTGAAGGGTCAGCTTAAACATCAAAACTGAAGGGTCAGCTTAAACACCTCATTCCTACAAGAGTTATCATCTGTTACTACGCTTGAAATTACTTGTTGATTAGTGGGCACTCTTAGTGCGTTTGATAAAATCCCCACGTTAATGCATTACTGGTATCTCTCTAAATAAATTACATTAACATGCCCTTCTCGCCCCTACTAATATCGAGTTAAATTCTTTTGAATTTTAATTATTCGACAAGGTTACGAAAACGTAATTTAATAAATTCGAACTGTCTTTAAACCCTTATTAAACCTCAATTCCTCATTAATAAAATTTACTTCTAAATATATCTTAATACTGAGTTAAACACATGTCTCGAAATACCCCGTTCATACATTAACATGACCGCGTCTCTTTCAAGCCACGCGCCGCGAATGAAGGTAATTTGTGATCAACAAACATCGCGTTTAATTATGATAAATTCAACAATTAAATTGCAAATACATGTACAACAAATGCTACAGAAGGTAATTATATTTATATTATTAACTATCTATTAACATACCACACTAGATGAGGTGCTAATCGGACAGCGCGTCTGTATCGCTCGAAGTCAAAAGGAAAATGGCTATCACGAACTGTTCGGATATCGTGTTTGATTTCTAACAAACTAGTTACACTTCTATACGCGAGATGTCGCTGGTAGTGGGAACATAAATCATTCTTTAAATATAATACAAATCTACACAATTACCGTACTGTATCATTCTTATGCATTCATGAGTTCCAATTTAATCAGAATTATCGATTTGTAATTTTGTTTATTGATTTTTGGGATTTATTCACTTATACAGATTTCTTCTTTTAAATATTTGTTGTTCCAGATGACTTGTAGGTGTTTATCAAGAGAAGTAACAGATGGCGCTTGTATGCTAATTTATAATTTAAAGTTGGATTGACGAACACAATTCTTCCAGATTCCAGATTCAGTAAGACTAGGGCTTTGGGATTGGACTGAAAAATTAAATAATAAGTTTACAGAATTGTGGTTTAAGACTACAAAAATTCATTGCTATTAGAATAAAAATTAACAAGTGGCATTCAGGTAATTTTGAATGTCACAATGTGTGTAGTTAACAATTCAAAATATTCTGGGAAAATACTAATTTTGTTAATTAATTTTATAGCTCAGGGGGATCCTTATGGCAACCGAATAACTGCTCAAAGATTTGCACATTTTATAGATAATACAAAATCGGACCATCCATTAAGCCCTAGTTTCGCGAAATCAATTTTTCCACCTTGTTGCTCAAAGTAGGGCCCGACAGAAAAGTCAATGTTAAACTCTAAACAACGGTAAATCTTCATTGAGTATTAATAATTAATTGTTTAGTCACATATACAATATATTACAAAAAATAAAATGTCATCTCACCTACGCAAAAAAATGTTTTAACATAACGAAAAAATAATATTCACTCGAACATTACATTTACTCACTACGGAATTGTTTGTACTTACTGTATATGACAGTCGCGGCAACAAACAATTATTAAATTTTTGTAAAATCAGGAAAAAAAACAAATCGACGCATACACATAAATATAAAAGCCACAGGAAGTAATTCGGAAATGCTCCACTGATGCGCTAGTAGTCATTCCGCCGCTACTCTATAACTGATTCTGTACCTATTATTAAAAATAAACTCAACAAGAATTCATACATTTTTTGATAAAACATCATTTTAAGTAAAAAGTGGGTTTTTGGTTCGGGAAGTAATATTTTGAAATACATATACATCAATCATTCAAAAGTAGTTCCTTCAAAAACAAATAAATGCATCTGAAAGAGTACGCCCTCGTCCTCAACATGATTTTTTAAGTTCATTTTTGCCGAGGATTGACACTTTCTATAAAATTGCGAAATTTTTAATTTCTTATGCGAAAAAATAAATTCATAAAATCAGAGCACACCTTCATTGCATGTTTTTACACAAAACTATTCATCCTACAAAAAAATCGTACAATTTTATTTTTTTAAATATCCTCTCCTTGAAAAAAGAATGTAACTTTTTGTCCGATCAACACTTTTGAAGATATTTAAAAAAAAACGAAAGTTTCCAAATTCAAACTCAAGTTTATCAACGATGTGCCCCATATAGTGATGTAATAGCTCCCATGACAAAAAAGGTACCCCATCGAACACCTCAAATTTAAAAGGTGAAAATGGTTGAAAAACATGTAAAAATCATGTTATGCCTGCCAGACTAGTAAAAATTTGTTAATAATAATCTTTGTCCACAACTATTAAATAATGTACTCAATATGTATGTGTTTCCTTAACGATAATGCTATCCATTATTCTCTGCAGTGAATAATGCTTTTATTATTCACTGATTGCAGTGAATAATGAGGACAGTCAATTGTTTGCAAGAAATGACATTAGTAGCTTTTTACTAATAATTTAAAATGTCAAAATTGTAGTAACCAAAAGACAAGTGTTGTCTCTCTAAGTTTTCTAGGAAGCACTAAAATGCCGAAAAGGTATTTTAATAAACACTCAAAAACTACATTAGTAAGTTCTTTTCAAAGCATCATCTATTTCTATTAGCAACACGCGGAAATCCCCAACATTGTTTTTGAAACCATTTACGTACATGTCTACATACTGTATTATTTTATTAGTAAGCCATGATGTGTCAAAACGGAAATTGATTTGAAACGTCAAAATTTGTGCGATTTCAACGCCAATGTTATTTACAATAATTTTACATTTTAGGTACTCAAAAAGGGAAATATAATTAAATAAATCGGTACTTACAGTGAAAACTATATTTCAAAGATACCGCCAGAGATAAAGGAAGCTCCAGAAATCGCCTGATTAAACTTGTGGCCCGAAAAATCGAGAAAATTATATATGATGTCTGATGACATATGAATTTTTCCTAAATAGGGGACATTGAATGAAGATGAATTAAATAAATATTTAAAGTCGTGGACAAAGTATAGTATTCTACTCGCATATAATGGCTATTATATGCTCGTTGAATAATATACTATTGTCCACGACTATTAAATAATGTACTCATTATGTATGTGTTTTTTCAAGGATAATGCTATCGATTATTCCCTACAGTGAATAATGATTTCATTATTCACTGATTGCAGTGAATAATGAGGACAGTCAGTTGTTTATAAGCAATGACATTTTACTAAACATTTAAAATGTCAAAATTGCAGCAACCAAAAACAAGTGTTGTCTCTCTAAGTTTCCTAGGAAGCACTCAAATGGTATATGCTGAAGAGGTACTTTAATGAACACTCAAAAATTACATTAGTAAGTTTTTTTCAAAGCATCATCTATTAGCAACACGTAACAATCCCCAACATTGTTTTTGAAGCCATTTATCTACGTGCCTACAAACTATTATTTTATTAGTAAGTCATGACAATGTGTCAAAGCGAAATTCTGTAATTGATTTGAAACGTCAAAATTTGTGCGATTTCTACGCCAACGTTATTTACAACAATTTTACATATTAGGTATTCAAGCAGAGTAATATAATTAGATAAATGGATACTGAAGTGAAGATGAGATTTCTTTGGCACCGCCAGAGATAAAGAAAGCTGCAAAAATCGCATCATTAAACTTGTTGCCCGAAAAATAGAAAAAATTATATATGATGACATATGAATCTTCCTTAAATAGGAGAAATGAAATGAAGATGAATTAAGTAAATATTAAATATTTATTAGTCGTGGACAAAGTATAGTATTCTACTCGCATATAATGGCTATTATATGCTCGTTGAATAATATACTATTTTGCAGTGGGAGCTCGGTTATTAAAATTATTTAAAATAATAAAACTTTGAAAATGCCTAGTTCCGAATTTCATTCATTCTTTTTTTCGAGGTTAAAAAATCTGACTACTGGACTATTATACTAGTATTAAGACCGACAATAAGCCATTAAAGGGAAATTAAGAATCCCTAAAAATATTCGTATGCTAAGATGACACAACTTGAAAATTTCAATGGACAATGCACAAGAACAAAGTGAGTTTAGAGTGACAAGAGTAGAAAAGGACTCACCGATCGTCCTGCTGAGCCTGCGGGCATTTTCCATACATTCTGATCCTAATTCGATGCCCTGTTGGACGACTGCCTCCCCGGGCACCGACACGATCTCTGGAACGTTCATTGGATTTTTTAAATAAGGAAAAAACATCAATCCTGGCGGCATATAAACATCATAGGCAATTTTCGCATATATATTGACTAAAATGAAAGCAAAAAAAAATTTTGAGAAAATCAAATAAAAAAGGGATAATAATATAACGTGACAACTAGTAATAGCAGCTATAAGTACATATAGTCCAATAGAAATAGAAAAACCGCTGGATAAAATTCCTTACAGGTAACCACATGGTTTAGTTGATGTATTTATTGATAAGGAACATACCTGTGAATTTCCTCCCATTTTAAATTGGGGGAACATTTTTTAATTACTTGAAGCAATTAAATACTTGACAGTTTTTTATTGCTATTGTAAATTTTATTACATTTAATAAACTTTGTTATTTACCGACATGTGTGTTTTACTGTTGAATGTGAGTGAAAATCTAATCTGCCGTCCAGGACCCCCGTTTCTTCACTGTAGTTATCTCAGCCGTACTGCAAGAGGCTGCGTTAGGAGGCTAGTGTGGGACCTTTACCCCACGTAAAAATTATAAAGGTGGCGTTCGAGATAACCGAATATAACCGAAATATAGCCTAGAGCTAAAGTGACGATTTCAGTTGTATATACGTTAGGCAACTGAAAGAAAGTACATCATAAGATACCAATATTTAGTAGAATCGGAATCTTGGATTTTTTTCATAAAAAAAAATAAAATAGCATTGTCATGTGAACCATATACATTTGCCAAATTTCAAGTCAATACGACATCTGGAAGTGGGCGAAAAGTGAATTGCAAAATTCCATTACAATGTTACAGGTCAAACTATATGAAGCTAATAGAGGCGTGTGTAGATACATATTTTATATAAAATTTTGTCCTCTTTATCCATCATTTTTCAAAAAAGCATGAAACTAACAAAACTATTGACAAAAAACTATATTTGTTTAATAAAAAAAAATGCACGAATCGGTAAATTTTTCTGATTTTTATTTCTACCATTTTGGAATATTCTCTCAAGTCTTCAGCAAGTTCACAAAATTTCCGTAACAAAAATCTAGATGCATTAGACTAACTATCTAAACAAAGTTTATCGATGTTTGATATTCTTTACAATTTGTTTTCTGATTTCGCAACTTGGAATAATTAGTAGCAGTATACCTGTTGCTTAACTAAAAACAAGGACAAGGACTAGAATTGGTTTACTTTTAAATCGCAATGATAAAAAGAATACCGTTTCTAGTTCATAAGACCATTTACATAATTAATGAACTCAAATGATATAGTAGGAGAGCCAGTGACATTTTTCAGCGTTGATTTAGTTAAGGCATATTTTTTGAGAGAATGTTGAGGGGGGGTATAACTAAGTATCATCCATGAGGATTAGCCCGGATTCCAGTCGTAAGGGGGTGGCAGAACGACCCCCATGTGTAAAAAAAACTGCATCTTTTTATTATTTAGTTAAGGCTGAAATTTTTTCCAGTACTTCTCTGATAGCCCACAAACATCGATCTAATATTGGCAGAACGATTGGCCGGTCTTAAGATGGTGGCAGTGTCAAAGTACCTTTCTTAAATCGGGTAATTCATATTGTTAAAATTAAGAATTAACGTCCCTCTGTCGCTCTGTAAAGCCCGCGAGCTAGAAAAAACACATTAGAATAATTCGAAAAGCAAGCCTTCGCTGCTGGAGAATATACACGAGCCACTCTCTCCTACCGATCGAATTTTCGGGAACGGCGAACAATCTGGAATGTCTAGAACGACTAGAACGCCTGGAGTCTTCGATTTTCGAACACTTCCAGAAGCTTTGATTTATCTTATATAAACCGAGACGCGCTCAACGCAATCAATCGAATCGAGTCGAGTCGAGCCAGTAAGTCAGTCAGTTCGGGATCCAGCCACGCGACAAAACAACAACAACAACAACAACAACAACAACAACAAAAGGCAAATTTCTACTCTAAAGTGTTATTATTCAACATAATTAATTACATCAAACCTATTTAGTGATAAACAAAAATATTGTTAGAACGTGAATAGTAATATATCGTTATTTTAACTCCAGAAAATTTGACTTTTAATCATTCGTGTAAAATCGATACAGGGTGTTACTTTTTCGCCGAGCCAAGTAAAATAAATTCGTTCAAAATTAAATTGTGCAGTGTTCTTGTGCGCGAATCTGACCAAAACGAAAGTCACGTTCGTGTTCAGCAGAACACCCCCAACATGTCGTGGGAGCAATGAACTTTTTATTATTTAGTTAAGCTTAATTTTTTAGTATGTTGTTGTAACTATTCCAAGTACATATGCAAATTGACAGAACAAAATGGCGGTCGTAACTACCTGCCAGAACGATTAAACGTGCCGTATGCGCGCCGTGACTTCGTGCCTTCGGTAGCAGATTAATTTGTATTACGAATGCTTTAAATATAAACGATAATTTTGCTCATTTATTTAGAACCTTCTTAGCAATCACAGACCTTCATTTACCTTTGGAGCTGGTATTTTAATACTCATTTGATGGAAATGCGACTTGAAAGTTACAAAGATTTGTTTTTCATTCAAGAATAACTTTGCAACTATGAGGGACACGAAAAGTGTTGCACTGTTTTTTATTGGAAATTCAATTCTTTACAAAAAAGGTCTCTTGACATTTTTTCGTATATTGCTTAGTTTATGTGATATAGTGAAAATAAAAAAAAATTTCAAATATTTTTTACATTCAAACGCAAATATCTTTTGAACTATGCTAGATACAAGAATATGACTTGAAGACTTTTTGTAGAAAAGCTTTCTTAATAATTTTTCGCATCTCACTTCATTTCGGAGATAAAGTGCAAATAAAGAATTTTCTTTTCGGAGTTCGGAAAAATATAATCAGTATTGACTGAGAACCACAAATTATGATGTATGTTATTGTAATGGGCTTGTTCAGCATTTTTTTTATTTCACAAATCGAAAGTGCAAGTATAAATTAATGGATCTGCAAAATATCAGAATCGTATTCGCACGTTTAGTATCTTAAAAACTATTACAAATTTCCATCTCGCGAAAATGGGGCGTGGCCAGGCGCTACGTCACTATACGCATAGACTCGTCGATCTCAATAGACTTGATGCTCCTTATTGGTTATAATTATAAGTGTTTTCGAAGTATTGTTTGTTTTGCTTACTACTTGACAGTAGGGGAGTACAATTTGGTGAAATGTCAAAAAATTACAATTTTCTCTCGCTCCTGCCAGAACGAATTTTCGATTTCGACCCTGCAATTTACGATTATAATTCATGGCCGACCTTCTCCTTTCCGTAGACACATAGAACGAACTTCCACTCGACGTATTTATTTAGTTACCAGCCGTTTAAAAATTCCATGTTTTTCGACTTTTCAGGTTAAATTTGAAAGGTCCCAGAAAGCCATTTTTCGTATAGTGACGTCACAAATGAGCGCTCGGTTTTTGCAACTATTACTAAATTCAACTCCTTATATCTCGAGAACGGAAAAAGTTAATAATGCGAAATTTTAAGTGTATAATGAGAATATCGAGTACTATATGAAAAAGTATAAAAACCATATAAAAAGAATATCATGGAACAAGCCCATTGTATTGTCATGATAATTGAAAAATGCGAATGCCAAGAAAAAATATAACTAAAATTTTTCTAAAAATTGTGATTATTAAAGTTCCATGTTCCAGATAGATAAGTAACATTGTGAATATATGTAGAATAATTTATATTATTTTGGATTATATCAAAAATGTTCCGAGACAGAAAATACATAAAATAAATAAAATATGTTTCAAGAAACATCGAAATTAATGATTGAAATGCCAAAAAAAATTTGAATAAATTGTGATACGTCAATTAAAAGAAAATTTCTAATACATTTTTTTTATAGTGAATTAATTATTAACATTTTTTATTTGATAAACATCATGAAGTAATATATATATACTTCATGATGTTTATCAAATATTTTTTTAAAAATTAGTTCTCTATAAAAAACAGTATTAGAAATATTCTTTTAACTCACGTATCACGATTTATTCAAATTTTTTTCAGCATTGCAATGATTAATTTCGATGTTTCTTGAAACATATTTTATTTATTTTATGTGTTTCCTGTCTCGGAACATTTTTGCTATAATTTAAAATAATATAAATGATTCTGCTTATATTTACAATGTTTTGTATCTATCTGGAACATGGAACCTTAATAATCACAATTTTTTTTAAAATTTTTAGTAATTTTTTTCTTAGCAAAGATTCGATTTTTAGTTTTCGATACCTGATTGGGAAAAATTATGCGCTCAATTCGTTAAAAAAATCAGATTTTTTCCTAATTTAAAATACACAACTATTTTCTGTTATCGTATCTCGGACGTTTTGTTTGTTTTCCAATTTCATAAATTAACTACTAATTTTTTAAGCTTTAACACAATGTTACAAATGTTAATAAACCACTTTTAAATATTATAAATTCTTATAAACGACAATAAAAGCTACAATAACTTTATTCCAAATTAAAAAACACATGTAAACAAATCCTATCTAAACCCCTGCGGCCATGCTATGCTTGCGTTGTGCCGAAAGAGAAGGAATTATTTACATTTTCATAATTATTAGTGGTATGAAAAGTTCGGTACAAGTAATCCCATCAAAGTGCCGCACTTCTTCCGGCGGAAATACAAGTCGGGTATTACAGTATTCTATACCAGTTCTATAACATCCATTGACCCTGAAAAACAGTGATTCTCAAGCGTTTCCTACCCTAATATTCAAATTTTAAACCTAGGTCAGTTTCTTTCAAAGTGCCCCTAGAGAAAAAAGTCATACAGATTCTTTGTTTGTCTAGTCGGTCCATATTACCAGTTTTTTTAATAACATGAAACTAATTACACCCTGTATATCCTTGTCTTTCAGGTGCAAGGTAGCAAGATCACCCACAAAACCACAGATAGACGACATACAGACTTTCTTGGACTCAGAGGATTTGAAAACGTGTTATAAAAGTTCACCTTAAACCCAACATTTTTACACGACCAGTGTAGAATACTTTTATGTTCTCCGTGGGAAAGTAGGAAAATTTCGCTAAGAAATATTTGAAACAATGAATGAAATGACAAATATTTCCGTTGAAAAAGTAATTAGTTAATTAAAATTCATGTTATAATACAATTGAACACAGAAACAAAGTATTTAATTTTCGCAGTTTACGTACTAGTTTGGCTTAATACTTCACCAGATGGGGCTAAAATTATTTTAATAACATATAAGGGTAGCAAACTGTTCGGTATTAAACAACTACAAACAAAACACGAGTAATATTTATAAAGGATGTAAAATATAACTGCACCTATTAATTGAGGCGGGATTTTAAATCGATAAACAATTTAAAATTCAAATTGTTTAATAACATTGTATTGATGTCTTTCACTTATGCATTCAGTCATAAAACTGATAATTTCTATTGTTCTTTTCTACTTTCCAAAATTAGCATTGACGTAATTCCTATATCACGTATTGGAGCGTTATAGACAAGGGGAAAACCTCGCCTTCGTTTGAAAAAAATGTCCAATACGATTTTTTTGCATATTTATGTTCGGGACATGTCCCTGAATAAGGATGAATAGTTTGCTGGACGAAAATCTGGTGCCAATTTGTTTAAACTAATTTTTATTAAACAAATTGCTTTTCTTGACCCGAGTGAATTTTTCTAAGGTTTTTTTGCCATTCTAAACAAAAAAGTATCTTGTCATTTTTTCGTAAAGTTATCCGTTTCCAACTTATAAACAATTTAATGTTTGAAAAAACCTAAAAACGGCCATTTTCAAGGTTAAAGTACAATATTAGAAAATGAATTTCTTGAGTTCGCCAACATTCTCATACAATCTTTGAACATCCATTAATAGTCGAGTCGCTGTATCGAAATTTAAAAAAAACCCAAAAAAATGTTTAATATTTTACTGATTTTTTTTGAAACTTTGGAAATATCTTCTTGGGTCCATAAATCGAAAAGTTAAGAGTTTTTTTTTGTCGGTCGAACCTCCGATATTGTCAAATAAACAAATTAAGTTAACAATTGAATAACTTCCTGAATAATTATTCAAAATGGCTGAATTTTTTTCTAGGAGGGTTTTGGGGGTAGCTGATTACGAATTTGATATCAAAGAGTCCAAAATCAAAATGGCTGTTGTGACACTAGTGATTCTAATTATTTGGAATATTCTGTGTGAATATTCATAATTCTATCGGAAAATTTCCAGAAAAGCTTCTTAGATCGCGAATTATTAATTTAACATTGAAAAAGTCAGAATTGACAATGGCGGATTAAAAATGGCCAAAATATCATCCATTATTTTAAATATTTTTGTAAATCTGTCATTCTAAAAAAATGATAACTCTCAGAGAAACCGAATTTTTTAATATAACAAAATGTTAAATATGACCATGCTTAACGTACTTTTCAAATGTTATTGGTTTGGAGTCCAAATCAGTTATTGTATTCAAAGGCCGTTACTAATAAGCATCTACTCAGCGAGCGTACTTACGGAAAATCGCTCCGTTTTTTTTTGAATTTCTGGAAAACGGTTTAGAATTTTTGAATAAAATAAAACGCAAAGTTAAGCTAATAAACGTACCTTTCGACTGTTTTCTATTTGACGTCGATATCTATAATTGTTTTCAAATGTGACCCCTCACCAACACCTATCCCACCGGCGGCGGCGTGAGGTCGGAAAATTGCTCTGTTTTTTTTTCAATATCTAGAAAACGGTTTCGAATGTTTTAATGATATAAAATGCAAAATGAAGCCAATAAACGTACTTTTCGACTGTTTTTTTTTTAGAGCTAATACCTGTAATTGTTTTCAAATGCGACCCTTCATAAGCACCCATCCCACCAGCGTACATCTGGAAAACCGCTCCGTTTTTTTTTTTAATTTCTGGAAAACGGATTCGATTTTTTGAGTGAAACAAAAACAAAATGTTTCTAATGAACGCACCCTTGAGTTTTCTTAATTTCTAGCAGAATTTTATCATTTGTTGTCCATAATTTTAAGGCATATAAAAAATGCGGTAACTACAAAGCGGGTAGGCGGCATCTTTACTTATTCAATGATACCGCCACGCGGACTCCTTTGACGGGTATTTTTTATGTGCCCTAGAAATATGAAGGCAACTATATAGTCCAAAATCACGTTGAGTTCTTTAATTATTTAAGTTCACTTTTCCAACGAAAAAATTCTTTTATATATTTTCCACAATATGTGGTATATGTGGAATTCTATTTTTGGTGTATACCTACATACTTAGAAAGTATTGTCTTTGGTAAATAAATAGTTATTTGGCACAGTGATAAATTAAAAGTGTTTACTCTTGTTTTGCTTGTGTCAAGTTAGGAAGAATACCTTACATATTTGTGGAGCATTGACAAATTAGATATTCCATGATACAGTGACAATTAGGGATGGCAAACAATTTAATATATCGATATATGAATCATTTGATACATCACAAGACTCAGATCGATATATTCGAAAAAATTATCGATATTTCTATGTATCGATATATTTCATACATTTTGAAGAGCGGGATGAGTTTTTATGCAACACAAAATTTTAAGGAGCGGGGGGGGGGGGGCGGTATTCAAGGCCGGCATTTTTTCAATTTCACGTATGATACTCAGTTTAGTACTAAATATTGAAAAAGGGGAAAGGGAAATGATACCGGAGGAGAACTCAACTTTGCAGACTTTTTTAGTTATTTATTATAGTCATACAGGTATAGGGTGGTCGCGGGAACGTTAGAACTTCTTTTAACTTCGTTAGTTAAAGTTCAAAAATAAAAGTTACAGAAAGTAAGTCACGTTTTCCCAAAATCGTTTCAGAAAAATAATTGAGTCACATTTCGGAGATATGACCTTTATTTTCTTTTTTTTTTATACCATTTGAAAGGCTATAAAAAAGCTTTTTAATGATATATAAATCATAATATTTGCCTTAAAATGTTAAAAGGTTTGTCTAATTTACTATAAATTGGCAATTTAATAAATTAGCCGTGGAAAACCAAAACATGTCATTTAAAGTAAACAATACGTTAGTTACGTCAAGCTATTTGTTGATAACTAATTTCACTTTGTTTTAGATAAATCAGAAAATTTCAATGATTGCTATATATTTTTCGGACTGCCACGACATAATGAGAACGGCGCTCAGCACCACCACTTTGTTTTACGTGTGGTGCTCGAGCCTGCGAGCACTACTATGGTCGCCGGCCCTGGTGATATTCCTTTCTTTTTCTTGACATCACCGGCAGTTGCAGATTGCGTTTAGCAGTACAGTTCCCTTTCGATATATTCAGAAAAATATCGATATTTGAACCCGATATATTGCAACAAAAAAAAACGATATGAATATATTCACCTTTTAGAATTAATATATCTATATTATTATTTATTTTATATCGATACATTGTTGCAATCCCTAGTGACAATATTAAGTTCGATTCTGTCGTGGGTAAGGTTTATACCGGGTGAGTCACGAATTGCGCTCGCCCCGATATTTCCTAAAATATTTGGAATAGAAAATTGAAATTTGGAGGCCTTATTACACGACTAAAATGCCATCTTTTCAATAAAAAATCAAGTTTGGTGCACATCCGGTTTGACCGGAAATGCTCACAACTTTCGATTTTTAAATGGAACACCCTATATATTTTTACATTTTTGAAATCTAGAGGAAATTTTGAATACAATACATCCATTTTGGTCACTTTTTGATAAACATTAAAAATTTTATTAAAAAATCTATTTCTGAATCCAGAGTGCTGTGGTGCCCAAAATATATTTTAGTTTGTGTGCTACGTTACTATAAAAATAAAAAGAGCAATATGATTGCATTACTTAATTCTTTAGAGGCGTTTACAATTTTTAATGTGATTTTTACCCACTAACTCGGTTTTTTTAAATGGGAATTTAATCGTTCACCAACATTTTTAAATACCTCATTTTCATACGAATCTAATGATACCAAAATTTTGAAAATCCGCTCAGAAATATTTGAGATTTCAGCCAAAATACAATGCAACCAAGCTTTTAGAAACATGCGGCTAATAGGTAATAGATTAGTGGGCTTTGGAAACTAAAATGGCACATTTCTGTGTAAATCTGGTAACCTAATAACATTGGAAAAATCATAGTAGCCATTGAATGTAACGCTTTATTTTGTATCTGTCTGACAGCTGATATTGTTTTATTACATTCAATGGCTACTATGATTTTTCCAATGTTATTAGGTTACCAGATTTACACAGAAATGTGCCATTTTAGTTTCTAAAGCCCACTAATCTATTATCTATTAGCCGCATGTTTCTAAAAGCTTGGTTGCATTGTATTTTGGCTGAAATCTCAAATATTTCTGAGCGGATTTTCAAAATTTTGGTATCATTAGATTCGTATGAAAATGGGTAAAAATCACATTAAAAATTGTAAACGCCTCTAGAGAATTAAGTAATGCAATCATATTGCTCTTTTTATTTTTATAGTAACGTAGCACACAAACTAAAATATATTTTGGACACCACAGCACTCTGGATTCAGAAATAGATTTTTTAATAAAATTTTTAATGTTTATCAAAAAGTGACCAAAATGGATGTATTGTATTCAAAATTTCCTCTAGATTCCAAAAATGTAAAAATATATAGGGTGTTCCATTTAAAAATCGAAAGTTGTGGGAATTTCCGGTCAAACCGGATGTGCATCAAACTTGATTTTTTATTGAAAAGATGGCATTTTAGTCGTGTAATAAGGTCTCCAAATTTCAATTTTCTATTCCAAATATTTTAGGAAATATCGGGGCGAGCGCAATTCGTGACTCACCCGGTATACCTGCTGTAAACCGTTACATCCTGAAATATTTTCGGTAGGAGGAGTCGGATACCTATCCGCTAATTTCTTACTTTAATCATGTCAGAACATTACATGAAGAACATGTTGTTCTATGTATTAAGTAATACATTATATTTAGGGTTTACCATTTTCTACAAAAATAGAGCATGTCCCGATCTCCCATCTATACGTAAGCGGCAAAGCTTTGAGGTTCTTTATTGTGAGATGCTTCCTATAAGTTTCCATCTAGGATCATCTCCTTGTTTATCTTCTTTTGAGTCTTCTGCATCCAGGGACAGTGCCAGGGCGCCAAAAATGCAACGATAGCTTGTTGCATACATCTGGCAACTTTAAGCAATTTTATTAAATTCTAATAAACAAAATGAATTTTTGAGAAATATGTACAGGTGTTTACCATACTCTAGTAAGTAAAACGCCAGACATTAACTTATCGTAGGTAATCTGTTTAATTTTAGGAATGTACACACTTATTATATTTCCATGTTTCATCCATTTAACTCTTTTTGTATTTCAGTTTTTGCTAACAGCTCTCGTAGAACACAGAGGCTTCAATCGAATAGTAAATATATCTGTATTTCACAGCACATATTTCTTAATTATTGGTTAAACCAAATATACTGCGGGAAGTATTATGGGTTGCATAGAACAACGCGGACCCAAATTCTTAGTAATTTTTAGTTTATAGTATGGTAATATGTTAATTGAGACTTGAGAGGGGATATCACTTTTATTAGCTGGCTGATAGCAGAATTGGTTATTTCTGTAGCAAATTCTGTAGCAGCATATACTTTGACTTAAAGTTTTTGATAATCATTCAGTCACGAGTTGTGTCACTTCTGCTGTTATCAAACTTTCTCTTAGTGATCTATCTAATAAAAGGTAATTACATTTATTTATTTGATTCCTCTCATTAGTATTTAACGGCCTTTAACCATATTTTTCTTTTCTGCTAACTAAACAACCATAATTCTGAAACATGTGCTGATAATATGTTTTCTTCTTCCCAAACGTAGAGTTTTGCTGCCAAATAGATAATTAATAAATAATTTACCTATATAATTATTTAAATAATTTACCTAAATAATTTGTATAATTAGTACAAATAATCTACCTAATTTACACAAGGAAAATCACTCCTTTCCTTTGATGGTTAAATGCCTGCTAGATTCCATAAGATAGATAGTCCAGTCAAACACAGTTTAGTAAAGTTCAGCATAGTCTATTGAAATTCCGTTTAGTCAAGTCCAGTTTAGTCCAGTCAATCCAAACCAACAGCAAAACCCTAGCGTTACACAGGTTCGCACGACGTCAAACCACGTCGAGGAGCCGTCTGTGTTCGGAGAGGCTGTTAGAAAAAGCTACCAGAACTCACCAGGAGCCCTCATCCACTATCTATCCATCGTCAGGAGGATTGGTGAGATTCTGAGAATTTCATTGATTTCTCTTTGTTGTGTAATATTTACTGTATAACTTTCTTTGCACAATATATTTCTTTTCTTTTAATGATAAATTAATTAAGCTATAAATATTTTCCTTTGGAAATTGTGATAATATTACTTAATATTTCTGTTTCATAATTGATAATATTATTTTATACTTTTTATATTGATTAAATTCGTTGATTTGTTCTTATATTGATGATTTTTTTTCTGAAGTTATTAATAAATATGTCTCTTTTATCGTAAAATTCAATTTTCCATTTTTTCTGTTTGTCTGTCCGCCATAAGATCAAATCTTTCCACGGCGGTTGGTTTCACCATCACAGGGGTAGCAGTAACTCTTAAATTTTCCGTGGATGGCGCTCATAATATTTACATCATTTTAAGTTACCTCTGAGTGTTGGAACAAACTAGCTAGGTAAAATATCACAAAAATATTGGTTCAACCTCTGGCTGATTTAAAAAAATATATATTAATTTAACCCACGAAATCCCAGCCACGCACCAGATCAGCTAGCCGTTCGCCGTCACTACTTGTGTGTTGGTTGAATTGCCTTTGGTTATCACCTTAACTGGTGATATCATTGTTAATTTTTCTAGGGCCAAGTAGTGATGTAACAAGATGGTCTACGGAATAATCCAAGCTTCTCTGGAGGAGGTCCGGATTTCACTCGAATGTCGTCACCCCCCGCTTCTTGAAATTTGTATCGAAGGAAATATGCAATTCTGAGGAATGCCCTTCCCCCGTTCGAAACTTGTATCGAGATAAATATTCTATATTAAATAATGGCATCAGTGTTGAAAAATGACATTTTATATTGGGAGGACGGAACTTGCTAGAGCCGCTCCTGTCTGTATCTTTCTTTTCAGAATCTAGCAGCGTGTATATTCTTAACATTTTCTTATTGCATCCTTTTTGTGGGTTATTTGTTCTGTAGTAGGGAAATGTTTCAGATTATTGGCTTTATTTTGTTATAATTTCTTGTTCAGTGTTTGTTTTTTCATTTATGAAACATTGCATTAATTTGACCTTAAATTCCGTCATTTTGTATCCGCCATCTTATATTTTAATTTTTGTTGTCAAAAGTATTAAAAACACTTGTTTTTGCAAACAGTGGAAAGAAAAGCTATCTATGCGAACTAAAGGAAAAAACTATATATAAAAATATTAATGAAATATTTGCATTCTTTCGATAACCTGACTTCTGATTATGCTAACAAGTAAAAATTCTTATTTGCCATTCTCATTTTAACACTAGCATCCAACCTAGTCCCCTACGGCTAAGCACGTTAAACTAGTATCCACATGATCCCCTACGATATGTAAATTCAGTTAAAAGTGAGAACAAAGGCCTGAAATTAATTTATTTACGTACCTTGTCTTTAAAAATTTTTTCATTCTAATGAATTACATTTTCATAAAATCTCATTCAGTTTCTTGGAAATGCTCAGCCTTTGAAACGTTTTTCGTCCTTATTGTGGACTCATCAGAAAAGCCTAAAGCCACTCATAACGATGTTCCATGCAAAACTAAGACAATATCCATGAATGAGTATAAAATAATTATAATTGACGTTGACTGATAAAAAACAACAGATATTCACCTGTCTATTATATAACTAGTATTGGAGCCTATATACTCTATGCATGTTTAAAAGTGAATTATTTATTATTTGTTTGCTTATAGTAATGAACCATATTCTTTATAGGATTTTGCAAACAGTGGAAAGAAAAGCTATCTATGAGAACTAAAGGAAAAAACTATATATAAAAATATTAATGAAATATTTGCATTCTTTCGATAACCTGACTTCTGGTTATGTTAACAAGTAAAAATTCTTATTTGCCATTCTATATGTTTCATTACTATAAGCAAACAAATAATAAATAATTCACTTTTAAACATGCATATAGTATATAGGCTGAAATACTAGTTAGATAATAGACAGGTGAAGATCTGTTGTTTTTTATCGGTCAATGTCAATTATAATTATTTTATACTTATTCATGGATATTGTCTTAGTTTTGCATGGAACATCGTTATGAGTGGCTTTAGGCTTTTCTGATGAGTCCACATAAGGACGAAAAACGTTTCAAAGGCTAAGCATTTCCAAGAAACTGAATGAGCTTTTATGAAAATGTAATTCATTAGAATGAAAAATTTTTAAAGACAAGGTACGTAAATTAATTAATTTCAGGCCTTTGTTCTCATTTTTAACTGAATTTACATATCGTAGGGGATCATGTGGATACTAGTTTAGCCTGCTTAGCCGTAGGGGACTAGGTTGGATGCTAGTGTTAAAATGAGAATGGCAAATAAGAATTTTTACTTGTTAGCATAACCAGAAGTCAGGTTATCGAAAGAATGCAAATATTTCATTAATATTTTTATATATAGTTTTTTCCTTTAGTTCTCATAGATAGCTTTTCTTCCTACTGTTTGCAAAATCCTATAAAGAATATGCTTCATTACTATAAGCAAACAAATAATAAATAATTCACTTTTAAACACTTGTTTGTTATAACATTTTAACTTTGATATAACACATTTTTAACACTTATAGAATATCTATTGCATGACTCACTTAAATTCGGACATTTTGGATCTGCCATCTTGTATTCTTATTTTTTAACGTTAGTTTAATTGTAAAGTTAGTTTTAAAGTATTAAAAATACATATGGTATAATATTTGAACAATGAAAATAACATATTTATTAATACCTATCGAATTTAGCACGATTTTGTAAACAACAGATTTGTAATCAGTTACCTCAAACGTTTTCAGTTCAATAACCTCCTACCTTATTTCTTCCACCCCTACGGTCCGCGGGCAAGTGATTCACTTAATCATTTTTTCTTTCGTAAAGTATACGTTATATTATCTACCTATATAAACAAAAAAATGTCTAAAACTAATATTATTTACAAAAAAAAATGACTAAGAGTGTAATGGTTAGCTTGTTATTTTTTTATGTTGTAAAAGTTTCACGTGGGAGCTCCCGTTTGTTTAGACCTAATTTTTCGTTAATTGATACAAGACTTCAGCTAAATCAATTCGTCGATTTTAATTAACTCACTTTACCTTTTAAGGCTTTCCAATAAAAAATAAATGACGCTCGACCTAGATTAAATCCTGTCATTATGAGTGAAGCAAAGAAATATTATAAAAGATAATGCTATGTCATAAATAACATTTTATGTAGCGCAACTTAATGGAGAAATGGGAATTTTATATCCTGGATGTTGATAAATGTCTCTTTATATAAGTACCTGCGAAAACAGAAGCCTTGTATTTGACGTAAAATGTTGCCGTATCTTTTCAAATGGCGATAGTGTAGGAAGTTTACTCGATAGATTGCTAATTTAAAAAATGTAGAGAGTTGCACAAAAGTCAGAGTATCGATTTGCATCTGTCAAGGATTTGACGAAAATATAAGAAAATATTTATCATACAAATTTCCTTGCTACCCATTTTGTCAAAAATCCTTAGTCTTAAAACTACAAATTGTAAATTATCTCGAGAAACATGGTCTGTTAATTAAATATTAGTATGGATTTAGGAGGTAACTGAACACTACAGATGTTATAATTTATAATCAGGTTTACAGAAACTTTGCACCAATATTTGGTGATCCTAGTAAAGCGTTCGACTGCATATCCCATATAGTTGAACTATCCAAGTACAGTTTCTGTAATCACAGCTTAAAATTACTTAAATTCCACCTCGATGGTTGTAAACAGCTGGTTCATATGGGTTAGGATGTGTTCAGTAAATCGTCTATTAAGGATGGAGTGCCACATGGGCCTATTTTAGGTCCTATGCTGTTCCAGGCCTATATCAATGATATTAAATCTGCCCATAACGGTATCAACTGTCTCTTGTACGCAGCCTAAACAACTTTATTGAGCTCAGGCCCTGATCTAGATGAACTAAGAGATGATTGTAGGAATACACAGTTGAACGCTGAGATATGGCTTTCAGTCTATATAAACTTAAATGAAAATAAAAAGTTTTGATTTATGTTATCTACTAAAGATCTAAACAACCTAGATATCAACCCTACTACTGTACAATGTTTTAAACTGCTTATTGTGCGCTATTTCACTCTAACATACTAACTTTACCGTTCATATAAAATGTAGAGTGTCTTACCTGTGTCAAAAAGCACATCGATAAAGTTGCTACGTATAGCGAAAATCATAATTATTATGCTAGAAAAAAAGAAAAAATATACCTCTGCCTAAAAGATTTAAATCGCGCACGAGTATAACGTATCATGGACCTAAATTACATAATTATCAAATTAAGAAACAATATAAAACTTCCTCTTGACCGATTCAGCTCTGCAGTAAAATATTTCTTGCTGGCAGGGGCGTATTGGCGGTGAAGCGGCCCACATCTACATTCATGTGGAGAATTATTTCGACAAAAATTAAAATGGGAGTGCTATTTCTTTTGCAATGCTGGCGGCCCACCGGGCATTTGCCGGTGTCCCGCCGGCGCCGGCCCAAACCGCCTCTGCTTGTCAGCAATGCATTCGATACACTTGATGAATTAAAAATGTAATAATTAAATATTTCGCTGTAGAATCGGGTCCAGTTTAAAATGACCGATGTATGAAATAATGTTGCGTATACGTTTTCACTATCTCTTGCACACAAACTTAAAGCAGTAGCCTAAATACATTGTCAATGTATGTCTTTCCCACTTCTTTTGGGACGGAAATATGAAATATACACTGATGAGTGAGAAACATAGTCATAAGCTCAGCGATTCTCAAATTGTGTGATTTGACGACGAATATTATTTATTCCCGTGAACTAACACCACTCTAAATATGAAAAGCGTCTTTATATGAAATATTTAAGTTATTTTTAGTGGTAAATAGTGGATATTCATCTGTCAAACGAACAATGTCAAACCACTAAGTCTTACAATTTTCTAATATGTACATACTACACATCTTAGAATATAACGAACATAGGATCGCGTAGCTTAATCGATAAGATGCTCGAGCAACAATAAATGTAAATGGAGTGGTTGCGAGTTCGATCTCGATCCTCATTCTACCTTTTTAAATTTATTTAAGCTCTATTAAAAGTTAATAATTTTCTTTTTAAAATGTTTATTTTATTAAGTCGCGCCGCGAGTTTTATTAAAACTTTATTTTCCCCAAAAGTGTGTCTTTTATTACTACTAGCGCATGTTTATCTCTAATAAAATCGACTTTCTTACGAATGGTGAAACGAGCGTCGAGTAGATAAATTGTTCGAGTGTAGTGTTGTATTGTTTATGAAAACGCGTCGTAAATTGTTCAAGTGTTTTAGTGTTTATGAAAACGTGCCAATGCGTTGTTCTTTTAGAATTGTTTTAATTTATTTGTTTTAAAATGACTGTTAATTTTTTTAATATATATTTTGTCGACCAGAATATTTATTCATTACCGCTAAAAGAAGAATTATTTATTTTCGTTATTCTCATAGAGATTTCAGATTTTTTTTATTATATGAAATATTTTATTTTTATTATTTCTCCCACTAATACTACGATCCTATCCTTTCCTGGCAAGAAATCCCCATACCTCCTCGTGGTTCTTGCTGGACTGTAACAATATTAGTCTTTGATTTCTTTTTCTGATATCTAATTGTTATTGACTGAATTGGGCAATTCATTTTTTACTATCAGTTTCATTTGTGCCCGAGCCTATATACCTACAGTGTCCGCCATAAAGTTGGCTACATATGGGAAAAATGTGTATTATTGAGATTTCTAAAAAATACTATATTGGGGGTTCGTTTATTTCTTTACATGCAAATACCTTTATTCAACTAAAATACATAAAGTTTTTGTCGAAACTAATCAAATATTTGTGAAATAGACACAAGAATTTATGATTTTTCATATAGTAATTAACGGTAGGGGTAATATTTTCCTCATATCAGCTTCAAAATTGATATATCGGGCCCTTGTTGTATGCACTTTGTCAATAAAATTTTTCGATATTTTAACAATTTGACCCATTTTTCGGTACCACCGTCAACTATTTTTTACAGTCCTGCCAAACGGTGATCACGTGATATGTGTCAAAATGTAATTTTTTGTTGTCGGACATACATAAACGAACCCCTAAGAGAGTTTTTTTAGAAATGTCAATAATACAATTCCTTCCCATATGTAGCCAACTTTATGGCGGACACTGTATAATCAAATTCCACTAAAATAATAATAATAATAATAATAAGAGGCAGTCATTATAGACATTTCGGTGCCTCTCTCACACAACATCAGAAAGACCGAGATAGAAAAAGGCACCAAATATGAAAATTTGGCCTACGATCTGAAAAACCAGTGGAATCTCCAAAATATCGAAATTGTACCATTTGTGATATCTGCTGAAGGCCTTATGAGTAAAAACTTCACGAGGAACCTAAGTAACCTTGGACTCTCAAAAACCATTACCATAGTGGGACAGCGTGCAGTGCTACTGCAAACCTGTCACATTGTTCGTAAGGTTCTAAGCTAAATGGGAGGAGCTGAACTGCTTTTCCATTTCGCGATATAACCGCTACCAGCTCAGACTGAGAAATGAAATGATAATAATAATAATAATAGTTTATTGGTGTTTTATACACGTAGTATTTACCCAAGTCAAGACATGGAATACAGAAACATTAGAATGCCATTAAAGTAAATCATAAATAAGATAAACACATTAAAATACAAGAGTATACATAAGGCGAGAACTAACACAGATTAAAATGACTATAGTCTGCACATAGAAATTCCTCAAATGAATAAAACGCCTTTAAAAGCAGAAACAGTTTTATCGTATCTTTAAATTTTCTAGAGTTTAACTGTTTGATATGGTTGGGTAATGCATTAAAGAATTTTATTCCGTAGTAATTTATACTGTTTCTACTTTTAGTTAACCTCAGATAGTCTGGCAAAATTGAGTTACACTTTCTTGTGGGGTAGCCATGTAATTTGCTGTGGGTTGCATATTTGCTTTAATTTACTTTTATGTGCATTAGACAATGAAGGATGTACGTACAAGGCAGTGTAAGAATTTTAAGTTGAATAAATGCGTTCTTGCAATCATCCCTATAGTTCAGACCAGCAATCACCCTAACTGATTTTCTTTGCAATGAAAAAAACAGTACTGGCAGATGGAGCATGACCCCAGGCCAGAATTGCGTATGAAATGATGGTATGTATTAATCCATGGTAAGCAGTTAAGAGGGTTTTTTGTGAAACTTTTTAAGACAGACTCCTTAGTAGGTATACATTTTTCGAGACTTTTTTACATACATATGTTGTTTGTGGTTCCCATGATAGCTTTGTATCAAGGTAGACTCCTAGAAATTTGATTTCACTACGTCATTTACATTTCTTAGGCTAAATATTACTTTCTCAGTTTTAGACCGATTTAAGCATAGCTGGTTGGCCAGAAACCATTTCTCAGCTCTTGACTGTGATCTATTTGCATTTTCTATTAAATCGTTGAGGTTAGAACAAGCGATTGAGATAGTGGTGTCGTCAGCAAATAGCGTAAAATGACTGTCAGTCATTGAACTGGGCAAATCGTTAATATATATAAGAAATAATATGGGGCCGATTATAGACCCTTGTGGTACTCCATATTTTATAGGTAACAAGGTCGAGCTTGTGCTTTTGTTGGTAACGAATTGATGACGGTTGCTGAGGTAGGAAGCGATTAAGTTTTCACTGTTTTTGCCAAATCCATAGAACCTTAGCTTGTCTAGCAAAATATCATGGGATACACAGTCAAACGCCTTGGTAAGGTCCAAGAATTGAGAGTAAATGTATAAACCTTTTTCAAAACCATTGCTTATAAAATCAATTAACGAGAGGATAGCTAATGTACTGGATTTGTTGCTCCTAAAACCGAATTGATGTTGATTGAAAAGATTATTGTGCTCAAAGTATTCTGTTATTTGTTTTTTTAGAACCATCTCGAAGATTTTGGCTAGAAAAGGAATTAGTGAAATTGGACGATAATTCGAGGGCCCTTCCTTGGAGTCCTTTTTATGTATGGGTACCTTGGATATTTTAAGCTCATCAGGGAAAATATTATTACGTATACATAGATTGATCAAGTCAGTTAGTGGGATTAGTATTAAATATTTTATTGTTCTTAAGATTTTCATATTAATATTATAGGCATCATTACTGTTTGTTTTTTTTAGATTTGATATTATATCGAAAACTTCATTATAACTAACTTCCCTAAAGTGAAATTTAGTGTTAGTAGGAATATGTAATTTTGAGGTATCTAAAAAGCTATCATAGGTTGTTTCACTTTGTGGTAGATTTTCTATTACCTCGTTCGCGATGTTTACAAAATAATCATTGAACTTATCGGGATGAATACAAGGATCAAAGTCATGTTCAATTTTGTTATTATTTATTAATTTCCACATACTAAATTAATAGTCTTAACATATTATGATAACATTTTTCTTATTTTTTATAATTATTTAGCGACATCATTGCTGTTACAGGAGAGAACTGTTTGAGAACTACTGGCATTTCTTATGCATCAAATAAAATCTTAGTTCAGACGTTTTAGCGGCCATGACACAAGTCACCTTAAATTGTACCCGACTCTAGTATCAAATTAAGATTGTTTAAAACCAACATTATTTGCAAAAAAATTGCGAAGAGTATAATGTTTACTCTAGTTTTATTGTTTACGAATAGTGTTATTTATATATTTATCAACTGCATTAATTATACACACTGAACATGAACTTACCCCGTATTTCTGTATATGTGATTAGGATTAGATTATTACACAATCGGTGGACTAAGTTCGCGTCATTTAGTGGATTACGATTAAGAACGGTACAACTACGAAACTATTAAAATGTTTGTCTTTCACTAGCGCTGGGAAACAGAAAATATGGTGTGGCAGTTAAGGATGTGGTTATACTACGAAACATATGTTCTTCCTTCAAAAATACCTACTTAGAAACGTAATCTAATAGAAATACATCTTTATTTTCGAACGCAATAAAGAATTAATTCAGCTGGAGGAAGACAGGCTTTCCATTTATAATTAATCACGTGACGTCACTCAGTTTACTTAACAAACAATAATTGACTTGAAACAAAAAAAAGTTCAATTTTCAACAAATTTAATTCATGAACAATTCAATAAATAACAAAGCTTACATAGATAATTAAATTACAATCTGCTCAATAATTGTCATGTCCAACTTATGTGTAAAAGGTAGATGTTATAGAAATTTAATCCCACTGAAAATGTGCTTTGCTATTATCAGTATGATTTTAGAATATATAAGAAATTGGATATCGATCAAATCTCGTTAAAGTTGGGCATGTGGTGCTTATTATTACATTAAGAATATTAAGTTTGTTTAAAATTGAACTTTCTTTAATACCAAATTAATTATTTTTTATTTAGATTGTTAAGTACACTGACTGACGTCACGTGATTAATGCTAAATGGAAAGCCTGTCTTCCTCTAGCTTAATTAATGCTTCATTACGTCCGAAAACAAAGTTATGACTAATGATTGGTACTCTAAAAAAGGAAATGTTATTTTCTTATTACATGAACACCAAGTACACTATCTTTTTAGAACTCGGCATTAGTGAGTTTTTGATAACAGCGAATAAGATTATGAGATTGTTTTACAGTTAAATATATTTTTTTTTGGAAAATTAGGTTCATTTTTCTTCATAAGGACGAACGTCACTGGTGGATTTATAAACATTTTAGGGTGACACAATCTCCTGATGGGTAAGTACCTTCCACTCAAATTAAAAAAAAATCGCATTGTTAATAAGGGCGCTGTGATATGGGAGTCATGAAAAGTGAAACTGTATTTCTCGAATGGTATAATTCAAGAACTCAAAAAAGTGATTTGGTTTTTCAACATATTACGTGACATACATTTATTTTCATACCGAGCGTCATTTAAAATCACCGAAAGAAAGAAAATGTTATCTGTCTACTACAAAAATGCACCACGTATACACCACATGCAGAACCATCATTTAAAAAAAAAAATAGAATAAAATGCCTATTGACTGCCGAATTTAGATACATGTTGAAAGAGATACTTTAACTTGGAATCACTTTTAAAATTTATTTATCAGGTTTTATGGATCACCCTATAGTACTCACTTCAATTAAATATTTGATTTAATAAATCTAAGCGACTTCATTGGTAGAGCTAAGCACGGCCCTGTGGGATATCAGTCATGCTAACGAGACAGATATTTATGGTCGGTTTTTATGTGCATTAAATATGTGTAGTCAACTATAACACTGCATACAGGGTGTCCCCGGGTGAGGTTATCCCCACAAATTGACCTATACTTTACTTTTTTTACTAAAAGTCACTCTTTATATAAAAAAAAAATGCTCGTTAAAGACATACGTTTTGTGTTAAGAAAAAAAAATCAAAAATATGAATACTGCTTACGAGTAAACTACCACTATTTTTAATTTTTAATGAAAATTCAATTGGAAAAATTTGCTTATAATTCGTTTCTTAATCTGATTCCTAAATTGAAATTAATTCTTGTTTAAACAGATTTTTTATTAATGTCTCGGTTTCTTAAACTACCTGTACACAAGGAACAATATAATAAAAATAAATATCAGGTTATTGAATTATCAGTGTTGTTGTTATAATTACTGTGAGTTAATTTAAATTCGAGTAATGCTTATTTACAACAACAAATTTACGTAGTTAAAATGTTACGGTAAATGGGACACTTTATATCAATTTTATATTATATTAATTGTTTTAAGAAAAGTACACTACTGTTAATATTAGTTGACAAAGTTTAAATAAAAAAACCGCAATGAAGATGTTGTAGCGACACTGCTAGTTTTAAACTCATTTACAGAAAATTCGATAACGTCGTTGCGAGCAAATTAACATAAGCAAATCCGAAACGCTATAAGCGTTTTAAAAGAAAATAACTTTCAAGTGTACAAATCTAAAAAATCATACTCTGGAAGAAGGTGATGATGATGCACGTCTTCTAGACTCTTGTTTGGATATCGGGGAAAGAATTACTTTTTCGAATAAGTCCACCTTTAATACGACGCTTTTCGCGTTAAAGGTGGACCCATTCCAAAAAGCAATATTTTTATGAAATAATTCTTTCCTCGATATCCAAAGAAAAGTCTCAAAGACATGTACATCATCACTTCCAGAGTACGAATTTTTTTAGGTTTGTAAGCTTGAAACCAATTTTCTTAAAAATCTATACATTTCAGATTTGCTTGTGTTAATTTGCTGGAATTCTTTAATCCCAAAATTGTCGTTATTGGGCGCAAGACACTCTAAATTTTACAGTAACTACAAATAGTCAAAAATCAAAAAAGTTTATGTAGGAGTATTGAGCTATAGGTACTTCTTTGAGAAAAACCTTAAACAAATTCATACTTAGAAATGTTGAATACTTGCTCTTGGTACGAATCGGAAGAAACTTTAGAATACAGACGCAAGACCTATTTTCGAAAAGACGGATGTCCTCAAAAATGGATAGATAGATTCGGCCCCATTCACTGGCCGGTTCGGTCCCCTGATCTAACGGCATGCGATTATTTTCTTTGGAGATTTAACACAAGGATATATATATAGATACCACAATATTGAAATTTTAAAAAGAATAATTGAAGCTATCGCAGAAAAGATGATTCGTTATGTTTACGTTGAATTTACAAGACGATTACAAAAGTGCGTGGAAGTTGGTGGTTTTCATGTTGAATAAAAACTTTGTTAATTGGAACATTTAGTTGTTGATTGAAATATTTTTTATTTCGACATTGAGAATTTTTTTGTTTTAAAAAGGACATTTTTTTCTAAAATTTTGGATTGCTTATAACTAAGAAAGTAATTACAAGCAAATTTTTCAAATAAACGTAGTTTACTCTTAGGTAAAATTCACATTCTTGAATTTTTTAAGCGCCTTGTTTTCTTAGTACAAACCTAACATTTTTTTAAATAAAAAGTGGCAGAAAAAAATTTGGTCCATTTATGGTATGGGTCACCTCATCCGGGGACATCCTGTACATAACTCCTGACTTGAACGAAGAATGGGTTATAGTTATCGGAGAACATAGCCTACCTGGCGGAAAATGAGGGTATAGAAAATGCCAGAAAATTAATTAACAGCTCTTAGTTTGACGTTCAAAACGCAATATCAAATAATTCGGATTTTATTAAATTTCAGGCTTACTCTTATTCGTGCTAAAAATACCATTGCTAAGATTAAGTTTTCCAGTTGTTAATTAGCTTGTAACCTATGATTATCGAGCACACCCTTTGCATATGTATTATTAACGTCAAATTACGATCAAAACCAACACTCAGACCACATTTGTGATTAGAAGCACTTTAAAGAAATATATGAATACCTAATTAAAGAAATAATTTAAACCGGAGTTAGGTTCACCGCAACCTGACGACTGAAAAACCGGTAATAATAGTTATAGAGCTAGGCTTCAGTTTCGTATGCACTTTTATGTATAGTTGCCTTCATCCGTTTAGTGCAGGTAAAAAAAGCTGTAAAAAACGGACCATAAGTTTGGTTCGTTACGATAATTGTTATCTCACAGAGCCGTACTTAAAATTTTTGTGCACACTGATAGAAATTTTAATCTGTTGAGCAATGATGAATTTTGTCTAAATTAGAATTATCAAATATTCTCTTATTGCTCAAATTCGGCAATAATAATTTAATCTATTGAATTATTATTGTTGCCAAGCAAGGACCACGAGGAGATACGAGCAATTCCTTGCCAAAAAATGTGGGTTCAGAGTTAAGGTTATTGCTATTTATATCAATAATCCTAACTTGATCTACTTGACCCAGATTAAATAAATAAATTCAATTCTAGAAAACAAATAAACAAATATTAAATAAATAAATACAATTCTAGAAAACAAATAAGCAATTATTAAATAAATAATTCAATTCTAGAAAATAAATAAATAAGTATCAAACAAATAATTTCGATTCTAGAGAACTTCGAGCAACTTCGAAATTTTTTAATACGTTGCAAATATTCATTCATTACGCCACAGTAAAATTCTGTAGCTTTCCATAATACTTGCTTTTTTATGAATCACTTTAAAGTTAAATCATATTTTTAATTGCCATCGCCTAAGCGTTTGTTCACTATAAATGACTACACTTGTTTTCAGTTCCATATGTACTGATTGTACTGTTGGTATCTCATTTTCCTTATACTTACTGCAAACTAAATCTCTTAACAACTTCACCACAGACGAATCTAATGCTAGTGATTTTCCTTTGTCCGATTTAGCTCTTCGATTATATGGTCCTTCCTTAATTAATTTATAAATAGTTTGTTCTGAAATTTCTGTTAAGCAGGCGGTTTTTTCCGGTTTCTCCTTCACTTTCTTTTATATTTTTATAAACATTTAAAACTACTTTTTGGGTATGTTCACATAAATTTTATCTAGACACTTTCTCTGTAATTTGGGAGCTGTTAATAATCCTCATACTTTGCTGTCATTCTCTGCTAGTGCCAGATAAAGAACCTTCCCAAGGCCTAAACATATTGGGGCAATCTTTTTACTAACGGTATCAATATGAAAGGTCCATGAACAATTTTCTGATAAGTGCAAGCCGAGAAATTTTACATGTTTGTCTTGTTTAACAGTGCCATCCTTTGTTTTAATTAAGTAGCTATGATTAAAATTAGTGTTAGCAGGATTAAATCTTGTAAAAGAGGATTTTTCATTATTCAAAATAAGCATGTTGTCGTTATACCACTCATGTACCCTTTGTAACATAAAATTCGCTTTCTGAACTACATTGTCAGTTTTGATGTCAGAAATAAGTATGGATGTGTCGTCTGCGAATATTATGGACTGTGCAAAATGAAAATCATTTACATACATAATGTATAATAAGAGCCCTAAAACTGATCCTTGAGGAACACCATGCGAACTGTCTAGAATATTAGATGAGCAATTGTTTATTTCAACATAATGTTTTCTACCTTGTAGATAGGATCTGAACCAATCTAACGGTTTACCTAATTCCATACAGTTCAAGCTTATTTAATAGTCGTTCATGACATACTAGGTCAAAAGCTTTACTAAGATAGATAGAAATACACCAATACATTTTTTTTATCATCTAAGTTGTTATAGAGATCATTCAGAAAGTTAGTGACAGCACTAGTGGTAGATAGGCCTTTTCAAAAACCGAACTGATTATTGTTAAGTAATTTATATTTTTCTAGAAAAGCAATCAATCTTTTAGCGATAAATTTTTCAATTATTTTAGAAAAACTACTCAATATACATATGGGTCTATAGTTATCCATTTTGTTATTGGTGCCTGATTTTAATAGAGGTTTGATTTTAGCTAATTTCAATTTTTCAGGAAATATTCCGCTACTTATCGATGTATTTAATATATCGGTTAGTGGTAAGGCTATTTGGTGCATACATTTCTTTAATAAATTAACACTAATGTTGTCACTTCCTGTCGATTTGGAATTTTTTAGATTTTTTATAATGTCAAGCACTTCAATATGAGTTGCAGGTTCAATAAAAAAAGAGTTTTCACTGATTTCTATATTTTGTATAGGTGCATTTTTAAAAACTGTATCTCCTAACAGTGACTTGGGAATGTTATTAAAAAATGAATTTAAATGATTACTGACTGTATTTTGGTCTACATGATCTGAAACGTGATAATCCAAAAAAATCTCGAAGGGTGATTTTTTCTCGAATACAATTTTAACAAAAGAGGCAGATAGCAAAAAAAGAAAAATTAAAGAATCCGCGATAATATTATTGAATGAGGATAGGTGCGTGTCGAATTGTTCCGTAGATGTCTGTACAACTTGGTTGCCAATGTTAAAAGAAGAACTTCACAAACTTAACATTGTACAAAAACTGAAAAAACTGTTAACTATATCAACAGTTCTATGTAAATAGTAAGTATCTATGGATATTGAATATAACAAACATTCTTAGAGCTGTGTATTTATCATACACAGCAAAAAAGATTTTTCAAAAAAAGCCTTGAAAAAGGAAATAGAATAGATTTCCGAAACGTCGGCGAAATATTTAATTTCAAGCTTTTATACTTATTTGTGTTGTTTATTTAGAAAAAGCAACCTTTAACTGATCCTTTGACGTAAAAGTCACAGGCGTAGAGGTTATTTACCAGCAACATACTGGTTAATTGTGATATTTTGTAGATTCCCTGAGCACCGCTTAAAAAGAAAACATACATGTGGCAGGAAGTCCCAAAGAATTGAAGATGGAAAAAAATACAATACTTCCCTTCGGTATGCGAGGGAAGTAAAAATGAGAAGCAGTACAAATTGAAATTAAATCATTAAATAATTGAAAAATCAGTTAAAAATCATTAACGAAAAGAGAAATTTGACAGTTTATAAACGTTCAATAATTTTTTAATTATTAAAAGTCTCCTAATTAAATTGGAAACATTATTAAAATATGCCTAAGACATCAATGCTTTACACAGTTAGTGATATTATTTGGTTATTTGCTAGAAATTAAAATGTACCGTTTGCATGCTGGGTTGACATATTTTCCATAAGACTACATGTAAAAGTTTTTTTTAAATTTCTAACTTTATGAGTTTAGCGTCCTATTGACTTTTTATTATTTTTTACAGAAAATTGTGCCATATAATAATCTATTTAAAAAACTTTATTTCAGATTTTTTTCATTATTTCCGTCTAACGCCTCAACCTCCTTAAGTACACGGAATTGTTTTAAACGACATTAACTCAAAAAATAATTTTGGTCAACTTTTTGGTGCAAATACCCCTATGTGCGCCGATATCTTTCATGTTCTTTTACTACGTATTTTCAACCCGTTAGATGAGAAGAACTATACTCATATTAAGTGCGACACACTGTATAACTGACAAGAGTTTGTGTATTGCATAAAACTCCCATAAGTGTAATTAAACAAGAACAACATAATTAAATTTGCAATAATGGTATTGTACTGATAACACTAAACAAGTTGAACCTTAGGAATGAGATGTTATTATTTCAATTACTTACAATAATTGCGCTTATCATGACTAATTAGGTACTTTATTCATTTCTCACCGCAAACCTATAAAGAATTATCTGTCAAATTATCTTAATTACATACTTATTTGGTACCTGAGCGTGCCGTTAATTAATTACGTAACTTGCGCGCAGTCAAGCACAACACGATAAATACTTTAATCAGTGATAATTTTTTGATATAATTAGGTACACAAAAACATGATAATAGATAAAATATATTCATATATTATTAAATTAAAGAAGTTTCCGATTTTTTTATCTAACCCACACATCCTAGTCCATTTGCCGTAGGTTTGGTCCCAAAAAGAATACGCTAACTAAGCAAATCTTGTGCGCGCGTGGTAGACGCAGAATACGAGAATAAGCTTGTCAGGATAGAGCAGCCGCTTTGCCTTAAAAATCACCAAATAAAGGGGTAATTTATGTACCCGACAGGAAACCTTGAAGTTGTTAGTGTCCGCTCAAAACTACGGATGGTTAAATGAACTTTCGTTCTCGTGAATATACTCTAGATTTTATTAAATTCGTGGATCCATGAAAACTGGGCTGAACACGCGAAATAGCATTTGCATCGTTAAAATTTAGTTGTTTACCTTTTTTACTTTATCAAAATTCATGTAGTAGTGGAATGCAATTATTAAGCTATGTACCATGAAACTTCAATCCGGATATTCGTTATATATCGATTTACGGAGTTGAGAAAGAATCCATCGAGACATATTTGATACACAACATTGACACATCGCAACAGTGAATAATCACGCCGTTTGCAGTTTTCTTTGTCGACTGCTCTGGCAATACCGCACGGTGACTATCTAACTACAATACGCAGTAATCCTTTGCATTCTGAAATTAAAAGTGGTAGCGATAAGCAGTATGTGACCCACGATGCCATTCAACAAACGAAATATGATTCTGGAATTGCACGTTGACATACGGATTCTGAGTGAATTCGACTTTTCTTTTTCTTTCTAACTGTGGAAAAAGTCGAATTACTTCTGCAACTGATAATATTCTATCAATTATTTCCAGTGGCGTACATTCCGTTTCTGAGGCTGTCAAAATGGTAGCAGTAGCTTGAGAGACTGGCTAAAATTTTAGAAACTTATAAGGTGATAATGGAAAAATATATTTAAAAAAATTATATCGTCTCCAAATGGTGAAAACATTTAATAAAACACTTTATTTTTATCATTTACTTAACATCGGTCTATTTACACGACTATGACTAACCATCGACGCTTGAGGGACAAGCTACTCGCAACCTGTAAATTGCCAAACCTCCTAAGAAGAATAGGGATTTTCTACTTGCCTGACTGACATCTAACATAGGCCGCCGTCGTAATGTCAAAATCATCGATTTTGGTCAGAAATTTAAAACAGCAATTTTATGACTATTCTCATAGGAAAAATTGCGCAGAACACAATGGTGACATTAAAAAATGTATAAAACACAGGCCTCATTGTTAAAAACAATGGTTTTTAGCGAAAATTCTCATTTTTTATGTTTTTTGACTTTTTAACGAAAACGGTGCGTCGGACAAAAAACAGCGAAGGTATAAAAAAATGAAGATTTTATCAGTACTCGTGGTTTGTGGCGACCTTATATCTTTGACCGTTCTATTGTTATAAACAAATTAAGGGTCCTAAAGTAACAATTTTTTTTCTGTTCGACAAAAGGTCATAGGGATACTTTGGACAGTGATGTTCATAAAGCACTAATATTTGTGCCTATAATAAGAAATAATAGTGGTGAAATCCAAAATTTTGCACTACTCTCTGACAATGCAGTAAACGTGAGTGTAAATAATACTAGGCGAGGAAATGACTATAGTGCTACAGAGAGAGAAATAGGACTATCAACTGGAGAATCATCTAATATAATCTCAAATATAGTGCTAAATACTACCAAGGCCTCCAATGATGCACACATAAATGAGGAAGAACATTTTTTATATCCAAGGTTATCCCAACTGGAACTCCTCACTCAGGAAGATTAAACAGTAAAGAGACAAGTGATAAACCTAGTACTAAACAGAAACGGGTATCTATAAGTTAAATTGTTTCTATATAAATATCCAAAGTGAATGATATTGAGTACTTTCTAAGTATAAACAAAATTGATGTTGCGTGTTTAACTGAAATATGGGTGTCTGAGTTCGAAATGCAAAATGTTATTTTTCCAAATTACAAACTTGCTTCATATTATTGTAGAAAAAAAGCTAGGCATGGTGGTGTATGCTTTTTTGTTAGGGACGAGCTATCCATAAAAAGCAGGGAAATTAATAAATTTTGCGTAGAGGTTCATGCTGAGTTTGCCCTAACAGAGTTAATTAAAGAAAATATTTATTTAGTATGTACATATAGGTCACACATGGGAGATACAGATGTCTATTTTAGAGCTCTTGATAATGTGATTGAGACTATACCTACAAATAAACAAATAGTTGTTGTTGGAGACTTCAACTTAAATTTTAACTTGACAAAGTCGATGTAAATGAATGTAAAAATATATTTTTGTTTCATAACTTAGAAGAAAACATTTTTAGAGAGAATAGAGAATACTAGAATAACTAATACGAGTGCTTCAAAAATAGATAATCTATTTATCAATTTGAGCTGTGATAGTATAGCTACGAGAGTAATCGAACGTCATATGTCAGATCACAATGGAATATGTTTTGATATTAATATATCTAATAAAATAAAAAATAACTATTGTACAGACCAATGACAGAAAAAAAAAGTTTGCTGAATGTATAAGAGACATAAATTGGAACTGCTTCTATGAGAAAGAAAATCCCAATGACTGTGCTAACTTTCTTATTCAAATAATATCTTCTTCTTACAATCAATGTTTTAAAGAGAAGTTAATAAAATAGTCCAGCTTTAAAAAAAAACTTGTCTTTGTGTATAATACACTAAAAAAGGATTATAAAAATGAAATTAAACAGGCTAAGCTAAAGGCAAATAATGAAAAAATTCTAATGTCCTGTAATAAAACAAAAAGCTGCATGGGAAATAATTAACAAAAACAGAGAAAAAAAATAGAAGCATCTAATTTGACAGCAAATGAATGTTCGGACTATTTCTTAGAGGTCATAAATAATTTTTGTGTAAATTTGATAAAGTTAATGAAAAGAAGTTCACAGACGTTTTAAATAAAGTGCCAAAAGTAAATAAATCTTTCTATCTGTCTCCAGTGTGTGATTTAGAAATTAAAAAAGTTATATTTGAACTAAAAAATAGCAAAGCTAAATATGTCTTTAATCTTAATAGTGAAGTTGTGAAATTAGTCAGTGATGTTCTTGCTAAGCCTATTGCTCACTTAATAAATTTATGCATTGAATGGGAAATTTATCCGGATATTCTTAAAATATCACAAGTTACTACTGTGCATAAAAAATGTAGCTTTGATAATACTGATAGCTATAGGCCCATATCAATAATCCCTATTATTTCTAAAATATTTGAAATTATTCTAAAAAACAGATTATTGTAATTTTTTGAGAAGAACAAATTACTAACTGAAGCCCAATTTGGGTACAGACCGGAAAGGTCTACTATTGCTGCGATCTGTGTAATGCATGAACTTGTTATAGAAGCTTCTGAAGAGCGCAAACTTTGCACTGGTAAATTTTATGACATGTCTAAGGCTTTTGATACCGTTAACCATGAGGTGCTTGTACAAAAATTAGAATACTATGGTATTAGAGGAAACGCCTTAAATTTATTCAACATCGTATCTTGGTAACCGCCAACAATGTGTCAAGTTTAATGGTACCGTATCACAATTCCCTAGAGTCGATTATGGGGTGCCACAGGGATCCGTCCTTGGCCCGGTGTTATTTATTATTTATATAAACGATATGTCTTCTAATTTAGCTTCCGAAGTGGTTCCAATACTGTATGCTGATGATGCTACATTTATATTTAGTAACGAATTATCGCAAAATCTACATCAAAACATCACAGAGTCGAATAATTCGATAGTAGACTGGTCGGAAAGTAATTGTCTTACCATAAATGAAGATTAACACTTTCAAATTTTCAACTAAAGAAAGTATTACCAACAACAAACCAGTAAAACTACTTGGGAGTATACTTAGATACTGTTTTGAATTTTCACACATTGAACAACTATCCAAACGACTATCGGCTGGCATATACATAATAAGACAACTTAGTTCCAAAACTACTTTGGATTGTTTAAGAATTGTTTACTTTGTTATTTTTCACAGCATAATGACGTATGGAATAATTCTATCTCTCGATCAAGTCATTCAATAAAAATTTTTAAGCTACAAAAAAAATCTGTTAGAATTATGGCACAAGCTAAATATGATGACCATTGCAAACCAATTTATAGACATCTGAATATACTACCCCTATCATCTTGTTTTATTTATGAATGTCTTTGCTATATAAAAAAACTAAATGACGAGAACAAAGTGACCAAGCACGAAGATTTACATTGCCATGACACTAGGATAAAAGCAAATTTAAGACTACCCAGGTTTAGGTTATCAACATCACAACATACCTACTTATACTTGGCTTATAGATTTTTTAACGTGTTAATTGATTCCTTAAAAAACCCTGAAATGAGCATAAATAAATTTAAATATAATATTAAGAATATTCTTTTACAAAACTGCTTTTACACACATGATGAATATTTTGATTATTTTGACTCTCTATCAAATGTTTCAACTGTCTGGGGAGATACATACGATATTTTCAAATTGTCCATTTTTTTATATATGTGTCCTATTTCCTAAATGTTTATTTGACATACACCTATTATGATAGGTGAAAACATGTGTTCTAATTGCTCTGTACTTTTGTTATAAACCCAATGTGATCTTTATCATATACAATATTTTTACACCGCTTTCCAATATATGAATTACCTACTTGTATGACGAATGTAAACATAAATTTGATTGTAAATTTTTTTATTGTATGCATGAATAAAGTTCTATTTATTCTATTATGATTAAAATGTTGCATTTTGTTGGTAGAATTTACAGTTCGTTGCTGGTGTCGATATCTCGTGTATTTTGGTGTATAATTGTTTAAACAAATAAGCTAACTACCCATAGAAATCGATAAATATTGATAAAAACTACAATTTCAGTGTGATCTTGTCCCTTTTTTTGTTCCTCTCCCCCTCCCCGCCAACGTTTTAAAAAAAATTGCTTAGTAAACAAATAAAACATTTCGGCTCAGGAGGAACGTCGTAACCGAAATTATCGGCAAACGAAAGATAATAAAAAAAGGAAACTTTTGAGCCTAGATAGACCTCGATCCGTTAATTAGAACCGGAGATATAGTACATTTTGCGTTTACGACTGTCAATTGTTTACTAATTAATTTTTTTGAATAAAATCTGGTGGCAACATAAAGTTAATATTAAACTAACTAGTTTTCAATTGTCACAAAAATCCATTGGTTTTTTTCATACATTTTTTGCTTTTATAACAATTTTCGTTAAAAAGTCAAAAAACATCAAAAAATTATATATTTTTTAAAACATTGTTTTTAACAATGAAGACTATAATTTTTTTAATGTCACCATCGTGTTCAGCGCAATATTTCCTATAAGAATAGTCAATAAGATTGCTCTTTTAAATTTCTGACCAAAAAAAAGTTACGACGACCGGCCTAATAGGCAAGGGACCGACTGTTTCACACTCCCTCCGAAGGATATTATATCCAATACGCAGCCACGCAACCACCGTCTAAAATTGCATAACTTATGCGCATACGCTTGAAGGTTGGGCGAGGTTGCTGTATTTCCATGGAGGCCATCCTTCCAAGTACTACCGCGACTAAACTGTGAATCAAACAATTAAGTACGCCCTAATAGCAAGTTGTGCGGATATCGTGTTTAAAATTACCAGTTTACGATCCGATCCATGTACAGATAATTCGTCATCTTTCCATCCGCAACTATCCGCAGCCAATATTTCTTTTCCCCTTGTTGTATTGGTGGTTGATTTCTTATGGTGCTAAATTAACAACCCAAGCTCATCAGAGTAATAGGGCTTTTGCACAGAAAAAAATATATTTTCAATACATTCACTGTAGGTACTCTAAATTTAATATCATTGCAATTTTTACACATTCTCTTTCGTTTCCGATAAGTTTACATCTAAAATTTAAATACAAATTATTTTATTATACGAATTTGATGACAGTGGATTTATCTTGGCTTGGGTTGAACTTGGGAAGTAAAACACGATACTGCAGAAACCTTAATTCATAAAGTGAATATAAATATTCCATCGTTGTCAGTACTAGACGTTTATTGACAAAATGTCGTGTCGAATAATGTCCCCACGGTTATTAAGAATTGACGAATCTTGAAGCTTATGTGACTTTTCACCATCTATAGCTCTTACATTATGTATTACGGAAATATTTTCATAATTTACTACATAGTTAAAGACAGAAAAGTCCTGGTTTGGTTTATCTTTTTATTTATTGTATCAATTATATTATAATGTAATACATCTGCCAATGAATTTCTAAAACTAAACTGTGCTTAATTCTTAATTTATATCACATTTTCATTCTATCAAAATTAATTACCATTTAAATTATTCATAAATCTTTTACTGAATATTAAAAGTTTGGTAATAACTTATAGTTAGAGAGACGGCTACCATAATGGCTGGAGTATTAGCAATGTATTAATTTTTTTTTCATGGAGTTTAGGTCCGCCTTTACAACTTTGTTCTCCGAAGTAATGCTCTAGCGCTTCGCTGGGAGGTGCTGGAGCGCCTTAGATTAAACAAATTTAATTAATTCAAAAGCATTTTTAATCATGTCTGAAAATGATTTATTTCACAGCATCTGTAAGACCCCAAAGTCACGGGAAAATCCATTTTCAGACAAATCACCCTTTGCAAATAAATTTCCCATCATATAAAAAAAAGAAAATGAAAAAATTCTAAAATATTGTTACGTGTTTCCGCCCCTAGGAAACACCCTGTATGAATCCGTGGGTTTCAAAATAATTTCAACAAGAGATAAACACTAACACTTTATTTAATATTTTACTGATTACACAATGACAATACTTCTAACCTCACTTTCGTTACCAAACTTCACTTTAATAGAACTTCTCCTTGTCCTTCTCCGCCGTCGATTTCGCTTTATATATCCCAAAGTTGCCTCTAGATCCATCCAGATATTTCCAATTCCAGAACAATATAGAACTCTAGAGCATCTATAAGCTTCCAGAAGAGATGATGGTGTGTATTATTGGTTGCCTAACCATTGGCGCCTAATTTCAGTCAAGTAGTCACAGCTCGCACTCTTGGACTCGGAGTATCCTGAAAGACAGCTTTCACCTCGAGTGCATGCACCAAAGCTTCACTACTACCGTTATGTCGGGATAGACTGAGGACTCGCCTGATCTCCTCGTCCCTTATCCCATCTAGGAATGCCCCCACTGTCAATTGCTCTTTAAATTCCCTTGTCGCATTAAGATATGCTAAGTGTGCCAGTCTTTCCACCACAGCTTCAAATTCTTGCAGACTCTCTCCAGCTTTCTGAACGCGCAATTTCAGCTGGGTCTGGTATACTTGAGCAAGGTGTTGATCGCCATATCGTAGATCTAAGGCAGCTTCCAAAAGTCCAAAGTTCCGTTATTGGTCTACCGGAATTGTCTGGAGCAACTCCAATGCTTGACCTCTTAAAGCCACGACTAATACCTTAGCCTTCTCTTCGTCATTCCAGTTGTTTGCACTGGCTGCTGCCTCAAACTGTCTCTTGTAAGTCATCCAGGAACTTTGACCATGAAAGGATGGAAGTTTTAATCGCTGGCCTGATGATACCATTTGCTGGTTTCCTCTTTCCCTCAACTGTTGTTTAAGTTGGTCCATTTCTCCCTCTACCTGGTGCATTTTCTCTTTGACTTCATTTACCTCTTGTTTGACTTCACTGACTTCTTCCGCTACCTCATTTTTGAGTTCTTCAGTGACGGCAAATATGGCACTCTGTTGGCCTTCTATAATTTTCCTCTTTCTTCTTGTTGTTTAATGTCCAAGTCTTGCATGAGTTTTCTCAATTCCTCCTGACGTCGTTTCTCTTCTTCTTGATGTCGTTTCTCTTGCTCCTGTTTTTCCTCTCGACGTGTTTGTTCTTTTTCTTGTCGTTTTCTTTCTCTTCCTGGCGCTTTCTTTCCTGTTCTTCTTTCTCTTCCTGGCCTTTCCTTTCCTATTCTTCTTTCTCTTCCTGGCGTTTCTTTTCTTGGTCCATCATCATTTTTTGCATTTGGGCGAATAAGTCCTGTATCTGTTTTTCGGATGCCATGCTTCTGGTCGTTACCGGCATATAATTACGATTAAATCAACAAAATTTAACAATCACGTCAATATCGGTAATGCAACTGTCCAAAAATCTCGAAACAGCACGAAAAAATAGTCTTATCTAGAGTCTTTGTCACTTAACCACTAATGTCCAAATAGAAAAGTTCTAGAAAGTTCACGAAAATGCACTTAACAACACGGAAAATAGCCTTGTTCAGAGTCTGTACTCTCTTCTTAGTTCAAAGTTCTTAATTACTACCACTAATGTCCTAATAAAATGTTCTACAATGTCTTAAAGTAGTAAATTAGTCCTCCCTGTGTTAGCACTAAATCCGAGAATACTGTCCCAGTCTTCCCAAACACCGAAAAATCCTCTTGTTAAAATTCCGCGTCTGACACCAGTTGTTACGTGTTTCCGCCCCTAGGAAACACCCTGTATGAATCCGTGGGTTTCAAAATAATTTCAACAAGAGTTAAACACTACCACTGTATTTAAATATTTACTGATTACACAATGACAATACTTCTAACCTCACTGTCGTTACCAAACTTCACTTTAATAGAACGTCTCCTTCTCCGCCGTCGATCTCGCCTTATATATCCCAAAATTGCCTCTAGATCCATCCAGAGATTTCCAATTCCAGAACAATATAGAACTCTAGAGAATCTACAAACTTCCAGAAGAGATGACGGTGTACATTACTGGTTGCCTAACCATTCCCACCTAATTTCAGTTATTTAGTAATCATGGGCGTATCACTCGTCAGGCCTTAGGGGGTGGTAATGCGTAACAATATTAAGTGACATGAGTCCAAGTGGGCTTGATCGATTCGTACTAACATGGAGATTACCCGAAAACATTTTTCTGACAAAATTGATCTCGCCAAAGTGCGGCTTTTTAGCAATTGAAGTAACATGTAATTATTAATAAAGTTGACGTTTACAAGCGATGTCGTCTTTTATTTCTATAATCATAATTTTTTTCGTAGCATTTCGATAAAATGCAGCATTCACTTTAAAACCTTATAAAACCATCAATCTGTATAATTTCCACGACAAATATGGAATTTTCGGAAAGGGGAAACAATGGGCTTTCCAACTGTCAAAATATACACGGTGTTTCATTTGAAATAATAAAGCCGTATCCCAGAAAATACGTTGTCATTTTCGGTTAAACCGAAAATGAACAAAAGATGAATACTCAGGCAAAAACTTTATGTACATTGTACATAGTGGTAGTTCTAATTTAGATTTTGTTAGCCTTGAATTGAAAGTTTAACGTCGTGTAAATGAGACGTTGACGAAAGTATAGAGTAGTTTTATTGTCCTTAACCGACGATTTTTTTCGTTCCAATATTAAATATTTCTACTTAGGTACTTTGAAGATTTCACAATAATTTATGTTTATTTTAAAAATAAACAACAATGAAGCTACGAACATGTGTTTCGGAGGTATTTCTCTAACCAGCGAAGTATAATCTATATAAATTTTCCCACCTTTCCCTGATCTATAAACACATTAACTTAGCTGCGTCGTGCTGATGAGGGCTAACAATTTCGAAACTTACGTCCGTAGCTGAATTGTTATTTCTTGTTTGAGGTTTTCGTAATTCATGAACTCCACCAACTATGTCATTCCTTGTTTATTTCAAACCCAATAGTTCGTCAATTTTCAGGAGTGACGTCGCATCTCTACGTATATCACTGTTTAGCCCATCTCGTGCAAGCGAATTTGACGTTAAATTAAATTTTATGTATTTATTCCGGTAATATTAATTAGGTAAACATGAAATCACGTTTTTGAATTCATAGCTTTTCTCTGTTAGCACAACACTAGACACCGATGGTAGAACTGAAATGTAAACAAAATAAAACCGACTTACCTTGTGAGGACGCATTGTTGGAAGGTCCCGGCCTTTGATGGTAAATACCATTAACTGGGTGCGCCGTGTTCTGAAACCATACAATTATTATAATTAGAGAAGACAGGATTAGATTTATTTTAATAAAACAGTCAGGAAAAGGTGACTTGAAAGATTTCACGTAGATGTCAATGCTCTACACTAGGTACATTGCAGGTGAGAATGGTACCTGTTTTTTGTTTACGTGTGGAAAAAAACAAAAAACCTCGATGGGGTCAAATAAAGCTAATGTGTTAATCATTTAAATCAGGTTTAAAAAAATATCCTTATCGATATGTGTGTTGGACAACACTAGACTTTTAAATTGCTTAACATGCTTTTGATAACAATTATAAGATAGATATCGGGGTACTGTCGGGGTACCTTAAGGTTAATTAAAAATGTAACAAATAATATAGTCGGAGTGCCGGCAGACACCTCGACTAACGTGTGAGGTACAAAGCTACAATTCTGTGTATACTTAATTTAATACCAGTTATAAGAAAATCAATATCTGGCAGGGTTGGCGCGGTTGCAAAAGTACCCTCTAAATTTTTGAAAATGCAAAATAATCATAAAGATTAATGTACATCTACATGGCTGGCGTACGTTTTAATTTATATGTCTTTAAGTACTTATAGAAAAAAATTGCCAGACAATTCTCTCGGTCACAAATATCTGCCAGGTGAGCCTAAAGTTGTTAAGAAGGGTAGTATTCCATAATGTCCTTGTACAAGGCTGAAATTTGGAGGAAATATTCTTCGACATACCTTCAGAAAGTATATTGACAGCCAGACAATTTGGTTGGTTACAAATACTCGCCAGATCAGCGCATTGTTCGCCATATTCAATGGGAGTACAGGTGAGATAGACGAATGTAATGCATACAAGAGAAGGAAACTCAATAGAAATTATGATTATAGTAAGAAAAATGTGTTGTGCTATAGAAAGTAAAACAAATTACAGGACATACATACATTTTTATTACGAATAACACAATTTTGATACACTGATGCGAAAGGAATTTTTATTGTAATTTTAATTAATTAGTCGTCCGTCTCTTTATCGTAAATAATCTCGTCTTCTGAATTTAAATGATCTTCATCGAATATCTCCTCACTCTCTGAAAAGGAGAAATATATGGGAAAAAAACAAATTACAGACCTATGTATAGATGTATATATAGATGCCCATCAGATACATGAAGTTAATTTTAAAAATTCATTACCTGACACGGAGTTATCTGATTGACTGGATTTTAATAAAACATCATATACAGGGTGTCCCGATACTCCCGCCTTCCCCTTTAGGTGCTAATGGGCTTATTCCATGATATTCTTTTTATATGGGTTTTATACTTTTTCATATAGTACTCGACATTCTCATTATGCACTTAAAATTTCGTATTATTAACTTTTTCCGTTCTCGAGATATAAGGAGTTGAAATTAGTAATAGTTGCAAAAACTGAACGCTCAATATTTTAAGGAGATACCAAATATTCCTGGAGGTTAGGCGAGGAATCGCTAGGCACCTTGTGGATTTGGAGCACCTGGACTTCAGTGTCGTCCCCAATATTAAAATATAAGTTTATTTCATATCTTAATTTTCGACCATACAACTAGTGAGCCAATATCAGTAAATTTCATACAGTAGCAATGCAGTAGCCAGAAATAAGTTGGTGAAATTAGTTGAATATTTCAATCAGGAAAAATGCAAACAGTCCATGAGGTGAATCGCTAAATTAAATGTAACAGATGGTTATAAAATACATTTTCTATTAGCGTACTTCTAATGCATCGGGTATTTGTATGCGGACGGTGCAACGGATTTGTAAGGAAACCCGCGAGGAGCAGGGCGCCCCAAATACTACTGTGGCAAAATATGGACCCAGAAAGAAAAATAAAATTGATGGAGGCAAGGAAAATGGATGTGAGGGATACAGCATACCTAAAGACATGACATAACAATGAGCATCTAGAGACCCTAATGATATCGTCGATGCATTTGCTAACTTTTTCGAGCAATCTTACTTCCTTAACATCTCGGACGCCCCCGTAACCGAGTCTAATAATCTTTCGTTTGACTGTTTGGACATTAAACGCTTTTCCGAGGCTGAAGTTTGTATGGCGTTAAAAAGAATTAAACCTAAACTTACTGCGGGCCCATATGGAATTCCAGTATTTCTACTGAAAGACTGTGCCAGCATTTTTGCATATCCTCTCTGCATAATTTTCAATTTATGTCTTAGGAAATGCTATTTTCCTGATATTTGGAAATACTCCAAAGTGTGCCCTGTGTATAAAAAAGGTGAAAGAAATGATGTTACCAATTATAGACCGATAACAATCATATGTAACTTTGGTAAAGTTTTCGAAATCCTACTACATGATAACATTTATGCACATGTTCAACTAAAAATATCTACGCAACAACACGGTTTTATGAAAGGTCGCTCCACCGTAACGAACTTAATCTGTGCTACTCAGTACATTGCTGAATCAATTGATTCTCAAATACAGGTAGACTCAGTCTATACTGACTTTTCTAAGGCGTTTGACAGACTGAACCATAGGTAACTTCTCTGTAAACTTGACAAATTCGGATTATCTGACGGTTTACTTCAATTTCTTGAGAGTTACTTGACTGATAGAGTTCAATTCGTATCTTATAATGGATATAAATCTGTTGAATACCGAGCCACGTCAGGAGTACCCCAGGGAACAATACTTGGACCCCTTTTCTTTAATATTTTTTATTAACGGCATCAGTGATCACTTAGACGTATATTTCTTAATATATGCCGATGACGTCAAGATGTTGCATAGGATTAATGATTTTAATGACTGCAAAAAACTTCAAAACAACTTAACTAAGTTATCGGCTTGGTGCGATGAAAATGATATTCACCTAAATGTTGGCAAATGCAATGTTATGAGTTATACAAACAAGGAATCCCCAATTATATATAATTATAATGTTAATGGCGACATGCTGAACAGACCATCTACGTTCAAGGATCTAGGTGTAACTTTTGATAAAAAATTAACCTTCACTAACCATATTGATGCTGTAATTTCGCATGCATACAGAATGTTAGGCTTCATATTGCGTAACAGCCATGATTTTAATGATGCGAAAACATTAAAGATGCTTTATTTTGCTTTCTCTCGGTCTAAACTGGAGTATGCTTCACTTGTCTGGCAATCTAGGTATAATACTCATAATGATAAATTGAAAAATATTCAGCGCCGCTTCCTGAAATTTTTAAACTGGAAAACTGAAAGTACATATCCACCAATTGGAGCATCTCAAAATCAATTACTTGAAAAATTTAATATTACTAGTCTTTCCGAATGGCGTGAGTCCTTTGCCTTGCGTTTTCTAGATGAGATTATGCATAATAAAATAGACTGTAGTGAAATATTAAGCCAACTGAACTTCTATGTCCCACGGATTAATTCTCGTCATTCTCATACCTTTTATTTATCCACTCCTAGATCTAACGTATTAAAGTTTTCTCCTCTGTTTAATATTTGTACTAGTTATGATACTCATTGCAGTGAATTGGACATATTTGCCTAGCAGTCAGAAATTTCATCTATTGTCGTGCAGTCTAATCGCCTTCATAATTTCTATTTGTATTTTTTAGTTAGGTTAGGTTAAGTTAGTTTAGATTTCCATCCTATAAATGGTTTTGTACTATTGGATGTCGTATGATTAAATAAATAAATAAATACAAGTTAAAATATATACTCTGAAAGTAAACCTGTAGCGTAGTTGATTTTGTAGTTTTTCTAGTTGGTCTACCGACCGCTGAAGTTAGACCGGTAGCACGGGAAAGATTCTGGTGAACAATTAGCTAACGTCAGCGTCTCATGGAGACCTTTCTTAAGCACGTAAAATAGACTACGAGATATTTTTTATCATTGCCCCTGGCGCAAAACAATTTTTAATTCATTTTTTATTTTGTAAAATAAATGCATCATTTTTTGTCAATTAGTTCACGTCTGCGATGTTAATATTAGTTTACTTTAGGAAAAAAAAGTGACGGGTAGCGCAATCGCAGACGTGTAGGTGGCGCACTTGTCTTTGAAATCGGCAATCGCATTTGTATCGAAAACCGGCTTTTAAAAACAATCGGTTCACGTCTGCGAAAGGCGTCACCCGGTATATAATGTCTTTTTAAGTACTTGAACAGTCTCCCAGACGATTTGACTGTGTATGTGATATTTTTATACATTTTCGATTATGCTACCGATTCCGATAATTTTGTACGATTAGCTAACGTCTGCGAAGTGCATTATCAAAAACTTTGAGCTCAAATTGTTGTATCAAATTATTCCCAGACGCGTAGAACAAGCCCAGACGCTTGTCTGTACGCTATTACTTTGTGAAAAAAAAATTTTTTTTTGAACAATTAGTTTACATCTGCGAATGGTTTTTTATGCAAAGTACGTCACTTTTAGGCCACGACATTATTCGCAGATGTGTATATTGTGCATAGTTGCTTATATGAGTACGATCGCATGAATTTTATTTGCGGTCGCTTAAAAATACTTACAAAGAAAGAGTTTTTGTTTGATTTTATAGTCGGTCAAACAAACATTTAACTATTTACTACCGTGACAATGGCAAGAAAAAAACAATTCTTATGAAGTATGGTAAGGAAAAGGGGGGATGGACGCGGCAACACCCAGGTCACTTGTTGAAAGCATTTTCGTTGTCGCCAGGATTTTGTAAAATAAACGATTAGGCCACAATGGGTGTTAAAACCAAAGATATCTGCATTACAAAAAAAAAAACATGTATTTGTAAATTATCTTGAACGCGAGTAAAACATTCATTCATTCGTCGTCATCGTCATCGTCATCATCCAGATCAACACAGCTCTCCTCATCCACAGCGATTATATTGTCGTCCTCATCTATTGCTAAAAAAAAATTGCTTGTATTTGCTTTATTATTTTGCAATTATTTTATCGTACGCGGAGCTTAAGATTAGTCGAACATTAAGCTTCCTTAAAAACGTTTGTAATTATACGTATTAAAATCAATTAATTGAGAACTGTAGTCAGTTTGCTTGTATGTGTGTATTAACGTTTCGACAATAACTTTCATGTAAACACAGAATGTAATACTAATAACACACAATCGGCAAATGATGCCCCTTGCACATGTTTAATTTATTGAAGTTGATAAAATAGTTTAATAAGTCTCATTGAAATACAACTCTTAATAAAGTATTTTAACATTGGAAATATTTAAGGAATCAGGAATGTAATGGTAGATATAGGGGGACATATACATCGAAAGTGAAACATATGTTCGGGCGTCACCGCTGGGCGCAGGGGTGATCAGATCGGAGTGATTTGAGTGGAGTTGTGTAGGTTGTTAGGTTCTAAGTTTACGGGGGCGGCAAGGGGAAGGTCAATAGTGAAGGTCTGCGTTTTGACTATTTTAATAAAATTATGCCGAGGTTTAAGTGCGATATAAGAAAATTAGGTTGGTCAGATCGGGATGCTTTGAGTGACGTTCTGTGGGTTGGACCTTTGTGTATCGAACAAAAGTTGTCCGGGCATTCTAAGTTTACGGGGGCGGCAAGGGGTAGGTCAATAGTTTTACATTTTGACTGCTTAAAATCATTGAATGGGTATAAAAAATAAAAACTTTTGGGCATTGAATTGGACGTAGAACGGGCCCATAAGACCGATGCTCATTTTTGAGATTTTTCGGGAGGGAAGAAGGGCGGTGGGTGGCAAAATGGGATGCTAGCAGAGCAGACAGGTAAGTAAATATAAACAAGTTAAGTTAAGTAGCCCAATATTAGTATATTTTACAGGGTGTTACCAGAAAAAATGTCCATTTGTGCAGAAAAATCACCTATATTTCCTACAGAAATTAATCAACAGTGGTACTCTTAGTAAATTATTGTTGTTAACTTGCATCTAATTATATTAGACTCTTCACACATATAAGTCAAAACACTTGTACGAATCAATAGATACGTATATCAGAATGAAAATTGTGACAGTAAAACCGAAGTCATGTATTGTAATTGTTTTTTTTTTTTTTAATTCAAATTCAACGCTCCCGCAATGCTGCCAATTCTATGGAAGGCGCTGCTTATACATTACGCTTATGGAGCTTGTCTCCTCTATTTGTTGAACTCTTTGAACCTAGCACGCTCGAGAACTAATAGGAAAAATGACATCACCAAGAAGGAGCAGTACCGCCAGTACCGGATCAAGGGAATACCTTTCAACGATCAGTGGTATGATAGTAAGTATAATATGTTTCATGACAAAGCAAGACCCATAGAATACACTAGCTAAATTGAGAACGCGCGGAACGTTCGTGAGCACATGATACATTAATTTTATTGAAATAAATGCAAGTCGTAGGCGTCTGCAAAATTCATAATAAGTAAGCGAAAATCAATTATTAACGCGGTTTGCACACACAGACGTGAACTGATCGTTCCACTGTGTATATGGTTTTCAAAGTTCTTAATCTTAATGTTAAAAATATTTATGCGGACGCTAAACGTCTGTGAAAAATATTTTAATATTGTTATACCATTATAGCAATAAACAAGTGAGCTGATCGGTAAAAAATGTGTGTCATTTTTTACAAATTAATTTTTTATTTTCTTACACTTATACACGCGCGCAACGTCTGCGAATGCGTCCATAAGTATCGGTATATCAAAAAATTTTAATATCTATTTGTGTGAAAAGTGAGCTTATTGTACAAAGTTACCGGAATCGATAGCATAATCGAAAATATATAAAAATATCACATACACAGCCAAATCGTCTGGGAGACTATTCAAGTACTTAAAAAGACATTATATAACGGGTGACGCCTTTCGCAGACGTGAACCGATTGTTTTTAAAAGCCGATTTTCGATACAAACGCGATTGCCGATTTCAAAGACTAGTGCGCCACCTACACGTCTGCGATTACGCTTCCCGTCACTTTTTTTTCCTGAAGTAAACTAATATTAACATCGCAGACGTGAACTAATTGATAAAAATGATGCATTTATTTTACAAAATAAAAAATTAATTAAAAATTGTTTTGCGCCAGTGGCAATGATAAAAAATATCTCGTAGTCGAATTTACGTGCTTAAGAAAGGTCTCCATGAGACGCAGACGTTAGCTAATTGTTCACCAGAATCTTTCCCGTGCTACCGCTCTAAGTAGTGTTGTCGCTTGGCGAGAATATTAAATTATAATATTAAAATTGTAAAGTCGATTTGATTCGGAAATTAAAGATGACGTGAACGACATCATTCATGATTTGAACTATATGTAAATAAAATCAATTTATGACTTCAAAAAATGTTTTTTCCTGTAAAGCAACACAACATGTAGTTTAAAGCACAGCAGAGAAAAATAAAAATAAAATTCCACCAGATTGTACTGGAGCTTTTAAGACAGCTTTTTTCGTTTTCGGACCACAGTGGATCTGTTGAGTTTATTAAATCATAACAATATTTTACTACGGATATAGCAACATTTTAGTTCGAATCATCTCCCGCTGATGCCAACGTGGTTGACGAAACGCTCGTCGAGCGTTGTGTTCAAGTGCTCCGATGTTTGGAAAACTACCTCTTAAGGGTTGTTCAGGAAGACAATTGCGACAAACCTATGAATAAAAATTAATTACTAATTTTGTCACCGACTGATACTATCTCGCCTGTACTATAACGGTACAAAGACTGTTACTTGCATGTATTATGCGAAAAAGCTTCTATGAATTTTTTGCAAAGCAATGACTAGACAATTCGTGGAATGCCAGGCTAGTAAATGGTCTAGTTCGCATTACTTTGCATGGAAAATTAAATGAAGTTCAATAGAATGAGGTTTTATGAACCATTTAATAGGCTGTAATACAGCAGTAAATTATCAAGAAGTGAATAAATGCCAAACATCGTATATTTAGAGGCTATAGTAGTATTACATTATAAATAAATGGTACGGCCACGCTGAACTTAGTTTCTTGCATGACTGAAAATTTCCTGTTCATCATTAAAATACCTTAACGTGAATTTTCCAGGAAAAACCAATAATGGCACACTATTAGGTTTGCAATATATCATTAAAGCGCAATATCCGAGTAAAATCGAGTTTTTCGGTTTTTCCTCATTAATAAACAGTGATCGGAGCATCTTCATTTAAGGTTTCTACAACTTCCTTTACTGCCGCGTTTATCCATGTTCCCCAACGTGTGACCACTGGTTTTGGAGGAAGCGGAAAATTAGGACACTTTTCTCGGAAATGTCTTATCCTACTAGGAGCTCTTAGAAAAATGTTCTTTGTCCACGACTATTAAATAATGTACTCATTATGTATGTGTTTCTTCAAGGATAATGCTGTCGATTATTCCCTACAGTGAATAATGATTTCATTATTCACTGATTGCAGTGAATAATGAGGACAGTCAGTTGTTTATAAGAAATTATATTTTACTAAAAATTTAAAATGTCAAAATTGCAGCAACCAAAAGACAAGTGTTGTCTGCCTAAGTTTTCTAGGAAGCACTCAAATGGTACATGCCGAAGAGGTACCTTAATGAACACTCAAAAACTACATTAGTAAGTTTTTTTTAAACCATCATCTATTAGCAACACGCGACAATCCCCAACACTGTTTTTGAAGCCATTTATCTACGTGCCTACAAACTGTATTATTTTATTAGTAAGCCATGACAATGTGTCAAAACGAAATTCTATAACTGATTTGAAACGTCAAAATTTGTAAGATTTCAACGCCAACGTTATTTACAACAATTTTACATATTAGGTATTCAAGAAGAGTAATATAATTAGATAAATGGATACTGAAGTGAAGACGAGATTACTTTGGCACCGCCAGAGATAAAGAAAGCTGCAAAAATTGCATCATTAAACTTGTTGCCCGAAAAATAGAAAAAATTATATATGCTGATATATGAATCTTTTTTAAATAGGAGAAATGAAATGAAGATGAATTAAGTAAATATTAAATATTTATTAGTCGTGGACAAAGTATAGTATTCTACTCTCATATAATGGCTATTATTATATGCTCGTTGAATAATATACTATTATATTAGCACTGTTTGTCAACATTTATGAGACAATCTCATACTTTTTCCCATAAGCGGTGTAACGCATGCGCTAAACAAGTAACATGTAACACTTGTGGGTATTTCCTTTTAATTTTTTTTTCAGCACTTAACATATACAACACCGAATCACTAGTAAAAACAACTTTCTTTAAATTTTGTTCAGCCAAGTCATTTTAAAGCATTTAAAAAAAAATTAGCACTGACTCGCCGTTAACTGTTTCTAAAACCTTGGAAGCTATTATTAAATGGCACTTGCCAGGAACATCAACATGTAATTTAGTAACTAATAAATTGGCAGCTTTATTTCCCAAAAAGTCTGCCTTTTCGTCTATTGTAACATAAAACCAGCCATTTTGAAGATCACTACGAACACCTTCCAGTTTTTCTTCATATAATTCGCTGAGATTTTTTTTACAAAGCAGGCTTTCATTTGGAATATGTTGCCCCACGCAATACTTTTTAGAAAATGTGTATGTTAAATGAACGTTATTTAGTACACACCATGGAAGATTTAAACATATTAACAAAAGAGCCAAATCGAAATAAAACTCGTCCTTTCGCCAATATACTTGACTAAAGACGACGGTCTCGGATAATTAGGGGTCGAGCTTGAGCTCTGCCCCTATCACCGCTGTAGACCTGGATCGACTTCGTAAGGGGTGGGCCTGCTTTTTCGCCTTTTTTGTAGTTCTTTATAAGGCTTAATCAATTTTTCGATCTTACTTTTCCTTGGGCTAAAACGCGCGGCATATGAATTGACAACAACTCGTTCTTTCACAATTATAAACTATGCCCTAGGTCAAGTCCAAGCAATTTCCAAGTGTGTCGGCCATGTGTTGCAGGTGTGCATTGTTTATGCGCTTTGTGTCTTTAACTTAAATAGCGTTTTTTGTGTAAATCGATTATATAATTTATATTACACGAAAAATAAATTAAAAGTTATTTATTCATCAGTGAACTAAACATCTGTGCTTATTTATTTTATTTATTATATACATATATTTCAATAAATCCTTGTAACGACGTACCTGAAAATTAAACCCAAATTCCGATCACTCTTAATAAACTACACTCAGTTAATTTTTTAGGATAACCACTCTGTATACAATTTTTCACTAAACGCTCTCTTCCTCGGCAACAGCGACAACTACACGCCAAATGTTTTCGTCCGTCGCTTTCTTATGAGTTACTTTTTGGGTTCGCCATCATGGAATTTTTCACTAAGTTCACAGCAAGTTCTTCCCTGGCAATTGTGTTAACTACATGCCTATATTATTGTTACGCCATGCCATCCAGTGGCATGCTGGGGAATTTTGTTACTTTTAAGTTAGTTCTATTAAAATCTAAGAGATGGCGCGCCATTGACCCCTACAGAAATTCTTTGTTTTTTAACACGCTTTTATAAACTTGACCTGTAACTTTACAACTCTGTACGTAAAAAACCTCAATTTTCACCGACTTTCAGATGTCGTATTGACTTGAAATTTTGCACGTGTCCATGGTTCAATGACACTGCATTTTCACATTTTTTATAGGAAAAAATCCAAGTTGGCGCACAGATTATTGTCATTTAAATCTCGATTCTACAAAAATTGATACTTATCTGGGAATTCTTGAGGTTGCAGACTATAAATATGTAATTGAAATTCGAAAATTCAAAATGGCGGCGTGATATGACGCATAAGTTTATTATTTATTATCTAATTCGATTGAAAAATGATGACTGAGGGTTATCGAGGATGTAGATTATAAACATTTGGTCGAAATTTAATAATTTAAAATGGCCGCCTCAATATGGTGGATAAGTTTTAATGTTATCGCCTGATTCGTCTGAAAATCGGTAAGGTCAGTTGGGGTATCTGGGCCCAGGGGGTAACTGGGCCATGTTTTTTTCCGTAGAACTTGTGGGGGTAATTTCACTTCAAGCAGTTGGCAGCACTGAAGGACAATGTCATCTCACTACAACAATTAGTCTCATGTTTCTAAGTGTTGTTGCTTTCATGTAGCAATTTTTTAAATTTTGTAGTGCAAAATTTTCATAGCAACGTGATGTAATCTTGATTTTTATGAAATATCTACAGGTTTACTGTATATATTATCAACGTCACAGTTAATTTAGCATAAATTAGAAGCATGATATATCCCTAAAATGTTATTGCAAGCATGTATTCTGCGTTAGGTCATAAGCTTGAGTGGGTGGGCCAGTTAATTGGGGCATCTGGGCACGGCTGGGACCAAGTTACCCCAAGCGCGTTAAGTATGTTGTTTTTGTTTTTATTTATTAGGTAGATGTAGATCCCTGCGCACACAAAAAATAGCGATCTGAACCCGGGACCCGACATATTAATCCCTATGTATTTTGATGTGTTGAACACGAATCTGATGTCCGTTTAACTCCATCACCCACCATTTTTTTGTAAATCGGGAAAACAGTCTAAGCAACCTCATTTCTTTAGATTATTTTCGCGATTTACAAAAAGTTGGTGGGTAACGGAGCTAAACGGACATTGGATTCGTGTTCAGCACGCCGAAATACATAGGATTACTATGTCAGGTCCCTGGTGCAGATCGTTTTTTTTTGTGGGCCTGTGTTATTTATGCTTACTTGAAATTGGATGTTTTTTACATTTAATTTTGCTCTTTTTACTTTAACAGAAGTTGTTATTCCTAAATTTGAATAAATTTCACACCTAATTGTTATGTAGTAGTTCTGTTACATCGTCGACAACTCGACTATGGTGTGGTTTAAATGACTTGTGCTAATTTTTGTTCGAAGTTTACATGTTTACCAACACGCCCACTTACCCCAGTTCAAATAACACTCGTTTGTATGAAACCAAGACCCGTATGGTCCAGTTGCCCCAATTTCTAGGGGTAACTGGGCCCATCAGACTTTATTATTTAATTATAATTTTAAAGAAAATTAAATTTGACTCGGGATTTGAACATTATATATTTAAAGACTGTATATTGTATTATATATAAAAAAATATTTTAGATATTAATATAACTTATTAGTGGTTCTCAGGCAAGTTCAAAGTATAATCTTCTCGCTCAGGTTGTAAAATCATGGCCCAAATACCCCAAGTGACCTTATAGTTCTCTACACATATTTAAGGCACATAGAAAACCTCAAAGTTTTACCGCTTACGTATAGATGGGGGAGTAGCGCATGCGCAATTTTGGTAGAAAATGGTAAATCATAAATATAAGTATTACTTAATACATGGAACAACATTGTTCTCATGTAGAGCATGTTCTGACATGATTAGAATAAGAAATTAACGGAAACACACCTGTTTGAATTATAATTTATTTAATTATTTAACCCACACCATTCCACCAATTATTGAATAGGATTAATATAGATTTATAACATATTACAAATTATAATAATATGACAATGAAATCAATGCACTATGAATACAATAAACCTATAAACACAAATATATGAATATATGAACATATGAATATATGAACCTATGAATATATGAATATATGACTACTATGAATACTATGAATACACTAAAAGAATGTACATAAACAATAAACGTCGACACACATTATAGTTTCAGGTTTTTGACTGAGGCCACATTGCAGTTGAACAGACAGATTTTGTTTTGAACTGAATTATAACTGCTGCATATTCGATGGAGCCGTGAATATTTCATAACATTCATACGAGGTATTGGGAGGTTGAAAGTAAGATTGTCGTAAAAGTATGTGAGGAATGAGGAAGTTTAATTGGCTAAGACTGTCTTCACTATCAATGTCACTAGTTATTAATTTGCGTAGGAAAACTAATTGAATAACAATGTCGCGATTTTCAAGAGATTCACATGAGTGTCGTGAAAGTAACTCCTCATGTGGAAATCCAACTGTTGGATATAAATTATCTACCTTGTAGCTAAGGTATTTTAAGAAACGCCTCTGGGCTCTCTCTATGCTTTGCACATGCACATTGCAGTGGGGACACCATACGATGGACGCATATTCAACTCGAGGTCTGATGAGAGAATAGTATAATGATTTAATGGTACTTAGATTGCTGAATTCACGAGTGTTTCTTATCACAAAACCAAGAGATCTGAAGGAGTTTGCTACCATTTCATTTATATGATCAGAAAATGATAGGTTAGGATCGAAAATCACGTCAAGGTCGTGGCTAGTGTTGGGTCTCTGCAAAGAGACGTCCTCAATGATATAATCATATTTTATGACGTTGTGTTTCAGAGAAAAGGACATAACGCCATATTTAGATGGATTTAGAGGTAGATTGTTCAATTCACACCAGGTGTTAACTTTATTTAGTGCTAGTTGTAGCTTATTAAAGTCACCAGGGGACTTTATATAGTGTATAATGTTATTAATATATACATGTTAAATGATAACGGTCCTAGTATGGATCCTTGTGGAACCCCAGAAGTTACAGATATTTCAGATATTTGTTGACTGCAACATTGTACAAACTGTTTTATTCCTTCAAGGTAAGCTTTAAAAAACCAGTATACTTCTTGACAGGCCAAACTTATCTAATCTATTAAGAAAAATACCGTGGTTGAGTTTATCAAATGCTTTCGAAAGGTCTGTATATATGACGTCCACCTGCAGGCTGGAATTAAATGCATCTGCTATTGAGTTATATAGAATAAATTAGTAGCTGTAGATCTGCGGCTCTGTGGAATATCTCTTATCCTAACGAGACAGTGATTTACAGTCGGTTTTTATGGTTTTCTTTATGTGCCTTAAATATATGTACGATTTTCAAGGTAGCAGATTATGAATATTTAGTCAAAATTTAAAAATTCAAACTGGCGGCCTTCATATGACGAATAGGTTGTCATTTATAGACTGACACGTCTGATTTATGTATATTTTATCTGTGGTACTGCTTCCGAATCGAATAGATATAGTATAATTAGTAAAAAAAAAAAAAATAGATAATTTTATTAGCTACATAAAAACATTCTTTATATTTATTGCAAAAATTAATATTTAAAGAATTATTTCCTAAAAATCGCTCAAAAACTGACTGCCACCTCCATTTTTTCCCACTCTTTACGTCCCTCAGGTATATACAGGGTGTCCCAGAAGTCGTGGTTCAAACGAAAGTGGGCGATAGGCGAGGTCATTTACAATCAAAATAACCCCATATGTTGTTATCCAATTGTTAGTCGTTTAAAAGTTACAGCATTTTTTCCGTTTTTTTAAGAAATGCCGACTCCGTCGTCGAAAAAATTCATAAAAAAATATTGACAAGTTGTTTAGGTTTTTTTTGTTTGTTTCTTGTGCTTACTACTGATGTGTTCTTATAATGAAGGTGTTTTCATGACCTTTTCTTTCATATTAAAATAATAAAACAAGTTTTTTGAAATTATTTTATTTCTTCAAAAATAAAACAAATATTTGAATGAAGTTTACTGAAAAAAAAAAATTACCACTGAAAAGTGAACCAGCATACTAAAAACTTCTACAATTCACGCCGATTCCAGCCAGGTATAGTTCAGTGGTATTCTTTAATTGAATCACAGTTGTTGGTAGTATTTCATGTAGAAAGGAGCTGGTCAACAATGAAAAGGCAAATAATGTATTAAGCATTTATTGCATATTTTCTTACAACAGATGTTCAAAATGTCTTCCGTCGGTCATAATACATAAAGGACATCTCCTTAGGAAGTTTCTTCTTAGATTTATCATTACACGATAGTTGTTCCGAACAGTCACTGCTGCAGTTTATAACTTATCTCGTAGCTGTTGTTCGTTTTGGCTTTCTTTGCTGTAGACGATATCTTGATAATGCCCCCATACGAAGTAGTCCAGGGGATTGAGATCTGGCAAGCCTGCTGGGCAGCGAAATGTCCCCCCTCTCCCTATCCAGCGATTGGGGTAAACATTATTGAGGTGCTGTCGTACAATGAGGGCATAATGCGCTGGTGCACTATCGTTCTGTAGCCATATTGTAGCCCGTAACTCAAGTGGGACATTTTCTAGAAGCTCGTTTAGGTCCTGCTGCAGGAACTGCAAGTATCGTTGACCATTGAGCCTTGGCGGCAGTTCAAACGGTCCAATGAGCCTTCCGCCGAGTATGCCCGCCCACAGGTTCACTCCGAACTGATGTTGGAAGCGGTGGTTCCGTATTACTTTCGGATTTTGTAACGCCCAAGAGTGAAGATTGTGTACATTAAATATCCCAACCCTATTGAACGTTGTTTCGTCGGTCCATAGAATTTTATTGAAAAAATGTGGATCCTCCCGTGAATGTCGGAGCATTTCTCTGCAAAACGCTACCCTTGGAGCATAGTCATTGGGCAGGAACGCTTGCACGCGATAGGCATGTAACTTATACCGTCGCAATATTCGTTGCACAGTGGGCTTGGAAACGCCAGAATCTCGCGAGATGCAACGAATACTTGTAGGTTTCTCCAGTGCCATGGCGACTACGTCTTCGTCGTGGTCATCGTTCCTATGTCTTCCGTCTCTGCGTACAGCACCAGGTATTTCACCACGTATGCATGCGTTGTGTACTCGTATGCACACACCCTATGATCCGGAAAGCGTCCACGACGTTGTATCGGATGCAGTATTCCCTTGCAGCACGTCGAGCATTCCCCGCACATAACCCATAAATGTAATGCATTTCTGCCTACTCACGCGGTGTGCAGTTCATTTTTCAACGTAGCCTTCAAATAAAGCACTATTCAAATTAAAATCACCAATCAGAAGCCAAGTAACAATCAGTTGTCAAAAACACGGGCTATCAGTCAAAGTCAGAAACAGAATCCAACTCGTATTTTCTTAAGAAAAAATGTGAATATGCGTAGCTACAGGAAGTTACGTTGTTGTGGTTTCGTATTTTTACAGCTCTGATGTATGTAAAGCAAATAGTGCCTCCTATTAATCATGTGCACCTCTCAGAACTGTACAAATACGGAACAGCCAATGCTTCTCTTCTCAAAATCATACATCAATTAAAGAATACCAATGAACTATACCTTGTTGGAATCGGCGTGAAGTTTTTAGTATGCTGGTTCACTTTTTAGTGGTAATTTTTTTTCAGTAAACTTCATTCAAATTTTTGTTTTATTTTTGAAGAAATAAAAAATTTACAAAAAACTTGTTTTATTATTTTAATATGAAAGAAAAGTACATGAAAACACTTTCATTATAAGAACACATCCGTAGTAAGCACAAGAAACAAAAAAAAAACCTAAATAACTTGTCAATATTTTTGTATGAATTTTTTTTGAAGACGGAGTAGGCTTTTTCTAAAAAAAAAACGGAAAAAGTGCTAACTTTTAAACGACTGACAATTGGATAACAACATATGGGGTTATTTTGATTGTAAATGATCTCGCCTATCGCCCACTTTCGTTTGGACTACGACTTCTGGGACACCCTGTATAATTAACTTAAACAATTTTATTTCCTGTACCTTTATGTTTTCTTGGCAGTAGCAGATAATTAGCAAAGAAATTCGACACTTAATTTCAATCAAAGCAAATAGTATTATAGGCAATCAATCGACAAGCAAATATCAGCATTTAAATATTGTCGAGATAAAAAAAACGGAGGCATCCTAACATTAAAAAAGCATAGAAGTTGTTTAAGAACATCTCAAGTTTCTGCATTCGGAGGATTTGATTTTTCATTTGATATTGAATTCGAAATCTAGACCAGAAACATTACAGAAATGACTCGAGTGATTTGAAAATCAAAGAGAACTTCTCCCTATGAAAATATAAAATCGAACTACTACTGTTATTTTCTCATGAAATGTAAAAAATGCTCTTTATTCTATCAAAAATCTTACCTTTGCTATTTGCAGAAGGACTATAGAATGCTTAATGTTGTCCAGCATAACCTGAAACAAAACAGACTAATAATACATAGTACTAATCAAGAATAATCTGAAAGTGAAGTAAATGAGGGAAGGGAACAACAAAGGTGGCGTCGGAATTGAGTGAGGAGGTAAAAGCACATTACCTTTTGCAGTATATGAATCTGAAAGACATCCTCAGGATCGGATGGATCAATACTAAACGTATGGTGTTTTGCGCCTCATTAAAAATGTCCGATGCGACTCCTCTGAAAATGGTAAATCTTTTAAGAGTAAACATACGAGCACGTATTCGGAACAGAGGGGAAACAAGATTACGCAAAAGACGACCCTTCGTTTTCGAGCTTTAAGGTTTCAAAAGGTTCAGTATACGAGGTGCGATTTTAAAAACCGGATGACGTGATCTATATAATTTATTGCAAAAAATCTTGCATTGGAACTCATCAAAGTATTTTTGATTTTTTAGAAACAAGAAGTCACACGGTACCAAATCCGCTGCCTATAGTGGAATGTTCCAGTATTGGGATGCCTTTATCCGACAAAAATTGAAATCCTGTGTTAAACTTGATAGCAACTGAAGCAACAAGCTAATTGAGGAGTAAAATTTCGATTGAGGACGAACACAGGCAGGACAGCCGTCAACTACGAAAACTCGTGAAAAGCAATAGCCGAAACAGAAATACGATACGGCTGTTTCGCTATATATTGATGAGAGATTTTTTTTCCTTTCTCAAATGAGGATCAACGTGGTTATACGATTTTAAAGAGTCTCCGCTTTGCAATACCTATAGTGGTGCTTACTACGAGTCCTCCCAAAATAACTGCCAGAAGAACCAGTGTCAAGGTCCAGCTAAAGTGAGATTCCCACACTTGGCGAGAAAAAATAAAGGTGATAGCGCTATACTAAGGGGCCTTTATCAAAGCTGTGGGATCTGATTCAAAGGACAAAGTTGGACAAGGAAAATTAGAATAGGAGCGTCATAAAGGAGCAGATCGTGGTGGTCAAAGCCAATAGAAGCATATAGCGAATTGGCAGTTTCCCAATTTTTATTTCTCATTATAAAGTATAACATGCCAGTAGCGTCAGAAAAATGTCAGTTCAATTGCATCACTAACAAGAGGAAAGTTTGCATGGAATTTGCAACTGAAGCTAGCCGAGGCCCGATAAAATGACGTCATGATATAGTCCGTTAGACCTGCACGCCAACACTGAGATTCGCTGACAAAAATAATTTGTAATTCGTTAATTCTGCAAGTCTACTTAAAATTTTCTGCTCAGTTGTAATTTATAAATTAACGGCGTTCTTGTAAATATCAGAAAAACTATTGAAGATAACCATATGAAATATTATATTGTTGATATTAGAGGAAAATGAGGATTGTGATTCTCGAGTTATATAGAGGGTATTTCGTTTAAAAAATCAAGTAACACCCACACACGGTTAGAATTGGACTTCATTATTTTCTCAATATGACTTATAAAACTTGGTAAAAAAAATAGTGAATTTGGTTTTTGAAACTCTCGAATCGGCCCAGAAAGTTAGAGGGGAGATATTTATGATGTACTCGGCACTTTTATTAGCATACTAACTACATTAAATGAGTTCTGAATGAACTGTAAGTTTTACGTTTATTCGCCTTCCTACAGACTATCGGCAGAAAAGAGAAGCTTACTACTAATGTTCGCGGCGGCCTAGTCAATAACTTACATGCAGTACCCCTTTCACTAATGACAAAAAAGCCGCTTTTGATTCGCTCGTGCCAAGCCGAATTATCGATTTTACAGGCAAAATTTACGAGCCGACAAAATACCAATCTTCCTTTTTCCGTAGAGACATACAACGTTTCACTCGACCTATTTATTGAGATACTAATGTTTGAAATTTTAATTTTCTTGAGGTTTTACCTTTCCCGCCTAAATTATTTTCAAATTTTAAAATTGGGACCCGCCGGCTTCCGTTATCGGAGCACTTTTTTAAAAAACTTTTTAGCAGATATTCTCGACTAACTTTTCAAAATTTTATCATTTTGCCTCGGTAAAAAAAACTGTTAGTTACAGCACCCCGTCAGTTCTTGATATAATCTTGTTAAACAACTAAAACAGAATATTGCAGAATATTAATAAGACCCTTATCAGTAGTAACAAAAATGGTCGGATAAAGTTACAGCGACATGGATGAAACCTCCATCAAATGATTTCTTAGGCTCTCAAAACTCCACGTTTCCCGCGTGGCACAACCATAGGAAGCCGAATCGAGACATACCGCATCTGCTCCTCCTACATCGCGAAAATCTGGCGTGGAGCTCTCATCTTCAAAGCCCCAGCGATCTCATACCAATAAATTTCGGCTAGACTGCAGAATACAGGCTTTTAAATGGTTCGAGGGTGACCAAGTTCTTCTCTGCACACAGATTATCATCACTGATACAAGACCTGTACGTTCACAAGGTAAAAATCGCAAGACTGAAGTTATATTTTCTCAATTTCCATCAATAATTGATTGAATTTTTGGTATTCATTTAAGATAACGTTCTCTGGCACCATACACATGTAATTATGTGGGAAACTTTCCCACTAGAGACGCGGGCGAGGCGGGAAACGTCAGTTATTATTTTTCCTACATTGTCTTACATTACCTTTAATAGAAAAACAAAATCCTGGTCGAGAGTTCCCCTACTATAATAAATATTTTATTTGGTACTGTCACTTTTGTACTCGTGCATGTAGGAACTGCACAATACTTGCGTTTTTTATTCATGTTGGCGCAACATCGTAATGGGGATTCTTAATATTTATTACAGCTAAATAAACGACTTCACTCTGCTACACTAACACAGTGGTATTAAGGAATGCACAATAAAATAGTCGCATCATGCCTACAATAGACATTGCTCGTATACGTGTTGTCTGAGCCATTGGGGCGATGTGACATCACAAGTCGACCACCTCGGCGTTTCTGAAAGCGCCAAATTCAATATTTTTGTCACACATGGAGAAGTCAGAAAATTTAAATTTTTGGCATAATTACTATTAGTGGGGCAGATCTGGATTTGGAAAAGTGACTCCGAATGAAACAAATTGCCAACTTATTAAGTTAGGTCCCCTTCATGATTCCAACAAAATTTTCCAGGAGCGAGTCGGCGGGGGGTGGGGGAAACAGCCCATTAAAAGTTTTTCCGACATATCTCCGCAGGTGTTGGTTCCACAGAAAAAATCATGCTTCCCAAAAATGAAGAGATTAACAAAGTACGTAAGCTCGTTCCAACCCGAAGCCGATCGCATATTTAGTTCGCGAAGTATCGCGATTTGAAGTTGCGAAATATCGCGATTTGAAGTTGCGAAAAAGGAAAAATTAATCAATTGATAGAATTGTTTTTATCTTCAATTTCCGCTTGGCAAGATCGCGATCGGATGATTAGGAAGGGAGATACAGGCCGGCAAAGTTTTTGCTGTACAGCGGGATGAAAATTTTGAGAAAAGTCTTTTCTTTTAACTTTTCCGTTTTATAAGTCCCCGATGTCCATACATTGAAAAATACGGCTGGGAAAGAACCAATGACGGTTTGATATCGATTATGAATGAGGAAGACCCCTATCCTCAAGAATTACTCAAGTTAGTTTCATGCGCATGTAAAGAAGGAGGCAGGACCAACGCTTGTTCGTGCATTAAATTACGATTGAAATGTACCAGTCTATGTACTTGAAACATATTCCTTTTAGGATTTTGCAAACAGCAGAAAAAATAACTATCCATAAGAAGTAAAAGAAAAACTATGTACTTCAAAAGGGTACATTGCGATAACTGCGAACAGAAGGAAATTATTCATATGGGGATAATGACGAGAGTTTCTGCCGCTGAGCATAGAGTGACTGAAGCCGAAGAGTTTGTATCGGCTGTAGTTGATGTGAATGTGCAAAATGGCGGGCACGTAATAAACGATGGTATTTCTGGTATGCATGACGAAGCACCAGGCGAATCTTCATTAATATCAGAACTGTGCAGCGAAGATCCGATAGATTGCATACGGCAATATGAAGATAGCGATGGCGAATCAACGTTGACCTCGTCGGTCTGTAAACTCTACTTGGTACTGTAGACAGTAAACAATAAGCTGGCTGCTGCAAAATTCGGCACTCCTAATAATAATATTTTTATAACTGTGCGTAAATATCTAAGTATGTATGTGTATTAACATGGGGTATACGTGATCAATACTATAAAACTGTAAAATGTGTACAAAAATGAAATAAATAATAGATCTATCATCTGCTCCTGAAACTTCCTTCTGATATTTCCTTTCCTCTTCATGACGCTTAGGCAGTTCTATGCTAACACATGCGCTGCAACGTCGCTTGACCTTGAAGAGATTAGACACAGTCTTTTGTATAGCGCCTCCCATTATTTATAACCTTATAATAACAAAAGCCCGACTGAGAATTAAAAATCAAGTCAATAATGATCATGTAACAAAAATCGACCCGCCAGCGCATGAAAAAACGAGAACGTAATATTATTTTCCATTTCCGAATGTTTACCAAACACGAGGAAAAAAGAATTTTCAAAATCGCTCCCTAATCGAGCGAGATACCAACAATCAAAAGTATTTAGAAGCGCGCCGTTCACGAACGCTCGTTCACGCATGTGTGAGTTCGAGTAGAAGGAGAGAGCGGGCGAGAGTAAGTTCCGCCCCCGGCGGCTCAACTAACTCGCTCGCCCGTTTTCGTTCTGTTTTTCCTTTTGTTCTCGCGCAGGCGGACAATGCATGGACATCGGGGACGTATAGAATGGAAAAGAAAAGACTTCTCAAAATTTTCATCTCGGCCCGAACCCCCCCATCCCTCTCTGTTCTCTCGATATACAGCAATACTTTGCCGGCTTGCATCTCCCTTCCTAATCATCCGATCGCGATGTTACTGGGCGGAAATTGAAGACAAAAAAAATGTTATCAACTGGTGAAAAAAATATTTCCCCCACCCCCTTCCTTCATGCCGAAAAAGACGTGCAAATAATCATTTTTTATTTTGCGCGCCAGGCGTCTATTTGCAAAAACATTTCTGTCAGTGCTATCTTTTAGCAAATAAAAAAATACCCAAATTGGTCCCGGCCAGATTGCTGTAGCTCCATTAATAGGGGAGTTATCAGCGTTTTAATAAATTTGGTTTCCTCCCCATATCTCCTCTCCTAATTGTCTTACCACCTTCACCCTCCGGCCTCATCAAGGGTTCGTCAATACCCCTTTAATTAAAAAAAATGAGGCCCCAACTCCACTCCCTCTGGAGAAATAATTAATTTAATTTTTCCTTTTTCGCAACTTCAAATCGTGATCTCTCGCGAACTAATTATGCAATCGGGTTCGGATTGGAACGAACTTACGTGTTTTGTCAAGCTCTTCATTTTTGGGGAGTACGATTTTTTTTGTGGGACCAACACCTGCGGAGATATGTCGGAAAAGCTGTTTTCCTATACTTTTAACGGGCCGTTTCCTCCAGCCCCCCGTCTCGCCCCTGTAAAATTATGTCGGAATGGTGGAAGGGACATAACTTTATAAGTTGGCGAAATTTTATTTTTAATCGGAACGCAGCCACTTTTCGACCCTGTTTTTTCTCCAGATCTGCCGCACTATATACTCGCCAAGCTCTCTCAGAATGTAGAGGGTGATTCACGTAGGCCGTTCGTTAGAAGTTTTTCAACTTGCAGTTGAATTACGAACTTGGTATGCAGCTAAAATCGATCATGCCCGTTCTCTCTTCAAATATTTTCTGTCCTCCAGCTATACAGGGCGTGTCAAAAGTCGGTACCAACTTTCTTATTTTAAATGGAAACTTACTTTTTTATTACATGGTTCGATTGGCATTCCAATTCTGAGTTTAGACAACCCAAGTTATGTTAACTTATCTATTACAGGTCAATTCTTTTCTCCGGATCTTACTCCTAATATTTGAGGTAGAACGGGCATGATCGATTATGGCTGTGTACTAAGTTTCAAGTTTGTTATCTAACTGTAAGTTGAAAAACTTCTAACGAGCGGCCTACGTGAATCCCTCTGTATAATAAAAGAAAATTGATAGCCTATTAGAAAGCTCCCTTTCTTAATCAAATCAAAATCAGACAGAAGTATTTTTAATTATTGCTTCTTGTCTGCGGTTAGTGCAATACAATTTTAATATTTTTAAAGTATTATTGAGAGAACCTGCAATAGATCAGTCTGATTAAATGTATCAAACGGTCTGGAGAATTCAAGCAGTACTAAAGCTGCCATTTTATCTTTACCATAGTCTCTAATTATGCTATAAGACATTTCAGAAGTGCACTCGCGGTACAGTAACCTAAAGCGAGACTCTTCTTGTAATTACTTGATGTTTTGTCACGTAATTAATAATCTGATCGTACAAAACTCTTTCTATTGTTTTCGTTATAATTGGCGGCAAACTTATAAGACGTAAACCAGTAAAATTTGCAATAGAAAGGGGTTTAAGGGGTTTTATAAGTGTCCTTCCAGATATCTGGAATCCCATCGTGAACAATATATTTGACTTACCATGAAAGTTAAATAGACAAGTTTTGGGAATTAGGATAAAACATTTAATTGGATAAAGTCAAGGTCTGAAGCATTTTAATTTTAAAAATATGCCGATTTAAATACAGTGTCTGAGGATTGATGTAACAAGAGGTGTAACGAACAAAAAAATTTCGAATTTTAGAACGGCAGGTACATGAAAAATGCGTATCGGTGTTATACAAGGTGCTTTATAAGCAAAGCAAAAATCGTCACTAATTAACTACTGTTAATTTTCGAGAATCAAAAGTAGTGCTTCTGATGATACCGAGACTTCTCGTCCTCGAGACCAAGAACGAGAGCGAGACTCCATGTCCGAGACCGAGACTATACCCTTGGAACTTTCGTTCGATCTCGGTTTTGGTGATTCTCAATTGTATATTTTCCTAACAATGAAACTGTGTATATCATAAATAGACCGAATTTTACTGAAAATAATATTTGGTTTCAACAAGACGGAGCTCCACTCAAATTTGCATTGGCCGTAAGAAATTATCACTGTGACTTTCCAGACAGATGGATAGGCAGAAGAGGGTCGCCACGTTCGCCTGATTTAACCCCATTGGATTTTTCCTGTGGGGTTTTCTTAAAAGTAGAGGGAACGTAAATGGGCGAGGTACAATAGATGGATTAAAACAACGAATCCGAGACAATATGCAAAACATAACACCAGACGTAATTGAAAATGTAATTATTTGTTTCGAACATCGTATTGATCATTGTTAATGGTGCACATTTTGAACATTTATTGTAATGAAAATACTTACAAAAAAAAAATATCTATAGTCCCTTCAAATTAGTCAAAAAATCGCTGTTTTATGGAAAATTTCACACAGCTCTGAGACCTGTAAAAAGTGAAGCATTTGGGTTGTCTAAACATGATTTTCACCCCCCCCCCCCGTAGTTCTAAAAAAGGGTGGTTTTTGAAAAATATATACATATATATGAATTTTTGCGCAATTTCGCCCTTTTCTCTATTTCGAGGAAAAACTATGCATTTTTGTGAAAAATGTCAGGAGAGCAAAGTTGTAGAGCATAAAATTTCCTACAAATTTTGTCTGTATGTCTGGTCCAAATTCCGGATAGTTTCGCCACTAGAGGGTGCGAAAGAAATATATACGGAGACTTTTGCTCCTTTTTTAGATTTTCAGCCAAAATCATGCATTTTGAAAAATATCAGGAGCGCAAAGTTGTAGAGCATAAAATTTTCTACAAATTTTGTATTTATGTTTTAATTCGAATTCCGCATAGTTTCGTCGTTAGAGAGCGCGAAAGTCGATTTATATATATTTCTTACTCGCCCCCTAGCGGCGAAACTATGCGAAATTCGAAAAAAACTTAAAACAACGTAGAGACAAAATTTGTGGGAAATTTTTTGCTCTACAACTTTTTTCTCCTGATATTCTTCACCAAAATGCATAATTTTGGCTGAAAATCTAAAAAAAGGCGCAAAACTCTATATATGTATATATCTCTTTCGCGCCCTCTAGCGGCGAAACTATGCGGAATTCGGACAAAAACATAGAGACAAAAATTTGTAGGAAACTTTATGGTGTAAAACTCGGTGCAAAACTTTGATCTCTGAATATTTTTCACCAAAATGCATAGTCTCCTCAAAATAGAAAAAAGGCGAAAAAGCGCTGTAATTCATATATATGTATATATTTCTCAAAAACCACCCTTTTTTAGAACTGCGGGGAGTGAAAACCATGTTTAGGCAACCCACATGGTTCACTTTTTACAAGTCTCAAAGCTGTGGGAAAATTTCGTTAATATTTCCTAATTTGACGAGACTAATCACTAAATTCCTTTGTAAAAGAACTATCAATTTTTAGAATAAAATTTACGGTGTCCCACTTAAAAAGATTATCGATGACGTCATAGATTTGTGAAAAATGTCAAAAAAATGTTTCCCTTACCTACAAATAAAGCAATCTGATATTACTAATTTACGTGTTTTTGTATCCTTGCGAGCGCAAATCAAAAGAATAATTATGTACTGTATTAGTGTGTAATTATGTACATTAGTCACGCAAGAAAAGGTTAGGCTAATTTTCTTAAGTGACTAATATGCAATTATACACGTATGTGCAATACAAAATTTTATCCAACTCTTTCTTTTAATGGAATTTTATTTGAAAAATATTTTTTTAAATTTGACGTCCAATTGATAATAGCTATTTTCGATACAAGTTGCGAAATAGTGGTGTTTTAGGCACACGAGGACATAAGCTTGTGACAATGTCAAGTGACTATAAAATAAATAAAAGAAAATTTTTAAGTTAAACGGTTTTATTGTAAAGAAACATAATAATGATTCAGATAATGTACTAAAAGCTAAAAAATAATTAGGTGGGTACCAGTCATCACACCACTCTCCTCATCAACCTAGAGCATTGATCAGACTAAAATAAAATCATGGGGCGCAGCGTAACCTGAGTAAATATGTAAATGATCGTTCTGCGATGTCGTACGATGATAGTGACGGATTTACTTTTACACACATTTTGCCTAAGTTGTCTTTGAGAAGATGCATCCAAAGCAAGCATATCTATAATGATAGAAATTCGACTCACCCCACGATTTTAATTTAGTCCGATCTATACTCTAAATTGATGAGAGTGTTGTGCCTGGTACCTACCTAATTATTTTTTAGCTTTTAGTACATTATCTGCATCATTATTATGTTTCTTTACAATAAAACCGTTTATTTAAAAAAAAATTTTTTAGTTTTTTTATTTTAAAGTTTTTAGTTTTTTATTTAGTTACTTAATATTTCTCATTCTATTCGCGAAAATAAAACAAATGAACCCAAGAGGGATTTACCTTCGATACAAAGGAATTCACCTATAAGGGAAAGTTTGCATAATAACAGCGTAAAGTCATAATATCTAAATCGCTCTCACGTATTGGTGAATTTGTGTGTATCGACGGTAAATCCCTCTTCATTTGTTTCATTTTCGCGAATTTAGTTCATTTAGTGCCTCATTATTACAAGGTTTCTTTCCTGTCGGTTGTCTAAACTCTATGATCCTCCATTTTGTTTCGGACGTCATTTTGGATTAGGATTTTTTTTCTAAAGGGTACTGTATTCTACTTGTCAAGCCCTTTCATTTGATACCCATACTGAGGGGATTGAAAAAAATAATCCGCCATTTTGTGGTGCCGGCCATCTTGGATTTGAATTTTTTTCATGGTGTACCGTATTCTACTAGTTAAGCCCTTTTAGTCCAGTAAGTGAGGGATTTTATCTACAAAAATTATTAACAGCAAACCGAGGTATGCAAAAAATCGGAAATTTTCCGTAGAATTCAATGAACTATTTTTAAAACAAATGACGAACTTGCGTCCTCTTCAAAATGGCGGCCAAAGTTTGCGAAAAACAGTTTTTTGCGTTGAAAAAGAAAAGTTGGCGTCGCACAAAAAAAAGTTTAACAGCACAATTGTGTAACTTTTTAATACAGATCGAGCCCACCCAGTCCGATCTCCGAAAATTGCAAAATTAATTAGTTATTGCAAAAAAAAACGTTAAAAATCGCATTTTTTTGAAATAACTGTATCTCCTTGAAGAGAAAATATTCTTTAACGAAACTTGGTGAAAGCGTAGTCCAAGATATGTCGAATAAGAACATTTTTACAGATTTGCAAAATATTGCAAATTTCTTGCAAAAATCGATTTTTTCGAAAAAAACGCGATTTTTTCAATGTCCAATAGTTCATACAGGCCATCATATTTCTATACCGCACCGGTCCGAAAAGTTTCTCTAACAGTTGCTCTAACCTGTGCAATTATTGCGCATATCACGAAACGATCCCTAATATGCGAAAAATCGGACAACAATCGATAATTTTTTTGACCCCAAAAAAAAATTGCATATTTTTGAGATTTTAAATTATATTGCAATGTCGTTATTGCCAATAGATAGCTGGCATTTTTCTACAAATTTCCAAAAAAAATAATCGCTCTCCGACCTTCTGAAGCCGAGTTAATTTTTTTTGAGAAATTCTAGTGGAGCCATTTTTTTAAGTAAAGGGCTGAAAACGGATAAAAGAACACGTTACAAAAGAACAATCAGTTTGGAAAATAGAACAACAATAATTAATACTTAAATTAAAACAAAAGAAAATGCAACTTAAAAGATAAACAAATAAGGAAATTGGACCGTAGTCTCGAACTTAAGCAAGAAAAATTACTTTGTTAAAGGAAAAAATCATTTACACTCGAATTCAAACTGATTGCCAGAAGGGCCAAAAAATACAATAGCCTTAACTAGCATGAAGTTAATTATTTCTTTATAAACTAGTGCAGAAACGCCAGTTGCCAGTGACAATATGAACGAGGTAACGTTTAATTTGAGAAATCTGATGACATGAAGTTAAATTTTATAACAGAAGCTCAAAAATGTAAATACCTATACCCGGGAATACTAAAGTTATCACGATAAAAGTAGGCCGATGTCACACCACCAGTAGCTGATCGGAAAGTGTCTTTCTTTCCGGACGGGATTATCCTTGTCAATTTTTAGTTAGTGGTCCTTATCCACCCCAAAGCAATCTAGATCAATGAATGAAAGTCCGCCTCTTTTTAGAGGCATCAAGTCATCCGGAAGGTTGCGTCCTCTATAGTAGAAATTATGTACAGACATAGTACTCGCCTGGCAAGTGGCGTTCTCTTTAGTAACTGTGGCCAAATTAGCTTCCCTTCAGTATAACACGTCAATTTAAACAACTTAAAATATTCTACATCTAAGCTAGCTAATTATACCTATTATTAAAAAACCTATTTGTTTTACGAGTGGACTTAGAAAAGGAAAAAGCAACTAGTTCCTACCTAATGTGCAGTTTGGAGAATTCTTGTAATCAATTACCCCTTTTATGATTTGATTATTTTACACATTCACCTCATTTAATTACGCGCGCGTTTGTTACATTTCTAATAAAAAGCAATTTGACGATGATATCGATCGTAACGGATTTTTATCAGTTTATGAGGGGTATTTTACTGGTAATAAAATATTTCCGATTTAGCAAATTTACTACAGATTACTTCATAGTTATGGCTGAAAAAATCTAATAGTACATCGCCCGCCTCGATAACATTTTGGGGTTTGTCAAATATCGTCCCAAACTATCTACGAAATCGTGCTATTGTATGGCAAGTAATTTTAATTCCTTTACGCTTTATTACATTTGTTACATTACCAAAGAAACATCAAAATTTTATTATGTCTCATTTATGTATTCGAATTGTTTTTGTAGAATACGTTGCATTAATATTTTTTTTTCTTTTGCTTTTTAATAGGAGACTCGTCTTCATTACCACTACTACTGTCACGGTAAACGTGACGTAATATTATTTCCGCATTATCGTCATCACAATCATCATTATCGTTATCATCATTTGAAAATTCATCTCTTTCTAGCTCAGTCTCTGTGATATTTGGCTCGTCTATTTCTTCGTCGATATCATCAGCGACGACTCTGTTCTCCTCAATATTTGAGCAAATTTCATCGTCACACGTTGAACACACATTTGAACATTTTGTGCCATGTTTTCGGCAGCTGCAGGCGTACGCCACAGCATCGAGCTCCGAGTTTCATTGAATTTGCAATGCTCAGCAACGGCCGATCAAGTTGCGAAGATTTTTTATTGAAAATATAAGTATTGTACAATAACCACTGCAAATTTCAGCAGTTTACCTTAAAAAATGGCGCCACAAGAATTTCTTAAAAAAAAAAATTATCTCGGCTCCAGAGTCCGAGGGCATTTTTTTTGTTGTTGTAAATTTGTAGAAAAATGCCAGCTATCCATTGGCAATAATGGTGTTCCAATATAATTTAAAATGTCAAAAATATTCAAAGTTTTTTGGGGTAAAAAAAATTATCGATTTTTTTACCGATTTTTCGCATATTAGGGATCACTTCGTTATATGCGCAATAACTACACAGGTTAGCGCAACTGTTGAAGAAACTTTTCGGACTGGTCCAATATAAAAATATGAAGACCTGTATGAGCTATTGGACATTGAAAAAAACGTATTTTATTCGAAAAAATCGATTTCTGCAAGAAATTTGGAATATTTTGCAAATCTGTAAAAATGCTTGTATTCGATATATCTTGGACTATGCTTTCACTGAGTTTCGTTAAAGAATATCTTTTCTTCACGGAGATACAGGTATTTCAAAATAATGCGATTTTTAACGTCTTTTTTGCAATAACTAAATAATTTTGCAATTTTCTAAGATCGGACTGGGCCGGCTCGATCCACATTAAAAAGTTACACAAATCTGCTATTAAACTTTTTTTTGTGCAGCGCCAACTTTTTTTTTTAACGCAAAAAAACTGTTTTTTGCAAACTTTGGCCGCCATTTTGAAGAGGACGCAAGTTCGTCATTTGTTTTAAAAATAGTTCATTGAATTCTACGGAAAATTTCCGATATTTTACATACCTTGGTTTGCTGTTAATAATTTTTGCAAAAAAACGCGATATTTTCGACAGATTTATTGGACTATTTCGTTTGATACCCATATTGAGGGGGTTAAAAAAAATTTAATCCGCCATTTTGTGGCGGCGGCCATTTTGGATTTACAATGATAATGAATATACATAATTGTATTGTCATCAGAACTAAAGGTGTGTACCAAATTTCACATCAATCGGTCAACAGGAAGGGGGGGGGGGAATTTCAATTACTAGATTTGACTCACAAAAGACACAAAGTAAACTAAAAAAAACCGTTTAAAAACACTTACTTCGTTATTTCGCTACAGTCTCGAACACTATTTATCGTCAAACCTTCATATATTCATTTTAGTAAAAGAAACATGTTATGTATGTAATGAGAACAAGCCTTAAGCTTAAATCTAGTGTGAACGCGTCTGTTGCTTTGGACAAAAAAGGGCAGTTGACATTCTTTGAATTATTGTATTATGTCATGTAATTCAAGTTGCAAATAAACATCGAAGTTATATATGTGTTATTAATACAAAGCCTCTATTCAATATCTAACATAATTGGCGACGAGGAAGTGGATTTTCATTTGATAAAAAACGCAGGATAAGAGTAAAAATTACTGGCAAACATGGAAAACGCTAATGCTAATGCCCAGGCTCAGGTACAACAAATGCACGGCCCAGTTATTGGACAATTGGGGCCATTCGATATTAGTACGTCATGGTCTAGTTATCAGGAGAGACTGGAGTTTTTTTTTGAAGCTAATGATATCGTTAATGCAACGAAGAAACGTGCTATTTTGTTAACGCAAATCGGCTCATCAACATACGATGTTCTGAGATCCCTGGTAACGCCGAAAAGTCCGAAAGATTTCACGTATGAACAACTACTAATTAAACTTAAAAACCATTTCAACCCGAATCCAAATGAAATTGTGGAACGATTCAATTTTAATAAGCGTACACAGAAACAAGGCGAATCTATCGCAAATTTTGTTGCGGATTTACGAAAACTAAGTACATTTTGCAGTTTTACTGAATTAAATAATATGCTACGTGATAGAATAGTCTGTGGGGTGACAGATGAAGGATTACAGAAGAAACTTTCCGCCGAAGCTAATCTTACTTGTGACAGAGCATACGAACTGGCTATAGCGGCAGAAACAGCACGAAAAAATGTTGAGGAAGTCAGAATTACAACCGAGAATTCAGTAGCAGCGGTAGGCCAAAGGAAGAATGGATCAAATCAATGGAATCATAATCCTTGCTACCACTGCGGGAAAATACATGATGTGAAAACATGCAGATTCAAAGATGTGAAGTGTAATTACTGTGGGAAGAAAGGTCATATTAAAGTAGCCTGTTTTAAGAAGAAGAACGATGAAAATGAAGGGAGCGCAGAGAAGAGAAATGGAAAACCAAAAAATTGCAACCAAGTAGCGGAAGATGACTGTGATTTATATACGTTGAATGTAATCCATGCAGTTCAGGGACATAAAAAAATCCTGGCAAACGTCAAATTAAATGGAGTTCTTGTCCAGATGGAAGTAGACTCTGGTGCGGTCTGTTCAATCATATGTCGACAGACTTGGGAAAAAATAAAAAAAGAAAATAATATTATTAAGACAGCTACACTGAGGTTACACACATGGACACAAGAAAACATTTCGATTATGGGAGAAGCCATGATCGAAGTAGAATATAATCAAATTCGAAGGTATTTACGTGTGGTTATTACAAATGGAGGAGGATCCGACCTACTTGGTAGAGATTGGTTCGAGGAACTAGGAATTTCTGTTCACGGAGTTTATGGTATTAATTGCAGGAACAAGCCGGTGAATTTGTACGAACAATTTCCAACCGTTTTTGGCGGAAAGTTGGGCCAATTTCGGGGCAAGCCAGTGAAGCTGGAATTAAATGAGGGAACCACTCCAATTTTTTTAAAAAACAGGCAGGTTCCGTTTGCTTTAAAACCAGTGGTAGAGAAGGAATTGGACAAGCTTGTGGAACAGGGCGTGTTGGAACCAACAGAATATTCCGAGTGGGCGACGCCTTTGGTACCGGTTCGGAAAAGCGATGGTCAAATTCGACTGTGTGGTGATTATCGAAGCACTGTAAATAAAGCCATCAAGAAAAATTCTTATCCCCTGCCAACGATAACAGAAATGATAACCCTAACAGATCCCAGCACAGTTTTCTCGAAGATAGATTTGTCACAGGCTTATCAACAGTTACGAGTGGATGACGAAACTGCAAAAGTATTGACTATCAATACACACAAGGGACTTTTCCGAGTCAAGAGACTGCCTTTTGGTATTAATGCAGCCCCAGGACTTTTCCAGAAATTCATGGAGATGCTGTTAGTTGGTATTCCGGGAATAAAAATCTATTTAGACGACATCATGATCAGAGGAAAGGATAAGAAAGATCATGACGATAGACTGTTGCGCGTTTTGGAAAGGTTGGAGAGAGCTGGAGTGACCGTGAAAAAAGAAAAATGTGAAATTGGTAAATCTGAAATTACTTTTCTAGGATATCGGTTAGCAGCTGATGGCGTACGACCAACAGAGGAGAGAATTAAAGCCATAAAGGATGCATCGAGACCAACCAATAAGCAAGAGCTCCAATCCTTTCTGGGTATGATTAATTTTTATAATCGTTTCTTAAAAAATAAGGCAGCCAAAGCAGAACCATTGCACCGATTATTAGACAAAGAATCAACATGGCAGTGGAACGATCAACCTGAGAGGGCTTTCATAGAGCTGAAGGGCTTATTGGGGTCAAAGGTAGTTCTCACACATTACGATAAAAGCAAGTTGCTAGTTATGAATTGTGATGCGTTACCATACGGTATCGCAGCAATTTTATTACAACGAGAGAATGGCATTGAGAAACCGATTGCATACTGGTCTCGCACACTTACTAAAAGTCAGAGAAATTATGCCCAGATTGATAAAGAAGCACTCTCTTTGGTGGAAGGGGTGAAACACTTCCATCAATTAATAGCAGGACGTCAGTTCATTATTACAACAGACCACATGCTGCTCTTGGGATTATTCAACCAAAAAAATCAATTCCAGCGATTCTGTCACCCAGGATGCTACGATGGTGTTTGACCTTAAGCGCCTATGATTATACTGTCGAATTCAGGAAGGGTACTGATAATGCAAATGCAGACTGCTTGAGTCGTCTTCCACAACAACAAGAAGCCAATGAAATGGAATCACCAGGGGACATATTGCTGCTTGAGTCTAACAATCGACCAATTGCCATTGAGGAAATCCAAAAACTTACCAGCGAAGAAAAGACGCTGAGAGATGTAAGATACTGGACATGGCATCAGTGGCCGAATGCGGAGCTAGAAGAAGAGTACAAACCGTACCACCGAAGAAGGACTGAGATCTCTGTGTACAAGAATTACCTGCTTTGGGGAAATCGGCTGATCGCGCCGAAGGAGACACATGGGATTTTCATGAAATTGCTTCACGCGAATCACCCAGGAGTGGTAGCTATGAAAGCATGCGCCCGAAGTTATGTGTGGTGGCCAAATATCGACCAAGAGATTGAAAACTGCGTGGCAACTTGTCATACGTGCCAAATTCATCAGAACAACCCGGCAAAAGCACCACGTCAGACTTTGGAGCCTACCGTAAATCCGCGGTCAACGCTTCATGTTGATTTTGCTGGACCCTACAGAGGAAAAGTTTTCTTGATTGTGGTCGACGCCATGTCAAAATGGCTAGAGGTTGACATTGTCAAATCAATGGCCTCTAGCGAGGTTATCAAGAGTTTAAGGAATATGTTTGCGAGGCTGGGAATTCCGGACAAGGTGGTTTCTGACAATGGACGTTCCTTCGATTCTGAGGAACTGCACGATTTCTACAGAAAAAAATTGATTGCATACAGTACTATTTCACCGTATCACCCATCAAGTAACGGTCAAGCAGAGAGAATGGTACAGGTAACTAAGAAAAATTTGGCAAAATTGGAAGAAGGCGACCTTGCTTTACAGGTTCAGAGAATGCTTTTCCGGCAACATACTACAGTCCATGCGGGAACATCCAAGACACCTGCGGAGCTATTAATGGGAAGAAAGCTTCGCACAGTTCTAGACAAAATGCATCCTTATGCACTCAAATCAAACCACCGAGAGGAGAAAGAAACCATGAATAAATTGCGGTCTTTCGAAGAAGGCGATGCTGTTTATTTTCGCAACTATAATTCGCTGGGACCAAAATGGTTGGAAAGCACGGTTGAAGATTGTGTAACTCCTGTATCATACAGGATTTGTTTGCGCAATGGAAATGTTATCAAACGTCACATTGATCAACTGCGACGTAGAATAGTGAACCCAACAATTCATGAGAGACATGAGGTCAGTGAACCACTCTCAGCTTCCAATCCTTGTTTGGTTCAACGGGAAATTCCAGTCCCAATTCCGTTACCAAACCGACCAATACTACCACATGCCCCAGATTTATCTCAATCTAGAGAAGTGGCATTGGATATTGAATCGAGAGCGCCTGCCATGCCTCCACAAATTCAGGTTAGGGAATCTGGTAGTCCAGAACGAATTCAAATGGAACTTTTAACTAGGCCAGTGCGAAATCGGAAATTGCCCACTCATTTGAAAGATTATGTTGTTAAATAAAAAGGGAGGGATGTTATGTATGTAATGAGAACAAGCCTTAAGCTTAAATCTAGTGTGAACGCGTCTGTTGTTTTGGACAAAAAAGGGCAGTTGACATTCTTTGAATTATTGTATTATGTCATGTAATTCAAGTTACAAATAAACATCGAAGTTATATATGTGTTATTAATACAAAGCCTATATTTTCCAAGGAAGAAGTTGACAAGTTTATGAAAGAGGCAGATGATGAAAAATACTTATTAATGAAAGCAGTGTTGATCGTTGCTGTATCTGGAGCCTGTAGGAGAGAAGAAATAACTTATTTACGTACAGAGGACATTGAAGATGCTACGTCGCGTCATTTATTAAAGTCAGAATTCCCAATACAAAAACTGTAATGGGTTACTTTTTGTCCACTCGATAATAACAGTAATTAACTGGAATACTGCTTTTGTTTAATATTTTGTTCTAAAATTACCTTAAGCCTACCTTGCTAGTACGCTAGAAATATATCAATTGCACGGTAGATCAATTGTCACTTTATAAACAAACAATCAAAACGATTCCGCCAAAAAAGCATTGAGAGAGTAGAATCGCGTGATCGCGTCTAAAGAGGGGCATTCAAGGTGGGACTTTCGTTGACGGTAGTCCGAAGAATTGTCAAGATACTTTAAAAAGTTTATAATATTGACCTGCTTTAGTAAATTGATATCTAGAATCAACGTTATCAATAATTAACGAGTTATATAGTGAAGTAGGGTAGTTCCAAATTACAGAAGAATTAAATTGTAAGTACAACTTTCTACTTCGTGTTCTGCATTTTAAATGGCCGACACCATGAACAACGTTTGCTAACGTATTTAGTTAGTCATGCTCTTGTAGTCCCTGGATGTTTGGTAATCAGAATTATAATTTCCAGACATTGCATCCTGTTATAAACATTTAGTTTTCATCGATGGTTTCCCTGCAAACTGATTGGTGAAAACGTCGTAAGTGTTCGAATTTAAACCTCGGCGTGGCCTCAAGTAACTCTCTTTCATGGTGTGCGAAAATCTAGGTTAGTTCGACAACTAACACATCGAATATTAATTTGTCGGTTTCATTTTGTGTAACTAGTATATAGATTTTGTTATTGTTGTAAAAATTATTATCATTTAACTTATGTTTCTATAAAAGTAAAACATTTATTTTACGCGGAACTGGTCAGACGCGAATATTTGAGTTAATATTTTGCATTTCCATCTAATAATTTTTTGTATATGTATTTATTGTTTATGCCATATTGTTTTTGCATATTTAACGAAAGCGTTTTGTTATTCACTCACCCCTAAAGTCTCATGCTCATATAATAAATAAAGTAATTTGCAGTTTGTTTGTTTCATTTTTTAATAAATTTTCAGGTATAAGTAACCAGCAATTTTCTTAAGATATTACTAATTAGAGGCTTAAAATCTTTTAAGTTTCAAAACCAATGATCCGAGATTATTTACAATACCAGAGGGAGATATAGTAGTGAATATTTTAGAAATTGCTCGCAAATATGCAATCCTACATCCGTTTGATATTGATCATAACCGATTATCATATACAGAAATTCAAAATGTCTCAGACCAAGCAGTAGGTATAAATACCATTGGTTCTATACCTAAAAGCACTGCCGAATTCCTTGTACTCCCCAGTGCTAGTGAGTACACTGGGCACTGCTTAGACGATGTTCTGCTTCCTTCCTTACGGATGCAGGAGCCAATATATCGATGCTCAAGAGGCACGGAGGTTGGCGTTCGGCTTCCATGGCAGAAGGCTATATAGAAAATTCAATACAAAATAAGCAGGCGGATAGCAAAGAAAATTCTCGGGAGAAAGAAAATACTCATTCTACCAGCAGTTCCCGGATGGAGGTATTATCTTCTTCACATATACAAGCTCTATAGAATGAAGAAAAAAATATATGTTCGCTTACTGTTCAATTCTCCAATTTGAAAGATTATACTATTAATACAGGGTGTAATTAGTTTTATGTAATTAAAAAAACAAACAAAAAAACCTTATACAACATGAGGTCTAAAGCTCATAGTTTTGGAGAAAAAAAAAAATAAACAAAAATATCCAAAATACTTAATAACATAGTTTGAGAACTGCTGGCATCTTGAGGTAGGCTTTATTGACTCGCGTCCTGTCGCTCATGATACTCTGACATTCGTGGAAATAAGCATGGTGAGCCTAAGAGATAATTAGGCCGCGACGGGGGTAATCGAAAAGCATGCCGACAAATCAGTTAATAGCTACCGACAGAGGACACCGCTATGTTTTTTGTTTCTTCGCGGCCAAATTATCTTATTACGCGTGCTATACTCTCCCTTGTAATATTTTTAAGTGATAATTTCAGTTTGTGTCCTTACTTGCTAAACAACGTACACACGACGCAATCTACTCGTTCCTTGGTTTTGTCTGTTGCTTTTGTTCTTTTTGAATTTTGTGTCACTTATGTTAAGATTTATTTTACTGACTTATCGTTAAAGTCGTTAGTACTTGGTTACGTAAAACACTACTTCTCGTTCGTGCTTTTTGTGTTACTTTTTGGATTTTGGACTAAATTTTTCTTTTTGTTTTCTTTATTGATAACATTCATTCACAGTTTAGTGTGGTATTTTAAAACGTAGATTTTAGACATTCTGGGAGATTACACTTATCCAGAGCTCGCGGATATGCACTTGGTGCATGGAAAAAGTGGTGGAAATGCAGCTGGTGAGGAAGAGCTTTATCGTTTAAGGTTCCCCTAATCGACTTCATCCTTGTGCTCGTACATTTGTTAGTATTGACCAGCGTCTTCGAGAAACAGGTCGTCTCAATGGATATGGAGGAGAACGAGGTCCACAACGCGAAGAAAGGGTAAGTGACGCAAGGGTTCAAATTTTGGAACTTGTAGAAGAGGATCCAACTTTAAGCACCCGCGATATCGCGAACCGTGTGGGAGTATCCCATTTTGTGGTATGGAGGACATTGAGAGATATAAACTTACATCCCTATCACTATCAACGTGTCCAAGTACTAGAACCTCAAGAGTTTGCAGAGCGAATGCAATTGTAGGTGTATTTTAAGAAAACACGCGGCAAATGACTTTTTAAACGTTCTGTGTCTCTCCGATGAGTCGTGTTTTACCAAAAATGGAGTGTTTAATTTTAAAAATATGCACTATTGGGCAGACGAAAATCCACGTGCATTTTCAACGGCGGTTCAGCGTTAATTTGTGGGTAGGAGTTTGCGGTAATGAAATAATTGGACCTATACAATTATCCGCTGGATTAAATGGTTACTACCTAAGAAATCTCAAACTTTTTATGACAAGGAATTCAGTGTCGATAAAGATTGGGCAAAATGTAGAGGTGTTGGTGTAAATAAACATGTAATGCCGGCTAATTTATTTTTATTAGACGTACAGAAAAAGTGTGCTGCTTCTTCAATGTGGGAAAACTGTTCAATACTGATGGAACTTTAAAGGTTTATAAAAATACCGATATTTCTAAATATGGAAAACTGATTGCTTATTTAAAACGTGAATGAATACAAACAAAAAAGTTATTTTTACATTCTCTCACTAGTGTGTAATACATTACATTCTATATGTGAAATCACCATAGGGCTAGCCATATTCCATGCTTGTGTTGGATAAAAGTTATGAATTTTATGAGTTTCTTCTGGGACATAATGTATTTATACATTGATGAACAATCATCATGTAGCTCATTTGGATGTGATTTTCGAATAAATTCCTTCGAAAAAACGCTGTGTCCAAAAAACAAAGCATATCCGGACGTGCACCCATACGAAGTTTCTTGCTAATTTTAAACCGTAACTTTTGAAACATCCATATTTTAAATAAAAAGTATTTATACGTTTCTGAAGTGATAATTTTTCAGGATGCGTCCAAGCAAACTGGAACAAACCGTACACATTTCCTGTTTTGCCCGACTGAACTTCTAACAGATCGATTCATAATTTATTTTAGATACCAAGTAAAATCTATATCTCGCAATCAATTATACATTACGTCCTTGAATTTCGCTACCACTCCAACCCTTTAAAGTTGAAAAATGTAATAAATAGCGATCCTTGCTAAGTTGGTTTTATAAGAAAATCGATGGTGAGCCACACTTACTGGAATCGAATAATTTCCTTCTTCGCGGTTTTGTAAACTGCATTAATGTCAATTTGAATGGGAGAAATTTATTAATAATAATAATAATAATGTTTATTTGCAATATAGATAACAATACAAATACTAATAAACAACGATATCAAATAATAATAAAATTTGCAAATTCGTATGGGCTTGTTCCATGATATTCTTTTTATATGGTTTTTATACTGTTTCATATAGTACTCGATATTCTCATTATACACTTAAAATTTCGTATTATTAACTTTTTCCGTTCTCGAGATATAAGGAGTTGAAATTAGTAATAGTTGCAAAAACCGAGCGCTCATTTGTGACGTCACTATACGCAAGTGACGTAAAAAAATGGCTTTCTGGGACCTTTCAAATTTAACCTGAAAAGTCGAAAAACATGAAATTTTTAAACGCTAGTAACTAAATAAATACGTCGAGTGGAAGTTCGTTCTATGTGTCTACGGAAAGGAGAAGGTCGGCGATGAATTCTAATCGTAAATTGCAGGGTCGAAATCGAAAATTCGTTCCGGCAGGAGCGAGAGAAAATTGTAATTTTTTGACATTTCACCAAATTGTACTCCCCTACTGTCAAGTAGTAAGCAAAACAAACAATACTTCGAAAACACTTATAATTATAACCAATAAGGAGCATCAAGCCTATTGAGATCGCCGAGTCTATGCGTATAGTGATGTAGCGCCTGGCCACGCCCCATTTTCGCGAGATGGAAATTTGTAATAGTTTTTAAGATACTAAACGTGCGAATAAGATTCTGATTTTTTGCAGATCCATTAATTTATACTTGCACTTTCGATTCATGAAATAAAAAAAAATGCCGAACAAGCCCATTGTTTAATGCATTATAGATATGTGATGTTAAAGGGGTTAATAAAGAAACAAAAACTAACTACTGGAAGGTGGCATGACCTTTCCCACGAATATATATTTTTCAAGTTACAACGATCTACGAATAGCAGAATTTGCATAAAAAAATTGATACCTCAAGATTGCTTTTCGTAAATAACTCGGAAAGTATTACATTTAATGAAAAGTTGTATAGTACAATAAAAATTATAAGGTGATATTTTTTATTTATTATTTCTATACGATGAATAGCAACTTTCGAAGACTAAAAATAGAAAAGATTTGGTGAGGTCTTACGCCTAACAGGCAACCGAGACAGAAGTTCTGATGCTGCCAGACGCACCACACGGCAAAGAAAGGCCAACTAGAATAGTGAAAGGATCACAAAATGTCTGTTATTACGTTGCGAATCAGAATTCAGATCCGAGCATATGAGGCTAAAGGTTCTTTTTGTTAAAACTATACAGGTTGTCCCTTTCCCTTTACGTGCTAATTCTCCATGCAAAAATAGTAAGAAATATTCCTATAAACATGTGTCCGGAAATGCTTCCTAAGGGAGCTACGGCCTTCTAAGGATGGCGCAAAAATAGGTGTTTTTACTAATTATCTCGGAAATAATTTGGGACAACTTTATGAAACTTGGTTAACTATTTTCGATCATTAAAGGTTATTGTTTTACAGTATTATCCAAAATTTATTTTATCCAGGGGCGGAGAAACGAGAGGTCGGTGTCCTTTGTTTCTACATATTAATGTTTCAAGTTGACATTTTTAGGTCCTCTTTACAATTACCCATATGGCAAGCCGTTTTCAAGTAAAAGCGGTCTAAACGAAACGTTGCGTATTCGTTTGCTAAATGCGCATTACATATTTTTCAAAACAGGCGTATGTCATTCAGTAACAAAAATTCACAGATCTTGCATCTTTCGCAAGTATCTTAGAGGTGTTTCAGAATCTCATGAGCCGCGAAATGCGCAAAAGGCAAAGTTTAATCTGAGTTATAAGTATGTTTTTGAAGACACTGGAGGCTGCCTTGCTGTATACATAAACAAGAGCTTGGGATAAATTGTAATCAATAAATACAATATTCTTAAGAAGTGTAACTGAGTCAACAGGACGGATTATGTCTCTGCGCATATGAAGGTCACGGCTCATGAGGTTTTAAAACACCTCTAAGCGTATTGAAAATACCAGATGCAACTATACTGCGCTAGGTCGAAGTTCTATAGGATCAACCTATTGATATGCCTGCTAAATTACATCAAATTATTTTCTGTATTTCATTTTTTATAAATATTATTTTTATTAATCATACTACGAAAAACTGAATAACTATATTAGGTATTTAACCTTCGATAACATATCTCTATAATATAGGTACAACCGCTGAGAGAAAGAATTAAAAAGAAAACCAACTAAATCCTCGATGACAAGTGTACAACGTTTACTTCAAGGGGCATTTTTCGAAAAATGAACACGCTTCGAGTTATGATGAGTTAAAAGATTTGTGAATTGATACGTTTCAGGACAAACGTTAATTCATTAAGGCGCTCCATAACAAGGCATAGCGCAGACAATGTTGAATAATTAGAAAAAAATATTAAGTATTAAGATATGTACGTAATATTACGTGAAAACAAAGCCGACGTGCTGTAAATTTCAAATATACAACAAAATTTTTTTTGACTTTCGGAAAATCGCCCCCTGCAACCCCCTAGGGCGATTTTTCCACGACCAAGTCAAATCTTCTTCTCTTTTGATGGGGCATCGTTTAAAATAGGTCGTAGCTTTTAGCAACACATTGCAAACGGAATGACACAATAGAGGCAGCTTGTTACTCTACTACAAGGCCGGCGCAGCGGCCTAGACAGATCTGTCGCTCTCGATACGTTTTTCGTAAGATGGGTCCTATATCATGCGCCCAGTAGTATTTTCAATACTAAAATGGCAGAGTATGTACAACTCACAGGAGTATCTCGATATGATTATCTGTTATAGTATAGCTCATCAACAAGCTGTACCAGCCGCACGACTGTACGCGAACCGATTCCCGCAACGAGAACGGTTTCCCGACGCAAAAGTTATTACGCGCTGCCTCAATCGTGTACGGGAGAGTGGAGATGTCCTACCTGGTAGACGAGGTAACGGTCGCCTAAGAGGGATTCCAATAGCTGATGAAGAGATGATTCTTGATACATTTGCTGCTGAGCTAAGGTTGTGTACTAGGCGAGCTGCTAGACTACTGGGGACTACAAGAACACGTATACATCGAACCCTTCGACGCGCGACGTGAAAATCAACATTGTTATCGTCATTGTTGGGTTCAGCAACTTTTGCCGCGAAATCATGAACCTCGAATGATCTTCTGTACAAGTAAGCTGAATTTTGTATGCAGTATCTACATGAAATAAAAACAAAATTGAAACAAATGTGATAAAGTTGGAATTCAAAGTATCTACTACTTAAACCGATCAATTTCTTTTTAATTTCACTAATTTGTTGGAAAACCATTTGGCCAATCCTTCATTTCTTAATCAGATATTGTGGACTGATGAAGCGACATTTACTCCAAATGGAATATTTAATTCACGGAATTTTTGTTTACTGACTGAAAATCCTCATTTACTATTACCAGGGAAATGGCGCAAAGAACCACAAATAACATTGTTCGCCGTGCAGAGACCTGCAATGAGCAGGAAGGAAAGAATTTTGAGCAAATTTTGTAATAATAATAATGTTAATTCAGGTTGTTTTTTAAATCATAAATGTTCATTAAACTTTTGCACAATGTTTCTTTTAACACTATCACCAAATACTTGAAAGTAGTTCCTTTAGGAAATCATACCATAACAGATAATCATATCGAAATACTCCTGTGAGGTGTACTCCACCATTTTTGTTACTGAATGACATACACCTACTTTGAAAAATAAATAACGCGCATTTAGCAAACGAATACGCAACATCTCGTGTACACCGCTTTTACTCGAAAACGGGTTGACATATGGGTAATCGTAAAGAGGACCTTTTTTATGCAGAATTAACCAGGGAATCATAATCAGGGATTACAATCTAAAAATGTCAACTTGAAACATTAATATGTACAAACAAAGGACACCGACCCCTCGTTTCTCCGCCCCTGGATAAAATTAATTTTGGATAATACTGTAAAACAATAACCTTTAATGATCGAAAATAATTAACCAAGTTTCATAAAGTTGTCCCAATTTCCGAGATAATTAGTAAAAACACCTATTCTTGCGCTATCCTTAGAAGGCCGTAGTTCCCTTAGGAAGCATTTCCGGACACATGTTTATAGGAACTTTTCTTACTGTTTCTGCATGAGAAGCACCTAAAGGGGAAGGCGAGAGTTTCGGGACACCCTGTATAATGAAGATTGACACAAAAATAGTCTAAGGAATAACTAGAGGCGATTTACAAATGGAAAGGAATTTTCTCAGATTTTGTGACAACATGGATCACGTGCTACAGTTGGGAGAAAACTGCATTTATATCTACTAGGTAATGAACTGTAACTATTTGCATTGTATTGGATTGGTGTTCATCATGACCCATGCACAATTTGTCAAATTACACATTTAAGCATTGGCTTTATACTTACGTTTGCGTGATCCAAAATAAGCTGACATTTGGTCCTCTCATCGGGATCGGCCATTACAGCAATTCTTTCTTCTAATTTCTGGAACAATACGAAAATGCAGTTAAGTTTCACAACATTGATCTCTGGTCAATATATCCTAAAATAAAGTTATCATTCAACATAATATACAGGGTGAAATTAGTTTCATGTCAGTAAAAAAAACTGGTAGTAGCGAACGACAAGACAAACAAAAAAAAACCTTATATAACATGGGGTCTAAAGTTCATAAATTTGGAAAAAAAAATTCCAAAATACTTAATAACACAGTTTGAGAACTGCTGGCATATTGGTGTAGGCTTTATTGCCTCGCGTCTTGTCGCACATGATACTCTGACATTCGTGCAAATAAGTGTGGTGAGCCTAAGAGATAATTAGGCCGCGACGGGGGTCATCGAAAGCATGCCGACAAAGCAGTTAAAAGCGACCGACAGAGGACACCGCCACGTTTTTTGTTTCTTCGCGGCCAAATTATCTTATTGCCCGTGCTATACTCTCCCTTGTATATTCTCAAGTAATAATTTTAGTTTGTGTCTTTACTTGGTAAACAACGTACACACGACTCGGCCTACCCGTTCCTTGGTTTTGTCTGTTGCATTTGTTTTTTTTGAATTTTGTGCCACTTACGTTAAGATTTAATTTATTGACTTATCGTTCAAGTCGTTAGTACTTGGTTACGTAAGACACTACTTCTCGTTCGTGTTTTTTGTGTTACTTTTTGGATTTTGGACCAAGTTTTTCTTTTTGTTTTCTTTATTGATAACGTTAAATCACAGTTTAGTGTGGTGTTCTAAAATGCAGATTTTGGACATTACGGGAGATTACACTTATCCAGAGGTCGCGCATATGCACTTGGTGTATGAAGAAAGTGGTGGAAATGCAGCTGGTGCGGAAGAGATTTATCGTTTAAGGTTCCCTAATCGACGTCATCCTTGTGCTCGTACATTTGTTAGCATTGACCAGCGTCTTCGAAAAACAGTTCGTCTCGATGGACATGGAGGAGAACGAGGTCCGCAACGCGAAGAAAGGGTAATTAACGCAGAGGTTCAAATTTTGGAACTTGTAGAAGAGGATCCAACCTTAGGCACCCGCGATATCGCAAACCGTGTGGGAGTATCCCATTTTGTGGTATGGAGGATATTGAGAGATATGAACTTACATCCCTATCTCTATGAATGTGTCCAAGCACTAAAATCTCCAGATTTTGTGGAGCGAATGCAATTTTGTAGGTGGATTTTAAGAAAACACGCGGCAAACGAGGGATTTTTTAAACGTTCTGTGTTTCTCCGATGAGTCGTGTTTTACCAGAAATGGAGTGTTTAATTTTAAAAATATCCACGTGTAATAAGGGCGCATTTTCAACGACGGTTCAGCGTTAATTTGCGGGCAGGAATTTGAGTAATGAAATAATTGGACCTATACAATTACCCGCTAGATTAGATGGTGATGTGTACTTAAATTTATTGCAACAAACATTGTCAAATTTGCTGGAAGATGTACTCTTGGCAACGTGCACAAGAATGTGGTATTTACACGATGGCGCGCCAGTCCATTTTAGTCTGGCTGTTCGAAATGTTTTGAACAGAAAGTTTCCTCGGCGATGGATTGGACGTGGCGGACCAATACCATAGACTGCTAGATCGCCCGACTTAAATCCGATGGACTTTTATTTTTGGGAGCAATTTAAATCTCTGGTTTATCGTGATCCAACTGACACTTTAGAACAATTGCAACAACGTGTATTAATGTGCATAGAAACCATAAAAAATGATCCTAATTTACCAAATGTGTTGAACGGAGTGTGTATACGTGGAGATGGAGGTCATCGCGAACAATTTTTGTGAAAAATCCAAAGGAATTGTTCGGTTATTGGGTGTTACCATTAAAGGTATTATTATTATTATTATTAGTATTAGTATTCGCTGTCTTGTTTTGATCTGTTTATTATTGTTTACATTGATTTTCATACAGACCAAAAACTCGATTTTTAGTTTTCGATACCTGATTGGGAAAATTATGCGTTCAATTCGTTAAAAAAATCGGACTTTTTTCCTAACTTAAAATACACAACTATTTTTTGTTATCGTATCTCGGACATTTAACAGTTCGTTTTCCAATTTCATAAAATTATTACTAATTTTTTAACCTTTTAACACAATGTTACAAATGTTAATTCACCACTTTTAAATTTTACAAATTCTTATAAACGACAATAAAAGCTACAATAACTTTGTTCCAAATTAAAAAACACATGTAAACAAATCCTATCCTGCGGCCATGCTATGCTTGCGTTGTGCCGAAAGAGAGGAATTATTTATTTTCATAATTAGTGGTATAAAAAGTTTGGTACAAGTAATCCTATCAAAGTGCCGCACTTCTTCCGGCGGGAACACAAGTCGGGTATTAGTTTTTTTATTATATAATATTCGGAATTATAACATCCATTGACCCTGAAAAACAATAGTTCTCAAATGTTTCCTACCTTAACATTAAATTTTTAAACCTAGGTCAGTTTTATCAATGTGCCTCTATAGAAAAAAGTCATATAGGTTTTTTTGTTTGTCTAGTCGGTCCCTATTACAAGTTTTTCTTAGTGACATGAAACTAATTACACCCTGTATTTGCACTGTGGTGGGTCTTCAACACTGTCATGCCTCGATATAATTTTAGTGTCAAAATTTCAAATACCGCTTAAAAATATGATTTACGATTTGAAAAATCATTTCAGATTCCTGATTTACCTACGGAGAAATAATTTGCCTCTGTAAAAATAATAAAAAAGCTTAATCCAAGTGGTAATTATGTAGTATTTGTTCAACTACCTGAAACGATTATAAGATTGCCCATAAAAACGAATGCTTGTTTCCACACAATAAATAAAGAGTAAACAGTAGTAATCAATTAACATCACCTGTCATTTTCCCAACCAAGTTAAAATTGTATTCCACAAATTATCAGGGGAAACCAATATAAAAGGAAATTCATCTTTTCACCTCAGAAATTGAGCAATATTTATATATCTAAAGCGATGTAGACAGGGATAAAACACCTTTCCAGTATGTTATATAGCTTCTTATAAGTGATAATGAAGTACACAAAGGTCAAACGAAAAAGTATATATTCGACGTAAAGAATACAGGCTTTAGTTTCACCTCTAAAACAATTTCCACAAAAACATTACACAGTGATTTATTGTAACTCTGCTCTGCTCTTGGTGTTAGGACCGGAAAAGTATTTAATAACAGAACACTTTAGATATCATATTTCTGTCTAATATTGAGATAAAAGTTTTTACAGTAAATCTTCATTATTTCGAAGAGTGTTCTGTTTTCGTAGTCCTGGCGCTAGGCTTATAAAAACTTAATAAACAAAAAGTTATGTTCTGCTTTATTTGCTAGAAATATTTCTATACACGGACGTATCTCACCTTTCTCCTACATATACCCTAGTAACTTCTTTGTTAGATATGCAATTAACAATATTAATTATATAATAATATTATGGTCCAGTCGATAAAGTAAAAATACACTAGAAGCTCGCACAAAATGTTATCTGAGATTCTCCTTCCGCAATTGTTGGTGCGAAGATTAAACATCACAAAACCACAAAAATCAGTTCTGGGGGTGCCGCGTAACCCCCCCAAAAAAATCACCCTTTCGGTGAAAAAATCCCTATTTTACCGATAACTTGATAACCGTTAAAGATATAAAAAAATTGTTCATCATAGAAAAGAAAGCTTGACTAATTGCCTAAAAAAGTCCTCTTCTAATTTTCTTGTATGGCGGTTTTCGAGAAAATCGATATCGACAAAAATTGCCAAATTTGTATTTTTATTGCGCGCGAATTTTCGTTTATTTGAAATCTTTTGTGCTCGGCTTATAGAAAAAATTGAATTGCTCGAAAACCAAACAAGCTAGGAAGAAAAATCAAAATGGGTTTTAAAGGAAAATACTCTCTTATGTTGCCATTTTTGAGGGCTATTGATATTTATTAGTATATAAAAATAACAATATAATATAGTTATCTCTTGATCTTTTGTGCATCTAACTATTCACAGGCCCATAAAAAATAACGGACTATAATATACGTTATAAATTCATTATCTTTCAGTTCAACGTGGTACTTCAATGCATAAAAAGTTAGGAATAAAAATATTCACATATACAAATCTAGCAGCATGTTAAAGTTAGCCAAAAAAAATTCAAAAAGGCTCGTATTCAATTTTTTGATGATATTTTTTTAATACGATTTCTTAACTATTAAATGATAAGAAACAATAGTTACATGATATATAAAATAAAAAAAAAATGAGCTAAAGACTCAAGATGTTTGGGCCTTTTTTTTATTTTTAGGAAACAATAAAATATTGGCCAAAATTTGGCTAACTTTAACTTACTGGTAAATTTGTAAATGTGATTATTTTTATTTCTAACTTTTCTGCATTGAAGTACTACCTTGAACTAAAAGGTAATGCATTTATAACTTATATTAAAGTCAGTTATTTTTTATGGGACTGTGAATAGTTAAAAATGCAAAAAATCAAGAGCTAACTATATTATATTGTTATTTTTATTTGTTAATAAATATCAATAGCCATCAGAAATGGAAACAAAAGACTATTTTATGTTTGATTTTCGAGCAATTCAATTTTTTCTATAGACTGCGCGTAAAAAACTTCAAATAAACGAAAATTAAAAATACAAATTTTGCAATTTTTTTCCATATCGATTTTCTCGAAAACCATGGCATATACAAGAAAATTACAATAGGGTTTTTTTTAGACAATTAGTCAAGCTTTCTTTTGTATAATGAGCATTTTTTTTATATCTCCAACGGTTAACGAGTTATCTGTAAAACAAGGCTTTTTTCAACAAAGGGGTGGTTTTTTGGGGGGGGGGGGTTGCGTGGTACCCCCAGAACTGATTTTTGTAGTTTTGTGATATATAATCCCTCTACTAACAGTCACTGAAGGAAAATCTCAGACATTTTTTGTTATGGAAATCTTTATAATTATTGGACTATTATTACAGGTTAATAAAATAAAATTTGGTATTAGGCTGGTGCCAACACTTTTTTGAAAAAAAAAAAAAATACCAACAGGCAAGAACCAGTCGGAAAATTTAGTTAAGGTTATAATGAAGAGATAAAACAAAAATCAAACACGAGATAAAGTGAAATTGTGGAATGGGGTGCTGTTTAGGGGTTGAAAGGGTTTTTTTGCGGTTTTCGGCGAAACGTGACCTCTCCTAGCAGAAAATGTTCTTCCCAAAAGTTGTAGCTGATAAATAAATATAAAACTTTCATATAAGGCATTTTCCAACCTAACCTCAAATTTTCCGAGAAAATGGCGGAAAACCGATTTTTCGGTTTTTAATTTTTCTCTCGGAAAAATACTTCAATTTACATGAAATGTTGTCAGAGTATACTTTCCTCTGCATTAAATAAGCACAATTTTTTTGGAATCTGGAAAAACAGTAGCACCCAAGATATTTACATTTTTCGAAAAAAAAAAAAAAAAAAAATCTCACGGAAAACTTTATTGGTGTTTCTTTCGATTTAAATATTCTATTCGGGCTCATTCTAACCACTGAAATGTCTTTAAAATGGTCTATATATGTTGATGGTTTATTTTACATAAAACTGCTCAAAATTGAGAACCAAAAAAATGACTTTTCGGATCACGAATTTTTCAATATTATACATTATTTTTAATTTTTCTTATTATTTGTGTTAATAATAAATTACACCTCAATGACAAAATTTACTTCGATCTAATATTACTCAAGTTGAACGAATTTAATTGAAGAAAGTGGGGAAATACATTATGAAACTTAAGATTTTCATGGTAATGTACCGTACCGTACTGAAAGTCGTAACCTAGAGATCCATTTTTTTTGCAACGGTTATATGGCCTGCATCTCCTTAAAAAAATACTAGCTAGGGTTTACAGATTGATGTTGCTCAATAACGATTTTACTATTGTTTTTCCTTTTCCAACAAAACCGGAAGTTGTATCGCAACCCGAAACAATTAGATGTATAAAGTGAATCCTTTTCATTGCCTGAGCCTGGTTTGTGGAAAAAAATACTGAGACCATTTGAATTTAGTTGATGCAGAAGTACTAGTAAATCAATATCTTGACCCACGAAGACGACAGCTTTATCATCGTGTTTTGCTAGTTCAATTGCAGTATTCATAGTTAATGCATCGGCGTCTTCGGGAGCTCGTTTGCAGAAAAATCCCTCTGATTGTATTTTATCTGATACAGTTTGTATTTTTTTTTGTTATTCTGACTGGATAAAAATTTCTTTTGCGAAAAATATATTTTACTTACAAAATGTAGGGGTGTTTGCAGATTTCTTACGGGGCGAACATTCATGCCCATTGAAGTGGAAGTAGATGCTGAAGTGTTGTAGTTAAAGATTTATTTACTTCGGAACACCCATCGAATACTATAAAACTATTAGCTGCATAATGGTTTCGAACATAATTAAAATATTATCTATTTGCAATTTCTTCAATAATATCGTTCTTCTGCCAAATGACTTTATGTAGTAAGAACCCACCGTCAATGACATGTAAATTATTGTTAGAGGCTGGAAATCCATCAATGCTTGTAAATTCACCGTAAAGTTCAAATTTTTTGTTCTTTCGGAGCCCATTTTCTATAAATAGTGACAGAGGAAGTGGAGTTCATATTCCAAAAACAAGAATTCTTTAAATATCTTCTTCTAAAATTTGTAAATTAAATACAGATTGTTCCACTTAAAGGACTGGAATGTTGAAGAGATTACAATTATTCAATATTGGCAAATGCCAACATTTGGACTGAAATATCTCGAAAATGATTAGTTTTATGGTATTTTTTTTAGAACATAATCTGCTTAGAAATGCATTTTGTTTCACATAAACCCCATTGCAAAGTTTCTCTCATCGAAATATTTATTTAGAGCACAGCGCCATTTATATACTAAAAAAACAATTTTATTCAAAACTGAAGCTCTCTTTATGCTCTACAAATTGGCTTTTACAGAATTAAAATATCTCTATTCGTTTAGAATATATCCGGCCTGGGAGTTTTTATTGGGACACCCTGTATAGTGAATAACCCTGTACAATGTAATTATTATTTTTTGAACTATAATACGGCCAATCTATAATACTTCACATCAAAATTAAGGTGCGAACATACTTTTCATATTTTAAATTATATATGCGAATGAGTCTATTTGCCCCTCATTCACGGCGAGAGGCGGAGGTTCGGCATACCTTGCAATTTTTTCAACCCATTAGATAGATGAGGATAATTATAATTAAAGAAATTTATGAATTTTGAAAATGAACCCTTGGTATTTAAACACCTCGGGTTCTCACCAAAACAACTTGAAAAACGATTATGTAAACCAATATTTAGGACACAAACAGATGGTCTGGATTGAGGCTAATCCAGAGGATGCGCTCTGAAAATCGGCCTGTAAATACTCGACCCACGTGTCATTTGGATGTCACGTTGAATTCTCCTTTCATGCAGTAATGTACTTATTTTCTTTATACCTCCTGATCATCCTGCCGCGCTTATAAATAGATACATTATGTAACAGCGAATTACAAAGCTGAATCCTTAGAAATAAAAATTAACGATGCATCCTTGTTATTATTAGAAAACTTGGCACGATCTTTTATGGGCAGAACTTTACGTCACTAGGAGTAAATAGGGGCGGAACAGAACTAAAAAAAATCAATAAAAATACGTTCCTGGAAAAGCACTAAACCAGTGTTATATGGCCGCAGGAACTTATTACAGGAATTATTGCACCGAGTAAAGACGTATTAGCAAAGGTGCGAAATCAAACATCACTTTTCGAATAATAGGGTGTGTGCACTATTTTTTTTTAATCGAAAATTATAAAGTACTCACGGCATTTAGTATAGCTGAAACAATTTTTCGGCGAAAAAAAAGTTTTTAAGTAATTTTAAAAGAAATTTAGTTTTGAATTAAATATTCGCCACCAAAAAGGGCAAACCTATATCCTATTCATATGTGACATCACTCATCATATATGTCAATCTAATATCTGTCAAAAACACGTTCTACGACTTAAGTGAAGTTAGCAACGCGTTGCCAGCAACGCATTACCAACTTTACCCTTTCAATTTAACTTGGCAATGGAAATAAGTTTTGAGTTTGATGATGTCACTGAACTGAACTGAACTTGATTGAATAAACAGTTCTTATTTGGACTAATATTATTTATTATTTATTGGTGAAGTTAACAACATCATTGGCTACGAAACATTTTCCTGTTGAGGAAGCTCTGTGTCTCACATCACTTTTAATTTTACATGTCACATATTTACTACGAAAAAATGGTTTGGCCTGCACCCCCACACTTCTAGTCTGTATAATTTGACCTATGTCTTGTTGATAAAATTGTTCTAACACATGTTTGTCTGTATCTGATCTGACCTGATCAGTGCTCGTACTGGGTTGATCAAAATTTACAACTGGTGATAAATATTCCTGTTCATTATATATCGTTTCCATATTTTTACCCAGCACAATTTGAATATCATCTTGTTGATAAACATGTTTCATCACATGTTCGTTTAATCTGACCTGCTCAGTGCTTTTGGATTGATGTCAATCTGTAACGGGTGATACATCTTCTAATATAATGGAATTCGTGTCCTGCATTAAAGCCTACTCAACTAACTGTTCTCTTTGCCGCTTTAAAGGGAGAGATTGTTCTGGTGCAAACGCATATCTTTTTGTTTCTGGTTGGTAGGTAAATATGCGTGGAACTACATCCTCCTTCAAAATCATATATCCTCCCATAAGTTTGTATCGCATGTAATTTTTCATGTCTTCCTCAAGCTGAAAATAATAAAGAAGTATATTTATATCTTGTAACAATATATAACATAAGTGGAAGTTCATAGGGTTAAATATAACTAAGTAATTAGATTATTAGTTTCAATTCAAAATACATATCATACAAGCATAATTCTAAGGGAAGTATATATCTAGTATGATATATTTACAATATTAAGGGTAATGAGTCATTTAGCTATTGTCGATTAGTTTCTACCATGATAATAACAAATAAATTGTACTTACATTAAAATGATCTTCACAACAACAAAATGCGCATTTCGATTTGGGAACATTGCGATTCTCTGCTTCAAATCATTTCATTCTTCGTGAATAATTGGATTTAGGAACACTTATAAATTTATTATTGTGGGAATTTACAGAAACATTTCTGCATATTGGCACAAAACACCACTTATTTGCTACTCCACTCATATTCTGACTTATATTAATGACATTAATAATATCTGACATATTGCTTTTAACATTGGCTCAAAACTTATTTCCGTTGTCTCCCGTTGACGCCACGTGACGTCATCTTCTATATCAATGTGTGTGAAGTTAGCAACGCGTTGCCAGCAAAGCGTTGCTAACTTCACACATAAGACGTATGACGTCACATGATGTTTTCGCAATCATTTAAATATTAGGTCGATTTGTTTATTAAATATTTATTTTAATCTCATGATATGATTAATATGAATGCGTTTAGGCTTTAATATTTATGTATTACTTAATATTAATGCATCATTTGAAGTAAATTGTTATATAGTGCGCACACCCTATTTATACAAAGAATGCCTGGAAATTGTATATAATTCATTTTCAATAATTAATTCGCTAACTAAGCTAACCTTGTAGATTCTTTCCCACTTCTTTTAAGACGGAAATATGAAATATAGACTGAGTAGTGGGAAACATAGTCAAAAGCTCAGCGATTCTCAAACTGTGATTTGACAACGAATATTATTTATTCCCGTGAACTAACACAACTCTGAATATGAAAAACGTCTTTACATGATATATTTAACTTATTTTTAGTGGTAAATAGTGGATATTCATCCGTAAAACGAACAATGTTAAACCACTAAGTCTTATTGTTTTCTAGTATGTACGTATTAGACGTTTTAGAATGTAATGAACATAGGATCGCGTACCTCAATCAATAAGATACTCGAGCAGCAATAAATGGAAATGGGGTGGTTGCGAATTCGATCTCAATCCTCACTTCTGCTTTTTTTATTTAAGCTTTATTAAAAGTTAATAATATTTTTCTAAAATTTCTATTTTATTAAGCCACGCGGCGAGTTTTGTTAAAACTTTATTTTCCCCAAAAATGTGTATTTTATTACTACTAGCGCGTGTTTATCTCTAATAAAATCGACTTTCTCACGTTATGTATCAATACACGAATGGTGAAATGTGCGTCGAGTAGATAAATTGTTCAAGTGTAGTGTTGTATGGTTTATGAAAACGTGTCGTAAATTGTTAAGTGTAGTGTTCATGTGTTTTAGTGTTATGAAAACGTGCCAATGCGTTGTTCTTTCAGAATTGTTTTAATTTATTTGTTTTAAAATTATTGTTAATTTTTTAATATATATCTTGTCAACCAGAATATTTATTTATTACCGCTAAAAGAAAAATAATTTATTTTCGTTATTCTCACAGAGATTTCAGATCATCTTTTTATTACATGAAATATTTTATTTTTACTAACATCATTTCCTCTACTAATATTACGATCCTATCCTTTCCTGGCAAAAAATGCTCATACCTCCCCGTGGTTCTTGCTGGACTGTAACAATACTAGTCTTTGATTTCGTTTTATGATAACTCATTGTTATTGACTGAATTGGGCAATTCATTTTTTGTTATCAGTTTCATTTGTGCTCGAGCCTATATGCCTAGTGTCCGCCATAAAATTGGCTACATACGGGAAAAATTTATATTGAGATTTCTAAAAAATACTATATTGGGGGTTTATTTCTTTTTTTACCTGCAAATACCTTTATTCAACTAAAATACATAAAGTCTTTGTCGAAACTAATCAAATATTTGTTAAATAGACACAAGAATTTATGATTTTTCATATAGTAGTTAATGGTAGGGGTAAAATTTGCACTTTTTTATTTTCCTCACATCTGCTGATATATGGGGTCCTTGTTGTATTCTATGCACTTTCTCTTAATAACATTTTTCGATATCTTAACAATTTGACCCATATTTCGGTACCACCCCTAATAGAGTTTTTTTTTAGAAATGTTAATAGGTAATACAGGCCCGCCGGGAGGGGGAGGTAGGGGGTGTTTTCTTAGAAGGTGAAGATTAACATTTGCATTAGGTAAAACGAGAGAGGTATACGTGGTAAACGTGGAAATTCTAAATTTCAGCGAAAACAAAATTTTCCATCAATTCTATAGTAGTGGTAAAAAAAAGAATGCCATGAAACGTGGATGTTTTTAATTTGAGCAAAAATAATGTTTTTTCATCTCTTCTAGTGGTAAATTTTTTTTCAAAAATGTTGGTAAAAAAGTTTACTATTTTTTTTTCTTCTGAAATAGGCTTAGAATGTCATGAAACAAATTTTTCTCATCTATTCTATAGTAGTGGTAAAAAAAGATTTAAATTTTTCTCAAAACTTTGATTTTTTTTTTAAATAAGTTTAGAATGATTTTTTTTTTAAATAAGTTTAGAATGCCATGAAACGTGGAAATTTTAAATTTGAGCAAAAAAAATTTTGTTCCATTTATTCCCTTTAGATGGTCCACCCTGTATATTTTTCAGTGAAAGTTTAACCATTTCTCCGCTGACAGTAGCGCCAGCTACCTACCAAATTTGACTGTTCTATGTCAAGTAGTTTTTTTAGTTAAAGCACCAACAGACAGACAGACAGACAACTGACTGACTGACGGAATTGAAAAACCTATATTTTCGTAATCTACATGATCTGAAACGTGATAATTCGAAAAAATCTCGGAGGGTGATTTTTTTCTCGAATACAATACATCCCTTCGATATGCGAGGGAAGTAAATGAAACGAACCCCCAATGTAGTATTTTTTAGAAATCTTAATAATACAAATGTTTCTCATATGTAGCCAACTTTATGACGGACACTGTAGGTATATAGGTTCAGGCACAAATGAAACTGATAACAAAACATGAATTGCCCAATTAAGTCAATAACAATGAGTGATCAGAAAAATAAATCAAAGAGTAATATTGCTACAGTCCAGCCAGAAATACGGGAAGGTATGGGTATTTCTGGCCAGGAAAGGATAGGATCGTAGTATTAGTAGGGGAAACGATGTTAGTAAAAATAAAATATTTCATATAATAACAAAAAAAAAATCCGAAATCTATGCGAATAACGAAAATAAATTATTTTTTTAGCGGTAATAAATAAAAATTCTGGTTGATAAATAAAAAAATCAACAATAATTTTAAAACAAGTAAATTAAAACAATTCTGAAAGAACAACGCATTGACACGTTTTCATAAACACTAAAACATTTGAACACTACACTTGAACAATTTACGACACGTTTTCATAAACAATACAACACTACACTTGAACAATTTATCTACTCGACGCACGTTTCACCATTCGTGTACTAATAAGAAAAAGTAAGAAAGTTGATTTTATTAGAGCTAAACACGCGCTAGTAGTAATAAAAGACACATTTTTGGGGAAAATAAAGTTTTAACAAAACTCACGGCGCGGTTTAATAAAACAAAAATTTTAAAAGGAAAATTATTAACTAATACTAATAGAGCCTAATCAAATAAAAAAAAGTACATGGGGATTCGAACACGCAACTACCCCATGGATTTATTGCTGTTCGAGTATCTTACCAATTGAGTTATGCGATCTTGTGTCCATTCTAATCTAAAATGTGTAATATGTACGTAATAGAAAATTGTAAGACTTAGTGGTTTGACATTGTTCGTTTGACAAATGAATATAAACTATTTACCACTAAAAATAACTTAAATATTTCATATAAAGACGTTTTTCTTATTTAGAGTGGTGCTGGTTCACGGAAATAAATAATATTCGTCGTTAAATCACGCAGTTTGAGAATCGCTGAGCTTATGACTATGTTTCTCACTACTCAGTGTACATTTCATATTTCCGTCTCAAAAGAAGTACCTAAAGAATCTTGGTAGACATACATTGACAATGTCGTTAGGCTATTGCTTTAAGTTTGTGTGCAAGGGATAGTGAAAACGTATGTGCAATATTAATTCATACATCGGTAATTAAAGTGGACCCGACTTTTTTGTACTCAATTTTGTGACGCCTACGTTGCAAAAATCGACTTTGCAAGTACAACTCTTTAGAAAGAAAATAAACCCAACCATGTTACACTAAGCTGTAGAAATTAATTTTCAAAAACGTGCCTTTTTAGTAAACAAATGCTTTTCTGTAAAAAATATACAAGCACATATTTAAAAAAAACACTCATTCTACATAGCGAAACTTCTAATCTATCAAAGTTTGTTACGACTGCTTCAATATGGCAACATCATTGTAAGATCGACTAAGGATGCGCATAATGTTGCTGAAACATCAATGTTGACATCGTGTGAAACATCGAGATCAAAATGTCCCACAAGACACCCATTTTCTAAAATATCGATGTTTCCCACATAGGAGTGCCATATTCAGTGAAAATAATGAAAATATATATTTTAGAAATAAAAATAAAATATTTATTCAAAATACAAATGTAAAAGGAAACAAAATATTACATCCCATGTATAAAAAGAAATAAAAATAAAATAAATTATTTAAAACAGAGACAGTGTCACTGAAAAATTAAAAAAACCTTGAAAATAGAGCTATGTGACATCAATAAAAATAGTACATTTTGTGGACAATTTTGAATTGATAATAATTTTTCCTTTAAGCAAGCCTGTCTCTTTGCTGGGTTAACACTTGCCCTGCCTTTGAGAAAGATCTCTCGGTGAGAATCACTATCTATCTTTCCTAGTCTAAGGTGGGATCTGACGTCGCTACTATGCTAAGATATTTGGGTGCAATCTTTGATAAAACAGGGAATATCACTTTCATGTTTTCCCATAGCTCCAAAGGATTTTTGATAAAGTCGAAAGGGCATTAAAGGTACTGAGTAATTTCTGCAGAAACTTTGGCGCACAAAATGTAAACATTGAATGAAGCATCGTAAAAAAACATCGACACTGTCCGATACTATCGAAATAAATAGAATCGATATAAATATTGAACAACGAAAGCATAATATCGATGTCGCGCATCCCTAAGATCGACCATTTTCGATCATTGCTGCAGTGCTAACGATGTCAATCTGTGGTAAATCACCCATTACGGACCGTCATACAATCATGGTGACGATAGTAAACAAAACAAAACAAATTTAAATAATTACTTATGGAAACACAACGACCTTTAACCTAGGAAAAATACGGGTTTCAAATGTAATGCAACAAGTAATGCATGTTAACACGTGACATGAGTTTGACATTGATTAAGTGGACGAAAATGTGCAAAATAAACAAAAAATGTAGTAAGAAATTCATGGCTGTCTGGAACATCAAATTTGTTAGGAGAAAGAAAAATATGTAGAAAAAACGCCAATTTATTTCCATTGCTTTAAATTCTCCGGTATGTGTATAATAAAATTCATTGTTATTCAGCGATAAACATTGAATGTTTGCATTATTTAAAATGCCGTACTCACCTTAGTTTGGTCTATCATTAATTGCAGGTATGCATCTGCTTCTGACACTTTGTTATCGAAATCTTTAATAGTAGGAGAAGGATGATGCGAGTCCCACCTCATCTGAAAACAAAAACGACAAATTAGCTATTGTAAACCGTAAACAGACGCAAGTTACATTCTGATAATTAGGTGCTTTCACAAATTTTAAGTTCACTTTCACTGTGAAGAGAATGCTTTATTATAGTTAAAAACACTTGAATTTTGAGAAACAGTCGAATAATACCTTAAAATAAGCCATTTTAATTTTGTATTGAAATTTTTTCGCCAAAAACACTACATCAATTCACTACACACTCATGACGTCATCAGTTATATTGTCAGTGTTATTTTGTGTTATAAACACGTTATTTTGCAGATAAATTTCCTAAAGTAGCTTTTACAAATCCCTTATTAGATAGGCGTTACCTATTTAATCACATGTAAAACGTAAATAGAGTGAATAAAATGTTGTGTTTAACAATTTTTACACGCAATTTAAGAAAGTAATATAACCGATGACGTCATCGCGTGTCTTGCGTACTCGTTCAATTATTAAAACTGTATGTTATTTATTTGTTGAAATTTTAATTTAAGGGACGATAATATGCTGTTTATATATCAATAAGTGCTTTAGTATAACAAGTACTTCATTTTAACAATATCAAAAAGGCAAATTTGCACATAGTGAAAATACCTAATTCGGTAAAATCAAGTAAAAAATCGCCATATATATCCAACAAAAAAGTTCCCATCCCTAGTGAGGCTGCATCATCCCTTAAAATTGCGAGAACTACCATATACTCGATATGCCTCGTAATCTGCCAAACTATTCACTCATTTGCAAAATTACCTCTATCCAATAATGTTCCTTATAAAATTTTCTATTAAAAATGTTGTATTATTTTTTTCCGTGGAATGAATCGTACTATCGCAAATGCCTACAATAGGTAGGACAATGCACATCACCCGAAGTTATTTGTTAATTATAAATTAAACACTGCTTTTAGATGAATCTCTACATATGTTTCGGCTTATTAGGCCTTTATCAAGAATATTACATAGTGAATACTAAAGTTTCCGACGTGCTTATTCTAATTTATAACTAAAAGTATTTATGTCTTAATCTATTTATGACTTAAGCTATTTAAGATTTAATTTAACATCTTTAATTATTTCAATGTTTAGAGTGGACCTAAGCTGATTATATAAATCAAAGGATAGTTCTTAACAATGTGTGTATTAATGGGTATTCAAGAAATTTTGTTAGTCATTTGTAGTACAAGGGTTGTACATGAAAGATTTTTTGATTTCTAGTTGTTCTAGCAGATATAAACGTTTAGCTTCTTTTTCTGAATGAAGTAAATTTATGTTATCATTATCTATGAAATGATTGTTTTCAATATAGTGTGTTGACATTCCTGTATTTTTATTTTTGATTGATTTTTTGTGTTCTTTTACCCTGTTCACAACGCTTCTACTGCTCTGGCCGATATAGACAACATTGCAATCTTTACAATTAATTTTATATACACCAGATTTATCAATTTTATTTAGTTTTTCTTTGTTATTAACCAAAATGTTTCCTATATTTGTTTTGTTCACACTTAATGTAGAGATACCCAAATTATTTAATTTTTTAGAAATTTTGTTACTATATTTCGGAACATAATGAATAAAACTATATTTTGTAGGTTTGTTAGGCACAGTGAAAAATTCTTTTTGAAGCATTTTGCGTTGTTTGTTTTTGACCATGTTATCTATTAGTGACTCGTTGTATCCGTTATTTCTTGCAATTTGTTTAATTATATTTAATTCTCTATCAAGATCACGTTGATCTAAAGAAAAATTCGTCAGTCTATGTTTTACACTATGAAAGGGTGAAATCTTAATTTGCCATGATTGCTGCGAATTATAATGTATTACTACTGTATCTGTAGTAGTAGGTTTGCGGCAGATGCTAAATTTCAACTCAGTGTTATGTTTTTTTATATTAATATCTAGAAAGTTTGGGTGACTCTTTTGCTCCGATTCCATTGTGACCTGAATTTTACTATTAAAAGAATTTAAGAAATTAAGGTAATTACTTAGGTTCGTTTCTGTACCGGTCCATATACAAAAAATATCGTCTACATATCGAGTCCAATAAAACATGTGTATTTAAACTGTTATTGCTATTAAAAATTAAATTAAATTTCTAAGTTTGACATCAATATTTCAGCTAACAAAGGAGAAATTGGTGAACCCATTGGTAGCCCGTCTTTATGACTGAAAATAGTTTTGTTCAATACAAACCCTCGAAAGATTTTTTAACTCTGTTTTTTCGTTTTCGCTGATTTGTGAAATATCTATTAAATTATTTAATATTAATTTTAGTTCTGTGAGCGGAACTGAGGTGACTTTTAACGTCAAAGGAGATTAATTTTGCGTTATTTGGTATTATCAAATGTTTTGTATTTTCAATAAATTCAAAATAATTTTTTATGAAATATTTAGATTTAAAATTTACTAATTTTGGTAAAATATAATTTAGTTTTTTTACACAATTTAAATGATGGAGCATTGATGTAAGACACTATGGGGCGTACAGGGTTATTTACTTTGTGAATTTTCGGAAGACCATAGAGAATGGGGGCTGAAGGGTTCATAATTTTCAATTTACACGCCTCATTATTTGAGTAACAGTATTATATTTCTTTAAGTTAGATACACTTTCGGACTGAAATTTACTGGTAGGGTTTTTATTGATTTTTTCAAAGTCTTCACTATTTAAGATTGTTTGTATTTTTTTCATTATATTTTGTTAAAATTGTTATGGTGTTACCCTTATCCGCTTTACAGAGAACCAAATCATAATTCACCAGTTTTTGTTTAATGCTTTTCAACAGGTTTATTTCTCCTTTGTTAGTGTTACATTTTGTCGAGTTAAATATATTAGCTAGACTATGTCTTTCCAATTCTGAGACTTCCTCCACTGAGAATGTAGCTAGCTCTGTATTAACGGCAAGACGTTCAAAATCTTTTTTACTTACATTATGTGGAGAATATTTTAAACCTTTTTGAAGGAGGTTTAATTCTTGGTCCGAAAAACTAACATTGGTTAAGTTACTCACTGGCAAAAAATGTGAAATGATCCTCAGTTTGAGGAGAATTCCTAGCTACAGCGATATTATTACCTTTTTCAAGTTTTAAACTATTAATTTTGGCTGTATAACACGCACTATTACTTGTACAGATTCCCTTATTTGATGTAGCTGAAGTTCGGAACGTTCAAATGAACGAAAACGAGGAAAATAAAATTATACTAGGCTCCTTTAGATCTGTCTAAAAATCTAGTTAATAATTGTACGTTAGCTTCAGAATTCAAACAAAATTTCCCTAACTTCCCCCTGCACCGGAAGCCACCCTTACTTGCAGCCCAATTATAATATAATAAAATACTTAAAAATATTCCAAAGCTTTAGATCAAGCTGGATATTTTCTTATTAATTGAGAGTCATCTTACTAATTCATAAGAAAAAATTTCAAACTCCCCCTTGCCCCGGAAGCCACCCTTATGTACACCCCAAATATAGTTTAGTCCTCAAAAATATTCCAAAGCTTTAGACCAAGCTGGATATTTTCTTATTAATTGAGAGTCATCTTACTAATTCATAAGAAAAAATTTCAAACTCCCCCTTGCCCCGGAAGCCACCCTTACGTGCATCCAAAGTATAATTTAATTCATAAAAATATTCCAAAGCTTTAGACCAAGCTGGATATTTTCTTATTAATTGAGAGTCATCTTACTAATTCATAAGAAAAAATTTCAAACTCCCCCTTGCCCCGGAAGCCACCCTTACGTGCATTCAAAGTCAATTTAATTCATAAAAATATTCCAAAGCTTTAGACCAAGCTGGATATTTTCTTATTAATTGAGAGTCATCTTACTAATTCATAAGAAAAAATTTCAAACTCCCCCTTGCCCCGGAAGCCACCCTTACGTGCATCCAAAGTATAATTTAATTCATAAAAATATTCCAAAGCTTTAGATCAAGCTGGATATTTTCTTATTAATTGAGAGTCATCTTACTAATTCATAAGAAAAAATTTCAAACCCCCCTTGCCCCGGAAGCCACCCTTACGTGCATTCAAAGTCAATTTAATTCATAAAAATATTCCAAAGCTTTAGACCAAGCTGGATATTTTCTTATTAATTGAGAGTCATCTTACTAATTCATAAGAAAAAATTTCAAACTCCCCCTTGCCCCGGAAGCCACCCTTATGTACACCCCAAATATAGTTTAGTCCTCAAAAATATTCCAAAGCTTTAGACCAAGCTGGATATTTTCTTATTAATTGAGAGTCATCTTACTAATTCATAAGAAAAAATTTCAAACTCCCTGTTGCCCCGGAAGCCACCCTTACGTGCATTCAAAGTCAATTTAATTCATAAAAATATTCCAAAGCTTTAGACCAAGCTGGATATTTTCTTATTAATTGAGAGTCATCTTACTAATTCATAAGAAAAAATTTCAAACTCCCCCTTGCCCCGGAAGCCACCCTTATGTACACCCCAAATATAGTTTAGTCCTCAAAAATATTCCAAAGCTTTAGACCAAGCTGGATATTTTCTTATTAATTGAGAGTCATCTTACTAATTCATAAGAAAAAATTTCAAACTCCCCGTTGCCCCGGAAGCCACCCTTACGTGCATTCAAAGTCAATTTAATTCATAAAAATATTCCAAAGCTTTAGACCAAGCTGGATATATTCTTATTAATTGAAAGTCATCTTACTAATTCATGAGAAAAAATTTCAAACTCCCCTTGCCCCGGAAGCCACCCTTATGTACACCCCAAATATAGTTTAGTCCTCAAAAATATTCCAAAGCTTTAGACCAAGCTGGATATTTTCTTATTAATTGAGAGTAATCTTACTAATTCATAAGAAAAAATTTCAAACTCCCCGTTGCCCCGGAAGCCACCCTTACGTGCATTCAAAGTCAATTTAATTCATAAAAATATTCCAAAGCTTTAGACCAAGCTGGATATTTTCTTATTAATTGAAAGTCATCTTACTAATTCATGAGAAAAAATTTCAAACTCCCCCTTGCCCCGGAAGCCACCCTTATGTACACCCCAAATATAGTTTAGTCCTCAAAAATATTCCAAAGCTTTAGACCAAGCTGGATATTTTCTTATTAATTGAGAGTCATCTTACTAATTCATAAGAAAAAATTTCAAACTCCCCCTTGCCCCGGAAGCCACCCTTACGTGCATTCAAAGTCAATTTAATTCATAAAAATATTCCAAAGCTTTAGACCAAGCTGGATATTTTCTTATTAATTGAGAGTCATCTTACTAATTCATAAGAAAAAATTTCAAACTCCCCGTTGCCCCGGAAGCCACCCTTACGTGCATTCAAAGTCAATTTAATTCATAAAAATATTCCAAAGCTTTAGACCAAGCTGGATATTTTCTTATTAATTGAGAGTCATCTTACTAATTCATAAGAAAAAATTTCAAACTCCCCCTTGCCCCGGAAGCCACCCTTATGTACACCCCAAATATAGTTTAGACCTCAAAAATATTCCAAAGCTTTAGACCAAGCTGGATATTTTCTTATTAATTGAGAGTCATCTTATTAATTCATAAGAAAAAATGTCCAAACTCCCCCCTGCCCCGGAAGCCATCCCTACTTGCACCCCAACTGCCACGAATTGCTAGTCTGGCCGCGTTAAGGATAAAAATCACATTTTGCCACAAAACGCTTGGTTTTGATTGAAACAAATACCAGCTGAAAGATTTATACCTAATTAAATGCAACTCTCGCGCCAGCCGTCTTAGGCCACTTGCAGACTGCAGTTTCGCGCTGGTGGCACTCGTCAGTGCAAGGCTTCCCGAGACGACTATCCCGAGAGTTCGTTGTTCCCAAGTGAATATTTCGCCGTTGTAAAACGACCAAATAGGGGAAGCTCCATCTAGCGGTCAATATCTGTCTCATTCAAAACAATATCCCGACATGGGGTGCACATAGTAGTTCAAGAGCATGCTTCTAGTGGGCAGAATATATTAAAACAAAATATTTCTGTCTATCACCTCTATGAATCCTTATTTTCATAAGTTGAAGATGAGATTCCACTGAAACGCCGTTCAGACGACCATCAGGAGCCTACCAACTGTACGGGAAAACACCCGGAAGCACACCTACACTTCATTTAACACCCGTGAAAACCTAAGAAACAACATTGTTCAGAATTCGATCTCAAACACAGTTTTTTTTTCTACGAGCAATATTGCCAGTTTTAGAAATGTGCCGATGGAATGCAAATACTCTTCGTTTTGTATTTGAGAAGAGTATAATAATATGGATATACCACAAAATATTCCAAGCAATGCGACAAACGCCACAGAAAATTTATTGTCGGTCAAATCCAAACCATTATACGATAATGAATATAAAAAACTTATAATTTCTTTGTTTCCCATATAACGAGCGTTATTACTATAACGCCCGCTAAATATTTTTGCGGGTATATTGAATTTGAACTCTGGACCTTCTGCATGCGAAGTGTTGCTCTCTCCGCTACACTACTCACCGCAAGCTTTTTAGAGGCAAGTAAACAAATATCACCACATTCAAAAATTCCTTGACACTTACCCCACCAACGTCTTTTAGCCACACTGGCCATTCCTTCTTTGAGGAGATCTGATTTAACATTTTAGCATATTTCCAGCCTTGTGAAAATGGGTATGTTGACGAGTTCAGTAATTCTTAGACTAATAGCAGCAGTTTTAATATTAATTTCTGAGTATTATCGTAAACAAAAGGCTGATAAAAAGTATTATTTTATCTTTCTTATGTATTGTTCAGTATAACAACAGTAAAAAAAACTGCTGGAATCACTATATAATTTATCGCAGAATTTTATTAATATGTTATTTGATGCATCCTACATACGTGTACCAAATTTCAAATCAATTACTTAAACCGTTTCGGAGAAAACGTGCCCACAGAAAAAATTACAGACAGACCGACCGACAGACTGGGGTCAAGGAGTCAGCTTCATGGCCACTGACTCCAGGGGGACAGCTGAGAGGAGATGGTCATCCCTCAAGGAAGCTTTTCCCAAGACCGTCCGTGCGCGGCGTAGTGTCGCATCCTGCTCGAGGTGACCCTGCGTTCGGCTAAACACTGCGGATCTAGACAAGGCTAAGTCGATAATCTCCCTCAAGCCAAGGTGTTTTGCGACCCGTGCTGTAGGCTGAATGGCACCGGAGTGAAAGGTGTCTCTAACGGGCCCTCCGGAAAACCGGGCAACCTTCCGGAGTATTTCTGCCTTACCACAGCAAAGCGGCGCTGTACTGTGGCGGACTACCTACCTTTCCCTTGGTATTCGTGGGAACCTTATGGATCTAAACGTAAAATAACAGAACCCAACGAGGGGGTACAACTCTCGATTTCCAACATGGAGAACCCATCCAATCCTACCCAAAGGAAAACGACTAATGTGTCAAAAATCCGGGAAAGGACAATGGAGGGGCACCATACCATAATGGAACAAAACACTAAATAAAATGAGAAACGAATTTCGACGCCTCCTCAATCCAGCCGAAGATTCGGGCGACTGGGAGCCATATAGATCTACACTAAGAGATTATAATACAGAAATCAGGAAAGCAAAAAGGGAATCTTGGAGGAAGTCCTGCGAGGGTATTACTGACTTACCTGGCAGCACTAGGATCCACAAGATCATTTCCAGAGAACAGGCTCGAGTATTTGGTATGGTAAAACGACCGGATGGCTCATTTGCCGAATCTGGAAAAGAAACCCTGGAAATTCTTCCACTGAATCACTTCCCAGGGAGTTCGATTCTGATGGATAACAAACTGCGGTCTAAAGCTTTGGAATATTTTTGAGGACTAAACTATATTTGGGGTGTACATAAGGGTGGCTTCCGGGGCAAGGGGGAGTTTGAAATTTTTTCTTATGAATTAGTAAGATGACTCTCAATTAATAAGAAAATATCCAGCTTGGTCTAAAGCTTTGGAATATTTTTATGAATTAAATTGACTTTGAATGCACGTAAGGGTGGCTTCCGGGCCAAGGGGGAGTTTGAAATTTTTTCTTATGAATTAGTAAGATGACTCTCAATTAATAAGAAAATATCCAGCTTGGTCTAAAGCTTTGGAATATTTTTATGAATTAAATTGACTTTGAATGCACGTAAGGGTGGCTTCCGGGGCAAGGGGGAGTTTGAAATTTTTTCTCATGAATTAGTAAGATGACTTTCAATTAATAAGAAAATATCCAGCTTGGTCTAAAGCTTTGGAATATTTTTATGAATTAAATTGACTTTGAATGCACGTAAGGGTGGCTTCCGGGGCAACGGGGAGTTTGAAATTTTTTCTTATGAATTAGTAAGATGACTCTCAATTAATAAGAAAATATCCAGCTTGGTCTAAAGCTTTGGAATATTTTTATGAATTAAATTGACTTTGAATGCACGTAAGGGTGGCTTCCGGGGCAAGGGGGAGTTTGAAATTTTTTCTTATGAATTAGTAAGATGACTCTCAATTAATAAGAAAATATCCAGCTTGGTCTAAAGCTTTGGAATATTTTTGAGGACTAAACTATATTTGGGGTGTACATAAGGGTGGCTTCCGGGGCAAGGGGGAGTTTGAAATTTTTTCTCATGAATTAGTAAGATGACTTTCAATTAATAAGAAAATATCCAGCTTGGTCTAAAGCTTTGGAATATTTTTATGAATTAAATTGACTTTGAATGCACGTAAGGGTGGCTTCCGGGGCAACGGGGAGTTTGAAATTTTTTCTTATGAATTAGTAAGATGACTCTCAATTAATAAGAAAATATCCAGCTTGGTCTAAAGCTTTGGAATATTTTTATGAATTAAATTGACTTTGAATGCACGTAAGGGTGGCTTCCGGGGCAAGGGGGAGTTTGAAATTTTTTCTTATGAATTAGTAAGATGACTCTCAATTAATAAGAAAATATCCAGCTTGGTCTAAAGCTTTGGAATATTTTTGAGGACTAAACTATATTTGGGGTGTACATAAGGGTGGCTTCCGGGGCAAGGGGGAGTTTGAAATTTTTTCTCATGAATTAGTAAGATGACTTTCAATTAATAAGAAAATATCCAGCTTGGTCTAAAGCTTTGGAATATTTTTATGAATTAAATTGACTTTGAATGCACGTAAGGGTGGCTTCCGGGGCAACGGGGAGTTTGAAATTTTTTCTTATGAATTAGTAAGATGACTCTCAATTAATAAGAAAATATCCAGCTTGGTCTAAAGCTTTGGAATATTTTTATGAATTAAATTGACTTTGAATGCACGTAAGGGTGGCTTCCGGGACAACGGGGAGCTTGAAATTTTTTCTTATGAATTAGTAAGATGACTCTCAATTAATAAGAAAATATCCAGCTTGGTCTAAAGCTTTGGAATATTTTTGAGGACTAAACTATATTTGGGGTGTACATAAGGGTGGCTTCCGGGGCAAGGGGGAGTTTGAAATTTTTTCTTATGAATTAGTAAGATGACTCTCAATTAATAAGAAAATATCCAGCTTGGTCTAAAGCTTTGGAATATTTTTATGAATTAAATTGACTTTGAATGCACGTAAGGGTGGCTTCCGGGGCAAGGGGGAGTTTGAAATTTTTTCTTATGAATTAGTAAGATGACTCTCAATTAATAAGAAAATATCCAGCTTGATCTAAAGCTTTGGAATATTTTTATGAATTAAATTATACTTTGGATGCACGAAAGGGTGGCTTCCGGGGCAAGGGGGAGTTTGAAATTTTTTCCTATGAATTAGTAAGATGACTCTCAATTAATAAGAAAATATCCAGCTTGGTATAAAGCTTTGGAATATTTTTATGAATTAAATTGACTTTGAATGCACGTAAGGGTGGCTTCCGGGGCAAGGGGTAGTTTGAAATTTTTTCTTATGAATTAGTAAGATGACTCTCAATTAATAAGAAAATATCCAGCTTGGTCTAAAGCTTTGGAATATTTTTATGAATTAAATTATACTTTGGATGCACGAAAGGGTGGCTTCCGGGGCAAGGGGGAGTTTGAAATTTTTTCTTATGAATTAGTAAGATGACTCTCAATTAATAAGAAAATACCCAGCTTGGTCTAAAGCTTTGGAATATTTTTATGAATTAAATTGACTTTGAATGCACGTAAGGGTGGCTTCCGGGGCAAGGGGGAGTTTGAAATTTTTTCTTATGAATTAGTAAGATGACTCTCAATTAATAAGAAAATATCCAGCTTGGTCTAAAGCTTTGGAATATTTTTGAGGACTAAACTATATTTGGGGTGTACATAAGGGTGGCTTCCGGGGCAAGGGGGAGTTTGAAATTTTTTCTTATGAATTAGTAAGATGACTCTCAATTAATAAGAAAATATCCAGCTTGGTCTAAAGCTTTGGAATATTTTTATGAATTAAATTGACTTTGAATGCACGTAAGGGTGGCTTCCGGGGCAAGGGGGAGTTTGAAATTTTTTCTTATGAATTAGTAAGATGACTCTCAATTAATAAGAAAATATCCAGCTTGATCTAAAGCTTTGGAATATTTTTATGAATTAAATTATACTTTGGATGCACGAAAGGGTGGCTTCCGGGGCAAGGGGGAGTTTGAAATTTTTTCCTATGAATTAGTAAGATGACTCTCAATTAATAAGAAAATATCCAGCTTGGTATAAAGCTTTGGAATATTTTTATGAATTAAATTGACTTTGAATGCACGTAAGGGTGGCTTCCGGGGCAAGGGGTAGTTTGAAATTTTTTCTTATGAATTAGTAAGATGACTCTCAATTAATAAGAAAATATCCAGCTTGGTCTAAAGCTTTGGAATATTTTTATGAATTAAATTATACTTTGGATGCACGAAAGGGTGGCTTCCGGGGCAAGGGGGAGTTTGAAATTTTTTCTTATGAATTAGTAAGATGACTCTCAATTAATAAGAAAATACCCAGCTTGGTCTAAAGCTTTGGAATATTTTTATGAATTAAATTGACTTTGAATGCACGTAAGGGTGGCTTCCGGGGCAAGGGGGAGTTTGAAATTTTTTCTTATGAATTAGTAAGATGACTCTCAATTAATAAGAAAATATCCAGCTTGATCTAAAGCTTTGGAATATTTTTAAGTATTTTATTATATTATAATTGGGGTGCAAGTAAGGGTGGCTTCCGGTGCAGGGGGAAGTTAGGGAAATTTTGTTTGAATTCTGAAGCTAACGTACAATTATTAACTAGATTTTTAGACAGATCTAAAGGAGCCTAGTATAATTTTATTTTCCTCGTTTTCGTTCATTTGAACGTTCCGAACTTCAGCTACATGTTATTTGGCGGTCTAAATATTCAAAAACGAAGTAATTTTCTTTAAGGAGTAATTCTGCGTGTATCAGTTTTAAATGTAGGCCTATGTTGTCTCTTCTGGAAAACCAGTATTTTTCCTCCATTTGTAGCCAAGTCTTGTAAGTTGATTTAACAGCCTCTTGTGCTATGTGTGATTTATGATTGCACTGAATCTTCATGTGTTTAGGTGTTAAACCGTTCGCTAAACATGTTTGATAAACCTGATATGATTGGAACACTTCTTAATTATTATTTTTCATGAAAGTACTGCTATCTATCTTTAGAACCCTTTAGGAGCTTCTACACAACCTCGTCAACAAGGAGCGTTTGATTTCACAAATGGTGAAAACATTTGAGAGCGAAAGAATCGGAGTCACTCCCGTTGTGTGATGTCGACTTATTAATTGTACAAACTGCTGTGGAGAAATATCACAGCATATAGATATCGATCTATTAGCTCTTCTCATCGCTCCTTCTCCTTGTGATAAAAACAGTAAATATTTAAAAGAATAACAGGAGAACACCAAGAAATTTTACAGTTCCCGCGATTTACAGTAGACAAAACTTTTGAGCAACTGCAAAGTATCGATGCTAATTATCAATACATTAGCGGTTACGACATACCAGCATTTTTTTCCAAAAGAAACTCCCAGATAATTAATTTGATTGAGAGAATTTGTTAGATGTGTTAATCATCAATAGTCAAGAAGCAAGCCTTGAGGATATCGCAAACGCAGGAGAACGATTTATTCTCGCTTTATACCAATCTCCTCCTTCTCAAAGAAGTTTCAATAGCTACAGATTCCTAGCTTTCAACAGACTTGTTGGTAATGCGGACAATGATGAGCAAACGCTGGTCTATATTGCTCAATAATGTGCTATCATTGTCAAGGTCAGTCCTGCCTTAATGTTGAAAGTGTATATACTACCGAAGACGACGAAGACGCCGACGCTGACGACATGCCATGATTCTCAATACACCGGATTGAACTTTTGTAAATTAGGCGGCCCACTAGAGAAACCACTTAAAAAAAGTACAAGCACACTATCCTAAGGATGGTGTAGAAATGAATGAGAAGTTCACGGTTTCCTTACGAATATTATAAATCAAGCAAAGCGTTTAAGGTGGATAGGTGCAATAGGTGTATTCTATGTCACATTTCCCGTTCTACAGATTAAGACCTTTTGATTCGTGGTGTAAAATTAGTAGTTTCTGAGTTAATTGAAGTCAAAACCGCGATAGGTATGTATTAGGCAGTGCGCGCTCCGACCTACCCTTCTCCTTGCGCCGTATTTGTGAAAGTACTATTCATTCCACGAAAAAGATGAATAGAACATGCTTTTATAGAAAATTTTATTGGGAACAGTTTTATATATAGTTGAGGTGGTCTGAGATAAAGGAAGTCCACCAATATGGCCTAAGTGTGTTTCTAAATAAACCCTATATCAAATTAAAGTTCATGTCCACTGCTCCTTATAGTTGCTCGATCTGGACTGACAGTCAGTCCAGTTCGAGTAACAAGTAGTAGGAGTAGACAGAATTCAGCGAGACCCTAAAGATGGCAGATGAGGTTCACGCGAAACGTCGCATTTTTTGCTAGAATTAAATTTTTTTGATATTCACAAAAACGTACTTCTTAATCAGTTTCATCCTCAACTTGGGAGTGTTCTACATTTTTTTGCTCGAACTTTTAGGGTATTAAATGGGAGTCCATTTGTGGCTCAATTCAGCAATAAAACCTTACTTATACCAGATCTATCTCCATTCTACTCAAAAAGGGCTAGCAGAAGTAGATGTAATGAGGCATTCATAAATTCATGTCACATTACTAGATGTCCTTTTATCCCTACCAGAGTTTGCACATGTACCCAAAGTTGAACCACGTGTGGGGATTTCGGACATAAGAGCTCGACGAAATTCAATACAAACCAGTGCTCTTCTCGCAGCGTGCCAGCTCTGAACTAATATCAGTAATAGTATCCTTTTGCGACGTTTCCGAGCCGGACCGAATATAAAATGACCTCTGGGCTCTACAGCGGGCTGAGCTGGAGTCTTTTGTTTGACAAGTCATTTATCCGACGCCGTTACGAAGCCGAAGGTACTTCCTAGGTGAATAGCGACGTTACCGAGTTGGACAGAATATAAGTCGACCTCTAGGTTCTACAGCGTGCTGGGCTGGAATCTTTTGTGTTCACAAGTTATTTATCTGACCTCGTTACGCCGCCGTAGGTACTCCACAGATGCCTAGAGGAGTCACCGAAGTGGAGGGGATATAAACTGATCGACTGGAACTCTACAGCGTGTTGCGCTCGAGTTCTCACGGTTATCTGTAACAGACCGGATCCGGTTTCATCGAGAACATCCACGCCACGACGAGATAGCAAGTAGCCACTACATTGTCACATTACACTCTCACCCGTTTCACACACGTATGATTAGATGATGTCTAGAAACCGTAATAGGTACGGAAACCAGTAAAATGAATGTATATTATGTGACACTGCGTCATTTACCTGTTTACGAGAAATACACTGTTTATTTATATTTGGACTATATTATTTACTAAACTCAACCCAGGAATAACTTCTCCAAACCAGTTATCCAAGTAAAGAACCTTACATAATTTGGCACCCGAACAGGGACACTTCCCGAGCAGGTTAAAAAAAGAGCGTTACATAATTTGGATCCCGAGCAGGTCCACTTTGTAGGATGTTATATAATTTGGCGCCCGAGCAGATTCTGAGACTTTAGTTGATAGCCCAAACGACGCAGATTTTTTTACGATGGCCCTGTCAGGCACATATCGTACATATGGACTAGAAGTCGCTGATGACTATTACCACCTCCAACCCCAAAGATGAAAATATTTTATGCACCACAGGTTGTAAATGTGTTTCACATCCTCCCTCGGCCCGAAAACGCATTTACTAAAATACATAAATAAATAAATAAATAAATAAATAAAGGTTTTTATGTCATTAACTCGCTAAAAAGTGTGCTTAACAGAGATGCACTAATAAATGTACCTATACTATGCCGTCATTTACTCTCATATAGCTTACAGCATTAATGTATGAGGGCAATTAAGCTATATCAATAGGGTCTTTGTTATTCAAAAAAGGGTAATTAGACTTATGTTTGACTTACCCTACAGTGAATCGTGCAGGGAGACATTTAAAAACGCACAATTATTTACTGTGACATCGATTTACCTCATGAAATTGTTGACCTTTGTTCATAATAATAAAAGTAAACTTCGAGTCAACAGTGACTTTCATGCCTACAGCACTAGAGGGCGGAACAGAATGTGCACGATAAGATACGATCAATAATATTTCAAAAAATCGGTAAAGTTATTTACACAGAACTTCCCTCGTTATTTGTGCATGACAGTCACTCAAAAAAATTATTAATTACGAAATGACATTGGGAATAATAATCGGAATATAATTATTGGTATTATTACAAAGAAAACCTGATAACTTTTGGTCAAAAAAATATACAGAGTGTTCTTCCAACAGCAAAAGTTCAATATACTAAATAACAGGTGCCAAATATGGAAGGCTTGCGCAAATACCTTTATAAATGTCCACCATGACTCAATTATTTCTTGGGATGCCATTATTCAATAAAAGTATATAAAGGATATGCCAAATATTATTGCCATCTCTCACATTTTCAATCCCACATTCACGTAATGGAGTGGAAGTATAGTGGTGATTAAAATATAGAACAAATTTTCAAAAATGTTTTCTGTTTATTCTAGTGTTAAATTTTTTCCAAATTGGTGAAAATATGTTGCAAATTTTTTTTTCCGAAATAGGTTTAGAATGTTATGAAACGTGGAAATTTTAAATTTGAGCAAAAAAATATTTCGTCTATTCTATAATGGTGATAAATAGATTACTAAAACATGTTTTCATTTTGTTTTTTTTTCTAAAACATTTTTAAATTTGTTTTAATAAATTTGGAATGCCATGGAAACGTGGTAACTTTAAATCGGAAAAAAAATTCCATCTATTTGTGGTAAAATTTTCTCAAAAATTTTAAAATTTTTTTTTATTTTTCTTTAAATAGATTTAGAACGCTATGAAACGTGGAAATTTTAAATTTTGAGAAAAAAAAATTCATCTATTTTGGTGGTAAAATTTTTTTCAAAAATGTTGGTAAAAGATTTTAAATTTTTTTTTTCTTTTAAATAGGTTTAGAATGCCATGAAACGTGGAAATTTTAAATTTGAACAAAGAAAAAATTTTTTTTTAGTGGTAAAAATTTTTTCAAAAATGATTTTTTTTTCTGAAATAGGTTTGGCGCGTCATGAAACGTGGAAATTTTAAATTTGAGCAAAAAAAATTTTTTTTCACGATTTATTCCGTTTAGACGGTCCACCCTGCATATTTTTCAGTGAAAATTCTACCAGTTCTTCGCTGACAGTAGGGTTAACTACCTACCAAATTTGACTGCTCTCCGTCAAGTAGTTTTTTAGTTAATGCACCAACAGACAGACAGACAGACAGACAGACAGACTGACGGAATTGAAAAACCTATATTTTCGGAATCTACGTGTTCTGAAACGTCAGAATCCGAAAAAATCTCGGAGGGTGATTTTTTCTCGAATACAATACTTCCCTTCGGTATGCGAGGGAAGTAAAATTCTATCTTAGTGGTAAAATTTTTAAAAAATAGTAAACAAAATTTCTAATTTTTCTTTTAAATAGATTTAGAACGCTATGAAACGTGGAAATTTTAAATTTGAAGAAATAAAAAAAATCCGTCTATTTTAGTGGTAAAAAAAATTTCAAAAATGTTGGTAAAAAAAAATTTCAAAACATTTTCAAAAATTTTTTTTTCTCAATCAGGCTAAGAATGCCATGAAGTGCGGAAATTTTAAATTTGAAGAAAAAAATATTATCATTTTAGTAGAACAAAATTTTTCAAAAATGGTTAAAAAAAATATATATTTTTTTAAATAGTTTTAGAATGCCATGAAACGTAGAAATTTTAAATTTGAGCCAAAAAAATTTTTTTCATCTTGGTAAAAAAATTTTCAAAAATGTTGGTGACAAAAATTTTCAAAAATTTTTTTTTTCAGAAATAGGTTTCGCGGGTCATGAAACGTGGAAATTTTAAATTTGAACAAAAAAATTTTTTTTTCTTTGTAAAATTTTTTTCAAAAATGTTGGTAAAAGATTTTAAATTTTTTTTTTCTTTTAAATAGGTTTAGAATGCCATGAAACGTGGAAATTTTAAATTTGAACAAAGAAAAAATTTTTTTTTTAGTGGTAAAAATTTTTTCAAAAATGATTTTTTTTTCTGAAATAGGTTTGGCGCGTCATGAAACGTGGAAATTTTAAATTTGAGCAAAAAAAAATTTTTTTCACGATTTATTCCGTTTAGACGGTCCACCCTGTATATTTTTCAGTGAAAATTCTACCAGTTCTTCGCTGACAGTAGGGTTAACTACCTACCAAATTTGACTGCTCTCCGTCAAGTAGTTTTTTAGTTAATGCACCAACAGACAGACAGACAGACAGACTGACGGAATTGAAAAACCTATATTTTCGGAATCTACGTGTTCTGAAACGTCAGAATCCGAAAAAATCTCGGAGGGTGATTTTTTCTCGAATACAATACTTCCCTTCGGTATGCGAGGGAAGTAAAATTCTATCTTAGTGGTAAAATTTTTAAAAAATAGTAAACAAAATTTCTAATTTTTCTTTTAAATAGATTTAGAACGCTATGAAACGTGGAAATTTTAAATTTGAAGAAATAAAAAAAAATCCGTCTATTTTAGTGGTAAAAAAAATTTCAAAAATGTTGATAAAAAAAAATTTCAAAACATTTTCAAAAATTTTTTTTTCTCAATCAGGCTAAGAATGCCATGAAGTGCGGAAATTTTAAATTTGAAGAAAAAAATATTATCATTTTAGTAGAACAAAATTTTTCAAAAATGGTTTTAAAAAAAATATATTTTTTTAAATAGTTTTAGAATGCCATGAAACGTAGAAATTTTAAATTTGAGCAAAAAAAATTTTTTTCATCTTGGTAAAAAATTTTTCAAAAATGTTGGTGACAAAAATTTTCAAAAATTTTTTTTTTCAGAAATAGGTTTCGCGCGTCATGAAACGTGGAAATTTTAAATTTGAACAAAAAAATTTTTTTTTCTTTGTAAAATTTTCAAAAATGTTGGTGAAAAAAATTTTCAAAAATGTTTTTTCCCGAAATGGGATTAGCGCGTCATGAAACGTGGAAATTTTAAATTTGAGCGAAAAAAAATTTTTGTCACTATTTATTCCGTTTAGACGGTCCACCCTGTATATTTTCCAGTGAAATTTCTACCATTTCTGCGCTGACAGTAGCGTCAACTACCTGCCAAATTTCACTGCTCTCCGTCAAGTAGTTTTTTAGTAAATGCACCAACAGACAGACAGACAGACAGACAGACAGACAGACAGACAGACTGACGGAATTGAAAAACCTATATTTTCGTAATCTACGTGTTCTGAAACGTCAGAATCCGTAAAAATCTCGGAGGGTGATTTTTTCTCGAATACAATACTTCCCTTCGGTATGCGAGGGAAGTAAAAATCTCCTAACTATGCTGGCACAACTCTGTACAATAAGCTGCCATTGGAAATACAAATGTCGAAGTCTTGTGAGGTTTTTAAAAAAAAGCTGAAGGCTTTGTTATTGACTGGTGCATTTTATAATATTTAAGAGTTCATACGTTCTTGCTCTAGTTAAGTGAAAATAGGGTACGATTTTATGCTCCTTTTATTTATTATCTGTTTGCACTATACTGTCAATTTGCATGTATTGTTTCTTGTATTTATTCTTGTATGTTTACTTGTTTTATATTATTTATGTATTTTTGACTTAAATGTTTAGTGTGTTTTCATATTTACATTTGTATACTGTTATTTACCATTTCTGTTATTTATTTGATATATATATTATTTATGTATTTTAGACTTAAATGTTTAGTGTGTTATTTTCATATTTACATTTGTATACATTATTTTACCATTTCTGTTGACTTGCCACATGTACAAACTATGTATCTAAAGTGGTTAATAAAGATTATTATTATTATTATTATTACTTAGCAAATTTAACTAACTTACCCTACTGCCGTGCCTAATTATAGTTTCTTCGAGGGCCTGTACCCATTTCTGTCTCTCTTCGGCATCTCTCGCTTGGAAGTGAAAAGTCTTATGATCTACGGTGACTGTGAAGGTGCTGTCGTCCTCATCGTCTATACCAATCACGGCCCCTTTCAACCGTACGCAGCCCCGCCGAACGCCGCGCATCATTTTTTCTTTAGACTGAAAAAAGAATTATAGTAAAAACAATTGTGAACGTGTTTATTGTCACAAAATTTACATAGTTAAGGAAATATATGACAAATTATGCGTTTCCTTCTTAGAAATTTCAAAATGGTTGTTTTCTAATCTGCCAAATATCATCAATAACACTTCCTAAATTTACATCACTTCGAGATTGATCTTTTCTTCTGGCAGATATTTGATAGAAGCATTAATGAGAAGCAAAGTATAGGACATAAATGGCCACTTTTACAATTTAAAAAAAGTTTTTTGCGAAATCAACACATTGTTACTACTGAGGCGCTTAAGTTAGTTATGAGAAACAGGAATCTGGCCAGAAGGGATTGACAGGTGCTTGTGACAACTATTGTTGGCATTAATATCACTCGCTAGTATAATAATGCTGTATAATCTTCAATCCACACCTTTGCCTGTTTTGGTAAGTACCTCAAATTAAACAGGTCTTGTTAAGAGACATAGTACTCGAGAGCAAATATTGAATTTACGTCAACTGATGGAGAAGGAACGAGAATATTATGTGCCTATGTAAATTTATTTATTCAAGAGATCGATGGTAATAAAATCATTAAGTAAATAAATATACAAATATAACATATACAACACATAAATAAATAGGTACATACATTGGGTATATCAAATTCGAAATTAAATTTTACAATATATAAAACTTACAATTTACAAATTGTCGTTACAGCCCAGTGGCCTGGGGGTTTTAAGTCGGAATTAATTGTTACCTCGCTAATTGTTTCATGAAAGGCTAGTTATTTGCTAGTATAAATTGAGTTAAAAGTTGACTAAAATTTACCCCCGCGAACCCTTATAAAAACCCTCTGAAACGGAAAAATTCAGTTTTTGTGTTAATATCTCGAAAAATAATGAAAAAAGAAAAACACGGATAGGACCACGTGAAAGAGGGAGAAATTTCACATAAAAAATATATATGAAATTTTTTTATACGATCAGATTTTTCCAGATTTTTTTGTTTAACGCACGAGAATGGAATGTGGCGACACATAAGTACGGCTCGCGAAGCGTGCGCGGTCACGGACGCGCTACTCTAAATTTGTTGTAACTTTTGAATTAATTAATGAAATTGAGCTCCGTAAAGCTTAAATGAAATGAGAAACATTATTGGATTATCATATTTTTAAATATAAAAATGAGTGTATGTAGGAATAGTACATAGAGATTTTCGATGAAATCTGTAGAAGCCCTACCATTTCTACAATTTTTAAGACAAAAATCTGAAACTTTCATATATTACTCTTGAAGTAATGTATAAAAAGATCCGATGAGTCAAAATATTCTCAAAAATTTATTTTTGAAGATGTACACTTCAAAAATTTCAAAATCTTGAGAAAGTGATAAAATTTGATATGTATAACTAACTTTAACCACCTATTACTCTCGTTTAAATCGCGTTATTAGATTTCTGTATTAGCGATTTTTAAAGCTTGAAATGTGTACTTTAAGATGTTTTAAGGGGATTTACCTTAAACATTGAATTAACCTTCTTTAATTTAAGAAAATAAAAGAAAAATGTTTCCTTGCTCCAAAATTCGTGAAACTAGGGGTTAAATAAACGTTAATAACTTTAATTACAAAAAATATTTGGCATACCTATCCATCGGATCTTTTCATACAGTACTTCAAGAGTAATATATGAAAGTTGCATTAAAATTATTAAATATCTTTCAGTGGCAAAATACCCAACAAAAAGTAAGAAAATTCAGATCTTTATCTTAAAACTTGTAGAAATGGTAGAGATTTTACCGAATTCATCGGAAATATTTTTATGTTCTGACTTCATATATGTACTATTCCCACATACATTCATTTTTATATTTGAAAATATGATAATCCCATAGTCACATGTTTCTCGTTTCATTTAAGCTTTGTTGGGCTCAATTTCATGAATTAGTTCCAAACTTACAACAAATTTAGTGTAGCGCGTCCGAAACCGCGCACGATTCGCGAGCCGTATTTCTGTGTCGCCATGTTCCATTCTCGTGCGTTAAACAAAAAAATCGTACAAAAAAAATTATATACGTTTTTGATGTGAAATTTTCCCCTCCATCGCCTAGTGCTATTAATTTTTTTATATATTTTTTTATTTCTCGAGTTATTGGCCAAAAACCAAATTCCTTTTCAATATTTCCGATTTTTTTAGGGGTCGCCAGCACATTACAGCTGTAAACGTTTTTTGTCGTATTCTACACAAACAAAACTACTTATTCCGAAAAATTCAGCCATATAACATTTAGTGAGCAGTCTTTATTAATTTCTGTCTTTGACAACTGGGCTATTAAGGTATTCGTTAACAGTATACTATGTTATGCTGAACAATTCTTCTGAATTTTTCACGAAAATTGTTCGAAATGACCTCCATCTCCACGTATACACATTTCGGCACGTCGAACTAAGGACATACGCACTCCATTCAACACATTTGGTAAATTATGATCATTTTTTATGGTTTCTATGTACATTAAAATACGTTGTTGCAAAGTGTCAATTGGATCACGTTAACCAGAGATTTAAAATGCCCCCAAACATAATAAAAGTCCATCGGATTTAACCAGGCCATGGTACTGGTCCGCGGTCCGCCACGTCCAATCCAACGCCGAGGAAATTTTCTGTTCAAAAATATTCGAACAGCCAGACTAAAATTGATTGGCGCGCCATCGTGCAAATACCACATTCTTGTGCGTGTAGCCAAGGGTATATCTTCCAGCAAATTTGGCAATGTTTGTTGCAAAAAATTTAAGTATACACCACCATTTAATCTAGCGGGTAATTGCTTAGGTCCAATTATTTCATTACCGCAAATTTCTACCCACAAATTAACGCTGAACCGTCGTTAAAAATGCGCCCTTCTTATTACACGTGGATTTTCGTCTGCCCAATAGTGCATATTTTTAAAATTAAACACTCCATTTCTGGTAAAATATGACTCATCGGACAAACACGAACGTTTAAAAAATCCTCATTTGCCTCGTATTTTCTTAAAATCCACCTACAAAATTGCATTCGCTGTGCAAAATCTTGAGGTTCTAGTGCTTGGACACGTTGATAGTGATAGGGATGTAAGTTCATATCTCTCAATGTCCTCCATACCACAAAATGGGATACTACCACACGGTTCGCGATGTCGCGGGTGCTTAAAGTTGGATCCTCTTCTACAATTTCCAAAATTTGAACTTCTGCGTCAATTACCCTTTCTTCGCGTTGTGGACCTCGTTCTCCTCCATGTCCATCGAGACGACCTGTTTCTGGAAGACGCTGGTCAATACTAACAAATATACGAGCACAAGGACGACGTCGACTAGGGAACCTTAAACGACAAAGCTCTTCCGCACCAGCCGCATTTCCACCACTTTCTCTATATCAGCGAACTCTGGATAAGTGTAATCTCCCATAATGTCGAAAATCTGCGTTTTAAAACACCACACTAAACTGTGAATTAACGTTATCGATAAAGAAAACAAAAAGAAAAACTTGGTCCAAAATCCAAAAAGTAACACAAAAAGCACGAACAAGAAGTAGGGTCTTACGTAACCAAGTACTAACGACTTGAACTATAAGTCAATAAAGTATATGTCGGATACCACGGGGGCACGTTTAGGGTTAGACCGCTTGGACATGTTAGCAAGTACGACACTGGTATTTCATACAAAATTCAATAACAAAGTCTAATGGGCTTGTTCAGCATTTTTTTTTATTTCACAAATCGAAAGTGCAAGTGTAAATTAATGGATCTGCAAAATATCAGAATCTTATTCGCACGTTTAGTATCTTAAAAACCATTACAAATTTCCATCTCGCGAAAATGGGGCGTGGCCAGGCGCTACGTCACTATACGCATGGACTCGGCGATCTCAATAGACTTGATGCTCCTTATTGGTTATAATTATAAGTGTTTTCGAAGTATTGTTTGTTTTGCTTACTACTTGACAGTAGGGGAGTACAATTTGGTGAAATGTCAAAAAATTACAATTTTCTCTCGCACCTGCCAGAACGAATTTTCGATTTCGACCCTGCAATTTACGATTAGAATTCATCGCCGACCTTCTCCTTTCCGTAGACACATAGAACGAACTTCCACTCGACGTATTTATTTAGTTACCAGCGTTTAAAAATTCCATGTTTTTCGACTTTTCAGGTTAAATTTGAAAGGTCCCAGAAAGCCATTTTTCTTACGTCACGTGCGTATAGTGACGTCACAAATGAGCGCTCGGTTTTTGCAACTATTACTAAATTCAACTCCTTATATCTCGAGAACGGAAAAAGTTAATAATACGAAATTTTAAGTGTATAATAAGAATATCGAGTACTATATGAAAAAGTATAAAACCCATATTAAAAGAATATCATGGAACAAGCCCATTGTCCATACGAATAATACAAGTAATCAAAACAGTCTCAACACCATCGGATAAATCTAATAAAACAAAGGAACTAACGATCCACGACCCGCTAGCCCGCGATAATCAAATCTTAACTCTCTCACAGGTAATCATAGAATGCCTTTTTGTTCCCCGGGCTAGCCGATCTGTTTCGTTCGCTTAAGATAAGCGTGTTCCCATGCCCATATAAGGAAATGCATCAAATCTTAAACTGTTATTGGTTGGGGTAGGTAAGTCAACCACAATGTTTATATTAACAAAAATAATAAACAATCACAAGTATTAGTGCTGGGTTCCTAAGAATCATAGGCGTACAGAAATTATTTTCGGTGGCGCCGACATATACATTAACATAAGTGGCACAAAATTCAAAAAGAACAAAAGCAACAGACAAAACCAAGGAACGGGTAGGTCTCGTCGTGTGTCGTAAGGACACAAACTGAAATTATTATTTGAGAATATTACAAGTGAGAGTATAGCACGCGTAATAAGACAATTTAGCCGCGAAGTAGCAAAAAACATGGCGGTGTCCTGTCGGTCGCTTTTAACTGCTTTGTCGGCATGCTTTTCGATGACCCCCGTCGCGGCCATATCTCTTAGGCTCACCATACTTATTTGCAAGAATGTCAGTGTATCATGTATGTGCGACAAGATGCCAGGCAATAAAGCCTACCCCAATATGCCAGCAGTTCTCAAACTGTTATTAAGAATTTTGGAAATTTTTGTTTATTTTTTTCTCCAAAACTATGAGCTTTAGACTTTTGAGAGCTTTTGTCCCCGAAAATACATTTTCTACTGAAACAGAATACCTGATATACAGGGTGTAATTAGTTTCGTGCCATAAAAAAAACTGGTGGTAGGGAACGGCAAGACAAACAAAGAAACCTTATATAACGTGGGATATAAGGTTTCTTTGTTTGTCTTGCCGTTCCCTACCACCAGTTTTTTTAATGACACGAAACTAATTACACCCTGTATATCAGGTATTCTGTTTCAGTAGAAAATGTATTTTCGGGGACAAATAAAACTCATATTAAAGGAAAGTTAATGCTTCAAAATTTCTATTATGGGGATATTGCTGTAAAACTAAGGCCTGATGTGCTAGAAGGCAAATTTTGTCGAAAAGCGTGAGGCAAAAAAGCGCTTTTCGAAAATTTGCGATTTTCACTACGAATATCTCGAATGCTGTTGAAAATAGAAAAAATTTGTAATAACCAGGAATAACCTTGTAGGAAATGTCAGCTTTCATTTCGCATAGAGTAACCTATTCGCAACGATGCACTGTTTTCAGGATATAAGAGAAAAACAAAAAAAAGTGACCTTTTACGTGCCCCCCTGCACCCCGCTCACCTGGTATGTTCGGGGACTTTTAGTATCCTTATGTCCTAATAACCACTCCAAACACAGACCTGAAGACAACAATTTTGTTCTCGACCATGTCCTCTACACCCCCCTTTTGCGCGTACATTGAAAACTAAATAACAAACAACTACTATCATGAATGGAATAATGGGTTGAGGTCATTTACGCCTAAAAACATTTAGCATTCAACTAACTCCTCGTTATTGCAATTTAGAAAACAATTTTTGTTGACGGATCAAAGTTCATAGAAAAGATTTTAATAGAAAACATTTAAATACGGAAGGTGATAGTGAACCCAACAACGTATCTATTATTGCTTATGCGAAAAATTTATTATTAGTGTATTAACATACAACAGCCGCCTTTTGACCTTTAAACACAAGAATGCAATTTAAATTTATATAATGGCGGGAAAGGCACCATATAATCAGTTTTATCAGGGACTGGGTAGGGTCAGAAGAGATAGTAGATATAGTGATTAAGACAAAATTCAAAACATGGCTCAAGTGGTAAAATTTTACGAAAACTTCATGGAAACGTATTCTGGTATGTTATTTAAGGAACACTGTACAGTTTGGGAAGTTATGTTTGTGCATGATAATAGGAATTTCTACGAGTGATAGTATGGAAACAAAATAGGTGTCCAGGTATTCGACTTGCCCTAAGTAGATTTATTTAACAGTTGCTCTAAGAGTCGATATCGTGGTAAGGACAAAGTTTGCTCAATACCAAAAGTTAATAGCAAACATTTTAGTTTACCTCACATGGCTACTCCGTGAAACTAGGCTTAATTTATAACCAATACTAGGAATCAAGTTAACCATTACTCTTTGCCGATTCACTGCACTATTTATACGAAATAAATTCATTATTTACATAATTTACAATTTATGAGTAAAATCCTAAAATACGTCAATTACACGTTCACAAAAAAAAAGTTATCTGGATCTGGGGTCAGACCATACGTTTCTTATGTATTTTTCGACGCTGAATTCGAATCTATTTTTAGTTTTGCTCTACCACGTCAGGATTTTGAGATATTCTAACCTAAAAGTTAGACATATTTGAGGTTATGTAGCTTTGAGATTTTTTTTCTCAAGAAACCATGTATGGGATTTTAAAGTACAAATCTTCCTCTTTAAAATGCCGTAGAGTTTGCTTAAATATCTTTTTTTTTCGCTGAGATATCGAATTTTTAAAATTGTCTGTTCATATCATATCGTTCCCAATACTAAATGTATTGGGAAAGATTAGTTTGGAAACCTTATGGTCATTATTTAAATTGCAATATCTCGGCGAAATTCAAAAGATATTTGAGCAAACTCAACGGTATTTTAAAGGTGAAGACTTGTACTTTAAGATCCTACACATGGTTTCTTGAGAGAAAAAATTCTCAAAGCTACATAACCTCAAATATGCCGCGCAAGCCCCCCCAAGAACCACACCTCCGGTGAAAAAAAGCCTTACTTTATTGATAGCTCGTTAACCGTTGAAGATATAAAAAAAATTGCTCACCATAAAAAGAAAGCTTGACTAATTGCCTAAATAAAGTCCTCTTGTAATTTTCTTGTATATGCCATGGGTTTGCGAGAAAATCGATATTGACAAAAATTGCTAAATTTCAAAATCTGTATTTTTAATGCGTACGAATTTTCGTTTATTTGAAATTTTTTGCGCGCGGCATATAGAAAAAATTGAATTGCTCGAAAACCAAACAAGATAGGAAGAAAAATCAAAATGGGGTTTGAAGGGGATATAAAATACTCTCTTAACACCCTGTAAAATTCCTTCATCATTCTGTATCATTGTAAACTCTTGATCGATTTTTTTTCTCAACCGTTCAATCATGTCAATCTGAGTATTATAAACTCATCACTTTAGATAACGCCATACAGTGAAATCAAGAGGAGTTAGGTTAGGAGATCGAGCAGGCCACTCTCAATCGGTGCATCTGCACTCTCGCTAATCCATCTATTAGGATAGTGGTTGTGTAATCATGTTCTGCATGTTCTGGTATAATGCGACGTTTCGTCATGCATAAAAAACATATTTCTTCTCTTCCGCAATGAAACTACCTAATTTTGCATGCAAGGAGTTTTCCAAAAAAATCATAATACATGTCGCCATTTCAATTTTCAGGAAATATATGGTATTCAACAATCTGATTCCCTAGAGTTTGCTGCCCATACATTTATTTTGAAAGTATGTTGAAGATGGGTTTGTATTGTGATGCATTGTATATTAAAGCGACAATACTTAAGGAATTTACCTATTCATTAAATTTGAATTTATAAAACAAGTCATTGTTTACACGCAACTAACCATCAAGAATAAATAAGTTCAAAACGGAAAATTTTGTTGGCTCATTCTAACATTTTTAAAACTGTGTTTCATAAGATTGTCCTTGTCAGGCGCTACTGTGTTTGTGTGTTTATAGTGGAATAAAACTAAGGGTCTACAAAGGAATCGTCTTACTCTATAGCAATTTTATTGCTGGAACTTGTAAGCACTTGAGGAAGTGTAGTAAAAAGTTTTGGATTGAATTCGTTTAAACAAAAGAATGTTCAAAATTTTGTTTTTTCGCAATTTTTCTTAAATATCTGTGGTTGTACTAGACGTATCGCAATAAAGAAGGAGAAACAAATTGTTCACAACGAAATTGGGAAGGAAATTAAATATGTCCGAACCTTTTTGGTCAATTTGCCAAGTGGCATCGACCGCAGCACAGTAGGACCAAACCGAACTTTTTTATACAATTTAACTTTCCGAAAGCAATTTTTTTGACCAAACGAGCTGATTTTCTTTTTAAATACTCCGAACAAAATTCCTAATCGATTCCTCCAGGAGGAATTTTAATTTTTAGTCGAGGAAATTAATAGTCAGGGCAAAATAGGCGGTTTACTCGGAACCAGAGTGATTGTGCATGAAATTACATGTATGATGGCTCATTTTATTCGTTAGAGTCTCTAGATCAAAGTTGGAAACAGTTCTTTGAGGGGTCAGTTGATAATTTGTTTATTGCGGAAATATAAACAATAAAAGTGATGTTCGATGAAGCATTATATGAAATAAGCCACTGGCTCCATAAATTGACGTCATTTTTTGATATCAGTGTCATTTCTTATATTTTTGGAGTCACTCGTTCCGATTCTAATGTTAAAAAAGTACCAATACTAGAGGGCGCCACAGAAAAAGTTAAGTGAAGATGAAAATAATGACAAATGAATATTACATGAAATAAGGTTTTTTTTTTTCGAAATTCTTTGTAATTTTTATATTTCCTTGTCATGTTTTACGTTCTCTGGTTCACTCATTCTGATGCTGAAGGCAAAAAATGCGAATCGAAGAGGGCGCCACAGAAGAAACTAACATCAGATGGAAACAATTACCAACATGAAAAAAGCTGCTATCTCCCTAACTCTTGAGGCATTTTTCATGTTATTGTGGAGCGTTCATTTTTTGTTAGGGATATACTGCTAATTAATTTGACTTCATATGGTGTAAGTGAAATTGTATTAAAGTGGTTTGAAGCATGTTTGTCAAATAGAAAACAATTGTTAAAATAGGGGATACAATTTCTGAAGAGATGGTTAATAATTATGGTGTTCCGCAGGGTAGTGTGTTGGGTCCTTTACTGTTTTTGATTTGTATAAATGATATGCACAAAATAATAAAAAATTGTAAACTACATTTATTTGCCGACGATGCACTTTTATCAATTACTGGTAAAAACCACAATACATTAACAAATGAACTGACTGAAGATTTGTATAATTTATCTAGGTATTTTGAACACAAAAAATTAAAATGTTTCTCACTCCTCAGTGTACATTTCATATTTCCGCCTCAAAAGAAGTGGGAAAGAATCTAGGTAGACATACATTGACAATGTCTTTAGGCTATTTCTTGTCTGTGTGCAAGAGATAGTAAAAACGTATGCGCAACATTAATTCATACATCGGTCATTTTAAACTTGACCCGACTCTATGTCAAATAAATTGTATAAATTGTATAAGTAAAGTAGATAAGACAAAGTAGACAAAAAAAGAAAAGGATGCATATAACCTATATCGTATACATATTAAAAAAGGAAAACTCTAGAAGAGAGGGCAGACAAGCAAAGACAACTAACATTAATACGGAAATAAACAACAAATCTTATGGTGAAGGATTTAACGTTTTATGTCGTTTTTAAAAATGGTTCTTACTTTTATATCTTTGTATTCCTATGGTAACTGGTTATACAACTTAATACCCATGTAATATGGACCTTTCTCGTACAATCTGGATGTGTGTTTTGGAATATATAGTGAATAAGCTTGTAAGGTATGGATATTAGAGACGTTTTTTGAGCCGTTTGTTACGTATTTATTTAGGTTGTTATAAATATATAGAGAATATACTTCATAATGCCCGAATTCCGGAAGAGTGGAGAGCAATGATCATTATAATCAGCATGATTCATGATTCTGATATATTTTTTTGTAGAGTGAATATTCTGCTCGTTTCACTATCAGTGCCCCAAAACATTATTCCATACGATAAACGACTCTGTACATATGCGAAATAGAATGCTTTACAGGAGAGTACAATCCTTACAGTTAATTTCGTAAATTTCGCCCTTTGGTTTCGATCAATTTTATTCTTTGGGTTGAACATTTTTTATTTGAAACTACAAATGAATAAATTTTTTAGATCCTCGTGTCTCGACATGGACACTGATGAAAAGCCCAGGACCCACACTATATATAGTAGCCACATACCTAGCTTTGGTACTGTTGTTTCTACCCACATATATGAAGAATAGAAAACCATACAAACTGATAAATGTTATAAGAGTTTACAATATTCTCCAGGTTGTAGCTTGCTGCTTTATTATTTACAAGGTAAGTGAACAAATATTAGAAATATTATAAAACTAGCACAAGGATATGTCAAAGTTTGACTTGATAATGTTCTGAATACGTTATTGACTCAAAGGACACTTTTACCGAATATCAATTCGCCAATGTCTATAATTGCTGCGATATAGGTATTTGAGGAATTCCCTCCAGTACCAAAATTCGTAATGACGTTCTAGCATTCTGATTCTAATTCACTTCAAGAGACCCCGTACAAATCTTATGGAAATTGGATTTCGGTAGAATCGTCCGAATTTTTGGTATACTGTAGCTTTTGTAATCCTGAACAAAAGTTTCCTTGACCAGGATGCTCCATGTTCAGTGTTTTGGCTCCTATGGAGCACCAAAGCTCCATAGCTCCATCATAAGTTACTACTTCAAGTTATTTTATAACATTTTTATAACGTGTAGTGTAGTTACCTAACTATTTCCTTTATTATTATGCGTTTACTGTTTGCATAAGCTAGATACCCAGGAAAAATACAATGGGTAACTAAGAGTAACAAAATATTTGATATTGTCAGATACAGATACAGATTTATCTTAAAAATGTAATCATAGGCGAGTCTGCCTGGGGTAAAAAAGAGGTGATTTTAGAAATTCTGAATACCATTTGAGTTAGCAACGGATTCTTATAGGCAAAATTCCGCTGAACAAGATTTTCTTATGAAAAATTTTCCTAAACCGCAAGCGTCATGGTCAAATAATTGTTTAAACAAAAATTGTTTCGTTTCTATTTAATAAAATAAAAACGGTTCGACGGATCCGAAAACATCTTGAATCAATCGAAAGATTTTTTTCCTTCTTCAATTCTTTGGGACTTCCTGCCACATGTATGTTTTCTTTATAAGCGGTGCTAGGGGAATCTACAAAATATATCACAATTAACCAGTATGTTACTGGTAAAAAACCCCTACGCCTGTGACGTTTACGTCAAAGGATCAGTTAAAGGTTGGTTTTTTATAAATAAACAACACAAATAAGTACAAAAACTTGAAATTAAATATTTCGCCGACGTTTCGGAAATCTAATCTGTTTCCTTTTTCAAGGCTTTTTTTGAAAAATCTTTTTTGCTGCGTATGACAAATACACAGCTCTAAGAATGTTTGTTATATTCAATATCCATAGATACTTACTATTTACATAGAACTGTTGATATAGTTAACAGTTTTTTTAGTTTCTATACAATGTTAAGTTTGTGAAGTTCTTCTTTTAACATTGGCAGCCAAGTTGTACAGACATCTACGGAACAATTCGACACGCAATCATCCTCATTCAATAATATTATCGCTGATTCTTTAATTTTTCTTTTTTTGCTATCTGCCTCTTTTGTTAAAATTTTTGCCGAGTCCCAGTTTATTCTATGTCCGTTCTCCCACGCGTGTTCGCAGATCTTGGACCTCTGAATTTCATTTTTTCTGATATAATTTTGATGTTCGCCCAATCTTACACTAAAAGGTCTGGATGACTCACCCATGTATTGTTTGTTGCACTCACACGGAATACTATAAATGCAGTTTTTTGAATTTTGCTCGTGGTTTGTTGGTTTCGTCTTTGTCAGAATAGATCTTAAAGTGTTGCTTGTTTGATATACCGTCCTAATATCAAATCTATCACCGATGCGGCGCAACTTTTCGGATAATCCGCATACATAAGGAATTAACGCTGTGTAACGTTTTTCAGGTTTTTGTCGTACCTGATTGGTATTTTCAATATTTATGAAGGTTTTATCGACAAAACCCCCAGGGTATTGGTTATTAATAAGAACTTCCTTTATAAACCGCTTCTCGTTGTTTAGTATTTCATCATTAGAAGAAATGATTTTGACCCTATCATACAAACATTTTACAACACCCCTCTTAACGTGCATCGACTGATTTGAGTTGAAATTTAAATATCTGTTGGTATGTGTTGGTTTTCTATAAACACTTGTTTCAATTGTACTATTTACTCTTTTAATTAAAACATCTAAAAATGGTAATTCATTTCTAGTTTCAGTAACATACTGGTTAATTGTGATATATTTTGTAGATTCCCCTAGCACCGCTTATGAAGAAAACATACATGTGGCAGGAAGTCCCAAAGAATTGAAGAAGGAAAAAAATTAAGATAATGCTACAAATAACATTTAGACAACAATCGAAAGATATTTTCAATACGCGTCGTTTGGCGTCAGGCACAACTCATTCTGTCAACCCGTTCATTTGTTATAGCCAAAATAAATTTCATAATTAATTAACAAATTGATTACTCCGAAACTAATGAGGTTAGGATTATTGTTTTTTTCAGAATATATGTCTTTTATACCAAAGAATATACAATTTTTTTTGGCCCAATATCTTCAATACTTTTTGATTGTTTAATTTGTTAATTTGCAAATAACTTTTTTTTTCGAAAATTTGATCGACTTCAAAGCAACTGCAAACGATAAATATTGATGTCGGGCATAACCCCCATAGAAGTCTGCACGAATGCAACTTTTTGCTTTTGTTTATTTAAAGTTTAAATTAATTTTGCAAATTACCAAATGGAATATCTCATTCTCGGCTCTGGGTAAGCGTATCGAAATGGGGATTTGTGCATATGAAAATGCTTGCAAGAAGGAAAATTTTGAGACCAGAAAGACCTTGATCGGATAACCGGAACCGGAAATAAAAGTGACATTGCGTGAGAGGCTCTAATTTGTTTATTAACAACTTTTTGGATAGGAGGTTCGGTGCAAATGAAAGTTAACAATTTTTGCCATCAACCACAAAAAGTTCTACAAAAAATATTCAATCCCTGAAGAGTTATGCGCGTTTTCGACCCTTAACAATATCTCTCCCGCAACGTGAAAATAGTAAGTTTTGACGCGCAATGGGTGGCGGGTTCGATCCTCGGTGTGGGCAATTTTTTTTGTCGTCAAATTCCCTTTTTTTTTCGTGCAATAAAATATTTCCTATAATAAAATAATTTTTAAATTGTAAAAAACGCTATAAATAATTATTATACTCTTCGCAAATACAAAATGAAGAGTATATTGCATTCGATCGGCACATTTCTAAAACCGGTAATATTGCCCGTAGAGAAAAAAAATTCATATCACTGTGTTGGTGATCGAATTCTGAACGACTTTCAAAATGTCCGTCCGTCTGTCTCTCTGTCCGTCATGTTTGTTGTAGGCACGATAACTAACTAAGAAGGAAAAGTCCGATAGTATTGAAATTTGGACAGCAAGTTAGTATTAGCTAGAGGAAGAACCCTATTGTCTTTTAACAAGATCGATAAAAAAATAAAAGAATTATACATTTTTAAAATTAAAAAAAAAAAAATTTTGTAATTAAACAAAAAATTTTTTGAAAGCAATAGCATTTACAAAAAAAACTGCGAAGAGTATCATATACAGTGTGCAACAATTATATAACAAGTGAAAAAAACTACATTTTGATATGCTTTTTATTCAATTTGTGGGGATGATTCACATTTTCAGCAGAGGGTCGCAAGATGACTCAGTGCTTTGACATGTTTAATTATTTTTTTTTTTGCATTGACTAAAGTAAAAGCTAACTACATTTTGAAACACGGAAAGGGCATCGACTCTATTTTTATTTAGTAAATGAAAATAAGGAAATGAATGATGATATTTTAAATACAACATTATCACTTATCAATTTGTAATATTTTTTTAAATAATTCTATGGAATGCACTTTCGTAAATAACTCGTTTATTTTAAGTTTTTCGAAAAAACTCTATTTCAGATTTTTTGTCCAAAAAGGTCCGTGCCTTACACTGGTTATAGAGATCGATCGACGGAATAGTTAATTTTCGATTTTTATTAGGAAACTGTTCGGAATTTGTAGAATTTATCAAAAAAATCAAGTTTTCCAGGATTTGTAGATTCGCTTTTGTTTTGTCAAATTTCTCACAAACGTCAACTAATAGACCTAACCGAGCCCTACAATTGCCATTTTTGAAAATCAAAATCGGACGTTCGGTTCGGGAGTTATTAATTTCTTTGAAAAATCATACTCGGCCCTGGAAAACATACTTGCGGTCAACGGATTCGGGCCGCCAGCAATAGGCTTGATTTGTGGCCGAGTACCTTTGATCCCACCAAGTCTCATCGAAATCGATCAATATTCTGGACAGTTATCGTGCTTCCTAGCCCGATTTCGAGAAAACCAGTTTTTTGCAAAAAAAAATCAATTTTCATTTGTTTTTCGACATAGCCACTGGTATACTTATTTGTAGAGCTTTGCGAGTGGCACCATTTCTTTTTTGAAATGTCTCGATTCGACTACCCGTTATCGAGTTATTCAATTTCTCCCGAAAAACTCGAAACGTCTATATCGGGTACTTCCGGTTTCCGAACGGAGCCGAGCTTTCGGCGTTAAGGTTTTCTAAAGACCTCCTATTAACCACCCAAGTTTCATCGCAATCCGAAAACGGATTAAGGGGGCTGGGCGTGACAGACAGACCGACAGACCGACTGACCGACGGACGGAATTTTCTAAATTCGCTCTCGAATCGATAGATATGGCTTTCACATCGATCCGACGTTTTTTTCGGGTTTCGATGGTGCACCGGAAAAATGCTAAACGTATACTACATTTTTTTTCAAAATGTAGTAACAAGTGAAAAAAACTACATTTTGATATGCTTTTTGTCCAATTTGTTGGGATGATTCATTACATTTTCAGCAGAGGGTCGCAAGATGACTCAGTGCTTTCGCATATTTTATTTTTCTTTTTTTTTTCTTTTTGCATTGACTAAAGTAAAAGCTAACTACATTTTGAAACACGGAAAGGGCATCGGTTCTATTTTTATTTAGTAAATGAAAATAAGGAAATGAATTATATTTTAAATATAACATTACATTATTTGTTGGCACTTATCGCACGGAGAATTTATTACTTTGTAATATTTTTTTAATAATTCTAAGGAATGCATTTTCGTAAATAATTTGCTTATTTTAAGTTTTATGAAAAAACTCTATTTTAGATTTTTTGTCCAAAAAGGTCCATGCCTTATACTGGTTATAGAGATCGATCGACTGAATAGTCAATTTTCGATTTTTATTAGGAAACTGTTCGGAATTTGTAGAATTTATAAAAAAAATCAAGTTTTCCAGGATTTGTAGATTCGCTTTTGTTTTCTCAAATTTCTCACAAACGTCAACTAATAGAGCTAATCGAGCCCTACAATTGCCATTTTTGAAAATCAAAATCGGACCTTCGGTTCGGGAGTTATTAATTTCTTTGAAAAATCATACTCGGCCCTGGAAAACATACTTGCGGTCAACGGATTCGGGTCGCCAGCAATAGGCTTGATTTGTGGCCGGGTACCTTTGATCTCACCAAGTCTCATCGAAATCGATCAATATTCTGGACAGTTATCGTGCTTCCTAGCCCGATTTCGAGAAAACCAGTTTTTTGCAAAAAAAATCAATTTTCATTTGTTTTTCGACATAGCCACTGGTATACTTATTTGTAGAGCTTTGCGAGCGGCACCATTCCTTTTTTGAAATGTCGCGATCCGACTACCCGTTATCGAGTTATTCAATTTCTCCCGAAAAACTCGAAACGTCTATATCTGGTACTTCCGGTTTCCGAACGGAGCCGAGCTTCCGGCGTTAAGGTTTTCTAAAGACCTCCTATTAACCACCCAAGTTTCATCGCAATCCGAAAACGGATTAAGGGTGCTGGGCGTGACAGACAGACAGACAGACAGACAGACAGACAGACAGACCGACAGACCGACTGACCGACGGACGGAATTTTCTAAATTCGCTCTCGAATCGATAGATACGACTTTCACATCGATCCGACGTTTTTTTCGGGTTTCGACGGTCCACCGGAAAAATGCTAAACGTATACTACATTTTTTTTCAAAATGTAGTAACAAGTGTAGTAATTCGGCGAAGAGTATAATGGTTAGCTTATTTATTCTTGAGAACTACATTAAATCCGTAACTCTCGAGCTGATGCTGTGCACCTGCTTTGTATGCTCTACATTTCTTATAGTTGAAATCATGGAACGGTGGAATACTCTAATAGTTATTAGCGTTAATAGTTAAATCTTTTGATTATTTCTCATTTACAAATAACAAAGTGCGTGTTTTTTTCATGAGACGTGAACTTTTTTTATTATAAGAAAAAAGTGAAAAAAAAAATTGTTTCTTTTTTATTTTTGGTCTTTTTTTACAGGCACCCCCCTCAAATAAAGTAAAATAAGCTTTCTTTTTCACAAAAAGTAGAAAAAAAAAAAACAAAACTACCGACAAATCCTCGTTGGACAAGAACAATATATGTTTGTTGCAAGATAGCCATTTATTTAATGAAAATTGCAAAAATATTTACGAGGTTTTTAAAAATTTCTCAGAAAGTAAAGACATTTATTATCATCAAAAAATACTTGGTTACATGAAAAAAAGCAAATTTGACGAAAAAAAGTTTGCCCACATCGAGGATCGAACCCGCCACCCCCGCGTCAAATCTTACTATTTTCACGTTGCGGAAGAGATTTTGTTAAGGATCAAAAACGCGTATAACTCTTCAGGGATTGAATATTTTTTGTAGAACTTTTTTGTGGTTGATGGAAAAACTTGTTAGCTTTCATTTGCACCGAACCTCCTGTCCAAAAAGTTGTTAATAAAAAAATTAGAGTCTCTCACGCAATGTCACTTTTATTTCCGGTCCCGGTTATCCGATCAAGGTCTTTCTTCTCAAAATGTTCCTCTTTGCAAGCACTTTCATATGCACAAAACCCTATTTTGATACGCTTACCCAGAGCCGAGATATTCCATTTGGTAATTTGCAAAATTAATTTAAACTTTAAATAAACAAAAGCAAAAAGTTGCATTCGTGCAGACTTCTTCTATGGAGGTTTAAAAGTGAATTATTTATTATTTGTTTGCTTATAGTAATGAAACATTTTCTTTATAGGATTTTGCAAACAGTGGAAAGGAAAAGAAAAACTATATACAAAAATATTTCATTAATATTTTTGTATATAGTTTTTCCTTTAGTTCTCATAGATAGCTTTTCTTTCCACTGTTTGCAAAATCCTATAAAGAAAATATCTCATTTCTATGGAGGGTATGCCCGACATCAATATTTATCGTTTAAAGTTGGTTCGAAGTCGATCAAACTATCGAAAAAAAAGTTATTTGCTAATTAACAAATTACGCCAATAGACAATTAAAAAGTATTGAAGATCTCGGGCCAAACAAAATATGGTATATTCTTTGATATAAAAGGTATATATTTTGAAAAACACAATATCCTGACCTCATTAATTTCGAAGTAATCAATTTGTTAATTATGAAATTTATTTTGGCTATAACAAACGAACGGGTTGACAAAATGAGTTGTGCCTAGCGCCAAACGACGCGTATCGAAAATATCTTTCGATTGAATCAAGATTTCTTCGGATCCGTTAAACCGTTTTCATTTTAGGAAATAAAAACGAAGAAAAAATTGTTTAAACAATTATTTGATCATAAAGCTCGCGGTTTAGGAAAAAATGTTTCCTATAAGAATCCGTGGCTAACTCAAATGGTATAGAAAATGTTTAGGAAAAATCCCCGCCTATCATATTTTACCTCAAGATATCAATAACATAAAGTAATTACTATTTTAATTATTGTTTGATTATGTGGAACGCCCACATAAATTGTCACGTCGAGGTCACCAATTGGCTTTGCATACGGGTAAATTTGGTCATATAGATTCCAAATCTAACTATTATTCATTGAAAGCTTTCTATCGATGTAGCAAACACCCTGTTTAATGTATTCGGTAGAACAATATCAAGTGCCTAAAACAGTTTAAAGGCTATAGGCTTTTAAATGTTTATAATTAATCGAAAATCAATGCCCGTTTTCCATTCACCCAACCTTAAACATATATTGTTGACACTACTACCTATTAATTGTGTTCTAGATGCTTACTGCAGGATGGATAACAGGAGAATACAGTTATGGATGTCAACCCATTGATTATTCTGACAATCCTAACGCAGTACGACTACTGACGGGTTTCTATTGGTTTTACCTTTTGAAGATAGTGGAGCTAATCGAAACAGTATTCTTTGTATTGAGGAAAAAATTTAATCAAGTGACTTCACTGCATTTGTATCACCACGTGTCTACTTTAATATTGGCGTATATAGCATGCAAGTTCATAGGAGGTAAGGATTAACAAATTTCCAAAAAGTTCTATGCATTAAAACTGTGTGATAATTCGCTAACAAGCAACATTACCAAGATTAGAGAGCGTAACGCTCCCTTAAGAATAAAATACTCTGCCATACCACGCGTTGCCCATCTTTAGGCAACCCATCTATCCTTGCCTTCTCCTCTCTGTAACCCTTCATTAGAAATATCATGCATTCCTTATTTTCTGTCTTCCACTCATTTCCTAACATTGGAAATATTTAAGGAATCGGTAATGTAAAGCTAGATGTTAGAAAAATATGTAAAATTCAAAAGGGGAACCGTAGAAACTATATGCAGTATGCTATATGAGTAGTCACAATGCTGTGTTTCAATCGACCTATTAATTAGGGAAAACATTGTTTCCATAAGCCTAATTTTTACATATATCTCTCTATCTGTTCATGTACAATTTTTTTTCTCATTGGTAGAAGAAGACTAAGAGATTGGCCAGCTAGATATTCTGATTTGACCCCTCTAGATTATTTCTTGTGGGGCTGACAAATCTAGCGTATATATGAATAGACCCAATAATACTAAGGAATTGATTTTTGCTGGAGGCTCAAAAGAGACGCACCCAGTGAAGGGCGAGGATCGAAAAAGATTGCCCTTGCATCGATCAATCGAGGATAAAAGGTCCGTTATCATAAAAGAGATACAATTTTCAGGTGCAGGACATAAACTCTCCTTGCATTCTGGAAATTCTTGCCTTTCTGTGTTTAGAAATCAACCGTTATGTACTGGTTCTTTCCTAATGATCCATCAGAATTCAATTGGTATACTAATCACCGCTGCCAGAGCGACTCCGGTTTCTGACGTAATTATTCGGAATTCTGGTCTCAGGTTCCAATGTCAGCGGGTCGAAATAGTAAAACATACTTACTACTGCTATGAATGACTTTTCATGCATGCTCTATTTTTGTAGAAAATGTTAAATCGTAAATATAACGTATTACTTTATACACAGAACAACATCGTTTTCATGTAAAGTATGTTCTGGCATATAAGAAATTACGGAAACACACCTGTTTCAATTATAATTTCAAACTATTTTGAAATAGTTACCCAACACCCTCCTACCGAAATTATTTTAGGATGTAATGGCTTACAGCAGGTATGTAAACCCTACCCACGACAGAGTCGAACTTAACATTGTCAGTGTATCATGGAATATCGAATTCGTCAGTGCTCCACAAATATACAAGCTTATCTTGGCACAAGCAAAACCGAGTAAATTTCTTTAATTTATCACTGTACCGAATAAATATTTATTTACCAAAGACAATACTTCTAAATTTCTACTGTTATTGTGCACGAAAATTTTAAGCTCGGCTCTGTGGAATGTTTCAAATCGGAAAAACTATTGTGATGAGAATTTGATCCTTAATAAAAACGCATGAAAAGATATACCGGGTGAGTCACGAATTGCGCTCGCCCCGATATTTCCTAAAATATTTTAAATAGAAAATTGAAATTTGGAGGCCTTATTACACGACTAAAATGCCATCTTTTCAATAAAAAATCAAGTTTGATGCACATCCGGTTTGACCGGAAATGCCCACAACTTTCGATTTTTAAATGGAACACCCTATATATTTTTACATTTTTGGAATCTGGAGGAAATTTTGAATACAATACATCCATTTTAGTCACTTTTTGGTAAACATTAAAAATTTTATTAAAAAAATCTATTTCTGAATCCAGAGTGCTGTGGTGCCCAAAATATATTTTAGTTTGTGTGCTACGTTACTATAAAAATAAAAAGAGCAATATGATTGTATTACTTAATTCTCTAGAGGCGTTTAAAATTTTTAAATGTGATTTTTACCCACTAACTCGGTTTTTTTAAATGGGAATTTAATCGTTCACCAACATTTTAAAATACCTCATTTTCATACGAATCTAATGATACCAAAATTTTGAAAATCCGCTCAGAAATATTTGAGATTTCAGCCAAAATACAATGCAACCAAGCTTTTAGAAACATGCGGCTAATAGATAATAGATTAGTGGGCTTTGAAAACTAAAATGGCACATTTCTGTGTAAATCTGGTAACCTAATAACATTGGAAAAATCATAGTAGCCATTGAATGTAATAAAACAATATCAGCTGTCAGACAGACTCGTGTAGTTATAGGCAATCTTGAGCTATCAAACATTTAATAATTATTGTGAGCGCAAAGAACGTTAGAGGTGTTTTAAAACCTCATGAGCCGTGACCTTCATATGCGCAGAGACATAATCCGTCCTGTTGACTCAGTTACACTTCTTAAAAATATTATATTTATTGATTGCAATTTATCCCGAGCTCTTGTTTATGTATACAGCAAGGCAGCCTCCAGTGTCTTCAAAAACATACTTATAACTCAGATTAAACTTTGCCTTTTGCGCATTTCGCGGCTCATGAGATTCTGAAACACCTCTACAATTAAGTTTAACATAGGTATGTGGAGGTAAACACAATTACATCCACAATTACATTTGCAATAGAATGCGACATCAGTTCGGTTTTCAGAGTTTTATTTAAATGAACATAAATATCGGGCCTATAAATAAATAAAAATCAATTCCGTTTGAACAATTAAACTTAAACTACGTAACAGTAGGTATCTTTAAAATAATTAATATAATTAAACCATAAATTAACATTTATAGATATTGTTCAAAATGTCCACCATTTTTTTCTATACACAATTCGGATCTGCGTACAGTTGCTTGAATGGCTCTACGCAATTCAGCCGGCGTTATTTCATTAAGAGCCCGTACAACTTTATTTTGCAGCTCCTCACGGGTATTTGAAGAAGTTTTATAAACTTTATTTTTGAGAGTGTCCCATACATAATAGTCGATGGGTGTTAAGTCAGGTGACCTAGGAGGCCACCTGATATGACCTTGATTTGCGATAAGGCGTTCACCATGCAAGTTGTTTAAATATTCCATCACTCTTCTGGAATTATGTGGGGGAGCACCATCTTGTTGGAAAACCAGATTTTGTAAATAGGCAAGAGGAAGTAAGTCAAGAAATTCTGCTGTCTGGTTTTGTAAAAAGAATAAATATCGTTCGCCAGTAAGTGTTCCATCAAAAAATATGGGTCCAATTATTCGATCTCCAAATACTCCAAGCCAACAGTTAAACCCAAATCTTTCCTGAATATTCCCCCGCCCTACCAACCTCGGATTTTCTTGAGCCCAGTACCTAGTATTATTTCTGTTAAACATACCTTGGTTCGTAAATCTACTTTCATCTGAATATAAAATATGAAAAGGAAAACCTGGGTTTTGTTGTACTGCATTTAAGAACCAGTTGCAATATACTAGCCTCCTGTCGTTATCATTTCCATAAAGATGTTGGAGTATTTGGTATTTATAAGACCGAAACTTATGTTTCTTTAAAATTCTGCAAACCGAAGACTGACTAATGTCGTATTCCATTGACAATTCCCTTGTTGATGTTGTTGGGTGTACCATCACAAATCCTAATACATCAATTTCTTTGTCCTCACTTACAATAAATGTTTGATGGTCATCTTGTTGATCGTTTCTTAATTCTTGTTCCACTTTGGCAAACAAAAACAAGTGTCTGCTTGGATGACGTTTGTTGGGATATCGTTGCTGATACAGTTCTGCAGCTGCAGTTGAATTTTTGAGACGCTCTCCATATATCAGTAACATATCGACCTTTTCATTTCTACTAAAATTATTCATTTTCTTTAATTTTTACTCAAAGAGATTTCCGCAACGCTTTATTTTGTATCTGTCTGACAGCTGATATTGTTTTATTACATTCAATGGCTACTATGATTTTTCCAATGTTATTAGGTTACCAGATTTACACAGAAATGTGCCATTTTAGTTTCCAAAGCCCACTAATCTATTATCTATTAGCCGCATGTTTCTAAAAGCTTGGTTGCATTGTATTTTGGGTGAAATCTCAAATATTTCTGAGCGGATTTTCAAAATTTTGGTATCATTAGATTCGTATGAAAATGAGGTATTTAAAAATGTTGGTGAACGATTCCCATTAAAAAAAAAAACCGAGTTAGTGGGTAAAAATCACATTCAAAAATTTTAAACGCCTCTAGAGAATTAAGTAATGCAATCACATTGCTCTTTTTATTTTTATAGTAACGTAGCACACAAACTAAAATATATTTTGGGCACCACAGCACTCTGGATTCAGAAATAGATTTTTTAATAAAATTTTTAATGTTTATCAAAAAGTGACCAAAATGGATGTATTGTATTGAAAATTTCCTCTAGATTCCAAAAATGTAAAAATATATAGGGTGTTCCATTTAAAAATCGAAAGTTGTGGGCATTTCCGGTCAAACCGGATGTGCATCAAACTTTATTTTTTATTGAAAAGATGGCATTTTAGTCGTGTAATAAGGCCTCCAAATTTCAATTTTCTATTCCAAATATTTTAGGAAATATCGGGGCGAGCGCAATTCGTGACTCACCCGGTATACCAATTCTATTCCCGAAAAGAAGATGGCAATCGGAGTTGCCGATTTCATCACTGTTTGATTAAAAGTAGCCCAATTTTGTGTAATAAAAAATACACAAAAACACAGAAAATAAGGCAGGACATTGACTCGTTGTCACCTGGTGTAACACAACTTAAAACTGAGAATAACTTGGATATACAACTATGGAACGAAATCAATAATAGCAAAAATTATTCTTTTTTTGCAGGTGGCATGGCATCGCCTCCAGTAATGATTAATTCTTTCATCCACGTCCTCATGTACACGTATTACTATTTATCGTCATGCGGTCCAAAATGGCAGAAGATCTTGGCACCTTGGAAGCCTAAATTAACTATAGCTCAAATGGTAAGATACATTTTAATAAAGCAATGAAATAACTATGTTTGTGCTCTGACCACCGAAAAAAAAAATAATAACAATAATAATAATAATAATAATAATAATAAACGTTTTTATTGAAACAATGCAATAATTACAAAGTTTCATGAGAGAAAAAGGAACATATATGTACCTAAAGAATATACATAATATATGAGCATATTTTATAGAACACTGTTTCTTAAGGTGTTTGAGATCAACGACAATAATTTCGAAAAAAATCGGTACAAATGGGAAAAAAGGGTTGATATTCAGGTTTTCAAGGAATGTATAATAAAATTAAATAAAATCATTTGAAATGGACAGAAATTTTCAAAATGTATGTACCCACGGTACAGGCACAAAAGCTCAAGAAAACACGTTCTATTTCTTTCATTATTTATCAGAATCGGAAATCCATTTTGATCACATAATTGATAATTTTCGGGGAGTATATGCAACACTGGAGAAACTGCCCAAGAGACGCAGAAAAAAACTTGAAACTGAATTTCAATAAGAGGAAAATCTTTTCAAAATATATCCTCAGACCCCAAACTGAAAGAGTAAAAATTCATTGCCATCATAATAATTTAACTCGCTTTTTCCAAGCACAAACACTTTTAAATTCAGATTCGTATTTTCCTAGCACGGTAGACATCCTCGCTACAGATATTTCACTCTTTTCGGCGCGATGCTTCTTATAGTAGAGGGTCCACGCCTTCGAAAGCCGTCTAAATCGCCAAGTAACCCATTCCAGCAAGGTAAATAATTTTTGAGCTCGGATATCGAAAGAGGGTCCTAATGGGCATCAGAAATGGCTTGTTGGACTTTTGTTGACGATTGCATAACTTCTCCACAAGAAAAAAAGATGGCGAAATGTTATTTCAAGAATTCGTGTTTTTAAACGTATACCTCTCGCTAGAGAGTGAACCACATGCGATATTGATTTGATTTTTTTTATTTATATACTACTGACATGAGCGCATCTATCTGTACTAATTAAATTTCAAACTCGCTTACGGTGTTTTTCTAAATAAATCCTAAATCACAGTAACGAAATTTGTGTGTTTGAAATTTCGACGTGCGGGCAACTATATTAAATATTCAATTTTTTTATACACTATATACGAATGAAATATGGTCTAAAGATCAACAGAGTTTTCGCAAAAAAAATTAGCTCGATATCTTATACAGTTTTTGAGTTAACGACTTTTTAAAATAAACCATAATTAGATTCGTGGTATTCCTGTTAGCATGCGGCTGTTTTCTGGCCAAGTGTAATGCATTAAGATAGTAAGCCAATACATTTTTGAAATTGTGCTATTATTTACATTTTTACAATTTTGCAAAAATATTAACAGGTAAAAAGAAACTCATTTGGCCGATGATTTACTCGATCTATTAATTATGAAAGTGTTGTATAGAGATATTATTTATTAAGTATATCATTATTGTGGTACAAATGATATAGCATTTTACAAATATGAAAACATAAAAACGTACACAAAACTTGTAATATATACATAAGTAATAAAAATAATAATAATAATGCATAATAAGTATACACAGCTCAGTAAGCATTGACAAACCACTACATAGGCATTACTATTAAGAAGCACTCTCTGCTAAAAGCTGCTCTGTATTATTTCTGCCCTTAAAACAATTGTTAGGAAAGGCTATACGTGCAACAAAACACCAAGTGGACGCACATTTTTAATCACAGTTTACTTTACAATTCCACTATTTGTTTTCTTTAGAACCAGTTGTGACTTTTTGTCATCATTTGTGATTTTATTTGGTTATTCTCTATCAGATATCCAAATTTTCTGGGAAAGGGTAAATTGGGAAGATCGGAAAATCGCTTGGACACTAAAATTTTACGTGCTTTGTTAACTGCTTCTCAAGTCGAGAAAATTTGTTATAAATCCAGGATTTTGTGTTAGGTAGGGGTCTAAACCACTTTTTGTGGATAATTTTTACAATTAAAAGTATTTCGCAGTGAGCAGGGTTGTAACCTACTTCGCTAGGTTCTTCAGTTGCTAGCTAAGCTAAGTACACTGAACCACTGGACTACCGTCCCCTGTAATGCTCGTTTTAAATGCAGTAAGGAAGTGTCTTGTGTAGGACGCGGACGTAGCTAACGTAAGTCTAATAACCTTAAGGAAAAATAAATACTGCCTTAGCAAATCTAAAGATTTAAATTCACTACAGATGGCCGTAGTGAATATAAATCCTTAATCCGTAAGTCCTATGTGAATCTGTGTGGATAGATTCACATAGGACTTACGAGCATCTTAAATTACACGATCATCAATTGCATCGCAGTTATCTCCAAAATTAATCAAAATATATAGTTGGCGTGTTCATTTTAAGGCAACAATAACTGCTCATTTATCCTGTTCGGAAAGGATAACTGACAGGTCACACAATACACCGACTGCTAATAATTTTTTTACAATATTTTCTTCTTCATATTTTTCACTTCATTATTTACTGATTTCGTGAGTATCTTAAGATACCCTTTGTTGTCATGTACCCACACAATTTTTGTAGGTTTTCTATTTTGCAAAAATTAAACATACCTTGCGCAAATATTATTGGTTCCCTTCTTCATGATTGCAAGTTCACATTATTGGGCAACGTAGGTATGTCATTATTTACACCAACATTCTAAAATGTATTTTAGATTATTCGCTTTATATTTGTTACTATTTATAAAGTAATTCCAGTTTAGAATAAGAATTGTGTCTGTTATGGCGAATTCATATAATTCTGATGGGTTTTTAAGTCATACCATACATTTTCTTAAATATGAAATTTCGGACAATTTTTATTTTTTAATCTCAAATTTGTATAATTTATTGACGATTTCATACTGTATTTGCACCTTTCGATATATACAGTCCTTCTAAGCCAAAATGACGTAACTGAAAATTTTCTAAGCAAATTGGACGTACTTCAAAGTTTCCTTTTTTCAGTAATCATTAAACGATTATTTCTGCATCTATATTTTAACAGACTCTATTTTAAAATCACGTAGTTGTAACACATAAATGATTGTCTAATTTTCAGACAATTGGTGTTCTACTGATTAATAGTAATATAATACCATAATCAAATTAGTTATTAGACTAATGTCTATCCACAATTACACAGACCGAATCCTGCCGCAGCTGTCACATTGCGCGTTATCATAACAAGGCATTATTACGATCGAATTAAAAAATCTGTAACTCGAAAACTGTATGAGATATCGAGTTAATTTTTTTTGCAAAAACTTTGTTGATCTTTAGACCATATTTCATTCGCATATAATATATAAGAAAATTAAACATTTAATGTAGTTATCCGCACGTCGAAATTTCAAACACACAAATTTCGTTCCTGTGATTTAGGATTTAATTAGAAAAAAACCGTAAGTGATTTTGAAACTCTACTAGTACAGGCATATGCGCTCATGTCAGTAGTATGTATAGAAAAAAAATCAGATCAATATCGCATGTAGTTAAGTTTCTAGCGAGAGGTATACGTTTAAAAACACGAATTCTTGAAATAACATTCCGCCATCTTTTTGTCTTGTGGAGAAGTTGTGCAATCCTCAACAAAAGTCCAACAAGCCATTTCTGATGCCCATTAGGACCCTCTTTCGATATGCGAGCTCAAAACTTATTTACCTTGTTGGAATGGGTCATTTCAATTTTTAATGCTTTGGACCCCTTACTATTAACCGATGCGTTGGAATCGGCACGGCGCGGCGTGCCGAAAAATATGATTGGTTGAGGGGGGGGGGCGACATTTATTTAATGGGTAAAAATAAAATTAATGCATTAAAATAAATTTCAGGTTTTCTTATCTAAACTTTGCCCCAGGGGGGGGGGACACTCTCCTCGCCCCCCGCTCCGCCCCTGAATCCGCGCCTGGCTCGCGTTTTCTTGACAGCGATAATAAAGTACAGTTTCGAAAAATATCACAATTTTTCAGTAAAAATGCAAGACATTAACCCTCGGCCACTTCCAATTAAATTAACAGATTTATGAAAATTTTTGGGTAAGAGGCTTCTCTATTATAGAAAGCAAGAGAGCGGAAGGGATGTAGACGAGAATAAGGGAAAACCAAGTTTCAAAATTATTTTCATGATCAATAATGCTTTAAAGCTTTCGCTGTTAATATAATGAAAGTTGATTATATCATTTCAACATCGTCACTATTTTCTGCTTGATTTTCGAGAATACCTGTTGTTTGTCCTAAACAAAATTACAAAAAAATTTAGTCAGCAGCAAAATGTTGACGATGCGACAGACAGTGAGGTATTGAAACTCAAAAACTGGCCATAAATCGATTATGCAAATTTAATAATTTGCCAAGCTTAATTATTTCTAGGAACTCTTAGGTATACGCCCTAATGATCCCCACCTCTTATACCCTAAATCGAGACACAGGAAGTGACGGGTCACTAGTTATGTCTAAGCTTTTGTAGTGTGGTGTTGGATAGTGGAAGTATTAATATTCAGTTAAATAATTTATTTGGAATTTTCATACGCTACTTTTTTTTACGAATTTTTATATACGGTTTCAACTTCTAAGGGTATGTATTAAGTTAAATATAGTATGGTGTTAAAATATAATAACAAGTAAGCCGCTATTCCTCTATACCTAGGAACATACCTAACGAATCAACTAAAAAGGAGGGAAACAGTAAGGGAAAGAATCAAAACAGCCTACAGAGTCACAAGAGCTCTACTACCCTTCATTGAGAACAACAAACCACCATGGTGCCTAACCAAAAAGATATACAAGACCATCATAATGCCTACGATGATATATGGAGTCAAAAACGCAGCAACGACAAAGGCCAACAGAAGAAGTCTGAGAAGAGCTGAAAGGGACATTATCCAACTGCTAGCAAAAACAGGAAAACCACAAAAACGACAGAAAACGTCAACATTACTAGAGGGAAGAACAATAATCAAAAGAATAGAATCATACGCAATGAAATACTGGGGACACGTCCAAAGACGGGACTCGACACACCTACTAAAGAAAGCGCTGCGAATGAACAGCAACAAACTGAAAATAGGGAGGCCATGCTACACATAGATAACAACAATCGAGAGGATTATGAATAAGCTAGGAAAGGATTATACACACTGGGAAAAGCTGGCACAACAAAAAATGGAATACAATAAAGAAATATCAAGGATATACACACTGCCAGACTCAGAAACAGAAGAAACAGAAAACTCAGAAGTAGAATAGGAGAAAAGATGATCACAGACAGAAACTAAGAAGAAGCATATCACAAAAACCTGAAAGTAAAAAGAAGCACGAAAACCTAAAAGAAGCATCTCACAAACGCCTACACTTTCCATCCGATGAAGACAGAAGGAAAACAAGAAGAAACATCTCACAAACACCTACACGCTCCATCCTATACTCCTACCCCATGCGTCATGCGGCTCTCGCTGCTGACAACAAGCATGTCCAATGTCCAATCCAGCGTATGCAGCTGGTCCGGCGGTATAAAAAAGCACCGGGGGTTTGTTCCGGCACACGGTGGGATGATCGATGGGCGATCGGGCTGCGTGGTGGAACAAATCTCCATGCACCGGAATTGGCAGCAATGCCCACCTTACGCTGGCAAATCAATCAAATCAAATCAATCAAAATCAAGTAAGCCGCTATTCCTCTATTTGAATTTCATGATTTTCTTTCGTCGTGATTTTGAAAAGAAAGGTCGATTCTTAGTGCATTTTGTTATACTTCCAACATGTTCCAACTCCTGTATTCAGTTTTGAATTGTAGTTTATTGTGTTAGTAATGAAATGGCAGAGAAGAACTTTCCGAAAATTCTCGATTTCAGATTTAAAAAAAATATTTATTATATATATAAGATTTGTTGGTAATAACAAAAATAATAAATAATACATTATCCTTACTTTCTTTTTAATAGTAGAAAGTTCAAACCAAAGTATTAAACAAATAACAAGAAGAAGTCCTTACGATTTTATGAGAGTGCCCTGAAAGAAACTATGAGATAAAAATGAAATATTTGACTGACCAAGTGTTCAAAAGTCTTAAAGAGAATGAATGTATTATAAAAGACAAACTTTCTCATTTCAAATCGCAATTTAAAGAAAAATGGTCAGTTGCAAGTATAAAGAAAATATCTTCCTTAAAAAGAATGAGGCTTGGCTAGGTGAAAACATAGAATTTCCTTCGTTTTCGAATGTGGCTCCAGATCGGCACCATAAACTATTTACAGACTTAGTGAGAGAAGCAAACGCAGAAAAACATCTTCGGAGGAATTAATCTACGACAACCAAATAACTACAAGAGAGAAGGAAACTTGGCGGCCTCTAAAGTTTTGAACGGCTTTCAATAATCACCAAAACCAGCAGAGAGATATCATAAAGCATTATATTCAATAAAACAAAGAAAGCAACTATCTCCACAAGAAGCTCTCTCTATTTTTGTTGAAGCAGATCTAACTAGACACCAATACGATGTAATTAGAAGTGTTGATCAAGAGAAAATATCTATGCTATTCAATCATACAGAGAGCAAAACGTGAAGCTAGCTCTATTACATCTACTTGCGCAGAACTGAAACTGCAAGCCATTCTGGACCATAGTACAATAAGATTTGGTAAATTGCTAAATGAAGACTTCGACAATATTAATTTGAAGGAAAATGACAATTTGATTTTAATTTCTAAGTGGGGATGTGATGGTTCACAACAGAGCCAATGCAAACAAAGATTTACATATGAATCTGACAGTGACGCAAAATTTTTTTTAACATCTTTTGTTCCGTTACAATTAGTCCTCGAATCTAAGGGCCAGGAAAAAATTATTTGGAATAATCCTACACCAACTTCTCCCAGGTTTTGTCGTCCTATTAGAATGGTGTTTATTCAGGAAACAGTTGATGTAAGTAACGAAGAAATTCGTTATATCGAAAACCAAATTGAAAATTTAGAAAAAACTGTTATAACAATTACCAGTGGCAATTTGTATATTCAGCACAAGCTTTTATTTAGAATGATAGATGGCAAAGTCTGCAATGCAGCTACTGGTACTACTTCAACTCAAAAATGTTTTATTTGTGGTGCAGCATCAAAAAGTTTTAACGATTTGAAATAAATAAAACTAAGACCAATAAAACTAGGAACTTTCAATTCTTCACGCCAGAATACGTTTCTTTGAGAGCCTTTTACATTTAGCATATAAGTTACCAACCGGAAAATGGCAAGCAAGAACTGAAGATGCGAAAGCAAAAGTGGCTGAAACTAAAAGCAAGAACCAAGATGAATTTAAAACCAAAATGGGCTTGCTTGTGGATACACCCAAACCTGGGTTTGGAAATACTAATGATTGAAACACATTAAGAAGGCTTTTTTCCGATCTAGACATGTTAGCGGCGATAACAGGGGTCGATGTAAACTTAATAAAAAGATTTAAGATTATACTAGAGGTAATATCAAGTGGTCACAGGATTGATGCGGAAAAGTTCTCCGTATACGCAGACGAAACAGCAAAAATGTATGTAAAACAAATGACACCTACCGTTCATAAGATCCTAACCCATGGAAGCCAATTTATTTCAGAAGAAGCTTCAGAGGCCCGGATGCTTTAAACAGATTATTTCCTACTTCTGATGCCTTGTTATCCAGTTCAAGACCCACGCCCAAAACTTCAAGAAAGCCTTTTTCCATGGAGATTATAGACATGCTTTTACCTCCGGATTATCCAATGGTCCCTAAAGAGTTGTCAGAGGAAGAAACTAGTGACGATGACTGAGTGTTATAGACTTAAAATTATTCATATTTTATAAAACTATTTATTTTTTAGGCAAATAAGTTTCAAGAACTGTGTATATGTGTATAATTTTTCTTTTAAATTACAAATGTTAATTATTTCCCCAAGGTAAAACCCTGATTAATCAAAAAAATTCGACAAAATAATTGTGTCCATATAATTGGTATGAATACCCCACTGTGCGACGGTTTCCAGTAAAAAAATCAGCTTAATTATTTCTTTTATTTTGATACTTTAAAATGATCGTAAATAAAGTCGTGTATAATTCGATCGCAAAGCGTCTCTGTCTCTTGTGTTTGACGCGCTCCGTTTCGCGTCGCGCGTCAACTTACTCTCTCCAGCGACTATCAGCCATTTTCCACTTTTAATGCACAAATAGCTATTAATCCTCAGTACTGAACATAATAGCAACGTGATGTGCACCCATATAAAGTGACGAATCAATAGAAATATTTTAATTTTCTTTTTCAAAGTGATTTTTGTTTTCCAGGTACAATTTACAATCGTCATCATCCATTCGATGACAGCTCTTCAACCTAGCTGCAAGGTACCGAAACAATTTTTACTCCTGTACGTCCCTAACGTCGTGGTGATTTTCAAAATGTTCTACGACTTTTACACGGAGAGCTACGATAAGAAAAGGAAATATAAAAAGTAGAAAATCCTATTTATTGTATTATTAAAAGTATTTATTTATAAGACAAGAATTTTTATTTAGAAATCACAATTAAGTGAGTATCATGTTGTATTTACCATCTTGCTGCTAAGTTTTTTATTTCGTAAGGCAGTATTATACAATAATTAACCCACGGATACATTCCTCCTTATTCCTTTCCAACCCATGCGTTATCTAGTTTAGCTCCATTTGCTGAATGCTACGTCTGACACCATCACTCCATTTGTCGTGGTTACTTGATAGATTTACGGCTTCATCAAAGTTGTATCTATACGACTCGTCTGTGCAGGACACGCGTGTGTATCGCACCAGAATTAGGTTTTTAATGATAGTTTTAAAATTGCAAAGAAATTTTCATAACACAGGGAAAAAACGTCGCATATTTCCTGTACAAGTAAAATGATATAAACAATTATTAAGAGTAGATATACAAAAAGCAAGTCGTAAATCAGTTTAATGATGTTGCAAGTGTACCGCAGCATATCAAAGTGCGAGATGCGAATGACGATTCATTAATCGTCGAATTTAAATTGCCAACGAATAGGAATAATATTGTATTTCCATCTTCAGACACTTTTCTCTTGTTATTTAATTAAGACAATGAAACATTTGGTACGAAACACTTGCCCATGAACACAGAAACTATCAACAGACATTTAAAATTATACAATTTGTATTAAAACGCAAAAACCGCTTCTCGTATAATGTTCACAAATACTATAACGCTATACTACCATCAAACCTTACTGCTCCCATGAGACCAAGCACACACACAAATATCACTCTACGTATACGCATGATGCTAACATAATACTAACTACGCAAAGCAGGGTTCCCTACGTCTTCTGTAATCCCCACTCTAGGCATTACAGACTTTGTGACGCTGTCAAACGGCCACTTCAAAAAGGCCTTGGCATACATCGCTCCAATATGGTGCAGTAACATTTAACCTTCTATTAGGTTCTGTGTCGTAAGTACATTCAAAAGAGGGAAAAAGCTTCGTAGAACTTATATAAGCTTCTTGAAGTATTCTAAGTTCTATCATCCTGATGAATGATAAAATCGCCAATAAGGAATGTAAGTGAACCAAAGCAAACCTAAGTATATTTTTCCAAAATCCAACAAAAAATTTCACAAACATACTTAACTGGGAATCTGAATCTTTTCGTGCCAGTCGATCGTTACATTACTCTCGTTGTTGTAAGAGGTTGCGAACCCTCGTCATCTACGCCCTCGAGATGTGCCTTACTTGCCATGGGTGGTGCTCCCAGATCTGCGTTGTTTTATATACAATTAGTTAAACTGGCTTGAAATATTTTTTATATTTATTGCATTCTGATTGCATTTTTAGAATCAATAAACAAAAACATTTCTGAATTCGACTCTTTCTTGATTGACTGATTAATTGATTGGCCAGCGTATGGTAGGCATTGCAGCCACTTCCGGACATACAATCTGGATTTTTTTATATATCGCCTTGCCGGACGGGCTACATGCGCCGGATTAGATATGGACATGCTTGTTGACTGCTTGCCAAGATCTACATTACCTCGCTGTAAGACGCTTCCATTTACCAACCGTGCCACAGGTAAATAGCCATATATAATGGAAGTGCAAGGAACAGCCCCAAATTGCATCAATTCTATTTGTTTATCGAACAAACATTATTATTATTATTATTATTATGGAATTTCACACTCCTCTTGGGAGAGAAAATTCCACTGATCCCCTGGTATTACACTAAGGGATGCAGCTCTGTTGGAGCCCGTTCCAGGTTATTAGGCCCCTATGGCGACGTTGGTCATGTCTCCCTCCTCCAATCCGAGAGAAGAGAACCTTAGAAACACCCTGTATACAAATCTGCCAAGGTAAAGCAAAATAAAAAGCAAAATCTGCAAAACGTAAAAAAAGTGATCTAGGAGAACATTTGGAATGCTCTGTATATTAAGCAGACCTCAACTACTTTGACCTGAGAAATATTTTTATATTCACAACAAGCCCAATATACAGACCACGTGACAGCTGCCAGTCGAAACCTACCCGTTGTGGGACCAACCCCATGTTATATACATTTTCGGTTTTAAAGAATTCAATTGGTTTTAACAACCAATAAGGATTAATAAACTAATACCATTAAGATAACTTATCTCATCGTCCGTGTGTGTATCTGTTGACAGCTTCCCTGTCCGTTCGGTAGAATTTCCACACTCCACTATCCAAAAACAGTTCTAGTTGGAATTTTATTATTCTTACCTCACAACACAGCTAACATGTCTATATTACTTTATAAACACATGTCGCTTACTTGACACTACAACAATATTTGTCATTCACCCTTTTTTAACCAATAACCAACCACTTGAAAGGGTCCCAGGTATAAACCGGACTATTTCCGTCGACGCGACGGCAATACTGAGACACTGCACTTTCACTTGTCTACTTTATTTTTGGTACTATTAACAAACGCTTTACCAGTAATTTTCAATTATTAATTTAGTGTGTACTTTGTTCTTCTATTATAACACTTCACTTTACGCAGAATTTTTTGATCTACCGATGACTTAAATTTTATCGAGCTTAAGGTAGTTTTAACATATTCTTTTTGCGTTTTCTCCGGGAGCATCTTACGGCGGCACGTCCACCCTCGGCGCCAGTCACTCTCGAACCCCCACTTTTGATTTCGCATCCTCCCTGATCATTTAATCTAACATTGAAGATTTGCGTGCGATTTTGTGGCACGAATCGGAAATTGATTCTCAGAGATCGACCTCAATTCTGTCACGTGTATATCACTTCCCCGATTGCTCACAGAATCTATCAATGGTTAATAGCTCTAAGAAGAGTGTCTAAAGTGCCAATTATAAAATAACGATCTGAGCAGAAAGTGCATCGCAAGGTAAGGCGGAAGGCAAGTAGTAACAATCACGGTAAGTATACTTTTCCTTACTCGCTTTGGGGGTCTTTGCGAGTTGTAAGAATCCAAGCTAACCATTGTACTTTTCGACAATTTACCGCACTTTTTATATAATTGATACTCTTCGCAGTTCAATCGTAAATAAATAATCTTAGTTTATCTTAGCGAGTGACCTTGACGTTGTCTGCTACGAGATGTATTAAGCTGCCAAGCATTTTTGACAAAGAACCCGGCATATCGCTTATGGAAATCCGTAATCCGTTAAATTTCTCCGATTTTTAATATCTTGTTTTACTGATCCAGTAGATCAAAAGTCTCAATCGCCAGAAGTCCCAAAGACACACTTTTATCTTCTATGGGAGTGAAAAGCGCTCGTATACATTTAACAACTACATTTATATTAAAAAAATATATTCGTATCTTGCAGCACGGTAAAAACTTCAGTCGTTCAGGATATGACTCACATTTATACATCCTTCCACTCCTTCCGAAAGGTTAAAATCGTTTTCACGGCTTCAGAGGTATCTTTGTTTAAAAAAATTATGAAATTACGCAGTTACGCAGAAGAGATGAAGTACTCCCTAACGCTTTTCCACCCATTTAGGGGAATGATTCTCAATATAGGGCGGCACAGCGGTATCTTTCAAAAAAAATTATGCAACCAGCCAAAGGAGTAGTGCATTTCAAAAAAGGCGCAGCAATGACTGGGTCAATCACCGATCATACACTGGTTAACAAGCGGCATTTTAGATACGTAGGTTTAAATGCGGTATTTATTATATGCCATGACAAATTGCATCTTTCATATTTTACTCCTGTAGGGGTTGTAAAAAAAATTATCCTAGGAAATATAAGGATGATATTTAAACTGTATAATTCTCTGAACATTGAAACGCTTATAATTATTTTCAATGGGACAATACCTCTGTATTTTCTTAATTACTCTTGTCACTCCCTGGAGGGGCTAATTTTTTAATTTCAAGTACCGTTATTTTATGTTTTCTCCTCACCTCAGTGAGGAATGAAAAATATTTGAAGTGTGCAAAAGGGTTAGGCAGGTAATTGCTATACCTTTTTTGGGATGTAGCAGTCATCTGAGGGGTGCCATCATTGAGCAGTTTCGTAATTTATTTTTCCGTCGACAGTGTATTAAAGAATTAGATTAATCTAAACAAAATCGTTTATTAATGAGCCCTGTTAATGCATGGTTTTTTTATTAATAAACGATTTTAGTATAGACACCCAACATACATGAAATTCAATACTTAAATGCAGACGTCGTGTCACCAATATCTGTCACTCTCAAGCTTGTCACTTCTGAAGTCGGTGTTGTAAAACGTTGAATAGATATTGACGAAGAAGATTTTACATTAACCCCGCCTGAAGTGGCAGAAACTGCAAATGTAGCATTGTTAAGTTTACTGCCAGAAATAAGCCAAAAATTTTATGAGAAAACTTATGCCGAATTTATTTCGTGGTGCTATGGAAAACAAGCAACGCGCTAGTCAGAATCGGTGCTATTGGCATATTTATCGAATATTGCAGAAAGAGGCCTAATTGCAAGTTTATGGCCAAACTATTCAATGCTTAAATCAACCTTAATCTTGAAGGAAAACATCGACATAAGTAAATTTAATAAATTATGTTTATCAAGATGCAAAAAGTAGGTTATGCGCCGAAGAAGTCAAAAGTGTTTGAGAAAGAACACGTACAAAAATTTATTTTTGATGCTCCTAACCTCTTCTTAACGACAAAGGTAAACAAATAACCAAGATAAAACTATAATAATACATAAAATTTCTTTCGTAGGTTGCATTGACTTTTAGAGTAGCTTGCGCATTTAGAAACTGTTGAAATTAGAAATGAATAATGTTCAAGATTTGGATCTAAAGTTTTAGTTACAATAGGCTCATTTAATCAAACTTCAGATTTTAATTTTTTTCATTAATTTCAGCTCAATCTGACTGAAATTAACAAAAATATTCGCATTAGAACAACAAAATATTGGACGCGACGGAAATTGACTATGTGACGTCACGGCATCTTTCGAGTCGAGCTAGTCGAAACGGCGCGCGTTTTCTGCAGTGTTATTCAGTAGTTTAACCGGTCTGGTACGATTAGGTCAACAGTTTGATCAGGCATAATAATAATTATTATTCTAATCTGTAAGATTTGCTGTTAAACAATGTGTGATGATAATTATATTAAAGCCGATTCTTCAAATTTGCCGGAGGTGGATGTTATAATGGTAATGGATTATTTCAACTCAAACAGAGATTTTATAAGTGCAGAAATGAGGGGTGCGAAAATGCAGCAGTAAGTATTTCGTATTTTTTTTACGAACAGCTTTTGAAATTACTTTTTCATTATTCTTTAAGATCTGCTCGTCAAAACTATGGAGATAATGCAATAGGCTACATCCAACTAAAGCGAGAAAATAACGTGTGCTATTTGAAAGCAAAAATTACTCCCGAACATAAAATTAAATCTAAAAATTATCGACTATCCTGTGTAATTAACGAACTTGAAAAAAAAGTGATTGAGGTGCAATGTCATGACTGTCCTGCTTCGGAAGGCGGTTGCAAACACGCTGTAGCGTTTTTAATGTGGATACATCGTAGAAGCGAAGAGCCATCTCCTACGGAAAAAGTTTGCTATTGGAAAAGGTCCGTTTTAGTTAGCGCGTCAACCACAAAAAAATTTATAACCACAGAAGATTTTGGTACGAAACCTGTAGTTTCACCAGACGAAAATCTTTTAAATGATTATGTTAACGAGGCAAAAAGACGGAAAATCAAAAACAGTACCACGAGGTACCATATGACTGAAAAATATGATTCTGTGTCCCTTCATATACTGAAAATTAATTTTATGTCAACAAATTTGAGTAATAATGATCCAGAAATTTTTATTAACTTTTCCAAACAATATATGGATGAAGAGTTGCTTGGGTATATTGAAAGAAATACCAGAAATCAATCTAAAAGTAGCTTATGGTCAGAAATGAGGTATGGTCGTATAACGGCGTCGAAAGCATATGAAGCTGCGAAATGTACTACTTTCGATGGGATGTTGGTGGAAAATATTTTAGGTGCAAAAGTTTTTCAAACAGAAGCCATGAAACGAGGACTAGATTTAGAGGAAACTGTTTTAAATGTACTTTCAGAGAAAACTTCAAAAGTATTCCACAAGGCTGGACTTTTTCTTTCAAATGAGTGTCCTATAGTAGGTGCCAGTCCAGATGCTTTAAATGAAGAGGTTGTTGTCGAAATAAAATGCCCATATTCAGATAAAACATTTCATAACTTTACTGATTCTAATGGAAATATTAAAATAAAATATTTTTACCAGATTCAGATGCAGATGCATCTTACAAAGAAACAAAAATGTATTTTTGTAGTGGCAAGCCCTAACTTTGAGAATAACAAAGAAATAACATATAAGTATTACGATTACGACAAGGATTTTGTTAATACGATGTTAAATGAAGTAACGGAATTTTGGTTCAAAGCAATTTATAATAAAATTTAATTATTTACATATTTTTGCAGTTTTATTTTAATAAATAATCTTGCACATTTATTAAAGCACACGCTATTATTACAATATGATCCAAATATTTTATCAAGCTGGTGTGAACACAGGCATGAGGTTCTAAAATGGAATATTCTCTTATTCTTGATATAACTCTTTCAACATGAATTCGTAGGCTGGCTATTCTTTTAGAATGTTTCACTTTTTCCTTAGAGTTTTTCACTGTTGCCAATACAGATGGCGGTCTAATTAAAACATTATTTCTAGCGATCAGAAGTTCATCAATATGCTTAAAACCACGGTCAGCCATAATATGTGCTCCATTTTCTAGCATATTTAAAAATCCGGATTCTTCAACTATCATTTTATCGGTAGTTCTTCCTCCAAAACCACTGGATATGTAAGAAATTAAACCATCAGGAGTGCAAGCCACTAAATATTTTATAGTATTAGTTTTTTTATATTCCGACCAAGAAAAATATTGCAGTATAGGATTTTTTGACTTTTGAATGGAAATTTCAAAGCAGTCTATTATGCACTGAACGTTTTTGAATCTCTTTCTAAAGGGTATTGGTAGACACTTTTGAGAGTCAGAGCGCGATTTCCACTGAATAAATGATTTTAAATGGGCTACTAATTTTAGCAATGATTTTTTAATTATCGAGCACACTGTTGAAGCTGACGTACCAAAATCATCTGCTAATATGCTATATGGAAGATTAAGTTTAATTTTTTTTAAAGTTATAAAAATTTCAATTTTCTTTAGCTGGCACCTTGTAGAGAGCAAGTCTACTATAAAAAGTGAGTGACTCGGTACACCAATATAAAGTTTAGGATTTTTTTCAATAACATAAATTGTTCGCATTTCTATATTTTTCTTTAAATTCCAAATTTGGTCAAGCTCTTCGGTTGAACTAAACTCACTAAACATCGGCTTGAATGTAGAAGTATTCGAAGTATCGCTCGTGTCAGAGGGATAGTAGGTTTTCAGTGTTTTTTTCGATGGTTTTTGAATTTGTTTTCTTCTCTTTGGTGGTCTTAGTATATTACACTCAGTAGATTTTGATCTCATTTTAGCTTTTATGTTGACTTGAACATACTTATGCGACTTATTAATATCTATAGACGCAGCTGCACTTTCCTGGGTATTTTCAAAAATTTCTTGTGTAGCTTGTAACTCCTGAATATTTATGTCATTATCTGGTGACAGACGGCTTCTCTTAGTGCATGTCGAAGGTTCACTTAAATCACGCTGTCGTTGTCTTTTTAGAAAAGCATTTCGAGGACTTACGGTGTGCATAGGTTTTCGCATTTTCTGGCAATCAAAAATATGTGGAACCACGCCAGGCTTCATTTTAATTGGTACGTTTTTCATTAATTTAAAATATATGTAGTTTTCCATATCCTCTCTCAACTAAAAGGAAATACGCAGATAAGTAGATATATTAATAAATTGAAGACCTGAGTGGATTAAGAAGTTACATCGAAAACTTAAAAATTTCAAATTTTGTTATTGGTTTAGAAATATAATATAAAAATATGCAAAGTCTACATATAATTTGTATTAGTGCCTAGTGTACTGTAGAAATAAAAATCATAAAAATGCATACCAGAAGGCAGGTAAGGACAAAAAAAGTTACGGAGAAAATTAGTCTCAAAAATTAAAAATATCGCATCATTTCCGTTTTTTAAATTTTAAACGGTATTTATCCAAAAACTAAACCTTATACAAAATGTTTAAAATAAATGTTTCCATAATTTTTGTACACTACTTCTGCAGTCCTAACATTTTTAAATTTAAAAAAATATCAATATTGCCGTTACATTTATATAATTTTTTCTCTCCCTGTATATTCAGTCTGAAGTTTTATAACGTCATCTTTCTTTACGCAAACATTTCTATAAAGAATAGAATTTTCTAAGAAATCATAAAGCAATAATTAAAAAGTGCTCATATAGAGCGCACTTTCTGCCTGTATATCGCTATTAAATTTATTAAGGCAATTAATTGAAAAAATAACTTACATTAAAATGATCCTCACAGCAATATTTTGTGGATTTATTACTTAACAAATCTGTTCTTCGCATAGCTTTCTGCCACAGGTTCCTTACTTTTATATTTTTAGGCAAACTAATAAATACTTTATCGGGTGTAGTCACAGTAGTGTTTTTACATTCGGGAACTATACAGTATTTATAATTTTTCTTTTTGTCATCCATTATGTTAAAATATACTTTACGAAACCTAACTGAACCGACGACGGCAATGATTAAAAGTATACTCTAACTAGCCTTCGCTTCACCGCGTTACAATTGCTGTCTGCCTGCAGTCGTGAGATCTGATGACGTCACACCAGCCTGTCGAGAGCGCCGGCTGTTTCACAGAGCACCGACTTTGGTAATTTTTTTACCTATGAAACTGACATCAGAAAATGTAAAAAATTTGCATGGGTATTATATTAAGTAAACACTTTCAGAATATGTAATTTAAAAAAAACGCAAAATGAGCCTATTAAGGCATCGAAAACACACACAAACAGAATATTTACCATAGTAGATAATGAACAAAATACAATTCTCAATTTGGTTAAACACTATGTCTCATTAAGACCTGCACATACTCCACACAGACGGTTTTTTATTTTTTATAAAACTAATAAATGTTCTACACAGCCAGTTGGCATAAATACATTTTCTAAACTGCCGTCCATTATAGCAACCTTCTTAGTGAGTACATATAAATAGGTACATTTTTATTCCGTTTCTGAACATACAAAAAGGTATGATTTAAAACAAGACACAGCCGATGGTATGGCGAAGACCTCCGAAAAAACGGCTCTTTTTCTTATCAGTTTTTATTTTAATACTTCTTTAAAATTTATATTAATTAAAGATAATGCTTTACCTTGGTTTTAATCGAGCTTAAAGCTCATTAGTACTAGGGTTTCTGGGAAGAACGAAAACAATTCAATTTATAAATGCGGAAAAATATGATTAAAAACCTGCTTCAACACTTGGTCAATGTATAAAATTTAGAGTTTGTATGTTGTATATTTATTGTTTAACAATAAAAATTATAGGGTATCGACGGGTAGGGGGCAGAGGTTGGTGGTAGGATATGGGATTTGGGGGGGTTTGTTGTTTTAGTCAGAGCACTTGGTCTTGTCGGGTTACTGAGTGCCGGCACCTAGACTGATGACCGTACAAGGAGGTGTGAGGGGGCAGGAAGGGTCCAAGTCGCCTAAACGTATTTTATTTGTCATTAACATCCTCGAAAACGGGGGTAGAAGTTTCAACGAGAAGAGATATATTTTATCATTTTCCCATCCCCTGGGAGGGTTACGGTCATGTCTTTAAAGGGGTGGTTTTTGGCCGTTTGACGGTGTTGCCCTGAATAAAAACTGTTTTGCCCTCATATTCGTATTCAGCACTCACGAAAATGAGGGCGGGAAGTAGTCTGGTTGCGTTCCTCATTTGTAACATATTCGCCCGACTCCTTGACTCCACAATATTGGAAATAGAACAATCAGCAAGTTAACCATTATACTCTTCATCGATTTACTGCATTTTTTATATAATTCTCGCACATTCGATAGAATACTCCTCGCAGTTATTTTGCAAATAATATTAGTTTTAGACATTTTTTATTTAATTACAAAACATTAAAAAAATATATCGTTCTTAAATTTAAGTAATTAATAACTTCTCTACGGGGTGATTTACCACAACATGCGGAAAATTTATAAGTAAGTTATCCCCATCGAAAGGAGTTTAAAAAATTTAAAATTTAAAAAATGTGACAAAAAAATTTACCTTATTTTTTGTAGAAATGCGCCGCCTATGGCTTTAACCAATCCGACGTAACGCGGTGCACCCATATCACTTCCTCTCCCCATTTATCAGACTTGCGACTGACAGCTAAGCTGGAGGGGTTAGAAGTGACTTTTTGGATTTAATCACACAACAAAAATAGCAAAAATTAAAATCATTTTTGTAGAGCAAGCACACGAGAAAACTTAAAAGTCAAAGAAAATGTTCGAATGTTTGACCATTGACACTCAGTGCACTGTTCTAAGCGCAGATAATATTTTCGTGTATGCGATCACATTTTTTTATCTCTTTGAAAACGAATTGGATTCGAGGCATTGTCAATGGCTTGTTGTAACTGTTCTAGTAGCTGCCGCGGTTAATCCAACCATTCGGCAAATTTGTCTAAAAGCATGAAATTTGGCACACACGTATTTTAGGTCATTATAAGATTTTTGACCCGAAGGGCAAGGCCATTTTTTGAGTTTGACTCAAAATGGTGCCTTTTTTCAAAATGGTCGACTAACAAATCGCAATTGTTGGTTATCAACAATTTTTAGCACCTAATATATTAAAAGAACTCTTTTTTAGTGCAATGTTAATTTATATGATAAATTTGTACAGGGTGGTTAAAAGTGTACGTCCAATATGGAGATTTCGATTCCTATGAGCTTAGACCGGCAAATCTTCTTCATATGCACTAACAAGAAGTAAATCGGTTAATAAATCATTAGAATATTTATCTTAGACTATTTACCACTTATTTACACATGTGTCCTTGCACTTGCACTGTAATGTACAAGTGAGTCCTGCGCGCCGGCATGAGCAACGTTGCGAATCACAGCCTGATTTACAGCCGCACTTTTCCAGCTCCCTGCATGCTGTCCATATAGATGAAAGTGTTGACCAAAGTGGCTCCCAGACTTCATTGTGCTGCACCCAACCCCAAGAAATTGGTGCCGGTGGGTCACACCGTGACATATCCAATGATCTGCCCCAAATTTGGCCAGCTTGATATGCAGTACGAAGGCAATGTTGTAACAGTGCTGCGGAGCTAGGAGGAATTAGGTGTAGAGGCCTATTTTCAGTGCAGAATAGGTGCTTTCGAAGCTGATCGACTTTGGAGAATCCTGTAGTTGCAACATAGATCTTTGATGTAAAGTCTTCAAGAAGTGCTTGAATGTGACTTGGAATGTGGTCATTCGGAAAAGACATAAAAATAAATGCGTCGGTTGCTGACTCACATGACATCCATGTTTTCCATGCTCCTTTTTTTCCTTTTCCGCCAAAGAAGGATACACTGTCACAACCAGTAAAGGCATGAAAACCCCTGAGGCCCATACATCTTTCTCTTCCTAGCTATATAGCGATTTTGTAAGCTGCAATATAAATCAACGAGGCACTCTTTGATATTTTGCTTCCAGTGCCACTAAATCTCCAGAATTAAGCATTGCTAACAGTTCTGAATTCTCCAGAATTTTAGCACTATCTAATACTCTTTCGTGAATCTGCTTAGTTTCACATCTATGTAATGCTTGTATTTTTGATTCAGGCTTTTTGCATAAAAAACAACTGATTTTGCGGAACCGCAAATGTTACCTTAGAACGCGTATTTTTATTGCCGCTGCCTTTTGCTGTTTCCTCGGCTTTTTCAGATGTAGGATCTATATCTAATTTTTTAATAAGCGCAGTTAGTCTCGGCTCTAAAAATTGTCTAATGCAGGATTTATGCCATTTGGCTTCATTCTTAATTAAAGCATCCAAAATGCTCTCCTCATCACCAAAAATGTTAATAGGCATTCGAGATGGCAGGACGTACGAAAACGGAATTAAAGTTTTAACACTTTTTGAAAAATTTTCGTAGCCACTATTGCGCGTTTTCTCGATCGAGTTACGTGCAGGACAAAGTAGTTTTTCTTGATTGTTACTCTGACATATACAACACCTTGACCAATCTACTACTACTTGTCCTCCTAGAGAGGTTTTTCCCAATGTGTTTCCTTTACGTCCATAATGCTTAAAAATCATATATCCCCTTATAAACCATCGTCCCCGAGATCGTCCCTCACATAAAAAAGTTTAAAAAAAATCCCTCCAAAAAAAAAATGCCCGCCACTGACAATCTTTATATGTAAAAAGTCTATTTATTGTAGCATATATTATGTAACAGGTACCTTAGCGTGATATAAGAAACACATAACCTCAAAGGGGTGATTTTCTTTTATTTTTTTATGTGTGGGAATATGATCTATTATAATACAATTCTAAAATAAATCGAAATATTATCTATATATTGTTTACCTGACTTATTGACCAGTAGAAAAAAAATCTTGTTTAATTTTTCTATTCAACATGAAAATACATGTTGGTTAAGTCGCGTGTCTGTACACTCACAAGTAAAAACAAGAACGAGGTCAGTTGCGAACTCGCGTCTGAGAAGAACAACCGTAGAGAAGCGACAAATTGACTTTGCCTTCAAAATTTGGAGTGGGGCAAGCCGACCAACTGTCGTTTCCACGTGTTCTTCGAGTACGACGCAGGGTTGCTATTTGATATGTTTGTACTAAAGTATACATATTTTTTTAAATAATAAAATAAATAAAATAAAATAATAATTTAAAATAATAAAAATTAGCCGCCATCTTGACTCAATCAAAAATTAGGCTTGCCCTCCAGGTCAAATCCCTTAGAATGGCCTTAAAAGTGTTCCTGCAAAATTTGGTGCTTTTATATTAATTTTCCGAATTCTGCCCTTTTTTGGGATTAACCGCGGCAGCTATAGGGAGTCTATTGACTTAGCGTACACCAAACTCTTCATGTAACCCCACAAAAAAATCTATAGGGGTGATATCTGGGCTTCTTGTTCTTTCATTTGGCACACGCCTGCCGGGAAATTTTCTCTCATATCATCATTCGCTGCACTATAAGTTAAAATCATATCGCAGTATCCATACGATGTAAACGCTGGCATATTGACCGGTATCGATCTACGAATACAATTTTCATAACGTAAAAATCCAAACGGAAGCCGGAAAGATACTGACCATACGTAAACAACTTCTGATTGCTTGAAAGACACGAAACGACGCACGCGTAAATACGAGTAAACAATTGAAGCATTTAAGGGTATAGTTGCCTTCATATTTCCAAGGCACATAAAAAATTTCCGTCAAAGGAGTCCGCGCGGCGGTATCATTGAATAGGTAAGATGCCGCCTGCCCGCTTTGTAGTTACCGCATTGTTTACATGCCTTAAACGACGACTATAGCCAAATTTCATGGCTCAGTAGCGTATTATTACAAGTTTTAAAGTAAGAACATGACTAAATTATTTCGGATCGCTCTAAAATTTTGCAGGGCGTTTCCCACATAGAAAACTAGTACACCATTTTATTTTCCACATGTTGTGGTAAATTATCCTATATTTATTAATGAATTTTTTTCTGATAGTATTCCATCTACTGACCTCGACCATAACAACAATGAGTTCTTTGAATATTACAATAAAAATATATTTCCTAATATTACCAATGAATTTAGTTTTTCTGTACCCAGTTAATGAAGGGGAGGTGGAAAAAATAATTTCCGAAATTCGATCTAACTCAAAAGGAGCTGATGGAATTGATATTAAAATGATTTCTTTTCTTATTCCATATCTTACTCCTCATATTTTATTTATTTTAAATGCATGTATATCGGCAAATGAATTTCCATCACGGTGGAAATGTGCTAATATCATTCCCATTGCTAAAACTAATAATCCAAGTCAATTGTCTCATTTTAGGCCTATAAGTATTTTACCCGTTCTTTCAAAAATCTTAGAAAAAATTATGTATGAACAGTTAAGCTTATATTTCTCTAAAAATAATATTATACCAGTTGCTCAATCAGGTTTTCGGGCTCAACATAGTACTGCTACTGCATTGTTGCAGGTTAGTGATGACATAGTGAGTGCTTGTGATGAAGGTAAGAATACATGTCTTGTTCTGCTTGATTATAGTAAGGCCTTCGATACTCTTGACCCTATTATTCTATGTGCTAAGCTTAAATATTATGGACTAAGCAACTCTTCTTTGAATTTCATTAATAACTATTTAATGAACAGACAACAAAGAGTAATACTGGGCAATGTAACTTCAGATTTTACTATTTTAACCAAAGGTGTGCCACGAGGAAGTGTACTGGGTCCATTGTTCTCAGTTTACACTGCAGATTTTAGTAATCATTTAAAATATTCAGTTGCACACCAGTATGCAGATGACATGCAAATCTACCATTTTTTTAAATTTGAAAATGTAGAGTCAGCCAAAAAATATATTAACGAGGATTTGGATCAGATTTCCAAAATCTCAAAGTCTCATGGCCTTAAACTAAATGAATTTAAAACTCAAATGATAATTTTTGGTAAAAATAAGTATGATATCATGAGTAGTGATAACTTTAATATACATATAAATAACGTCAACTTAAATTTTACCTGTGCTTGCAAAAATTTAGGAGCAATTTTTGATAATAATCTGCGCTTTGAATATCATGTATCGAACGTTCTTCAAAGAAGATATGCGAAACTACGTACCCTTTATATATTCAAGGAATTTCTTTCTGTGAACGTAAAACTGAAATTGTGTGATTCCCTCATCTTGTCATCGCCTGCATATTGTGATGTTGTTTATTGGCCAGCTTTACTCTGTAAGGACAAGGAGAGTCTACAGGAGCTTCAGAATAGTTGTATTAGATTTTGCTATGCACTTAGATACTTTGATCATGTTTCATCCTATTACCGTGAGGCTGAGTGGTTTAAATTGGAGCAGCGGTTTTTTATGCACTTATGCACATTAGTATATAAAATAAATCAGTCAAAGCAACCGAATTATCTCTATAATAAACTCGTTAAAGGATCCGACATTCATCCAAGAAGCAAACGTCACAAGAGCTTATATAATGTTCCTAGGCACAACACTGCCTTGTTTCTCCGTTCATTTAGTTACAACGCCGTCAAGGCCTTCAATTATCTACCTACTGATTGATTGATTGATTTGCCAGCGTAAGGTGGGCATTGCTGCCAATTCCGGTGCAGGGAGATTTGTTCCACCACGCAGCCCGATCGCCCACCGATCATCCCACCGTGTGCCAGAACAAACCCCCAGTGCTTTTATATACCGCCGGACCAGCTGCATACGCTGGATTGGACATTGGACATGCTTGTTGTCAGCAGCGAGAGCCGCATGACGCATGGGGTAGGAGTATAGGATGGAGCGTGTAGGTGTTTGTGAGATGTTTCTTCTTGTTTTCCTTCTGTCTTCATCGGATGGAAAGTGTAGGCGTTTGTGAGATGCTTCTTTTAGGTTTTCGTGCTTCTTTTTACTTTCAGGTTTTTGTGGTATGCTTCTTCTTAGTTTCTGTCTGTGATCATCTTCTCTCCTATTCTACTTCTGAGTTTTCTGTTTTTTCTGTTTCTGAGTCTGGCAGTGTGTATATCCTTGCTATTTCTTTATTGTATTCCATTTTTTGTTGTGCCAACTTTTCCCAGTGTGTATAATCCTTTCCTAGCTTATTCATAATTCTCTCGATTGTTGTAATCCATGTGTAGCATGGCCTCCCTATTTTCAGTTTGTTGCTGTTCATTCGCAGCGCTTTCTTCAGTAGGTGTGTCGTGTCCCGTCTTTGGACATGTCTCCAGTATTTCATTGCGTATGATTCTATTCTTTTGATTATTGTTCTTCCCTCTAGTAATGTTGACGTTTTCTGTCGTTTTTGTGGTTTTCCTGTTTTTGGTAGCAGTTGGATAATGTTCCTTTCAGCTCTTCTCAGGCTTCTTCGGTTGGCCTTTATCGTTGCTGCGTTTTTGACTCCATATATCATCGTAGGCATTATGATGGTCGTGTATACCTTTTTGGTTAGGCACCATGGTGGTTTGTTGTCCTCAATGAAGGGTAGTAGAGCTCTTGTGACTCTGTAGGCTGTTTTGACTTGGTGAATAGTCGGGGGGATAGGGGACATCCTTGTTTGACTCCTATATTCTTCATTTTTGATTCCGTCGTCTGTCCAAACCATTGTATTGCAGTGTTTTCTGTATACTGTTTTCCTGTGGCCTTTATTTTCTTTAGTTTTTCGTAATTTCTTTTCGTGTCTTTTCTTGTTGGGCTCATCTACCTACTGTCACAAAATCATGCTCAACGTTGCCACTTTTAAAAATTATCTGAAAGACACACTTTATAATTTGTTCAACTTTGTATATGTTATTCCATAGCGTTACTGTCAACTTTTAGTTTTTTTAGTGGGTGGTTAGCTGAGTAGCTATGCTAGATCTCGCCACCCTTGTCAAGCATTTTCTAATGTATTCTGCATAGAATTAAATAATTAAAGACATATTATTATTACTATTATTATTATTATTCTTATTTTGTTAAAAAATGGGACTAGCTAAAACTAACTTACTGTTCAAATTTCAATACAATCGGTCTTTTCATTCTTAAGTGATCTTGCTTACAAGAAACATGACGGGCGGACAGACGTACAGACAAACAGATGAACGGACAAACGTTTTAAAAGTTGTTCAGAATTCGAGTGATGTGAATAGTTTTTCTCTGCGAGTGATATTACCGGTTTAGGAAATGTGCCGATCAAATGCAATCCACTCTTCGTTTTCGTAGTTGCGAAGAGTATAATGAGTCAGAAAGTGTGGGTTTGCATGCTCATATATACCTATAGATAAAGTAATATACAGCATATTTATAACTATACAGTGTTTATATATGTGTACGATAAAGCACTATAATAATTATTATTATCATAATTATCGTGACAGGTCCTTTATCGATTACCCATTAAAACTGTAATACATAAAGTAGGTTATTTTACAAGCATTCATTAACTTTAAAGTTCATACGTCATCGTTTAGACTCGAGCGATAGACAACAAGAAATAAGCGAAAATGGAAGAAAGTGTGTTAGTTTACTATAAAACGTTAATGGATGAAAAATCTGGTAAGTAACGAACAAACACATCTTAACATGCTGGTTTGTGTTCTGATCGGATCCCAGTAGTCGGCATTTTTGAATCTATCTTAAGATTCCGGCAATCGAGATCGCTAGATTACAACTTAAAATCCAAGTTTAAAACTTAACACTGCAAGATATACGACACAATCTTTTAAACAATTGAGTATTCTTCTAAGTAGATAAGCAGATTAAGTATTCTTTTGAATACGTAGAGAAATTAAATAAGCATTTTCAATCATGCAGTTTGAGAATTTCGAGCATAAGTATTTCAGGATAATCATCATAGTTAATTAATTTGCCTCACCGGCGCCTTCGCCAAAAATTGAAAACTTTAATGCTACCTCAATTGGATTAATTTTACATGTTTACATCTTAATTTGGTGTCCTCTTTTCTTTGTTACAAGCTTTCATTCAACATTACAAGTTTGTCAGTGAGTTTAGGTCAAATCTTGCAAGTCAATTTTGAACTATTTCCACTTGAAAAAAAAGTAGGTGGCGAATTGAAAAAAATTGTTTTGGGGCCAATGTTTCTTCTAAACCTATTTCTGTTCTGCTTTTCTTACACCCAGCACAGTATGGTGTGGAATACTACATTACAAAGATGGTCAAATTCGGGTCCTGCGTGCTAGATAGAACAGTATTCATGGTCTCCGCGAGACTAAGTGAGAGAGATTTGGGGTTCACTTTGAAACTCTGTATGACTCTTCTCTCTAGCTCCCTAATAGTTGAAATCTACCTATTTTTGCTATAGTACATGCACAGTACATTGCAGTAAGGTCACTCTACAGCCTTTTTAAAGGTCTAGGTCACCCTGTCCCTTCAGTCGGCTGACTTGATGACTGTTGAATATTTCAACGTTTCGATCAGTTTGCTGCGTATCAGTATTTCAGTCATATTCTTTGTTTAAACGAAATTCAACGTTTAATTTAATAGAATTTTTTTCTTGTTACAAAATTAAGAGAACTTGTATAATTGTATTTTTTAATACAAGAAACTATTATTGTTTTTTCTGTGACGTAGTGTCGATTATCTTAGAGAACTGTATTTTATAGTGGAGCATTTAAGTAATTGTGTTGAATCTCATCACTATTTTGTTAATATTTTAAAACGAAGTATTTCATTTGTGATAAGTCTGGTAGCCAAGATGACAACGTTACTCCATTTACTGAAGATTCGTTTAAGAAGTGTCAAAGTATTTTAAATTATAGAAAAATTTAAAAAAAATTAAAATCACGATCTGAATTTAAATTCTGACGATTTAAGTAAAAGTGGTTACCATATTATAGGAAATTTATGCCTATACCAGCTAAATATAGAGAAGAATTTAACAAGTTGAAGAAAACTGTGCGTAAATAATTATATATTATTATTATTATAGCTCCCTTTATGATAATAAACTATATTGTTTTATAACGTTCTGCGCCGTCTTCCGATTCCTAATCTCCACCCATCTCTGTCTCTCCATATGTCGTCAAATCTTTGTCCCGAACGCCATTGTCAATACCCTCTCTCCAGCTTTTTCTTGGTTTTCCCGTCTTCTTCTTCCTTGTGGGTTCCAATTTAGAATCTTCTTTGGTATTCTATCGTGTGGCATTCATTGAAAATGCTCATACCATACGATTTGTTTGGTTCTTATATCATCTATAATGTCGTGTGTTATTTCCATCGTATTTCCTATTCTCTCATTTGTGATCCTTTCTCTTTTTGATTTTCCAGCAGATCTTCTCCAGAAGTTCATTTCTGTTGTTCTTAACATTCTTTCTGTTTTCTCTTTTATTGATAACAAACTAAAATAGAGTAATTTCTTTGTAATAATCTCGATCGATTTTTGTTTTTATTTACGATGTTGAAAATGAAGAAAAAAGTGAAGAATCAGAGGTCGATAGACATTATGATTGTGACGATACTAACTTTGATGGTTATATTATTAATAAATACTCTTTCTCAATAATGAACAATTACTAATTATATAACCCTCATTTCTCCTCTTGTTAGCAAAAGCACTTAGTTGATTTCTCTTATTCTTGAATTTTATTTTTATTATTGATATATTTCTAGAATGATTAGTTTTTGATATCTTACTTTATATAATTCGTAACTTAAGAAAAAATGTATGATAATTCTTTTAGTAAGATTTGAATCGATTATTTCAAAATCCCAAAAATTATAATTCTTCACGCTTTAATTCAACACAATTTCGTACGATTTGTTACCATTTTAACCGACTTTATTTCGATATTTTGTAGGAGCTACCAAATACGCGTCTGTCACCGAACTCGACCCGCTTTGAACTCTCCTTTTAACGATAATTAGTTTAACTTCCGGAAAGAAAAACCTCGTCATACCGCCCGTTTTGTTCCTATGATTTTCTACAGTCAATTTTCAAGAATGTTTAAGATCCACGATGACGGTACTTCACTGTGCGATACTTCACGGTACTGAAATAGAAATTGACACTTTATTTATTCACGACAATATCACTCGGCGAGCATTTTCGGAAAACACACAAAAATTGTAATATCTCTACTTAGTTAATGACTTTTGGATAATACATATTTAGGTTCATGATATAGTAAACCGCCTCTACTATCATGTGTTTAAAGAAATATGTCGAATTGCCAGTAACCCTGAATATTAATTATTACCGCACTATTTATGCATTTATTCACTGCAAATTAGCACAGCAATATTTAAGGCACTCCATGCATAAATTAATTCAAAATTTGTACAGTGCATTGTTTAGTTTAGACGCGTGTGATTATTAGTATGAAATAAGTTAAAATGGAGAGAATGATGGATTATTATAATACAATAGTGCGTGAAAGATCTGGTAAGTACCGTATTATTCATATAATAAAATGTGCAGACTGATAGACAGACGGAGATGCAGACATAAAATAAAGGCTATAGCTAGGTAAGAGATATAAAAGCGGCTTCAAATCGGATTAATCTTTTTTGTGTGGATGTTTAATTATTAGCGACTAGAAATCAGGAATTTTGGAAAAAAACATATAATTTTACAAAAACAATACCTTGGATCGGTTTTAAAATACAATATAGGAGTTGAAAAGCAAAAATAATTTCTTTGCAATTTAACAAAAAAAATGCGTTGTACTTGAGGAGCAATTATTTCACGTAATAATCTTTATTAATAGTAATACACACTAAAATGTCTCGGAAGCATCAAAATAAAAAAAAATTAAAATCAATAAAACTCAGCATTAGTGCCTTTTTATTATTTACGTTACAAGATGTCAAGATTGTCACGTCCAATCACTTGCTTCATACAAACGGATATTTCTGTTCACAGCTGTATTTTCTGTTCCCTCCTTTTAGTAGTGCAATTAGACGAAAAAAATAAGTTATTAGACGTTTCTTGCCGGCCATCTTTTTTTTTGGAACTCCAAAAAACCTGTTTTGAGAAATTTCGATTATTTTGGCCTGAAAATATTCACTTAGAAACTCTCGAGGTTGCTGCTTACGAATCTAATTTTTTATATAATTGGATAATTCTCCACAAATATTACTTTTTGATCACGGTCTCAACGTTCACGAAGCAAATTAGTATTGGATTTTTTAATGAACTTAAAACCAAAACATTAGTTTTAAACTATTTCATGCACAACACTGCAAAATATTTATAATTCATATTTTTTTCTTACTATTTAATTTGGAAAAGTCATGTCCTCAGTCATTGTCATCACCTTAAGCTACGTGCATTTTTATCACGAATGTTTTTTGTTTTCGAAAGTATAATAAAAATATTTATATCTTAGTTTAGGAGAAATGTTGAAAAATGTATACCCTTATTCTTGCATTTGAACTTAATAAATATTTTCCATGTATGACTTGTTTAAATTCTGTCACCAAATTTAATTATCAGGCCTTTGCCTAAAATCACAATCTGATTCTTTACCACTAGATGACATGAGAACTGGAAATATCGACAAAGAAAACAAAGCATTCTATATAAGTTTCAGTAACCAGTTATTCAAAATACTGCAGTGATTTTGTGTTATAAATAAATATATAAAAAATTAAATAGTGCCACACAATAATAATCAGTCCTCTGGTAAGTATTAGTACATATTGTTATGAATGCTGTTTGAAATTTTGTTTATGAAATAAATTACCTCACTTAATACCTTCTAGAAAAGTGAGGTACAGAGTTATCACATGTTTTAGTTTGAGAGGGAAACACTTAAATTCGTCATTCCTCTGGTGCTAGTTCTCTAGCAGTAATCAAACCTATAAATTGTGAAAACCACAAAAGCTATTATTTTTGAATTTGAAAAAACGACTACTAAATTTCTCCAATTATCCTCAAAAAAGCAGTCCTTAAGGATAATGAAGTGATGCTCCACATGGACTTCAGTAAAAACTAGTGTTTGAAATATGCCGAAGAATCCAAGGCATTTCATTTTGGTAGCTCAAGACAACTATACAGTGGTCATTGATATCAAATGTGACGATAAAGTGAAAATCAAAGTCCTTTTGTACATTGTCCCAATGTCTGCAGCACAATGCATCTGCAATTTGGGCTCAGCTTAGCCCAAACGTGCATTATATTTCCGACACTGTATGTCTTACTTAGTGGAGAATCACCAAATTGTTGCACATTCTATAGGATACTATTCGCAGTTTTTTTTTGTAAATAATATTGGTTTTGGACTTTTTTTTATTTAAAAAACAACTTTTTTATTTATTGATCGATACTGTTAAAACACAATGGGATTTTTCCCCTAGCTAACAAAAACTTACTGTCCAAATTTCAGTACAATCTGGCTTTTAGTTCTTAAGTTATCGTGCCTACAAAAGACGTGACGAACAGACGGACGGACGGACATTTTGAAAGTTGTCCAGAATTCGATCACCAACACACGCTCTACGAGCAATATTACCTGTTTTAGAAATGTGCCAATCGAATGCAATATATTCTTTGTTTTGTATTTGCGAAGAGTATAATACCACAGCCACGATGTACCTTAGACATTTTGCAAAAAAATAAAAGTGCCAGTAAAAATCTGAATATTCAGGGGTATGTAGGAAGGCGAGAAAAATCAAATGGCGTAAAACGCAGTACTGTATCTCGTTTCGTTTTCGAGATACAGCCTAGGGAAGCGGTAAAAAAATACAATTTTCACCTTCCGGTGACTTCGAAAACTAAGGCGCGCATCAACCTCCGATTTGTTTCTTTCTTACGTCTTTCTACGTACCCCTTTTTCCAGATCACCAGGCCAGAAAGATTTTTTTGTGTGTGTGGCTGTGTTATTATAGCTCTCACATATTTTGTATAGTGGCGAAAATTTCTGGACGTTAGTTCTAAGAGTCGGCAAATAGAATAATGAATTATGCCTAGAACCAGGTCTAGGTGTCCGAAAATTTAGTAAGCTTAAGATAGCACCGCAATCCGTTACATTACGTATTATTTTAAAAAGAAAAATTTGCTGTGAGATAGTTCTGCGAGTCACCAGACTCGAGAGCGAAAATCTATTTAACAGTACAGTACAGCAGGATATAGACACCATCTTCCCTATGACTCCAAGTCTTTAAAAGGCGCCCTTGAATTCTCTCTATGGTCTGTATATGTATGTCATAATGGAGTGACCAAATAATTGACGAATATTCCAGTTTGGATAGAACAAAAGATTGATGTAGTAGTTTCAATGTGTTAACGTCGTTAAAGTCGCAGAAACATCGTATTATGAATCCTAGTGTTCTAAAACTTTCATTATTGATGGTATTTATATGGCAATTAAATGACAGTTTGGGGCCAAATGTTACATTTAGGTCACAGAATGTTGATGGACGTGTAAGCACCGAATCTTGTATACGGTAATTCAATTCAATATACTGCTGTTTATTAGTAAAAGTTAGAACATTACACTTCCTTATACTCAACTGTAATTTGTTTTACACCATTCATTAATTATATCACACAATAGCACACAATCACTCACATAATTTACTTTCTTTTATAACTTCGTATACTCTGCGTATAAAAGACAATTGACACCCAGTTCGCCTGCGATGTCGTTAATGAAGATATCGAAAAATAATGGGCCTAAAACAGAGCCTTGGAGTACACCCGAGGTAGATACCGATTCCGCAGATTAACGGTATTCAATATGGTGATGTCTATTTTCAAGATACAAGAGACTCGAGTATTTCGGATAGTTGTTTACGTTATGACCGGAGCAGAGTATACACAGGCATAAGGGAATTCCCAAGTAAGACACCTCCATCGAGGCCGTCTGGGGGCCATTGGTACACAAAATAAAAATGAACGATTTAAATTCACTTTCGTTTAGCATTTTAGTCCAGTGGGTACAGTAAAAAATACACCAGAAGCTCGCAAAAAACGTTATCTGAGATTTTCCTTCAGTAACTGTTGGTGGGAGGACTAAACATCACAAAATCACAAAAATCAGTTCTGGGGGTGCCACGCAAACTCCCCAAAAAACCACCCCTTCGGTGAAAAAAGCCTTATTTTACTGATAACTCGTTAACCATTGAAGATATAAAACAATTGCTCATCATAAAAAGAAATCTTGACCAATTGCCTAAAAAAGGTCCTCTTGTAATTTTCTTGTATATGTCATGGTTTTCTAAAAAGTCGATTGACAAAAATTGCAAAATTTGTATTTTTAATGCGTCCGAATTTTCGTTTATTTGAAATTTTTTGTGCGCGGGGCAATAGAAAAAATGGAATTGCTCGAAAACCAAACAAGTTAGGAAGAAAAATAAAAATGGATTTTAAAGGGGATATAAAATACTCACTTGTGTTGCCATTTTTGATGGCTATTGATATTTATTAGTATATAAAAATAACAATATAATATGGTTATCTCTTAAGTTTTTGTACATCTAACTATTCACAGGCCCATAAAAAATAACTTACTTTAATATAAGTTATAAATGCATTATCTTTTAGTTCAAGGTAGTACTTCAATGCAGATAAAGTTAGGTATAAAAATATTCACATTTATTTACAAATTTACCAGCATGTTAAAATCAGCCAAAAAAAATCCAAAAAAGCTGCATATTCAATTTTTTGATGATATTTGTTTATGCAATTTTTTAACTATTAAATGCTTAGGTATTAGTTATTAGTAGTTACATGAAACACAAACTGAAAAAAAAATTTTGAGCTAAATTTTCAAGATGTTTTCAAGGTATTTTTTTTTATTTTTAGGAAACAATAAAAAATTGGCCAAAATTTGGCTAACTTCAACATCCTGGTTAATTTGTAAATGTGAATATTTTTATTCCTAACTTTTTCTGCATTGAAGTACTACCTTGAATTAAAAGATACTGAATGCATTTATAACTTATACTAAAGTCAGTTATTTTTTTATGGACCTGTGAATAGTTAAAAGCGCAAAAAATCAAGAGGTTACTATATCATAGTGTTATTTTTATATACTAATAGATAGCCATCAAAAAATGGAAACACAGGAGAGTATTTTATATCCCCTTTAAAACCCATTTTGATTTTTTTTTATAGCTTGTTTGATTTTCGAGCAATTCAACTTTTTCTATAGGCCGCGCGCAAAAAATTTCAAATAAACGAAAATTTGTACGCATTAAAAATACAAATGCTGCAATTTTTTTCGATATCGATTTTCTCGAAAATCGTGGCATGTACAAAAAAATGACAAGAGACTTTTTTAGGAAATTAGTCCAGCTTTCTTTTATGATATTTTGTATCTTCAACGCTTAACGAGTTATCAGTAAAATAGGGCTTCTTTCACCGAAGGGGTGGTTTTTTGAGGGGGTTGCGCGGCACCCCAGAACCGATTCTTGTGGTTTTGTGATGTATAATCCCTCCACTAACAATTACTCAAGAAAAAATCACAGATAACATTTTTTATAATGGAAATCTTTATAATTATTGGACTATTTGGCTATTTTATAAATTCACTGAATTTGTTTAATTTAAATTACAGCATACATGTTCTTATTTCATTGCAGTAAGAATAAAATAAGAAATCTGTTCTGATTTACTAATTTCCCCAGCGTAAACTTGGTTTGCAAATGTACCAATCAGAGGCAAGGATACGTGTTCCATATCTTTACAAGCACTGCATTAAACTATAGGATCAGCTTCGAAAAGGCCGAGAGTTATTTCCTTAACAGCTTTAACATAAATAAACACAAATACACTGCTTTGCGTAATGTAGTTGGGTAAAACAGTGTTGAATGTTTAATTCAAATCAAAGAAAGAGGCATACAAACATTAATTTTTATATGCCTTTGGCACTCTGAAGTGAAACCAAGGCATACAATTTCTTCAGAGAATATTAAGTCTACATTTCAAATCGCTCATTAGGTTTTTCCGTCACCAAAATGATTTCATATTCACATAAAGCACTGAACCACCTTTAAAAAAACAATCACTAAAAATTATAAAATATAATTTACCATCGCACAGTGGACAAGATTTTCAAAAATGTGGACAAATATATAATGCGTTGTCTTTATCTATTTGAATTTTTGTTACAGGGTGTTTTCACCTTGCCGACTACGAATCAGTTATCAGAATTTTCAAAAACAAAATGACGGATCCAAGATGGCGGACGATTTTTCTCTGATTTTCACAAAATTGCGTTATGGGAATTTTTGCGTGGTGACCTTGAATAGATAATCAGCGATGTAAAGCACGTGCGGTAGAGGACCGGTTACGAGCTCTTTTACCCACACTTCTACAGACTATAGCATGGTAGTGATTCACGCCGTACTAAATACGTATGCGCAAGTTTCGGCATGGAACTCTCTAAAGTATATTCACGGAAAGCTGAGACAAACAAATATGGGTGATTGCCTCGTGATCGCGACGTGTTCCATCCCCATTGGTTGCATTTTTCAGGAGATGGCCAACAGTTTTCTCGACTTCAGTTGTATGTAATTCGCGTAATAGTGTATATACATCTGTTTCTCGATTTGATTGATTGATTTGTCAGCGTACGGTAGGCATTGCTGCCAATTCCGAGCATCCATGAAGGTTCGTTCCAACACGCAGCTTGGTCGTACATCGAACACGCCCAACGGACGGCCAAAACCGCGTGCCGGAACCAAATCTCGGATGTTTTATATACCGCCAGACCGGTTGCATACGCCGGGTTGGACATTGGACATGCTTGTTGTCAGCAGCGAGAGCCGCATGGCGCATGGGGTGGAAATATAGGATGGGAAGTGTAGGTATTTGAGAGATGCTTCTTTTAAGTTTCCATGCTTCTTTTAAGTTTCCATCTATCACCATCTCCTTATTTTTCTGTGTTTTCTGCTTCTTGTGTCTTTGAATCTGGCAGCTTTTATTTTATTTTTATATTTTTTTCCCTTTTTTTCCTTTCTTTTTTATTTATTAACCGCTCCACAAGTAAATATCCATCTACGGTGGAGTTGCTCGGAAGGGCCCTATCTCGCGGTAATAATATTTTTTTGCGTGTTATGAGAAAAGAGGTCCGAAGGGATAGTTTGCTCACCCTGTATGTCGTTTCCTTGAAACAATCGGTTTCAATTTTGGGCAGTTTTTCCATTTCATCACCTATATATTATGTTATTACCTATATATATATATATATATATAATGTTTAATATCTTTTCAATTTTGAACTCCAATTCTTGTTTAAAATTTAATAAATAAACCAATGCTAAAGCTACATAAACAAAAACTTATCTGTTTCATTAACACATCTGGCTGGCTGTTGCTTATTTTATATCGCCCACTTCAAGAAGGGACGAATCTAGGTATATATTTTACAGTCAAGCACTCAAGCAGTACACTTTTCTCGCGTTGTTTATATACAGTATTTTGTGTAGCTTTATTCAACCAACATAATTTAATCAAATATCAACTATATGAAATAGCCATACTTACGCTAATTTATATCAATCAATGCAGAATTGTTCACGCTTCAATTCAGTACAATTTCGGCGTTTTGTTGCCGCTTTATCCGAATTTATCTCGATATCCCCTAGGAGCCACGAAATATGCGTCTTTCACCGAACTCGACACATTTTGAACCCCCTGTTTACATTTGTTCTTCGACTTGTGAATTAATTAATTTCAGTTATTGTGTATTGATAAGGACGTGATAATTACGTAGTGTTACAATTGTATTGTTATTGTGTTTTGAGTTTTAAACTTATTAATTTCAGTTATGAGTATTGGTAATAATTTTACGCATGAATGCTCTGGTGAACTAAGCGCACGTGAACAGCGCATGTTTTGTCTCAGAGTTCGGTGAACAGACTTTAGAAGTCTTATTTCATAAAGTATAAAGTATTACCTACGCAACTAACGTAAAACTTGCCCGGGCGGTTGTGGGCTGATAACCATTTTTACAGTATCATGTCAAATAATTGTTTTTAAAAATACTTTTACCTGTAGTTATTGGTTGTTTTCTTAAATTAGCATGAACACTGAAAATTTGAGATCAATTTGAAAAGTAGTTTCAGAAATATACTGCTTTAAACCGATGCGAAGAAAACTCATTTACGTCATTTGGCTCGAAGATACGTCATTAAGCCAGTATCTGTTCAGTGCATCACGTCACAATTTTGAGAAAACCTAACCTAAAAGTGCTAAAAAGGCCATTCCTGCCTATATTCGTTCCTAATAACTGGACAACGTTTACTTAATAAGTAAACGGACCAGACCATCCTATTCAGCTGTCCAAAATCTTCAAAAACCAATAGTAACAATAAAAACAAAACATAACTATAGATGGCGCAAACACTATTTTATTTCTAAGTTTAGCAAGAAATACTCGAATCTTTATCGTGACTATATATACAAGTAAATCGAACCTAAATAGCTAATTCCACATGAATCTGACGCGCCGAACACTATGCCGTTGCCCGTTTTGCTTTATGAGGTTAGATTAGGTCAGTTTTTTGTTTGTCTTTGTTTTGCTTGTTTTCTTTTTGTCTTTTTTTGTCCCCCTACGCCCACGCCGTTAGCTCTGGGTGATGCTAAAGGGGATTATATTAAACATTCCTTTCTACTCGTTTAGGGCTACCTAGACCAATTAGGTTATGATAGGCAAAGAGCTTGAACTGTATTCCTTTCTGCTCGTTTATGTCTAGCACCATTAGGTTATGTTAGGTTTCGAATTCTTTGCGTATGCCTCTCTGCTGGTTTATGGCTGGACTTGTTAGGTTATATTAGGTTTGGAGCATATACTCTACTTCTTTCTCCTCGTTTATGACTCCATATATTAGGTTATGTTAGGTTTAGAACCTGTGGTGTCTGCCTTTCCTTTTGTTATGAATGTTTCATTATGTGTAGTACGTTTAGTACCTCTTAAGTATATGTTTTTACCGTCTTAGCTGCTAAGCTTGCACAGATATTTGATAACTTTTTACATCTTATCCGATTTTCAAGTTATTAACACCTAATAAACAGCCTTTTTCACTTTGAGGTTATGTTTCTCTAAATCGTGATCTGATAAAGTAAAACGGACAACGGCTTCATGTTTAACACGTATAGCGGAGCGGGATTTGGGTTGAAATCGTCCAAAAAATGTTTTCGGAGTATAAATAATGTATTGTATTCCCGGTTGACGACCTTTTCCTTTCGTCGAGACCAAATTTGTGACCATTTAATTTCACAGATCACATTTTTTTCTATACCGCGCGTCTACAAGTAAGAACACATATTACTCGGAAACTGCTACACTTAGGTGAATGATTCTAGTTTTGATTGATGGAGTTCATTCCGTATAATAACTAATTAGAAAAGTGTCGTAATTGGACTTATTACATTTTAAAAAATGAAATATATTTTGCAACAATTGATAAAAATGCTCATGTACTGCTTTCACACAGGCATAACTTTTTATTTCACGATATCGATTTCAAATTTATTTACACCAACCTATTCCCTGATGTTTAAAGAACATTTTCTGTCATATAAGATATTGTCGCGTTTCACAAATAAAGGTTATATATAGATATTTGAACACGCGTGTGTCGCATTGGCTAAGTGCGCATTAGTCGCGTTATTTTGGCACTTCTAAAATCAAAAGTACAGGGTCAATTCACTTCAGAAAGGCATTTATAAAAAAAAGTACCTTTAATTTTTTGGCGGAAATGTTTGATTTCATTTTTTTTCCAATAATTGGCCAATTCTAATGGCCAATTTAATTAAATTAATTGAAAAATTTGTTATCATACACAATATGCCATAGAATTAGACGAAAATGGTGACTCTGGGATTTTTGGGGTCGCTGCTTACGAACCTGAAGTCCAATGTGGGAAATTCAAAATGGCGGACCGGAAGTAGAGTCAATTTCTCAGAAAACTCGTCTCTTTCTTGTTTTTGGGCTGGAAATGAGCACTCGGAGGTTTTTTAGATCGCTGATCACGAATCCGAGGTCCAATTTATGAAATTCAAAATGGCGCACTGGAAGAACAGTCAATTTCTCCGAAAAAACTGGTATTCTTTTCTTTTTTGGGCTGAAAGTGGGAACTCGGAGGTTTTCGTTATCGCTGATAACGAATCTGTTGACCAATTAGGGAAAATTAAAACTGGCGGACCGGAAGTAGTATATTTTTCAGGAAAAACTCGCAATCTTCATATTTTCAGCCGAAAAAAGAAGAAATACTAGGTTTTCCTGAGAATATGGCTCTACTTCCGGTCCGCCATTTTGAATTTTCTTTAATTGGACATTGTATTCGTTATCAGCGACCACGAAAATCCCCCGAGTTGCCACTTTCAGTCCAAAAAAGAAAAGATCAGCGACCTCAGAAACCTTCGAGTGCTCATTTTCAGCAAAAAAAAACGAGTTTTTCCTGAGATATTGACTCTATTTCTGGTCCGCCATTTTGAACTTACCAAATTGGACTCCAGAATCGTGATCAGCTAAAAACCTACGGGTAACCATTTTCGTCTAATTTTATGGCATATTGTGTATGATAACGAATTTTTCAATTTAATTTAATTAAATTGGCCATTAGAATTGGCCAATTATTGGAAAAAAAATGAAACCAAACATTTCCGCCAAAAAATAAAAGGTACCTACTGTTTTTTTCTAATTACCTTTCTGAACTCTTTGCAACCAAAATGAAGTCAATTGACCCTGTACTTTTAATTTTAGAAGTAAAATGCCAAAATGACGCGACTAATGCGCTACTTGGCTAATGCCACACGCGCGTGTTCAAATATCTATATATAGCCTTTATTTGAGAAACGCGACAATATCTTATATTACAGAAAATGTTCCTTAAACATCAGGGAATGGGTTGGTATAAAGAAATTTGAAATCAATATCGTGAAATAAAGAGTTATGTCTGTGTGAAAGTAGTACATGAGCATTTTTATCAATTATTGCCACATATATTTCGTTTTTTCAAAATGTAATAAGGCGAATCACGACACTTTTCTAATGTAAAGTTATTGTATGGAATAAACTCTACCAATCAAAACCAGAATCATTCACCTAAGTGTAGTAGTTTCCGAGTAACATGTGTTTTTACTTGTAGGCGCGCGGTATAAAAAAATGTGATCTCTGATATTAAAATGCTCACAAGTTTGGTCTCGACCAATGGAAGAGGTCGTCAACCGAGAATATAATATATTATTTATTTCTTTATCAGCTGGTCTAGATCCCATATCTCTCTACTTCGAAAAGAATTTCTCCTTAAATAAGCGTGCTACGCTCGGAATCCTGCTCCACTAGTAGAAATCCATATGAAATAATACCTCATATTCCACTTAGCGATTGAAACCTGAATATTATAACAATATTATTTTATCCATTTTGAGGTTGTTTTCTCACAATTCTGACATCATAGAGCAAAACGGGTAACGGCATTATATTCAACGTGTCAAAATCCTATGGAATTAGCTATTTAGGTCGTATACAGGGTGTTTCAGTTAAAAGTCCCCAGGCCATTGTCTCTAAAATTAATAAAGATATTTTATTTTTGTAAATGGCAGATGATTGAAAGAAAGGTTTAAATAACGGTGATTAGAATTTTTCCTCAACAGCACACAGAGATGGCGCTGCGATGCAAAACTATTTTTTGATGGCTGGAACCTTGAAACATAGTCATGTGATTAAACAATAATTTGTGAATAATTTTGATCGTATAGAGAATTTACAAAAAACAAGCCGTTTTTACATGAGTTTCTTTCATTAATGCCAGTACACGTGAATTTTGATAAATCCCTATAATTTATTTATTATTTATTATAGAATATTGGTTACCAAACACTTTTTTTCAAGATAAGGAAAGTGATATAATACACTATCATAAAATTATGTTTACCACTTCCGGCCAAACCGGAACTAACATGATGAACCAATATCCATATGTTCCTACATATTACATTTTTTTTTTCTAATAACGCTTCTAATAAAACGGCTCCCAAAACTTAAAGTAAGTAAGACAACAAAGAAAATACACACTAATTTAGAATGGTAATGAAAAATCTACTTAAGAGATATTAGTAGGCTTTGATTTAATTTTAAGTTTGACAGTTATTAAACAAAGTTTGTAGTTATTGCATTTCAATCATAGTTTCAAACAGAAATAGTGTACTTAGAAACAATTCAAAGCAAATTAATCCAAATAAGGCAATAAAAAAAAATAAATTTAAAAAATGGTTAGATACACCAATGAAGATAAGTTAAATATGATTTTAATATACGGTAAATGCAAAAGAAATTCCCGACAAGCAAAACGATTGTTTTGTTTACGATTTCCAAATAGACCTACACCCGATAAAAAAACATTTATCATGCTGTTTAAAAATTTAAGAAACTGGGGTAGTTTTAAGAAAACTATTCGTAACAGAAATAGGCCAGTTAGAAACGATGAAAATACAGCCTTGGTGTTAAATAGTGTTGTCAACAATCCTCAATGTTCTCTACGGAAATTGGCATCGGAAACTAATCTGTCGATATCTTCGTGCCATAGAATATTAAAATCAAATAAATACCATCCATACAAATAAATTAAAATTGATCCATCATTTGAGGCCTGGTGATTATGAACGAAGATTACATTTTCTAGCTGAATTTTCAGTTCTTTCTGAAGAATGCCCAAATTTTTAAAAAAATGTGCTCTGGAGCGACGAAAGCCGTTTTCACAACAAGGGAGTTGTGAGTAAGCATAACTGCCGATACTGGTCACAAAATAATCCTAGATGGATGAGAATGACCCGAAATCAGGTAACTTTTGGAGTTAACGTGTGGTGTGGAATATTAAATTCATATATTATTGGACCATATCTATTCCATGGGACTTTAAATGGAAGAAAATATGAGATATTTTTGAGAAATGTATTGCCAGGATTATTAGAGACTATCCCTCATAACCAGGAGAATATTTGGTTTCACCAAGATGGTGCACCACCCCATAACTCAGTACTAGTCAAAGATTGTCTTAATGAAATGTACCTTCAGAGATGGATTGGTACTAATGGAGTAGTCAGATGGCCAGCACGATCACCTGACTTGACTCCATTAGATTTTTACCTTTGGGGGTATTTAAAAAGTGTAGTGTACATTGAACCCATTGAGGAGATGGCCGATTTGTATAATAAAATATATGCAAGTGTTGCTGCTATAAATAGACATACGTTACAAAAAGTTTGCAATGAAGAGTTACTGAAACGGTACAATATGTGTATTCATGAAGAAGGGAGAAATTTTGAACATTTAATATAATAAGTACCTACCAGAGCTGTTGCAAGTACCGATAAAATGTACTTAAGTATTAAGTACCAGTATTTTCTAAAAATGTAAATAAGTACCAGTACCCAGTACAAATTTCTTAGGTGATACTTAAAAATTTAAGTAAGTATTACTTGAATTCGGTTAATTCAAGTACTAAGTATTAAGTACATCAATTTGCTACTTTAAGTATTTAAAAAAGTACTTAGTACTTAAATAAGCCTTTTTTAAGTACAAGTACTTTAAGTGTCGAATTTAAATACCAGTACTTATATATTTTGTCGCAAAAATCTGTCTTCGTCAGTTATCATATATTGTATTATTATATTATATTTATATATATTATTTTTGACGTAATGAGCGAAACAACTTTTTGTAAAAAACATATTACTAGTCAAATCATATGAAAAACAGGCTCAATTGTAAGGTAGAGGCAGTGTCGGACTGGCAAAAACGTGACAACAGTGGAAAATAGCTTGTTTTCGTATTATAGTAATTTCGACCTGCTTGAATAAGCGAAGCGGAATAGGTGACGCGGCTTTTGATTGATATTTTTGTTTTTACCCCGAGCCCCGCTCGCGGGATAAACATGAAATGCCTGTGCTCGTGCTCTAATGCTTAATAAGTCAAATAAATGAAAAGAAAACAGACAGAAATTTTTAGGTAAATTAGTAGAGCCGCGATGTTTTTGCATAATGGCTTTGGGAGAGGCTTCTCTTTTCGTGACTCAAAAAATTTCATTTGCATCATCGTTTTTATCAACAATTAGAGTAGAGAATCAGTTTTCCTAAAATACTGGAAAATCTATCGGTCGTAGAGAAAAGTGAACAATGGATGATTTGTGCACAATTAAAATCCCTACATTATGAGACTTTCTAAATTATAATCGCTCCAGCGGTAAAAAAGTTATTGCAGAAAACCTGCAATATAGTCATTTTTTAATTATTATCATAACCTTTGAATTTGTTGTTAAAATTTGATAAATACAAACCACAAACAACACATACAACAATATAAACTAGTGTTATGCTTATTATTATATTATGCAATATATACACAGAACAAAGTCAAATAAAAGACGACACTAAATAACACTATTTACTGGCCTCTCCTTCTAAACTAAAATAAAAATCTAACACTGAGCTAGAAAAGACTTGTCAAGACATGAATTTAAACATGCGTAGTAGATACTGAAAGACTTAAATTTATCAGGTGTTAATTTTAAGTCCTAAAAAATACTTAAGTACATTTCCATATTAAGTACGTCTTTTTTCTTCGAGTAGGTATAAGTAAAAAGTACTTAAAACAAAAAATTAAGTATTAAGTACAAGTACCATGGCCAATACTTAAAAGTTTAAGTACCAGTACCTGCATTTTTGTTGGGACTTGAAGTAAAAATACTTAAGTACTTTTTGTACTTAAGTACAAATTTTAAGTACTTAGGTACTTCAGTACCGCAGCTCTGGTACCTACTAATAAGAAAGAAATTAGTTTAATTTAATTTTTAATAATATTTCGATAGTTTTTAAATGTTTGTTTATAAAACTTTTGTTTACGTTCTTTACTGAATTGTTAATATAAATTTAGCCCATTCTAAATTAGTGTGTATTTTCTTTGTTGTCTTATTTACTTTAAGTTTTGGGAGCCGTTTTATTAGAAGCGTTATTAGAAAAAAAAATGTAATATGTAGGAACATATGGATATTGGTTCATCATGTTAGTTCCGGTTTGGCCGGAAGTGGTAAACATAATTTTATGATAGTGTATTATATCACTTTCCTTATCTTGAAAAAAAGTGTTTGGTAACCAATATTCTATAATAAATAATAAATAAATTATAGGGATTTATCAAAATTCACGTGTACTGGCATTAATGAAAGAAACTCATGTAACTCCAAAACGGCTTGTTTTTTGTAAATTCTCTATAGCATCAAAATTATTCACAAATTATTGTTTAATCGCATGACTTATGTTTCAAGGTTCCAGCCATCAAAAAATAGTTTTGCATCGCAGCGCCATCTCTGTGTGCTGTTGAGGAAAAATTCTAATCACCGTTATTTAAACCTTTCTTTGGTATCAATCATCTGCCATTTACAAAAATAAAATATCTTTATTAGTTTTAGAGATAATGGCCTGGGGACTTTTAAGTGAAACACCCTGTATATACACACGACAAAAACTCTAGTATTTCTTACGAAACTCAGAAATAAAATAATGTGTGCGCCATCTATAGTTATGTTTTTTTACTGTTACTATTCGCTTTTGAAGATATTGGTCAGCTGAATAAGATGGTCTGGTCCGTTTTACTCAATCTCATATCGTTGTCCAGTTATTAGGACACGAATATAGACAGAAATCGCCTCTTTAGCACTTTTAGGTTAGGTTTTCTCAACATTGTGACGTCATGGCGCAAAACGGCCAACGGCATTGTGTTCAGCACGCCAAAAACCTTCAAAATCACTTATTTGGATTAAAGAACAACAAAAAAAGTGTTTTTTTGCAGGTCTGTGTTATTATAAGCGAATATATTTTTTAGATCCTCGCGTCAAAACATGGAAACTGATGGATTCCCCTGCTCCAACTTTATATATAGTAGCTATATACTTATCCCTAGTACTACTGTTTCTACCAGCATATATGAAGAATAGGAAGCCATTTAAGCTAATAACAGTAATAAGATTCTACAATATTTTTCAAATTGTCTCCTGCTCCCTTCTTATTTATGTGGTAAGTGAAGGAAAACTGGAAAGAAATAGACCAGTTTTTAATTAAATACAACACGTCCAGAGAATTTCCTGCGACAAAATAAGGTAGAAGTTGCCGTTTGTTCTTCCGCTAGAGTTCGAGATTCCAAACATGTACCTATTGTACTTACAGTGGAGCTAATAAAGGCGCAGTTACACGGCGCGTGATTAGTCGAGCCTGGCTCGGCGAGCCACAAAACAAGCACCGTGTGACATAGGCAACTTGGCATAGCTTGTGGCTCGGGAGACGTGTCTCGCGTCTTTCATCAAGGCCTCGGTAAAGTTTGGCAAGTCAAAGCCGCTGACGCGTGCTTGATTCGTTAAAGCTCGTATAAGATCGCCATTTCGCGAGCCATTCCCGAGTCTTCTTCAAAGAATCGCAGAGAAAACAGTTGAGAGTTTATCGAAGCGTTGGAAGAACAGGAAGTTTATATGGAATCCACGTCATTTAGAACACAAAGATGTTAGGGAACAAATTACAGCAGAGGTTTGAAATACCAATGAAAGAATTAAAGAAAAACGATGGATTACTGGCCACTTACAGGAAATTAGCAAAGAAAGTCGCAGCCAGCAAGAGGAGCGGAAGTGGGGCGGACGAAATTTACAAACCGACATGGTCTCTTGTAGAAATTTACCAGCAGCAATTACGCACAAAGTAGCAGCTACAACTATCGTTTGCCTATTTGTATCCATTGCGATCGACTGATCTTCCACGCAGTTTTGGCGAGCCTAAAACCCACAACCCCACACGAAATCTGCATTGGTCACGCGCCGCATTGACACCTGTGGCTCGCTATAGGACGCAGCAACGCGAGTTGCGAGCCGGTCTCGTGGCTTGACGAACCACGCGCCGTTAAAGCCGGTCCCACACACATCGCGAGTACTAAGGAGCACAAACATTTCCGAGTATGTTCAAGTGCAAGCAACGAGCCATCGGAGCCCCCACACACATCGCGAGTACTAACGAGCATAAACATTTTCGAGTATGTTCAAGTACTAGAAACGGGCTATCGGAGCCCCCAGAGAGAGGCGCCTTGCCCTTTGCAGTCGCACATTCTCGTGAGTTGCCATTAATGAGTCCCTTTTCTTTTTTAATAAGTCAACGGAACACGCTAAAGAAAACTCTTTCTGAATCTTATTCCAGCAATCCTTGATTTCATTTCTGTTTCGGTGTAATGGATGCTTAGGGTTCCACCAATATGGAAGGCTTACCGAAATACTCCAATATTTATAATAATAAAATAATTTTAGAATTTTTTTTTCCGTAGGCACTTCTGTTTTTATTCGCTTCTGCAGGTTAACTGATGAGGATAAATTAAAAATCGACTTGTATAGACTCGCAATTGATACGATGCGTGTGGAAGCAGCGCGCCCATCGCAAATCCAAGTAAACACGAGTATGAATTCCCTTTGAAACGGTATAAATTTACCGACAGCCCGCGGGCATAGGCAAGTATAGGCAAGGGCGAGTGCAATTAGCAAATATTCGCGAGCATCTCTTCCCGCACACATCGCAAGTGCCCGAACTTTCAAATATTCGCGATGTGTGTGGGACCGGTTAAGGCGCAGTTACACGGTGCGCGGTTCGCGAAGCCATGAGCCCAGCTCGCGACTCGCGTTGCTACATCTTATAGCCAGCCAGAGGTGTCAACACGGCACACGTGACCAATGCAGATTTCGTGTAGGGTTGTGGGTTGTAGGCTCGTCAAAACTGAGTGGAAGATTAGTCGATCGCAATCGATACAAATAGGCTAACGGTTGTAGTTGTAGCTGCTACTTTGTGCGTAATTGCTGGTAAATTTCTACAAGAGAAGTTAAAAAAACGTAAAAAGAGGTCGTACACAACATTTATATCTTTGTGCTCTAAATGACGTGGATTCCATATTACTTCCTGTTCTTCCAACGCTTCGATAAACACAACTGTTTTCTCTGTGGATCACGCCATAGTTAATAACACACAGTAAAATAATATTTGCGATTCTCTGGAGACGGCTCGGGAGAGGTTCGCGAAAAGGCTTTAATGAATCAAGTACGCGCCAGCGAATCACTCGCCTAACTTTACCGACACTTAGATGGAAGACGTGAGCCACGTCTCCCGAGCCACAAGCTATACCAAGTTGCCAATGTCACACGGCGCTTGTTTCGTGGCTCGCCTAATCACGCGCCGTATAACTGCGCCTTAAATTCACACGTACGTAATTCGGAGAAATTAAAGCACTCAATGTCAAAAAAATGAAATCTAACTTAAAAATAACTTTAAAAAATCGGTAAAGGTATTTACACAGAATTTCCCTCTTTATCTGTTTATGGTAGTCACTCTAAAAAATTATTAATTACGAAATGACATTGAGAATAATCAGAATATAGTTATCACTATTATTACAAAGAGAACCTGATAACTTTTGGTCAAAAAGTGGTCATCCAACAGAAAAAATTCAATACTAAATAATAGGTGCCAAATATGGAAGGCTTGCGCAAATACCTTTACAAATGTTCACCATGGTTGAATTATTTCTGGGGATGACCATCCTGTACATTTTTCAATAAAACTATAATAGGTGCATATGCCAAATATTATTACCATCTGTCACATTTTCAATTCCACATTCACCTAATGGAGTGGAAGTATAGTATAAAAATGAATTAGGTATTATTTGCTTGCTTATAACTGTATTGAAACATATTCTTTATAGGATTTTGCAAGCAGCAGAAAAAATAACTATCTATAACTAAAAGAAAAACTTTCTGTAAAAATATTAATGAAATCTTGGCATTCTTTCGATAACCTGAATTCTGGTTGAAATAAATTCATTTTAGGCCTTTGTTCTCATTTTTAACTGAATCTTCATGATCGTAGGGGGTTATGTAGATACTAGTTTAATCTGCATGACCGTAGGGGACTGTGTGGATGCTAGTATTAGAATGAGAATTGTCAAATAAGAAATTAGACAAATTCATTTTAGGATTTTAATTTGCTAGCATAACCAGAATTCAGGTTATCGAAAGAATGCAAAGATTTCATTAATATTTGTACAGAAAGTTTTTCTTTTAGTTATAGATAGTTATTTTTTCTGCTGTTTGCAAAATCCTACAAAGAATATGTTTCAATAGAAATTTAGTAGTGTTTAAAAAATTTCATTTTTTTCTTTGAAATTTTTCAAAATTTTTTTCTTCTGAAATAGGCTTACAATGTCATGAAACGTGGAAATTTTAAATTTCCTTCTATTCTATAGTGGTGGTAAGAATATTACAAATTTTTTCAAAGAAATTTTAATTTTTTTTTTTAACAGATTTAGAATTCCATGAAAATTTTTTTTCGATCTATTCTAGTGGTAAAAATGTTTTCCAAAATGGTAAAAAAATGTTCATTTTTTTTCTGAAATAAGTTCAGAATGACAAGAAACGTGGAAATCTTAAATTTGAGCAAAACAATTTTTTTTCATCTGTTCTATAGTAGTGGTAAAAAGACATTTTTTCAAAAAAATTTTCAATTTTTTTTTTAAATATATTTAGAATGTCATGAAACATGGAAATTTTAAATTTGAGCAAAAACATTTTTTTTTCCATCTATTCAAGTGGTGAAAAATTTTCAATGATTTAAAAAAAATTAAAATTTTTCGTTTTCTGAAATAGGTTTAGAATATCATGAAACGTGAAAATTCTAAATTTGAGCAAAAAGAAATAAGTATATTTTTTTTCATTTATTCTAGTGGTAAAAATTATTGGTAATTATTGGTAAATTATTTTTTTCTGGAATAGGTTTAGAATGTCATGAAACGTGGAAATTTTAAATTTGAGCAGAAACAAAAATTTTTTCCATCTATTCTAGTGGTAATTTTTTTTTTAAATGGTAAAAAAAATTTAATTTTTTTTTTTTAAATGTTGGTAAAAAAATTTCTAAATTTCTTTTTTCTGAAATAGGTTTAGAATGTCATGAAACGTGGAAATTTTAAATTTGAGCAAATAATTTTTTTTTTCATTATTCTCTTTAGACGATCCACCCTGTATATTTTCCAGTGAAAGTTTAACCATTTGTTCGCTGACAGTAGCGTCAGCTACCTACCAAATTTGACTGTTCTCCGTCAAGTAGTTTTTTTAGTTAATGCGCCAACAGACAGACAGACAGACAGACAGACGGACGGACGGACAGACAGACGGAATTGAAAAACCTATATTTTCGTAATCTACATCTGAAACGTGAAAATCCGAAAAATCTCGGAGAGTGATTTTTTCTCGAATACACAATACTTCCCTCCAGTATGCAAGGGAAGTAAAAACAAAAAAAACTAACTCACTCCTTTAATACCAAAATTCTTTTCGAAAAAAAATATGCGACTCTGTTGAAAATTTACCATATTATAGCTAAAATTGTTGTCAAGAAAATAGTGTGGACCAATTGTGAAGTGATTATTTTTTGCGGGACTTAACCTCAAAAAAAGTCGGTATTATTTTTTACATCGAGCATCAATATAAACCATATACATATTAGTTAATAGGTATATGATATAAACGCTGCTAAGCTCGAATTGTAGGTTTTATCTGTACTTTCATAATCTGAGGAAATGTTTTGTTTTGTTTTACAACCCTTGCTTTATTTCATTATCAAAGTAAAAAGAAATCAATCGCTCTAAAATTCATAGTTCTTAAAAATTTGGTTTCTTTTCTATTTAATTCCTTTTTAGATGGCTACATCAGGATGGACAGCAGGAGATTACAGCTTCGGGTGTCAACCTGTCGACTACTCCGACGATCCTAGAGCATTAAGATTACTTGGCGCATTTTACTGGATTTACTTCCTGAAGATGACCGAGTTAATCGAAACTATCTTCTTCATATTGAGGAAAAAATTTAATCAAGTATCGGGGCTGCATATATATCACCACGTATCCACGTTCCTGATATCATACATCGGTTGTAAATTTTTCGGAGGTAAGATCTGAATTACAGTTGAAATATACGGAACGAAATTGGCACTGTATACAGGGTATTCAGACAAACAGTAGCCACCTTGAATAACTTTGGAGGTCATTCAAACGTGATTAACAATAGATGTGAATCCCATACGTTGTTTAAATACGAAGAAAATAACTAAAAACACATAGGTAAACAATGTACATCTCACCAAATCAAAGGAAATATTATTGTACAAAACACGTAATTGTCTATATATAATGAAAACTAAACTTAAAAATGTTTATTTCAATAGCTCATAGCACAGGAAAGTTAAAAAAGCAAACGAAAACAGCGAATTCCACGATAATTAATTTGGAGTATTGGGGTTATATGCCCTCCACTCTCGTTAGATGTCAGATTTTGCACGCGCCCTATGACGTTCCACCTAGTGTTGTCTTTATAGGGTTTTGTCCAACAACATCTCGCAATAAATGCAAGTCGTCCTCATTGGTAAAATACAGGGCGTAATAAATTTCATGTCATTAAAAAAACTGTTAATGGGGACCGACTAGACAAACAAAAAACCTTTATGACTTTTCCCTCTAAGGGCATTTTGAAAAAACTGACCTAGGTCAACCTTTTTAATATATATTTTTTTAATATTAATGTAGAAAATAATTGAGAACCACTGCTTTTCTTGGTCAATGGACTTGTAGTTCCCAATAATACAACTTTTAAATTGTCATAAAATAGTGCAGTCCTCGGCGTCACACGCGGTGTCAAAGCAAAGGCCTTGGATCATCGACCTTTGATGGACCGCCTCAACCGAACTGAGGCAATTATAAAGAGGTAAATAATTCGTTATCTTTTCCTGCACAACTGCAAGCAAATAATGGCCGTAGAAGTTTAAACAGAGCATTTCTTTAGATGTGTGTCTTTTAATTTGGAACAAAATATTGGATTAATGTTTATAATTTAGAATATTTAAATGTGATTTATTAACGTTTGTAACATAAATGAGTGTCCTGGGTTAAAAGCTTACCTAAGTAAATTATTCGAAATCTGCATCCGCATCAATACACAGTTGGTACGTCGAATTAAGGACATACGTACTCCGTTCAACACTAAACAATAAACTATCAACTAACGTTGTCAATAAAGAAAAATAAAAGAAAGACTTGGTCCAAAATCCAAAACGGAATACAAAAAGAACGAACAAGTAAGTTGTCTCTGTACGTAATCAAGAATTTAACGACTTGAACGGTAAAGTCAATAAAATAAATCTTCACTATAAATACACAGCGACCCGAAATTCAAAAATAACAAAAACAACGAACGGGTTGGACGTGTGTACATAACGAAACACCCACAGAAACTAAAATATTGCACAAGGGAGAGTCAGAGTATAGTTTTCTTCAGACCAGATCTACTGAACACTCAGAAAACGTCGACGTCTTTCATCTTATTTACGGCACCGCTAAAGACCGCCGACATTTTATAGCTATCTACACAAATATTGAGTATCATAGGCAAAGACACGCGCGAATATCTAAACCTACCTCAATATTCCAGCAGTTCTCAAAATATTTTATTGAAAATTTGCGAAATTTTTGTTTATTTTTTTTCTCCAAAACTATGAGCGTTAGACCCCATGTTATATAAGGTTTTTTTGTTTGTCTTGTCGTTCCCTACCATCAGTTTTTTAATGACATGAAACTAATTACACCCTGTATTTCTTACGATTTTTTGGCGTTTCGCCAAATCTGACAGGTGCTCGCATGTCATCGGCTTGTATCGGTGCAATAATACCGCGTTTATGGGTGTGCGTACGTGGGAATCCGCATCTTTGCATCTAACGTATTTCGTAACTCTAACAAAAATCAAAACTGCGCATGCGCAGGTGTCATAAGATACGTTTACGTGTGTTTTTGATGTGCTGCCTTAATGGTCTATTATCTCGGATTCCTATGGACTTTAAAAATTACAGAAAATCGGTTTGGGGTAGCTCAATGAGATAGAGCGATTTAACGCAAAAAAGCATCACTGTTCAGAATGACTATGTTATCAATGACTATTTAATATACTGTTACAGACTGAGTGTAATAACGCTTATATTTACTCTAATATGGCAACCCTGTAGGGGTTAGTAAGCTTCTACTAGTTAGTATAATATGGCAACCCTGCAGGAGTTAGTAAGTTTCCACTAGTTAAAGGCATAGTCCAGAACGACGTTAGCACTTGTACAGTAAAGTTGTTATAGTTTGTATGTACCTAATATAAGGTTTTCTAAAAACAAGTGGTTTTTTTAAATTACAAACATTTTTACTAAAAGTTTACAGTCCACGTTTAGACAATACCAGTCCATAAAACGGACCTCTTTAACTTTCCTTTCTTCTGCACGTGTCTTTGCAACAATTATTGTTATTTTTCTTGCCATTTGTATTACAGTGCCTTTTTAATAAAAAATGCTTTTTTGCAGAAATTGTATACAAGTATGTTTCCAAAAAAAAAAAAAACTCATCCTTCGCAGCAAAACCTATAATTTGTCAAAGTTTGTTAGGTCTACGTTCATTATTTTTAAAGTTAAAAATTAATTAAGGAACAATGTTTTGGCAGTATTTTGCAATTGATTGATTTGACAGCGTAAGGTGGGCATTGCTGCCGATTCCGGGCATCCATGGAGGTTCGTTCCAATACGCAGCTTGGTCGTCCGTCGAACACGCCCAACGGACGGCCAATCCGCGTGCCGGAACCAAATCTCGGATGTTTTATATGTTTCCATGCTTCTATTAAGTTTCCATTTGTCATCATCGGCTGGGGTGTGCAGGTGTTTGCGAGATGCTTCTTTTCAGTTTTCATGCTTCTATTAAGTTTCCATCTATCGCCATCTCCTTATTTTTCTTCTGCTAAGTTTTCTGTTTCTGAATCTGGCAGTTTTTTTTTTTTATTTTCGTTTTTTTTTTGTTTTTATTTATTAATCGCTCCACAGGCAAACATCCATTTACAGTGGAGTTGCTGGGAAGGGCCCTATTTCGTGGTAACAATTTTTTTCCGCGTTATGAGAAAAGAAGTCCGAAGGGATAGTATGCTCACCCTGTATGTCGTTTTCTTGAAACAATCGGTTTCAATTTCAGGCAGTTTTTCCATTTCATCATCTATATATTATGTTTAATAGATCTCCATTTCTTGTTTAAAATTTAATAAAGGCATAACTAAATAAACCAATGCTAATGCTACATAAACAAAAACTTATCTGTTTCATTCACACATCTGGCTGGCTGTTGCTTATTTTATATCACCCACTTCAAGAAGGGACGGATCCAGGTATAGGTTCTACGGTAAAGCAGTACACTTTCTCGGGTTGTTTATATACACTATTTTGTGTTGCTTTATTCAACCAACTGAATTCAATCAAATATCAACTATATGAAATAGCCAGACCCGCGCTAATTTATATCAATCAATGCAGAATCGTTCACGCTTTAATTCAATACAATTTCGACGTCTTGTTGCCGCCTTCACCGGATTTATCTCGAGATCCCGTAGGGGCCACAAAACACGCGTCTGTCACCGAATTCGACACCAGCAGTATTTTGCAATTAACCGGACGTATTTTCGTAAAACTTAAAGATAAATTTACACAAGCCAAAAACCCGTTTCTCATAAATTCACTTGTTAATTAAATATGTTTATGTGCGTCTATGGACGCACTAATTTTCAGCTGCTGAATTTTAGATACAATAGTTATACATAGTGATACCCCGAGAGCTAGCGTCACAGAAATTTGTACTATTTGTAAATGGACAAAATGTGCCTTAATAGGTTGTCGATGATCCATTCAATACCCGCCCATCAGTCTGCCGGGCTGGGAGCGCTGCGTTTGGCGGCGAGAGGCGGTTTAGTCTATAACCTGACAGCGGTACCATTTACAAATAGTACATGTTTTGTGACGCTAGCTCTCGGTCTATGACAGGTACACATTCCCGCTGAAAACCCCCGGTTGGGATTTTTTTTAAACAAGACCCTTTTCAGTCTCCTTTGCCTAGACTATTAGAGCAAAATATTACTAATAATTCAGTAATATTACGGTCCAAATTGCGATATATCCGACAAAATTCATAAAGTTTTGAAAATTGGTGAAAATAATCAGGACAGCATATGTAATAATAAACCAAAAAGTTCCCACCCCTAAATTGTGTGCTTCATCCCCTACGACATAGTATTCACCCCAATTTTCGCTTTTTTAAAATCATCCATGAAATGGTGCATTTTACGACAAAAATACCTATGTACAAAAGTGTTCTACAGGAAATTCTCTACAAAAAAGGTTTTTAGACTATTTCTCCTCAAACGAATAGTACGTTGGTAAATCAGGGCCGTAATTAGCGCAAGTCATATAATTCGTTATCTATTTACTTACCATCACCGAAATGTTCGGTGTTACTATGCAGCACATCATTCCGCACTTCCATAGGTCATACTGTGGTTTCTGAAACTCAGCAGAAGTTCCTAAGTAATTTGCTTAACAAAGAACGTTTAATTACAGAGCTAGTGAAAAGGTATAGATGTGTTCGTTGCTGCGGATGACGCCGATTTATTAATAATACAAACTGTTATAGAAAAATGTGCGAGAATTGCGATACAGCTGTTGTCGTAGGGCAAGATATTGACCTGCTAGTCCTTCTTATTGCACTTTCTCCCTCTGACAAAGAAATTAAATTTTTAAAAGAAAAACAGGGTAATTAATACCTGTAAAAGGATTTACAGCTCTCAAGATTTACAATCTGCAACTTTCTTAAAAAATTGCAAATCCGCCATTTTATTTTTACATGCCATCAGCGGTTGTGACACAACCTCGGCGTTTTTTTCCAAAGGGAAAGTAAATGCAATCAATGTATTTAATAAAAGAAGTGATTTACAACATATTGTACAAACTTTCAACAATGAGGAAGCTACTCATGAAGAAATTGCAAACATGGGAAAGCGATTTATTTTAGCTTTATACAACTGTACCTCGGCAGAAAAAAGTCTAGATGAATACAGATTTATGTCTTTTAACAGACTAGTTGGTAAAGCCAGCAACACTGTTATGTTGTCAAAACTTCCACCAACTTCTGCTGCCGCTCGGCAATACTGTTATCGAGTTTTTCACCAAATTCAAACATGGAAAAACGTGACGCTCAAAGCTACCGATTGGGGGGGAAAAAAGTTGGCGGTATATTAATCCCAATAAAGACTATAAAAGAACCAGCTCCCGAATCTGTTTTAACGCTTATTTCATGTTCATGTAAATTAGGGTGCGAATACAGGTGTAGTTGCAGAAGAGCAGGCTTGCGTTGCTCTACAATGTGTTATCATTGCCATGGACAATCATGCTTGAATGTTGAATCTGTGGAAGACCACCAAGATTTATAATTAACATTTGATAATTAGTGGATTAGGCCTACAGGGAATACCACTTTTAAAAAAACGCGCCAAGTACTTTACCTCTGGGGTGGTGTGGAAATAAGTACAACACACTCTTTTTATAGAGGTGAGGGGGTGGAAGTTGTATATTTATTAAAATTGTAAATAAGTTTTAGTGCCTACTGCTATTTTAAGCGTTAAACGTTAAACTTTAAGGTAGATCGTACTGTAGAGAGTGCTAGTCGGAACCAACCCTTATGTTTGCGCCATATTTCCCACGTTATTATTAATTTTAGGAAAAAAGTGGTAAAAACCTTTTTGATAGAGAATTTTCCAAGGAACAATTTTGTATAGAGGTATTTTTGACGAAAATTACACCGCTACCGAGATAATCTAGAAAAACTCAAAATGGGGGTAGAAAGGACGTCCTGGGGGATGAAGCACACTATTTGGGGATGGGAACTTTTTGGTTTAGTAATCCTTATGCTATTCCCAACATACCCACCAATTTTCAAATCTTTATGAATTTTGTCGGAATAAAAACGTAATATTCCTGAACTATAAGGTTTATGATTAAGCACACAAAATACGAAGATATACAACATGATGTAAAAAAACTACGCCTATTGCCACCGATCAGGTGATATAGGTCTGAGACTGGGTGATAGTTAATTGTTTCGGGGTCTGTTTGTGTTTGCCCCTAAATATCACGAAACAATTAATTGCTCAATATTATTTTCACATTAATAGCAAAAAATAAAAGATTATTTCTTTGCAGGTGGTATGTTATCGATTCCAGTAATGCTTAATTCTTTTATCCATGTTATGATGTACACTTATTACTATTTATCGTCACTCGGGCCAAAATGGCAGAAGAATTTGGCACCCTGGAAATCAAAGTTAACTACAGCTCAAATGGTAAGATAGTAATAAATTAAAATATCTGATACACAACGATTTGCTTTGATACATGAAATTTTTACGTCTTATTTTCGCAATTTAATAAAAAACAACGCTTTCTATTTTAAGAATCTCTTTTTATTCAAAACGTCTCGACTGATTGATTTGCCAGCGTAAGGTGGACACTGCTGCCGATTCCGGGCATCCAATATGGAGGTTCGTTCCAACACGCAGCCCGACCGCCCGCCGAACGGCATGCAGTCGCTCAGTCGTCTATTTTTGCATCCTTCACTCGCTGTGGCATATTCATGCCATGACTGGGCGACTCCACCCGACCGCCCAACGGACGCCCTAACCACGTGCCGGAACAAACCTTGGATGCTTTAATATACTACCGCGTCGGACCAGGTGCATACGCTGGATTGGACATGGGACGGGCTTGATGCCAGCAGCGAGAGCCACATGAACACGGGGTAGAAATATAGGATGGGATTTCGGGACCCCGGGATTGGCACCCCTACTAGTCATATTAAGATTTTGAATTTATAGCACTCTATTAATATATACACAATAAACACAATTTGAAAGATTTACAGAAATTAACCGACGAAATTCCGAATTACAGGACGAAAAAAAAAAGTTTTTCGGCATTTTTCTTGTGTTTTATCTTTTGTATCACTCTATGGACCCCTCTGAAATTATATATATTTGGAATCAGCTGTCAATGGACAATAAATATATATTAAAATATACAGGGCGTCTTATTAGAATGAGTCACACGTGTTTCCAAATTTTTGACTCGCCCTGTATAAAATATACAAATTGGGAATTTCGGTAATTATGAAAGAGTACATTTCATTTCAAAAATAATTTTCCCAAAATTTTGTTGTTTCAGCATAAGCACATCGATTTTAAAAATTCACTTCGTGTTATTGGTGCCTCTCCCTGTATATAAACACATATTTTTATCACAATATATCTGACATTATAGGAATGATATTCGCGGAAAAACAAATTAATCGAATCTTTCAATTGCCATGAATATATTTTATAAAAATAGCCACTTTTTAGCTTTAACACCCCGTATCTCAAAAACTAGTCATATGATTAGATTGGGCCCATGTTACTTTTAATCAGGAGATCGAGATCTATAATATACTAAAAATTCAGAAAATTTAACCGAGAACCATTTTATATAGGAAAAAGTGCGGGGTCCTTTAGACGCGTATAGTCGTCTCCATTTATTTAATACATATAAAAAAGGTCATAAAAACCGGCCACCAAAATATCAAAGTCGGTGCTATTACTGCTGACAAGAGTACAACAGAGACGTACTTCAAACTTTTGCGTATTAACATGAACAAAATAGTACTAGAGATTTGAAAATTATGCTTCCGGTAGAAACTTAATGTTATTTCTGGCAAATTAAAAAATCTTACTTTGTTTTGTGTCAGGCTAGGAATATCTTATGCATTGGTGGAGGCATTGTCCGTTCTTCGTGACTCTGACAGATACATACAAAGTACGGCCCTTGTTTCTGGGTAAGACGTTATAGTTAGTGGTGATTCGCGTAACTATTTCATAAGAGTGAAGAGAAATCTGAATTAGTCTTAGCGGTTAACGCCAATTCACAAGTCGTCAGTGGTAGTGATGGTGTCTCAGAAGAATTAGCAATGACTGTAGGCGTACCCCAAGGTTCTATCTTGGGGCCAGTATTGTTCTTAATCTTTATTAATGACTTGCCTTTATGCACTGGCAACACAGGATTTGTTCTATTCGCTGATGACACCACCTTTACTAATTCTGGCGAAAACTTAACTGAAGTACTGGCAAGATGCCATGAATTACAGAGGATATCCAAAGATTGGTTTGATGCAAATAAATTGTGCTTAAATTCTGCAAAAACAGAACACATAGTTTTCTCTTTAAAGCACTTGGAAGCCTCGTCCTCTACCAAGTCTGTGAAATTTCTAGGGGTAGACCTAGACTCCACTCTAAGATGGGAGGTACATACAACCAATTTGGCCTCAAAGCTATGTAGTAATATTTATCTACTAAATACGTTATCCAATGTAGTGTCCACAAATGTGCTAAAATCCGCATATTTTGCATTGATTCACTCGCTTATATCTTATGCAGTAGTGGCATGGGGCCATGCAGCACCGAGTGATGGTAATTTTGGTCTTCAGCGTAGATCAATTAGAATTATTTCCCGATTAGGTTTTCGAGACGACTGTAAGAGTGCTTTTGTGCTCCATAGAATCATGACATTTCCGTGTATATATATATTTAACTGTGTAATTTTTGTGAAAACACACCAGGCTAGTTTTAAGACTCATCAAGACATTCATAATTATCAGACTAGGAATAATTCCAAACTTTGCCCAGAGTTTGTACGATTGAAAAAATGCCAAAATAGTCCAAATTTTATGGGAATAAAATTTGTTAACGTGCTGCCAGAATCTATAAGATGTCTTGACTTAAAATTGCTTAAATCTAAGTTAAAGCAATACTTAATATGTAAATGTTTTTATACTTTTGGAGCATTTAGAAAATAATTTTTCTGATATGTAATTTGGTTTATTTAATTTTTCTTGTTTTTCTAAAAAGTTTGTTTGACTAACTGTAATGTTCCTTACATGCATATGTTGTAATTTGCTCGTGTATCATATTTTTGTGACCCGTGTAAATACTGTATGTATAGTAACACTGAATAAACAATACAATACAATACAATTCTGGCCAAAACCCTGCAAATTGTGTTAAAAGCATGAAACTTGGTCGGCAACTTAAATAGGTTTGGCCCGAAGTACCCTAAAAAACACCCCGTAGGAGCAGCTCAGGGGCGTAGGTCATTTGGGGGATCAAATTTTAAATATAATTAAATAAATAACCTGTGTGGGTTAGCGATATTGTTTGCCCGCCTTCGTTGTCATGAAACGGTCAAATTAAACCTGGTAATAAAGCAGATTTGGTCAGTATTTTAGAAAAATTGCAAGCGCAGGTTGAAATTCCTGAGACAACTAATACTGTTTTATTTGATGGGGCAGCTATTGTACACCTTTTAAAACCAGCAGCTAAAACTCACAACATTTACGAATATTGTGTGCAACAGCTTAAACCACATATTTTATCTATTGTCCAAAATCTAAATGCATCAAGAATTGATATAGTATGGGATCCTTATTCAGAGCAAAGTCTTAAAGGCATAACACGCGGTCGAAGAGGTGTAGGGATTCGACAAAACGATCTTCTAAAAAAAGGTTAACTATATTTACATTGATACAGGGTATTTATTTTTAATAATAATAATTTTCTACTTACGGGTTTAATGCCTAAACATTGGGATGAATATGTAAAAAACTCTCTACTTAGCTTCTGTACTAATTGAAGAGGTAACGGAATTACATTTGGTAACCAATACAAATTTAAAAATAGTTCCCAATCGTGATAAATGCAGTAACCTTGAAGGTGTTGACTGTTCAGGAATGGAAGAGGCAGACAGTAGAATATTTTTACACTTAAAGGATGTGATAGATCATAGGGGTTCCTCAGCTGTTATTCGTTGTTCCGATACAGATATTTTGGTAATTGCGGTGTCATTCTTTCATTTATTCCAGAGCCAAGGTCTTAAATAATTGTGGCTTCAATTTGGTGTTGGGTCTAAAAGACGTTATATTGCTGTTCACACAATTGCCGAAGTTCTCGGACCTAAAAAATCGAGAGCACTCAGGGGATTTCACGCATTTGCCGGATGTGATTCGGTTTCATTTTTCACATCAAAAGAAAAAAAAGTGCTTGGTCCGCCTGGACTGAAACAAGAACTACAGAAGCTTTTATAAATTTGTACTGCAAAAGGTGTTGATTTCGCTAGACAGGAGATTTTTTGTAGCGGCCAAAAGCCAGTAAATTTAATTTCTCCCACATCCTGCGCCTTAAGGCAGCACGTTTTAAGAGCAGCTTACCAAGCTGGCCACATATGGGGTCAAGCAATACTATTACACCAGTTTCCATCTCCTTTAAGTTGGGGCTAGTCAAAAATAGATTTAACGTTAGCACCGTTGTGGTCTCAGTTGTCCCCTGTCTGGTCTGCTTTAAGAGAACTTGACAGGTGTGGATGCAAACAAGGGTGTGACAGTATGTGTTGCGGTTGTAGGCGATATGGGCTACCATGTACTCCAGCATGTAAAAAATGCAAAGGAGCATGCTGTAACTCTGGCAAGACGTAAAGTTTGTTAGTTTGTTAATTTACTCATTTTTTGTATCAAGTTTTATTATGTCCAATAATACCCTCAATTCGTCCATCCATATCCAACAAGGTATACTGTAAATAAACTTTACGTCAAAAATGGCAACCATTTTGAAATTTTTAGGGATACTAAAAAGTATCACTAGAACTGGTTAAGAGATTGCAGTTTAAATAAAAATGTTACATATTTTACATTTTTTTTAATACTAGTGAATTTTACAAAGTTTGCCTTTAAAATCGGAAATTTGGCCGCCATCTTGAACACTTTATAGTTATAAAAAAATATGGGTTAAATTGACTTCATCGATGTCAAATCAATCTAAAATGACATATTACTTACCCATACAGGTTACTATTTAATTATTTTTAAAATTCAAGCCCCTTGTAACATACTCCGCCCCTGTGCTGCTCCTACGGGGTATTTTTTTGGGTACTTCGGGCAATATCTCTTAATTTGATTTTTTTGTTAACCGCTACTACTAAATTAAATGAGGAGTGTTTCAGTTTATTTCTTATCTTAATCATGCCAGACCATATTTTATATAAAAGTAATGACGCTTTATTTATTAAGTAATACATTATATTTTTTTATTTAATATAGTCTAGAAAAATAAAGCATGTTCACTGTCCAGGTCTCCCGTTATATTAGCTCGGTCGGCAGTTTTGAGTTTCTTATGTGCATTATAAATAAGAAGTGAACTATAATACACATTTTTGTTGTGTTATGACGAAGCATATTTAATAGTGAATGCGTACCCCGTACATCTAATTGAAAATATTACGGTTATGCATTATGTGGAAATTCCTATGTGACCTCTATATGAAATATTAATTATCAAGTACAATGAATGACCGATAACATATAGGTGCTAATGATTGTATTATATTGACCTATTTACTTATTAATCATTCTGAGAAATGGAACATTTCCAAGGAAGCAATTCATTTTTTTGGCCTAAAATTATGAAATGAATTCTTCTTTGAACCAATTTACAATAAATTCATTATATTACGTAAGTCCTTTTTTACTCGATCACGGCAAAGCCGAAAAGAAGGGTTATAGACCAAGAGTCGTGTGACATTCAAGTCCGTGAGGCCCCACCTCCTTTAACAAAAATTATTTTTGAATCATTAGTAACCTCCTTGGATGTTAAAAAGTAATAAGTTTGGGTATCGAAGAGCAGGAAAAACTTATGAGTTTGACATTTTTGGTAGCTATATTCCCGACTAAAACCTTTTGGGGGCGGGCCACGAATAAACTGAAATGTTTAAAGTGATTATTGTGTTTCAGATCCAATTTGTGATCATTATTGTCCATGGATTGGTGAATCTGCAACCTGGCTGCAAAGCACCTAAAGCATTCGTACTCTCATACATACCTAACGTCATTTTTCTTTTCAAAATGTTCTACGATTTTTACACGAAGAACTACAATGAGAAAAGAAAAGAAAAATAAAAAGTCTTATTTTATATATTTATCAATAAACGTATTTATTTATAGCGACGGGATTTTTATTTCTGAAATCTGAATAGGTAGGTACCATTCTATAATAACACAAACAAGACAATTAAATAAATAAATAAATTTATTTTTTAATAAAACAGTAACACAATAGTCAATTTTTTTTAAGCTGCTCAGATGTCCTGGGCAGCGTATGCGACACAACGTAATATTCATATTGCATGCATATTATAACGATAAGCACAATAAGAACCACTGGGGCAATAGCTCGCTATACAGGCTGTTTTATGAGGAACTGTACATACTTCCAGGGACGGTAGAGGACCATTTGGGTATTCAGGAACGGTCATTGAAATTTTCCTATCGCTCTTAATTTCTGCGATACGGAGTGATAAACTGATTTTAGTCTAAAGTTATTTTGGCCACAACGTGATTACTATTGATCGGATTTTGTTTAAATCTTAGAAACATTATAGATTTATCACAGTTGATAGATTGCTATTACATATTTTTTTAAATTCCAGTGCCAGACTTTTTTAATTTGATTTTTTCGATTCCTGTAAAACTGATCACTCTGAAATATTTTTTTTAACATTCAGGTGCCAATTATAAAAGTCCAAACATCACTAAACATAAACACGTTTACAAGCGAATGAATTTGGCAAAATGGGAATTTGAAGAAAAAAGATTTATTTGCTTACATTAATTGTCCAAATAATTAAAAATAGTCAATTTAAACTCGGTAAATAATGTTCAATATTGAGAAAAAATTTTAAATGAAATTTTTTTATAATTTTTATCAATACTAGTAGGCCAGATAGTTTGACATTTCTTATTTCTTGACATAAACAGTAGAACTAGTGTACTTGGTTAACCTAGCATGCAAATAATTATGACTTCTAAATTTACAAATGAGGAATACCTATGCCGATATTATTTTTGTTTATGGATTTTGTGATGGTAATGCTACACAAGCCGCAGAGGAATACAATATTCGTTTTCCTATCAGAATAACACCAAATCATCAGACATTTTCAACTGTGTATCGCTATAGTCCGGGAGCCAGGTGAAAATTTGGTCAGTTATTTCTTCTCGACACGATAAACAGTGAGACGCATTGGAGTTGTATCATAATGCCTCGTGAACGTCAGCTGCGGTTCCGTGGATGGGATGAGCGGCAGTAGCCTCCCACGCACGGAGAAAAAAAAATTTTTAGTCATTTCCTCCGGACCAAAAATTTGTGAAACTATAGCTTATTCAATATCTTGAAGAAAAAAAAAGTCGGCTGACTATAACATGGTGTATTATACGTCAGCTGGTCGCTTGAATATGAAAAAAAATTTATACATTCAATGATTTCCTCTCAACTAAAAATTTACCTGATGATAGCTTATATGCTACTGTGAATGAATATAAATGTCAGCTGGCTGTACCTCGGTGGAAAGATCGTCAGCTGATACCTTGAAAGTTGTAACGCAGAAGTTAAGCGGGAGCATCCATCGCCTATTTAAATGCATCAGCTGAGGTGCGTTCCCTCGACTCACTGCTACCTGATTTTTCTTTATTAATTACAGAAGTATATTAACAATCAGGTTACAAATTTTTATCCGGGAGGAAATGACGTATCTTAAATTATTCGGCATTACGCTCCGATATGAGTGTTCCGATTAAATCAATATTCTGTTAGATACTTTAAAACTAATAAGTATATAATTGAATAACTGAAGAAATATTTAGATAAGTAAATTAATCAATTCATAGTTTATTGTAACTTAGCTGTTCGATAAATAACATTCATTTTAAATAAGTGAAAAATAATAATGTAATTTAATCACTTTCGTTCTCGCTTTGGCTTGTGTCACTCTCATCTCTCTCTGATTCACTGTCAGAGCTGTCTGCCATCCATGTCTTCATCATTATCATCTGTACAAAAATTTTAAAAAAATATTAAGATGCATAGTTAGCGCAACATTATCAAAATGATCAAAAAAATGTTACGTTTTTCGGGCTGAATAGTTATTTCTTCAATCGACTCTGGTAACTGAGTTCCAGAAACTCAGATGAATTCAAATCTGTTGTCGATTTCTACTCAGCCATAGTCTGATGGTTCATCAGTAGTTGGGTCTTTCAGGTGTGCGTGCGACCAAATTTGAGCTATGTACCATGCTCTTAAAAATTGCTGATATAGCTCCGATTTGCATGGTGGTAGAGAGGAGCCATCAATACCCTTTTTGGGCAACTTGAACGTATTGTTATGAATTACACCCCCTTGGAAAAGGAGATGATACGCCTATGCCTATTGATAGTGACTGGAAAGGCTCTAGAAAGAACCAAGGACTTTTCTAGATTATGGTTGGAGAAGATTCTGGATTAATCTAGAGCTAATTTCGGAGTATATAAGGCGCGATTACAAGCGCGGAAGGGGAAGTTTATTTTAGAAGTGACACGTTCGGTGAAAAGTGAGGTTAACTATTAAGTAAACAAGTATTGTACAGTCAGTAAATTGTTAAATAAAGTGTTAGTAGTATTTATCTCTTGTTGAAATTATTTAGAACCCACGGATTCATACAGGGTGTTCCCAAAAAGGTGGAAATCCGTAACAGTATCATCATTTTCCAAGAATTTGTATGTTTTTCAAACAACGCTACTCTTGCCTCATTAATGTTTTTCAACCGATTAAAGCCATACATACGACAGACAAACTCTTGTATGTTGCCAAAACAGTTTTCTCTATTTTCCGATGGCTTTGACATTTGTATGAAACAGTTGGTGAAGTCTTTAGATTTAGTCATTATTGAAAACGGACCCTTTTGCCTTTTTTTTAAAAAGGCCGGGTTGCAATCGCATCCTGTTAATGCGTGAAATGCCGGAAGAGCTGCGCTCAAATTAGCTCCTAAAGCTTCTATATAGTTGAGTAACATTGATAAACCTTCGATGTTTTCCAACACCGACTTCCATGCAAACGTGAATATTTTCTGATATATGATCCATGTTGGCTAACATAATTATTAATACGTCAGTGTCGGAACAACGAATCGTTACATTTGCATTAATATCAATTTGTCAAATGTGAAAAATCATTTTTGTGCCCGCTTCTTCATGAGCCGGACACGAAAGTGCTTGTTCTAAAGTTTTTACTACTTTTGAATCAGTGACCATGTATTTACAACAAGCGTCCGCATTTACATAAACAGTTTTATTGCTAATAAATGTCGCCATATAATCGACCAGCTGACGTATAATACACCATGTTATAGTCAGCTGACTTTTTTTTTCTTCAAGATATTGGATTAGCTATAGTTTCACAAATTTTTAGTCAGCAGGAAATGACTAAACATTTTTTTTTCTCCGTGCGTGGGAGGCTACCGCCGCTCATCCCACCCACGGAACCGCAGCTGACGTTCACGAGGCTTCATAATACAACTATCTGATGCATTCCACTAATTACCTCTTGAGAGGGATTTGGTCATGAAAATCTGTCGCTGGCTCCCGGTCTACTATGCAAGGGCGCACGGTAGTTTTCCATCATCAAAAGTGGAACGAAATATTATTCAAAACGTTGAGGATCAAGAAAATATCAATAACATTGTTCAAGAACACCCTGAAGTAAGTACCTGACGAATAGGTGCCCAATTATGAGTTCCTCATGTGCGGGAGGACTCTAAATAAATAAAGATTACACCCGAATCATATTCAGCAAGTGCAAAGGCTTTAACAGGATGACAATGTAAATAGGTTAGAATTTTGCCAGTGGATTATCGATCACAGACTGACTAGATAACGAATTTTATTCACAGACTAGGCCAAATTTACACGGGATGACGTATTTAATTCAAGAAATTCGCATGCTATAAGAGAAGCCCATTCTCAACATAAGTTCTCTGTAAATGTTTGGCGTGGTATGATTGACAACAATCTAATTGGCCCACATATTCGGCAAGACTAACTACAGAGGTTTATTTTGATTTCTTAGAAAATATTTTACCTGCTCTAACACAAGGTATTAATGTAAGAGGACAATACTTCCAGCATGACGGAGCTCCTCCTAGCTTTAGTATTGAGGTTAGAAGGCATTTGGATAATGAATATCCAAACAGATGGATTGGACGTGGATACCTCATCCTTGGCCGGCTAGATCACCAGATTTCAACCCCGTCGATTATTTTCCATGGGGATATCTCAAAACTGAAGTCTACAGTGTCCCAATAAATACTAGAGGTCAGTTACTTAAGGGAATTTTTCTCTGTAGTGACCAAATTGAAAACAATCCTGCGCAAATTAGAAAATCCATTGGCAATTTAAATAAACGCCAACAAAAGTGTATGGAAGCTGGAGGTTCTCATTTTGAACATTTGCTCTAAGTATTTCTAATATTTTTCAATAATTTTTGTAAATAATTAATGTCACCATTTTTAATTATTTGGACAATTAATGTAAGTAAATAAAGCTGTTTTTCTTCAAATTCCCGTTTTTATCAAATTCAATAGCTTGTAAAAAAATCAACAAAGGTGCTATGAAAAATCTAATTACATGTTTATGTTTAGTGATGTATGGATTTTTGTAGTTGGCACCTGAATGTTAAAAAAATATTACAGGCATCGGAAAAATCAAATTAAAAAAGTCCGGCACTGGAATAAAAAAAAATTATAACAGTGTCTAAAATTTAAACAAAATCCGATCGATAGTAAGGGCGTTCTGGCCAAAATAAATTTAGACCAAATCAAGTGGCCCTCTACCGCCCATGGAAGTATGTACAGTTCCTCATGAAACACCCTGTATACATCAATTTACTTAATTACTCACATTCAGTTATCTCGGTGTGTTGTTTCTAGTTTTTATTTTAAAAATAGATAAGTAGGTACGCATTTTATCGCGAATTTTTATTTTATTACGCCTGATGATAATGAACCGTTGTCAACAAAAATTTAAAAATAGATAAACAATAACGACTGAAATACAGTCTGTAATAAAAAACCAGCTGCACCACGGTAATAGAAAATTATTATTTATAAATCTCATGCTACAATAAGCGGTGTCATAAATTAGAGTTTGTACACAATTTGGATGTCATCAGACTAAAAAATACAGGAATGCACGATATTTAAATGTTTAGAGCAATGGCACGTAATGGGATCATCGATTATAGTTATGTCTGACATTTGGTACTTGGTTGACTGAGTTGATTTCGAAACTCTTTTATACAGGGTGTTCCATTTGACCTAAACAAGTTTTCGCGGTTTGAAGTTGACAAAATGTAACGCGAAAAACGGAACACTTGGTATGATATTATTGAATTTATTTCAGTTGTAGAACGTAGTTCTCCTTGTGTTCTTTCTCCGTGCCAAAGAGCAAATGAGGATGTCCTACACAGAAAAAGTTATAACGGTTCTTGCAAACCGTTGCACCTGTCAAATTTTTTATAAAATATCTTCGAAACTACTGGGTTTAGATATAGGGTGTGCTACATGCCTGAACTCTAAATTTTATGGTCATCTCGAAAAGTCGAAAATATATAGGGTGTTCCATTTAAAATAAGCAAGTTGGTATCGACTTCCGGTATAACCGGAAGTACCCCATGCTTCTAATTATTTTAGTTGGATTGACCACACCAACATTAGTAACTATCTAAATTTTCCAAAATTTCTGATTCGTACTTTTCTCTATATCGATCGATTCAGTTCCCGGTGGGACACCCTGTATATTCCCTCAGGGTATAGTAAGCGAAGGAAGTAAAAATGAATACTTATTGTGAGAGTCCTATCGGTTGTTTCAAACAAGAAAAAAGCAAATGTTGAAAAAAACAAAAGTCCACATGAAAAGATAAAGATTGAACATGAGATGAAGGTCATTGGCTTGGTATAGGTTGCAGCAAAGAATAATAATATATTTATTATTAGTTTTTGGTTATAGGTAGGAAAACAACTCATGAAATATAGCCAGTACTTTTAGAGATGACAATCGTGGTTAAATTATGTATGTACGTGTGGTTCGAGGAGTGGTTCCTTGCTTGGATATATATAATACTACTACTAATAGTTATTTTAATTAAAGAAATTATTAATGCTGAGGTCATCTCGGAAATTCCTCATTAGTGTTTGAATGCAACTGTAATTTGTTTTTAAATTACACAGTAATCTGACTGCCAAAGTTTTAACAATATTTTCAATTATGAATGAAGTGCTATATAAATTTATACATATGATCCATGCAGCACATTATTATATCCATTTGATTGTTATAATCGGCTAAAAATTTTGAATTATCATGGTAGAAAAAGTTTTTTATACAAAAATGCATTCATAACAGCCTGAACTCAAATTAGTGGATTGTGTGAGCCGGAAAAAAACAAAAAACCCGACTGCTGTCTGATGCAATTATAGTAGTTCTCACACCCCCCCCCCACCCCTTCGTTTTAGAGGATGCTGAATATCGTGGTGGTGGCAGAGTTCTCGTTGGGGTGACCCACCCCTGCAAACAGTCAAAAGTCACCCCCAAACGGGGTCGAACGCGCATTGATCTCGGTATTGACAATGTTTCACGGAATCTAACTTATTGGTCCCCCGTTTTCTAGCATGTCAATCATGGAAAGGACCTTGGGACGGGTGCTTGACACTCGCCCACCCCCTCATCGGCCAATAACTACCCTCCAAAGGGGTGGGAGAGCGTTCTCCGCATACCACGAGCAAGATCGTTTCCCCCCCGTTTTCGAGGATGCCGAACACGGGGAAGAGTATGAAAATCGCCCACCCCCTCAGCGGCCAATAATACAACCCGCCAGCCACAGTAATTGAAGATGACTACTTTGTTGACGAGATGGAGGTGAAAACTTAATGGTTTTTCCTGTGCAGAATCCTCAAAAACGGGGAGAGCGCAGTGTCGCCCCTTTGGAGCGTTGTTATTGGCCATTTACGGGGGTGGGTCACCCCGGGGAGGAATTCCACCATCACCACGGTGTTCAGAATCCTCGAAAACATAGGATCACCAAGTAAGAGTCCCTCAAACAATTATAATACGCGTTAACCCCCGTTTGGGGGTAGTTTTTGGCTGTTTGCGGGGGGTGGGACACCCCAACGAGAAATTCTGCCACCAGCATCGTCGAAAATGGGGGCGGGGAGAACTAACCTGGTTGCATCAGACAACAGTCGGATTTTCGTCCGACTCACACAGTCCACTAATAGTACAGGCAATGAAGGCAAATGTTTGTAAAAACCTCGCAAAATAGAGAAAACAGTTTTCAACAAAAGTTGTAGCTCGTCTCTTTCTCTTATGATGTTCCATTTAAAAGAAGCAACTATTAACTTGCCTCCGCTATATGAAACACTCTGTCGATTTATAAACAATTTTATAATACGCTACTTTTGATCTCCAACAATTCTTGTCTGAGACATTTTTTAAAATTTTAAACGGTTGAGGAGTTATTGAGTTTTTTTTTTATGGCTTTGGGTCATAGACCATACAGCCAGTCACACAAGAGCACTTTATAATATAGAATACTAAAATAAAACCTAACACAAAATGAGTAGAAAGAAATGAACAAAATGAGGAATTACAGGGACACACGCTTCTCGCCCTGGGGTCTGTCAGGGCATTAAATTATAATCAACATCACAAGAAGGACCACGGGGAGGGGAGTATAAACAAGAGGAAAGACGAGAGGAATACAAAGCTAACCTATAATTTTATTTTACTTTCTACCAAAAAACCGATAATAAATTCATAAATTTGCTTAGTGCCAATAGAAAGGAGATTAACTAAGTTACATGGAGCCATAGTGTTGCAACATGAGACAATATTTTTGATAAATATATCTGTAGCGTTTTTATTTTTGAAACATGAAAAGAAAACATGGTCAAGACCACTAATAACATCACACAGATCGCACAGATCTGATGGGGGAACGCCAATTTTATGTAGGTGAGAGGGAAAGCTCGCGTGTCCAAATCTTAGCCTGATAATAGTTGTTATATATTTTCGTGGTACGTTGAGGTTGTCATGCCAAAAAGAACGAGGAATAGTTGGTTGTATTGTGCAATATTTAGTAGTTTTATTCAAAACATGTTGTTCCCAGGAATCTATCCATGTGTTCTTTGCTCGTGTTTTATATAAGTTATAGCAGTCAGTCAGGCATAGCTTATGATCTAGTATAGCCCCGTTAGAGTTATTGAGTTATCTTGTAGAAATATGAATTCATTATTAGGAAATAATTGTGATACAGAAGGGAGCATAATATTGTCTAAAATCCTAATATACGTTTCACTATTAAATCGTTCTTCAATATGCCACAAAATATGCCTCGTGCCGATATCCAAGCCCACATGTTAATGTAAAATCTACCACTGTTGTCATTGTTACATATATACTTCTTATCGAATCGAGTATTCGGAGGTCGGTAAACACGAATACGACCGCTGTGTGCAGACTGGAAAGTTTTTTCATCTGTAAAGATTACATTGTTCCAAAAATTTACATCATGCACTAAAAATTCAAGCGAAAATCCCAGTCGAGCTTCTTTATGTTCAGCTTTAAGTATATATTTCTGTGCTGCTGGATGACAGCGAAGCTCCGATTCTCTTACTAGCCGGCGACCAGTACTACTCGATCCAGGAAAATTCGTTTCTTCAGCAGCCTGAATTACTGAGTGAAATGGCTTTTCTATTAATTTATTTACCAATTGCAAATGTTGCTGTTGAGTTGATATCTTTCGTCGCCCTGATCAAGGATTTCTACTAACCGTATCGTTTATTCTCCACTTTTTTTAAATGTTAAACACAGAATTTTTGTTAATATCATAACGCAGAGAAATTTGTCTCATTGACCATCCATCATCTGCTTTAGCAATAAGTCCATCTTTAACTAAATCGCCTACATGGGGCATAATAGTTTTGGAACACTTGCAATGAATTGTGACAACTAACTGATGTCACAAAAATTAAAGTTAGATGTACACAACTAGATTTTAGAAAAAATACGTTAATATAAGACTTGTTCTATTTTTTTTGCTCATGACAGTACATTTAGATAACTCGGTCTCTTTCATTTTTTTTGTTTTTACGTTGTAAATAATAATAAACATACGAATAGACGAGCAAACGAACTGGGCACTGAAAATTGAAAATTCCACAGCGGGGGAACTGTTATCAATTTCAACACTCACGTGTTTTTCCTTTAAAAAGGTCAAAACATTTAAAAAACTGTTGACCTTAAAATTACCTTGGAAACGTCATTAATAGTGAAAGAAAATAAGGTGAACGTTTACGACATCCACTAGAGAGTTATTGCAAAACGAAAAGTGGCTGACTTTATTAAAAGAAACTTTAAATAAAGTATCCTGTATTCCAATTTATCATCCATTCTTAAAGTGAGTTATTGCAACGGTGTCCTCCTCATACCTTATGTTGATACTTTATTTTGACCATTTTCCCTAACCTAAAAAATCCAAATTGGGCATTGCCGGTATTATTATCATTTGTTCGAATTTAACATGAATATGGAAGGACAATTAGAAGTAGCTATCCTAGCTGGTGTTAATAATGAAGAAATGTTACTTCTACATAACATAATAGATATTTATATCGGTAATGAACAAATTAACGCTGTAGACCCCGTGAACTTCGATATAAATAATATGACTTACGATGAAAAATAAGTAAATTTTCGTTTTCAAAGATGGGATATAATACGTTTGCGAAATTACGTCTTCCTCATATTTGAATCTCACACGTTTTTTATCTTTCTCTTGTGCCATTTTCGCCAACAAACTTTACAATTAACACGTTAAATAAGTAGATCAAAACCACGGTGTAATCAAAACCAAATGCACATTGCATTGCATACACTGACATTCGCACTCTCGGATCACGTATAGGTTTGAATATTCCCTAGGGAATTTTCGTCTGATGAAAGTTTCGACGTTAAATTGACAAAAAGTTCCTAAATGTGTCAAAATTAAGGTGACTTAAATAAAGGAAAACTTTGCCCGTATTTAAGTTAAATACGGGATGCCTGTATTTTATTAAAGGAAAATGCTTAACGATATTTCAAATGCGCATGCGTACATGTCAATTTAAGGGAAACTTTTATTAAAGGATCTGTAAATCGAAGTTGCAATATCTCTCTACTATTGTATTTTGATTTTTTATTATGTGTGACCTAGGTATAGTACACACTATTAGAAGTAGTTTAAATGCCTAATGTGGAAATGTCCAATAGTCCTACATTCTTACAGAATCGTGGACGGAATAGGGGTACCGGGTGTAAAAAAGTATTGTTATGTATTACACCCCCTTGAAACTGAGATTGATACGCCTATGCCTAATAGTGGACTGGAAACTTGTAGAAAGAGATAGAGTTTTCTAGAGTGTGGTAGGAGAAGATTCTTGATTGTGTTCTGGATGGATCTAGAGGCAATTTCAGAGTATATAAGGCGTGATTGCCGGCGCAGGAGAGGAAGTTTTACTAATGTGAAGTTAATAGCGAAAGTGAGGTTACAAACATTGTAAAGGTTAGTTTGTGTAATCAGTAAATTATTAAATAAAGTGTTAGTGGTTTACCCCTTGTTAAAATTATTTTGAACCCACGGATTCATACAGGGTGTTTCCTAAGAGGTGGAAAACACGTAACAGTATGTAAGAAGAGAGATGTATTGGCGTACATTTGTTCTATTTAAGAGCAATTTTGATTGAACAGTGGAAATAAGTAATTTTGAACAGTGGAACGATCTTTTGTTTGCAAAATGTTGAGGTAGGTGGTATTCGAGAGGGGCAAGGAACATTTGCTCCGTTTTAGCATTTTATTTTCAATTGCAAAAACGGCACAAATGTTCCTTGCACTTCTCGGATACCATCTACTTACTTTCAACGAACAACTTTGACCCACCTCAAAATTTTGCAAGCAAAACTTTCCACTGCTCAATATTACTTTTAAATACAAACATGCATCCATACTTCTCTCTTTTTACATACTTTTACATACCCAGCACCCCTATTCGCTCCACGATCCCGCTATTGGACATTTGCACATTATTTCCTTACTGATAACATAAACTACTTCTAACAGGGTCTACTACATGTCACACACAATAAAAAATCAAAATACGATAAGTGGATATCGTACACATTCATCGTCATCTTGCTCTTCTTTTATGTGAGCCCGAGTGTGAGCCTGTGCAAAATGTTCCTAAAGATGTATCTAGAACAAAGTCGAGGTCATGGGAACTGGTGCTATTTCGATTTCCGGTCGAAAATTGGAACAGAAGTTCGCTATTTCCGATTACCAACAATTTTTTTTTAGGTTGAAAAAGAGCCATTAGACTAGGCACATTTTGACTCTTGACGTTTATTACCTAACCTCACTCTTCTCGAGATATAAGCGTTTTAAAAAAGGTGTATTTAGGGTTTTTTTCTTCAAAAAACTAGTATTTACGTTTAGTTATTATGTATTAAAACACGTGGATTTTATTTTTTTTCCTTCTTCAATTCTTTGGGACTTCCTGCCACATGTATGTTTTCTTTCTAAGCGGTGCTATGGGAATCTACAAAATATATCACAATTAACCAGTATATTACTGGTAAAAAACCTCTACGCCTGTGACGTTTACGTCAAAGGATCAGTTAAAGGTTGGTTTTTTTTATAAATAAACAACACAAATAAGTATAAAAACTTGAAATTAAATATTTCGCCGACGTTTCGGAAATCAAATTTGTTTCCTTTTTCAAGGCTTTTTTGAAAAATCTTTTTTGCTGTGTATGACAAATACACAGCTCTAAGAATGTTTGTTATATTCAATATCCATAGATACTTACTATTTACATAGAACTGTTGATATAGTTAACAGTTTTTTAGTTTCTATACAATGTTAAGTTTGTGAAGTTCTTCTTTTAACATTGGCAGCCAAGTTGTACAGACATCTACGGAACAATTCGACACGCAATTATCCTCATTCAATAATATTATCGCGGATTCTTTAATTTTTCTTTTTTTGCTATCAGCCTCTTTTGTTAAAATTTTTGCCGAGTCCCAGTTTATTCTATGTCCGTTCTCCCACGCGTGTTCGTGTTCGAAATTCAGAGGTCCAAGATCTGCGAACACGCGTGGGAGAACGGACATAGAATAAACTGGGACTCGGCAAAAATTTTAACAAAAGAGGCTGATAGCAAAAAAAGAAAAATTAAAGAATCCGCGATAATATTATTGAATGAGGATAATTGCGTGTCGAATTGTTCCGTAGATGTCTGTACAACTTGGCTGCCAATGTTAAAAGAAGAACTTCACAAACTTAACATTGTATAGAAACTAAAAAACTGTTAACTATATCAACAGTTCTATGTAAATAGCAAGTATCTATGGATATTGAATATAACAAACATTCTTAGAGCTGTGTATTTGTCATACACAGCAAAAAAGATTTTTCAAAAAAGCCTTGAAAAAGGAAACAGATTTGATTTCCGAAACGTCGGCGAAATATTTAATTTCAAGTTTTTATACTTATTTGTGTTGTTTATTTATAAAAAAACCAACCTTTAACTGATCCTTTGACGTAAACGTCACAGGCGTAGAGGTTTTTTACCAGTAATATACTGGTTAATTGTGATATATTTTGTAGATTCCCATAGCACCGCTTAGAAATAAAACATACATGTATGTGGCAGGAAGTCCCAAAGAATTGAAGAAGGAAAAAAAAATTAAGATAATGCCACAAATAACATTTAGACACGTGGATTTTATATTTTGGACACTTCTAAGCATTTCTTGACTCTTCATACTTTTTACCTAACCTCACCCTTCTCGAGATATAAGCGCTAAAAAAAAGGGTAGTTAAAATCTATATTTTTAAAAAACTAGGAAGTATTTTCTATCATTAACATGAATTAAAACATGTGGACTTTACCTATACAGGGTGTAATTAGTTTCATGTCATTAAAAAAAAACTGGTGGTAGGGAACGACAAGACAAACAAAAAAATCTTATATAACGTGGGGTCTAAAGCTCATAGTTTTGGAGAAAAAAAATAAACAAAAATTTCGCAAATTTTCAATAAAATTTTTTGAGAACTGCTGGAACATTGAGGTAGATAGGTAGGTAGATCTAGATCTGATCTGAAGAAAACTATACTCTAACTCTCCCTTGTGCAATATTTTAGTTACTGTCGGTGCTTCGTTATGTACACACGTCCAACGCCGTTCGTTGTTTTTGTTATTTTTGTATTTCGCGTCATTGCGTATTTATAGTTAAGATTTATTTTATTGACTTACCGTTCAAGTTGTCAAATACTTGATTACGTACAGACACAACTTACTTGTTCGTTCTTTTTGTATTCCTTTTTGGCTTTTGTACCAAGTTTTTATTTTATTTTTCTTTATTGACAACGTTAGTTGATAGTTTAGTGTTTAGTGTTGAACGCAGTGCGTATGTACTTAATTCGACGTACCGAACTGTGTATTGATACAGATGCAGAGATTTTGAATCATTTAGGTAAGTAGTAAGCTTTTAACCCAGGACACTCATTTATGTTACAAATGTTAATAAATCACATTTAAATTTTCTAAATTATAAACAATCCAATATTTTGTTCCAAATTAAAAAACACACATGTAAAGAAATGCTCTATTTAAACCTCTATGGCCATTATTTGCTTGCAATTGTGCACGAAGAGAGAACGAATTATTTACCTCCTTATACTTGCCTCAGTTCAGTTGAGGCGGTACATCAAAGGCGGTCGATGATCCTTTGACACCGCGTGTGCCAGCCAGCACTTTTTTATGACAATTTAAAAGTTGTATAATTGGGAAGTAAGTACAAGTCCATCGACCAAGAAAAGCAGTGGTTCTCAATAGTTGTCTACCATAATATTAAATATGTTAACCTAGATCAGTGTTTTTCTAAGTGCCCCTAGAGGGAAAAGTCATAAAGGTTTTTTGTTTGTCTAGTCGGTCCCCATTACCAGTTTTTTTTAATGACATGAAACTGATTACACCCTGTATTTTGAACAATTCTAAGCATTTTTTGACTCTTCACATTTTTTACCTAACCGCACCCTTCTCGAGATACAAGCGTTTAAAAAAAAACGTACATTTAAGCTTTTTTTTCAAAAAACTAGTATTTACAATTATTATTTATGGGCGCGGTTAGGTAATAAATGTAAACAGACAAAAAAATGCTTAGAATTGTCAAAATTATAAGGTCCAATGTTCTGATGGATAATCAAAGACCAAAAATAATCGTAAATAAGTACTAGTTTTTTGAATAAAAAAAAAGTTTTAATACATACGTTCTCTTTTTTAATGCTTATATCTCGAGACGGGTGTGGTTAGGTAAAAAATGTCAAGAGACAAAAAATTCTTAAAATTGTCCAAAATATAAGGTTCAATGTGTTTTTTCAACTTAGAAAAAAAATTTTTGGTGACCCGAAATGGCACACTTCTGTTCCAATTTACGACCGGAAATCAAAAAAGCACTAGTTCTCATGACCCTGACTTTGTTCTATACATCGTTAGGAACATTTTGCACCGTCTCAAATAAAAACCAGGTGGGGCGGAGTCTCATGTTGGGGTATAGGCCCCTTTCCTGCTTCATTTCCTCAACTAAAACAACTTTTGTTTGGCAATTTGTTGTTTTACAGATATCTCACTGTGTCAGTTAAGATGGACCACCCTGTATTTTGTATCTCCATAACTGATACATTAATGAAAATAAAAAATTCGTTTCAATTGTCAAATTTGAATGACAGTGCCAAATAAGGGTATAACCAACAAACAACTATCAACGCCTACTCTAAGTAAAAAATATCTAGAATCTTTATATCTCTCTATTTGTATTTTAGACGGACCATCGTGTGTTTTGTATCTCCATAACCGATACATTAATGGAAATTAAATGTATTCGTTTCAATTATCAAATTATATAGAGATAATGCCAAATAAATAAAAATACACTATGTATTGAGACTAAAGTAGGTAACAAAAAAACTACCTATCAACGGCTAATCCAAATCGAAAACATCTGGAATCTATTATAGCTATCTATTTATATTTGCGACATTTTTAGGGTAATTTAAATTGTAAGTAACATAAACTAAGCAGTAAATTTTAAATTGTTTTTAAGTTAACTACCTAAGTCATTTAGGTAAAAGCAATGTCGCGAAATAATTATTTTACTGCTAGAAAACAAGTTTATCAAACAACAAACGTTAAGTGCAGAGGTACCTAGGTATTTATTTAAAATGTTGTTTAGTATTATTAAATATGTATTTAAATATGAACAATAACATAGCCTTACGTCATGCCATGTGTCTCATGTTTATAAATATATTAAATTTTGCAAGAATTAAGCAAGACTTTTTCATTTATAATTATAAAGAAGTGGAAAGACTAGAAACAATTAGTTGCTTTCTAACGTCTTACATTTAAGAAATTAGGGTTAAAATTCATGTTAAAAACCGGTTAAAACAATATAATACCATTCAGTTCCTTACGGCGCAATGTCACATATGACAGATTTTTCTCTTTCAAACAATCTGACATCGATTTCAGAATCGCGATAATGAGATTGCACTATTACTTAGAATTATGAATAATTGTACACATCCTTTCCAATTAATTATCTGGGTACTCGTATATAAAAGGCTACCTTATCCCGCGATTCGTCAAATACCTACGCTGTTTTATCAAATCGTACTGAGATAATGTTTATTTATTTATTATTAAGAGAGCAATTGCTTCTTGACGTTAATTACCCAATTAATAAAAAAAGTTACACCCACATAACATTGTTTACAAAACGTTTGTACGTTCTCCAACTTGCTGGCTGATATTTGGGTTAGGTTTTAGGTTTGTTGGGATGCTGACAAAAGTTGTACTCACCGTATAGTAGGAAAGTAGCCCGGAGTTGTCGTCGAGGACGAACCATCTATATTGCCATCCTTTCATAACGTTAGTCCATTTACTTAGGGATCCTTCCATTACGGCCATATTATTAAAAACCGCACTAAACTACGTACACTGACATTACAACGATTGTTTAGTGACTAATTTGACATTTTATTCCCTAGACGTTGACACTTGCGCGTTAGACTTTTGATTATGCAACCAGACGTACCATCCGGTATATAGTAAGTTGCTTCGTCTTTCACTTTTGAGCATACATAATCATCTCAAAGTTTAATAATTCATTAGATTAGGTAGGCATTATTCTGTAATAATAATTAGGTACATGCAGAATTAAGCAGTATATTTGAAATTGAAACCATACATGATAAGAAGACAACACTTAATTAGATTCCATGGTGAGTGAAATTTACGTAGAAAATTTTAAATTTGCATTCTAGCGATAGATGGCAAGTCAGTCGAAAGAAACAGTTTATCAGTTATACTTTATACAGGGTGTTAGCGGTCAGCTGGTAGGGCAATAACACTCGTCCTTTGAGTTGTCAGTTTTCTTTCATTTAATGTTATATATTATATAAACATAACATAACATAAGGTAACAATATAAACACATCACATATAGTAGACAACCCTCAAATCCAAAGCCTAGGCTGCGTCCGGAAGGGAGTTATACATTTGAAAAAACGCAGACGACATCCATTACCCACCAACATTGCCAGTGTCAGAACCGGGGATCGAACCCAGTAGTACATCAGTAAAAGAAAAGTTTCAATCAAAACAAAACGAGTTTCAACTGCTATTTATTGTTGTTAAGGTCCAGACCTCTGGATACAAATAATAATATGATTCACGGTATCAGCTTCAGACAATATTTATTCATTGATTCTCTCCCATCTAGCATTAACTATATAACTGAATATATGAACCGGGATATGAAGCAGAAGTATATGTAAGAATAAATAATGTTATCAACGTTACCTGCTTCTCGTTTTCTCTATGAATAAAATTAATTGTATGTACTTAATAGAATGAAAAGCCTTGTATAAAGTAAAATTGCGTCCTATAAAGTTTTCTCCAGGTGACTCTGTCAGCTGTCACTAATGGACTGATTAGTTTGGTTGACAGTTTTAAAACTGTTTAGATACTTATCAGTCTTCCACAAATTCATGACCTGTTCAGATTTTCTCATTTTTTTTTGGCACTAAATTTATTTCTGCATTTCAATGGTTCCGACATTTTATTAATTGTTTAAATTCAATAACTTTATGAGAGAACTGTACATACGAATCTTTCAAAAGACATTCTCATTTCTCATGTCATTGTTTACATGCGAAAATCTGAGATGAAAGTTGCGATCAATGTTGCCAATCTAAATATTTTAAATTACCCCGTAATATAATTCAAAATGTTCCTTTTCGCTCCCACATACGTTCAAAATCCTCTCAATAATACTCACACGTGCAGGGCCGTCAAGAGAAAATCGGGGCCTGGGGTTTGCAACATACAACTCCCACTAATCTTCAATATAAATTTCGAAGAGGGATAGCATTCATAATATAAAAATTTCGAAGAGCGGGGGGGAAGTCGCTACCTACTTTAAGCTTGAAATGCTCCCAATTGCTCCCAAAATAAATTTCGCTCCGCCTGTTAATGAAATGCTCACAATATGAGCGTTTTCGCTCGCATTGGCAACACTGGTTGCGATATTGCCACGTATCGTCGACACGCGCTATCTCGCTCCCACCGTATATCACACTCTCTCTCTCACTCCAATAGAAATAATTATAGTCCAATCGAAGAAGGAAAACCAGGGGAATAATTAGTGTAGTTGCCAATTCTGTATAGTTATTGGGGGGAGTGCCTAGAACAACATACTAATAGTCCTGGTCAGTGGATGGTCTGCGGGGTGAGGGGGGGAGATAGTTTATATGTTCCCTATTCACGTTTTTCTTGAATATCTCGATAACCACGCCCTGTAGCGAAAAAGTATTTATGTGCAATACTAAAATAAATGAAATTTCTAACAAATAGGTTCCTATAAATTTTTTTTTCTAGGATCAATACTTTACGAGATACAGAGGGTGGAAAATAGCATACCGGAGGGAAGTATTTTATCCGAGAAAAAATCACCCTCCGAGATGTTTTCGGATTTTCATGTTTCAGATCATGTAGATTACGAAAACATAGAATTTGCAATTTCGTCGGTCAGTTTGTCTGTCTATTTGTCTGTCTGTCTAACTGTATCTCTGTCGGACTGTCTGTTGGTGCATTAACTAAAAAACTACTTGACGGAGAACAGTCAAATTTGGTAGATAACTGATGCTACTACCACTGAAGAAATGGTTAGACTTTTACTGGAAAATATATAGGGTGGACCGTCTAAAGGGAATAGATAATGAAAAAAAAAAATTATCCACTCAAATTTAAAATTTTCACGTTTGGTGACATTCTCAACGTATTAAACAAAAAAAAAATGAAATTTTTTTAACCACTGCTATAGAATAGATGGAAAAAAAAATCGGTAAAGTTATTTACACAGAACTTCCCTCGTTATTTGTGCATGGCGGTCACTCTAAAAAATTATTAATTACGAAATGACATTGATAATACAGATCGGAATATAGTTATTGCTATTATTACAAAAAAACCTAATAACTTTTGGTTAAAATACAGAGTGCTCATCCAACAACAAAAGTTCAATACTAAATAACAGGTACCAAATATGGAAGGCTTGCGCAAATAACTTTACAAATGCCCACCATGACTGAATTATTTCTTGGGATGTCATTATTCAATAAAAGTATATAATAGGTGCATATGCCAAATATTATTGCCATCTGTCACATTTTCAATTCCACATTCACGTAATGGAGTGGAAGTATAGTGGTGGTTAAAAAATATAAAAAAATTTCTAAACTTTTTTTTTTGATAGGTTTAGAATGTCACGAAACGCGAAAATTTTAAATTTGGACAAAACAAAATTTTTCGCTCTATTCCAGTGTTAAATTTTTTTCCAAAATGGTGAAAGGATGTGGCAAATTTTTTTTTCTGAAATAGGTTTTAAATGTCATGAAACGTGGAAATTTTAAATTTGAAAAAAAAAATATTTCGTCCATTCTATAATAGCGATAAATAGATTACTTACCTAAACAAGCTTTCAAATTTTTAAAAAAAAATTTCAAAAACATTTTTAAATTTGTTTCAATAATTTTAGAATGCCATGGAAACGTGGAAATTTTAAATCTGAAAGAAAAAAAAATTCCATCTATTTTAGTGGTAAATTTTTTTTCGAAATTTTTAAAAAATTTTCAATTTTTACTTCCCTCGCATACCGAAGGGAAGTATTGTATTCGAGAAAAAATCACCCTCCGAGATTTTTTCGGATTCTGACGTTTCAGAACACGTAGATTCCGAAAATATAGGTTTTTCAATTCCGTCAGTCTGTCTGTCTGTCTGTCTGTCGGTCTGTCTGTCTGTCTGTCTGTCTGTCTGTCTGTCTGTCTGTCTGTCTGTCTGTTGGTGTATTTACTAAAAAACTACTTGACGGAGAGCAGTCAAATTTGGTAGGTAGTTAACCCTGCTGTCAGCGAAGAACTGGTAGAATTTTCACTGAAAAATATACAGGGTGGACCGTCTAAACGGAATAAATAGTGAAAAAAAATTTTTTTTGCTCAAATTTAAAATTTTCACGTTTCATGACGCGCTAAACCTGTTTCAGGAAAAAAAATGTTTTGAAAATTTTTTTCAAACATTTTTGAAAAAATTTTTACCAAGATGAAAAAAATTTTTTTTTTGCTCAAATTTTAAATTTCCACGTTTCATGACGCGCTAAACCTATTTCAGGAAAAAAAATTTTTTGAAAATTTTTTTTCAAACATTTTTGAAAAAATTTTTACCAAGATGAAAAAAATTTTTTTTGCTCAAATTTTAAATTTCCACGTTTCATGACGCGCTAAACCTATTTCAGGAAAAAAAAATTTTTGAAAATTTTTTCAAACATTTTTGAAAAATTTTTTATCAAGTTGAAAAAAAAATTTTTTTTTCTCAAATTTAAAATTTCCACGTTTCATGACGCGCTAAACCTATTTCAGAAAAAAAAAAATTTTGAAAATTTTTTTCAAACATTTTTGAAAAAATTTTTACAAAGATGAAAAAAAATTGTTTTTGATCAAATTTAAAATTTCTACGTTTCATGACACGCTTAACCTATTTCAGGAAAAAAAATTTAGAAAATTTTTTTCACCAATATTTTTGAAAAAATTTTTACTACTAAAGTGAATTTTTTTTTTCTTTCTTCATTCTAAGCCTGATTAAAAAAAAAAGTTTTTTGAAATTTTATCACTAAGATAGAATTTTTCTTTCTTTGTTCAGATTTTAACTATCCACGTTTCCATGACATTCTAAAACTATTCAAACAAATTTAAAAATGTTTTTGAAGAATTTTTTAAAAAATTTGAAAACATTTTTAATCCATTTATGTATCACTACTATAGAACAGACGAAAAAATTTTTTTTGCTCAAATTTAAAATTTCCACGTTTCATGATATTCCAAACCAATTTCGGAAAAAAAAATTTGCAACATTTTGTTACCAGTTTGGAAAAAAATTTAACACCAGAATGCTCAAATTTAAATGACATTCTAGGTATTTCAGAAAAAAAATTTTGAAAATTTTTTTCATCAACATTTTTCAAAAAGTTTTTACCACTAAAATAGATCGAATTTTTATTTATTTGCTCAAATTTAAAATTTTCACGTTTCATAGCATTCTAAACCTATTTTAAAAATACATCATTTTTAATTTTTAAACTTTTTTTAGCACTACTATAGAACAGAAGGAAACTTTCCTTTTTGCTCTAATTTAAAATTTCTACCTTTGACATTTTAAACCTATTTCAGAAGAAAAAAAATCGGTAAAGGTATTTACACAGAACTTCCCTCGTTCATGGCAGTCTCTCTAAAAAAATAATAATTACGAAATGACATTGAGAATAATAATCGGAGTAGAGTTATTGCTATTATTACAAAGAAAACTTGACAAGTTTTGGTCAAAAAAATATACAGATTGCTCATCCATCAGCAAAAGTTCAATACTAAATAGCAGGTGCCACATATGGCAGGCTTGCGCAAATACCTTTACAAATGTCCACCATGACTGAATTATTTCTTGGGATGACCACCCTGTACATTTTTCAATAAAAGTATAATAGGTGCATATGCCAGATGTTATTGCCATCTGTCACATTTTCAATCCAACATTCACGTAATGGAGTGGAAGTATAGTGGTGGTTAAAAAATTTCATTTTTTTAAAATTTTTCAAAAGATGGTAAAATAATTTTCAAATTTTTTTCTTCTGAAATAAGTTTAAAATGTCAAAGGTAGAAATTTTAAATTAGAGCAAAAAGGAAAGTTTCCTTCCGTTCTATAGTAGTGCCAAAAAAAGTTTAAAAATTAAAAATGATGTATTTTTAAAATAGGTTTAGAATGCTATGAAACGTGAACATTTTAAATTTGAGCAAATAAAAAAAAATTCGATCTATTTTAGTGGTAAAAACTTTTTGAAAAATGTTGGTGAAAAAAATTTTCAAATTTTTTTTTCTGAAATACCTAGGTTTAGAATGTCATTTAAATTTGAGCATTCTGGTGTTAAATTTTTTTCCAAACTGGTAACAAAATGTTGCAAATTTTTTTTTCCGAAATTGGTTTGGAATATCATGAAACGTGGAAATTTTAAATTTGAGCAAAAAAAATTTTTTCGTCTGTTCTATAGTAGTGATACATAAATGGATTAAAAATGTTTTCAAATTTTTTAAAAAATTCTTCAAAAACATTTTTAAATTTGTTTGAATAGTTTTAGACTGTCATGGAAACGTGGATAGTTAAAATCTGAACAAAGAAAGAAAAATTCTATCTTAGTGATAAAATTTCAAAAAACTTTTTTTTTTAATCAGGCTTAGAATGCCATGAAACGTGAAAATTTTAAATTTGAAGAAAGAAAAAAAAAATCATTTTAGTAGTAAAAATTTTTTCAAAACTATTGGTGAAAAAAATTTTCAAAATTTTTTTTCCTGAAATAGGTTAAGCGTGTCATGAAACGTAGAAATTTTAAATTTGAGCAAAAACAAATTTTTTTCATCGTGGTAAAAAGTTTTTCAAAAATGTTTGAAAAAAATTTTCAAAATTTTTTTTTTCCTGAAATAGGTTTAGCGCGTCATGAAACGTGGAAATTTTAAATTTGAGCAAAAAAAAATTTTTTTCATCTTGGTAAAAATTTTTTCAAAAATGTTTGAAAAAAATTTTCAAAAAATTTTTTTTCCTGAAACAGGTTTAGCGCGTCATGAAACGTGGAAATTTTAAATTTGAGCAAAAAAAAAATTTTTTCACTATTTATTCCGTTTAGACGGTCCACCCTGTATATTTTTCAGTGAAAATTCTACCAGTTCTTCGCTGACAGTAGGGTTAACTACCTACCAAATTTGACTGCTCTCCGTTAAGTAGTTTTTTAGTAAATACACCAACAGACAGACAGACAGACAGACAGACAGACAGACAGACAGACAGACAGACAGACAGACAGACAGACAGACAGACAGACAGACAGACCGACAGACAGACAGACAGACAGACTGACGGAATTGAAAAACCTATATTTTCGGAATCTACGTGTTCTGAAACGTCAGAATCCGAAAAAATCTCGGAGGGTGATTTTTTCTCGAATACAATACTTCCCTTCGGTATGCGAGGGAAGTAAAAATTTGAAAATTATTTTACCATCTTTTGAAAAATTTAAAAAAAATGAAATTTTTTAACCACCACTATACTTCCACTTCATTACGTGAATGTTGGATTGAAAATGTGACAGATGGCAATAACATCTGGCATATGCACCTATTATACTTTTATTGAAAAATGTACAGGGTGGTCATCCCAAAAAATAATTCAGTAATGGTGGACATTTGTAAAGGTATTTGCGCAAGCCTGCCATATGTGGCACCTGCTATTTAGTATTGAACTTTTGCTGTTGGATGAGCAATCTGTATATTTTTTTGACCAAAACTTATCAAGTTTTCTTTGTAATAATAGCAATAACTCTACTCCGATTATTATTCTCAATGTCATTTCGTAATTATTATTTTTTTTGAGAGACTGCCATGAACGAGGGAAGTTCTGTGTAAATACCTTTACCGATTTTTCAAAAATGTGAAAAAAATTTTCAAAAATTTTTACTTCCCTCGCATACCGAAGGGAAGTATTGTATTCGAGAAAAAATCACCCTCCGAGATTTTTTCGGATTCTGACGTTTCAGAACACGTAGATTCCGAAAATATAGGTTTTTCAATTCCGTCAGTCTGTCTGTCTGTCTGTCTGTCGGTCTGTCTGTCTGTTGGTGCATTTACTAAAAAACTACTTGACGGAGAGCAGTCAAATTTGGTAGGTAGTTAACCCTACTGTCAGCGAAGAAGTGGTAGAATTTTCACTGAAAAATATACAGGGTGGACCGTCTAAACGGAATAAATAGTGAAAAAAATTTTTTTTTGCTCAAATTTAAAATTTCCATGTTTCATGACGCGCTAAACCTATTTCAGAAAAAAAAAATTTTGAAAATTTTTTTCAAACATTTTTGAAAAAATTTTTACCAAGATGAAAAAAATTTGTTTTTGCTCAAATTTAAAATTTCTACGTTTCATGACACGCTTAACCTATTTCAGGAAAAAAAATGTTAAAAATTTTTTTCACCAATATTTTTGAAAAAATTTTTACTACTAAAATTTTTTTTTTTTTTCTTTCTTCAAATTTAAAATTTTCACGTTTCATGGCATTCTAAGCCTGATTAAAAAAAAAGTTTTTTGAAATTTTATCACTAAGATAGAATTTTTCTTTCTTTGTTCAGATTTTAACTATCCACGTTTCCATGACATTCTAAAACTATTCAAACAAATTTAAAAATGTTTTTGAAGAATTTTTTTAAAAATTTGAAAACATTTTTAATCCATTTATGTATCACTACTATAGAACAGACGAAAAAATTTTTTTTGCTCAAATTTAAAATTTCCAAATATTCCAAACCAATTTCGGAAAAAAAAATTTGCAACATTTTGTTACCAGTTTGGAAAAAAATTTAACACCAGAATGCTCAAATTTAAATGACATTCTAAACCTAGGTATTTCAGAAAAAAAAATTTGAAAATTTTTTTGACCAACATTTTTCAAAAAGTTTTTACCACTAAAATAGATCGAATTTTTTTTTATTTGCTCAAATTTAAAATTTTCACGTTTCATAGCATTCTAAACCTATTTTAAAAATACATCATTTTTAATTTTTAAACTTTTTTTAGCACTACTATAGAACAGAAGGAAACTTTCCTTTTTGCTCTAATTTAAAATTTCTACCTTTGACATTTTAAACCTATTTCAGAAGAAAAAAATTTGAAAATTATTTTACTATCTTTTGAAAAATTTTAAAAAAATTAATTTTTTTAACCACCACTATACTTCCACTCCATTATGTGAATGTTGGATTGAAAATGTGACAGATGGCAATAACATCTGGCATATGCACCTATTATACTTTTATTGAAAAATGTACAGGGTGGTCATCCCAAGAAATAATTCAGTCATGGTGGACATTTGTAACGGTATTTGCGCAAGCCTGCCATATGTGGCACCTGCTATTTAGTATTGAACTTTTGCTGTTGGATGAGCAATCTGTATATTTTTTTGACCAAAACTTATCAAGTTTTCTTTGTAATAATAGCAATAACTCTACTCCGATTATTATTCTCAATGTCATTTCGTAATTATTATTTTATTAGAGAGACTGCCATGAACGAGGGAAGTTCTGTGTAAATACCTTTACCGATTTTTTTTTAAATAGATTTAGAGCGCTGTGAAACGTGGAAATTTAAAATTTTAAGAAAGAAAAATTCCATCTATTTTAGCAGTAAAAATTTTTTCAAAAATATTGGTAAAAAATTTTCACATTTTTTTCTTTTAAATAGGTTTAGAATGCCATGAAACGTGGAAATTTTAAATTTGAACAAAGAAGAAAATTTTTTTTAGTGGTAAATTTTTTTTCAAAAATGGTGAAAAAAATTTTTTTTTTCAGAAATAGGTTTAGCGTGTCATGAAACGTGGAAATTTTAAATTTGAGCAAAAAAAATTTTTTTTCGTCTTGGTAAAAATTTTTTCAAAAATGTTGGTCAAAAAAATTTTCAAAAATTTTTTTTTCTCGAAATAGGATTAGCGCGTCATGAAACGTGGAAATTTTAAATTTGAGCAAAAAAAAATTTTTTTCACTATTTATTCCGTTTAGACGGTCCACCCTGTATATTTTCCAGTGAAATTTCTACCATTTCTGCGCTGACAGTAGCGTCAACTAGCTACCAAATTTGACTGCTCTCCGTCAAGTAGTTTTTTAGTAAATGCACCAACAGACAGACAGACAGACAGACCGACAGACAGACAGACAGACTGACGGAATTGAAAAACCTATATTTTCGTAATCTCCGTGATCTGAAACGTCAGAATCCGTAAAAATCTCGGAGGGTGATTTTTTCTCGAATACAATACTTCCCTTCGGTATGCGAGGGAAGTAAAAATTGGAAAAAGTATTGACCCTAGAAAAAAATGAATAGGAACTTATTTGTAGGAATTTCATATAGATTAATATTGTATATAGAGTCTTTTTCGCTAGAAGGCGTGGCTTTCCAGTTATTCAAGAAAAACCTTAAAGGGGGACCTTTAAAGTAATCCGAGTATCGGAGCTACGCTGTCATCCAGCAGCACAGAAATACCTACTTAAAGCTGAGCATAAAGAAGCTCTACTGTGTGGGCTTAAATATCGGCACATGGTACTGGGATTTGCGCTTGAATTTTTATTGCATGATGTCAATTTTTGGAATAATGTAAACTTTACAGATGAACAAACTTTCCAGCCTACACACAGAGGCCGCATTCGTGTTTACCGACCTCCGAATACTCGATTCGATGAGAAGTGTATATCTAACAATTACAAAAGTGGTAGATTTTCCGTGTGGGCTTAAATATCGGCACATGGTCCTGGTGTTTCCGCTGTGAATCGGTCGCCGTATATAAACCACAACATAGCTTCTAGAGTATTCCTGAAAGGTCTACCGATTTCCATAACCTTCTCGTACAGATATATTGAACAATATAGCAGTCTCGATTCGTCATTTTCTAGAAACCGTAGCTTGATTACAGAAAACTATTGGTACCCTGGCGCCATCTCTGAAGAGACAGTTGAACAGGTTTCTGTAAAGTGGTGGTTGTCTTTAATGATAATTCATGCCTCCCGCACCTAGGGGGCGCTACTAGCGTTACAATTTGACACAATTATGGCGCAGTTGTGAATTCATAACACTTAGTAGTTTTCAGGCAACACTATCTATTATTGTAGTAAAGAGGCTAATGTAACAAATGTAACATAATCGAAATGTCCCTGGTGTGGTATAGAAAATTAAATAGCAGTGTTCGTTGTATAATAATCTTTTTATTATAAAAAATATAAAAATATCTTACACTGTACAAAATTATTTTAGATCACATTGTCTCTAAAATAGCATATACTAACTTAAAATTATATATTTTACACAGTGGTCTACTCAATATTGTTTTCGGGATAACATATTTGTCTAGAAAAATGTTTATTGCAACTACGTATATTATAAATGTTTTTAAGAGTTTCTAGAAGAAGGAGGTTGCTAATTAGGCCCAAAACCATTATCTCAATATCTAGCGAGAGAATAGAGTATAAAACACTTTGCACATTGAATTTTTTCATTTTAGAAAATTGGGTAGCGGCATTAAATAATTCAGCATGTCATGTTTTTCTAGAAAAATATTTATCGAAAATAATAATATTTTGTTTAATCCACTTTGATGTACACCACTGATAAATCGACCAAAGAGTAATGAGTCTCCTGCTTATTCTTCTGATTTAAATCGATTAGAGATCATGACCCTTTGGTCAATACTTTGTAGAAAACTAACTGGGACAAGCTTGAGATAAAAAATAAAAAGAATGTGTATATGAAACAGTAAGACAACATTAGGAAGGTACAGGGGAAAAGAGTTGTAAATTTTGTCGCGATTGTATCGAAAATATTTTAGAAATAATATAAAAAAATAAAAGGAAGTGATTCTTAAATATTTACATTATTTAAAATAGGTACACGATTTCTAAATGATCTAATGTAGGTACCTAAGACAACTGCTTTGAAGTAAAATTTGGTTAACCCAACTACTGATTTAACAAGATAATTGACTGAAAAAAAAACTTTAAATAAATGAACCTTTACGTCGCACAATAATTTGAATGCAGCATAAAGTGTAGTTAGCACCTTTTTTCCTTTTTACGCTTTCTATTGCAATTATTGCTGATACACAACCGCACAAAATTAAGAACAGAACGTCAATCAACACGCTAGACAACGCAATGAATTTTGAGGTTAAATTAGATAAACTGTCACTAAAACACGCGCGCAATTTGAATTAAACCAATTGAAAGAAACTTCAGGTAGAACCAGTAGTGCCAACATAGCTAAGAAATAATTCAACTCATGAATACTTAGCTGGCAGTTAAATTACTGTTGATAAACACTACCATAGATATAACTGCCAGCTAAGCGTAACTAGCAGCTACCTATCTGGCACTTTTAACTGGACATTGAAAAACAGGCCCTTAGTGATATTGCACATGCGCAGTTGGTTCAGTATCTGACAATTCTGAAACATTCTAACCTAAAAACTAATGTGATTGATTGATATGTTCGTTTTTAATTTTAGATTTATATTAAATATATTACTGCCAATAATATATTATAATAATAATATTCGGGATATGAGTGATAATGATGATGAAATTATACAATTTGTAGAGTATCAAAGGAGACCATATACTAGGGAACGAGAAAATACTTTGAGAATTATGATGATAAGGATTTTTTAATAAGATTTCGGCTGCGTAAAAAACTGTTTTACATATCATTGAGATAATAGAGAAAGAAATTAAAACCATTATGGACAGAGAGGGGTACTCAGCATTCTCACCATTTAAATACTCCACTGGATTACTTATCTGTAGTATAGAAATAACATCAATCATCACGCTACACAACGCAATGAATTTTGAGGTTAAATTAGATAAACTTTCACTAAAACCCGCGCGCAATTTGAATTAAACCAATTGAAAGCAACTTCAGGTAGAATCAGTAGTGCCAACATAGCTAAGAAATAACTGAACTTATGGATATACAGCTGGCAGTTAAATTACTGTTGATAAACACTGCCATAGATATAACTGCCAGCTAAGCGTAACTAGCAGCTACCTACCGGTGACTTTTAACTGGACATTGAAAAACCAGCCCTAAGCCATTTTTTTTTAATGTGATATTCACACTGTTAGTTCTGATAGGGAGTTTAATTTTATATGACACTTTAAGTCAGTCAGCTTAATTTTATATGTTATATTACGAGCGTTTAAGAAAAATCAATAATTTCATCATATACACGGTGTGTGAACAATTTATCGGAAATTGATTTAAATGAAATTTCCTTATTTGTCGTCCGATTGGGCCAATTTTCGGTACTCGGGGGTTATCGACGACGTTGATAACGAATATCGCAATATTCAAAATGGCGACCGAACTTTGTCATTTATAGTCCCATCCCGCTCAAAATTGGTATGTGGAGTTTTCGACGTAGCTGATGACGAATCTGAAATCGGAATTACAAAATTTAAAATGGCGGCATGAGCTGAAGGACAAATTTTGTCATTTATTGGCCGAAAAACTGATAACTGAAAAACTGGAAACTACAAATTGACTGCGTAAGCAATCAAACCCCTCCGGTAGGAGCTGGGAAACGCGCAGCGTTTTCTAGTTTTAGAATTAAAATTTGACGTGTTTTAGGATTTTACTCACAAATTGCAAATTACGTAAATAATGAATTTATCAGTAACTTATGGACCTCACTGTATATTACTGTATACACTATATATTAATTTTGGACAACATGTTCTGGAAATAATTTATAGAAAAAAATTAAAATCGCAAGTGATATTTACGGAAAATGCTTCAAATAAAACATGAGACGTTAATGGCTGAAATGGGTTTTACAACGATAAACCTGTATATAGTGTTTTACACTGATAAAACTGCATGGTCGAGCTGTCAAAACCCGGTCTAGCTATTTAACTACTAATAATGACATTTTATTCGACCTTAAAAGGTTTTTCATTAGCTACCATGTTAATGAGTGAAACAATCAAGTTTATTGTCCCTGGATTTTTTTCAAAAACTGTGTATTTTCCTCGATTCTAAATTTGTTTAGTACCTACTTCATCAACCCTCTATATACTGACTGGAATATTCTTAATATAATTTTGTGATCAGAGTGACTCCTAATGCAAGTGAAGTCAGTGACTGTTTTCTTCCGTCAATACAATTTACCTCAAAACAGCGATTTAAACCACTTCCCTTTTGGAAAATAGCTGTTAGTGCACCTAGAGTAATTTTTGCCTCCGAGACACCTAACTTGAAAGGCTAATGTAATATTTAGATCCTACCTCTCTCCCTCTTGATAGTGCCAATTCATATTCTCTTCATCTATTCACAATAATATACCGATATAAATAAATAGTTATCGTTACATCTTAGTCCTTCATCCAAGAGAATTAGAATGAAATTTAGTTATCCCTATTTATAAAATGAAAAGAGAATGGAGAGTCACTTGGTGGATATTTGTTTCAGAACTTTCTGTCGATTTTCTATCGCAAGCATACTTTTATTTTTCTCGTTTACCGTTAAAACTTGCATTTAATGTGGCATGGCAGTTTTTATGAGTGACCAGTCTTACTGTATCCTGAATTTATCAAAATCTGATTTTCCAACGAATTTAGTTCACCGCCTGACACGGCCAGATCCTCTTGAGATCTAATTGGCATTCCCGATATATCTACGAAACTTTGAAGTTGTTCAGAGGCGTCCGTTTCCATGTCTTCCTCCTGCATCGGATCGATGATTGGAACCTGAAGACAGAAACAAATTGATTAATTTTAAAAACTGAGACTAGTATTATTTGTTTATTTAAAATGTACAACGGGTATATAACCAAATAGAGGAGTAGTGAAATCAGTACGTGAGAAAAACAACGTATAATGGGCTTGTTTCATGATATTCCTTTTATATGATTTTTATACTTTTTCATATAGTACTCGATATTCTCATAATACACTGAAAGTTTCGTATTATTAACTTTTTCCGTTCTCGAGATATAAGGAGTTGAAATTGGTAATAGTTGCAAAAACCGAGCGCTCATATGTGACGTCACTATACGTAAGTGACGTAAGAAAAATTGCTTTCTGGGACCTTTAAAATTTAACCTGAAAAGTCGAAAAACATGGAATTTTTAAACGCTGGTAACTAAAGAAATACGTTAAGTGAAAGTTCGTTCTATGTCTCTAAGGAAAGGAGAAGGTCGGCGATCGATTCTAATCGTAAATTGCATGGTCAAAATCGAAAATTCGTCCCGGCAGGAGCGATAGAAAATTGTAATTATTTGACATTTCACCAAATTGTACTCCCCTACTGTCAAGTAGTAAACAAACCAAACAATTCTTTGAAAACACTTATAATTATAACAAGTAAGGAGCATCAAGTCTATTGAGATCGCCGAGTCTATGCGTATAGTGACGTAGCGCCTGGCCACGCCCCATTTTCGCGAGATGGAGATTTGTAATAGTTTTTAAGATACTAAACGTGCGAATAAGATTCTAATTTTTTGCAGATCCATTAATTAATACTTGCATTTTCGATTTATGAAATAAAAAAAAAATGCTGAACAAGCCCATTGTCTAATAATTGAAACGCCTACGATGCGTCATATTAGGTTATTATTGTTATGATACACCCCCTTGAAACTGGAGATTGATACGCCTATGCCTAATAGTGAGTGACTGGAAACTTGTAGAAAGAGACAGAGGTTTCTAGAGTGTGGTGAGGAAAGATTCTTGATTGTGTTCTGGATGGATCTAGAGGCAATTTCAGAGTATATAAGGCGCGATTACCAGCGCAGAAGGAAGTTTTATTAAAGTGAAGTTTGGTACCAGCAAAATTGAGGTTAAATAACAAGTGAACAAAGTGTAAAGGTTATTTTAGTTAATAAGAAATATTGTGTAGTCAGTAAATTATTAAATAAAGTGTTAGTGGTTTACCCCTTGTTAAAATTATTTGGAACCTACGGATTCATACAGGGTGTTTGCTAAAGGGTGAAAACTTGCAACATTTTTTTTCCTGCTGGTCATTATGTGAACTAAAGAAATTTTACCTAATAGTGGAGCCAATAGAGGATGCAAATATGCATTATTTTGGAATCATTCCGGGAAGCGGTAACTTTTGAGAATACATATCTGAACATGTCAGGAACAACATACCAAAAGTTACTAACAATAGTCATTGAGCGTCGTTTGTTATTACACAAATTAGTTGCAAAATACCAGTTTTTGTCAAATATCTATATAAGTTTTTTTTGTACAATAAAAAAATGTAGACTCTACGAAAATGGACCGCGGCGACACCTATATACGGCGCGCGAAGCGAGAGCGGTCTCGGGCGCGCTAGGCTAAATTTGTTGTAACTTTTGAACTAATTAATGAGCTCAACAAAGCCTAAATACAAGAAGAAACATGTGGCTATTGGACTGTTATATTTTCAAATAAAAAAATGAACGAATGTAGGAATAGTACACTTGATTTCAAAAAAACGAGTACACTTTCTTTTAGCTATGTAAATCATTCGTTCTTTGATTGATATTAATTATCTTACAAATGTCACTTTGACGTTAATCAGTGGCGTCATTATTAAAAATGGTTCGACATCTAATAGATATTAAAAAATTTCGAATTGTTTCTAAAATTGAAGATGGTTGGTCCATAGGAAGACTTGGTGCTGAATACAATGTGAGTAAAACCACGATAATGACCGTTAAAAAACAATGGGAAACCAACCAAACGATATCCCGTAAAGTTGGTTCTGGTAGGTCCAGAAAGAGATGAAAATCTTATAAATTACCTAAGAGAAAACCCTTCTCAGACTGCAGTAAATGCAATTTCAGAGACAAATTTCCCTGCTTCGGTACCTACTACTTGCAGAAGAATAAAACTATACAAAGCGACTTGAAGAGTTGTTCAGCGGCTAAAAAATACAAACTTTCAGAGGAAAAGAAGCAGGGTAGGATTATTTTTGCACTCAACTATATAACCAATGATGAAAACTTCTGGGGACAAGTTGTCTTTTCTGACGAAAAGGTTTTTAAATCCTGTAACGATGGACATGTTCGCGTATATAGGCCTCCTTCCACTAGATACGACGAAAAATATACTTTTGATCCACAAATATCAGGAATGGGTTAGGTGTGTGTTGGAACAGTGGTGGTCATCAATTCCATTAAATATGTTGAAATATTAGACAATATTATGTTACCGCCAGTAATACAGGTGCTTCCGGAAAATAATTTTATTTTCCAACAAGGCAACTGCTCCATACATACGGCCCATCGTGTCAGGCAATGGTTTTTTAATAAAAACATAGAGTTGTTACCGTGGTCATCTAGAAGTCCGGATTTAAATCCAATTGAAAATGTTTGGGGACTAATGGTGAAATACATAAGAAAATTAAATAACCATCCAAACAATGCCCAAGAATTGGAAGGGATAATTGAAGACGCTTGGGAGAACTTGTCGCAAGAAGTTGACCTTGCAAGAAATCTGATTTTGTCCATGCCTGCAAGACTTCAGGCAGTTTTAGACGCTAATGGAACAATGACAAAATATTAGTTAATTCTGTATTACGTAGTTGAAGTTCATTTATGTTATTTTTTTATTGTATTTTTATGGTCAGTTTACATTGTTTACATTTTTTTTAATCTCAAGTGGTATTTTTGTGTTCTTATTTTAAAAATAGAATTATCATTATTCAGTTAGTATTTTAATTACAACCATTAGTAGAATTATCCGTAACAAATATTTTTTTTTAAACAATAATATGGCAGGCTTGAAAATGTTTTGAAAAAGTTATTTTCTAATTGTTTTTAAAAATTCCATTTGAATAAAATAAAAAAGAAAGGTTTAATAAGCTTAAAAACACTAAGAAAACCGGTCTCCTCCAAAAAACCCAGGTCCGGGGTAAATCACTTCTTGTCCACCCCTCTCTCGACATGCCTGGCCATCCCTATTTACAGACATATACACACAACTAAACTATTAAGATTTTCGATTACAAGAGTTGTACCAGTTTTTTTTTGAAATCAAGTGTACATATATGAAGTCGGAACATAAAGAGATTTCCGATGAAATCGGTAAAAGCTCTACCTACGATTTCTGCAATTTTTACTTCCACATCCACGTAGTGGATTGGAAGTATAGTAATCGTAAAAAAAAATTCAAAATGTTTTTTTCTTGAAATCGGTTTAGAATGTCATGAAACGTCGATATTTTAAATTTGAGCGTAAAAAAATTTTCTGTCTGTCGGTCTGTCTGTAACTTTTTTTTTGTCCGCACGCTTTCTCCGGAACGGTTTAAGATATTGACTTGAAATTTTGTACACGTATATATTATAATGAGATCTGGAACTGGATTGTTTTTTGAAGATATCCGGTGAAGGGTTGGGGGTAAATAGGGGTAAATATGGGGAAATATGTAAAGCAAGCTGGTAAGAGTACAGAAACTTGAAATTTGATGTATGTACTACAGGCCAAGGCCTCAGATTTTTTTATAATGATTTTCAACCCCCCCACCACCCCCTCTTCATTGTTAAAGGGGTTGCTAAAATAAAATTGAGATATTCATTTGAAATTTGGTACACGTATGTATTATAACGACATCTGGAACTAGATCATATTTTGAAATTATTCCATTGAAAGGTTGGGGGTTAAATAGGGGTAAATATGGGAAAATAAGTAAAGCAAGCTGGTAAGAGTACAGAAACTTGAAATTCGGTGTATGTGCTAAAAGCCAAGGTCTCCGAATAGTTATATTATTTTTCAACCCCCACCACCCCTACTCAATTATTAAAGGGGTTGATAAAATAAAATTGAAATATTCACTTGAAATTTGGTACACGTATGTATTATAACGACATCTGGAACTAGATTATATTTTGAGAAGCTACCGTTGAAGGGTTGGGGGTTAAATATTGTAAAATAGGGGAAAATAAGTAAAGCAAGCTGGTATAAGTACAGAAACTTGAAATTCAGCGTATGTACTAGAAGTTAAAGACTCATTTTTTTAAAATATTTTTCAACCCCCCGCCACCCCTACTCCACTATTAAAGGAGTTGATAAAATAAAATTGAGATATTCATTTGAAATTTTGTACACGTATGTATTATAACGACATCTGGAACTAGATTATACTTTGAGATGATTCCGTTGAAGGGTTGAGGGTTAAATAGGGGTAAATAGCGGAAAATAAGTAAAGCAAGTTGATAAGAGTACAAAAGCTTGAAATTCGGTGTATGTACTAGAAGCCAAGGTCTCAGATTATTTATATTATTTTTCAACCCCCACCATCCCTACTCCACTATTAAAGGGGTTGATAAAATTAAATTGAAATATTCACTTGAAATTTGGTACACGTATGTATCATAACGACATCTGGAACTAGATTATATTTTGAAAAGCTTCCGTCGAAGGGTTGGGGGTTAAATAAGTAAAGCAAGCTGATGAGAGTACAGAAACTTGAAATTCCGTGTATGTACTAGAAGCCAAGTTCTCGGATTATTTATATTATTTTTCAACCCCCACCACCCCTACTCCATTATTAAAGAGGTTGATAAAATAAAATTGATATATTCACTTGAAATTTGGTAGGCGTATATATTATAACGACATCTGGAACTAGATTATATTTTGACATGATTGCGTTGAACGAGTGGGGGTAATTGGTGGTAAATAGGGAAAAATAAGTAAAGCAAGTTGGTAAATGTACAGAAACTTGAAATTCGGCGTATGTCCTAGAAACCAAGGCCTCATATTTTTTAGTAATATTTTTCAACCCGCACCACCTTTAATCCATTATTAAAGGGGTTGATAAAATGAAATCGAAATATTCACTTGAAATTTGGGACACGTATAACGACAACTGGAACTAGATTATATTTTAAGATGATTCCGTTGAAGGGTTGAGGGTTGAATAGGAGCAAATAGGGGAAAATAAGTAAATCATGCTGGTAAGAGTACATAAATATGGTATTTGGTGTATATACTAGAAACCAAGGCCCCAGATTTCTTTCTAATACCATTCAAACACCACCATCTCGGCTCCATTTTTAATGGGTTTGATAACATAAAGTTGAGATATTTACTTGATAGTACACGGATGTATTGTAATAACATCTGATTGAGATGATTCCATTGATGGGGTGGGTCGTGGTAGGTTGTGAATAGGGGAAAATAAGTAGGGTAAAACTAAAAACTTAATTTTTAACGTATTTGGTAAAAACCAACGCCTCAAACTTTTCTGACATCTGCTCCAAATATTATTAAAATTCTTTGACCAATAATTTTCACATACTAGGGTGTAAATCTAGTCAAGACGTTTCCTTTAAAGTGACTTTGATGAAAAATCTGGATGTGGAAGTAGTGATTCCTTAGGCAGCGGTTTTAAGATAAGAACCTGAAACTTTCACATATTACTCTTAATGTATGGTCTTTGATGAATATATCTAAAAGTAGGTCTAAACCGAGTGGGCAACACATAAAAGAATATTGTTAATTTAGTTGCCAAATGAGCTTTTTTTATAACCTTCACATCAAAGAAAAACAGATTTACCTTCGATTCGATGAAATCGGATGCCGAATCGTCCAAGTCTGCGTCCGAGCGATGGACATCTTCAATATTCCCCGTGAAAGGAACTCTAGTTTCAACAATATTCGAGCCTGCTGATTTCGAAACGTCCGCGTCCTCTGGATTGTCTTCGGAATTAGCTTCTGCTGCCTCAACGAAAGCTGACGAAAGCTCTCCACTGAGCTTGCTCACTGTTTGAGTCGCAACATCATACATGTATATTTCTTTTTCTTTGCTTGAGTTTTCTTCCGGGCTGAAAAACGATTTTTTTTAGTAACAATACAGGTATAGGTTATCCAGTGTCAGTTTGAAATTCATAAAAAAAGACCGACATAGCACCAGCGATGCCATAAGCGCCGACCGACAATTTCCCGAACCACTTTTTAATTATTGTAAATATTGTTTTACTACTTTATATTGATTGATAGGCACGATGTAAATTATTTATTTATAATACATTAATTATTTATAATAAATAATGCCAGTTTAATGAACAACTCCATAAATGATTCAATAAAAGCAAATAAATATAATTTAACCTACGGCTATGCTACCGGCGATTATATGAATAAATCAAATCAAGCAGAGGGCTGGTAACGGTGAGCTAGGTAAACAAACGACTACTTTTGTTTGAGGTATAACATATCTGGTGAACTATATTCGTATAGGGATATCGTTTGCAATATTCAACTAAGCGGTCTCGAGTGTTATTCTATTACAAATAGGCTTTGTGATGAATAGTAATGACTTATCCTGGTAGCAACGATTTGAACTGAATTTCCAAATTAATAATAGAAATTCTGTAAACATACAGGATGGGTAGCCCTGAAGAATTCGAAAAAAAGTGCCCTGGAAATTATTACATGGCCTTGAATAACATTAAACGTATATTGTCTAAATGTTATTTGTGGCATTATCTTAATTTTTTTCTTCTTCAATTCTTTGGGACTTCCTGACACATCTCTTTTTAAGCGGTGCTCGGGAAATCTACAAAATATCACAATTAACCAGTATGTTACTGGTAAATAACCTCTACGCCTGTGACTTTTATGTCAAAGGATCAGTTAGAGGTTGCTTTTTTTAAATAAACAACACTTTATACTTATTTGTGTTGTTTATTTAAAAAAGCAACCTCTAACTGATCCTTTGACGTAAAAGTCGCAGGCGTAGAGGTTATTAGCCAGCAACATACTCGTTAATTGTGATATTTTGTAGATTCCCCGAGCACCGCTTAATAAGAAAAAATACACGTGACAGGAAGTCCCAAAGAACTGAAGAAGAAAAAAAATTAAAAGTATAAGTTACTTGAGGCCCAAGCAACGATTTTTCACAAATATTACGCCATTTGATTAATTTTAGGTACTTATTAACGATTTTTTCTAATTTGCGCTGATATTAGTTCAAATTTTTTTAGTACTTCACGAATAAAATTTTACGGCCCTCAGAGTTTTTCCTCGAACATGCCAATTACTTATTTTTACTAAAAAATACATTAAAAAAATCTTGATTTGAATGGTTCCTCATCGCTCCAAAATTTGGGGATTTTTTTACGAAATTAAATTGTTACCAACGTCCGCGGCCGCCTTGGAAAATTTTTCTTGACCTCTGGCATCCAAACTTTTTACGTTTTGACACCCAAAGAGATTACTAATGATTTCAAATTGTTTTCTTAAAGGGCCCGTGAGGCCTGCGGCCCTTGTTGCTGGCTGTTGGACCAAAGAGTTTAACATTATTATCACTTCCTCCGAGGTGGTTGGGTTTCACGGGCTTGAATATCACACAACTATTGGTCTATAAATCACGTTAAGTTTGGCAACGCCGCTTCAAGCGTTCACGTGCAGTAGTTAATTCCTTGTGATGCCATGACATGTGAATTGTGAATTCGCGGCCCTTACATTCTGTTATATTATTATACCTACAATAAATATCGTTATCATTATCAACAGAGGTACCTTACTGTCAGCGATAAATATTTGTAACCTCCTAACTACAGGAACAACATTGCATCGTGGTAGCTGGTGAAAAAGTTGGGTACCTAGTGAGCGGTTTACAGGTGATTCGTGGAAATTATTGTTTGCTACGGGACACAAGTATCGTGCTAAATACGAAAATACCTACGATTAAACTCTCGCGTTATGAATAATTGAAACTATAATACATGCTAAAACAGTTAAAAACACCCAGTAAATGAGATTTAAAGGAGGGCAATGTAGTTAGCAAGTTAGCAGCTGAAACTTGTGGAAACAACTTGTACTTGTTTGCCAGTGGAAAAAGCAAAGAAAAAAGTCGTAGACATTAATTAAAGTGGCTATACTCTAAAATCAAGTAAGTGATGAAGAGCTGCAAATTTATGAGGAAATAATATAACAGAAGCCTGATTTAAACTGGGAAAAAACATCGTTCATTTGTCAATTTTGTTATGCAATGGAAAGCAGTTCGGTTAAGCAACACGTTTCGTGTGGTTCTAAAACTGATATCGTGTGAGAATGTGATTAAGCCTAGTGCTGGTGCGGTAAATTCAAATAGTAACGTTTAATTCAGGACATCCAGGTGTATTGTGTGAACAAGAACAAGAGTTATAATTTTGGGTATGCTGTGGCTGGTTCAAGTAAGTGGAGAACAGGAGAAGTTCCAGGTAACCTACGAACATACTAAGGATGCCCAGGGTAAGTGTTTAAGTCAGTCATTATTAGATAATTATTGTAGTGCTGTAAAAGAAAGGGTCTTCCCAATTAGCATTTTCATATTCCTACGATATACTATACATATTCCAAAATAAAATTAGTATATTGCATAAATATTTGAAACTAATTCAAAATAAGTTGTATACTGGTTGTTTTGTCACAGGTTTTCACATTGTATACATACTCCTGCAATATTCATATGTATGTTGCTGACACGTTGTAAACATATTCTGAAATGTACATTCATTCTATAATATAGTTACAATATACGCAAACCTTTTCCGTACATACATGCAACATTATCCACGTATACTTTCAATATACAATGTATATTGCAAAACAACAATGGTATATTGAATAAATATTTAATACTGATTCAAAATAAGTTGTATACTGGTTGTTTTGTCACAGGTTTTCACATACTATACATATTTCTGCAATATACACACACATGTTGGTGACACATTATAAACATATTCTGAAATAAACATTTATTTTACAATATAGTTATAATATACACAAATGTGTTCCCTACATATAGGCAATATTATCCATGTATACTTTCAATATTGCAAGGAAACATTAGTATATTGAATAAATGTTTAATACTTATTCAAAATAGATTATACAGGGTGTCCCAATAAAACTCCCATGCTGGATATCTTCTAGATGAATAGAGATATTTTAATTCTGTAAAAGTCAGTTTGTAGTACATAAAGAGTGCTTCAGTATTAAATATAAATCATTTTTAATACATATATGACACTGAGCAAGAAATATTTCGACGGGAGGAACTTTGAAATGTTGTTTGTGTAAAGGGAAATGCATTTCTAAGTAAATATTGTTTTTTAAAAAAATCCAACTGTTTTTGAGATACAATCCAAACGTTGCCATTTGCTCCTGTTAAATAATTATTTCCGAAACATTTCACTATTTAAGTGATTTTAAAAGAAAAGCATATTTAAGGCACTTTCATATAAATAAAAATTTCATAGTTTATGAAATACAGATTGTCCCCTTTAAAGACTAAAGAAATCTTTCAGAGATTACAACTATTTAATAGGAACAAATGGCAATATTTGGACACATCTCAAAAACGGCTAGATTTGCCTTTTTTCTTAAGAACAAAATCTACTTAGAAATGTATTTCCCTTCCATAGAAACCAGATTTTAAAGTTTCTCCCAAAGAAATAAGATTTATTTAGAGCCCAGCGCCATCTACATATTGATATATTCAAAAACCATTCATTTATATTCAAAACTGAAGCACTATTTATGTGCTACAAACTGGCTTTTACAGAATTAAAACGTCTCTATTTGTTTAGAAGATATCCGACCTGAGACTTTTTACTGGGACACCCTGTATACTAATGGTTGTTCTCATCCCACAGCATATCATACACATACGTCTTGTAGATCTGCATCTATGCTGAAAAATATTGTAAAGATATTTCGAAATATATATTTATTGCTTCTCACAATGTACACTGCATGGAAAATTTGTTTTTACCATTACTTTTTAGTTAAACTCGAGCATGTTTTATTGATCAAATTTTGTTGAATGGAGCACACAAATGCTAAATAAACCTCGAAATAAACCTACCAATAAAACTGCATTTGCCATAACAATACTTTACAAAGGCCCAAGAATATCATATGCAAAAAAAATAATTTTACGTTAATAATAAGATCTGTTAGAAACCATTTTAAAATCACACATTTATCACTCTGAAAACTTCAGCTTTAATAGTCATATTAACATGTTATTTACGAAAGTCTGATAATCATATTATGTTGCCTTAAAGTTTTATCTAATTCAAATCATGTTTTAAATTGTTCAGAGCAAAAGATGACTTTATTCTATTAACTACTTTACATCGTCGTAACAATTATGTATCTTAAATTATAAAATAGGAAGAGTTATAATTAAAACAGTTGTGTTACTTTAAATATATTTTTATTTTTTGTTACAAAATGCAATTGCAATAATAAATAACAATTGTGCCAAGAATTTAAATCGACATTTTTTAAACAAAAAAAATGTGCTTTGCAACTTATGAACTGATCGATATTTTTTTAACAAAAAAAATGTTACTTATAAACTGTCGTATTTTACTATAAAAAATATTTTGCCAGTAAGTAAAAAATAGTAAAAACTGGAGGGCTTACATTTTCAAAACCAGTGTCCAGGTGTTGCCGATGGTGCTACTTATAATTGCGAAACTCCACTTGGCATTCTTAACACATCACCTGTGATTGCTCCTATTGGCTGAATACTTTCTTTTGGCTTTTCCAATTTTTGGGAGAAGGTATTTTTTTCCTGAGTAGAGGAGGTGGGGATACACGAGCTAGTTCCAACTATAAAAGAAAAAACAATTAATTATATTTGAATAGGTATTTCACTTTAAAAACTGTCCTTGATGAAATTAATAAATATAAACACATCTTACAGAAAAAAATAAAAATAATCAAAAATAAATTAAACAAATTGATATTATCATAAAACAAAACATAGGTATATGTATTTTTTGGAATTCGGAAATATTTGTGTTTGTGATTTTAAATGCCTACCAGCGTTATTAGAAGAACAACATATTCTCTTTCAGCTTCTAGTAAGGACAACATTTCTTTCACTTTGGGAAGTCGCCGGCTTCCAATACGTTCTTCGATATCACTATGTTCATCTGACAATCATAATCTTTTCGGAGGACTAATATGCTTTTTGTACATATAGTCCCTTGATTTGTTTCTGTTCACTCTGTACATCAGATGTGCTTCCTGATCTTTTCCATTTACCTAATTGCAGCTTTTTATAATCTTCTGAAATAGATATAAAGCAAATTAATACGAATAAATATAACAACTCGTATGTTGTAATTAGAACCAATGGTTGTGATTTAAATAAACAAAAGCATCTTAATATTGAAATAGATCGAACCTACCTTCTTAAAAATAAGATTTAAACACCCCGTAAAGTGTCCAAGTTTCATCTGGGATTTCTCCTGGTTTTCAATGATTTGTCAAATTGGTTCCGTTTGAATGATGACCACCAAACTTTCTTTTCGAAGAGTGTTACCATTCCGAATTAGACTACCTCCGTTTCTTTTCAAGAAATTGGTGCCTACAAACGCCGTCATTATTATAACAACTAATAAAGTATGCTACAATTATAATATAGGTAAGTACAAAGGGATACATTAAACTTTAGTATCTGAATATAAAATATCTGAAAATGACAACAAGGGGGGCCATCCTTAAAACTATGTGGTAGGTAGTTGTATTGTGTACGATTGTAAAATACTTACTGCAATACAATAATTAAGGTACCTCTACACTTGGACTAATAATTAATAATCACGGGAAAACAAAACACAAACAAATTGAAATCGACATTTGACAGCTTGTGGCCTGTGATGGCAAATTACAGCATGCGCACTAATCTAAGGACCGTGGCGCGCATTTCAAAAATTCGACAAGGGGATGATTGTAACGACATGGAAAACGGAAATCTAAATATAACGATAAAATGTAATTAAATAATCATTTCTCAAGTACGAACTACCTGCTTAAGAAATGCCGATAGTTATTAATTAATTAAATACAGTAGGAAAATTGAAAAAGGGATGAATACCTATGTTATCATTTTTATTATTCATTATTATTTAATATACGATCACAAGTCCAAAGTCTGGATTCAAAATTTAAATCATATTTCATATCTACAATTTTAACCAACGATTTAAAATTTATAAAACGTATGCCATTCACCACAGGGGATGATTATAAATGTATTTAAACCAAAACTAGATAGAGAAATATCTATTTGTTTTTGTTATGAGGTAGATAGGTACTATACCAACACCGCACAAGGCAATATTTCAACAAGACTGCCGTAGAATTAATATTTAACTTTTTTTATGTAATATGGCCCAAATGCATGCAGCATTATGCTGTCAAAATCAATCAGAAACCGCATAAATCTTGTTGGTCCTTTGCAAAATGTAACATTGCTGTGCAATATTACTAGGGCTATATTGTTTCAAGTTTCGGTTGCAATGTTGCTAAAACTGCTTTGTCGGTGGCTTTACATAATTTACGTGGCTCAAAATGTTTACACCCCATTCTAAAATTCAATTTGGGTTTTATTGCATACAGCTGTAGTGTACATGTGTTCAACTTTTGAATGTAATGTTTTGAATATTAAAAATACAAACATGAATTTCATGTTGCAGAAATGTTCGACTTGTACATTATCAGGGTATATATGATGGTACACATATATTATCCATTAAATGTTTATGTGATATTTGTTAAAGATTTCAAAATTAATATAGCTTTTTGTATATATCTACAGTATACAAAAATATCATGTTGTAAAAATATTCCATTTGTAAATTGTAAAGAGATTGAATTAAGTACGTAGCATAAATATTGCCTATTGTATATCTATATAATATTTGACACATCAGCAAATTTTTGAGAAGATTCGTACAATATTCTCTGTATACCGCAGAATCAACATTATTTCATGTATATTGTAGGTATATATAGGAATATCGTACAACGTACTGGCAATATCTTTCCTATATTGATATAAGTACGTCGCGAAACGTATATTACGGCTACATGTAAAAGAAGTTCTGAATATCGTTTGAATGTAGACAATGAGTTTTGAATGTTCATTTCATATCGCGTGCTATGTGGGTTTGTTTGAAAGCGCTTATAAAAATATCAATGAAGTCGCGGAAATCGATTGCCAAAATGGTAAACATTATTTGAATGGTTAGGAATACTAATACTAACATTGCATAAGGTTTGTTCATTTGTGTTGATTTAAAGCAGCTTCAAGCATTTAAATAAAGATAGTGATATCACAAATAATGTGAGTGTGAGAGAGATAACGTGTTTCAAAATTGCTATAAATCAACACAAATGAACAAACTAATAGAGTGTCTTTTGGAGCATGACAAATTCTGATTCTCGTAAAAGTGGACACGTGTACACCGCCTCAGTAAGACAAGAGTCTAGAGAGACCGAAATGCGAAAGCTTCGAGCATGCGCATTACCTTGTAAATGTGTAATAAATTCGCGCAAGTGGAGAAATTGAAATATTTCCTGTTATTTTGTGGAAAAAAGGCGGGGGGGCACCCCCCGCACCCCCCATTTGTTTGTCTGCGGCGCTAATAATTATTAACAATTAGATATCAAAATAAAAACCTACTAACCTAACCCAAAGAAATCACACGAAAGAATGAAATTATTATATAAAAAGAAGGAAAACATAAAGAAATCAGAAAAGAATTTGTAAAAAAATATATTAATCGTTACAAGATTTAAAAAAAAATTGTGCGGGCATATGAATTTGAACCCGGGACTCCTCGCGCCATAAGCAAAATCATCATCATCATCAACACATTTATTAATTTTTTGGATACAATTTATGCTTCCCCGGATCATGACCCGGAGCCAACCGTACAACCACGTCGCGCAGCGTCGTGGTGTTAGTGCGGTTGGACGGGTCTTGACCGGTTTAGCTCAATAAAATTAGTAAGATAGATAACACTCCTGCCGCCTGTGGCGGCTTAAAATTATCAATTAGCTTGAACATGTTAAAACTTAACTATAAACAATGAATATAAAAACCTAAATCTATTTTATGGGAAAAAACACTTTTTAAAATTTTGTTGCTTAGATGGAGACGAACTCAATTGGAAAAGCTCCATTTAAACAAGTTACCCCAACAGTCTGCTCGCCGCTGGGAATTTTTGGTTGTAGGAAAGGAAGATTGAGTTTAAAATAGTTAGAATTTTTACAAAGGTTTATCGGTCTAAATTGAATTTTTTAACAAAAAAGTACAGAATAACAAAAATTACAAAAATACAAACATATGACAAACAAGAAGAAGGAAAGAGATAGATACAGAATAAAAGATATGGTGGTGAAAAGTGTATGATAGTTGGAAGTTTTGGTAGGATCATAAGCAAAAGCGTAACCTATGCGCTAACCATCTCGCTGGACGTAAACGCTAGAGCAAAGAAGAAATAGTCAAAACTAATGATATCACGTGTTGGGCGTGTCGAAGCTTTCGCATTTCGGTCTCTCTAGACGCTTCTCCTCAACAAGTGCGATAGATTGGTTGCAAAAAGTCAGCGTTGCCAGTTGTACTTTAAAACTAAAAGATAAGGGGTAGTCGGGCTCATGTGAATATTTTAATTTATTGTGATTTTGAGCATGAAATTTATGAACAAAAATAATCTGTCTTCGACTTCTTATTCAGGTCACAAAATAAACATTATCGGCCAGATAACTCTTGATTGTAAATATAAAAATGTACGAAAGTGCCTATCATTTTATACTTACCCCCCAAAAGAACATTACAAATATAAACATTTCACGTAGGTCTCAGTATGAATTAAACAAATTGAATGTCAAGTATAATTTTTAGCACTGGCGTACGAGATAAAACTTTGAAGGTAAATAACATACGTAATACGCTAAAATTGAATCTTACTTATAGTATCAAAATGAATTATTATTTGTTTGCTTATAATTGTCTTGGAACATATTCTTTATAGGATTTTGCAAATAGCAGAAAAAATAACCATCTAAAACTAAAATAAAAACTTTGTGTAAAAATATTAATGAAATCTTTGCATTCTTTCGATAACCTGAATTCTGGTTATGCTAGCAAATTAAAATCCTAAAATGAATTTGTCTAATTTATTATTTGACAATTCTCATTCTAACACTAGCATCTACACAGTCCCCTACGGCCATGCAGATTAAACTAGTATCTACATAACCCCCTACGATCATGAAAATTCAGTTAAAAATGAGAACAAAGGCCTAAAATGAATTTATTTATCTACCTTGTCTTAAAAAATTGTTCGTTCTAATGGATTACATTTTCATGAAATCTATCATTCTGTTTCTTGGACATGTTTAGCCTTTGAAACGTTTTTCGCCCTTATTCTGGAGCTCATCAGAAAGACATAAAGCCACTCATAAAGATGTTTCATACAAAACCATTGTCTTCATTCAGAAATTGTCTTGGTTTTGCATGAAACATCTTTGTGAGTGACTTTATGTATTTCTGATGAGTTCCAGAATAAGGGCGAAAAACGTTTCAAATGCTAAGCATTTCCAAGAAACATAATGATAGATATCATGAAAATGTAATCCATTAGAATGAAAAATTTTTAAGACAAGGTTGATAAATAAATTAGGCCTTTGTTCTCATTTTTAACTGAATCTTCATGATCGTAGGGGGTTATGTACATACTAGTTTAATCTGCATGGCCGTAGGGGACTGTGTGGATGCTAGTGTTAGAATGATAATTTGTCAAATAAGAAATTAGACCAATTCAATTTAGGATTTTAATTTGCTAGCATAACCAAAATTCAGATTATCGAAAGAATGCAAAGATTTCATTAATATTTTTAAGTTTTTCTTTTAGTTATAGATAGTTATTTTTTCTGCTGTTTGCAAAATCCTATAAAGAATATGTTTCCTTACTTACAGTTGTCTACACATATTTAAGTACTGCAAATAAAAATCTCATAGCTGCCGGCCGAAGCTAATATAAAGGGACATGTGGGGATGTTTCATTTGGTTATAATTCATTAAAAAATAAATATAATGTATTAATTAATAGATAAAACATCATTACTCTTATGTAAATTATGTTCTGGTATGATTAAGATAAGAAATGAACGGAAACAAGCCTCTTTTAATTAAAATTCCTGACTCCTGAGATTATAATTACGTAAATTACTCTTAACTAGAATGTCATACCCAGGGAACACATAAGCAGAGCCGTACTTTGAATTTATCTATCAATATCGCGAAGGATGGGCGATACGTCCACCAGTGCGTAAGATAATCCTATCTTTACGGAAAATAGAGAAAGATTTTTTAATTAACATCATTTGGTTTACCGAAAATATGCTTTTTAAATATCTTATGTATTATTTTGTTCATTTTAATACGAAAAAATTTGAAACACGGCTCTGTAGTACCATATCGGCAGGTAATATTTTGATGGCTGGTTTTTATTACCTTTTTCATGTGCAGTAAATATGTGAAGACAACTTTAACCCATTTTGATCAAATAATAATACGAAATGTCAAACAGTAACAATGCTGTCATAGTATCATCATTCACAGCCTACTGAGTAAGAGTTATTAGGTACTGCGCTTTCTTCAAAAACTATGAAATATATGCATGTTTGGAGCATATTTAAGGTAGTTATATCGCGAGAGGTGCGACATCTGTTAGTGAATCGAAAAACTCGAAACGCGAAAGACAGAGAGAAAGAGAGAGAGAGAGTTGGGAAAGATGTGGCAACGCCGCATATAATTTCTGATGCCAGCTGATCGACTCGTCACTAATGTCAATATTTGTTTACCTCTATTAATACATTAATGGAATAATATATTATTATTATACATACAATAAATAAAATCAGAACGAAAATTTGTAAGTCCTCTACTTTCTTATATGATACTACATTTAACATAAACGCAAAGTATTTTCAAATATCCGCGCCAAGTATTAGAAATAGTGCGACGTTGCCATGTCTACTACTCATAATATTCATTCAACAATTTCAATCATTTTTGCGTAGCTGCCATTACGTTATTTTTTCTGTGAATCATCTCGATATTTACCTACATACGTGCTTCGTCAGAAACTAATTTAAATTTGCTTCGTTTTTGGGATCAGTCGTAAGAGGGAAAATAGTATCGGAAACAGAACGGTAAATGAAGTTCAAATTTTATCAGAATGTTTATTGATATGTGAATTAAATTTGCAGCAAGTTTCATGACTCTTGAATAACGTGAATTGCGATTTAACTACCTTAATGTCCAATATGTCAAGAAATGTTACAGCTAGAGTTATCAGTCCTGATATGTTTGAAATCAGGCAAAAAATATCTAAAAAACATGAGAAAATATACAAAGTTTTCCATTTATAAAACAGCCTTCTCTGTTATATCACCTGACCTGTGGAAGCAATTGTGTTTTTAATTGCATTTAAATAATATATGTATACAACCCTACAAGTTTTATGTTAAACTTTTTTTTTATTTGAAATAATAACAAATATAAAGGGGGGTCAAAATCTCGGTCAAAATATAATGAATAACCCTGTACCTTCAAAATTTTATCTTGTACGACAATGTTGAAAATTAGACTTGACACTCAATTTATTTGATTCATACAGATACTTGATTCACGCGTATGCAAAGAATTATTTATTGAACAAAGTGGTATTCACCTACAATCTGGAAATGGCAATAATGCCTGTAACGGGCAAGCGTCAAGTAATATTATAATGTCGTCACATATTAGGTGTCTATCTATAATGTTCGCATTACGATGGACCGACTTATAATTGACCGAATGTTCTTTAGTAATTAATAAAAACTTACTCAGTCACTAGTAATATAACAGCCTGTTTGTCGCTCCTTGTCTTATTTTCAGATTCTAGAAATCTTTTAAAGTTCTCTAAAGTCGGATTTGCCAGGAGTTGTTTTAGGTCATCTCCCTGTATCAGTTTTATATCGCTGGACTGTTTCGGGATCTCTCTCGCTTTTCGTCCAGAAGAGAAATCGTAGGTTACGGGGGCAAGAACCACAACACTTGAAATTTTCTTTCCTCTGAGTTCCGGCACGTCTGGTATGGGGAACTGGGTTCCATTTACTTTCAGAGGCAGGTATCTGCAAAAGATATATCATAAAGTGAAAAACAAATAATATTAGGATCATCGGTTCGAAAAAATAGTGTTTAATGGCAGTCTTCAGATGGAGTATTTTGTGAAAAAAGTGAAAATCTGGAAAAGTCCTTCCTACTTTTGTAGAGTAGCAGGCCTTTGGAAGAGTTCAGGTCTACACTGAAGTAAAAATTAAAAAACTTAGTTTTAATTGTGTAAGACGTGATGACGTTACCTATTTCAGTTTAGCGTATTTCTAACATCCCAGTTAAATAAATTTAATTCTGTGTCGCAAAGTGGCGCAGTCCATTGAGGAAAAAAATCTTTAAATATTTTTAAATTAAAAATAACACTTGATATTACTCGATACTTATATCGTTATTAAAAATGATAAATAACATTTGAATAATGAAGTTTTTGAAACTATAGAAAGTTTTAGCTTGCCGCTCGATTTCTGTAAAAGAACAATGTTCAAAGAAGGGCTTTTTTGGGCTGTCCGTGGTGTGGAAGTGTGGAAGCAATCTTTTTTTATTTACTAATTTTGGGGTGCTAAAAACGAATCCGTCACCTGTTTTGGCGAAAAATGTCGGGAACACATTAAATAACAACCCTCATTTGGGGCTGGCATAGAAATTGATATTAGAACCTGCAATAAAAAGTTTTTCGATAGAGGCGGAATTCTTTTAACATACTTTTTCGTTGGGTAAGTAGAAAAATCAGCAAAAATTCTAGATTACCCCCTCCCATTGTTTCCCTCACTCTTCACCACCCATAGGAATGGTGTAAGTTACAAGATCTACTATACAGGGTCCGCAACTTTAAAACTCCCCAGACTCGTAAACTTCCTTATTTTTTAAGCTACGACAATGTTCGGCACATCAAATTGTAGATATTTTTAAGCCTTTAAATATGCATACAGAGTGATTTAAAAAAAAATTGAAAACATTATTATGAAATGAAACTTAATTTCCTTGAATATTTTTTCCCTCACCCTGTACATGAACTGTGTTAATGTTTTCTTATAAAGGTTTCAATTAGCTTCAATTTATGTTTTTACGTCATATTCGATATTCTCTTTCGTTTTAGAGAAAAAAATTAAAAACCCTCTTTTTGACTCCAAACCGAATTCTCTTAAAATAAATTTGAAAAGAATGTAAATCATAATTTAAGCTTTATTTGTAAAGGGTATATCATAAACAATATTTAATGTAACAAAACAGCAACAACAAATAAAAGGAAACATTTTTTTTTTCCTTACTTTTATTCATTTTATTTTATTCTTTCGACTTTTAAGTTGTTCAGGTTTAATAAATCAACCAAAGCTTTGTTATTAGTAATATTTCACATTTTCTAAGTCTGGGATATTGCAAATTAAAATATAATATTCATGGTAATAATTCTGAAAGGTAAATTTATTTGGATTCTTTTTTACCGTTGTTAATATTTGTAATATACAGGGTGTAATCAGTTTCATGTCATTAAAAAAACTGGTAATGGGGACCGACTAGACAAACAAAAAACCTTTATGACTTTTCCCTCTAGGGGCACTTTGAAAAAACTGACCTAGGTCAACTTTTTTAAGATTTTTTTTAAAATATTAATGTAGAAAATAATTGAGAACCATTGCTTTTCTTGGTCAATGAACTTGTATTTCCCAATTATACAACTTTTAAATTGACATAAAAAAGAGCAAAGGCCTTGCATCATCGACCGCCTTTGATGGACCGCCTCAACCGAACCGAGGCAATTATAAAGAGGTAAGTAATTCGTTATTTTTTCCTGCACAACTGCAAGCAAATAATGGCCGTAGAAGTTTAAGCAGAGCGTTTCTTTACATGTGTGTCTTTTAATTTGGAACAAAATATTGGATTAATGTTTATAATTTAGAATATTTAAATGTGATTTATTAACGTTTGTAACATAAATGAGTGTCCTGTGTTAAAAGCTTACCACCTAAGTAAATTATTCGAATTCTGCATCTGCATCAATACACAGTTCTCTACGTCGAATTAGGGACATGCGTACTCCGTTCAACACTAAACAATAAACTATCAACTAACGTTGTCAATAAAGAAAAATAAAAGAAAAACTTGGTCCAAAATCCAAAACGGAATACAAAAAGAAGGAACAAGTAAGTTGTGTCTGTACGTAATCAAGAATTTAACAACTTGAACGGTAAAGTCAATAAAATAAATCTTCACTATAAATACACAGCGACCCGAAATTCAAAAATAACAAAAACAACGAACGGCGGGGGTTGGACGTGTGTACATAACGAAACACCCACATAAACTAAAATATTGCACAAGGGAGAGTCAGAGTATAATTTTCTTCAGATCAGGTCTACTAAACACTCAGAAAACGTCGACGTCTTTCATCTTATTTACCGCACCGCTAAAGACCGCCGACATTTTATAGCTATCTATCTACACAAATATTGAGTATCATAGGCAAAGACACGCGCGACGATCTAAACCTACCTCAATATTCCAGCAGTTCTCAAAAGATTTTATTGAAAATTTGCGAAATTTTTGTTTATTTTTTTTCTCCAAAACTATGAGCTTTAGACCCCATGTTATATAAGGTTTTTTTTGTTTGTCTTGTCGTTCCCTACCACCAATTTTTTTAAATGACATGAAACTAATTACACCCTGTATATATAGACACGGTAGTGTTATAATTTTCTCATTAATAAATGTCTGCCTACAAGATGCTCTGTAACTTAACCCAAATATATAACGCATGGCTCTTTTTTGCAGTATAAGCGCACGGTTTGCTAAATTAGAAAACCCCCAAAAAATTACTCCATATCTAATATGAAAAAGTTCCCGAAATAAAATGTTTTTTTACAGTATTTACAGCTATTTGGGACAGACGTTTAATAGCAAAACAACTACTTGCACACTTATTACAAATATAATTAAGAGATAAGTCAATATGTATTCCTAGTAATTTAAAGTCTCTCACCTGTTGAATAGTTTTATTTCCAAACCGAATAAGAGGGCTAGCAATGTAGTTTGCACTTATAGGATGAAACTGCATAAAAAGGTTTTTTTTCTCTATTTATGATTAAATGGTTATTTGTAAGATATTGGGAAACTGATGCCAAGTTTGAACTTAAACTGTCAATTGCAAGGTCTATATTCTTGTCACTTGTTGCAATTGTAATATCGTCTGCAAATGCACAATGAAAAGACGTCACATGCTGCTTTATGTCATTAATATATAATAGAAACAACAAGGGGCCCAGAATACTACCTTAGGGTATACCTAAATCGATGTCAAGTAGTAGACTTTGCACCAAAATAATCTACAAATTATTTCCTGTTTGTAAGGTAAGATTTTAGAAGGCTGTTGCATTGGCCACGAGGACATAACATTTTAATTTGCGTAGAAGAATGTCAAGATCTACGCAGTCAGGAGCTTTTGAAAGATCAACATAAACAGCAAGAACCTTATGACCAACATCTAGATTACGGTAAACATAATCTAAAAAACTCAGTAAAGCAGTATACGTTGAATGATCTTTTCTGAAGCCGTGCTGACTAGGAGAGAATATGTTTTATGCTTCTAAAAACTTAACTATGACATTAAAAGTGATTTTCTCAAATATTTTTGAAAATACTGATAACAAAGACATAGGTCTATAATTTGTAATATCACGAGGGTTGTTTTTTTAAAATGAACAAATGACTATTTTCACGTTCAAAGTTTACCTTTTAAAGAGAAATATCTAAGCATCTCACCTATTGTATGTATTATCATTAAGAACAACAGGATCAACTTGTCGTGCTCCTTGTTCAACGTAAGACTCCTGAACTTCCTGACCTTTCTTAGTTTCTGGATCGTAGTGTACGACCTTCATCTCCACTCCTGGTGGGGTCACAGCTTTGACTTCTTGAACCTCCGAAGCTTCAGGTTCTTGGTCTTCCTCTTCTATTTCTGTTATCCTATCTTCTACTGCTGAACCGTCTCTGTGTAGAATAGATGGTACTGGATCGCTGCCTTAAAGTGGAAAATTGCACAAACTTATAAAATATTAAGCATTGTTTTCAATTAAGATTTTGACTAAAAAGAAGGCAACTGGAAGATCGCGTGATTTTAAAATGTTTGTACACTGTACTAATCCACAAAAATTAGTCGAATAAAAGAAATGTCCCTGATTTTCTTTTTTCGTAAAAATGACTGGATGAAAATTTAAATCAGATGGGAAATGGGGTTATGTCACAATTTATGTTTATGTTAAAGGTACAATCAGAAACACTTAAAAACTCAATATATTTGGGAAAAAAAAGTTTTTTTTGCGGCTACGTATTTTTAAATTCGATTTGTAATTTGAAAATACTAGTTCCCGCCAACAGTCGTGACGTACATGTTTGCGCATGCGTAGTATAGCGTAGATCAAATATCTGTGTGGCAGTTTCAAACTTCACTAAGAAAAACTGACAGCTAAAGCAGCACTAGTAGCAGTGTAGCAGTTAGGTTAGTTTTTTCTGGTGTTCTGTTTGTTTTGCGATTTTGTCTTGGTTTGTTAATTTCTAAGACGTGTATGGGGTTATATAAAATAAAATCAGTTGTTTATTTTTGCATCATTTTAGTGATATAATTTTACGAGTATTGTTAAAATCATCAGGTAAGTTTCTACCCCAAGAAAATGTTTATACTCAGTTTGATTATATTCAAATATTATAATTTTACTACAGAAATGAAGTACAAAAGTGTTTTATACAGTGAGCACGTAAAGGTTGGAATAAATTCATTAAAATAGTTTAAAAACAAGTGACAAAAATTCGCTCAGATCCGCCGATTTTTAAATACATTTCTCAATCTGTTTATTTAAAAAAAGTGCTGCAAATATTTTTTTAAAAGTTATGACGTCATCGCCATTTTTTTTAAATGGCAACCCCCATTTTTTAAAATGCCATTTGAAAGAGCACATTTTTCTGCATACAGTACGTTAAATTCTAGGGAGTATTGCATGACGAAATTATAGAGAAAAAAACATTTAACATTAATAGAACACATTCATTACTTATCGTGGAACCTTTTTACAATTTACATTTTTTTGTGTTTACGCTTTCTTTCATTTACTTGGCTCTAACACATTAGTTGGTTACGCGCCGTTACGTAGTAGTATACCTAGAAAAATATATGTTTTGAATTCTTTATTGTAATACTAAGAAGTTTTTTTAGCTAGTTTTTTATAACGCCGTGTGGGTCGAGCGCGACCCGCATAGAGACAGTAGTATGATAGTAAGTAAGAAATAGTCACTTACGCCGCAGAACGCTATAGTTATTTATTAGTGATAAGCGAATTATAATTGTCCTTCCTTAAATTAATTTAATAATTGTTACGTTAATTGTGTGTGTCGGAGATTTGTTCCTTTTCCTTTTAGCCCCCCTTTGTCCTCCTATTGCCTGGGCCGACATCGACGACGGAGAATCCATCAAACCTACTGTGTAAGTTTACGACACATTCTTTTTTTTTATTATACCTAATTACAGTAAATTATATTAGCCTCACCACGCTGAAAGGGGTAGGCCCATTCATTAGTATTTACTTGTGATATCGTATTGAAAGTGCTGATAATGGAACGTTTAAGTGAGACAGAAACAATTGAAATTTTGATAATGATTGGCTATGGAGACAAGTCCCGAACACAAACTATGGTTTGTGAATTATTTAATGGTAAATACCCTAATCGACCTATTACACAATCAACTGTTAGCAAAATAGAAAAGAAGTTCCGAGATTGCGGTCATGCAAAATAATACAAATTAAGTCCTGTCCTGGAATTTTTACAAACTAAATTATGCTATTAATTGGACTAGGAGTGCACTATATGTGTACCAACTTTAATCCAAATACGTCCACCCATTCCAAATATATGGTGAATTTTAATTTCAGTCAAGAATCATAAAATACCCTGTATCTCGAAAACCATTCACTTTCAAAGGTAATTGTGGGGATGTTTTGAACTCAGAAAAGTGTGCTCTTTATCTCATCGGTCTATGTCATTTTAAATCTGGCTCTCTTGGACAAGAATAAAATATTTTCACCCCTTAAATGGTGGAGTAGGCGGGGTAGTTTTACCCCCTTAAGGGTTGAAAATAATTTACTTTTACTCGGCAGTAAAACAGATATATTGTTTACCATTTTTTTAAATTTTATATCGATTTAGGGGTGGCTTAACCTTCCAAAAGGGTTAAAATAAATTTCAGTAATATTTCATAAAAAATAAAATGATAATGCAGGAAAGAAATCTTCGTTTTTCAAAACTTGCTTCAATTTAGCGGGAGGAGGGGGTAGTTTTACCTCCTTAAGGGTTAAAAATAATTAACTTTTGCCCAGAAATGCCCATTCAACTAAATTTGAAACAAGAAGTGGAAAAGAAATATTTTTTACCATTTTTTTAAAATTTTAAGTTAATATAGGGGTGGTTTTTAACATTCTCTGATTATCCCTAATCATATAATTTGGGAATGTTTGGTTTAAATCCACCACCATTGCAAATTATTATTTAAAGAAGAGGATTTCATAGGATCAGTTTTGATTTTTATTTAAATTATTGACAAAAACCCTCTAAAAGGGGTGTCTTTAGCGTTATTAGGGGTGTTCCCCACTTTTACGACTGCGAGACCTCGATTTTCGTAATCAGCTACCCAAGAAACATATAGTCAAAGTATTTTCAGGCCGGTGTTCTTTCCTGCACCGTTTTGCGCGTTTTGAATGGACAAACGGTTGGAAAAAAAATTATTAGGAAAATCTTCATCTTTCGAGCACCCTAATCTACAGTTGAATTTAATGTGCTTTCTTTTGAAACACCCTGTATTAATATTATAAATACGGGTTTAATAATTAAACCCGAATCTATTAAACTATTATGTTATCTTTAAAAAATGTTTCAAATTAAAAAAAACTATCAAGTACCTGCTGAAATCTGGGCTCCACCACCTGCGTTATAGAAGTTTGCCAGTTGATCAGGTGGCAAGGCAGACAGAGGAATATCCCCCACTTTGTCGTAATCCAAGATTGAAATATCCGCGTTGTTTAAGATGCCAGAAGACAAAAGTTGCTCCCGAAGTTCGTCAGGAACTTCATCAGGCAATTGCGCTTCCAAAATTTTAGGATCCTTGGTCGTTGTAGACGGTTTTTCTGGTTCTTGTGTTGTCGTCGTAGGGGGCTTAGTTGTGGTAGTCTGATAAGTTACTCTCGGTGTGCTGCTAATGTATTGAGCCGTACGTCTTGTTGATGGGAATCCAGACCTCGGCGTGGTATAACTATTGTCTTGCTGCTGATGTCGTTGTTGCACTGCTTGATCTGGACGATAGTACTGCTGCGCTGTTCTCATATCCTCATGCTCTTGCTGTCTTTGTTGCTCTAAGTGCTGCTGTTGTAATTTCTGTTGTTGCAAGCGTCCCTGCTGGGGATTATTTTGAAGAGGAAGAGGCTCCTGGTTGAAGTTGAACTGTTGGAAAATTTTTTGCTGGAATTCTTGTGGTGATAAGTTTTGTTCACGTTTTCGGCCCTCAGCCGGTTGAATCTCAGAAATATGTTGCTCGTATTTAGGAACAGATTGAATTAATTGTCCACCTGGAGGTAAAATACCTTGAGCACTCTGGAGATTATTTAAGTGCTCGTTCTGGGATGTCAGTTCTTGTTGATGATTCTGCTGCTGATTTTCGGAAATTTGCTGTTGTCTGAAATCGTTATGGTTGATTTGATGTTGATAATGGGTTTGTTGATGCTGTTGAGGGAGTTGCTGAATTTGATGAGGCTGATGAGGGATTTGTTGAGGATGTTGAGGAAGTTGCTGAATTTGTTGAGGTGGTTGTGGCTGAGCAGGCTGAGGTTGTTGTGGCACCTGTACGCGCTGTGGTCTAACTTGAGGAAATTCTTCCTTTCTAAATTGCTGTTGTGTACCTGTTTGCTGCTCTGGTTGACTGAACCTAATTGGATTGAAGGCATGAGATGGCTGAGATAGTGGTAGTTGTTGGTGCGTAGGGAAGTGCGTTTCCGGTCTAAATTGAATTTGTGGTTGTGGGTTCGGATTGGAGTGAGGGGATGGTTGGTTATGTTGTTGTGGTGGTTGCGGGAAAGACTGTTGTGGTCTCAGATTGTCGAATGGTTTATAAGCCACCGGCTGTCGGGTTTGGGAGGGTGGTGGTCTAGAATTTTGGAAATGAGAAGGAGGCGGGTGCGAAATAGTATGCGAGAATTGGGGTGGTTGTGAGGACTGTGGACGAGAGCCGGGAAAACTTGAATACTGTTGACTTGTAGGCTTCGTATAAGGTGGCGATTGGAAAGGGTATTTTGGCTGTGATGGAGGTTGAGGCGGTGTTTGTCTTCCAAACGGTTTGTAATTGGATGGAGGAGCTGGTGGAAAACTAAAGGGTCTGTAAGGCTGTGGTGCCCTGTAATTGGGGGGAGGTGCTTGATAGTTTGGATTACTCGGCCTTTTGAAATAAGCATTTGAGAAAGATGTCAGCTGTCGTCCTTGGGGATACTGAGGTCGTTGAGGTTGAGGTGGATTATATTCTTCTGGTTTACTAGATCTCTTGTCATAATCGAAACTTTCTTTTCCAAAAGTTACTTTTACACCACTAGGGCTGTGGTACGTCTCAGAGTCTGGCTTGATGATTGTCCTTAGAGTCGTAGATGGTGGTGGAGGTGCCGTAGCAGACTCTCTATAATAGTCATAAGGAGCTTCTTCTTCATCTTCTTCATCGTCTTCTGGAAGCTTGGGAGATATAGCAGGAATAGGTTTATCATATATAACGGCATCTTTACCAACTCCGTGGGGGTTTTTCTTATATTTAACGTAGAATACTTGCACCTGTTCCTTCTTTTTCTTCGGTGGTGGAATGGGAGGCGGGGTTGGCAAACTAATATTAGATTCCTTGATGATAATCTCGATAATAGGTTCTGGTTCCTTAATGTACACTGGCCTCTCAATAATGTGTGGTTTGTGGGGCTCATAAACGTGGTTCTCCTGGTGTATATTTTCTTGGATATGGTTGTTTTCGGTTAGTAGGTCATCTCGGCCGAGGTCGTTGTGTGTATCTGCGTTTAGGGAGAAAATGTTAGTATCATATAAAGGATCTCTCTGTGAATATTGGACAAGAGGTTCCATTTGCACTGCGTAAGGAGGAATAGGATAAGAATATGGTCTACCTTTGCGATACGATGAATAAGGGCGGGGAGGGCCTGGATAGAACTGTGATGGAGGGTACAGTGGATGTTGGGGTCCCGTTGATATCCTCCTTTCTAGTCGATATGAGTGGGGTCCTGAATAGTGGTGCGATACCTGGTACTCCAAGTTTCTCTTCCCACGATCATCTTTCTTTTTCACCGGGCGGTGTTCATCTGCTGCTAATGTGATAGCTACCAAGCAGCTTATTGTAACCTAAAACAGAAAATATGATTTTTCATTTGTGTATTTTCTATCATAAAATTGTGGCTTATACTGACTACACGGATTTGGTAATTGGGCCTTCATCAGCCTCTCTAATACGGCAGAAAACGAGGTAAAATCGTTATGGGTACACATCTTTCAGTTTATGAGTAGGCGATGTACTTCACGATAGTCAGGGGACGATTGAAGAAAATTGTTGTTTTTGTGGCCTTTTTTATGTGCACTAAACAAGTGGAGGCTGATGGCTGATTTTTTTTCTGAGTGAGTATGCTATACTCTGTCATTTCCAAACAGAGTATAGCATACTAGCGAATTAGATCAAAAGTATGTAGAACAGAATAGAATAAGAGAATACCTGGGTAAGTTTTTGTTTTTTCATATTTAATATTAGATATTGAATGTATATAAAAGTTGTCTCCTAAACATCCAAAATAAAATTTTCAACAAATTTGAGAGCGGAAATAAAAGATACTATTCTTCAATGCTTAATCTATTAATTAAATTTTTCAATAATTTTGGGAGCAGAAATAAATTATTATTAAATGCTTATTCTATTAAGTTCACTTTTAAATTACTGTCATAAAACCAGCACATTATTTACTTTAATATGTGTAAATTTCAAACATCTATGGTATTTACAGTTCAATTCAAGTCTAATAATTACATTATTCGTGCGTTATTATCCGGCAAGACGTGAGAATAGTACGGCATAATGAAGATAAAATCAAAAGTGTGAAATTATACATCAGTCAAGGTCATTGCAATGTACCGCAAACTTAATTACCGTGAAAAATAACTTGCACCCGATCCATCATAATTCTTAAAGAAAGTCAAAAGTGCCTGAAACTGTTACAGAAATACTATAATCCGGAATGGCATATACTGTGTGTCACAGAAAATGCAACACTTTGTGTTATTTAAATGAAAATCACTTATTCATTTTCAATGATCCTTATTTGATAATTTAAATCTAATAAGTAAATTTTGACTCATCTATAAACTACTGCATTTCAAAAGTTGCATTTTTATTACTGCTTCAAATAGTTAAACCATTCGTCGATAGATAGATGAAGTTTCCGGGCTGCGTGTAAAAAAGACATATGATGATTCAAGCAATCCACTTTGTACACTGGTCTCGATTATTTCGACGTTTCATCGTTTCGACTCTTGGCAGTGGAAATTTAAAAGTTTGATGCAAAGTCGAAATGTGGGTGTGTTGTATTTTGTTTCTACGTACCGTCACGGTAGCGCGGCGCGGCGTTCCAAACCGTGTTGTGTGAGGAACAAACTTGATTACACTATTTATCATCATGTACTGGATTCGATCAACATTCAACATTAGCAATATCAGTGGGTAATGGATATTGTCTGCGTTTTTTCAAATGTGTAATCCCCTTCCGGACAGCCTAGGCTTTGGATTTGGGGTTGTCCACTATAGGTATGATGGGTTATGTTATTGGAATATTGGTGAAAAATTTAAATTCAGTGTATTTAGACATACTATTTACGGGAAAAATTAACAAAAAAATCAGTATTGAAATTTGAGACATTTATTACAAAAAATGGTTGGTGCCATATATGGCACACCATGCGATAAGGATATATAAGCAGTTGCACAACTGACTGAATAGGCATGTATCAATGTACTGTTGAAGTTCTATTACAGATAGTAATAATGGTTCTTCTACAGGATAAAAATTGTATTGATATAAAATTTCACTAAGTATTTCATCGGTGAAGAAAAAATTGAAAATCTGGTAAGGTGATACAAGGTCTTCAATTTCCCGAGACAGCTTCTCTTTTCCAAGAAACTTAGAGGAATGTCATCTTCACTATCTGGATCGTTTTTTTCTTCCTCTGTTGCATATTCATGATCAGCTTCCTCAATTTGAGCTGTCAGGTGATCATCATAAGACCATCATCTTCACTAATATTTCCATCCGGTATATCTACTACATGTACATAAAATTTTCTTACATTCAGTATTTCTGAAACAACATTCTAGTGAAAATAAAATTCAATATTTTCATTTGATTCCTTTATTGCATACTGTGCCGTATATGGCACACACCTAACTTCCTACAAATAATAATATCTAAAAAACATACCTGTTTGATTTCACTTGTACACCACTTGTTAATAGTCACACTTCCCCGCAATATTTTAATTTGTTGCAAAATATTCAATAAAATCGATTTCAAATTAGCTGCAAATTGCCGGTTAGGGAGGATCAGCTGTTACTGAGGCAGCCATTGAACAAAACTGATCATATCGGTTCATAGAATATATTTAGATGGTAGTAATGTTTACAGATTAACCTAACAGCTTGCTTATTAATCTGGACAGGAAATTCTAATGCAATTTAATAGATGGCACCTTATATACTGAAAATACTTCAATGTATCATATATGGAACGGTATGCGGTAAGGGGTATACCATCCTTTTCTCCTGGGTAATACTCAACTAAATAGGAGATTTCCAGGTAAAACTAGCATTCTGTAACACGACCTTCTAGGTAGATCGAAAGCCCATTTCACCAACCAAGACAATTTTTGATATCAAGATATGATATTTATTAAAGTTGCGCATGCTGTAGAATGACACGGAGAAGTTATAGCCTCTGTAGACCCTCCATAAATCTGTGTCTGTATTTACTATTTGGAACTCGCTCGTGCGCTAATTTTATTCAAGATAAATTGTCAGGCAAATATTTAAACACGAGCGTTTCCGCATTTCACATATGTGGAAGATTTTAAAAAACGATATTTATTGAATGTTAGGTAACACTACGATGACATTGAGACAATTCTAAAAAATACGACTGACTGGGTCACTGAATGTATTACAGAGAATAAATCGTTGGAAATCTTTCGGCCGCAAAGGCACAATTAATAAATTATGGATTATGTAAATAGTCGGTCTAGGAATTTTTTTATTTCCACATAGAGAAAGAAAGAAAAGTTAAACAAACTTGCTTATGCTAATTCAATATTAAACAATTTCGTATGTATGAAGCTTTAAAAAACGTGGACAAATATGTACAACCGAATGTGAAAGTTTATTTATTTTTGGTGTCTGCATTTGTGGCAAGTGCTCTTACATCAACTACGAAGAGAGAGTTGCAACTGCGGTATTGCCGAATACAATCTCATAGAAATGGAAATGGCTCTTTTTTAGACCCTTTAAACCGTAAAAATAGTGCCGTTAAGGTTTAGAAGAGTAAAACAGATTTGTTAGTTTAAGTAATATTATTTTTTATTATTTTTTGGTTAACTTAGGGTAAGCCATACATTTATGATGTTCGAATATATGAGGGTTAAAACAAAAAAATCATACAGTGAGCACGTAAAGATTGGAAGAAATTCATTAAAATACAAAACAAGTGACAAAAATTCGCCCAGACCCGTCGATTTTTAAATATATTTCTCAATCTGTTTATTTAAAAAAAGTGTTGCAAATGTTTTTTTAAAAGTTATGACGTCATCGCCATTTTTTTTAAATGGCAACCCCCATTTCTTAAAATGTCATTTGAAAGAGCACATTTTTCTGCATACAGTACGTTAAATTCTAGAGAGTATTGCATGACGAAATTATCGAGGAAAAAACATTTAACATTAATAGAACACATTCATTACTTATCGTCGAACCTTTTTACAACTTACACTTTTTTTGTGTTTACGCTTTTTTCCATTTACTTAGCAACGCGGGCCTGGCCCTAACACAGTAGTTGGTTACGCGCCTTGTAGTATTATACCTAGAAAAATATATGTTTTAAATTCTTTATGGTAATACTAAGAAGTTTTTTTTTAGCTAGTTTTTTTTAACGCGATGTGGGTCTAGCGCGACCCGCATAGAGAGTAGTATGATAGTAAGTAAGACAATAGCCACTTACGCCGCAGAACGCTATAGTTATTTATCAGTGATAAGTGAATTATAATTGTCCTTTCTTAAATTAATTTAATAATTGTTACGTTAATTGCGTGTGTTGGAGATTTGTTCCTTTTCCTTTTGGCCCCCCTTTGTCCCTCCTATTGCCTGGGCCGACATCGACGACGGAGAATCCATCAAACCTACTGTGTAAGTTTCCGACACATTCTTTTTTTTATTATACCTAAATACAGTTCACAAAATTATATTAGCCTCACCACGCTGAAAGGCGTAGGCCCATTCACTAGTATTTACTTGTGATATCGTATTGAAAGTGCTGATAATGCAACGTTTAAGTCAGACATAACGAACAGAAATTTTGATAATGGTTGGCTATGGAGACAAGTCCCGAACACAAAATATGGTTTGTGAATTATTTAATGGTAAATACCCTAATCGACCTATTATACAACCAACTGTTAGCAAAATAGAAAAGAAGTTCCGAGATTGTGGTCATGTAAGAGATAATTTCACGAAAGGTCGTCCTACAATTTTAGAAAATAAACAGTTAGATGTTTTATTGACAATGGAGGAGAATCCTCACAAACCAAGTCGCGAAGTCGCAGCAGAACAGTAAATTAGTCAGTTGACTGTTTTAAAATATTTGAAGAAGAATAAATGGCACCCATATAAAGTGAATTTAGTTCAAGAGCTTAACGAAGATGATTTCGACCGCAGAGTAGATTTTTGCGAAACCATGATGGAACGATGTAATATCAATCCACATTTCTTAAGTCGAGTACTTTTCTCTGATGAGGCCACCTTCTGTTTAAATTGCACTGTGAATAGGCAAAATTGTCGATATTGGTTTACGTGAAAATCCACACTGGATGGTGGAGGCCCATACTCAGTTTCCACAGAAAGTTAACGTGTGGGCTGGAATTGTTGGGACTACAATATTGGGTCCATTTTTTATTCAAGGTTCATTAGATGGCGAAAAATATTTGGAGCTGCTCCAACAAAACATAATTCCAGAACTTGTTGCACTATACCCAAATGATGAAAACCCTAATGTACCGGAAAACTCCATAGGGTTTCAACAGGATGGCGCACCGCCACATATTCGGTAATAGTGCGTAATTATTTAAACGAAATTTTCCCACGCAGATGGATTGGTAGACTCGGATCAATAGAATGGGCAGCTAGATCTCCGGACCTAACCCCATTGGATTATTTTTTATGGGGTTACCTTAAATCCAAAGTTTATTTTAATAGACCGAACAATACTGAAGACTTAAAAGACAGAATTACTTACGAAATTGGAAGATTTGGACCCGAAATAATTATTAACCTTTTGCGAAAATTTCAGTTTCAACTAGGACATCGTCAAGAAGCAAATGGCGCGCAATTTGAACATTTAATCTAATTATTTTTTGCTGTATTCTTAAATTCTTGTATTTTTGTTTTATTACATTGTTATAAATAGTTAAGATTTTTTCTCGATAATTTCGTCATGCAATACTCCCTAGAATTTAACGTACTGTATGCAGAAAAATGTACTCTTTCAAGTGACATTTTAAAAAATGGGGCTTGCCATTTTTAAAAAATGGCGATAACGTCATAACTTTAAAAAAATATTTGCAGCACTTTTTTTTTAAAAAACAGATTGAGAAATGTATTTAAAAATCAACGGGTCTGAGCGAATTTTTGTCACTTGTTTTGTAAGTAACTATTTTAATGAATTTATTCCAATCTTTAGGTGCTCACTGTATAATTATTTTGATAGATACAGTTCGTTTTATTTAATAGAAGATTTTTTTAGAATTTGAAAACTAGATGTTTCGCAATAACATAAATAACTTTGGTTTTAAGCCGCTTTTGTTTAGCTTCGTATAGTTCTTAGTTTAAATTAAACAATGACATTTATTTTAAGACCATTTCTTAAATATTTTCTTCTCCCCTATTAAATATTAACCAGTCAGAGCCCACAAAATAATCATGTGGAAATGTTACCACAATTTTAAATACATTAAATACATAATTTACGTATAATAGTTATGAAATTAGTGTATCATCAGTGACTAAATAATCTTAGATTTCTCTCTATTTAATTATAACAGCCTTGGAGTTACATTTGTTAGATCCGATATGGTGAAAAGTGTTTCGATTTCAAGAATATAATATTCTATCCACAATAAATTTATATTAGACACCAAGTTTGTTGTCGCATTTACTGCATCGGTGAACGCAAATTTTTTACACTGAATAATGTTTAATTTAGTATTTAGTATACTTAAGAGGGTAAATAAAAAATAGAAAACAAGATCTCCCTTTTTAAATCGTCTAAAAATATGTTTGTTGTGGAAATTTTGATAACAAACAATTGTTTGAGACTACAAAACTATTTGGTAAAGATAGTTAACAGAAAGAGAATATTGTAAAGTTGAATTGTTAAGTTGAATAAACTTTAAATTTATCTTAAAAGAGGAATTTAATAAGATATTTCTTTTGATTTAACAAAATAATTTAATAAACTTTGTTGACAAAATGAGGTATTTATGTTGATAATAATGCATAAAATATATATTTAGTTCTTTGTATATGGCACTTTTACTCATTCCAGTCAAATATAATATAAATTAAAGAATATTTTTACTCCGTGTGCCAAGAGAAAAGAAATTGGAAAAATTGTACCGCCTGTGCCTGATTTAAAAAAATCGGTAAAGGTATTTACACAGAACTTCCCTCGTTATTTGTGCATTGCGGTCACTCTAAAAAATTAATAATTAATATGGAAGGCTTGCGCAAATACCTTTACAAATGTCCACCATGACTGAATTATTTCTTGGGATGACCACCCTGTACATTTTTCAATAAAAGTGTAATAGCATATGCCAAATATTATTGCCAGCTGTCACATTTTCAATTCCTCATTCACGTAGTGGAGTGGAAGTATATGGTGGTTAAAAATTATATATTCTTTTCAAAAATGTTAAAAAAATATTCAATTTTTTTCTTCTGAAGTAGGTTTAGAATGCCATGAAACGTGGACATTTTAAATTTGAGCAAAAAGGAAAGTTTCCTTCTATTCTATAGTAGTGGTAATTTTTTTTCTTTTTGAAATAGGTTTAGAATGCTATGAAACGTGAAAATTTAAAATCTGAGCAAAGAAAAAATATTTTGCCATCTAGGTATTTTAGTGGTGTAAATTTTTTCAAAAATGGTGAAAAAAATTTTCAAATTTTTTTCTTCTGGAATAGGTTTAGAATGTCACGAAACGTGAAAATTTTAAATTCGTTCAAAGCTAATTTTTTTTCATCTATTCTGGTGATAGTTTTTTTTTTCCAAAATGGTTTTTCCAAAATTTTTTTCCGAAAATGGTTTGGAATGTCATGAAACGTGGAAATTTTAAATTTGAGCAAAAACAATTTTTTCACCTAATCTATAGCAAGTAGTGATAAATAGATTAAAAAATTTAAAAAAATTTTTTTTTGAAATGTTTCAAAATTTTTTTAAAATTTGTTTGAATAGGTTTAGAATGCCATGGAAACGTGAACATTTTAAATTCGCACAAAGAAAAAAAATGTTCCATCTATTTTAGTGGCATAATTTTTTCAAAAATGTTAAAAAAATAAAAAAAAAATTTTTTTTTCTGAAATAGTTTTTTTTTTAATAGGTTTAGAATGGCGTGAAACATGGAAATTTTAAATTTGAACAAGGGGAAAAATTTTTTTCCATCTATTTTAGTGGTAAAATTTTTTCGAAAATGGTAAAAAAATTTGAAAAAATGTTTTTTCTGAAATAGGTTTAGAATGCCACGAAACGTGGAAATTTTCAATTTGAGCAAAAAAAAATTTTTCCATCTATTCATGGAAAAAAATGTTAAAAAATGTTAATTAAAAAAAATTAAATTTTTTCTTTCTAAAATAGGTTTAGAATGCCATGAAACGTGGAAATTTTAAATTTTAACAAAGGAAAAAAAATTTTCATGTATTTTAGTGGTAAAAAAATTTTCAAAAATGTTGGTGAAAAAAATTTTCTAATTTTTTTTTCTGAAATAGGTTTAGCGTGTCATGAAACGTGGAAATTTTAAATTTGAGCAAAAAAAATGTATTCATTATTTATTCCCTTTAGACGGTCCACCCTGTATATTTTCCAGTGAAAGTTTAACGATTTCTTCGCTGACAGTAGGGTCAACTACCTACCAAATTTGACTGCTCTCCGTCAAGTAGTTTTTTAGTTAATGCACCAAGAGACAGACAGACAGACAGACAGACTGACTGACGGAATTGATTTTCTCTCGAATACAATACTTCCCTTCGGTATGCGAGGGAAGTAAAAACGGTCACTAAAAATTATGAAACAAAATTTTTGTAATATCGATATCGTCGGTTAAAAATACGTTTGATTTTGTTATTTCCTCATATTTTTATCGACTTCAATTTCTACACTAGGTCATAAGGTCAATTCATAATTTTTAGTGTTAGTTTTAGTAAAATATGGATAGTAGTAGTAGTTGTTGTCTACTAAGTGTGGTGTTTATGTTATGTTATGTTTATGTAATAAATTATTTAACAGGTAGAGCTCAAAAGGTGATAACTAATGATATGCAATGCTCCTCGTTAAGGGTCACCTCTGCAGGAGTTCCGCAGGGTAGTATAATTGGGCCAAAATTTTTTTAAATTTTTATCTTTGATCTTACCAAAATGTTTTCTTAGTGTTGAGTTCACCTTTATGCGCATGGTATTTAGATGTATTTTTCATTCCAAATAAATGATTTAGAAGTATTCTGAGCACCATGGTCTAAGGTTAACCCAAACAAAACAGTGGCATTTGGTGTAGGACCAGAGAAACATAGAGAGTTAATAGAATCTTATTCTCGATTGATTAAATTATAATTTTATTGACTGGGTAAGATCTGCGAAAAATTTAGGGATCATAATGTCTTTGTCTTTTGGTGAGCATGTTAATTATTTTTAAAAGTGAATTATTTTTTGTTTGCTTATGCTTGTAATGAAACATATTCGTTATAGGATTTTGCAAACAGCAGAAAAGACTATCTTTGAGAACTAAAAGAAAAAGTGTTTGTAAAGTTATTGAATTTGTCTTTCTTATTGGACAATTCTCATTGTAACGCTAGTTTCCACACGGTCCCCTACGGCTATGAAAATGTTAATTATGTTTTTAAGAATTCGTTTTTAAAGTTAAAGTCCCTTTGTACTAAACACCAGTTAAGCCAGCCGGTAAAACCAAAACTGGTCAAATCATTGATCTACCCTCATATTGAATATTGCTGTTCAGTATATTACAATTTTCCTCAATGGAACAGGAATAGATTACAACGCATACAAAATGCATGTGCATGCGATTTGTCTGCAATGCGCCGTAGAGAGACTACATAACGCCCTATCTCACACATTTGAATGAATTAAATATTCAGCAAAGAGTAGAGTTTCTAATTGCAATGTTTTTGTATAAGTTGCTCAAATCCCCTATTCCTAATTGTTTATTCAAAGTAATATCACAGCGATCTGATGCACGTTCAGTAAATATAAGGATGGAATACATTCACGATACCCTAACATGCCTAAAAAAAGTTTTCCATATTATAGCGCCTACTTTGTTAAATAAAGTGTTGTCGAACCTTAACTTATCACTTAATTAGTTTAAAATGAAAATAAGACCAGTTAATTAATACAGTAAATCACTGTAAATTTTACTAATACTGTAGTTGTAGTTGTTATTTATGTTTGTATGTTGTTTATTATATAATATCCACTTAAGAAGGTTGAGGCGTTACAGTCCCAACCAAAAGTAAGTCGAATTCTAAATCGGAACTTTTCCATAATTAATTATTACAAAAGGTTATAAGTCGATTATCAATAATTATTGTCATAAAGGCTTAATACATTGCTTTTATTATTAATGAATTATTTAAGTAGATTTACTTATTTTACTTAATGCCCTAACTTTTGGATATTTTGTCCAAACATATTTAAAAAAGGTGTATGTAAATATCTGTGTATTTTACCAATTTGTTTCAGTAAATGATTAAAAAAACAGAGAAGCAGTAAAAATTAAAATTAAATCATTAAATAATTGAAAAATCAGTTAAAAGTCAATGCTTTGCATAGTTAGTTTTCGGAACATTGTTTGGTTATTTGCTATAAATTACAATGTACCGTATGCATGCTGGGTTGACATATTTTCCGTAAGGCTACATGTAAAAGTATTTTTAAATTTTTAACTTTATGAGTTTCCTAATGGTTTTGGATTTTTTACAGAAAATTGTGTCATATGAAAATCTATTAGAAAAACTTTATTTCCAATTTTTTTCATTATTTTCGCGTAACGCCTCAACCTCCTTAAGAGTTCAGTGTACTGTTCTTTTACTGTCTGTTATGTACGTATGCTGTATAATTTGTATGTACATACTTCTATTTCTATGTTCCTTGTTTTTGTAATTTTATTTTGTTTATTAATTTTAAGGAGACGATGGTAGATAGGTAACTATAATCGTCTTTCTTTTGTGCCTAGTATAATTATTGGCACAATAAATATTATTTGATTTGATGTAATTTGAAAATGTGATAGAAGATTCATAAGTCATATATTATCATATGGGTATTGGATTTGATAAACTCTATAGAAGTCTTAGTTAGTGCTTAAACGTAGCCCCAAAATTTTTCAATGCCTGGGTATAGGTGGTAATATTATTCAAATATTTTTCACATCAAACTGATTGACTAATAAAGCTCGTCATAGTGTTGCTAATTAATAAAACAGACATCGAATATTTCATCGAAATTTATGCCAGCACACAACCTGACATATTCAGTATTGCAAAAGATACAAATTACATTTCCTTACCACTTATTAACAGGTAATCGTTTGCTTTCTTCTCATTATGCAAGAATTTAATCAACGATCTGCAGACAGATTCGTGCTGTTAAAATCGTTTTAGACCAGGTTTCGCTCTAGACAATAATGAGATGAGGATAAGGTGAGAATGGGAAGTTCAATTGTCACTGTCGGTTATCCTATTGTATATCTGTTTACATATTTTATTTTGACGACGAATTGTTATTCGTGACCTGACTTTTTACAATCCTATTACTGCAGATAAAATCTCACTGTTAGAATTAAAGACAAATTTAATCGTGTTAACACAGAAATGGTAAAAGACATACTTAACGAGAATTTTTTGAAAATCAGTTTATAATCTAGACAGTTATATACCCGACCAGCAGAATAGATTGGCTTTTGTTTTGATAAAATTGAGGAAGTAATTGTAAATAGTTGATGTAACAACTAGCACATAACTTTCTTATGCAAGCTATCATATCTTATCTATATTGTAATTCATGTAATATAAATATTTGCAATGTGTACTATAACATTTCCTTTCTGTTACGAACAAGTGTTAATAGAGAGTAAGTACTTTTAGTCGATGAAATTTAGCACAAAAATAGGCGAAACTATCGAAAACCTGTGGAGTAAAACAGATCAAAATGCGGCTTTTTGCATTCGATTCTTTGATGAATTTATTCAATTTGTTACCTATTTTAATCTTATACAAATGGGACATTGTACTTATGCATCGAAAAAATGCATTTTTCCGCGTGCAGTTTTTGAGGTAATTAAAAAAAATCATTTTAATCAAAAATCATCTGTAATCCATGATGGAAATTAGCCCAACTTGGTTAGTCGAGGTTGTTTGGGGTCGCTGATTATGAATAAAATGTTCAAGCAGTTTCTCCATGTACCTGGGGACCAGGAAATTCTGGTGTGAGGCTCATCCCCGTAGTTTTCTATAAATTTGCTCTGCAATCCAACCACAATCTTTATTCGGGGGGTTTTTGAGATCGCTGATCATGATAATAATAATTTATTGGTGTGAAAATACATAATACAATGCTTACACAAGTCAAAATATTGGACAATATAGTAGATGTAAAAAAATCGTCACAAAATCACATAAGACAAATAAGATTAAAAGTAGTATAAAATTATATAAACCAATTAACAAATTAAGTAAGGGTAATAATATGAGGTCATGAATATACAGTGCCTGTTAAATTAAATCTGAGAAATCATTCTCAATAAATTCTTCAAATCTGGAGAAGGCCTTAGTTCTTAGATAACCTCTCATTTTATTTTTAAATTGAAAAAAAAGTTTTTTACTGAATGAGGAAGAGTATTATGAACTTTGTCAGAATAATAACCTGTTCCATTTCTAGATCTCGTAAGTCGAAGAAAATTGAAATTAATGTTATCGCTGTGCGTTACATATTGACGTTCATTTTGTTTAAGATAAAATAAACACTCGAGGATATAAGCACAAGGCATAGTTAATATTTTGAGATTAATGAATTGGCCTTTGCAATCATCTCTGTATCTAAGATGAGATAGTATGCGAATGCATCTACGTTGTAAGCCAAAAATGTTGGAAGCATGCGCTGAGTATCCCCAGTTTAAAATTCCATACATATTAGCATGAAAAGAACGATAATAAGCGGTCAGTAAGTAGTTCGGGGATACTGTGTTGACAAGGTAGCGAAGGAAATAGATATTTTTGGAAAGTTTGGTAGATAGTTTTGTAATATATTCTTCCCAGGTTAATAGTGAATCTAAGTACACACCTAGAAATTTTACGGATGCATCGGTTTGTTCTTCTGGATCCCTGTTTCGCAATGTAAATGTTAATGATTGTGTCTTGTCATCGTTTAGTTTTAATCTATTGGTTAAAAACCATTCGCGACTATGTTCTTCCGTTTTTGTGACAGTCCGTTTTAGATCATCAGGTGTGAGGTTAGTGTTTAGTGCAGTCTGCATCTGCAAACAGTATAAAGTTCGTATTATCATCAGAATTGGCAAGGTCATCGATGAATATCGTAAATAGTATGGGACCCAACACAGAACCTTGAGGAACACCATGAATAACTCTACGTTTTTGGGAAGTGCATAGATTATAGTTAACATATTGAAATCTATTTGATAAGTAAGAATTAATAAGTGCCACACTGTCAGAATGAAAATTATAACCTAATAATTTGTCTGTAAGAATTTCATGTGAGACACAATCAAAGGCCTTAGATAAGTAAAAAAAAACTAGCAGTTGTATATTTCTTGTTTCATGTATCAAGGACAATTTGAACAACATTATTAATTGCGAGAGTTGTGGATCGCTTATTCCTGAAACCATACTGACAGAAGTGAAATAGGTTATTATGTTCGAAGTATTCATTAATTTGATTTTTTAATGCTGTTTCAAAAATTTTTGCTAATATTGGTACCAGTGAAATTGGCCTATAGTTGTTAACATCTTATGAATGGAAATTACCTTTGCAAGTTTTAGAACGTTGGGAAATTTATTTCCTTATATTATAATCTGACTTCTGTAAATACTTTGTGTGTAACACACCAATAGAGTTTTATTGTTATTATCATTATTATTATTATTACATTCTACATATTTTCCTGGCACATCTAGCGTTACACTACTGATTCCTTAAACATTTCTAATTTTAAAAGTTTTTCTCTATTAGATCTCTCTCTTCTTTATAAATATGGGAGCCTTAACAATTTGCAATGTGAGAGTCATCTTATGATGAAGTAGACGAGCTAATCCGTACCCGTAAGTTTTTATTAGCCAAGTAGTTCCGTAGAAGTTCTATATTTAGCTAATAGATAAATTAACTGATTCAAACAAAACAAAGAATTCAGGAACAAGTGTACTAGCACTAATAAAGTTTCTAAATTGATCTCGAAGACGGTGCACTGTAAATGGCGATGTGAAAACATTCTCATTTGTCAAGGAACTGTCCAGCGGTTTTTGCTCTCTCCGCGGACGAGACAAGAATGTTGTGGTTATTCTGAATCATAAAAAGTACCATGATTCGATTTAATGCATAATTCAAGGCGATTACTCCGTTTTCTACGGTCTGTAACGGATCTTGAAGGAGGTTAAGTTGAATGCTCAATTAATTATACGTACATATACCTTTAAAAAACGAAAGTTGCGAAATTCCCTGCATTGTAGTGGCTAAACAAAAGGTGGGCGATGCAGTGGTTATTAAACGGTACTGGGCGGCGTCATATATTGTTGGAAACGACTTAATAATAATGTCACTTATTTTCACCCCTGAAATCACCTTTCAGAATCCGTGGGTTCCAGAATAATTTAACAGGGGATAAACACTAACGCTTTATTAACTTTATTAACTTTATCAACTTACTGCAAACTACAGAAGGTTTTTATTAACTAAAATACACTTTTACTAGACTAAAATAACCATTAACAATGTTACTACTTGATATTTACACTTTCGGATTTCTAACCTCTCACTTGTCACTTTTCAACTTCTTCTTCTGCATGTTTACTTTTGGCTTACATACTCTAAAGATGCTTTTAAAGTCATCTAGAACCAAATCGAGAACCTCCTCCCACCACACTCCAGAACACTCGATCTCTTTCTACACATTTCTATACCATATATGGACTATTAGTCATGGGCTTATCTGTCTCCATATTCTAGGGGGTGTAATGCATAACAATAATAATCCGACACGTACAATCTGTTTACTATGAGAACAATTTATGAAGAGATACGGTAGTGTGTCATGCTAAGTTCACTCTAACATCCTCAACACTCACAGAAATAATAAGCGAGCACCCGTGTATCTTTACAGGAATAACCACCTAATTTTGCATTGACGTCAATGGACAGCATTTTGAACAATTGTTGTAATGTTTTGTGTTAATTTTTTGTATTCCAAAACCACCTTATGTGTAACAAGGTAATTAGTATAAAATTGTATTTTCTTATTTTCTTTTAGCTGTAATTTTGTTTGTATTTATCGCACATTGTAATACGACATGTGAATAAATCCTTTATTAATAGTACTAATAAATGGTACCACGGTACCGATATGGTTCCATTTGAAAAAATTGAGTTTTGCACCATTTTGGAGAAATTCTAGATATCTTGGTTCAATTATAGTTTCGTTAAAAATTATTAGAGCCAAACCGCTCCTGAAACCGTCCCTGTCTCATAATGTGAGGATTATCAATTGCCCAATATCGAGTGTTGTTTCGATTAAATAACCCAAGGTTTGTAAATCTCGATTCATCAGTGAACAAAATGTTTTTGATAAAATTCTCATTTCTTAATTGGCGTAACTGTAACCAATTACAACCAACCAATGATAATCCTTCTCATACAAAAATTGATGCAATTGATATTTATAAGAACGATAGCGGTGTTTCTTTCAAATTTTTCTGACTGATTTTTTGGAAACTGGTAATTCATGTTCAATTTGTTTTATCGAAATAGTTGGGTCAACATGCACTAAAGCTAATACATTAATTTCCGTTTCTTCATCAACAATAAATCTTTCTTCAATTTCTACATTAGGTTCAGTTCTAAATTGTTGCTCCAACCGGGCGAAATAGTTTCTCGGAGGTTGTCTTCTTTCTGGATATCTCCGTCCATACAGACTTTGTGCTCTAGTTGCATTACGTCGAGTCTCTCCATAAATAATGATCATGTCAACTTTTTCATCTCTGGAATAAGCCATTTTATATTAATTTTCTTGTTTATAACAACTTTAATACACTTGCTTCAGAAAATTAGTGAGTAAGTCAAGACTAAATCAATTGTTGTGAATGTCTGTCATTTTCATGGCTATCTGCAATTTTGGATTCAAAAGGTACCTTATTAAAATGATTTGTTGGCGCTTACTTTTTAAAAATACTTCTATTATTACGAAGGATATCGTTAAGAAATGATTAATGGCGAAAAAATTATAGTTTATGAATCCATTATTTCTGATTAATAAAAGAAATAGCACAGTTCCATTAAAAAAAATCCATAGGACCCCTACGGAAATGAAAATGAAATTCCATTTTTTTGAAAAAAAGCTAAAAATACTGGTACCTATCAGTAATTCAAACAACTATTTTCTTCTTTACAGACAAGTCTACAACCTTACTAATATGTTCCATAGCCTACTTTGTTCGTATCTCACTTATTTTTTGGAATTTTTTACATCTGAAAAAACTGTTGCACTTAGAAATTTATGTTTAATGAGAAACCATCAAAAAAATATAGTCATTCCATTTTAGAAAAAAAAGTTGATGTCACTTCCGGTTCAACCGGAAGTGATATTTTCATTCCTGTTAGTCTAAAAGTACTTTATTATTGTCTAATTTATGTGTACCAAAAACCAAATTTTTAAATACAAAAACAACCAAAATATTGGGGGCGTAGATTGACTCGTGGCCACCCGGTATATGTTCCATATAAAATCATCTTAATTGTAACGGAAAATGTAACGGATATCGGTAACTTGATAACTGAATTTATCTTAGCAAGAGCATAGCCGCCATATGTAAAAGTAACCATAATAACATTAATTTTGTTTTTGCGTTAGGTAAGTTATTTAATTACCAGCATCCAGTAATAATTTTCTTCGGTAACGGTTACATAAGTAGCAATATGGCTAATAATTAAAAAGTTTGTTGCATACAGCGAAATTACATTGCCTTCATATACTTATTAACTATATACTGGTAATACTCCATAAGCCACTATGTACGGATTTGAGGCTAGAGAACGAGATAGTTTTCTATCTCTATGGAGGACTCTGACGATACGATCTGATGAAGAAGGAAGCGCGCGCTGTAACAGGTCAGTGGTCCCAAAACAAAGAAATCTACCGGCAACCGTAGAAAACGGAGATTTCGTATACTATGGTAAAATATATACCACCCTTTTGGAATGATTCACATGCTATTAGGAAGCTTTCGTTTCTTGGTATTTAAATTATTTAATCAATAAATGAATACCTAAGCAGTAATTAGAAAAACTTATAGTCCAGTGGAATTAGCAAAAAAGTGGGTCTTAGGGTACTAATGGAAGTTTCGATGTTCAGCTAAAAATTCTACTTTACGAATATGAGTGGCACAATTTATATTTTTATGTTTTATGGGTGATTCAGCCGTAAAACGGCAAGATTGTTAAAAAACAATTTGACATTGAAAGAAATGGTAAATATTTTTTTCTTTAGTTCTTGGGACGGCATCTTATTTTTTGAGTAAAAAAAAATTGTTCTTGATATTTTTTCTAAAAAGTCAACCTTTTTCAGTAAAACTTGGTGAAAAAATCTTCAATGTTAAAATTTTGAGAATTTTTAACCCCAAAACAACGCACTTTATGCAAAGATAAAACAAAAATATTCTTGGGAAAACTAAAAACATTTCACGATTAGCACATGTAACTAGATTTTGGATTATTAAATAAAATTTATTACCGATGATATGACAGGTTAGGGTCCTGCTTCGGCTGGCTTTTACACAAAAAACACCGTTTCATTTTTGTTGATATAGGTTTACACCATGTAAATACAAATCCCTATTTTGATAAACAATAAAATACATAAAACAACTTCACAATCTTAGAACACACAAGCGCTTATAATATTAATGCCTGGAATTGGAACTTGGAACCACTGATATAATGCCTATAGTGCACAATTTCTCCGATTAGATTGTGACCACTCATCTTCTATATTTAGTTGAACTGTCACATTCTCGCGTCGATGTTCCGCCCACTAAGACATGCGCACAATACCAAGTCCTCTTAAAGGATAGAGAGACAGGCTTTCCTTGGCGTCAAATTGGGAACGAAACTCATAGTATATAGTTAATAAGTATATGATTGCCTTTCTATACTACCAAATCTAATCAGGGTTTTTGTAATCACAGGCATCTTAGAGAGAAAGAAGAAGTGAAACTCCCTATTTACACAAACTTGATAGATGAATAAATAAATAAGAGCATTTGGTAAATATATACGGGGTTCGGAAAAAGTAACAAAAGTGTCACAAAAGCAAATTTACAACTGAATAATATATAAAAAAATAAAAATAATAATAATATAATAAACATTCAACATAAAGAAATAAAAGAGCAAACGACCAGGAATTTTACCAGGAATTTTATAAATCGGATCAAGAAGATCCTGAAGATCAAATGATCTGGAAAGAAATGTGTAATGCCATCAACACCTGGGCTATTCCTACACTTACGTAGTTTCGGCGTGATTAAGTGGACCAAGACAAATCTGGAAGCCTTGGAGAGGAAAACTCGGACGATTTTAACTCAGTTCCGAGCATACCAACCGAAAGCAGCCATCGAGCGAGTAACACTTCCAAGATCTAAGGGTGGCAGAGGTATCATCAATCTCGAACAACTCGACAGCAAGCGGATTGTTAATCTTAGAAGGTATTTTAATCAGAAACGACATACATCCCTACGTCACAGAGCCATCATCCACTGGGATAGTAATTACACCCATCTTAACCTGCAACATAATGGACCTTTAGTGGAATCGCAGGTAGGTGAGCCTACTGTTGAAGATCTCATCAACTCTGGGAAACACAAGGCACTCCACGGAAGACACCCTTGCCCTGAGCCAAGAACAAGTTGACAAAGAAGCGCCAAACTACTGGCTCAGTTATGGCGAGCAGTTTCCCGAAACGGAGGCCTTTGTTATGGCAATCCAGGATCAGATAGTTGCAATAAAAAACTATCTTAAAGTTATCGCCAAAGACCCAGGCACACGAAACTACACTTGCAGAAAATGCGGAAGTGCATACGAAATTATTCAGCATATAAGAGTGGGCTGTCGGATGATGAAGACCACTGATTATACCCCAGGTAGCAAAGATCATTCATCTAAAACTAGCTCTTCAGTACAAACTCCTGACCACCAGCACATCATGTTACGAGTACAATTCGTTAGCTGTTTTAGACAATGAAAACAGCAAGCTATATTGAGATATAACAGACCGCACCATTCTCGTCAACAGCGACATCATACTTGTCCAGAAGAGGCAAAAGCACACCTTCCCCATAGACACTACAGTACCCAATACTCATGACTTACAGCAGTTCTATGGCGAGAAATTAAACAAATGCGGTGAACTCGCGGAAAAGATCAAGAAAATGTGGCAGCAAGATAAAATCACTATCCTATCTAAAACTCTTCCCCGAAACCTCCATCAGCTAAAAATCCACCCTCATACTGTCACCCAAATCCAAAAATCCGTCCTCCTAAATACGTGCAACTCAGGAAATTTCTTCACTTACCTCCAAATTGAAATAGACACCGCCATCTTGCTGATTGTCAATGGTTGGTACACCAAACCTCCTTCTAAGGAGAGAAACTGACCAACATAATAATTAGTAATAATAAATTTATGGGAAATTGGATTTCCGTGTAAATGTCTACATTTTACACAGCTTTTCCGCCTGCCGTGGCTGCTATAGATAGATAGATCGATAGATAGATAGATTTATTCATATTTAAGATTATAAAATCGTACATACGTCAGACAGAGTTACAAATGGGTAAAGATACAAATACATATAAGTATATAAACAGTTACACTCATAAAAAAATATTTACGAAAACCGTACATAGAACCAAGAAGAGACAATAACGCAAAAAGAATATATATACACATGCGTATACTAGAGCAAAATATTTGTCAAAGACATTTCTAGTTCATCTAGTGTGTAGAAGACATTTGCTTGCAGACATTTTTTTAATGCATTTCTGAATTGATCAAGAGGTAGTTGTTTTATATTGCTTCCTAATTTATTGTATATTTTAAGCCCATGATAGGTGACACCTGTGCGTGATTTAGTTAGACCTTTAAGGCTGAGGTATATATGCTCTTTCTTTCTAGTGGTTTTCACTATGTGTAGCAAATTCATCGATGTGCTTTTTCACATAGGTAAGATATTCTAGTGCGTATATAGATGGTAGAGTTAGAATGTCTAGATTTATAAATATTGGTTTGACGTCTGCTGGATAGCCTATTCCTCCCACAACCCTGACTGCTCTTCGTTGTAGGCCAAAAAGTCTGTCTGCTAGCCGAATGCCCCCAAGCTAGGACACCATATGAGAGTTTAGAGTGAAACAGTGCAAAATAAGCAGTTCCAAGAACTTTCATAGACACTCTACTTGATAACTGCCGCAATGCACATGTTGTCTTTGCTAGGGATTTGGCTAGGAGATTGCCATGGGCATTCCATGTATGTTTGGGATCCAAATTAATTCCTAAAAATTTCACAAAAGTAGGGTTGTTGTCTAGATTATTTAGATCTTTGGTGGATGAAATCATTGTGACAGTTTTATTTTCATTTAATTCAAGTTTAGTGGCTGAAAACTACATCTCAGCGTTCAACTGCATATTCCTGCAATCCTCTCTTAGTTCGTCTAGATCAGGACCTGGGTTTAATAAAGTTGTGTCGTCTGCATACAAGAGACAGTTGATACCATTAAGGGCAGATTCTATATCATTAATATAGATCAGGAACAACGCAGGACCTTAAATAGATCCCTGCGGCACTCCATCTCTAATTGACAATTTACTGGACACATCCTGACCCACACGGACTAGCTGTTTACGACCGTCGAGGTAGGATTTAAGCAATTTTAAGCTGTTGTTACTGAAATTGTACTTGGATAGTTTTAACACCATGATTCTGTGGGATACACACTTGAACGCTTTACTAAGATCGCAAAATATTGACGCAGAATATAGTACATCTTCAAAACAATTTAGCGTAATTTCTGTTACTTGATTATAGCAATTGTAGTGCTCAGTTTATTCCTAAATCCATACTGAGAATTATTTAACAGCCCATGTTTTTCAAGATAATTTACTATTTGTAATTTTAAGACCTTCTCAAAGACTTTTGATAATATAGGTAGCAAGGTCTATAGTTTGACGCGTCGTTAATATCGCCTTTTTTCAAAATAGGCACAATAGATGCTATCTTCAAGACCTCAGGGAATTTACCATGTCTAATGCTTATGTTAATGAGTTTAGTTAGAGGTATTACGATTAAATGATTAATGGTTTTAATTAATGGAACATTTAAGCCATATATATCTTTACTTTTGCTATTTTTTAGGGAACCAATAATATCTCTAATTTGATTGTAACTTACTTCATGGAAACTTTGGTTAGTTTCAGGAATGTTAACATGTCTGAGATATTCCATTGGATCAGTGTTCGTTGTTGGGAGTTCGCTGACAGTGTCTGTAGAGACGTTGACAAATAAGTTATTAAAGCCATTACTGTTTAAAGCTGAGGTTGGGGAGTTAGTTTTTTGTTAGGTTTTATCAAGTCCTAGATAGCTCTTGGTGCATTATTTGAATTTTTTATAATGTTATCATTTGCAGTTATTTTAGCCATTTTTAGAGCATATTTGCATCGTAATCTAAAAGCATTTCTTGTTTTCCTATTTCCAGGTGTGTTATGTGTTTTACACATATCATTTAGGAAATGAAGTTGGTCTCTCATTCCTCGCAATTCTGCTGTGAACCATTTACATGCACGGCCTCGCCAAAGCTCTTTCCTAAACAACGTTTTGGATGTCGTCATTTTCGTCTCTTGTTGTCTGTTTGTTCCTGGACTATCAACCTAAAATTTTAGCAGTTATCCAAGTTTATTTCAAATTTTTACATGTCTCATTCTGTGTTCGTGTTGCTATTCGTGTGATGTTCCTCCTTTGGGAAATCCCACAAGGTGTTTGGATCTTCTTCATGTAGTGAGTTGACTTCACTTATGTATAGCCTTGAATTTATTTTGAAAGGCTGGATCATCGATTATGAGGGACAGGCATTTTTATTTTTGCCTTCGACTCGTTTTTAGCTCCAATGAGAAGGTGCACATTCTACGAAAACGTAGAAAAGTCTTTAAAATGCTGTGTTTATATTAGATAGATCCATTTAATGAAATCGATGACGTCACAGCAAATCATGGCGTGTTTTGCATACCCGTTCAATTATGCGAATTTTATATTATTTATTTGTTAACATTTTGATTTGATGGGCGATATAATGCTGTTGATATATTGGGAACTGCCTTAATATAACAAATACTTACAAATACAACATATACAGTGACCCACTCCCCATTACAATGGGTATCCCCCAGGGTACTGTACTGGGGCCCATTTTATTTTTGGTATATATAAATTCAATTTCACAGATACAAAGTATAGATGAGGAAATTATATCATTCGCTGATGATACTGCTGTAATCTTTGTAAGTGATTCCTGGGATAACGTATATAAAAAATCAGAACAAGGGATGGCAAAACTTAAAGTCTGGTTGGATGACAGTCTTCTAAGCCTAAATATTGAAAAACTAAATTTGTTACTTTTTCCTCGACAGTTGCTGATCAACCAGAAATAAACAACATAAAAATCCACTCTCAGCCATGTAACAATCAAACGAACTGTAAATGCGCCGCGATTGAGAAAACAAATAGCATCAAATACCTAGGTGTACTAATTGACCAGCATCTAAAGTGGAAAGATCATGCGGAATACATAACAGGACGGCTCAGAAGACTGTTACATAAATTCTATCAAATAAGAGATATTTTAAATAAAAAACTATTAATGATAATCTATAATGCCTTAGTTGAATCCATAATTAGATATTGCATATTGATATGGGGCGGACTTTTTAATAATTCTATAAATTGCCTTCAAACAATGCAAAACACCATTTTAAAAATATTATTTAAAAAGAAATATGATTATTCCACTAAATTGTTGTATGATGAGTTAGGCTTATTCACAGTAAGAGAACTTTATACTTACCACACTTTACTATGGGCATTAAATAACACTTCAAAGATGTCAAAGCTACCCCATAATTATGCAACAAGAACGAAAGATAAGATTTCACTTTACCATTGTGTATCTAAAGCCATACCCAACGATTTATATTTTACTACGGACCAAAGTTATATAATATGCTTCCAAAAAATTTAAAGGAAATTAAAAACAAAACTAAATTGCAGAATAACATAAAAAAATTTATTACTGAAAACTTTGAAATCATTGAAAAATGTACTACTAGTGTAATATACCCAACCTCTAAAGAAATCTACTGTCTACTGTCACAACAACTACGTTTCTCTTAGTCTGTCACTATACTGAAAATGAGAGAAAAACATAAAATCTCCCCTTTTTTTTATCAGGAAAGTAAATAAATATAATAATTGCATCCATTACAATATCTTAAACAGTCTTCAATACCCTCAAAAAAAAATTATTAAATTATTTAATTGTTCCTTTTTTTCTCTATGATACTGCAAACAAACTTTTATAGTTTAGGCAGGTCATAGAGGTAAAATTAGTATTGTACGTTAAAATAATACATATTAAAACTTAATTAATATAAAATTGTACATAAATATAGTGTCGTAAAATTGTACTTAAATATTAATAAACTGAAACTGAAACTGAAACTGAACTTCATTTCAATAATATCAAAAAAGCAAATTTGCGTATAGTGAAAACATCTAATAGTTATTTGCGATAATTTTAAATTTTAAATGAAATTCCGTATAAGAATCCTTTCTATCGAATAATGGAGAGCTTCTTTCCAGATTTAAGTCTAATTACTTCCACATCCACTTAGTGAAAGGGAAATATAATAATTGTAAAAAAAAAAAAGCAAAATTTGATTTTGGGTTTAGAATGTCTTCGCTGAAACTATTTAAGACATTGACTTAATAAGGGGTTAATAACATTAAATAAAATTGAGACATTCCCTTGAAATTTGGTACACGTACGTATTATAACAACATGTTGACCTAGATTATATTTTAAGACGATTCCGTTGAAGAGTCCTGTTGTATCTCGATAAAATGCCTCAAGTTCGAAAACACGAGGTAACAGAAGATACTGCTATTCCTTAGATCATTATTTTGAAGCTAACTTAGCAAATCCACCATAAGGAATTTCTCTTGTATGAGTGCTTATGTGATAACAATAGAAATGTTACAATTGATGAGAAATTAAAGTTTCATATTAGTTAAACAAAAAACCGGACAACTATTAAAGTTAATTACAAAATGCAGTTTGATGCGTCTAACCATTTACTACAATAGAAATAATTATAATCGTTTTTTAAAAGAGGCTCTCGCCTCTCAACATAATACGTATAGTTACGGTATTCCTAGTATAGCGATCACGATCTCAAAGACTTCCTTTCACTCTCCATGAGAATCTTACAAGGAAAATAAATTAATATGTATCGCAATTAATAGTTAGTTAACTGCCGGTAAAGTTTGAATAAAAGCAAATGAATAACAGGAAGGCCTTTCGAACAGATATCGATTGCTTAACGGTCTCTGGCCTATCGAGAAAAGTAAAACGAAGAATGGAAGTTGGATGTAGTGCAATACATAATTAACTATTTAATAAAAGTGGACGTTTGGGCAGAAAAAGTTTGGAATAATATATGTATCAACAGCATTGGAAACAATGAGGGGGTTTGCATGATATTTAGCTGAATACCTAGAATAAAAATAGGGTTAAATAATTCTTATTTTCACCATAATTAAATGAATTAAGAAAGTTGCAGGGATGTTGTGAAATCCGGTGAAGAGCAAGCAAATCGAAATGACCATGAAATTTTGTCCAGGCACGTAGCACACCCTATATCTAAATCCAGCAGTTTTGGATATATTTAACATTTTATAGAATATTTGACACAACACAAAGTGTGCTACACTCTTCATTGAAAATAAATTCCATAATATTATACTAAATGTTCCATTTTTCACGTTACATTTTGTCAAATTCAAACCTTAAAAACTTTTTTTTTCAAATGGAACACCCTGTATTTTTTACATCATATTATGTAAAATTAAATTCTATTTTCACTATAGTATCTTGTAGGGGTTAAAGTTACAACTTCTTGAGATATTCGCGATTTTCTTCCATGGTCTAGAATTTTTAGTAAAGATTTATAACTTAGCCATGATCAGATACAATCATCAATGTCAGTCATTCTGTTATGTCAAAAAATGCCAGCACGATTAAATTATATACCTACGAAGACTTTCTAAATTTGTTTATTATTTATACGAATGTGATAAAGTAATATCAACTACATGTAACACATTTACTACTCGATACCCACAAAAACAGGAACCATCGCCAAACACTGTAAAATGCATATTAGATAATTTTAGAATGTTAGATTCTGTTAAGTTAGCATTTCAACGGAGGAAACCTATTATTGATAAAGAAACAGATTAAATGTATCAATAATCTGAATTGCATAAAGCAAAGTTCAATAAATGTTCAAAATTTTGCCCTCGAACCTCCAGACATTTTTTTCATGGGTAGCTCTTCTAAATGAATCCGGTGATAAGTTTTGAAAAGCATTTCTCACTCTCTACATACAATCTTCAATGGTTCTTAATGAACTTTCATAAACTTTATTTTTAATAGTTCCCCAAACAAAAGAATCTAGAATTGATAAATCGGGCGAGCGAGGAGGCCATAGGAAAAATCCATTAATGGCGATCCATTGGTCATAAAAAGTGTAAAAAATTATTGATCAAATACGAGTTAAGTGGAGGGGCACCATAGTGCTAATAAATTTTTATCTATGTTCGGCGAGAGATATATTGTCTAGATACTTATTTTCCAAAATTTGTAGAATACTTAGATATCTTTCATCTACAAACACAAAAAATTGTAACAACACATTAACTGAAGAAATCATTTTAACTTACTATTTAAAATTTCCTCATAAAATTGTAATGCTACCACTCTGTCATTTCTTATGGCACAATAAGCATTAAACTGCGGACGTCTTCGAAAATTTCGCTCTCTGAATACATGAGGATGCGAGTCACTCCAGTAATGGGAATTGTGCCGATTAAAAAGTCCATTTTTGGTAAATTTACTCTCATCTGTCCATATATTTCCCAAAAAGGAATTGTCACCTTCATGCCTTTTTAAAACAAATTCGCAAAAATTTTCTTTCGTTAGGAAATCTGTTCTTTTAATTTTTTAACCATATGGAACGAGAATGGATTAAACTTGTTTTGACTAGGTTCTGTGAATTGAATCCTTGGATAATCCCGATTCAGAGCAGCATGTCTTAATGGCATCATTGGAAATACCTGAGAATATCCAAGAATTGCTATTTCTATGTTTTCGTCATCAACAATAGGCTCCCTCCTTTGATTTCCTGCATTGTCAGAGACAAATATTCTAAAATGATCCAATATGCGCTTTACAGTGCTTGGTGATGGTTTCTCTTTTCGTGGGTATCGAGTAGCAAATGTGTTACATTTTCCTGATATTACTTACTTTATTACATTCTCCATAAATAATAAACAAATTTAAAAAGTTTTCGTGGGTGTAATTTAAATCTGCTGGCATTTTTTGACGTAGTAGAATAACTGACATTGATGATTGTTTCTAATCATTGCTAAATTGATTTTTCAAAATTTTCCATTGTATCGATCAGTTCAGTTCCCGGTGAGACAGCGTGTATAAACTTAATACATTTATACATATTATGCTGACAAACTTTGTATTTGTTAACAATTGACGACTACACCAACAGTTTTTTAAAAAAACAACTCTTGATTTACTAATCATATTAGTAAAGAAACATATTCTTTATAGGTTTTTGCAAACAAAAAAAACCTGCTGTTTGCAAAATCCTGTAAAGAATATGTTTCATTACAATTATAAGCAAACAATAAATAATTCACTTTTAAACATACTAATTATATTGTTAGATCTTCTTTCATTACTGTTAATTTGTACGTGTTTCAAGCAAACGGTGCCAAACTTTTTATATACTAAAAAAAATATTGAAGGCAATTCTTGATAATTTTCATTTTCTCTGCATCTTTTTCTTAATGTTCGTGGTTTTTCCAGATTTTTCTGAGCAATACCTTTGGAGATAGGGTGGGGAGACAACGATTTTTTCGGAAGTGTAAAAAAAAAAAAAAAACGAGCGAGCAGACATTTTTTTTTCCAAAGGTATGGCACTATTAATTTTATTTAGGACTGTGATCAAGGTTGTGTATCAAAAATTAGAATCTTGAAATATGGAATCTTGTAGCTGTAGCACGCGAAAAACTAATCTAAGATGTCAATTTTTACGAAATTCATAAAAGTGCCAATATCTCCTCAATAACTGACCATTTTTAACTAAGGTCATATTTTGATATTCTGGTCAGTCATGTTCTGGCCTATCAGCCCTCCACGGGATGACGTTGAGTTTTGGAACACCCTGTATGAACAATTCTATAATATGTAAGTAATCAGTATCTACGAATATTGAATATAACAAACATATTCTTAAAGCTGTGTTTTTAATAAACATTGCAGACAAGATTTTATAATAAAGCTCTGAGAAAGGAAACAGACTAGGTTTTGCGAAAAGCAATATAGTCCAATAATTATAAAAATTTCCATAACAGAAAATGTTATCTGCGATTTTCCTTCAGTAACTGTTAGTGGAGGGATTATACATCACAAACCCATAAAAATCAGTTCTGGGGATGCGGCGCAACCCCCCCCAATAAACCACCCATTCAGTGAGAAAAGCCTTATATTACTGATAATTCGTTAACCGTTGAAGATATAAAAAAAATTGCTCATCATAAAAAAGAAAGATTGACTAATTTCCTAAAAAATAGTCCTCTTGTAATTTTCTTGTATATGCCATGATTTTCGAGAAAATCGATATTGAAAAAAATTGCAAAATTTGTATTTTTAATGCGTACGTATTTTCGTTTATTTGAAATTTTTTGCGCGCGGCTTATAGAAAAAGTTGAATTGCTCGAAAACCAAACAAACTAGAAAGATAAATCAAAATGGGCTTTAAATGGAATATAAAATACTCTCTTGTGTTTCCTTTTTTGATGGTTATTGATATTTATTAGTATATAAAAATAACAATATAATATAGTTACCTCTTGATTTTTTGCGCTTTTAACTATTCACAGGCCCATAAAAAATAACTGACTTTAATATAAGGTATAAATGCATTATCTTTTAGTTCAAGGTAGTACTTCAATGCAGAAAGAGTTAGGAATACAAATATTCACATTTACAAATTTACCAGCATGTTGAAGGAAGGTTTTGGCCAATTTTTTATTGTTTCCTAAAAATAGAAAAAGACCCAAACATCTTGAAAATTCAGCTCAAATTTTTTTTTCAGATTATGTATCATATAACTATTGTTTCTAATCATTTAATAGTTAAAGAATTGCATAAAAAAATATCGAAAAGTTGAAGATGCAGCCTTTTTGGATTTTTTTTGGGTAACTTCAACATGCTGGTAAATTTGTAAATATGAATATTTTTATTCCTAACTTTTTTGCAGTGAAGTACTACCTTGAACAAAAAGATAATTCATTTATAACTTATATTAAAGTCAGTTGTTTTTTATGGGCCTGTGAATACTTAGATGCAAAAAAATCAAGAGATAACTATATTATATTGTTAATTTTTGTATACTAATAAATATCAATAGCCATCAAAAATGGCAACACAAGAGAGTATTTTATATCCCCTTTAAAACCCATTTTGATTTTTATTCCTAGCTTGTTTTTCTATAGGCCGCGCCCAAGTTTACTGTATCTTCAACGGTTAACGAGTTATCAGTAAAATAAGTTTTTTTTCACCGAAGGAGGGATTTTTTTTAGGGGGGGATGCCAGAACTGAGTTTTGTGGTTTTGTGATGTTACTGAAGGAAAATCTCAGATAACATTTTTTGCGGGCATCTGGTGTATTTTTTACTTTATCGACTAGACTAATAGCAAAATACACTATTATAAAAAGAAAAACAGAAAAATATCGTATATTTCTTCTAAAACTTAAGAATGTCCAAAATGTATAATATTGACAGCTGTTTGGCGGTTCAGCCTAAGATCGCTAAGATAGTTAAGATTCTTAGATGAACGAAATCAATCTAAGGCCAGCCAGCGGTATAATTTGCATTGTTGCTTGATGAGCTCTTTTTCTTTAAAGAAATTCAGAAAATAATTTGGTTAAAAATGATGAATATTTTATCTAAATGACTTCCCTTTCTCTGTCTCTTGAATATAATAACTTAATATTATCGAACTTTTCAGTTATCAGTTTTCTCGGTGACACGACGACCTAATGAAAAGCAAAAATTAAAATGATTATTCATAATTTTTATTAATTCTAAATAAAAAGTAAATAACATACATATCTATGTTAAATTAATATTAATATTCTGAAAGTACTTTCATTTCCTTCAGTGATTACATCTTACATCTCATTGTTATCTAAAATCTAGACGTTTAATAGCAGGAATATATAAATAAATGAATCGTAACACATAGCTTCCGGTATAATAAACGTTAGGTACTTGCAGAAAATATGTAATTTCTTCGATGCAAGCTTGTAAGATAATATTAATATTTAAATAAGTAGGAAGTTCAAACGAAGACATCCTTATTTAATATTTTTAATTGATGAAATGGTTCGGATGAGATAATAGTATATTACTTAACGAGCTTTAATGTAGTTAATATCTCACGCAGAAGAAATTTGCAGCCCGAGCCATAGGTGAGTGCTGTAAACCAGCGTCGGACAGAGGCCCAGAGGGCCTACCGCGCAAATTGTTTTGAGGGCCACATATCAAATTTTTTAATATATTTTTTTGCATACCCATCCACTAAGTACATTATCAAGTTAGGTAGCCCCTAGGAGAAGAAATAGATAGTTCTATTTTATTTATTTAAAAACAAATACATATATTTCTGTTAGGTACATAACATGATCAAAGTAATAAAATATATTCAATAATAATAGGCCGACCGTTGTAAAGTCAAAATCATCGATTTTGGTCAGAAATTTAAACGAGCAATTTTCTTATAGAAAAATTACGATAAACACGATGGTGACATTAAAAATTTTATAAAATATAGGCTTTATTTTAAAAACAATGGTTTTTAGAGAAAATTCTCATTTTTTTTATGTTTCTTGACTTTTCAATGAAAACGGTGCGTCGGCGTTCATAAATTAACTGTTATAAAAGCAAAAAGTGTATGAAAAAACCAATGGATTTTTTTAACAATTGAAAACTGGTTAGTTTAATATATTAAATTTATGTTGTCACAAGATTTTGTTCAAAAAATTAATTAATAAACAATTGACAATCGTAAACGCAAAACGGTATTTATCTCCGGTTCTAGTTAACGGATCGATTTCTTATCTAGGCTCCAAATTTTCCTTTTTTTATTATCTTTCATTTGCTGACAATTGCATTTCGATATGACTTTTCTGTAATAAACGAGATATCGACCCAAAAAACTGTAAATTCTATGAACAAAATGCAACATTTTGACCACAATAAAATATCCGTATGACCTCTTGTTGAACAGAAAAAAATATTAATTTAGAACCCTTATTTTGTTAATAATAATTAAACGGTCAAAGATAAAATGTCTCAAACGACGCGTTAGATAAAATCTTCAATTTTTATATTTTGACTTCTTTTTGTCCGACGTACGTTTTCATTAAAAAGTCAAAAAACATAAAAAAATGAGAAGTTTCTCTAAAATCCGTTGTTTTTAACAATGAAATCTGTGTTTTATAATTTTTTTAATGTGACCATCGTGTTCAGCGCAATTTTTCCTATAAGAATAGTCAATAGAACGGTTTTAAATTTCTGTACCCAAATAAAGTTACGACGACCGCCCTATAAATAAGGAAATGAAAAATTTGAATTATTAAATTAAAGTGGGTAACAAAAACGTAAATCTAGATTCTAATTTGCAAGAGCGCAACTTAAAAAATAAAAAGTTATGCCTTTCGTTCATTAGCGAAAATCAAGCTTTTTTAAGGTAATAGTTCATAGCCATGCTTTGCAAAAATTGGTTGCTCTTTTTTAAATATAATTGAATTTATAGTGATGATTTACTTGAAACTGAGCACCCACGCCGTTTTTAAGGGTGTATATTTTAAAATACAATTAAAAAGATGAAAGCAATTATAACCAATGAATTAATTTGTTGTAATACCAATATTTAAATCTTTGCAAGTAATTATAATAGAAGTATGCGTTTTTTTTCTCTACAAAAAAATTGAGTGTGCCTATAAAATTCACCTTGAAAATATATAAAATTATATAGGTAGATACAAATTACTAAATATTCTTCTATCAGGCTCGAAGTAAACCAAAAAAGATTTGAATATTACAAGAATGATTTGTGAATTAATTTTAGTTGAAAATTTCGAACTCCCGGGAGGTCAAAGTTGTCCAGTTTTTCCCTTGGTGGGATAAAGAAATAGGATTGCGCAAAAACTATTGCACCGACAGCCCCATATTTTGCACGCTTATAAAGCATTATAAAACACACTGAATTAAGAGTTTTATAAAATATTAATAACAAATTAAAAAATTAATAAGTTAAAGTTAATAAAGCCTCTCCCATTACCTTTCCCAAAGCCACTTTGCAAAAACATCACGGCTACTAATATAGCTAAAAATTTTGTATGTTTCACCTTCATTTACCTGACCTATTAAACATTAGAACACTAGCATGGGAGTTTAATGTCTATTCTGCGAACCAGGGCTCGGGGTAAAGATAAAAAATACCAGTCAAAAACCGCGAAACCGTCGCCACTTCGCTGGTCCAAGCAGGTTGAAATTGCTACTAATCGTAAAGAATCTATTTTCCAGTGTTGTCACGCCTCTCGTGTTTCTAATTTTGAAATTAAAATGATTTACTGAACACTTTGAGATTGGGATTTCCGAATGTCCAAATGTCATATGGGGCAAGTGGATCACATTTTGGACCTATCGGGGGGCCACATTTTGTGTCTTTAGAGGGGCTTACCGGGCATTTGCCCGGTTGCCCGTCGCTCCAGTCCGACACTGCTGTAAACCATCAAGTGTGTTACTACCATTACCGCAAGTTGAATACTATACTTTATCTACGATTATAACAGTAAATATTAATATAATAGTTCATCTTGATTAACCGAATTCATCATTTTTGGCACAATTATTATTTAACTTAATTTGACAACTTCCAAACTATTCGAAAATGTCAAATCACTCAATAATAATGGACTATTCTATTTTATTTTGTTCGTTACATCGATTGGATAGACTAGACATGAAGTTAAAGGTGACTGGTTGTACGCAGTGAGTTATAATAAAACACTTGTGTGTTATTATAAGTCACACTATTTGTTTATGGATACTATTACTTGTTCAAAAGCAGTTGAGAAATTAATATATAATCTAATAAGAGTAGATAAATAAAATAAAACCACGTTCAGACGGTTTGATTTCTGTTGATAAACTTATCAGTCGAAGGCGAATCGTACCATCTGAACACTAGACCAATTTTTATCGATTCAACCAAAGTTGCTGGTCTTTCAACTTTTGTTGATCAACTAGAAAAATCGAAAACGAATCGAAAAATATGAACCTCTGATTATTCGACTTGAATGTTGGCAGTTGCTGCATGCCTTGATGTGACGGATTTGCACTACGAATTATATTCTTTTATACTCTGTATAGGCGAGTAAGATTAGATAAACAATCTTCTGTTGCCAACTCACATATTTCTGTTTTGATTTTTAATATTATCTTTTCCTTTTAAGAGCAGTTCCTTACATCGATAGACATTGTAGATTGTTTAGAGGGTCGCTCGGCATTTTCCTTCCTTACATCGACCGAAATTTTTTTTGTGAATTACCCTACAATTAGTTGTTGCCCAGGACGCATATTCGTATGTAGCGGATGCAAAACACCGTTGCATTACGATCGGGTCATGTCGAAGCACAATTCGTACGTACGAGACGTATTAGAACTAAAATTACTAACACGTCTCTTACATACGAAATGTTTAGGTGCATTTTTTTAATATGCAGTTTTTTAATAAATAAATATGAGGGAAATAAATCAGAATTGGTCCGGAGATGTATGATTGGAACCTGGTTAATAAATACACATTTAAATCGGGAATAAAAACAAAAAAATTGGTAGTAGGTAGAACAAATTTCTAGGTTTTCTAAGTTTTCGCGCGGCAAGTAGCATAGCTTTTCCTTCTGTTTCTCCTTGTCGGCTAATTTGTATCCAGAGGCGTAGCGAACATTTCAATCGTGGAGGATGTGGTGATTTAATTATGCCGACTCGTACAAAATAATTATAAATCATTTTAAATCTTACAAGTATTTACATAGCTATTAAAAATTCATAATCACAAATTTTCACTATTTTATACCCACTATTTAGTCCGTTTTAAAAACGTGGTCAAATAAAAAAAAAATTTCACTAATTATTGCTACAATCTCTTAATGAAATATTTTGATCTACTTTAGAAATGGCTTAAGGTGACCATTCCCTAGAAAGAGACATCCGATAGGGAAATATTTATTATTCTTGGCCATAACTTTTTTTTCTTAGTACGTATATTTAAAAACAATATAAAAGTACCTGAGTAGAACCATACCAAGACTATTACTATGAATTTTCACTTAATAATTTCAGTGGTTTGCAAAATAGCTAGATTTAAATTTAAAAACTATATTGATCTTCCTATTTCGCAGTTTTATAAATTATAATTATTTAATTGTAATATTTTAACGATTATAAATAATATCTCCACAATAAACGCTAAAATAAAGTTGTACGAAATTGCAACCGGGAAAAATGCATCCGAAAGAATAATTTTTCCGCTACAAGATATTGAAATAACAGAACCTATTTTGGAGCACACCTTACCATCATCAACTAGTACATTATATGAAAATGAAATATCTTCTGGAAATGAAATAATGGAGCTTAATAAAGAAGTGTGTCTGCCTTGGGAAAGTGGAATTGCAAAATTAAAAGCTAGGTGGTTAACATATTCAAATGATATTATCAACAAACTTGAACAAGATCCCCAACAATTTTATCCTGCTATAAAATCATACTTGCATAATGTAGATAAATATGCACACACCACCACTTCATTAGTCAGTGGAATGTATACTGCATTCAAATATAAAGGCATTTCTTAAAAAAACTAAGATTTCTGCCACAGGAAGGAAAACAAATTCCTGTTCAACCAACGTCAGTAACAAGGAGAAGAATGGGAGGAAAAAATTCATTTGCTGGAAGAAGACCTCTTGGCAACAGTGCAGTGGGAAAAAAAGGCAGCACACCCATTAAAAACGTGGTGCTTGGAGGTAATAAGTCCAGAAAATGATAATCGTTTATATTTGTGGTTAGTAATATTAATAAATGAAGTAGTCAGTATTTTCTTCATGAAAATCAATGTTTTCTACAATCACAAAACATTTATAATTTTTAATTAGTAATGTAGTATGTAATGTTAATAAATCAATATTTCTTTTTGATAAAAATCAATGTTTTCTTTTCATTCCATGATCACAAAACACTTGGTATGGTATAATGGAATTTATTTTTATTGTAGAGACTAGCTCATCATATATTCTTTCAATGTACCAAACAGCACATGAGGATCTCCTAAACGAAAGAAGTAATAACGGTTCTTGCAAACCGTTGCACCCGTGAAATTTTGTTAAAATGTCAAATATCTCCAAAACTGCTGGGTTTAGGTATAGGGTGTGCTACATGTTTCGACTGATGCTTTTATGGTCATTTCGAAAAGTCGAGAATATATAGGGTGTTGATATCGACTTTCGGAATTACCGGAAGTAATTATTTTGATTCGATTGTCTCCACTGGCTTTAGTAACTCCCAAAATTTTCAAATTTTTTTGTTGCATACTTTTCCCTATATCAATCGATTTAGTTTCCGGAGAGCCACCCTGTGTATAATCTTCCAGTTTATTTTCTAATAATCTGTTTGTTATACATAATAATATATGCTTATTATGCTTGTAAGTATTCCATGTCCTCGAATGAAGAGAAACATTTACTCTTGTGAATTATTTATAGATTAGTGATGGACAAGTTCACTTTTTACAAATATTCGACTAATGGCTGATAATTAAGTACTTTCTTCGTTGCGTTCTCATTTTTTTTTATGGATTTTTTATATCATGTAAGAATAATAGCCATCTCATTAGGATCAAGCTTTGCTATTCATTTTGTATTTTTAGCTGAACATTTACCTACTTTATAATGACTACCGATATGGCTGAAATACATGCATCTCATTAGTAATTAACCAAATGTTATTTTTTATAGCATCGGTAAAATAATGTCTGGTATGTCAATCCAGATTGTTTGATATAACAGTTAGTGGATCCAATTCATTTGAATTAAAGATCCTAGCCGGTACAAGAGATCATCAGCGCTTCGTTGTCGACTCGCATCTTCCAAGGTATTTTAAAATTTCACTGATTCACTGAGGTCATGGTAGAAAGTAGTCAAATTAACATACATAATTTATTAACAAGCTTTAAGAGAATTAGCGGCTTGATATAAACTACCATGTAAGAGCGATGATTCTTATATCGATGAAAATTAAAATCCAGAATTTTTACAACAATAGAACGTTTTGAAACATATTCTTTATAGGATTTTGCAAACAGCTGGAAAAACTAACTATATATAACTAAAAGGAAAACTTTGTGTAAAAATATTAATGAAATCTTTGCATTCTTTCGATAACCTGAATTCTGGTGATGCTAGCAAAATAAAATCTTAAAATGAATTTGGCTAATTTCTTATTTGACAATTCTCATTCTAACACTAGCATCCACACAGTCCCCTAATGATTTCATTAATATTTTTACACAAAGTTTTTCTTTTAGTTATATATAGTTATTTTTCCTGCTGTTTGCAAAGTCCTGTAAAGAATATGTTTCAATACAATTATAAGCCAACAAATAATAATTCATTTTTAAACATGCTTAGAGTATATAGGCTCCAATACTAGTTAGCTAATAGATAGGTGAGGTTATTTTTTTATCAGTCAATCTCAAATTCACACTTATTCATAGAAATTGTCTTGGTTTTGCATGAAACATCTTTATGAGTGGCTTTATGTCTTTCTGATGAGCTCCAGAATAGGGGCGAAAAACGTTTCAAACAGAATGATAGATTTCATGAAAATGTAATCCATTAGAATGAAAAATTGTTAAGACATGGTAGATAAATACATTCATTTTAGGCCTTTGTTCCCATTTTTAACTAAATCTTCATGATCGTAGGGGGTTATGTAGATACTAGTTTAATCTGCATGGCCGTAGGGGACTGTGTGGATGCTAGTGTTAGAATGATAATTGTCAAATAAGAAATTAGACAAATTCATTTTAGGATTTTAATTTGCTACCATAACCAGAATTCAGGTTATCGAAAGAATGCAAACATTTCATTAATATTTTTACACAATGTTTGACCAAGTCAAAACTGGTCCAAAACTGTAAACAGGCCCTCTGCGAACTTGGCTCATCAAACTGGGTCAGGCTTCTCTGGGTGCCTGGACACAGCAACATTGAGGGTAACGAGCGGGCCGACGCTCTGGCCAGAAGGGGTTCTCGTAAACCTCTGCTCGGTCCGGAGCCGGCTCTCGGCTACCCTAGATCCCAAGCCAAGAGGTTAATAGATAACTGGACTCGCTACCAGTTCACTGACCTCTGGGATTCCTATCCTGGACTCCGGCAAGCGAAGCTCCTAATCGCAGGACCCTTGCCAGAGAGAACAAAGCAATTTCTGCGTCTAAGCAGAAAGCAAATTAGAGCCGTAACAGGCCTCCTGACCGGACATGGCTCTTTTAAAAAACACCTACAGACAATGGGGGTGGTTGACCAACCCGATTGCAGGTTCTGTGAGGACGAGGAGGAGACTTCCACCACTTTCTCACTTCTTGCCCAGGACTGATGAACCTGAGGCACAAACACTTCGGCACTGGCTTTCCAATGCTGGAGGAAATAAGGAGTTTTCCCGTGGGAAGGATTTCAGCATTTGGGCTGGAATCCGGTCTGTACGGGGGAGCTCCCTAATTTGTTAGCGGTAGCACAAAGGGCCACAAGGCCTGAGTGCGGCGACCTCCAGGCGCCCCGCTAAAAGAAGAAGAAGAAGAGGTTATTTTTTTATCAGTCAATCTCAAATTCACACTTATTCATAGAAATTGTCTTGATTTTGCATGAAACATCTTTATGAGTGGCTTTATGTCTTTCTGATGAGCTCCAGAATAGGGGCGAAAAACGTTTCAAAGAGAATGATAGATTTCATGAAAATGTAATCCATTAGAATGAAAAATTGTTAAGACATGGTAGATAAATACATTCATTTTAGGCCTTTGTTCCCATTTTTAACTAAATCTTCATGATCGTAGGGGGTTATGTAGATACTAGTTTAATCTGCATGGCCGTAGGGGACTGTGTGGATGCTAGTGTTAGAATGATAATTGTCAAATAAGAAATTAGACAAATTCGTTTTAGGATTTTAATTTGCTACCATAACCAGAATTCAGGTTATCGAAAGAATGCAAACATTTCATTAATATTTTTACACAATGTTTTTCTTTTAGTTATAGATAGTTATTTTTCCTGCTGTTTGCAATATCCTATAAAGAATATGTTTTAATACAATTATAAGCAAACAAGCAATAATTCATTTTTAAACAATTTGATCGGCTTTTTTGGTACTCAAATAGAATAACTATCTTTTTGCAATTCTCTACTGAAATATCAAGTGGTTGTTAGTACTAAGGTCAAAGTGACTTACTTTTTTCGTTGGTAAAAAAGTACGTTTTGCAGCACGTGTACTTGTACAGTTAATGTTACTAACAATTTTTTATATAGAGTAAGCTGAACTTACAATCCACTTACTAATTTATCATGGCTACAGGACTCCAATATTCACTTACGGTCCATGGAATATTAGGTGAATATTACGTACCGCTTTATAGCCTAAAAGAGTTGGGCTACGGAAATTATAAATGATAAGGAGCAGTGAAAATTTTTATGTAAAAACCCTCCTTACTAGCTGAAAAGTAGCTCTGCAACTAGAAGTCTATCCCGGGGAGGGAAGCGTGGGCGGGCGGTCAAACCCCTTAATTTTTAATTAAAATGAAATATTTGAGTGCAGCTCTAAAATTTTGGGTAGTTATAGTTTTTAATTGTAGAAATTGCGTAAAATTATTGCCAGAAGTCTAGGTCGGGGATTAAACGTTGCCGGCAGTCGGTAAAGTTGTAAGAAAATTGTTCAAATTATTAAAATTTGACGTTGGTCAAGGTGCAGTTCTGGCGATTATGTTTTTACATTTAAAATCTCCCTATTCTTCCGGGTTTTCAGTTTATTAACATACCAGACATTAAGAAGAAACAGAAAACTCAGAAGAAGAATAGGAAGAGAAGATGATCACAGACAGAAACTAAAATGAAGCACGAAAACCTAAAACAAACATCTCACAAACGCCTACATTTCCCATCCGATGAAGACAGATGGAAACCAAGAAGAAGCATTAATGGAACAAAAAACATATCAAATTCACGAAATGTGAAAAAATGCTATTTTTCGTTCACCTCTGTCGGTTCGAATTTTCGATTTCGCCCATGCAATTACCGATGCCGTGAAAATGCCAATTTCGACCTTTCGATGTCGACATTAGGAACTCTTTCTGCTGATGTATCTATTTAGTTATGAACATTTAAAAATTTCATGTTTTGCTTTTTCCGACGAGACTAATTGATATTTCAAGTCCACTCCGACCGTAGTACATCGCGTTAAGCGACGACATTCCCAGCGGATTTCTCGGTTCGAATCCTGTACGGGTGTACTTTTCTTAATTTGCTTTAAACTTTTTGGCTAAAATTTCTTATCCTAAAATTACATCGCATTTATTTATTTATTTCTACAGTTAAAAACTATAACTACACAGAATTTCAGAGCTGCATTCAGAGATTTCATTTTAATTAAAAATTAATGCATTTGATCGCCCGCCCACGTTTCCCTCCCCGGGATGTACTTCTGGCTGGAGGAGAATGGAGAATTTTCAATGAATTCAATCAATGGTGGTGTGTTTTTTTATTATAAATGTATTTATTATATACAGTGTGTCCCACTTTTCACGGTAACACCTACGTAGCTCAGTTCTTAATAAATCGATTTATTTTAAACTTGGTTAAGTTATACACCTCTTGAAGGTAACTAAAATCGTATGTACTTATTTAGTTTATTCCATGACAAAACGTCATATGTACCTATTTATACCTTTAAAACTACTAGAGATATTTGAACAAAACTTGGCACAAAGGAGTTTTAAAGGATCCCCTATGAGATGATGCTAATCTTTTTTTTAAATCCCTAATACAATTTACCTGAAAATTTTCCATATGGAGGCCTCATTTTGGTGGGGACCCCGAGGCACCGCCTCATTGTCTCTGAGTTAATCAGGATCCATATGTATTTTTCAGCTAGTAAGGAGAGTTTTTTTCACTGCATCTTATCATTTGTAATTTCCGTAGCCAGCTCTCCGTCTATTATACTAAGTAATAATAATTTATTTTCCATAATGACAACATTAAAATTGTATAGAAATAGTCAAGTTACAACATATACCTTAAAGACTAGTAGTCCAGTACGTGGTCAATAAGGGGTGTTTGAATGCAAAAGGTGGGGTAGTAGTGATTTTTTAGTATGTTGTTAGGCTTGGGGCCCTAATGAAAAATCCAAGTTTTCGACCTCGAGGCGCATGCGGTCGAGCCGCCATCTTGGATTTTAGGTACAAAAATTTGGTTTTTTGATAATAACTCAAAAACGGTGGCTTTCACGACAAGAGATGTTCTATACAAAGTTAAAGAGGACAAAATTTCCTACATTTTTTGTAGCACACATATGTTAGGAGTTACAGCTCTGTGAAGTTGCACTATTTGAAAAAAAAAGTATTATATTTTGTTACTTGGCTGTTAATAACTAAAATAAATAATTTAAACAAATGCCAATCATATTGAAATAATTTTTAAAGATATTTTATATTAATAGGTTAGGTTATTAGCACCAGCCGAAAGTTCTATCTACTTCCGTAAACCTGGATGAGGAAAAACTGCTGAGAGGATATATTCAGCAAGTAGCCTCAAATACGAAGAAGCAACCAAGCACATTCTGTTCTTGCATGCCTTCAGTGGTTGTGACACAACGTCATCCCTATTCAATCAGGGAAAAACTAAATTTTGTACGCTGATAGAAAAAAACAGAGCGGTTTATGAAATAATTGAAATTTTCAACCAACAAGATGCCACGTCAGAGGAGATTGCCGAGGTCGGAGTACGCTTTCTTGTACCTTATATGGTGGCAACATGGATAAAGAGAGTTTGGAAGAGATTCGTTTCCAACGCTTCGCCAAATCTACGCTGAAAAGCAAATTTAATCTTGCCTCTTTGCCACCTACAAAAGACGCGGCGCAATTCCACGCCTTTAGGACGTACCACCAAGTACAGAAATGGAGAGGCATAGAGAAAAACCCTGAAGACTGGGGTTGGAAGCATGGCGCTTACGGGCTCACTCCCATAACAATGGCGGAAAAACCAGCTCCCGATTCCTTATTAAAATCGGTATCTTGTAACTGCAAAAAGGGGTGTGGTGGGGCATGCAGCTGCCGAAAGGCTGGACTTAAATATTCGGTTGTATGTGGCTTCTGCAACGGAGAATCTTGCGGAAATATGCCGGAAATCCGCATTGAAAGCGAGGACGAAGATGGCGACATTTTTCAGGTTACGGACCAAAACTACGACCAGGACACCGTCAATAACCAACCCGGACCATCGAAACGTACCAAAATGTGGTAGAAATTAATTTTTGTAACGCTCTAAAATCATAATTTACTATTCTTAAATTAAAAAAAAATGCGATATACTTTTCGCCTTTAACTTTGTTTACGATAAGTATAATACTGTTAAATGATAATATTCAAGTGCCTTTTAGTTTTTTTTTATAATTATGTACAAATATAATGATATATAATAAGAATAATAAAATAAAACTCAACCAAAATGAAGTTTCCGCATTTTTTTTTCAAATAGTGCAACTTCACGGAGCTGTAACTCCTAACATATGTGTGCTACAAAAAAATTGTTATAACAAAAAATTTAGGATGTTTTGTCCTCTTTTACTTTGTATAGAACATATTTTGTCGTGAAAGCCACCGTTTTTGAGTTATTATCAAAAAAACAAATTTTTGTACCTAAAATCCAAGATGGCGGCTCGAGCGCATGCGCCTCGAGGTCGAAAACTTAGATTTTTCATTAGGGCCCCAAGCTTAACAACATACTAAAAAATCACTACTACCCCACCTTTTGCATTCAAAAAACCCCCACGTACTGGACTATAGGTAAAATATCGCATACAGTGTAAAAACAAAAACAATTTTAACTTAGTTTTAAAATTCAGTATGTTTCTAGCTATTTTACAGTCAGAGGATAGGGTATTAAATAATTTTGGTCCCATGTCATTTGGGGAATTTATGCTATTCAAAACTCTTCCTCATATTCTTGTTTCGATAAACGTAGTCATTTTTGGACCTGTATTTATGAGCCCCCTGGAGGCGTGTGGAGGGGGCAGAAAGATGTAACTTTTATGTATGTCATTTCTTAGGATATCCCGAAGGCCTATGCCAATTTTTAGCGTTTTCCGTCCAGAACTTTCCATTTTATAGGCGTTTTGTGAAATTTTCAATTTTTGCTTCATTCCGAGTCTAAACGGCCTTGTAACTTTTTTTTGGATTATGGGAAAATTGTAACTTTTTGTATATGGTCTCACATACTTATAATAAATGCTTTGCCGTAAAGTAGACGTGACATTCATTCGGTTGGACCATGACCAATTTTTAAATTTGCCGCGCTTTTTCCTGTACCAGTAAAAAATTGTAACTTTTTTTTATCAACTCAGAATTGTACAGACTATCGTATACCACAGTTGTTAGCAGGTATTCATTTGGTTGCAAAATATTTATTATTCCATGGCCCCGGGCCCAAAATCAGACCACTTTGAAGACTTGTGACCCCCGACCTACGGTGACTAGTATAATATATTCCTCAGTATTGTCTAAATGTTATTTGTGGCATTATCTTAATTTTTTTCCTTCTTCAATTCTTTGGGAATTTCACTGCCACATGTATGTTTTCTTTCTAAGCGGTGCTAGGGGAATCTACAAAATATATCACAATTAACCAGTATGTTACTGGTAAAAAAACCTCTACGCCCGTGACGTTTACGTCAAAGGATCAGTTAAAGGTTGGTTTTGATAAATAAACAACACAAATAAGTATAAAAACTTGAAATTAAATATTTCGCCGACGTTTCGGAAATCTAATCTGTTTCCTTTCTCAAGGCTTTTTTTTGAAAAATATTTTTTGCTGTGTATGACAAATACACAGCTCTAAGAATGTTTGTTATATTCAATATCCATAGATACTTACTATTTACATAGAACTGTTGATATAGTTAACAGTTTTTTAGTTTCTATACAATGTTAAGTTTGTGAAGTTCTTCTTTTAACATTGGCAGCCAAGTTGTACAGACATCTACGGAACAATTCGACACGCAATTATCCTCATTCAATAATATTATCGCGGATTCTTTTATTTTTCTTTTTTTGCTATCTGCCTCTTTTGTTAAAATTTTTGCCGAGTCCCAGTTTATTCTATGTCCGTTCTCCCACGCGTGTTCGCAGATCTTGGACCTCTGAATTTCATTTTTTCTGATATAATTTTGATGTTCGCCCAATCTTACACTAAAAGGTCTGGATGACTCACCCACGTATTGTTTGTTGCACTCACACGGAATACTATAAATGCAGTTTTTTGAATTTTGCTCGTGGTTTGTTGGTTTCGTCTTTGTCAGAATAGATCTTAAAGTGTTGCTTGTTTGAAATACCGTCCTAATATCAAATCTATCACCGATGCGGCGCAACTTTTCGGATAATCCGCATACATAAGGAATTAACGCTGTGTAACGTTTTTCAGGTTTTTGTCGTACCTGATTGTTATTTTCAATATTTATGAAGGTTTTATCGACAAAACCCCCAGGGTATTGGTTATTAATAAGAACTTCCTTTATAAACCGCTTCTCATTGTTTAGTATCTCATCATTAGAAGAAATGATTTTGGCCCTACCATACAAACATTTTACAACACCCCTCTTAACGTGCATCGACTGATTTGAGTTGAAATTTAAATATCTGTTGGTATGTGTTGGTTTTCTATAAACACTTGTTTCAATTGTACCATTTACTCTTTTAATTAAAACATCTAAAAATGGTAATTCATTTCTAGTTTCCTTTTCTAAAGTGAATTTAATGGAAGGTTCTTTATTATTTAAATGATCCAAAAAATTATCTAGTAACTCAATACCATGAGGCCAGATTGCAAAGATATCATCTACGTATCTCCACCAGATAACCGGTTTGTATGCACAATTTTGAACATGCCTAGTCTCTTCTAATGATGAGATACTAAACAATGAGAAGCGGTTTATAAAGGAAGTTCTTATTAATAACCAATACCCTGGGGGTTTTGTCGATAAAACCTTCATAAATATTGAAAATAACAATCAGGTACGACAAAAACCTGAAAAACGTTACACAGCGTTAATTCCTTATGTATGCGGATTATCCGAAAAGTTGCGCCGCATCGGTGATAGATTTGATATTAGGACGGTATTTCAAACAAGCAACACTTTAAGATCTATTCTGACAAAGACGAAACCAACAAACCACGAGCAAAATTCAAAAAACTGCATTTATAGTATTCCGTGTGAGTGCAACAAACAATACGTGGGTGAGTCATCCAGACCTTTTAGTGTAAGATTGGGCGAACATCAAAATTATATCAGAAAAAATGAAATTCAGAGGTCCAAGATCTGCGAACACGCGTGGGAGAACGGACATAGAATAAACTGGGACTCGGCAAAAATTTTAACAAAAGAGGCAGATAGCAAAAAAAGAAAAATAAAAGAATCCGCGATAATATTATTGAATGAGGATAATTGCGTGTCGAATTGTTCCGTAGATGTCTGTACAACTTGGCTGCCAATGTTAAAAGAAGAACTTCACAAACTTAACATTGTATAGAAACTAAAAAACTGTTAACTATATCAACAGTTCTATGTAAATAGTAAGTATCTATGGATATTGAATATAACAAACATTCTTAGAGCTGTGTATTTGTCATACACAGCAAAAAAGATTTTTCAAAAAAAAAGCCTTGAGAAAGGAAACAGATTAGATTTCCGAAACGTCGGCGAAATATTTAATTTCAAGTTTTTATACTTATTTGTGTTGTTTATTTATCAAAACCAACCTTTAACTGATCCTTTGACGTAAACGTCACGGGCCTAGAGGTTTTTTTACCAGTAACATACTGGTTAATTGTGATATATTTTGTAGATTCCCCTAGCACCGCTCAGAAAGAAAACATACATGTGGCAGTGAAATTCCCAAAGAATTGAAGAAGGAAAAAAATATTCCTCAGTATACCACAGTTGTTAGCAGTTATTTAAAATAGTCGATTTTGCACACTGGCTCTTAAGTTATAAGCATATGATCTGAAATAATCATAGAAAGATCATCAGCATACACTGAATAAAAATTATTACATAAAATCCAATCGAACTCATTAATATATATAATATGAATAACACAATGCCCAATATTAAGCCCTATAGAACTCCCATACTTAAAGGCGAACTTTCAGAATTAGCTTTGTATACCATATTCTCACTAACATGTAGTATATTAACATACTGTTGACGATTGGATAAAAATGAATTAATCGAGTTTAGTGGTTGTCCTCTAATCCCATAGTCATATAGAACAGTTAACAATTTTGCATCGCTAAAATAAAAAAATATTCCCTCAGTGCGTTTCCTGCCTCAATATATTGAATTATATGGTTATAAAATGTTGTTATAACTTTTATAGTGAATTTTCAACAACGAAAACCATGTTGTTTCTGCGGGACACTATATTTAATTCTGTTAAAAAATTTAACGAACGGTCAAGATAACAATGTTCAAGTAATTTAAAGAAACTAAATGGGATTGTTACTGGCCTATAATTCTCTAAAGAATGAGGATCATTCTTCTTAAAAATTGGTACTACATTACCCACTTTTAAGGATTCTAAAGACGTTCCTGTTTTAGAAATATATACCAGATAAGTAAATGGTGTCACCAGTAATTTCAAGACTTTCTGGAACAACTTGCAAGCTATCTATTTTTGATTTTATCTACGATTTTGAATCTTGCCACAGTATAAATATTTTCAAAACATATGTAATGAAAGGAAAGGTGGACTAGGCTTGACTTAAATAAGTGGACAAGTGAAGGTTGACTTTCACTTAATGACCCTTAATTAGATACTTTTTTTAGTTGTTGTTTCAAATCATTATATGTGACATACGTTGATGAGTCTCAACTAACAATTTCCGAAAAGCATTCTTTGTTATCACGATAATTAAATTGAAATGTAATCGTTTGAAATGTAAAAGAGAAGGTGGAATTCACTTCAGTCGTTTGTGTTATTGATTCTCATCATGAATAATCGCTCGTGGAGGAGACAGGACACCATTATCAAGATATATTTATAATACAGTTAGAAATGATAGAAAGTACATTTAGAAGCAATGTTATTAACTCATAAAAATATAATTTCAGTTAAATGTTCCATTGTCTATTTCCAAGTCCGCGAAGATAGCGAAACATTTTTTTGATGCTGTTTTCCCGCAGCAGTCGTTTTTCGTTAAACGTGGATGCTCACAATTATTTAAAGATTTCCAAAAAATACTGAAAAAGTTGGTAGGTAAGTTATTTGGCAAAAAATTGGCATCTCAAACCATTTCATCCATTCGTCCAGTTAACAGGACCATTAGCTGGACAGAATATTTTTAAATTTTAAGTCTCTTTTTTTCGTTGCAATATTTTCTGAATGAAAACTCGTAACTTGTTTTATTGGCCACTTACTTATATAGAGAAAAAGAATATTGTGATAGTACCAAATGAATAATCATTTTTCCAAAATTTGACTAATGGTGTACACGATTAATTCAAATTATGTAATTATATGGTTAGCCATACTAGACTAGGTGTAATGATCATGTCTAAAACCTAACTGGGCAAATTCAGAATTATTTGTTAAAGCATCCATAAAAACTAGTTCAGCCATTCTTGGGCTACGGGCAGACAAAGATACACTCACATTCAAAGCTTCCCTTTTTGTAGTTGGTGTTAAAACTGAAATCATCACCCACTTTGTCGACTTCCAGACAAATATACTCTGTAATTTGGGGTAGAAGCAATCCCAATAAGCAAAAAAAGAATTCTAGGCTTAGCAGCTTATCAGTATTACAATACTTATATACATATACCTAATTCTGCCATTTCATTACTCAGTATTATTAAGCCTGTCGCATAGTCTCTGGATTTAAGGTAACCCCGTAAGAAATTGTCTAGAAGGATTAGGTTAAGAGATCTAGCTGGCCAATCTAATAGCCCCCGTCTACCAATCCACCTGTCAAGGAAATAATGTTAAATACATTTCTCTATCTATTATTTGATTGATTGATTTGCCAACGAAAGATTGGCACTGCTGGCGATTCCGAGCATCCAGTCTGGATGTTTTTATATACCGCTGTACCGGCTGCATATGCTGGATTGGATATGGGACATTCTTGTTGCCAGCAGCGAAAGCCACACGACGCATGGGGTAGCAATATCGGATGGAAAGTGTTGGTGTTTGTGGGATGCTTCGTTTAAGTTATTATTTTATTATTATTATAGCGCGAGCAGATCTATGGAATCCGTAGCACTTAGGCCTGTCGGCCCATTGTACATTCGCGTCATGTGGGATTTTCTAGAAGAGACCAGTGCTCTCCACAAAGGAAAGCAGTCTATTCTATGGTTGATCCTGTAATTCCTCCGACTGTAAAATTGACTTTGGTGATGTCTATACCTTAACGCACCTGCATAGGATATGAGTGATGGTTTCATCCTCCACTCCACACATCCTACAAATCAGACTTCTTGGCAAACCGAAGGCTGGCTCAGGGCTAGGAAACGGAGTTATTGCTCCTTCTCCCGCCAATCGGTCTGCTTCTTCGTTGCCCTCCACACCTCTGTGACCGGGCACCCATATGAGTTGTTTTCGCACAGTTCTCTTAGAATATTCCGACAGTTTAAAACTAGTCTTGAGGTCACTTTGTTTGACACAAGAGCCCTCAAGGCTGCTTGGCTGTCACTACATATATAAATATGTTTGTTGGCGATACCTCTCCTGAGATTCTCGCTTGCACACACCAATATGGCATATATTTCTGCTTGGAATACACTAGGATACCTCCCAAGTGGCACCGATATACGAGCCCTTGGTTTGCAGCCGTATATGCCGGCACCAGTTCCCTCCAGAGTCTTAGATCCGTCTGTGTACCACCTTTGGGACTCAGAAGACTGTTTTTATCGCGCTCCCAGTCCTCTAAACTGGGAAACACCGTTGAGTACGGAATAGTGAAATTGTAGACAGGGAGACACCGATCATCCTCCGCTTGGGTGATGACCCGGTCCCTTACCGGCAGATCCAGGGCCAGTGCCCCCATCCCCGGCCAGTCCTATTCCAAATTCCATTTTTGAACAGCCTATTTGCTGCTTTTTTGCTCCCAGTTCCACCTCGATATGCAATGGAGAGAGTTCAGGAATGGCCTCCATTGCTATTGTTGGAGTGGTTCTGATAACTCCTGTAATTCCAAGCTAGGCTTTGAATTTGACATGGGCGAGCCCTAATTGTGGAGCGCTCCTGGCAGCGCCACCGCACTAGTGCTGCATATGTTATTAGGGGTTTTACCATGGTGGTGTATGTCCAAAGAGCAATCTTCGGACTTATTACCCATTTTAGACCGAAGATGCACATCCATAAGGAGGCGCACGCTTTCCTCGTTTGAGCTTCAACGTGGTCCTTCCATGGCAGCTTGGAGTCGTTCGTTAAGTTTCCATCTGTCATCATCAGATGGAAAATGTAGGCGTTTGTGAGATGCTTCTTTTAAGTTTCCATCTATCATCATTTTATTTATTCTTCTTCTGAATCTTCTGTTTTTTTTTGTTTCTGACTCTAGCAGTGTGCACCTCCTCCTACCGCTTGCATCCATATATGGTTTCATGTTTTTCATAAATCTGTTTCAACGTCCTGCATCAGTGCGTTTACTTCGTTTGTCTGCATTAGCTCGGCGCAAGGAGCTGGAAGTGCAAGAAAGAGCCCTGTCTCGAGGTGAAAAGAGCTTCTTACAGCGGGTTATGAGAAAGAGACCCGAGAAAATATTTTGTATGCACTGTATGTTGGTTTGTTTTTAGTAATTAGTTTCAATTGCCGTTTTCCAATTCCGGGTATTTTTCTATTTTTCGACCTATGTTTAATCCCATTTTCAATTTTAATGTTTATTTTCAGTTTTAATACAGAAATAACCTAAAGTACTAATAAACTAATACTACTAATTAGAACTTATCTTTCTCGTCCACAGCTAGAAAGTCTATATTGCTTTATAAACACATGTTGCTCATGCCAATAACCATCCACTTGAAAGGGTCCCAGGTGTATATGTATAGGTTGGTTTATTTCTGTTTACGACGGCCCAGCTAGGTACTGCATTAGACGCTCGTTTACATTATTTTTGATACTATTAACAAACACTTTTAATTATTAATTCGGTGTGTGTTTATCTTTCTATTATTACACTTTATTTTACGCAGAAATTTTTAACCTACCGACGACTTAAATTTTATTGATTTTAATGGAGTTTTTACCGATTATTTTTGCGTTTTCTTCGGGAGAGTCTCACGGCACAACCATCCTCAACGACTCTCCCCTTAAATACATTTCTCTATCTATTCATTGGTAGACAGGGACTAACAGCTAATCTAACCCCTATAGATTATTTCTTATTGAGCTACCTCAAATTCAGTGTCTATCTGAATAGGTCCAATAATATAGAGGCGTTAAAGGGCAGAATAAAGTACAATATTGGATTAACTCGCCTAGGTACCCTTGGTAAGGCTTTAGATAAATTTGTACTTCATCTTAGTACATAGAAGACAATTCGAGCACTTAATTTAAATTCATTTAAACGACTATTTATTTTAAATCAATGGTCGAAGAAAGAACTTTCTTAAAAAAATCAAAATTGCGAATTTTTATATTTTATTAATTGGCTAAAAAATGCATGTAAATTTTAAAGTATAACTTCCGGTTTAGCCAGAAACGAAGTTCTGTCTTTACAAAATAAAGTCACAATTTTGTAAATGTACGTATAAGAGTAAGATAGTCTAATTCAGATATATCAGGTAGGTGTCAAAATATTACGAAATCAGTGTTTATTTTGACACTTAGCTACTAGAACTTTACTACATGATTGTTATTTATGAAACAAGACTCCTGAATCAAGGAAGACTGAGCAGCAGCGGGTTCGAACTTTCCCTCTCAAAAATGTGTCTACTTCAGTTATTTTACATAGCCAGTTTTGAAATGAATCACTGTATGTGAATTACATAGCCCCACAAAATAACTGCTAGTAGGTACAATAGTGGCCAGTGATACAAATACAATGTTTTAATTCTGACTTTTGACAAAAAATATATACACTTATAATAATAACATCATTATAAATAGTGAAGTAAAAACAGGACATTGATGCGCATAATTTTGTAACGATTTTATACCTTCTGAGTTAACACCAGGAGTATATATCTGAGTTTCGGACTTCGAAAGCCTATTGCGTTTTTTTTTTTTCATAGACGATTTAGTTTTTTGAACACCGTTTATTTAGGTAAGAAGAATATCTCCGGCTCTAGAGGTCCGATTGGGACAAATAATAAGTTAAAATCTTCGTATTTAAAAATCCAATAAAACTGCTGTGGTTTTGGGTCATTTGAGTACATATATAATATACAAAATTGAATAAACTGGCTAAAAAGCTTTTTTTTTACATTTTAACACCCTGGGACGTTAAGATTGGCTTCAAAATTTCATGAAATATACCTTTTGTTGAAAACAAAACATCCTGAAATTTTGGTGCCCAAATGTTGAACCCCGTTTGCACAAATAAATTTGCTATCTACAATTTGAATTGCCCGCCATTTTAGTTAAATCCAAAATGGATAATTTTTTTTTCAAAATGCAGATCTCGGCGCCAGCTTTCCGATGACATAAGAAACGTTTTTTTAAAGTAATTTTGGCCGCTCTTTTACATTTAGTTAAAAACCAGATAATAACAAATTCATTTTTTCGGTTCAGATAGACGAAAATTAACTTTTCCTTTTAATTAAAGTTCTCGCAATTCTCTTTCTCTTCTGACAAAAATTTTTTAATCTTTTCAAAATGGCCGAAAGAATCCATTTGTAGGTATTCGGTTTATAAATAGATTTAAGAAAAATGACTAAACTGACTTAAAAAAAACTTTTTTAGTGTCAACGGAAAGCTCTGGCATCGAGATCTCTACATTTTGAAAAAAAATTATCCATTTTGGACTTAATGGCATAAAATGGCGGGCGATTCAAATTTAACAAATTAATTTGTCTCTACAAGGTACAATATTTGCGCACCAAAATTTCAGGGTGTTTTGTTTTCAACAAAAGGCATATTTTCTGACAGTTTGAAACCGATCGGAACTCTTAACGTTCCTGGGCGTTAAAATAAATCAAATTATAAATAAAAAAAAAATTCTGAAGCAAAGCTTTTATTTAAAAAAGTAAAAAATAATTTTTAAATTTTGGAAACTAAAAGCTTTGGGAGCAATCATATAACAGTATTGTGCAGTTACTTTGCTCAGTTGACCACCTCCAAAGCTTTTAGTTTCCAAATGTATGAATTTAAAAATAATATTTTACTTTTTAGTACATTTTTTTAAGCTTTGCTTTAAACATATTTTTTTTATTTATAATTTTATTTTTCACTTTTTAGTCTACTTATTTTACCGACAGACAAAACCCTTTCATTTGATACCCATGTCAGGGGGGTTGTGAAGAAAAAGATAATCCGCCGTCCTGGTGCGTCCGCCATATTGGATTTACAATGACGTTACATAGTTTATTGTATTTTTCTCATCAATTTCATTTGATACCTATATCAAATAGTACAGGCAAATTAGCCATTTAGGGGAACAACAATTAATAAAAGGATCATCTCTGGGATTTAAGTAGGTGATAACCTAGAGAATGAGATGATGCATTGCATTTCCAAGTCCCGGGAAAATTCAAATAAATTTGGAAACACTTTTTGACTTTCGGTTTTCTTGCTCTAGCGGCCAAAATAATAAAAATAGACAAAAAGGTTCCCAACAAAAGTTGTAGCTCGTCTCTTTCTCTACTTTCGTCTTTACAATTGTCTTACTTAAGCCGCTTCGAAATGTGCGAAAAATTAGAATTCTCCTGGAGTTTCGTACGACCGGGCTCATCGATTGATAATTCTTATTATTCAGAGCCCCTAAAAAAATGAAAATAGTACAAAATGTAGAGAAAAGTCTCAGCTTTAATGTGGAACTAATCACAAAATTCATAAAAAAATTTATCAAAGAGAAAAAGTGTCAGAAGATGGCTTAGTAAACTTTGTACAGTTGATCCAGTTGACTTATTCATATCTTTGCCGGGAGTTGTTAGAATGATCATTCATTTTGCTTATATGTTCTTATATAATGATATATTAATCCAATTAACGTTTTATTGCAATTACTTCTGTTGGAAAAATATGCCTTGCGATCAAAGTAGAGGGTATATTTCTCATCGATCAATCACCTCCAAATTTTGGAGTTGAATTCTCTATATCTTAATTAATAATAATAGCGCAGTCTTAATTTTTGGATTGTAGGTACAATAAAATATATTCTTTCGAATGACTTAAGAATTTTTTAAATGCATGTAGTACTTTTTGAATTTGTCTCCATTATTCATACACGTTCAGAAAATGCACAATCATACAGTAAAACATGTACAACTTATTTGTTTTTTAACATTCGTCAATGAAATTTTACAAAATAAAGGCTAAAGCGCGTGGAATCAAATCCATGCAGTGAAAAAGCACCCATTGTTATGGGAGAAATAGACAGGATGCATAAAACTCAAAGATGTGAATAAATCAACTGTATAAAGTTTACTAAGCTATCTTCTAACATTTTTTTCTTTATGATAAATTTTTTTATGAATTTTGTGATTAGTTCCACATTAAAGCTGAGGCTTTACTATACATTTCATGTTGCTTTCATTTTTTTAGCGGCTCTGCATAGTAAGAATTATCGATTGATGTGTCCGGTCGTACGAAACTCCCAGAAAATTCTCATTTTCCGCGCGTTTCTGAGCGGCTCAAAACTATAAGTGGAAAACTGCATTTATCTCCTAAATGGCTTAAGTAAGACAAAAAGTTGTAAGGACCTTTTTTGTAGAAAGAGACGGGCTACAAATTTTGTTGAAAACTTTTTCCTGTACTTTCATTGTTTTAGCCGCTAGAGCAAAAAAACCGAAAATCATAAAGTTCTTCCAAATTTTTTTGAATTTTCCCGGAACTTGGAAGTGTAAAGAATGCAATATTTCATTCTACAGGTTATTACCTACTTACATCCCGGAGATGATCCTTTTATTAATTTTTGTGAGGTTTTTACAAAATGTTGCCTTCATTGCCTATACTAAAAGAGATTGTGAAGAAAAAGATAATCCGCCGTCTTGGCGCGTCCGCCATATTGGATTTACAATGACGTTACATAGTTTATCATATTTTACTCATCAAACCATTTCATTTGATTTCCATGTCAATGGATGTTGTGAAGAAGATAATCGACTGTCCTGGCGCGTCCGCCATATTGGATTTCGAATGACCTCACATAGTTTATCGTATTTTACTCGTCAAACTATTTCATTTGATACCCATATCAAGGGTGTTGTGGAGTAAAAGGTAATTCACCATCTTGGGACGTCCGCCATATTGGATTTAGGACGATATTAGATACACTATATTGCATTTCCACCGGACTTACATACGTGTGCAAGATTTCAAAGCTTTAGTTTAATTAGAAGTCGAAATTTTGATTGCAAGATTTGACCTAAACAAACTAACACACACACTAACATTGCCAGTTAAATAAAAGCTTTTAAAAATAAAGCGCTATTTAACCAGTTAATTCAATTTTGTATGTTATGTACGTACTCAAATGACCCAAAACCAATGCAGATTTGTTGAAATTACAATTACGAAGATTTTGGTTTTTTGTTGGTCCCGATCGGATCTTTAGAACCGGAGATATTCACTCTTTTACCTAAAACGCTGTTTAAGAAGCTAAATTATTTATAAAATAAAATGCAATAAAACGCAATAGGCTAGTCCAAAACTCAGATATACAGACTGTCTATTTTACGAGGGCCACACCAAATATCTCGCTTAATATCTATTGTAGAAGAATAAAGTTTTAGAAACAGTTATCCCATTTTTTGTGAGCTCTATTTCAGTAAAAAGAAATTTGAAATCCATAGCCTACTTTATGAGATATATTACAAAAACCTGAAAAATAGGAAAACCACAAACGGTTATAGCTTCCTTATTTGAGGAGATACGAAAAAAGTTAAAGGAATGAAAGTTGGCGGCAAAGACAATAAGAATAATAACGTGTAACAAAAAAATCGAAAAATGCAGTTGGCTTTGACATACGCTATTGTGCAAAAATGAAAAATACATATCTCAAAGTAGGCCATGACGCCATTAATTCCGTTATTTTTTTCTCATTCCAACGATATAAAACATGTCACAGAAATTTTAACCGATAGTGTCAATATTTAATATTTTACGAATACCACAATTCATATAATTGAATCGTAACAATCAGCTGTGCCATAATAGTAAAAATTCACTTTATAATAATTATAATTCCGTAATTATTTATTACAATTTAATACAAACCAATTCATATCTCATAAATAAAAATACAAGTACAAAACGAACATCCAAAGAAAAAAACGAAAAACTATGTATAACAGTACTACCTACTACTATATTGAAAAGAAATTGTGTGTATTTATTTTTCTAACTACAAATGCTCAATTTGTGCACCATGAATTCTGACACATAAACGTGCTCTACGAGACACGTCACGCATTACATTTTGGAGCATTTCAGGAGTAATTGCCTCACATGCGTTTCGAATTCTGGTTTTGATGTCCTCAATATTTTCAGGGGCAGTTTGAAATACCTTGTCTTTAATGTAACCCCAGACGAAAAAATCCAAGGGAGTAATATCTGGTGATCGAGCTGGCCATAGAATGGGTCCATAGGTGCCTATCCAGATATCTGGCATAACTTGATTTAAATAATTTGTACATATTACAGCAGTGTGAGGTGGAGCCCCATCTTGTTGAAAATATGAATAATTTAATCTTTCTGCCACTGTTAATTCATAAAGAAAATCTTAAAATTTGTTTTGCAGGAAATTAAGGTATCTACGAGCAGTTAATTTGCCATCATAAAAATAAGGTCCAATTACTTTAGTCCCTAAAAGACCCAACCAAACATTCGTAGAAAATATTTCTTGGAAAGCAGTCTCTCTGCACCAATGTGTATTTTCTCGTGTCCACTTATAATGCATATTTCTATTGAAAAATCCATTAGAAAAATTTGATTCGTCCGACCAAAGAATTTTGCTACATATCAGCGCGTCATTCCTTTTCTTATTTAATAACCATCTACAAAATCTTACTCTCCTTGGCTTATCTCCCTCATTTAAATGTTGAACTGTCCTCATTTTGTAGCATCGAAATCAGTTTTTTTTTCAATATTTTTCTTGCACTGTCTTTTTTTATGCGACAGTTTCTCTGAATTTGTCTCAAAGAGGTTTCCTCATTTTGGTTAACATAATTCATTACTCTATTCACTGTTCTTACATTATCCGCAACATGCGCTCGCCTTACTACTTTTTTTGAAAATGAACCGTGCGTTTTTAGATTTTGAACTAACTTCCTAAACATAGTTTGATTTGGCTGCGGAGCATCTGGAAATCTATCTCCGTAAACCGTGACTGCCATCTCAGCGTCAAAATTGCACTGACAATAAATGCTAATCATATCGAATTTGTTATTATTGGTGTACACCATAATTACTGATATAAAATTTGTCTTAGAACTCGACAACGCAACATACAACATACAACAGTGACAATCTGTCAAATTTATTAATAACTGTATACATTGTTTTTCACTAATTATGGCACAGCTGATTGTTACGATTCAATTATATGAATTGTGGTATTCGTAAAATATTAAATATTGACACTATCGGTTAAAATTTCTGTGACATGTTTTATATCGTTGGAATGAGAAAAAAATAACGGAATTAATGGCGTCATGGCCTACTTTGAGATATGTATTTTTCATTTTTGCACAATAGCGTATGTCAAAACCAACTGCATTTTTCGATTTTTTTGTTACACGTTATTATTCTTATTGTCTTTGCCGTCAACTTTCATTCCTTTAACTTTTTTCGTATCTCCTCAAATAAGGAAGCTATAACCGTTTGTAGTTTTTCTATTTTTCAGGTTTTTGTAATACATCTCATAAAGTAGGCTATGGATTTACTGAAATATAGCTCACAAAAAATGGGATAACTGTTTCTAAAACTTTATTCTTCTACAATAGATATTAAGCGAGATATTTGGTGTGGCCCTCGTAAAATAGACAGTCTGTATACTCCTGATGATACCCCAGAAGGTATGAAATCATAGTTTTGATATGAAACATATTCTTTATAGGATTTTGCAAACAGCAGAAAAAAATATCTATGCGAACTAAAAAGAAAAATAAAAAAAATTGATGAAATATTTTTCTTTCGATAACCTGAATTCTGGTTATGTTAACAATTAAAATCCTAAAATGAATTTGTTTATTTTATTTGACAATTCTCATTGTAACACTAGTATAGTGTTTCCATTCTAATGGATTACATTTTCATGAAGTAATCCATTAGAATGAAACATTTTTAAGACAAGGTAGGTAAATAAATTCAGTTTAGGCTTTCGTTCTCATTTTTAACTTAACCTTCATGGCCGTAGGGGGTTATGTAAATACTAGTTTAATCTACGTAGCCGTAGGGGAGTATGTGGATACTAGTGTTACAATGAGAATTGTCAACACAACAAATAGACAAATTCATTTTAGGATTTTAATTGCTAGCATAACCAGAATTCAGGGTATCGAAAAAATGCTAATATTTCAATATTTGTTTACAGATAGTTTTTCTTTTTAGTTCTCATAGATAGTTTTTTGTACGCTGCTTGCAAAATCCTATAAAGAATATGTTTCATTACAATTACAAGCAAACAAATAACAATTCACCTTAAACATAATTTTGCTATTACAAAATTATGCATATCTCATCGGTTTTTGGTATTTTTCTACTGCACTATTATCATATCTCTTATATAATTCGTGAGGAAATAAAATATCGAAACATCGTCCCAATATCAGGATAGCAGAATATACTTGACACTCAATAAATAATAGGTAGTTCTTTAATATATTCGGTATTCAACTCACGCAAGCGTTAATAATCCTCATGGTAATTGTTTATAAAAAAACCTGTCGGGCTATCACTGCACTATCACGACACAGATCAGTAACTAGCAAGAGCTGCACCACGTTACAGGAAGAAGGCCATCACGCACAAGAAAGAGAAACAATACTGAAAAACTTTGAAGAAGCTGCACCGGTCGCTAGACGATCTCCTCGAGAGAAGGGCGCGTTGTTTGGGGAGAAAGGGGCGCACTAGAAAGTTGCCCCGCCGATGGCCCGCGGTATCCGGTGAGTATGCACAGTGGACGCGGTAATTGGTGGTTCACGATGTTGCACACTGATGGTCGTAAGCCAACGATGGTGTATCTTATGAGATTATTATTTAATAACATACATATGTGTAGGTGGGTATTATCGTGAAATGAATAATAACTCTCTCCTATTTGATTAAGAATTTAGTCTTATACGAAAATTAAGTTTTGTTGAAATAGTTTTAGAATGTTTAAAAGTGAACTATTTTTTTGTTTGCTTATAATTGTAATGACATATATTCTTTAGGATTTGGCAAACAGCAGACAAAACTATCTATAAGAACTAAAGAGAAAAGCTATCCGTAAAATTGTTAATTTTCATTCTTTGCATTCTATCTATAACCTGAATTCTGATTATGCCAGCAATTAAAATCCTAAAATGAATTTGACAATTCTCATTATCTACTAGTATCCACAGTCCCCTACGGCTATGCAAACTAGTATCTGCCGTAAGGGGTTATGTAGTTTAATATATTTTTTTTTACTACGAGACAATTTTTTATAATATGTTTAGACCTTGCATATGAACTTCTAAAAAGTGGAATTGACGATTTCTAAGTTTATACCTCATAGCGACCACTTTTCTTCAACGGCTTTGGAAGAATTCTCGTCGAAGAAATGTTGTCATATGCCATATGTATCAGTCAGTACACTTGATTAAAAAAAAACTGGTACACTTTCTCTTAGCTGTAAATGTAAATCATTCGTTCTTTGATTGATATTAATAAATCTTACAAATGTCACTTTGGCGTTAATCAGTGGCGTCATTATTAAAAATGGTTCGACATCTAACAAATATTCAAACATTTCGAATTGTTTCTAAAATTGAAGATGGTTGGTCCATAAGAAGACTTGCTGCTGAATACAATGTGGGTAAAACCACGATAATGAGTGTTAAAAAGCAATGGGAAACCAACCAAACGGTATACCGTAAAGTTGGTTCCGGTAGGTTCAGAAAGAGCAATAATCAAGAAGATGAAAATCTTATAAATTACCTAAGAGAAAACCCTTTTCAGACTGCAGTAAATGCAATTTCAGAGACAAATTTCCCTGCTTCGGTACCTACTGCTTGCAGAAGAATAAAACTACAAAGCGACATGAAGAGTTGTTCAGCGGTTAAAAAATACAAACTTTTTGCACTCAACTATATAATCAAAGATGAAAACTTCTGGGGACAAGTTGTCTTTTCTGACGAAAAGGTTTTTAAATCCTGTAACGATGGACATGTTCGCGTATATAGGCCTCCTTCCACAAGATACGACGAAAAATATACTTTCGATCCACAAATATCAGGAAGGTTTTCAGTCAATGTCTGGGCTTGGATGAGCCTAAATGGGTTAGGTGTGTGTTGGAACAGTGGTGGTCATCTCAATTCCATTAAATATATTGAAATATTAGACAATATTATGTTGCCGTCAGTAATAGAGGTGTTTCAGGAAAATAATTTTATTTTCCAACAAGACAACTGCTCCATACATACGGACCATCGTGTCAGGCAATGGTTTCTTAATAAAAACATAGAGTTGTTACCGTGGCCATCTAAAAGTCCGGATTTAAATCCAATTGAAAATGTTTGGGGACTAATGGTGAAACATATAAGAAAATTAAATAACCATCCAAACAATGCCCAAGAATTGGAAGAGATAATTGAAGACGCTTGGGAGAACTTGTCGCAAGAAATCTGATTTTGTCCGTGCCTGCAAGACTTCAGGCAGTTTTAGACGCTAATGGAGCAATGACAAAATATTAGTTAATTCTGTGTTACGTAGTTGAAGTTCATTTATTTTATTTTTTTATTGTATTTTTATGGTCAGTTTGCATTGTTTACATTTTTTTTGATCTCAAGTGGTATTTTTGTGTTCTTACTTTAAAAATAGAATTATCATTATTCAGTTAGTTAGTATTTTAATTACAACCATTAGTAGAATTATCCGTAACAAATATTTTTTTTTAACAATAATATGGCAGGCTTGAAAATGTTTTGAAAAAGTTATTTTCTAATTATTTTTTAAAATTTCATTTGAATAAAATAAAAAAGAAAGGTTTAATAAGTTTAAAAACACTAAGAAAACCGGTCTCCTCCAAAAAAAACCAGGTCCGGGGTAAATCAGTTCTTCTCCAGCCCCCTCTCGACATGCCTGGCCAGCCTTATTTACAAACATATGCACACAACTAAACTATTCAGATTTTCGATTACAAATGTTTTTTTTAAATCAAGTGTACCATAGTACAAATAACGCCAAATGAATCTTATAAGTAAAGGATACTGTATGCTTAAAGCAAACCTTTAACATAAAATATCCTTTTCTAAAAGGATCCTTTTGGTGTTGTTTATGGTACTGGCTGTAAGACACTTAACACACAACACACAACACACAAAGGCAAAAATAAACTCTGGATTAAGATTTTAGAGGGATTTTAAGAGAGATTATTCACTGGAGTGATTCTCTACATGTCATTCATTCTCTTGTTATAACAAACGCTTAATAGTACAGGCATATTAAAAATTTAGGGTAACAAAAATTAATAAAAGGACCATCTCTGGGATTTAAGTAGGTAATAACCTGGAGAAAGAGATGACGCACTCTTTGCAATTTCAAGTTCCGGGAAGATTCAAAAAAATTTGGAAAAACTTTTTGATTTTCAGTTTTTTTGCTCTAGCGGCCAAAATAATGAAAATAGAGAAAGACGTTCCCAACAAAAGTTGTAGCTCGTCTTTTTCTCTACAAAAAAGGTTTTAACAAATTTTTGTCTTACTTAAGCGGTTTAGAAGATAAATCGAGTTTTCCACTTATAGTTTTAAGCCGCTTCGAAATGCGCGAAAAATGAGAATTCTCCAGGAGTTTCGTACGACCGGGCTCATCGGTCGATAATTCTTAAAAAAATGAAAATAACATAAAATGTAGAGAAAAGTCTCAGCTTTAATGTGGAACTAATCACAAAATTCATAAAAAAAAATTATCAAGGAGAGAAAGTGTCAGAAGATGGCGTTAGAATGATCATTCATTTTGCTTATATATTCTTATATAATGATATATTAATCCAATTAACATTTTATTGCAATTACTTCTGTTGGAAAAATATGCCTTGCGATCAAAGTAGAGGGTATATTTCTCATCGATCAATCACCTCCAAATTTTGGAGTTCAATTCGCTATGTCTTAAGAAATAATAATAGCACAGTCTTAATTTTTGGATTGTAAGTACAATAAGACATATTCTTTTGAATGACTTTATAGTTTTTTAAATGCGCGAAGTACTTTTTGAATTTGTCTACATTATTCATACACGTTCAGAAAATGTTCAATTATACAGTAAAACATATACAACTTATTTATTTGTTAACATTCTTCAATGAAATTTTCACGAAATATAGATTAAATTCCGTGGAATCGAATCCATGCAGTGAAAAAGCACCCATTCTTACGGGAGAAATAGGCAGGATGCATAAAACTCAAAGATGTGAATAAATCAACTGTATAAAGTTTACTAAGCCATCTTCTAACACTTTTTTCTCTAGGATAAACATTTGTCTGAATTTTGTAATTAGTTCCACATTAAAGCTGAAACTTTTCTCTACATTTTACGTTGCTTTCATTTTTTTTAGCGGCTCTGAATAGTAATAATTATCGATCGATATGTCCGGTCGTACGAAACTCCCAGAGAAATCTCATTTTCCGCGCATCTCGGAGCGGCTCAAAACTGTAGTGGAAAACTGGATTTATCTCCTAAACGGCTTAAATAAGACAAAAAATGGTAAAGACCTACTTGTAGAGAAAGAGACGAGCTACAAATTTTGTTGAAAACTTTTTTCTGCATTTTCATTATTTTAGCCGTTATAGCAAAAAACCGAAAATCAAAAAGTGTTTCCAAATTTTTTTGAATTTTCCCGGAACTTGGAAGTGCAAAGAATGCATCATTCCATTCTACAGGTCATTAACTACTTAAATCCAAGAGATGATTCTTTTATTAATTTTTGCGAGGTTTTTACAACATTTTGCCTTCATTGCCTGTACTATAAGGTCCAGTGGGCATATTGCAGAACTCACCAGGAGTAATAAGAAAAAAATTAAAGAGCAAAATCTGAAAATCCTTCAACTTCATTTGAATTGCATATACGCCCGTTTTTTCGTCTAATAGAACTAACCGGCAGGGAGGACAAAATTCCAAAATTTTTATTTTAAGAATCATCCTTTTATATATCTATGGTGAAATTCATAAATGTTTTGTTTTATTGTTCTTACACTATCATCAAGACAAATTATAAACTGTTTCTAATGTATATATCGCCGTGCCGGTAGAAGCGAAATCTGACTTTACGTTGAGGTCACTGGGTGTCTCAAGTATCGCACACAATTAAAATGGACAATAACATATTAAAACTAAGTCATTGTCTGAAAATAATGTGGAGAATTATGGTTAATGACATAAAGACTTTCTTAAAGTCGTTATGCAATAGTTTTAAATACTCTAGGTACTTGTATTGTTTTAGCATCTGCCTTACTCAATCGTGAAGTAACATCATAAACAAGTTATATCTAATTTAACTAAATTCCTTGTGCAATTTTAAACGATTCGCAAACATCCTTTTATGTATATTTTTTTAATGTGGATTTACTGAATGCAAATATAGCATTGTTTTTTGAAAATAAAAAAGATGTAGTGAAAGGGCTCTCTCTGCCTCACGACAGTACATCACCGGTCATCGACATCGGTATCATCTGAAAATTCTCCTACATGTTAGAATGGAGGTTATAAGACTTATGGCACTGTCGCCAATCTACAATAGTTACTCGATCCAGCAAACTAACCTCTTTAGCTCGACTTTTTTGTTTACCTTTCGTTGTTTACTTTAAACGTATGCCTATATTTGCTTTTATTTGGATATAATCACTTTACTGTTATTGCGCTAATTCTTTTTGTCCCACTCTGGCAATTCTTGGAGATTTTAAATAAAAGTTGTTTTTACGAAACATACTTGTTTTAAGAAAGTTTTGCATTTCTGCTCTCAAATTCTTCAATAATTTCGTATTGAAGAGGTTATACTTAACCTCAAACAATAGAATATTTAAAAAAAATTGAAATAAAGAACTGGTTATAATACATTATGTGCAGTCATGAAATTTCGAGTGTCTGATATGTCAGCTAAGGCAAGCCGCCCTTAACTTAGTCGATAATAATTGATGCATATAACACTAGCTCTCTGATTATGAAGTCAAAACAACTTGAAATACTATGATTCAGTTATGCAGGGTGTAATTAGTTTCATGTCATTAAAAAAACTGGTAATAGGGACCGACTAGACAAACAAAAAATCTGTATGACTTTTTTCTCTAGGGGCACTTTGAAAAAACTGACCTAGGTTTAAAATTTGAATGTTAAGGCAAGAAACATTTGAGAACCACTGTTTTTCAGGGTCAATGGATGTTATAGTTCCGAATATTAGAAATAATAAAAAACTCTAATACCCGACTTGTACGGCACTTTGATGGGATTACTTGTACCGAACTTTTTATACCACTAATTATGAAAATGTAAATAATTCCTTTCCTTTCGGCACAACGCAAGCATAGCATGGCTGCAGGGGTTTAAATCGGATTTTTTACATGTGTTTTTTAATTTGGAACAAAGTTATTGTAACTTTTATTGTCGTTTATAAGAATCTATAAAATTTAAAAGTGGTTTATTAACATTGTGTTAAAAGCCTAAAAAAATTAGTAATTGTTTTATGAAATTGGAAAACGAACAGTTAGACGTCCGAGATACGGTAACAGAAAATAGTTGTGTATTTTAAGTTAGGAAAAAATCTGATTTTTTAACGAATTGAGCGCATAATTTTTCCCAATCAGGTATAGAAAACTAAAAATCGAGTTTTTGGTCTCTATGAAAATCAATGTAAACAATAATAAACAGATCAAAACAAGACAGCGAATACTAATAATAATAATAATAATAGTAATAATAATATTAATAATAATAAAAATAATCTCAGTGGAAGGAGTAGTTTCGACTAGGCTCCCAAGAACGAGAGGTCGGATGGAAAGGGTGCAGCGATGCGCTGCGCTTAGAATATCCAGCGCGTACCGTACGGTATCGTACGAGGCGGCTATGGTGGTGGCGGGAACCCCCCCTCTAGAACTTCTGGTTAAAGAGAGAGGGGAAGTGCATGGTGGGCTTGAGAAAAAGGAGGCAAGACGACGGCTGTACCGGAGATGGCAAGATAGGTGGGAGGGGACGACGAAGGGGAGGTGGACCTGGCGCCTCATCCCAGATGTGAGAGAGTGGGTGGAGAGGAGACATGGGGAGGTAGACTATTACCTCACCCAGGCGCTAACGGGACACGGCAGTTTCGCCGAGTACCTATTTGGCATAGGCAAAGTGGCGACCCAAGAATGTGTCTACTGCGGGGAGACGGATGATGCGAGGCACACGTTATTTCATTGTCACCGATGGAGGATAGAAAGGCTGGCGGTGGAGGATGTCACACCGGACAATTTCCTGGGGGAAGTCGGACATTCGGAAGAAAGGTGGCGGGAGGTTACAAGTGCTTGGAGAAATATCATGAAGACAAAAGAGGAAGAGGAGAACGAACTATATTTGAGACCGTAGGACCACTATTAACATCATTAGAGGAATGACCAGTACCCCGAAGTTAAGCGAAAGCAGTTCCAGGGTACATGGAAACACTGAAAAGGGGGGTTTTAGTCGGTAGGAGTCCGACACTACCCAGCGCGTTTGATACTCAGCGCTGGGTGTCCATGAAGGATTTCCCCCCCCTAAAAAAAAAAAAAAAAAAAAAAAAAAGGCTCCCAAGTTACTTGGAAAAATTACAGTTACCCCAACACATCAGTAATATTATGCAGAAAGCAACTATATTACAGACCTGCCATCTGCTCCGAAAATTTTTCACTATAGGATAAAGTGAATTCTTTCCCTAGTGTGAATGCAACCAACTGAAAAGAGAGTTGTGACATGTTTGAATAATAATAATAATAATAATAATAATCATACCTTTAATGTCCAATAGGTAACACCCAATAACTAAACAATTCTTTAGATTTTTTTACAAAAATTGTTCGAAATGACCTCCATCTGCACGTATACATATTTCGGCATATCGAACTAAGGACATACGCACTCCGTTCAACACATTTTGTAAATTAGGATCATTTTTTATGGTTTCTATGCACATTAAAATACGTTGTTGCAATTGTTTTAAAGTGTCAATTAGATCACGGTAAACCAGAGATTTAAAATGCCCCCAAAAATAAAAGTTCATCGGATTTAAGTCGGACGATCTACCAGGCTATGGTGCTGGTCCACCACGTCCAATCTATCGTCGAGGAAACTTTCTGTTCATAAAATTTCGAACAGCCAGACTAAAATGGACTGGCGCGCCATCGTGTAAATACCACATTCTTCTGCGCGTAGCCAAGGGTACATCTTCCAGCAAATTTGGCAATGGTTGTTGCAAATAATTAAAGTATACATCACCATTTAATCTAGCGGGTAATTGTATAGGTCCAATTATTTCATTAACGCAAATTTCTGCCCACAAATTAACGCTGAACCGTCGTTAAAAATGCGCCTTCTTATTACATGTGTATTTTCGTCCGCCCAATAGTGCATATTTTTAAAATTAAACACTCCGTTTCTGATAAAACACGAATCATCGGAGAAACACAGAACGTTTAAAAAATCATTTGCCGCGTGTTTTTCTAAAATCCACCTACAAAATTGCATTCGCTCTGCAAATTCTAGTGCTTGGACACGTTGATAATGATAGGGATGTAAGTTTATATCTCTCAATGTCCTCCATACCACAAAATGGGATACTCCCACACGGTTCGCGATATCGTGTTTGCTTAAAGTCGGATCCTTTTCTACAAGTTCCAAAATTTGAACCTCTGCGTCAATTACCCTTTCTTCGCGTTGTGGATCAATACTAACAAATGTACGAGCACAGAGATGGCGTCGATTAGGGAACCTTAAACGATAAAGCTCTTCCGCATCAGCTGCATTTCCGCCACTTTCTCCATACACCAAGTGCATATCCGCAAGCTCTGGATAAGTGTAATCTCCCATAATGTCCAAAATCTGCGTTTTAGAACACCACACTAAACTAAATTAACGTTATCAATAAAGAAAAACTTGGTCCAAAAAGTAAGACAAAAAGCACAAACGAGAAGTAGTGTCTTACGTAACCAAGTACTAACGACTTGAACGATAAGTTAATAAAATAAATCTTAACATAAGTGGCACAAAATTCAAAAAGAACAAAAGCAACAGACAAAGTCAAGGAATGGGTAGGTCGCGTCGTGTGTACGTTGTTTACCAAGTAAGGACACAAACTGAAATTATTACCTGAGAATATTACAAGGGAGAGTATAGCACGCGTAATAAAATAATTTGGCCGCGAAGAATAAAAAAACATGGCGGTATCCTCTGTCGGTCGCTTTTAACTGCTTTGTCGGCATGCTTTTCGATGACCCCCGTCGCGGCCTAATTATCTCTTAGGCTCACCATACTTATTTGCATGAATGGGTGGGAGGTGGTAGTTTGTGAATAGGGGAAACAAGTAGGGTAAATTAGAAACTTCATTTTTAACGTATATTGTAGAAACCAACGCCTAAAACTTTTTTATGACATCTGCCCCAAATATTATTAGAATTCTATGACCAATCATTTCCACATACTAGAGTGCAAATCTAATCAAGATGTTTCCTTTAAAGTGACTTCATGAAAAATCTGGATGTGGAAGTAGTGATTCCTTAGGCAGCGGTTTTTTATTAAACGAGGTAAATGCGTTTCAAATTATTCAATAGATTTTTGTACTAGTAGTAAGGGGTCCAAAGCTTTAAAAATTGAAATGACCCATTCCAACAAGGTAAATGATTTTTGGAAACGAATTCAGGAAGAGGGTCCTTAGGGGCATCAGAAATGGCTTGTTGGACTTTTGTTGGCGCTTGCGCAACTTCTCCACAAGAAGAAAACATGGCCGAATGTTATTTCAAGAATTTGTGTTTTTAAACGTTTACCTCTTCCTAAAAAATTAACTACTTGCGATATGAATCTGATTTTCTATATCTATATACTACAAACACGAGCGCATCTATCTGTACTAATAGACCTTCAAAATCACTTACGGTTTTTTTCTAAATAAATCCAAAATCACATGAACGAATTTTGTGTGTTTGAAATTTCGACGTGCGGGCAACTATATTAAATATTCGAATTTTGTATCTATTACATACGAATGAAATATGGTCTAAAGATCAAAAAAGTCTTTGCAAAAAAAATTAGCTCGATATCTTATACAGTTTTCGAGATACGGATTTTTAAATTCGACCGTAATAATGTCTTGTTATTAGCGCGCAACGTGACAGCTACGGCAGGGCTCGTTCTGTGCAATTGTGGATAGATCATATATTAGTCTAATACCTAATTTGATTTAGGTGTTATATTATTCTTGATCATTAGATCACTCATTGTCTGAAAATTATTAAACAATTATTTCGGTGCAATAAATACGTGGTTTTAAATTATTATGTAATTTGTTACATGTAATATACTGCCGTCCTAAGCCAAAATGACGTACTTCATTATACGCTCTTCTTGAGATATCTGATATTTTATGCCGCTAATCTCAGCACATCTTATTTTTTTAAATAGTTTCGTTCTATTTTTTAATTTAATTCTATGAGGCAGATGCAAAAATAATGGTTTATTGATTATTGAAAAAAGCAGGCCATTTAACAAGGAAACTTTGAAGTACGTCCAATTTGCTTAGGAAATTTTAAGTTACGTCATTTTGGTTTAGGACAGTATATCTAAACTTGCAAATAGAGTACGAAATCGTTAATAAGTTTTAATAAATTGAGTTTAAAAATAAAAATTGACCTAAACTTCGGATTTAAAAAAAGTACGATATGACTTAAGAAAACAAGCCCTGAATATTGGTGTAAATAAGGACAAATGTTGCCTAACAATGTGAACTTGGATTCCTCACGCCTAGCATAAAATTTGAAGTGCAGCGATGAACAAACGAACACAATAATATTTACGAAAGGTATGTTTAAATTTTCCAAAATAGAAAAACTACAAAAGTTTTGTGGGTATACGACAACAAAGGGTATTTTATAGTATTCACGAAACCAATAAATAATTAGGTGAAAAACATGAAGAAGAAAATATTGTAAATATTGTTTATTGGCAGTCTATGTATTGTGTGACCTGTCAGTTATTCTTTCCGGAGGGGAAAAAGTGAGCAGTTACAGTTGCCTTAAATCAAACAGGCCATCTAAACAGTTTGACTAATCTTGGAGATAACTGCGATGCAATTGGTGATCGTGTCATTGAAGATGGTCGTAAGACCTATGTGAATCTGTATGGCCATAGTGAGTTTAATTAGATTCACCAAGGTAGCATTTATTTTTCATAAAGTTATTAGACATACTTTCGCTAAGTCCTACAAGAGAGCTTACTTACTGCATTTGAAACGGTCATTAAGTCCAGTAGTTTGGTATGCTTAGCTTAGCTTGCAACTGAAGTACTTAGCGAAGCAGGGTCAAACCCTGCTTACTGCAAAATAATTTTAATTGTAAAAATTATTCACAAGAAGTGGTTTAGATTCTCCTATACTTTGCTTACCTAACACAAAATTTTGGATTTTAAACAAATTACCTCGGTGACTTGAAAAACGGTTAAGAAAACACATCACACTCTTCCAGAAAATTTGGATATCTGATAGAGAATAACCAAATAAACCCACAAATGATGACAAAAAACCACAAGTGGTTAAAAAAAAACAAAAAGTGGAATTGTAAAGTAGAGTGTGACTAAAAATGTTGCATGTGCATGTGACCTTTCCTACAATTGTTTTAAGGGCAGAAATAATACAGAGCAGTGTTTAACAGACAGTAATTCTTACTAGTCTAGTAGTGCTTTGTCGATGCTTACTGAGCTGTGTATAATTATGCATTATTATTATTATTATTATTACTTATAAATTATACGTTTTGTGTACGTGTTTATATTTTATTTCTATATTGTATAATGATGGTATATATAATAAATATCCCCATATACAACACCTTCATAACCTATAGATCTAATAAATACTATGCCAAATGAGTTTCATTTTACATATTAATATTTTTGTAAAATTATAAATAGTAATAACACAATATCAAAAATGTATTGGCTTACTATCTTGATGCATTACAATTAACCACATAGCAGTACGTGAGATAATAGCCGCATGGTAATAGGAGTATCACGGACCTAAATTATGGTTTAATTTGAAAAGTCTGTAACTCAAAAATTGTAAAAGATATGGAGCTAATTTTTTTTGCAAAAACTTTTTTGATCTTTAGACCATATTTCATTCGCATATAATATATAAAAAAATTAAACATTTAATATAGTTGATCGCACGTCGAAAATTCAAACACACAAATTTGCTTCCTGTGATTTAGGATTTATTTAGAAAAAAATCGTAAGTGATTTTGAAATTCTAACAGTACAGATATATGCGCTCATGTCAGTAGTATATAAATATAAAAAATCACATCAATATCGTACGTAGTTAATTTTCTAGCGAGAGGTATATGTTTAAAAACACACATTCTTGAAATAACGTTCCACCATCTTTTTTTCTTGTGGAGAAGTTGTGCAAGCGCCAAAAAAAGTCCAACAAGCCATTTCGGATGCCCATTAGGACCCTCTTTCGATATGCGAGCTCAAAATTTATTTACCTTGCTGGAATGGGTTACTTGGCGATTTAGACGGCTTTCGAAGGTGTGGACCCTCTACTATAGTTGGTTGCCCATCCCTAGAGACAAAGTGAGTGAAAATGAGATAAATATAATTTAATGACTATGGAAATGTATAAATAACGAACTGTCATGGTTGTCGGCCAAAAGTTTTGAGAACGGAAGTAGATAATTTTCCGAAACGTTAACTGTCATTAGTTTTGATTATCAATTTTTAGTAACTTTGTTCCGATGTGAGACGTTTTGTAACAATCAAGTATTCAAGAACCAACCTGATCTGATCCATTTGGAGCAGAAATTTTTTTATTAAAATGTTTAAATATTTTTCAGTGGCAAAATATCCAATAAAAAGTAAGAAAATACCAAGTGACCCCTTAAACAATCTACAATCAATGGCCAATATAGGTGGTGCTCCATCGAACGTCCTACACTGAGATACAATGAACCCACCAGAATCTATATTCAGTAATAAATAGAAAAATTCTATTAATGCAAAGTCATAATGTTAAAAAGTATTGTTGCAAAAAGTTCTCCGTTTACTTTCATTACGCGATTACTGACTACAGCTGGTAGAAAAAAGTCTATTATCACAGTAAAACAAGAACATGCCACTATGTCAATATCATTAATTCAATACATGTCATAAAACTGAAAGTATTATTGCTTTGATTAAATTATAATTACATGACAAGAAATAATTAGATCATTTTGTAATGCAGGCTGCGGATTCGAAATTGAAAGTATACAAAGCGATCTTTAAACGGAATGTATGTTTAATTATATCCACACGAAATGACATGTCCACTTTCATTCACTTGTAGGTAGGTGCTGTTCACATTCAACGTTTAGATCCATCCGCGTTCGAGCGGCCTAAATATGATACTTCTTCCTTGTAACGAACACGGCAACAGCAGCTGGCAATGTTTTAACCAGCTATGCAACGATCGTCAGTTGTATTATAGGTGAGTGAACCAAAGGTGAGGATAGTTTTATTCCATAGGTATTTCAGAGTGCATATTAAATACAATATTTACATTTAAAATTAGTGAATTTCGAGTATTAAATAATTATAAAATATATGCATACAGTTCAAATCACGAATGTTGTCGTTAATGTCACCATCTCTTAATTTCCGAATCAAATCGAGCCAAGGTCACACAGAACGGCACGCGTGGGTGTACCATTGGAAAGGAGTTTTCTGTAAAATAGCAATTATTATTTCATACAATTTTAATATTATAAATATAATATTCTAGCCAAGAGGCAACAGTACTTCAGCGGTCGGAAAAGTTAACTACAAAAACTACAAAATCAATTAGGCCACAGACTTACTTTCGGAGTACATTTTATAAATTGTATCCCTCATATCCACTTTCCTTGCCCCCACCAAGTCCTTAGTATTATTTTTCTTTCTGGGTCGATAATTTGCCACAGTAGTATTTGGGGCGTCCTGTTCCTCACGGGTTTCCTTAAGGTGCGTTTACAGCTACCGAACGAAGGCGAACGAACGACAGTTAACAAACATTCGCCACTGTTTGGCGAGAATTCGCTTGGACGTTTACATCTGCAGAACATTCGCACTTGTTTAAGTTCGCTATTGCTCGTGAACACACCGATTTTACTTGTCGCTGATGTTCTCATCTAAAAGATGCCAACAAAGATTTAATTTTTTTCTTAATTTCCATTACACTAACATTCATTTATTTCCCTATTTCTCTCCACGCGTCATTTTTTCTGGTTCTTACTTTATAATTATTGTCCTTCGGATCCAATAAACAAGGACTTTGTTCATATAGGTTAATTAAGGTTAATATATATGTCTCCATTGGACCACTCCATTTTATGTATTATTAACGCTTCTATAAGTTTATTTGCTGAATGTTCGCTTTTGTCTGTGAATTCCAACGAATGTGTCCAATTACCCTCTTTGATGTACCGCTCCGCTCCCGAACCCCAGCGAACGCGAGCATTCGCCTTTGCTCGCCTTCGGTGCTTTGTTTACAGCATGCGAATTCGGCCATTCGCCAATGTTCATTCGTCTTCGTTTGGTAGCTGTAAACGCACCTTTACAAATACGTTGTACCGTCCGCATGCAAATAGTCAATGCATTAGAGGTACGCTAAAAGAAAATTTACTTAATCAACATTTGTTACATTTAATTGCTCCACATCCACGTAGTGGATTGGAAGTATAGTAATCGTAAGAAAAAAATCAATTTTTTTTTATCATGGAATAGGTTTAGAATCTCATGAATGGTCGAGATTTTAAATTTGAGAGGGAAACAAATCTGTCTGTCTGTCTGTTTGTCTGTCTGTCTGTCTGTCTGTCTGTCTGCGTGTCTAACTTTTTTGTCCCCACATTGTCTCCGGAACGGTTTAAGATATTGACTTGAAATTTTGTACAAGTATGTATTATAACGAAATCTGGAACTGAATTTTTTTTGAATATACAGGGCGATTCACGTAGGCCATTCATTAGAAGTTTCTCAACTTGCAGTTGGATTAGAAAGTTGAAATTTGGTATGCAGCCATAATCGATAATGCCCGTTCCATCTAAAATATTTTCAGTCCTCCAACTATACAGGGTGTGCCAAGAATTGGTACCAACTTTCTTATTTTAAATGGAAACCTATATTTTTCTTTACATGGTTCGATTGGTCTTCTAATTCTGAGTTTAGAGAACCTAAGTTATGTTAACTTATCAATTACAATTTTTGACGAAAAAAATTGCCGCTGTAGTAGTTTACGAGCAAATTTGTATCTCGCAAACCTTTCAAAATTATGAAACCAAATTTGTGCAGCAGTTAGCTGGAAGTCCAGGCTAACTTTTGATGTCCCAGCGGTGGTCCCATTTTGTACCATATGGGCGCAGTTGATTTTCAAATGTCGCAATCAAAAATTATCAAAAAGTCAATTTTTTCAAATGGCACCTACTATTTTTTTTCACACCATTTGAAAGAAAATTGAATTTTAGGGTGAGTTACTTAAGCATTCCCTATACCTAACTTCACCCCATATCGAGTTATTCAATAAAAATCAAGAAATACCTTATCTTGCCGAGAGATTCCTTACTTCATCAAGTATGCCATGGAAACAAAAGACAGTTGTGATAATTTTTAAAGAAAAATATGGATTCTTATTTAATTACACACAACACCAACAAATTATTATTAACGAACAAGAACAATGTTGACGAAATTCTGACGTAAATGTTCAATGTGACCACCATATTTTTGTTCAAATATTCTATTATTCTACTTTCAACAGATTGCGTAGCACATCTTTGCGCCTACCATTTCTGACGCCAGAAATCAATGCAAAATTGAATTTTAGGGCGACTTTTATTAACATTGTGTATGTTTATCTACAGTCGTTTTTGAGTTATTGGCATTTTTTGAAAAAAATATTGTTTTTTTTTTCTCAAGGGTAGTGGAAACAATCATTTCATTTTAATTTTTATTCAAAAATCGAATTGCAATAATAAATAATAACAACAAAATAACAACAAATAAACAGATTAACAAAACAATTATTTCAATACAAATGCTCAATGTGTGCACCGTTTTCACTGACAGAATTTCGTCAACATTGTTCTTGTTCGTTAATAATAATTTGTTGGTGTTGTGTATAATTAAATAAGAATCCATATTTTTCTTTAAAAATTATTACAGCTGTCTTTTGTTTCCATGGCATACTTGGTGAAGTAAGGAATCTCTCGGCAAGATAAGGTATTTCTTGATTTTTATTGAATAACTCGATATGGGGTGAAGTTAGGTATAGGGAATGCTTAAGTAACTCACCCTAAAATTCAATTTTCTTTGAATGGTGTGAAAAAAAATAGTAGGTGCCATTTGAAAAAATTGACTTTTTGACTATTTTTGATTGCGGCATTTGAAAATCAACTGCGGCCATATGGTACAAAATGGGACCACCCATGGGACATCAAAAGTTAGCCTGGACTTCCAGCTAACTGCTTCACAAATTTGGTTTCATTATTTTGAAAGGTTTGCGAGATACAAATTTGTTCGTAAACTACTACAGCGGCAATTTTTTTCAAAACATTGGACATATGTCAAAAATTGTTAATAATAAATAAAGTTAACATAACTTAGGTTCTCTAGACTCAGAATTAGAAGACCAATCGAACCATGTAAAGAAAAATATAGGTTTCCATTTAAAATAAGAAAGTTGGTACCAATTTTTGGCACATCCTGTATAGTTAGAGGACTGAAAATATTTTAGATAGAACGGGCATGATCGATTATGGTTGCATACCAAATTTCAAGTTTCTAATCCAACTGCAAGTTGAAAAACTTCTAATGAATGGCCTACGTGAATCACCCTGTATATACGATGAAGGGTTGGGGGTAAATAGGTGTAAATAGGTGGAAAATAAGTAAAGCAGGATGGTAAAAGTACAGAAATTTGGTGTATGTACTAGTAGCCAAGGCCTCAATTATTTTAAATATTTTCTATCCCCCCACCACCCCCCGCTCCATTATTAAAGGGGTTGATAAAATAAATTTGATACGTTCACTTGAAAATTGGTATACTTATATATTATAATGGCATTAAGAATTAGATTATATTTTGGGATTATTCCGTTGAAGGGCTTGGATTTAAATAGGGGTAAGTAGGGGAAAATAAGTAAAGCAAGCTAGTAAGAGAACATAAACTTCAAATTCATTGTATGTACTAGATGCCAATACCTCAGATGTTTTTATAATATTTTTCAACCTCTTACTCCATTATTAAAGAGGTTGATAAAATAAAATTTAAAATTTCTCTTGAAATTGGTTACACGTATGTATTATAACGACATCTGGAACAAGATTATATTTTGAGATGATTCCGTTGAATGATTAGGGGTTAAATAGGGATAAATAGGGGAAAATAAGTAAAGCTAGCTAGTAAGAGTACAGAAACTTGAAATTTGGTGTATGCACCACGACCCCACTACATTATTAAAGTGGTTGATAAAACAAAATTGAAATATTCGCTTGAAATTTGGTATACATGTATATTATAATGACATCAGGAACTAGATTATATTTTGGGATTATTCCGTTGAAGGGTTATACTAGAAGTGAAGGCCTTATGTTCTTTTTTGTAATATTTTCCATCCCTCCACCTCCCTTATTAAAAGAGTTGATAACATTAAATTGAGATTTTCATTAGAAATTTGGTACACGTATGTATTATAACGACATCTGAAACTTGATTATATTTTAACATGATTCCGTTGAAGGAGTGGAGAGGGGGGGGGAGTAGGTAGAGGTAAATAGGGATAAATAAGCAGAGCAAGTTATAAGAGTACAGAAACTTCGGATTTGGTGTATATAGTAGAAACCAAGGCCTCAGATTTCTTTTTAATACGTCCCAACTCCCACCTACACGTAGGGTCGTTTTTATGAAACTTGTGTATTTAATACATTTTGATACCTAGATTCATATTCTTGCATTTTTACGTCTCAACGCTGACCGACGTCTAGCGTAAAACTTTGTAAAACTTCTGAATTTGATAAATTTTGATACCCTGAATTCATATTCTCCATTTTTTCGTCTCGCCGCGACCGACCCCAGCCTTGATTTTGTAAAACTTGTATATTTGACCAATTATAATCTTGCATTTTTACGTCTTGATGCCGACCGATGCTTCGCGTTGATTTTACAAAACTTGTGTATTTGGTAAATTTTGATACCTGGATTCATATTCTTGTATTTTTACGTCTCGACGCCGACGGGCGCATTGCATCGCTTCTGCAAAACTAGTGTTTGATTAATTTTGATATCTAAATTCATGTTCTTGCATTTTTACGTCTCGACGCCGACCAACGGATAGCTTCGTTTTTATAAAACCTGTGCCTTTGATAAATTTTAATATCTAAACTTATGTTCTTGCATGTTTATGTCTTGATGCCGACCGACGGCTAGCGATGCTTTGTAAAAAATGTGTATTTGATAAATTTTGGCACCTAAATTCATATTCTTGCATTTTTACTTCTCAACGCTGACCGACGCCTAGCGTCGTTTTTGTAAAACTTCTGAATTTGATAAATTTTGGTTCGCAGATTCATATTCTTAAATTTTTCGTGTCGACGTAGATCGACGCCTAGTCTCGCTTTTGTAAAACTTGTGTATTTGATAAGTTTTGATGCCTAGATTCTTATTTTTGTATTTTCACGTCTCGATACCGACCGACGCCTAGCATCCTTTTTGTAAAACTTATGTATTTGATAAATTTTCATACCTAGATTCTTATTCTTCCATCTTTACGTCTCGACGCCGATCGATGCCTAGCATCGTTTTTGTAAAACTTGTGTATTTGATAAATCATTATACCTAGATTAATGTTCTCGTAGTTTTACGTTTTTGGGGAATATTAATGTAAAGCCTATTACATTTACTCCAAGTTGTGTAACTTTAAAAACAAATTGTCAGCAGCTTAATAAAAGTTTGAAAATTTCTAATGTTCCTTATTTCTATCCCCTGTACATTTAGTAGATTTTGTAAATATCATGTCAGGATTGAAAGTCAGCCAAGTTCATTTTCAATGCCTTAGCGAAGCCTTTTCTGTAAATCATTCTATGACATACGCCCCTAATATTATTAAAATTTTATGACTAATTACTTTCGCATACTAAAGTGCAAATATATTCAAGAAGTTTACCCTTAAAGAGAGTTGGATGGAAAATCTGGATGTGGAAGTAGTGATTCCTTAGGCAGCGGTTTTTTGCGATTAACCTCATGGACTGCTTGCAAATGTAAAGGGGGACCTCTGTTGCATTTTTCATGATTAAAGTAGTCAACTAATTTCACCACCATGTCTCTGGCTACTGCATTCAGTCTTTTGCCGGGTATTTTGAGATTAGTTTCTTTACAAAAGTAAGACTATAGCAGTCACAAACTATTCACACAACAATTTTCGTAATTACAGGAAACTTAAAACACCACGGTAAAAAACACCGCTTAGATAATAACGAAAGGATACGGAAAAATCACTAAATTTGACAAATGCGTCAATTGCGCGCTACTGAACTGACAGAATGCTGAACGTTGGTTGCAGCTACAACGAGCGGTTGTATTGTTCATCTCTAAAACGCATTGTTACGCTTGGAACTTCTGTCGTAGCCCATCATACGTCACTTTTTGTTTTTAAGCTGATAGAAAAATCCCACATTTTGATAAGTACATAGATTGATGACGTGAACGACAAAATTCGTGATTTAGACTGTACATGATCCGCTCAGAGGGTGAGTGAAAAATAGTTAATCGAATCCTTCAATTGGCATGAACTTATTTTATAGTAATAGCCTTTAACTTTAAAACCCTGTATCTCAAAAACTAGTCATAGGATTAGATTGAGCCCACGTTACTTTTAATCAGGAGTTCGAGACCTATAACGTACTAAAAATTCAGAAAATTTAACCGAAAACCATTTTATATTAGAAAAAGTGCGGGGTCCTTTAAGACATATGGTAGCTCATGCATAATTAACACAACCGAGTGCTTTCATTTCTTCGAATTATGTACGTGCGAATAAACGAATTTCGTAAATCCGTACGCCTCTGGCTCTACTGTCAAGACTTGTATAGAGCTTTTATAGAAAATTGTATATAGAACAAGTATCTGTATATTTTTGGCAAAAAGTATTTAGCTGATAAACGAGCTAAATAGAATATGCGGGTGGTCCTCGCAATTTTAAAGGATGATGCAACCACGTTTTGGTGGATGGGATTCTTTATTGTGATTCTGGTGCATTTCCTAATATTTCTGTCAAGTTTCAAACCTATGAATTTTATCGAATTTAGTATTTCATTTTACTCTATTATATGGATGTTGGCACTTTCTATATGCACTTTGTTTACCGAGTACTGTCAAAAATAATAACAGAGCCTCCGGCATTACAATTTTATTTATAGCTTCTCTTAAATAAATATTTCTATAAATAGTGTTGGTGATAGCAAGGCGAGTGTGCCTATCGTTTTCAAAGTAGTTTCTTCAGGGTACTCAAGAAGAACTGGTATAAACCAATAAAGGTATTTGTGTTTCTACTACGTGAAGAATTTTAAAAACTGTGTGAACAACTTTTCTTTATATAGCCATAGGCCAGAAGAAGAGTGGAATGCGCTAACCGAGATATTATTTCTTAACGTATTTAATGTTGAGACTCTACTCGTAATATTCGAATGTAAAGACTTGTTTAAAATATTATCCAAATATCAAATATTTGTAAATTGGCATATTACATATGGCTATCTTGTATACAGGCTGATTAATAAAGAATGGCAAGACTAAACTTGAGGTATTAGAGAGGAAAACCGCTGCCTAAGGAATCACTACTTCCACATCCAGATTTCTCATTCAAGTCATTTTAAAGGAAACATCTTGACTATATTTGCACTCTAGTATGTGGAGATTATTGATCATAAAAATAATAATATTTGGGGCAGATATCATAGAAAAATATGAGGCGTTGGTTCTACCATATACATTAAAAATGTTTCTAGCTTGATCTACTTATTTCGCGCTACTAGAAAGAAATATGAGCTCTTGGTTTCTAGTATATACACCAAATCCGATGTTTCTGTTCTCTTACCAGCTCGTTTTACTTACTTTTCCCTATTTACCTCTACTTACCGCCCACTCGTTCAACGGAATCATGTCAAGATATAATCTAGTTTCAGATGTTATAATACTGTTACGTATTTTCCACCTTTTAGGAAACACCCTGTATGAATCCGTGGGTTCAAAATAATTTCAACAAGAGATAAACACCACTAACACTTTATTTAATAATTTACTGACTATACAATACTTCAAACATTCAAAATAACCTTTACACTTTATTTAACCTCACTTTTTACCGCACGTGTCACTTCTAAAATAAACTTCTTCTTCCGCGCTGGTAATCGCGCCTTATATACTCCGAATTTGACTCTCTAGATCCATCTAGAAGCAATCAGGAATCTTCTCTTACCACATTCCAGAAAAGTCCATTTCTTTCTGCTAGCTTCCAGTCACAATTAGTAGGCATAGGCGTATCATCTCTAGTTCCAAGGGGGTGTAATTCATAACAATACATATATGTACCAAATTTCAAGTGAAAATCTCAATTTGATTTTTTCAACTCTTAATAAGGGAGTGGGGTGGTGGGGGGATGGAAAATATAAAAAAACCTGAGGCCTTCGCTTTTAGTATATACACCAAATCCCACATTTCTGTACTCTTACCAGCGTGCTGTACTTATTTTGCCCTATTTACCCCTATTTAACCCTGAACCATTCAACGGAGCCATCTCAAATTAAAATCTAGTTCCAATTGTCGTCATAATACGTGTATACCAAATATCAAATGAATTTTATCAATTTTATTTTATCAACCCCTTTAATAATGGAGTAGGTGGTGGGGAGTTGAAAAATATTATAAAAAAATCTGAGGCCTTGGCTTCTAGTACATACACAGAATTTCAAGTTTCTGTACTCTTACCAGCTTGCTTTACTTATTATCCCCTATTTAACCCCCCACCCCCCAACGGAATAATCCGAAAATGCAATCTGGTCATTATAATATATACGTATACTAAATTTAGTGAATATCTCAATTTCATTTTATCAGCCCCTTTAATAATGGATTAAGGGTGGTAGGGTGGTTGGAAAATAATACTAAAAAATCTGAGGCCTTGGCTTCTAGGACATACACAGAATTTCAAGTTTCTGTACTCTTACCAGCTTGCTTTACTTATTTTTCCCTATTTTTACCACCAATTACCCCCGCCCCTTCAATGCAATGATGTCAAAATATAATCTAATTTAAGATATCGTTGATACGTGTAACAAATTTCAAGTGAAAATCTAAATTTAATTTTATCAACTCTTTCAATAAGGGGTGAGGGGATGGAAAATATTATAAAAAAACCTGAGGCCATCACTTCTAGTAAATACACCAAATTTCAATACTCTTACCAGCTTGCTTTACTTATTTTCCCCTCTATTTAACCCCCAACCCTTCAACGGAATCATCTCAAAATATAATCTAGTTCCAGATGTCGTTATAATACATACGTGTACCAAATTTCAAATGAATATCTCAATTTTATTTTATCAACCCCTTTAATAATGGAGTAGGGGTGGTAGGGAGTTGAAAAATTTTATAAAAAAATTTGAGTCTAGCTTCTAGTACATAACTACACCAAATTTCAAGTTTCTGTACTCTTGTTATCTTGCTTTACCTATTTTTCCCTATTTACCACCAGTTACCCCCACTCCTTCAACGCAATCATGTCAAAATATAATCTAGTTCCAGATGTCGTTATAATACATACGTGTACCAAATTTCAAGTGAATATTTCAATTTTATTTTATCAACCCCTTTAATAATGAATAGAGGTGGTGGGGGTTGAAAAATATTATATATAATCTGGGACCTTGGCTTCTAGTATATACACCGACTTTCAAGTTTCTGTACTCTTACTAGCTTGCTTTACTTATTTTCCCCTGTTTACCCTTATTTAACCTCCAATCCTTCAACAGAATCATCTCAAAATATAATCCAGTTCCAGATGCCGTTATAATACATACGTGTACCAAATTTTGAATGGGCATCTCAATTTTATTTTATCAACCCCTTTAATAATGGACTAGGGGTGGTAGGGGGTTGAAAAATATTATTAAAAAATCTGAGGCATTGGCTTGTAGTACATACATCAAATTTCAAGTTTCTGTACTCTTACCAGCTTGCTTTACATATTTCCCCATATTTACCCCTATTTACCCCCAACCCTTCACCATATATCTTCAAAATGCAATCCAGTTCCAGATCTCATTATAATATATACGTATACAAAATTTCAAGTCAATATCTTAAACCGTTCCGGAGAAAGCGTGCGGACAAAAAGTAACAGACAGACCGACAGACAGAAATTTTTTTTGAATCTCGACGTTTCATGACATTCTAAAGCTATTTCAAGAAAAAAAAATTTTGAACATTTTTTTACGATTACTATACTGAGTAGATGTGGAAGTAAACTTAAAAAATGATTCAAAAACTGTCTGCGCTCATGACATTGCTGGGCTTATGAACACTTCCCTAGCCGGTTTTTTAAAATAATTTTCCAATTAATATTAGATAAAGTTTACTAGAGGCATACAGGGGCTGGTATGACTTGTGATGCTTTATAGGTAAACATTCACCATTTAAATTAAATTGTAGTTTATTAGAAATTTTTGGCTTGAGTTTCAAAACAGAACCATTAAAGTTGTTTGCTGCACTTCGAGACCACATGATGTACCTATTATCAGTAAATTTTGGTGTTAAAACCATCAATGAAGAATTGTTTCGAAAGTCGGTTTTATTACACATGTAATCTTGTAAACAATTTTTACACCCATCGACTTTCTCAAGCACATTGCAATTTTCTATTACTCAATTACCTCATAAGCATTCAGGTGATGTGACTTATCGTGTTTTTTACACCTGAGGCTGGTTTAGGAAGAGCAGGATGCTGTGCAAATGGACCACTGACCTGGATTTACCGTTTAATGTTTGCTTTTCACACCAACGCGATTCAAATCGCATACGTAATACGGTACGCTCATTATTTCATTTGCCTGGTTAATTTTTGCGGTGTGGATTAATTTCAAATAGGTACTCATAATCTAGTGAAATCAGTTGTCTTTTTATAATATATGAGATTGGTCGTCCCTTACAATTATTTCTGACTATAAGATTTATCATAATTTGACTTCTGTTAGCGAAAATCAGATTTGTGTGTACCTCCTAAGTGGACACAGACAATCTTTAGCGTATTGTTGCGGTATTAAAAACTTTTTCACTCTCAAGTTAAAAAAACCGCTGCCTAAGGAATCACTACTTCCACATACAGATTTTTCATCCAAGTCACTTTAAATTTTTATTTTATTTTATTTATTTATTACTGCAACAAGATTAACAAAACAAAGAGTTTTAACCTAGTTTACAATGAAAAAAAAACGACACCTGAGGAGACCTCGTATTGTGTCAAGCAGTATTTAGGAAACATCTTGACAATATTTGCACTCTAGTATGTGGAAATTAGTGGTCATAGAATTTTAATAATATTTGGGGCAGATGTCATAAAAAAGTTTGAGGAGTTGGTTTCTACAATATACGTTAAAAATGAAGTTTCTAGTTTACCCTACTTACTTTCCCCTATTCACAAACTACCACCTTCCACCCCTTCAATGGAGTCATCTCAATCAGATGTCACTACAATACATACGGGTACTAACTTTCAAGTGAATCAATTTTATGTTATCAATCCAATTAATAATGAAGCGGAGGTGGTGGAGTTTGAAAAATATTAGAAAGAAATCTGAGGCCTTGGTTTCTAGTATATACACCAAATCCCAAATTTCTGTACTCTTACCAACTTGATTTACTTAGTTTCCCCTATTTATAATACATAAATGTACCAAATTTCAAGTTAAAATTTAAATTTTATTTTATCAACTCTTTTAATAAGGGAGTGGGGGTGGTGGGGGGATGGAAAATACTAATAAAAAAATCTGAGACCTTCGCTTCTAGTATATACACCAAATCTCAAATTTCTGTAATTTTACCAGCTTGCTTTACTTATTTTCCCTTATATACCCCTATTTAACCCCCAACCCTTCAACGGAATCATCTCAAAATATAATCTAGTTCCAGATGTCGTTATAATACATATGCGTACTAAATTTCATGTGAATATCTCAATTCTTTTATCAACCCCTTGAATAAGAGAGTAAGGGTGGTGGGGGGGCTGAAATATATTATTAAAAAATCTGAGGCCTTGGCTTCTAGTACATACATCGAATTTCAAGTTTCTGTACTCATACCAGCTTGCTTTACTTATTTCCCCCTATTTACCCCTAAATAACCCCCAACCCTTGAACGAAATCATCTCAAAGTATAATCTAGTTCCAGATGTTATAATTCATACGTGTACCAAATTTCAAATGAATATCTCAATTATACTTTATCAACCCTTTTAGTAATGAAGTAGGGTTGGTGGGGGTTGAAAAATATTATAAATAATCTGAGTCCTTGGCTTCTAGTACATACACCTAATTTCAAGTTTCTGTAGTCTTACCAGCTTGCTTTACATATTTTCCCTTATTTACCCCTAAATAACCCCCAACCCTTCAAAGGAATCATCTCAAAGAATAATCTAGTTCCAGATCTCGTTATAATTTATACGTGTACCAAATTTCAAATGAATATCTCAATTTTATTTTATCAACCCTTTTAATAACGAAGTCGGGGTGGGGTGGTGGGGGTTGGAAAATATTATAAATAATCTGAGACCTTGGCTTCAAGTACATACACCGAATTTCAAGTTTCTGTAGTCTTACCAGCTTGCTTTACTTATTTTCCCCTATTTACCCCTATTTAACCCCCAACCCTTCAACGGAATCATTCAAATTATAATCTAGTTCCAGATGTCGTTATAATACATACGTGTACCAAATTTCGAATGAATATCTCAATTTTATTTTATCAACCCTTTTCATATTGGAGTAGGGGTGGTGAGGGTTGAAAAATATTATTAAAAAATCTGACGCTTTGGCTTCTAGTACATACACCGAATTTCAAGTGTCTGTACTCTTACCAACTTGTTTTACTTATATTTCCCTATTTACCCCAAATTAACCCCCAACCCTTCAACGGAATCATCTCAAAATATAATCTAATTTCAAACGTCGTTATAATACATACGTGTACGAAATTTCAAATGAAAATCTCAACTTTTTTTATCAACCTCATTAATGGGGTAGGGGTGGTGGGGGGGTTGAAAAATATTACAAAAAAATCTGAGGCCTTAGCTTCTAGTACATACACCGAATTTCAAGTTTCTGTACTCTTACAAGCTTGCTTTACTTATTTTCCCCTATTTACCCCTTTTTAACCCCCAACCCTTCACCGGATATCCTCAAAAAACAATCCAGTTCCAGATCTCGTTGTAATATATAGGTGTACAAAAAAAAAGTTACAGACAGACAGACAGACCGACAGACAGAAAATTTTTTTCGCTCAAATTTAAAATCTCGACGTTTCATGACATTCTAAACCTATTTCACGAACAAAAATTTTTGAAAATTTTTTTGCGATTACTATACTTCCAATCCACTCCGTGGATGTGGAAGTAAAAATGGTAATGTTTAGTAATGTGAAGTACGCGGATATTCATTTTATTTATGGATATTGTAATGGACACGCGAATGCCGCGGTATGCGAATATCGCAAAAGATTTCCTAACAGAAGGAAACCATCTAAAAATATTTTTATTCGAACCCACCTATAATTTAGAAATGTTGGACGATTTAAAAAGATAATTCTGGCCAAATTTAACAACAATAATAGATTAAGTATCAGAAGAGCGGTCCAACAGCTGCGTGCGCAAGCTGTGCATGTTTCCAAAATCAAAGTTTTTCTAATTCTGAAAAAAGTCCACAGAAAAGCTTTTCGAATGCAGCCTGTCCAAAGCATTTAACCAGCTGATCTCGAAAGGCGTATCAATTTTTGTAATTGGTTTATAAATGCCATGGAACAAGATCCTGATTTCGGAAGTAAAACAATTTGGACTGATGAATCTACCCTTTAACCATAATGGATCGGTTAATTTTAATAATTTAAGAATCTGGACTCATATAATTCGCCCTACGGCAGTTCAACAGGAGTTTAGCGTTAATGTATGGTGTGGTGTTATAAACGGGACTTTTTGTAGGCTCCACATCCTTCCCCGTTTAAATGGACCATTATTTAATGATATTTAAATAACCATTTTTTTCAATATCTCGAGGATATTCCTCTAATTTAATAAATGAATGCTGGTTTAAAATGGACGGAGCTCCTGCACATTTTGATGTTGAAAACCGTTTGTGGGTAAACAATAATTATCCTGAATGGTGGATCGGTCGATTACGTGCAAGAGCCTGGCCACCCCGTTCACTGGATTTAACTCCAATTGATTTTTTTCTCGTTCTGTTTAAAGGACAAAGTCTACGCAATCCCTGTGAATACGAGAGAAGAGTTAATAGAAAGAATTCTCGAAGACTGTGAAAATTTGTGGGCTAATCCTGATTTCATTCGTAAAGCTACACACTCGGTACGGCGCAGATGTCAGAAATGTGTTGAAGCTGACGGAATGTACTTTGAACAACTCTTGTAATTTGTAATTTACCTTACTTTGATCTAATTCATTGTTCTCTAATAAAAAATAATGTAATCAAATTTTGTTTTGTTTTACTATCATTATTTTTTCTGTTCTGCTAAAATTATTCATAAAAAACTATTCCCGAATAAAGTTCAGATAAGATTTACTCAAAAACTGATAATTATAGAGAAAAAAAACAAGAGACTTTTGTTGTGTAGAAAACTTCAAATTTTTAAGTTCTGCTCATAAATTAATTTAAAAGTGTCACACAATAAAGTTGGGGCTAAATTATACCTAGCCCCCCCACAGTTTCACCTGCTCCTGAATGATTTTCGTACATAGTTGTCATTTTTTCTTAAAAAGCATAAAAAGTTAAATTGCTGTGTAAATTATCATTTGTTTATCTTTAGACGTTTCGAAAATATTCATAAAAAAACATCTTCAGGAGAATTACTTAAACACCCTGTATCTCGGAAACTAATCACTTCCCGACCCATCTTTATAGTAACTTTTTTTCTTATTTTGAATAGTTATTTTACTTGGTGAAGTTTGGCCTATGCAATTCGGGACACCCTGTATATATTAATAAAAACTGGTATAGAATTTTAGAATTTCTATTCTATGGCCAATGACAGCAGAAACATCCTAAATTTTTTATTTAATAAAATTACAAAACACTCATAGTACGGTATATTTAGACATCGGAAGGTACAAAAATTCACACCCAGCTGAAAGTTGGTAGGATCAAAACACTATTATAAACGAACTCAAAAAAGTCCTCATTGATCCGATACCTGGAAAAAAAATTTACGCGAGGTCAAAGGTCACAAAAATGGGTTTTTCACGATTTTCAGCAAAACGGTAAGTTTTATCATAAAATTAGCTCAGACGAGAATTGTAGATCAGATAATTATCTATAAAACATGTCTCAATTCTTTTTTTCTTAAGAGCCACCGTTTCTAAGATATGACAATTCAAAAAGTTGGAAAAGTTGTAATTGTCATAATATGTATAAGTACGCCACGTATATACATCACTGAAGCTGTAATACATATATACAATATTATAAATATGTAAATGTCAGGTAAAAAGAAACCCAGTCCCTCATTTTATACGCCAGTGTAACCTTGAGCAACATCTGTCTCCTATTCAATTGTCTGCGTGGTTAGGGTCGTATACCTCAACATCAATCGGAAATATATTCATCGAAAAGTTTATCTACTTTTGCAAAGTGTCAAAATCATGTACTACTTTTAAACACAATCACTGGCTGTGATACGACATCTGCATTTTTCAGAAGGGGTAAAACAACAGTTTTTAAAATGTTTGGAAAAAAAGATTTAGTTCAATGTGCTGAAGTTTTTAAAAAGAGTAATTCAACTCCACAAGAAGTTATGACCAACGGAATTCGCTTTCTTCTTTCTATGTACGGAGCTCCTAAAAAAACTACCTGCTTAGATAAGTTTCGATATGCATGTTTAGTTAAAAATACTCGAAATAAAAAACAAGTGCAATTAGCTTGTCTTCCTCCACCCTCAGTGGCTGCTAATCAACATCTTTTTCGGGTATATTATCAAGTTTAAGTGTGGCCTGGTTATCAACTAGACCCAAAAGACTGGGGTTGGAAGTTGGTCGACAATACATTAGAACCAGTTCAGACTTTACTCCCACCTGCGCCAGAAAAACTGCTGAACGCAATTTTTTGCAACTGTAGAAAGGGATGTAGTGCTAAATGTGGTTGCAAAAAAGTTGGACTGTTTTGTTCTCTAGCATGTAAAAATTGTCTAGGTCGGTCGTACTCCATTGTCAATCAGCAACAGTAGAGGATTCGTTTGATAACGACGACGAGACATGCGATGCATCACTATTGAGGCAATTTACTTGCACCCAGGATGAAGAAGAAGAACAAGAAGAAGAGGAAGCAGTAGTATTAGAGAATTATGAATTAGACGAATAAATTTCCCTATTTTTTTTTAAATTTACACCGCTTTTATCATTTTCAACCCTTGCTAATACCTTTATTATTCAATAGTTTCAAATTAAATAGAATCACAACAGACCCGTGGAATAGGCCTACCGGGGAAACCACGTTAAAAAATGCGCTAAGTACACTACCTCAAAGGTGGCGTGGAAACGTGTGCATATTATGATGATTACAACTCTTCCAAATTTTTGAATCGTCATATCTCAGAAACGGTGGCTCTTAGGAAAAGTATTGAGTCGTTTTTTATAGATAATTATCTGATCTACTACCAATTTTCGTCTGAGCTAATTTTATGATAAAACTTACCGTTTTGCTGAAAATCGCTAAAAACCCATTTTTGTGACCTTTGACCCCACGTAAATTTTTTTCCAGGTATCAGATCGATGAGGACTTTTTTGAGTTCATTTATAATGGTGTTTTGAACAATCCTACCAACTTTCAGCTGGGTGTGAATTTTTGTATCTTCACTTCTATTTTTTGGTCTAATTTGACCGGATTATCGTTGTTTTGCACATAGAATCGTTTTTTCCAAGTTGTATGAATATAAAAAGAATCATATTATTATCAAAGAGTACTTCAAGCCCTTTAATTTTTATTATATGTATTTTTAACATCATACTGATTGTTTCTGACATGTTTGAGGTTTAAACATTATATCTCGACTGATAAATGTTCGAAGGCCATTTTAAAACTCATATTTGTAGAACTATTCATCGTAAAGAAATAAACAAAAAATAAAATACTTGTAATATCATAATCTTATTTTTTGTGAATTATTTATTATTTGTTTGCTTATAGTTCTCATAGATAGCTTTTCTTTCCACTGTTTGCAAAATCCTATAAAGAATATGTTCCTTATTTTTTGTATCATACCACTTTTTCCATAAATGTAAGACTTTTGAGTTATTTACAAAAGACAGTCTCAAGGTAGCAATATTTTAAACCTAAAATCGTAATATTCCAATCGTTATGAAAAATTGTAAACCACTTTTTTGTCTTACAATATGAATCTATATCAGATTCGGTGGTTACTGTTTTACTTTTTTGCTCACCCCTCTAGAGGTGGAGGAAACCACCACCAAGTAATAAGCGACAATTTTTAATGGGTAAACTATTTTATACTCAGTATTAGAAACTTAATGCAAGAAAAATGATTCAGATTCATTCATTATAACTGGGTTCCATCATTTCTTACTCTTCGTGTCTATTTGCTCGACTAGTACATATAATTTTCAGTTTTTGGAAACCTTTTGAAGACTCACGAGACTTAAAATGTCGCTGCAAGGGTACCTGAATTATAGTCCAAAAGAACGAAAATACACATTTACAACAAAGATTTTTATTAAATGTTTAGAATACATTTATTTTTTGTTACATATATCTAGCATTTACAATAAAAAAATAAACTATATATAGTACTGTAAAATATTATAATTTATGTAAATAAGGGATATTATTGACAATTGGTTTGTAAAGGGGTAGAAAAAAATTATTCAAACATGCATTATCACAATTAATGTTCAAGATTTTTAATACTGCAGTTACAGATATGAATATTGTTATACCATCATAAAGTGTTCAATAAAACGTACCCTAATTTAGTGCGATGCATTTTTTTATTACGGCTACTGAAGTTAAAGTAAATTATACACGGTCACAGTATAGTGTAAAATACAGGGTGTAATTAGTTTCATGTCATTAAAAAAAACTGGTGGTAGGGAACGACAAGACAAACAAAAAAACCTTAACATGGGGTCTAAAGCTCATAGTTTTGGAGAAAAAAAAATAAACAAAAATTTCACAAATTTTCAATAAAAATCTTTTGAGAACTGCTGGAATATTGAGGTAGGTTTAGATCGTCGCGCGTGTCTTTACCTTATACGCTGACTCTCCCTTGTGCAATATTTTAGTTACTGTGGGTGTTTCGTTATGTACACATGTCCAACCTGCCCCGCCGTTCGTTGTTTTTGTTATTTTTGAATTTCGGGTCACTGTGTATTTATAGTTAAGATTTATTTTATTAACTTTACCGTTCAGGTCGTTAAATTCTTGATTACGTACAGACACAACTTACTTGTTCATTCTTTTTGTATTCCGTTTTGGATTTTGGACCAAGTTTTTCTTTTATTTTTCTTTATTGACAACGTTAGTTGATAGTTTATAACGGAGTACGTATGTCCTTATTTCGACGTACCGAACTGTGTATTGATGCAGATGCAGAGACTTCGAATAATTTACTTAGGTGGTGAGCTTTTAACCCAGGACACTCATTTGTGTTACAAACGTTAATAAATCACATTTAAATATCCTAAATTATAAACATTAATCCAATATTTTGTTCCAAATTAAAAGACACACATGTAAAGAAATGCTCTGTTTAAACTTCTATGGCCATTATTTGCTTGCAGTTGTTCAGGAAAAGATAACGCATTATTTACCTCTTTATAATTGCCTCAGTTCGGTTGAGGCGGTCCATCAAAGGCGGTCGATAATCCAAGGCCTTTGCTTTGACACCGCGTGTGACGCCGAGGACTGCACTTTTTTATGACAATTTAAAAGTTGTATAGTTGGGAACTACAAGTCCATTGACCAAGAAAAGCAGTGGTTCTCAATTATTTTCTACATTAATATTAAAAAAAATTTAAATATTTAAAATGTTGACCTAGGTCAGTTTTTTTCAAAGTGCCCCTAGAGGGAAAAGTCATAAAGGTTTTTTGTTTATCTAGTTGGTCCCCATTACCAGTTTTTTTAATGACATGAAACTGATTACACCCTGTATATTCGAGTAATCTGTCGCTAAAGCCCTACCACTTGAGGTGTTGATATTTTAGTTGAAAAAATGAAACAAAAGACTGTTGATTCAAAATTTTAGTTAAAAGTTAATTAGAGGTTTGGAGGCGATCAGAAGAACGAGTACGACCTGAAATTGTACAAGAAGTTAATCCATTTTGTATACATCCGTACCAAAAGAAACAATATTCGGTGTACCGCAAGGAATCGTTATGGGGCCTAACCTATTTGTTCTGTACATAAATGACATGAAGTACGTTAAAAAATGCAGCATACAACTATTTGCCGACGACACATTGATATACTAGTTGGTGATGATGTGGACTCGACTATAAACATAATAAATAGTGAGTTTAAGGAAATAGAAAATGGTTGGACATGAATAGCCTTAGCTTAAATACAGCTAAAATGAGGTATATAATTAAAAGTAAATGTAGTCGAGTAAACACAGTAAATAACCAATGAGTAACCATTAATGAAACAAAAATTGAAGAAGATAGTGAATTCAAGTAATTAGGTGTAAATATTGATGGTCATTTAACGTTCTACGGACATGCTCTTTATATTACCAAAAAAAGTAGCTGATTTGATGGGACGTATAGGAAAAGATTTTAGTACATGGGCGAAAATAACCATATATGAAACAATTATTTTACCACATTTTAATTTCTGCTCAACAATATTTTTTCTACTTAGTAATTCTGAAATTAATATGTTACAGAAATACTGAAACCAGGAATTACGAATTGTTCTAAACTGTAATAAATATACAAATATAAAAATTAATGCTTGATGCTGTGAAGTTACTGGGAGTGAAGCAAAGTATAACTTTAAGTACAATGACTTTTATTTACAAAATATTACATGAGTTAGTGCCAAAACATTTATCAGAATATTGTACCCTCGTGAGGAATATTCATGAACACGACACAAGATCAAAAGAAAATTTATATATTCCAACAGTACATACAAGATGTAGCCAGGTTAACCTTTTCCGCAATGGATTTTAACGTGAAAAGTTTATACAATATATGATTACCTTCAAATTTCATTGATACAATTAATTTCGTTGATATACAATAATGAAAATAATGTATGAAATCTAGCTTATGCTATTAATAAAATATTATTATTATACATATGTGAAGGAATGATGGACGTAAGACATTATAGTGTATTCTGTGAGTCGGATTGAACCTCGAAAAACACAAATATTTTCTAGCCTAACGAGACTATGTCCTCCCCTCGTTATCGAGGATGCTGAACATGATGGCAGTGGTTACATTTCTCTTCGAAGTCACCCCACCCCCCAAACTGCCAAAAACTGCCCCCGAAAGGGGTAAACCGCGTCTCCTACCAGCCAAACCTGTGTTACCCCCGTTTTAGAGGATACTGAGCACGATGGTAATTTCTGGACCCCTCCTCAACCCGCGCCAACCCCCCAGACGGCCAAAAGCCACCCCTCAAAAGGATGAAACGAAGATAGGCCGTCTTCTCTCTGCTGAACCCACGAAAAGACCCCGTTTTCGAGGAAGCTGAGCACAATGGTATTGTCGAGATCCCTTTTCGATCTCCTCTAACCCCTAAATGGCCAAATACACCCCCGAAAGGGGTCAACCGCGGCTAAACCGTCTCCTACCAGCCAAACTTGTGTTACTCCCCGTTTTCGAGGACGTTGAGCTCGATGGTGATGTTGGAGAAGGAATCTTGCGTGTAGACCAGCTATAGTAAAAGTGGCGACGGCGGTGCGATTGCAAGAAATGTTTTTAAGGAGGATTCACAAATGTTACGAGGAGGAGGAGGGAGGGAGGGACCGGGTTAATAATGGCTTATTTTAGAAAATATTTGTTAATGGCGATAACTGCTATTTGAAGCTCGGTCTGGATATTAAACTAAACGAAATTCAGCACATAGAATTAAGTAATAACATAAAATGAATGACAGGGAATATCTGTATAAGAATTTCATTTATTTCTCACATTTATATTTTGATTAAATGGGCAGTTTCGGAGTAGAAACCTCGCTCCATCTTCAGATACGCCTACAAATAATTTAGAAAGGAGTATTGTATCAAAATATAATTGTCAGAAATAAATAAGGCTCTTATGTAAATCTTCCTTGTCATTACCATGTCTTCTCACATGGGTTCCAGTGTGGGAAATGTACAGAAAATTAAACCAATACACATATGGTAGGAATATTAATTTTATTATTGTACTTTGTACCCCCTAGAATATAACCACAATTTAATAGACTGGGAATACAAAAACCTAGTACTCTGATTAAACACGATAAAGAATAGGAACATAATAAAACCTTGGAGTGTGGCAGTGAAGCAGAAGAGATACACGAAAATATAAGCCCCCGGTATTTGCGACAAAAATCCAAACAACCACGTCAAGCCTAACATAGAAAACAACAGCAGCGCCAGTCTCCACTGGAATAAAATTTCATGGTTTACAAGATCCCGTGTTTCAGTTTTCTTGTGGAATACATTATAAATAATAAAAATAAATATGACGAAGTTAATAGCGACGATAATAATGAGCGGTAACCATATGCCTAAATAAAGACCTAATCCTGAGGGATAACAAAGTCCCGCCTTTCCTTCTCTGTAGTTATCTGTGTCGATAATTAAAATCAGCATGACTGGTAGAGTTGGAAACACCCAACCGCACACGCATGCTTTCAGTAGTACATATTTTGGCCGCCCCCCAAGGACCTCAACAAACCTCTTGAACTGCAGTATAGCTATAATGAGCATCCAGCAAAATTCGGAGAGCATGGCGTAGTGCAATATGGCGCCTGTGATAGAACACACGACTCCTTCCGCGTGAGACGCATACACTTCAACGCTCACGTACAGCATTACAATTTTTATGGAAATTGCTATAGCGAAATTCAGCAGAATTTGGTTTCCCGTGTTCTTCCGCCACCTTTCAAACAGGGCGGCTGTCAGCAGAATGCCAAATATGCCCACCACAGATAGTAGACAATTCACGGCTGTTATTATGTCCAGGATGTGGAATGTATTTGCTTCGATATAGCTGCTGTCATCGTTGGCAAGTAGTAAGGCGAAGTGGGTGATGTGGTCGAATTCGCAAATGGCGAAATGTTCGTTGTTGTGTGGGTCAGCATCCGTTTTCCAGGATCCCTTAACTATTGACTGGTCGTTGTTGACCTTAAAGAAATAAATAGAAATAAATGTTTGTTTTGTATTTGGACGGTGAAGCAAAAGTTTTGGAGAATTTTTGGAGCATCTCAATGGTGCTTTTAGTTACGCCTACATCAGAATACCTAAGTAACAGTTTTTGGGCTTTAAGAAATAATGCACCTCTTGTAGATGCTTTTTTAGAAACAAATAATTATATTGATTACTTAAATGTCACATCTAAATACCCAATATTCACGAATGAATTATGATACTGTTTCATTCAAACCCACCCTCATTTTCCTTAAGTATGGTGATCATCCCATAGAGAATATAAATAATATGAAATCCATATTGAGCTACTATAACAATGAAATGATATACATAGACGGATCAGTCGATTGTGCACTAATCAAGCTCTTATGTATAGAATTCTCGACCAAAGTTCAATTTTCAGAGCAGAACTGTACGCATTAGATTGTGCAATTAGTGTTATTATAGAAGGTAATTTCTGAAACTGCGTGGTAGTATCTGATTCACAAGCTGCATTATTGACTATGTCAAGTAAGCCAAAAAATGTAATTTTATAATTTTCAATATTGTCACGTAGTACTTGAGACTTATTTTAAACATCCGGTACATCATTTTTCAGTTACATTAGATCGCTTAACTTATTTTATTGTTGAAACGAAGTATGTTTTACTTTGTATTGAGAAAGCCTTAGTTAACGGGAACCAAGTAGGTTCCCCGAGCTTACATTGTAACTAGTCTGGAAATGCAGAATCACGAAAAGAGTAATGATGCTTGGAAAGAGTAAAAAAGTCAGTTGGGTTCAAGTACGAGTGCTGCGTGGCCCAACTCCTACCCTGGCCGTTGGCTCCCCAGGGTTGATGAATGTGATGATTAAAAATATAGTACACCTTGATCTATATTTGTTTTGTTAATAAATTTGTACCTTCGTGATCGTTTGTTTCAATAGGCTTGCTCGGCATTTTTTTATTTCATAAATCGAAAGTGCAAGTACAAAATAATGGATCTGCAAAAAAAAAACAGAATTTTGTTCGCAAGTTTAGTGTCTTAAAAACAATTACTAATCTCTACCTCGCGAAAATGGGACGTGGCCAGGCGCTACGTCACTATACCCATAGACTCGGCGGTCTCAGTCGACTCGCTGCTTTTAGTTGTTGTGTTTTCGGAGTTTTGTTTGTGTTACGTACTTCTTGTTTGATTCAATATGAGTACAAAGAAAAAGAGTATTAACAAGAGTATGTTTTTCGGGACGAGATCGGTGCCGTTCGGTCCGGGAGTTAATTGCGATTGTATTAGGATGAACTCGGAGGAGGTATTTCTAATGGGTTTTCCGCAATTAACGTGCAAAAGTCTGCTATCTCTCTCTCCTCTCATTTTTGGAACGGGCATTGGAGGGATTGTAGGCGAATATGATTTGGCGAAAGGTAAGAAAATTACGTTTTTCTCTCCTGAGTCTGAAAATTCCATGTTTTTCGACCTTTCAGATTAAATTTGAAAGGTCCCAGAAAGCAATTTTCTCTCGCTCGTGTCGAGCCGAATTTTCGATTTAGTCCGTACAACATGCTATCAGAATAAAGCTCCAATCTTCCAATTTTCATACAGACGTCGCGAGCCATTTTACTACAAGTATTTATTTAGTTATGAATTTTTAAAGCACGGACGGTTTTCCATTTTTACGAAAATTAGCTATTTTTTTTCGCATAAGCCGGGCCGAAATTGCAATTTCCACTAAAATTTACGATGAAGATAAAACGCCAATCTTCCTCTTTCCATAGACACCTAAAACGACCTTTAACTCCCGTATTTACCTACTACTGAACGGCTGTTAGTGATCGCGATGTTTACGTAGATCTCCGAGTTCAATGTTGTGTATAATGTCGTCACAAACAGGCGCACTGTTTTTGCAACTATTATTAATTTCAATCCCTTGTTCTAGAGAACGGAAAAAGCTAGTAATGTGACATATTGAGATTATCGAGGACTATATAAAAACGCATAAAAACCATATATAATATAAAAAGAATATCATGGAACAAGCCTATTTCTTTCATTTTTTAATGGCCAAATTTGATACTATATCGCAGGAACCTTATCAAAGCCAGACGCATCATTGTATTCCTAATTTACTTTAGCTTGCTTTGTGTTGGTTTTAAGTAACAATTACTAAATACTTTTTTTAACAATTGTATATTAGCTGCACACCAATACTTTTAACGGGTTTCAAGAACCTGGGTTGTTATTTGAGGGTCATATTTTCTTAAAGAGAGATTATTTCAAAAGTCGCTCACCTTATAATTCCAGTAAGCGCAGCTGCCCTTATAGTCAACGTTTCTAGGTGTATTGAACATAAAATAAAGATTTCCAACTAAAGATTCCTCGAAGCCTGGCAGCAAAACTCCACAAATCATTGTGGTTTTCTTGTCACTTGGCGATTGTTCGTTAAAGAGGACATCTGAGAAAAAAATCGTAACCACTAATTTCACCTCCTCCCCACTTTGGCGAACTTGATCTAGCAGTTCGTCACTCAAAGCTATTGCAGTTTCTAAATTTTCTTTATCGCCAAGTTGAGTCAGGTTAACACTGTTTTCCAGTAATGATATATCACACGTAGTCTTGTCGCAATCCTGTAACACCAAACCGCTTGTATTTGTTTCTTTTAAATCATAAACGCCTACTGCAAAATATTCATATACTATCGGATCACCACTAAGCTCATCCATTTGCTTTGCCATTTCATCAATGGAGTGTAAAATTATATCGGTAGCGTCGTACCTCAATTGAGATTCCCTCAAAACGCCCCTCTCTACTTGAAACAAGCGACTTATAATGTGAGCTGTCAGGTTCATTTCTTCAGAACCAATTTTTCCCACTGCGTAATTTAGAATTTCTGAGATTAAATAAATGTCTACAGGTACCAATTTGTGCGGCACATCTAACGTAATAGCTAATACCTTCTTCAGTTTACGGTTTATTGTCGAATCTGAATTTAGGATATTTTCCAAATCATTCGTAACGTTTTTCTCGGTCTCTAACAGGGCGAAATGCGTCGTGTGTGTTCTCTCGCAAACAGAAATACGCGAAGGTTGCAATGGTGTTTTGTCTCTCTCCCAGGATCCTCTCATCAGCTCATCTCCTTCGGCAGTATAATTCCAAATCGCACAGTACTCCGCGCTGTTGTGCCCAGTGTAATAGTAGAACCTCAGTGGCCCTTTCATGCCTTCGTCGATTGATGGCATAACTACCCCGATTATCTGACCTATATTTTTGTAGGCGATGTTAAGACCTTCATTGAACAGAGCGTCGGTAAAGTATATAGTAATGAATATTTTTGAAGAAGAATCAGCAACTGCCAATTGCTGACGCAATTCTGGATCCAAGACTAGAGTGGTATTCCAATTATCGTCGTCTTTTAGGGCCGTCAAATCCACGTCCTCAGTCAGATATTTGACATCATAGGATTTGTCGCTGGCCACTATACTGATTCCAGCTATGTTGCTGGCAATTATCACAGCAAAGTTTTCTCTTGCAATTTCTGTAGTGTCGTTGAACCTCTGCGCAATTCTATCCACGTGGTGTAGAATCAAATCGGTAGCATCGTACGTCACTTGTGCCTCAATTAAAATGTTCCTAGGAATGTTCATAATTAAATTTGTTATATTTGCAATTAGGTTTAAATTTACAAGATCAACTTCGCTCAACTGCGACAAAATTTGGGCCACCATGAAGACGTGGATGGCTTCGAATAATTCTATATACTGTATTATAGCGATTAGTGTTCGAGTTAATTTGCCTGAGGATGGAAAGTCACCCTCGACGATTTCCATCAACGTTTCTGTTAAATTGAAAAGGCCTTTCTGTTCGTTTTCTATTAATGAGAGATACGATGTTTTTTTAAAGTCGCATCTTGCAAATAAATCGCTTTCGATTGTGTCACCTGTGGTAACCCAGGAATTTGCATAATCCCAGTCAGCACAATAGAAATTGGAATCGTAAATGTTACTGTTGAAGAAAACTGTTATGTTGCCTTCGAGTTCTTCGTCCAGATAGGGTATTGATACACCTAAAATAATGCTTTTGCCCACTGCTTCATCGTTAGTACTAAAAAAAATGTCATTTAAGAAAAATGTTACGATAACTTTCTGATGTCCTCCCTTGGCAATTAACTGGTTAATCAGATCTTCACTTAATATAACTACGACTAGAGCGTCTTTAGCGGTTGTTAAATCGTTTACATCAAGATTTAATCCACAGCTTGTAGCATATTGTGTCGCGATTACACCATTGGTTTCCGTAGAATTTACCTGGCATACAGCCAGAGCAAATTGATAAATTACCGTGCTGTAATCGTACCATTTTTCTAAACCAGCAATGGCATTGATGTCCTTCAGGATTTGATGTAAGGCACCATACTGAATCTGGGAATCAAGCAGTACGGGTCTAGGTATCAGCAAAATATGGTTGATGATACTGGTAAGAGTGTCAAGTCCATGGTCGGGCATTCCCTCGCACTGCGACAAAATATCTGACAACAGGTAAACATCTACAGATTCAAACGAAGAGTAGTAATACGAAATGTCTTCTGCTTTATATAATTTTTCTGGAAAATATACTGTTGAGTTCGACAGATCTATTAATGCGCTTGTTACATTGTCGTATCCAATCTTTCCCGGGATTAACGTGAAGTAACTTTGTTGATAGAAATTACAACTTAACCTTTCGGCACCCCTTGCTTGGCTCTCGTAAGCCCAATTTCCTGCGTGGTAGTTCCACAAAGCGCAATCATAGTCCTTTGATGCGTCCTCTGTAGACATGTTGAAGTATAGTTTAATTTCATGAGATAGTATCCGATTGTAGTTCGGGAGAAACACTCCGAAAATTTTGCTGGTTGTCTTTTCACTGCTTTCCTCGTTAAATAAGGCGTTGTTGTAGTATACCGTCAGTATTAATTTTGGAACATAATCGTCGTCTTGTAGCTCGTAGTATAGCAATTGGTCGATTAAATTTTGATTTATCTTTAATTCGATGTCAAATTTATTCAGGTCTGTGCTTTCACTATCAGCGAAGTTTTCGTATAATAGCGTTACTTCACATTGATTTTGACAGTTCTCTAAGGATATGCCGAATATGCCAGAGTCTGTGAGCAATGAAACGATTACTATTACATTATCTTTATACATTGCTTTATTACTGTCATGATTTTGGGCAATCCTATTAAAATAGTACAGAATCATGTTGGTTGCGTTGTACTTTTGCTGAGATTCTCTAAGGGCATCATTTGGTGCCTTCATGATATTGCTCACAATATTTAAACATGTCTCTATTATGAGGTTGTTGACTTCAGAAACTCTGGATAATAACTGTGCTATTATAAAGATGTCCAATGCCCGTAAGTAACCGCAATAGTTGCTAACAATGTCATCGGTTTGGTGCAAAATTACTTCACTAGACTCCTGGGAGCTTAGAAGATTCTCTAGAATCGAAGTGATGTTGAATAAGTTGTAGACTAGGGCAAAATACTTCGGTTTCCAAAATTGGCACTCAAGAAATTGCTTTACTGGTATAGGTGGATTTTCGGCGTTCCAAAATCCCTTCTCATAAGTTGTATCATTGCTGTCATTATAATACACTGAACAGGTATAATTTGAAGTAATATTCAAATTAACGTTGTATAAGAGTTTTATATCCCCGTTGAATGATTCCTCAAAGTCTGGTATAGCAACTCCAATTACTTTAGACGTAATTTTTGAGTTGGCGTAGTCTTCCATGAATAAGGTATCGTTGAAAAAAATAACGGTCACTATTTTAGGGGTATAGTGAACGTCACTGACCTCGAGAAGTTGATCAACTAATTCCTGACTTATTATCATGGCCGTGTCAAAATTTTCTACAGCCGACATTTCCTTCTCGCTTTGTGCTGTTCGAAGTAAAGTCAAATTGCATTTGCTTGAGCAGTTATTCAGCGCGAAACCGTAGACACTTTCATCCTTTAAGAACTGAACGACGGCGTAGAAATTGTCCTTTTGTATCATTTTGGGTGAACCATATTGTTGCAGGATTTCATCGAAATAACTTAAAATCTTGCCAGTGGCGTTATACATTGATTGGGACTTTTCTAATACTTCCATGGGTATATCTATAACCTTATTCACGATATCAGCAACCAAATCTAGATTGTCTTCGCTTGTTAGCGTCGCTTCATACAGCAGGGATGAAATAAGCATGACATCAATGGGTTGAAAATCCACGTAGTGATCCGTTAAAAGTACCGAGGCACTTTCCAGCTTTTCCGAGGTGTTGACCGGTGAGGCTAGTATATTTTTAAGTTGGCTGGTAATGTTGAATTCTTCCTTTTGCACTAAACCAAGATGCGTCAAATGGTCGTAAATGCAAAATATTGCAGACTGCCCGTCGGTTTTTTTCGCGTCATTTTCCCAGGAGCCTTTTTTTATATCCAAGTCGTAGCTCCAAAAAGAACAATTAAAATCGCTGGCAATGTTGGAGTTGTTGTATATCGTAGATATTTGTCCGAAAAAATTATCTCCCAAGTCAGGTAGGAGAACTCCCATAATCATACCAGCGTTTTTACTGCTCACTTTCTCTTCACTAAAGAATTTTGAGTTCTTATAAACAATCACAATAATTCTCGAGTCGTTTGCTTGAGTTAGGTAGATATGGTCCATCAGGGATTGACTCAGCACTACTGCTGCGTTTAGGTTTTCAATTCTTTTAATTTCATCCAAGTCGAAAAAGTTGAATATTTTGTATATAGTGAAGTAAATATCACTGTAGGATTTCAAGACAATTCCACTTAAGTTGGAGTCCTTTATATAGTACGAAATTAAGAAAAAGTTGTTTTCCGTAAGCTCTCCGATGTACTTCGAGTTTATTATTATTTGATCAGTGTAGTACAGTATCCTGTCGGTAGCATTAAATTCAATCTGGGATTCTCTCAAAACGTCTTCAGGCACATTCATCAATTGGTCTATGATTTTTACAACTGTGGATATATCTATGTCATCGCTACTTGCAAGTTGCTCCAAGAACTTAGATATGAGATGAATGTCCAAAGGACCTAGACTTGCGTGATTTGCAGCTACCTCAGCTACTTGCTCTACATAATCCTTCGGGTTATTCAGAGCTACGATGTTAGTTAAATTAACTGTTATGTTTGTTGATTGTTGAATGTTGCAAGGCTCTTCCAATTCAGACCACTGGGCTCCGTTTATGTAATCACCATAGCAGCGTCTGGTCATTATGGAACCGTCGTTTTTTAAACAGAATCCTTCTCTTGGTTTGACAGCTACTTCGTTGATTTTCGTGATGGGCCAAGTTGCGGTATGCGAGGCGTCGACGGTTTGAATTCCCACGCAGCTGTCGACGCCGAAAACGTTAATGAAAGTGAACTGTGTCATGTTCTGCTCCAAGTAACCTCTCAGCGCGCTATAGAGTTTCAATGATTCGCTGTCAGCGGGATTGATAAGGTGGAAATTTAACGTAATTTCTGAATTTGCCTCGTCGATATCGACAATCTTATATATTCTTGCAACGAAATTAGAAATAAGGGGAAAAGTTGTTATTTGTGCGGCCAGAATGTTCCGAAAAGATTGTATAACGCCATTTGATAAAGGACTGAAGCCGTTGACGTAGTTCGTTCTCAATATTACTACGTATTCTTCTTTGGAACCATCGGGGTACCTGTAAAATGGGAGGAAATATTAGTTCGTAAACATAATTTGACGCTTATTTAAATTATTTGATAGTATTAGTTCGCTTTAACCAAAAAGAAAGCCCACTGGATGTTAAAAATCGAATTCTTACATAAGTATCCATTTTAGGGCGTCCCATGTATCAATAGCGAAGGCAAACTGTTTAAATTGAATGATACGAAGTTGGTGGGTACTCCTCTTATCTTTACACTGTGTTTAATGTTGTTAGCGATTAATTTCAAAGGAAAGATAAAACTGCCCATTTAGGCGAGTCTGTCTGGGATTTTTCCCAAAAATTTTCTATACCATTTGAGTTAGCCACGGATTCTTATAGGTAAATTTCCGCTGAACAAGATTTTCTTATGAATAATGTTCCTAAACCGTGAGCTTCATGGTCAAATAATTGTTTAAACAAAATTTTTATCGTTTTTATTTAATAAAATGAAAATGGTTTGACGGATCCGAAAAAATCTTGATTTATTCGAAAAATATTTTGGCACCAGGCAGAACTCATATTGTCAGCTCGTTCATTTGTTATAGCCAAAATAAATGTCATAGTTATCAAATTGATTATCGTGCTTACAAGAAACGTGACGGACGGACAGACAGACGGGCGGACAGACAGACAGACAGACATACAAACTGACAGACGGACGGTCATTTTGAAAGTCGTTCAGAATTCGACCTCCATCACAGTGATATGAAATTTTTTTCTCTACGAGCAATATTACCGGTTTTAGAAATATGACGATCGAATACAATATTATACTCTTCGTTTTGTATTTGCGAAGAGTATAACAATAATTATTTATAGCGTTTTTCACAATTTAAAAATTATTTTATTATAGAAAATATTTTATTGCACGAAAAAAAAGTAAATTTGACAACAAAAATTTGCCCACACCGAGGATCGAACCCGCCACCCCATTGCGCGTCAAAACTTACTATTTTCACGTTGCGGGAGAGATTTTTTTAAGCGTCAAAAACGCGTATAACTCTTCTGGGATTGAATATTTTTTGTAGAACTTTTTGTGGTTGATGGAAAAACTTCTTAGCTTTCATTTGCACCAAACCTCTAGTCCAAAACGTTGTTATTAAACAAATTAGAGCCTCTCACGCAATGTCACTTTTATTTCCGGTTGCGGTTATCCGATCAAGGTCTTTCTCATCTCAAAATTTGCGCTTTTGCAAACACTTTCATATGCACAAAACCCCATTTCGATACGCTTACCCAGAACCGAGATATTCCATTTGGTAATTTGCAAAATTAATTCAAACTTTAAATAAACAAAAGCAAAAAGTTGCGTTCGTGCATACATACATACATAACAAATTTATTCAATATTAAAATCGTATAAAACATTGCCTCCCCGGATCGTGATCCGGAGTCAACCGTACAACCACGTCGCACAGCGCTGTGGTGTTAGTGCGGTTGGGCGGATCGCGACCGGTTCGGCTCAATAAAATTAATTAAAATAGACAAAACTCCTGCCGCCTGTGGCAGCTTAAAATCGCCATTAAAATTTTACATATTTAAAACTTAAATTTAAGAACACTGAAACTAAGAAAACACTGAAAAATTTGGATAAAAACAGTGATTTATAATAAACTCAATGGAAAAGACCCGTTCGAGGCAATTCTGCCCCAACAGTCTATTCGCCGTTGGGAGTTGTGATTAGTAGAAAGGAAAATTGAGTTTTAAAAGTAGTTTAAATTTTTATAAAGTTTCTTGGCCAAAAGGGAATTTTACAATAAAAGGACAAAATAAAAATTTACAAAAATACAAACAGGTGACAAACAATAAGAAAGAGAAAGAGGATAGGTACAGAATAAAAATATGGTGGTGAAAAGCATGTGATAGAAAGAAGTTTTGGTTAGAAGATGTTTGGCTAGAGAGGTTGCCGAAAGATAGGCAACGCCTGGTATGGTAAGGGGTGTTTGATTTAGAATGGGGCATTATGCATTCTGATTTGGGTAATGTTGCGCGTAAGCGGACTGTCGCCCAGTCGAAAAGCATAGAATTTTTACGATGTGTCCCGGACGAAATCCGCTAGTGGCGTTATGTCGTTACAACGATCATATAAATCTCTGAGGGAGGTGTATCTGCCCGAATCAGAGATGATGCGCATAAATTTATGCTCAGGAACATGGAGGTTTTTCATTGTCGTGGCCGGGATGCTGCACCACACCGGCGCCGCGTATGTGATCGCCGGCCTTTTCACTATCGTGTACAGTAATTTTTTGTTGTTTCGATGTAGTCCGCTGCCCCTTGCCAGGAGCGGATACAGACTCCTGGACATGAAGTAGACCTTGCGTATCGTCTCGTTTATATGTATGTTGAATGTCAGCCGTCTGTCTAAATGTACCCCTAGGTACTTCACGCACCTTTTAATTGGAATTTCTCGACCCCGGTTCGAAATTGGCGTTAAAATGCGGTTTTCAGTAAACCGGCGCGTGAAGAGTATGGCCTCCGACTTCTCGACGTTAACCCGAATCTTCCACCTGTCGTAATACGCCGTGGCATGAGCCATGTGCGCCTTCAGCAGCATATTCGCCGCCTGGGATTCGTGCAGACTTCTATGGGGGCTATGCCCGACATCAATATTTATCGTTTAAAGTTGGTTTGAAGTCGATCAAATTTTCGAAAAAAAGTCATTTGTTAATTAATTATAATTATGCCAATTATATCAGGCCAAAAAAATATGGTATATCTTTGGTATAAAAGGCATATATTTTGAAAAAAACAATATCCTGACTTCATTAGTTTCGGAGTAATCAATTTGTTAATTATGAAAGTTATTTTGGCTATAACAAATGAACGGGTTGACTAAATCAGTTGTGCCTGACCCCAAATGACGCGTATTGAAAATATCTTTCGATTGAATCAAGATTTTTTCGGATCCGTCAAACCGTTTTAATTTTATTACATAAAAACGAAAAAAAAATTGTTTAAACAATTATTTGACCATGAAGCTCGCGGTTTAGGAAAATTTTTCATACGAAAATCTTGTTCAGCGGAATTTTTCCTATTAGAATTCGTTGCTAACTCAAATAGTATACAGAATTTGTAAAATCGCCTATTTTTGACCCCAGGCAGACTCGCCTAATTACAAATTCAGCTCAAAGATCCGGTCATATCGTGATAAGTTCTCTTTTGTTTTCATATGATAAACATTGAACCAGATACATTTTCATACTTTACAAAACTCTTTCTCTGTATTGAAAGAAACGTTTTTTGTCGCGTATTTTAGGAATTTAACTCAAAATCGTTATGCCTACGTAGAAATTAGGTCATATGAAATCAAAAGCTTATTCAATTACATTTAGTTTCTTTTTTATTGCTGTAGAATGAAAAGTTACCGACTTAGTTTAGTTTACAAATGTCCAAAAGGTCCAGTTTCATGAAAAATGATTATATTTTAAATAACATGTTAAGAATGCGTGCTGTGCTATATAAAAATTACTTAGATCCCCCTTTGTTGAATTTTTAATTCAACCAGTTTTAGGATTTCGTGCGTCAAACAGAAAAAGAAAGTGTTCCCAACACTCGTTTGTCCGTCCATATGTCTGTCACAGTATAATTTCTTTGGAGTAAGGGAAATAAGCTAAAAGGTATTATTATATTAAGACTTACCAACCCGCATATATTCCAATAGTCACAACCCAAAAAAAAATTCCCCGTGAGGAGTTTTAAATTTTGACACTCAAAAAACCTTTTTATTCGATCATATGGGATATCATTTGATTCAGCTTTTCTTAATGACCTCAAAACTGTTTCCTTTCAGAATTGTATGTTAGGTAGTTTTCGAGATTTTCATAAAAACACATTTCAAAAACTGATTCTACCCTGTCTATTTAAAAAATCAGAAAAGTTAAAATTTCGAAAAACTGAAAAAAGTGGCGGTACAGGTATATGTATGCATATTTGACAGGAATATTATTAATGTTTCCAAAAGCTCTAGTTTTAAAAAATGAATAACAAACTTAATAATTAAAAACTATCATACCTTAACAGAAATTCATTTGAACTTTTTGACACCACTTCTGGGTAAAGGAAGGCCTCGCACCAATAAGTCCCAGGCCCATCACCATGAGGATAGAAGGAATATATTGCATCATCTGCAGATACAGTTGCTACACTAACGTCCATTCTTGATAGAAGAGTGTCACTTGCAGCGTCAGTGAAACAAAAAATCATCGGAGCTGTGCTATTTTCGTGAGAAACCCAATTTGTAGGGTTAGTAATGTTTACAGTAAACCTGTCCAGTTTTTCGTCATAATTTAAAATGATTTCACTTTTCTTTTTGGAAAGCTCTACTTGATACAAAATACATTTACTTTCTGTCTCCGTTTGCATCAGCCTCCATCCATCTAATGAGATGACTCCATGCTTGTATTGTTCCCCAAAGGTTGTGTTTCCAGCCCAGTAGGTGTAATTTATTAAAGCATTCGAGTTAGACCAAATGTAATTATCATCTGGGGTCCTCTTTAAGCCAATATGACAAACTTCATTCGACAAAAAAGGGTACAGAAGATTCTGGTAAGGTTGTAGAAACTCAGCCTTGGAAACCGATGTCAACCTACCCAACATGGCCCCTTTGCAGAAACATTTAGATTTGGTCGAGTAATCACTCTGCATGCATACATTGGGTAGGGGAAAACTTTGAGCGCAAAAACTTTTGATGCGGTTGGGTAGACTTCTGTAGGCACATATAGCCGTATGTTTTTCGTCGCAAGACGCAGCTTCGACGTATGAGCTGTTGTAAAAAATTAAGCAGTTTTTCTCTTTTAATGATCCGGAAAAGTGATAATTGTTACACTTGTCCTCAATACAGTCTGTGTAAGGTAGTTTGTAGTCCAATGCTGGTTCTATCCATCGTAGCAAATCTAGAAAACAAAAACAATAGTTATGATTGACAATAGGGTCATGGGGTATGCCTCAAGGATCTTTACTAGGGCCCGTACTTTTTAAACTTTTACCATATGCACATTTTACCGTATAATGAATTAATATAAATAAAACATACGGCCAAACGCAACGTGTGTCTAAAAAGATTTTGCAAATAAAATCACTCATGAAACTGATTACACAGCCCCACAAAAAAAATCAGACCAACGAACCATACCCATGTAGCCCTATGTATTCCCGGTCGCTGAATCCGAACTCGAGGTAAAAAAAACGTACATCCCCAAAATCATTGGCTAGAGCCAAAAAACACCCCTGGGATGGGGTAAAACGAAGATTAAGCTACGAGAAGAGTTGTTACATTTTAATCAATCGAATTATATAAATCAAGGTTAAGCAACAGCGTGCACACAATAGATATGAAACACACCCCCAGAGAGGGGCGAAAACTAACTCCCATATATACAAAAATCGATCCAAAACAGCAATGACTGCTGAAAAAGCTCTAAAAGTCTAAGGTTTGGTAACGTGATAAGAAACTGCATCAGGTCCGACGTAATCTTCATAAACTACCCATATAGGGTTGAGAACAATCACCCCTAAGTTTAAAGGGCACGAGAAAAACAAGAAAAAACGTAACAACCAAGAGGATTTCTATTTTCATGGATGCTATGACTGTTGAAATTTCGTAGTACTCTAAAATAGAACTAGAAACTTACGTTCCATCAACATCCTACAGTGTCAACCCTCAGAGGATGTGAATATTACTCCCTATCTATAAAAAGTTACTGTGACTTCTATAAAAATTCGAAACACCTGCGTTGTGTGGAAGTGAAAAGAAACTAGACGCTGTGCTTGAACACCACCCTCACGGGGTTGCGAGTTGCCACCCTTATATCCTGGGATGCTGAAAAAACGGAGAGAAACTATACGGATTTACATTCTTATATACATAGGGGGTAGTTCTCACACCCTTTGAGGGTTGACACTGCAGGACGTTGATGGTACGTAAGTTCCTAGTTCTATTCTAGAGTACTACGCAATTTCAACCAATCATAGCATCCATGAAAATAGATATCCTGTTGGATTTTACGTTTTTTCTTATTTTTGCTGTTATGGGATGGCTCTTTTGTGGACCATCTAGTAAAGAAGCAGTAGATTTAAGGAACCTCCGTTGAATTCTCTCGATCAATGTTACATGAACTGTGTATATGAAACTCCATATTATTGAGGCATACTTAAGCATTGGATCTTACAAAGGCACTAAATTATAGACCTAGCGTAGAAATACTTTTGAAATCCTTGAAATCCTACAAACCAAGGCTTTTATATGCACTACTGAAATATTCATTAATATTGTTACGTCATGCGTCATCCGGTGACGTGCAGAGGAACTTTGTGCTTCTGTAGAGAATTTATTATTACTGCTAGGTGCTAGTACAAGAGATCGCAATACCGTAGGTTAATTAATAGCCTGTACTGTGAAAGTTCTAGAATCCTAATCTAGACGTAGACCGCAATATTCGAGAAAGACCTGCGGGCATATAAAGGAGATAGTTGGCCACAGGGATCAGATAAGTTCTGATTAGCTTTCAGTGAAAATAAGAAGTGAACTGCAAGAAGTGATCAGACATGTGAATTAGAAAGTAGCAATATTGCTTAATGATATATTAGTGAAGTAATACGTATTGTAAGTAGTTAGTAAGTTAATAAGTAGCAATGTGTATTGGGAGTTGTAAACACATAATAATATGGTGTGAAAAACTAAGTTCAGAGCAAAAAAGACCTCAAAACCTTTGATTCAGGTAGACCGCTCGGCAATTTCACCATCAAGTACATAATCAAACAAAAGAGCTAACTTCTTCGACAATAATGCATAATATTGCACTTATTGGCATTGAGTGGCACTTTGTTATTACTACAATACCAACTGTCGAGCGTAGTTACGTTTCTTTCAAGCTTTTCAGACTCCAATACGGAAGAAATTTCACGTTATAATTTTGATAGTGTCATTGATCAATATTATAATGTAGAGGAGGCTCAAAGTTGATCCCTGAGGAACTTAAATTAACAGGGTACCTACTTATTCTCAGGTCCTATATTGTGATGCTAGTTACTGCTTGGAAATCTGCAGTATTTGTTCAGAAATATATTGATTATAAGACTATTTTTGACAGAAAAGACACGAGTAAAATTCTGTTACTTACCTAAGCCATATTTTCCTGTATTTCTGACAACTGGCATCCAAACAGGCAGCAAAGCGGGGTCGATGTCATGAATATATTCAGAAAATGACAGCGTCTCTTCGTATGGACATTTTGGGGGGTAAGTTGAATATTTTACCACGAAGATGCAGCTATTTTTAACCGTATTCGTAATAAAGTCATCTGGGCATGGACTTTTAACTGTGTCTTGGAAATAATGGCATTGAGGAGCGTTCTCCCAGCTTCTTCCTGCATCGCAACATCTGGTCAAAATTTCCATATTTTCACCAATGCATAAGGGAGTTGATTGTACACACGTGGAGGGTTCCGTTTCTGCCCACAACACACCCCCTTCCATATCATTTCGGCAACCCTGGATAATTTTTTTTTAATTTATAAGTAATTAACGTTTGAAGTTAAGGATACTAAAATATCTATATAGATGTGGTGTGTAAAATTATCTTGTTTTGGTAACATGAAAGTGAACGCTTAGGCCAGAGTACATGATTTAACCACTTGCTGGTTCAGTTAGACATGAACAAATAACAAAATCAAATCAATTCTTCAACAAGATCCTGATCGTCCAAAAATATATACTGAAAACCATGACAACCATGTTTTATTAGCCTATCAAGAGTGAGCAGGGTGAGAAGATTAATCCTAAATTGTGCGCCTAGATGGCGCTAGCGACTACTGTCACAAGCCACAAGAATCATAAGCAATAGAACAGCACTTAGTCGAGTCAATGAAAGTTTTTACTTCTTAGTTCTCAGGGACAGGTCCGATTTTGATTTTTTACTTCCCTCGCATACCGAATGGAAGGATTGTATTCGAGAAAAAATCACCCTCCGAGATTTTTTCGGATTTTCACGTTTCAGATCACGTACATTACGAAAACATAGGTTTTTCAATTCCGTCAATCTGTCTATCTGTCTGTCTGTTGGTGCATTAACTAAGAAACTACTTGACGGAGAACAGTCAAATTTGGTAGGTAGCTGAGGCTACTGTCAGCGAAGAAATGGTTAAACTTTCACTGGAAAATATATATTTCGAATAAATAATGAAAACAAATTTTTTTTTTGCTCAAATTTAAAATTTCCGCGTTTCATGACATTCTAAATCCATTTCATAAAAAAAAATCAAAAAGAAAAATTTTTCTAAAATTTTTTTACTAATGGAAATTTTTTTTTGCTCAAACTTTAGATTTCCACGTTTCATCACATTCTAAACCTATTTCAGAAAAAAAATTCTAATGGAAAATTCTTTTGAAATTTTCTCTTACTACTACCTAGATAGAATAAAAGGTGGAAAAATTTCATTTGCTCAAATTTAAAATTTTCACGTTTCATGGCATTCTAAATCCATTTCATAAAAAAAATTCAAAAAAAAAATCGTTTTAAAAAATTTTGTCAAAGAATTTTCTAAAAATTTTTTACCATAGAATATATGATGGACATTTTTTCTGCTCAAATTTAAAATTTCCAGGTTTCATCACATTCTAAACCTATTTCAGAAAAAAAATAAGTTTTGAAAACTTTTTGAAAATTTTTTACCAGTAGAGAGAGATGTGAAATTTTTTTTTGCTCAATTTTTAAATTTCCACATTTCATGACATTCTAAATCTATTTCATAAAAATAATTTTTCAAAAAGAAAAAATTGAAAATTTTGTCGAAGTAAAATTTAAATTTTTTTCTTTTTAAATTGTAGAGTACATAATGGAACATTTATTTTTCTCAAATTTAAGATTTCCACGTTTCATGACATTCTAAACCTATTTCAGAAAAAAATGTTTTGAAATTTAAAAATGTTTTGACCACTACTATAGAATAGATGGAAAGAAAATTTCTCAATTTCAAATTTCCATGACATTCTAAGACTATTTAAAAAAAAGAAATATTGAATTTTTTTTTAACCACAACTATACGTCCACTCCACTGCGTGGATATGGAACTGAAAAAATGACAGATGGCAATATATTTGATACATAGTTAACGTATTTGGCAAGGTAGACACCTGTTATAGTTTTATTGTAAAATATACAGGGTGGTCACCTAAAAAACAATTCAACCATGTTGGAAATTTGTAAAGGTATTTATGCAAGGCTTCCATATTTGACATCTTTTATTTAATATTGAATTTTTGCTATCAGATGATCACTCTGTATATTTTTTTGACCAAAAGTTATCAGGTTTTCTTTGTAATAATACCTTCCGATTATTATTCTTTTATGTGGTTTTGTAATTAATAATTTTTTAGAGTGACCGTCCGGTATAAATAAAGAGGGAAGTTCTGTGTAAATACCTTTACCGATTTTTTTTTAATGTGTGCTTGTTAATATATTCAAAATACAAAACATCCCAAGTGGCGTAAATAATTATTTATATTGTTTCGGGGTGAATGTCATCCCTTCTCGGGGGTGGAAATTAGTAAACTCAAAATAAATAGATAGAGGTATGAATTCTAAGCAAGAAATGTTCTATGAAGTTTTTTCGATAAATCAATATTTCTCGAATTATTCGCGTTGAAAATTTTTGATCCAAAAAATTCATGTTTTAGAGCGATTTTTCACGAGTTACTCGAGAACCTACGTTTTATCAAGAACAAAAAAAAAACGTCAGGAGCAAAAATTAAGCTTATAAAATAACAAATCGATTAGTTTTTTTCTTGTTCCTGTAGATGCAATAAGAACTGACTTATGACTCGCTGAAGGTGACTGTTTGCTTGCCTAAAACTGAATATCAACCTTTCAACTTTAAATAACGGAAGAACGATGAATTTTTGGAGGAAAACTTAATAAAAGTCGTTAGTATAAAAACTTACGGAGATATGATGAAAATAAATCAGTTGTCTCATCTTTTCGGGGAAAAAATCAGCAATGAAACCAATAGCTTAACCGCAAATTAAACGTAATCCATTCACAATTTACTTTATTTCGGTACTAATATGTTCTAGAAGTTTGAACGGTTTAGAATGTGTAGATTTGGAAAAAGTTTGATTCAATTTTGAAATTATTTTTGAAATGTTTGAAATAATTTTCTTCTTTTTACAATAACTTAAAACCTAAAGAAGGTACGTAACAAATGCAAGAATACAAAAATTCAGGTTCTGTTTAGCAAAAAATTGGTGTTTTCTATTTCTCTATGATGAAAATTAATTGAGATATCACCGTTTTAAAATCCACCCTTTAAATTAAAAAAATTCAAAAACGGGATTCAAGGAAGTTCAACTTTACAGGTCCTTGTAGCTCTCGAAATTCCCTTCAAAATGGTTTTGAGGCGATTAGATGTTTTAAGAATTAAGCAAGTTATCATTACAAAAACCAATACGAATGTTTTGTCAAAGCTACTGCAAAGAGCAAGAAGGCGGTCCCACTAAGTGAATTCATTGCTTCCCACAAAAAACTAAACAGCCGAACACTTGAAGAAGGTCTATTTACAAGTTCAGTTGTGGTCCGAGAATAATGTAACATATGAAAAAGGTGGTTGAAAATATGATCAAAATATTCTAACACCGATCAAAATGACTCGGCCTCCAACTTCACAAAATATTTTGAAATCACTTTTTAACTTTTTTAATTCTTAAGACATCTAATCGCTCCAAAAACCATCGTAAAGATCTTTTCAAATATTTTAAAAAAGTTTGATAAGCTTTCCTCCAATAAGTCGTCGTTATTCCGTTATTTAAAGTTGAAAGGTTCGAATTCAGTTTTCGGCAAACAGTTCCACACAACGAGCCATAAGTCGGTTCGTCTACACAGGCGCGGATCCAGCATCCTAAAAAGGTTGTGGTTACGGCCACCCGAAAATCGGCTAACTGCGAGTCGGACTACGGACTCGCTTACGATCGATACATTGCAAAGAAACAACTTACACCTTACACTGACTGACAATAACAAAAAACTTTATAAAACAAACTTTTTCTTCGATTCAAGTTAGGTTATGTTTACAAACAGTTACAAACTACTAGACTAGTACCCAAAATAAAAAAGTCACTGGTGTTCTTACCCGCCGCGCAATACCGCATCACTCAATCAAAATGTCAAACATCTAATTTTGGTAAGATTATTCGCGAAAATCAAACAAATGAACCCAAGAGGGATTTACCTTCGATACAAAGGAATTCACCTATAAGGAAAAGTTTGTATAGTAACAGCGGAAAGTCGTAATATCTAAATCGCTCTCACGTATTAGTGAATTTGTGTGTATCGACGGTAAATCCCTCTTGGGTTCATTTGTTTGATTTTCGCGAATAAGATGTAATTTCTTGGGCATCATTAATCGCCTGTCACTGCGACTAGCGAGGAGTAACCACGTGATCAAAATAAGTGAAATAAAATCATTGGCGGCAATTATTTGAAATAACCTATTGGGGTTATATTTAAAACATTTTTTGGAAATAAAGAATTAGTAAAACAAATTTGTTCTTTGCTGTTATCAACATTTATTTTTATGTTGTATAATTTATAATCAAAATATTATGCTTAATTTGTTTAGAAATAACATTAAAATGACTAATAAAAAATGTCACGGAGGTTTATTACCTATAATCAATATTTACAAGTTCACTAAAATCCATTTTTTTACAATTAATATTACGATTCATGCTTAACTTTTTGTTATTAAATGAAGGAATGAAATAATTTACGACTGAGCGATTAGCATGAAAATGTTTGTGTAAGGCGTTGCGTTTCAAATCACGCACGGTTCATTGTTTTTATTTTTTTTTATTTTATTAAGGCACTGGATATAACATTAGTCTATCCACCTGAATTAGGGTTGTGAGCATGCCCACCGTGCCCAAAACGGTGGATCCGCGCTTGCGTCTACATCTACAGAAATAAGAAAAAGCCAATCGATTTGGTATTTTATAAGCTTTATTTTTGCTCCTGATGTTTTCTCTTTTTGATAAAACGTAAGTTCTCGAGTTATTCGTGAAAAATCCCTCTATAACATGCACTTTTGGATAAAAAATCAATATTTTCAATTGCGAATAACTCGAAAAATATTGATTTATTGAAAAAGCTTCATAGAACATTTTTTGCTTACAATTCATCTCCCTATCGATTTCTGGTTATTTTGAGTTTACTAATTTCCACCCCGAGAGGCTTCATTGACTCGACTAATTAGACTTATAAGTATATTCAATACGTGTGAAATATCAAAGTTTATTTTAATTTACTGATGAAGATAGTAGGAATGATTTAAAAAAGCCTTATCTTAAATTTTAAATTGTATAGAATCTACTAAAACATCATTGTACTAAAATTATGATTAGCAATAAGTTGTTTTTGGCAAATTGAGTGATGCTATTAAACTGAAAATAGGTGTAAGTTGTACATAAATACATACTACAGGATTGTTGAAGAATATTTTTTGCTAAAATAGGCTTATTAGGAGAATCTCTTGGTGCGTTACCCTTTGTTCCCCCCCGATCTTGCCCCCTTGCTCGTTCTTAATGCTCACTCATTATTATGTTCTTCACAGAAACGAAGTATTAGCTAAGCACGTTTTTAAAACCATGGATATCATTTGTAAAGAAAAAAAAATGCGAATTTCCTTTTTAAAAATGTTCAAAGGCGGTTAAAAAGAGGGTGCTTTAATTTTTAAAGTGATGTCAATTTCAATAGAACCGAGTAAAATATGTAATATTTGTAAAAATCACCAACAAAGGTAATGCGTGAACATGTAATATTCTTCCACATAAGAAGATGAACAAATCACGAACAAATCACACATTTTTTTTGGAATGATATTGATGTCAACAAAACTAATCAAATGTACCGATATGTTAGCAAACAGAATATTAAGTCTGACCTGAATTTCGGGTTTACTTAGTTGTTGATTAAATATGTAATTGACAACGAGATTAATACTTTAATTCGCGTGTTTTTTTCTAGTTATTTAGTCCTTCTAAATAGTAGATACCATGGGAGACAATTTTCATTCATATACAGTGTACCCAAAAAATGCTCGAACAAGAATTGTAGGGACATGAAATTTGATCGATAAAAAAACATATACTGTTAGGGCATTTTTCTCGTTAATTCAAAATCGAGTCCTAATTTTTAAGCTATTTAGTCAAATTAAGTAAAACATTGTTTTGCAAAGCTATTACAGCTATTAATGACTTCTTCTTACAAACTGTACAATGTGATAATAATACTCTTTCTCTTGATACGATTCTTTTTATAACAATAACAGATGAATAAATGTTGATAACTTTGAAATGTCTCACAAACAAAATAGAAATTTATAAAGCTTTCACATCAATTAAATCAAAGGCCATCGGTGAGAATTTAATTAACATCGACATTTTTAATTTTTGTATCGAGTCACAGATCTTTCCAACAGTATGGAAACGCTATCAAATTAATACCCTTACCTACGGTTACCAGTCCTGATGAATTTCATGACCTGAGACCCATCAATTGTACTCATTCTCAAAGGCTTTCGAAAGTTATAGATAAACAAATATGGCAGCACTTTTACAATTTTAATATCTTACCAGAACACCAATCCGAATTTAGATCGGGATATAGCTGCAGTATAACATTGGCAAAAGTTACTGATGATTTGCTCTCAGCAATAGATCAAAACAAGTTATCCATTTTAGTTCCTATAGATTATCCGGAAGGATAAATTATGAAACATTACTGGCTATTACGCCTTACGATGGATTCTCACAAAGCCCTATTTCTTTGTTTAGAGGTTACCTCAACGAAGACACTCAGTGACTTGTGTTAAATAGTGTGAAATCTGAATTTTCTTCGGTTGTGTGTGGTATTCCCCAGGGGTCTATTCCGGAGCCCTTGTTGTTCACCTTATACAAGTTCCAGTTCTGCAAAGCATCGTTTTGTACTACACATTTTTATGTTGTATATGCCTGTCAAAATATTAACCATGACCCTCAAAATTTACTGCAAGTTCCAGCAAATTTTGCCTAAACATTAATGTCAGTAAATCAAAGGTCGTGTTATTTTGTTGAATTACCTCACGAAACTGAGTTAGCAGAGATATGAAAATTTCTGTTGACAATGAAATTTTAAACCCCACAGACATCCTAAAAACTTAGGCTTGATTCTAAATGTGAATTTGAGATTTTCTACACAAGTTTCATCTATTGTTTGGAAGTCGTACTGATTCTTAAAACTGATATATAAGAGACATATTCTGAATAAAAAGACAAATCATTCCATACGAAGCCTTAGTTTTATCACATCTCAATTATGCCGATGTAATGTATGGGCCATGCCTACTTAAACCTGATGCAAAACGGTTATAGTTAATTCAAAATTCTTGTATTCGTCTAATTTGTGGATTACGTAAACGAGATCATGCGTTTGCTAGGATAACCAGAACTGGGGCGTTAAATACTGAGAGAAGAAGGACTCTACACTACTGCACATTATATCATAAAATCATCAACGCAAGGAAACCTCAGTATTTATTATAGGAATTAAGATTTGGAACGGATATCTACTGTTAAGATATTACAAAATTTGGCTTAAGAGATGTGTCGCCATCTAGTGAAACCATGTTTACTTATTTGATGATGTCACCTTAAAAATCCTTCCATTTTGTAAGTTAGTTGATACAGAGTTTTCATAGAAGCTACGGTACACGAGTTAGTCTATGGGGACTCTATTGAGGCTGAAGATGGCCAGGACAATGAATATATTCTTTTCCAGGAATGTAGGAACAGCAGGAAGTAACTGCTATTCCAATGAGATCCGAAAGATCAGTAATGACTAAAAGACTGGAGGATTTTGTGACTTACCTAAGCACAAACAATGCCAGTGAGACACCAAATAGCTCCAGTACTGCGTCAACTGTTCCAGAAGCACTTTCAAATCCTGATAGTCATGAGAGCAGCAAGCGATGCTGGACAACAACAGATCTTTTAAGAAAAACCAGACATGGGAACTCGTCGATCTTTCAGAAGAGGGAACAGTGGTTAAGTACAAATGGGTCTTCAAAATTATGTGCGGGAGTGATAGTGAGAAAAGTAGTAGCGAAAGGTTATACTCAAAAAGGGCGTCTATTACACACAGACATTTGCTCCAGTAGTGCGACAGTCAACTTTAAGGCTTTTGGTAGCCTTAGTTGTAATTTAGATATAAAAATTGTACGTTTAGATGTTAAAACTGCCTTCCTTAACGGAATCTTGAAAGAAACCTTCCACATGAGGCAACCAAAGGGGTTTGTTTTAAAGAGTTTTGAGAATAAAGCCTACAAGTTTGAAGCAATCAAGCTGAGCCTGGGTGAGAGGGTAAATAAAGTGTTAATAAATTTGAGATATAAGTAGTGACAATTTGAACCTCGTTTGTAAAGAAAAATTAATTTATTCAGTTGTAGCCCTGTATGTGGACGATTTCCTTGTTTTCTCAAATGATCCTGAGAAAACTAGATTCCTAAGAATTTATTTGAATTCAAATTTTAAAATTAGGAATTTAGGAGAGGCAAAACTCAGTGTTTGGGTGTTAGAATTAACAGAGATTAGAAACGAAATTTGATAACTCTAGACCAAGAAAGTTATATTGACGAAATTTTAATAAAATATAACATGTCTGATTATGATGCAAATTTACCTTATCAAGAGTTGATTGGGAGTCTCATATACCTGGTGGTCTTAACTCTTCCGGATATTTCTTATGCCATTAGTTTTCCTAGTCAGCATAATAATTGTTATAATAAATTACATTGGCAATGTGCAAAAATATTACTTAGATACTTAAAAGGCAGAAAAAATCCTTCCATGAGATTTGAGAAAAATGGTTTAAATTTAACTGGTTTTGTAGATGCTGATTGGAGTTGGGATAAAGACAACCGAAAGTGTTTTAAAGTGTTTTAATACAGTATTAGGACTGAAAGTCCTATATACTGGGTACGTTTTTAAACTTTCAGGAGGTTCAGTTCCAGGGAAAAATTTTACGCAAAAAACCGTTGCTCTATCAAGCACGGAAGCCGAGTATATGGCACTCAGTGAAGGAACGATAGAGGCCATATACTGTTCTGTTCGAACTGAGAGGTCAACTGGATTGTTTTGAGGTTTACAACGATAATCAAAGTGCTCAAAAATTGGCAAACAATCCGGTCTTCCATAACAGATCGAAACATATTGATATCAGATATTATTTTGTGAAAGATGCTATCTCAAACAAAACTGTTGAAGTTAAATACTTACCTACTAACGAAATGATAGCTGAGGTCTTAACAAAATGTTTGCAGAATGTAAAAAATATAAGTTCGTAAAATGTCTAAGCTTAAGTGGTTATTGCCAGTATTTTAAGTAAATTTTTAATAAGTGGGGGTGTTAAGATATTACAAAATTTAGCCTAAACCACGTGGCGCCATCTAATGAAACCATATTTACTTGTAGGTTAGTTAATACAAAGTTTTCATAGAAGCTACACGTGTTTTATTTAGAGACTTTTTCAATATTCACAATATTAATATCCGATTTAAAAACATCATAATTCCTCCTCAGTATAGAACAGAACATAGAACTACACTTTTTCGATCCTCTTCCACACTTAACTCCACAAAACTTTATAATAGGATTTCAACTGATCTTAAACAACATCCAAAAAACTTAAAAGCTATTGTTTCATGATAGTACTTTCTTAGCATAAACGACTGGCAAGTCTGAGTAATTAATTTTTCCTTTTTCTTAGGCAAACTGGTATTCATTTTCTTTTCTTCAATTTATTTGCTTGCATTGCACCTGTATTTGAAAATTGTCTGCGGTAATTACTCAGCCCATATACTCACTTTTTAATAGTTATGTTACATTTTTTAGGTTCAGTGGAAGAGCAATAATTTTGGATAACAAATCCAAAATGACTGAACTCCGTCTTTTCCACAATGTATTTGTTCATTTGAGTATTGTTATATCTGTTTGTAAGTGTCAAGAAAAAAACTTGCTTTTTCCCTAGTAAGAAATCTACAGGGTGATCACTCTAAACAATATAAAATAAAGAGAAACGACGGATAAGGAGAATATTTGAAATGTTGTCGCTATTGACAACATCTGATATACTTTTAGTAAAAAAAAAATGTACAGGGCGGTCATCTACTGAAAGAATAATTAATAAATAAAAGTGGTGTAATAAATAGGGAATTATTACATTTTACAGATTTTTTTATAGCAGTGACTGATTACAAAACCTCAAGGAATGTTTGTTAAATTACTTACGCAATCATCTTCATGTGATAGAATTATAGTAACCAAATACCAAACCAGCACTTTGGTAAAAACAAAGTTCACTCTCATTTCAACAACACAGTTTTTCTCATCTCACTTTAAATTATGAAAAACCATCGGTGAACTAATTGGTATATCGTTTATTAATAGAGCATCTCGCATATGTTAATCTTATCAGCTAATCAGGTAAATATCTAAATAGAAGAATATTTACATACCCTGCAATATTCAAATCAAACACTGTCAATTATTATAATTTATTGTTAGACAGCTTTTGGATTATCCCTTTCTGATACATTTATTTGGCAACCTTTTAGGTGTCGAATTTGGGGTTATCTGCCTAGAGGCACGTAAGAGTAATCCATAATTAATGCGAGCGAAGGCTAGAGCGAAGTTAATAAATAACATAATATTTATCGGAATAGATCAAATAGTGGAATGATTATAATGTCAAAATTGCATAGGTATATCTATATTCTAATATCCTTGTGTCATTATTGTAAGGTTCTTTTACAGGTTGTGCAAAAACCCACGTTCTTTAGAGAAAGACGACCCACTGGGTATTTAGATGGGTTTGGGTTTTTCTGCGTAATTGTGGTTTATTCTGGGTTTTTGTAAAATTCAAATATCCCGCCTAATTTCTCATATTTCATTCGGCGTTGCTTTGACGATTTATTATTATTTATTATTCTGCAAAAAAGAATAATTCGACTTCTGTTCAATCTGTCATACACACAATCTTGTAGATCCACTTTCATATCGAGAAATACATCTTAAAACTCATGATATTTATCCACGACAAACGGGTTGATTTCATAAAGTTTAGTGATATTCACCTATACTCAACACGAAATAAAAATAATATTTATATAGATACATATTTCCCCCACCTACCATAAAGTCACCTTATCATGCAGGCACCTGATATTACATCATGCTTTCCACAGAGCTAAGAAATACACGAAGAAGATCTTGTTACGGCACTGCCTTTGTGACCCGAATGAATTTGTATATTTTCTAAGTACGTATGGTGGTTAAACACATTTATGTGACGAACCTCATCCATATTTCATGTATGTGGAAAAAAGGTAATAAAGGATTTGATTTGATTTGATTTGTTATGGTTTAGTTCGATTCGGTTCGGTTCGATTTGATTTGATTTGATTTGAATACCGGGTGAGTCACGAATTGCGCTCGCCCCGATATTTCCTAAAATATTTGGAATAGAAAATTGAAATTTGGAGGCCTTATTACACGACTAAAATGCCATCTTTTCAATAAAAAATCAAGTTTGGTGCACATCCGGTTTGACCGGAAATGCCCACAACTTTCGATTTTTAAATGGAACACCCTATATATATTTTTACATTTTTGGAATCTAGAGGAAATTTTAAATACAATTCATCCATTTTGGTCACTTTTTGATAAACATTAAAAATTTTATTAAAAAATCTATTTCTGAATCCAGAGTGCTGTGGTGCCCAAAATATATTTTACTTTGTGTGCTACGTTACTATAAAATAAAAAGAGCAATATGATTGCATTACTTAATTCTCTAGAGGCGTTAAAAATTTTTAAATGTGATTTTTACCCACTAACTCGGTTTTTTAAATGGGAATTTAATCGTTCACCAACATTTTTAAATACCTCATTTTCATACGAATCTAATGATACCAAAATTTTGAAAATCCGCTCAGAAATATTTGAGATATCAGCCAAAATACAATGCAACCAAGCTTTTAGAAACATGCGGCTAATAGATAATAGATTCGTGGGCTTTGGAAACTAAAATGGCACATTTCTGTGTAAATCTGGTAACCCAATCACATTGGAAAAATCATAGTAGCCATTGGATGTAATAAAACAATATCAGCTGTCAGACAGATACAAAATAAAGCGTTGCGGAAATCTCTTTGAGTAAAAATTAAAGAAAATGAATAATTTTAGTAGAAATGAAAAGGTCGATATGTTACTGATATATGGAGAGCGTTTCAAAAATTCAACTGCAGCTGCAGAACTGTATCAGCAACGATATCCCAACAGACGTCATCCAAGCAGACACTTGTTTGCCAGAGTGGAACAATAATTAAGAAAGGAACCCAATCAACAAGATGACCATCAAACATTTATTGTAAGTGAGGACAAAGAAATTGATATATTAGGATTTGTGATGGTACACCGAACAACATCAACAAGGGAATTGTCAATGGAATGCGACCTTAGTGAGTCTTCGGTTTGCAGAATTAGAAACATAAGTTTCGGTCTTATAAATACCAAATACACCAACATCTTTATGGAGATGATAACGACAGGAGGCTAGTATATTGCAACTGGTTCTTAAATGCAGTACAACAAAACCCAGGTTTTCCTTTTCATATGTTATATTCAGATGAAAGTAGATTTACGAACCAAGGTATGTTTAACAGAAATAATACTAGGTACTGGGCTCAAGAAAATCCGAGGTTGGTAGGGCGGGGGAATATTCAGAAAAGATTTGGGTTTAACTGTTGGCTTGGAGTACTTGGAGATCGAATAATTGGACCCATATTTTTTATGGAACATTTACTGGCGAACGATATTTATTCTTTTTACAAAACCAGACAGCAGAATTTCTTGACTTACTTCCTCTTGCCTATTTACAAAATCTGTTTTTCCAACAAGATGGTGCTCCCCCACATAATTCCAGAAGAGTGATGGAATATTTAAACAACTTGCATGGTGAACACCTTATCGCAAATCAAGGTCATATCAGGTGGCCTCCTAGGTCACCTGACTTAACACCCCTCGACTATTATGTATGGGGCACTCTCAAAAATAAAGTTTATAAAACTTCTTCAAATACCCGTGAAGAGCTGCAAAATAAAGTTGTACGGGCTCTTAATGAAATAACGCCGGCTGAATTGCGTAGAGCCATTCAAGCAACTGTACGCAGAGCCGAATTGTGTATAGAAAAAAATGGTGGACATTTTGAACAATATCTATAAATGCCAATTTATGGTTTAATTATATTAATTTTAAAGATACCTACTGTTACCTAGTTTAAGTTTAATTGTTCAAACGGAATTGATTTTTATTTATTTATAGGCCCGATATTTATGTTCATTTAAATAAAACTCTGAAAACCGAACTGATGTCGCATTTTATTGCAAATGTCCTTGTGGATGTAATTGTGTTTACCTCCACATACCTATCCTAAACTTAATTGTAACGTTCTTTGCGCTCAAAATTATTAAATGTTTGATAGCTCAAGATTACCTATAACTACACGGGTCTGTCTGACAGCTGATATTGTTTTATTACATTCAATGGCTACTATGATTTTTCCAATGTTATTAGGTTACCAGATTTACACAGAAATGTGCCATTTTAGTTTCCAAAGCCCACTAATCTATTATCTATTAGCCGCATGTTTCTAAAAGCTTGGTTGCATTATATTTTGGCTGAAATCTCAAATATTTCTGAGCGGATTTTCAAAATTTTGGTATCATTAGATTCGTATGAAAATGAGGTATTTAAAAATGTTGGTGAACGATTAAATTCCCATAAAAAAAAAACCGAGTTAGTGGGTAAAAATCACATTTAAAAATTTTAAACGCCTCTAGAGAATTAAGTAATGCAATCATATTGCTCTTTTTATTCTTATAGTAACGTAGCACACAAAATAAAATATATTTTGGGCACCACAGCACTCTGGATTCAGAAATAGATATTTTAATAAAATTTTTAATGTTTATCAAAAAGTGACCAAAATTTATTGTATTCAAATTTCCTCTAGATTCCAAAAATGTAAAAATATATAGGGTGTTAAAAATCTAAAGTTGTGGGCATTTCCGGTCAAACCGAATGTGCACCAAACTTTATTTTTTATTGAAAAGATGGCATTTTAGTCGTGTAATAAGGCCTCCAAATTTCAATTTTATATTCCTAATATTTTAGGAAATATCGGGGCGAGCGCAATTCGTGACTCACCCGGTATAGCATGTGACAATATCTGGACTGTGTTGGAAATATTCTCAGTTATTCAGTGGCAGATTTGCACTCTTAGGGCCGATTGATGTGATGTGACGTAAAACTTGAAGAGTGATTTTGATTTATTATAATCTAATCTAATTGTATTATTAGTACATAGAACAACGTTATGAAAATCTAATAAATATGTGTGATTTCTTTTCTTCAAAATTGCGTAGTTGTCCCGCTTCTAGTGAAGAAAAAAAGAATTGTTTCTACATTCGGCCAAACTAAGGAATAAGCTTGGAGATGAAAAGGCATCAAAACTAGTTAAGATTTATAGATAAGTAATTAAATAAAACATAAATATCTTTTCAAAAGATATATTTATCTTTTGTCTTTCACATTCCAGTTTGAGGAACATTTGTTAAGTTTTTGTTATTTGCTTCATTTTTTTTCAAATTTATTATTTACTTGAATATACTGACACGTTACATTTTTGTTATTGTTTTGTTCAAGCGTTTGTGAGGTAATAATATAGCTTTTCTATGACGGGTAAAAATTTTCACATTTTATCTCTCTTGACAGGTAACAAAATGTCACTTTTTATTAAATTACCTTTTCCCCGGGAAAAAAATGAATACCTTTTTCCCGGATATGTCCTTCTTTGGGGAGACCCAAACTAACATTTTAGCATATTTGCAGCCTTGTGAAAATGGGTATGTTGTCGAGGCCAGTAGCTATTAGACCATCTGTGTACTAGTATTTTTGTGTTTCTGACTTCTTTGCTGCCGTCAATACAAATTAGATAAATTGTTGTTATTGTCATATAAGCAACTTGTAAGTACGATTAAGCAACCTGATTTCAAAGCAAGTTAACCTACACATGTAAGGTAAGTATATGTTATCCAATATTCTAAAACCGGTTTAGCACAAATATAAAGTTTACAATATTTTACGGCTAATGTTGGCTTATGTAGAAATGTTAATATCTAAAGACGCGTTTACACCAAAGTTGACAACTAAAAGTTGACAAAAGATTGTTTGTAGAAAACTAAAAGTTGCCAACTAAAAGTTGCTCTTCTTAAATTAGTGGAACAAGTGGAAGATTTTTTGTAGAACACTAAAAGTTGCTCTTCTCAAATTTAGAGCAACAAGTGGAAAACTTGTTGGCAAAGAATTGTCGCGAAAGGTTAGGCAGTAGTGTCAAGGATGTCGGACGAAGAAGACGCAATTATTGCCGCGGCTGCCTGTGTCATCAAAGCCAGCTACTGTACAAGAGGTCCCCGAAGGTATTGGGTAAGACCCTCGTTAAAGGCTAGGAATAGGTACAGTGGCAGTGACATGGTTCTGGTCCATTCGTTCTCACTACAGCCTTCCATCTTGACACAAACACAACGAAAACACACACGAAATCACCGACAACACCTGCAGCTGAAACACACGTGCACTGACGGGGGGATGCTAGCGCCAGTAGCGCCCGACGTCCGGGGCGCGTGGAGGGGGAACAGTTCTCTTCTAGTTTCTTACAAGTTGCTTGCGTAAAGCGTGCAGCAACAAATCTTCCACTTTTAGTTGTCAACTTTCTTTGATCTTTACCGACATTTCGCGGGAAACCAAAATTTAGTGGAAAATTTGTCTCTCCACAAGTGGAAGACAGAAAAAGTTGCTGTATTTTGTAGTAAAAGCAACAAATTGCCGCAACTTGTGGAAAACTTAGTGGAAGACTTTGGTGTAAACGCGCCTTAAAACCATAGGATCCAAAATTAACTTCACTGGTAACGAAATAATGTAATCAAATTGAAGTCTGAGGAGCACAGACATTTTAATATTACAAGTCCATGTTCATTTGTAATATGATTTAATAATTTGCCATTATAGTTTCCAATATTTTAAAGTTGATATTAGTATTGAAAATAGTACTGGGCGTATGTTATAGGACCCATCGTACGAAAAACGTATCGAGAGCGACAGATCTGTCTAGGCCGCTGCGCCGGCCTTGTAACCGTACCGTTCACTCAACGCCATACTATTAGGGATATCACGTTTCAATAACAATCCAAGCAGTATCTCGAAACTAAAATATAAACATAAACACTCCTAAACTTAATGGTCTCTTGTGATACATGCTGACACTGACATATCGTATGTCACTTAGTTTGCATAACTTGCGTTATTTCTTACCGAACACCGTCACTTTCAAATTAACATTAAAAAAAACAAAATAACCCAATAAGACATGGACTAGCTTAATTATGGACAAATATATTTAAAATTATGTAAATAAAATTATCAAACACATCTAAGTATGATATAAAAAAGTCCAGTAGAAAAGCATTATACAGGGTGTTCTACAAGCTTTATGACAAAATTTGACAGATGATAGCTGGGTTAATCAAAAAAATTTGTATCAATGAACATGGGTACAATCACAAAGAACCCAAGTGGTATTATTAAATTTGATAAAAGTTTTTATTTTTTTTATTTTATTACTAATCGCTAATGCTGAAAATATCTATCATCCTAGCCATCCATCCTTGGACTCCAAGAGCAGTATAGTTGCATCTGGTATTTTCAATACGCTTAAGATACTTGCGAAAAATGCAAGATCTGCGATTTTTTTTATTATTAGTTAGTGTAGAATATTTTCAAGAAATGTAACAATAATGTGATAAAAATGTAGAATTTTCAATATTGTAAAACCAATATTTATTTGATTGGAAAATATTGCTTAAACCGTTTGATTTTGGAGAATTCGCCAATGTGGGATAAATATCCATTTTACAATATTTGAAATGCAACATTCGTTTTTATGAATAAATAGATATTAGATGTACAATATTGATAATATAATTTTAAAATAGAATATAAACATATTCAATATTCAATATAGTAATAATAATACTTATTTGTATGAATGAATGACAACACAAACATAGGACCAATATAGATCATGCATTATTCTGAAATTAATATTTGATTGATTAAATTTTCATGACATTTAAAAAAGAAAATAATGCATGCTCATATGATTCTTTACGTCGTTAATTTTTCAACGGGTTATAAGATATATATTCCTGGAGGATATTAGATCATAAAGAAAATTGCATACAATAATCACAACAATCTAGAATTAAAAAATAGCAACTTGTTCTACCTGAAAATACACGAAATTATCTCCATCAATTGAAATGCAAATTTTCCACAAATAATATGCATCTAGGTAGACTACTGGAATGTAATCATACATTTAAATTTCATATTATGACCTGATTCGGCTCTTCCTAATAATTAATAAGAGATTAATTCAAACGTTATTGTAATTTTATAATCATCTAAGAAGGCTAGCTGTAATATACATTATAAGTTCGTTTTACATAATTTGTACACTTTCTGCACTCGAAATAATGTAAGATAATGCACAATTCACGTCACGGAGCTTTCACCCGTTGATAATAGTTCGTGTATTTGGGAGGATGGTGAAATAATAGTAATTATTGTTTAATTTTTGGAGACAATCCTTTTAGAATGGATATCAGAATGATGTCCTGGTGAATTTTCACCACACAATTAAATTAAGATAATTTCTCTTTAACTTTAAAAGTGTATACCCCGAAATTTGTTTTGTCCAAGAGGTACCGTCAATGAAAATTAATAAATAATATAATAAGTAATAAATTTGATAAAAGAGCCCGTACTACTCTAATGAAAATTAGGTTTCGGTCAGACTTGTTCGTATTGCAGGATATTGTTTTAGGTCTTGGAGTCCTAAGTCTTTATGGGCACATTGCTTCAAATGCCTTACTTCTGAAATTACGGATGCGTGAATGTTAATAACACCCCTACAAAAATAAAAGGTTCTGATCCCAGAACGCAACCATTCTTATGTATTTTTCGACGCTAAAACCGCAGCCGCACTACAGCCAAGATGTAGAAAAACTACCAGAAACAATGAACGAATGTAGTAAATTGTGAAAAATGTACAAATTTTGTATTTAGAAGTCAACCTCCCAAATAATGATAGTAGAGACTCAGAATACGAAAAAGTCGTCTAGAAACATGTTCCGTGGAATATTGAAAGGTAAAAATGTACTGAGTACTTTATTATATAGTACCTAATACGTATATACACCCCCTAAATTCATCTGGCGATACCGGTGTCCAAGCACCCCCCAGGAGTGAAAAACCGAAAAAAATGAAAAATTAGATATTTGTCTTATCTTTCTGCCAAATTTTTTATTTTTGATATATTATATATGGCTATTTGTAGGTAAGAGATGTGTATTGTTTAAAGCGTACATTGTTTCCTAAAACCTAGCATAGTTCTCTTATTGCGCAAATATTCATTTTGCTATTTTCGTAAATTCATTCCACTTGTGATTGTAGGCAGACGAACGAAAATTTGAAAAAATTGACAAGAATAAAAGTTGTAGTCTATACTATCTGGATTAGACCGGTTTTACTTTTGGATTATAAATGAGCGAGTTATGAAGAAAATAGTTAGTTGTTGTTAAAAATGTAATTCAACCCCCAGTTGCAACTATCTCTACTCTGTCGTTTTCCCTCGCACTTTAACACGTCTTCCCGCTCGTCGCTTCGGCCCGCGAAGCTCTTCTATATGCTCTCATATGAATGCATACTCCTGTGCAGAATATTGTTTCATTACATGTTTTTAATGGTGTTTAATTAGATATTGTTATATATTTATAACATTATTGTGAAATATGGAGTCTTCATCAAGTAATACCGAAAATGAATTAAATGCGGAATTTAAATAGCCGATTAAAAATCGAAAATCACTTAATTCAAGCGAATTATTATCTCCTAATCATGAAGAGGCAGATCCTAGAATATTGCTGCACATATTACCAGCCAAATCTGAAGGTTTTACAGAATGCATTATAATATAAGCTGTAGGGATACTGATGTACTGGTTATCTTACTTCATTTTATAGAAAGTCTTGACGTAAATGTTTACACATGCAGACAGCACAATTGAAAATAATAGATATAAATTCTATCAATATTGATAACATTTTAAAATAAAATATTTTATTATTTCACGCACTAACTGGTTGTGATATCACTAGCCAATTAAATGGAATTGGGATAAAAAGTGCGTGGAAAATCTTTGAAATAAATTGCAGTCTGCTATCGCGTTCATGTGAACAGTCTGTTTCTTTAGAAGCAACAAAATTTAAGGAGTTTGAAAAGTTTAGCATGTTACTGTACTCTCCCACTAATTGCGATAATATTAACGATTTGAGGGCGAAGATGGCCATCTCAAATCAGTATAGACAAATTGTCCCCTATAAGTGACGCCTTGAATCAACACTGTTTGAGAGCATTTTACCAATTTATTATATGGAGCAGTGCTTTAAACCCAGTTATTACTATGCCGATTCCTTTGGAGTACAGGTGGAGAATAAATTAAGATAATTCTTATTCACCTATATGGACAAATAAATCGCCAATGCCAGCTCTAACTGCAGAAATGTCATTTTGTTATTGTAAAACAGGTAAAAGTATATATATACACGTATGTACTATTATGAGATCTGGAACTGGATTGTTCTTTGAATTTATCCGGTGAAGGGTTGGTAAATGGGAGAAAATAAATAAAGCAAGCTGGTAACAGTACAAAAATTTGGGATTTAGTGTGTATACCTGGAGTGGAGGCCTCAGATTTTTTTTTATAATATTTCTGTTCCCCCCATACCACCCCCACTTCATTATTAAAAGGGTTGATAAAATAAAATTGAACCTTGGTGCACGTATATATTATAACGACAACTGAAACTGATTATAATTTGAGATGATTCCGTTGAAGGGTTGGTGGTTAAATAGAGGTAAATATTGGAAAATAAGTAAAGCAAGCTGGTAAGAGTACAGAAACTTGGAATTTTGTGTATACTAGAAGACAAGGCCTCAGATTTTTGAATAAAATTTTTCAACTCCCCTACCACCCCCGGTCCATTTTAAAGGGGTTGATGAAATAAAACTGAGATATTCACTTGAAATTTGATACACCTATATATTATAACGACACCTGGAATTAGATTATATTTAGAGATGATTCCGTTGGAGCGTTGGGGGGTTTAATAGGGGTGAATATAGGAAAATAAGAAAAGCAAGCTGGTAAGAGTACAGAAACTTGGGACTTGCTGTAAAAACTCTAAGTCAAGGTCTCAGATGTTTTTATAATATTTTTTAATTCCTCCCACCACCCCCACTTCATTTTCAAAAGGGTGATAAAATAAAATTGAGATATTCACTTGAATTTGATACATAATACAATCTGTATTTACATTATATTTTGAGATGATTCCGTTGAGGGGTTGGGGTTAAATAGGGGCAAATATGGGAAAATTAGTAAAGCAAGCTGGTAAGAGTACAGAAGCTTGAGATTTGATGTATACTAGAAGCCAAGGCCTCAGATTTTTTATAACATATTTCAACCCCTCCGCTACTCTCACTCCATTATTAAAAGAGTTAATAGATTAAATTTTAGATGGAGGAGCTGGCGATTGGTCTTGCCTACTGCGACCAGTATAGATCTATTGTAGTACTCCATTTTATACCTTAGGGCTCCTTATCCAGACATGGTCCTTACAAGACTTCGAGTCTGTTGATAAGGAGCTACTTGGTAAAGTTATCAGTCGTTTGTTTCTATTTTCTCGCGAAGCCGTCTCAGTCGCGCTGGACCCGACCGACGTTGCTTAACTTCGTCGATTGAGTGTCGGCACCTAAACCGGTGACCGTGCAAGGAACTGTGATGAGTTAATAAAATATATTTGAGATGTTCGCTTGAAATTTGGTACACGTATGCATTATAACGACATCTTGAACTAGATTATATTTTGAGACAGACAATTCTGTTGAGGGGGGGGGGGGGAGTAAGTAGAGATGAATAAAATAAAATGAGTAAGGGGGGGGGTAAGTAGAGGGTAAATAAAATAAAATGAGTAAAGCAAGCTGAAAGTTGAAATTTGGTGTATAATAGAAGGCAAGGCCTTACATAGTTTTATAATAGATAATGAAAAAAGATTATTTTCACTCAATTATAAAATTACTACGTTTCATGACATGTTAAACCTATTTCAGAAAAAAAAAAATCAAAATTTTTTGAAAACTTTTTTACCAGGAGAAAGATAGGAATTTTTTTGCTCAAATTTAAAATGTCCACGTTTCATGACATTCTAAACCTATTAAGTACATAAAAAAAAAATCAGAAAGAAAAATTTTAAAATTTTGTCGAAAGAAAAATTTTTAAAAAATTTCTTTACTACTGTAGAATATATGATGGACATTTTTTCCCTCAAATTTAAAATTTCCACGTTTCATGACATTCTAAACCTATTTCAGAAAAAAAATGTTTCAAAACTTTTTGAAAATTTGTTTACCAGTAGAAAGTTGAGAATAGCTTTGATTTTCAGTTTTTAGTTTATAACATTGTTCTAGTTTATATATTTTTAGGCGTGAGACTTTTTGAAACAGTCAAGTACTCAAGAACCAACCTCTGTCTGATCCGTTTGGCGCAGAGGTTTTTTCATTAAAATTTTTAAATATTTTTCAGTGGCAAAATACCCAATAAAAAGTAAGAAAATCTGAATATGCCACAAACAAACAATTACAGACAATATCTAGAATAGATGGTGGAAAACATGTTTTTTGCTTAAATTTATAATTTTCACCTTTCATGACATTCTAAACCTATTTCAGAAAAAAAATGCTTTTGAAAATTTAAAAAATGTTTTGACCACTACTAACTAGTATGGAAAAAACATTTTTTTCGCCCAAATTCCAAATTTCCACGTTTCATGACATTCTAAGCCAGAAACTATGACAGATGACAATATTATTTGACATATAGTTAACGCACTTGGCAAGGAAGACACCTATTATATTTTTATTGAAAAATATACAGGGTGGTCATCCTAACAAATAATTCAACGAAGTTGGAAATTTGTAAAGGTATTTACGCAAGCCTTCCATATTTGGCACCTTTTATTTAATATTGAATTTTTGCTATCGCTGCTATTGCTTTCTATTTTCTTGACCAAAAAGTTATCAGGTTTTCTTTGTAATAATACTTTCCGATTATTATTCTCGTATGTGGTTTTGTAATTAATATTTTTTTAGAATGACCGCCCGGTATAAATAAAGAGGGAAGTTCTGTGTAAACACTTTTACCGATTGTTTCTTCTTTTTCAGATTTTGCTGCACTAGAGTTAACAAAATTAAATTTAGATATTGACATGAAATTTGGTACACGTAGGTATGTATTATGACGAGATATGGAACTAGATTATATTTTGAGCTTATTTCGTTGAAAGGTTGGGGGATAGATAAAGGTAAATAAGTAAAGCAAGCTAGTAAGAGTTCAGAAATTTCGGATGTGGTGAATATAATAGAAATTAAGGTCTCAATTTTTTTTGTGACATCTACCACCACCATCACCTCCCACATCCCCACTTTATTATTAATGGAATTAACAGCATAACATTGTGATTTATTAAAATTCTATGAGCAATTATTGCCACGTACAAGAGATGAAATAAAGTTTCAAAATGTTTTCGTTTAAAGAAAGAGGCGGGAGGGGGGGGGGGGGGGGGGATGGGAACTTTGAATGTGAAAGTAGTGATTTCTTAGGCAGCGGTTTTTTTTAAAGTCGGTAAAAATAGATAAGAAAACATGTGCAGTGCAAGGGTTCCATACTGTAAGTTATATAGATAGGTATATAGTAACAATTAAAATTACAGACTGTCTTGATTTTAAAATTGATGATATACATTCGTGTATTATTAAATAATTTAAAAAGTTTCGGGTTATAACATAACTCTGTAGTTAAATATTTTCGAACGGTACAAACACTTAATTAAAATGTCAATTAGCATTAACATACTACTTCAACAATTAAAAAAAATTGGTACTTGACAAACCCACCTTCCTTTCACTTTTTACTTCAAAAGTTTGTAGGCTATTTTTATTGATACTTAGTTCATTAATATCATTTTTTTTCGTATAACCACTTTATCAACGTTGAAGTACAAAAGTACAATAAAATTGTTTTCACTTTTTTTAACACCCACAGACGAAAGTCGTTCTCTACTTACAGGTCAGTCCCAATCTAGAAATATATTGTTATTTTACTTTATTTGTTCTTAATAAATATATACTTTTTGTACTGTTGTATTTTATCTTTGGCATAGAAATAATAATAATATTTATTGAAAAAAATATTTATGCATTTTCCCAAAACGAAAGGGCATTATGAGCTAATGGACTGAGTGCATTCCCTAGCCATTACTAGCACTAGTTAAAAAAGGCATTGCTAAGCATTTTTCAGCCCTTTCTAAAATGCAATGAATTTAAGTTAATAAATCATAATAAAATAAATATACATCAAATTATATATCAAAATCAATGTAAATAATTGTCTTGTCGTGTCGATTTCTTAACATATGCGCCTTAATTTTGTTTTTAATACCATAAGGTGTTGTATTGGACATAAATATATTATTAAATTGATTAAAAATCTTTGGATCTGAATACAAAAACAAGATTCAAATTGCGCAGTTCTGTGTTGAGGAATGGTAGAGATGCCAACATTTCTAAGAGCGATACCATGTATAGACTAGTAATTTTAGGCCAAAAAATAAATTAAAAGTGTTGTTTATATTGTTTATAAGCCTTTTTTAATGACTTTCCTTCTAATCATCCGATTTCAACTTTCCTAAGCTCACTTTACTCGGGAGTACATGTACTTTTAAGGGAAATTAGTTCCATTGTGCTTCAATAATGAATACTATTTTTACATAGCAAAAACTGCCGAATTTTTGCAAATGTTGAGTTCCTTATTGAAGTTGCATAACGATACGAATTTTCTGCATACAATTTAATGGTTACCAAATAGACTCTCGGTGTCCGTTTTATCATAAGTGCAAAATTTTGCAAAATATGTCGTTTTGCAAACAAACCTTAATTTGCTTTTAACTTTTTTGTCATGATTTTTGCGGGAAATTACATGGTTTCGTTAGTGCTACCTATTTTTATTAAAAAAAAATGTTTTCAAAAAATTGACATCATTAATTTATGAGAAATAAAATTTGCAAGTAACGAACAAACTTTTTTAATTATTCAAGTTTTAATGAGATTCAAGCGGCATTAGATTCGTCGGAAAAGAATACGTTGATTGCACTTTTTGTGGACCCTTATTGGACCATTTCAAGCCGAGATATCAATGATTTTAATTTTCACACTGTTGAGACTTTTGTAATTAACATTTTCGAAAAATTCGAAATGGAAGTTATATGTCAGACTCTTTACTATCTGAAGTTACATTTTTTATATTTTTTCGTAAGTATTACACCGAAAAAGAATTATTATAAACAACTACGACTGCTCGTACAACAATACGCATGTTCAGTGGTGGGGATGATATTAGTGGCCTTGTATCTCAAAAATTGTAGAAACTATAATAAAAAAAAACAGACTTATTACATACTTTAAAAAATATGATATGTTATCAGATTTTCAGTTCGGATTTAGAGAGGCTAGATCCACTCAGGATGCAACAAATATATACAAATGTATGGACGATGGGAATCCCAGCATCTGCATTTTTGTGGATCTGGCCAAAGCGTTTGACACGGTAGAGCATAAGAAACTATTAGATACTATGGAAAGAATTGGTGTCAGGGGGGTTGCAGCTGAATTAATGAAAAGCTACCTGGCAAATAGGCAACAATGTGTCAGTATAAATGGAATTTATAGTGAATTTAATTCAATTGAATATGGCGTTCCGCAAGGCACAGTTCTGGGTCCTATCCTCTTCAATATTTATATCAATGACTTGTTTTCTCTGCCTTCGCATTAGTTTTGCGGACGATACAGCTGTTTTTTATACAGGACCTACATGGGAGGCTGTCATAGAAACAGCACAACAAGATTTTAAAATGATAAAACAGTGGTTTGATTCTAGACCGTTGACAATTAATTTTAATAAAACCATGTACTTACCATTTTTCACGAGTAATAGTAACTCTTATGATTTCAAACCACTAGAGATTGAATGCGGTAATTCGATATATCAAATCCCAATAAAGTATGATGCTAGATACTTGGGAATCATAGTTGATTCACATCTAAAATGGGACGTTCATATTAATAAATTAACTCGAAAATTAAGAGGTCTCCTGGCGAAATTTAAATATTTAACCAAAATTATAGACGTTAAGCTCCTTACCACGGTATATCACGCTCTCGTGGAATCACAACTTCGCTATGGTATAATTGCTTGGGGACGTGCGTACAGCTGTTAACTAGCAAAATTAGATACAATGCAAAAATGGATCTTAAAAATTATCCATCAAAAAGAAATTACCTTCCCAACCAATTTACTCTTTGAACAAGCTAATGTGCTGGATATTAGACAATTATTTTGTCATTCAATAATTTGCTATCAAAAAGTACACCTAAGTAATACCCAAAAAGTTGATCATGTCTACAATACTAGGTATAGTAGGAATGCATTAGAAATATCTCGTGCTAAGAAGACAATCGGACAACGTTGTTTTATATTTCTAGGACCAAGAGTGTATAACAAACTTCCTCCTGAAATGAAAAACTTAAACTCCACAAAACTGTTTAAAAGTAAAATAAAAAAATGGATATTATCACTCGGTAGATTGCATGTACATCAGTTAATGGACATAAAAAACACTTACCTTTTTAATAAAAGATACTACTAAACTTAGCCATTCTGCTCCATGGATTTTATTGAAATTGTATGAAACTTGTATTATATAGTTTTTATACATACTTTATATGCATCTTATGTTTAATGCGTAAAATCTAATTATATGTTTTTTATCTCATACCCTGCGTACAAATTTATTTTTGCAGGGTTTATTTTATTTGTTATCATTATACAGTAATAATAATTATGTATAGATATTGTAAGAATACGTTATAATGTATTTAAATTTTTAACTGGAATAAATATTATTATTATTATTATAAAACAATTAAACATTTAGATTTATGTTATGTTTAGATTTTATGTAAGGTGTATCTTCTACCAGTGTTACCATCCGTTTTTTTCGATGGGATGCATTGGTCATATTTTTAATAAATAAATATATCTGACATATAGCCTCCATTTTGAATTTCTCGAGAATGTTAGTTACACAAGTTTCAACACTTCCAAAACTAAAATCGTTAATATCTCGGCTTAAAATAGTTCAAGAAGGGTCCACAAAAGGTGAAATCAACGTATTTTTTTCCAACGAATCTAATGCCGTTTGATTCTCATTAAAATTTGCATAGTTAAAAAAGTTATTGCAATTCTTGTTGTAGTGTATATGATGTCAATTGGGACAGCTTAAAAACGAAAACTCGGAGTAAAGTCGACATCTTCTTTATGGGACATAGGCGGCGGCGGTAGAAATGTAAAAATGCTTTAAATACTAAATAATTATTTTTTAATTGTCAAAGAAAGGGATTTCTATAATACCTTTATTCAATAGAAGTGATTGATGAAAAAATATGTTTATCACATTCGATAAGTCACACAGATGATATTAATATATTATACAATATATTAATGCTACGTCTATTGTCTAGTGACAGCGTTCTATCTTCTAGCGGCAAAATTATGTAATCTTAGGCGGGAGTTGCATAGATGGTATATAATCCTTCCGAAGGGGCGTAAAGCAGCGACTGTCTTGTTTATTAAATGTTAGGCCACGATACTATGAACTTTGCAGTATCCTGATGTTACGCAGGTAGAAGATTTCTACTATTCTATAAAGGAAAGAGTCGGCAAAACTTTAAAGGGGGAACTCGTTTCCTGGCATCAGTAATTGGTCTCAGTAGCGGAAGTAGGTCGACGTTAAATAAACAAATTTCATAAAAGCTTTGTCTATGAACTTTAAATAAACAATATTTCATTCGTCCGAGTTTTCAGAACTTGAATCGGTATTTACATTAATAATAATAGGATTAATAGGTGGTAAGACAGAATATTCATTTTCCTTTTTTATCACATGAGATACACACTTCCTCCATTAATCTTTTTTGCCTATTTCGTGTACTATTACCTTTATATTCTTTAAGACAGACTTACTTAATTGTGTGGATTGATGATATTGACGTAGTCTTGTTTTTACATCAGCCCACACCACTTCAATGGGGTTGAAAACGCAATAATATGGAGGCAGACCTAAAATAGTATGGTCGTGTGCTTCAAAAATTTTTTCGACAGCATATTCCTTTTTAAAATTTTGCTTTCGAATCAGTTCTAATAAAGTCTTTTTTGCGTTTTTAATGGTATTTTCAAGCTTTTGCCTTTCATAAATTTAATGATATCGCCTTTTCTTGTGTTGGTGTTCGGAATTTTTGTGTGTTGCCGCGAATGGTATGACGCATTGTGGATAACAATTACAGAATTTGGTGGGATATTTGGTAACAGCTGTTCCTTTGCCCACTTCTCAAATAATTCGGCTGTCATATCCTCCTGGTAGTCGGCAGAGGATTGGTTGATGTTTTTAGCAGACAACAACAACGCATTTGGAATAAAACCGTTTTTACTTCCAGCATTTAGAATTTCCCCTAGAACATGGAGAGCTTAAATTACACTTTTTGGTGTTATCTACCCAACCGTATTGAACTACATCATGAGTGTCAAACCATCTTTCATCAAGATAAATTATGTCTCTATTTGCATCTCGGTATTCTTTTATTTTACGCAGGTTCCATGATAACGATGCGTGCTGATTCCATAACTACCATTCATTTGTCCAATTTCTTGTACCTAAAAACGCAATCGAGCAAAACGTTTCGCAAAGTATCTAATGATTTATAGTTATAATCTGGATAGTTGCGTAACTTATCCCTAATCGTTTCTAATATGGGTACCTTCTATTCATTGTAAAAGTCATACAAAAATCGACGAATGACATATTTGAACGCGTTATCAAGTTTTTAAAGTTTTTGTCCAACTCTTTTCCGTTTAATAGAATGATCAACTACATCCCCGGCTCTAATAACCTAAATAATAAATTTGGTTAATTCACAAATTCTCTTCACAATTTGATTATACGAAGAATCAATATTTTCGCCTTTTAAACACGAGTAAATATTCAAAGTAACCCTTTGAGTTTGAATGTGTAAGTCTTTATTTTCGAATTCCGCTTGTATAGGTTCTGTATCAAAATCGTCCGTTTCGTTGTCACTATTATCGAAAGGTCTCCAAAATGCCATTTTAAACAATTAATTGCAAAAAATCACTCAAACACAGTAATAAAATTAATAATTTGTGCAAATATTCCCTAGAATTAAGTAATTTATAACCCTGCTTCATACGTATTTTTTGTTTTATATATTATGACATGTAAAAACAAGGTTGGTGTTGACAAATCAAATTCGCTAAACATCTAATCTCACCAATATTTCTATGTGACAGGCGGATCAAATCCACGTGGACTGTAGACGAGAAGTGGTGAATATAAATTGTAAAATTCTGTGTTCTCTCATTCAATATGAAGCGATATATTGATAATACCTCGTAAGATCCTCTAGTTCCATGCTGTTCCACTAGCAAATTTTATTTTTCATTGATAAAGAATACTGTTAATTTACTGATTTTTTTTCTTTTAATAAGAATAGATAGTACTAACCAAACCATGTAATTTCCTGCAAGTCATGATAAAAAAGTGCCTTGGTCCAAAGATATAAGCAATTTTTTTTTTTGCAAAACGTCATATTTTGCAAAATTCTGCACTTATAATAAAACGAACACCGATAGTCTATTTGGTAACCATTGAAGTGTATGGAAAAAATTTTGAGCAGTCTAACTGAACAATTCGTATTGTTATGCAACTTTCAATACGGAACTCAAAATTTGCAAAAAGTCGCCAGTTTTTGCTATGTAAAAATAGTATTTATTATTCCTTTAAAAGTACATGTATTCCTGAGTAAAGTGATCTTTGGAAAGTTCAAATCCTATGACTAGAACGGAACTTATAAAATAAAACGCTCATAAACAATTATGAATTTTGCGGTAATTTTCCAATAACAAATTTAGCTGCGGGTGTATTGCATCAAAAGTAATTTTCCCGTAATATGGCTTATTTTTTACAAAAAAATCGGCGTGCTAAGGGCAACAACACTTTTATTAATTAAAGTCACCGATCTAGTATCTGTGACCTTGGTATTAGACATTCATATAAATAAGTTGGCATTTCAAATGATATATTTAACCCCCAACTGTTACCGTTACAAAATATACCATTAAGTCTACGTGTCGGTATGTGGTACCTCTGTCAATTTTATTTTATTTTTATTTAAATAAGGGGTAAAATTCAAACTTCTTTTCTTTTATAAAGAAAAACTAAATGATACAAGACGGTGAAGCTTATTAATTTTAAGAGAATTCAGTTCAGAATTTTCAAAAAGAGGGTGTTTAATCTTTTTCTCTAAAACGAAAGAGAATACCGAATATGACGTAATAACATAAACTGAAGCTAATTAAAACCTTTATTAGAAAGCATTAACACAGTTCATGTACATATTCAAGGAAATTAAATACGAAGAAGAAATTCGAAATACTAGCTGTTTAATTTTCATACCGGTAATTACCAGAGCCCGGCGCAAAAGTAGTTATGCCAGAGACGGTCTTCACACACAGATAAATATAATGTTTTGTATGATTCACATAAGCAAATAAATACATTATTTATAGGAAACAAATACCTACTTTTGCGCAGGGACCCGGACCCAAATGAAATAGCGATTCCGATTCGGTTCCGGTTTCAGATTAATTAGAAAATTTGGGTTCCGATTCGGTTCCGGTTCCGAGAATATCTTTTCGGTCCGGTTCGGACCAATTTTTTCGGTTCAAACGGTTTTTTTCGGTTCTTTAATATAGTAGGATTAGAAATATGGTGATATGGAATATATTATTATGTACGTACTATATAGGGTAGGTCACATAGGTATTCTATATGTAGTATAAATGGTAGGTAAGTACAAGGTACTTTTACTAATAAAATTAAATTTATTAATAATAAGCAGCTATAGATGTATGTTGTACCTGCAGTAGATATTGTATTTGACTTGCATAAATGAAATGGCTATATATTACAATGATCGCCTACAGCTCAAACTGTAAACTTCATCTGTATATAATATAGCCTACATTATATAAACATAAAACACTATTGTTATTTATTATCTTATCAAATAAGAAAGATTAAATTTTTTTATTTTAATTAAAATACATAACTAATAATACACTACTACACTATTATACATAACTATTTATAAGTTTTTTTGGAAAAGTAACTCGTTAGCAAATTTCTTTGTCTTTTCAAAGGCCTTTTTTATTCTTTCGTTCCAATTCCATTTCTAAATTCTCCATTACTTCTAGTAGAGATCCGACTGTATAGATTTCCTATGAATAAGATACAGGAAAAACTTTGTATGCGTAAGTACTACTACAGATCTACAGGGAGCCACTTTCCATTTAATAAAATTTTGCAGGCGTCATAGAATTTTACCGGAAGTGACGTCAAAATGGGAGGATGTGGGCAAATAAGAAAAGGCAGCCTAATTTTTTAATAACTGGAAGGCTTGTACTTTAACTTGGAAAAAAATAATTTTCTTCTTTCATTACCTTCTCTTTTGTAATTGAAAATCCACTATAACTACTAAATCACAGCCATATAGGTATGTGATCAAAGCAGAGTCCAAATAACCGAAAGAACCGAAAAAAAAGTTTGTAATTTTTAGGGGTTCGGGTTCGGCCCCTAAAGTTAACGTAATATGAAATATCTGTTCCGTTTCGGTTCCGGTCCACAAAAAAATATCGGTTCCGGTCCGGTTCCTGCCTGAAAACGGTCCGGTCCGGGTCCCTGCTTTTGCGGTAAGAAATAAAAAGTATGGCATAAAACTCATAAAATAATAAATAAATAATTTATTATTGGTTTGGAGAAATTATTTATTTGGTACTGTTGAGCAAGTAGATGTAAGAGATGTTTACTGAAACTGGTGGATAAAAAACACCAGACTTCGTCCGCACATTATATATACCTGCAGCGTCGCGCGTCGGTCTGCTTGTCTAATCGAAAACAAAAAACTCGGCACTTTAAACGGCATACGCCACTTCAACTTTTTATATCAGTTAAGGAAATGTAAACATCTCCCATATGTTTCTTCCCAACTATATTAAACAATTTTCAATTTAAAATATAATTTTTATCTGTCCACATAATATAAGGCACTATAATTTTAAAAAATATAAGGAGAATTTTCAACACCACAAATTCACCGCCACGCTTGTCACTCTCTTTCTGCATTTTTACGACAGCAAATAGGATACGGTAAACAATAATAATAGTAAAATAAACAGCAGATTGCGTTTTATATTTTGCAGAAGACTTCAAACATACAGAAAGCATTTGAAATAAAAGAGGTCCAACAATTTTTATTAATTTGTTACACAATGGCCAATGCCATGTGAGATTCTTTCATATGCACATACGCATTATGGAGTCAACACTACAGACTTGTCAGTACATTTGATAGAAGTAAATGTGTCGTGATTTGTTATGGCGTCGAGTGGCTTTCCATTTCCACTTTCGTAGATTAAAGATTTTCTGGAACTGCGGTTTAACGGTGTAGAACTTTTCTGTGCCAGCTGGGAAAACACATTTTCGTGGACATGAAAACTAAAATTTAGTATATTTACATGGATATTACCCACGGATCCCTCTAGCTATACGCAACGTTCAACGTAAGCCGGAAAAAGATCCGTATACAGTAATTGATGCAATAAACATTACAGGTAATGAAACATTTTCTTTATAGGATTTTGCAAACAGTGGAAAGAAAAGCTATCTATGAGAACTAAAGGAAAAACTATATATAAAAATATTAATTAAATCTTTGCATTCTTTCGATAACCTGACTTCTGGTTATGCTAACAAGTAAAATTCTGATTTGCCATTCTCATTTTAACACTAGCATCCAACCTAGTCCCCTACGGCTAAGCAGGCTAAACTAGTATCTACATGATCCCCTACGATATGTAAATTCAGTTAAAAATGAGAACAAAGGCCTGAAATTAATTTATTTACGTACCTTGTCTTCAAAAATTTTTTCATTCAAATGAATTACATTTTCACAAAATCTCATTCAGTTTCTTGGAAATGCTTAGCCTTTGAAACGTAGATACTAGTTTAGCCTGCTTTCCCGTAGGGGACTAGGTTGGATGCTAGTGTTAAAATGAGAATGGCAAATCAGAATTTTACTTGTTAGCATAACCAGAAGTCAGGTTATCGAAAGAATGCAAAGATTTCATTAATATTTTTATATATAGTTTTTCCTTTAGTTCTCATAGATAGCTTTTCTTTCCACTGTTTACAAAATCCTATAAAGAAAATGTTTCATTACTATAAGCAAACAAATAATAAATAATTCACTTTTAAAATATTACAGGTATTTGATCTACGTCAATACATTTTTAGAGTCTCAGGGGATACTGCTAAGTGAAATATAAATTGGATACATAACGGTGTTAAGAAACAACCCCGGTTTTTCAACATTTTTGTGTGTGGCAAAGAAGTGGACTGTTCAATGCCGGGCATAAATCTCTGCCATCTATAAGAAACTATACTTATTTTAAATTTGCGCCGGTAGACGTTGAACGGTTGAACGATCCTTTTTCACAACACAAGTGGCATATTCAGTAACAGGCGCCGGAGTTTTATTTCGGACGATTTAGAACAAGTGGAAATAATATATTTTTATTATTCTAGTATAGTTACTAGGCGTTTGTGTTTGTGCATCCAACAATAAGTGAATCAAAGTATGACTTATAACCGTTTCGAGGCCATTTTCCTTTAAATATTACGGAATTCACTAGATATAATGATAAGGTAAAATATTGTATTATTGCGCATGAAAATGTTTATATAGTTCATATTGCGCAAAGCCGACTCTGGCTTTCGCGTCATAACTACCTCTGAGCCGGGGTCTGGTAACTACACATGTTCTTTACAGGATTTGGCAAACAGCAGAAAAAACTATCTATGAGAACTAAAAAGAAAAAGTATGTGTAAAAATATTAATTTCCAATCTTTGCATTTTCTCGTTAACCTGCATTCTGGTTATACTATTAATTAAAATTCTAATATGAATGTTTCTTATTTGACAATTCTCATGGTAACACTAGTAATGGCCTCTGTAGATACTAAGTGTTACATTGGAAATGGTCAAATAAGAAACAGACAAATTTATTTAGCATAAGCATTTCAATATCTGGTACAGGATAAAATTCAATCAACAGTGGTTTGTCTCTTGAAGAGGAAATCGACATGTCTGGGAAGCTAGCTTTGAGATGAAAACGCTGTAAATTCCGACCAGGTGTAACCTATTACAATTAATTGTCGAGTACAGGCAGAATTAGGGGGAAAATGGCATTGACACATATGTTTTGGCCGCTGAACATCAAATTGTGACAAAATAGGAACTACAGACGCCCAATTTCATCAATGTGGTTAGATTACCAATAAACAGTAGTATTCTAATACTTGAAATTGATTAGGTGGTAAAATGAGTAGCCGGTTAGACTTTGTTGCTGACTCAGTTAGAGATGTTTTACTACTTGGACCCCTTTTGTAACGCGACCAAAATAGAATTTCTCAAAATTGAAACTAATCTGGATTCTGGAGTGCGACAGAAAAATATAATTTTGTTTATAAACAGTGCACAAATAACGCCGTATGTCGCTTTATCGATTTTCTTCGTAGAACAATATAATATATCGTATTTAAATCTAATTAATGTGTAATAAAGATAACGTTTTGCAAACGAGATTATAGTCTTAATTAAACATATGTTTAGTAGTAACATTTAATATTAACATTTTTTTAATAAGTTGTGAATACGACCTGTTGAAGCCGAATCATTGATTAATGTCTGTGTATATTGATTCATTCAACATCAAAGTTTAATGTCACAGCGGTATAAAATTCAGTATCTGTCCTCAACCATATTTAGCTTGATGAAATTTTGACTATGTGGGACGTTACGTTTTTTAAACTGCCTTCAAAAAGGAGAGAAATTCAATTCGATTATATTTGTTTGCGCTTTGTTTATATTGTACATCGCGCTGAATGTGTGCTGTATTCTCATTTAGCATTTCAGCGAACAGATTCGCTGATGTAAGTGATTTGCAATTGGCTGATTCTACAAGGATTCAATGTTAATTGTGATTTTTTGAAAAGGGAAAATTTTACTGTAAAAAAATAAGAAAAAAAAATTGAGTTAAACGATTTTATTGTAAAGAAACATAATAATGATGCAGATAACGTATTAAAAGCTAAAGAATAATTACGTAGGTAACAGGCACCAGTCATCACACCACTCTCCTCATCAATCTAGAGCATTTTTCAGACTAAAATAAAATAGTGGGGCGAGTCGAGTTTCTATTATCTACAGTCAACCGCTAGATCGTCGGTATATAAAAGGTGAGGCAAATTAATTTTGTTCACTATGTCGTTAATAAACATGTTAAAAAACAAGGGCCCCTGAATAGATCCCTGGGGAACTCCAGATGTGGCAGCAAATTCGATCGATTTAAACCCATTTAATGGTACTGACTCCTATTCATTAAATAAGATTTAAACAAAAGGAGCAAAAAATATGAGAAGCCGATTTTTTCTAATTTATTAAGTAATAACTGGTGATCAAGTCTATCAAACGCTTTGGAGAAGTCGGTATATATGACATCTACCTGCCCACGTTCATCTAAGGATTCAGAAATATATTGAGTTACACAGAATAAATTTGTTGTTGTTGAACGCACTTTCATAAATCCATGTTGATTAATAGACATTTTGGTGTTAATTGAATAATCTATTCTATCATGAAGTAATATTTCTAAGACTTTACTTTAAGATACAAATTACAGAGATTGGTCTAAAGTTCTCAATATCTAGTTTGTTTCCTTTCTGAAGATGGAACATACTTTGGAATATTTCCATAGGTCAGGAAATAGGCAGTTTTTTAAGATTAAGTTAAAAATTAGAGTTAGAGGATATGCAAAGATGATAGCACAATCCTTTAATAAAAAGCTGGAATGGAGTCAGGACCGGTCGTCACTTTGGGTTTAATTCGTTTTCAACTTCAGACTTGCCTTGACAAAATAAACACCTGGTGTATAGTAAATAAATCATTTATGAATCCTAGTAAATGTAACGTAATGTCCTTTTCTTTAAAAACATCACCTTTTATTTTTGATTACAGGTTAGATAATGTCATACTTCAAAGACCTATAACATTTCGCGACCTCGGCATAACTTTTGATAGTAAATTATCCTTCACTGATCATATCGATATCATTGTGTCTGAAGCCTCCAAAGCCCTTGGATTCATCGTTCGTACTAGTCGAGAGTTCACTAATACTGATACTAATACTGATACTCTGAAAAGATATTCTATGACTACTCTTCAGGATAGGCGTACGTAATTTTCTCAAGTATTTTTGTTTAAATTACTACACAATGATTTTGACGCACCCGAAATAATTAGTAAGCTTAATTTTCACGTTCCCAGATTAACCTCTCGTAATCACCAAGTTTTCTATTTACCTACGCCGCGTACCAACGTACTAAATAATTCACCTTTATATACGATTAGCAGTACTTCTAACAAATTATGTAGCGACTTCGATATTTTTAATTGCAGCCTTAGTGACATAAAACAAAATGTTCTAAATTAAATAACCAGTGATTGTCTTTGTTTTTCTTAATTTACTTTGAATCACATATGTGTATATATATATGTATATATAGTCTTTATATTTAAACATTTTCCATGTTATTTTTTCTCTCTCTTCGTATCATTAGTTATTCATAGTCCGTACATTTAAGTAAATTTTTTCTTCATATTACTTTCTTTCTATGTTGTTGTATATCTTGTAATTAATGCTTTGTATGCCTTTATTCCTGTTCTGTAATTGGGTATCTTACCTGTTGAACAATGTATGCAATAAATAAATAAATAAATAAATAAATAAATATCATTATAGGTATGCTTTGGATGCATCTTCTTAATAGACAACTTATGCAAAATGTGTGTAAAAGTAAATCCGTCACTATAATCATGCGACATGGCAGAACGATCATTTACATATTTACTCAGGTTACGCTACGCCCCACGATTTTATCCTAGTCTGATCCTAATTATTTTTTAGCTTTTAGTACATTATCTGCATCATTATTATGTTTCTTTACAATAAAACCGTTTAACTCACAATTTTTTTACTTATTTTATTTTCAAGTTTTTAGTTCTTATTTTAGTTACTTCTAAAGTGTACTGTGTTCTACTTGTCAAGCGCTTTCAATTGATACCCATATTGAGGGTAATCTGCCATTTTGTGGTGACAGCCATCTTGGATCTTGAAGTTATTCATGGTGTACTGTATTCTACTAGTTAAGCCCTTTCATTTGATACCCATATTGAAGGGGTTAAAAAATGTAATCCGCCATTTTGTGGCGGCGGTCATCTTGGATTTACAATGATTATGAATATACATAATTGTGTTGTCATCAGAACTAAAGGTGTGTACCAAATTTCAGATCAATCGGTCAACAGCAAGGGGGTAAAATTTCAGTTACTAGATTTGACCCACACAAGACATAAAGTAAGCTAAATAAAACTGTTTGAAAATAGTACTATTGATTTGCTTGATTGATTGACTGATTTGTTGCCACTTCCGGACATCCAATCTAGGTGTTTTTATATACCGCCGCGCCGGACCGGCTGGATACGCTGGATTTGATATGGAACATACTTGTTGCCAGTAGCGAGCGCTACATGACATATGGGGTAGGAATATAGAAAGTGTAGGTATTTGTGAGATGCTTCTTTTAAGTTTTCAATCTATTATCATCGGATGGGAAGTGTAGGCGTTTGTGAGATGCTTCTTTAAGTTTCTATCTATCATCATCTCCTTATTTATTCTTCTTCTGAGTCTACTGTTTCTGAATCTAGCAGTATGCACCTCCGCCTACCCGCTTTTATTTGCTAACCGTTCCACAGGTAAATATCCATTTACAGTGGGAGTGCAAGAGCCCCGAGAGAACATTTGAGACACTGCAAAAAATAAAATGAGATCTAGGAGAACATTGGGGACGTTCTGTGTATTAAGCAGACCTCAACTCCTTTGACCTGATAGACATTTTTATATTCGTAAATAAGTCCAATATATGAACCATGTAACAAGGATTAATACCACTAATAAATAGAACTTATCTTTTCATCCCTGTGCATATATTGGCAGCTTCTATCTTTGTGCTGTAGGATTCCTACACTACTTGACTAGTTGCTTCACCCTTCTTAGATACCAGCCAGTTGCCCTTCACTGCAAAAATAATTTTATGCAGCACGTCAAATATCAGCTACACGAAATAGCCAGGCAGAAAATGCTAATTTATATAAATCAACGTAGAATTGTCTAGTCTTCAATTCAACGCAATTTCGAACGATTTCTCACAGTTTTAACCGAGTTTATTAGAGATTTCGTAGGAGCTACACAGGCATGCCTGCCTCTGAATCTGCCATCTGAATTCGACTTCCAGTACCATTTTTAGATTAATTTGAACCTTTATTAAGGTCTAAAATTGTCATGAGGTCTCTGTCAGTCGATGTGTATGTACGGAAACACATTTCTCAACGCATGCATTTGATTATTTACTTCCCTCGCTTACCGTAGAGGAGTATTGTATTCTTCGGGTTTTCACGATTCATGTGGATTACGAAAATTCAAGTCTCTGAATTCCGTCAGCCTGCTTGTCGGTGTGTTTTATGTCTGTTGTCTCTCTTTTGGCGTTATATTTAAAAAACTATTTGACCGAGAACAGTCAACTTTGGTGGGTACTCAACGCTAGTGTCTGCAAAGAAGTGGATAGACTTTTCCTAGAAAATATAAAGGGTAAACCTCCTAAAGTGAATAGATAATGAAAACATGTTACAAATGACAAACGTGTTTGGCAACACGATTGGCAAGGGACACATCTATTATACTTTTAAAGAAAAATATGCAAGGTGCTCATACTAAGAAATAATTCAACTAATAGTTGTTCTACTGAAATAAATAGTTTTGCATGATAATTGGACGTTTCTTGTGTACAATGTGTACATTTTTTATTCTATCGAATACGTTTTTATCATTGTGCAAAAGCACCTCAAATTATAACGTAAAACTATGTTTTCACTAAAACACGTATCTTGTTCGTCGAAAATTTCGTCAGAAACAATTTTCAGTCGAATCGGGTTATAAATAATTATAATTGTCCACCATATTGACGCCGTGATTTTGACTCTTTGGATTTCGATTTCATGATTGTAATCTGTGACCACGATGACCTTCAGATGCAAATTTTCAATCAAATCGGGCCTTAAATGATAAAATGTGTCGTCATATTGACGCTGCCATTTTGAATCGTTAAGTTTCGATTACAAATTTGTTTCCTCCAAAAATTCGTCGTTTTTCCGTTATTTAAAGGTTCGAATTCAGTTTTCGGCGAACAGTCACCTTCAACGAACAATAACTCGGTTCGTATTGCATCTACAGAAATAAACCTATCGATTTGTTGATTTATAAGCTTTATTTTTGCTCCTGATGATTTTTTTGATAAAACGTAAGGTTTTAGTAGAGTTATTCGGGAAAAATCACTCTAAAACATGCATTTTTTTAGATGAAAAATCAACATTTTCAATTGCGAATAACACGAAAAATATGGATTTACCGAAGAAACTTCATAAAACATTTTTTGCTTAGAATTTATCCTTCTATCTGTAGTTGTTTTCGGCTTACTCGAGTAGGGGTGGCATACACCCCCAGAGTAAAAGCACACTTTCGGACCATGTAGACTTTGCAGTACTATCGATTGTGAATCGAGTGCCGTTTATTTCATGAAAAACAATATTTCCTAACCGGAGTCCGAGGTTTTGAACTTTACTGACTGGACTATTATGAAAAAAATTATCGAACATTTCTTGTTGGAAATCGGTCAAAAGAAATTTTTTTAAATTGCTTGAAAGTACAAATGTAACATTTATACATATGGAAATTGAAACATATTAAAATTGTAGCTTTGTAGAAGCACATTTATTTTGTATTTTTTTTTTACATTTTCAAAAATTTAGGAAATAATGATGCAACCGCGGGACACCTGGCAGGTCATTACTTTCTTAATTAACTGGTAATAAAACATTAATTTACAAATTTTTAGCCTAAGCACGTTACTCTTACCGACCGGTAGCTCTCCTACCAATAGAACCACTCGTTGTTAAATTGCTTTTTATTACATTTTTGCTTACACTTTATCGGCCATATACAGACTGTCTATTTTACGAGGGCCACACCAAATATCTCGCTTAATATCTTTTGTAGAAGAATAAAGTTTTAGAAACAGTTATCCCATTTTTTGTGAGCTATATTTCAGTAAAAAGAAATTTGAAATCCATAGCCTACTTTATGAGATATATTACAAAAACCTGAAAAATAGGAAAACCACAAACGGTTATAGCTTCCTTATTTGAGGAGATACGAAAAAAGTTAAAGGAATGAAAGTTGACGGCAAAGACAATAAGAATAATAACGTGTAACAAAAAAATCGAAAAATGCAGTTGGCTTTGACATACGCTATTGTGCAAAAATTAAAAATACATATCTCAAAGTAGGCCATGACGCCATTAATTCCGTTATTTTTTTCTCATTCCAACGATATAAAACATGTCATAGAAATTTTAACCGATAGTGTCAATATTTAATATTTTACGAATACCACAATTCATATAATTGAATCCTAACAATCAGCTGTGCCATAATTAGTGAAAAACAATGTATACAGTTATTAATAAATTTGACAGATTGTCACTGTTGTATGTTGTATGTTGCGTTGTCGAGTTCTAAGACAAATTTTATATCAGTAATTATGGTGTACACCAATAATAACAAATTCGATATGATTAGCATTTATTGTCAGTGCAATTTTGACGCTGAGATGGCAGTCACGGTTTACGGAGATAGATTTCCAGATGCTCCGCAGCCAAATCGAACTATGTTTAGGAAGTTAGTTCAAAATCTAAAAACGCACGGTTCATTTTCAAAAAAAGTAGTAAGGCGAGCGCATGTTGCGGATAATGTAAGAAAAGTGAATAGAGTAATGAATTATGTTAACCAAAATGAGGAAACTTCTTTGAGACAAATTCAGAGAAACTGTCGCATAAAAAAAGACAGTGCAAGAAAAATATTGAAAAAAAACGGATTTCGATGCTACAAAATGAGGAAAGTTCAACATTTAAATGAGGGAGATAAGCCAAGGAGAGTAAGATTTTGTAGATGGTTATTAAATAAGAAAAGGAATGACGCGCTGATATGTAGCAAAATTCTTTGGTCGGATGAATCAAATGTTTCTAATAATGGATTTTTCAATAGAAATATGCATTATAAGTGGACACGAGAAAATACACATTGGTGCAGAGAGACTGCTTTCCAAGAAAGATTTTCTACGAATGTTTGGTTGGGTCTTTTAGGGACTAAAGTAATTGGACATTATTTTTATGATGGCAAATTAACCGCTCGTAGATACCTTAATTTCCTGCAAAACGAATTTCAAGATTTTCTTTATGAATTAACAGTGGCAGAAAGATTAAATTATTCATATTTTCAACAAGATGGGGCTCCACCTCACACTGCTGTAATATGTACAAATTATTTAAATCAAGTTATGCCAGATAGCTGGATAGGCACCTACGGACCCATTCTATGGCCAGCTCGATCACCAGATATTACTCCCTTGGATTTTTTCGTCTGGGGTTACATTAAAGACAAGGTATTTCAAACTGCCCCTGAAAATATTGAGGACATCAAAACCAGAATTCGAAACGCATGTGAGGCAATTACTCCTGAAATGCTCCAAAATGTAATGCGTGACGTGTCTCGTAGAGCACTTTTATGTGTCAGAATGCATGGTGCACAATTTGAGCATTTGTAGTTAGAAAAATAAATACACACAATTTCTTTTCAATATAGTAGTAGGTAGTACTGTTATACATAGTTTTTCGTTTTTTTCTTTGGATGTTCGTTTTGTACTTGTATTTTTATTTATGAGATATTCATTGGTTTGTATTAAATTGTAATAAATAATTACGGAATTATAATTATTATAAAGTGAATTTTTACTATTATGGCACAGCTGATTGTTACGATTCAATTATATGAATTGTGGTATTCGTAAAATATCAAATATTGACACTATCGGTTAAAATTTCTGTGACATGTTTTATATCGTTGGAATGAGAAAAAAATAACGGAATTAATGGCGTCATGGCCTACTTTGAGATATGTATTTTTAATTTTTGCACAATAGCGTATGTCAAAGCCAACTGCATTTTTCGATTTTTTTGTTACACGTTATTATTCTTATTGTCTTTGCCGTCAACTTTCATTCCTTTAACTTTTTTCGTATCTTCTCAAATAAGGAAGCTATAACCGTTTGTGGTTTTCCTATTTTTCAGGTTTTTGTAATATATCTCTTAAAGTAGGCTATGGATTTCAAATTTCTTTTTACTGAAATATAGCTCACAAAAAATGGGATAACTGTTTCTAAAACTTTATTCTTCTACAATAGATATTAAGCGAGATATTTGGTGTGGCCCTCGTAAAATAGACAGTCTGTATAAGTAACCTCTGTTGTGAAAACATCAATAAAATTGCTCAAAGCACACTATGTGTATCTTTTTATGTGAATCGTTATAATAATACACCAATAAAGATTCCGAAAATTGGCCTAACATTCTAATTTCAAATGTATTGACCAATCTCGGTACATGACAAAAATAACACATCCTAAAACTTACATAAACTTATTGACATACAATTTGTTCGGTACACAATACCATATATATTTTATCAGCCATTAGCAAGACGACTTTCACCCGTCCTTGGGTCATCGTCACTTTCTCTTCCACCAGACAATCGCATTAATTTGCGTTACCGCTGAGATCAAGCCAACTTTGATGACACTAGAATATTACTTACGTGATAAGGAAACTATTTAGAATGGCAGTTTTGTTTTTGTCAATTTCAAGTTAAAATGTTTCTTTTTTAGAATTTGATTTATTACCTATGTGTTCTTTGGTATTAATTGACCATTAAGTTACTTAAATATGCGTAAATTTGTTATTGCTAATAACTTTTTTATCTATTAACCGATTCTAATGGTTCTCTAAAATGAGAAAATTGTAACCTTTTAAGTCCTGACATGATGACAAACCATTTTTCTCACTTTCAGGATTAGCCCAAGTACATTACCCGTATAATCAAGCGATATAGGTTTCTGTGAACTATATAGATTAGACTATATTCTATATAGATTTTTCGATAAAAATTTCAACTCTATAGAGTATTTTTTATAGTACAACTAAATATTCCTTATACAGATATATTCTCTATTTAATCTGAGCACTAATTATAAAGTATTGTCTGTATATATGTATTTTCCTTGTATACAATATGTGATTTACATTTATAGCACATATCGTTATCTTATCGATAACTCATATGTAGACACAGAAGACTCTAGTTCCTGTCTTCTGTGATATAGGTCCTGTAAAGGTAATTAATACTGATATGTCCTCATTTATATTTTTACATATAACTACAACATATAACTATAGACGAGATAATGCAGTATAGATTCTGTTCAGTTTTCTATACAGAATCTATATTAAAACCTGCTTTGTCAGTACAGAACTGACGCGCGTGACTCTTAAATGTGAGGTTATGCGTTCTACGATTTACTAGTCTACGTGCAAAGTAGTGAGTAGAAGAAAATAATGTCCATTATCCATATGACGAATGTTTACAGCTCTAGGTGTTTTGAGTAATGTTCTTGCACCCATGGTAGTTCAAAATGATTCGTAGACCAAAATTCGTAATAATTTAGAAATTGTGGTTAAATCAATATTCCCTTTATTCACGTAATTTATCGGAAAATGATTTCTGAGTCAGTACCTGGTCATCAATTTCTTCAATGTTATCATGACACGATGATCCTGATGTATCTGCTGATAAAAGAGGTAGATCCTCGTTACTTGAATTTTTTTCGGGAATTTCATTGTCTGTAGAATAATCGGCAGTCAGTAAATTATTTGTTTCTTGTGTATCTTGAATCAGTATTTCTATAAAACAAATTCATTGAGTATATATAAAATAATCTATACATTCTATTGTAATTCTACTTTAAAAAGTCGGCGAGTTTCATATCCTCTAGCCATACCAGTTCGCACTTCCGCTAAACGACGACAGGTTTTCTTTTCAGTTTTTCGGCACTCCGTTAAATATTAATAAAGATATAGTAACTACCTATACCTATCTTTACGTAAATATAAATAAGTCTATACAATAAGCGAGAGTTCAACACAAGACCAGGTAGTCCAGAGAGTAAAGCCACCAACTGCAACTTCAACTGTACAGTGCAGTAAAAATTATAAAGTAATATATGCCATACATTATCGAAAAAATATATACAGAACAAATATATTTTTATTTCATTATTATTATTTTATTTGCAACATGTACTTAAATACACTAAATGTACATTGACGTATTCATAAAGCTGTGATAGCGATTCGCTAATTAAACTTTATTCAATCTAAATCCAAAATATATCGTGGGGATAGCGAATCGATAAATGCCAACTTTATTCTGTCTATACCCAGAACGTATTCAAACCCGTATCGTCGCTGTACTAAAAGATTTTAATATAGACCCGATACAGGTTATATACACTTTGGTCATACGGGTAACGAAGTCCAAGGGGTACGAACAACTATCTTCATTCACAAGTCGTCGCCATAATGGCAATTTTTTTTAGAGACGATTTAATTTCTTTTGCAAATCTTTCATCATCTTAGTGGCCTAATTTCAAGGAAATCTTCAAAAGTTACGTAACTATCGCAACCGTATTGGATTCACCATTTTGAATCTTTAATTCCGAAGATATGTGACTCTTTACCTGCAACCAGTCCACAGCGATAGGAAGTGCTGATGTGGACAAAATTCGCGCTGCCCTCCAATACTTATTGTTTTGTAATATTTTTTTTAAATGCTCGTAAGAAATAGTATTTCAATATGTTTCTGCAAGTTTTTTTATTCTTTTCTTTAGTTTTTGGTAAAAATTAATTTTTCATAGAAAAGTTATATATTTTTAGTAAAATACCTGAAATATTAGCACGTCATTAAGGAATACCCTATATTTTACTAAGAATTTATCATTTTTCTATGAAGAATCCAATTTTACTAAAAACTAAATAAAAACAACAATGAACTTACAGATACATTTTGAAGTACTATTCCTTATGAGCATTTAAAAACAAAATTATTACAAAATGATAAAAATTAAAGGGCAGAGCGAATTTTGTCCATATTAGTAGCACTTCCTAGCGCTGTGGGCTCCTCCGCCATAACTTCGAATATTACTCATACTCATACTATTCGATTTTTGCTGACCTTGTACTAGACATAGCTTGATGATAAAAATATGAAACCACCGCCGAGTCATACTCTACAGTTAGTAAAATATTTCCTGAAAAGTTCTTAAACCATTCCCAGAGAAATCACTGAACAGATATGAAAAAATATATACAGGGTGGAGCAATAGTGCGTCGGACCTCGATATCTCGAGTTCTACGATAGCTAGAAATTTTTTTAAAGTAAACTAGATAAAAAAGTCTATATTTGTAAATTATTTTCGAACATACAGGGCGAGCAAAGACGAAATTACGGGACCAAGTGCCTTTTTTTAAAATGGAATGCTATGTATATCAGTATATTTCTTGAAGCCTCTTTCTAGGCTCTATTCATTGCTATATTAACATTGAATATCTCCCAACCACTTGAATATAATGAATTTGTTTGTTGAAATATTGCAATCTGCAGATGGATATTAAAAAAATCACCACAGTCGCAATTATGGGTTTTAAGAAAAACTTATGTGAACACCAGTTATGAGACATCTAATTAATGTTTTTGAGTCATTATCATTTTCGGAAACTGTACAGGGTGGCCAAAAATTATTTTTCAATTAAGAACTTTTTAAATTGAATTTTCTCAATTATTTCAAATGGAACATCCTGTATATTTTTCAACAATGTGATGTAGAAATGAAAACGAACATTTCTTGCAAGTACTTCCCTATGGCTCATTGCAACCATTTATGTTTTAAAAATAAATGTCAAATTCAAGAATAAACTTAAAAAAAGAGGTTCCCTCAAATAAATAAAATTTATAATAGGTGTTCGACGTATTGCTCATTTTGATTAACACACGTCTTTATGCAATTTTGGAACGACGCCATTTAGAGGGACCAAGTGGCCAATTGGCCCCTTATTGTAATAGTCATAGACCACCGGTCGTGGCACTGAGAGGTTTTCCTAGTTGGAAATTGTCAAACACAAATTAAATGAAACATTTTCTTTATAGGATTTTGCAAACAGTGGAAAGAAAAGCTATCTATGAGAACTAAAGTAAAAACTATATATATAAAAATATTAATGAAATCTTTGCATTCTTTCGATAACCTGACTTCTGGTTATGCTGACAAGTAAAATTCTGATTTGCCATTCTCATTTTAACACTAGCATCCAACCTAGTCCCCTACGGCTAAGCAGGCTAAACTAGTATCTACATGATCCCCTACGATATGTAAATTCAGTTAAAAATGAGAACAAAGGCCTGAAATTAATTTATTTACGTACCTTGTCTTTAAAAATTTTTTCATTCAAATGAATTACATTTTCATAAAATCTCATTCAGTTTCTTGGAAATGCTTAGCCTTTGAAACGTTTTTCGTCCTTATTGGGGACTCATCAGAAAAGCCTAAAGCCACTCATAACGATGTTCCATGCAAAACTAAGACATTTTCCATGAATATACATATCGTAGGGGATCACGTAGATACTAGTTTAGCCTGCTTAGCCGTAGGGGACTAGGTTGGATGCTAGCGTTAAAATGAGAATGGCAAATCAGAATTTTACTTGTTAGCATAGATTTCATTAATATTTTTATATATATAGTTTTTCCTTTAGTTCTCATAGATAGCTTTTCTTTCCACTGTTTGCAAAATCCTATAAAGAAAATGTTTCATTATAAGCAAACAAATAATAAATAATTCACTTTTAAACAAATTAAATAGTAAATAATATTTATTAATTAAACAATAAAAATGGTTGCAGTCAAACAACAAAGTCAGAAATACACAAATATAAAATAAACAGCAAATAATGTTTTCTTACCAAAGGCACATGTTGGGTCCCCAGATGGACTCCCAGAATGGACTGCTACTGCCCATTCATTCTGGGCTATTTATATGATTGATAAATGCTCGATCAGCATATTCCCTACATACGTAAAGCGTTCGGAAACTAATGACCTGATGTTAGTAATTAGTAATTGTAATCTGATACTATACGTCCTTTAATATGTTATAAATACTTTAATACTTTATATTTTATAGATTAGAAAATAAATGATATTTAATTTAGTTTATTTATTATAGATTTAAATTTGGAAATTCTTTAATTTGGGTTTTCCATTTTTGTATTTATTTATAGGGAATATGCTAATAATATATTTTGCCTAATTTGCATAGAAAAGTAGTTATTAATTTTGACATGTGACAATATGGAACGAGAATGAATTTATGTTTTGACAAGATTCTATGAATTGAATTCTTGGATAATCCCGATTCCAGAGCAGCTTGCCTTAATGACATAATTGGAAATACCCGAAAATACCCCAAAATTGCTATTTCTATGTTTTCGTCATCAACAATAGGCTTCCTCCTTAGAATTCCTGCCTTGATAGAGCCAAATATTCTAAAATTATCCAATATGCGTTTTACAGTGTATGGTGGATGGTTTCTCTTCTTGTGAATATCGAGTAGCAAATGTGTTGCATGTTCTTGATATTGCTTTATCATATTCTCCATAAATAATAAATAAATTTAAAGTGTCTTCGTCGGTGAAATTTAAACGTAGTTCCATTTTCCAACATAAGATAATGATTGATATTAATAATTGTTTCTAATCATGGCTAAATTGATGGCAATCATTATTAAAAACTCTTAAATATTTAAGAAAATCGTAAATATTTCAAAAAGTTGTAACTTACTAGAAAAAAAGAAATTTAATTTTACATAATTTGATGTAAAAAAATTGCGTGTTCCATTTGAACTAAAAAAGTTTTTGAGGTTTAAATTTGACAAAATGTAATATGAAAAATATAGCACTTGGTATACTATTATGGAATTTATTTTTATTGTAGAGAGTAGCTCATCTTGTGTCCTTTCTACGTGCCAAAGAGCAAATGAGGTACTGAAGAACGATCAGTGATTCTAGGAAAAAAGTTATACTGACGTCATCGACACGTGCGTGTTCGAAATGCGTTCTATAAATATATATTTTGTTGTAAAACTAAGCAATAACATTATACGAATTCCAGTAACACAAAATACGTTATAATATTTACACTTTCGAATACATATGTTTAAGTTTTGGCACCTTCTGAAAAGGTCTATTGTCGCACATTCAATAGGATACTCTTCGCAGACAATTTTGAAAAATTTACATAATTAATAACTTTTTCATTTACTGCTCGCGTTTGTTCTTCCTCTAGCTAACACCAACTTACTGTTCAAATTTCAATACGGTATGACTTGTCTTATAGTGATCGTGCCTACAAGAAACGTGCCCAACAAACGAATGGACGAACAGACAATTTTGAAAGTTGTTCAAATTTCTACCACCAACATTACGATACAATTTTTTTTCTCAACGAGTAGTCCAATAGAATTAAGGATTGAACATGTTGTTTCACCTATAAGGACCAAACCGGCTCTAATCGACAGGGGACGATACCCAGATGAAGGATCTCAAATATCTCTGGCCCATCTTTCCGGGGTTTTCAGTTACTAGACAAATACGGCCAACAAAATTTTCAAACACTCTTTTATTCGTTTTAACTCGGAAATGGTGCACCCTAGAATATAAGTACCAATATACTTTTTTTGTTCCCAAAATAACAATCTACAACTTTTATCATCAAATTTTTTTTAATGTTTTATTTGCAAAATAACGATAAAAAATGGTAAAGAAAGAGCTTTTTCAATTACATTTATTTGTTAATAAATATTTATAAAAAGTAAATTAGATCGTATCATTTTAAAGCTTCATAAGCGATTACGAAAAAAATTAGCCCCATAACTTTCAATTCGGCCCGATAGTTTTTTCCAAACTTCCATTTAACACTAAATATCTCGAAAATCGTCATCAGCTTCGCCATCGAGGCACGGTCAAAGTTATTATCCGCCATTAATCAGACCACCGCCGATCGATATGGTAAAACGTTAACTTTCATTGGCACGATTTTTGTCCCTACATGTTTTCATTCTTTACAACAATTACAGCAGTTTTAAAAAAGTGGAAAATTCCCTTTTATTACAAATTAAATAACTCGAACGAATTTTGGCGCTAGAAATATGCGATTTTCATATCTGCAGAGTGCTTGAAAAATACGAATTAAAAAGAAACCTCTCTAACTCAATTTGGTCCGAGATATGGCCTATTTTATGTTTATTCTTCGAGCGGCGATTCTGATCTCCAATCTGTTGATACAGAAATGAAAAAGAAGCAAATTAATCTTTAAATCTTCAACTTTAATTTTTTTTCCAACAGCCAAGTGATCGGGTGCAATATTAATTAAAAAAAATAAAACAACATTACCCTCAGTGAGAGGGGCGTTAAAATTCTGGGTCTTTTAAAAAGTGAGCCCTCGAGACTGCATCGCCCGGAAAAGATAGCAAAAACTTCGTTGTTTCGTTTAGAACGGTCATTCAACCACTTTTTGCGACTACTTTCATCGTATTGAAACATTCTTTATAGGATTTTGCAAACAGCAGAAAAAATAACTATCTATAACTAAAAGAAAAACTTTGTGTAGAAATATTAATGAAATCTTTGCATTCTTTCGATAACCTGAATTCTGGTTATGCTAGCAAATTAAAATCCTAAAATGAATTTGTCTAATTTCTTATTTGACAATTCTCATTCTAACACTAGCATCCACACAGTCCCCTACGGCCATGCAGATTAAACTAGTATCCACATAACCCCCTACGATTATTAAGATTCAGTTAAAAATGAGAACAAAGACCTAAATTGAATTTATTTATCTACCTTGTCTTAAAAAATGTTTCATTCCAATGGATCGCATTTTCATGAAATCTATCATTCTGTTTCCTGGAAATGCTTAGCCCTTGAAACGTTTTTCGCCCTTATTGTGGAGCTCATCAGAATTCAGGTTATCGAAAGAATGCAAAGATTTCATTAATATTTCTACACAAAGTTTTTCTTTTAGTTATAGATAGTTATTTTTTCTGCTGTTTGCAAAATCCTATAAAGAATGTTTCAATACAGTTATAAGCAAACAAATAATAATTCATTTTTAAACATGCATAGAGTATATAGGCTCCAATACTAGTTAGCTAATAGATAGGTGAGATTGTTTTTATCAGTCAATGTCAAATATAATCATTTCACACTTATTCATAGAAATTGTCTTGGTTTTGCATGAAACATCTTTATGAATGGCTTTATGTCTTTCTGATGAGCTCCAGAATAAGGGCGAAAAACGTTTCAAAGGCTAAGCATTTCCAGGAAACAGAATGATAGATTTCATGAAAATGCGATCCATTGGAATGAAAAATTTTTTAAGACAAGGTAGATAAATAAATTCAATTTAGGTCTTTGTTCTCATTTTTAACTGAATCTTCATAATCGTAGGGGGTTATGTGGATACTAGTTTAATCTGCATGGCCGTAGGGGACTGTGTGGATGCTAGTGTTAGAATGAGAATTGTCAAATAAGAAATTAGACAAATTCATTTTAGGATTTTAATTTGCTAGCATAACCAGAATTCATGTTATCGAAAGAATGCAAAGATTTCATTAATATTTCTACACAAAGTTTTTCTTTTAGTTATAGATAGTTATTTTTTCTGCTGTTTGCAAAATCCTATAAAGAATGTTTCAATACAGTTATAAGCAAACAAATAATAATTCATTTTTAAAATACTTTCATCGTCCTAAAGCAGAATATATTTTGCAACAATCTTGGATTTTTAAAAGTTATAAATAAATAGTCCATTTTTATGTTGAAAAATCAATTAATTCATTTAACTTTTTACCGCCCAAACTTTTAAAAATTGCGCAATAAAATATTAATAATTTTTTGTTTAAAAAAATATTTTTTAAACAAATTATCAAAATGTACAATTTTGTCCTGAAAAAAAAAGGTTTTTAGGGTTTTTGGGACATTTTAAAGACAAAATGGCTCTTATCTCTTTTCGCTAAAGTCGATATTTTTTAAGGAAAATTCAATTTTAAAATTCAAATTTGATATTGGTATTGATATTTTCGTTCAGGTGATTTTCTTTTTTTTTTAGAATACTCAAATTTATCGGAAACCGACCAAATATCTTATGAATACCATAAAGTTGATCAAAGTTATTTTTTGTCAAGTGTTGTACCCATATTTTTTTCCCATATTAAAGCTTAATATTTATTGTCTAAATGTTATTTGTGGCATTATCCTAATTTTCTTTTTCCTTCTTCAATTCTTTGGGACTTCCTGCCACATGTATGTTTTCTTTTTAAGCGGTGCTAGGCGAATCTACAAAATATATCACAATTAACCAGTATGATACTGGTAAATAACCTCTACGCCTGTGACGTTTACGTCAAAGGATCAGTTAGAGGTTGGTTTTTTTTTATATATATATAAACGGAAATCTAATCTGTTTCCTTTTTCAAGGCTTTTTTGAAAAATCTTTTTTGCTGTGTATGACAAATACACAGCTCTAAGAATGTTTGTTATATTCAATATCCATAGATACTTACTATTTACATAGAACTGTTGATATAGTTAACAGTTTTTTAGTTTTTATACAATGTTAAGTTTGTGAAGTTCTTCTTTTAACATTGGCAGCCAAATTGTACAGATATCTACGGAACAATTCGACACGCAGCTATCCTCATTCAATAATATTATCGCGGATTCTTTAATTTTTCTTTATTTGCTATCTGCCTCTTTTGTTAAAATTTTTGCCGAGTCCCATTTTATTCTATGTCCGTTCTCCCACGCGTGTTCGCAGATCTTGGACCTCTGAATTTCATTTTTTCTGATATAATTTTGATGTTCGCCCAATCTTACACTAAAAGGTCTGGATGACTCACCCACGTATTATTTGTCGCACTCACACGGAATACTATAAATGCAATATTTTGAATTTTGCGCCGTATCGGTGATAGATTTGATATTAGGACGGTATTTCAAACAAGCAACACTTTAAGATCTATTCGGACAAAGAAGAACCACGAGCAAAATTCAAAAAAATTGCAATTACAGTATTCCGTGTGAGTGCGACAAACAATACGTGGGTGACTCATCCAGACCTTTTAGTGTAAGATTGGGCGAACATCAAAATTATATCAGAAAAAATGAAATTCAGAGGTCCAAGATCTGCGAACACGCGTGGGAGAACGGACATAGAATAAACTGGGACTCGGCAAAAATTTTAACAAAAGGGCAGATAGCAAAAAAAGAAAAATTAAAGAATCCGCGATAATATTATTGAATGAGGATAGTTGCGTGTCGAATTGTTCCGTAGATGTCTGTACAACTTGGCTGCAATGTTAAAAGAAGAACTTCACAAACTTAACATTGTATAAAAACTAAAAAACTGTTAACTATATCAACAGTTCTATGTAAATAGTAAGTATCTATGGATATTGAATATAACAAACATTCTTAGAGCTGTGTATTTGTCATACACAGCAAAAAAGATTTTTCAAAAAAGCCTTGAAAAAGGAAACAGATTAGATTTCCGAAACGTCGGCGAAATATTTAATTTCAAGTTTTTATACTTATTTGTGTTGTTTATTAAAAAAAAAAACAACCTCTAACTGATCCTTTGACGTAAACGTCACAGGCGTACAGGTTATTTACCAGTATCATACTGGTTAATTGTGATATATTTTGTAGATAGCACCGCTTAAAAAGAAAACATACATGTGGCAGGAAGTCCCAAAGAATTGAAGAAGGAAAAAGAAAACTTAATATTTAACTAAATGAATATATTAAATTAAAGCTATTAATCTATTTTCAAACAAAAAGAGGCAATGGCCCTCGAATTATATTGGCACGATATGCAAATATGCGAATTATAATGTTTTTCTGCCTATTAATTTATGCAAAGTAAACAAGGCTATTAAAACATAACTGCATTAGAGTTGGCCGAATTTTTAACCTTGTTAAGAGATGTGAATTTGAAAAGTGTGTCTTGATGGGTTTTTAATCTTCGATGAGTAATGAGTGTGAGACTGTGTATTCTTTTAGACGAGTCAAAATTTTAGTAGTAGGTTCTGCGGATAAAACCAGATTGATGTAAATCTCCGATACATCTTATTATTACAAAAATAATTTTTTTTAAAATTGGTGAAGGTATTTATACAGAACTTCCCTCGCTATTTATACCGGGCGGTCACTCTAAAAAATTGTTAATTACGAAACCACAGAATAATAATCGGAAGGTATTATTACAAAAAAAATCTGATAACTTTTGGTCAAAAAAATATACAGAGTGGTCATCCGATAGAAAAATTCAATATTAAATAAAAGGTGCCAAATTATATCGAAGGCTTTACAAATATCCAATATTGTTGAATTATTTTTTATGATGACCACCCTGTATATTTTTCAATAGAACTATAGTAGGTGTCTTCCTTGCCAAGTGCGTTAACTATGTGTCAAACATTATTGCCATCTGTCATATTTTCAGTTCCATATCCACGTAGTGGAGTTGAAGTATAGTAGTGGTTAAAGAAATTTCAATTATTCTTTTTTTTTTAAATAGGCTTAGAATGTCATGAAACGTGTAAATTTTAAATTTGAGCAAAAAAAGTTTCCATCATATATTCTATAGTAGGTATTAAAAATTTCCCATCTTTGTACTGGTAAAAAATTTTCAGTTCTGAAAAAAAAAAATTTTTCTCAAATAACTTTAGAATGTCTTGAAACATGAACATTTTAAATTTTAGCAAAAACATTTTTTTTCATCAGGTATTCTATACCTAGTAGTAAAAGAAATATTTTAAATTTTCCTTTTACAAAATTTTCAAATTTTTCTTTTTGAATTTTTTTTTTGTGAAATAACGTTCAAAAAGATTTGGTACTCCATAGGGGTCAAAATACTGAATATGGAGCGTCGAGGTAATGGAGACTATTGTTCAGGATAGCAAAAGCTTCAATATACCAAGAATTCAGACGATTCTATTAAAACCCAATTTCTATAAGGTTTGTGCAGGGTCCTTTCAAGGAACGGAGAGTAATCAGCATTTTTTCTTCACAATTTTGTTTTCCTCCTAACTAAATAATTACTTTTGAAAATACAACGAACTTTAATGTAAAGAAAAACGAGTTTTTACACGCGATCAAGTTTGACATTGACTAGCTTGATAAAAATGTACAAAATAACAAAAATTGTGATAAGAAATTCATGGCTGTCTAGACTTTGACATTTTTTAGGAGAAAAAAAATTACGTAGAAAAGAAATGTCTTTAACACCTTTAACACCGGTGTGTGTATAATACAAAAAATGCTAATGTAAATGAAATGTCACAGATGTATATGGTTGGTCTCTATGGGAAAATTATTAATAAAAAATCCGTTTCAAACAATTCAGCAAATTTATGGTATGAAATGTGTGTTTTTAGCATTGAAAGAAGAATTGTGACTGTGAAGAGGCAAATTTAGAGAGCTATATAAAGAAGAATATTAAAAAGAGAAATACCAGGAGGAAATGGAAAACAATTAACAGAAAAAGTTCTTAACTAGCCAATAATGAATTCAAATATAAAAATAGCGAGGACGAAGCGGAAGAAATCACCCATGAGCACACAATAAATATGAACAACTAGAGAAGATGAGAGTCTCAGAAAATCAACAACATATATCAAGTACATAAGAATATGAACATCATAGGAAACATCTTACTTCACATGTGGTCAAACGAAAATGGAAGCTAACAATAAGAAATACTTAGAGCAAGCACCAAGCCTGTATTGTTACATATAGCAACGGAAATTTCGGTTTTCAAATAGACCATATCTTACCTTAGTGGATGGAAAAATAAGGGATAAGGTAAAAAATTATAAAAAAGAACAACAAAAGTCAACACAGACAAAAAAATACCATATGGAAAACTAGAGTTAAAAAAACAGGAAGTACGTAATGAATACAACAAAACAGCAAATGGCACTTGAAACATCTCCATATAGTGCAGTCAATGAAGCATTTCAGTTCAGAAAACTTTCTAACAGATCGAAATCGAACATTTTTTATTATATTTTTTCGGCAAAAAATAGAAAGGTTTATATTATTGGAAGATCTGCTTTTTTTTTTATAATTGCGTTTCAGAAATATGTGTTTTTTAATGAAAAGAAAAAGTGTAATTTGATTACATTTTTTATGTTCATGTTTAAATGAAATTATTGTTATAATATAAAATTTTCGATAAAAATGTACTGCAACTTTATGAAGCACCTCAGAAGATTTTTGACCACTTAACGCCTCCCCCCACCCTCTTTCTACCCCTTAATAAACTATATGGCCCTTTAAATACATATTTTAAATGCCATGAGGTAGAAACCTGTCAAGCAATCAACTTAATATGGATTTAGACCCTCCAGAAGTTAATCAGGCCCAATAAGCGATCATTATGTAGGTGTCTCATAGCGAAAAATGGGCTTTTTTGCTATATATTTTTGATTTACACTCCATAGACGAATGGTACTTGGGGGAAAACTATCTGAAACTGATAAACAACCAAGTACGAACGTCATCATTTTAGACCCTGTGAAGTTCGACTGGGCCCAATGCGAGACCATTAAAAATGGCGCATTTTTTGAAAAATGGAAATTTTCACTCCAAATTTTGATAACCCCTCCCCTTAGAAGCTACATATCTGAGTGAAAATAATTACGTATTTAAGTTCAAAGTATTCGAAACAACTTCCAACAGTTTGGGACCCCCACAAATTGACCTAGCACAATATGTGACCATTATACAAAGCGTCTCATTGTGGTATGTGGACGTTTCCGCTCCAGGTTTCGGGTATTTATCTTCCCAAGGGTTAGATACATGAGGTAAGAAGGTACAGTAGTCAACTTCTGTTTATTATTAACTATTTACAAGCAATTAAAACCCACCTAAACTCGACCAGACCCAGTATGCGACCATTATATGAGGTATCTCATGAGGTATGTAGACGTTTTCGCTTCTTATTTTGGTCGTTTCTCTTCATAATAGCTACATGCATGTGGCAAAAGGATTGAAAATTCAATTTCTTATTACTATCAACCAATTAGGACCCCCCCAAAGTCGGCCAGGCTCAGCATACGGCCATTATAACTTTTCTATTTATTAGGCTCCTAAAAGACAAAGCTTAATTTTTTTTAGTTCTCAATCTTCAGATTCGTAATCAGCGACCCCGAAAACCTCCGAGTACTGAATTTGGTCTAAATACCTTTTTACAACTTTTATCATTTTAAGCCACCCCTAATCAATATAAGTCCGCCATATTCGATCCGCTATATTGAAAAAAAAATTGACATTGCATTCACATTCAGTGATCCCGAAAACCCTTAAATACTTAAAGGGAACCTTCCAATTCAATTTAGTCGCATTTTTAAGTTTATACAAAAAAAGAAGAAAATTTATGAAAATTTCTATCCCAAGCGTCGTGTGGCTCTCGTTGCTATCAACAAGCATGTACCAAATCCAATCCGGAGAATATCTAAAAATGTATCTCTGAAAATATCCTCATTACGAAGAATAGACCCCAAAATATATATATTTTCAGACCAAGTTAAAATTGGTCCAAATCTGTAACCAGGCTCTCTGTGAACTTGGCTCATCAAACTGGGTCAAGCTTCTCTGGGTGCCTGGACACAGCAACGTTGAGGGTAACGAGCGGGCGGACGCTCTGGCCAGGACGGGCTCTCGGAGACCTCTGCTTGCCCCGGAGCCGGCTCTCGGCTACCCTAGATCCCATGCCAAGAGGTTAATAGATAACTGGACTCGTTCCCAGTTCATTGACCTCTGGGATTCCTATCCAGGACTCCGGCAAGCGAAGCTCTTAATCTCTTGGCCCTTGCCGGAGAGAACAAAGCAAATGCTGCGTCTAAGCAGAAAGCAAATAAGAGCCGTGACAGGCCTCCTGACCGGGCATGGCTCTTTCAGGAAACACCTGCACACAATGGGGGTGGTAGACCACCCCGATTGCAGGTTCTGCGAGGACGAGGAGGAAACTTCCTTCCACGTCCTCACTTCTTGCCCGGGACTGATGAACCTGAGGCACAAACATTTCGGTACTGGTTTTCCAGTGCTGGAGGAAAAAATAAGGAGTTCTATTGTGGGAAGGATTTCAGCCTTTGGGCTGGAATCCGGTCTGTACGGGGGAGCTCGTTAACTTGTTAGCGCTAGCACAATGGGCCACAAGGCCTGAGTGTGGCGACCTCTAGGCGCCCCGCTTAAAGAAGACCCCAAAATAGGGCGATTTAGAAATAATAGAACATTGACTGAAATAAATATCATATTATGATCAAACCGACAATTTTTTATATAGGTTGTTCTCACTTCTAGTGCCTATGTGCTTACGCCTACTTTATTACGGCTATTATTATCGGGTAATAAATCTTCTTTTTCTAATTTCTTGCGCAATTTATAATTAATAACTGCTACTAACACACTTTTGTAGTAAAATTTCTAAGCCCTACCTTTAAAATAAGTATTTTATACGTTATTGCATTGAATCTACACAATGTGCAGTAAAAATGTAAGAAGTTATAAAAATGTGTGTTGCCTAGTGTGTTTTTACCTAACTATTTGAAAAAGTATATGTTTATATGTTAACTTTCACTTTTTTTAGATATAAATGGGCAGATATTAACAGTTTATAAAGCGCTTTTCGTGTTTGGGTCACATACGTACTCGTCGCTTTGTTTTTATTATTATTTAATTAGGGAAATTTTACTGTCGCTTTCAAACCTAAGAAAATTTAATGAAACCAATAAAAGTTGCAATTGGGCGTGGTTTGCTATAAAATTATAATACAACTTTTACTTCTACATCAACGTAGTGTGGTATAGCAATCATAAAGAAAGAAAATCAGAATTTCTTTCGTTGAAACGAGTTTAAAGTGTCACGAAACGTCCGTCGAGATTTTAAATATGAGAGAAAAAAAAATTCTGTTTGTCGGTTCGTCTGTCTGTCTATAACTTTTTTTTTTCTGCGCACGTTTTCTATGAAACGGTTTCAAGTCAATCTTGATATATGTATGTATTATAATGAGATCTGGAACTAGATTATATGTTGAGCTTACCCCGGTGAAGGGTTGGAGTGTAAATAGGGGTTATCACCCCCAAAAAATAAATACTTGGTGTATATACTAGAAACCAAGCCATAATTTTTCTTTACATTTGCCACTCTCCACCACCATCCCCACTCCATTATTAAAGGGGTTAATAAAATAAAATTCAGATATTCACTTGTAAGCTACCTGCATGTATTATATACCGGGTGAGTGACGAATTGCGCTCGCCCCGATATTTCCTAAAATATTTGGAATAGAAAATTGAAATTCGGAGGCCTTATTACACGACTAAAATGCCATCTTTTCAATACAAAAATCAAGTTTGGTGCACATCCGGTTTGACAGGAAATGCCCACAACTTTCGATTTTTAAATGGAACACCCTATATATTTTTACATTTTTGGAATCTAGAGGAAATTTTGAATACAATACATCCATTTTGGTCACTTTTTGATAAACATTAAAAATTTTATTAAAAAATCTATTTCTGAATCCAGAGTGCTGTGGTGCCCAAAATATATTTTAGTTTGTGTGCTACGTTACTATAAAAATAAAAAGAGCAATATGATTGCATTACTTAATTCTCTAGAGGCGTTTAAAATTTTTAAATGTGATTTTTACCCACTAACTCGGTTTTTTTAAATGGGAATTTAATCGTTCACCAATATTTTTAAATACCTCATTTTCATACGAATCTAATGATACCAAAATTTTGAAAATCCGCTCAGAAATATTTGAGATTTCAGCCAAAATACAATGCAACTAAGCTTTTAGAAACATGCGGCTAATAGATAATAGATTAGTGGGCTTTGGAAACTAAAATGGCACATTTCTGTGTAAATCTGGTAACCTAATAACATTGGAAAAATCATAGTAGCCATTGAATGTAATAAAACAATATCAGCTGTCAGACAGACTCGTGTAGTTATAGGCAATCTTGAGCTATCAAACATTTAATAATTGTGAGCACAAAGAACGTTACAATTAAGTTTAGCATAGGTATGTGGAGGTAAACAAAATTACATCCACAAGGACATTTGCAATAGAATGCGACATCAGTTCGGTTTTCAGAGTTTTATTTAAATGAACATAAATATCGGGCCTATAAATAAATAAAAATCAATTCCGTTTGAACAATTAAACTTAAACTAGGTAACAGTAGGTATCGGCGTTATTTCATTAAGAGCCCGTACAACTTTATTTTGCAGCTCTTCACGGGCATTTGAAGAAGTTTTATAAACTTTATTTTTGAGAGTGCCCCATACATAATAGTCGAGGGGTGTTAAGTCAGGTGACCTAGGAGGCCACCTGATATGACCTTGATTTGCGATAAGGCGTTCACCATGCAAGTTGTTTAAATATTCCATCACTCTTCTGGAATTATGTGGGGGAGCACCATCTTGTTGGAAAAACAGATTTTGTAAATAGGCAAGAGGAAGTAAGTCAAGAAATTCTGCTGTCTGGTTTTGTAAAAAGAATAAATATCGTTCGCCAGTAAGTGTTCCATCAAAAAATATGGGTCCAATTATTCGATCTCCAAGTACTCCAAGCCAACAGCTAAACCCAAATCTTTCCTGAATATTCCCCCGCCCTACCAACCTCGGATTTTCTTGAGCCCAGTACCTAGTATTATTTCTGTTAAACATACCTTAGTTCGTAAATCTACTTTCATCTGAATATAAAATATGAAAAGGAAAACCTGAATTTTGTTGTACTGCATTTAAGAACCAGTTGCAATATACTAGCCTCCTGTCGTTATCATTTCCATAAAGATGTTGGTGTATTTGGTATTTATAAGACCGAAACTTATGTTTCTTTAAAATTCTGCAAACCGAAGACTGACTAATGTCGCATTCCATTGACAATTCCCTTGTTGATGTTGTTGGGTGTACCATCACAAATCCTAATACATCAATTTCTTTGTCCTCACTTACAATAAATGTTTGATGGTCATCTTGTTGATTGGGTTCGTTTCTTAATTCTTGTTCCACTCTGGCAAACAAGTGTCTGCTTGGATGGCGTCTGTTGGGATATCGTTGCTGATACAGTTCTGCAGCTGCAGTTGAATTTTTGAGACGCTCTCCATATATCAGTAACATATCGACCTTTTCATTTCTACTAAAATTATTCATTTTCTTTAATTTTTACTCAAAGAGATTTCCGCAACGCTTTATTTTGTATCTGTCTGACAGCTGATATTGTTTTATTACATTCAATGGCTACTATGATTTTTCCAATGTTATTAGGTTACCAGATTTACACAGAAATGTGCCATTTTAGTTTCCAAAGCCCACTAATCTATTATCTATTAGCCGCATGTTTCTAAAAGCTTAGTTGCATTGTATTTTGGCTGAAATCTCAAATATTTCTGAGCGGATTTTCAAAATTTTGGTATCATTAGAATCGTATGAAAATGAGGTATTTAAAAATGTTGGTGAACGATTAAATTCCCATTTAAAAAAACCGAGTTAGTGGGTAAAAACCACATTTAAAAATTTTAAACGCCTCTAGAGAATTAAGTAATGCAATCATATTGCTCTTTTTATTTTTATAGTAACGTAGCACACAAACTAAAATATATTTTGGGCACCACAGCACTCTCGATTCAGAAATAGATTTTTTAATAAAATTTTTAATGTTTATCAAATAGTGACCAAAATGGATGTATTGTATTTAAAATTTCCTCTAGATTCCAAAAATGTAAGAATATATGGGGTGTTCCATTTAAAAATCGAAAGTTGTGGGCATTTCCGGTCAAACCGGATGTGCACCAAACTTGATTTTTTATTGAAAAGATGGCATTTTAGTCGTGTAATAAGGCCTCCTAATTTCAATTTTCTATTCCAAATATTTTAGGAAATATCGGGGCGAGCGCAATTCGTGACTCACCCAGTACAGCATGTGGAGCTAGATTATATTTTGAGATGATTCCGTTGAAGGGTTGGAGGGGGTAAATAGGGAAAATAATTGGTGTATACATACGCCTGGCACCCTGCACCACCACCACCACTACATTATTAAAGGTGTTAATAAAACGAAATCAAGACATCACTTGAAATTTGATACATATACAAGGTGATTTATAGTGGATGGAGTATTAGAAGTAAATGGAGAACGGGTAAACATATCCTTTTGAAAATTTCGGGAGTTACTAAAGTCAGTGTGGCCAATCGAAACAAATTAATTACAAGCATGTGGTACTTCCGGTTATACAAGAAGTCGATACCAACTTGCTTATTTTAAATGGAACACCCTATATATTATGAACTTTTCGGAATGAACATCAAATTCTGAGTTAAGGCATGTAGCACACCCTATATCTAAACCTAGCATTTTCGGAGATGTTTGACATTTTATAAAAAAATTGACAGGTGCAACGGTTTGCAAAAATCCTTATAACTTTCTTGTTATAGGAGATCCTCGTTTGCTCTTTGGCGTACACAAGGCGAGCTACACTATACATTCCATAATAGTATACCAAGTGTTAAATTTCTCACGTTACATTCTGTCAAATTCAGACCTCAAAAACTTTTTTATTTCAAATGGGACACCCTGTATTTTTTTACATCAAGATTTAAAATTAAATTCCTTTTTTCTGGTATATGTATTATAGGGGTTAAAATTAATATTTAAGAAAATCGGCAATATTTCAAAAAGCTATAATTCAACCCCTACGATGTATGTACTAGAAAATAAGGAATTTTTTAAAAGAACTTGATGTAAAAAAAATACAGGGTGCTCTATTTGAAATAAAAAAGTTATTGAGGTTTGAATTTGACAAAATGTACGTGAAAAATGGAACACTTGGTATACTATTATGGAACTTATTTTCAGTGTACAGTGTGGCTCGCCTTGTGTTCTTTCTATATGCCAAAGAGCAAAGGAGGATCTCCTACACCAAGAAAGTTATATCGATTATTGCAAACCATTGCATCTGTCGAATTTTTTATAAAATGTCAAATACCTCCGAAACTACTAGGTTTAGATATATGGTGTGCTGCATGCCTGGACTGAGAATTTGATGGTTGTTCCGAAAAGCCCATAATATATAGGGTGTTCCGTTTAAAACAAGCAAGTTGGTATCGACTTCCGGTTTAACCGGAAGTACCTCATGATTGTAATTATTTTGGTTGGATTGGCCACACTCCCAAAATTTTCAAAAGGGTATGTTTACCCATTCTCCATATACTTCTAATACTCCATCCACTATGAATCACCCTGTATGTATTATAATGACAAACGGAATTAGATTATATTTTGTGATGATTCCGTTGAAAGGCTAGGAGGCATAGAGGGACAAATATGGGAAACAAGCTAACTATTATACTCTTCGCAGTTTCTTTGTAAATAATATTAATTTTACACATGTTTTGTTTAAGCATAAAACACAATTTTTATTTAATTTAAATAATTAATAACTTTTTATTTTGATCGATTTTGTTCAAAAATAAGGTTCTTCCTCTAGCTGACATTAACATAGTGTCCAAATTTCAATACAATCAGACTTTCAGTTCTTAAGTTTTCGTGCTTACAAGAAACATGACATGACGGAGGGATAGACGGACAGACAGACAAGCAGACAGACGGACGGACATTTTGAAAGTTGTTCAGAATTCGATCACCAACACAGTGATATGAATATTTTTGCTCTACGAGCAGTATTACTGGTTTTAGAAATATGCCGATCGAATGCAATATATTCTTCGTCTTTATTTGCGAAGAGTATAGTAAGTAAAGCAAGCGAGTAAGAGCCCAAAACTTGGAATTTGATGTATATGTATGCATTAGAAGCCAAAGCCTCTAATTTTTTTAAAACTCTGTCACCCATTATTAAAGGGCTAAACAAAATAAAATTGAGATATTCACTTGAAATTTGTTAAGTGTATGTATTACAACGACATCTGGAAATAGATTTTATTTTGAGATGATTCCCTTGAAGGAGTTAGGAGGGCTAAATAGGGAAAAATAAGTAAAGCAAGTGAGTAAGAGCCCAGAAACAAGGGATTTGGTGTATATAATAGAGACCCAGGTCTCAAGTTTTTTTTATAACATTTTGATATTAAGTTTTTACTTCATATGCGATGACATTTTTTTGTCTTTACTAACCTATTTTTTCTTTAATTTCATCATTCATGTCACATAAAGATGTATTTCCAAGCCGACTCATCCAATGAAACATGCAAAAAGGTATTTAAAAAGATATTGCAAAACCGTTGTAATTATATTACAAAAAAATCAAGGATTTCTTTTTACCTTCAGTATTTTTTTCTTATTAGTTATTTTTTCCTGTTGACGAATATGTGATAATTTCATGAGCGCTCTCATTATAATTATAATCCGACTTCGTTTGGTAAAACAGGACAGGCATCCACAACAGCTGTCACCCGTCCAACAGCATACACTTCAGTAATCGTCATAACATCGGCGAGAGATGAGATGACATTGTAACCTTTGATAATATTCTAAAATACTATATAGTATACAGGGTGTTTCACGAGGAAACGGACATGCTTGAATGGCAGATAGAGGACACTGAGGATAATCATAATCACCCATTGAAAAAGCTAGTCGGGCTCTAGTTGGTGAAATACAGGGTGTTTTTAAGTATTTTTGCGAAAATTTCTTTTGGTTGTTACTTTGAAGAGGAATGAAATAATAAGTTCATATTTGGCACATACCAGGTGTAACAAGATCATGGTATACCCTCCTTTTTTCCTTTAGTTTGGAAGACAATTGATTGACAATTACGATATACTACATACATAATAAGCGGCACTTTTTGACATACAGCTGATTTTTTTTTTCATTTCTGGTTTCGCCAGAAAGTGAAAAAAAAAACAATTGTATGTCAAAACGCGCCGCTTATTATGTATGTAGTATATTCTAAATTTCAATCAATTATCTTCAAAACTAAAGTAAAAAAGGGGGTATACCACAATCCTGTTACACCCGGTATAGCAGTTATACTTAAAAAATTAACTTAATTTCAAAGTATACTAGCGAATGTGCAATATAATTATATAGAAAATTTAATAACCTGCGAAGAGCATATCATTTACATCTGTTTTAAAAATATTATTTACAATATTTGATAATATTATACTTAAGTCTACTTTAAAATACCAGTGCCTGACACCTATGCTTTTACTCGTGATGTATAATTGTACCATTCATAAATAGTAATCAACATCTGTTACTGTTACATAACTAAAATACCTACTCTTTTTATAAAATTTACCTACTAAATTAAATCTAAATAAATCACTTTATGACGATACAAATAAGTAGTGAAATTATGTAAGAAATATGTGTTTATTGTACAGTGTTTATCTAACGAGCTTTCCCATTAGAACGTCCGAGGTTAGGGAAAAAAGATGATGGCCATCCATTCACCAAATTAATGCCAATACGCTTCTGCTTCTGCAATAAATGGAGCAATTGTGACTGGCGATGGCGCTTGTGACCTATTCAGTTGTTTCGCAACATCGAGTCATCTCTTTATGTTCTTATGCAATTTTAACACAAAGAGTAATGAAATGCAAACTAATAATTATATTGCATGATATATTTGTTTCAGAATCTAGGGAAACGAAACCAGCAGGAGGAGAGGCGCACATTTCGAACATCGATGAATGCTGTAAAATGTCGAATACAGGGTGATTGAAGCTCATCGCCTCAGTATCCCTAGATGGTCAGTTAACAAAGAAAACAAAAAACAAAATAGCAGGCATTTAATGCGGGGTTTCTACTAACAGCAGCATTGCTACTATAATTGAATCAAAGCGACGTTTTTAAAGGCTCAGTGTCAAATACTCAAGCAGCAATTTTAACGATTTTGGGTCTGCTAACTAACAACAGGGTCTAACCCAAAGTGGCAGCTGACGTGTGACCAAGAGTGAGCAAAGCAAAATTTTAAAATTAGGAAAATGTCGAGGAAAACATGTTAAGACTGGACAAACTTTCAAAAGCTTTCAATATTTATTCGCGACAGTTTGGATAACGTTACACAAAAATGGACAAAGTGCCTGGAACACAATAATAAAATCGGTAAAAGGTAGTTACACAGAACTTCCCTCTACATTTATACAGGGCGGTCATCCTAGAAAGCTATTAATTAATAAACAACATACGAGAAATGGAATGTATATTGTCTGTACTTTTTTATTTGTGGCATATTCAGATTTTCTTACTTTTTATTGGGTATTTTGCCACTGAAAAATATTTAAAAATTTTAATGAAAAAACCTCTGCGCCAAACGGATCAGACAGAGGTTGGTTCTTGAGTACTTGACTGTTTCAAAAAGTCTCACACCTAAAAATATATAAACTAAAACAATGTTATAAACTAAAAACTGAAAATCAAAGCTATAGGTAGTTAACGTTTCGGAAGAGAATCTACTTCCGTTCTCAAAACTTTTTTGGCCGTCAACCATGACAGTTCTTTGTTTATGTATTTCCATAGTCACGTGAGACATTAAATTATATTTATCTTATTTTTACTTACTTCGTCTCTAAGGATGGGCAACCAACTAGTACAAAAATCTATTGAATAATTAGAAACGCATCTATCCTCGTTTAATAAAATAATCGCGGATTCTTTAAGTTTTCTTTTAGTTCCGTTGCTCTCTTTTTCCAAAATCTTCGCCGAGTCCCATTTAATTCTATGATTATTATTCCACGCGTGTTCACAAATTTTGGATTTTTCAAATTCTCCCCTTCTAGCGTAATTTCTATGTTCACCAAGCCTTACGTTGAAAGGTCTAGATGATTCACCTACGTAATGTTTTCCGCACTCACACGGAACACTATAAATACAATTTTTTGAATTTTGAACAATATTTGGAGGTTTGGTTCTTGATAAAACCGATCTTAGCGTGGAGCCCGTTTGAAAAACCGTTCGTACGGAAAACCTATTCCCAATTTTTCGTAATTTATCCGATAAACCATGTATATATGGAATTACTGCCATTGACCTAAATACCTCAGGTTGTGATGGTATATTCTCTCTACTATCAATGTTCAATAACTGACTATCAACAAAACTCTCAGGATATTGATTATTTAATAAGACACTTTTTATAAATTGTTTTTCGTTCCTTAATATTACATCATTTGAAGAAATAATTTTGGCCCTGCCATACAAACACTTAACAACACCTTTCTTAACACTAATATGTTGATTTGAATTAAAATTTAAGTATCTGTTTGTGTGTGTTTGTTTTCTATACACACTGGTTTGGTATGTGTTATCTAATTTTTTAATTAAAATATCTAAGAAAGGTAATTCATTATTATTCTCTATTTCTATTGTAAATTTAATTGAAAGTTCTTTTTCGTTAATCTGATTCAAAAAATTACTTAAACATTCTTTACTATAAGGCCATATAGCAAAAATGTCATCTACATATCTCCACCATACAATGGGTTTATAAGCTAGATTATTAATATTACTTTCCTCGAAATTTTCCATGAAAACGTTACTTAATATTGGAGATAATAATGTCTCACGTCACTATGGAAATACATAAACAAAGAACTGTCATGGTTGACGGCCAAAAAAGTTTTGAGAACGGAAGTAGATTCTCTTCCGAAACGTTAACTACCTATAGCTTTGATTTTGAGTTTTTAGTTTATAACATTGTTCTAGTTTATATATTTTTAGGTGTGAGACTTTTTGAAACAGTCAAGTACTCAAGAACCAACCTCTGTCTGATCCGTTTGGCGCAGAGGTTTTTTCATTAAAATTTTTAAATATTTTTCAGTGGCAAAATACCCAATAAAAAGTAAGAAAATGGAATGTAGTTATCACTGTTATGACAAAGAAAATCTGATAAATTTTGGTCAAATAAATATACAGACTTGTCATCCGACAGAAAAAATTAAATATTAAATAAAAGGTGCCAAATTTGGAAGGCTTTCGTAAATACCTTGGCAAATTTCTTAGGATGACCGCCCTGTTTATTTTCCCACTATAATAGGTGTTTTCCTTGCCAATTGTGTTAACTATATGCCAAATGTTATTGCCATTTGTCACATTTTTAGTTCCACATCCTCGTAGTGGAGTGGAAGTATAGCAATCGTAAATAAAATATCAATTTTTTTTCAGTAGGTTTAGAACGTCATGAAACGCGGAGATTTTAAATTTGAGCGAAAAATTCACAGATTTCGCAATCCTTGCAACCATCGGGACTTATTCTCGACTTCGCCACGTCCGGAAACAGCTATGATTCGTCCTAAAAAACATGATTTTTGGTACTTGTTGCAAAAATAACTATTCGCTATTTCAACTTTGAGTCCATGGCGACTAAGATTGACGCTGACCGACTACAACCGCATTATAACTTCATGTTCTCCGCGCATATTCATACTGTGCATACTTCCCACTATTACGCCATCTGACCTCGCCTCTTTCATATCGGCGGCCTTGAAGAAAACTCGTAACTTTGGCCCCATATACGAACATTAACATTTCCAATCTTAAAACATGTTTTCTTTGTCATTTCCCTTCAGACGGTCCGGTCCACCCTGTATATTTTCCATTTCCTCGCTGGTAGTGTGGATGAACTTAGTATCGCGCGTATGATGGAGACGACAAGAATTTTATATTGGATTTATATACTCACAAGGGGGATTCCAGTTACCCTTAAGACTCACCAAGACGAAAATAAATAAAATTATACTTACTGTGATTGCTACAGTCTGCTCTCTCCGTCGTAATCTGATGTCGAGCGGTGCACTTCTGAATGAATATATCTTATAACTAGCACTTTCTCAGAAACTCTTCTTAATTTTTAAAACCGTCGATAGATTCTATGAGTACTCGGATCGCTACACAAACTTGACGGGATCAAAGGTGACCCGTAGTTATCCGATTCTCGCCACAGAATCTCACGTGGGTCGTCAATCTTATAATTAGTAGATCAATAAGAAATCGAATTCAAAATATATTTTCTTTTATTGAAATAAATTTCATAAAATATAAAAAATATAAATAGGTACTCAATATTTAACTAGTTGTATAAAGAGCACTACCACTTGGCAAGTCGTTACGTCCCGTAGTATCGCAATTCATCTAGCGTCGAAAGAACCATAACAATCGACTGTACAAAAAGATTCCGACTCCTAATTATAATTGTAAGATGTATGCCGAACTTTTTGAAAATTATTTGTTTTTAATTTTGCACTGAAATTTTCAAATTGCTTGTAATCTTGGCCAGATGCTTCAAGAAGCTATATATATATATATATATATATATATATATATATATATATATATATATATATATATATATATATATATATATATATATATATGAATTGAATGGTTTTCCAGCTTGAAAAAACGTACTAACGGCATTGAACCCAAAGATATCTTTTTTGTCGCCGATTCGCATTCGAGCGACTACTATGGCGATTCCCGCCTGGACCTGGATTAAGGATATTTTGAGTTCGTCGGAATCGAATCCTCGACTTTGAATTTTTGGATTATTTTTGATGGACGTTCTTGTGGTTCGGATATGGAGTATTCTCCACCATTTCCAGAATAATTAAATGCAGATTTTGGTTTTTATTAGAAAAACCGTCCCATTGTTTTTTTCTTAAATTTTGACATTTAAAATAGCTACTCATTACACCCTGACTGATAATTCCGCCCTGTGCAAATCTCTTCGTGGTTCTTTCAAAAAAATAATGTTGTGGTACTTTCAAAAAAATATTCCGCGGTACTTGCGAAAAAATATTTCGTTGTACCTTCGAAAAATATTTCGTGGCACGTCCGAAAAAGTTGTCGGGTTTTCCGCCCGTCGCATCTTTTTTCTAACTCCAATTTTTGTACTTTCGAAAAATAATTAATTTTCGAACGACAGCGCCCAAAGGAGATTGACCGTCTGCCTCGAGCTAAAAAATATTTAAGGACAATTTAATGAAATAATTTTTTATGCAGATTTCAATGAAAAACGATGCCAGGCGGTTATCGGTCTTTTGTGACTTGACAATCTTTCAAAGTCGATTTTTTCATGAGAATTTTGTAGTAAATTTAATTTTCTTAATAATTTTATATTTTAAAATATATACCAAATCTGACTGCTTTCCGTCAAGTTTTTTTAGTTAATATGCCAACAAACAGATAACAGACAAGACAGTCTGACGGAATTGAAAAACCTTTATTTTCGTAATCTACATGGTCTGAAATTTGAAAATCCGAAGAAATCTCGGAGGGTGATTCTTTCCTCGAATATAATATTTTCCTTTGGTATGCGAGGGACGTAAAGAGATGTACAGATTAAATACCCTATTAGAACAAATGGAATTGATTATTGTAATAAATATATGTTCATCTGATTACTTTCGTACTGAGAGAAAATCTTTCGTCCTTCGCATTATAATTATTATTTCAAATAAATTTACTTATTAACTGTTTATGGCGGTCTGTTAATCTGAAATTATCAATTTTTTTCTTCTTAACGATGATTTTCTTTCCACATGGCTCAAAAACTTCTCATCTATTCTCAACATGAGTTGGATGTATTCGCATAATAGAACTTGTGAGCAGAGTAAACAGAAAAATAAATACACAAGACGATACTTCATAAAAATATATCAATTGTTGGCACTTCATTAACAGACAATGACAAGCAAAAAACTGAAATGATTTTAAATAATTCGATGCTCACTTTCCACCAATGTTTCAAAATAATAAAAGTAGCAGCGGAAGAAAACGTTCGCTCTGCTGGTTAAAGAGAAACTGAAAATCGAAAAGTTAACAATGTAAAAGTAAAGCAGTAGAAAAATATATTGATATAATAGATATATTGTTTCCATAACAAGTTGCGACGTGCTTTTATTTGTTTATTCGATCAAGAAACGCTAAGAAACATACAAAATAAGCAATAAGCATATCTCAGATACTTTTAGATTAGATTTTAAACTTCTCGGGATGATTCCTCGAGAAAAGGATCATCTTCGATTTCACCAAGAACATTTTGCACCATATAGGCGAGCCTGCCTGGGGTAAAAAAGAGGTGATTTTACAAATTTTGTATACCATTTGAGTTAGCAACGGATTTTTATAGGAAAAATTCCGCTGAACAAGATTTTTTTATGAAAAATTTTCCTAAACCGCGAGCTTCATGGTCAAATAATTGTTTAAACAAATTATTTTTCGTTTTTATTTGATGAAATGAAAGCAATTAAATTTCTTAATTAACAAATTGATTACTCCGAAACCAATGAGGTCAGAATGTTGTTTTTTTCAAAAAAACATACCTTTCATACCAAAGAATATACTTACCATATTTTTTTGGCCCGATATCTTCAATACTTTTTGATTGTTTAAATAATTGACATATTTTGTTAATTTGCAAATAACTTTTTTTTCGAAAGTTACCTCCATAGAAGTCTGCACGAATGCAACTTTTTGCTTTTGTTTATTTAAAGTTTAAATTAATTTTGCAAATTAACAAATGGAATATTTCGGCTCTGGGTAAGCGTATCGAAATGGAGTTTTGTGCATTTGAAAATGCTTGGAAAAAGAAAAATTTTGAGACCAGAAACAACTTGATCGGATAACCGGAACCGGAAATAAAAGTGATATTGCGTGAGAGACTCTAATTTGTTTATTAACGACTTTTTGGACACGAGGTTTGGTGCAAATGAAAGCTAACAAGTTTTTTCATCAACCACAACAAGTTCTACAAAAAATATTTAATCCCTGGAAAGTTATACCAGTTTTTGACCCTTAAAAAAATCTCTCCCGCAACGTGAAAATAGTAAAATTTTACGCGCAATGGGGTGGTGGGTTCGATTCTCGGTGTGGACGAATTTTTGTTGTCAAATTCACTTTTTTTTTCGTGCAATAAAATATTTCCTATAATAAAATCATTTTTAAATTGTAAGAAGCGCTATAAATAATGATTTATTCTTGAATAAATAAAGTAAAACAAGCCCTCTCTTTCACAGAAAGTAGTAAAAAAAAACAAAAACTACCGACAAACCCTCGTTGGACAAGAACAATCATATGTTTGTTGCAAGATAGTCATTTATTTAACGAAAATTGCTAGAAAAATTATTTACGGCGTTTTTAAAAATTTCTCAGAAAATAAAAACATTTATTATCGTAAAAAATATTTGGTTAGATGAAAAGAAGCAAATTTGACAGAAAAAAAATTTGCCCACACCGAGGATTGAACCAGCCACCCCATTGCGCGCCAAGTCTTACTCTTTTCACGTTCCGGGAGAGATTTTTTTAAGGGTCAAAAACGCGTATAACTCTTCAGGGATTGAATATTTTTGTACAACTTTTTGTGGTTGATGGAAAAACTTGTTAGCGTTCATTAGCACCAAACCTCGTGTCCAAAAATTGTTAATAAACAAATTAGGCCTCTCACGCAATATCACTTTTATTTCCGGTTCCGGTTATCCGATCAAGTTGTTTCTAGTCTCAAAATTTTCCCGTTTGCAAGCACTTTCATATGCACACCCATTTCGATACGTTTACCCAGAGCCGAGATATTCCATTTGTTAATTTGCAAAATTAATTTAAACTTTAAATAAACAAAAACAAAAAGTTGCATTCGTGCAGACTTCTATGTGGGTTATGCCCGACATCAATATTTATCGTTTAAAGTTGGTTTGAAGTGGATCAAACTTTCTAAAAAAAGTTATTTGCTAATTAACAAATCATGCACATTGTTTAAAAAATCAAAAAGTATTGGAGTTATCGGGCCACAAATAATATGGTATATTCTTTGGTATAAAAGGCATGTTTTTTGAAGAAAACAATATTCTAACGTCATTAGTTTCGGAGCAATCAATTTGTTAATTAATAAATTTATGTTGGCTATAATAAATGAACGGGTTGACAAAGTGACTTGTACCTAGCGCCAAACGACGCGTATTGAAAATATCTTTCGACTGAATGAAGATTTTTTCGGATCCGTCAAACCGTTTTCATTTTATTAAATAAAAACGATAAAAATGTCGTTTAACCAATTATTTGACCATGAAGCTCGCAGTTTAGAAAAATTTTTCATAAGAAAATCTTGTTCAGTGGAATTTTTCCTATAAGAATCCGTAGCTATCTCAAATGGTATAGAAAATTTTTGGGAAAAATCCCAGGCAAACAAAAATTTCAAAATATTCGAATATCGAATAAGCAAGCTATGAGGGTGTCTTCATGTTAAGTGAGTTACACTATATAATAATAATAATAATAATAATAATTTATTTTCCATAAAGACAATATTACATTGTATAGGAATAGTCAATATGAGTTACAAACTAGATAAAAAAGAATTCAGATACAGAATAAAAACATTCAGTCAACAGAAATGACTTTAAATTACATTTAAAATGAAATAAATTCTTAGCTGTTTTGCACTCAACAGGTAAGTGATTAAATAACTTAGGGCCTAGGTAATTTGGAGAATTACTTGTTACATTTAGTCTAGCATGTGGTATGCGGAAGTCCTCTTTGTTCCGAGTATTTACACCATGAACATTTTTATTAATAATAAATTTGTCTTTGTGTTTGAAAACATAAACACACATTTCAAATATGTACATACTTGGCAAGGTTAGAATATTATATTCCCTAAACACTTCTTTACAAGATTGGGTACTGGAAATACCTGCCATACAACGTAATATACGTTTTTGTGCAATAAAAACATTCTGTGATAGAGTGGAGTTTCCCCAAAAACAGACACCATACCTTAATCTAGAATCTACTTGGGCATAATATAGATTTAGTAATTGTACTTTTGTGAGTACTGCTTTAATGTTATTAATTAAATAGGAAAACGAAGCCAATTTCGAAATCAGGTGTACACAGTGTGTCTTCCAGTTCAAACATTCATCCATATATAAACCCAAGAATTTCACGCCATCATGGGTATCTGTTATAAGTGAATTATTGATATTAATAGAAATTGATTCACAGTTTTTTTGCCTGGTATGAAAACGAATTAGCTGCGTTTTATCTGCATTAAAATATAAATGATGTTGATTAAAAAACGTAGATACCTTTTCTATTACATTATTACAGTTTGTTTTTAATACACTGTTAAAGGAATCTGAAGCAATCATAGAAAGATCATCAGCATACATTGAAAAGAACTCATTGCCCAAACTAAGTTCAAGTTTATTAATATATAATATAAATAGCACCGGGCCCAATACTGAGCCTTGTGGAACTCCCATGCTCAAAAAGGCACATTCAGACTTTATTCTGTTTATTTTATTTTGGCTATGATGATGTATGCTCACATACTGCTGACGATTATTTAAAAAGGACTCGATCCAGTTTAATGCTTGTCCTCTAATACCATAGTCACATAATATGGAAGACAACTTTTCATGATTAACACAGTCGAATGCCCTGCTAAAATCAAAGAATATCCCAACAGGACATTCTCCTGCTTCAATATATTGAATTATTTGATTGTAAAATGAGTTGACAGCTGTTAATGTTGATTTTTCACATTGAAAACCGTGTTGTTTTTCGGACAATATCTTAAATTTTTTTACGAATTTTAATAGACGGTCTAAATAACAATACTCAAATATTTTCGAAAAACTATAAGGTACTGTTACAGGCCTATAGTTTTGTAGGAGATGTGGATCTTTTTTCTTAAAAATAGGCACCACTTTACCTATTTTTAAATTTTCAGGGAACGTTCCGGTTTCAAAAGACATATTTACTAAGTAAGTAAGTGGCTTTATCAATGATTTTAGAGTCTTCTTAACTAAAAAACCAGGTATATCATCTGGTCCAGATGATTTTTTATTTTTAAGCTTAGTATTTAATAACAAGAACATTTCTTCTTCCGTAAATGGCCTTAAAAACAATGTGGAGTCAATATTACTTAATTGATTATATGAAGAAGTGGGAAGTGTATCTGGTATTTGGCTTATAATATTGATGGGGGTATCGATGAAAAAATTATTAAACAATGATGCAACCATCTCTGGATTTTCAGTAATATTTTCGTCGTTGTTTATTTTAATATTAGTATGTTTTTTATTTTTGTTTGACAATTCTGATATAGTATACCAAGCAGCTCGCGTGGGGTTCTGTGAGTTTACAATTTTATTTTGGTAATAGTTTTTCCTTGTTTTATTAATTAAATTATTATGAATCTTTTTTGCCTCATTGTAAGCAGAAGTTAAGTCAGGATAAGTTCTTTTCAAAACATACAGATCCCTCAAATGTGTACTTGATGATCTAACCGCGTCATTTACCCACTTTTTATCACTCTGTGTATTAAAATAATATCTACGTTCAGGAAAATAACAATTAAAATAGTATAAAAATGTTTCGTGGAAATAATAAAATGCTGAATTGAGATCATTTATATTATAGAGAGAGTACCAATTTTCATTTTGAAGTGCTTGTTCAAACTTTAAAATTGCGCTATCATTAAAACTTCTTTTTATGCAGTTTATGCTCTGCGAATTAACTTTCTCAGAATGTAATTCTAACAGAATTGTTCTATGATCTGAAATAGTATTGTCTAGCACTGAACAAATTCCACTGTTATTAAAATTAATAAAAATATGATCTATCACAGTACAGGAAGTGTCTGTAACTCGAGTTGGCCACCCTACCACAGATTTTAAATTAAAACTGGACAATACAGTACATAAAGAATTAAAATAAGTATTCTTATTCATGTCAAAATTAAAATCGCCACACAGAATAAAATCAATATAAGGTTTGTACAAATGATTTAAAACATCAACAATATTATTTAAAAATATACCTTCGTCCCCAGAAGGAGACCTATAGCAATTTAAAATTATTACCGTGGTATTCTTTTGTTTAAAAGAAACAGCACAAATTTCAAAATGTTGTTCTATACAATAACTATCTAGATTAATTTCTTTTACATTAATGTTATCTTTTATCCAAATTCCTACACCCCCACATTTAAGTGAAGATCTACAATACGAGCTTATTAATGTATATCCACTAATATGTATTAAATTAATTAAATCTGCTTTCATTCCAGTTTCAACTAGACACAAAATATTTAAACTGGGATATCTGCTTATATCCAAATTCAAATTATTAATCTTATCGTTGTTTAAAGTATTTATATTAAGTAGAAGAATATTGGGAACAAACATTAATCCTTTGGTACCACATTCTTCCTGCTCATCTGTAAAAAACGGCTGATGCATGCACCAAAAGGCCATATTGTAGGATCCATCGCTTTCTTAAAATTGCACTCATATATGGAGACCTTGTATGAAGAATAAAGCCCAGGATGTTTTGGCGTTATAGCCTCACACACTACTTCTGGCAAATGAGATTTCAGCTGTTTTGTCAATTCGGCAGCTGTTATTTGTGGATCTACCCTGTATACATGAAGAATGGCATATTTTGGTACACCCTGTATGACCGATTCCTTATTATTTCCAACAATAACAGATCGTCTCCTTCGTTTGTTAGAAACTCGCTGCCATTCACTTTCTTTGGCAGTTGAAGTCGAGGGTGTATTACGAGGCGTATCCTCTTTTGCTAAATTAATATATTTATTCAATTTGGCTTCGCTTTCCACTTGTAAAAGACCAGCTGATAAGTCCTTTTTTGTTATAGCTGAGTTCTTTGGTATATTTATATTCGTATTGCTAGATACAGTCATTGTTGAGTTTTTAGACTCGTTTATATTTTTATTTATAGCTGAGTTTTTTGCGACATCACTTATTTTTATGTTATCGCGTTTTTGGACAGTTTCTTTTATACTGCAGTTTGCCTGATATTTATTCATCATTTCAATTTGATTGTTTAATAATTTCACTTTTTCATTTAACTCACTGATAATAGTGTCTTTTTGTTTGATTATATAGTTAAATAAGTGTAAATCTACCTTTTTTTCTGGGCCAGATAATTCCTCCATAGCATCAAAAAAGGCCGCGTCATTTTCCGAACTTCCCATATTTTCACAACATATTATTGTGTTGTCGTCAACAAATTTTACATTACACAATTTTGCACAACTGATATGAAATTGTGTTTCGCACTTATTACACTTTAAAGCACTTTTTGCCACTTTTTTACAGCGTTTACAAACGGAGCTCTCTGAACCGTTCGACATTGTTCAATTAAGATTGTACACATATACACTTTTACTGCGCGAGACCTAATTTTAATACAGAATATTTTACGAATATTCGAGGCAGAGAAAAAGATAACATTTTTATGGCTACAAAACGAGATATTTTTTGGTGTCACTTCTTACAAAACGAATTTTTTTTGTTAATTCATTCTCTGACGGGTTGACAAATAACATACATCCTACTTCACACCAATTTAAGTGTCGTGTGAAAAGCCTTAATGGCATTCTAACATGCTCCTTATTTCTTTTTGGAATAATTTCATTGTTCAAAAATGATTTATTTAAGGATATGGAATCCTTAAATGTGCAATTGAAATGACTTATCTTTGTGACGAATACTGTACTTTCCCATAGCACAAGTTTCGGTATAAATTCGCAACATTGATTTACATATAAATGCGGATAAGTACAGTTCTTGATGTGAATAGAATAAATTACAATGCAAAATAGAGCCGTTCTTTGATTTGTTAATTTCAAAATTGATGCAACTTTACGTGAGGATCTCATTGTTTTATTTGGACTGTCCCATTGCGAAGTAATAAGAATCTGGGAATTCAACTCCATACCGTTCTCATGGTTCATTTATGCAATGTTTTAGCAATTTTTTTTATTTCGCTAACTGCTAATTGAATTAGTTGGTAAATACCATAAAAGGTGTTATAATGTATTATGTAGCTGTCGTCTCCACAGTTGGGAATCGGTTGGTATTGCAGAAATCGAACGGATATGGTTGTAAATAACCAGTTGAGTTCAAATTACAAATATTTGAAACTTCTTCGATTTCATTGAAGAAATTAGGGGAAATAGTTTAAAAAAGGTTCGAAAAAAAAATTCACGATTTTTTTTTATAGAACCCAGAATTCCAATATATTCCCAGAATTTTCAAATTATGGTTTTTGACATGTGTTGTATGTATATTGAAATTTTTCATAGAAATTGGTATTCGAGGTATTTCTTGGATTAAATTAAGTATCACAAATAGAGTTGTTATACAAAATATTCCGGAAATTTTCCAACTTGGACATTGTGAATAATAACATTTTTTTTTTTATGAAAGGAGGAGGATCCCTAAAGCCGGTTTTTGGCCCCCCTTCAATTTTTGACGAAAATAAGCGAATTCGAGTTTGTAGGCTTTGTGAATAAAAATGCTTTTAAAAACTTTTCGTTTTACCTGGAAATGACCTATTTTTGTCCAAAAGCCTAAAAAAGCTAAAGCTAAAGTCTAAAGCCTAAATTCACTAACATCTGTCAAAAATTGAAGAGAGCCGAACATCGACCTTAGGGACCCTCCTCCTTTATATCTAGGGGATTTTTCTGGTCGATGATCAGAATTGGGATTTGTCTAAAAATTTTCCAAAATTTTGCACGAATCTTAATACATGTTATTATTTTTTATTAGTACAGGCAATGAAGGCAAAATTTTGTAAAAATCTCGCAGAAATTAATAAGAGGATCATCTCCGGGATTTAAGTAGGTAGCAACCTGGAGAATGAGATGATGCATTCTTTGCACTTCCAAGTTCCGGGAAAATTTAAAAAAAAATTGGAAAAACTTTTTGACTTTCGGTTTTTTTGCTCTAGCAGCCAAAATATTGAAAATAGAGGAAAAACAGTTTTCAGTAAAAGTTGTAGCTCGTCTCTTTCTCTCCAATAAAGGTCGTTACAAATTTTTGTTTTACTTAAGTCGTTTATGAGATAAACCAAATTTTCCACTTACAGTTTTGAGCCGCTCCGAAATGCGCGGAAAATGAGAATTCTCGGGGAGTTTCGTACGACCGGACACATCGATCGATCATTCTTACTATTCAGAGTTGCTAAAGAAAGTGAAAATAACATAAAATGTAGAGAAAAGTCTCAGCTTTAATATGGAACTAATCACAAAATTCATACAAATTTTTACCATAGAGAAAAAAGTGTTAGAAGATAGCTAAGTAAACTTTATACAGTTGATTTATTCATATCTTTGAGTTTAATGCATCCTCCCTATTTCTCCCGTAACAATAGGTGCTTTTTCACAGTATGGATTCGATTCCACGCACTTTAATCTATATTTCGTGAAAATTTCATTGACGAATGTTAAGAAACAAATAAGTTGTCTATGTTTAACTGTTAATACAGGCAATGAAGGCAAACTTTTGTAAAAACCTCGCAAAAATAATTGAAAGGATTATCTCCAGGATTTAAGTAGGTAATAACCTGTAAAATGGAATGATGCAATCTTTGCACTTCCAAGTTCCGGGAAAATTCAAAAAAATTTGGAAGAACTTTTTGATTTTCGGTTTTTTTGCTCTAGCGGCTAAGTTATAAAAATACAGAAAAAAGTTTTCAACAAAATTTGTAGGTCGTCTCTTTCTCTACAAAAAAGGTCTTTACAAATTTTTATCTTACTTAAGCCGTTTAGGAGATAAATCCAGTTTTCCACTTATAGTTTTGAGCCGCTCCGAGATACGCGGAAAATGAGAATTCTCTGGGAGTTTCTTACGACCGGACACATTGATCGATAATTCTTACTATTCAGAGCCGCTAAAAAAATGGAAACAACATGAAATGTAGAGAAAAGTCTCGGCTTTAATGTGGAACTAATCACAAAATTCAAACAAATTTTTATCATAGAGAAAATATTGTTTGAAGATGGTTTAGTAAAACTTTATACAGTTGATTTATTCATAACGTTGAGTTTTATGCATCCTGCCTATTTCTCCCGTAACAATGGGTGCTTTTTCACTGCATGGATTCAATTCCACGCACTTTATTCTATATTTCGTGAAATTTTCATTGAAGAATGTTAAGAAACAAATAAGTTGTATATGTTTTACTGTATAATTGTGCATCTTCTGAACGTGTATGAATAATGTAGACAAATTCAAAAAGTACTGCACGCATTTAAAAAATTCTAAGTCATTCGAAAGAATATGTTTTATTGTACTTATCATCCAAAAAATAATTGTTAATTAATATATAGCGAATTGAACTCCAAAACTTGGAGGTGATTGATCGATGAGAAATATACGCTCTACTTTGATCGCAAGGCAAATTTTTCCAACAAAAGTAATACAATAAAATGTTAATTGGATTAATATATCATTATATAAGAATATACAAGCAAAATGAATTATCATTCTAACGACTCCCGGCAAAGATATGAATAAATCTGCGGATCAACTGTAACAGTTTACTAAGCCATCTTCTGACACTTTTTCTCTATGATAAATTTTTTTATGAATTTTGTGATTAGTTCCACATTAAAGCTGAGACTTCTTCTTCTCTACATTATGTGTTATTTACATTTTTTTAGGGGCTCTGAATAGTAAGAATTATCGATCGATGAGCCCGGTCGTACGAAACTCCCGGAGAATTCTCATTCTTCGCGCACTTCGAAGCGGCTTAAAACTATACGTGGAAAGCTCGATTTATCTTCTAAACGGCTTAAGTAAGAGAAAAATTTGTAAAGACCTTTTTTGTAGAGAAAGAGACGAGTTACAACTTTTGTTGGGAACTTCATTCTCTATTTTCATTATTTTGGCCGCTAGAGTAAGAAAATCGAATATCAAAAAGTTTTTCCAAATTTTTTTGAATTTTCCCGGAACTTGGAAATGCAAAGGATGCATCATCTCATTCTCAAGGTTATTATTACCTACTTAAATCCCAGAGATGATAAATGGCTAATTTGCCTGCACTATTATATAATTATTATTAGAATTTAGAAAATTAATTTATTCAATTTTTGCTTTCTGAAACTTGTGATTGATGCAAAAATTTCCAGAAGGAATGCTTAATCTAGTGGATCTTTGGAGTCGGAGTCGAACTCTACCAATGCTTTTAACAAATATATAGGCAGATTCAAATTGGATGCTCCCTCCGCCTTTGTTTTCTCAAATATTCTCTCAGTCCATCGTAAGTTGCTTTACCGTGGTATAGTTAATAATAAAAGTTTCTTACAACAAACTAATATAAGATCTTTATCTGGATGCAAGTAGACAGGAAGACTACTCAGATCATTCAAGAAACTAGAGGAAATAAGAACAGAAAAATGACTATCATAATGTTAGGTGATTTCAACGCTCGCGCAGAAAAAGACAAGCAAGTGCATAAAAATTATAATTAATCACATAGGATTACCTTTTCCGTCGTTAATTGAAAATTGATAATTTTCAATGAAAATGTTGGGTCTTTTTACTCAAACATCATATAAATAAATAATATAAATAGTAATAATAAATAATGTTATTTCTTCTACTTAATATTATTTCTACTAGAGAATACTTTGATGGAAAGATCCTGCATCCACTCTCAGCAGAGTACGCCCAAAAACATTAATTTTGATTTTGGGAAAAATCTTGGAAATTTGCCTTTGCATATTAAAATGCAGTGTTTGTTTGTGGCATGCGTTTTCCTCATAATAATGTCTGCTTTGTTTTATTCACTTATCTAATGTTGGCCTATTGTTGATATTATGGCCAATTGGCAACTAGCCAAGAGACGAGCTACCCCCAAACTGAAAATTTAACCGAATTTTTTCTCGTAAGAAGCGTAGAGAACTTTACTTACTTAACATTTAATACTTAGGTACTCCAGTAAATAAGCCGGGGAAAAGTGCCAAATGTGTAAAAGTTGGGAAACAGCACCGATTTAAAAAAATCCTTCTGCGTTGTGTTCCTTGAACTCTCAGGATCATTCGTCACCACTAATATCTTTGTGGATGGACAAAATCAGGGAGTTATGGAGGTTATAAGCTTAAAAAATTAAGCCTTGAAAAAAACTTTAAAAATTAAAATATCGACCTGAAAATCTCTACTCAGGGATTTTCGAAGACGCTAATCACAAATTCAAAATGGCGAACCGGAAATTGGTCCGTTTTCCAGAAAAAATGAGAATGGATATTTTAGCCTTGAAAATCTGTACCCGGGGGTGTTCGAGGTCGCTGATTACGAATCCGAGGTCTAATTTGGTAAATTCAAAATGGCGTACCGGAAGTAGAGTCAATTTCTGAACAAAAACTCGTATTTTTTCCTTTATTGGGCTGAAAGTAGGAACTCTGGAGGTTTTCGTGATTGCTGATAACGAATCCGATGTCCAATTAGGGGAAATTCAAAATGGCCGACCGGAAGCACAGCCATTTCCTTAGGAAAGACACGTTTTTCTTCTATTTTTGTGATTTTGAAAAAAGTTTATACAATTACTCGATATGATAAGCTGAAAACATATTAATATTTCTCTGTCAGAATCATTTTTTCTTGATAATAAAAATAAATTTAATGAAAAAGTTTATAATGTTGGTATTTCTGAATCAATAAGAAAAAAGTTAAGAATTGCCTATGACCGCTTTTTTCAAAATTCCTTAGTTGTTGAATGTACATATTTCTTTGAAATCGTCAAATATCAACTAAGCATCAAATATCAATTTATTATAAATTCAAGCAAAATGTATTTTTTTTTAATAACAGCACTTACAGTTTATTATCCTTCAGTTTTCCCGTAATTTAGAATTGATATTTAGACCGCATTACACTATGTGTATTTTATATTTACACAAAAAATCCTCAATCAGCCACCTCGAAAACCCCCGACTACCCATTTTCAGCCTAAAAACGAAAAAATACTGAGTTTTCCTAAAGAATTTGCTCTACTTCCAGCCCGCCATTTTGAACTTCCTCTAATTAGGCATCGAATTCGTTGTCAGCGATAACGAGAACCCCTAAGTTTCCACTCTCAGCCCAAGAAAGAAAAAAATAAGAGTTTTTCCTGAAAAATTGCCTCTACTTTCGGCCCACCATTTTGAATTTCCCCCAATTGGACCTCGGATTCGTGATCGGCGACCTCAAAAATCCCGAAGTACTCATTTTCAGCCCAAAAACTAAAAAAATAGGGTTTTTTTCCTGAGAAACTGACTCTAAATTGACCGGTCCGCCATTTTAAATTTACCAAATTAAACCTCAGATTCGTAATAAGCAACCTCTAGAACCCCCGAGTACAGCTTTTCAAGTCCAAAATATCCTCGAAAACTCCCGAGCAGAGATTTTCAGGTCGAAATTTTCATTTTTAAAGTTTATTTTTTTTAAGGCTTAATTTTTGAAGCTTATAGCCCTCATAACTCCCCCATTTTGTCAGTCCGCAAAGATATTAGTGGTAACGAATGATGATAACGAGGGTTCAACGAACACAGCACAGAAGGAATTTTAAAAATCGGTGTTGTTTCCCGGCTTATTTACTGAAATAAAGGGACCGGCTTCATTACAACGCTTCCGAAAGAGGGTGCATCCATTACGCAATCCTCGCCTAAAATTGCATAGCTCATACGTAAGCGCTGATATACAGTATTAGCAATTAGAAGGTAATCACTATATTTCTTGGACGGTTACCGGTCCAGGCACTGACTGCAACTGGCATTGCTTAAAATTTCATACCAAAATACGACTACAGTCAAGGTGCATCTATGCTGGCCCCTTATTGTCTACTTCAGATCCAAAGGTATTCGAGGTGGCGTGTTTTAAAATAAAATACTGTATAGATGACAAAATGCGAAAGTGAAAAGGATAACAAAACAAGATGTACTTGTAAAATATTTTAATATAAAATTCATTTTCTTATTCACAGACGCCGATATAAATCAAATATATTAGAATTATACATAAAATTTGAAATTATTTCATTGGCAGTACAAAGTACAGTACAAAATACATCGATAATTTGCAAAAGACACCAAAACAGCAATAAGTACAAAATATTTTATTACTAATTACTCGGTGGAGGGCAGTGGCAGTCAAAGCGTTCAAAAACTCTCCTGAAGGGATGCTTAAGACCTACCTCGACCTGTCCAGTTATCATATCGTGGACAATCTTTCTGAATTTCTCTTCTTCTTGCTTGCCCTGTTCAAGTTGTCGTTCTAGTGCTTCCTGTTCTCGTTGCTGAAAAATTAAAAATATACATGCAGGCGTAACTACCCATTAAAAGCTAACAATTTAATAATTCTTAACTTTTTAAGGAAACGAATGTTTGTTTATGATTTAGTTTGCCACGTAATCAAGTGTTCTCTTCTAGTTAATAAGGCTCATTGAGACCCACAGAGGAGCCGTCGCGTCGTAAAGGGCAGGTCTCTTAGTATCGCCTTTCAGATAAAAATGCATTATTATAATTTCAGAATGTTCCAAGCTTGCAATAATATTATCTACTGCGCTTGATAACTAAATTAATATTTGAGATATACCAATTCTTTTTTCTGAAAATGTTTACATTTTACGTAATTAACTATTTTATCATTTTTTTTTAAATTCCCTGATAAATAACCGCCCAACTAACAAAGTTGTTTTATATAAATTTAAGATGATAGTACAATTTTGTTTTATTACTGTTGCATTACTGCTTTGCAAAAATTATTTTGTTTTATTAAATCTGCCAAACTAATTGTTTAATTTTCATAACTAAATCGACATATAAATACATGCTAAGAATGTTCTTACAGCTAAATTATAAAACATTTTGTAGAATTTGTTTCTCGCTGTTTTGTAAACGTTTATACAGCAATTATTATAGGATGTTTTAGCTCACGAAGCAAAATTGATTTTTAACAGATTTATAGTAATGAACTTCGGCACTTTTTGGTCAATTTGTAAACATCTATAAAACTATTCGTTAAAAGTTTCGCTAAACATTAATAAAACAATTTTATTATGACTCTTCTTAACGCAATATTATTGCTGGAAGCATATTGTATTTCGCCGTAACTGCTAAACAATTGTTATATAAACGAAGCACACATTGATGTCATAAAACATTTATAAAATAATTAAAAAGCTAAAAATTGTCTTTAAAGACTATATGTTCTGTACCATTTTTATAAAACATAGGTAGGTGTTTATGAGCCATATTGTTTTCTCATTTACAGTAGTTTTTTACAGGACCGCCCCCAAAGCTTTGAATTTCCAGATGTATGATTACGAAAATATGTTTTCTTTTTAGTACATTTGTACAAATGAAAGAATTTTTTTATAATTTTATTTTTAACTTTTTAGTCTTTAGCTCTGCACATTTTGTACCAACCAGACTGTGCGGATGTTGTGTTGCACATATCATATTCTACTCGTCAAACCCTTTCATTTGATAGCCATATCCAGGGGGTTCTCAAGAAAATGGTAATCCGCCATCTTGGGACGTTCGCCATGTTGGATTTAGAATGACGTCACATAGTTTATCGTATTCTACATGTGTGCAATATATCAAATCTCTGGCTCAATTAGAACTACTCGAAATTTTGATTGCAAGATTTGCTTACATTGTTACAATTGAAGCTAAATAAAAGCTTTTAAAATAGTAACATATGAAAGTATAGAGGAATATATTATTTAATTACTACTTGCATTTTATACCTGAAGATGCTAAAATAGGTCGATCAGCTTTTGAGAATAAATTTTATTTATCCAAATGCACATTTTGACACCTATGGCAAAACAATTAAAAAACCGCTGCCTAAGGAATCACTACTTCCACATCCAGATTCTTCATCCAAGTCGTTTTAAAGGAAACATCTTGACGATATTTGCACTCTAGTATGTGGAAATTATTGGTCATAGAATTTTAATAATATTTGGGGCAGATGTCATAGAAAAGTTGGAGGAGTTGGTTTCTACCATATACGTTAAAAATGAAGTTTTTAGTTCACCATACTTATTTTCTACTATTCACCTCCCACCCCTTCAATGGAGGCATCTCAATCAGATGTCACTACAATACATACGTGTACTAATCTCAAGTGAATATCTCAATTTGATGTTATCAATCCCATTAATAATGAAGCGGAGGTGGTGGAGTTTGAAAAATATTAGAAAGAAATCTGAGGCCTTGGTTTCTAGTATATACACCGAATCCCAAATTTCTGTACTCTTATCACCTTGATTTACTTATTTTCCCCTAGTCACTCCTATTAACCCTAACCCTTCTACGGAATCATCCCAAAATATAATCTAGTTCTAGATGTCGTTATAATATATACGTCTACCAAATTACAAGTGAATATCTCAATTTTATTTTATCAACCCCTTCAATAATGTAGTAAGGGTACTGGAAGGGTTGAAAAATATGGTTAAAAAATTTGAGGTCTTGGCTTCTAGGACATACACCGAATTTCAAGTTTCTGTAGTCTTACCAGCTTGCTTTACTTATTTTCCCCTATTTACCCCTATTTAACCCCCAACCCTTCAACGGAATCATCTCAAAATATAATCTGGTTCTAGATGTCGTTATGATACATATGCGTACTAAATTTCATGCGAATATCTCAATTTTATTTTGTCAACCCCTTGAATAATGGAGTAGGGGTGGTGGGGGGCTGAAATAAATTATCAAAAAATCTGGGGCCTTTGCCTCTTGTACATACACCGAATTTCAAGTTTCTGTACTCATACCTGCTTGCTTTACTTATTTCCCCCTATTTACCCCTAAATAACCCCGAACCCTTCAAAGGAATCATCTCAAAGAATAATCTAGTTCCAGATGTCGTTATAATTCATACGTGTACCAAATTTCAAATAAATATCTCAATTTTATTTTATCAACCCTTGTAATAATGAAGTAGGGGTGGTGGGGGTTGAAAAATATTATACATAATCTGAGACCTTGGCTTCTAGTATATACACCGAATTTAAAGTTTCTGTAGTCTTACCAGCTTGCTTTACTTATTTTCCCCTATTTACCCCTATTTAACCCCCAACCCTTCAACGGAATCATCTCAAATTATAATCTAGTTCCAGATGTCGTTATAATACATACGTGTACCAAATTTCAAATGAATATCTCAATTTTATTTAATCAACCCTTTTCATATTGGAGTAGGGGTGGTTGGGGTTGAAAAATATTACAAAAAAATCTGACGCTTTGGCTTCTAGTACATACACCGAATTTCAAGTTTCTGTGGTCTTACCAGCTTGCTTTACTTATTTTCCCCTATTTACCCCTATTTAACCCCCAACCCTTCAACGGAATCATCTCAAATTATAATCTAGTTCCAGATGTCGTCATAATACATACGTGTACCAAACTTCAAATGAATATCTCAATTTTATTTAATCAACCCTTTTCATATTGGAGTAGGGGTGGTGGGGGTTGAAAAATATTATAAAAAATCTGACGCCTTGGCTTCTAGTACGTATACCGAATTTCAAGTTTCTGTACTCTTACCAGCTTGTTTTACTTATATTCCCCTATTTACCCCAAATTAACCCCCAACCCTTCAACAGAATCATTTCAAAATATAATCTAATTTCAGACGTCGTTATAATACATACGTGTACGAAATTTCAAATGAAAATCTCAACTTTATTTTATCAACCCCATTAATGGGGTAGGGGTGGTGGGGGGTTGAAAGATATTATAAAAAAAACTTAGGCCTTAACTTCTAGTACATACACCAAATTTTAAGTGTCTGTTCTCTTACAAGCTTGCTTTACTTATTTTTCCCAATTTTCCCCTGTTTAACCCCCAACCCTTCACCGGATTTCCTCAAAAAACAATCCAGTTTCAGATCTTGTCATAATGTATACGTGTACAAAATTTCAAGTGAATATCTCAAACCGTTCCGGAGAAAACGTGCGGACAAAAAAAGTTACAGACAGACAGACCGACAGACAGACAGAAATTTTTTTCGCTCAAATTTAAAATCTCGACGTTTCATGACATTCTAAACCTATTTCACGAATAAAAATTTTTGAAAATTGTTTTGCGATTACTATACTTCCAATCCACTACGTGGATGTGGAAGTAAAAGAAAGAATTTTTCGTTCAGTATTATTGGACAAGGATGACTGGAAACAAATTCTAGAGGAAGCCCACGAAGGGTTATAACGCCAGAATAATGATGATGATGGTTGAAGGTGTATGAATGCCCAATATATACAGATTCGGAAATTGTAGTTGGTAATATGTAAACGTATATCTGCGCAGGTAAACCACGCCTTGCCGTATAGATGAACGCAGGGCATTGGTATTCGTTCGTAGCACCACCGCTTCGCTTCGTCGTTGATCCCACGCATTCTGTTTTCAGTAGCCTAGCCGCAAAGACGCGGGAATAAAATAAATTAATCTCAATTTCGTTAAAATGTCGGCTGTTTATACAACTGCTGAAAAAGTGCAAATTATGAAGTGGTACTTTGGGGGCCATTCCATTGAAGGCACAATAAATTTATTAACTGTGGCATTTTAAGACAGACCAATTCCCTCACCTAGCGCAATTTCACGTATTATTAAAAAATTTGAAAATTTCGTGAATTATTGTAAAAATTCCTCTCAACGCGAATCCGTCATCAAAAAATAAGAGAAGAACGTGAAATTCAAGGAACTAATGTCTGCGCACTTGTTGAAAATAGTGATGATGATGATGTTGACATGGAGAAAAGAACTGTAAGAAATATTTTGAAAAGAAATGGGTACAGTTGTTTTAAAGTTCAAACAACGCCAGAACTATTTACCGAGGACAATTTCAAACGGATGGAATTTTGTGAAATCATGATGAATAAAGTAAATGACAATGAAAACTTTTTAAAAAACATGTTGTTTACAGATGATTCATCCTTCTCATTACATAGGAAACACAATCCATCCGTAGTACGATATTGGTCTCGGGAAAATAAACATTTGAGTGTTGCTGTACGAACTCAGTATCCGCAAAAGTTGAACATTTGGACAGAATTTTAGACAATCATATTATAAGCCCACTGATAATCGATGCCAATTTAAATGGCAATAAATATTTAGAGCTTTTAGAAAACCAAATAATTCCTGCAAGTCAAAATGTTCCTGTCAACTTTGAGAACATTTGGTTCCAACAAGACGGCTGCCCAAGCCACAATACAGGAACAGTTATTAACTTTCTGGTAAGTACATTTCCCAATCGTTTAATAAGTATGAGGGGAATGATAAAATGGCCCCCAAGTCACCTGATCTAGCACCCCATGACTTCTTTCTGTGTTTTTTTTTAAGGAAACTGCGTACAAACATGCCTTTGAATCAGCCAATAATTTAGTTGAATTACGGGAAAAACTTATCCAACTTTGTGCAAACATTACCCCAAATCAACTCAATAGAGATTAATGGTATAATCGGTTTGGCTATTGTTTGGCACAAGAAGGTGGTTTGTTTGAACCCTTACTTCGTTAATTTATTTGTGATAATTATTAGTTGATTTTAATTTCTGAGAGTTATTTTATTTGACTGTAATTCTCTATTTTTGTTTCGTTTTTAATAAGAATAATTTATTTTTTAATAATTATTAGTTGATTTTAATTTCTGAGAATTATTTAATTTTATTTTAATGCTCTATTTTTATTTTGTTTTTAATAAGAATTGTTATTTTATTCCCATAGCCTTTAAGGCTAAAACAGAATTTACAGAAATACTTTCAATAGAAGAAATTATTTGTCAAAAATGTGACATAACTTCTAACCTAACTTTTGACGAGATATTAATCTCGTTCCGTGTAGAAATTATTATGACGTATACCCTTCCAAAGTTCATGCAATACTAAATTCAATGTCGACTCGATTACTCTCGGGCGGGGCGTTTATTACCTATGTGGCGAACTACAATTTCTGAATCTGTATGTGAGATTTTCTCGAGGGAACGACAATTTGCAATTACCCCCATAAAATCTCCATCATATTGGCAATTATGGAATTCCAATTATAGTCATTATATTTTAAATGCATAAGCATAATAATTTCGAAATACAGAATGTTGATGTCCCTGCCATCTCCCATTGTGCATGTTTATTTAAATAATTAGTTTTAAGAAGGATGTCAAACAGTCCTTTCATTTTAATTTACTCTATTGATAAAAACTTACTATGTAAGTCATTAGTTCCACCAAATCAAATTCGCAGGTAATGTACCTTTCACTACATCAACGCCTCCAGAACCGAGTAACATGATTATATGCCTTCATAAGGTCGTCGAGTTCACGCTATTCATTTCGATAGAAATATTGAAGTAAAATTGTACTTGCATAATTCATAGTATCTCGTATGTTTAAAATTTCATTAACTGAACTTAATACTGTTCAATTATATAATCTATGTTCTAACACTTTTTTCTGTATAATAAAAAATAGCCTCAAAGCAATATAAAAGTAATACTAGATGAACACATATTCTTTTGCAGTTTTTTAAAAATAAATCATTTTTTTTATTTGTTATGATTGTAATTTTAATTTTCCTCCGAAGATACTATCTTAATTAACGAAACGTTCCAGGGTCGCATTTACTGCATAGGCTAGAGCCTATGGGCCCGCACCACAGAGGGGCCCGCACCACGCACAGAAAAAGTTGTTTAAAAGTTTTAATTTTAAATAGACTAAAATAAAGAAATGTCTTTGTTTTAATACTGTGGCGCGAGTAGGTACTATGCCGGCGCACAGTGGCACGAATCACAAATTTTTCGTTCACAATTATCTAGAACACTTGTTTCGAAACCGATTAGGATAATTTTTTTTTAAATACTCGTTAAATTTCCAAAAAACGTTAACATTTTTGAATTACGCTAACCAAAATAATTGAGCTTAGTCGAAAGAGCCATGTTCGATTTAAATCTTAATAAAACATTTTTTTTCTTCTTCAATTCTTTGGGACTTCCTGCCACATGTATTTTTTCTTTTTAAGCGGTGCTCGGGAATCTCAAAATATCACAATTAACCAGTATGTTTTTGGTAAATACCCTCTACGCCTGTGACTTTCACGTCAAAGGATCAGTTAGAGGTTGCTTTTTTAAAATAAATAACACAAATAAGTATAAAAAGTTGAAATTAAATATTTCGCCGACGTTTCGGAAATCTAATCTGTTTCCCTTTTCAAGGCTTTTTTTGAAAAATCTTTCTTGCTGTATATGATAAATACATAGCTCTAAGAATGTTTGTTATATTTAATATCCATAGAACTGTTATTAACATAGTTAATAATTTTTTTAGTTTTTATACAATGTTAAGTTTGTGAAGTTCTTCTTTTAACATTGGCAACCAAGTTGTACAGACATCTACGGAACAATTCGACACGCATCTTTCTTCATTCAATAATATTATCGCGGATTCTTTCATTTTTCTTTTTTTGCTATCTGCTTCTTTTGTTAAAATTTTTGCCGAGTCCCAGTTTATTTTATGTCCGTTCTCCCAAGCGTGTTTGCAGATCTTGGACCTCTGAATTTCATTTTTTCTGATATGATTTTGATGTTCGCCCAATATTACACTAAATGGTCTGGATGACTCACCCACGTAATGTTTGTTGCACTCACACGGAATACTATAAATGCAGTTTTTTGAATTTTGCTCGTGGTTCTTCGGTTTCATCTTTGTCAGAATTGATCTTAAAGTGTTGTTTGTTTGAAATGCCGTCCTAATGTCAAATCTATCACCGATACGGCGCAAGTTTTCGAATAATCCGCATAAGGTCAGTTGGGGTATCTGGGCCCAGGGGGTAACTGGGCCATGGCTTTTTTCCGTAAAACTTGTGGGGGTAATTTCACTTCAAGCAGTTGCCAGCACTGAAGGACAGTGGCATCTCACTATAACAATTATTAGTCTCATGTTTCTGAGTGTTGTTGCTTTCATGTAGCAGATTTTTTAAATTTTGTAGTGCAAAAGTTTCATAGCAACTTGATGTAATCTTCATATTTATGAATTATCTACAGGTTTACTGTATATATTATCAACGTCACAGTTAATTTAGCATAAATTACAAGCATAACATATCCCTAAAATATTATTGCAAGCACCTGTTCTCCGTTAGGGCAAAAGCTGGAGTGGGTGGCGCAGTTGCCCCAATAATATTTTAAAAATGGGGTAAGTGGGCCAGTTAATTGGGGCATCTGGGCACGCCTGGGACCAAGTTACCCCAAGCACATTAAGTATGTTGTTATTGTCTTTATTCATTAGGTAGATGTAGATAACTTTTTTTGTGCAACTGTACACAGTCACACAAAAAAAATGTGATCTGAACCCGGGATCTGACATAGTAATCCTTATGTATTTTGACGTGTTGAATGCGAATCCGATGTCCGTTTAGCTCCGTCACCCACCAATTTTTTGCAAATCGCGAAAATAGCCTAGACCATTTCTTTAGACTATTTTTGCTATTTACTTGATGGGTAATGGAGCTAAGCGGACATTGGATTCGTGTTCAGCACATCAAAATACAAGGATTACTATGTCGGGTCCCGGGTACAGATCACTTTCTTTCTTGTGGGCCGGTGTTATTTATACTTACTTGAAATTGGATGTTTTTTACGTTTAATGTTGGCTTTTGTACCTTAACAGAAGTTGTGTTATTCCTAAATTTGAATAAATTTCACACCTAATTGTTATGTAGTTCTCTTACATCGTCGACAACTCGATTATGGTGTGGTTTAAATGACTTGTGGTAATTTTTGTACGAAGTTGACATCTTTACCAACAGATCCACTTACCCCAGTTCAAATAACAATCGTTTGTATGAAATTGAGACCCGTATGGGCCAGTTGCCCCAATTTCTAATGGTAACTGGGCCCATCAGATATTCTATTATTTAATTATTATTATAAAGAAAATTAAATTTGACTCGGGATTTGAATATTATATATGTAAAGACTGTATATTGTATTATATATAAAAAAATATTTTAGATATTAATATAACTTATTAGTGGTTCTCAGGCAAGTTCAGAGTATAATATACTCGCTCAGGTTGTAAAATCATGGTCCAAATACCCCAAGTGACCTTACATAAGGAATTAACGCTGTGTAACGTTTTTCAGGTTTTTGTCGTACCTGATTGTTATTTTCAATGGTTATAAAGGTTTTATCGACAAAACCCTCAGTGTATTGGTTGTTTATAAGAACTTCTTTTATAAACCGCTTATATTAGTATAGTAACCCTTTTCTTTAGGTTTTTAGTTAGAATATGACTATAAAATGCTATTTTTGAGGTTAATTTTAAAATAATTTCTTCCTATAGTCCGGTCATCGTAACTTTTTGTTGAAACTTAAAATAGCAATTTTATTGACTATTCTTGTAGGAAAAATTGCGCTGAATACGATGGTGACATTAAAAAAATTTATTAAGCACGGGCTTCATTGTTAAAGACATTGATTTTTAGAGAAAATTCTCATTTTTTATGTTTCTTGACTTTTAACGAGAATGGTGCATTGGACAAAAAAGGCAAGATATAAAAAATTAAAATTTATCGCTCCGCCAGTGACTCTGAGTGCTACATTAGTGGGTCGTGTATTAGGGCTCTACAAAGATGGCATTTGTACTTAATTGCGGCCCTTCAGGTCCACACGGCCAACTTCCCAGCACGATATGAATATCAATAATGGTAATAACACAGAAAAGTAGGTATTTCATTATTTTTTATTTTATTTTATTGCATTTTATTGATATAAATATTCTGGGTGTAATGGCCCAAATAATTTTGGGCTAAAATATGGAGCTAAAATTCGAGGAAAACGTTTCGATCTACTAACACCGAACTAGATCCAGAGGCTTCTGGGGCCAGTTTGCCTTACTTATTCTGCTACGCCTTTTATCCAGTAGAAAACTGAATATGAAACTGATTCTGAATTCTGAACTCTAGGGAAATTATTTCCTGAATAAATTTAATAGGAATAAAAAATTCAACTTACCCGTAATAAATTGTTGTATTGAATTTGTTTCTGCAGATCGTCTCGATATTGACGAACTACCTCTCGTTCCAAGCGATCACTTTCGGCCTGCAGTCGTTCGTTCATATCGAAGGTCAATTTAAGTAATTCGTTTTCTGCCTCTTTAAATTTCAGTTGGTTTTCAGCTTCTTGTTTCTGGTGCTTAATCTGTTGTTCCCTTCCCTCCATAACTTGCTGAAAATAATCAGGTTAATGAGCAATTTGATGAATTAAATAGTCGTTTCATTTCAGTAAAACATATGAAATAGAAATCATTTTTAGATACATTAGCAATTAGGAATAGTGAAGACATGTTCAAATTTGATATACAGATTCGGAAAATGCAGTTTAAGGTATAGGAATAACGATGTAGTTGACCACGCCCCGCTAGTTCCATAAATCGTGAAAGCAGAGGCACACAATGAGTTGAATTTAGTACGGCATGAACTAAGGATGGATGCGGACCTAGGTAATAATTTCTAATAAGAAACGAGACAATATCTCTTCGTCAAAAGCGAAGAAGTTATTTGTCACATTTTTGACAACAATTTCTTCTATTGAAAGCATTTTTGCAGTTTCTTTTTTAGCCGTAAATGCTATGGGAATAGAATAATAATTCTTATTAAAACTGAAATGTAAATAGAACATGAAAATTAAATTAAATAACTCGGAAACTAAAATCAACTAATAATTAATTATCAAAAAATAAATTACTCTTATTAAATTACAAAAATTGAACATTAAAATAAAAATAAATAACCCTCAGAAACTAAAATCAACTAATAATTATCAAACAATAAATTAATGAAGTAAGAATTCAAACAAACCACCTTCTTGTGCCAAACAATAGCCAAACCGATTATACAATGAACCTCTCATATCATTGAATAATGCTTGCACAAAGTTGGATAAATTTTTCCCGTAATTCAACTAAATTATTGGCTCGTTCAAACGCATGTTTGTACGCGGTTTCCTTTCAAAAGCCCCACAGAAAGAAATCATGGGGTGCTAGATCAGGTGACCTGGGGGGGCATTTTATCATTCCCCTCGTAGCTATTAAACGATTGGGAAATGTTCTTTCCAGAAAATTAATAACAGTTAAGGTATTGTGACTTGGGCAGCCGTCTTGTCGAAACCAAATGTCGTCAAAGTTGACGGGAAGATTTTGAACTGCAGGAATTATTTGGTTTTGTAAAAGCTCTAAATATTTATTGCCATTTAAATTACCATCGATTAGCAGGGGGCCTATAATATGATTGTCTAATATTCCCGACCAAACGTTCAACTTTTGAGGATACTGAGTTCGCACGGCAACACTCAAATGTTTATTTTTCCCAGACCTACGGATGGATTGTGTTTCCTATGTAATGAAAAGGATGATTCATCTGTAAACAATATATTCTTTAAGAAGCTTTCATTCTCATTCACTTTATTTATCATGATTTCACAAAATTCCATCCGTTTGAAATTGTCCTCGGGAAATATTTCTTGCGTTGTTTGAACTTTAAAACAACTGTACCCATTTCTTTTCAAAATATTTCTTACAGTTCTTTCCTTCATGTCAACTTCATCAGCAATTTGTCTGCTAGAACAAGGTTCACTAGTTTCAACAAGTGCACAGACATTAGTTTCGCGAATTTCACGTTCTTCGCTCATTTGTTGATGACGGGGTTCGGGTTGACAGCATTTTTTACAATAATTCACGACACATCCGAAATTCTCAAATTTTTTAATAATGTATGAAATTATGCTAGCTGAGGGGACTGGTATGTCTTGATATGCCACAGTAAATAAATTTATTGTGTCTTTAGTGGAATGGCCCCCGAAGTACCACTTCACAATTTGCACTTTTTCTGCAGTTGTATAAACACGGCATTTTAATTAGCAAATTGAGATTAATTTATTTTATTCCCACACGTCTAAACCGCTACGCTATTAAAAACAGAATGGTTGCGCTGTTCTCAACTCGACGCGGTCAAGCGATGGCGCTATTGTTTCATACCAATGCCCTGCATTGTTCTACGACAAGGCGTGGTTTACCTGCGCAGAAACAAGTTTATGTACCTTAAACTAAATTTGCTGAATCTGTATACAGAAATGGTACCAGCACTCTAAGGTATATTTGTAATGATTCACACAGTCGTTGTCATTCCCAGCACAAAATGAGAGGTAGCTCAGGCGGTGTAGCTTATTTTTGTCTATAAATCTTTAAACATAATCGGAGGCAGATGATTAATTTTTTTTAGTTGTCTGAAGTGTAATCATAATGGAATCATCTAAAGTTTGCATGATTTTCAAACTGGCAACATTAAAAAAAATCAATAACTATTCTCTTTCGGTATTTTTTCAAAATTTTCAACGTTAGTCGATGTATGGGAAAGTAATAAATATTTTCAGAAAAAGCATACACTTCTAAGCAAAAAATGTGTACAAATGTTTTTATTAAACTCACAGGTTTTTCCGTAAAAAAATATTGAAGTAGAAGTAGTGGAGCAAGCGGCGATGTGCGAATCTGCGTCGTGCTATATTCGCAAAATATTAATCAGCAGATACGAAATATACCATGAAAATTGCATTATTAACAGTATTTCTTAATAATAATAATAATAATGATTTATTGATCACATGAAATTTCACACACAATGGTGTACTATAAAATTTATCCGATGAGTCCAAAATTTCGAAGCAAATATAAATACAAATATAGTACTAAGCTAAGTAAGCTAACCGTTATACTCTTCGACGATTTACTGTACTTTTTATTTTGTAATTGTTGTACATTCTATAGGATACTCGTCGCAGTTTTTTTGTAAATAATATTAGTTTTAGACATTTTTAGTATAATTACAAAACATGAAAAAAATATGTAATTTTTTTTGTTTATTAAAGAAAAGAGGTCCAAGTATTGATCCCCGGGGTACTCCTGACGTGGCTCGGTATTCAACAGATTTATATCCATTCTAAGATACGAATTGAACTCTATCAGTTAAGTAACTCTCAAGAAATTGAAGTAAACCGTCAGATAATCCAAATTTGTTTACAAGTAAATGCAAGTCGACGGACCCTTTTTCATGTGGTTAGTGCGTCAAAGTAAACATCTGCAACAAAATGCATCAGCAGTGAAAGGAAACGGACTGGTTTCTAACGAGTGGAAATAGTAACATAAGAGAAAAGAAAAGGATGAAAAGATAAGTTTTATTTTGATTTCTATTTATTGGTTTATTAATCCTTTTCACAGTACAATTTATTACACAACAGAGAAAAATTAAGAAAAAGTAAAAATGAAAAGGTATTAAATATAGGTAATGAAATAGAAAATACCCGAGATTGGAAAGCGGAAGTTGAAAGTAATTACTATGGAAACACACTAATATACAGGGTGTGCAAAATATTCTCTCGGGCCTCTTTCTCATAACCAACCCGCCATAAAAAGCTTTTTATCGCGAGGTAGGACACCTCCACTGTAAATGGATATTTACCTGTGGAACGGTTAATAATAAAAAAAAGAAGCTTCCTCCGGCGAGCGAATGCATGTATGTCTGGGCAGACAAACGAAGTGAACATAGGCGGGCGGAAGGAGATACACACTGCTAGATTCAGAAATAGAAGACTTGGTCTATAATTAGTAACATCATTTCTTTCACATTTTTGTTACCCATTGCACACTTTGGAGTATTTCTAAATATCAGGAAAATAACGTTTCCTAAGATATAAATTAAGAATTATGCAGAGGGAATATGCAAAAATACTGGCACAGTCTTTCAGTAGAATTGCTGGAATTCCATCTGGGCTGGCAGTAAGTTTAGGTTTAATTCTTTTTAATGCCATGCAAACCTCAGCCTCGGTAAAGCGTTCAATGTTCAAACAGTCAAACGAAAGATTATTAGACTTGGTTTCTGGGGCGTCCGAAATATTAAGGAAGTAAGATTGCTCGAAAAAATTAGCAAATGCATTGACGATATAATTAGGGGTCCCAGAGGTTCATTGGTTTAAGTCATGTCTTTACTTATACTAGTTTTTCCTTTTTTGTCATTGATGTAAGCCCAGAATTTATTGGGTTCCTATGTGATATTATTTTCAATTCTATTTGTATACATTTCAAACGGAATTTTAATGTCTGACTTGATTTGAGATATAAATCTACGAAATGGACTTGTTCGGCATTTTTTTTATTTCATCGAAAGTGCAAGTATAAATTAATTGATCTGCAAAAAATCAGAATCTTATTCGCACGTTTAGTAACTTAAAAACTATTACAAATCTCCATCTCACGAGAATGGGGCGTGGCCAGGTGCGTGTCACTATACGCATAGACTCGGCGATCTCAATAGACTTGATGCTCCTTACTTGTTATAATTATAAGTGTTTTCGAAGCATTGTTTGTTTTGCTTATTACTTGACAGTAGGGGAGTACAATTTGGTGAAATGTCAAAAAATTACAATTTCCTCTCGCTCCTGCCGGGACGAATTTTCGATTTTGACCCTGCAATTTACGATTAGAATTCATCGCCGACCTTCTCCTTTCCGTAGACACATAGAACGAACTTCCACTCGACGTATTTATTTAGTTACCAGCGTTTAAAAATTCCATGTTTTTCGACTTTTCAGGTTAAATTTGAAAGGTCCCAGAAAGCCATTTTTCTTACGTCACTTGCGTATAGTGACGTCACAGATGAGCGCTCGGTTTTTGCAACTATTACTAATTTCAACTCCTTATATCTCGAGAACGGAAAAAGTTAATAATACGAAATTTTAAGTGTATAATAAGAATATCAAGTACTATATGAAAAAGTATAAAAACCATATAAAAAGAATATCATGGAACAAGCTCAGTTAGCGATTCATTATTACCGTAGCGTTTGAATAATATCAATTTCTTATGCTTTTTAGCTTTATATTTTTTATAATTTCGCCGTTAAGTCAAGGCGGAAACTGTCTTTTATTAGTTTTGAACTTGGGTATGTTCTCATTAAAAACTGCGGTTAATTTATTGTAACATAAATCGACACAGATTTCAACATCATCATAGTCATTTAAGAACGGCCAGTTAACGTGCAGTAGTTGTTCATACAAAAGAGAAACATTTGCTTGCGTTTAGGGCTGGTTTCAACCCCTTAAGGTCAAAAAACATTGTTTTTAACATTGTTCTACATGGGTACTCTTTAAAACCCATTACAGGAGATTTTAGGACAATTCATTCATCGGACGAGATTCCGTATATTACAAATTCAGTGTTACTTAGATAGCTGGTTTTGAAACTGAAATACTGTAACCACGTATATGCAACCATACATGCAACTAGAAATATATGTATGTATACTTCAGTTGCTCACAAATCGATAATTATTATAATTCATACAAATAGCGATTATAAGCATTGTTTTATTATCCATTTTGAAAGATTTCTAAGTACCTTAAATAAACATTCAATATTCAAATATCTGCCCTTAGCTTTTTACCTCAGCAATCAGTAGTTATACTGTATAGATTTTCGTAAGACGTTTTTCATTGAGTTTTTAATACTGAGTGCAGACTAATTTACCCTTCAAAAATTGGTGTTTCTTACTTGGGAGTGGTTCCTAGCCTTACTGGATGGGTGAACGAAAAATTAACCACCCAATTTGATGTAGAAACAAATTGTAACATAAAAAGGATGGTGTACAATTTTTCATGAAATTTTCCAAGTCGCAACAATTTGAAGATTGCGACTGCATTGAAAAATTCAAATGAATATCTCAACTTTATTTTATCAACCCCATTAATGGGGTAGGGGTGGTGGGGGGTTGAAAAATATTATAAAAAAATCTGAGGCCTTAACTTCTAGTACATACACCGAATTTCAAGTTTCTGTACTCTTACAAGCTTGCTTTATTTATTTACCCCTATTTAACCCCCAACCCTTCACCGGATTTCCTCAAAAAACAATCCAGTTCCAGATCTCATTATAATATATACGTGTACAAAATTTCAGGTCAATATCTTAAACCGTTCCGGAGAAAGCGTGCGGACAAAAAAAGTTACAGACCGACAGACAGACAGAATTTTTTTTTCCGCTCAAATTTAAAATCTCGACGTTTCATGACATTCTAAACCTATTTCACGAATAAAAATTTTTGAAAATTTTTTTGCGATTACTATACTTCCAATCCACTACGTGGATGTGGAAGTAATTGGTACTTCGAGAGTGTTTTTTGTAGTAACTGAAAGTCTTACATATGTCTAAAACGTGATACTTATGGCCTTATGGGTTGTACAAAAACCAAGATTATGAAATGACAAATATTTAGATAATTTGTTTATTAGAGTACGATGAATAGTTATATAAATCAGTATCACGTTAAAGATTCATATAATAAAAATTAAATATCTTGAGATTCCCCTTAAAAGGATTTTTTTACTAGCTCTACAGCTTAAAAAGTAACAGAGTTACGTGCGAAACAATGAGTGCTTTGCAATTTTTTTAAACAAGAAATTTGGCCAAAGAATGGAAATTTAAAAGTCTGTTTCTGCTTTTATTAATATAGAGTATGCTAACATGCTCTAAGTTTGTGGTATTTCGATTTTTAAAAAATGCTTTGAATTAAAGACAAATTTGTAGTGCCTGGGCCAGCAATGAAATGGACTTCATGATTATAACCCTTTTAAAACCTATTCGGGGGGGTTACTTTTGATGAGTCTACCACGAATATTCATATCGCCCTATATGGAAGCGGCGCTATAACCCTTACGCACCCCTCAAACACGTCATTTTTCAGCCTTTAAGGTTTGTGATAAGAACCCGTTTGTTTTTGATTTTAATGAGAAGATTATAAAAACCCCTATACGGAAGCTATTGTCTGACAAAAAAAGTGACGCGTTCGCCCAGTCCGACACCCGAAACATGTCAATTTTGAGCCTCATGGTTTCGTGACTATAACTCTCACCATTTTTGGCACAAAGTTTAAAAATTGAATGTAAAACATCGTGGTAAACTTGTCCGACAAAAAAAATGACGCGTTCGCCCAGTCCGACACCCGAAACATGTCAATTTTGAGCCTTATGGTTTCGTGACTATAACCCTTACCATTTTTGGCACAATTTTTAAAAATTGTATGTAAAATACCATGGTAAACTTGTCCGACAAAAAAAGTGACGCAAAATCTAGAAAAACTGGAAAAAAGACTTTTTTTATGCAAAAATGTTTTTTAATGCGTTTTATTATAATCTTTACTTTAAGATCGTAGGAGGTTCTAAATTAACGATCAGTTTTTATTCAAATTATGAGAATTGATTAATCAATGTCCTAAAAGTACTCAGTTCAATTTTTGTAGCCCAAGCGTGTTTGATTCGAGTTATAAGTATGTCTATTTTTACGTGTTTGACACGGTCTTAAATGGAATTTAACGGAGAGAAAAATCGAGATTTTTTTCATGTTTAATTAAACATATCTTAGTAATTAATGCTCAGTTTTCATTTAAATTTGATAAATGAGCAACTTATAAACAACTTTCTATGCGAAAAATTGTACTAGCATTTCTTTTTCCGAAAGCGACGAATTGGAATCAGATTAGGTGTTTTTGGAAATGATTGGGCAATTAAATGAGTCAAAAGAGTGTCATGATTACGAAAATGGTTTATAAAATAATTTATTTGGAAGTACAATCAATGTATATTTTTGATTTTTTATAAAAAAAATTATCCAACCACAAAACCGACTATATGCTAAAAACCAATCACCCAAAAACCAGACTTCCTGCTATTTTATTTCTTGACATTGATATTTATAAATATTGACTTATTAATCCATATTTCAAATAGCACGTAATTTTATAATTTTTTTATGTTACAGTATTTATTGAAGGGTAGAAAACAGTTATTATTTTGCAAATTATTTTGCACTTGTTCAGTGAAGAGTGAGATACTAAGATCTTATGTAAAATTGAATTACAAAACTTTTATCTCTTTTGAACTTTTCACTAAAACTAGAAACAAATAGTCAAAAAGTCATTTTTTCGGAATTTTACACAAAATTAATCACCAAAAATTTAGCTAAACTCTTTCAGGCTGCGACTTCCTCAGTTACTGTTCTTTATGTTATTCTTAAGGATTTTCCACAAAAAAATTACGTGCCCTTCATAACAACCAACTGAAAACAGATGCTTCCTAGTCTATAATTATTCTGAAAAAAAGCACCACTAATAAAACATCTTTTTTGCATTTTTCTTGTCGGACCGTCCATATTTTTGTCGGACATAGATATAAATGATTTAAGAAAGTGTTAATGAATCACGTGGTGCCTTTGTCCGACGGGTTATAGTCACGAAACCATAAGGCTCAAAATTGACATGTTTCGGGTGTCGGACTGGGCGAACGCGTCATTTTTTTTTGTCGGACAAGTTTACCACGATGTTTTACATTTAATTTTTAAACTTTGTGCCAAAAATGGTAAGGGTTATAGTCACGGAACCATAAGGCTCAAAATTAACATGTTTCGGGTGTCGGACTGGGCGAACGCGTCACTTTTTTTGTCGGACAATAGCTTCCGTATAGGGGTTTTTATATATAATCTTCTCATTTAAATAAAAAACAAACGGGTTCTTATCACAAACCCTAAAGGCTGAAAAATGACGTGTTTGAGGGTTGCGTAAGGGTTAAAGCGCCGCATCCATATAGGGCGATATGAATATTCGTGGTAGACTCGTCAAAAGGAACACCACCGAATAGGTTTTAAAAGGGTTATAATCATGAAGTCCATTTCATTGCTGGCCCAGGCACTATTGTGTTTTTACTGGAAATAGTCCTTTATGATTAATAAACGACTCATTCCTTTAAAGGGGATTTGAAGACATTTAATTTCTGTCATATTAGTCTAAGAGCATGCTACGAAAATTAAAAATGATAAAGTGCAGTGAAAATTTTTATGTAAAAACCCTCGTTACTAGCTGACAAGCACGTAGCTCCGCAGCCAGAAGTCGCTCCCGGGAAGGGTAGCGTGGGCGGGCGGTAAATAAAGGGGCCAAAATCTCCTTATTCTTCCGGAATGTTCGGTTATTAACGTACCAGTGACGTTAATGAAGCAAAAAACTAATCGAATTCGCGAAATGTCAAAAATGCTATTTTTCGTTTAGTTGTGTCGGCTCGAATTTTCGATTTCGCCCATGCAATTAACGATGCCGAGGAAACGACAATGTCAATCTTTCGATATCGACATTGGGAAGCCTTTCTGCGATGTATTTAATTAGTTATGAACGTTTAAAAATTTCATGTTTTGCTTTTTCCGACGAGACTAATTAAAATTTCAAGTCCACTCCGACCGTAGCAAATCGCGTTAAGCGACGACTTTCACAGCGGATTTCTCAGTTCAAATCCTGTACGGATGTACTTTTTTATTTATTTTGAACTTCTTCGCTGATATTTCTTATTCTAAAATTACATGCATTTATTTTTACCGTCAGGAGTTGAGAATGTTATACTAAATAACGAAAAATCTAAAGGTAAAGTATTAAATTATTACGTGATACATAACTTTCGTTGTACAACAGTTTTAATAAAAATATTAATTTATATTTTAGATGATGAAACAGATATTTGGGATAATTAATTACATTTGAACAATATATCTTTCCACTTTTGATGATGCAAAATTGCCGTGCTCCCTTACATAGCGATACGCAGTTGAAAATGTCTGACGATTTGGTGTTCTTTTGTTAGGAATACTAATATTTTATTCCTGTGCGGCTTTGTCTACAATGAGCAAAATGCATAATTTTTTTAAATATCACAGATGAACAGATCACTAAAAAACATTATTTTTCCAGTATTTTATTTTTGTTTTATGTTCTAATTAAAGGTTAAAAAAATTATTTACTGCAGCTGTCAATTTAACTGCGTTTAAATGGAGAAGTGTCCCCGCTACTTGTGTGTGACCTCATCGGGCACATCGCACCTACGGAAAACGTATTGTGATTGCAAATGTGTACACATTATTTATGTTGTGTTATGGAAAATAAAAAGAAAAGTAGCTATAAGTATTGTATTGTGCCCAAATGTACAAATACTACAATAAAAACTCCAGAAAAGTTACTTTTTAATGTGCCGAGACGCGATAAAGTTAGGAAGAAATGGTGCAGAGCTATGAGACGAGACGACCGAAATGCAGAATTATCGTCATCCTCAAGATTATATTGCTGCCAGGATCATTTTGATGTAAATTTACCCATTAAAACTAATTATTTTATAATAATATTATGAAAATATGTACCTAACCCTAATATTATTGTGATAATTTGTTTACATATCATGGTGAATTTGGTCACTTTCCTATTTATAGGAATACATAAGTTTACTAACTTCTGTTAATAGGAACCTTGAATTAAAATGTATAAATGTACAAGAACGTTGGGAATAATGTAACTTCTCGACGTTCTACATATTATCCGGTTATATATTTATATATACCTATGTATGTCAACAGTTATATAGTAAGTGACGGGAGGTATTTATTATATAATATAAAAAGTAAAGCATTCTAAGATGAAAAATATTAATTAATATAACATTAAAACATTGCCTTGTTTACCTATTTTGAGGTTAGGTACATAAATAATTTGTTATATTTAACTACAGTAAAAGGATAAAAATGGGCACAATTGAATTAATGTTTAGAATAATGAATGACACATACCTTGTTGCTTTAGTACCTCCAATTTCTTCACTAATAAAATCAGTATTAGTAGCAAAAAAGTTTGTCAACATAAACACATCAACAACGGGCAAATTGTCACTCTGGCCCCGTAAAAACCCACTGTCCGTCATTTTTACCACTTAATAATTAAAATAAATAAATAAATGAATGATTTCTTTTATGAAAATATCAATACACATTTACAAAACACAAAACAATTTACGATTTAACGCTTTGCAGATAGACGACCATTAGACATTATGCCGAATGACGTCAGACCAATAGCGTGGTGTTTTCAGTCACGTGGATATGTTCCCATAAAATTTTGAATTTCAAAGTCGTTTATTTAGGCTACACATTTTTTTAATACCTTTTCTTCATGACTTTCTCAACTTATATAACATATATAACGAAAAAATAATAAATTATTGCATTTCTAAAATTCATGCATGTTGCTCATTATCATCACAAAATCCATAAACAAAAAATCGGCAGGTACTGGAAGCGGCTGGAACCTCCCCACCCGGTTGAAATTAGTGATGGGCTGCTAAACAGCAGTTTGCTACTTTTTAACTGTAATTTGATTCGTAGCAGTAGCAAATGCTACGAGCTCTGATAGTCAATTCAAATCAGCCGTCATGACATGCCTTTAAATCAAATATATTATTGTAATATGATCCACCTATATTTATCTAATTTACGACGTCGTATGTGTTCACCGCCAAAACAGCAATAGAATTATTTATATTTCATTTAAAACTAGTGACAAATCCCCAAACTCTGAATAATTATAAACACCTAATATATGATGATATTTAATCATGTAACATTTTCCGCAATTATTAATAATATTAAGTTTATAATGAAAAAAGAAAGAGAAAAAAAACCGCACTGTTTTGGGATCGAACCGTCGATCTCTTGATTTGGAAATCAATCAATCAAAACAAATTTATTTTAAATTAATAATACATAATTGTCCTCCCTAAGCACTCGACCGGAGCCAGTCAAACATTCACAGCACTAATGTTTGTTTGTTTTCTTAACCGCTTCTCAAGTCACCGAGGTAACTCCTTGAAAATCCAGGATGATTTTGTGTTAGGTAAAGAGAAACGAGGCCCTATAGTTTATAGTGGAGTCCGAACCACATCTTGGGGATAATTTTACAATTAAAATTATTTCGCGGTGAGCAGGGATTGAACCTGCTTCGCTAGGTATGCCAGTATGAAAGCTAGACGCGCTAAACCACTGAGCTACCGTCCCCTTGCCGTGGTAATTGAAGGGATGGATAGGGCGAGGCTAGGTTGGATTAAAAGTAAACATAAATAATAATCACAATTTCCTTTCGCAGGATTGGCGAATTAAAAAGTGTATAAGATAGAACACGTAAAAAAAAAATTAACTTAAGACAATTGATATATGCAATGCAAAAGACGCTAGTGTAGATAAAATATCACAGATATATATGATAGTTCTGCACGGGAAAATGATTATCCAAAAAACCCGTTCCAAACAATGCAGCAAGAACGAGGGGCTATATCAGACCGCATAATTTATAATTTAAAATGTTTGCTTTCTAAAGAATTTAATAATTAACAAATAAATATGGTTTGGAAGAAATAATTTAGAGCGACAAAGCAAACAAAAAATACAAAAAGGAAACGAAGAGAAAAGGTAAAGATCGGAAATTGTGTTTGTGAGTTTTTATAGTTGGATAGAGAAAGATGGTGTGGCTAGATATGTTTCCGAAATATGGGCAACGCCTGGTATGGTAATTTGTATTTGATGCGAAAAGGTACATTATGCTCTCTGATTCGCGTGATGATGTTTGTTAGTGGGCTATTACCAAGTTTAAATTGATAGAATTTTTCCGATGTAACTTTGATGTAGTCGCAACGTGCATATCGTGAAGAATTTGAAATGAGGCGCATAAATTTATGTTCCGGAACTCTTAGTTAATGGTTAAATTACAAATTGTAAGTAATAATAAAATAAACAAGTTGTTGTGCCAAAATGGCACTAAACTTAATCCGATCTCAACCAAAACCTTTTCAGATCTTCTAGAGCACTAAAGAAACCCTCATGCAAAGTTTCATCCAAATTCGTCCAGTAGATTTGCCGCTATCGTGCTAACACACATACACACACATACATACACACCCACACGCAGACATTTTTCAAAAACCACTTTTTTGGATTCCTGGGACCCCAAAACGTAAAGATTTGATGTTATGTCAATTTTCGATTTTGGACCAATTTTAGTAACCTCCCACAATTTTATTGTCGAATTAAAAAAGCCAGCACTGGATTTAAAAATATTAATAATAGCAATCTATCAACTGTAATAAGTGTATAAAGTGTTTCAAATTCAAACAAAATCCGATCAATAGTAAGGACGTTCTGGCCAAAATAAATTTAGACCAAAATCAGTTTATCACCCTGTATCTCAGAAATTAATAGCGAGAGGAAAATTTCAATGGCCGTTCCTGAACACACAAGTGGTCCCCTACCGCCCCTGGAGGTATGTACAGTTCCTCATGAAACACTGACTGTAAATGTTACTGTTTCTCAATCAGAGCTTATAGGGTCACATTTCTTTCAAAACAATAAACCTTAACATCTATTTACCCTCTGTAGCTCGCGCTTCGCCTCCACAACTTTACATCTCGCCTCATCTTGTTTTCTCTCAATGTCCGCTCTATAATTGTTGAGAAGCTCATTCAACTCCTGTTCCTCCTTCTTCCTTTGCTCCTCCAATTCTGCCAAATTCCTCCGATACAAAGCGGCCTCTTTTTTTGCTTGAGTTGTAAAATCTTGTATGGCTTGCCTTTCTCTTTCAAGTTCAATTTCGGATAATAACGCAAAGGCATCGTTTAAAGCATCTTCTTCTTTCTTCCTTTGCGCCCAAAATGCCTCATGAGTGGCGATTTGCTCTCTCAGCTCCCTCTCAGTTTCGTCTCTCTTCCTTCGCTTTGCATCCAATGCTGAAATATAGCAAAATTGAGAGTCATTGAAAAGTAATTAATAGCAATGATTTTATCAATAACATTAACAAGATACAATTGCAAGAAGGCGAAATTGTGATCTCTTTTGTTAGTCCGAGAGCCCATTTCAGTTATCCCGGCACGGCTAATTTTGGCGAAAACATTTAGTTTGAAGGAAAATACGTCACAAAAATTATGTGACCTAAATTCCTGTAACGTTGCTGAAGGATTTAAAATAAAATTTTCAGTCCGTAAAAAAAACTGATATATCGCATTCCGTCAGTTATTGATAAACCTGTAAAAAAAAAATCACCAATCCATCAAGAACGGACATTTTGCACGCTGCAAACGGCTGATAATAGTGTTATCAGCTGTCAAAAAAACAACACGATCTAGTCATAGCAGTGCGGCTGAAACTTTGTTCAAACAGTGAATTAGGGTTATGTTTGGCACTGTTTTCAAGTATACCTATCCCAAAAAACTTGGGATTTGCTCAAATTAAGTAGATATTAGGCCAGAAAGATATTCCCTATTAAATTTTGTATTCGATACAAAGGTTGCATGTAGACTTTTGTTTCGAAATTAAATAGTTGTTTCATTTCAGTAAAATCATTTGAAATGGAAGTCATTTTTAGATAGCAATTAGGAATCTATTTCTTGATTCATTGTGTAGGAAGTTATCTTTTGAATGAACAATTATTTGCAAGAGATAAAGTTTTACTTATAGTCCAAGAGACGACTGCAAATTTGTGTGGGGAACGAGTGGGCGGGATTTATCAGTTTAGAATACTGCAATAGTATGCCCTAAACTCATAACCGCTGGTCGGCCGATCACGGTCCTTGGCGGTAATGAGTAATTACGGTAATTGTTTATTGGGGCAATGGGGCGATTGTGATGACAAAGTGGACGGTTTTTTTGTAACTAATTTGTTTATTATGATCCAAAGAATGTAAAATGCTCGGTCGGCCGACCCCCACCCCTGGCGATAGCCTTGGCCGACCATTAACAACAATGCAATTTTTAATGCCTGGGAGGCTAGGCATTAAAAATGATATACCAACGAGTGACCAGGTCGGCCTTGGTCTATTCGAAAGAACAAAATATGTTTCCTTTCATAAAACCCCGGTCGGCCGATCTCGGTCCCTTCCTTTAATGAGTAATTACACTAATTGTCGTGGGGGGCACTGGGGGGATTGTGATGACAGAGTGGACGATTTTTTGTTTAAACTTTTTTTAAATTGTAATCTCGAGAGTCTAAAATGCTCGGTCGGCCGACCCCCACCCCTGGTGATGTCCTTGACCGACCATTTGCAACATTGTAAATGCCTTACCTCACGCACGAATTTAGCAGATCGGTCTTGGAATATTCGAAAGGGTGAATTATCCAAAGAATTTTTATTACCTCACTGTTTTCACTTTTATAACTTCTTCCCCCCCTTAAGGGGGGGGGGGATAAATGTTGTAGCAACGCACTCAGAGTGTACTATATATAGTTTTAGGTAAATTTCTATAGTTTTAAGAAAACGTTCTAATTTAAGTATGAACCTATGAAATGTTTATTTGTTTTAAGTAAATCATTTATTTAATTGTACAAAATTTTACTTAATTCAAGTAAATTATTTATTTCATTTTATGATTTTTTAAATTGTTTCTAAGATATTAAATTGCGTAATACCAACTAAATCAATTTTCTTGAAGTAAATAAAGAATTGTTTGTTTTAAAGGAAAAAATAACTTCAATTCAATAAAATCTGACTCAAATACATGGATTTACTTAAAACTAGTAAATTTTTTCTGACTGTATGATCGGAATTCATCGCGTGTTTATGATGGCATTTTGCTTTTATAAAATTACATTTGAAAAAAAATATTTACGATGTTAATTAAAAAAATACATATACCATTTATTGAAATAAATATACGTGTTTCATTTTGAAGTTGCACTTGGAATAACTTTATATTTGGAACGAAGAAAAAAATTGTCCCAATGAAAGTTGTTTGTTTTGGAAGGGCACATATGGTGACATTTATCAAGGGCCTATTAAGGCCACCCTATGTAAGATATGGCCACCAACTTTGGTTTTTTAAGAAACCCCTTTAGTGATTTTTACGATTCTCACCGAGGAAAAACTAGTCCTATTATTAATTGTTTTTTGTTTATAAAGGACATGTAATGGCACTAACCAGGGTCCTATCAAGGCCACATTTGGTAAAATCTGGACACCAACAACACACCGAAGGAAAACGTACTTCCTTATTATAATATTATAAACGTAGATATTATTCGTTTCGAAATTCTGTAGAAACCAAATAATGCATATTTTGAGTAAAAAAATGTTAAAATCCCTGTTTTATTCTGTTGTTGGAATAATACCCTCTTAAATGCAATCAAATGAATTTGAAACTAATAAACAAATTGATTTCTTTAAAAATGTGTTGAAATAAAAGGATTGTATTGAAGTCGAATATCGTAATATATTTATTGCAATAAAAAAATTCAATACTTGAACTTGAAGTAGTTATTAGAAACAAATGTAATCAAATCTGATACTTTATTTATATTACATTAAAGACACTTATTAAAAAAATTGTTTACGGTTGTACAATAAATGTTATCACTTACTTTATTACGAAGGTTTTCATCGTCATCTAATAATCTGGTGCATCTGGTGACTTTCAGCATGTTATTTTTCAGGGTTCGTGTTGAAATCATAACTAGGTTTCAACGTCTTTTGAGATCTGATTTTTGAAAAATCATTTCAATTTTATCTAGTCTGATTACATACAATATCATTATCGTGTTCAACATACAATATCTTCGACTTTATAACAGAAAATATGCGAGTTGATAATATTATAACATTTCCGAGTAATTGCCAAATGAAAAATTATACGGTTTGAAATGTAGATTTTTATAATTATCAATTAATTCAATTTATATACTTAAATTGTTTGCAAAAACACTTATGACAGTCTCACCATCTTAGATTTTTGAAATATTCATTACAACAGAACTTCTGGGCGTTTGTTTAATAACTTCTGTTAGCCTTGAGAAGCCGGCGAGCGTCACCGAGGTCGCGCACTGGTATACAATTTTAACTTTTTGAATTAGCTACGGCAGCCAATAGCCGAAAAGTTTCTTCGGCCGACCGGGGTTTTATGAAAGGAAAAATTTTGTTTTTTCGAATAGACCAAGGCCGACCTGGTCACTCCTTGGGGGAGGCTAGGCATTAAAAATTGCATTGTTGTTAATGGTCGGCTAAGGCTCTCGCCAGGGGAGGGGGTCGGCCGACCGAGCATTTTACATTCTTTGGATCATAATAAACAAATTAGTTACAAAAAAAACCGTCCACGTTGTTACCACAATCGCCCCATTACCCTAATAAACAATTACCGTAATTACCATTACCGCCAGGGACCGTGATCGGCCGACCAGCGGTTATGAGTTTAGGGCATACTATTGCAGTATTCTAAACTGCTAAATCTCGTCCACTCGTTCCCCACACAAATTTGCAGTCGCCTCTTGGACTATTAAGGATGTAGCTAGGAGCAATGGATGAACGTATAAGTTTAGATGACAAATAAATTAATTAGAAAATGTTGTTTTATAGAAACCACCCGGTTTCCTTCACATTTCAAACTGAACGGAATTCAAAATTTGTATCAGTTCCGTAGGAAGCCCTGTTTATCCGTGGTCTAAACAGGATTTCTAAAAACAGTTATGACAGTTGTTCATAGATGGGGAAATAGTGTAACAATTTCTAGCACCAAAGAATACAATTGAATTATACTAACGGAGGGAGGTTTATGAAATTCGTTATAACTAGAATAGGGTGTGTGCTATACAGGGTGTTTCAGTTAAAAGTCCCCAGGCCATTATCTCTAAAATTAATAAAGATATTTTATTTCTGTAAATGGCAGATAATTGATACCAAAGAAAGGTTTAAATAACGGTGATTAGAATTTTTCCTCAACAGCACACAGAGATGGCGCTGCGATGCAAAACTATTTTTTGATGGCTGGAACCTTGAAACATACGTCATGTGATTAAACAATAATTTGTGAATAATTTTGATGGTATAGAGAATTTACAAAAAACAAGCCGTTTTGGAGTTACATGAGTTTCTTTCATTAATGCCAGTACACGTGAATTTTGATAAATCCTTATAATTTATTTATTATTTATTATAAAATATTGGTTACCAAACACTTTTTTTCAAGATAAGGAAAGTGATATAATACACTATCATAAAATTATGTTTACCACTTCCGGCCAAACCGGAACTAACATGATGAACCAATATCCATATGTTCCTACATATTACATTTTTTTTCTTCTAATAACGCTTCTAATAAAACGGCTCCCAAAACTTAAAGGAAGTAAGACAACAAAGAAAATACACACTAATTTAGAATGGTAATGAAAAATCTACTTAAGAGATATTAGTAGGCTTTGATTTAATTTTAAGTTTGACAGTTATTAAACAAAGTTTGTAGTTGGTGCATTTCAATCATAGTTTCAAACAGAAATAGTGTACTTAGAAACAATTCAAAGCAAATTAATCCAAATAAGGCAATAAAAAAAATAAATTTAAAAAATGGTTAGATACACCAATGAAGATAAGTTAAATATGATTTTAATATACAGTGAATGCAAAAGAAATTCCCGACAAGCAAAACGATTGTTTTGTTTACGATTTCCAAATAGACCTACACCCGATAAAAAACATTTATCATGCTGTGTAAAAATTTAAGAAACTGGGGTAGTTTTAAGAAAACTATTCGTAACAGAAATAGGCCAGTTAGAAACGATGAAAATACAGCCTTGGTGTTAAATAGTGTTGTCAGCAATCCTCAATGTTCTTTCCGGAAATTGGCATCGGAAACTAATCTGTCGATATCTTCGTGCCATAGAATATTAAAATCAAATAAATACCATCCATACAAATTAAAATTGATCCATCATTTAAGGCCTGGTGATTATGAACGAAGATTACATTTTATAGCTGAATTTTCAGTTCTTTCTGAAGAATGCCCAAATTTTTTAAAAGATGTGCTCTGGAGCGATGAAAGCCGTTTTCACAACAACGGAGTTGTGAGTAAGCATAACTGCCGATACTGGTCACAAAATAATCCTAGATGGATGAGAATGACCCGAAATCAGGTAACTTTTGGAGTTAACGTGTGGTGTGGAATATTAAATTCATATATTATTGGACCATATCTATTCCATGGGACTTTAAATGGAAGAACATATGAGATATTTTTGAGAAATGTATTGCCAGGATTATTAGAGACTATCCCTCATAACCAAGAGAATATTTGGTTTCACCGAGATGGTGCACCACCCCATAACTCAGTACTAGTAAAAGATTGTCTTAATGAAATGTACCCTCAGAGACGGATTGGTACTAATGGAGTAGTCAGATGGCCAGCACGATCACCTGACTTGACTCCATTAGATTTTTACCTTTGGGGGTATTTAAAAAGTGTAGTGTACATTGAACCCATTGAGGATATGGCCGATTTGTATAATAAAATACATGCAAGTGTTGCTGCTATAAATAGACATACGTTACAAAAAGTTTGCAATGAAGAGATACTGAAACGGTACAATATGTGTATTCATGAAGAAGGGAGAAATTTAGAACATTTAATATAATAAGTACCTACTAATAAGAAAGAAATTAGTTTAATTTCATTTTTAATAATATTTCGATAGTTTTTAAATGTTTGTTTATAAAACTTTTGTTTACTTTCTTTACTGAATTGTTAATATAAATTTAGCCCATTCTAAATTAGTGTGTATTTTCTTTGTTGTCTTACTTATTTTAAGTTTTGGGAGCCGTTTTATTAGAAGCGTTATTAGAAAAAAAAATGTAATATGTAGGAACATATGGATATTGGTTCATCATGTTAGTTCCGGTTTGGCCGGAAGTGGTAAACATAATTTTATGATAGTGTCTGTCTGTCTGTCGGTCTGTCCGTCACGCCCAGCCCCCTTAATCCGTTTTCGGATTGCGATGAAACTTGGGTGGTTAATAGGAGGTCTTTAGAAAACCTTAACGCCGGAAGCTCGGCTCCGTTCGTAAACCGGAAGTACCCGATATAGACGTTTCGAGTTTTCCGGGAGAAATTGAATACCTCGATAACGGGTAGTCGGATCGAGAGGTTTCAAAATAGAAATGGTGCCGCTGGCGAAGCTCTACAAATAAGTATACCAGAGGCAATGTCGAAAAACAAATGAAAATTGATTTTTTTTGCAAGAAACTGGTTTTCTCGAAATCGGGCTAGGAAGCACCATAACTGTCCAGAATATTGATCGATTTCTATGAGACTTGGTGGGATCAAAGGTACCCGGCCACAAATCAAGCCTATTGCTGGCGGCCCGAATCCGTTGACCGCAAGTATGTTTTCCAGGGCCGAGTATGATTTTGCAAAGAAATTAATAACTCCCGAACCGAAGGTCCGATTTTGATTTTCAAAAATTGCAATTGTAGGGCTCGATTAGGTCTGTTAGATCACATCTGTGAGAAATTTGAGAAAACAAAAGCGAATCTACAAATCCTGGAAAACTTGATTTTTTTTATAAATTCTACAAATTCCGAACAGTTTCCTAATAAAAATCGAAAATTAACTATTCCGTCGATCGATCTCTATAACCAGTATAAGGCATGGACCTTTTTGGACAAAAAATCTGAAGTAGAGTTTTTTCGAAAAACTTAAAATAAACGAGTTATTTACGAAAATGCATTCCATAGAATTATTTTAAAAAATATTACAAATTGATAAGTGATAATGTTATATTTAAAATATCATCATTCATTTAGTTATTTTCATTTACTAAATAAAAATGGAACGATGCCCTTTCCGTGTTTCAAAATGTAGTTAGCTTTTACTTTAGTCAATGCAAAAAGAAAAAAAAAAGAAAAAAAAAAAGAAAAATAAAACATGTCAAAGCACTGAGTCACTTGCGACCCTCTGCTGAAAATGTAATGAATCATCCCAACAAATTGGACTAAAAGCATAACAAAATGTAGTTTTTTTCACTTGTTATAATTATAAGTGTTTTCAAAGTATTGTTTGTTTTGTTTACTACTTGACAGTAGGGGAGTACAATTTGGTGAAATGTCAAAAAATTACAATTTTCTATCGCTCCTGCCGGGACGAATTTTCGATTTTGACCATGCAATTTACGATTAGAATTGATCGCCGACCTTCTCCTTTCCTTAGAGACATAGAACGAACTTTCACTCGACGTATTTATTTAGTTACCAGCGTTTAAAAATTCCATGTTTTTCGACTTTTCAGGTTAAATTTGAAAGGTCCCAGAAAGCCATTTTTCTTACGTCACTTACGTATAGTGACGTCACATATGAGCGCTCGGTTTTTGCAACTATTACCAATTATTTCAACTCCTTATATCTCGAGAACGGAAAAAGTTAATAATACGAAATTTTAAGTGTATAATGAGAATATCGAGTACTATATGAAAAGGTATAAAAACCACATAAAAAGAATATCATGGAACAAGCCCATTAGTCGTATTTCTATAAATATAGCTACAGTAGCCTAATATTTTGAATATGCAGTGAATTATGAATCGATAATTCACTATAGTGAATTATAGGTACGATTTTTCACCAAAGAATGCTAATAATTGTCATATAATTAAATAGGCGTAGAAAAAATTATTAAATTTATGATTTTGTTTTCGTAATTAGACATTATTATACTATATCTAATAATCTGGTTTATTTGCGATTATTTATGTCAACAACATAACCCTAAAAGAAAGCAGAATTAATATTAGTCTGTCACTTTTCGCGAGTAACTGGTTATAATAGTTGTAAATTGTACCGCTATAGTACACAATAGAGATGTAATGCTACTTATCACCTATTCTTACAACTGAGCAATCGCTGATAGTGATTGGTGAGAAAAGATCGAAGAGAGCCAAAGAGTGATATAATCACCGCTACTAGGAACAGCGATAGCTGAACAATCACCGTAGCGATCACCGTGATTAAAAAATTGCCGATTGCCCCATCTCTAGTACACGATGCTGCTTTATTTATGTAGAGAGTGACGGCACATCCGTTTTCTGGTGGCGAATATTCAGTTTGAATCTAATTTCTTTCAAAACTTTTTAAAAACATTTCTTTGTCGAAATATTGTTTCAGCTATATTACATACCCCTAATATTTTAGTGTAGAGTTAAAAAAAAGTGTACAGAGCCTATTATAATTCGAAGTATATTGGACAAACAAAACGGCCAATTATATCAAGATTCAAAAAACATATGGCCCATCTCAAACATAAAAGAACTGAAATTTAAGAGTTAGCAGCACGTCGAATTGCGTATGCGAGTGTTGCATTCAAGTGTTTTGGCATCTGTGATAACTACTTCAGACTTGTAATTATAACTGGAAAGTAAAACTAGTTTTTATAATTTTATTTTTTAACGAACCTTCGATTTGTTCTTTTTTCAATTGTTCAGACAGTTTGATCATCTCCATTCTATCTTCTTGAGCAACGAGTTCAGCTTCTTCTTTCAACAATTCCTTTCCTCTTACTTGTTTATTCCAAGTTTCCAAAAGATCCATCTGCTTATATTTTTTCTCGAGAAGGTCTTGTTGTTCTCTATCCATCTAATCGTAAAACAAAGTACATTGCTCTACACATTTGCATAATAAACACCATACAGTAAGAATTGACCTAGATCTAACGCCTTAAAATACATGAAATCAAGAAATAAAATATATATTAATAAAAAATGTTTATACACTAGTTTAATTAATACGCCGGTCAATTTATACACAAAAAAGTGGTCGACCTTGCAAAAGGTCAGGATATTCAATTTTTACTTCCCTCGCATACCGAAGGGAAGTATTGTTTGTATTCGAGAAAGAATCACCCTCCGAGATTTTTTCGGATTTACACGTTTCAGATCACGTTGATTATGAAAATGTAGGTTTTTCAATTCCGTCAGTCTGTCTGTCTGTCTTGTCTGTTGGTGCATTATCTAAAAAACTACTTGACGGATATTAGTCAAATTTGGTAGGTAGGTGACGCTACTGTCAGCGAAGAAACGGTTGAACCTTCATTGGAAAATATACAGGGTAAACCGTCTAAAGGGAATAAATAATGAAACAATTTTTTTGCTCTAATTTAAAATTTCCACGTTCGGTGACATTCTAAATCTATTTCAGGAAAAACATTTTTTTCAAAACTTTTTGAAAATTTTCGTACCAGTAGTAAAACGATTTTTTTTTGCTCAAATTTAATATTTCCACGTCTCATGACATTCTAAACTTATTTCAGAAAAGGAAAATTTCAAAAGCCAAATTTTTTTGAATTTTTTTTTACTACTATACCAAAAGTAAGTGGTGGAGAAAAATTTCTTTTTGCTCAAATTCAAAATTTTCACGTTTCATGACATTCCAAACCTATTTCAGCAGGAATTGCGCAGCTCGCACAAGTCTTTCGAAGCTGCAAACTTGATTTGTTACTATTGGCAAAGGTCCTAACAACATATAAAAAATTTGGAAGATTAGCGGGGTCGATGTGGTACGCAAAATCATCGGAAATGACAACGTCTTTTTTAACTTTTTGTCTGATATTATAAGGTCGGACCTTCCGAAGCTTGTGGTGACTAGTGTGGGCGACTCACATATGGTGGAGGGGGGAACTTTACATGTAAAGATACGGGAAATCAGTTTTTCGGAAATAACTCGCTTAGTTTAATTCGGATCGAAAGATTGTATGTGGAAAAAATAAAGGGCCCGCAAATGCGCGTAAAATGAATTTTGATTTGTCGAAATCGGTCCAACGGTTCTCGAGATATTGCAATTTGAAAGTCCGGTTCTGTATATGGATTTATCGCTGCGGCGTGAACGTGCCGAGAGCCGTTCTCGCATTTTTGCGAGGAAGAAAGCGACTAACTATTTTTTTTCCCAGTAGATAGGTGGGTCCAAAGTACTGTGTCCGAATTTCAAGTCGCTTGGTATTGACATTATAGATCAAGATCCCGGAGCCGCCAGACCTACATCATTTTAGCAAAGCTAATATTTTGACAATAGTGTGATATATGGTTAATAACGTATGCATAATTGCTAGCTTGAAAGCGGGACCCTTTTACAGGTAACTAGGTGCTAAAGGTACATAAATACACTACGAACTTACGTCATCGTATCATGGCTGGTTTTCATATATCCATATATAACACACATTCATTAATGCCAGACACTTCCCGTGAGCCCTAACTTTCGCCAGACACTTTAAAGTTCGAAAGAAACCAATTACTAGCTAATTAACTAAATGACGTAGGTCTGGCAGGTCTGGGATCTTACTCTATTAGTGAGGAGTCGATCAGCACTCAGCAGCCGTCAGACATTATATGCGGCGTTGTTGCCAAATCTTTTCCATCTGTCTCTCTCTATCTCTGTCTCTCGCATCTCAAGTTTATCTATTCGCTAACAGATGTCGCACCTCTCGCGATATAACTACCTTAAATGAATTGTTCAAATGAATTCATTGAACTCATTTTCTGTACGCAAGAAGACTGTAAAAATTCCTTTAGGTTCAAATTCCTCGAAAACGGTTGATCCTGCTGCGTTACAACAAAATAACCTTTTGCGTGTTTATAGCCAGGGAATCATATTCCGATGAAACAATCACAGAAAATTTACATTAAAAATTTTGTGCGCCCCTGATTGAATTTACCATTGGTGGATAATATCAGATAAAGACCTTTATCGGTATCGAATCACGTGCAAAAACTAGTCATTGTAGTTCAAGGGGTTCCTGAGATATTAATTGGGTGCCCACTTCAAAGGCCCGCAGCGCCCTTAGGATGGATTAACGGATCCATGTTTATATGAAATTTTTTTCATATTTTTGTATGTAGAATCACCCCTAGAAATTAATGACCGCATACCTGAAACACCCTGTATATTGCTTAACACTTTAACATAGTCTACTAAATTTAGATTTGAAAGAGCTGGTAATTCAATTAACATTTTATGTCTTGGCATCCAAATCAGATTTAAAAGGAAATAAAAGTTTTAACTTGTATTTCCAATCTATTTCTCAGACTATTTTTCATATATTCAGTGAACTTTAATTTATTATCCATTACCAGCCCAAGATCTTTGGCACACTCTGCATGAGTGGCGGATTTAATATTAATGAGTTCTGCTTACACCAGTTACTAATTTTTCAGAGGTTAATTTTTTAGCGCGTTTATGGAATCATGGACTGAAAGACTATAATACATCTGAATATAATCTCCATGTTACAATGAATGGGTACTATTGTAGATCAAATATGAATATAGTGAAATGGAGCAGCCCTGGGACGGAGCCTTGAGGTACCCCTGAATATTAAGTCTCTTGGTTAGTACCCCGTGTAGGGTAAGCATATGTTATTATTTTGATTTAATCATTATAAATGCTCTTTAAAGGACACGGCTAATACAAAAAAGTTCGGAAATAAAAACAGACATTTGTTTTTATTCGCCATAATGTCGATACTATCGCTAGCATTTTTTTTAAAGCACAAACATCGTTATCCATGAAACTAATGACTTTTGAATAATGCATATTTTTATGCCAACTATCTGCTCCCACCCTTATTTTGTAATTGAGCTTTATAGTCTGTTTTTAAACCAGGAGGAGTAAACATGAAAGATCCATTCACACTATAAAAGTAACTAGAAAATACACTAAAACCTTTTTGGCGTTTTGGGCAACCAACAATACACGACTACAGTGTTTTTGTCTGTATTTCATTACATTATATAATGCATTGACCTCTATTTGACCTCTAGGTGTTTTATACAGCGTCCATACCATTTACAATATTAAGGCACCGAGTAATTAGCCACTTTTACCTTCAGTTTTATACAAAAGGATTTAAAAACTGATATATAATGTGCAAACGATAAAATAGAAATTATAAACAAATAATTTATGACATGAACTAACAATTTTTACAATGTCAAAATTTACGACTATTGCTTTGTATAAAACTGGCGAGGGCCTGTCCAATCACAGATGTATGATTTAGCGCGTTAAATTTAAAACGCTCCTCCTGGTTTAAAAACAGACTATAGTCTCGTTGGATATTGTAATTTATATAAATAAATATCGTCAGCAATATTTTACTCACTCTTGCCATTCTTTCCTTTGTAGCCAATTGATACCACATCTTTTCTAATTCTCGCTCAGCTTCTCTTCTAGCTTCATTTTCTCTGATTTGTTGCAGCTGCGCATGCTTTGTTTCCATCAAATTTTTTTTATTTAAAGCAGGTCTTAATTCGTGGCAGCGGTCTCTGAGAACGAAATAATAATATGATTATCTGTTGATATTAAACGAATTGCTAATATAATTTTTTAAATTATTACCTATACTGCTCTATTCTCTTTTGATGGACTATTTTCTGACGCTCCTCTTCTTCGTGAGCTCTAAGGATTTCTGCACGTTTCTTCATTTCTTCCATTTTAATATCTTGACCTTTTTGAGCTGCATCAATCGTTTCATAATAATACTGCCTTTCTTCTTTGTAAAATAAATCCAGTAATCTAAAACAAAACTTCACCGGTAGTAAATATGATATAGTATAATATTTACTGCCCTGTTTGTTAGTCTGCTTTGATCAGTAAGAAATTGATAATTACACACATCTGCAAAAAACACTTTTTTGTTTTATTTTAACCCAAATACTCAGAAATAAAATAATGTTTGCGCCATCCATAGCTTTGTTTTTTTATTGATACTATTGGTTTTTGAAGATTTTGGACAGCTGAATAAGAAAGCCCGGTCTGTTTTACCCAATCTCGTATCGTTGTTCAGTTATTAGGGTACAAATATAGACAGAAATGGCCTTTTTAGCACTTTTAGGTTAGGTTTTATCAAAATTGTGACGCGATGGCGCAAAACGAACAACGGCATCGTGTTCCGTTCGTCAAAAACCTTCGGAATCACTTATTTGGGTTAAGAAAAAAACCTTACGCGTCAGTGTTATCTTTATATAAAAATCCAGAAACAGAGGAAAAAACCGCTACCTAAGGAATCACTACTTCCACATCCAGATTTTTCCACCCAGGTCTCTTTAAAGGAAAGCATGTTGACCTGAAAAATATTATAAAGAAATCTGAGGCCTTCGTGTATTACAGCAAATCTCAAAAATCTCAAGGTTTTGTATTCTTACCAGCTTGCTTTACACATTTTCGGAATCATCTCAAAATATAATCTAGTTCCAGATGTCTTTATGATACATACGTGTACCAAATTTCAAGTGAATATCTCAATTTTATTTTGTCAACCCCTTTAATAATGGAGTGGGGCGTTGAAAAATATTACAAAAAAAATCTGAGGCCTTGGCTTCTAGTACATGCACCGAATTTCAAGATTATATACTATACCAGCTTGCTTTACTTATTTTCCCCTATTTAACCCCTAACTCGCCAACGGAATTATATTAAAATATAATCTAGTTCCAGATGTCGTTATAATATAATTTTATTTTATCAACCCCTTTAATAATGGCGTAGGGGTGGACGGAGGGTTGAAAAATATGATAAATAATCTAAGACCTTGGCTTCTAGTACATACACCGAATTTCAAGTTTCTGTTCTCGTACCAGCTTACTTTACTTATTTTTCCCTATTTAACCCCCAACCCTTCATCAGAATAATCCCAAAACATAATATAGTTCCTGATGTCATTATAATATATATGTGTAGCAAATTTCAAACGATTATCTCAATTTTATTTTATGGGGGCGGTGGGGGATGAAAAATATTATAAAAAATGTTTAGGCCTAGGCTTGTAGTACATACATCAAATTTCAAATTTCTGTAGTCTTAGCAGCTTTCTTTACATATTTCCCCCTATTTACCCCCAACCCTTCACCGGATATCTTCAAAAATCAATCCAGTTCCAGATCTCGTTATAATATATACCTATATATACAAAATTTCAAGTCAATATCTTAAACCGTTCCGGAGAAAACGTACGGACAAAAAAGTTACAGACAGACAGACAGTTGAAGGGTTGGGGGTTAAATAAGGGTAAATAGGGGAAAATAAATAAAGCAAGCTGGTAGGAGTACAGAAACTTGAAATTCAGTGTATGTGCTAGAAGTCAAGGCCCCAGATTTTTTTATAACATTTTTCAACCCCACAATACCCCGACTCCATTAATAAAGGGGTTGATAAAAAAAAATGAGATATTCACTTGAAATTTGGTACACGTATGCATTATAACGACATCTGGAACTAGATTATATATTGAATTGATTCCGTTAAAAGGGTTGATAAAATTAAATTTAGATTTTCACTTGAAATTTGGTACACGTATGTGTTATAAAGATATCTGAAACTAGATTATATTTTGACATGATTGCGTTGAAGGAGTGGGGAGTAAGTAAAGGTAAATAGAGAAAAATAAGTAAAGCAAGCTGGTAAGTGTACAGAAACTTGAAATTCGGTGTATGTTCTAGAAGCTAAGGCCTCAGATTTTTTAATAATATTTTTCAATCCCCCACCACCCTTACTCCATCGTTAAAGTGGTTGATAAAATGAAATTAAGATATGCAGAAGTCAGAAATCTCAATCTTTCAATATTCATATGATCTCTCTCATACCATAGTTTGTCGCGAAAATTGGAATAGTCTCTTAACTGGATGACATTTGACAACTGACAGTAGTGACAGTTGAGTTCAGGGTCTTGTTGTTAGCCAAATAATTGTATTTTTTGTTTGGTCGTAACAGATTTCAATTTATTTCAGTTTTGATATTTTTGTCAATAATTGTGAAAAGTTAATGACTATATAATAGTTGAAGCTATGATATATCATTCTATTAACTGCAAACGATTTCTTGTATTGGCCGTTTCTAGATCCACAGTGACAACTACATCTGTACCTCTATAGTTTAACTGTAAAGACAGTAACTCGGCTTCCGTGTTTTTACTTCTTAACAAATTAAGATTATTAAAAGGTTACGCAGTTTTGAAAAGCCTCGGCAATGACAAAATACAGCTTATGTAGCACTACTGTCAATACGTTTTCAGACGCTGAATACGGAAAGAGCGTAGTCAGTTGAAGGCTGAAGTAGTAAGTTACTTGACCCAAAATACTGACGTCAGTTGTAAATCAAATAATATACTAGTCGCGAAAACAAAATATGCACTCTCACTACACTGACCACAACACACTCTTCAGTCGCGAAAAAATGCTATATAATTTACGGTTGCCCAAAACATTGTGTTTATACCAGGGTCGTGAAATTTTTTAGCGCCTTTGAGATTATCTTGCCTCGGCCGCAAACGACCTCGGCGATAAGTTTTCTTTCGGTGCATAAAAAGGAACTTCGCGGCCTTGGTAAAAAAACAATATTTTTTCATATCACAATCTTACTTTTGTCGTCGTTTTTCAATGCTAGACTCATATTCTTCTAGTTTTTTCTGCACTCTTTCTTCTATCAGTCTTTGCACGTGTTTTCTCTCTGCATGTTTGTCATACTGTATGGCTCCTTTATAGGCTACATATGCCTTTTTACCGTCTGCCGTTTTCCGATTGTCATCAGCGTTCTTCCTTTGTTTGTATTGCAAATATTTTACATGATAATCTGTGTTTGGTTCTCTTGCAATCTACAAAAATGAATGAAAAATGTCTCAAGGTGTATAAAAATGAACAAATAGAAAAATCGAACATATTTGAAGCGTCTGCAAAGACGATGTGAATCAGAAGAAGAAGAAGAGACAACTAGTTTGACAAGTCAACAACGTTACAGTTTATTTTGACAACGCTGAATGACAAACGTCATTCAAAATATCGTGAATAGAAAAACGTTTTTACCTATTTTAAATATTCACACTATTCACCTGGAAAAATCAAGTGGCTGTAAATGTTTCTTGAATTGTAAATATGTGAGTAAAATAGAAACAATCGATCGTCAAATTCCAATATCATAATTTCTAATTTGTGCTCCACTGGCAAAAATCCGATGGACGTATCGAAAACTATTGTTGGAAATGCACGAGGCAATGCTATTTTAACGATACTTTTACATTTGTCACTCATTATATTCATTAAAATAATTACTTACGTGTGAATAATATCCTGGATGTACGCTAGGAAACTGAATATCAAGGCGCAAGGGCCGTGACTTAGTTCTTTTATTAGGCTTAGGAGGAACCAAATCACCACCGAACATTTTTATCGATTTTAAAGAGAAATAATAACAATAAATAAAAAATAATCTCTTATGACAGTGTGGAGTATTTTTAAAGTAACATTTTCATGCTAAATCGATTGTAACCATGGAAACAAAAACCCGGAAACTGGTACTATTTACTAACCCTAACGCAAAGTTTTACATTTTATGCAGGATCGGATTAAGTATGATTCAATTTGGCAGTTTTAAGTTTACGAATTAGGGGAAGGAGATTTTAGTTTTGTGTATTGTGTCCATGAACGTTTAAAGTATTTTTATATCAATGAGACACATTCTTTATAGGATTTTACAAACAGCAGAAAAAAAAAACGATGAACTAAAAGAAAAACTAAGTATATGTAAAAAATGTTAATGAAATCTTTGCATTCTTTCGATAACCTGACTTCTGTTTTTGCTAGCAAATCAAAGATCCTAAAATAAATTTCTCTAATTTCTTATTTGATATTCTCATTATAACACTAGCCTCCAACATACAACTACGGCTATGCATATTAAACTAGTATCTACATGACCCCCTACAGTATGGAGATTCAGTTAAAAATGAGAACAAAGCCCTAAAATGAAATTTATTTATGTAGGGGTCTATGTTGGATGCTAGTGTTATAATGAGAATGTCAAATAAGTTGGACAAATTTATTTTAGGATTTTTGATTTGTTAGCATAACCAGAAGTCAGGTTATCGAAAGAACGCAAAGATTTCATTAATATTTTTTACGTATAGTTTTTCCTTTCGTTCTCATGGATAGTTTTTTTTTTCTGCAGTTTGCAAAATCCTATAAAGAATGTGTCTCATTACTATAGAATACTGGCCGAAAGGCGGAGCTTATCTGTACGTGACAGCTAGCGCTCGCAGTGGCCAAGTAGAAAGTTAATTGCTGTGTCGTTTGCACGTACGTGAATAGGAGAATCCTTGTTTTTAATAAATACTTTATTATAAGCTTTTTAAAAACTCGCAAATCTCTGGGTTTACTTTAATGCCACCAAAGTGGGAAGTGTTGGGAATGCCGCAGCTACAATTGACATTGTCAAAATCAGCAGATTAGTGTTTGTTATTGTGTAACATAATCTCCGGCTTATATCAAGGAAAAATCATGCGGAGATGTTTGTTGCGTGGTTAACTGTGGAAATAGATCGAATAATACTAAAAATATAACGTTTCATTTATTTCTCACATAGGGGAGTCAAATTAGACAAAAAGGACCCAAACTTCGGCAAAATTCCCTGATCGATGATTTTTGTTGGAATGTGTTCACAAAGATGTGGAGAACAAAAAAGCAAAATGCCACCGCGAGAAATTGTGCGGAAAATTCTTTATTAAACAATTTAGGTGCAATACGATACTTCATGAATAACTTTTTGAAAAAAAAAAAAAATTTACGCGGGGTCAAAGGTCACAAAAATGGGTTTTTCGCGATTTTCAGCAAAACGGTAAGTATTATCATAAAATTAGCTCAAACGAAAATTGTAGATCAGATAATTATCTATAAAAAATGTTTCAATACTTTTTTTCCTAAGAGCCACCGTTTCTGAGATATGACGAATCAAAAGTTGGAAGAGTTGTAATCGTCATAATATGCACACGTTTCCACGCCACCTTTGAGGTAGTGTACTTAGCGCTTTTTTTTAACGTGGTTTCACCGGTAGGCCTATTCCACGGGTCTGCTGTGATTCTGTTCAATTTGAAACTAACAATTAACAATTAATTATTAATACTCAATGAAAATTTACCGTTTTTTAGAGTTTAACATTGCCTTTTCTGTTGGGCCCTTCTTTGAGTAACAAGATGGAAAAATTGATTTCGCGAAACTAGGGCTTAATGGATGGTCCGATTTTGTATTATCTATAAAATGAGCAAATCTTTGAGCACTTATTCGATTGCCATAAGGATCCCCTTGAGCTATAAAATTAATTAACAAAATTAGTATTTTCTCAAAATATTTTGAATTGTTAACTACACACATATCTTGTATTTCATGCTTTGATCCACTTTTCCTTCTGCTCCAGTTTATACAGACTTGTTAAAGGAGATTTTCATTTCGAACAAATTGCCCGATCGATGATTTTTGTAGAAACGTCACATATACAATATATTACATATTACATATACAATATGTAAAAAAAAATGAAATGTCATCTCACCTACGCAAAAAAATGTTTTAACATAACAAAAAGATAATATTCACTCGAACATTACATTTACTCACTATGGAATTGTTTGTACTTACTGTATATGACAGTCGCGGCAACAAACAATTATTACATTTTTGTAAAATCAGGGAAAAAACAAATCGACGCATACACATAAATATAAAAGCCACATGAAGTAATTCGGAAATGCTCCACTGAAGCGCTAGTAGTCATTCTGCCGCTACTCTATAAGCAAACAAATAATAAATAATTCACTTTTAAATATTTTTATATCTCCAATAACAGGTCAGATTGCGACTGCATGTGTTACTATACCTGTTAATATAAAAAACAGGAGGAAGAAAGATGGAGAAAATTTTTGAAAATATTTGGCCATTTCAATGATCTACTTTTTCAAATTTTTGAAGTAATTGTGTGCACTATGATTTTCTTATTATAAATTGTAAATTTGCTGCTATTATTTTAAAATACTTTTGTGTGCTCTATGGTAGACCTTTGTAAATAATGTTAAGTGATACTTATATTTTTATTCCAGGACATGTATTAATACTCTTCGCAAATACAAAACGAAGAATATATTGCATTCGATCGGCACATCTAAAACTATTGCTCAAGAAAAAAATTTTCATATCACTGAGTTGGTGATCGAATTCTGTCCAGCTTTCAAAATGTCCGTCTGTCTGTCTGTCTGTCCGTTAGACATATTTGAGGTTATGTAGCTTTGAGGTTTTTTTTTCTCAAGAAACCATGTATGGAATCTTAAAATACAAATTTTCCTCTTTAATATGCCATAGAGTTTGCTCAAATATTTTTTTTTTTCGCTGAGATTGATTTTTTAAAATTGTCTGTTCATATCATATCTTTCCCAATACATTTAATTAGTACGGAAACCTTATGGTCATTATTTAAATTGCAATATCTCGGCAAAAAAAAAGATATTTGAGCAAACTCAACGGTATTTTAAAGGTGAAGACTTGTACTTTAAGATCCTACACATGGTTTCTTGAGAAAAAAAATTCTCAAAGCTACATAACCTCAAATATGATAGAGGAAAACTAAATTCGAATTCAGCGTCGAAAAATACATAAGAAACGTATGGTCTGACCCCAGATCCAGAAAACTTTTTTCTTTTTGTAAACCTGTGAGGAGTCAGATCGGTATTAAGTCCGACCTAGACAGACTCGCTGAAGTTAAGCAACGGCCGGAGCGGATACCGTTTCGGTGGGTGAGCGGACCATCGAGATACACCGCGTGCCGAAACCGTTGTTGGCCTGAATGCGAGGAAATTCATTACATACTCGCACGGGCCGGTCATAAAACTATAGTACAGTCGTAGGTCTATAGGGAATGACCGGCACGACATAGATAAGACTGGGAAGTGGTACAATAAGCTTATATGGCTGCATTGCCCTCGGAGTCAGCATGACAGACTGCCCATCATAACAAAAAACTATATATCTGGACGCAAGCGGTAGAAGGAGGTACACACTGCTAGACTCGGAAACAGAAGACTCAGAAGAAGAATTAAAAGAAGCATGGATACCTAACAGAAGCATCCCACAAACACCTACACTCCCCATCCGATGACGAGATGATGATAGATGAAAACTTAAAAGAAGCAAGGAAACATAAAAAGAAGCATCTCACAAACACCTACCCTACACTTCCCACCCTATATTCCTACCCATGTGCCATGCGGCTTTCGTTGCTGGCAACAAGTATGCTCCATATGCAATCCAGCGTATGCGGCCGGTTCGGCGGTATATAAAACATCCAGATTGGATGCCGGAATTGGCAGCAATGCCCACCTTACGCTGGCAAATCAATCAATCAATCAATCAAGGAAGCGACTCCAAGTACCTAGTCTGAAGAAGACTCGAGTTTAATTTAATACACCTCTCAATGCGGTGTAATTTCCGAACGACATGAATGACAATACTTCCTATTAAATAAATACTAAGATATTTTCATTACTAAAATTAATTCTGACGCAAAATATGATTCCGAAGTCCTTAAAAAAATATAAGTCTTTATTAATAATTTTCCCCAATATACTTCCAACTTATCCAATAATTGATTGCTCATTAATTATAGAAGAGGGTATATTTTATGCATGATGAGAATGAGTCGTCTCGCTTCTATTTGACATTTCGTTTAATACGTCACGTGACGTAAGTTAATAAAAAACACAATGTTTCAGTTTTAATTTTCTGCACTTATTGTATTAACGCTATATAAGTCATAGTACAATCTTATTACGGTTATCCTAATAACTGTGATATAGCATGCACATTATTTCTTTAAAATTATGTACTATTTGACTACTATTCAGTATTAGAAAGTACAATAATTATTAAGCAACCTCTTACACTTTTTGATGTATATACTACTTCCACATCCAGATTTTTCATCCAAGTTACTTTAAAGGAAACATCTTGACTAGATTTGCACTCTAGTATGTGGAAATTATTGGTCATAGAATTTTAATAATATTTGGAGAAGAAAAGTTTGAGACGTTGGTTTCTACCATATACATTAAAAATAAAGTTTTTAGTTTACCCTACTTATTTTCCCCTATTCACAACCTACCACGTCCCACCCCTTCAATGGAATCATCTCAATCAGACGTCATTACAATACATACGTGTACTAACTTTCAAGTAAATACCTCAATTTTATGTTATCAAACCCATTAATAATGGAGCGGAGATGGTGGTGTTTGAAAATTCTGAGGCCTTGGTTTCTAGTATGTACACCAAATCCCACATTTCTGTTCTCTTACCAGCTTGATTTACTTATTTTCCCCTATTTACTACTATTTAACCCTCAATTCTTCAACGGAATCATCTCAAAAAATTTCAAGTGAATATTTCAATTTTATTTCATCAACCCCTTTAATAATGGAGTAGGGGTGGTGGGGGGCCTGAAAAATATTATGAAAAAAATTTGAGTCTTTAGCTTCTAGTACATACAACGAATTTCAAGTTTCTGTACTTCTATCAACTTGCTTTACTTATATTCCTCTATTTACCCCTATTTAACCCCCAACCCTTCAATGGAATCATCTTAAAATATAATCTAGTTCCAAATGTCGTTATGGTACCAAATTTCAAATGAATATCTCAATTTTATTTTATCAACCCTTTTAAGAATGGAGTAGGGGTGCTGGGGGGTTGAAAAATATAAAGAAATCTGAGGCTTTGGCTTCTAGTATATACACCGAATTTCAAGTTTCTGCATTCGTACCAGCTTGCTTTACTTATTTTCCCCTATTTACCCCTATTTAACCCCCAACCCTTCAACAGAATCATTTCAAAATATAATCCAGTTCCATATGCCGTTATAATACATGCGTGTACCAAATTTCAAACGAGTATCTTAATTTTATTTTATCAACCCGTTTAATAAGGGTGGTGGGGGGGTTGAAAAATATTATAAAAAATCTGAGGCCTTGGCTTGTAGTACATACATCAAATTTCAAGTTTCTGTACTCTTACCAGCTTGCTTTACATATTTTCTCATATTTACTCCTGGGGGGTAACCCCCAACCTTTCATCGGATATCTTCAAAAAACAATCCAGTTCCAAATCTCGTTATAATTATATACGTATACAAAATGTCAAGTAAATATCTTAAACCGTTCCGGAGAAAGCGTGCGGACAAAAAAAGTTACAGACAGAAATTTTTTTCGCTCAAACTTGAAATCTGGACGTTTCATGACATTCTAAACCTATTTCAATAAAAAAATAATTTTCAGTCATTAAATAATTGAAAAATCAGTTAAAAATTTTATTTATTAAAAGTCTCCTAATCAAATTGGAAACAATATTAAAATATGCGTGACATCAATGCTTTACATAGTTTTCGGAACTTCTGACGTTATTTTGTTATTTGCTATAAATTAAAATGTACCGTTTGCATGCTGAATTGACATTTTCCAAAAGACATGTAAAACTTTTTTTAAATTTTTAGCTTTATGAGTTTCCTAATGACTTTGGATTTTTTACAGAAAATTGTGCGATATAAAAATCTATTTAAAAAACTTTTTTTCAGATTTTTTTCATTATTTTCGTCTAACGCTTCAACCTCCTTAAGAAAATCGCGAATATTTCAAAAAGTTATAACTTTATCCCTACAATACCCATATTAGATAAAAGGGAATTTATTTTTACATAACTTGATGGTAAAAAACAGAGGGTGTTCCATTCGAAATAAAAAAGTTTCTGAAGTTTGAGTTTGACAAAATGTAACACTTATGTACATACCATTATGGAATTTATTTTTACTGTAGAGACCATCTTGTGTTCTTTCTACGTGCCAAAGAGCAAATGAGGATCTCCTACACACGAAGAGAGTTATAACGGTTCTTGCAAACCATTGCACCTGTCAATGTTTTTATAAAATGTCAAATAATATCTCCGAAACTGTTGAGTTTAGGTATAGTTCAGGAATATTACGTTTTTATTCCGACAAAATTCATAAAAATTTGAAAATTGGTGAGTATGTTGGGAATAGCATAAGGATTACTAAACCAAAAAGTTCCCATCCCTAAATAGTGTGCTTTATCCCCCAGGATGTCCTTTCTACCCCCATTTTGAGTTTTTCTAGATTATCTGGGCAACGGTGTAATTTTCGACAAAAATACCTATATATAAAATTGTTCCTTGGAAAATTCTCTATCAAGAAGGTTTTTACTACTTTTTTCCTAAAATTAATAATAACGTGGGAAATATGGCGCAAACATAATGGTTGGTTCCGACTAGCACTCTCTACAGTACGATCTACCTTAAAGTTTAACGTTTAACGCTTAAAATAGCAGTAGGCACTAAAATTTATTTACAATTTTAATAGATATACAACTTCCATCCCCTCACCTCTATAAAAAGACCGCGTTGTCCTAATTTCCACACCACCCTAGAGGTAAAGTACTTGGCGCGTTTTTTTTTTAAAGTGGTATCCCCTGTAGGCCTAATCCACTAATTATCAAATGTTAATTATAAATCTTGGTCGTCTTCCACAGATTCAACATTCAAGCATGATTGTCCATGGCAATGATAACACATTGTAGAGCAACGCAAGCCTGCTCTTCTGCAACTACACCTGTATTCGCACCGTAATTTACATGAACATGAAATAAGCGTTAAAACAGATTCGGGAGCTGGTTCTTTTATAGTCATTATTGGGATTAATATACCGCCAACTTTTTTCCACCCCCAATCGGTAGCTTTGAGCGTCACGTTTTTCCATGTTTGAATTTGGTGAAAAACTCGATAACAGTGTGGCCGAGCGGCAGCAGAAGTTGGTGGAAGTTTTGACAACATAACAGTGTTGCTGGCTTTACCAACTAGTCTGTTAAAAGACATAAATCTGTATTCGTCTAGACTTTTTTCTGCCGAGGTGCAGTTGTATAAAGCTAAAATAAATCGCTCTCCCATGTTTGCAATTTCTTCATGAGTAGCTTCCTCATTGTTGAAAGTTTGTACAATATGTTGTAAATCACTTCTTTTATTACATACATTGATTGCATTCACTTTCCCTTTGGATCAAAACGCCGAGGTTGTGTCACAACCGCTGATGGCATGTACAAATAAAATGGCGGATTTGCAATTTTTTAAGAAAGTTGCAGATTGTAAATCTTGAACTGTAAATCCTTTTACAGGTATTACCCTGTTTTTCTTTTAAAAATTTAATGTCTTTGTCAGAGGGAGACAGTGCAATAAGAAGGACTAGCAGGTCAATATCTTGCCCTACGACAACAGCTGTATCGCAATTCTTACATTTTTCTATAACAGTTTGTATTATTAATAAATCGGCGTCATCCGCAGCAACGAACACATCTATACCTTCAGTTCTAAACCTTTTCACTAGCTCTGTAATTAAACGTTCTTTGTTAAGCAAATTACTTAGGAACTTCTTGTGCCCATAAAGGGCAATGACCTATGGAAGTGCGGAATGATGTGCTCCATAGTAACACCGAAAATTTCGGTGATGGTAAATAGATAACGAATTATATGACTTGCCCTAATTACGGCCCTGATTTACCAACGTACTATTCGTTTGAGGAGAAATGGTCTAAAAATCTTTTTTGTAGAGAATTTCCTGTAGAACACTTTTGTACATAGGTATTTTTGTCGTAAAATGCGCCATTTCATGGATAATTTTAAAAAACCGAAAATTGGGGTGAATACCATATCGTAGCACACAATTTAGGGGTGGGAACTTTTCGGTTTATTATTACATATGCTGTCCTGATTATTTCCACCAATTTTCAAAACTTTATGAATTTTGTCGGATATATCGCAATTTGGACCGTAATATTACTGAATTAGTATGGGTGTGCTATATGTCTGAATTTGAGTTTCTACACAGTCCCCTACGACTGTGTAGAAACTAGTGTCAGAATGAGAGTTGTCCAATAAGAAAGACAAATTGATAGTAGGATTTTAATTGCTAGCATAACCAGAATTCAGGTTATCGAAAGAATGCAAAAATTGTAAATCAATATTATAAATAGTTTTTATTTTAGTTCTCATAGATAGTTTTTCTGCTGTGTGCAGAATTCTATAAAGAATATGTTTCATTACAAGTGTAAGCAAACAAAAAATAATTCACTTTTAAATATAAAATAATGTTTTAAATTATTTTTGTTTAAATTATTCCAAAAATTACTTGGATTAATACTCACCCATTAGCGGCTAATATTTTTTCAAAACTGTCAAGAACTTCTCTCACTATTCATTAACAAACTTTTCCACTTAATAGTTATATAAGCTGCTGCCAGTCCGTCTCTGTTTTGAAATCCATCGCTGTTTAAATTAAAATCACTCTTACTTTCTACAAATAAGAATCCATATTAAAGAAAAAAACATTCAGTGATGTAACACCACCTCAATAACTACATTCGTTCCTACCCCACTTCAGATACAAACTTTAAATATTAACGCGCATGTTGCTAGTGTTTATTTCACCACTAATCGAAATAACACCGTAAGAACAGCTTAGTCACCCCATCATATTCTCAACATGTAGTCGCTTCCTGAAAATAACCACTTGGAAATCGCGAAGTATGGATTTGACCACTACAAAGATCGTAGTGGCTGTGATATTTGGTTTGATTCGATTTTTCTTCGGCATACTACCTCTGAAACTCTACAACTGCCTAAGAAAGTGGGAGGAGGAGGACGAGTCTGATAATTTCATTAATCAAAAGAGGCACACTCAAGTGAATTGTGCCATTGCGTTATGTCAGTCGTTCGGAGGAGGCGTGCTCTTTGCCACCTGCTTCTTACACATGATGCTGGAGGTCAGTCTCTAGTGTGTTTAGATTTAACAATAATTCAAATATTTTTTGCACGTAGTTAGATCACTTTATAGTACGTGTAATTTTTTCAAATTTTGAATGCACATTATAGTGTAGGCGAGCTAGCTCATCAGAGACCCAGATCTCAGACAAACTGCAACCTCGGCAAAAAAATACTCACGTAGTTTGCGATGTCTGGAAGGAGATGATATTATTTTGGAAAAAGAATCTTTGGTGGAACTTGCGCAAAATATGCGCAATAAAGTAACAAACAAAATGAGCTCAGTGATTCCCTCGCAAATTGCACTAAACCACTAAAATATTTGAACCGGTGCGCGGTGTTATGAATTTTTGAGAAAAATTGCAAATTTAGTAGTTTTTTGCAATTTGTGAGGGAACCACTGGGCCAATTGCGTTCCACTTGGGCTCATTTTGTTCGTTATTTTATTGCGCGTATCTTTTATCTGAACACTTTTTTTCGTATAGATTCAACTTTTCCTATAAAACGCGAAAAACTGTTTTTCGCGACTTTTCGAAATTTTTTTTGCAAATTCCACCAAAGATTCATTTTCTAAAATAATGTCATCTTGTGGCTTATATATAAACGGTGAAGAAGTTAATACAACAAAAACCTTTCGATACTTCTCAAAATTTAACAGAGATAATTTTCTTTTGGATTTAAATATCATCGATTGGCATTGCATGTATACAATGACCGATATTAATGAGAAGGTTTCTTACTTTAACGCTCAATTAATAGCACTTTTTGATATCCATGCCCCGCTAAAAACTAGAACTTTTAATAGAAAAAAAAATGGGCCGTGGTTTACCGATACTTTACATATGATGAAAAAACTCAAAACTAAAGCTTGGAATAGGTTTGAAAGGAGTAGTAGTCGTACAGATACGAAATACTTTTGTGATATGAGAAATATTTACAATACTGCATTACATAATGAAAGAAAAGCTTTTCTTAACTTCCATATTGACTTAAATTCTAAAAATACCAAAAATCTATGGGCAACCCTAAAGTCTAACGGTATCGTTAAATGTAACCAAAACTCCTCATCTCTTCCAGAACATCTATGTGATGCAAATCGTATTAATGATTATTTCATTGATTCCATACCACGCGAAAAAGTACCGGACGATTATCTAATGAAATTCGAGAATAGCAAATTCTCAAATAGCAGTTTTGAATTTCAATTTGCCACCTTAGAACTAATTCATTCTCTAGTTTTAAAACAAAAACCTCACACAATAGGATGTGATGGTATCTCTGGAAAAATGCTCCAACTTAGTTTACCTATAATCGTGGAACCTCTCACACATATTATAAACTTTTCATTTGAAACTGGAGCTGTCCCACTAATTTGGAAAGAAGTTTTAGTCAAGCCGATACCAAAAAACAATAAAATTGATACCATATCTGAGCTTAGGCCCATTAGCTTACTGTCAGTGCCCTCAAAATTAGCTGAGGGGGTAATCCACCAACAACTATCGTCTTACTTGTTCAACAATAATGTGATACCCAAGACACAATCAGGTTCTCGTAAAAATTATGGCACATACACTGTCCTAATATCCTTGCTTGACGATATATTGACTTCAATCAATTCTGATAAAGTAACATCTTTGACCTTGTTAGACATGTCAAAAGCCTTTGATTCGTTAAACACCGAACTGCTCATAAAAAACTAAATTATTACGGTATTAATGACAGTATTTTAATGTGGCTTAGCTCGTATTTACTTAATCGCTACCAGTACACTTGTATTGACACTGCAAGTGGGGAAAAAATTTCCTATAAACGCATGCTACTTTCTGGAGTGCCTCAGGGTTCTATACTGGGGCCCTTGCTATTTAATATCTATACTGCAGACCTACCTCTCGTCACAAGGTACTGTTCTATTCATATGTATGCTGACGATGTTCAGCTCTATTTTTCGTTTGATGTTTTGCGATCTAAAGACGCAGAAACATGCATCAACTATGACTTAAATGAAATAAAAAACTGGACCTTACGAAACTCACTTGTTCTAAATCCAAACAAAAGTAAAAATATTGTTTTCGGCACTTCAAATAAATTAAAAGTTCTCTCAAACTTTCAACTGTCAGTGGACAATGTAATCATTGAACAAGCTGATAAGGTTAAAAACTTAGGATTGACACTCGATAAGGACCTAAACTTTATTCCTCACATTTCGGAAGTATCCAGAAAATGCTTCTGCTCTTTTAGACAGATTTCAGGTCTGAGAAACATCCTAGGTAGAGATACTAAACTACTGCTATGTGAATCGTTAGTTTTATCGCACATCAATTATTGTGATTATGTTTATGGACCTTTATTAAACGTAACAGAAGCATATAAACTACAAAAAATACAAAACATCTGTGTCAGATTTGTTACCAATAGTTCGTTTTATGAACATGTTACACCTTACATTAGAGAGTTAAATTTACTAAAATTAAATGAACGGCGTTTCGTGCACTTCACCTCCATGCCATACAAAGTGATCACATTGAAAAAACCCGATTATCTATCTGATAAACTTCTTATGAGATTCTGTTCACAATCGAAATTTGAGATATACTAACGACCACTTACATACACTACGACCTAAATATGAAATATTTCGTTCATCTTTTACATATATATCAATGTACGTTTACAATAATCTGCCACAGCAGTACCACTTTATGTCTGAAAATACATTAAAAAAACAACTTAAGACTCTGATTTTAAGCAATGATTTGAATATAAATTTTAATATGTTTTAAAGTATGTGTTTACACTGTTTTTATATAATATGTTTCTTTTTTAGGTTAGTAGTTTTTACATCAGTGCATACTGTACTGCTAACCTTTTGTGTCCAATATGTATATTTTACACAATAAACTATTATTATTATTATTATCTTCTCGCAAACTATATGTGAGTGTTTTTTTTGCTGATGTTGCAGTTGGTCTGAGGGTAAAACCTATACTACAATACCCGTAAATAATGTAGTACGACTGGAAGAACTAGAACGTTTTTCGTTTTCAAATTTACCTCGTTTTTAAAATTCCCAACACTGCGATAACTCCAATTTTCATTTTATGCATCGTCGATATTTTTGTATACCCTTAGATAATATAAATATAAATAATGTTCAAAGCACACTTGTCACTGGTTGCCGATTTTAGTCATCCTCTTTTAAGGACATTTTTATCAGAATTTTGTTGGATTTTTTAAAGTTTGCTCACAATAAATTGGGTCTGAAATTGAAACCTTTGGTAAGAGGACTGAAACATTTGACACTAATAAATAGTTTCAATGGAAAGAAAATCAAAATTGTTCACAGCTGCAACTAATTTGATTCTACTCCCAATTTTTCATACAAGTGGTCAATTAGACTCACTTATTAATCCTATCTTGAGCTTCTCGGCAAATATCACTACATTGCCGCTTGTTGGTATTCACTTGAACCATTTTAGTTGTCACGTCATTTGATTCCCAGATAATGCAGGATTTAAATTAAGACTTTTTAGCAAGGGTATCTTCGAAACATTTACATTTTTAACAGATTATACTTGGTTTTTAATAAATTGTGATTAATTTGGAATCAATCAGCATTATTGTTTTCATTTGCTTAGTGCACATAAAAAGGCCATAAAAAACCGGCAATCAAAATATCAAAGTCGGCGCTATTATCCACTGACAAGGTACTACAGAGCCGTACTTCAAATTTTTGCGTATTAGAATAAACAAAATAATACTAGAGATAAGATTTAAAAATCGTGTTTTCGGTAGAAACTCAGTGGCGTTTTTGGTAAATTAAAAATCATACTCTATTTTGCGTCAAGATCTTATTCATTGGTGGACGCATTACCCGTCCTTCGTGACATTGGCAGATTAATTCAAAGCACGGCTCTGTGTATCTGTTTCCTGGGAATGACATTTTAGTTAGTTAAAAGAGGCGTGTTTCCGTTAATTTCTTATCTTATTCGTGCCACAACACATAAGAGTAATGATATTTATTCACAATCGTACAGAAATAATCAAACTGTCAAAAATTGAAAAGTATGACATTTCAACTTCATTCGACAATTGACATTTCAGGTTGGTAAGTGTCCACTTTCTTACCAGTAATATTTATATATTAAAATGACGCGACGTCACTTTGACAGTCTTTTGACATAAGAATTTTTGTTATTGCCTGCTTAATAAAAACATAAAATGCTATTTAAAAATTTAGTAAAGGTTTATTGGCTTTTTGTTCATTAAGGAGGACGATTGTAAATAAAATAGTATGCAAACCCTGGTAAAAAGTTTCATTGCTGTCTCGAGAATTAGTTGACCTGACTAATATTTCTAATTGCACGTCTAATCATACCTGGATTATTTCTAACTTCTACGTAAGCGTTATAACGCGTTCCGAAAGTATCTACTATTAATGGCTACGTCATATACCTTTACTTTTAAATGTTCCCAAAGATAATAATCAGCGGGATTGAAATCCGGTGACCTTGAAGGCCAATGATGAGGTCCATTTCGACCTATTCACATATTTGGAAAATTGGCATTTAGGAAATTTCTGACAATATTCCTAAAATAGAGTGGAGCGCCATCATGCTGGTAATGTATTCCCGCAATATTTTAATTTTCCATTAACACGGGTAAAAATTTTTGCAAAAAGGCTAAATAAAGTTCACCTGATATTCCATCAGGGAGGATATGTGGCCCATTCCATAATAATTGTCATACAGGGTGTAATTAGTTTCATGTCATTAAAAAAAACTGGTGGTAGGGAACGACAAGACAAACAAAAAAACCTTATATAACATGGGGTCTAAAGCTCATAGTTTTGGAGAAAAAAAATTAACAAAAATTTCGCAAATTTTCAATACATTTTTTTGAGAACTGCTGGAATATTGAGGTAGGTTTAGATCGTCGCGCGTATCTGCCTTAGACTCTCCCTTGTGCAATATTTTAGTTACTGTGGGTATTTCGTTATGTACACACGTCCAACCCACCGTTCGTTGTTTTTGTTATTTTTGAATTTCGCGTCATTGTGTATTTATAGTTAAGATTTATTTTATTGACTTACCGTTCAAGTTATCAAATTCTTGATTACGTACAGACACAACTTACTTGTTCGTTCTTTTTGCATTCCTTTTTGGCTTTTGTACCAAGTTTTTATTTTATTTTTCTTTATTGACAACGTTAGTTGATAGTTTAGAGTTGAACGAAGTGCGTATGTCCTTAATTCGACGTACCTACCGAACTGTGTATTGATGCAGATGCAGAGATTTTGAATCATTTAGATATGTAGTAAGCTTTTAACCCAGGACACTCATTTCTGTTACAAATGTTAATAAACCACATTAAAATTTTCTAAATTATAAACAATCCAATATTTTGTTCCAAATTAAAAAACACATGTAAAAAAATGCTCTGTTTAAACCTCTGGCCATTATTTGCTTGCAATTGTGCACGAAGAGAGAACAAATTATTTACCTCTTTATACTTGCCTCAGTTCAGTTGAGGCGGTCCATCAAAGGCGGTCGATGATCCTTTGACACCGCGTGTGCCGGCGAGCACTTTTTTTATGACCATTTAAAAGTTGTATAATTGGGAAGTACAAGTCCATAGACCAAGAAAAGCAGTGGTTCTCAACAGTTGTCTACCATAATATTAAATATGTTAACCTAGATCAGTTTTTTCAAAGTGTCCCTAGAGGGAAAAGTCATGAAGGTTTTTTGTTTGTCTAGTCGGTCCCCATTACCAGTTTTTTTTGACATGAAACTGATTACACCCTGTATAATTAAATAAGTGTAGAAAAATTATAAAATTACGATGCGCCATTTTTACTTTGGATATGTGTAGGTATTTGAATTAACTACCACTTTCCATTCACCACACGCCAGAAAACTCCGGAGGTTTTTCTGAGTGGGATAGAATCCGCTACGAACAGACCAGTAGGCAGGCCGATATGTTCTGAGCTATGTTTCGTTCCTTATACCATCATAGAACCTTGTTTCATCCCAACTACATTTTTAAGGATTGAATTTTTTACGTCAGCTTAATACATTTTGTTTAAAGGTATTTGGCAACAATGGTTTCCATTTGGATTGTTTCGATTAAAAGAAAAGTTACAGTAATGGTAAAGTAATTGCACGTAGGTAGGATCTTTTATCGTTAAAAACAATTCCGTGAACCCATTAATAACTCATTATCATTTACCAAATTGAAAGCTTTATTATTTATTTCGGGTTAGTTAACCCACAATATTTTTATGCCTAATGAGAATATGACTCACAATTTGAATTACTTTTACTATTTTTACATGTAGATACAAGAAAATAGACGTAAATATTTGAAATAAGTGCATTGATTATTTCTTTAGGTTAGTACTCCCCAAACCATATCTGTCCATGTAATTCCACAGTGGAAACATCAAGGCGCAATTTTTTTTCCGGCAAAATTGATTGGTTATTCATCACAGTATTTTTGGAAGTAGTTTCTAATATTTTTTTATTTATTTTGGCATCCAAGGTGGAACTAAATCATTTATTTTACCACATGTTACTCGTAGTTGTCCATATTTCTTTTTGGGATTTTCTGGACTTGATGCTCCTACCCCGATTGTGACATCTACCTTTATTGAAAACAATTTATTTAATATTCAACTTCTATAAAGTCCAGTCTTGTTAAAATACCTTAAAATGTATCCTCCACAGAACAACTTTGGGATCGCCTGGCATGTATTTACAACCAATTTCAACTTATGTGAAATATTTGACTAATTTTACTAATTTTATATAACTGTTTTTCTTATTAAGAACATTTTATAAGATTTAGCGTTAATAAAATTGTTAGTTTAACACATGATCATTAATTAATTGAATATTTCCCTAGGGAAATTGTCGAATATTTTCCGTCTCCAAAATAAAATTCTTAAAATTGGAAATTAACCATGAAATGGAGACTTTATTGGCTGTAAATAAGATAATATGTGTATTTCAAACCTTTGACAGAAAAGAGCAATTCTCGATGTAATAATCACAAGTGAAAATAATAAGAATAATTCTCTTTGAGTGAACAAGAAATGCAATTGCTTAACTTTTCATTTGAGTTCTTGACAATTTTATCGTATATGATGTCTTTTTGCGGCCATTTTCTAAAAATGATGAAGTAAACGAGCTACTGATTGTACATTTTTACACGATGGAAACCTGTTATAAATGTATTTATTTTATTTATTTGGAAACTGAAATACTTCTTCCATTTCTCTAAATGTTATTTGTGGCATTACCTTAATTTTTTTCCTTCTTCAATTCTTTGGGACTTCCTGCCACATGTATGTTTTCTTTTTAAGCGGTGCTGGGGGAATCTACAAAATATCACAATTAACCAGTATGTTACTGGTATTTACCAAGTCACAGGCGTAGAGGTTATTTAACCTCTACGCCTGTGACTTTTACGTCAAACGATCAGTTAAAGGTTGCTTTTTTTAAAATAAACAACACAAATAAGTATAAAAACTTGAAATTAAATATTTCGCCGACGTTTCGGAAATCTATTTGGTTTCCTTTTTCAAGGCTTTTTTTGAAAAATCTTTTTTTTTTTGCTGTGTATGATAAATACATAGAAATAGAAGAGTGAATGGTACAATTGAAACAAGTGTTTATAGAAAACCAACACATACCAACAGATATTTAAATTTCAACTCAAATCAGTCGATGCATGTTAAGAGAGGTGTTGTAAAATGTTTGTATGATAGGGCCAAAATCATTTCTTCTAATGATGAAATACTAAACAATGAGAAGCGGTTTATAAAGGAAGTTCTTATAAATCACCAATACCCTGTCGATAAAACCTTCATAAATATTGAAAATAACAATCAGGTACGACAAAAACCTGAAAAACGTTACACAGAGTTAATTCCTTATGTATGCGGATTATCCGAAAAATTGCGCCGCATCGGTGATAGATTTGATATTAGGACGGTATTTCAAACAAACAACATTTTAAGGTCTATTATGACAAAGACGAAAACGAAGAACCACGAGCAAAATTCAAAAAACTGCATTTATAGTATTCCGTGTGAGTGCAACAAACAATACGTGGGTGAGTCATCCAGACCTTTTAGTGTAAGATTGGGCGAACATCAAAATTATATAAGAAAAAATGAAATTCAGAGGTCCAAGATCTGCGAATACGCTTGGGAGAATGGACACAGAATAAACTGGGACTCGGCAAATATTTTAACAAAAGAGGCAGATAGCAAAAGAAGAAGAATTCGCGATAATATTATTGAATGAGGATAGATGCGTGTCGAATTGTTCCGTAGATGTCGTGCCGTGTTAAAAGAAGAACTTCACAAACTTAACATTGTATAAAAACTGTTAACTATATCAACAGTTCTATTTAAATAGTAAGTATCTATGGATATTGAATATGACAAACATTCTTAGAGCTGTGTATTTATCATACACAGCAAAAAGGATTTTTCAAAAAAAGCCTTGAAAAAGGAAACAGAATAGATTTCCGAAACGTCGGCGAAATATTTAATTTCAAGTTTTATACTTATTCGTGTTGATCATTTAAAAAAGCAACCTTTAACTGATCCTTTGACGTAAAAGTCACAGGCGTAGAGGTTATTTACCAGTAACATACTGGTTAATTGTGATATTTTGTAGATTCCCCGAGCACCGCTTAAAAAGAAAACATACATGTGGCAGGAAGTCCCAAAGAATTGAAGGAAAAAAAACTTCTTCCATTGATCTACTGGTTACATTTTGCGTGCTATTAGACTATTCTCATAGTTTTATAAATGATCCCAGTTAACTTAGTTACCCCTTTACGCTTGGCGACCGACTATATAATATTTCTGTTTTTCAAGGTTTACAACTCAGTAGAAGATTTAAAGGCCTTGGGAAACTTGAACACCGAATATCCACTGTCCCAGTTAACTATCTGCTTCGGTTTCTTTTTTGTTTATTTTTTGGAGGAACTGTCCCACTGGATTATAACCAAAGTGCCAGACGAACCACTCCAAGTAAGAATTAAAAAATGCGGAAATTTTACTCGCACAAGCGTCACGCCCCTAAATGAAACTAAAGATTCGAAAATAACTAACGCTTTCATTATAGAAGAGGAATTTGAAAAGGCAAACAACGACGAGGTGAAAAGCATCAAAGAATTGAAAGAGGATATGTTGAGCTTGGACGAAAATCACGAAAACATAGTATACGATTCCTTAAGCCTGAATTCTGAAGTTGCTAAAGAAAACGAGAAAAATCTACAATTAAACGACGAAGCGGAGAAAAATATGGAAGAAGTAGTTGAGAGCGAGATAAAATCTCAGCAACAAGTGATGCGGTGTGTGCTAATAGTTTTAGCACTGTCTCTTCATGCCATCTTCGAGGGCTTGGCTCTCGGTCTACAGAGCAGCATAGCCGACATTTGGTACATGTTCATCGCCGTGTCGATACATTCCGCCACTATACTCTTCTGCATGGGTTTGGAATTACTTCTAGCGCGAACTAAAACAAGGTTTATTATTACTCAAATGCTGGTCCTCGCTTTGGCCAGTCCGTTCGGTATAACTTTGGGGCTCCTAGTGACTATTAAAAGTGATATGGAGACCAAAGCGAAGTCGACAGCTATAGTGCTACTGGAGGGTTTGTCGGCGGGTGCGATTTTGTATATAACTTTTTTTGAAGTGCTCAACAGAGAGAAGGAGAGGAGAGTGTATAGGATATACAGGGCGTTATGTATTTTGGGTGGGTTTTCGTTAATGGCATTTTTGCAATATTTGGAAATATATCACTAGTTTTCTTTACTCTTGTTTTATTTAAAACGAAATAAGCGAGGAATTTATCCCAGGATGATGATGTTGGCATCTAATGTAGTCGCAGCGTTATTATGCCAACATGTATAACATATAGGCAATAATTTGTTCAATAAAATTAGAGAGCGATTCTATGATAGTCTGAACTAAAATACTAATATTGAATAGTCGAGGCCGTTACTGTGTGATAATCAATCATTATCATCTTTTTTGGTGGCCATTCCCTAGAAAGGGACATCCGATAGGGAAATATTTATTGTTTTTCCCATAACTTTTTTTCTTAGTACGTGTATTTAAAAAAGCTATAAGAGTACCTATGTAGAACCATAACAAGACTACCACTATGATTTTTCACTCAGTAATTTCAGTGGTTTCTCAAATAGCTAGATTTAAAACTACAAAATAAGAAGATTAACATAATTTTTAAATTTAAATCTAGCTATTTTGCAAACCACTGAAATTATTGAATGCAAATTCATAGTAATAGTCTTGTCATGGTTCTACTTAGGTGCTCTTATAGTTTTTTTTAAATATATGCAGTAGGAAAAAAGTTATGGCCAAAAATAATAAATATTTCCCTATCGGATGTCTCTTTCTAGGGAATGGCTACCTTAAGGACGTTGAGGCGTTACAGTCCCAACCAAAAGTAAGTCGAATTCTAAATCGAAACTTTTCCATAATAAATTATTACATAAGGTTATAAGTCGATGATACCAATAAATATTGTCATGAAGGCATAAATAAATCATTTTCTATTATTAATTAATTATTTAAGTAGATTTAATTATTTTACTTAATGAACTAACTTTTGGATGTTTTGTCCAAACTTTTTGAAAGAAAAAAAATATGTAAATATCTGTGTATTTTACAAATTTGTTTTAGCAATTATTTAAAAAAAGATGAAAAGCAGTAAAGGTTAAAATATAAATAATTGAAAAATCAGTAAAAAAATCATTATCGAAAAGAGAAATTTGACAGTTTTCAAATGTTTAATAATTTTTTTTATTTATTAAAAGTCTCCTAATTAAATTGGAAACAATATTAAAATATGCGTAAAACTGCTGACATTATACCACTATGTGGTATAAAACATAGTAGTGTGTTTTATTTAGTTATTTGTGTTAAAATGTACCGTTTGCATGCTAGGTTGACATATTTTCCATAAGACTATAAGACATATAAAAGTTTTTTAAAATTTTTCACTTTATGAGTTTCCTAATGACTTTGGATTTTTTACAGAAAATTGTGTCGTACAAAAATCTATTAAAATAACTTTATTTCAGATTTTTTTCATTATTTTCGTCTAACGCCTCAACCTCCTTGAAACACTTTTTACTTTGTTTGTTGTCACTGAATTTATTGTAACCAAAACGTTGCTATAGTTTCGGCACTTAACGTGCCATTTTCAAACGTTTACAAGTGAATGCGAGAGAACAAAAGTATGTCACAATACTTCAAGTAATTTGCCTAAAAGCAGGATTCCATTATCTAATTTAAAAGGGGATTATGAAAATTTACCTACCATATTAACATAAACGATCAATAGAATTTGCAGATAAACGGATTATGGACATTTAAATACATCAAACAGGGATTTGTAATATAGATCTAACTGGCCATTGAGGATACTATTATGAGAAATTTGGTTAGATTTAAAAATTTCTAGATGTTCCAGTAAATTTAATTTAAAACTTTTCTTTTGTATATGTAATATATTAGGTTTTCTTTATTTGGAAAAGAATTAACGGATTCTAAAAAATGATTTGAAAACGTTGAATTTTTGTGTTCGTTATATCTAATTTTAAACGTACAACCAGTTTGACCTATATAGAAGGCATCACAATCCGGACATGTCAACCAATAAACATCTGATTTTTCCAGATCAAACTAGCTTTAAGGTTATGACTTGACAAGATGTTAGCAATTTTTTCCGAGATACTCCCATAATGAAACATATTCTTCAAGGATTTTGCAAACAGCGGAAAAAAAACTATCTATGAGAACTAAAAGAAAAACTGTATGTAAAAATATTAATGAAATCTTTGCATTCTTTCGATAACCTGACTTCTGGTTATGCTAGCAAGTTAAAATCCTAAAATAAATTTGAACAATGTCCGTTAAGCATTTCCAAGAAACTGAATGAGAGATTTTATGAAAATGTAATTCATTAGAATGCAATTTTTTTAAGATAAGGTAGGTAAATAAATTCATTTTAGGCTTTTGTTCTCATTTTTAACTGAATCTTCATACCGTAGGGGGTCATGTAGATACTAGTTTAATCTGCATAGCCGTAGGGTACTATGTTGGATGCTAGTGTTATAATGAGAATGTCAAATAAGAAATTGGACTAATCTATTTCAGGATTTTAACTTGCTAGCATAACCAGAAGTCAGATTATCGAAAGAATGCAAAGATTTCATTAATATTTTTCCATACAGTTTTTCTTTTAGTTCTCACATATAGTTTTTTTTTCGCTGTTTGCAAAATTCTATAAAGAATATGTTTCATTCATTACTATAAGCAAACAAATAATAAATAATTCACTTTTAAACTCCCATAATATGTTGGCGATACATATTTAGTAATTTCTCTATCTTTAATATATGAATAGATCTTATTTTATTCTATTTTTAATTGTTTCCTATTAATTAAAGTTTCTATTGTTTCCTGCTGAAACCCGATGTTAAGAGGACTTTACACCTCCGATATCTGGAAAACTGTGTATTTTCCGACCTTGTGCCCATGAGAACTTTTGATCAGGAGCTTGAGAGGAATAACAGATATTAATTTCAGGGAAGTTAACCGAGAGCCATTTTCCTATCATTTCGTGCGAGGTTCTTTCTAAAACTAATATTATTTGCAAATAAAACTGCGAAGAGTATCCTATAGAATGCGCAACAGTTATACAAAAAGTGCAATAAATTGGAAAAGAGTATAATGGTTAGCCGGTAAATAAATAAATAAATTAAAACTTCCAGAGAAAGGTAACTACCCCTACCTTTAGTTGGAACTGTGCAATTTACATGTGTGGTCCGCAAAGCCTCAATTTAACAGTTTTTGTTCTGACTTGAAAGAATTAGAGACTTTTTTGTATTAAGTACTCGTTGATTAATGTATTTAATTTTTCTCAAAAATGAAATCAGAAATTCTTGTCAGTTTTCTAAGGATAAAATTAACCTTGACATCTACGTTTCCAATTCATAGTAACGTCGCGTAATGTTTTTATTAATGCATAGTGTTTCTTTACGCCACACATCCTGGAAGTGAACGACCAAAATAGTAACTTAACAAAAGAGTACTATGAAATTCGAACAATGAATGGATGAATGGCCCCGGAGTACACATCTAACAAAATTGGCATTGACTCTATTTTAAGCTATTAAAATCAATAAGGTGTATTGTTAAACTTTTAAGCTAAACTGAAGTTTGTCATAAGTAGAGTAACGTATTTTTTGCCGTGAATAGAACTTGGATTTGATCATTCTTGAACATACTGTATGCCGCAAAAGAATTACTCAGACAAAAATTGTAGAAAAAAACATACAGGTATTGGCAGCGTCAGATGGCTTAGTTTTTTTTTTGTTGAATTTCTCTCTGAAAAACCGCACTAAATCTGGTTTATAGTATATACACCAAATTCCAAGTTCCTTGTGTGGACTCTTACTAGCTGCTTTACTTATCTGCCCGTATTTACCTCTCAACCTTTCAACAGAATAAGTTCGAAATATAATCTAGTTCCAGATATCGTTATAATGCATAGGTACGTGTACCAAATATCAAGTGAATATTTTAACTCTAATTTAACAATGGAGTGGGTCATAATCTTTATAGGATTTTGCAAACAGCGGAAAGATTTATCTATGAGAACTAAAAGAAAAACTATATGTAAAAAATATCAATGAAATCTTTGCATTCCTTCGATAACCTGACTTCTGGTTATGCTAGCAAATCAAAATTATAAAATAAATTTGTCCAATTTCTTATTTGACATTGTCATTATAACACTAGCATCCAACATAGTCCCCTACGGCTAAGCAGATTAAACTAGTATCTATATGACCCCACGGTATGAAGATTCAGTTAAAATTGAGAACAAAGGCCTGAAATGGATTTATCTACCTACCTTGTCTTAAATTTTTTTTCATTCTAATGGATTACATTTTCATAAAACCTCTGATTCAGTTTCTTGGAAATGCTTGGCCTTTGAAACGTTTTTCGCCCTTATTCTGAACTCATAAGAAAGGCACAAAGCCACTCATAACGATGTTTCATGCAAAACCAAGGCAATATCCATGAATAAGTATGAAATATTTATATTTGACATTGACTGATAAAAAACAACAGATCTTCACCTATCTGTTAGCTAACTAGTACTGGAGCCTACATACTCTATGCTTGTTTAAAAGTGAATTATTTATTATTTGTTTGCTAATAGTAATGAAACATATTCTTTATAAGATCGTTGCTGATGGCTTTGTGCCTTTCTGATGAGCTCAGAATAAGGGCGAAAAACGTTTCAAAGGCTAAGCATTTCCAAGAATCTGAATGAGAGATTTTATGAAAATGTAATCCATTAGAACGAAAACATTTTTAAGACAAGGTAAATAAATCCATTTCAGACCTTTGTTCTCATTTTTAACTGAATCTTCATACCGTAGGGGGTCATGTAGATACTAGTTTAATCTGCTTAGCTGTAGGGGACTATGTTGGATGCTAGTGTTATAATGAGAATGTCAAATAAGAAATTGGACAAATTTATTTTAGAATTTTGATTTGCTAGCATAACCAGAATTCAGGTTATCGAAAGAATCCAAAGATTTCATTGATATTTTTTACATACAGTTTTTCTTTTAGTTCTCATAGATAATTTTTTTCAGTTGCTTACAAAATCCTGTATAGGATATGTTGCATTACTATAAGCAAACAAGTTATAAATAATTCACTTTTAAAAATGTCATAAAATAATTGAGACTGGAATTGACAAGTATCTGGACTCTTAATAGCTTGCGTTACTTAATCATCCCGTCTAGAAGATACATAGACAGATAGGGGAATACACTTTATTTTGAATAATAATAATAATAATAATAATACTTTATTAATAGCATAAGCTAGATTTCATACATTTTTTACATTATTGCATAGCAACAAAATTAATTATATCAATGAAATTCGTGGTTAATCATGTGTATAAACTTAAACATTAAATAGTGACAGGGATTTCTGAATTTTCTCTTGACCTTTGTCGTATTCATGAATGTTCCTCATGAATGTATAACATTCTGATTATTGTTTTAGCACTAACTCATGTAATATTTTGTAAATTAAAGTAATTGTATTTAATGTTATAATTTGCTTCATTTCCAGTAACTTCGTAGCATCAAGCATTAATTTTGTATATTTTTTACAGTTTAAAATTAATGAAAATTGATTTTGTTTTTTCTGTAACATATTTATTTCATTCAGCATTACTAAGTAGAAAAAGTATTGATGAGCAGAAGTTGAAATGTGGCAAAATAATTGTTTCATATTGGTTGGGACTGGATGTCCATAAATGAATTATATTTCAATTTAAAATATCTGTAATTCCTATTACACTAATTGATCTTATTACCAATAGATGACCCTAGTAGGTATTTTATTTCAATAAAAGATTATTGCTTTTTGTTCAGAAAGTGTGAAATATAGTTGGTTTCTTTGGTAGTTTTTTTTATGTTGAGGAAAAAACCTATATAGACAAGTAATAGAAGTATATAGCTAGACGTAACATATGGTTGTTACCACGAGATATAGTTTAAACTGATTACTATTCTTTGGTAAATATTGTTAGGTATTAAATTTCCCATTTTTCCCTCCTGTCATCCCCTATACCTAACAATAGTTTTAGTGCAGTTTGAATGCAGTTTGGTAAGTCAGTTTTTCTTCTTTATACTCACTACAGTCCATTTTTTATTGTTGTTTGTTATTAATTAATTTCTAATTTGAAAGATACTTAAAAATAGAAAATATCATACACATATATGGTTGTTTTCGTCCATGTACTTAAATTTTTTTTTCTATACGTCCCATCAATTTAACTTTTTTGCTATTTTTTTGATAATAATATAAAGAAGTTAAATGATTTGATTTCAATACTTATTTTTCAAACGTAGCAGAAAACTTATTAAACGATCTTCCACTAGTCCCATCCACCAAGTCATTTTCAGAGTTTCTCCCTAAAGAAGTCCCAACATATGTTTTAAATTCAGGGAAGTTTCTTACAATGAAATGAGAGATGTTATTGATAATCTAAAAAATAGTAACAGTAAGGATGCATACAATATTAATGTGCAAATAATAAAAGTAATTAAAAATATTATAGTATATCCCCTGACAAATATAATTAATCAGTGTATCAGGCTTAACATTTTTCCTGCTACCTGACAATGTCAGAGGCTTGGATTTTAACATTTTTAAGGAAAAAATTTAAAAATAGCTTCTCAGGAAGGCCTTCTACAGCTGCGATGAATATTTAGAGGAACGTTTCTGCGACATTTAGTTATAAAAATTTTATTTTTTTCTGTTTTTTAATTTAATTTTAAGATAACTGTGTATTGTGTTTTAAGATGTCACTGTCTATTTTAATGATATACTTTCTACCCTGGATTTGTGTAAACATTTTGATGTATTAACACCAATAAATGATTATTATTATTATTATTATTAATTACACATAAACTTAGTTTTATCTGTATTTAAGCCAAGGCTATCCATGTCCAGCCATTCTTCCATTTATTCATAATGTCATTTATGTACAGAACAAACACAGATTAGGCTCCATAACGGTTCCTTGCGGTACACTGAATATTGTCTCTTTTGGTAAGGATGTCATTTTTATATTTGGAAACATGTGTTCTATTTTCTAAATAACTGGTCACCTATTTCTTTTTTTTTTGTTTTTTTTTTTATTTAAAATACCAGATCAACAAATTAATGTTATTCATGGTAGTGTGTAGTAAAACAGTACATAACAATTAAATGGAAAGAAAACAAGTATTTGGTATAACTTAACAATACTAAAACATTGATATTAATGTCATTCGGAATCACTACTGAAAAGTAAGATATCTTGTGGTAGTCGTCAATCTGCTATTACGAGTCTTTTCACTTAGGTTTAAATTTCTGGCACTGATTGAGTTGTTTAAAGTTTTGAAGAAGGTCTTTGCACATGATTTTATAAAGTCTTCAATGTATGGCACATTAAGTTCCCGGTGAATTCGATTGTTTCTTATAAACCAATGGGCATTTATGGCAATTCTTAAAACTTTATTTTGAAATGTTTGTAACTTTTTTTATATTAGTTTTGCTAGCAGTTCCTCATATCACACAGCGGTAAGTTACTAATGGTCTTAGGATCGATTTATATATTAATGTCGCGCACTTAACTCTGAGTTTCGATTTTTTATTTATAATGGGGTATAACATTGATAACCATCATTAAATTTTTTTTATTGATGTGGTAACTCCATGTTAATCGTTTAGCTAAATAAACGCAAAGATATTTAATTGCACTGTCTGCAGGATTCCATATTATTTCCTGGTCTTTGATGATAATATTATTGGGGCTTTGTGGTCTTCTCAGGGTAAATATTTTTGCTTCACATTTTATCGGATTTAACTTTAGTTGCCATTTCGTAAACCAGTCCAGTAAAACATTAAGTGCATTTTGCAGTTTGTTTGCGATATTAATGTCTGGATCTTGGGTTATTATTGCGATGTCATCTGCAGACATGGCTATTGTGGTTGTCGGTGGTACAGGTATGTCATGTACGAATTTATTAACGAGTATGGGACCTAAAATTGATTCCTGATGAGGTATTCCTGCATTAATTTGTTTTTTATCCGATAAGCAGTTGTTTATTCTGACACAATAAGTTCTATTTCTTACAAATAAAGCAAGTGTATTGATGAGATATGCTGGTGAATTTGTACTGATTAGCTTGAATAAGAGTCCTTTTAACCATACTTTATCAAATGTTTGGGCCACGTCCAGGAATGCTACCGTTGTGTGATATTTATTTGCGAATCCAGAGGTAATAATTTTGTAGATGTGTAAAATTTGCTGTGTTGTCGAATGGTTCGGGCGGAATCCAAATTGGCATAGTATTGTTATGGTTCTAATTAGGTACTTTTATAGCCCAAGATCTCACGACACCCAGGGTAAAAGAGCTTTGTAAAATCTAATATTTATTCATTAGTTTATTTATTTATTAGTTTATTCAAAAATAATGGTCAGCCTGCGCGTTGATAGAACAGCGAGCAGTCAGCTCTCATTTTCGAAGCGGACCCGTCTCGCTGGAGAAGCAAAATCCTCGGACCTCTTACTTCGGCGGCCGCTATCTCACTTGAAAATTACAGAAACATATCATGCGCCACATCATCGGCTTGGAAATTTAATTTCCAATCAATCAAACACAAAAAAGGAGGGGTCAATTTTGTCTAGAAAAAGTTAGACCGGTTTATGCGAGTAAATGTCGAAATCTCATAAATTTCTTAATACTATTGTTTGGTTTTTCAAAAAAATGAAAGTGCCCGCAAGAATCTAAAAAAATTCAGGAGTACATAAGAGGGCGAGGGAAATCGAATGGCGCAAACCGCAGCTCTGTATCTCGTTTCGTTTTCGAGATTGAGCCATCGGAAGTAGGTAAAAATACCGATTTTTACCTACTCACTACGTGGCTAACAGAATGTCGCACGATAGAGATTAAAGAAATTCCGACCTTGCAAAGGAGATAACGATTTATAGTTTCATGCACCACGTATAGAGAATTCAAAATTCTATCTTGTACATGCTCCGTGACCTATTAATTATCGATGAAGGCACCATATAATAATGCATTTAGATCTTGAATAATTGAAGTAACTGTTTTTTATCAAAAGAATCCGTTTAAGCATTCAATATTGACTTCTTTATGCTTTCCCAATATGACCCCTTTCATAATTTATCATAAAAATCGCTACTCATGTCAGCAGTGTATTAAATTTTGATTTATATTATGTATCTATAGTTTTATGAACATCAATTTTTTATTTCTATTCGAGGAATATTTTTTTTATCGATTGCCGCTCAAAGATAGTAACTAATAACCAAATATATATATTTAGAACATTAACTTTTAGAAATATTTGTATATCGTGACTAATAATATTGACGACCAAGGCATAGTAGCCCGTTTGGAAACTGCTGCTGTTTGGAAATTCTCGATTCGGTAAAGTTGGAAGAATATGCTTCATCCAGGATCTATAACCGGTTACCCAGCAGACATCCATATCACGGCCCCACAAAAAAAAAGTTCTGTACCAGAGACATGAGTGCATAGATTTTGTGTATTTTTTTATGCTGAATCCGAATCCACAACTCAAAATCTGTACCAAATTATTAAGGAGCCCACTCGAATCACTGATAACAGTCAAACTCTTATTGACATTTTGGTTATCTCATCTTCGGATTTATCCAAGATAATAAAGTTATTAAAACGGATGGTGTGTCAGTAGTATAGCTATGCGGGCACAGGACCACTTTTCTTATGGGGTGTTTGATTTCGATGGCATGCGTCCATCTGGAAAGACCAAGAGGCTGCTGAAGACGGGGTGGGGTTGCTGAAGAAGTGACCAGAGGCTGCTGAAGAAGGGGTGGCTGGCTGAGGTGTGGGTGAAGAAGTGACCAGAGACTGCTGAAGAAGTAACCGAGAGGTGGGGGGGAAGAAGTGTCCAGAGAGGTGAGCGAAGAGGCTGCTGGATGGTGGTGGAGGGGATGTGGGAATGAGATCTGAGAGAAAAGCATGCGCAGTGGTGAAAAAATCTGCATCACAAACCAAAAAGTCCCTATATCTCATGAAGGAGTGGGGATATCGAAAAAATAAAGCGAAAAATCTCCCCCGCCGTGCAGTCCCTGGTAGCCTACTATCTGATAATAAAGTTTCAACATCATTGAATGAAAAAATAAAGAGTGACGTCATGAGGTGATGTAATCTTTTACTAAGAAATAAACATCCGGTACGTGCCATTTTCAAGGTTAAACGTCCAAGAAAAACGTATGAGTCATCAACACTTGTGTAAATATTTCTTAGAAAGCGACTGAGTAATCAGATTTATAGACTAAACAAATCTAATTTATTGTGTGAGAAATAAAGTCGATGATGTAATCTTTTTACTAAGGAATAAACATCCGGTACGTGCCATTTTCAAGGTTAAACTTTCAAGAAAAACGTATGAGTCATCAACACCTGTGTAAACAATGACATAAATGTTTATATTAACAGAAGATTTATTGTTTCCGGCGGCACTTACACTAGTGTTGATGACTCGTACGTTTTCTTGGAACCTTGAAAATGGCACGTACCGGATGTTTATTTCTTAGTAAAAGATTACATCACCTCATGACGTCACTCTTTTTGTTTTTTCATTCAATGATGTTGAAACTTTATTATAGATAATAGGCTACCATGGACAGCAGGGGTGTCTGCGGGGGAGATTTTTCGATTTATTTTTTCGATATCCCCACTCCTTCATGAGATATAAGGACTTTTTGGTTTGTGATGCAGATTTTCTCACCACTGCGCACGCTTTTCTCTCAGATCTCATTCCCACATCCCCTCCACCATCATCCAGCAGCCTCTGGTCATCGTCGACGACGAACACCAGCAGCAGCCTCTTCGCTCACCTCTCTGAACACCTCTTCGCCCCCCACCTCTCGCTTACTTCTTCAGCAGCCTCTGGTCACTTCTTCACCCACCCCTTCTTCAGCAGCCTCTGGTCACTTCTTCAGCAACCCCACCCCGTCTTCAGCAGCCTCTTGGTCTCTCCGGATGGACACATGCCATCGAAGTCTAAACCCCATAAGAAAAGTGGTCCCGTGCCCGCATAGCTATACTATTTGTGTCGGACCATTGTTTTGTGAAATGCAATTTAAGTCTCAAAAAGCCGATTGTAACATTAAAATATAGAAAATATCGGGAATACAGAAACTTTAACTATGATGATTTTTTAACCGATCTTTATAGGCTAGATTGGGATGTGTTATATACATTAAACAATGTGGAGGACATGGTGTATTTTTTTAACAACAATGTAACTACACTTTTTGATAAATATGCACCTTATAGAACAGCCCGCTTTTCGAAACCTGCTGATCCTTGGTTTACCGACAATATTAAATTTATGATGCGTCTTAGAGATAAAGCACTTTCTACATATATAAAAAAAAAATAATAAAACAGACATCTTGGGATTAGCATAAACAACTCAGATATTTTGTTACAATGTCCGTGAGGAATGAAAAAAAGATTTATTTAAATCATCAATTTAAAGTAAATCCTAAAGGTTTTTGGCATACTTTAAAGTGTCTAAATATTAATTCTACACCTCTAAGTCACCCTGAACTAGTGGGTAATCCGGACGAATTCAAGAATTATTTTTCTGATAGTATTCCATCTACTGACCTCGACCATAACAACAATGAGTTCTTTGAATATTACAATAAAAATATTTCCTAATATTACTAATGAATTTAGTTTTTCTGTAGTTAATAAGAGAAGGTGGAAAAAATAATTTCCGAAATTCGATCTCAAAAGGAGTTGATACATATCATTCCTATTGCTAAAACTAATAATCCAAGTCAATTGTCTCATTTTAGACCTATAAGTATTTACCCGTTCTTTCAAAAATCTTAGAAATAATTATGTATGAACAGTTAAGCTTATATTTCTCTAAAAATAATATTATACCAGTTGTTCAATCAGGTTTTCGGGCTCAACATAGTACTGGGTAAGAACACATGTTTTGTTCTGCTCGATTATAGTAAGGCCTTCGATACCCTTGACCATGTTATTTTATGTGCAAGGCTTAAGTATTTTGGACTAAGCAACTCTTCTTTGAATTTCATTAATAACTACCTAATAAACAGACAACAAAGAGTAATACTGGGCAACGTAACTTCAGATTTTAATATTTTAACCAAAGGCGTGCCACAAGGACGTGTACTAGGTCCACTGTCGTTCTCAGTTTACACTGCAGATTTTAGTAATCATTTAAAATATTCAGTTGCACACCAGCATGCAGATGACATGCAAATCTACCATTCTTTTAAATTTGAAAATGTAGAGTCGGCCAAAAAATATATTTACGATGATTTGGATCAGATTTCCAAAATCTCAAACTCTGATGGCCTTAAACTAAACGAAGCTAAAACTCAAATGATCATTTTGGGTAAAAATAAGTATGATATTATGAGTAGTAATAACTCTAATATACATATAAATAACGTCAATTTAAATTTTACCAGTGTTTGCAAAAATTTAGGACTATTTTTTGACAAAATTCTGCGCTTTGAATATTATGTATTGAACGTTCTTCAAAGAAGTTATGCGAAACTACGTACTCTTTATATATTCAAGAAATTTCTTTGTATGAACGTAAAACTGAAATTGTGTGATTCCCTCATTTTGTCATTGCCTGCATATTGTGATGTTGTTTATTGGTCAGCTTGGCTCTGTAAGGATAAGAAGAGTCTACAGAAGCTTCAGAATAGTTGTATTAGATTTTGCTATGCACTTAGATACTTTGATCATGTTTCATCCTATTACCGTGAAGCTGAGTTGTTTAAATTGGAGCAGTGGTTTTTTATGCACTTATGCACATTAGTATATTAAATAAATCAGTCAACGCAACCGACATTCATCCAAGAAGCACACGCCACAAGAACCTATAAAATGTTCCTAGGCACAACACTGCTTTGTTTCTCCGTTCATTTAGCTACAACGCCGTCAAGGCCTTCAATTCTCTGCCTCCTGTCAAAAAATCATGCTCAACCGTTGCGACCTTTAAAAATTATTTTAAAAAAATCGTAATTAGTTCCAACAGTTTATAATTCTGTGTACTTTTTCAACCTTGTATATGTTATTTCATGGCGTTAATGTTAGCTTTTAGTTTTTTATTGGGTGGTTAGCTGAGTAGCTATGCTAGATCTCGCCACCCTTGTCAAGCATTTTGTAATGTTATGTATTATTATTATTATTATTATTATTATTATTATTATTATTATTAAAATTTGATTTTCGGTTTTTGGGTCCCGGATTCGGATTCAGAATAAAAAAATACACAAAATTGGGCTGTGTAATTGGTCTATCATTAATAAACTACCTACATGCCTTCATAGGTGAGCGGTATACCCTCAAAAAGACGCTCGGAAAAGAAACCTAAGTGTCCTCGAAGTTTCGACAGGTTAAAACCTTTTGGAATCGATTTTTTATTTTATTGTTAACAAAGAAATCTTATTAAACTTTTTGATTCCGACGACAGGTAACTTGTTATTAACAAAAAAGTTGCAAAATAAAAAAATAAGAACAAATCATGTTCTAACCACATTGGGATATAATAAACACTTTTTGTCTCTTGTCATTTTTTTCCAAAACGCACCATTTTTGAACTACAAACGATTAAAAGTCGAGAAATGACCAAAAGTGGCCACCTTTAAAAATGTATTTCTCCTTTTTAAACGCGTTTTTCATGGAAAATAATCGTCGTCTTATGTTTTACGACCATATTTTTTTATATAGTTCACCTCAGCAACAAATAAACCAATCCACATTATGTATTTAGGGATAAGTTCTTTGATGGAGGATATTCTCTTTAAAAATTCCCACAAAGCAGTTGGTTCTTCGTCATTTCCTGGTTGACTTGACTTATATATTCTCTATAGGTATTTATTTATTTTAATATAAAATTTAGAACGGATAATAACTAGTCTTCGTGTCCACTACGTCTCCTGATTTAGCTGATCTATTATAACATGAATATCAAAGATAGTGTAGAACATGAGGTCAGATTTAAATAAATATTTACTTTAAACAGTTTTCGACACACAGAGTACTGTGATATTTTAAAAGATGTCGCGGCTACACAAAACGACAAAGCTCGATCAATATCACAGCAAATCCTGCAGTAAAATGGTCAAAATATTGCTACAGGTGAGTGAGTCTCATATAAGAGAGGTTACATAATATGGTTGATAATAAAATGATTGTTTTCTTTTAGATATGTATATCTTTGCTATGTGTGATAAATGCAATCCAAAGTAGAGTAGTAGTTCAAAGAAGTACTGATAATTCCGTAAGAGGATACTTAACTGAAGTAAGTAAATTTGTTTTTATAAATTCATACATTTCTTATTTGCTCTTGATTTCTAAAAATGAGCGACAATTATATGGAATTTGCTTGAGCCAAATGGACATCACGTAGGATAGTTCTACTTAGGCATAAAGAATATGTGGGTATGAACCTTACAAAGTTTACATGTCAGACGATTTAAAGAAGTAGTGCATATACAGGGTGTTTTATGACGAATTGTACATATTTCTAGGAGCGATATAGGACCTCTTGCCTATTCACAAATGACTATATAAATTTGTCAGTAGCGTTTATTCACTGAGATAAAGAGTGATAACCAGTTATGACCACGTTTCTTTCGGCCAGAACTTCCTTAGTATTTATCACGGTTGATATAACTGCTGTTATTAATAAGAATTAAAAAATTCCAGGTTCGATCCTTTTTAAATTATTTTTTGTTATTTCTGTAGAAAGATCACTCTGTATAATAATAATAATAATAATATCCCTTATTAATGTCAATACATACAAATGTTTACACAAGTCCAAACACAGAAATATAGAGTAAATATGCATAATCATAATACACCAACAACACAAATTTTCTTAAAAACAAATGTAAATAGATAAAAAAATTTCAAGATGTTGTGAGAAATGTTACACACAGAAGGTTAGATGTACAAAAATGATTTATTAAAATATTCATTAAAATTAGAGAAAGCTTTCCTTTTAGGGCGGGTTGTATGAAGCATAGTTAAGGCTTAACCAGAGTGGTTAGTTAAATTCGTGTTGTACAACAATGGGTTAGCATTAACTGCCCTCGTTTAAGTTTCATTTCTTAACTGCCAACAAATAGGCAGTTAAAGCGAGGTAACTGTCGAATTATAACCTCAAAAACAAGAGAGTTTCAAGTATCAGAAATAGCTGAAATCATTAAATCAGTTAAGCCAGTTAAATTTTACCTCAGGTTAGTTAACCGATCGGTAATGTGATTTTTATACAACTCGCCCTTAAGGTACTGCTTAATATTTTGTTTGAATTTGTTTAATTCTAGAATATTTATTCGATCTGGTAATTTATTAGAAAAAAATATGCAACGATAACCAGTGCTGTCTCTAGATTTAGTAAGTCGAAGAAATGTATGTTTTATATTACTTTTAAAACTCGTAGGATAAGTATGTAATTCCTGACTATCAAACTCAATGATGTTACGGGGTGTAATCAGTTTCATGTCATTAAAAAAACTGGTGGTAGGGAACGACAAGATAAACAAAAAAACCTTATATAACATGGGGTCTAAAGCTTACAGTTTTGGAGAAAAAAAATAAACAAAAATTTCGCAAATTTTCAATAAAATCTTTTGAGAACTGCTGGAATATTGAGGTAGGTTTAGATCGTCGCGCGTGTCTTTGCCTTATACTCTGACTCTCCCTTGTGCAATATTTTAGTTACTATGGGTGTTTCGTTATGTACACACGTCCAACCCGCCCTGCCGTTCGTTGTTTTTGTTATTTTTGAATTTCGGGTCACTGTGAATTTATAGTTAAGATTTATTTTATTGACTTTACCGTTCAAGTCGTTAAATTCTTGATTACGTACAGACAAAACTTACTTGTTCGTTCTTTTTGTATTCCTTTTTGGATTTTGGACCAAGTTCTTCTTTTATATTTCTTTATTGACAACGTTAGTTGATAGTTTATTGTTTAGTGTTGAACGGAGTACGTATGTCCTTAATTCGAAGTACCGAACTGTGTATTGATGCAGATGCAGAGATTTCGAATGATTTACTTAGGTAAGCTTTTAACCCAGGACACTCATTTATGGTACAAATGTTAATAAATCACATTTAAATATTCTAAATTATAAACATTAATCCAATATTTTGTTCCAAATTAAAAGACATACATATAAAGAAATGCTCTGTTTAAACTTCTATGGCCATTATTTGCTTGCAGTTGTGCAGGAAAAGATAACGAATTATTTACCTCTTTATAATTGCCCCAGTTCGGTTGAGGCGGTCCATCAAAGGCGGTCGATGATCCAAACAAAGCCTTTGCTTTGACACCGCGTGTGACGCCCAGGACTGCACTTTTTTATGGCAATTTAAAAGTTATATAATTGGGAACTACAAGTCCTTTGACCAAGAAAAGCAGTGGTTCTCAATTATTTTCTACATTAATATTAAAAAAATATTTAATATGTTAACCCAGGTCAGTTTTTTCAAAGTGCCCCTAGAGGGAAAGGTCATAAAGGTTTTCTGTTTGTCTAATCGGTCCCCATTACGTTTTTTTTAATTACATGAAACTGATTACACCCTGTATAAGTCGATGGTAAAGTAAGAATCTTAAGATCTTTAAAATATTCGCGACAATCGTCTTTATAGTGTACACCCACTAGGACTCTAACACATTTTCTTTGCAAACTACAAATTTTTGAACTGTGAGACGAGTGTCCCCAGTTTAAAATAGCATTCGTCATGCTAGAATGAAAAGTGCCATAGTAAGCTGATAATAGAGTATCCTTAGAAACAGTATTTGCTAAATTTCTTAAGAGAAATACTTGTTTTGAAAGAGTTACTGATAAATTAGAAACATGCTTATCCCAACTAAGTATGGGGTCAATATAAACTCCTAGAAACCTGACTACATTGTCAGTCACGGTCTGATTGACATTTATATAACGAAGGGTGAATGCTTGTTAGCAAGAAACCATTGTTTAATGTTCGACTGAGTACTCATAGCTTTCTCTGTTAGTTGATTTGGGTCTCTGTCATAGTTGAGAGCGGTGGTATCATAAGCAAATAACATCAAAGAACTATTTTGGTCACAGGTGGCAAGGTCATTTATATAAATGATCAATAATACCGGGCCGAGTACCGAGCCTTGCGGTACGCAATGTTTTATTGTGGTATGCTGAGAGCTGCTACTATTATATGAAACATATTGGGTCCTATCTGAAAGGTATGACTGTATCAGAGATATGCTACTTGAATCAAAATTACATCGGCTCAATTTTTCTAAGAGAATGTTGTGGGATACACAGTTGAAGGCCTTGGTTAAATCATAGCAAGTTAACACTAGTTATATTGCTTAATTCAAAATTATGTAAAATAATCTGAATTAAGTTATTAACAGAGCCCGGCGCAAAAGTAGTTATGCCAGAGACGGTCTTCACCACAGATAAATATAATGTTTTGTATGATTCACATAAACAAATAAACACAATATTTATAGGAAACAAATACCTACTTTTGCGGTAAGAAATAAAAAGCATGGCATAAAACTCATAAAATAATAAATAAATAATTTATTATTGGTTTGGAGAAACTATCTATTTGGTATTGTCTAATCGAAAACAAAAAACTCGGGACTTTAAACGGCATACGCCACTTCAACTTTTTTATTAGTTAAGAAAATGTAAGCATCTCCCAAATGTTTCTTCCCAACTATATTAAACAATTTTCAATTTAAAATATAATTTTTATCTGTGCACATAATATGAGGCACCATAATTTAAAAAAATATCAGGAAAATTTTCGACACCACAAAGTCACCGCCGCGCTTGTCACTCTCTTTTTGCCTTTTTACTACAGCAAATAGGATACGGTAAACAATAATAATAGTAAAATAAACAGCAGATTTCGATTTATATTTTGCGGAAGACTTTAAACTTACAGAAAGCAGTTGAAATAAAAAAGGTCCAACAATTTTTATTAATTTATTACACAATGACCAATGCCATGTGAAATTGTTTCATATGCACATACGCATTATGGAGTGAACACTACAGACATTGTCAGTACATTTGACAGAAGTAAATGTGTCGTAATTTGTTATGGCGTCGAGTGGCTTTCCATTAAATGAAACAGTACTTTCGTAGATTAAAGATTTTCTGGAACTGCGGTTTAACGGTGTAGAACTTTTTTGTGCCAGCTGTGAAAAAACACTCTCGTGGACATGCAATTCGAACATTTTAAAACAAGTTTCATCTGAACGTCATAAAAACTAAAATTTGGCATATTTACATGGATATTTCTCACGGATCCCTCTAGCTATACGCAACGTTCAACGTAAGCCGGAATCAGATCAGTATACAGTAATTGATGCAATAAATATTGCAGGTATTTGATCTACGTCAATATATTTTTAGATTCTCAGGGGATATTGCAGAGTGAAATACAAATTGGATACATAACAGTGTTAAGAAACAACTCGGTATTTCAACATTTTTGTGTGCGGCAAAGAAGTGGACTGTTCAATGCCGGACATAAATCTGCCATCTATAAGAAACTATACTTATTTTAAATATGCGCCGATTACATCGGTAGACGTTGAACGGTTGAACGATCCTTTTTCACAACACAACTGGGATATTCAGTGACAATTATCGGGGTTTTATTTCGGACGATTTAGAACAAGTACAAATAATATATTTTTATTATTCTAATAAGGTATAGTTACTAGATGTTTGTGTTTGTGCATCCAACAATAAGTGCTTCAAGGTATGACATAACCGTTTCGGGGCCATTTACCTTTAAATATTACGGAATTCACTAGATATAATCATAAGGTAAAATATTGTTTTATTGCACATGAAAATGTTTATATAGTTCATATTGAGTAAAGCCGACTCTGGCTATTACGTCATAACTACCTCTGAGCCGGGGTCTAGTTATTAATTGCTAGTGTAGTAGAGAGCTTCTTTCTAAACCCGAATTGACTAAAGTGAAATAGATCGTTTTCTTCGAAGAAATTCGTGATTTGTATTTTCATAGCTGCTTCGAAAATTTTCGCCAATATTGGAACTAAAGAAATAGGTCTGTAATTCGACATATCCTCTGCAGAACCTTTCTTGAAAATAGGAATGACCTTTGAGCATTTAAGAATTGATGGAAAGTTATCTCTGATGCACTGATTTATTAAATTAGTCAGGGGATACAAAATTATATTTTTTATTGTCTTAATTGTTTGTACATTAATATCGTATGTATCTTTACTGTTACTATTTTTTAAATTGTCTATTGCCTCTCTGACTTCACTGTATGAAACTTTTCTAAATTCAAAATGTATGTGCGGACTTACTTTTGAGAGAAAATCTGAAGGAAGCTTCGGACATGGAGGAAGATCTTTTAGTAATGTCTGCTGTGTTTGAAAAATATCTTATAAAATCGTTTACATTTACAGAATCGCATTTTTCTGTACAACAGTTGGAATTATTGTTTTTGATAATTTTCCATATAGCGACTTGTATATTTTGAGATTTTTATATATCTTTTCAAAATTCAGTGAAACATTCTAGAAGTCCTTACATCAGTAAACAAGAGTGAATGTGAATAGAAATAACGTGACAACTAATAAGGTTTTCCTTTTATTTCACATTCCTGGTTATCTGAGGAACGTCATGTACCGATATATAACATTCATTTTTATCACGAATTCTTGTGCGGTGTTATTACTTTATTTATCTCCAGATGGCAGAGTAAAAGTGCTGCTATAGTTTTTAATGAACTGATAAATTGACCCTGCCGATGCTTGATAATTAGGAAATTTAATATGGGATCTCCCAGGAGTACAACACAATACTTGGATAGTACAGTTTGGTTCAAAATAACAGTAAAAGTAGATACTTAAGTGTTTTTTAGATGTTAAACCTTGAAGAGGATTTCTTGTTCACAACTTTCACACATGCGCATTACCTTGTAAATGTGTAATCAATTCGCGGAAGTCGAGAAATTGAAATATTTCGTGTTATTTTGTGAAAAAATGGCGGGAGGGACATCCGCCCGCACCCCCCTTCTTTGTCTGCAACGCTAATACTGCCTGCGGCGCTAATAATTATTAACAAATAGATATCAAAATAAAAACCTACAAACCTAACCTAAAGACATCACACGAGAGAATGAAATTATTATATAAAAAGAAGGAAAACCTAAATAAATCAGAAAAGAATTTGTAAAAAATATCTTAGTCGTTATAAAATTAAAAAAAAGAACTCGGACGTAGGAATTTGAACCCGGGACCCTTCGCACCATAACCTTCTTCTTCTTAACAAATTTATTCGGTTTTTAAAATATAAAACTTTGAACCCGGGACCCTTCGCACCATAACCTTCTTCTTCTTAACAAATTTATTCGGTTTTTAAAATATAAAACTTTGCCTCCCCTGATCGAGATCCGAAGCCAACCTCACAACCACGTCGCACAACGCCGTGGTGTTAGTACGGATCGTGACCGGTTTGGCTCAATAAAACTTACATTAAAAAGACAACACTTTTGCCGCCTGTGGCGGCTTAAAATTGCCATTAAGATTTAATAAAAGGATCGTCTCCGGGATTTAAGTAGGTAATAACCTGTACAATGGAATGATGCATTCTTTGCACTTCCAAGTTCCGGGAAAATTCTAAAAAATTTGGAAAAACTTTTGATTTTCGGTTTTTTTGCTCGGGCGGCTAAAATAATGAAAATGGAGAAAAAAGTTTTCAACAAAAGTTGTAGCTCGTCTCTTTCTCTACAAAAAAGGTTTACTTAAGCCGTTTAGGAGATAAATCCAGTTTTCCAGTTATAGTTTTGAGCCGCTCCGAAATGCGCGGAAAATGAGAATTCTCCGGGAGTTTCGTACGACCGGACCGGCAATAACAAAGTGCAAATCTTATTTTTTTTTGTATGACTATACTTTTTAGGTAACTCAGTTCATATATGATGTGAATACAATAATTCGACAATTGGCAGCTTTCAACAGGCTGTCACCTAGCTGTCAATGTGCAGTCATGTATGAACTGAGTTACCTAAACAGCATAAACTCATAACATAAAAATAAGATTTGCACTTTGTTAAGGCACTTTGACAGCTGTCAAGTGTCAATTTAGATAATTTGACATCGGATTTGAATTCAGCAACCTCAAAAACATCAACCTAGACATTAAAATCGAAAAAATAAGTTATTTAAAAATCTATAAAGACTGCACGAATAAATAAATCTGTGGTGGAGCTTTGGAGCTTTCAAGCTCCGTAGCAGCCAAAGTATTGATTTTCGAGCTTTGTGCCCATTGAGACTTTTGCTTGGGACGACGAAACTTAAAACATATCCAAAATTCAGATGATTTGACCGAAACCCAATTTCCATAAGATTATTGCGGGGTCCTTTTTATCACAGAGAAAAAAGTGTTAGAAGGTGGCTTAGTAAACTTTATACAGTTGATTTATTCATATCTTTGAGCCTTATGCATCCTTCTCCCGTAACAACGGGTGCTTTTTCATTGCATGGATTCGACTCCACGTACTTTAATCTATATTTCGTGAAAATCTCATTGAAGAATGTTAAGAAACAACTAAGTTGTATGTTTTACTGTATAATTGTGCATTTCCTGAACGTGTATGAGTAATGTAGACAAATTGAAAAAATACTGCACGCATTTAAAAAACTCTGTCATTCGAAAAAATATATTTTATTGTACTTATAATCCAAAAATTAAGACCGTGCTGTTATTACTAATTAAGATATAGTGAATTGAAATCCAAAATTTGGAGATGACTGATCGATGAGAAATATACCCTCTACTTTGATCGCAAGGAATATTTTTCCAACAAAAGTAATTGTAATAAAATGTTAATTGGATTAATATATCATTATATAAGAACATATTAGCAAAATAAATTATCATTCTAACAACTCCCGGCAAAGATTTGAATAAATCTGTGGATCAACTGTACAAAGTTTACTAAGCCATTTTCTAACACTTTTTCTCTATGATAACATTTTATATGAATTTTGTGATTAGTTACACATTAAAGGCGAGACTTTTCTCTGCATTTTATGTTATTTTCATTTTTTTAGGGGCTCTGAATAGTAAGAATTATCGATCGATGAGTCCGGTCGTACGAAAGTCCCGGAGAATTCTCATTTTTCACGCATTTCGGGGCGGCTCAAAACTATAAGTGGAAAACTCGATTTATCTTCTAAACGGCTTAGGTAAGAGAAAAATTTGTAATAAGCTTTTCTATAGAGAAAGAGACGAGCTACAACTTTTGTTGAAATTTTTTTTTCTCCACTTTCATTATTTTGGCCGCTAGAGCAAAAAACCGAAAATCAAAAAGTTTTTTTGAATTTTCCCGGAACTTGAAAGTGCAAAGAATGCATCATCTCGTTCTCCAGGTTATTACCTACTTAAATCCCGGAGATGATCCTTTTATTAATTTTTGTTACCCTAAATGGCTAATTTGGCTGTACTATTTTGGTTGCTAAGACGGGGACAAACTCAATGGAAAAAACCCGTTCGAGGCAATTGTGCCTCAACAGTCTGCTCGCCGTTGGGAAGTTTTGGTTTATGGAAAGGAAATTTTAATTTTAAGGTAGTTAGAATTTTTATAAGGTTTATGGGTCAAAAGGAAATTTTAATAACAAAACATGACAAAATCACAAAAATACAAACATATTACAATAACCTAAAGCGTAACCTATGCGCTAACCATCTGGCAAAGAAGCTAGAGCAAAGAAGAAATAGTCAAACCAATGATATCATGTTTTGCGCATGACGAAGTTTTCGCATTTCGGTTTTCCTAGACGCTTCTAAGATTGGTAGGCATAGTTTCTGGATCTGATTTTTTTTGTGTGGCTGTGTATTCAATGTTTTTAATATGTGCTTTTCAATAGAATTTTTAATTTTTAGAGGATTTGTTGGTGGAACGAGGTATGTAAAGAAGAATTCCAAAGCCAATTCAGATGCAAATGCCCAGAGTGGTCCTTCTGCAGAGCACCAGGGCGATATTATAACGCCTTTTGTTCTATGACTGCAACTGGTTATATTTGGTCACAGCCAGGTCTTAGAGGTTTATAATTATTATGTGCGTGGAGGGTGGGTTAAAACTACTTAAACATTAAATCATTAACATATTGATGACTCTTGTCTCATGCTAAAATTTGATATAATGAATTTTTTAAGATTTCGCCTTATATTTAAAGAGTTTTGCTAAAATTGCACTTTTCCGATGAATATAAAAATATGTTTACCATAGGTAGAATTTTTTAAAACAAATTCATCGGTATTAAAAAAAAATTAAATACTCCGTCTGATTTCTTTTATTTATTCGAAGAATTTTAAAAAAAATCAGCACTGAGTAATAGCAAAAATAATTTGTTCAGCAATTGTATATTATAAGAAGTTTAAAATATTAGAAAGAGTATATGTCTTAATTATAAGTAAAATGAGACCTTATGGAATGAATATTAACTCCTGATTTAAAAACATGAGATTTGGTCAAAAAAAGATAAAGCACATTATTAAGTGCTATCGTAGTGATACAATTTTGAAATGATTGGCTATTTAACTTCCAATCATTCTTTGAAAAATTTGAGACAAGCTGAAAAAGATGGGGTTTCAAACACCCTTAATTTTACCATCGACGTTTGAAATCCAAAATATAATTCTAGAAATGTATACCTAAAGGTTTTCAATTTTAAAATGAGCATTACACTCATTTTTAAAAATGTACCATTCTTTTACATTAACTAGAAAACTGTGATTGAATGATTTTATTAATAATTTAAGGACCCTAGCGTAGTACGTTTTCACTACATATTTAGACAATATCAAGGGATTTGGAAATTGCTACCATAAAACAGAAATTTTTTTGCAGTAGTTGAAATTGTTGTAACTTGGTGGTAAATCATCAACAACCACACAATTCGTTATCTGAAGCTAAAAATGTTCCCATAAAATAATAAATTGTAATAAAACATGTACAATGTAAACAACACAACAGTATATTTATGTCCAAGATGCAGCCCATGTAAACAATAATCAGGGTGTGGCGTGAGTAGATCTCCAATGTTGCTAGTTTAGCTTTGATCAATTTGTGACATTGGAGATATCTTCTACGTAGGCGTAGAAGGTTTATTTTCTTCAATGTCACAAATTATACTAGACGTTGACGCCTACAACTAGGGGTCTCTAATAGTATTTTCTGGATTTCGTTTACTGCAAAATTATTTCTGTTCCCTTCTCTAATCCTTGTGATAACCATGTAATAAATAGTTACACAATATTATAGTTACTTACTAGTTTAAGTCTCGCAGATGGGGCGATTTATCGTCAGATCTCTGAACCCGACGAACCATTTGACTTTATGTAGATATTCTATCTGAAGGAGACCTAAAGAAACTACTCTTAATGTTATCCGATTTCTTCACTTCAGTCATTAAAAATGATTAGGTATGTTATGCAGTATATAAGCAAAGAACGTGCCCTGTGGGATCCTTAATTATATAGATATGGTACTGATACCAATCTCGTGCAAAGAAACGTAGATTACCGATTATCATAGCGATAAGCTACAAATCGTTTAAGAAGAAAATAATGGTTTAAAATCAAAAGGGCATAAAGTACTGCATTTATTTTTCTTAAGACAGCAACAAGATTTTTGGTGTACTTATTGCACTTCTAGGACAAGGCGACAAGAAGTAGCCAGAAATAAAGAGACAGAGACATTTAGGTACAGTGTTTTCTATTTGGTGTATACCTACCTTTGGCTATATCTTTCTCTCCACGCGATTATAGCTTGCCAGCATATTAATTCGTAATCTACGTTTCTTACGAAGGTCAATATCTTCTTCTAGCGTAGTATCAAAATACTAAGTTCATACCTATATCATTAAAAATCCTACGGAAGTACCCTTGCTGACAGACTACTTCAATTTAAAGAGTATGAAGTTTTGAGGCAGTTTAAACCAAAGACAATAACAACAAAAGTAAATGAGAAATATGTAACTCCTGAAGAAAATGAATAATTTTAGAACTATGTTTCGAAAGGAACATCAAAAATATATGCGAGATCGTTATTTTTTAAATAATTTGTAGGCGATATTCACGCTGCAACAATCTAAACGATATATCTGACGGGAAACTGCTCCGTATGTGGAAGTCTTTAATAATGGGTAAAAATTTAAATGTTCTTGTTAGTACTGCACGTTATGTGTTCATTTTCTAAAAAGAGATATTTCAATGTTGTCTTCCTTTTGTTAATTATATACATATAGTAAAGCCTATGCTAATTTTAAACATTTCTGTGATTTATAAAAAAATTGATGCCTTTTATATTTTAATGTTAATAATGTATATCGTGTTAATCAAAAATAATTTGGTTGTGATGAAAATTAAATGATTTTTTAAATATATTGTTTTATTTAGATCTTAAATATAATATAAATAACATTCTTATTCCCACATAGGTAGATTACTCTTTTTCATGAAACGAATTCAGAGATGACTACAAAAATAATGGTAATAAAAAATAGTAAAAAAATAAAGATTAATCAAAATTACATAGTTTCTACACTTACTAATCCCTATTAATAAAACAAATCAGAAAATATGTGACCCTTTATCGCAACTACATACTAGATTAACAGTCACAAAGAGAAGTTAATCATTAAGTTTAACACGATGCGGGCTCTATCTGAAATCTGTAAATCGCAGTCGATTTAAAATTCAAATCGCGTGATTTGAAAAGCCTGCTGCATGCGCGAACAGAAAATTCGCTACTAAATTAGGATGAGATCGATAAAAAGTGATTTGTAATTAAACTTTTTATTTGGCCAGTGTTGGTTTGTATAGATGGGAATTAAATGCGGTTCCACCAGTGATCGAACTTTTATATAATATCCAAACCAATAACTAACGTAACAAGTAAAAAAAAAAACAGTTTCAAACCAACTGTTGATCTCTAACTAACTGTCAGACAGTCGGAACAAATCGCCAGATTGAATGTAGTCGCGTCATTTTGGCATTTTACCTAAAAAAAAAAGGTACAGGATCAATTGACTTCAGGCATTTAGAAAAAACAGTACCTTTTATTTTTTGGCGGAAATGTTTGGTTTCATTTTTTATCCAATAATTGACCATTATTAATGATGAATTTAATTAAATTAATTGAAAAATTTGTTAATATACATAATATGCCATAGAATTGGACGAAAACGGTTACCTCGGAGGATGTTGGGGTTGCTGATCAGAGAATCTGAATCTCAAATCAATTCGGGAAATTCAAAATGGCAGACCGGAAATCGGGCCATTTTCCAGAAAAAATGAGAATGGATATCTTGGCCTTGAAAATCTGTACTCGAGGATTTTCGAGGTCGCTAAATACGAATCCGAGGTCCAATTGGGTAAATTCAAAATGGCGTACAGGAAATAGAGCCAATTTCTCAGGAAATACTCGTGTCTTATTCGTTTCTGGGCTGAAAATGGGTACTTGGGGAATTCTGAGGTCGCTGAGCACGAATTTACGAAATTCAAAATGGCGGACCGGAATAACAGTCCATTTCTCCGGAAAAATCGTATTCCTTTCTTTTTTGCGCTGGAAGTGGCTACTCTGGGGTTTTCGGTATCGCTGATAACGAATCTGATGTCAAAATAGACAGAATGGAAAATGGTGGACTGGAAGTAGCATCATTTTCAGGAAATACTCGTATTCTTCATACTTTCAGCCCAAAAAAGTAAAAAATACGAGATTTTCCGTAGAAATTGACTATTCTTCTGGTCCGCTACTTTGAATTTCGTAAATTGGACCTCTGATTCGTGATCAACGACCTCAAAAACCCCCGAGTACTCACTTTTAGCCCAAAAACAAAAAAAATACGAGTTTATCCTGATAAATTGACTCTACTTCTGGTCTGCCATTTTGAATTTACCAAATCAGACCTCGGATGCGTAATCAGGGACCTCGAAAACCCCCCGAGCACAGATTTTCAAGGCCAAAATATCCATTCTCATTTCTTATGAAAAATTGCCCGATTTTGAATTTTCCAAATTGGACTTCCTGATCAGCGACCACAAAAACTCCAGAGTAACTGTTTTCGTTTAATTCTTTGGCATAACGATAACAAATTTTTTAATTAATTTAATTAACTTGGCCATTAATAGTGGCCAATTATTGGGAAGAAAAATTAAACCAAACATTTCCGCCAAAAAATAAAAGGTATTGTTTTCTCTAAATGGCTTTCTGAACTTTTTGCGACAACAGTGAAGTCAATTGACCCTGTAACCTTTTTTTTTAGAGGGAAATAGGGAAAACTAGTATACCTACAGACATGGCTTATAACAATGAACCTCTGGAGACCCCTAATGATATCGTCGATGCATTTGCTAACTTTTTCGAGCAATCTTGCTTCCTTAACATCTCGGACGCCCCAGTAACCAAGTCTAATAATCTTTCGTTTGATTGTTTGGACATTAAACGCTTTTCCGAGGCTGAAGTTTGCACGTCGTTAATAAGAATTAAACCTAAATTTACTGCGAGCCCAGATGGAATTCCAGCATTTCTACTGAAAGACTGTGCCAGAATTTTTGCATATCCTCTCTGCATAATTTTTAATTTATGTTTTAGGAAATACTGTTTTTTGATATTTGGAAATACTCCAAACTGTGCCCTGTGTATAAAAAAGGTGAAAGAAATGATGTTACCACTTATAGACCGATAACAATCATATGTAACTTTGGTAAAGCTTTCGAAATCCTACGGCATGATAATATTTATGCACATGTTCAACTGAAAATATCTATGCAACAACACGGTTTTATGAAAGGTCGCTCACCGTACCGAACTTAATCTGCGTTACTCAGTACATTGCTGAATCAATTGATTCACACATACAGATAAACTCAGTCTATACTGACTTTTCTAAGGCGTTTGACAGACTGAACCATACGAAAATTCTCTGTAAACTTGACAAATTAGGATTATCTGACGGTTTACTTCAATTTCTTGAGAGTTACTTGACTAATAGAGTTCAATTCGCATCAAAGAGGTTATAATAGACCATTGCTGAATCAATTGATTCACACATACAGATAAACTCAGTCTATACTGACTTTTCTAAGGCGTTTGACAGACTGAACCATACGAAAATTCTCTGTAAACTTGACAAATTAGGATTATCTGACGGTTTACTTCAATTTCTTGAGAGTTACTTGACTAATAGAGTTCAATTCGCATCAAAGAGGTTACAAAGAGGTTATAATAGACCATTGCTGAATCAATTGATTCACACATACAGATAAACTCAGTCTATACTGACTTTTCTAAGGCGTTTGACAGACTGAACCATACGAAAATTCTCTGTAAACTTGACAAATTAGGATTATCTGACGGTTTACTTCAATTTCTTGAGAGTTACTTGACTAATAGAGTTCAATTCGCATCAAAGAGGTTACAAAGAGGTTATAAGAGGTTATAATAGACTAGAGGTAACAAACAGCAGAATTAGCAATGCGCGAACGCTGCCACTTTTCCACGTTTGGGTGAGATAGGTAGGGGAAAGCACAGGGGCGCACTAAGGATTTATGATACATTTTTTCAAATATGAAGATTTTTTTTATCTCAGCTTTATGTCCAGGTACACAAAATACATTTGTTGATAATTTGTTAGAAATAAACTGATACAATTTAGAGGTTACCATCAGTAACAGTTTTGTTTTATAACTTTTCAGCATTATTATTAGTTATATTATATTTTTCTTGGTATTTTTTTATGTCCTTACAATGCCATAAAAAGGTTTTATGTATACATCATAATATATAATATAATTATATTGTAGGAGACGTACAACACGGAAACAAAACATTTTGACTCCTAATTTCGTTGCAAGAACTAAATAATAATAGAACTAAGAAAGTTTAGGTTTATATTTATTTATATTTAACTAGATGTAATCTTTTCTGTCTCAAATATCAGTTTTTTTTGGGTATATTTCTTTAAGAAACGCAATAAAGAACATCCAGACTTTTTTAAATTTTCATTAAAACCATTTACATTTTTTATCTTGGTTTCTAGAGTTAAATTCAAATAATGAAATAAGTATTAAAAATAAAGTGGCTTTATTTAAAAAAAAAGCACAATTTTTATGTTAGGTACCTAACCTATGCACTGTATATTTTAAATAGTAAATAGTACTCTATGAACTATATATATCAAAATAATTAAAAAAACTAATTTTCTAACAATCATTTATTTAAATGTGCATCATATATATATACAGTGTGTTCAACTAAGTCGAGACCATATGGGAAACTCTTTTATTATTGGTTTTATGAAAAAAGTTATTCTTGATGAAAAGTTTTGCTTGGCCTAAAACCAAAAATGAAATAATCAGACATCAATTTTTTGCAGTCGTATACGAGGTTTGTCGAAAAATGTAAATTTTGCTCAAGGGTAAAGTACTTTTATTTATTACAATATTGATAATCGTTATTAAGAAAAGTTGATCCTAATTGAAAACTACGGCCAGATATCGAATATTATCCATCTACCATGAAAAAACAATCTTTAATAATTTTGGACATAAATAATTTAATTTTGCCAATAATAAAACATTTATTGTATGGAAAAACATGATAACCTTTCAGTTCATTGGTAAGTTATACAACAATTTGATTTGAATAGATGCATGAATATCATAATAATTTATTTTACAAATGAAAAGTTAAACAGAAGATAACAAGTTAACTAATAAGTAACATTCATAATATTACTGGAAATTAAATAATTTGTATTTTGCTATTCAGCAAAATTTACACTTTTCGACAAACCTGGTATACGACTGCAAAAAATTGATATCTGATTATCTCATTTTGGGTTTTAGGCCATGCGAAACTTTAGTTAGTTGGACACACTGTATATAGCATTTCGCTTCAAATGGAGTGAAAAAGGTGACTTCTCAAAATCATAAGACTCCTGAGTAAAACGTAAGTGGCATACATTGAAAGTCACAAAAATATCTTCTTTTTCCAAATTTAAAGATACTCTTCAAGCCTCTCTTCTCTCAGTATCCTTTGGAACACTTAAAATAAGACAATCTTAAAGTACCTATTATGAAAATAAATTAAATATATTAATCGACATTATTGCAATAATTAATACTTGTCTTTGCAAATCACATGGAAATCGGAAATACGGCTCTGTGTCTTCTTAAACAATCGAATATGGCGTCCAAAACAAACATGTTTATTAAGTAACTTACCGAAATAATTGAATAGCAGATTTAGCCCTCACTCAATTTGCACTTTTGTGGTAAACACAACTTTTTACAACGCACCTGGACATTTTTTCACTCTATATAGTCACAAAAATAGTCAAAGAAAACCTCACTTTCACAACGAAAATCGAAATACAATATATGGATGCCATCGATCAACTGTCACTTCACAACACACTGCTTGTGATTGGTGGGTGACAGCAGTGGGGATTTGGTAGCGTGCGCCGTGAACTATGTTCTATCTCTCGTTTATTAAATCTATGATTCGCATCTTATAATGGATATAAATCTGTTGAATACGCCAGAAGTACCCCAGGGATCAATAGTTGGACCCCTTTTCTTTAATATTTTTATTAACGACATCAGTGATCACTTAGACGTGTATTTATTAATATACGCCGATGACGTCAAGATGTTGCATAGGATTAATGATTTTAATGATTGCGGAATAATTCAAAACAACTTAACTAAATTATCGGCTTGGTGTGATGAAAATGATCTTCACCTAAATGTTGGCAAGTGCAATGTTATGAGTTATACAACCAAGGAGTCCCCAATTATATATAATTATAATGTTAATGGCGACACGCTGAATAGACCATCTACGTTCAAGGATCTAGATGTAACTTTTGATAATAAATTAACCTTCACTAACCATATTGATTCTGTAATTTCGCATGCATACAGAATGTTTTCTAGATAAAATTATGCATAATAAAATAGATTGTAGTGAAATATTAAGCCAACTGAACTTTTATGCCCCACGGATTAATTCTCGTCATTCTCATAGCTTTTATTTATCCACTCCTAGATCTAACGTATTAAATTTTTCTCCTCTGTTTAATATTTGTACTAGTTATGAAACTCATTGCAGTGAATTGGACATATTTGTCTAGCAGCCAGAAATTTCATTTACTGTCGTGCCTTCATAATTTCTACTTGTACTTCTCAGTTAGGTTAGGTTAAGTTAGTTTAGATTTCCATTCTATAAATGGTTTTGTACTGTTGGATGATGTATGATTAAAATAAATAAATAAATAAATAAACAATACTAGACGGTACTTTGACAACATGTTTATGAGTATATATATATATATATATATATATTGCTGGAGTATATACATTATATCGATTTAAGCTCTATTTCTGAAGTGTGCTTAAAATGTGAATTAATTAAAAATAATAAATTGTTGTCTGATTTACAGCGTTATGATATAAGCCAAATTAGAAATGTTTAGATTCTAGAGAAAGTAAAAAGTTAAACTATATATGTAATTTATGTCGAGATAACTGACTAAAACGTTAAATTATAGATTTCTTAAAATTTCTAATTCACAAATCTATCTATATACAGGTCATTTAAAATCACCGGCAAATGAAAATTCAAGGAACCACGAACGAACGAAAACATGATAAATAATTTATATATAATTCCTAGGAAATGCCTTGCTTTTTAAGAGAGAAGAGGAAAAATAGATATTTTCTTGTCTTGTAAGTTGAATTTCCCAGGTAGCAATTCGTTTCAATAGAAACAAAAAAATCGTAATGCTGTTATAATTCGAAACGATATACGTGCGGTAAGTAAAATCTTTTTAAAGTTTGCTGCACGAACTGCAGCCGAGTGCTGTAATTCATCAAGTTAGTTATTACAATTATCGCAAGTTGAATACTATACTTTATCTACGGTGATAATAATAAATATTAACATAATAGTTCATATTCACTAACCGAATTGATAATTTTTGATACAATTATTATATAATTAGATTTGACAACGTCCAAACTATTCAAACATGTCAAATCACTTTCCTCTCCTCAATAATAATGGACCATTCAATTTTATTATGCGCTTTACATCGATTGGACAGGCTAGGCATGAAGTTAAAGGTGATTGGGTGTACGCAGTGACTTGAGGGTTATAAGAGACATATTTCCTCAAAGTTACCAAGGATGTAAGAGCCTTTTTCGAAATAAAGAATACTTTAAAATTTTGACAGTATTTTGCCATTACTTACTTAAACAAATAAATACCTAATTTAGATCAATAATGTCTTAAATTAACCGTTTTTTTTATTACAACAGAAGAAAACGGCTACTTTTATTGACAATAGTCTTGGATCTACTTTTTAAAACTCCATTTTTCATAATTTTTGAATATTTAAACGTCGATTTAACAATGTTCCCACTATTTAAAATGGGATCAAATTCAAGACTATTGTCCTTACTTGTAAATCTACCCATTAAACCATGTGGCTTCCTGTGACGAATTACGTCCTCCATTTCCAGTAATTTCACCGGCGTATAAGTTATAACTTAGATTACCGCATTCGGCAACGTCCAAATATCACTTCTGCCCGTTTCTAACCAATACATTTTAATTAAACGGCCAAAGTGTTTAGAACATTAGTGTGAATCACAATCGATAAAATAAACAAACGCTCAAGCACAGATAATCACAGATTCAGATAACAAATTGTTCATTTCCTTATTACTTTCATTGTATAATATAATCCAAGGGATTTACACTCGACAAACAAGTGATGTTTTCCAACAGAAATCTTTGTTTATTTAAGCAGTTTTGTTTGCGTCATGCACTGCATACTAAGCGCTAAAGTCTATAGTTCTTCTTTTAATTAAATTCACACCATCTTAGAATGAGTAAATTTGTTTATGGACTTTTATTCACAATTCGATGTCAAATTTGTTGACGAAACGTTTAGTACAGTATGCAGGGTTTCGGGGTTGTGAAGTAATTTTAGTGGCAGCATTTGTAAAAGTCTAATGTTAACGTATCAAACGGTATTGTGTATGTGTATCCCATGATATTTTGCTAGATAAGCTAAAGTTCTATGGATTTGACAAAAACAGTGAAAACTTAATCGCTCGCCTCCTACCTCAGCAACCGTCATCAATTCGTTACCAACAAAAGCACAATCTCGGCCTTGGTACCTATAAAATATGGAGTACCACAAGGGTCTATAATCGGCCCCATATTATTTCCTATATATATTAACGATTTGCCCATTTCAATGGCTGACATCCATTTTACGCTATTTGCTGACGACAAAATTATCTCAATCCCTTCTTCTAACCTCAATGATTTAATAGAAAATGCAAATAGATCGCAGTCAATAGCTGAGGAATGGTTCCTGGCCAACCAGCTATATTTAAATCGGTCTAAAACTGAGAAAGTAATATATAGCCTAAGAAATGTAAATGACGTAGATATTTCTACCTTTAGTAGTGAAATCAAACTTCTATAGGGATCTATCTTGATGCAAAGCTATCATGGGAACCACAAACAACGTATGTATGTAAAAAAGTCTTGAAAAGTGTATATCTACTAAGGAGTTTGTTTTAACTGCTTACCACCATTTCTTACGCAATTCTGGCCTGGGGTCATGCTCCATCTGCCCATACTGTTTTTTCATTGCAAAGAAAATCAGTTAGGGTGATTGCTGGTCTGAACTATAGGGATGATTGCAAGAACGCATTCATTCAACTTAAAATTCTTACACCGTCTTGTATGTACATCCTTCATTGCCTAATGCACATAAAAGTAAATGAAAGCAAATATGCAAACTACATGGCTACCCCACAAGAAAGTGTAACTCAATTTTGCCAGACAGAGGTTAACTAAAAGTAGAAACAGCATAAATGACTACGGAATAAAATTCTTTAATGTATTACCCAACCATATCAAACAGTTAAACTCTAGAAGATTTAAAGAAACGGTAAAACTTTTTCAGCTTGGAGAGGCGCTTTATTCATTTGAGGAATTTCTATGTGCAGATTTTAGTCATTTTAATCTGTGTTAATTCTCGCATTATGTACGCTTTTGTATTTTAATGTTTTTATCTTATTTATAATATTATAATTATTATTACCTTTAACCACATTCTAAACTTTCTGTATTCCATGTCCTGACCTGTGTAAATACTACGTTTACAAAAACACCAATAAACTATTATTATTATTATTTCTGAATGATTGACTATTTTGTGGGAAATGTAAATCAGAACTATCGTCAAAGATGTGATCATTTTTCATATCTCTTTGGGAAATTCGGCGCAATCATTCATACAGAGATCTCTTGCGTCTAATTATTTATGAGTGAAGAACCAAGCTTTTTATAGTTCAAAATAATTATTGAAGGAATGTGGTTTGTTTTTTCATTTTATGACAAACCAGTTGTACAAGGTGGTTCTAGTTCGATGAGATTTGGAGTTTTCGCTAAAGCTATGAGAAATACCGAAAAACCAACGTGGGCGTTAAGATTTTAAAGGAGGAGTGGCGGTAAGGCCCTTATTTGGCTCCACCTGGTATTTTCGGTTTTTTGTGGTATTTTAGGATCACTCTACCATTAAAAACAAAAATAGTTTCGTTTCAATATTCACCTTACTGTAGAATTTATAAACTATTAACTGTAACGTACGATTACTGTAGAATATTATACGGAAAAGCAGAAATAATATCTTAAATTCTTTTGTTAATAAAAAAACCGCTGCCTAAGGAATCACTACTTCCACATCCAGATTTTTCATCCAAGTCACTTTAAAGGAAACATCTTGACTAGATTTGCACTCTAGTATGTGGAAATTATTGGTCATAGAATTTTAATAATATTTGTGGCAGATGTCATAGAAAAGTTTGAGGAGTTGTTTTCAACCATATGCGTTAAAAACTAAATTTCTAGTTTACCCTACTTATTTTCACCTATTCACAACCTACCACCTCCCACCCCTCCATTGAAATCATCTCATTCAGATGTCATTACAATACATACGTGTACTAACTTTTAAGCGAATATGTCAATTTTGTGTTACCAATCCCATTAATAATGGAGCGGAGGTGGCGGGGTTTGAAAAATACTAGAAATAAATCTGAGGCCTTGGTTTCTAATATATACACCAAATCCCAAATTTCTGTACTCTTATCAGCTTGATATACTTATTATCCCCTATTTACCTCTACTTAACCCCCAACCCTTCAACGGAACCGCCTCAAAATATAATCTAGTTCCAGATGTCGTTATAATACATACGTCTACCAAATTTCAAGTGAATATCTCAATTTTATTTTATCAACCCCTTTAATAATGTAGTAAGGGTGGTGGGGGGGTTGAAAAACGTTATTAAAAAATCTAAGGCTTTGGCTTCTAGGACATACACTGAATTTCAAGTTTCTGTACTCTTACCAGCTTACTTTACTTATTTTTCCCTATTTACCTCTACTTGCCCCCTACTCCTTTAACGCAATCATGTGAAAATATAATCTAGTTTCAGATATCGTTATAATACATATGTGTACCAAATATCAAGTGAAAATCTAAATTTAATTTTATCAACTCTTAATAAGGGACGGGGGGTAGTGGGGGAAAAATATTTAAAAAAACCTGGGGCCTTCGTATCTAGTATGTACTCCAAATCCTAAGTTTCTGTACTCTTACTTGCTTGCTTTACTTATTTTCCCCTATTTACCCCTACTAAACCCTCAACCCTTCACCGGAATCATCTTAAAACATAATCTAGTTCCAGATATCGTTATAATACACACGTGTATCAAGTTTCAAGTGAATATCTCAATTTTATTTTTTCAACCACTTTAATAGTGTCGTGTTTATTCTATCATGATTAGACCTACTAGGGAAATCATGTAAAAAACAAACGCGCCTTGTATTCTGTGTCGAAGATGTAGAAGCGGATACAACATAATATACACAATACATATTTTTCTTTGCATATCTCGCAAACGGTCTGCTGTACGTAAAAAAAGATTTTTTTTCCTTTTTCCCTTGACTTTATTGATGCACATGCAAACAAAACTAATCCAGCGTGCTCTGATTTTTAATCATATCTTCTTCCCCTATGCACTACCCTAAAACAAAACTATACAACAATGTTTATACATACTACGCATACGTGTAAATGCACACATACATACACCAATCTATCCACCACCTGGATGTACACGGGACCACCCGTCGTATATCATTAATTTTCCTTGTGTAATTCATAATTGATTGTTTAGCCAGATAATCTACTCATTCATTATGTTCAGAGCCACAATGCGCCTTTATCCACACATTTTAATGATCAAGTTAACGTTTACTGCCTGCTGATATGTTTTGAAAATATCCTCAATGAGGGGTGATTTAATATCGTCTATGTTTTTCTACGACGGACTTGAGTCTGTTAGAATAAGTGCTTTTTTTATCTTATTGCTTAGCACATACTCGAAGGCTTAGGCTAAGCGTGCACGGGTGACTTTTGTCACGCAACTGTTTTGTCACCTAGCGACGTGACAGTCAAGTCGCTCGTGAGCGCTTCTCCATTAGACTCGATGGACTCCGAGGTAGGTGACAAAACAGTTGCGTGACGAAAGTCACCCGTGTGGGCCTAGCCTTTTATATTATAGCATAAGCACGTAATTCTCGAAGTATTGTAAGTTTAAAAAAATGCTTTTATTGATGACACTATTTTCAACGAAAGGTGGTATGGTATAACTGCCGGAATTTGATATAGAAAGCATTTTAAATCAAATTGATATTGTGGCCATGTGTGGTCAATTATTATGTCCATATATTTCGCAGTTTCAACAAATGCATTTGCCAGTGAAGGGGATGGCTTAAGTCTCCAATATTTGTTAGTTAGATCTTGAATAATCAGAACGTAAATTGAATGACAAAGCGAATTTTGATTTTGCGCGTAAATAATTATGATAGCCTCATTTGTCGGAAATTCGATCATTTTCATAATAACCTTTATAAACTTTTGACCTTTAATATTTTTAACACCGCTTCGGCGCTATCTCTAGAATAGAAGCAATATTTATGCCTGAAATAAATATACCATGTGGGGTAGTGAAGCTCAAATGGAATTAATAGTTGTTACGGGGAGAGCTATGAATGCTGACAGATATATTTTGCATCATTTATGAGGCAGAAATATTAAGTATTACTTGGCCAGCGCGGGGCCCAGACTTGAATCCTATTGAGCATATGTGGGTCATGCTGGGTAGAAGAATGCGATGCCGCATTCCTGTCTATAATAGCTTACAGATTTCGAACAGGAATTTCGAACAAGCTTTCTCTAGAAGTACAGCTCATCGATGTAAAATAATATAGAAAGAAATTACTAATAAGCACCTTGACTATAGGTTTTGCATTTATAATGAGCTTTTATTACTCCCGTTCATTGCCAAACAGACTTTAAAATAATCGCTAAAAATTGGTCGTGTGAAAAAATTTTCAAACGTCAAACTTCGTCAAAATTATGAGTGGATCGAATTTTTTGCCTATGTAAATCAGGCCATCGTTTTTGAAACACCCTGTGTATTTAGAACGTCACATATACTACGGATTAACGCACGTCTTGAATTCTGACTCACATGTAATTGTGCAAAAAATGAACACTCGCCTCGTGGCTGTCGTCGGTTAACCTAGTAGCTATTAAATCTCTTCACGCGCCATACTCGCGGATAATCCTAAGATAACTCTCCGCGTTTTGACGCTTCATTGAGAGAGAGAGATAAAAACGTGCAATAAAATACGACTGTGATTTTTCCTTGCCACTGGCGAATTGGGCAAACTACTCAGTTCCATGCGCGATAGGGAGACTCGTTATTGATTCCAAACAAACACAGTCAGCCATGGTCATCGCAGTCGCTGTAATAATTCCCCTTGTGCTTTTTTTGGGGACCTTAGATGCCTTATCCCTTAATTATGCCTGGACAGGTCCGAGGTCTCAGCCTGGTCGAGGTTGGGGTTGGGAGGTAGGATATTCAATTTTTTATATTGTTATTTGTGTAATTTAGCTGGCTGTCTGAAATCCGCTTTTGTTTCAAAAATGTATCTTGCAAAAAAATATTTTTAAATAATAATGGACTGTATATATTATTTTAGCGGTGTTTTGTTGGTATCTATGTATCTATTTGCTAGGCAACCAACATTGCACGTACTTAAGATATACGTGCAATGTTGGTTGTGAAGAGAGCGTGTCAGTGGCGAAGGTTACGTTTTGATTTTTTTGTAACTATCGTGATCGATGATTTCTGACTAGTTTCCAAGAGAAATTTTTAAGTATTTATATTTGACGCAAACGTCCAGGATTCTGAACAAATAATATGTTTCTGGTACAGTTTATAATTACATAAAGAAATTCTACTACATTTAATGCAATTATTTTTAATCAATAATTAAATATACAGTATTCTATTTAAACGTAAAGTATATCTGTTAAACGAAAATGTAAAAAATGAAATGCAAAATAAAATGAAGCTAAGCATTATACCTACTCTTCGCAGTTTTATCGTAAATAATGTTAGTTTTAGACATATTTTTGTTTAATTACAAAACTTTAAAAATCAAAGTGTTTAATAGCTATTTAACTGTCCAAATTTCAATACAACCTTTCCTTCTAAGATATCGTGCTTACAAAAAAACCGTGACGGACGGACGGACAGACAGGCAGGCGGATAGACGGACGTACATCTTGAACGTTGTTTTTTCAATAAAGTAAATTTGGCTACACATATTTAATGTACATGAAAGAAGCCTAAAAACCGACCATCAATTTCTGTCTCCTTAGCATTAACGATATCCCGCAGAGCCGTACTTAACATTTTTGTGCACAATAACAGAAATTTAGAAGTGTTGAATTTGGCAAATAAATGGTTATTTGGTACAGTGATAAATTAAATTACTCTGTTTTGCTTGTGTCAAGCTAGGAATAATATCTTATATAATTGGGATGAAGTACTTGCGTATTTGATATTTTAACTCGCACTTTATACTGTACAAAATTTAGTCAAATACTGTGTACGAGTAACTGGTCATTTTCACTTTATAACCGTGCAACATGTAATATTTTACTGATCGTTTATTTATTTTGTGACATTCCAGGTAGTAAAGTGGAAGATAGTAACCGTAAAAAAAATCAAATTTTATTTTCTTCTTAAGATAGGTTTAGAATGTCATGAAACGTCGAGATTTTTTTGAGCAAAAAAGAAACCGTCCGCCAGTCTGTCTCTTAACTTTTTTGTGCGTACGTTTTCTCTGGAACGGTTTGAGATATTGACTTGAAATTTGATATACGTGTGTATTATAACGAGATATGGAACTAGATTATATTTTGGGCTTATTCTGATAAAAGATTGTGGGGTAAATAGGGGAAAATGAGTAAAGCAAACTTGGAATTTGATGTATGTATACCGGGTGAGTCACGAATTGCGCTCACCCCGATATTTCCTAAAATATTTGGAATAGAAAATTGAAATTTGGAGACCTTATTACACGACTAAAATGCCATCTTTTCAATAAAAAAAAAATCAAGTTTGGTGCACATCCGGTTTGACCGGAAATGCCCACAACTTTCGATTTTTAAATGGAACACCCTATATATTTTTACATTTTTGGAATCTAGAGTAAATTTTTAATACAATACATCCATTTTGGTCACTTTTTGATAAACATTAAAAATTTTATTAAAAAATCTATTTCTGAATCAAGAATGCTGTGGTGCCCAAAATATATTTTAGTTTGTGTGCTACGTTACTATAAAAATAAAAAGAGCAATCTGATTGCATTACTTAATTCTCTAGGGGCGTTTAAAATTTTTAAATGTGATTTTTACCCACTAACTCGGTTTTTTTAAATGGGAATTTAATCGTTCACCAACATTTTTAAATACCTCATTTTCATACGAATCTAATGATACCAAAATTTTGAAAATCCGCATAGGTTTCAGTTATCCTATGTTCTAAAATTATACATGAAACATTAATAAAATGTTAAATAATGATAAGGTGATTGAAGAGCTTTGCTGCCCTGATATTAATATTAAATCGGGTAATAATTAGTTTTTATCGGTACAGTCGCATATTATATTTTCTAACAATGACTTATTTGATGCCAAAAATAGTCCTGCTAATAACCGGTTTCAATTTTAAAGTAAATGTACTTTTTTTTTCCATATTTCAAGTAATTATTTATTAAAGTCGGTTTATTTGATCATTTTCATATTCAAATTGAATATGATTATTAAAATTCTGTGACGTAATACAACCAGTCCAGTTATTTCTACATATACAGGGTGGACAATTAATAATAGACCATAACTCAAGGATACATTCTTTGGACCAAAATATGAGGATATAACCAAATAGTAAATTGTTGTTGTGGAAAAGATACTTTTTAGAAATAACTTATACAACTCAAAACACAGCTTATATCTGCAACTTGTGGAACCGTAATATACAATATGTTGGTCTGCGATATAATCATAGAAATCCTCAAGGTCGTACGCATGGGAGGAGATTTGCGGGCTCGTAACAAAATAATATATCTACAGCGTAAGGTGAACGTTGCTGCCGATTCCGGGCATCCATGTAGGTTCGTTCCAACACCTAGCTTGATCGCTCGCCGAAGACGCCCAACGGACGGCCAAACCACGTGCCGGAACCAAATCTCAGATGTTTTATATACCGCCGGATCGGTTTGACATTGTATATGCTTGTTGTCAGCAGCAAGAGCCACATGACGCATGGGGTAGGAATATAGGATGAGAAGTGTAGACGTTTGTGAGATGGTTCTTTTAAGTTTTCATGCTTCTTTTTTAGTTTCCACCTGTTATCATCGGATGGGAAATGTAGGCGTTTGCAAGATGCTTCTTTTCAGTTTCCATGCTTCTTTTAAGTTTAAATTTATCATCATATCCTTCTTTATTCTTCCTCCAAGTCGGCTGTTTCTGAATCTAGTAGTGTGCACCTCCTTCTGCCCGCTTGCGTCCACTTCGTTTGTCTGCCAAGACCTACAAGCATTCGCTCGCCGCAGGGAGCTTTTTTTAACCGTTCCACAGGTAAATATCCATTTACGGTGAAGTGCCCTATCTCGCTATAAAGAGGCTTTTTATGGTCGGCCCGAGAGAACATTTTCTTTCGTGAGCATTTTACAGCAAGAAATTCTAAATCAAAGTTAAAGAAAATTTGAAAATACGTCACAGCAGGCTAGACCCACCTTTAAATGAAATAGGCATGCACTCTCTCAATTCCTACCGGAAATGGTAGCTTTATCTGTCCTGAAGAAATTCACGTAAACCTTGAAAGTATTCCCTTTTTTTATCAAATTCATTTTTTTTAGCTTTAATAATTTTTTTGAAAAATTAATTTTTTGCATTGGTAAGCTCATTTTCGCTTTAGATTTTGACATTAACATCATAAAAACGTAATTTTTCTTTTAAAATAATTTTCTGTTCTAATTTAATATCAGTTTTATGATAATTAAATACAAAGCATGTAACTTATTGATATCTGTGGCTCTCTTTATTTCACATGAATAACATCTTACAATATATAACATTATTATCTTATGATCCTATGTATGCTTGCTCTTGTACTCATAAACACTTCTCAATAATTTTTCTGAATATTCTGGGTATAATATACTGAGATGTGATCTGAACCAAGGTTTGTCCAAAAATATTAATTAGGTCTCGATTTATGGGCAATTGAAGAATGCGCTAAAAAAGTTTCTTTGCCCCACTCCATTATTAAAGGGGTTGATAAAAAATTTGAGATATTCACTTGAAATTTGATACTATGTTGACATCAGGAACTAGATTATATTTTGGGATTATTCCGTTGAAGGGTTGGGGGTTAAATTAGGAGTAAATAGGGGAAAATAAATAAAGCAAGCTGGTAAGCATACAGAAACTTGAAATTCGGTGTAAGGTATGTACTAGAAGCCAAGGCATCAGATTTTGTTATAATATTTTTCAACCCCCCCACCACCCCTTCTCCATTATTAAAGTGGTTGATAAAATAAATTGAGATATTCACTTAAAATTTGATACACGTATGTATTATAACGGCACTAGATTATATTTTGAGATGATTCCGTTGAAGGGTTGGGGTTAAATAGGGGGAAATAAGTAAAGCAAGCTGGTAGGAGTACAAAAATGTGGGATTTGGTTTACATACTAGAAGCGAAGGCCTCAGATTTTTTTAAATAATATTTTTCATCCCCCCCACCACCCCCACTCCCTTATTAAAAGATATGATAACATTAAATTGAGATTTTCACTTGAAATTTTGTACACATATGTATTGTAACGACATCTGAAACTAGATTATATTTTGACATGACTCCGTTGAAGGAGTGGGGGTAAGTAGAAGTAAATAGGGAAAAATAGGTCAAGCAAGCTGGTAAGAGTACAGAAACTTGGGATTTGGTGTATGTACTTGAAACCAAGGCCTCAGATTTTTTTCTAATATTTTTCAACCCATCTCCCCCCCACCACCACCATTCCACTATTAAAGGGATTGATTACATAAAATTGAGATATTCACTTGAAAGTTAGTACACGTATGTATACTAATGACATCCGATTGAAATGATTTCCCTATTGAAGGGGTGGGAGGTGGTAGTATTTTTAACGTATATGGTAGAAACCAACGGCACAAATTTTTCTATGATATATGCCCCAAATAGTATTATAATTCTATGACCAATAATTTCCACATACTAGAGTGGAAATATAGTCAAGATGTTTCCTTTAAAGACTAGGACGAGAAATCTGTATGTGGAAGTAGTGATTCCTTAGGCAGGGGTTTAATAATAAAGAATTTATTGCCCAACAGAATCCTCCAGGTACACGACAATTTTACGGAATAGAAATAAATTACATAAATACAAAGTATACAATATAAAATATAGAAAGAATGAAATATAAAATTATAAATTAATTATTTAATTTAGAGTAATTTAATATTACGGTTATGTACTTAAATGTAGGTTACGATCTATTTCAGACAGAGCCTTATAGTCTTGGAGTAATTATTTAAAGACTAAACATGTCGAAATGGGCACCAATAAAATTATATATTTCCATCATGGAATATATGGGTGACCTAGCAAGAATGTTTGTTCTCTTAGATGATAGTAAAGGGTTGACGAGAGCCTAAACGTGGAATTCTAATATTAATTTGCGATAGGAGTTCTGAAGAGTCTATTGTATTATTGATCAGCTTGTAAATAAACATTAAATTTGAGATATTTCTACTGTTTTCTAATTAATCCGGGTTTAACTGTGTTAACATTAAATAATTTGGATATCCCCGTTCGGGATATCGATGATCTATGTTAAAAATTATATGTTTAAGACATTTCCATTGAACAGATTCTAATGAATGTGAATATTTTTCATAAATAGTATACCATGTTGCTAAAGCACACTCCAATTTCGAACGCACAAAACAAAAATATAGTGTTAGCATTAAAAGCTAAATTTTTTAATTTCTTGTAACAAAATTGAGTATTTTTATCGCAGATTTAGTAGTTGAGTTAATGTGTCTTGTGAAGTTCAATCTGGAGTCGAACAATATAACCAAATCTTTAATACTCCCACAATGAGTTAAAGAGATATCGTTAAAACTATATGAATATTCAACCTGATTTACCTTTCGTGAATAAGTCGTAAGTTACATTTTGATGCATTCATTGATAATTTATTCACTCTAGGCACCAAATCTTAATGACATTTAATTGTTCTTGTAATCTTGCACAGTCCTCTATGGTAGTAATTTCACTAAATAATTTCAGATCATCTTCAATGAGAAGTTTGTTGCTATTCAATCTATCGCATGTCATTAATAAATACCGAAAATAAGGGAGGACCCAAGTTTGAACCCTTAGGTACGCCAGAGGTTGCGACATATGTATTTGATTTAAAACCATTGTACTGAACATACTGTAACCTGCATTGTGAGTAGGACTCAAAAAATTTAACAAGTAGTAGCTATCGGAGAAAATGAGCCTTACACAAATTCTGTAGGTTGTGCCGCTGCTGCCTCTCCGTCTATGACATTCTAAACCAATAAAATTAGGAAGGCATTATAAATATTGTAGACTAGAACAAATTGATCAACTTGATATGCTGCAGTGCTCGGGGGCATTAGCTGACGTCAGTGCAAGTAAACAATGTTACTATATATTCAGGATATAATGCACGAAATATTGTCTTAAACCACAGTTACCCACAACGCTCACGGCAGCAAACAAAGAGAGTAATAATTTCCTAATTAAGGGGGAAGTCCCACCATAGTGTTATTTATCCAAGCAATTAGCACAAGTACTTATCTGCTCTACCTTTCAGCCACTTCACAATGACTAGCAATCGCTCAACTTCGACGGTAAATAAAAAATGAGTAACGGTACGCGATAATACGGTTCTCGACAGTCAGTGCTTGGGCCGTTACTTAAGTGTAACACTCGATGTCTGCAAAATGCACCGCATTTTCTCGATCCTCTTGCTAAAACTATGAATATAAAGCGGACTCATGTAATTTCGGCGTGTACTCTCTCGGTTTTCCTGTTGATTATAATAATAGTAGTTAGTAGAGACTCAAAGGAAGAAGATGTAAGTACAATTTTGTCCATAATTCAGCTTATAGTTTGGCTACAAGGTACGCATAGCTAAAACCAGTGAGCGGTTGCTGGCTGTCATTGACAGGTAAAGCAGATACGCTGCTGTGATTGCATGTGCTAACAAAAGATAACTGTGATGAGTCGTTGCTATAGCAACCGGTGGATGCGTCAGTGTGGGTGTTTAAAATTATTTCACCGACTGTGAGTGTCGTTTTAATTGTGTGTTTGATAAGCCTTTCAAAATATTTGCTTTATACTTCTTTATAACGTCACCATATGGTATAGCCATTACGTAAACATGGTACGAGTACCTTTCTATAGGTACTCGATGTCCTTTGATGTTGAAGTACAGATATAAGTATTCAAGAAAAACAATGTTAGTCCAAGCGTTATAGACCAGCAGCGCTATTTGGCTGCACTATTTTTTTTTAAGGTTACTCGTAAAAATTCATCCTAGACATTCCTAACCATTCGCAAAGTATTAAAGTGCTCGTATTAAACAACGAGCGGTTTTTGGCAGTAGGTAAATATGCGAATGATGGTACATAACCAAACACTTTATTTGGTATGTTTTTAAAGTCTTCTAATTCGTTACGATAAATTAAGAATATTTATTGTATTGTTATATTTGTTGAAAATGGACGATCTGCAGTATATTGCGAACATTGAAAATCTACAAAATGCGGAAAAATCTCATACAGCGGCACAACAAGTTTAATAATGTTGATCAGTTTGTAGTTTTAAGTGAAAAATAGTTCATAGGTACAAATATTTAGAATGTGTAAGGTTTATGTTGATTTCACATTGAAACCGTAGAACCATTTATGAGACCACAGAAAAGAGCTACAGTTTTGAGCGTAACCATAACGGTAAGGTTTTACTATGAATGTGTAGCAGTCATACCCCGAGAGCTAGCGTCTCAGAAATTTATACTATTTGTAAATGGACAGAATGTGCCTTAATAGGTTGTCGATGAACCATTGAATGCCCGCCCATCAGTCTGTCGGGCTGGGAGCGCTGCGTTTGACGGCGAGAGGCGGTTTAGTCAATAACTTGACAGCGATACTGCCACAAATGTCAAGAAAGCCGTCTTTGATTATCTCGTGCCGAGCCGCATTTTCGATTTTGCCGTCGCAATTTATGACATTTCCGTAGTGACATCACACGATCCTCCACTCGACGTATTTATTTAGTTCTTAACGTTTGAAAAATTGATGTTTTTGAAGTTTTGCCTTCTCCGACGAGATTATAGTCAATTTTAAGCTTGGATCCGCCGTAGCCGATTGTGTTAAGCGGCGACTACTTTTAAGTGGATTCCCGACTTGGATTCCCGCACAGGGCTACTTTTTTATTTATATTTTTTGTTGCTTTTTGGCAGATCTTTATTATTCTATAATTGCTCTTTGCTTACTTCTATGCGACTAACGTGTTAAAATTATACATTTTTATAATTGTTTCTGAGTTTTTGGCGATATATAAGGAAATAATCTTTCTAGTTTATTATCTGTTGTTGAGTAGGTATGGTGGCGTAACGGCTAGAAGTACTGATTCTCAAACAGGAAATCCGGGTCCGGACCACGCACCCGGAAGTTTTTTTTTACCTTTTTTTACATGTTCGGTCATAATCTGATGCTGAAATATAACCTATATATTACATGAGTAAATGAAAATAGGTGTCCATAATGATCTCAGATATCAATTTTCCGTGTGATAAAATTTGTCCGCCATGTTGGCGACCTTGATTACATTCAGATGCCGATTTTCAGTTGAGTCATTTGATAAATGATAAAACTTGTGCACCATGTTGCTGCCATTTTGAACTTTTAAGTTTCGATCCTATATTTGTAATCTGCGATATCGATGATCCTCGCATACCGAATTTCAGTCGAAACAGACCATAAAGATAAACATTTTTAATTTTTTTTAAATTTTGACGAACCCTGTATGTTCTCTTTGACAAAAATGGATCAATATTTTGAAGATCCGGCTTCTGTCGATTGATTAAATCCGAATTTGAATTATAAATTTTCTCGCCCAATTTTTTTTGTATCGAAATACAACAAAATTATTTTGAAATTGAATGAAGCTCCGAGAAACCCTCTTTAATTAAAAATTACGAAAATAAAAATATTTACTCACATATAGGTAATATTTTAGCATCAGATTATGAGCGAAAATGTAAAAAAGGTAAAAGAAAAAATCCGGATGTTTGGTTTCGAACCCGGATTTCCTATTTGAGAATCAGGACTTCTAGCCGTTATGCCACCATACCTATTCAAGGACACAAGATAAACCAGAAAGATTATTTCCTTATGTATCGGCAAAAAATCAGAAAAATTATAAAAATGTATAATTTTAATATGTTATTCGCATAAAAATAAGCGAAGAGCAATTATAGAATCAAAAATATCTGCATAAAATAAAAAAAAATAAATAAAAAAGTAGCCTTGTGCGGGATTCAAAGTCGGGAATCCACTTAAAAGTAGTCGCCGCTTAGCACGATCGGCTACGACGGATCCCAAGCTTAAAATTGACTATAATCTCGTCGGAGAAGGCAATACTTCAAAAACATCAATTTTTCAAAGGTTAAGAACTAAATAAATACGTCGAGTAGAGGATCGTGTGATGTTACTACGGAAAAAGAAAGATTAGTATTTTTTCGGTGTCGTAAACTGCGACGGCAAAATCGAAAATTCGGCTCGACACGAGATAATCAAAATCGACTTTTTTGACATTTGTGACAGTACCGCTGTCAGGTTATTGACTAAACCGCCTCTCGCCGCCAAACGCAGCGCTCCCAGCCTGGCAGACTGATGGGCGGGTATTCAATGGATCATCGACAACTTATTAAGGTACATTCTGTACATTTACAAATAGTACATGTCTTGTGACGCTAGCTCTCGGTCTATCAGGTGTTTTTTTTTTAATTTAATAGTTTAAAGTTCTTGCCACATACCCTAACCATACTTTTGCGTAAATCATTAGAAAATTTCTCAGAAGTCAGTTCTGGAAGTTCTTTTATGAATTTTAGAATTATCCGCTTTTGTTCAGGAGAGGCATTGCCATTTCGGCGTAGAGTCTCCATTACATAATAAATCCTTACTGAATTAATAAAAAAGAATCTCTATTCTTCAATACAAACAATTTGTCGTGGCTATACTGACTACGTTCCCAAAGCCATTTCCTTAGGGAAAAAAATCTTTATTCTTTTATCTCTTTTCCTTTAAAAGAATAAAATCAACTACAAATTACATCAGTCAAGATACGTTATCTGTGATTTCAAACACAGTGAAGGAAGGTATTTTTCGAAAAATGCATTTTAACGAGTGATTGCTATCGTTCGTGTACAATGTACATAAACGAAATGCAGTCAAGAATACCGTATATAGAAAGTGTTCGCAAATGTGCCGCTCGCATCAATACGTATACGTGCATTGCGAAGCATGTCAAGAATAGGGCTGCAGGAGACAGTATCGATTATGAAATTAAATGTTACCAGACGGTAACAAACGGAAATATTTTCTCTTGGCAAATTAAATGCAAATGTGCAATTTATTTAGTTGTTAAATATCCCGACCAAAGTTATTGTTAGTTTATTAATGTTTTATGTATGTATGTTAATATCATTGTTTGTATTAGTTTTCTTTGCTAAATAAAGTTTCTATATATATATTCCACTAAACTGTTGTATAATAAGTTAGGCTTTCTCACAGTAAGAGAACTATATACTTACACTTTACTATGGACATTAAATAACACTTCAAAGATGTCAAAGCGACCCCATAATTATGCAACAAGAACGAAAGACAAGATTTCTGTAACTTTACTATTGTGTATCAAAAGCCATACCCAACGATTTGTATTTTTTGTATTTTACTAGGAACCCAAAAAATTTAAAGAAAATTACAAATAAAACTAAAATACAGAATAACATAAAAAAATTAATTACTGAAAACTTTGAAAAAATTTACTATTAGTGTAATATACCCAACCTCTAAACAAATCTATTATCACAAGAACTACTTTTCTCTTAGTCTGCTACCATATTGAAAAAAATAATAATTCTTTGTTTTACATGAAAATAAATAAATACAAAATTGCATCCATTACAGTATTTGAAATAGTCCTCAATACCCTCAAATAATTACACAGGTTCACAAAAAAAAGAAAGTTGTCTTGATCTGGGGTCAACCTAAAAGTGCAAAACGCCCGTTTTTTGACATATTTGTATTGTAGCTTTGCGAAATTTTTTTTTCTCGAAAAGCCATATATGTGATCTTAATGTACAAATCTTCCTCTTTAAAATACCGTAGAGCTTGCTCAAATATCTTTTTTTTTCCGCTGGGGTATCGAATTTTTAAAATTGTCTGTTCATATCATATCTTTCCCAATACATTTAATTAGTACGGAAACCTTATGGTCATTATTTAAATTGCAATATCTCGGCGAAAAAAAAAGATATTTAAGCAAACTCAACGGCATTTTAAAGCTGTAGACTTGTGCTTTAAGATCCCATGCATGGTTTCTTGAGAAAAAAATTCTCAAAGCTACACGACCTCAAATATTTCAAAAAAAAACGTGTTTTTTGCAATTTTAGGTTACGATATCTCAAAACCCTGGCCCGGTAACAAACGGAAATATTTTCTTGAATAAAACAATTAGACTAAAAACTAGATGTTCGATAAATTTTTTCATAAAGTTGATATCCACAGTAACAGATTCTGTAAAAAAATAACGCCAAGTACACTCTGTCCAAAAAAGTATCTTTCTTCTCTACAAAAAGTAAAATGAGAAAATGTGATCTCTCCAAAAATATTTGAAATCAATTAAAATCGCCAACAGGGATTTATTTATAAAAAAAAATTATGAAAAAAAATGTTTTCTTCAAATACAAAAAACTTTGCATGTTTTCTTAGATCTTGCACATGTTGATAACACAGGTCTACAAAAAAAATGGTAAGATGTAAGGAAGTTGATATTAAATGTATATTATTAAGTTTTTGAGTTGCTGATTACGATTCTGAAGTCAAAACTGAATTTTGACATAATGACAGCTGTCAACGAGCTGTCAAGTATCACCAAGTTGTGAAAAGTTGATATTAAATGCATATTCATAAGTTTTTTATGATGAAGTTGATCTCAAAATGTCGCATTCTATAATATGGTATGCCATTGGTATTTGATCGTAATCAGCTACCCAAAAAACTTAATAATAAACATTTATTATCAACTTTTCACATCTTGGTGATAATTGTCAGCTTGTTGACAGCTTATTGACTGCTGTCATCATGTCAAAATTCGTTTTTGACTTCAGAATCGTAATCAGCAACCCAAAAAACTTAATAATATGTATTTAAAATCAACTTTTTACATCTTGGTGAAATTTGACAGATTGTTGACAGCTGCCATTAAGTCGAAATTTATTCTTAACTTCAGATTCGTGATCAGCGACCCAGAAAACCTGTAATAACTGGGGTTTTATTCCCCTAATTACATGATTTAATCAGACATTACCATTGGCAGAGTACGGAGTGTCCCAATTACTTTTGCAGACTCCGTCGCTATTATAGTATATCCATCGAAATCAAAACTGTGCTTACCCTTTTCCTTCTAGGTGTTTATATCCTTTTGGTGTCCCTCAACCAGGTTACTTCACAAACAAATTTTATTGCATATGGAATGAACTTAATTTCATGACAAGCAAATAAAACACGTGATTTCTCAAAACACTTAAACCACTATATATACATAAGAAAATGAAAGCAAATGAAAATGACAATGACAAACACTTAAACACGATTAAATAAATTAACAAACAGTAATTACACAATATTAAGAAATGAAATGGTCCGCGGCAAGTTCAAATCTTTAGCTGAATCGCGACCGAATATTCCTAGGTCAATTACAACACATTAATTTTCTACTTATTAAAACTGGCAAAATACTAAACAAATGTACTTAAACTTTACAATTGAAGAAGGGTCGCAAAACGAGAATTTACTATACCCCGTAGGTAGATGATGACCGAACAGAAGTTAAGCCAAAAGTGACGATGTTACCTCAATAGAAAAACTTTAAACCCTCGACCAATTAACCTTCTGTAGTTTAAACGGTACCCCCTATTTGAAATTACCTAACGGACCATGGTATTTATCATATGGCCTATCTGAACATTTTTAATACCACTAAAACAGATGAAAAAAACCCCTTTTGTTCCTGACTTTGCTTTTGTATGGGGGAAAAAATCTGCCTTAAGTGGTCTATCTATCTTATGGTCTATTACATATGTTCCTGGAAGCCTCTATCAAATGCTTTAGTCTTGAAAATCTAACTAGAACCCCCCGGTGAGCTCGTATTTAACAAGTGTCCATAACTGCAAGTAAGAAAGGCGAATTGGACATAAAATAATTTAGATGGTTATTTATTGTTTACAAGTGGCTAACGTCGACTACCTAATAAAGAGTAAAGTTAACAAAGCACGTTTCCTGGGCTCTAAGTAAATCAGTTTGCAAGATAAAACAGATGTTTCTATGGCCAGTATCTTACGTTATTGTCCTAAATACGGTGATTCTAAGCGACAGGGTCGGACTTGGCTTCCCTTAATTTGACTTTTGTTACAAACCCATACAAAGGTTATAAACAATTTTTTTCCAAAGAGTCTCCTCTATAAAAGTTTATGGGGGTTATAATGGGGGTGTAGAGAAATTATTGACGTGGTAAAAATTTTTTTTGCCAAATTTGTGTTTAGCACATCAAAATACTAAAATGATGGGTCTGATTGCAGATATTTTTTTTTGTAGACTTGTATAATCGGAAGTATTATATACTGCAGTCAGAGGTTTTGTCAACTTAACGGGGAAATTTGTATAAGATTGACTGAGTGGTACTGGTGAATCCAAACAGCCTTTTGCCTCTGAATGAAACTTTTCATGTATTTGAGAAAAAAATTGTTTTCATAATTTTGTTTTTATAAATATATATCGATTTTAACTGATTTCAAATGTTTTTGGAGAGATCAATTCATATTTTTTAGATAGAGTGTACTTGGCACTATTTCTTTACAGAGAATCTGTTATTGCGGGCATTTCATTACTTTCTGTAGATATTATTCCTGTAAAGATACACGCGTGTTCGCTTATTATTTCTGTGAGCGTAGAAGATGTTGAAGTGAAATTGGCGCGAGACACTACCGTGTCTCTTGATTATATGTTGCAATTTAGTAAATAAATAAACCCTCGAATAAACCTATACGAGTGCACGCTTTTGTTACACGTTTAGAATCACATAGAATTTCATCAACTACTTTTCAAGTGACAAGCTAACGACATGGTGTAAGCGTCAGCTTACGAATCTTAAGGTCCACGGGATCGCGATCCGGGGAGGGAATATCGGTATTTTAACCTTTTAATAAAATTTGTTATGATGATGGTTCAATCCCTGGGCGTTCTCAGCTTTTTTTCAACAAGCATAAACTTAATATCAGTAACACAATTTCTCTCGGTACTGCAATATTACGCTGAAGTCTACATTCACGGCACTAGATGGCTATAGGTACTTAAAAAAATTTAAAATCCCCGGACTGGATGCATGGATGGAAACCCTTACGAGAGTGAATACTAGGTGGCGCCTGGTGATCAATTCGAAGATTTCATAGAATTGAGGTTATATTGTGCGAGAATTAAAGAGGCCACAGAGCGAACAGGAATCCTTGGTATAGGCCTCAGAGATGAAAATGTCAAGTCCTACGGAGGCTCCATTGTGAAGGGTGAAATGGGGCCCAGCAACGCTCTATAGCTAAGTGCGCACCTGTGCACTTTGGTCTTCAACTTCGTTTTCAAGTATAGCGCATGCTTTAGATTGAATGCGTTTGGACGCAAGCCTTAATTGTTTACACCTTTGTGCCAAAATATCAATAACTTTCAATTTTCAGCAGTGTAGACTGCAATTATAGTAGTGAAGTAAGAAAAATACGTATAAACAAACATTCAGGCGATTGATATGGCGAACAACATGAACTTATACGCTAACCAATAAAATTAGTCATACTTGTCTTCTGCTCCTGCACCGCTCTTTTTTCCTGTAACTTTTTGATGTTCTTTCGAAAAATGTGAACGTTTAGTTTAGTTTTTCACATTCCCCACAGTTATGTTATATTTCGTGACTAAAACGATGTTAGCATCATTTTTTTAAATCTTAATAGTATATTCCTTACCTGTAAGCATTACGTGATCAATAAAAGACTGTCCGTTCCAAAGACATTCTGAGTTAAAAACATGAACTGAAAAGAACAAAAAGAGAACGAAACTTTTCCGAAAAAATGCTGAAATTGCACGGTAAATGAGCAACATGCATGAATTTTAGAAATGCAATAATTTATTATTTTTTCGTTATATATGTTATATAAGTTGAGAAAGTAATGAAGAAAAGGTTTAAAAAAAATGTGTAGCCTAAATAAACGACTTTGAAATTCAAAATTTTATGGGAACATATCCACGTGACTGAAAACACCACGCAATTGGTCTGACGTCATTCGGCATAATGTCTAATGGTCGTCTATCTGCCAAGGGGTTAAATCGTAAATTGTTTTGTGTTTTATAAATGTGTATTGATATTTTCATAAAAGAAATCATTCATTTATTTATTTATTTTAATTATTAAGTGGTAAAAATGACGGACAGTAGGTTTTTACGTGGCCAGAGTGACAATTTGCCTGTTGTTGATGTGTTTATGATGACAAACTTTTTTGCTACTAATACTGATTTTATTAGTGCAGAAATTGGAGGTACTAAAGCAACAAGGTATGTGTCATTCATTATTCTAAACATTAATTCAATTGTGCCCATTTTTATCCTTTTACTGTAGTTAAATATAACAAATTATTTATGTACCTAACCTCAAAATAGGTAAACAAGGCAATGTTTTAATGTTATATTAATTAATATTTTTCATCTTAGAATGCTTTACTTTTTTATATAATAAATACCTCCCGTAGGTATATATAAACCGCCTGTTTTTTTATTCTTTGATGAGTCCTGCGTTTTAATCGAAAATTCATTCTATCTTTGTCTATCCTTAAGTAAAAAAAGATACAATGAATTTTCGATGAAAGCGCACGACTCATCGATGAATAAAAGAACACGGGGAAATATATAACTGGATAATATGTAGAATGTCGAGAAGTTACATTATTCCCACCGTTCTTATACCTACATTTATACATTTTAATTCAAGGTTCCTATTAACAGAAGTTAGTAAACTTTCGTATTCCTATAATTAGGAAAGTGACCAAATTCACCATGACATGTAAACAAATTATCACAATAATATTAGGGCTAGGTACATATTTTCATAATATTATTATAAAATAATTAGTTTTAATGGGTAAATTTACATCAAAACGATCCTGGCAGCAATATAATCTTGAGGATGACGATAATTCTGCATTTCGGTCGTCTCGTCTCATAGCTCTGCACCATTTTTTCCTAACTTTATCGCGTCTAGGCACATTAAAAAATAACTTTTTTGAGTTTTTATTGTAGTATTTGTACATTTGGGCACAATACAATATTTATAGCTAGTTTTCTTTGTATTTTCTATAACACAACATAAATAATGTGTACACATTCGCAATCACAATACGTTTTCCGTCGGTGCGATGTGCCCTATGACGTCACACACAAGTAGCGCGGAAACTTCTCCATTTAAACGCAGTTAAATTGACAGCTGCAGTAAATAATTTTTTTAACCTTTAATTAGAACATAAAACAAAAATAAAATACTGGAAAAACAATGTTTTTTAATGATCTATTCATCTGTGATGTTTAAAAAAATTATGCATTTTGCTCATTGAACAGAAATCCACTGTTAATGGAAGAACGTGCGCTTAGGCATGCCGCACTGAAAACGGCGCTCCTCGACTGACTTAAGGCCTGCATTCGTGCATGCGGCACGTGCGCTACATGCATGCGCTGTAGCGCATGCATCTAACGCACGTAAAGTGAACAATTGTAGACAAAGCTTATGTGGGCCACGGCGAAGTCTTACGAAGGCCCCATTATGAGGGCGAAATGGGCTCAGCGAAGTCCTAGGGCCACGTCGGAGCCCTGCGAGGTTCCCACTCTGGGGGGCGATGGCCTGTCCAAAGTGTGTGCATCTTTTGGATCCGATCATTACCCCCGAAAACCGAAATTAGTGAGACAAATTGCATGTATATTTTTTTAATTAAGAAATAAAATCCAGCGCTTTAGAGCGCAAGGGGCATTGCTATGTACGTATCTTCGTTAATATGTAATTAATATCATTGATCCTGGGCTCAATCGCTGGAGAATTATCGATTTATAAGTGTAACTAAGCAAGCGTATGTTTATTGAGAAATTTCAATTAAAAATTTAGGCGGTGGTGGGGGTAGATATTACTCCTGTAAGGAGACATGGGTACTCGCTTATTATTTCTGTGAGCGTGGAGGATGTTAGAGTGAATTTGGCGCGTGACACTACCGTGTCTCTTCATATTTTTAATGTTGTTAAAAATTGGGAAATCGCCAATGTCTCGTTTTTTAAAACATATATTTTTTTATATCTTTAGACCTTGCATATGAACTTCCAAAAAATGAAATTGATACCACTATCAGAGTTTATCCTTATAGATGACACTTATACATACCTGCCTCAACATTCTCTAAAAAAATAGTCTTTAACTAAATCATCGCTGAAAAATGTCACCAGCTCTCTCCTACTATAATTTCAATTACTTGCAGTTCATTAATTGAGACGAATAGTTAGTAATTATATAGGGAAATATCGGTCTCCTGTTATATAATTTCATTTTGATCGTACAATAATCAATTTTTTCATCGAGATAACTGTAATTTTACTGCGGCAATAAAATTCTCATTCCATTTTCATTTTATTATTATTACCGTCTATTTTTAGATGTATAATTGAGAAAGAAACAATCATTGAACTATACTGCGGTCGATCCAGGACATATTTGAAGTTAATTAATTAACTTATTAAGGGTATTCTTAATTTAGAAGAAAAATTTGAAGTTCTTGACAATTTAAATCTATGAATCAACAAGTGAAATCAAATCAAATCATTTATTTTCAAAGTTACACTTTAAGTAAGTTCATAACATAGTAAAAACGAATTTTTCCTATGTAGAAATTTTGATAAGGGATGCCACGCTAGCCCATGATGTATTAAAGAACACACTAGGCCTGTGCTGTGATCACCCCTTCTCAAAGATCTATAATAGCGCTATAGGAGTACAGAGGCAAGTCATCATCTTTCAGAAAGAATGAGAATGTCACTATGTTACCCATATAAAAGAAAAATATATAATAATTGTTTTATAGAATTATATTACCCGATCGTCGAGCACTTTGTAAAAATCGCAAGAATTTTTCATAATATAAATCTTAGTCTCTTTTTTAAATTTGTGAGGTTTATTTAATAATTAATTTAATTTTAGGTGGTAAAACATTAAAAAAATTTAGAGCCAAATGAGTAAAATATCTTTGATCGTGAGTTTTAGTGAAAAAAGGATTTGTTAATGTTTCAGTAGATGTTGACCTGGTTTCGTAGTTGTGGAAAACTGTTGGGAATATACAGGGTGATTCACGTAGGCCATTCATTAGAAGTTTTTCAACTTTCAGTTGGATTAGAAACTTGAAATTTGGTATGCAGCCATAATCGATTATGCCCGTTCTATCTAAAATATTTTCAGTCCTCCAACTATACAGGGTGTGCCAAAAATTGGTACCAACTTTCTTATTTTAAATGGAAACCTATATTTTTCTTTACATGGTGCGATTGGTCTTCTAATTCTGAGTTTAGAGAACCTAAGTTATGTTAACTTATCTATTACAATTTTTGACATATGTCCAATTTTTTGAAAAAAATTGCCGCTGTAGTAGTTTACGAACAAATTTGTATCTCGTAAACCTTTCAAAATTATGAAACCAAATTTGTGAAGCAGTTAGCTGGAAGTCCAGGCTAACTTTTGATGTCCCATCGGTGGTTCCATTTTGTACCATATGGGCGCAGTCGATTTTCAAATGTCGCAATCAAAAATTGTCAAAAAGTCAATTTTTTCAAATGGCACCTACTATTTTTTTTCACACCATTCGAAAGAAAATTGAATTCTAGGGTGAGTTACTTAAGAATTCCCTATACCTAACTTCACCCCATATCGAGTTATTCAATAAAAATCTAGAAATACCTTATCTTGCCGAGAGATACCTTACTTCATCAAGTATACCATGGAAACAAAAGACAGTTGTAATAATTTTTAAAGAAAAATATGGATTCTTATTTAATTACACACAACACCAACAAATTATTATTAACGAACAAGAACAATGTTGACGGAATTCTGTCAGTGAAAACGGTGCACACATTGAGCATTTGTATTATAATAACAATAATAATAATAATAATAATAATATATTTATTCCAATTGAAAATTTAAATACATTATAACGTATTCTTACAATATCTATACCTAATTATTGAAATTATTGAAATAATTATTTTGTTAATCTGTTTATTTGTTGTTATTTTGTTCTTATTATTTATTATTGCAATACGATTTTTGAATAAAAATTAAAATGAAATGATTGTTTCCAAAGCCTACTACCCTTGAGAAAAAAAAAACAATATTTTTTTCAAAAAGTGCCAATAACTCAAAAACGACTGTAGATAGACATACACAATGTTAATAAAAGTGGCCCTAAAATTCAATTTTGCATTGGTTTCTGGCGTCAGAAATCGTAGGCGCAAAGATGTGCTACGCAATCTGTTGAAAGTAGAATAATAGAATATTTGAACAAAAATATGGTGGTCACATTGAACATTTACGTCAGAATTTCGTCAACATTGTTCTTGTTCGTTAATAATAATTTGTTGGTGTTGTGTGTAATTAAATAAGAATCCATATTTTTCTTTAAAAATTATTACAACTGTCTTTTGTTTCCATGGCATACTTGATGAAGTAAGGAATCTCTCGGTAAGATAAGGTATTTCTTGATTTTTATTGAATAACTCGATATGGGGTGAAGTTAGGTATAGGGAATGCTTAAGTAACTCACCCTAAAATTCAATTTTCTTTCGAATGGTGTAAAAAAAAAATAGTAGGTGCCATTTGAAAAAATTGACTTTTTGACAATTTTTGATTGCGACATTTGAAAATCGACTGCGCCCATATGATACAAAATGGGACCACCGATGGGACATCAAAAGTTAGCCTGGACTTCCAGCTAACTGCTTCATAAATTTGGTTTCATAATTTTGCAAGTTTGCGAGATACAAATTTGTTCGTAATCTACTACAGCGGCATTTTTTTTTTAAAAATTGGACATATGTCAAAAATTGTAATAGATAAATTAACATAACTTAAATTCTCTAAACTCAGAATTAGAAGGCCAATCGAACCATGTAAAGAAAAATATAGGTTTCCATTTAAAATAAGAAAGTTGGTACCAATTTTTGGCACACCCTGTATAGTTGGAGGACTGAAAATATTTTAGATAGAACGGACATGAACGATTATGGCTGCATACCAAATTTCAAGTTTCTAATCCAACTGCAAGTTGAAAAACTTCTAATGAATGGCCTACGTGAATCACCCTGTATGTTTGATTTTTAGTAAATAATTTAGACAACAGTGAACATAGAGTGATTTAATGTTTAATATCTCTGTAAATTTGTAAAGTAATGGTGTATAATGTCTACGTTCTTTTTTATAAATACTCTAGAACAGAATTTTGGCTTATGGAAAGATTATGTTGAGTATCGTTATATGCCCCACCCCAGATAACTATGCAGTACCATAAGATAGACTCAACCAAAGCATTATAAAGAATTTGAAGTAGTTTTTTGCTTAAAATATCTCTTATTTGGTAAAATTTGTAAAATAATTTACGGTTTTTTTTTCCGTTACATAATCTCAGTGGTCACTGGTCAGTCCTCCTCAGATGCTGATCAACTATCACACCTAAATATTTTACTGACTTTATTCTTTTCATTCCCGCACATAAACAATTTATTGATTCGTCTGCTAAGCAGTTATTTTCATGGATTTTTAAAATGTCTACGTCAGGTTGGTCAACAGCTGAGATGGAGATTGTTACGTAATTGGTTTTTGTCACGTTAAGACTCAAGATACTGGAGTTTAGCCAAGTTTGTACTTTGTCGAGTTCAACCTCTGCCTTCCTGTATACATCCTGCCAGTTCACAATTGTAAATAATATAGCTGTATCATCAGCATATGAGATGATACTACCATCTGTCAATAAATTTCCAATATCGTTAATGTATACAAGAAAGAGGACAGGACCCAGCACAGTACCTTGTGGTATTCCCATTAAGATTACCCGAGATTCACTCAATACTTCATCAATTTTTACTTTTTGTATTCTGTTGCACAAATAATTTGATGGTAGTTTTAATGAGTTACCCCTAACTCCAACCTCGTCGAGTCTGGCTAATAAGGTTTTATGACATACTGTGTCAAATGCTTTGGCCAAGACTAAAAATACAGCAAGTGATATTTTATTTTTATTTAAGTTTTTCATTATTAGGTTTGTAAATTCAAAAAGGGCATCTTCTGTATTTTTATTTGACCTAAATCCAAATTGCTTCGCATAAAGTATATTGTGACTATCTAAAAATTCTATTAATCTTTGTTCTAGGTATTTCTCAAATATTTACCAAAGTTGTTAATAAGGAATATAGGTCTATGATTTGTACAATTTGAGTGATCTCCTGACTTGTAAATGGGGATTACTATTGATACTTTCCAGTCATTAGGTGTTTTAAAGGTCTTGAGGGCTAAATTTATTATGTGTCGTAATGGTTTTATTACGTACAGATGCATGGTTTTAATGAGTTGAACAGAGATACCAACTGGACTAGGAGATGAGTTCTTTCTCAGTGTAGAAATGTTCATGATTATTTCTTGCTCAGATACTGACTTGGTTTTAGGAATAATGATTCTCTCGGCACATTTTTTGCTAAATTTTGTTTTTTAGTTGGTACAATTTTTTGTGCCATTTCCTGACCAATGTTAACAAAAAAACTCATTATAACGGTCTGCTTTTTCCTCATCGTTGGTAATAATGTTTCCATGTGCGTCTCGTAAGTTAATATTTTGCTTCTTATTATGTGAACCTTTGTTTGTTATCCCATTCATTATGCCCCAAATTTGTTTATAATTTTTATTTGAATCTCGAATTTTTTGTTTATAGTAGTTCTTCTCGTCTTTAATTATTTCTGTATTGTTTATATTGCTTGTTCGCCTCAAAGATTTCAACAATTTGGTTTCTCAAAAAATTTGCTATCATTCTTCAAATCATATCTTAAAAACAGACACCACCACATGGAATACTGTGGTCAGCGGTCTCTAGAATTTGTATTAACTTCAGGCGTAACCCAGGGTTCAGTGTTAGGTCCTTCATTGAGTAATGCGATCCTTTGCATAAGAAAATGTTGGCTCATACAGCAAAGTTTCGAAAGCCTTGGAGAAATTGTTGATAATCGTTATGGGTCTGTAATTCTCAATATTATTTTTTTCACCTTTTTTGTATACAGGAATTATCTTAGAACATTTGAATGAATCGGGGAATATGTTAGATTTAATGGCCAGGTTGAATACAAATGTGAGAGGAATTGCAAACACGCTAGCACAATCATGTAATAGAAAGGCGGGAATTTTGTCAGGGCCCATCGTACATTTAGGCTTGATTTTTTTAGCGAATTTAAAACTTCTTGCTCTGTTCAATTGTTACAGAATCAGTATTTGCGTCATGGTTGTCCTCAATTGGAACACCTGAGGTGATATAAGAACTACAAAAGTATTCAGCAAAACCATTTACCAATTCTTTGTTGCCAACATAATGTCTATTCTTATAGTACATATCTGCCGGTAAATTATTACTAGTTTTTTTTTTGATAAACTGCCAGAACTTGTGGGGATTGGTTTTGATATTTTTTTCAATGTCGCTACAATATTTTCTATATTCAATATCAACCTGATTTTTGACATAAGTTCTTAATAATGTAAACTCCTCGAGTACAAGAGGACCATCAAGGTTTTTGTAATCACTCCATGCTCTATGCTTCAGTTTAACACTTTTAATAATATTGGAACTGTAACAAGGTGGGTAGCTCTTGCCTTTGATTACAGTTTTTGGAATAGTTGAGTCAAAAATGGTATATATTTTTTCATAAAATTGTTTAAAGGCATAATTTACATCAGAAATATTGAATAGAAAATGCCAATCAATCTGCTAAGTTTTGATAGAGGTCAGCCGCCAGATTGGCTTTATGGTAGTTATAGTAAGTCAGATTAACGGTGTTCTTATTATTTTTATGTTTTTCATGTACATTAAATAGTATCAGAAGCGCTGGATGATGAATATCTTCATGAACTAATATGTCGGGAGCTATGTCTACTATACAATTCATATTTGATAAAACCAAGTCTAAAATGTTGTCGTTTCTGTTTTTTGTATGATTATACTGTTCTAAATTTAGAAAATTAATAAAGTTTATTAGAGATGTAAGACGACTTGTAGGCGTTAGCGAAAGTAAGTAATTGGAATATTCATAAAATAAAATTAAAGTCACCTAGAAATAGAATATTGTTATTATGAATAAATTCCAGTGAAGCATTAATTTCTAATACTGAGTCGTAACATTCAAGGATTGTATTGGGTGGTATATAAGTGAAAATTATATAATAGCAATAAAAATGTATTTTAATTTGACGGTATAATGGGGCGACAAATAATTCGCGATTATTCCAGTTGGAGCGAACAAAAGATTGAGTAGTTTCCGTGTATTAATGTCGTTAAAATCGCGAGAACATTGTGTTATGAATCTTAGTGTTCCAAAATTTTCGTTAGTGATGGTACTTATATCGCAATTAAATAATAGTTTGGTGTCAAATGTTACACCTGATCGCGGAATGTTGATGGACGTGTAAGCACTGAATCTTCTATACGGTAATTAAATTCTACACATTGGTGTTTATTAGTAAAAGTTAGAACATTACACTTCATTATACTCAACTGTAATTTGTTTAAATTACACCATTCATTAATTTTCTCTAGGATACTTTGAGTACCACACAATCACTCACATCATTTACTTTATTGTATAACTTCATATCATCTGCGTATAACAGACAATTAACACACAATTCTTCTGCGATGTCATGAATGAAGATATTGAGGAATAATGGACCTAAAACAGAGCCTTGGGGTACACCCGATTCCGCAAATCGTTGCCCACGGTATGTTGGTGATAGAATTCTAAACAACTTTCAAAATGCTCGTCCGTCTGTCTGTCTGTTCGTCAGTCCGTTACGATTTGTATAAGCACGATATAGAAAACTCCGATTATATTGTGACCCCATTTCGATTCGAATTGTGCATTTTGTGGCCCTTACATTCGTTAATGAATAAATTAATATCCCAAATTTCGTAACACACTAATATTATTTGACAATAATTTCATCTACTACAAAGCGAATGCTACTAATTATTATAAAATTACCGTAGTGCCGTTAGGGGGTGCCAATGATCGTTAATAGTTAAAATAAATAATTCAGAAGACACATTCCAGACGGATCGAACTTTGACCTTCTATCTTCTTTTCACTAATGTGTGGATAAGGATAATTAGTCAGGAAATCTAAAAACACATTGCAAGACATTGATTTCGCTTTAACTGCTTAAGATTTTTGTATATTTTGATCATGTAAACAAAATTGTCCACTAAGTTTAGAAAATTGTCAAAATATCTAGTAAGACTAAAAATTTCTTTTCTACCAAAAATCACTGCAAAATGTTAAAAATGTGCCAAAAAATTAGATTTCGCTGAATATGAGGTGATATTCGCCGGGCGCCGGAAATTGTCGTATCGCAAATCTTCTCCTGGCAGTGCGAATGAATGTCAATTGGACATACTGCGTCTGTGTTCATGTCCGATCAGTATACAGTTATACGGAAGCTCACTTAGTATCTGGCAATAAAACATTTTCCATTAAGGTTTCTCTTAGCAGGTTAGGTTAAATGCATTCGACTTACAGATCGTGCAATTGAACGACAAATTATAAATTATTAATGGACTAACAATGACACGAGTTAATATATGTTTGTTTGTATTGCTCCGTATTTTATCCACAATTCATTACTGATTTCTCTCGTTTCTCAAATACCGCCCCTGTACACAATTACCTACTACTACTAAATGCTAATAAACAAACATTTGAAATTGCTTCTGAACCATGAAATAACCGCAAATTAAAATTAATGATACATTTTTATCGTAGTTTGTCGATTGGATATATTTATTGCTGTCCATTTACCGATATTAAAAATACAATTATACTCAATGGAATTATATCTGGATTATGTTCTTTTTGTGCCATAAAAATATTAATATAAATATTATTAAATATCAGATATATGAGAGAAGCGTAAATAAAAATGTTGATAAAAATCGAGTGATTCTTTGAAACGTGATTAACTATAGTCCATGCAATAATAATTAATAATAATTGTCCCAAAAGTATATCAATACAAAATTTACGTATGGTGTAGGACTAGTCAAAAAGATACATACAAAAAACGAAAATACAAATTAAAAATTACCAAGACAGACATGACCCCAAAATGTTTATAAATTCATGTATTCGTTGACATCATAGAAAGGGTGATATGAAAAAGATTGATATTGCCTAAGCCATTCTTTTGGAAAAAAATATTTTTATTGATTGATACCTTACATAAGTAATTCTGAGAAAAAAATCATCTCCATTGCTCAAATTGCGACCCCCCAACCATTTGGCATTGACCAAGACGGGTGTAGACAATTCACGCTGTTCTGAATCAACTCATGGGCAATTCGTCTCATCTCCAAGCCAATTCTGTCTTTCAATTCTTATATGGTATCCGGTCTGTTAAAATACACCCTTGACTTTAAGTAACCCCAAAGAAAAAAGTCTAAGGGTGTTAAATCCGGTGAACACGGGAGCCACTCAATCGGACCTCGACGACCTATTCACCTTCCAGTAAAAGTGTCATCGAAAAACTGACACACTGCTATCCCAAAATGTGGTGGGGCCCCATCTTGCTGAAACCAGACGTTTTCAGCAGAAATATCTTCATCTTCATTGCTCGGAAACATAACTGCTAAGGCTGGCACTAACTCAACTTGCAAAAACTGTAAATATCTTGCGGCCGTAAGATTTTCTTTAAACAAAAAAGGTCCCAATAAACGATCACCAATCCTACCTGCCCACACGTTTACCTTGCCTCGTCACTGTGTATGGGCTTTTTGGGTCCAATGAGGATTCCAATTTCCAATATCTACAGTTATGCCGATGTACAGTCCCCTTTAAAGAAAATGTAGCTTCATCAGAAAAAACAATGTTCTTTAAAAAATTTGGGTTTTCACCGCACAAGGTCATCAACTGTTCACAAAACTGTAAGCGCCGATCTGGATCATCCTCATTCAATTCGTAGATTAATTGCACTTTGTATGGATGGTATTTTTCTTTTTTCAATAGACGTACAACAGAAATTTGACTGAAGTTATGATTTAAAGCCAGCTGCCTTGTCGAAAGATGGTGGTTTTCCTCACTTCCTAGAAGAATATTTAATTTGGTTTCGTTGCTTGTGCTAGGGCGACCAGATCGAGTGAGGTCAGCTACATTGCCAGATTCATCATATCTAGCCACAAATTTACTTACAGTGGATCTAGAAATTTGCTTTTCGGGATACTTGGCATTGAAAACAGCACATGCTTCCTGATGAGTTCTCAGCCTATCACCATATCTAACCATCATCAAAAGTTCTACGCGTTCTCTTTCACTTAAACGTGGCATTGCATTCACTAGTTTTACACTGTCTCAGAAGTGTCACAAAACTGAGGTTCCACACGTGCCAGGAATAAAAAAGTTATCCATACTTTACACATAAAGGCCTGTATCTCTCTGTTGTTAAGGTGATTGTTTTTTATTATTTTCTTTGTTTTGTTTTTATGTCAAATGTTTTCATGCTAGTTAAGACAAAAATGTAGGCAACAAGATTTATCAGTCCATAAGAAAGTGGAACATTAGTCGTGAATTTGCGATAGGTAATCTATTTTTACATAAAACATACAAGGCCATTTTGCGCCTTACAACTTTTTTTTGAACCATGGGAAAATTGCAACTTTTTATACATGGTCTCAAATAGTTATAACAAATGTTTTGCCGCAAAGTAGAAGTGGTATTCACTCGCTTGGATCATGACCAATTTTTAAATTTGCCGAGCAAAAAATTGTAACTTTTTTTATCAGCTCAGGATTATACAGACTATCATCGTATACCGCAGTTGTTAGCAAGTATTCGTTCCGTTCAAAAATATTTATTATTCCATGGCCCCTGGCCCAAAATCAACCCACTTTGTGGGCTTGTCACGCCCTACCTACTTGATTGGTATAATATATTGATCAGTATACCACCATTGTTAGCAGGTATTCAAAATAGTCGATTTTGCACACTGGCGTCCCGTGAAACCTAGTTTATAAAACAAAACTTACAGGACCTCATTTAGGCAACCTGTTATAATAAAGTATTTAATGGTTTAAATGCAATGAAACGTTGCTAAATAATTAAATGCGATATATCATTAAATCCGTGTTACAATATTCTCTCAAAAAATGGTCTAAAAACTCCAGGTCCGTATTTAAAATTTTGTAGTAGGTGGTTCTGAGGCGACGTTACATCGTCAAATCAAATGGATAGGCGTGCAGAGCATTATAAACTGCTCTAGGAAAGTATTCTTGGATTTTTAATAAGTTCAGCAGTAACCGGAATTAAAAATCAATAATATGGATTATTTTCCAGTATCTCAAAAACCAACAGGAGTATTTTAGATTTCCTTACGCCATAATATTGATACTACAGACAACTTTTTTCAACAACTTTTTCTGTAAATATTAGCATCTTTAGCGGCGGATAGGCGAGATGAGGGAAATTTATTGAGCAATTTAAAGAATGTGTCGTATGAAAAATTAGATGGACGGGTAAACACCAATGAGAGCGGGACAGAGCAATAACTGCAGTAAGTGCAGTAAAAAAGGCATACGGTCGTTATGTTATTAGCGCATGGGCGTATTATGAAAAAATGCGGGAGCAAACGACCCTCTGTTTCGATCATTGAAGGATGATAGAAATTTTAATTGTTACCTTGAATTTCCTTATTTGCAGCGGAAAATTACACATAATTAAATTGATTATTAATACAGAATTTTGCATTGTCACATGTCATAGTGAAACTCTATATTTCTTTTTTTAGCAGCCGGACATCTTCGAATACCCACAGAGAAAAGAGTCATCGGCCAAACCTTCATCAGAAGAACTATCAGATAAACCTGACGTACCGAGGGCCGTTAAAAACTGGCCTGAAGAAGATCTAAAGTTAGGACAAGTGTCGGGAGTTTCAGTAAATTCAGCTTTACAGCCTGTTATATTTCATCGAAGTAATCGAGTTTGGAATGAAACGTAAGTACGACGTAGTGGAACCAGAAAATAGACTCTTTGCTTGAACGGTGGTTTTGTTCAGAGATCATATTGGCATAATTGTAAGCTTCTTGTATAATGAATGTTCCAAAACTCCGGAGGCAGTCATAATACAGGTCTACGAAAAAAATGTTCTGCTCCAAGGACTAAACCTATCATGCCTTAAGTATTTTTGTGTACAGAAACCGAATTTTCGAATCGGATTCGTGATCAACATTAAAAAATACATCGGAAAACACACCTCGCACTTCCTTTTTCAATAAAATTGAGTTTTTGCCATTTATGCCCTTTATTTTCCTTTGGAGGCCAGAGCGCCCTTTCTTGAGGGCGGATTCCTAATCATCGCCCAAAAATACATACGAAATAGCAATTTTGTTATGTTTTGGGGTAGGGACCTCACATGTAAATACTTATAAACACATTTTACGTCGGGCAAAAAACCGTATTTTGACAATAAAAATCGAGATTTACTCGAAATCTACACGATGTAGAAAGTTTTTTACATTGAACATTTGGTTTCAGCACACAAAAATAATTAAGGCTGTAGCGTTGTTTTGAAAGTTATTCAAGTGTGGGTCACCCTACGAGCGACGTGGTTAGCGTCACGGGTTTAATCTGGCTAGTACAGCAAAGATACGGAGAGCAAGTAGGGCAGTGAGTTCAAGACTTCGGCGCCATGATTAACTAGAATAATCAAGGAAAAGAAAAGCTAGAAATAAACAAAAGACACGTATTACGTATATACCATAGTACTATATTAGAAAATATTATATTACACAAAAGGGTCAGCTATCACAGCATCAGCGATTCTGTATAGCAAAATATCAAACAGAAATATATACAAGATATTACAAAAATTTACAAGGATAAGAGAATATAGCACCAATGATGCCAAATAGCAACATACCTGAAAGAATTACTATATTACAACTAAGTCTGAGCATTTACGAGATTTAAACCGAAATATATTACAAAGGTATCTCGCAAACGACCAAACAAACAAAATATTCACAGCATTAGATATACTAAAATGCAACACAAAATTTACACCATTAGATATACTAAAATGGCGACACAAAATATATTACAACGATACGATAATGAAACAATAAAAGATATGCAATTTCGCTCGAACTTGATATTTATTTGAGCTTACCAGGATATAGCCTTCCCGCTGCGTAATGCCAAATACTTAAAAACGGGACACCCCAAGTTATATAACTACAAAAAAATAACACTAGAATTTATCTCTAGCAGATAAAATACAGGACACCTCAGAGTTATATAACCACAAAAAGATAATACTAGAATTCAAGTCCTAGAAAATAGATACACATTACACCACGCCCCGAACATCCGAGTTCCTTTTAAATAAATAATCCACATAAGTGATATGATTTGACGGGTCAAATCTTGGAAATTTCAGATTACACGACGCGTATTATGTGCAGATAATTACCAATATGTCTAACCACTGAGACATATCTAAAACAAAAGTACTTTAACAAAGCGAATCTGCGATACTGGTAAAATTCAAATAACGTCATGTTATCAAATAACTACGATTACGTTAAGCAAATATGTACATAACGACAAAAAATTGACAACAAGGAATCTATACTACGACGAAATATTTGTAACAGCGAATTTAAGATATAAGTAACTACGAATCAATGTACAACAACGGATATGCGAAAATAATCCCTTTTACATGTAATAATCAAAAGTACTTATGTTTTGTTCTAATATCCTGATGAGAGAAATTCCTAAATACGCTCCTGTTCTCCGATGATAACAGATTTTAACCGTTGTGTAGTTAGATGGTCAAGGACCTTTATTTTGCTCCTCTAGCGCGATGTCACATGTGGTACCATTCCATTTTGGAGGTTATGAAATCGTAGAGAACGTCCTCGTACATAAATAATTTGTCGCCGAGACAGAATTAAGGAAATTTCTTCTCCCAGGTTTTCGTTTACTTGGTAGAAAATCTTAAATATGTGTTGAGTCGAAAAATTTCGTGATAAAGACAAATGCAGTCTTCTTATCCAAAAAGTTATCAAGAAAACGTATACAAAAACGTAGTATCAAAATTGAAGGTATATAATCTTGCTTAAAGCAAAAGTGTAACATCGAGATACTTCGACGTTAAAAAGAAATTTGTTATTTTAAAGAAAAACCTAAAACATTATGTTTAAACATTAGATGGTATTTAACGATCTATAATTATTTAACTATTACCTTATACGTCTACAAGGTTTCTCCATCTTAATATCCCCCTTACAGGTTTAACAAAATTTCAAATACGTCCATCTTGATTGACACCACGATTGAAAGAGAAAAAGTTTAACCCAACGCGGCGCGTATCGTTACATATTTCCCGGACCGGTAGTCACGTTGCCCCGCCCAAAAAGTAGTTCTCTTTTATTAAGGGAATGTTAAATTAAATAAGGGATCTATATTTGTGTTGAGAATTCTAAATTCTCATATGGCTCAGACTTTATTATCATTATAGTTTAATCTACTCAACTTAATTTTAAAGTTGGTTTGATTTATTTATTTTATTTAATTTGAATAGTATCGAGCGTGCGCCATCTATTATCCTGCGGCATAAGCATATAATTTTTCATGTGTCATGGGAATAGTTCGTAATAGTACCTGACCATAGGAGAATAAAATTTTCGATAATTAATAATCATTTTTCTAATAATTATTAGAAATATAACGAAAGACGATTTTGAGTATGCGGCACGTTACAAGGCATGATAGGTTTAGTCCTTGGAGCAGAAATTTTGTTTGTTTGTAGACCTTTGTAATCGAAGCATTAGCGACAGCGATGTGCAAAGAACTGTGCTGGATTTAAGCTGACAAGCACGTATTTGTTTTCAATTGGATGGGTGTCATATTGAATATTGAATTCCATAATCAAAGTAATTTTAGTTATGTCGAAACAAATTTTGCCACGTTTTGTCTACAGCGTCTACTTTCAGAATGTTGAAAAGAGTCCAGCATTACGAGCTACTTTGGTGATTTTGGTACATCCTGTATATATAGTCCGGGCGCTAGACTTCTGTTCACTGTCCAATAGCAGGTCGCCGAGATAATTAACTGAAAATTATTGAAAAATAATTTTCTTATCAAGAATAATAAATACCTTGGTTATGAAAGAGGCATCTTATAAAAATAATATAATAAATATTAAGGTGGCCATTCCCTAGAAAGGGACATCCGATAGGGAAATATTTATTATTTTTGGCCATAACTTTTTTTTCTTAGTACGTACTTTACATTACATTAAACTTTCCCCATGCTTTGCTAATATTGACGTTTTCCGTTTATATACTTTCTACTTTCTATAGTACCAAGATAAGTAGCTAGCCAGTGATGATTACTTAAGGTGACCATTCCCTAGAAAAAGACATCCGATAGGGAAATATTTATTAGTTTTGCCATAACTTTTTTGCTTAGTACGCATATTTTAAAAAACTATAAGAGTACATAAGTAGAACCATAACAAGACTATTACTATGAATTTTCACTCAATAATTTCAGTGGTTTGCAAAATAGCTAAATTTAAAAATTATGTAAATCTTCTTATTTCGTAGTTTTAAATCTAGCTATTTTGCAAACCACTGAAATTATTGAGTGAAAATTCATAGTAATAGTGTTGGTATGGTTCTACTTAGGTACTCTTATAGTTTTTTAAAATATGCGTACTAAGCAAAAAAGTTATGGGCAAAACTAATAAATATTTCCCTATCGGATGTCTTTTTCTAGGGAATGGTCACCTTAAGTAATTATCACTGGCTAGCTACTTATCTTGGTACTATAGAAAGTAGAAAGTATATAAACGGAAAACGTCAATATTAGCAAAGCATGGGGAAAGTTTAATCAAAGATCTATAATAATAGGAAAATTCTTCTAAAAACAAATATAAAGAAACAGGGAATATGTGAATAGTAAGCTAGGGAAAACATCTAAAACTATGGGCATTAAACAAGTTGAGAATGGTGTAAAAATTAGTAATGCACACAGGACCGTCGAGAAGAGGTTCAGCTGGGGTAACCCCGGGGTCCGGGTATCTATCAGGGGATCGGGCACGAAAATAAATAAACCATATGCATTTTGGACATATTATAGATATCTTGTAGATGTTCCTTGCCACTTGGGCACACATTTAAATATGTAGTGGGGCCCAGAAATAAACTACTCCAGGATCCGCTGAGGCTCTTGACAGCCTTAAATGCACAATTAGTTAACTCTGTACTACTACTGCAAATAATATAATTTTTTTTGTATAGGTGTGGTTAATGGAGAAAAAATCATAGAACCTAAAATCCGCAAAATCAGGTGGTATTTACAAAAATAGTTGTTAATGGCCAAAATACTAGAATACTGTAATTATATCGCCATTAACATGAATAATAAATAAATCTGTAAACGATAATATATTTCCTTAGGTCAGTGTTTAGCCCTTTATAAAAAAAAAAGACGGCAACAATTTTACTGATATAATTATCGACAAATGTCACTCCTTAGTCGCTTTTCTAAATGAATTGAACGTATTTTCCATCATAGTTTAACCCTAATATCTTATTTCCTGACTTCATGGGGAAAAGAAACCATTCATTGATTTTTGGCGAAAGCAATATTGGTTACTATATAGTAATGTCTTTATTTTAGCACATTTAATGAAACATATCACTATCAGCTAGCTAGTTTAGGACCAATCAAGGAACACACTGTCCTTACATTAGACCCACAAAATGGTAAAGTTCTTGGAAGATGGGGGGCAGATTTGTTTTACATGCCTCATGGCTTAACAGTCGACAGACACGACAATTTATGGGTGACCGATGTTGCCCTTCATCAGGCATTTAAGGTAAGTTTCAAATGTTTTTTCGGTAAGTTGCAAAATACAAACTGATCGGATAGAAATTGAACCGCTTGAATCCTTTTTATTCCCAGCGTCAAATATGGAGTTTAAAGTAAATATTAGTACCTAGTAGTATTATCAAATTACAATTGTTAGGACATGATATTATCAAATGTCCAAGCAAGTTTCCAGGAGCACAGTTCTCGAACTCACTGGTAAATTTTCCAATGAGAGATACTTTTCTACTAAAAATTTCCCCATACCGCCTCATTTTGGGGCATTCAAATGCTACTAAAAATCACTTTTTTTTAATAAACAATTGAATGTCTCGAAACAATTCTTCCACCGGAATTGTCAAAAATATAAATACCTATTAATATTCATCATCTTGCGGGTACTTCTATCTAATTAGCGCAGCTCATCTACAATCCATTTGACTACTCCAAAAGGAGTAGAGCAGGACAGGAACGGCAAGCATATTAGTTGCAGACACCTTGTTCTTCCCCGAAAGTTCAGATGACCAAATTTTTCGGAGTAGACGTCTGTACTTGCCGCGGAGAGATTCTTTAACTTGCTGCACATCCTGGATGTATTATTATTGTTTTTTTTTACGCGTTAGCGATGCTGGACAGTTCTCCCCTGTCTCCGATATTCTCACGGGGGAAGCGCCAGCGAATTATCTACAACCACTCCCCACATCCCGCAGGGTTAGGGGGGGGTAGTTGTAGATAATTCGCTGGCGCTTCCCCCGTGAGAATATCGGAGACACGGGAGAACTGTCCAGCATCGCTAACGCGTAAAAAATTATTTATTATTATTATTATTATTATTTTTACTATATTTATTTGTAAACGAAATCAAACCGATACCTTATCGATTACGGACTCCTTTCTGTATATCAGTACGAGAACACAATAATAACCATTAGTTTGTTAAAAAACGATAAGTTTATTTACACAATTCAATTTTATTTATGTTCTAGTTTAAACCTGGAGAGTTAGAACCGACCCTTACATTCGGTCACAGATTTATACCAGGGCGGGCCACTTCACATTTATGCATGCCCACATCTATAGCCGTAGCGACCACAGGGGAAATTTTTATCGCCGATGGCTACTGCAACAGCAGGATTCTAAAATATAATGCTGCTGGAGGTCTCCTTCAAGTTATCCCAAACCCACCAGGTATGAAATTGTAACTAAACATAATATATTTGGAAAATTGGTATAGTTCTCTACATATACTTAGTTAAGGCACATAAAAAGTGTCAACGCCTTTGACTTTGAGGTAAAGATCAAAAACCCCGACATTTTTTATGCCTAAAATATATGAAGAGAACTATACATCCGATTTTAAAAAATTGTATCATAAGATAGTTATCGACTCCATTAGTTAGTGTAAGTTAGCAGTAATTATTTGATGTATGCCAGTTTTATAATGAGGGTCTAGACAAGAATGTTTTTGTGCATATAAAAAATAATCAAAACGTTATAAACGACACTCTCAAGATCTAAAGATCTTACAAAATCTTTCATCCCATATTTTTCCCTCGAAAATAAATGCTATTTTTATTTGTATATTTTTCTTTTCTTTTTAGAGTTTTTGTCACTTCAAATTCCTCATGCTTTGGCTCTTATAGAGCCTTTGGATAGGCTGTGCGTAGCTGATAGGGAAAATAAAAGGGTGACATGTCCCAGAGCTGGCTTATATAGCATTCAAGGGAAAAAAGAACCCGCACTCACGATCCAACAACCTGATATGGGTCGAGTATTTGGAGTTGCTGCGAAAGGTAAACATTTTTTATTGTATTTTTAAATTACCAGATCGTTATACATGGTGCATTAAAAAAAGACATTACGTAACATACAAATGGAATTGGACCTAGCCTAACATTCATTTTTAATAATGTTCGTGATAACCTTCTTCTACGCCATATATGTCGGAGATGGCAGGGGCAAGGGGCATTTTTGAGCGGATCTATTAGATTTACGCCACTCATTAGTAAACACAGTATAATCACATAAATAACAAAGTAACATGAGTTATGATTTATCTAAACAGGTAAATGTCAAATAATAATGTCTTATTGTTGAAAATGCAAACAATACCACAAAATACTGGAGCCTAGCAGTCCGCCACCGCTAGTTCCGCGATTTCAACTACTCTCTACAAAGTTTATCTTTTGACTACTTATCTATACGGGCTCAGGGATGTTGTTCCGCTCGCCGGGAGGGGGTTCTTTTGCTCCCAGGAGCTCCAGACGTCATTTGGTTTACATGACCACAAATCGAGATGTTTACTCTTACACATTACTTAGTGCAATCGGTACTTGTTGACAACGTTCTCTTGACTTCAATGAATTATGAGTTTACAAGCGTCTACAAGACTGTAGAAAGGCGATTACGAAAGTATCGGAGGCGTCCACAAAGGGAACGTCTCCGACACATATTTTATTCAGAATCACTACTGGAAATTACTACGTTTTAAAGTAGCTCCTTTTAAGCTTGTTGAGGTTTTGAGTTTTTTATCCAAATTGTAAGGTGGCATTATGACACTATTGCATTTATTAATATCGTTAAAAAAATCGTTTGCCCTTTTTTTAATTAAAATTATCTAGCGTTGGTACACCGACTTCCCAATGAATTTGAGAGTTAGACATATAGCAGGGGGTGTTGAAAGAAATTCTAAGGTTTCTTGGAATAGTTGCACGTGTTTATATTAGTTTTTTTGGTAGTTCCTCAGATTACACAGCCGTATGTTATTAATATCCTTAAGATGGACTGGTAGATATAAGAATGACATACTTAGTTTTTAGTGATAATTATCTATTGATTATGAGGTACAACATTGATAGTAATCGGGCATTTGCTTCGTTGAATTTTTGTTAATGTGGTAACTCCAAATCAGCCTTCTATCTAAGCACTATCTGTAGAATTACAACTTCTTGAGTGTCGATTATTATATCGTCTTATATCTATTGCTACAGGTGGATGTAGTATGTCATGTAGAAATATATTGAAGAGGGCTGGTCCCAAAATTGATTCCTGTGGTACTCCAGCTCTTATACGTTTCGTGTAGTGTTTCTGTCCCGGGAATCCCGGGAATTATGTCACTTCTTATCGTTCCCGTTCCCGGGAAATAACAGTTGGGATTTCCCGGACCCTTGAAAATAAAAATAAGTTTTAAAAATATTAAATTTCGTGCTCTCTTCACATAAATCGACTCTGCAACGACTGCAACGAGTGAACCGGAGACGTGGAAGATTTTACCCAGCGTGCGCGTCGGACGGCATTCATGTTTTATTTCGTTATTGTATTATTTTATGTAGTTAGTGTTGTTGTATCTTTTTAATTATAAATAAAGCAAAACAAAACTGACGGATTTATTTTTTGACCAAAGGAAGAAAACAAACATTTAAAAATTGAATATTTGAATGGTGTGACATTTTGAAAAAAAAATTGTGTTTTTCAAGAAATATATGAAAAATTTACTATTTGCTGGGAATCCCGAGATTCCCGGGAACGGCAAATTCTATTTCCCGATTCCCGGGAATGAAAAAAAGTCGGGAAATCAGAAACCCCAGTTTCGTGTTTGGTAGGCTGGAGCTTATTCTTACTCAGTAAGTTCGATTTGAGATGAGTGAAGAAATCATATTTAATAAATATGAGGGTGTATTAATAATTATAATTATTAATTTGCATGAAATTATTTTTAGCCAAAATTTATCAAAAACTTGTGCAATATCTAAACTTCCACATACACGTATAGTACTGGCAAATTAACAATTTAGGGTAACAAAAATTAATAAAAGGATCATCTCTGGGATTTAAGCAGGTAATAACCTGGAGAATAAGATGATGCATTCTTTGCACTTCCAAGTTCCGGGAGAATTCAAAAAAACTTGGGAAAACTTTTTGATTTTCGGTTTTTTTGCTCTAGCGGCCAAAATAATGAAAATAGAGAAATAAATTCCCAACAAAAGTTGTAGCTCGTCTTTTTCTCTACGAAAAAGGTCTTTACAAATTTTTGTCTCACTTAAGCCGTTTAGAAGATAAATCGAGTTTTCCACTTATAGTTTTAAGCCGCTTCGAAATGCGCGAAAAATGAGAATTCTCCAGGAGTTTCGTAGGACCGGGCTCATGGATCGATAATTCTTACTCTTCAGAGCCCCTAAAAAAATAAAAATAAGATAAAATGTAGAAAAAAGCCTCAGCTTTAATGTGGAACTAATCACAAAATTCATAAATAATTTTATCAAGGAGAGAAAATGTCAGAAGATGGCTTAGTGAACTTTGTGCATTTGATCCACAGATTTATCCATATCTTTGCCGGGAGTCGTTAGAATGATAATTCATTTTGCTTATATAATCTTATATAATGATATATTAATCAAATTAACATTTTATTGCATTACTTTTATTGGAAAAATATGCCTTGCGATCAAAGTAGAGGGTATATTACTCATCGATCAATCACCTCCAAATTTTGGAGTTCAATTCGCTATATCTTAAGTAATAATAATAGCACAGTCTTAATTTTTGGATTATACGTACAATAAAACATATTCTTTCGAATCACTTTAGAGTTTTTTAAATGCGCGCAGTACTTTTGAATTTGTCTACATTATTCATACACGTTCAGAAAATGCACAATTATACAGTAAAGCATATACAACTTATTTGTTTCTTAACATTCTTCAATGAAATTTTCACTAAATATAGATTAAAGTGTGGAATCGAATCCATGCAGTGAAAAAGCACCTATTGTTACGGGAGAAATAGGCAGGATGCATAAAACTCAAAGATGTGAATAAATCAACTGTATAAAGTTTACCAAACCATCTTCTAACACCTTTTTCTCTTTGATAAAAATTTGTATGAATTTTGTGATTAGTTCCACATTAAAGCTGAAGCTTTTCTCTACATTTTACGTTGTTTTCATTTTTTTAGCGACTCTGAATAGTAATAATTATCGATCGATATGTCCGGTCATACGAAACTCCAGTACAGTAGTCGTAAAAAAAATTTTTTTTGTTGATATCTGTATGTATATGCAATGCATCATTAATATTGAGATTAAAGATCTAGCATGTTTGTGGTTATGCTTGAATCGACATACTAATTTAAATAAGTGACAGCAATCACTGCATAAACCAGCTTTATTCGAATTTGTTCCCACTAGAACAATATGTTTGTTTACTGAACCATTATGAGATAAAAAAAGATAATCTTTATTAGTTTTATTTTATTTTTATTTAACTGTACACGATTTAAACCATTTAGAGGATGGGAAAATATAACATTACATTTGTTACGAATTGTTTCCAACTATTTTTAAATAAACAATTAATTAGAAAAAAAATCTTTTGGAACACGTCGCTGTCAAATGTTAAGGGCAGTATTTTTTTAATTATCGATTACATTTTTGACTCTCAAAAAAGGTTGGAAAAGCCAAAATTTCCATTTTTATATTTCTTGTATAGAAAAGTGTATATTTAAGAAAAATAAAGGAACAAAAGCAACCAAAAATATACCAGGAAAAAATCAGCATTGTTAGGGTTCCGTAGAATCGCCAATATTTAATTGTAAATAAAAAAATAATGCACGACAAGAATTTCGCGTTTCACGTTGTGCACATTTTAGAAGCGTCATGATTTTTTTCAAAATTTCTGGGGACCTCTTTAATTTTGTTTTCGATTATCGCGCATCCAGACTACTCGGAGAATAGCGCGGAAAACGGTCATTTTAGCTCGTTTTGTACAAAATTTAATGCTTTACAAAAAGGTTCAATACATTTTCGTCCTGTGAATGGCCAAAAAGCACAATCGTTGCAATTTACATATTTTTTTTGCTTACCCTTAAAAATACTCACAAATATCATCCTCATCGAGCTGAATCGAATGGCACAAAAAAATAAGCTTTTCGAATACCGGGAAGTGCATTACATAGGAAATTATTTAATTCCACTGGTCTTTTGGTCGTTAAGAGATAATTTAGAAAAACAAAAATGCACAAAAAGTAACGAAGGCTAGGAAAAGGTTAAAAGAGGTGTGAAATTTGCATTGACAGATGCTTGGGAAGAAATTGGCGGCCTGAAATATCAATTTAACATAACAATAAAGTCACAGTAGTCTCATCAAGACATCATGACCATAACAAATTTTGTTAAAGGTTAAAATACAATACTTGCCACCCCGGATCGCGATCCGAAGCCAACCAGACAACCACGGCGCGCAGCGTCGTGGTGAATGTAGGGTTGGGCGGATCACGACCGGTTCAGATAAATAAAATGATACAAAACTCCACCGAGGGCGGCTTAAAATTAACGTTAATATACAACGTACCTGAACAGCAGGCTTAAAAGACAATATTACCACAATAAAAATACAAATATGGCACAAACACTTCACAAATTTGTACTGCTGACACGGGAAAAAGCCCAGCGAAGGCACTCGTTCGAGGCAATTGTTGGGGAGCGATCTTCTTGTCGATGGGAAGGTAGGAGATAGGAAGGTTAGAATTGTAAAAATTATGATGTTTTAGGAATATTTTCGGTCTAAAAGGAATTTATAACAAAAATAGACAACACTACAAACAGAAAAAAGAAAGAAGAGATAGATTATATAAAGATGTGAAAGGAGGAAGTGTGTGATAGAGAAAAGTTATGGTACAGAAGAAGGTAGGCTGCCGGAAGATACGGAACGCCTGGTATGGTAGGGTGTCTGATCAAGACATGAAAAACTGATTTTGATCGTCGTGTATTTTGTTGTTCTTTCGACAGAACTAAATAATTTTAAAAAATCCTAGATCGCAGCAATAACTTGTCAATAGGGATGTTCACTATGTTCTAATTGTAATACAAAATGATAGTTCTAAGGCTATAGAAACACGTAATAACCATTAAAATGCCTAAAAACTTTTTTTTCTTGAAAATAAACTTAAAGTAAAAACTCCGAAATTAACGAGGCTAGCAAACGATCCCTGCAGTGAGAGTAGCGCGCGTGATGTCATAATGCTCATAGCGGAACTCGTATACCAACGTGATATGGATTGTTTGTTTCGGTATTGTTTTATCTCTGTTTTTGTAGTGATGGGAGACTCAAAAAGTGTGAAAGTTAATAGAAACAAGTGTTGTTTTGTTCCTGGATGTACAAATACATCAGTAAATAACCCAGAAAAGGTTTCTATGTCTGTGTCACAAAATACAAAAAGAAAGAAACTTTGGTCCTTTTTTAAACCAATGATATTTTTAAAAAACTCTTGTTACCTTAAAAGCATTGATCAAAATCGGTCTCCGATTTACAATGTTTTCGCATCTCTATGGAACACACTATACTACTAAAAGTTTGGTACTATACAGTACTTATTTATATAAAACCGTACTTATTGTTTCGCTTTTACACCACTATGCACTAGATTGAGACAAGAGTTGAAGTCTATCACCATGGCCAAAAATTCTGAAACTATGGTAACGTCCACAGTCGGCAGATTATGCGAGTCCGCCTTTTGAAAACTTTCCTCCATTTTAGAAGTATGCCTTAATTAAAATTAAAAGTCGCAAAACGAAGGACTACATGGGCACAACAGCTCGCAAAAGTCAGTAAACGCAGACTTATTCTTATTAGGGATGGAAACGATGTATCAATGTAAAATAAATATCAATATATTAATCCTAAACCATGAATATATTCATATCGTTTTTTTTGTTGTAATATATCGGGTTGAAATATCGATATTTTTCGAAATATATCGAACAGGATCAACTTAAATATTACCCCTCCGCTCTTCGAAATTTCAATCGAGATAGAAATTTTAATCACGGTAAATAAAATATTGTACTGTAAAGGAATGCCACCCCCCGCTTTCCTAAGTTGTACCTTAAGCAATATTCATTAATTTTTTACATTAAATGTTAATTTACAAAATATATTGATACATAGAAATATCGATAATTTTTTGTTGATATATCGAATATATTGATCTGAGTCTCGTGATGGATCAAATGATTCATATATCGATATATTATATTTTTTTGCCATCCCTAATTCTCATATGAAACGTACATGAAAGCCTAGTCATTATATTCACGCGCGTTTAACTATGAGCAACATGACGTCACACCAATCAAGGAGCGTTTCGCGCATTCAAATGAATATTCATATTTCTTTAGGGGTTTTCCCATAGAACGGATTTGTTGATTTTTGTAAAACTGTATATATTATTATAAGACTATTTTTAACCATTTTATGAAGTTTAAACAGGATTTAAATTTTTTGTGAACATCCCTATTTAAGGGATCGTATACATGTTTAAAAATTGCGTCAGTGTAATTTGTTGTTCTTTTGAAAGAACTAAATAATTTAAAAAAATCCTAGATCGTAACATTAATTTGTCAATTAAATGGGTCCACATAAATTTTAAAAAAAGTGCGCCCCCGGGTGGGCTCGAACCACCAACCTTTCGGTTAACAGCCGAACGCGCTAGCCAATTGCGCCACGGAGGCAACGAAAAACTCATTTCTTAAGCGGATGACACTATAAGGTTGACTTCATAAACTTAATACTGCCTGTATTCTTGGTTGCCTACTACTCAGTGCCATAAATCTTAATATTAAAAGGTTTTGAATAACTAGAATGTTATAATGAAACATATTCTTTATAGGATAGGAACTATCTGTAAAAATATTAATTTCCTATCTTTGCATTCTTTCGATACCTGCATTCTGGTTATGCTAGCAATTAAAATTCTAAAATAAATTTGTCTATTTCGTATATGACAATTCATCTATTCAATAAAGAATTAAAATATACTGAAAACATAATTTTGTATTTTTCTGAGAACCTATATCTGGCTGTGCTAGAGATCAGAAAGCCCTAAACTGAATTTATTTACATACCTTGTCTTTAAAAATTTTTATTTCTAATGGATTAAATTTCCATAAAGAATTGGTAATTTAGCCTTTGAAACGTTTTCGCCCTTATTCTGGAGCTCATCAGAAAGACAAAGCCACTCATAAGATCATGCAAAAATCAAAACAATTTCCATAAATGTGAAGTTTTTAAAATTAGACATTAAATGTTTAAAAATGAATTATTATTTGTTTGCTTATAATTGTATTGAAACATTCTTTATAGGATTTTGCAAACAGCAGAAAAGATAACTATCTATAAAAGAAAAACTTTGTGTAGAAATATTAATGAAATCTTTGCATTCTTTCGATAACCTGAATTCTGGTTATGCTAGCAAATTAAAATCCTAAAATGAATTTGTCTAATTTCTTATTTGACAATTCTCATTCTAACACTAGCATCCACACAGTCCCCTACGGCCATGCAGATTAAACTAGTATCCACATAACCCCCTACGATTATGAAGATTCAGTTAAAAATGAGAACAAAGACCTAAAATGAATTTATTTATCTACTTTGTCTTAAAAAAATTTTCATTCCAATGGATTACATTTTCATGAAATCCTATAAAGAATGTTTCAATACAATTATAAGCAAACAAATAATAATTCATTTTTAAACATGCATAGAGTATATAGGCTCCAATAGTAGTTAGCTAATAGATAGGTGAGGTTGTTTTTATCAGTCAATGTCAAATATAATCATTTCACACTTATTCAAAGAAATTGTCTTGGTTTTGCATGAAACATCGTTATGAATGGCTTTATGTCTTTCTGATGAGCTCCAGAATAAGGGCGAAAAACGTTTCAAAGGCTAAGCATTTCCAGGAAACAGAATGATAGATTTCATGAAAATGTAATCCATTGGAATGAAAAATTTTTTAAGACAAAGTAGATAAATAAATTCATTTTAGGTCTTTGTTCTCATTTTTAACTGAATCTTCATAATCGTAGGGGGTTATGTGGATACTAGTTTAATCTGCATGGCCGTAGGGGACTGTGTGGATGCTAGTGTTAGAATGGGAATTGTCAAATAAGAAATTAGACAAATTCATTTTAGGATTTTAATTTGCTAGCATAACCAGAATTCAGGTTATCGAAAGAATGCAAAGATTTCATTAATATTTCTACACAAAATTTTTCTTTTATAGATAGTTATCTTTTCTGCTGTTTGCAAAATCCTATAAAGAATGTTTCAATAGACATTAAATGTTTGACATTAACTGATAAAAACAACTGATCTTCACCTGTCTATTACCTAAATAGTAGTGAAGCCTATATATACTCTATGCATGTTTAAAAATTAATTATTTTTTATTTGCTTATAATTGTAATGAAACATATTCTTTACAGGATTTTAGTACAGGCAAATTAGCCATTTAGGGTAACAAAAATTTATAAATGGACCATCTCCACGATTTAAGTAGGTAATAACGTGGAGATAAGATGATGTATTCTTTGCACTTTCAAGTTCCGGGAAAGTTCAAAAAGATTTGGAAGAACTTTTCAACAAAAGTTATAGTTCGTCTCTTTCTCTAAAAAAGGTTCCTTACAAATTTTTGTCTTACTTGAGCTATTTAGAAAATAAATCCAGTTTTTCCCTTACAGTTTTGAGCCGCTTCGAGATGCACGAAAAATGAGAATTTTCTGGGAGTTTCGTACGACGGACTCATCGATTGATAATTCTTACTATTCAGAGCCCCTGAAAAAAATAAAAATAACATAAAATGTAGATAAAAGTCTCAACTTTAATGTGGAACTAATCACAAAATTCATAAAAAAATTTATCATAGAGAAAAAGTGTTAGAAGATGGCTTTGTAAACTTTATACAGTTGATCCGCAATGTATTCATATCTTTGCCGGGAGTCGTTAGAATGATAATTCATTTTACTAATATATTCTTATATAATTACATATTGATCCAATTAACATTTTATTGCAATTACTTTTGTTGGAAAAATATGCATTGCGATCAAAGTAAAGGGGTTATTTTTTATCGATCAGTCACCTCCAAATTTTTGAGGTCAATTCGCTATATCTCAATTAATAATTCTTAATTTTTACCCCCTTCTTGTTGACCGATTGATCTGAAATTTGGTACCATTAGTTCTGATGACAATACAATTATGTATATTCATTATCACTGTAAATCCAAGATGGCCACCGCCACAAAATGGCGGATTACATTTTTTTTCACCCCCCTCAATATGGGTATCAAATGAAAGGGCTTAACTAGTAGAATACAGCACACCATGAGAACATTCAAAATCCAAGATGGCCGCCAACACAAAATGGCGAATTACTTTTTTCTTCAATCCCCTCAATATGGGTATCAAATGAAAGGCCTTGACAAGTAGAACACAGTACACTTTAGAAAATAATCCTAATCCAAAATGGCGTTCAAAACGAATCACGGATTATAGAGTTTATACAACTGACAGGAAAGAAATCTTGTAATAATGAGGCACTAAATGAACTAAATAAAATGAGAAATATTAAGTAACTAAATAAAAAACTAAAAACTTGAAAATAAAATGAGTAAAAAAATTTTTTTAGTTAAACGATTTTGTTGTAAAGAAACATAATAATGATGCAGATAATGTACTAAAAGCTAAAAAATAATTAGGTAGGTAACAGGTACCAGTCATCACGCCACTCTCCTCATCAATCTAGAGCATTGATCAGACTAAAATAAAATCGTGGGGCGTAGCATAACCTAAGTAAATTTGTAAATGATCCTTCTGCGATGTCGCACGATGATAGTGACGGAAGCATACCTATAATGATATGAGCGGTTGACTGTAGAATTCGACTCGCCCCACGGTTTTATTTTAGTCTGATCAATGCTCTTGATGAGGAGAGTGGTGTGATGACTGGTGCCTGGTACCTACCTAATTATTTTTAGGCTTTAGTACATTATTCGCACCGTTATTATGTTTCTTTACAATAAAACCGTTTAACTTAAAACTTTTTTTTTACTTATTTTATTTAAACTATTAATTATATTCAACAATAGATAGATAGATAGATAGACATTTATTGATCTTTAAGCCAATTTACATCGGATAGATAAGTCAAAAAGAAAAAAGTATATAATAATATACCTACATAATTACATAAAGATATAAATCACAAACATTTTGTATATTACTTAACAAACAAAAATAGTAACATTAGTAACACAGAGGATGAAGATATAAATTACATAATTATATAAAGAACACAAAATCTAAAGTAGGATGTTTCATTATAAAAACTAAAAAAATATCCGTTATACAGTTATTTTGGTAAATAATTTAATTATTTTGCTCGGAAAAAGTAATAAATTCCTCAACTGAATAGAATGTATTTTCGAGTAAAAATTTCTTTAGTTTTGATTTAAAGCTAATCAGTGTGGTTGCACTACTTATTTCCCGAGGTAGCATATTAAAAAAGTAACAGCCAGCGTACTGGGGTGATTTTTTAAAACTTACATAGTTAAATCTTTCCAGGCGTATTTGATTATTTTTTCTAGTAAGGTGGTCATGAATATCTGAGTTTTTTTTGAATTGGTCTTTGTTTACATAGATATAAATTAATATTTTAAACAAGAAAATACTTGTGAACGTCAGAATTCTCTTCTCTTTAAAAATTTGTCTACATGACTGTCTATAATCTAAATTATACATAAGCCGTATAATTCGTTTTTGAGCAATGAATACTCTGCTACTCTCGACAGCTAGCCCATAAACAATTATATTATAGCTAATTGTTGAATATATTAGTGAATAATAAGCAGTTAGAAGTCCTTGTTCATTCAGGCAGTTTTTTAGTGTTAGTATGGCAAAGTACTGTTTATTTATTTTGGAACATATGCTGTTAATGCAATCATTATAACTTAAATATTTATCTATGATGGTTCCAAGGAATTTACATTGACTACCTACTGTAATGGAATGATTATTTATGCATAGATTTAAGTCTGCTATTTTCTGTCTTGAGTATTTGTGAAACTCGATAGCCATAGTTTTGGAATAATTTATAATGAGTCTATTTTTTTGGCACCAATAATCAAATTGCGTGAGGACATTATTTACTTTTTCAATTAACTTTGAAATGCTTGGGTCTGAAATTATGATGTTCGTGTCATCAGCAAAAATAAAAACCTCACCATCTAATATATAGTCTGGAAGATCGTTAATGAACATCAAGAAGATTAGGGGTCCAAGGACACTCCCCTGGGGGATGCCAGAATTGACCTCAAATTCTGCCGACGTTTTGTCATGAATTCTGACCAATATTTTGCGGTTATTTAAAAATGAATATATCCATTGTTGCAGCGAGCCCTGTATACCAAGTTTTGATAGTTTTTCCGCGACAAAATTGAAGTTAAGACTATCGAAAGCGCGGGATAAGTCAAAAAATAACCCTACTATATAATCTTTTCTTTCCATTTTTTCATTAATACACTGGACGAAATTTAGGGTGGCGGTTTCCGTAGATCGCCCTTCCCTGAATCCGTGTTGGTTATGAGCAAAGATTTTGTGTGTCTCTAGGAATTTGGTTATTCTCATGTAGATAGCTTTTTCCATAATTTTAGAAATAATACTTAAAAGGGCAATAGGTCTATAGTTTTGAATCAGCAGGGGATCGTCTTTTTTATGTACGGGGATAATAACTGAAATTTTTAGGCGTTTGGGAAATTCCCCAAGTTCAATAGATTTGTTTAAAATTGTGGCTATAATTTCGGATAGTTCACCGCTACATTTTTTTATTAAAGTTGTGGGCACCTCATCGTGACCTGTTGATTTTTTATTTTTTAAATTAGATATTATTTGGCTAATCTCTTCCGCTGTAAATGGTTCCAACAACAATGTGTCATTCATGTGATTTAATGATGTTGTACAGGAGTTTGAAATGTCATTACCAAAGTGTTTTTTTAATTGGTCATTTGTTACTGAGACAAAATATTCTCCAAAAATATTTGAAATATTTGTAACATCGGAAATTAGTTTGTTATTGTGATTTATTTTATATTCCGGGAAATTTCTATTTCTATTAAGTTTATTATTCACTATATTCCAAAGGGTTCTAATTTTATTGTCTGAATGATTTATTATGTTTAAGTAGAAATTTTGTTTTGCAATAATTATATTTCGGTTGTATTGTGCTTTAAGCTTTTTATATTGTTCGTTTAATTCCCTATGATTGGGATCAGTTTTTCGAAGTCTATTTAACTTTTTTAAGTTATCAGACTCTGTTTTTAATTGAGGAGTGTACCAATAGTTAGAACTATTGCGATTTTTTGTCTTGCTTTTTTTCTTCGATTTTGGAAATGATACTTCAAAAGCCCATGAAAAATGATCCCAGAACAGTTCAAAATAGTTATCAATATTACTACTTGGAGTTGAAGGAAAGGTGAATTTTTTTAAAAGGTGCTTGAATTCATTTATGCTGCCAGCAGAAAATTTTCTAGTAAATATATTAGTCCTTGTTTCTCTGTCATTGCTACAAGTATTGCTACAATATCAAGATGCTTTCCTTTAAAGAGACTTGGATCGAAAATCTGGATGTGGAAGTAGTGATTCCTTAGGCAGCGGTTTTTTAACTTGCTGTATGAGTTTGAATACCTGTTGAAAATCAATGTCTGTTATCATTCAACGAAAAACCAATATTCAATGCGAGTTTAATGCCGTCCATTAAGATACAACATCATTACATGCCTTTTGTTTTTCCCAGCCTGAATACTCCGTCCGTCTGCAAGCCGTTGATCAAGTATTCATTTATTTGTTTCAGGAAAGCTGGTGTACGCCGTGAATGGCCCCACGTCTACCCTTCTGCCCGTCCAAGGCCTCACCATCGATCCTCAGACGGAGTCCGTCATCGATCATTGGGCGCCAGAAGAGGTAAGAAATTTCGACTTTTTTCTTTTTCATCGCCACAGTATGTATTATTGCTTAATCAACTGCAAGTGTTGAGATATGTTCTTCGTTTTGCTTCTTCCTCATTCGGTTCATGCGCGACCTCAAAGGTTAAGACGCCCTAGGCACTGAATAATAATATGTAGATAGTTATCGGAGGTATTTCGGTATGCATTAAAAAATATAAATAAATTGTGATTATATACAGGGCCCATTGGAAGAACTTGCTCCAGCTGACACATCACCTTTTCGTCGATTTTATCCTGTTTTATTACCGTGTACTTTTATTTTTGTAATTATCACTATATTTATTCGCCAACTGCCAATATTTGATTCATATTTTGCACGAATACTGCTTTATTATATTCTTCGCAAATACGAAACGAAGAGTATATTGCATTTGCCTCACATTTCTAAAACCGGTAATATCGCTATGTAGAGAATACTATATTTCAATATTGTCTAAATGTTATTTGTGGCATTATCTTAATTTTTGTCTTCTTCAATTCTTTGGGACTTCTTGCCACATGTGTTTTTTCTTTTTAAGCGGTGTTTAGTATTCACTAACCAAGCTGTATGAGCTATTTCCACCCCTCTCACAGAGGGTGGTGACTTCCCCACTACAACGTAGTGGGCGTGACATTTTATCATAGTATGTTCTTAGATTTAGTATTATCTTATCATTCATTTTTGTACAGTTGTAAGCATCAGACCTAATATTGTTAAGTGTTCAATAAAAGCGTGTAAAATCAGCGTCCAGCATTTTGAATTCAAACTAGCCTAGTTCCAGCAAATAAAAAAAAGCATTGCAATATCGTCCCTTGATCGTTAGGAACCAGACGATTGCATACAACAAAACAAGCGGTGCTCGGGAATCTACAAAATATCACAATTAACTAGTATCTTACTAGTGTAAATAACCTCTACTCCTGTGACTTTTACGTCAAAGGATCAGTTAGAGGTTGCTTTTTTTTAATAAATAACACAAATAAGTATAAAAACTTGTAATTAAATATTTCGCCGACGTTTCGGAAATCTAATCTGTTTCCTTTCGAATTCTTTTTTTGAAAAATCTTTTTTGCTCTGTATGATAAATACCGAGCTCTAAGAATGTTTGTTATATTCAATATCCATAGATACTTACTATTTACATAGAACTGTTGATATAGTTAACAGTTTTTTTTTAGTCTTTATACAATGTTAAGTTTGTGAAGTTCTTCTTTTAACATTGGCAACCAAGTTGTACAGACATCTACGGAACAATTCGACATGCATCTATCTTCATTCAATAATATTATCGTGGATTCTTTAATTTTTCTTTTTTTCTATCTGCCTCTTTTGTTAAAATTTGTGCCGAGTTCCAGTCTATTCTATGTCCGCTCTCCCGAGCGTGTTCGCAGATCTTGGACCTCTGAATTTCATTTTTTCTGATATAATTTTGATGTTCGCCCAATCTCACCCACGGATTGTTTGTTGCACTTACACGGAATACTATAAATGGAGTTTTTTTAATTTTGCTCGTGGTTGTTCGATTTCGTCTTTGTCAGAATAGATCTTAAAGTGTTGTTTGTTTGAAATACCGTTCTAATATCAAATCTATCACCGATGCGGCGCAACTTTTCGGATAATCCGCATACATAAGGAATTGACGCCGTGTAACGTTTTTCAGATTTTTGTCGTACCTGATCGTTATTTTCAATATTTATGAAGGTTTTATCGACAAAACCCCCAGGGTATTTGTTATTCATAAGAACTCCCTTTATAAACCGCTTCTCATTGTTTAGTATTTCATCATTAGAAGAAATAAGTTTGGCCCTATCATAACAAAATTTTACAACACCCTTCTTAACGTGCATCGACTGATTTGAGTTGAAATTTAAATATTTGTTGGTATGCATTGGTTTTCGATAAACACTTGTTTCATTTGTACCATTTACTCTTTTTATTTATTTATTTTATTTATTTATTGCATACACTGTTCAACAGGTAAGATACCCAATTACAGAACAGGAATAAAGGCATACAAAGCATTAATTACATAATATACAACAACATAGAAAGAAAGTAAAATGAAGAAAAAATTACTTAAATGTACGAACTATGAATAACTAATGATACGAAGAAAGAGAAAAAAATAACATGGGAAATGTTTAAATATAAAAACTATATATACATATATACACATATGTGATTCAAAGCAAATTAAGAAAAACAAAGACACTCACTGGTTATTTAATTTAGAACATTTTGTTTTATGTCACTAAGGCTGCAATTAAAAATGTCGAAGTCGTTACATAATTTGTTAGAAGTACTGCAAATCGTATATAAAGGTGAATTATTTAGTACGTTGGTACGCGGCGTAGGTAAATAGAACACTTGGTGATTACGAGAGGTTAATCTGGGAACGTGAAAATTAAGCTTACTAATTATTTCGGGTGCGTCAAAATCATTGTGTAGTAATTTAAACAAAAATACTTGAGAAAAGTACGTACGCCTATCCTCAAGAGTATCCCAGGATACATCAAGTTAACTCAAGAGTAGTCATAGAATATCTTTCTTTTAATTAAAACATCTAAAAATGGTAATTCATTTCTAGTTTCCTTTTCCAAAGTGAATTTAATAGAGGTTCTTTATTATTTAATGTTCCAAAAAACTATCTAGTAACTCAATACCGTGAGGCCAGATTGCAAAGATATCATCTACGTATCTCCACCAGTTAACCGGTTTGTATGCACAATTTTGAACATGTCTAGTCTCAAAATCCTCCATAAATATATTGCTTAAAATCGGTCACAATGGAGAACCCATTGTCATACCGAAATCCTGCTGATAGAAATCATTTTCCAATTGAAAATAAGTTGTTTTTATACACATAGTTAAAAGTTCCATTATGGTATTTACACTCAATTTAGTTCTAGCTTCCAAATTATTTTCATTTAACAATTTGTCTTTGATTATTTTTAAAGTCTTGTCTACTGGGACGTTAGTGAACAGACTAACTACGTCAAAACTAACCATCAGATGTGTATTATGAATATTGTTTTCATAAACTTTTTCGATAAAATGTTTACTATTTTTTATATACGAGTCAGTATTTCCAGATAATGGATTAACAATTTTAAGCAAGCAGCACCAAATTGTGGCATGAAGAATTAATGGAACTAACAATTGGTCTTAATGGGACATTCTGTTTATGCCTTTTTGGTAAGCCATAAAAATGAGGAGGATTGCTATAATGCGGTGTAAGCTTCCGTCGTTCAAAGTCATTAAATTCATTTTTGTATTTGAATAAAGTTATATAATTTTGCCCTGAATTGATTTTGTCGGGTTTTTACGTAATGAAAAAATACATGAAAAATACGCAATAATACCATAATTAAGAATAGATAAAACTAAAGATTCACACGGTTTTTTCCTTAGTTTATAATTAATTATATGTATATTAGCATAAAGAAGTTTTAGCACAACGTAATGTTTTTTTAACCAATTTGTTAACATGTGTTATAAATCTAAGTTTTGATTCAAAGATGATACCTAAATTTTTTGAGTTTTGTACTGTTGGGAGTCTACTGTTATCTAATAAAGTATTTATATTTCCACATAGCATTTGGTGATACATGTTTTGACTAAAAATCATTACTGTCGATTTGTTTGGGTTAATTTTTAAATTATGTTTTATAGCGAAATTATAAATCTCTTACAAATCAATATTTATTAAGTTTGTAGCTGCGCGGTAATTGCTAGGACCGAATGAGAAATAAAGTTATGTGTCATCGGCATATGCTTGCACAGAACAGTGCTGTATGTTTACAAACATATCTGCTGTGTAGAAGAGATAAAAAGGAGGTCCCAATACAGAACCTTAAGGCACACCGGATGATATCAACTGTCTACGAGAATAATTATTTTCAATAAATACTCTCTGACTACGACCAGTCAGACAAGATTTGATAAAATTTAGTTGTCGAAAAAACCAAAATAATGAACTTTTGCACATCAAAGTTGATGATTTAATTTATCGAAAGCTTTTGTGAAATCGAGCAGAACTAAAACTGTAGCTTGTTTGTGATCTAGGGCTCTAAATATATTGTCGGTCACATTTACTAAGGCAGATGTTGCACTATGACCCTTTCGGAAACCTGACTGAAATAAAGAAATAATTTTGTGTTCTTTGACATAATTACTTAATTGCTGGTGTACAATTTTATCAAGAATTTTTGATAGAACAGTTGAAATGCTTACAGGATGCAAGTCAGATATGTTTTGAGGATTATTGACCTTTGGCAAAGGACTAACTAGTGCCTCTTTCCATTGTTCAGGGAAGTACCCTTGTTCCGGGCAACAATTCATAACGTGAGTGAGATAGTCACCAATTACTGGAAAACTGTATTTTGAGCTTGACATTTTGAATATGAAGTTAAACTTTGGGATGAATACATTTTGGTTTGTATTTGAGCTTTCCCAAACCAATATTTATTTCCATATTTTTACTTATATTGAACGTCCGATGACGTATACTGGCCGCGGATATTAGCATTATCAATGTCTGAAATCTCGATATCTCATGAATGATGATTCGTAGCAAAAAAGTATTGAAACAGTTTCTGCAAATAATTGCATAATCTACAAACTCTGTATGACCTATTTTAACAATAAAGCGAGAAACTGATATTTGTGACCTTTGACCTTGAACAAAATGTTTATCCGCTTTTGACATTTCATTTGCAATAGTGTATTCGAGGTCTGCACCAATTTTCAGCTCTATGCGAATTATTACACAGTTTCGCCATTTTTTGTCTAATTTGACTGGAGTATAACGAGTACATTATTTAATAGCCGTGGACAAAATAAAGAATTCCTGAAATACCTTACCTTGGATACTAGCGTAACTATAGTATTTTATGGTTTGACTTGTCTTCTTCTTATGATGGAATATCATTGAAAATTTCTATATGTTTTTTGAAAAAAAAATAGTATAGGTTAAAATAAAACTAAGAACTCGCTATTCTCGTTCTTCAAACATTTCTCTTGTAACATAAAAAACATCTTAACGTTGCTAGTATCATAAATTACTATTCTTATATTTCAGGGTTTTGGTAATCCTCACGCCATCGCAGTCTGTCCAAATGGGTCATCCCTATACGTTGCGGAAATCGGACCCAACCGAATTTGGAAGTTCGAATTAGTTCCACCCAAAAAGAAATAAGAAGAAAATGCAACATCTTCCACGTTTTTGTAGTTGGTAATTGAGTCACCTTATAAAGACATAGCGCAAATACAAATAGGTATTCGTATTGTTTTACATGTTTATACTTCAGGTTTTCGTTTAACATAAAAATAGAATTAAAATTGCAATAGACGAGGCAATTGTTAAAGTAAGTTATTTAGACTTGTTTATACATAGAAAATATTAAAACTCTGTAGACAATAAAATAAATAAGTAGAACATTTTTAAATTTCCTTTATTTGATTTATTTTTAGATATGGCAAGATATTATATTTAAATAATAATAAATCGTTCTGTCAAAATACAATGTTTCTTAAAGTGTTTCGTTTTTGTTTTCTTAAAGAGTTTTTAACCCCTTCTCAAGTCAACGAGGTAAGTCTTTGAAAATGCAGAATGATTTTGCGTTAGGTAAAGAGAAACGTTGATCTTTCTTTATGTGTCTGCCTGTGATAATTCATATTGTAGGTAAATGCCTTCAAAAATGATTATTTTCTTAAACTTTCCCTAAGTTTTTATATATAAATATTACAATATTGTAAACAAGATAGAGAGGAAATATTCTCGAACTATCATTGGTAAATGTTACTATGAGAAATACTTTTATAATTGATACTTCATCATGTATTAATGTTAAAATTGCTTTCAAAGCTAAATTGTCTATAGCCTTTAGTTTCTCTATATAAGTTGGTTATTCTGATGTAGGATAAATATGACCCATTTAACTATGATCAAAAATATTATGTTGTGCTTACTCAATACCAGTTCCAAAAATACATAATTACACAGTGCATATTGCCAACAAGTATTGCCATATATCTCATATCAAATACATATTCTTAAAAATGAGGAAATAAAGTAATGTGGATGTGGAATATGGAAAAAACAAAAAGTAGCATTTATCGGAAAATCAAAAATACATATATGCATTGATAAATATAATGGGACAAATATACACTTCACAAAATTGTGTAGTCAATCTAAAAAATTCACAAACATATTTATGTTATTTAAGATTTGGAATGAGTACTTTCTTACCAGGGCCGTTCCTGGGTCTTTTGCCGCCCCATGCAAAAAGAAATTCTGCCGCCCCATAAATTATGGAATATGTTTGTAAACTAATTTTTTTTATGTAAATACTGAGCATGTTTTAAATATTGTCTAAATGTTATTTGTGGCATTTTCATAATTCTTCTACTTTTTTCTTTGAGACTTCCTGCCACATCTATTTTTGCTTATAACTGCCATCCGAGGAATCTATAAAATAATACAATTAACCAGTATATTACTGGGAAAATTACTAAATTTAATGTAAATACCATAATTAACCTTTTAACTATGTGTATATCAAAACAAGTTATTTTTGTTGGAAAATAATTTCATTAGGAAGGATTTCGGTATGGCAATGGGTTCTCAATTATCACACATTTATGGAGGATTCTGAAGCTAGACATGTTCAAAATTGTACATACAAACCGGTTATCTGGTGAAGATGTGTAGACGATATTTTTGCAATTTAGTCTCGCGGTATTGAGTTACTAGATAATTTTTTAGAAAATCAACACATACCAACAGATATTTGAATTTTAATTCAAATTAGTCCACGCATGTTAAGAGGGAGTGGGTGAGTTAAGTGTCATCGTGAATAGACGTGTTTTTAAGATACTCTCTAAAAAGCGGTAAAAAAGCGGTAAAAACCCTGTTAAACTCGAAAAAATTTCAGCCACCGGTGGATGAAGAAATTCTGCGTGAAAAGAAGCACCTCAATCTGAAAAACTGAGTTCATATGGAATTAATAATTACAATATTTTCTAATAATATTAAATCAAATAATGCAAACAAGCTCAAGTGAAGTGCAGTGTCCCTACGCACACCGTAGATGATCCAACAAGATACTTTTAAGTGCTTCATGGGTAATAAATAATAGCATAGTCAGTGTCAAAATGAGGCACATATGTATACAAATAGCTGTGTCGTCACCTAAAGTAATTATATACAGTGGAAAGTTTTTAAGTGGACAAAATCAACTCAACCCAAGAAAGAAAAGGAAAGGAAATAAAGTAAAACAGCAATCACAAGACGCTGCAGTATGACAGATAAGCTATAAATTAATTTATTTTATTCTATCTGATTTAACTGTTATTATTCTATTCCATTTTATTCTATCTGAGCTTTACCATCTTAATTTTTATCAGCTCGATTTATTGTTTCAAAACATAATATTTTGTTATTAATTTGGAAGGCGGAAATTGAAACCGAATGTCTCAAAGAAAGGACATACAGGGTGAGCAAACTATCCCTTCGGACCTCTTCTTTCTCATAACGCGCAAAAAAAATTTTGTTACCGCGAGATAGGGCGCTTCCCAGCAACTCCACTGTAAATGGATATTTACCTGTGGAACGGTTAATAATTAAAAACAAAACGAAAAAAAATGAAAGCTGCCAGATTCAGAAACAGAAGAAACAGAAAACTTAGAAGAAGAAAAATAAGGAGATGACGATAGATGGAAACTTAAAAGAAGCATGGAAACTTAAAAGAAGCATCTCACAAACACCTTCTATATTCCCACCCCATGCGTCATGCGGCTCTCGCTACTGACAACAAGCATGTCCAATGTCCAACCCGGCGTATGTAGCCGGTCCGGCGGTGACCAAGCTGCGTGTTGGAACGAACCTCCATGGATGCCCGGAATCGGCTGCAATGCCCACCTTACACTGGCAAATCAATCAATAAAATTAGTTCACGCATGTTAAGAGGGTTGTTATAAAAGTGTTATAAAATGTTTGTATTCGAAAGCAGCATTCGAATACTTTCATTCAAAAGGATTCGTGATTCGGATTCGTAAGGAAAATGAAAAAGGATTCGTATTCGAATCCTTTTCTGTAGGATTCTTTTTGCGCAGGTGGTAAGCGTTATGTGGTTAAGAGTTAAGATTTTGCGTATTAGGACAATTGACATGCATATGAAATAAGACATTTGTTTTGCAGCCTGTCTCAATGTTATAGCGGCCTAAGCCGTAGAAGTGTTCGGCCGAGTTACGAAATGCCATGAATCCCTTCCTTTTACACTATCGGCATGCAGGCTAGTTTCATTTGCCACAATCATAGACGACCTCCGAAGAAACTCCTCAACTGATAAAAACTGTAATTTTGATCCTGTCAAAAGCAAATAAAATATATAATCTCATTTTAGACTATTATAAGCACTGTTTTTATTTCTCTCATTTTGTATGGTGTAGATTTTATGCTATAATAAAGTGCAATTTATTCAATCACGTACATATTACATAATTAAGCAAAGTATTGATCTAATCATGATAATATCAAAACGGAAAATATTAACTAGAACTGTAACAACAATTCTGAAGTTAACCCGAGGATTTGGATCCGTGATTCGAGAAAAAAAATTCGAATCCTGCGATTCCAATCATTTTTTTTTATACCAAAGGGGCCTGAACTTGGTGTCCGCGATTCGAATAATTTTCGATGATTTGGATTAGTAATTCGAATTCATTTTAAGAGGATTCGTCCTAGCTCTGATATGATAGAACCTAAATCATTTCTTCTAATGATGAAATACTAAACAAATAGAAACGGCTTATCAAAGAGGCCCTTATAAATAATCAATACCTTGAATCCGTTGTTGATAAAACAAATATTGAAAATAACAGTCAGATACTACAGAAAAATGAAAAACGTTACACAGCGTTAATTCCTTATGTACACGGATTATCCGAAAAGTTACGCAGAATAGGCGATAGAATTGATATTGGAACGGTATTTCAAACGAACGACACTGTAAGATCTATTCTGACAAAGATGAAACCGAAAAACCATGAGCAAAATTCAAGAAACTACATACAGTATCCCGTGTGAGTGTAACAAACATACGTGGGTAAGTAAGCTAAAATTGCGTCCCCTAAATTATGTCGCCCCGTACGACTGCACCTGTTGCACCCCCGCCAGGAACGGCCCTGTTTCTTACCGCATAACAATCCACAGATCAGGTTCCTAAACCTGATCTCTTAATATTTCTGCCCTTTCCAAATTTTTTAAAGCTGCATATTTAGTTGAATTATTTCATTTCATTAAAAATAACTACCACTATGATGACTGATGACGATGACACATATAATAAATGACAAGTAAGGTAAATTTTTTATTTTCCAATGGGAAATCAAAGTTCTGTTGGAAATGACCAAGTGAAGTAATTCCACTGATTTTAAACGGAAAGTAGGATCAGTCAAGGGTACAATTTGTTTCTGTGGGAAGAAGTATCAATTTCTCATAGGAATTATTTCGAGAATAGAGCCCCTGTAGTGAGAGTTGGGAATTATTAACTTCCCCTCCCCTGCATAGTTACTACAATTAACGTAAATACATATAATTTACTAAGGTTTAAGAGATATTTGAAAATATATGTGCTTGCTAGTGAAACAAAAATCGAAAGCAAATATAAAAGAGTATACAGTGTCCCACATGAAGAATTATTAGAAAAATGTGAGAAAATAGGCATTAGAGGAAATGTATTGACGCTTTTCAAGAATCACCTCGCAGAAAGAAAGCAACGCGTAAAAATTAATAATTGGATGAGTGACAACAAAATAGTACGCATCGGCATTCTCCAAGGCACCGTACTAAGCCCCATCTTGTTCTTAATATATATTAACGATCTATGCAACATCGACATAAAAGAACAAGTACTATCTAATGCGGATGATACTGTTCTGATATGTGAAGGAGATAATTGGGAAGACACACTGGAAAATTTAAGACACACACTTCAGAAAGTATCGAAATGGCTCAATAATAACTATTTAACACTGAATAAAGAGAAAACAAAATTTCTAACATTTGCCCCCACAGTCGCTGATACACCTATTATAACCAATATAAAATGCGAAAATACGTGTATAGAAAGAGTTAGAGACTTAAGATATCTAGGAGTAATTGTGGATGATCATCTAAAGTGGCATAAACATTCGGAACATATAACCAAACGAATTAGGCGGATAATACCAAAATTCTATATGCTACATGACATATTAACCAAGCAAACCCTATAGCATATAACTCTCTAGTTGAGTCCATCTTAAGATACTCAATAAGTTGTTGGGGCGGAACGTACAGTAATGCTTACACAACTATTCAAAGCTCGCAATTTTTTTTATTAAAAGTCATATTAAAGAAAGATAGACTATATAGTACAGAGCAATTATACAAAGTAAAATCTTAAATATAAAAGGTCTATATATTAGCAGCAATAACATTCACACGTAAAAAATCCAAAGAATCCTCAACAAATAACACAAACACGCACCATCAGACACGATCACAAAGCAAAGAATTATTGAAAGTACCAAAATACAAAAAAAAAACGTTTGTCAAAATTTCGTAAACTTTTCTGGTCCAAAACTGTATAACTTATTACCCACGACACTTAGAAAATATGATAACATTAAGAAATTTAATAAAACCGTAAAGAATTATACGATAGATAATATAGATATATTTAATGCAGTTCTCAATCATTGAAACAATACAGAAATATTTAAATTGTTAATTTATTATACATACAACAATAAAATATTTAAACTCTTACTTACGATTAATACAAACAACAAAGTGTAAGACAGTTCTACTGTTATTAGTACTGCTAGTTACATAAGAATAGAAATAGTTTTTAGTTTATAGTTTGTAGCTAAATAGGTTAAGAAAATCTAATCACATTCAAAGCGCAAAACAAGTCCCCGTGACTTAGGCGCCAGGTAATTGTAGCTGTAAGTAATGCTAATTGTAATTATAATTGTAAGCATATACAAAAAAAGAATGAATTGTAACTTACAATGCAATAAATAAATTAAAAAAAAAAAATAATAATTAAGAACATTTTAAGTTTCTGAAAACATTTTTCAAATAATAATTATTAAGCACCTCGGCGGAACAATGAATCAAACACAGTGTAATTTATATCCTAAGAACAAGAAAACGTTAATTAAAACAAAACACATTTAATGGATATATCTAACTTTTGTTACTACTGTAACATTTTAATTTTGATTGGAGCATGGGATTTCAGAAGCACCGGCCTTTGTAGTAACCGGAAAACATCCATAACCAGTGCTACACCCTCCATCTGCACCTGCTCACATTCATATCTCTGTCAAATTATTACATCCTCTGTTCCTCTGGTCAATTATGTAATATTTCATCTGAACTTTTTATAAACTGGTAAGAAAGACTAGACTGGTGTCCAGATTTGTTGTTATTGTATTCAGTTGGAGTGGTGTCGATTCTTATACGAAAAGTCAGGTAACCAATTCCTTATAAGAATTGTTTCAAAGTAGTACACACCAACGTAATAATGATATTTCCCTACAGCTTTTTCGTGGACAAATTAACACAAAAACAATTATTATTTTAAATACATAGAACATTATTGGCCTGTAAATGATTATACAGAATTACACAGACACACTGTTAAAAAACATTTATGGAAAGCCTAGAAAATGGTACTGTTTCCCTATAAGAATCCTAAGATTTTTCTTGCTCAGTTATTTATCTAAGCAGTTCAAACAATGCTGTATGGGGATGTTCGGGGTTGGATTACTTTGATGTGAAAACTAGAAAATTCCGTGAGGAAAATGCAGTATGACGCATTTCCATTTTTTACTTCCCTCACATACCGAAGGGAAGTATTGTATTCGAGAAAAAATCACCCTCCGAGATTTTTTCGGATTTGACGTTTCAGATCATGTAGATTACGAAAATATAGGTTTTTCAATTCCGTCAGACTGTCTGTCTGTTGGTGCATTAACTAAAAAAATACTTGCCGGAGAACAATCAAATTTGGTAGGTAGTTGTCTGCGCTGTCTGCGAAGAAATGGTAAAATTTTCACTGGAAAATATACAGGGTGGACCGCCTAAACGGAATAAACAGCGAAGAAAATTTTTTTTTGCTCAAATTTAAAATTTGAAAATTTTTTTTACCAACATTTTTGAAAAATTTTTACTTCCCTCGCATACCGAAGGGAAGTATTGTATTCGAAAAAAAATCATCCTCCGATATTTTTTCGGATTCTAACGTTTCAGATCACGTAGATTACGAAAATATAGGTTTTTCAATTCCGTCAGTCTGTCTGTCTGTTGGTGCATTAACTAAAAAACTACTTGACGTAGAGCAGTCAAATTTGGTAGGTAGTTGACCCTACTGTCAGCGAAGAAATGGTTAAACTTTCACTGGAAAATATACAGGGTTGGCCGTCTAAACGGAATAAATAGCGAAAAAAATTTTTTTTTGCTCAAATTTAATATTTCCACGTTTCATGACACGCCAAACCTATTTTGAAAAAAAAATTTTTTTTCACCAACATTTTTGAAAATATTTTTACCACTAAAACAGATGAAAAAATGTTTTCTCTTTGCTTAAAATTAAAATTTCCACGTTTCATGGCATTCTAAAGCCATTTCAAAAATTTTTTTTTTTCAAAATTTTTTTACCAACATTTTTGAAAAAGTTTTTACCACTAAAAGAGATGGAAACAGTTTTTTTCTTTCTTCAAATTTAAAATTTCCACGTTTCCATGGCATTCTAAAACTATTCAAACAAATTGAGTTGAGATGTTTTTGAAAAATTGAAAAACATTTTTGAAAACATTTTTAATCTATTTATCACTATGTACTATGAATATACGAAAAAAATTTTTTCTTGCTCAAATTTAAAATTTACACGGTTCACGACATTCCAAACCTATTTCGGAAAAAAAAATTACAACATTTTTTAGTATTGAACTTTTGCTGTTGGATGAGCACTCTGTACATATTTCTGACCAAAAGTTATCAGGTTTTCTTTGTAATAATAGTGATAACTATATTCCGATTATTATTCTCAATGCCATTTCGTAATTAATAATTTTTTAGAGTGACCCCCATGCACCAATAACGAGGGAAGTTCTGTGTAAATCCTTTACCGATTTTTTTTATTACAGTTGAAAGAATCATGCAATATGTACAACAAAGTTACTGTTTCTGAATTTTGTATAAAAATTGGAAAATTTTGTTCGGAAAGCCCGCTTTGATGAAAATCTTATGGTAGGAAAACTCTCGGAAAGTCAAGTTTTAACGAAATAGCTTGAAACTTTTACTCAGGGGATCTTTTGTATCGCTGATTACGAATTGGTTATGGAAATTGGAAGATTCCGCGAAGAAAATTTAATATGGTGGATTTCCAGTTTTTTGACATAAGCTTACAGAATTGTGTAATACATATGTATATCCAAAATATAAGATTGAAGTAAAGAAATTACTTATAGAAAGGGCATTCTATAGCATCCAAGAGTTTTTGGATTGAGTAAAGACAGTAATGTTTATCTGGTGTTGATAATAATTTTGTTTGTTTTTCTTGTAATTAGATTTTATATTTCTGGTATTTATTTTTATCTCAGTGTAATTTTTATTATTGTTGTTATGTAATTATTTATTCATCGATAATATTCTTAGCACTTGTTATATTAATATTGATAATAAGCAATTTTCCACTTTACCCGCACCGGAAACGAGAGATTCACGAAAGAGTGACTTATTCTTTTAGAATGAAAATCACGCATTTTGTCAAATTTTCATTTTTACACCCCTTTCAACCCCGATTTTCACCCTAAGAGTCAATTTTTGGCTTTTGGAATTTTAAAATTTGAGATCAGCAAACTCAAAAACCCTAGGATTGTATATTGGGAGTAGGCGATTTTACCCTGTTCTAAGGGTGGTTTTCGCGTTCTAGCTCAAAATTTTGGGTATTTGGGATTTATATTGGACTCCTCCGGTCAAGTTCCAGGATCAGGACTTTTTTGTGGCTGGGTTATTTTATTGGATTTTTCATCTTTTTTGCTTCCTCTGACCCTAATTTTTAAGCCGCCATATAAAAAAAATCTGCAGCAACACTAAATTTAGCATATCCAGATACTTAACTCTACCAAGTTTCGAAAATTATTATCATTGGCTAGGTTAAACTCTATACGAGCACAATTGAAATCGTATAAAAACTAAAAGCCGGCAAAAACAGTCGGCAACTCTTTATTGTACATGGGCGGAGGTAAATAGAAATGCTTGTCATAAGAAAATGTTATAATTTTTTGAAAATTGTATTAATTTTTATTATCTTTTGTTTATTAGATAGGCTATTTTTGTTCATTTATCCAATAACATATTTTTGAAGTATTATATCAATTTTAGATATAAAGTTTAAATATTTAAATTTATTGGGTTTAGTTTTAAAGTTATCCCATTCTACATTGAAATATATTATTATCAGCAAGGAACAACGAGAATGTATGAACATATCCTTGCCGGGATGAGGGAATGGGAGAGGTTAGATTGGAGAGTGATTACATTTTCACAAACGATCTTTTAAAGTTGCTCAAACCATCTCGATAGGATTAAATATGCATAGTACGGAGGTAACCGCAGAAGTGTATGACCGTGTATATTGGATAAGTTATCAATAACATATTCCCTTTTGAAATTCTGTTCTTTTATTCATTTCAGTAAATCGCGCTTTATTGGAACTTTTACAGAAATTTCCATATTTTTTTCTCTCATGAATTTTAAAATGTCTTCCTTGTACTGGTGTTTGGTATTTTATTTAATATTCGCAAGTGATAGGAAGCATTATCTAATACAATTACCGAATTAGGCGGAATATTTGGTATAAAGCTGTTGTGAAAATAATTTTTTCGCACTGCACTGGAGAAATATCGAGTCCACGTTGACTAATGATTGATATAACTGAAACACCGACCGACCAATCGAACTACGGAATACCCGGGTGCCAGCCAATCGTCGCCACCCGTCCTCAAACGCAGGCCAATGACAACACATCTTTATGCTAGTGGACCTGTCCGTTTTATTATCTTTAAACCAGTGCAGTCGTAGATGGTTCATTCAGGCTGATTACATTGCCAGTCTTGGACTCGCCTGCACAGTTTCAACTACTATTCGATTCTCGATACCATTGTTAAATACATAGGACAAAATATCAAGTTAAGTGCGCTTGGTCCTGTGCTTTAACACTGACCAGTTTCAAGTGACTTCGTAAACACTATACCGACTTTTGTCGCCTGTCTTCTGAGAGAGCACCACTGTGAGGCGCCTCCGCCAAAAATTGAAAAATTAAATGCTAGTCATTTCCAATGATACGAGGCGATAGTTGTTCATGTAATTTACATCGCCTTCGTCAAAGAATATTGTTGAAAACGAGATGAAACATATACATATGATTTAACAAATTCATGGTAAATAACTAGAAAATCTGAGAACACAACAAAGACGAAATTCAAAATAATTAGCCACCTGTCTTATTATTATTTATGAAAGGTCTGTGTGTCCCATGCTTTCGCCATGTTTACGAAAAATGTAAAACTCGTTGGCATTTTTCTTGTAATATTCAATTTTTCACATATAGAGCTGTCTGTATTCTTTCACACTTTCAGCCATGTCTGTCAGATATGGATATTGTTTTTTTAAACAATGAAAAAAAATTAAGATTTTCTTGCATTTCTAGTAGCTCGTCATTATACTATTCTATTTTAAATTTTCTAGGTATTACACTATTTACTTTCATTTGAATAGCAATATCAATTTTTTCATCAATTAGTATAGTATAAATATGAAGGGAAGGAACTGGTATTATACGAGGACTTTTAAATACTGGAGGAGAACAGTCATCTCTTCAGCCAGCACTAACAATTTTTCTGACTGCTTCCTTCTGAAGAGGAAAATTTTTTATTGCGTTAGATGATGAGATAAACCACCCCATATGAGAACTGCATGGTTAATGTGAGCATGAAACAATGAAAAATAAAATAATTGGGAAGAAAACTATATTAGTTTTTGATTTTCACTTTATTTCTTGTCAACATGACAATTGTTTCGCCACACAGTGGCTTCTTCAGATATTGAGTACTGGTATAAAAAAAAATATATGAAAAATAAAATGTTTTTAAAGTTTTAGAACAGACTGATATTTCGGCCTGCGTAACATAAAAATAGAACTTGATAAAAGCTAAAAGAATCGTCCAAAGCAACGCCAAGAATGGGCTTGTTAGGCTTTTTTTTTATTTCGTAAATCGAAAGTGCAAGTACAAAATAATGGATCTGCAAAAAATCAGAATCTTATTCGCACGTTCAGTATCTTAAAAACTATTACAAATCTCCACCTCGCGAAAATGGGGCGTCGCCAGGCGCTACGTCACTATACGCATAGACTCGGCGCTCAATAGGCTTGATGCTCCTTAGTTGTTGTAATTATAATAGGCCAGTAGAATTAGAAAAACCGCTGGATGAAATTCCTTACAGGTAACCCATGGTATATTCGATTATTGAAATTTTCGATTTTTTCGACGGTTCTTTTCGATTATTTAAAAAAACTATTAACCGATTTAAAATATTCGGGTGGTAAATAAACTGTCTTTATATCACCTACGAAACGTATAACATCAAACATGGCTATTGTCAATTGGCTTAGAGTTATGCTTAAAAAACTCGATTTTTCGTGATCTTTGCACAAAAAGGCGTTGATTGATTGATTGATTTGCCAGCGTAAGGTGGGCATTGCTGCCAATTCCGGTGCAGGGAGATTTGTTCCACCACGCAGCCCGATCGCCCACCGATCATTTCACCGTGTGCCAGAACAAACCCCCAGTGCTTTTATATACTGCCGGATCAGCTGCATACGCTGGATTGGACATTGGACATGCTTGTTGTCAGCAGCGAGAGCCGCATGACGCATGGGGTAGGAGTATAGGATGGAGCGTGTAGGTGTTTGTGAGATGTTTCTTCTTGTTTTCCTTCTGTCTTCATCGGATGGAAAGTGCGCTTGTGAGATGCTTCTTTTAGGTTTTCGTGCTTTTCGTGCTTCTTTTTACTTTCAGGTTTTTGTGTTATGCTTCTTCTTAGTTTCTGTCTGTGATCATCTTCTCTCCTATTCTACTTCTGAGTTTTCTGTTTCTGAGTCTGGCAGTGTGTATATCCTTGATATTTCTTTATTGTATTCCATTTTTTGTTGTGCCAACTTTTCCCAGTGTGTATAATCCTTTCCTAGCTTATTCATAATTCTCTCGATTGTTGTAATCCATGTGTAGCATGGCCTCCCTATTTTCAGTTTGTTGCTGTTCATTCGCAGCGCTTTCTTCAGTAGGTGTGTCGTGTCCCGTCTTTGGACATGTCTCCAGTATTTTATTGCGTATGATTCTATTCTTTTGATTATTGTTCTTTCCTCTAGTAATGTTGACGTTTTCTGTCGTTTTTGTGGTTTTCCTGTTTTTGCTAGCAGTTGGATAATGTCCCTTTCAGCTCTTCTCAGGCTTCTTCGGTTGGCCTTTATCGTTGCTGCGTTTTTGACTCCATATATCATCGTAGTAGGCATTATGATGGTCGTGTATACCTTTTTGGTTAGGCACCATGGTGGTTTGTTGTCCTCAATGAAGGGTAGTAGAGCTCTTGTGACTCTGTAGGCTGTTTTGACTTGGTCCAGGACTGTGGTGAATAGTCGGGGGGATAGGGGACATCCTTGTTTGACTCCTATATTCTTCATTTTTGATTCCGTCGTCTGTCCAAACCATTGTATTGCAGTGTTTTCGTGTAGGCATGCTTTTATTATTCTGTTTATTAAGTATTGCGGGCAAAGTGTTGACTATAGCCTCATGTCTTATAGTATCAAATGCCTTTTGGAGGTCAATTGAGACTATATATAGTTTTGTTCCTTCTTTCCACTTTTCTTCCAGGATCCGTCTGGTGGTGTACATGTGGTCGTCTGTCGATCTACCCTTGATAAATGCCGTTTGATAATCTGGTAGTTCGCCGATGTATTTTTCCATTTCTCTGAGGAGGAATTGTGCGTAGTATTTATACCCTACACTGCTGAGTGTTATTCTTCTGTAATCGTCCACGTTTTGTGGTGATTTGATTTTAGGGAGCGGTATCTGTATGGTTGTATTCCATTCCTCAGGCAGGGGTGTGGTTTCCGTCCATGCGTTGGTGATGATTTCTAGGATTAGCTGTTTTATGTTGTCCGGTCCATAGTATACTAGATCGTTATTTATTTTATCTATTCCCGGCGCCGTGTTTCTTTTAGCTCTGGCCATTATTTCTAGTAGTTCGTCTTTTGACGGTGGCTTTCCCAGAGGCCAGTGGTCCATTTCTTGTATTGGTTCTATTTGACTTCTCTCTGCGTTTCCTTCTTCTAGTTTCCTGACCCAATGCTGCAGTGGTATGTATTTTCTTGACTGCGTATTGTTGTTTTTCCTGTATGTTTTGGGGTGTCTAAAGGTTTGGTTTAATCTCTGTCCTACTGGAGTGGATTCTATGTTTTCGAAGAATTCCCTGCATTTTGTTTTTTCTGTTCGTGCCTCCTCTCTGTGTCTCTTCTTTCTTTCCTCGCTTCTATTATCTTTTTGTCTATGTTTGGTGTATATTGTTTTCCTGTTGCCTTTATTTTCATTAGTTTTTCGTAATTTCTTTTCGTGTCTTTTCTTTTTGGGCTCATAGGGGATTTGTTCCTTTTCAATGTTTTCCTCGCCGCTATTTTGATTTTTAAACCCATTGTTGACCAATTTAGTTCCTTTCCTGTTAACTGTTTTTCTATCTCCTCCTGGTATTTCTTTTTTATTCCTTTGTTTTGTAGCAGTGAGATGTTCCATGTGTCATTTGCTGTTTTGTTGTATCTTTTTTTTTCTTTTTTTCTTCTTGTTTCTTTATTACTAGTGTTCCATATAATATTTTGTGATCTGTTTTGACGTTTGTTGCTTGTTAATTAAAAAATGTTCCCCCACTGTAAAATGGAAGGAAATTCACAGGTATGTTCCTTATCAATGAATATATCGAATATATTATGTGGTTACCTGTAAGGAATTTCATCCAAGATTAGCCTTCCCATGAGCTAATTCTACTGGCCTATAAGTCTTTTCGAAGTATTGTATGTTTTGCTTCCTTCTTGACAGTAGAGGAGTACAATTTGATGAAATGTCAAAAAATTACAATTTTCTCTCACTCCTGTCGGGACGAATTTTTGATTTTGACCCTGCAATTTACGATTAGGATTCATCACCGACCTTCTTCTTTCCATAGAGACATAGAACGAACTTCCACTTGACGTATTTATTTAGTTACTAGCGTTTGAGGATTCCATGTTTTTCGACTTTTCAGGTTAAATTTGAAAGATCCCAGAAAGCCACTTGTGTATAGTGACGTCACAAATGAGCGCTCGGTTTTTGCAACTATTACTAATTTCAACTCCTTATATCTCGATAACGGAAAAAGTTAATAATACGAAATTTTAAGTGCATAATGAGAATATCGAGTACTGTATGATAAAGTATAAAAACCAAATAAAAAGAATATCATGGAACAAGCCCGTTCTGACGCTGTTACCTTTAATTATTGTATTATTTGTTGATAAAACATTTTTTTTGTATGTTCTCTTCATTTAATTTAAGATTATTTGAAGAGGACCAAGCGCCAGCTTGTTTTATGGAACTAGTGCTATCCTCATCCATGAAGTTGTTAATATTCAAATTAAAATCAATAATGGATGTATCGTCGGCATAAGCGATGCAGTTCTTAGGTGAAGAAAATCATTAACATATAATATAAGAAGCAGGGGGCCCAAGGCAGAGCCTTGATGCACCCCATGCTTCACCTGAGGAAGTTCTGAATTTAAACTATCGACAAAGACACAATATTGTCTGTTATTAAGATAGGAATAGAAAAGATTTAAAAAAATTCCAGTTTACTGTACTTCAATTTACTAATTAATTAATTAAATGAATCGGATTTCGCATCGGCTTTCAATCATCGAAGTTAGTAAAGCAACAAAAATCTGACAAAATGAGGTAAAAGATATCTTTGGCGCAATGGGAACTTTGGCCCAAGACAAATGTCATGATTACATTGATTTGTTGTATTATAAGACGTTACTAATTTGGATATACTCGTGTAACTTTCTTCCGACCACGTTATTCCGAAATCACGTTCTAGCTCAATTAACATACCCGCGACCCCCGACCCGCCGCTGGTCGCCATCCAGCTGTAAAATAGTGGTTTTGTAGCGGCGAGCGCTTCGGCCGCTGGTACTTTATTTCCCAGCTCTCGGCCGCCTTATAAATAAGACATTATCTTGGTCGTAAGTGCTGTTTACAGCGAGACGTGAGGTGTTTCCGTTTTTTATTCCAGCTCATTTAAATACGCCGAGAGAGTACAGTTTGTACAAGAGTTTTCGCGCCATGTGCATGTGCAGTCGTGACCATAGAATACCGTAGTAACCGTAGGAATACCTTTGTCAAGCCTTAAACGCTGCATTTATTTACTTGGCGTTCCCATATTTATTCTCTTCGAGATTACGCGAGGAATTGTTGGAATCTGTAAATTTTTGTCGCGGAAATTAAACATCTGTATTAGGTTGTTTTTGTTTGTTAACGTTTCATTTCTAACTACTTGTGATATTTTACTAATGAAGTGTATCTTATTATCTAAAATGCAAATAGAAAAATGTAGTTTTTTTCTTCTGAACTGAGATTCTGGATGGCAGGTCTTATACTCTTCGCAAATACGCAAGCGAGGTGTATGTTGCATTTGTAAAACCAAAAATCACGTAAGAACAAAAAGAACTTGCATGTCATTGTTGGTCATAAAATGCCGAACAGATTTCAAAATGTTCGTCTGTCTATAACTCCGACGCGTGTTTCTTAAGAAAGAAAAGTTCGATTGTATTGAACTTTGGACAGTAAGTTAGTGTTCTTTAGAATAAGAGCTCTATTGTTTTCATAAAATATCGATTAGTAAATATAAAAGTTATGTTTCGTCAACCAAGATGATTGAAATGACAAAGATATGTATTATACCTAAAAATTTAACTTATATCCCAACATTGCAAAGACTATATCATAGAATGTCAACACTTAAGTATATAAAAAATTCAATAATTAGACGAAGAGTATAATGTTAATAGTAGTAATATTGTATCTTGCTGAACCCCTGCAGGCCCACCATCAGCCTCTGGACACTTATTCTCCTTCGCACAACCACCCCCAGCCAACCCCAACAGGCACGGCCGTTCCGGATGAACACATGCCTTCGAGGTCCAAAATAAGGAAAGTGAATAATTTTGGTAACAAGATACGACGATCAAGTTTGTCGAAAGCTGACTCAGATTAAGTGGTTTCAATGTCATAATCAATCTGGATTTCGTACTGCTCATAGTTGCACAACAGCCCTCCTCAAGGTCACTGATACTGCGTTAGATGCGAATAAACTGTATTCTTGTGTTGATCGATTATTCCAAAGCCTTCGACAGAATTAACCATGTGGACTCAGAAGAAGAGATCGCATCTCTCAACATTTGAAAGAAATTGGTTGGCTAAATATAGAACAGAGACAATTGGTTCACGCCTGCACGCTATACCACAAAATAATTACATCCAAAAAACCAGCATACCTTTATAATAAAATAAGTTTTCGAACTGATGTGCATAATATAAACATACGACACAGATCGCGATTAACACCACCCCTGCATAAAACCTCTTTATTCGAGAGTTCGTTTTCATACCAAATATCTAAGCAATACAATCGGCTACCCGATAGTTACAAAATATTACCACTAAATAAATTTCAACGCAAGCTTAAAAATGAGTTACTACAAGGCACCCTTTCATTTAATTTTTAAATCTTGTCACTGTTTACGGTTCTCAACAACTTTTGTTAGGCACGTCGTTTATTAAGGTTATATCTTGTAATTACATTAGATGATTAGATAATTAAGTATTAAGCATTATTTCTTTTTCCATTACTAGTAAGTATTAACGATCAATAATTTTTTTCCCGCACTCGAATAAGGCTGAAGTACATTAAAATATTATACATTGTTTGTCACTACGTTTATTTCAGTCTTATTAGGGTGCCTTTATGGTTGAGTGGAAGAGCAAACCCCTGTCCTTCGGACAGCTTGTTTGAACTCTGCCATTTGTCAGGAATATTTCAATGATACATTTCATATATTATAGTGTAAATTTTCCTATGTAACTAATCCTAACAATAAAATCATTATTATTATTATCATTATTATATAATTAAGCTTCTTGTTCTGCCATATGGTTCACTATCAGAAGAGATCCAAGAGGCCAATAAGATATCTAAAAAAGCTGTACAATATTTTAGCAGATTGTTTACTCGTTCCCTTTGCAATGAAGATATTATTCATTACATACTTATTTCCTCTGATCCGTTAATAAGCTCCTTCAGAGTTCAAAGGGATACAAAATTTAAAAAATTGGGAGACGATGCTTCCAGGCTATTAAAAGATTATGATAGTGAAGATGGAACAGATGAAGAAAATGAATCGGAGAGGTCATGCTAAAGAAAAACTTTTAAATAAATATTTAAAAAAATGAATAATAAACAACCATAAATCTCGTAGAAATATAAGTTTAGAATGAAAATTACGTAATTTGTCAAACTTTCACCTTTGCACCCCTTTCAACCCCTATGTTACTCGATTCTCATCCCAAGTGTCAATTTTTGGCTTTAAGCATGTTGAAAAAGAACCCCTAGAAATAAACTTTTCCAACGAAAATCACATATTTTGTCAAATTTTCCCTTTACACCCTTTTAGCTCCTATTTTACTCGATTTTCACCCTAAGAATCAATTTTTTACTTTTGGAATTTTAGAATTTGAAATTAGCAAACTCAAAAACCATAGGGTTGTACATTTGGAATAGATGATTTCATCGTATACTAAGGATGTTTTTTTTGCTCTAGCTCAAAATGTTGACGGTCTTTAGGCTTTTCTGAGGGCGGATTCGAATTAAGTGTCGAAAAATACATTGGACTACTTGGGTCAAGTTCCAGGATCAGGACTTTTTCTGTAGCTGGCTTAATTTATTGGGTTTTCATCTTTTCTTGCTTCTTCTAATCCTAATTTTGAAGCCGCTATATTGAAAAAAAATCTGCAGCAACACTGAGTTTAGCGTAGCCAAATACTTAACTCCGCTAATTGCCAGTGGAAAAATTAATTTATATTTAATTAAGAGAGAGAGAGACGGGGGGGGGGGGCTGTTTTGCGGTATATTAGAAGAAAATATGGACCTTTAATCCTTCCAGATGCTCCAGAATCCAGTATCCAGCTTCCGAAGGCTCAAAGATTAAGTAGTGACCTTTATATATACATAAGAAGATCGCACACAAGCGAAAAGTTGATAATAACAATAATTTTGCGGTAAAGAAAAGTAATCTGCCGAGACACGAGGTTAGACACAGACTGTGTCGGATTAGGCCTCACAAAAAATCTCTTTTTGCTAGCGCGCAAAGCTACAGGGTGAACTAAAATGAAGGACAACGGAGTTTTATTTTTACTTAAAGCTAGCGGTTAATAAAAGATTAAATTAAATAAAAAATATAAAAAGTGACTGCGGTGGGAACAACCGTTTATCTACTAGTAAGAAATTCATGCTGGTTAAACCTCTGGGATTTAACGAATAATAGAGAGTATTCAATGAAATGTTTAAAATACTCTGTTCTTTCGAAATATCTTTGCCTACTTAATAGATTTGATAATAAGTTGTTATTCATTTTCAATAACTAAACACTCATTTTGATTTTGTAAATTAAAATGAATAACAAACTTCAAATCTTTCAAACTGAACTGTTTACTACTAAAATACAGTATACTAGATAACAATTCGTTGTTTTTGACTCAATATTTTATACCACACAGAAATTGGTATTGTTATAAACAATCAAAGTAATATTAGTGATAATAGAGACGAGGTACTATAAGCCTGCATATTTTAATTGTCTCATTTAATTTTCCTTAGTAATAAAGTTAATATGCCAATTTAAGATATTTATTACCTAAGTGTCAGAACACTTCCTGTTGAATAAAATATGTTTCCTTTTATCATTTACAGTTTCATAAGAATCATTACATTGTATTTTTTATACCTTAATGTAACGACCACTTAAAAAACTTGATGTTTGAGAAGAAAGCTCAAGAGGTTTGGCTATGTTGGTGGCATCTTAATCACGATAAGTACTATTATAATCAACAAGATATCGCAATGCGATATTTTTTATTATGTGGAAACAATATTCTAAATATTTAATAAAGTTTCCTGTTTTTATCTAATACCAGTAATACCATAAATTACTAAGCTAAATAGCATATTGCTGAAAATTATAGGTTCTCGAGATTTAAACCTTCGAGATGGCTGCTCATGGATAATATGGTAAATCGTAGCACAGCGGCTTCTTAGGGGAGAAAAATTGCTTCCGTATAAAATATGCTTGATTCAGTAGCTAATGGTAAATGAGTTTCGCCCCAGGATCTAGATTTAATACATAATGAGGGAACAATATAATCCATGAAATATTGTCAAATACGTAATTCTTTCTAAAGGATCCTTTAGAAGGAAGTGTCTCAGGTTCGTTCGTTATGTGCAACCTTGTACTAACAGAGCAATTCTCAAATAGACATTGTCATAGTTCAATAATTGTGTGAGATTTAATAAAGTAAGGCGAAAGCCGAGTTTTTGATTATTTAGAAAATTAACTGAATAGTTAAAAACATATAAAACGACCAGGGAGTAATTTCCAATATCGTGAATAAATTATTAATATTTTGTCACTACAGCCGTTCTCTTAGGAAATATAAATATTTTTACAGTAAATAAACATGCAATACAATCTTCCTTCCAGTCCTTAAATTCTTATCATTCAGCCCTGCAGGTAAATCTCGTACATCCTAAAGAAATACACCACCACATAGATATCCATTATCAGTCTGTATGCGATTTAGTTTGTCTCGCTTCGTGTGCGTATTCAGCATTTTTCATTTCAAAGATTTTCAGTCAGATGGCTGAAAAATTGTATACTTACAATTTTCGTTGATATTATCAGGAGTGCATTATTAGTTGTGACATTTTACATCATTGCATCATATACGATTATGGATTGATTATTCATTTATTAATTTATTTTCGTGCAAGAGCATGGGGTGGTTAGCTGAAAAAAAATTAAAAAACAAAACAGAATTACTTTAGTTTCTTTCTTACCAATTTCGTGTCCTTGATAAGATCTATATAACTTATTAATTTCTACTTCTCCCAGACATGTGTCTTGCGAGGTATAAAACAAATTGATTTTAATTTGAAAATTATGAGGTTTTCAACCTGTCTTAGTCTTAACACTATCTACATGCTCTTGAATTTTTAATGTGAAGTTTTGATACCCAGCCCGCGTCTTCGCAGAATATTCAAAAAATTGAAATTCGGAATATTTGCATTATAAACAATGGTGAATATCTCCGAACAAAGAACAAGTCTAGATACATACCGGCTATCTCTTTAGTACATATCTTGTTTGCTCGTAACACAATCAGATTATATAGCCATGAAGATGAATAGATAATTATAACATTCCCTAATCAACAGTGGCGGATGTGTAGAAAGGTAAATATTTTTATCAAAATAAATTTTTGTAATTCCTGCATTACCTGCTCTTTATACAACAATGCAATGTAGGCATGCAAAAAGATAATGCTTGGTATATTTCAAATATAATTAGCCTAAATATAACTATTGATACTGTCATGAATTACACCGCTTTGGAACTGGAGTTGATACGCCTATGCCTACTAATAGTGACTGGAAAGACTCTAGAAAGAGCCATGGACTTTTCTAGATTGTGGTTGGAGAAGATTCTGGTTAAATCTAGAGGTAATTTCGGAGTATATAAGGCGCGATTACCAGCGCGGAGGAAGAAGTTTTATTAAGAAGGCAGTTTATAAAAGTGAACAAGTTGAAAAGTGAAAAGTGAGGTTAAATATTAAGTAAACAAGTATTGTACAGTCAGTAAATTGTTAAATAAAAAGTGTTAGTGGTTTATCTCTTGTTGAAATTATTTAGAACCCACGGATTCATACAGGGTGTTTTCCAAAAGGTGAATAAACGCAACAATACAAATCTATGGAATGTCTCATCATTAAAAAAAATACACTTCTCTATTCTTTCTGAAAGTTTACATATAATAAAAGGGCAAATTATACATATTCACATGGCTAAATTGTTAATACTGAATGTTGGTCATTATAATTAATAATAATAATAATAATAATAATAATAATAATAATAATAATAATAATTTATTCATTCATTTGCCATTTAAACAATGGATAGAACAAGTCATAATTAATGTAAAATAATTACACAAAGTTAATAATATACAATCATATACTTATCATAGTCAATAAATTAAATTTATGAATAGATGTCGTTAGGAAATCAATGAATCGCACAAATATTCGCCCACGCTATAGTAACACTTTTTAAACAACATTTTTTTCACACTGGATTTAACACTGGATTTCCCGTGAATTGATTGAGGAATAATTTGGGACCGATGTAATGAGGTGACTTTTCGAATAGAGTTGTTCTGTGCTGGGGGAGCTTCATTAAAGCCACTGCGAGTAGGGTATTTGTAGGAGTCATTATTTTTCCCAAAATTCTCACGATTTTGTTTCATATATGTTAGTAGTTTTAAAAACAAAATACAGGTCACAGTTAAAATTGAATATTTTGTAAAATAAGGTTACATGGAATTTTAGATTAAGTATCAATCTAATGATTGTCTTTTGACTGACAAATATTCGGTGTACGTTAGCGGAGTAGCTCCACAGGTGAATATTATAACTAATATGACTGTATCCTAAAGCATAATAAATATTCATGAGAAATTTTATTTCAAAGCATCTTTTCAAATTGAGAAGAGAGAAATAACAGCTGTTTAATTTTTTAGCTGAATTATTAATGTGTTCTGACCAGCTTAATTGTTCATGAAGGTAAATCCCTAAGTAGTTTAATGTTTTGGAAAATATGATTCGTATACCGTCCATTGTTAAGTTTATATATGGTATAGGTTGCTGTTTGTTGAAAAAAATTGATACATACTGTCGTCTCGGTATTTAGAATAAGACGATTTTTTGTTGCCCATTGATTAAATTCCTTGAGTATAGTTTCAGTTGAATTTTAATAATATCTAAGGAAGACACAATTACTGGTATCATCAACATACATTATAATCTTACAATATTGTGGCATATTATTCGGTAAATCATTTGCAAATAAAAGGAACGGACCCTTGAACGACTCCCAAGTCTATATTATAATTTTCCGACCTAGTTTTGTTCAGTTGCACAATAATTTTACGGTTGGATAAAAAGGATATTAGTAAATTAGACAAGTTTCCTCTTATGCTTAGATTATTTAGTATGTGTATCAATATATCTGTTTCTATCGAGTCAAACGCTACACTAAAATCAAAATATATGTCAGCCACAATTTTACCCTGATCTAATTCTGAATATATATAACTTAAACCGTCAATACATGTGGACTCGGTGGATCTTTTAGAGAGAAATCCATGCTCCGGTAATTATTTTGAACCTAGTTAAAAACTTGAGGATTCGCTTATGCAATATTTTTTCTAGGATTTTAGACATAACACTCGCATAGAAATCGGTCGATAATTCGCAATGTTATCTTTATCTCCTCATTTGTGAATGGTGGCAATGATGGCTGTCTTGAGTGCAGATGGGTACTCACCGCAGGCTAAACACAAATTGAAAAGATACACTAACGGAATTATTAACGCTTCACCTACACTCTTCATCGATTTGCTGGATATCTCATCTTCACCCGTGGAATTGGTGTGTTTCAACTCAGCAATAGCGGTGATGGATTCTTCAGGCTCTATTTCGGGGCAATACATTGAGTTGGTCACTACGTCTTCTCTGTAGTTAGGTAGTGCATAGGTTTTCCCAAGTTTATTTGCAATTTTACCGCGGACAGATGATGAGAAACGATTTCCAAACATGTCAGCAACTTTCTTTTGATCTTCTTGATTATCGTTTCATTTATATTCAGTTCGATATGATTTTATTTTTGCGTATTTGTGCCAATTTGGTAGTTAACTATGCTCCATACTGTCTTATTTGTGTTACTGCTATTGTTTATTCTGTTGGCGTAGTATATTGGCTTTGCTTGATTGACGTTATTTTTATGTATTTGGTTTTCATTTCTCTGTATTGTTGTTGTAGCTGTTGATCATTAGCGCTTTTGGTTAACCAATGCATGTCTTTTAGATGTACGCTATTTTTTTTATTTCATTTGTTGTCCAACATTTACTTTGATTATTTTTATTATTAATTTTTATTTTCTTTTTTGGACAAAAAGCAATTTAGGCTTGATGTTAAATAGTCAACAAACAAAGAAAAGGCGTGATGTACATTGCAGTTATAGATGCAGTTCCAGTTCGTATGTAAGTGTTCATTTTTCAGTTGTAGTAACTTTTCTACGGAGGTATTTTTAATATAAAATTCATCAGCATTGAAGCTATTTTGTAAGTCTCTAGTTATTTGAAACCTTAATATTAGAGCCTTATGATCAGAGATGCCTATATTTATTGCATGCCATGATGTTAGTTGTTCTGATATATTATGTATTATATAGTCTATTGCTGATGTGGAGGTATATCCATGTATGTTTGTAAAAACCCTATGTGTGGATGTTGTATAAACCATGTTAAATGAATTTATTAAATCGAGTAATTGGTCACGATTATTACTATTTTTCAATAGATCTATGTAGAGATCCCTACATAATTTATAATTATACGGTTAAATTTTTGGTACGTACTAAACTAAGTTTTTAAAAAATGTACGTATACATCCATTAGGGAAGCGGTAAATACAAATGCTCTGTTTACTTTTGCACTATTGAATGGCATATTTATTAAACACACCACAAATTAGACAAGCCTCAAATTCAATGTCAAGATTCTCTGGGAGGGAATTACATATTTCAAAAACATTTCCATGTAGAAGCTGAATTCAGTCATTGTTAGACAATAGGATCAAATATGATAGCCAGAACACCCTTTAACTCACCGAGTTCAAATATTCGATCGATTTACATCTTTTCTAAGCTGTTTTCTGCAAACGGCATAGCACTTCGCCATTTTATAATAAGGATATTATCACTATACTATATAAAATATCATCTCATCACCACTAAATCACGTTGAAATACTAAAGACATCTGTTACCATTAATGGCGGATACGTAAATAGAGATATTCGTCATTACGGTAAACGAACCGAACCGATCGTGTCCGAAACGTTACGGATTTTTGTCAAATAAAAGCCGCGAATAGATTGACTGCCAATCAGGAACTTAGGGAATGTTTGCAATTGAAGTTCCTTAGACTGTGATTATCTCATCAACAAACAAACCAATACACTTTAGGGATAGGTTCTTTGAGCGGAGGTGAAAATCCAATAATAATTAAACTATTCTTATATTTTGAGAACGTTGTAACATTCCAGAATAGACTTTTAAGTGTCGGTAAATTGTATTTAATTGGACAGGTCCTAAATAAAAATTATTATTATTAGTATCAGGATGAAAAAATAAAATATCTATTGACAGCAAAGGTGCTAAAAAATAAAATATTTACCTCTGCAAGGAAATGAAATTACGTTCTTAATTTTATGACCATTAAAATGCATAAAACGTTAATTAATCATTAAATTCCCCCCTTACCTCGCTCCGGCCTTCGCCCAAGATTCTTAGAACTCAACGTAATAATCCTCAAATAACGAAGCAAAATCTGATTCTTGTTTTACAACGTCATAAATAAAACAACATGGGTGCACGAAACTATTTAATGAAATATAAAATGTTTCATACAAGTCAATAATGACCATGTCTTTAGCATACCGACTAATTTTCGAGTCGTAAAACCAAAGCGAAATGTTTTCGCATACATACGGAAATAATAAATATTTTGTTATTTTGGTCTTCAGACATGCATAATTATCCGCAGGACTAATAATAATAATAAAAATTCATTTTAGTATACTTCAACCCTGTCAACGCCGCTACATGTTATCGTTGTTGTCCTCCATGATTATTACACTTTATAGTACCCATTGATTCATACTAGCCAGCACCGATTCAAAGATCAAAAAACCGACCAAGATTTCAAAAATTACAGAAATTACTTTTGCTATACCGTCTGTTATGCTATAATTTACAACGAATAGACTAATTAAAAGCTATGTTCTGAAATTATTTCAATTTTTTTGCATCTACAGTATGTCTCACTTTTCGTGCTACCATATTACAGCGCCCTTGTTAAAATTAACATTCTAGAAACTATGGGGGCACAAGACACTAAACACCATTAAATTTTGATTTCTGGCACGGGGGACCGTAAGTGAGAACATTACGTATGCGCCAACCGTACGACTGATGATGAATACTAGGGCAAGGAATAAATAGTGTGACATATAAATGATATCACGCTTCTTTATTCGTCCGCCGCAGCAGCACGAATGACTTTCCTATTCGATGCTAAAGTAAACTTCATATTTCTGTCAGATAAAAATTTCAAAGCTTTGCCGCTTATTACCACTAGGATAGAGCGGGGCATGGATTAAAATAAGAAATTAAGGGAAACTCGCCAGTATCAGTTATAATTTCTAATAATTACGCCACTCACTTCTAAAATATTTTACGATCTAACGGTCACTACTGTTTACTTATTTTTTACACACATACATAATGCTGTAAAGAGGCAAGCAGAACGGCACAGGTATTAAGCAGAGACGGACCACAGTCTTCCACGATATTTCGAACGAGTTGTGTTATATTTAGAATATATAGGTTATGTGCTTCATACAATAATACAGTGTGTGGTTCAGTGTTTACATTTTATTTTGATTGTGAGTGCCTAGAATGTATAATATTTTAACAGATAAGTGAAATTGTTGTTTAAGCGTATTTTATGTAGTTGTGTAAAAATATTCCGGCGGATGGTGAAATATTCGAGTGTTATCCGTTTTTTAGTGGCTGTGGTAAAATAATATTGTGATAATGTTCAGGCCTTGGGAAGATCCTCAACCTATCACCAACAGAGAATTTAATGAAGATGTGGGAAATGGTAATGGCTCGCAAATTACAGAGAAAAGTTCTAGACAATATTTATGCGAACATACTAAAAAAGTAGTTTTAAACGTTTATAAAAATATAAAAGAAAGTGAAGGTGAGAAAGGAGCCGTAGAAAAAACGGCCTACTTAACAGAAATTTCAGAACGGTCTATCTATAGAATAATTAAGGATGTGCTACCTAATCAAAAAGTTAGATCGGATAAAGGAGCAGCACGAGCATTAGATTCGTCTATGATGAAATTGTTAAGAGATTTAATTTATAGCAAGTATATGGAAAATGAGGTACCAACGGTGGAATCAATACATATGGAACTGAAAACAAATGGTGCAGTGTCAGTTAGTTAAGCAACACTTCGGCGCTGGATAATAAAGATAGGATTTAGGTTCAAGATTATTAATAAAAGGGCAGGTATTATGGAAAGCTTCAGAATTGTGCAGTGGCTGAATGAATATTTGGAAAATATAAAAAAATTTCGAAATGAACAACGACCTATTTATTATTTAGATGAAACTTGGTATGATACCCATGATATAGTGAAAAAAGGCTGGATAGATGGTTCAAAGAAATGTAAAGTTGATATGCCTGCAAATAAAGGAACTAGATTAGTAATTGTACATTGTGAATCAGAAAATGGATCTGTGCATAATGGTCTCAAATTAAGTGAAAAAAAAATGGAAAAATCAAACGTTGACTATCACCAAAACATGACTGCGGATATTTTTGAAGCATGGTTTCAGACTTCATTGCTACTAAATATAGAAGAAAACAGCGTAATTGTTTTACACAATGCTTCGTATCATTCGCGACAAATTGAGAAAATACCAAATACGGGAACAAAGAAAAAAGATATTCAAGAATTTCTCCGAAAACCTAATTTGGAATTTGAAGAAAATTTTAGGAAGTGAGATTTTTTGAAAATTGTTAAGAAGCAAAACTTCCCAAGACAATATGTGATTGATAGCATGGATAAAGCTCAAGGACATACAGTTTTACGGTTACCCTCATAATTTTGCATTTTTAACCCGATAGAACTAATATGGAGTCAGCTGACAAGAAGTATTCGCAAAAATAACACCTTCCCCAAATTTGATGCCAAAGTAGTCGACCTTATTAAAGCTAAAGTGGGAGAAATAACACCAAGTAATTGGAAAAAGTGTATTCAGCATGTCATTAAAATTGAAGATGAATTTATTAAGTTAGAAAAAAGCATCAGCCCTAATCAAGACCGTTTAATAATATCTGTAGATTCAGATACCGACGATGATACCGATTTAGAAAGTGGTTGTGAAGTGTTGAGTGAGTGTAGTGGTTAGAGTTTGAAATAAAATGTTATATGTGATTTGATTTAGTGTACATTGTGAATTTATCGTTTCATTAGTGTTTTACATACGCGCAAATGCAATATAACGAAATTTTTATCTATTATATTATATGTATACATATTTTATTTGATAATTGTTTATTTGTTTCTTTTTCAGAACTGAATTTATTTATTTTATAGTTATCTATTTGCTGTCCAGAATTGAATTTATTTATTTCAATTATTTGTTTGTTTTCTAGAATTTTATTTATTTATTTAATCTGGGTTAATTAGATTACGGGTTATTGACATAAATTCAATATTTTCTTTATTTAATAAATTTAAAAATTTACTTTATTTCTTTGACCTATTTTAATAATATCGATAACCTTAACTCTGAACCCACATTTTTTGGCAAGGAAATGCTCGTACCTCCTCGTGGTCCTTGCTGTGCAACAATAATAATTCAATAAGTATATTAAATTATTATTGGCGAAACTGAGCAACAAAAGAATATTTGGTATAATTTTAATTTAGACTAATAAAATTCATCAATGCTCCACCAATATGTAAAATATTATTCCTATCTTAACACAAGCAAAACAGAATAATTTTTTTAAATTTATCATTATCACTGTAACAAATAACTATTTATTTATCAACCATACATTAAATTAATTAGATTGTAACTTGTGACACGTTTATGGCCGAGTTTTATGGCTTCTTTGTGGGTGTCTCGCGCCGTGTTCACTCCTTTGTCGGGAATTTTTTACTTAGAAATATGAAGTTCACTTTACAAGAGTTGCTCTCTCCGTACCGCCTTTTGTTGAACAGGCGGTACAATATCGATCGGCGCTGACCGCTTACACCGCATTGGCTTCCCACATAGTAACAAGCTCTCGCTCAGTATACATCAAGTGAAATTAATATTTTCATGTGTACGGCCTTGGAAAAAACTCGTAACTTTTGTCCTATACGCTATACGTGAACATTAACAACATTTCCAATGTTAAAATAAATCGTCTGCCTCCAAACGTGTTTGAGAATTATAGACAAAATTGGCTACACCGCCTGCCTGGGCTATAGGTGGTTGCATACTTTTTACCTGACTCTGTATATCATATTGCGCATTCAGACGCACGTCCAACATTTTTCAGCCCAACCCTGGAAACAAACATGTACTGTCTGTCTGACATGCCATGTATAGATATCTTAAAATGCGGCCAACACAGTTTGAGTTCGAATTATTATATTTATTACCTTACGTCCACTAAAAAAGTTTACAACTAAATTGGAGGTTATAAAGCCACGGGGCGCTGCACTTTTAGAAGATTTCTTTTTGATTACCTTTACCTGTATTTAAATATAATAACTAGTTGAAAACCGAAGTTGTAAAGTGATTCTATGAATATGTTAAAGAGTGACCGAGAAGTTAACTGCCAGGTTGTTAAAGTAGGAAACAATAAAACGATTATATGGCAGTGTAGAAAAAAAGAATAAGTTTAAAATTATATGTGTTGTAGTGTTAAGAGACGACAAAGCAAGTGAAATTTTAAAATTATTACTAACTGAAATTCCTAGAGGCACAATAATTTATTAAATATATTAACATTTTTACTAGATTTTACCCGACTTTATTATTTTTTTTTAATGGAGGCTCTCAATACGACCCGTATGTATGTTTTTTTTAAATATTTATGCAATGACACATTGATTGCTTTGGCATGGCTTAAGTATAAAGCGAGAAAGAATTGGAAAGAAGTACTTTTGCCTCGAGAATTTGCGAAAACATGGCGGCGGCGCTAACTAAAAGTAATATACATTTTTGGAGTAGCTCATACTGAATTTGATGTAAAAAGTTAAAGATTTAAAAGAAATGTAAATAAAATTTCAGCGTTGCACAGTGGTCCAGAAAAAAGCTTTCTCGTTCAAAACTGTCTAGAGCTCTCATTTTGCAACCAACTGGGATTAGACCAGGAGCGGAAGCAGAAAAACATCTAAGTGCTGCTACAAGTACGAACTACATGATTTCCACTGGTTTTTGGGTCGCTAAATCGATTTCGATGGATGCCGAACCCCTCACCCCTCAGGATTCACCCCTATCGGCCAAAAACCACCCACAAATCGCGTCTTTCACCAATCGAGGATTAGAACTCGATTTTTTATTTTTCATTTTGCATTGAATGTCATATTAGTAACATTTACCCTTTGGGAAAATCGGTTCCACCACTTTGGAGGGTGCACTAAAGGTGTGGAAACTACCCCAACATCGCTTCTTTTTTGATCGTCATATTAGTGGTACGTCTTTTGGGTCGCTGAGTCGATTGCGATGGGTGCCGAACCTCTCACCCATCAGGATTCACCCCTATCGGCCAAAAGCCACCCCCAAATCGCGTTTTTCACCAATCTCGAAGTAAAAATCGATTTCTGATTTTTTTCTTTTGCATTGAATTTTACTATTTGGTGAAAGCGGCTCCGCCACTTTGGAGAGTGCACCGAAGGAGTGAATTTACCCCTCCGCGGCAGAATCGACTTCGGCCGATTTACATCGCTTTTTTCTCGCTATCTCCTTGCCAGTCTCAGAAGGCCGTTTCCACCCCTTCGGTGCACCCTCCAAAGTGGCGGAACCGCTTTCTCCAAAGTGTAAAAGTTACTAATATGACATAGAATTCAAAAGAAAAAAAAAGAAAAAATCGAGTTCTAATTCGCGATTGTTAAAAATCGCGATTTGGGGGTGGTTTTTTGCCCATAGGGGTGAATCCTGAGGGATGAGGGGTTCGGCACCCAATAAACAGGGAGGGTTATGTAGTTCGTGCTTGTAGCAGCACTTCGATGTTTTTCGGCTTCTCTCCTGGTTTAGATATTCCTTTTACTTCCCTCGCATACCGAAGGGAAGTATTGTATTCGAGAAAAAATCACCCTCCGAGATTTTTTCGGATTCTGACGTTTCAGAACACGTAGATTACGAAGATATAGGTTTTTCAATTCCGTCAGTCTGTCTGTCTGTCTGTCTGTTGGTGCATTTACTAAAAAAACTACTTGACGGAGAGCAGTTAAATTTGGTAGGTAGTTGACGCTACTGTCAGCGAAGAAATGGTAGAAATTTCACTGGAAAATATACAGGGTGGACCGTCTAAACGGAATAAATAGCGAAAAAAAATATTTTTTGCTCAAATTTAAAATTTCCACGTTTCATGACGCGCTAAACCTATTTCCAAAAAAAAAATGTTTGAAAATTTTTTTCACCAACATTTTTGAAAAAAATTTTACCAAGATGAAAAAAATTGTTTTTTGATCAAATATAAAATCTCTACGTTTCATGACACGCTTAACCTTTTTCAGGAAAAACAAAATTAAAAAAATTTTTTTTTACCATTTTTGAAAATTTGTTTACCACTAAAATAGATGGATTTTTTTTATTTCTTCAAATTTCCACGTTTCATAGCGTTCTAAATCTATTTCAAAGAAAAATTAGAAATTTTTTTTACTATTTTTAAACAATTTTACCACTAAGATAGATTTTTTTTTTCTTTGTTCAGATTTTAGCTATCTACGTTTCCATGGCATTCTAAAACTATTCAAACAAATTTAAAAATGTGTTTGAAAATTTTTTAAAAAAATTTGAAAACAGTTTTAATTCATTTATGTATGTATCATTACTATAGAACAGACGAAAAAATTTTTTTTGCTCAAATTTAAAATATCCACGTTTCATGATATTCCAAACCAAGTTTGGAAAAAAAAATTTGCAATATTTTGTTACCAGTTTGGAAAAAATTTAACACTAGAATGCTCAAATTTAAAAGTTTCACGTTTCATGACATTCTATAGGTATTTCAGAAAAAAAAAAAATGAAAATTTTTTTCACCAACATTTTTCAAAAAGTTTTTACCACTAAAATAGACCGAATTTTTTTTTATTTGCTCAAATTTAAAATTTTCACGTTTCATAGCATTTTAAACCTATTTAAAAAAAATCGGTAAAGGTATTTACACAGAACTTCCCTCGTTATTTGTGCATGGCGAACACTAAAAAAATATTAAATACGAAATGACATTGAGAATAATAATGGAAATATAGTTATTGTGATTATTACAAAGAAATCCTGATAACTTTTAGTCAAAAAAATAGTGCTCATCCAACAGCAAAAGTTCAATACTAAATAACAGGTCTCCCATAAATTATTTCTTGGGATGAATATCCTGTATATTTTCCAATAAAAGTATAATAGCATATGTCAAATAGTATTGCCATTAGACAGTTCCACATTCACGCAGTGAAGTGGAAGTATAGTGGTGGTAAAAAATTTAATTTTTTTTTTTTTGAAATTTTTCAAAACTGTTGGATAAAAATGTTCACTCCTTTTTCTTCTGCAATAGGTTCAGAATGTCATGAAACATGGAAATTTTAAATTTGAGCAAAGAAAAAAAATTTCCATCTGTTTTAGTGGTTCAAAATTTTTCAAAAATGTGTGAAAAAAAATTTCAATTTTTTTTTTCTGAAATAGGTTTAGAATGTCATGAAACGTGAAAATTTTAAATTTCAGCAAAAACAAATTTTTCCGTCTATTCTAATGGTAATCTTTTTTCCAAAGTGGTAAAAAAAAATTCATCTATTCTATAGTAAGTAGTGAAATAGATTTTATCATCTTTTTTTAATTTGTTTGAATAGGTTTAGAATGCTATGGAAACGTTGAAATTTTAAATTTGAAGAAAGAAAAAAAAAATTTTTTGAGATTTTTCCAACATCTTGGTTAAAAAATTTAAAAAAATTTTTCTTCTGAAATAGGTTTAGAATGTCATGAAACGTGTAGATTTAAAATTTGAGCAAAAAAAAAATTTCCATCTATTCTAGTGGTAATTTTTTTTCCAAAATGGTAAAAAAATGTTACAATTTTTTTTCTTCCGAAATAGGTTTGGAATGTCATGAAGCGTGGAAATTTTAAATTTGAGCAAACAAAATAGTTTCTTCTATTCTATAGTAAGTACCTACTTAGTGATGAATACATAAATTTTTCCAAATTTAAAAAAAAATTTTTTTTGGAAATACGTTTAGAATGCCGTGAAACGTGAAAATTTTAAATTTGAAGAAAGAAAAAAATTCTCATATTTCAGTGGTAAAAATTTATTAAAAAATGTTGATGAAAAACATTTTTTTTCTGAAATAGGTTAAGCGCGTAATGAAATGTGGAAATTTTAAATTTGAGCAAAAAAAAAATTTTTTCATCTTGGTAAACATTTTTTCAAATTTTTTTTTTTTCTGAAATAGGTTTAGCGCGCCATGAAACGTAGAAATTTTAAATTTGAGCAAAAAATAATTTTTTTAACTATTTATTCCGTTTAGACGGTCCACCCTGTATATTTTCCAGTGATATTTCTACCATGTCTTCGCTGACAGTAGCGTCAACTATCTACCAAATTTGACTGCTATCCTTCAAGTAGTTTTTTAGTAAATGCACCAACAGACAGACAGACAGACAGACAGACAGACAGACTGACGGAATTGAAAAACCTATATTTTCGTAATCTACGTGTTCTGAAACGTCAGAATCCGAAAAAATCTCGGAGGGTGATTTTTTCTCGAATACAATACTTCCCTTCGGTATGCGAGGGAAGTAAAAATATATATAATTTTTAATTTTTAAACTTTTGTTAGCACTACTATAGAATAGAAGGAAACTTTCCTTTTTGCTCAAATTTAAAATTTCTACGTTTGACTTTTTAAACCTATTTCAGAAGAAAAAATTTTGAAAATTATTTTACCAACATCTTTTGAAAAAATTTAAAAAAAATTAAATTTTTTAACTACCACTATACTTCCACTCCATTACGTGAATGTTGGATTGAAAATGTGACAGATGACAATAATATCTAGCATATGCACCTATTATACTTTTATTGAAAAATGTACAGGGTGGTCATCCCAAGAAATAATTCAGTCATGGTGGACATTTGTAAAGGTATTTGCGCAAGCCTGCCATATGTGGCACCTGCTATTTAGTATTGAACTTTTGCTGTGGGATGAGCAATCTGTATATTTTTTTGACCAAAACTTATCAAGTTTTCTTTGTAATAATAGCAATAACTATATTCCGATTATTATTCTCAATGTCATTTCGTAATTATTAATTTTTTAGAGTGACTGTCATGCACAAATAATGAGGGAAGTTCTGTGTAAATACCTTTACCGATTTTTTCAAATATGCGTGATTTAATCACGAAAAAATCTACCATGACCGATTTCTGAAATATGAAAACCTGAAGACGGTTAATGTGTCTAAATGGCCATTTTTTTATAAAAATCTTACAAAACCATAGTTTTTTTAATCAGTTTATATAAATCCTGCAACTTGGGAGTTTTTGAAGTCGCTGATCACGAATCTGATATCTAAATTGTCGTCAACCAACCTGCATGATGGCAGAATCAATATGGTGGATATAAAGTGCTAAGAAATGATAAAGAAAAATATTTTCGTTAATGTTAGTAGTATACCTATAGGGATTCGGGACCAAAATCCCATGTTATTTCTTATGTAGGTTCATTTTGCACATTTTTAACCAATTTTCCCTCCACCACATTTTAGGTACCTCATCACTTAGATATATATGTACAGGCTTTTAAAACCGGGTCTGTATACAGATCTGTACGCCTTAAAACATAGTTTCAACAGCTTTTAAACAGGTTTGTACAGCTTTCAAATGGGCACGAAATAAAAAATCATTATCAACTTAACAATTGTATTTTTTTAAACAATAAATAAAATTTATAAAAATATGGTAACTTGGTGTGTGAACAAATACACTCAATATTATCCACCTTTCTTCAGTGTGCCTTGAAAATAAAAAATAATTTCATTAAATGTCATTTTACTATAGTTTATATAATCATATTGGTGACCTTTATTTTTGATAGCTGCTAACTATTATACTTCTCACTATGGTTCGTCATTCTGTAGATGAAAAAAAAGACATGTATGATGTTTACATTAAAAATTATAGAAATGTTGACAGGGCAGTGCAAGAATATGCGAATTTATATCCTGACGGACATCATCCGACAAGAAATACTATTTACACTGTGTCCAAGAATTTATGCGAAATTGGCAGTGTTTGTAGATTGGAACGGAAGCACCAAATGAGAAAAACGGTAAATGAATTTAACGTACTATCTCAAATATACATAAATCCCGAAAATTCATCACGAAATATTGCAAGTGAATGTGAAATATCGGCAGCAGATGTTAAAAAAAATATTAAAGAAATACAAATATCATGATTATAAATTTCAAACAGTGCAGAAATTACATGGAGGTGACCCAGACCGCAGACTAACCTTATGTAATTGGTTTAGGAGAAAATTAACTCATAATAGATATTTCTACAATAACATTCTTTGGACTGATGAAACTACCTTTACAAATTCTGGAATGTTTAACAGAAAAAATAAACGCTTTTACTCAACTGTTAACCCCGATCTAACGCATCAAGTACGGCCTTCTTTTATATATATATATATATATATATATACATCTATATCAGGAGGGGGGGATGGTCGGATCGTCGCCAAATTTGAACTGGGAGTTCCCTCAACATTGACAATAAAAGGATACCATTTTGGTTCATTAACTCATTATAGAACTGGTGAAAAACATTTTCTTTTTAAAATTCACCCCTAAAAATGTCCAAAATACCCCTTTTTGCCAAAAAACATGGTTACACTCCTTCGCGGAGGGAGAAATTGCGGAATTTTATTATTCTTACCAAAACAAATACTTTCCACTGTGTCGCGTTCCATCTTCAAAAACTTGCCAATCCGACCTTTTTTTTCACTATTTGACTCCACTAATTAAAGAAGTTAATAAACCGCTGTCTAAGGAATCACTACTTCCACATCCAGATTTTTCACCCGTCTCTTTAAACGAAAATATCTTTACCTTTTTATTTTAAACATTGTGCCCGCCTCATGTTTATACTTATTGTAGGTGAATATTTTGTATAACTGTATAACATTCGAAAAATGTATTTTAATTCACTGTTATGTCTCCCAGATTTGTCAGACAACATTAATTCAATATGTAAATCAGACACACATCCAAAATACATCAAAGAATTTTATCTTACAACGCCCCGGCTAATGAATATATGATTCCACGAACCTCAATATATTTCGTAAAAGAAGAACTAATTAAGATGCGATTTAATCTCGACACCATATTTTTCTGCTTTTTTTATGTAGGAGTCTAGAAGCATTTAGGAACATTTTTTTTAAGATTACATGTGTAGTCCTTGTGAGGACTTTGATGGCTCTTATCTTTTCGTTCTGCTTTAGATAACATATGCGTTTCGTGGGCTGAAACGAGTTCAGTAATGAGGGATAAATTTTATCTTTCGATAAGCAGTTTCAGATATATCCTGAATGTTATTTGTTCTCAGCAATAATGACTAACGAGAAAGTTATACGTAGGGTAGAATTACTTTATAATATAAAAATATATAACAAAAGATTGAATCTTCAGCTATATTAATGTACGTCTTAGTATTTGCTGTACATAGTTGCTAGTAATAAACAAGCTAACCATTATATTCTTCGCTGAGTTACTGTACTTTTTATATAACTGTTGCACATTATATACGATGCTTTTAGTAGTTGTTTTTTTAATAATTAATGATAGTTAGACGGACAGCCAGATGGACAGACAGACAGTCGAACGGGCATTTTGAAAGTTGTTCAGAATTCGATCATCAACAAAGTGATATGATTTTTTTTCTCTGCGAACGATACCAGTTTTAGAAATGTACTGATCGAATGCAATATACTCTGCGTATAATAATAAGTTCGAAGAGTATAATAATAAGCTAATCATTATACTCGTCGCCGACTTACTGCATTTTTTATATAATTGTTGCACATTCTATAGGATACTCTTCGCTGTTCTTTTTGTAAATATTAGTTTTAGACATTTAATTACAAAACAAATAAAAATACATACAGAGTGTAATTAGTTTCATGTCATTAAAAAAAACTGGTAGTAGGAAACAACAAGACAAACAAAAAACCCTTGTATAACATGGGGTCTAAAGCTCATAAAAAATAAACAAAAATTTCCAAAATACTTAATAACCTAGTTTGAGAAATGCTGGCATATTGGGGTAGGTTTTATTGCCTGGCGTCTTGTCGCACGAGATACTCTGACATTCCTGCAAATAAGTATGCCAACAAAGCAGTTAAAAGCGACCGACAGAGGACATCGTCATGTTTTTTGCTTCTTCGCGGCCAATTATCCTATTAGGCGTGCTATATCTCCCTTGTAATATTCTCAAGTAATTATTTCAGTTTTGTCCTTGGTAAAGAACGCACGCATGACGCGACGCGGCGCCGTACCCGTTCCTTGGTTTTGTCTGTTTTCTTTTTCAATTTTTTGCCACTTATGTTAAGATTTATTTCATTGTCTTATCGTTCAAGTCGTTAGTGCTTGGTTACGTAAGACACTACTCACGTTCGTGCTTTTTGTGTTACTTTTTGGATTTTGGACCTAGTTTTTCTTTTTGTTTTCTTTATTGATAACGTTAATTCAAAGTTTAGTGTGGTGTCTTAAAACGCAGATTTTGGACATTACGGGAGATTACACTTATCCAGAGCTCGCAGATATGGACTTGGTACATGAAGAAAGTGGTGGAAATGCAGCTGGTGCGGAAGAGCTTTAGAACAATTGCAACGACGTATTTTAATGTGCATAGAAACCATAAAAAATTATCCTTAATTTACCAAATATGTTGAACGGAGTATGTTATTAGTTCGACGTACCAAAATGTGTATACGTGGAGATGGAGGTCATTTCGAACAATTTTTGTAAAAAATTCAAAAGAATTGTTCAGTTATTGGGTGTTACCTATTGGGCATTAAAGGTATGATTATTATTATTAGTATTCGTTGTCTTGTCTTTATCTGTTTATTATTGTTTACATTGATTTTCATAGAGACCAAAGACTTGATTTTTAATTTTCGATACCGGATTGGGAAAAATTATGCGCTCAATTCGTTAAAAAAATCAGATTTTTTCCTAACTTAAAATACACAACTATTTTCTGTTATCGTATCTCGGACGTCTAACTGTTCGTTTTCCGATTTCATAAAACAATTACTAATTTTTTAAGCTTTTAACACAATGTTACAAATGTTAATAAACCACTTTTAAATTTTATAAATTCTTATAAACGACAATAAAATCTACAAATAGCTTTGTTCCAAATTAAAAAACACATGTAAACAAATCCTATTTAAACCCCTGCGGCCATGCTATGCTTGCGTTGTGCCAAAAGAGAAGGAATTATTTACATTTTCATAATTAGTGGTATAAAAAGTTCAATACAAATAATCCCATCAAAGTGCCGCACTTCTACCGACGGGAACACAAGTCGGGTATTACAGTTTTTTATTATATCTAATATTCGGAACTATAACATCCATTGACCCTGAAAAACAGTGGTTCTCAAGTCTTTCCTACCATAACATTAAAAATGTAAACCCAGGTCAGTTTTTTTCAAAGTGCCCCTAGAGAAAAAGGTCGTATAGGTTTTTTGTTTGTCTAGTCGGTCTCTATTACAAGTTTTTTTTAATGACATGAAACTAATTACACCCTGTATATTTTTAGATTTAAGTAAATAATAACTTTTCTATGTATTGATCGATTTTCTTAAAAAACAATAGGGTTCTTCCTCTAGCTAACACTAACATACAGTCCAAATTTCATTATAATTGAACTTTTCGTACTTTAAGTTATCGTACTTACAAGAAACGTGACTGACAGACGAACAGACAGATGTACGGACATTTTGTAAGTTGTTCAGAATTCGATTATCAACACAGTGATATGAATTTTTTTTCTCTACTAGGGATATCACCGGTTTTAGAAATGTGCCGATCGAATGCAATATACTTTTGTACTTGCGAAAAGTATAACTGTAGATTTAAATTTTTAAGCTTTTACAATAAACTTGTTATTTAAGAATCTTGATATTGTAGATGAACCTAATATCGCGTGCATGATGGACACGACAAGGATTTTATATTAATTAAGCCGGAGCCGTGTCGTCGCTACGATATCTACTCACAAAGGGGATTCAAGTTACCCTTCAGACTCCCCAAAACGAAAATAAATAAAATTGTACTTACTGTGATTGCTACAGTCTGCTCTCTGCGTCGTAATCTGATGTCGAGCGGTGCACTTCTACTGAATATATCTTATAATTAGCACTTTCTCAGAAACACTTCTTAATAATTAAGACCGTCGATGGACTCTATGAGTACTCGGATCGTTACACAAACATGATGGGATCAAAGGTGACCCGTACTAAGTAGTTATCCGACTCACGCCACAGAATCGCACGTCGGTCGTCTATCTTATAATTAGTGGATCAATAAGAAATTGAATTCATAATATATTTTTATTTATTTAAATAATTCATAAAATATAAAAAATATAAATACTCAATATCTAATTAATGTATATAAGGCAAACATCAGAGGGCACTACCACTTGGCAAACCGTTATGTCCCGTAGGATCGTAGCTCATCCAACGTCGAGAGAACTATAACAATGGACTGGACAAAAAGATTCAGACTGCCAGTTAATTATGATTGTAAGATGTATGTCGAACTTTTTGAAAATTATTCACTGAAATTTTCGAATTACTTGCAATCTTTGTCAGGATGCTTCAAGAAGCTATTTATATGAGTTCAATGGTTTTCCTGCTTGCATAAACGTACTAACGGCATTGAACCCAAATATACCTTTTTTCCGTCGACTCACATTCGAGCGACTACTATGACGATTCCCGCCTGGGCCTGGATGAAGGATATTTTGGGTCTGACGTCTCCGACTTTGGATTTTTTTACCATATTTGATGGACGTTCTTGTGGTTCGAACATTCTCCACCACCTTCAGAATAATAAAATGTGGATTTTGATTTTTATTGGAAAACCCGTCCCATTGATTTTTTTTCTTAAATTTTGACATTTAAAATAGCTATTCGCTACACCCTCACTGAGAATTCCACCCTATGCAATCCTCTTCGTGGTACTTTCGAAAAAATAAATTCGTGGTATTTTCGAAAAAATTAATTCGTGGTACTTTCGAAATTCTTGATGAGAGGAGCGGTTTTCCGCCCTGTGCATCTTGAAATTTCAAATTTTTGGTACTTTCGAAAAATATATATTTTTCGAACGATGGAGCCCAAAGGCGATTGACCGTCATCCTCGAGGTGAAAAATTTTTCAGGACATTTTTAGTGAAATAATGTTTGCAAATTTCGATGAAAGGCGATGCCAACGGTGGTTATCGGTCTTTTGTAAAGTGATAATGTTTCAAAGTAGATATTTTCATGGGAATTTTGGTCTAAATTTAATTTCCTCAATTATTTGATATTTTTAAAACGGATCATTTTACAGGGTTCAATGACAACATCACTATGTGCCAAATTTCAAATCTGCAAAACTTTTGCAATTATGGTAACGTAACCCTATTGTATTCACCATTTTGAAATTTTAACTTTTGACATCATATTCATCATCAGCTACTCTGAAAATAGCTGACTACCAAATTTAAGTTCTTTATAAAGTATACATTTATCAACAGCTCGCTGAAGATGGTTATAACAGAAAAAATCAGTTATGTGAATGCGATGAATGGGCGTTATCATTAAACGGATTTATCAATAAACGTGGGTCATGTAGGTACTGGGGCAATAATAATGTTTCGAGAAGGGACATATTTTTAGGCTGTCTGTTGTACAAACTGGCACTGATCATTAACTATACTTTTAAGTATATAATAAAGAATAGTAGTTTTCTGCTATCTCGATCTCGCTCAACTATATCGCAGACGTAAAATTATTTTCAATGCAATTTCCGATAACCAATGAAAAAAATATTACAAATGTCCTACTAAAGAGAAGATACCTCATATCTTATTTAAATTTTCATGAGTAGTAGATATTTAGGTAAAAACTTCACTGACAAGAGTTCTAGGAATTTACTGTCTTTCTTAGGTAGTCTTATTAACAGAGGCAACTATATAATCATAAAAAAACATTTCATTTAAGGTTGTTAAATAAAACGCCTAGAGAAATAATTTTTCATTTATGGTGACGTTATCTCCAACTCGAGACATCTTTGTAGGTACGTGAGGGAATCATAATTTTACAGTGTTAAAGTTTATCTGATCTGTAGAACGTGAGAAAACTCAAGACGTGGTGTTATAATACATATATGTAAGGTAATAAATATAAACAAAGTACATAGACTATGCGATGGTGTGAAAATTTATTGTTATTTGAGTAAGTAAAGATAAACAGCGGTCGACGTACATGAAATGTTGATATAATAATAATAATCCCTTATTTGTTCAAGAGATCATACAAGATGTTATGGGACAATTTAAAAAAAGACCTCAAGCATCATGACAAAAAAATACAGTAAAAAGTTTAAGGAATATGAAATAAATAACATAGAATTAATTATACCGCAAGGATAATAACAAACAATTAACAAAAGAAATTTTTTTACAAAAAACATCTAGTCAAAGATATATCTTGGTCCTATAATAGTATATTCTACAACACGCCGGTAGTTATTGTAGCTTTTATTGTCGTTTATAAGAATTTATAAAATTTAAAAGTGGTTTATTAACATTTGTAACATCGTGTTAAAAGCTTGAAAAATTAGTAATTATTTTATGAAATTGAAAAACGATCAGTTAGACGTCCGAGATACGATAACCGAAAATAGTTGTGTATTTTAAGTTAGCAAAAAAATCTGATTTTTTTAACAAATTGAGCGCATATTTTTCCCAATCAGATATCGAAAACTAAAAATATAGTCTTTGGTCTCTATGAAAATCAATGTAACAATAACAAACGGATCAAAACAAGACAGGGAATACTAATAATAATAATAATCATACCTTTAATGCCCAATAGGTAACACCCAATAACTGAACAATTCTTTTGAATTTTTCACAAAAATTGTTCGAAATGAGCTCCATCTCCACGTATACATATTTCGGCACGACGAACCAAGGACATACGCACTTCGTTCAACACATTTGGTAAATTAGGATAATTTTTTATGGTTTCTATGCACATTAAAATACGATGTTGCAATTGTTCTAAAGTGTCAATTGAATCACGGTAAACCAGAGATTTAAAATGCCCCCAAAAATAAAGATTCATCGGATTTAAGTCGGGAGATCTAGCAGGCCATGGTACTGGTCCGCCACGTCCAATCCATCGTCGAGAAAGCTTTCTGTTCAAAAAATTTAGAACAGCCAGACTAAAATGGACTGGCGCGCCATCGTGCAAATATCACGGCGCGTAGCCAATGGTACATCTTCCAGCAAATTTGGCAATGATCATTGCAAAAAAATTAAATATACATCACCATTTAATCTAGCGGGTAATTGTATAGGTTCAATTATTTCATTACCCCAAATTACTGCCCACAAATTAACGCTGAACCGTCGTTGAAAATGCGCCCTTCTTATTACACGTGGATTTTCGTCTGCCCAATAGTGCATATTTTTAAAATTAAACACTCCATTTCTGGTAAAATACGACTCATCGGAGAAACACAGAACGTTTAAAGAATCCTCATTTACCGCGTGTTTTCTTAAAATCCACCTACAAAATTGCATTCGCTCTGCAAAATCTTGAGGTTCTAGTGCTTGGACAACTTGTCCATTATTACTATCAACTTGATAGTAATACTCCCACACGGTTCGCGATATCGCGGGTGCTTAGGGTTGGATCCTGTTCTACAAGTTCCAAAATTTGAACGTCTGCGCCAGTTACCCTTTCTTCGCGTTGTGGACCGCGTTCTCCTCCATGTCCACCGAGACGATCAGTTTCTCGAAGACGCTGGTCAATACTAACAAAATAAATGTACGAGCGCAAGGATGACGTCGATTGGGGAACCTTAAACGATAAAGCTCTTCTGCACCAGCTGCATTTCCACCACTTTCTTCATACATCAAGTGCATATCAGCAAGCTCTGGATAAGTGTAATCTCCCATAATGTCCAAAATCTGCGTTTTAAAACACCACAATAAACTGTGAATTAACGTTATCAATAAAGAAAACAAAAAGAAAAACTTGGTTCAAAATCCAAAAAGTAACACAAAAAGCACGAACGAGAAGTAGTGTCTTACGTAACCAAGTACTAAGGACTTGAACGATAAGTCAAAAAAATAAATGCTAACATAAGTGGTACAAAATTCAAAAAGAACAAAAGCAACAGACAAAACCAAGGAACGGCTAGGTCGCGCCGTGTGTACGTTATTTACCAAGAAAGGACACAAACTGAAATTATTACTTGAGAATATTACAAGAGAGTGTATAGCACGCGTAATAAGATAATTTGGCCGCGAAGAAGCAAAAAACATGGCGGTGTCCTCTGTCGGTCACTTTTAACTGCTTTTCGATGATCTCTTAGGCGTACCATACTTATATGCACGAATGTCAGAGTATGCCAGCAGTTCTCAAACTGTTATTAATTATTTTGGAATTTTTTGTTTATTTTTTTTATGTTTTAGACCCCATGTTGTATAAGGTTTTTTTCTTTACACACTTTTCATTTATATATCTAATAAAAAATCTACGGTTGGTAGTGTACTCTGGACGCAAAGAACAATATTTTCGTTATAATTTAATATAGGTCAAATTTCAAATGATGAATTGAGTGTGGGTTTTTGAATCTTGAATATTTAATAATAACTGAATCCTATCCTATCATCTATTGTTAAATTCAACAGTTAGCTTCTTCTACGTGCCCCGTACATGCCAAATATTAAAATAACCTGAAAGAATATAAGTACGTTATAAACAAATCTATAATAATATGTACTAATGAATTAACATGACTCGCCCTCATTAATAAGAAGCGTTCTGCTCGTAGCTCTTGTAAGAATTTCTCAATCTCTGCTTTTGTTAAAACTTTTGACTTATTTGAACGATGTCCTACATATTTATTTTTCAAATACGGTACTAACTTGGAATATCTCTCTATATCTATATTTTGTTTAGTGTTCTCTTCAGCATTTACCACTCCCTTAATTTTATATTCAAAATATGCCAATTTTACACTTTCAGACACACTTTTCATAGAACCATGCCACTCCATAAAGTCCAGATTCATATTGCCTGATCGGTTTGAAGGGAATAAGTACAGAAAGTACACTTTTCACTGCTTCAGGCATTTCACATAGATCTTCATCACTGTCTGATAACATGTTTTATGTTTTTACTCAATTCCAATGACAAAATTATTGATTAAACTGCCACCAACTCAAGATTTAAAAAAAACACGTGTTTTCTTAATCAAATTGTTGATTGTTCACTAAAGCTTGTTTGTTGCGTTGCTATGGTTACTGACGCGCCAAAGAATATTTGACATTAAAATATGTGCACGATGATGAACTTCAGAGCATGGACATTTTCAATATAACAGAGCTATTGCAATTTTGTTTTGACCAGCCGGATTGTTATTTACTGATAGCAAATTTGTTAAATTTTGGACCTACTGGCCGGTCAAAACAAAATGGCGTATATGTGGCCAATAAAGATCTATGTCTGTCTGTTACGTGGCATAAGAACATAGATAAGAATGAAGAAGACCAGTCTGGTGGCAAATCAAACTGAAGAAAGTAGACCAGAACACTTTCATACATATAGAAAATAAAGACTTTAATTTTCAACCAGTTTTTACTTAGTTGGCGAGAAAAATAATGTTATGCATTACACCCCCCTATGATACGCCTATGCCTAATAGTGACTGGAAACTTGTAGAAAGAGATAGAGTTTTCTAGAGTATGGTAGGAGAAGATTCTCGATTGAGTTCTGGATGAGTCTGGAGGCAATTTCAGAGTATATAAGGCGCAATTACCGGCGGAAGAGGAAAAGTTCTATTAAAGTGAAGTTGGTAGCGAAAGTGAGGTTAAATATCAAGTAAACAAAGCGCAAAGGTTATTTTGGTTAAATAAGAAGTTTTGTATAATCAGTACATTATTAAATAGTGTTAGTGGTTTACCTCTTGTTAAAATTATTTAGAACCCACGGATTCATACAGGGTGTTTCCTAAAGGGTGAAGAACACGCAACAACGCCTTTCTGAAAATTTATTTATACCTTGTACGGCTTTCATATTTTTTTCTCTCCTAATTCTTTGAGACCTCCTGCCACATGTATTTTTTCTTTTTAAGCGGTTCTCGGGGAATCTACAAAATATTACAATTAATCAGTATGTTACTGGTAAGTAAAATCTACGCCTGTGACTTTTACGTCAATAGATCAGTTAGAAGTTGCTTTTTTAAATAAATAACACAAATAAATATAAAAACTTGAAATTAAATATTTCGCCGACATTTCGAAAATCTAATCTGTTTCCTTTTTCAGGGCTTTTTTTAGATCTTTTTTGCTGTGTATGATAAATACACAGCTCTAAGAATGTTTGAAAAAATACATGTGGCAGGAAGTCCCAAAGACTTAGGAGAGAAAAAAAATTAAGATAATGCCACAAATAACATTTAGACAATGCTGTCATATCTGTAAAGTTATAGATAAAAACGTTGATTGATTGATTAATTGATTTGCCAGGGTAAAGTAGGCATTCCGGACATCCAATCTGGATGTTTTTATGTACTGCCGGACCAGCTGCATACGCTGAATTGGACATGGGACATATAGGATGGAAAGTGTTTTAAGTTTCCGTCTATGATCATCTCCTCTCCTATTCGTCTTCTGAGTTTTCTGTTTCTTCTGTTTCTGAATCTGGCAATGTGTATATTTCTATATTGTATTCCGTCTTTTGCTTTGCCGTACTTTCCCAGTATGTATAATTCTTTTCTAGTTTATTCATAATCCTCTCGACTGTTGTTATCAATGGGTAGCATGGCCTCCCTATTTACAGTTTGTTTCTGGTCAGTCTCAGGGCTTTCTTTAATCTCGCCTTTGGACGTGTCCCCAGTATTTCATTGCGTATGATTCTACTATTTTAATTATTGTTTTCCCCTCTAGTAATGTTAAAGTTCCAAATAAATCATTTATTTTGTAATCTATCAGCATTTTTTAACCGATTTTTATTATTACAAAGTAAAATTGGATGCGGCCTATTACAGAAAGGTTATTTACTCTGAATAGCATTCAAATAATAAAACAACATTGAAAGAGCTGAGACAGACCACAATTATCTTTCCAATATATTTTTTATATCTCTCCTTGTAATATTTTATAACATAACATGATGAAACATAATCTAAAATTTTAAGACAACTTTTTAGATAAATCGAATTTTTTTCAAGCTGAGTGTTCATTATTATCAAAGGCGTCCGGCATAAATAACGTGGAAATACTACGAGAAACGAATAGAAGATAACTAAATAAGGTTGTTAGTTGTTAGTGCCATAAGCGTCTCGTAATAACTTGAAGAGGGTCGTGAGACGAAAAGATTTAGGAAATAAGAATACTTGTGAATCTATAAAAATAATATACACATAATATTTATTTCAGTAGGAATTTTTTATGACATTATTGGCAAGTACTCATTGAAACAACACCTCAATTAAAAAAAATGTTTACAGCTTTAATTTATTCACTATATTCACAAAGAAAACATATGAAAAGTTTGAAATGTAGCACACCTTTTAAACACTGATTTAGATGGCGTCAATTGTGACACAGTTATTGAACTGTTTTAATTTTATAAACTTGCTCTCTTGACTGCTAGTTGCTCAGTGCATTGATTAAATATTAACCAGTTGATTCGGTTACTTTCAAGCTCCGTTAGGGCTTGATTATAGTTAAGTGTGGGCGTTATTATAATTAAATTTAATCTTAACATTCATATGATTTTTTCTACGACCATTTACAGTGTTTTTTACATTGGTTTTACATATATTTTATTATATTTTTTATGCATGGCAATCAAAAAACCTAACATGTCAAAATGTCATAATAGGTATTTAGATAAGTAAATATTTAAAAAAATCAAAGTACATGGAACGTTGCTAAGGTTGCTTCTTGTTTTCAAAATAAACGAACTTCCAAAAAGTTTATAATAATGTATTCCGAATGTGAAGATGAAGTTCCTCAAGATATTCTGGAAGAAGCAAACGTGGTTTCGTTAAATCTATTACCGTTAAAGTCTCGTGAAAAATATGAAAAAGAGTGCCAGCTATTTAAATGTTGGATGGAGACTAAGCAAATAAGAAAAATATGTGAAGAAGTGGTCGTATTTTATTTTTCCAAAAAATTTGAAGCCGATTTGAAGCCTTCAACATTATAGAGCAAATACAACATCTACACACCAAATTAAAGACAATATCGACATTAAGTTTCCTAAATTAGTACCTTTTTTAAAAAGGAAATCTGCTGGATATAAAGCCAAGAAAGCCAATACTTTTTCAAGGAAGGATATCAACAAGTTTATTGCAGAAGCTCCAGATGAAACTTACTTACATATGAAGGTAAGATTGATCGTTATTGTTGAATAATAAATAAAAACGTAACGCAGCATTTGTTATTAGAACGTATATATAAAATGACAATTAAGTGACATTTTAGGCAGTTGTCATAAGTGCATTTTCCTTTTTCAGGTCGTGCTGCTTATATTTGGAATTGCTGGGGCATGCCGTAGCGATGAATTAGTTAATATGGTGCTTGAGGATATCAGTGATAAAGGCATTATTTTGGTGGTGCAAATACCTGACTCAAAAACTAGTATAACAAATGAGATTTTGAACGGAGTATTTGTCTTGGATATGTATAGAAAATATCTGGACTGTAGGTCCCCTAAAACATGTCATTTTAGATTTTTTGTAACTTATGCTAAAGGGAAATGTACAAACCAGGTAATTGGCAAAAACACAATAGGTTTGTTCCATAATATTCTTTTTACATGGTTTTTATACGTTTTCATATAGTACTCGATATTCTTATTATGCACTTAAAATTTCATGTTAGCTGTTTCCGTTCTCGAGATATAAGCGGTTGAAATTAGTAATAGTTACAAAAACAATGCGTCTATTTGTGACGTCACTATACGCAAGTGACGTAAGGGGCCTTTCAAATTTAACCTGAAAGGTCGAAAAACATGGAATTTTCAAACGCTGGTAACTAAATAAATATGTCAAGTGGAAGATCGTCCTATGTCTCTACGGAAAAAGGAAGGTCAGCGATGAATCCTCATCGTAAATTGCAGGGTCAAAATAAAAAATTTGCCCCTCCAGGAGCGAAAGAAAATTGTGATTTTTTGACAATTCACCAAATATTACTTTCCTACTGTCAAGAAGTACGTAACATAAACAATACTTTGAAAACACCTCTAATTATAACAACTAAAGAGCATCGAGTCGACTGAAATTGCCGAGTCTATGCGGCGACGGCCACGCCCCATTTTCGCGAGGAGGATGTTTGTAATTGTTTTTAGGATACTAAACATGCGAATACTATTCTGAATTTTTGCAGCTCAATTATTTTATACTTGCACTTTTATGAAAAAAAAAAAATGCCGAACAAGCTCATTGCCAAAATTCCATACAGAATAGCAATATTTTTAAATTTGGATGATTCGAAAGGCTATGCTGGACACAGTTTCCGCCGTACTTCAGCTACGTTATTAGTCAATGCTGGAAGTGACATTCTCACTCTAAAAAGACATGGGGGATGGCGAACAAACGCAGTAGCAGAAGGGTACTTAGATGATTGTATATCTAAAAAATGTGAGGTAGCCAGCCAAATAATTACGGGAGAAAGTACTACTTCAAGTACCAAAAAACGTTGTCTTGTTTTTGAAAATTTTGTTTCTACAAGTACTTCACCAATGTCCAAGACTTTGGAAAACAACAAACAGGAACTGATTTCCACCAGCAGAGCCAATATTTCTTCAGGGGGAATCTCCATTTAACTAATTGTACCAGAAATTTTAACAATATTTAGTTACTGATGTTAATTTAAACCCTGATTTAAACTGTTTTCAATTTTTATAAATAAAAATAAGTAATAAAAAATGTTTCAATGAAAAACATAATTATACATTTTCTGGAAGTTTGTGTATGAATAAAAGAAGTCTATACACTACTATCACAGCTATTTGAAGTTTTTACTTGTATGCTTCCAGAGGGAGCCAAAGTATTTTCCTCCCTAGGGAGGCAAAGCAATTTCCTCCCGAGGGAGGCAAAGCAATTTCCTCCCGAGGGAGGAAAAGTACTACTTTGCTCCCTGAAATGAGGAAACAAAAGTATTTTCTATGTAGGGAGTAGAAAAAATTCTTTAATGTTATAAATACCAATAGGGAAAAACATAACAAGAATCACAACTTGTTATTTTACACCCTTGTTTGTTTCAAAATTTTTGATTAAATTGACATTTAATGAAAAATTATCTAAAACGTCGAATGACAATCAAAGGTGTCTAGATTGTCAAAAACTGCAAAATCGTGTTGTTATGAATTTAGCGGCCCAAGGGACGATAAACATTACTTCACATATGCTAGGCGAAAAAATAATTTACGTACATATCATGTCAAAGTGGCACCATCACTTTTTTTATTTTCCTGACTCATTCAAAAGCTGCATAAACAAACTAACACTCGAGTTAAAATTAGTCTCTCGCTTCTTTTTCTCTATTTCAGTACTATTCAGAAATTCATATTGTTATGAATTTCACCCCCTTGAAACTGGAGTAACAGGAAACTTGTAGAAGGAGACAGAGTTTTCTAGAGTGTGGTGAGAGAAGATTCTTAATTGTGTTCTGGATGGATCTAGAGGCAATTTCAGAGTACATAAGGTGCGATTACCAGCGCAGAAAAAATTTTACTAAAAGGAAGTTAATAGCGAAAGTAAGATTACAAATTCGAAGTGTAAATATAAACATTGTAAAAGTTAGTTTGTATAATCAGTACTTAAATTATTAAATAAAGTGTTAATGGTTTACACCTTGTTAACATTATTTAGAACCCACGGATTCATACAGGGTGTTTCCTAAAGGGTGGGAAACACGTAACAATATAACAAACTCAACAGTAATAATTTGAATACCAAAAGTCCTCATGAGTAATAAATAGTAACTAATGACAATAGGGCGCGTTCGGAATTTGACAGCTGACGAGATTAGAGGGCATATAACCTCAATCATCCAGAGTAATTAACGTGAAATCTTCAGTTTTCGTTTGCTTTTTTAACTTTCCTGTGCTATCAACTATTAAAATAAACATCTTTATATAGACTGTGTCAAAATGGTCAATTAAAATAACCATAACCTCAATCTACAGAAACTTAATAAAACATGCTTACATTTTCCATCTCTTTTTAATATATGAATAGAAATATAACGTATCTAGAGCGTATGTCTACTCTAGACTATTTAAATCTAAAGTAATACAACAGACCGAAGGTCCCTGTAAGAATTATTTAATCCTTTCATATTAAATATATTAGATACTGACTGTTTGAAAGTTATTGAATTAAATGCAGAAATAAAAGATATTACAATTAAATTCACGATTACTAATCTGCCGCTGTATACCAGAATAAATTCAATCGCATAAAGCTATTTCAAGTACTTCAGCAGGTCCCTTCTGCAGTCCCGACGAGACGCCTTTGCCCCGGCCCGGCCCGGCCTGGTTGTAACACTCGCTGCAGGGATTCCAAAACCAGTCTGAGTCTTCACAATAAAGACGTATCTGTCAGTTTTTATGGGCGTACCCCAGAGCCCCGCGCTGCCCACTATCTGCCCGACAATCTGGCTGCGTGCTAGTACGACCTTCTTCCAGCGGTACTTCGAGATGTTTTCTTCTTGCCTCATAAACATTTTCTCCAATTAGTTTCGTTTTTACCTCAATTTACCATAGTAATTAGCTGTCAGTTCTTTGGTAATCGTTAATACTGGTACATAACTATTTCTTTTGAATAAAGAGAATTACGGCGGTGTGCTTTAGATCTTCTCGTTAATAAAGAAATATCGGTAAAGCCATAAATAAGTTATCACCATATTATAATATCAACATGGATTCTTATTTACATGGTTAGGGGATTTTTTTGTAGTAGATTGTGCCGCAAATTAAACAGCCCGAACAAAAATTGAAAATTATACAAGTATTGTATATTTTAATATATAAATTTGTCATCCCGAACAAGAGTCTCCATGGCCCCGATGTTCCATATCCAATATGTTTTACTTTATTACAATTATAACTAAACAAAAGAAAATATTTAACTTTTAAACATCTCAGAAAGCTGAAAAAATCTCGATTAGATTACTTTTGTGATTGCGGCGCTAATAATGCTTCCTAATACCTCATTTTCTTTACTAAACAACAGAAAATGTAACCACCAAACAAAAAAGTAAATGATATATTCAAAGAAGTCAAGATGGGAGAAAGTATATAGGCTGAAGGAAAATGTTTAAAACAGGTGATTTTTTACCTCTCCGGGAAACGACTGTCGACATCAAAATTCGATTCTCTATGGTTCATAGAAACAGAAAATGCATATTAGACACCCAAATTTTCCGAGGAAAATTAGTATACTACCTTCAAACTATAAAATCTATCCTCAGACCAGCAGTGGTAATGTAATATCAAAATCCAACAAAGGTGCCATTGTAGTGACGACTTATACAGATTCGGAAAATGCAGTTCACGGCATAGGAATAACGATGTAATTGACCACGCCCCGCTATTTCCATAAATCGTGAAAGCAGAGGCACACAAAGAATTGAATTTAGTACGGCTTGAACTAAGCATGGGTGCGGACGTAGGTAATAATTTTTAATACGAAACGAGACAATATCTCTTCTTCAAAAGCGAAGAAGTTATTTGTCACATTTTTGACAAATAATTTCTTCTATTGAAAGCATTTCTGCAGTTTCTTTTTTAGCCGTAAGTGCCATGGGAATAAAATAATAATTCTTATTAAAACCGAAATGAAAATGGAACATTAAAATAAAATTAAATAACCCTCAGAAACTAAAATCAACTAATAATTATCAAACAATAAATTAATGAAGTAAGGATTCAAACAAACCACCTTCTCGTGCCAAACCGATTATACAATGAACCTCTCATATCATTGAGAAAAACCCCACAGAAAGAAATCATGGGGTGCTAGATCAGGTGACTTGGGGGGCCATTTTATCTTTCCCCTCGTAGCTATTAAACCGTTGGGAAATGTTCTTTCCAGAAAATTAATAACAGTTAAGGTGTTGTGACTTCGGCAGCCGTCTTGTTGAAACCAAATATCGTCAAAGTTGACAGGAAGATTTTGAACTGCATTTCGTTTTGTAAAAGCTCTAAATATTTATAATATGATTGTCTAAAATTCCCGTCCAAACGTTAAACTTTTGAGGATACTGAGTTCGCACAGCAACACTCAAATGTTTAATTTTTCGAGATCAATATCATACTACGGATGGATTGTGTTTCCTATGTAATGAAAAGGATGATTCATCTGTAAACAATATATTCTTTAAGAAGTTTTCGTTCTCATTCACTTTATTTATCATGATTTCACAAAATTCCATCCGTTTGAAATTGTTCTCGGGAAATATTTCTTGCGTTGTTTGAACTTTAAAGCAACTGTACCAATTTCTTTTCAAAATATTTCTTACAGTTCTTTCCTTCATGTCAACTTCATCAGCAATTTGCCTGCTAGAACAAGGTTGACTAGTTTCAACAAGTGCACAGACATTAGTTTCGGGAATTTCACGTTCTTCGCTCATTTGTTGATGACGGGGTTCGGGTTGACAGCATTTTTTACAATAATTCACGACACACCCGAAATTCTCAAATTTGTTAATAATGCACGAAATTATGTTAGTTGAGGGGATTGGTCTGTCTTGATATGCCACAGTAAATAGATTTATTGTGTCTTCAGTGGAATGACCCCCGAAGTACCATTTCACAATTTGCGATGTTTCTGCAGTTGTATAAACACACGGCATTTTAATAACGAAATTGAGATTAATTTATTTTATTCTCACACGTCTAAACAGCTACGCTATTAAAAGCAGAATGGGTGCGCTATTCTCAACTCGACGCGGTCAAGCGATGGCGCTATTGTTTTATACCAATGCCCTGCATTGTTCTACGACAAGGCGTGGTTTATCTGTGCAGAAACAAGTTTACGTACCTTAAACTAAATTTGCTGAATCTGTATAAGAAATTCCGTTTAGGGCTTCTGGTCTCTAGCATAGGTTTTCAGAAAAATACTAAGTTTTGTTTTCAGTAGATTTTTTTTAATAGGCAGGCTGTGAGGGGTTATATAGATACTAGTTTACTTTGCATGGCCGCAGGGGACTATGTAGATGCTAGTATAACAACGAAAATTGTCAAACAAAAAATAGACAAATTCATTTTAAAATTTTAATTGCTAGCATAACCAGAATTCAGGTTATCGAAAGGACGCAAAGATTGGAAATAATATAATAATATTTTTATGCGTAGTTTTTCTTTAAAGTTTTCATGGTTTTTGAGATGTATTTCTGAATATAAATACCTCTAACCCCTAGCTTATTACCTTAATCACATTTTTTTGTAAATAAACCTATTCTATCTATACGACCCAGACATTTTTATGAACATACTTAAAAGATCTATAATAAATTAAGTTTATAATTTTTTGAACTGTAGGTCACGAAGCTGATTACTTGATATATGGCTCTACGTTTCCACGAAAGTCGTAAAATTCAGAACACTAACAATAGATTTGTAAAGAACATTCTAGATAATTCCGGTTAACGACAGGACACGCCTTTACACAAGAAACCATTTTCTGGCGAGTTTGGGTTCTGTGGCTGTAGTAATTATGATAATAACTAATTTTTAGACAAATATTCTGAAGAAAGAAATATGACCGTCATAAATTTGTTAGACAGTTACAGTCCCAATAATGGCTCTGATAAAACAGAATATCGTGAGATATTTTAGTTAATCAAATCACTTTTACTAATAGAAAGTCAAATGATTGTCTAATAACATCAATACTTTAGTAGACTCAGATTGGTTCCTACCCCGCAAGAAATATTAGTATGACATCACACATTTCGGTAAATTTTTTGTATAATTATACAGGGTATTTGGTAAGGCGAAGCCGACCGGGAAGAGGGTGGTAGAGGGGTCATTTGGTATCGGTATGAACCAAACATACCTATATGAAAAATGCTACGGTTTTTTTTATACTGCTGAATTTGCACTTTTTTAAAAAATCTCCCCTTTACATCATTAATGTAAGTATTATGCACCAAATTAAATTTTTAAATTTTGTCCTTTATCCACAAAACATAAATTTATAACCGAAAAAATATATATATAAGTTTTTGTCACCTATAAATGAAATAAAATGATATTTATTATTTTATTAAAAAAAAATTGTAATGATCATTAAGAGAATCAATTTTCAAAGTCTTATAAACATTTTTCTAAAAGTCATTTAGATAATACAGTTATTTTTAAAACTTCTCTATTTTATTCTCTTCCAGTGGAATTATCATACATAGAAAAGAATACCATCAAGTTTCACCAGTCACTAAAAAAAATGTAAGACTGTCAATTGTCAATAACTTTTCATTTAATAAAAAATTAAATACTCGCATTCTTTCCACAAAAACAGTTATTATATCAAGGGGTGTAATGCATAACACTGCCGCCTCCTTAAGCCTGATGGTCCCGGTCAGGCAATTCAGAATCATCAATACACCCCGCCAGTCCATTCTAATGCACAATCCTCATCCCGGACCCCTTGCTACTTCATTTGACCCGTCACCCGGAACCTTCCACCTTAACAGTGTCGACTGCTCCCGTGACCCGCAGTTCATTCTCCTTGTGGCAGTACTTGCAATCTTCCTTGCACCTTCTTCCGGATAAAATGTCAGCATCTTTCTTGGGTTCCGTTTCATCTCATATCCTTGTAGGGTGGACTTCTCGGAACGCTACAAAACTGGGAAATCTTTACTCCTCTAGGGACACCACGTTCCCTATCTGACACAGCCTCTCTGGTACCAGCTTGCTCTAGTTTTCCTTTACTTTGTTTATTCTGAATCTCTTCCATACTTGCAGAATTCACACTTCTCGAGTTTCGCTGTGGACAGTCTCGTTTAATATGTTCTATCTTGCCGCAGTTGTAACATTTAATATCCCGCATGGCTTTTCTCCGTTTTGTTGTGATCCTTGTTTTCCTGCAGTATCCAATTTAGCCAGTATTTGAGTAAACATTTTCTGCATCTCGGTCAACATAGGATTCTGTTTTTTTTTTCTGGCTGGGATTCTTCAGTAGTTACAGCTTGCACTGTTGGACTCGGGGTATCCTTCAAGACAGCTTCCAACTCAAGTGCACACACCAATGCTTCGCTAATGTTCTGGTATCGAAATATCCTGAGGACTCGCCTGATCTCATCGTCCTGTATACCATCCATATCAAGCGCCTATCGCCAATTGGTCTTGGTTTATTGCTCTACTGGAATTATCTGGAGCAACTCCGATGCTTGGCCTCGTAAAACCAGGACCAACGCAATAGCCTTCTCTTCGTCATCCCAGTTGTTTGCACTTGCTGCTGCCTCAAACTGTCTTTTGTACGTTGTCCAGGAACTTTGGCCATCAAAGGAGGGAGGATTTAATCGCTGACCTGATGATACTACTTGTTGGCTTCTTCCATCCCTCAACTCCTATTTAAGCTGGTTTATTTCTCATGTGACTTCTTCTTCGAACTTGTTTACTTTCTCTTCTACCTTATTTACTTTTTCTTTGACTCCACTTACTTCCTCCTCGACCTTGTTCATTTTTACTTCGATCTTATTTTTAAATTCTTCAGTGGCTGAAATGAAGGCATTCTGCTGAATTATTCTTAATTCGTCATTTTCTTGTTGATGTCCTCTCTCTTCTTCTTTCTCTTCCTCTTGGCGTCGTCGTTCTTGTTCTTCTTTCTCCTGTTGACGTTTTTGTTCTTTTTCTTGTCGCTTTCTTTCCCGTTCCTCTTTCTCTTCCTGGCATTTCCTTTCCTATTCTTCTTTATCTTCCTAGCGTTTTATTTCCTGGTCTTCTTTGTCTTCCTGGCGTTTCTTTTCTTGGTCCATCATAATTGTTTGCATTTGTGCGAATAAGTCCTGTATTTATTTTTCGGATGCCATGCTTCTGGTCCTTAGAGGCATATAATTACGTTAAAATCAACTAAATTTAACAATCACGTCAATATCGGTAATGGAACTGCCCAGAAAATTCTCGAAACAGCACGAAAAAGTCTTATTTAGAGAAAAAATTGATTGAAGGAGCCGTTACTCTATGATAGTTAATCATTTTACACAAAAAACTAAATAAAACACACTACTATGTTTTCTACCACTATGTTACATAGTGGTAGAAAACATAGTATGTAGTATGTTTTATTTTCTTATTTAGAGCTTTTGGTCACTATTCAGTTGAAAGACTTTAATAATCTCCACTACTGTCCAACTAGAAAAGTTCTAGAAAATTCTCGAAAATGCACTTAACAATATTTTCCTGTTCGAAAATAACCCTCGAACAATGTCCAGTAAATTAGTCCTCTGTGTTAGCACTACTTGTCGAGAATAATTCTGTCGAACTCTCTCGACACTTCCGAAAACCTCCTTGTTAAAATTTCGCTTTTGACACCAAATGGTCTTGTATTTTCACTCCTGAAGCCACCTTTCAGGATCCGTGGATTCTAAATAATTTCAACAAGGGATAAACACTTTATTTAATAATTTGCTGCAAACTACACGAGATTTTTATTATCTACAAAAATGCACTTTAACTGTCTAAAATAACATTTTAGTCCAACAATTATAAAGATTTCCATAACAAAAAATGTTATCTGAAATTTTCCTCCAGTAACTGTTAGTGGAGGAATTATACATCACAAAACCACAAAAATCAGTTCTGGGGGTGCCGCGCAACAACCCTAAAAGGCCACCCCTTCGGTGAAAGAAGCCTTATTTTACTGATAACTCGTTAACCGTTGAAGATATAAAAAATTGCTCATCGCAAAAAGGAAAGCTGGACTAATTTCCTGAAAAAAAGTCCTCTTGTAATTTTATTGCATATGCCATGATTTTCGAGAAAATCGATATCGAAAAAAATTACAACATTTGTATTTTGAATGCGTACAAATTTTCGTTTATTTGACATTTTTTGCGCACAGCCTATAGAAAAAGTTAAATTGCTCGAAAACCAAACAACCCAGGAAGAAAAATCTAAAGGGGATATAAAATACTCTCTTGTGTTTCCATTTTTGATGGCTATTGATATCTATTAGTATATAAAAATAACAATATAATATAGTTACATCTTGATTTTTTGCGCTGTTAACTATTCAGGGGCCCATAAAAAATAACTGACTTTAATATAAGTTATAAATGCATAATCTTTTAGTTCAAGGTAGTGCTTCAATGCAGAAAAAGTTAGGAATAAAAATATTCACATTTACAAATTTACCAGTATGTTGAAGTTACCCAAATTTAGGCCAATTTTTTACTGTTTCCTAAAAATAAAAAAAAGACCCAAACATCTTGAAAATTCTGGTCAAATTTTTTTTTGAGTTTATATATCATGTAACTATTGTTTCTAATCATTTAATAGTTAAAAAATCGCATAGAAAAATATTATCAAAAAATTGAATATGCAGTCTTTTTGGATTTTTTTTGGCTAACTTCATCATGCTAGTAAATTTGTAAATGTGAATATTTTTATTCCTAACTTTTTCTGCATTGAAGTACTACTTTAAACTAAAAGATAATGCATTTATAACTTAATTTAAAGTCAGTTATTTTTTATGGGCCTGTGAATAGTTAGATGTACAAAATATCAAGAGATAACTATATTATATTGTTATTTTTATATACTAATATATATCAATAGCCACTAAAAATTGCAACACAAGAGATTGTTTTATATCGCCTTTAAAACCCATTTTGATTTTTCTTCCTAGCTGGTTTTCGAACAATTCCATTTTTTCTATTGCCCCGCGCGCAAAAATTTTCAAATGAACGAAAATTCGCACGCATTAAAAATTCAAATTTTGCAATTTTTGTCAATATTGATTTTCTCGAAAACCATGGCATATACAAGAAAATTTCGAGAGGATTTTTTTTTTTGCAATCAGTCAAGCTTTCTTTTTTATGATGAGCAATTTTATCTTTAACGGTTAACCAGTCATCAGTAAAATAAGGCTTTTTTCACCGAAGGGGAGGTTCTTGGAGGGGTTGCACGGCACCACCAGAACAGATTTTTGTGGTTTTGTGATGTTTAATCCTCCCACTAATACTTAGTGAAGGAAAATCTCAGCTAACATTTTTTGTGAACTTCTGGTGTATTTTTTACTTTATCGACTGGACTATTTACAATGTTTACTATTTTGTATTTCTATCAGCTCGTATTTCTAACCTCTCACTTGTCGCAGTTGTCACTTTTCAACTTTCCGCCGTAGGTATTTGTGTTTTGCCATGATCTTGTAAGGTTTGTCTTTTCCATTGCCGAAAATTGACGATGTAGCATCGCAATCTGTGAAAGCATAAATGAAAAATATGTGGTCAGAGACTGATGCTTGCTTCAAGCAATCTGATGGATACAGATGTTCCTCGATTCTCCCTTTGGCCGGTTTCCCCCACCGGAAACGCTTTCGTATTACTTCAGTGGGGAGCCGCCCTTTTACTTTCTTCATCGACTCTTTCTTTCTTTTGTCTCTATTATTTTACGAACTACTCCATATGCCTGTTGCCATGATTCCTTGGATGCGCATAAACTTTCCATTATATTTGCCCAGTTGAAGGTTGACCCAGTTTGTAGGGTATAGTTCCTCCTGATGTCTTCCCACCTAATACTTATAAACAGGGTGTTCTCTACGTCATCCACCCCGTCGCAGCAGTTGCATCGGTCTGATTCTGCCCTTCTCTGTTCGTAGAGATACCTCTTAAAAGTAGTAGTAGTAATCCACTTCTCCGTAGGGGCGATTTATCCATGTCTGAATGATGGGTATCAATTTATAGGTCCATCGTCTATACGTTGCTGTTTCCCATTTTTGTTGTCATCTTGTAACAGCGTTCTCTCTTACTATTCTGGCCTTCTCTCCATTGTATTTTTCCGTTCTTTCTTGTATTAGTATATCTATGGGTGGAACTCCCACTATGACCCCCACTACCTCAGTTGAAATGGTTCGGTATGCACTGCCGATTCTGATTGACATCAATCTTTGGAGTCTGGCCAGTTTTACCGTTAGTTTTTTATTTCTGATTATAGTATGCCAGACCGGCGTGGCATAGAGTATTTGGGAGTGAACCACACTTGCCATTACTCTCCTTTTAGAAGCTCTTGGCCCTCCCATGTTGGGCATAAGGCATGTCAGTGCTGCGACTGTTTTTCCACTTTCTCGGTAGTTCTCTTGATATGTTCCGCGAAGGTAACTTTAGTATCAAGCCACACTCCTAGGTATTTCATTGCCTTGCTAAGCCTGATAGAGGTGTCCAAGATGGTGAAGCAGATCGGCGCTATTTTTATTTTCGTGGTAAGGAGGATTGCCTCCGATTTATCTGGTGCAAGCTTCAGTTTTCTTACTTCGAGCCATTCTGCAGCTCGCTGGAGGGCAGTGTCTGTTTTGTTTATAAGTATGTGCTCGGTTTCTGCAACTACTATCATGGCTACATCATCAGCAAATCCGATTAGTGTAACACCCTTTGGCTGTTTCATTTTTAGCAGACCATCATAGAGGATATTCCACAGGGTTGGACCAAGTATTGATCCCTGAGGAACGTCACTGCTTATTTCTACTGTCTTAGTTTCTTCTTCAGCTTTCAGGATTATTTTCCTCTGTGATAGGTACCAGCTTGCTTACTTATGTTTCCCTATTTACTCCTAATTAACCCGCAACCCTTCACGTAATCATCTGAAAATGTAATCTAATTACAGATATCGTCATAATACATACGTGTACCAAATTTCAAATGAATATTTCAATTTTATTTTATCAACCCCTTTGGTAGTGGAGGGGGGATGGTGGAGGGAGTTGAAAAATACTATAAAAATATGAGGTCTTGGCTTCTAGTATATACACGAAATCCCAAGTTTCTGTACTCTCACCAGCTTGCTTTATTTATTTTCCTCTATTTACCCTCATTTCCCTAACCCTTCAGCTGAATAATCTCAAAATATAATTCAGTTCCAAATATCGTTATAATATACACGTGTACCAAATTTTAAGTGAATATCTCAATATCAATCTCTTTAATAATGGTGTGGGGGTGGTGGAGGGGTTGAAATATTTTATGAAAAAATCTGAGGCCCGCGCCTCTAGTATATACAATACATACCAAGTTTCTGTACTCTTACCAGCTTGCTTTACTTATTTTCCCCTATTCACCCCCCAATCCTTCAACGGACGTGTTAAAAAATCAATCCAGACCGACAGACAGACAGAAAATTCTTTTTCGGTGACTGGTGAAACTTGATGGTATGTATGATAATGCCACTGAAAGAGGACAAAATAGAGAAGTTTTAAAAGTAATTGTAATATCTAGATGACTTTTTGAAAAAAATTTATAAGAATTTGAAAATCGACCCTTTTAATTACCATTCCAATTTTTTTTCCAATAAATATCGTTTTATTTTTATTATAGGCAACAAAAATTTATAATTTTTGTTTGTTTTAAGTTTACCTATGATAAAGAAAAAAAATATTTAAAAAATATTTCAGAATATCAAAGGTTTAATTCAGTAACACTTATATTTAATGATGAAAAGTGGAGATTTTTTTTAAAAAAGCCACAAAAGGAGTAATATAAAAAAAAATGGCATTTTTCATACAGGTTTTTTGGTTCATATAGATGCTAAATGACCCTTCTACCACTCTGTTCCAATGGCATTGCCTTACCAAACACCCTGTATAATATATTTACCTAACCATGAATAGCAATAAACATGAATAGCAAGCAAAAAATTAAAGAAACCATCTCCACGTTTGTGTCACATCAGTGGTTCTCAGCCTTCAGCTATCAAGATATGTTATAAAAACCTCATCTAGACTTTTAAAATCATTTTCAAAGTTATACACAGATAAAGACAGATATCTATATCCTTATATTGTTATTAATGCAAAAGGCAGCATCCATTGTGTTATTTTTTATAGTTTCGTTACTGCTGAAAGCCTCAACAGGAACACTGTTAATTAGTTAAAATACTTCAGAAGATTATAAGATAAAAAAAGCATTTCATCGAATCCTTCAAAGATCGTAGATTCGGCCCCTCCGTAAATGAAGTGCCCAGTCATTATCTTCGATATAATTGTCGAGGTACAACAAAAGCATTTCTAACCGATGGCAGACAAAGCACGAAAAGCCCCAGTGCTTTAATTTTATCTTCATCATCGTCCTTTTTTCTTTTTTCCTTTAAAGTAATTGTAGTGCACCGGCAGCGACTAAAAAAGTTGATGGCTTTATCTACATCACTACTTATAATTGCTGACAGGTATATTATTGAGATGAGTAGCTGGGATGTGGGGTTGTTTTATTGCGAAAGGTGCAGGGATAACCTATAATTTTATCACCAACACGTACGAGTTCAAGAGCGGCGAATTATTGTGTAATGATTAGAATCGTTTCAATAGAGGTTATCCATCTTTCTCATCGTTTTGCAACGTCTAGGATGATCATTTATGATTAATAATGAACGCTTCTGAATGCGTGCTGGATACTGTTAAATGCATAATAATTATTTTACTAGACGCAGGCGTACCACAGCCGATGAATTCGGTGATGTAAGTCGTGTATTTTTCAATTTATTAAATGTATCTACAAGAAATAAATTCCCCATTTTAAGGGTAAATGAGTGGCACCAACTTCTAGTTTATAAAATAATTGGACTATACCACTCACGAACAAATTTACAAAAAAATACAAGTAAACTAGATAGAAAAGTCTTTTCCCGATTCATTAGTTAATTTTTTTATTAGCTAACATGCAGGGTGTCCCGAAAATGGTGGGCAATCTCTCGGATTTGGATAGAACTAGTGAAAATAAGGTCACAAGTTCGTATATTTTTCTTTCCCCCGAGGTACCCCTACGAAGATATTCGCTCTTGAAGTTGAGGGTTAAAAATCGATTTTTCGCGATAACTTTTTTATTGTTCAATCGATTATAATCATGTTTGGGTCAGTATCATATTATTTCAAACCAGTTAGGTCAGTGTATTAGAACCTTGGATAACATTCTTGGGGGCTCGGGGGCAGAGCACCCATTGCCTTAATAAGTTGTAAAAAAAATTCAGCCTATTTTGTTTTATTTCTAAGGTCATTTTCAACTTTTTGAGCCCTTTTTACGTAAAAAATATATACATGCTTGATGTCGGTAATATGAACCCGTTTCGAGATAAATGCACTTAACGATGAAATTGCGGTTCCCGCCGGAAGAAGTGCGGCACTTTGATGGGATTACTTGTACCGAACTTTTTATACCACAAATTAGAAAAATGTAAATAATTCCTTCTCTTTCGGCACAACGCAAGCATAGCATGGCCGCAGGGGTATAAATAGGATTTGTTTGCATGTTTTTTAATTTGGAACAAAGTTATTGTAGTTTTTATTGCCGTTTATAAGAATTTATAAAAAAAGTGGTTTATTAACATTTGTAACTTTGTGTTAAAAGCTTAAAAAATTAGTAATTATTCTATGAAATTGGAAAACGAACTATTAGACGTCCGAGATACGATAACAGAAAATAGTAGTGTATTTTAAGTTAGGAAAAAATCTGATTTTTTTAACGAATTGAGCGCATAATTTTTCCCAATCAGGTATCGAAAACTAAAAATCGAGTCTTTGGTCTCTAGGAAAATCAATGTAAACAATAATAAACAGACCAAAACAAGACAGCGAATACTAATAATAATAATCATACCTTTAATGCAGAATAGGTAACACCCAATAACTGAACAACAAAAATTGTTCGAAATGACCTCCATCTCCACATATACACATTTCAGCACGTCGAACTAAGGACATACTCACTCCGTTCAACACATTTGGTAAATTCGGATCATTTTTTACGCCTTCTATGCACATTGAAATACGTTGTTGCAATTGTTCTAAAGTGTCATTTGGATCACGGTAAACCAGAGATTTAAATGCCTCCAAAAATTAAAGTCCATCGGATTTAAGTCGGGCGATCTAGCAGGCCATGGTACTGGTCCGTCACGTCCAATCCATCGTCGAGGAAACTTTCTGTTCAAAAATGTTCGAACAGCCAGACTGGCGCGCCATCGTAGAAATACCACATTCTTCTGCGCGTAGCCAAGGGTACATCTTCCAGCAAATTTAGCAATGTTTGTTGCAAAAAATTTAAGTATACATCACCATTTAATCTAGTGAGTAATTGTATAGGTCCAATTATTTCATTATCGCAATTCCTGCCCACAAATTAACGCTGAACTGTCGTTGAAAATGCGCCCTTCTTATTACACGTGGATTTTCGTCTGCCCAACAGTGCATATTTTTAAAATTAAACACTCCATTTCTGGTAAAGCACGACTCATCGGAGACACACAGAACGTTTAAAAAATCCACCTACAGAATTGCATTCGCTCTGCATAATCTTGAGGTTCTAGTGTTTGAACACGTTGATAGTGATAGGGATGTAAGTTCATTTTTCTCAATGTTCTCCTTACCAGTTCTCCAATACTAGCAAATGTACGAGCACAAGGATGACATCGATTAGGGAACCTTAAACGATAAAGCTGTTCCGCACCAGCTGCATTCCACCACTTTCTCCATACACCAAGTGCATATCCACGAGTTCTGGATAAGTGTGATCTCCCATAATTTCCGAAATTTGCGTTTTAAAACACCACACTAAACTGTGTATTAACGTTATCAATAAAGAAAACAAAAAGAAAAACTTGATCCAAAATCCAAAAAGTAACCAAAAAACACGAACGAGAAGTAGTGTCTTACGTAACCAAGTACTACAGGACTTAAACGGTAAGTCAATGAAATAAATCTTAACATAAGTGGCACAAAATTCAAAAAGAACAAAAGCAACAGACAAAACCAAGGAACGGGTAGGTCGCATCGTGTGTACGTTGTTTACCAAGTAAGGACACAAACTGAAATTATTACTTGAGAATATTACAAGGGAGACTATAGCACGCGTAATCAGATAATTTGGCCGCAAAGAAGCAGAAAACATGGCGGTGTCCTCTGTCGGTCGCTTTTAACTGCTTTGTCGGCATGCTTTTCGATGACCCCGGTCGCGGCCTAATTATCTCTTAGGCTGACCATGCATATTTGTACGAATGTCAGCGTATCAGGTGCGACAAGACGCGAGGCAATCTTCTTCTTCCCCAATATGCCAGCTGTTCTCAAGCTATGTTATTAAGTATTTTGGAGCTTTTTGTTTATTTTTCTTTCTCCAAAACTATGAGCTTTAGACCCCATGTTATATAAAGTTTTTTTGTTTGTCTTGTCGATCCCTACCACCAGTTTTTTAATGACATGAAACTAATTACACCCTGTATGTCTTATCATAAAATATCATTTAGCTAAAATTAAGTCCGATTTCAAGGGCCACGAAACAAGCATTTTTGCCGTCTTTTTGTGGTCACTCTTCACTCGATTTGATAGGGCTTTAATATTTTCAACTTTATTTCAAAATGGTTTCTTGTATTAAAATATCACAAGATTAGACAGCATGAGAATTAAATTAAATATTTTCTTATTCCAAAAATGTCAAAGGCATTGCTATTAAATATGTGTTACTGTATCAAATTTGATATAAATATCTATTGCAATTTGAACCATCTTTTAAAAATATGTATTTTTTGATATCAAATTTGACTCCTTTTTCCTTTAACTATCGTTTTTAGATATTCCAAATTGAGTTTTCCGTAGTAACACATTTCACATTTCACAGCGTACTACAACTAAACGACCTTTCAACGAAATCGCGCTGCCTGGAAAGAATTATTCGTAAAATAAATTAAATATTTCTCATTCTCAGAATTGCATTTGCAGGAAGTTGTAAAAAATGTTTTCATTTCAGAGTGTTAATCCTCAGCAGCTGAAGCATGCCGATGGACCACATTATGCATCGCTGAATCGAACAGCATTCTTGGTCAAGTGCTTCCATTAACTTTTTCCTACTTTAAAGTGCACCAGAACCATTTTGTTTTTTTACACCTCAACAATTCGATGTAAATTGAAATTTCCCGCTTGTAAATTGGATGCGGCGATGAACATGATTACAGCAGTAACGCTCACTGAAGTACGATAAACTAATTATATTTCACTTCAAAGTCAATATCGACTAAATAAAACAATTGTCGTATGTTTCCAAAAATTCATATTTTATGTACCTGTAAGACATTTTTCAAATATTGGAGAGTGCGTTAAGTGTCGTCGTGAATAGACGTATTTTAAGATGCTCTCTAAAAAGCGGTAAAAATGTGCTAAAAACCCCCTCAATAGAAGAACAGAGTTCATATTGTTACGTATTTTCCACCTTTTAGGAAACACCCTGTATGAATCCGTGGGTTCAAAATAATTTCAACAAGAGATAAACACCACTAACACTTTATTTAATAATTTACTGACTATACAATACTTCAAACATTCAAAATAACCTTTACACATTATTTAACCTCACTTTTTACCGAACGTGTCACTTCTAAAATAAACTTCTTCTTCTGCGCCGGTAATCGCGCCTTATATACTCTTAAATTGCTTCTAGATTCATCCAGAAACCATCAAGAATCTTCTCCAACCATACTCTAGAAAAGTCCATGGCTCTTTCTAGAGTTTTTCCAGTCACTATTAGTAGGCATAGGCGTATCATCTCCAGTTCCAAGGGGGTACACCCCCTTGGAACTGGAGATTCATAACAATATGGAATTAATAATTACAAGATTTTCTAATAATATTAAATCAAATAAAGCAAACAAGCTCAAGTGAAGGTGCAGTGCCCCTACGTACACCCTAGACGACCCAACAAGATATTTTTAAGTGGTTCATTGGAAATAAATAATAGCATAGTCAGTGTCAAAATGAGGCACATATGTTTACAAAGCAATATAGCTGTGTTGTGACCTAAGGTAATTGTATATGATGGAAAGTTTGTAAATGGACGAAATCAACTCAACCCAAGAAAGAAAAGGAAATAAAATAAAACAGCAATCACAAGACGCTGCAGAAAGACAGATAACCTATAAATGAATTTATTTTATTCTATCTGATTCAATTGATATTACTCTATTCTATCTTTCTATCTGATCTTTACCATCTTAATTTTTATCAGCTCGATTTATTGATTTAAAACATAATATTTTATTATTAATTTGGAAGGAGGAAATTGAAACCGATTGTCTCAAAGAAACGACATGCAGGGTGAGCAGACTATCCCTTCTCTTTTTCTCATAACGCGCAAAAAAATATTGTTACCGCGAGATAGGGCCCCTCCCAGCAACTCCACTGTAAATGGATATGTACCTGTGGAACGGTTAATAAATAAAAACAAAACAAAAAAAAACTGAAAAATGTAAGCTGTCAGATTAAGAAACAGAAGAAACAGAAAACTTAGAAGAAGAAAAATAAGGAGATGACGATAGATGGAAACTTAAAAGAAGCATCTCACAAACACCTACACTTCCCATCCTATATTCCCACCCCATGTGTCATGCGGCTCTCGCTGCTGACAACAAGCATGTCCAATGTCCAACCCGACGTATGCAGCCAGTCCGGCGGTATATAAAACATCCGAGATGTGGTTCCGTCACGCGGTTTGGCCGTCCGTTGGGCGTGTTCGACGGACGACCAAGCTGCGTGTTGGAACGAACCTCCATGGATGCCCGGAATCGAAAGCAATGCCCACCTTACGCTGGCAAATCAATCAATCAATGTAAGACATTTTTCAAATATTACTTAAAATAGTTTTAACGTCCTTAGTAAACATTTTAGGATCCATGCATCTGATAAAAAATTAAATATTCAAAATGTTGAAACCAACAGTACCACAATTGCGAAACTAGCGAAAACTCCATAGGATTGTGAGGATTTTGTAAAAAAAACACTTGCAAAACTGTTCTTTATTTTTGAAAAAATATTTTATACATTTAATGAGCCAATTAAATCTATTCTATACTTTATAAATAGAAGGGTAATCTACTTAATTTAAAAAGTCGTAAATTGAGTATAACCCTGTTTCACAGGTACACGATGCTGGGAGATTAACCAAATATTCCAAATAATTTAAAATTAGACCAAAGCTAAGGTGACACTAAGTACAAGAAAACTATTCAACAAAGCCTTTAAATGTGTTGGAACAGGAGATTTTCAACACAAAGAGAACAAACAATTGATCCTCTTTCAAATTCGCTGACAAAGCAGCGTTAAATGTGATTTAAAATCAGTGACAGCTCATATTATAAGTTGGATGATGTTTCTTGTGCTCCCGGACGGGTAAGGTGTATGCTGACCCGCATGATGAGGGTCTCTCATATTATATTCCATTATATGGGCTCTATTTTGCATGGGATATGAAATGAATGTAAAACCTTGCAGGAGATTTTTATGCGTTAAAAAAATATGTAAAAGAAAATATGACAATTAAGAAGAGATATTTGATGCAACCAAGACCAAATATCAAATTTTTTAGGCATAAACATCAGTGCTACCACAAAATATGGAATCGTGAAGCGAGTTATACTGTAAGGGTGTCTATCTTTTATTTTGAATACAAATCGCCAAAAAATGCCAAGATCCATTTGATTGTTAATAGAATTATAATAAGATAATTATGAGCTAATAAAATTATAATATGTTATCATTATTTTCTTCACTAAATGCTTGTTAAAAAATTATGTTTATGCCATGTTTGAAGATTAACGTATTGAAACAATTTTTAAATTTCACAATGAATTAGGTCAGGAGACCTAGCAGGCCACTTAATCGGTGCATCTGCACGCACACCGGTTAATCCATCTATTAGGATAGTGGGCTGTATAACTATGTTCTGGTATAATGCGGTGTTCCGCCGTCATGCATAAGAAACATATTTCTCATCTTTCGCAATGAAATATTACCTAATACTTCATGCAAGGTGATTGATTTAATTGATTGATTTGCTGCCGATTCTGGGCATCCATGGAGGGTCGTTCCAACACGCAGCTTGGTCTTCCGTCAAACACGCCCAACGGACGGCCAAACCACGTGACGGAACCAAATCTCGGATGTTTTATATACCGCCGGACTGGCTGCATACGTCGGGTTGGCCATTGGACATGCTTGTTGTCAGCAGCGAGAGCCGCATGACGCATGGGGTGGGAATATAGGGTGGGAAGTGTAGGCGTTTGCAAGATGCTTCTTTTAAGTTTCCATCTATCATCATATCCTTATTTATTCTTCCTCTAAGTCTTCTGTTTCTGAATCTAGCAGTGTGCACCTCCTTCTGCCCGCTTGCATTTACCTCGTTTGTCTGCCAAGATATACATGCATTTGCTCGCCGCAGGGAGCTCTTTTTATTAACCGTTCCACAGGTAAATATCCATTTACGGTGGAATTGCCCTATATTGTGGTAAAAAAACTTTTTATTTCGGGTTATGAGAAAGAGGCCCGAGATAATATTTTGCACACCCTGTATATTAGTTAATTTCCATAGTAATTATTTTCAACCGCCGTCTTCCAATTCCGGGTATGTTCTATTTCATTACCTATATTTAATACGTTTTCAATTTTACTTTAAACATTTTTCTCTGTTGTGTAATAAACTAAAAACTAATAAAACAATTACAATTGGCTTGTTACCGATAATTCTTTTTTCGTTATTGTTTTATGGTATTCAATAGTATTCGATCATCCAGACAACCTGTTAAATTTTCAGCTTCATAGGTATATCCAATCCTTAGATATTCAATGTTAAAGATTGAGTTTCAGTACAAAGCGCTTCGCCGACTCGTGACGTCATTCTGTATAAACACTACGGCGAAAGAGTTTGAGTTTGTTACAGTAGTCAGTAGTTGATTATAATCGGTCAAACTTTAATGTCATGAAATAAGTTAATCTGACGTTTGAATGAAAAAGGTGTTTGTTTCTAAGATATAATTTAACAATCAAACACTGTTTCCACACAGAAACACAATAACACCCGCCACACGCATCTCGACTTCACCCGATCAGCATATGCAAAGTGACGTCACGCTAAGCTCCGTCTCGTTTTTCCGCGATTCAACTTTGGTAATTTATTCAAGAGCTTAAACGTTCGAATAAAAACCTAAAAATTTGTAAATTGTCTTAAAAAGTGTTCTACTTTCGATTTCGAAGTTAACGGGCCCATTAACTTACTAGATTAGACTTATCTTTTTGTTCCCTTTGTGTGTTGCATACTACTTGCACTAATTTTCATCCTTTCTAGAAATCAGCGTGTTGTCATTCTTCCAGATGTTGTTAAGTTGGTACCATCCACTTAAAAACTGCACCGAAAGCTTATTTTTCGATGCACTTTTAGCCACCTTTACAGTTCAAGATGTGACCGAGTTATTCATATACTATTCACCACACTTTGTTATTGATTATTAATATTGCTTGATTTCAAACTTATATTGCGTGAAGCAGAATTTGTTTAGCCACAATACCATATGAATTTTATTTTATTCGGTCAAAGTTTAACCGGTCTTTATGTGATTTAAAGTGAAGCATGCGTCTAGTCTCTCTGAAGAACCGCTTCTTTCTCCCCCCTAATATTTCATGCAAGGCGTTTTCCAAAAACTCATATTACATATCGCCATTTAAATTGCTAGGTAATATATGGCATCCAACACACTGATTCCCTAGAGTTGCTGCCCATACATTTATTTTAAAGGTATGTTGAAATTTGGTTTGTATTGTTGCATTAGGATTTTCCTCAGCTCAGCAGTGCATATTCCGAGAATAAAACATGCCTTGGTGTAAGTGATGAAAGTAGCCTCGCTAGTAAAAAGCATTTTACTTTAAAAAATTGGAGCATTTTGCGTTCGTTCAACCAACAATTCACAAAAATCAACTCTTCTTGGCATATCCTGAGGTAATAATTTTTGAGTTTTTCGGTAGACGACCATATGTACACCACCAGACGGATCCTGGAAGAAAAGTGGAAAGAAGGAACAAAACTATATATAGTCTCAATTGACCTCCAAAAGGCATTTGATACCATAAGGCATGAGGCTATAATCAACACTTTGCTCAACAGAGAAGTACCGCACTACTTAATAAACAGGATAACAAAAGCATGCCTACACGAAAAAACTGCAATACAATGGTGTAGACAGACGATGGAATCAAAAATGAAGAATGTAGGAGTCAAACAAGGATGTCCCCTATCCCTTCGACTATTCACCACAGTCCTGGATCAAGTGATAGAAAACACAATAAAGGAGAATCAGATTTTCAATGGATACGATGGAACGATAAAGCCCCCCATCGTACTTGCATACACCGACGATATACTCATCATCACCGAGGAAGAACAAGACATCGTTAAATTTCTAAGAAACATGACACCACATCTGGATTCCTCTGGAATGAAAATACACTTCAAGAAGAGCCTAATAATGGCCCGAGACCCATTGACAAAAACAAGTCCAACAAGTGGGGAAGAATACAAAATAGGAGACTACACCCTGAGAACCACGAATAGAATGAAATACCTAGGAACATACCTAACGAATCAACTTAAAAGGAGGGAAACAGTAAGGGAAAGTATCAAAACGGCCTACAGAGTCACAAGATCTCTACTACCCTCCATTGAGGACAATAAAACACTATGGTGCCTATCCAAAAATATATACACGACCATCATAATGCCTACGATGACATATGGAGTCAAAAACGCAGCAACGACAATGGCCAACAGAAGAAGCCTGAGAAGACCTGAAAAGGACATTATCCAACTGCTAGCAAAAACAGGAAAACCACAAAAACGATAAAAAATGTCAACATTACTAGAGGGAAGAACAATAATCAAAAGAATAGAATCATATGCAATGAATACTGGAGACACGTCCAAAAACGAGACACAACACACCTACTAAAGAAAGCGCTACGACTGAACAGCAATAAACTGAAAATAGGGAGGCCATGCTACACATGGATAACAACAATTGAGAGGATTATGAATAAGCTAGGAAAGGATTATACACACTGGGAAAAATCGACACAACAAAAAACGGAAAGAAATATCAAGGATATACACACTGCCAAACTCAGAAACAGAAGAAACAGAAAACTCAGAAGTAGAATAGGAGAGAAGATGATCACAGACAGAAGCTAAGAAGCATCTCACAAAAACCTGAAAGTAAACAGAAGCACGAAAACCTAAAAGAAGCATCTCACAACCGCCTACACTTTCCATCCGATGAAGACAGAAGGAAAACAAGAAGAAACATCTCACAAACACCTACAGCTCCATCCTATACTACTACCCTAGTACCCCATGCGTCATGCGGCCCTCGCTGCTGACAACAAGCATGTCCAATGTCCAATTCAGCGTATGCAGCCGGACCGGCGGTATATAAAAGCATCAGGAGTTTGTTCCGGCACACGGTGGGATGGTCCGTTGGTCGGTCGGGTGGAGCCGCATGAATATGTAATAGACGACTGGGCGACTGCAGATGGACGTTCGGCGGGTGATCGGGCTGCGTGGTGAAACAAATCTCTATGCCCCGGAATCGGCAGCAATGCCCACCTTACGCTGGCAAATCAATCAATCAATCAACGGAACGGGTGCAATTGTTGTTCATGTAGTATTCATAAAGCGCTTTGATGAGATATATCCATTCTTAAGCCTAATCTTCTAGTACTTATCGTAGGATCTTCCATTATACAATATCTAATATTTTTTCTTCAATGTCAACAATTCTTGCGTTTCTTGGACGGCCAGCGTTTCTGTTTTTCACTTAAAGACTTCCTGTTTCTCTAAGTCGACGTTCTGTACTTAAAAAAGTTTTGGCATAAGGAATGTTTCTGTTCTGGATAAATTCTCGTTCGGATTTTGTGGGTGTGTGCTTGTCCGTTACGTGAGTTTGTCATATATAGCTATTGTCACCGTCTTTCAAAGAAGGTGAATCAGTTTATGCGTGTATCTTTCTTTGGTCACCAGACTATTGTTATGTCTGCAGTAATTTCCGATCATTGAATTTTTGTTAAAAAGGCCCGGGCCGTTTCGTACTTCGGATCCGATGGAAGACAACACCAGTATTGCTGTTGGTACTCTCCGTAATATTTCGTATAGATCTAATATAGAAAAACTATAATAGATTCTGTACGTGGTCATAATCCTGTGCGTCTTTATAAATGCCCTGATGGACCCCTGGGCGAGAAGAGGATGCCCCTGTTTACGTCCTTGTTGTTAGTCTGGAAGTAATTATTCCACTACGTTGTTTAGGTTAGTTTTCAATTTATGCAACGGGCTAATGGATTAGGTCCAATGCAAAAAAAATATTCTGCGTGTGTTGTACACTACCCTTTGACAGATGGCGCTGTCAACACTGAGATTGCGTACTTAAATTGTAAATGTTACTACGATAGACCGATAATAAGTGTTTTAATGATGATTTTGAGGAAGGCAAACCGTTTGAATTGATACAGTGTAATCTACTGAAAATTTGAGACTAAGAACTACAAGACAAAAATTCAAGAATGATTTGTCCACAGTAGTAAATTTTAGTAATCGTTCTCTCAACATTTTAAAAATAGTTGATTTTAAAAATGAAATATTTTTTTAAAGTGTTTCAATGAAATCCCGACAATTCCGGTTACAGCCTATTTGGTTTTAAGCAAAAATAAGCAATTTTCAAAACTTTCTAGATCTAAACTAACCAGGTACGAAAAGTGAAACGCCGCGCCGCAACAAAATTGTATCTGTCACATGCCCCTTTCGTTATAACCATAAAACTGTGACCAGTACGAATGACTCTTTCAATAGTAGGTGTCTTATTCAACTATCCTTGTGTCCTATTAATCTGTTCTTTTGTGCTTTCAGTTTTGCAGGTGCCTTATGTACAAAAGCGTGCTGCTCGTCTATTTTCAATAAGAATAGACTGAAAAATAATTTAAAAACCAAAGCAAACTCCTTTTGTAATATCCCATTCTGACATTTGCTCGTAATATATCTTGGTATTGTGCTCGATTTTACGCTCGTAATGCGACTGAAAATAATGAAAAGATCAATGACAGTGGCAGATGGTAATAAGTTATAACCTGACCATTTTACAAAGTCCAGGGCGACCTCCTACTTTTACTTCCACATCCACGTAGTGCAAGGGAAGCATAGTAATCGTAAAAAAAATCCCTAATTTTTTCTTTGTTGAAATAGGCTTAGTGTCATAAAAGGTCGAGATTTTAAAATTAAGCAAAAAACAAAATTTCTGTCTGTCGATCGGTCTGTAACTTTTCTGTGCGTACGTTTTCTCAGGAACGGTTTAAGATATTGACTATTATGATCCACAGGTATGTATCATGACAAGATATGGAACTAGATTATGTTTTGAGTTAATTCCTGTGAAGGGTCTGGGGTTAAATAGGGGTAAATAAGGGAAAATAAGTAAAGCGGTAAGAGTATAGAAATTTGGAATTTGGTATACCGGGTGAGTCACGAATTGCGTTCGCCCCGATATTTCCCAAAATATTTGGAACAGAAAATTGAAAGTTGGAGGCCTTATTACACGACTAAAATGCCATCTTTTCAATAAAAAATCAAGTGTGGTGCACATCCGGTTTGACCGGAAATGCCCACAACTTTCGATTTTTAAATAGAACACCCTATATATTTTTACATTTTTGGAATCTAGAGGAAATTTTGAATACAATACATCCATTTTGGTCACTTTTTGATAAAAATTAAAAATTTTATTAAAAAATCTATTTCTGAATCCAGAGTGCTGTGGTGTCCAAAATATATTTTAGTTTGTGTGCTACGTTACTATAAAAATAAAAAGAGCAATATGATTGCATTACTTAATTCTCTAGAGGCGTTTAAAATTTTTAAATGTGATTTTTATCCACTAACTCGGTTTTTTAAAATGGGAATTTAATCGTTCACCAACATTTTGAAATACCTCATTTTCATACGAATCTAATGATACCAAAATTTTGAAAATCCGCTCAGAAATATTTGAGATTTCAGCCAAAATACAATGCATCCAAGCTTTTAGAAACATGCGGCTAATAGATAAATAGATTAGTGGGCTTTGGAAACTAAAATGGCACATTTCTGTGTAAATCTGGTAACCTAATACCATTGGAAAAACCATAGTACCCATTGAATGCAATAAAACAATATCAGCTGTCAGACAGCCTCTTGTAGTTATAGGCAATCTTGAGCTATCAAACATTTAATAATTGTGAGCGCAAAGAACGTTACAATTAAGTTTAGCATAGGTATGTGGAGGTAAACACAATTACATCCACAAGGACATTTGCAATAGAATGCGACATCAGTTCGGTTTTCATAGTTTTATTTAAATGAACATAAATATCGGGCCTATAAATAAATAAAAATCAATTCCGTTTGAACAATTAAACTTAAACTAGGTAACAGTAGGTATCTTTAAAATAATTAATATAATTAAATCATAAATTGACATTTATAGATATTGTTCAAAATGTCCACCATTTTTTTCTATACACAATTCGTTATTAAAAGACCAAAAAATAACATAAAAGTTGACCTAATGACCCTAATTTATTGTATAAACTTGCAGAAACCCCATTGCTGCAACTTAGAGTAAATTTTCGATATGGTATCCACCTACTTCTGTGTCTTTTTAAATTCTTTTCATAAAAGATTTTCTTAGATTAAAAAATACATTATCCTGTCCTCTAATGAAATTAGCTGCGTTTTGTATTTTGTCCCACAGTTCTTCTCTTGAATTAATAGTATTTGCATAGACTAAGGACTTCATATGTCACCACACATAATAATCTAGAAGATTGTAATCAGGACTTCTTGGTGGCCAAGCAAACTCACTACTTCGACCGATCCATCTGCGTGGGAAAGTCTCATCAAGATAATTCCTCACTTCAACGGAGAAATGAGGGGGAGCTCCATCTTGCATAAACCACATTGTGTTCCATATGTCTAGCATGAAAGTATGTAATATATCAGCAAGAGTATTTTGAACAAAAAATAGATAAGACTGTCCATTTAAATTTGGAGGAAGGACAAATGGTCTTAAATTCGTGCTGAAAATGCCTTTCTTTAAGGACATGAGGAGTTTCTACTTCTCAGTAATGGCTACTTCTCCAGTTAAAAACGCCTCGACGAGTAAAAGTTGCTTCGTTGGTAAACAAAATGTTCTAAACAAAATTTCGATCCCTATTGTGTTTATTTAGAATAAATAGACAAAATTGTAGCCTGTGTGGAAGATCCCTTCGAAGTAAGTTTTACACAGGAGTGAAGTGATATGGGTGGAAACGTTCTTTGCGTAAGACTCTTAAAACAGATTGTTTACTCACCCCTGTTGCCGCTGTTGAGCTGACTTGAGGATCTTCATCATCACGAACTAAAATTTCTAGTTCTTGATCTGGAGTAATTCGTTTCGGTCGTCCAACATCATTTTTATGGCGAAATGAACCCGATTCTCCCAAACGATGAAACAGATCTTTGAAAATCTTATGGTCTGGCTGTATTCTGTTTGGATATTGAAATGAGTATCTGCAGCACACCCGCTAAAATTGTTTTGTACGTAAACACATCATATCCCTCATTTCCCTAGTTGAAAAAAGAAATTAGCTCGAGGAACATAAGAACAAAATAAAATGATTGAATGACAGAACTAAAACGTAACCAAAGCACACTTTTCAATAAAAACACTTTGTTTCATTAAATTTGAATTTGTCTTTCAAAAAATTATTCAAATGTTTAACGGCAATTTACTCGAAAACGGAGTTATCAAGTTCTACCAAGTGTACCACTTATACGTGGAAATAACGCCTTCATCGGTATTTCTGGTCAGAAGTACCACAACGTTTCGTCCAAAAAAATATGAAAAAAATTCATCAGATACAGGTCCTCCGGCGCCCTCTATGATCTAACGTAATGCAATACAAAAATTGTTATTTCTTAGAATAAAAAAAAATCCTCTAGCAATTTTGGCGAAGATCGGTGGTTAAATAGGAAAAATAAGTAAGGCAAACTAATAAGAGTCCATAAACTTAATTTTTTACGTATATTCTGGAAACCAAAGTCTCAAATTGTTTTATGATATCTGCCTCAAAAACATTATTAAAATTTTATTACTAATTATTTCCACATACTAGAGTGCAAATATAGGATAATGTAGAACTGACAGTAGTATGAAAATACTACTAAGAATTAGGAACATATCATGGTCAAGTTGATGATATTGTTACTGTCACACCATTATTAACATAAATATATTTTTTGCAATTAATAATTAATTAAAAATAAACAAGAACTTCCCTTTAATCCAAAGATGCCTTGTGAGAGAAATGTTCACATTGATACAACAGCCGGATTAATTTTCTGCAAATGCTCTGAAATTTTTGAGGATAGGCATCAGAGTTCCCAAATGACATGTAAGTGTTCGCATCTTTGAACAACGCAGTTACATCTTGCTGATTAGTGGCCATGCTACCTATTCAAATATATTTATAATACTTAAGACAAAAACAATATCATTTCTAATTTAATTTCTAATGATGTTGCATCATAAATACTTTTGAATAGGTAGTATGCCCGGCAAGGTATGTTGCTGAATAGGTTATTTACAGATATAAGATGTCTTCTTTTAAAGAGACTTGGATGGGAAATCTGATGGTTCCTTAGACAGCAGTTTTTAATTTTAAAATGTTTAAAGCTAGTTAAAAACATTTCATTCTCATGTCTTAATTTATTGAATAACAAAATGGTCTTGATATTTAGATTTCCTTCTAATAAAGTAAGAGAACTAACTTAAGAGCAATTCTCAAACTATACACACCCTGTATACCAATATTTGCAAATACAGATAGAAGATTTATGATCGAGCATATGGAACATATCTACGTTGGAAGAAATGTCAATTTCAACATTTTAACCTTCGTCAACAGACTACTAATAAAGTACTTCCAAGAAGTTTCTGGCATCCTGGCACGGAATAACTCTAATTTGTCTTTTTGTCTTGCTATGAATATCACGTCACCCATGCTAATGATCAACATTTTTTCTGTTTCTAATGGCGTTTTTGTCACTACCGAGTTTTTGTGGCGCCTTCGTTTAATTGATGAGCTCTGTTTAAAATACATCAGACTATCACAAAGATAAACATAATACCATTGTTTGAATAGGGTTCAAAATGATATTAAATCTAGATAACGACATTATTATTTGTTAAAGATAGAGAAAGTCAAGTGGGTTTCCTTTGAACAGATTTTTTTTTATCAAAGCGAAAATAAAAATATTATTAATAATAATAATGCTTTATTAACAGCATAAGCTAGATCTCACATTTTTACCTTATTGTATATCAATGAAATTTGAAGTTTCATGTGTATAAACTTAAATATTAAATTGTAATATTTGATAAAACATTTTGGTAGAACGCATTTCTGAATAACATGAGGTTTTCAGTTTGTTAGAGAAATTGGTAGTTCATCATACTGTTTAAATCCATCGTGAAATAGGTTAACTTGGCTATACCTTGTACGTACTGTTGAAATATATAAATTTTCTCTTGTTTCGCGTTCATGAATGTGCCTCACGAAGGTATAATATTCTTATAAATGTTTTGGCACTAACTCGTGTAATGTTTTGTAAATAAAAGTCATTGTATTTAAAGTTATAATCTGCTTCAATCCCAGTAACTTCGTAGCATCAAGCATTAATTTTATATTTGTATACTTGTTATAGTTCAGAATAATTCGTAACTCTTGGTTTTGTTTTTTTTCTCATGTTTATTTCAGTTTTTTTTTCCTTCCTCAATTCTTTGGGACTTCCTGCCACATGTATGTTTTCTCTTTAAGCGATGCTCGGGGAATCTACAAAATATCACAATTAACCAGTATGTTGCTGGTAAATAACTACGCCTGCGACTTTTACGTCAAAGGATCAGTTAAAGGTTGCTTTTTTAAATAAACAACACAAATAAGTATGAAAACTTGAAATTAAATATTTCGCCGACGTTTCGGAAATCTATTCTGTTTCCGTTTTCAAGGCTTTTTTTGAAAAATCTTTTTTTGCTGTGTATGATAAATGCACAGCTCTAAGAATGTTTATTATATTCAATATCCATAGATACTTACTATTTACATAGAACTGTTGATGTAGTTAACAGTTTTTTTTAGTTTTTATACAATGTTAAGTTTGTGAAGTTCTTCTTTTAACATTGGCAACCCAGTTGTACATACATCTACGGAACAATTCGACACGCATCTATCCTCATTCAATAATAGTATCGCGGTTTCTTGAATTTTTAAAAAAGATTTTAAAAAAAGCCTTGAAAAAGGAAATAGAGTAGATTTCCGAAACGTCGGCGAAATATTTAATTTCAAGTTTTTATACTTACTTGTGTTGTTTATTTCAAAAAAGCAACCTTTAACTGATCCTTTGACGTAAAAGTCACTGTAAATTGTGATATTTTGTAGATTCCCCGAGCACCGCTTAAAAAGAAAACATACATGTAGCAGGAAGTCCCAAATAATTGAAGAAGGAAAAAAATTAAGATAATGCCACAAATAACATTTAGACAATATTTATTTCAGCATTACTAAGTAGAAAAATACTTCTGTGGAGCAGAAGCTGAAATGTGGTAAAACAATTGTTTTATATATGATTATCTTCGTCCATGTACTAAACTCTTTTCCTGTACGTCCCATCAATACAAAAGTTATTTGTAGCTATTTTTTTGGTAATATAAAGTGCATATCCGGATAACGTTAAATGATCATCAATAATTACTCCTAAATACTTGAACTCATTAACTTGATCAGTTTTCTGTTCCATTATTGTGTACTTAAGCTAAGGCTCTTTAGGTCCAACCATTTTTCTATTTCTTTAAGCTCACTGTTCATTATGTTTATAGTTGAGTCTACATTATCATCAACTATATTTATTATTATAGCACGAGCAGATCTGCGGAGTTCGCAGCACTCAGGCCTGTCGGCCCATTGTGCATTCGCGTCATGTGGGATGTTCTAGAAGAGGTCAGTGCTCTCCACAAAGGATAGCAGTCTATTCCATGGTGGATCCCGTAATTTCTCCGGCTGTAAAAATTGTCTTTGAAGATGCCTATACCTTAACGCACCTAAGAGTGCGCAACTGCATAGGATATGAGTGGTGGTTTCATCCTCCACTCCACACATCCTACAAATAGTGCTGTTTTTCAACTCCATTGTGTGAAGATGTTTGTTCAGAGGAAAGTGTCCTGTTAACAAGCCTACTATATGTTTCATTTTTTCTCTATCGAGCCGAAGGAGCCACTTAATGGTTGAGTCAGTCGAGGGTCTCGACTGCCTCATTCCAGGGGCCGGAGTCCAATAGCTGCTGAACCTTGCAGTGGCCCAGTCTCGTAACTCTAATTGAATCCGACTTCTCGGCAGACCGAAGGCTGGCTCAGAGCCAGGGAATGTAGTTATTGCTATTCTTCTCTCGCCAATCGGTCTGCCTCTTCGTTGCCCTCCACAATTCTGTCAAAATATTCCTACAGTTTAAACCTAGTCTTGAGGTCACTTTGTTTGACACAAGAGCCCTCAAGGTTGCTATATAAATATGTTTGTTGGCGATACCTCTCCTGAGATTCTCGTTTGCACACACCAATATGGCATATACTTCTGCTTGGAATACACTAGGATACCTTCTAAGTGGCACCGATATACGAGCCCTTGGTTTGCAGCCGTGTATGCCAGCACCAGTTCCCTCCTTAGATTTATCATCAATTAAGTATATCAACGTGTCGTCAAACAGTATTTCATGATGTCATTTATGTACAGAACAAACAGGTTAGGCCCCATAATAGTTCCTTGCGGTACATCAAATATTGTTTCTTTTGGTAAAGATGTCATTCTTATATTTGGTAACTTGTGTTCTATTTTCTAAATAACTGGCCATCCATTTCAAAATGTTATGTCCAAATCCGTCCATTTATCTTTAGTAGTAATAATTGTCTATCTATTGTCTCAAAAGCTTTGCGGAAATCTAGAAAAACTACCACAATGATGTTTCTCATTTAAAGCGTTTTTCCAAACTGATAATATTGTTTGTAAAGCAGCGTCGCACGAATTTAGTTTTTGAAATCCAGATTGATATTTCGATAGTAGATTGTTGCTTCTACATATTCTATTATTTGTTCATTAGCGGTTAATTCCAGTAATTTTTTCTTAGACTGGTACCATATTTATAGTTCTATGCTCCTCATTTCGGATTGTTTTTTCTTTCTTCTCTATAGGTATTACTGTTGATGTTTTCCAAGTGTCTGCATGGGAATATCCTGTTTCTAAACTGGTGTTTTTAGCTTGTAAAAATTGGTTGCCTACTGTTTCAACTGATAACACAGGCCCACAAAAAAGTGATCTATATCTGGGGCCCAACATAGTAATCCCTATGTATTTCAACTTGCTGAACACGAATCCATTGTCCGTTTAGCTCAATCACCCACCAATTTTTTGTAAATCGCAAAAATAACCTAACAAATTCAGGTTTTCTGTTATTTTTGCCATTTAAAACAAAATGTGGGTGATGGAGCTAAATACATATAGGGATTACTTGCTATGCTGGATCCCGGCTACAGATCACTTTTATTGTGTGTGGGCCTATGTGCACGTGTAGAAATAAGATGTATGTCATAGAATTTAAATAACAATAAAAATTTTGACAGTAGTAAATTATAAATTTTAAAAATGGTGTTCACATTACAAGGGAAACTGTTGTTCATTGTACTATCCTATTTTTGAATTGGGAGAGAGGCTGATAATCAGATATATTCTAGAATATAAAGAGCTTCGTTTAAATTTTTGTTCACCTTATACTAGACAGAAAATGAAACTAATATGGGACGGCCCTCGAGTAATACTCTATAATTTGCAAAAGATTTCGTAGAAATTGCTATAGCCATTCCAGCGAAATCAATGCACAAATATGAAAAAAACTCCCCCCTTCTTAAAAAAGTTTAAGTTTTCAGCTACAATGTAGATAAATATAGTGGTGATGCTATTGAGGATATCAGAGAAATAATAAAAAATTCTCCAAAGATTTGTTTAGCTGCGCTTAGTTGACAAAGTTGACTTTCATCTCCAAACAATAAGTTGATCAAGAGTACGTCCCGTGGTATGTGCGATTTAATCAGACAACTTGAAAAAGGGACACAAACACCTGGCAATATAATATAAACTGTGCACAATAAACTTATCTTTAGTGAATTATAATCAAATGGAAATGCAAATTCCCCACAATGTAAGAGTAATCTAAAATAGAATTGAGGAAATGAATATATTACTAGCAAAAACAAATCGTAATTATTTCAAACTCTTACTAAAGACTTATCATAGATAAGTACAAAAACATATATCTTTCTAAACAAAATACTTTGCTGGCTATATGCCACGAACAACATTGATTTAAAGAAAGAAATATGCACATTACGTACAGGTAACTGTCACAATAATGTTCAAAGTTTAAAGTCTACTAGTAGACTTTAAACTTTGAAAGAAGTAGCACTGAAGAGTGTATCCTTGGTGTAGGATACCCAAACACGTGTATGTGAAAGTTTCTAAAGTTTTTTGATAAGTGTTTTTGTCTTTAGTTGTTTTTTGGTTTTGTCAAACAGGATAATTTAAAATTAAAATTAACATTATTGTGACAGTTACCTGTACGTAATGTGCATATTTCTTTCTTTTAAATCAATGTTGTTCGTGGCATATAGCCAGCAAAGTATTTTGTTTAGAAAGATATATGTTTTTGTACTTATCTATGACAAGTCTTTAGTAAGAGTTTGAAATAATTACGAGTATTTTTGCTAGTAATATATTCATTTCCTCAATTCTATTTTATCTTTAGTGAATAACAACAAGCTGGTTACTAAGAAGGGTGAAACAACGAGTTCAAGTAGTGTAGGAATCCTACAGAACAGAGAGAGAACCTGCCAGCATATACACACGGACGAAAAAGATAAGTTCTATTAGTAGTATTAGTTTATTAATCCTTATTAATTGTTAAACCTAATTGAATTTATTAAAATTAAAAATATATTAAACATAAGGCAGGTCCCACAATAGGAAGGTTTCAGCTGGCAATTGTCACGTGGTCCATGTATTAAACTTATTTAAAAATACAAAAATATTTCTCAGATCAAAACAATTAAGGTCTGATTAATATACAGAGCGTCTAAAATATTCTCCTAGATCTCTTTTTATTTTTTGCAGATTTTACATTTTTATTTTACTTTACCTTAGCAGTTCAGTATATATAGTGTCTCAAATATTCTCTCAGGGCTCTTCCTTGCACTTCCACTCTAAATAGCTATTTACATGTGGAACGGTAAATAAATAAAAGCTTCTTAGAACAAGCTAAATGCATGCCTGGCAAACAAACGTGGTGGACACACTAATGCAGGACGTTAAAACGAAAATGCCAATTTCTAAGAAACATGAAACCATATCTGGACGGAAGCGGGCAGGAAGATGTGCATAAATAAACATGGAGATGATGATAGATGGAAACTTAAAAGAAGCGTCTCACAAACATCTACACATCCTATTCTATATTACTACACCATGCGTCATGTGGCTCTCGCTGCTGGCAACAGGCATGTTCCATATCCAATCCGGCGTATTTAGCCGGCCCGGTGATATATAAAAATATCTAGACTGGATATCTGGAAGTGGCAGCAATGCCTACCATACGCTGGCTAATCAATCAATCAATCAAAAATCTATTTTCAAGCACCATCTTTAGAAGACCGTAGCTATCTTAGGGATCTTTTAGAGACGCATGTTTATAGGAAGGTTTCTCCACCTAAAAGATTATCTGGACACTCTGTATCTAGGATTCATAGATGTTTTTTTGTTTTTGATACCTCAATAAGATAACAATGGCCTCCACTGCTCCCCGCTTAAATTCATACTTGTTTCCAATAACCAACAGAACTAAATAATTAATGTCAACATAAAAATGTCCCTTATGTTTTAACAACTATCGAAATGTTTCTATTACATCCTTTTTAGTAGTTATCGCCTCTCAAATCTCAATCACGACCGCATGATCGAAATGGCACGTTGCCGTGTTGTACGTCGTATGTATTAGAATACATTTAAATGGATATATTTTATCACGTAGACAGTAGACAAAGAAAATAACTCTATCTACAAAACTGTTGCCCCGCCCGCTCGTTTCAAGAAGTGCAGAACCAAACACCGAGGCTCTTTGAATACGAGCCGCTTCCATATATTATCGCTGAAGGAATAGCTGTATCAATGCCAAACTATGAAAATATCTCTACAAAAAAATGTTTGTTGGTTACGAAGAATCTTGCGTTCTCCGAATGAGACACTGGATTATTTTTGATATTTATTATTATTGATATTAAAAAAAGGTTCCTTTAACGATGTCTTCTCTGGTATATCTATCTTATATTGCCATCAGTCGTTCTGTGTCTTATTTCTCTGTAGTTTAAGGCAGAAAAATACGGCCAAGTTGTTTATTGATTGGTAAATGATTACTGCCCTATGTATATCAAGGAGAAGATATTCAGGTTTTAAAAGAATAGCTCATGTGTCTATTCCATACTGCCAATTATATACTGTTGCGTGTTTTCACCCTTTTAGGAAACACCCTGTATGAATCCGTGGGTTCTAAATAATTTCAACAAGAGATAAACACCACTAACACTTTATTTAACAATTTACTGACTATACAATACTTCAAATTCAAAATAACCTTTACACTTTGTTTACTTGATATTTAACCTCACTTTTCACTTTTCAACTTGTTCACTTTTATAAACTGCCTTCTTAATAAACTTCCCCTTCCGCGCTGGTAATCGCGCCTTATATACTCCGAAATTGACTTCTAGATTGAACCAGAATCTTCTCACACCACACTCTAGAAAAGTCCATGGCTCTCTACAAGTTTCCAGTCACTATTAGTAGGCATAGGCGTGTAAGGGGGTGTAATTCCTAACAATACATTCAATAAGAGTATTTGAAAGAACGGTAAGCAAGATGCCTGAAAATACTCTCTGTTGAAATTGGGCCACATCTTTCATATAGAGTGGTCGAAAGAGGCGTGTAAGCTGTCATATTCTATATATACTATGCGTTATAGTAATTTTAGAACAAAATGTTACTAATATTTTTGATGAATTAAGTACACAGACGTATCTTTCAGGTTTGGATGAAATTTACACAGCATAGGTGATTAATTTGACTATAAAATTTTAAACAGGTTTTAAATAGCCGCGGCCGCGATTTTAAAATTAAACTTGTGCAGACCTGTTAATAGACCTCATACTCTGTCTGCCATTGTGCCTAGGCCCCTCGACCAATATAAGGCACCCTAGGCCCCCCAACCAATAGACGAATATATACAGAACCCTCGACCAATAGGATCTCCTTGTTACTACGCCCCCCCCCCCAACCAACAGGACCTTCCCTAGGGCGGGGCCTAAAATTGATGGGGGTGAAATTGATCAAAAAATGACTAGAATGAACCTCCATAAAAAGTAACATGGGATTTTGAGCTAGAATGACCTCCATAAGAAATAACAAGGGATTTTGAACTAGAATCCCCATAACATATCTACTTACGCCGTATGCGCTAAGGTGGAATAAAGGGTCTTAATGTACTATATTGAACTGAGTTCTAATTCGAGGTTTTTGATAAAGGGCATTATCGTCAATAACAATTGAAAGTATGTTAAAAATCAAATATTACATTTATATATTCGTCGAGAAAATACTGAAGGAGATGACGCTATCTGGGCTTAAGTTCTACTATACTTTGCGGAGCTAGGACTGTTGGCTGTGGTGACTATACAACTACCATAATATGGTACTTAGTTTATACTCGGCACCGTGGTGGGTTTAAAATAACCGTCTACACATGTAGAAGACATTATTGTAACGTTTGACAGCTCTGATGACGAACCTTTTGATTGATTTGCCAGCGTAAGGTGAGCATTGCTGCCGATTCCGGACATCTAATCTGAAGGTACGCACCAACACGCAGTTCTATTGCCCGTCGAACGGCCAAGTGCAGTCGCTCAGCCATCTATTATCACATCCTTCAGTCGCTATGACAAATTCATGCCGTGACTGCGCGGCTCCACCTTATCGTCCGACGATGTTTGGATGTTTTCATACACCGCCTGACCCGCTGCATACGCCAGATTGGATATGGGACACACTTGTTGTCAGCAGAGAGAGTCATATGACGCATGCGGTAGGAATGTAGGATGGGAACTGTAGGTCTTATTAGTCTTATCTAGTAGAGTGCACGTCCATATATAGTTTCATGTTTCCCAGAAAACTGTTTCCGTTTCAGCGTCCTTCATCAGTGCGTTCACTTCGTTTGTCTGCCAAGACATACATACATTAGTTCACCGCAAGGAGCTTTTATTTATTAACCGTTCCACAGGTAAATATCCATTTACAGTGGAAGTGTAAGGAAGAGCTCTGTTTCGCGGAAAAAAAGAGCTTTTTACAGCGGGTTATCAGAAAGTGGCCCGAGAGAATATTTTGTACACTCTATTGGTTTGCTTTTGTAGTAATTAGTTCCAATTGCCGTATTTAAATTCCGGGTATTCTTCTATTTCATTACCCATGTTTAATACCTTTTCATTTTACTTTTAATTTTTTAAATTTTGAAAATAAACTAATATACTGGCGACTTGCAAATTAGAGAGCAACCCCAGAATATTTTTTTATACCCTGTATATTGGTTTGTTTTTGAATTAATTAGTTTCTATTTTCGTTTTCCAATTCCGTGTATTTTTCTATTTTATTACATGCCTTCTGTTTAGTGCAGGTTTATTTTTTAGAGTAATAAGAAACTGTTTAAAATATTATGACTTAAATTATTAAGCTGAGTTGATAGAAATTAAGTTGTTACAGTCACCAGATAGAATAGAATAAAATAAAATAAAATAAATTAATGTATAGCTGCTTATCTTTCTGTAGCGTCTGTGCTTGCTGTTTTATTTTCTTTCCTTCCTTGGGAAAATTTTGTCAACTTGAAAAACTTTCCACTGCACACAATTACTTTGTCACAACACAGCTAGTATGTCTACATTGCTTTGTAAACAAATGCGTCTCATTTTGATATTAACAATGTATTGCCCAGCTTTTTCTTATCGCAATAAACCACTTAAAAGGGTGTAGGAAGAGACACTGCACTTGCAATTGATTGCTTTATTTGATACTATTAAAAAACACTGTGCCAGTAATTCTTAATTCCATATGAGCCTTGTTCTTCTATCAAGGCGCCTCGCTTCACGCAGAATTTATTGATCTGCCGGTGGCTTAAATTTCTTTGAGTTTAACGGGGTTTTTACCGCTTTCTTTAGCGTTTTTATCTGGAGCGCCCTACAATACGTCTGTACACGACGTTAGTCCACTCTTGTTCTAGTGGCACACTTAGACATACTCAGCCTTAATGATCAACCTATTGAAAACTAAATTCATATTTCAGTACCTTCCAGATCTTAGTGCATTGAACTATGTTTAGGGAGTTCATATATTTGTGTATTCTCCTCGGGTTCCAACTAACAGTCAAACTGATTCGGTATATCTGCAAATTTACTTCCTCGAGGCTACTACTGCCTTCTGCCTTGTATGAATTTCAATCGACAACAAAATCTAATTGATCAACAAAAGTTTTTGGCGCTTTATGATGTGGTTTGGTTGTTTACTTCTCAACTTTTATTATCGTTTTTATTTTTAAAATTATTTATGCCCAATTTGTTCGAATTAACATATTAGCATGTCCTGATTAGCCTGCAGAATATTATTCGTTTACGTGATAAAATTTCCCCTGGCACGTTCCACGAATAATCAAGAATACTTATTGTTTTGTGACGTGAATAATAAAAAATATAAGCTTAATGATTTAAATATATAATTGATGATGCTGATAATAAATAATACATATACTTTGGGTTTTCGTAGAACGGTTAACAGCTATTTAACCTAGAAATCAAGAGCTTTTTTACAATACCGGCCTTGGGTCACTCCTTTAGCCAAGAGACTCTAACAGTTTATCCGATGTACGTATATTTGTAAATTCAATCCCAAACAAGGTTTCGTAACGATTCAAATTCATCCTAAAGAACGAATAGGGATCTACACAGTGGGCACTCATTTCATATCAAGGGGTCCGTCTTGATGACTTTATGCAATGTACGAACATGAAATGGACCACGGATAGAAAGGTTTAAACAATAGAGGTTTGTAAAAAGGATCGCACAGGAAACGATTTCCCTAACCAACTAACCACGCAAGTTCTATTAATTGTTGATTATATTTGAATATTACATTTTTTTTTAATAAATTCCATTATAATGAAATATAATTCATACTGAATGGCATGACAAGATTTTTCTTCAATAATGTTTGTACTAACCTGTTAAGGTCTTGTTTATATCTAGGGCAAGTTAGCAAAATATGATTGATGTCGCCTGGGCTTCCACATTCGCAAAGATCATTTTCTTTAACATCGATCTTACATAGATGATGTAACTGTAGGCGGGTGATTGCCGTATAAGTCTTTCTTTTTACCTCTCCGTTGTAATACCAACGCTTCGATGTAATATGTAGGTATAATAAAATAATTTTTCTGATGTTCAGTATACACCTTCTTACAGTATGTATCCCATTCCAGAATGATGTTCTCATTCAGAGTTATTATATCACTATGGGGTATGCAGCAGCTTCTATCACTATAGTCGACAATTACTGTCTTTGGCCGTAAATCGACTTTCTCGGTGTTTAGCATTCCTAAAAAGAGAGAGCCGTATATACAATTTTTGTTTTGTTTTCGTAAGGGAGAACACTTTACGGTTATATGTTTAAGACCACTAAGTACGCTAAGGGAATTGGATATAATAATAAATTTTCGCCGGCCTAGATTGAGGTTGCAGTATTCCAAAGCTTTGAGAATGCCTATAGCCTCTGCTGAAAAACTAGAAGCTTGATTTTGGAGTCTATATTTTACTGAAACTTCAAGTGTGTCCTTCTCACTTTTTGTCCCATCAGTATAACGTGTCATTTCTTCTGGATGCTGCTGAATGACGTTTTTAAATACTACTCTATTAACTGCTTGGTTATCGCTAAATGGAGGTTTGATTACTAACGGGGTCATACAAATGTGGGAAAAATGGTTCAACGTATACTTACATAAAGGGTACTGAACTTTTGACGATGACACTATCATAATATGAACTACTATTACTAAAAGACTTCGCTAACGGGGAGATGTTTGTAATTACAATATTTATTAGTGAGGTTTGGAATACATAAGCTGTATAACGGTTTTAGTGAAAAATCATCATTCCCTGCTCTTAATTTAAGAACGAATTTTTCACTGAGGAGTTGTCTTCTAAAATTTAACGGAGGTTTCCTAGCCTCCATCATTATATACAGCTTCTATTGGGATAGATTTCATTAAACCTAGGCAAACCCGAAGTATTCTGTTCTGAAGGATGTCCAATCGGTGAAGTAAATTGTTACTGGCTGCTCCTTAGAATACTGCGTCATAATTTATGACTGACCTAATATGTGATTTATACATCAATAATGCTATTTCTGGATCTGCCCCCAAACTAACTTTATGGCAGCTGTTAATAGTGTTTAACTGTTTGTCTGATTTTGAAATTATGTTTTCGATGTGTGATTTCCATGTTAATTTCTGATTCGGGTGAAAACCCAAGTATTTCACTATTTTCTTATCTGGCACCTGACAGTCATCTAACAGAATTGCTTACCTAACAGGTAAATTATGTCTGGAGAATATTGAGACGGAAGTTTTATTGTAAGAGATTAAGAATTGTTTTTCCATCGACCATTGTTTAATCAAGAGAGCTTTATATATTACCATCAACAACGTATATATAATAAATGGATAAATAGATAACTTGAGTTTGGTTTGCGACTAATCCTCTTGGAAACGAATAGAACGAATACCCATTTGATTCACATTTTGCTTGACTACGGGACAATTCACGTGTCGTGGTACTGCTATTGAATCCCCTTATATGCTCATTTTGCATGCTCAATTTACATAAAAAATTAACTTCAGCACCGTCTTTCGTCGGAAACACGATAAAAATAATTTCACTAAAAATCCACTTGAAAATGTTTTTCAGACCGTGAACGTTGAAAAACAATTTTCGAAAGTACCATGAGCTAGTATTTTCCAGTTTTGAAAGTGGAGGATAATACTCCGAGACCGATCCACAATAACATCCATAAAAATATCGTATCTTTGGGTTCAATACCTGGAAAACCCTGGACTCTTATGTATTGCTTCTCGAAGCATCCTGACGAATGGTCTATTCGTCATAATATTTTGAGTGAGTTTAATTTTTCAAAAAGTTCAACTTACATTTTGATAACATATCAGACTGGGAATCTGAATCTTTTAGTACAGCAGATTGTTACAATACCCTCGTCGCTGTATGCGTTACGATTTCTCAGAACGTAGCGTCTTGCCAAGGGTGATACTCTCTGATACAGGGAGATCGAGAAAGGCTGAATGCGCCGCTCTCTAAAGATTTTTTGTGTGCCACTCACACTATTTTGTGATACTTTCAATATTTTCACGTTGGCGACAGTGACAACACGATAAAAAAATTCTTACAGAAATTACAATGGTTGCACAGTTCGGTGCATAAATATACCACAGACGAAGGGTCAACCGCTAGATAAATTGTGTTTTCCTTACTATAACTTTAAGTCCTTTGCTTAATTTGTTTCCTTTCATGAGTATCTATGTCACAAAATCTACACATTGTATTGCATAACGGTTAACTGCTTAGCCATAGCCATTATTCCTAAAAAAAGCTAAAATGACTGACGTCTCATCACCTCACTCTGTACCTTATAAATCGCAAATCAGGCTAGCGAACGTGTTTGCCTGTATCCGCAGCACAATCACAATGAGTACTAAGAAATCATCTGGATCCGCAACATGTTCAAGGAATGAGGCTTTTGTTAACAGCGCTGAAAGTCCATTACCTGAAAAGTGGATCTGTTTGTCAGTAATTATTCATAAAACAATATATTATTATAATTATGCCAGTACGTGGTAAGAATGATTTTCAGTATATAACTAACCAATCAAATTTTGCGATTGTAAGCTCTTATCCTGTAAATTTTTTGGAGACAACATTTTTCACCCAACCACTAACAAACTGGTTGTAAACTTCGACTTTTGCCTTGTAATCATTCTATGATCCCTTCTTTCAAAAATTATGTAATATTCGGAAATACATCGGCATCTGTACTAAAATCTTCTTTATTTAACGTATAGGGATTTAAATTGATAGCACCTACTTTTTTCCATACTCCTAACCTGTACATCACATGGCAATTTCGTAAAATATATACTCGTCTCCATCTTAATAAACAAAATTGTGGATGTTAAATAATCCAAATTTAAGTTTTAAAATTTAATACGTCACAAAATCTGCAAAGTATACAATTAAAACAAGGCTGATCACAAAACACAAAGTGGCGGCAATTTGCATTTCTTCAGAATTCACTATACTAGTTACATACGAAATCAGTTTTAATAATATACGTAGAATAGAATTAAATTTTGATAATTTTAGTGGCTTTTCTGTGTCACGTGACGTTCACTCTTTCCCCATTGCACCGTAGTTGTTTTGTATACAATTAATTTAGACTTGAATATTTTAATTTTTTGGTATTTGTTGAAAGTTTTACTATCAATAAATTCGACTCTTTATTGATCCACTAGATGTAAGAGCGATTCCGTGACGTGAATCGGATAACTGTCTTATTCACGGGCCGACTCCGATCCCGTCAAGTTTGTGCAGCTATCCGAATACTCACAGAGTCTATCTACAGTCTTAGTAGTCCATGAAGTGCTACGTCACGCAAATTTCATGGTTTTTCCACCCCCCTTCCTCCTATGTCACACTTAAAACAATGGTATACGTAGATGTAAATGTGATATCATAAAACTTTGACTCCCTCCTCCCCTCTTGTCACACTCTGCCACACTATATGGACCCCCTCCTCCCCCTTCAAAGTGTGACGTAATTAATGGATGGCACCACAACAGGATACGGCAGATAGCAGATTATAGCAATCACAGTAAGTATAATCTTCATTTTCGTCTTGGGGAGTCTTAAGAGTTACTAGAATCCTCCCTTGAGAGTGGATATTACTAGTTATCTAAACTTGTACCTTGATTTCTACCACTATGTTTTATTTAATAGAGTATTCATTCAGTAATGAGTTTAAACCCTCTTGTATGCCGAGCGAGTTAAAGTGGCTTCATGGGTATCACCGATAGGACCTCGGGCAACCGGGCAATACGGGAGATACTGTGGGCGTCGCATATATCACTCAGAGATAATTCTTACAGCCTAAAAGGGGTTGTATTTGTGACAATAGACTGCCCGAATACTCTTAGTTCCATACATTTCAATGTCCCATCTTCTCAGACTCGCTCATACACCCTATTCTACTTAGCTACGCCAAGAACAAATGTACTATAATCTTCTCATATTCACAATATATGTTCTAACTGTTTAAGCTATCAGTTGAACGTTGATATTTTTAATTGTAGCACTAATAACATAAAGCAATGTATTTTAAATCCTCTGTTTAACTTTTAGTTCCTACTATATCACAGTTTAGTTTAAACAATCTTCTCACATCATTTCGCATTTTCCATTCTTAATTTAATAAGAGTTATTCACTGTAAAATATTTAGTTTTAAGTTTGCACTCTCTAGCGTGCACATTTTTATTTGTATATTTCCTGCCCTGTAATTGGAGGTACATCTGTCTGGTTAGTTGTATTCATAAAAATAAAAATAAATAAACAAAAATAGATATTAGATCTAATTTTGCAACCATTGCTCTGTAGAGGACGGTAGCTTAGTGGGTAAGCGCGTTTAGCCCACAGACTGGCTTATCTTAGAGCGAAATGATTTCATGCTCCACTATTTGATTGACATTATATCATATAGAACGTCATTAATAAATAATAAAAACAGTAATGGGTGTAGAACGGATCCTTGTGGAACATCAAGTTTGACGTTTGCGCAGCTGACTTGATACCAACAGTATGAATGATTTCGTTCAGAATTCGATCATAGTGATATGAAACTTTTTTCTCTACGAGCGATATTTCCGGTTTTAGAAATGTGTCGATCAAATGCAATATTATACTCTTCGTTTTGTAATTTGCGAAGGGTATTATAATGTATAATACTACAACATATGATATCAAATGTCCTTGCGATGACTAAAAATAATCAAAAGTAAGGTTAAAAACTTGATTTAGCTACGACTAATCTAAGATGATCCAATTTAGGAACATCTCCAAAGTAAGAGAAGTACTAAAACGATAATTACCTATATCACGTACGCGTTTTATCGAACTGCCAATAACCTCTAAAATGTTAAGCAAATTACTTGGTAATAAACTGATTGATAACACCTGTGGTTGTCACCGATATGATTGACGCGAGTAACCAATAAATTAGAATTTATACACTTTGATGGTAGCGACGTTTATGGGACAATCAACAGCCAGGCTTTTTTTGCGAGCATGATGAAATAGCTATTTTTCTACTAGAGTTTGAAAAAGTTCTGTATTTTAATACTTGGTTTAGTCAACAAAAGTTGTACTTCTCCTAACCAAGACAAATACCCAGTCCTCAGGGAAAAATGGTGGCAAAAGCTGAGAAATAATTACCCTTATAACTACCATATGAGAAAAATACTGTAATGAGGCATTCATAAATTCATGTCACATTACTAGATTTCCGTTATCCAGCATTTGCACACGAACCTAAATCTGGGTCGCATACGTACCCGAAATCCGCACGCGGACCCAAGGTTGCACAAGCTCCCAAAGTGGGTCACATATGGGGATTTCGGATATAAAAGCACAATGAAATTAAATATAAACCAATGCTCTTCTGGCATTGGTCTTCAGCGTGGTGAGCTGGGCTAACAACAGTCATAGTACTCAATTGTGACGTTGCCACGCTAGACATAATATAAGTTGACCGCTAGATTCTTCAGCGTATTGGCGCTGGGATCTTTGGCGTTAGTAAGTTATTTATCCGACGCTGGTACGAAGCTGAAAGTGTTCCATATGGATGCTAGCGACGTCACCGAACCGGAGGAGATATAAACCAACCAATAGAAACTCTTCAGCGTGTTGAGCTGGGGTTCTCATGGTTATTTGTACCAGGCCGGCTTCCGGTGCCACCACCAACATCGGTACAACGAATTGCCGCTACGTTGTCATCGTTACACTCTCGTCTGCTTCGCAACCATTTATATAATGATCACAACACAAGCTGCTTTGTTTTTCTATTAGTTCCTGCGTTCCTGATAATTCATAATGGGGCTTGCAAGTACTTTAGAAATACTTCAAGTGCGTCAAAAGGACTTCAGTTACTTTCCAAAGCAATTGAAATACTAAAAAGGGCTTCAATTACTTTAAAAGTAATTGAAGCCCTCTGAAAGGGCTTTAAAGCCCCAAGTACTGATGCAAAATAATTCAAATGTGAAGTACCAAACACTCTCTCTTAAGGGTAATTGAAGCACAGTGCTTGAAGTCCTAAAAGTGCTTCAAGGACTACTCAAAGCACTTTATCAGATTACTGTACACAGTACTGGTGGTACATTAACCGATAATAAAGAAATCAGGTTGGTACTTCTTTTGTCATGCCCAGTGACATAGCCTACATGTTTAGAATGTCTGTCGCTGGACCTCCACTAATTAGGATGTACGCCAATTGCATTTTTGTATTCACCAAGTGGCAAGTCATCGATACGAAAATATACCCTTGATACAAATACTTGAAACAGTTGTAAAAGGCATTTTGAATTATTTAGTGAAGTTTTCACCACGTTTGTACCACTTTTCTTGTCTGGCATGCTCTAAGGCAAAGGACTAACCATGTCTCTAGCTATTAAAAATGTGTCAGGTAATTCCAAGCTGACTTCTGTACCATCAGATAATGTCTTTTCATTCCTTTCTGACATAAGAGCACTTTTGAAAAAATCGCTGCCTAAGGAATCACTACTTCCACATCCAGATTTTTCATCCAAGTCACTTTAAAGGAAACATCTTGACTATATTTGTACTCTAGTATGTGGAAATTATTGGTCATAGAATTTTAATAATATTTGGGGGATGTCATTGGAAAAGTTTGAGGCGTTGGTTTCTACCATATAAGTTAAAAATTAAGTTTTTAGTTTACCCTACTTATTTTCCCATATTCACAACCTACCACGTCCCACCCCTTCAATGGAATCGTCTCAATCAGATTTCATTACAATACATGCGTGTACTAACTTTCAAGTAAATATCTCAATTTTATGTTATCAAACCCATTAATAATGGAGCGGAGATGGAAGTATTTCAAAAATATTAGAATGAATTCTGAGGCTTTGGTTTCTAGTATATACAACAAATCTCACATTTCTGTACTCTTATCAGCTTGATGTACTTATTTTTCCATATTTACTCCTATTTAACCCTCAACCCTTCAACGGAATCATCTCAAAATATAATCTAGTTCCAGATGTCATTATAATACATACGTGTACCAAATTTCAAGTGAATATTTCAATTTTATTTTATCAACCCCCTAATAATAAAGTAGGGGAGGTGAGGGGTTAAAAAATATTATAAAAAATCTGAGGCCTTGGCCTCTAGTACATGCACCGAATTTCAAGTTCCTGTACTCATACCAACTTGCTTTAGATATTTCCCCATATTTACCCCTATTTACCCCCAACCCTTCACCGCATATCTTCAAAAAACAGTCCAGTTCCAGATCTCGTTATGTTATATGTGTACAAAATTTCAAGTCAATATCTTAAACCGCTCCGGAGAAAGCGTGCAGACAAAAAAAAATTACAGACAGACAGAAATTTTTTTTTCGCTCAAATTTAAAATCTCGACGTTTCATGACATTCTAAACCTACTTCAAGAAAAAAAATGTTTGAAAATTCTTTTACGATTACTATACTTACTTCCAATCCACTACGTGGATGTGGAACTAAAATACAGTTGTTTTACCCTTCCAGGTATCGTCGCTACAGTCCCGCGTAACGACATCATAAATTGCCTGTCGCTACTGAAGGTTGTTTGTGGTCACGTAAAATATTAAGATGCAAGCCGTCATTGATACAAAATAATTTATAGCTAGAATGCACAGTCACATTCGCCTGTTATTACCTGCGGAAATGTGAAGTAGACACGGACGTGCCTCTGCGTGAGTAATACGTCCTAATAGATCCTGAAAGGAGAGAGAAAATGTACTTATAGAGGAGCACTTCCGGCCGAAGCAACTAGTAACTCTGTAACCTATATGAAACAAGTCTATCTCGAATGTCGCAATTATGAAAATATGAGACACGAAACAATTTCCGATATTATATCCATTATTGATACAGGGTGTCCCTGCCAAAACAGTTCAGCCTTAATACATTTGTATATGATTGTCTTCTAGAGAATAGGCGATATGTGATAATAATATCGTTCGAACTTACTTCAGCCGATGGCCAATCATACTCCGGTGGGACAAAGTCGGGTGGATTTGCTGGCCAAAGAAGAAATTCAATATAAGGTCATTCCAAATGTTCTCTTTTTGCTTTAAAATGTCCGGAATTATCGTGCTGAAAGATTGAATTTTATAAACCGATAGCTCCTCTGATGATGGTTACTAAATCGAAACGTAAGGAAATACGAAATTTTCATTTAAGCTGACAAAAAATCCTTGGATATACATCAAGCTAAACAGCTGATATAAGACAACACAGTAATCAAGATCTGATCAATATAAGCCCGACTATTTAATATGCGCGGACGAACAAGAAAGTTAAATAAACTAATAAACGATTATACAGGGTGTAATTAGTTTCATGTCATTAAAAATAACTGGCTTTAGAGATCGACTGGATAAACAAAAAACATGTATGACTTTTTTCTCTAGCGGCACTTTGAAAAAAACTGACCTAGTTTTCAAATTTGAATGTTACGGTAGGAGACAATTGAGAACCACTGTTTTTCAGGGTCAATGAATGTTATAGTTCCGTATATTAGAAATAATAAAAAACTGTAATACCCGACTTATGTTCCCGCCGGAGGAAGTGCGGCACTTTGAAGGGATTACTTCTACCGAACTTTTCATATCACTAATTATGAAAATGTAAATAATTCCTTCTATTTCGGCACAACGCAAGCATAGCATGGCCGCAGGGGTTTAAATCGGATTTGTTTACATGTGTTTTTTATTTTGGAACAAAGTTATTGTAGCTTTTATTGTCGTTTATAAAAATTTATAAAATTTAAATGTGGTTTATTAACATTTGTAACATTGTGTTAAAAGTTTAAAAAATTAGTAATTATTTTATGAAATTGGAAAACGAACAGTTAGACGTCCGAGACACGATAACAGAAAATAGTTGTGTATTTTAAGTTAGGAAAAAAACGAATTGAGCACATAATTTTTCCCAATTAGGTATCGAAAACTAAAAATCGAGTCTTTCGTCTCTATGAAAATCCATGTAAACAATAATAAACAGATCAAAACAAGACAGCGAATACTAATAATAACAATACGGGGAGATGAAGGTCATTACGAACAATTTTTTCTGAAAAATTCCAAAAAATTGTTCAGTTATTGGGTGTTACCTATTAGGCATTATTATCATTATTATTATTTCTTCATTTCACTCCCTCAGCTTGAGGTTGGGGAGGACACTATACCTTCATTCCAGATCTCTACCTGAGATCTCAGGAATGTTGGTCTTACAAAGATAGAACCCCACATACTACGGAAGATTCTATCTTCAGGTCACCATTCTTTATCGGCCGCACTGTATATGTAGAAATTGTGTGAACAATTAAATTTAATGTGTATATGTATGTATACATATTGCATGTGTATATAATTTCTTTGTTTGATCCATAATTTTGTTGTATATGTGAATAGTTTTTTGTACAAACCATATAGAAATATTTACTTTATGTGTATATGTATAGCATATTAGATGATATACATATGACTAATAATTGTTCAATCTTGTCGTATTATATAGCATATTTTGTATTACTCTTACTGAAGGAATTAACTAGTCTATTCTTCTATTCTAACAACATTGTTTAAGATAAAATTATCCATGAACATAACGTAAGTATATTCTTAAAGCTGTGTATTACTATACACAGCACATTATAGATTTTGTAATAAAGTCTCGAGGAAGCGAGCACATTAGCATTCCCAGCCGTCAGCAAAACATATTAATTTTATATTTTTATTATTATTCATATCATTTGTCAAATACACCCTTACTGTTCCTTACATGTAAAAGTAAGAGGAGTAGATGTTATCTCCAGCAGTATACTGAATAATTTAGACAATATATAGACAAATATTTTTATTATTAACTGCAAATCTTTTTAAATTACGACTAGTAAAACATATTTCCAAGAAGACATTTACGTTTTAATTACTATCCAAAGATCCAAAAATAAATCATAATTTCCGTTATTAATTTAAGATTATTAACCCCACACCAGCCAAACAGTTTTGGTCTGTAATAATAATAAATTACAACAAAACACAATTTGTACCTATGCCAATACTTGTAAAGTTCAAGGTATTTCGAAATGAAGTGAGGAAGGCATAGACGACAGTTATACGGTTACGACTAACAGATGTAATTGATCATAAATTTTCCAAGACTTAATGGTACTCTTGAACTTGTCTCAAAATTAAAATACCAACATTTAAGTGCTGTACATACCCATAAAATGTCTTTTATCTTTATAATATAAATGTTAGATTCATTATAAAACCACATTTTTTTCGTTTCTAATAATAGTGGGTATTATTGTTGGAAGTAAAAATTGGCAGGTCGTTAACAAAATTATTTTATTTCATTTCTGGCCGCGACAAATGACCATAGCTCGGATGTAACGGCCGGAGTTCAGGGCTGTCTCTTATAGACGAGTTGCATTAAAACTTTCAACAGAAATAAACGTAAAATGTTAATATAGTGTAAACAAAAAATTTTCTAAAATTTTTTTCCTCTGACGATGGTTAATAAAACCGAAACGTAAGAAAATATAAGAATTTTCATTTAAAGATGACCGAAAAATCCCAGGATACATCAAGTTAGTTAGATAGATAGGTAGGTATAATATTGTTATATTTTAAACACCTACTAAAATATTCCCGAACTACAAACACAGAAAGGCATGCAACGATTTGATTGAATTTTATTAATTTTACCATGGTAATGCGTTTAGTCCGTGACGCACTATACCTATGAAATACAAACGTAAGGCGTAATAGATTCTTTTAACTTGTAGTGTACGTGCACTTTACACTACCTGGTCCGGCCGGTGCGGGAGGGGAGAAAATTACGACGCTCAAGATGAAACAGTAGCAGATGTAACGTCGCGTGTGTTGGTCGGTGACAAATATGCAGAAAATACGGACAAGTTCTTATTATTCCTTACGGATGGAGTGAATTATATGAAAGCTGCTGGAAGAATTTTGAAAGAAACATATCGGAATATACTTCATGTAACATGTTTAGCACATGGGCTGCATAGGATTGCTGAAACTGTTAGGAGGTGCTACCCTAAATTAATATCTAGTGTAAAGAAAGTTTTTCTTAAAGCACCATCATGTACAGTTATTTCACGATATTCCACCAAATATTTCATTACCTCCAGTGCCCATTATCACACGATGGGGATCTTGGCTACAGGCTGCATCGTACTATTAGTGTCATTTCGAAAATGTGAAATACGTAATACAACAATTAAATCTAAATGACGCAGTTGCCATTTCACAGGCCCACCAAGCATTTCTGGATCCAATCTGGAGACCATGCACGGATGTTTCTCACGAATTTCTCTAGTCATACGGGACCTTTAACATCAGCCAACATCAGCCTTTATTACAGTTGATGCAATAACCATTGTGTTCGATCTTCGACAATATATTTTTCAATTACAGGGAGAAATTTCTGCGACAGTACAAAAAAATTCATAACTCTGTTAACAAAAACTCCCGGATTTGTTACGATGACAAGTGTAACAAACCTTTTACAAGACAAAGAAGTAGACTTTGCTACACCTGGCATGAATGTGGTGACTTAGCGAAAGTTTCGATATTTTAAGTATGCCCCAGTTACATCTGTCCAAACTCCAAAACATTTAGAGCAGATGTCGTTTCATACATGATGCAACTCTTTATGCGTTGACACATCATCATCTAAAGCCAACCCTGGTTTTACGTCATATCTGGCCGCTAAATCCGTGGTCTTCAAATAACACAACTTTTAAACAGGAACAACCGTGCGTTTGCCTTAAAATTTAATTAAGGCATTTTTGAATAAGACTAATTTGAAACTACCACTACGTTAAGAACATTCGGTCTTGGAGGGTACCGAAATTTACAGCCTTGCGTGGAGTCTGAACCATTTCTTAGAAAAGACTTAAACTGAACATTATTGTTTGAGAGCAGAAGACTTTATTCTACCTTTGCCAAATAAACTTGTAATATTAACAGTTTTTGTATAAAACATTATCAATTACGAAATAATTAATATAACATGCTTTTCATCAAAAATTAGTGTTTATTTTGTGATAATGTTATTCTTACCCAGGGTGACCATTTCGATGATTAATTGCTTTAAAACTGTCTCCGTGCATTTTACACATAGGCTCTAATTTTTCCTCTCAAATTTTATATTTGTCCTTTGTGTTTGCCTGTTAATTTGAAACACATGCCAAGATGATTCTCTTGAGTAAATTTAAAGCGTGATGGATTTAATTTTATATTTGTTTGACAGGTAAAAGGTAAGGGGTCCTGAAACAAATTACTACCTTCGTCAGTGCCACGTTTTGTTTTTATCTCGTGATGAGAACACAAAACATAAAGAATGATATAGATATATTTCCTAAGACATCTGTAAAATACTATAGAAAACGTTAAGCTTACCGATGAGAAAGCAATTTTCTAATAATTTGTCCCGGGAAAGTAAAACTAAACCTTAAAATGCAAATAGAATATAGTCGAGAATCAAACGCCTCAAATGACTCTCCTAAAAGATAGAAACTAAGCCATGAAGATACAGGGTGATTCGTGAGGAGAGGGTCGTACTTTACCAAAAGATGGAAAACAGTGAGGTGATCTTAAATCCCCAAACAGTAATGGCTAAAGCGGCCCCGTTTTCGAAATACAGGGTGTTTTATATTTTTTGGAAAACTATCCTTTTCGCCATTATTCCCTCGGTCCTCTTTCTCATAACCCGATATAAAAAGCTCTTATTTTATTTTTTACCGCGAGATAGGGCCCTTCACAACACATCCACCGTAAATGAATATTTACCTGTGAAACGATTAATAAAATAAAAAAATAAAAATAAAAGCTGCTGGATTCAGAAACAGAAGAAACAGAAAACTTACAAGAGGAATAAACAAGGAGATGATGATAGATGGAAATTTAAAAGAAGCATGGAAACTGAAAATCAGTATCATCCTATATTCGTACCCTATGCGTCATGTGGCTCTCGCTGCTGACAACAAGCATGTCCAATGTACAACCCGGCGTACGCAGCTGGTCCGGTGGTATATAAAACATCCGAGGTTTGGTTCCGGCACGCGGTTTGGCCGTCCGTTGGGCGTGTTCGACGGAGGACCAAACTGCGTGTTGGAACGAACCTCCATGGATGCCCGGAATCGGCAGCAATGCTCGCCTTACGCTGGACAATCAATCAATCAATCTATCAAGGGTACAAGAACCAACCCCGTAGCCAAGAAGAATTAGAAGACAGAGTTAGGTAGGCATGTGCTGAAATCACTCCTGGTAAGATTCGAAAAGTTCAGTGGCGGCTCGTTAGGGGAGGCAGGGGAGGTTGAGCCTCCCCTTGGAAGAACCACCATATCTTCAAAAGTAATATCTTAAGAAATTTCTACTTAGTATATATCAATTTTCAATATTTTTTATTGTTTATAATTCATTAATTTTCAGTGTATACATAAAAGTTTTGCATTTCCTTTCCACAAACATACCTATAACGTTACAGTCCGGATAGTCTTTGTATGCATATTTCCCGGTCGGCCGGTCTTGTACTGAATGAACAGTGCGGTTCGCTGGAGGCTAATACGAAATAGCTTCCAACTTATAACTTATAACATGAATGACCTTGAACTACTTTGCGCTGTGTAAAATAGCAACACTTCGAATAGCCAAGTAGGAGGCTAGCCTCAGATGTCAGTTCTTTATAGCGCATGTGCAGTTCAGGAGTTCAGGTGATTCCCAAAGAAAACGAACTGTCAGTTGCGTTTAGCCGATTAAGATCAACTTGACGTAAAAATACATAAAACATTTGATAGGCGGGCTAGAAATGAGTGCTCTAGGTGAAAATATTCCCAACAACATATCTTGTTGTCCAGACGTGGTGGATTATTTGTTATTAAATGGATTTACTACTCTTACTTACGACGAAAAGGTAAGAATTAAAAGAAATGCCAGGCCTACACCAGCAATGCCTTCGTTAGTTTTTAAAAGTGGTAAACAAAACAGAGGGTTTTGTGATAACTATAAAAAAGTCGAGTGGTTAACGGCATCAACAGTTAGAAAAAAATTATATTGTTGAAGATGTTTATTATTTACTAATGATCAATCCTCAATTTGGGGTAGGGCCGGGTTTAATAATTTGCAAAATTTGTCGCGAGGTTTAGAAAGGCACGCAAAATCCCAGGAGCACATTTCATCTTGCATTAAATTCGAAATATTTGGTAAACAAAATATTGTGAATTTCTTGGATTCTGCACATAAGAGAGAAATAGAAAATTTTAACGAAAAGGTTCGTGAAAATAGGGAAATATTAAAGAGGTTAATAGATGCCGTAATAAAACGAGAATCGTGCAATAAAGTAAATTTCAAAGAGCTGATAGGTTTTTTAAAAACGTATGACTCAAAATTAGAGAACTGTTTGAATCACGCCACTATTTTTTCCGGAACGTCTAAATCAATTCAAAATGATCTAATTGAGAGTGTTAGCTCGATTATTAAAGGCAAAATTTATGAAGAACTATATAATTGCGAATTTTTCTCGTGGCAAATTGACGAAACGACGGACGTTACTTGTAAATCTCAACTTTCCGTAATTTTCAGATATGTAATGCACGGAGAAGTTATTGAAAGGTGTGTTGGTTTCCTTGATGTGAGTAGAGGAAGAAACGCGGAGAGTTTATTTAAATTATTAATCGACGAATTTGGTAAATTTGATTTGAAAAATAAATTAATAGCACAAACTTATGACGGCGCTGCAGTTATGTCAGGGCATCTTAATGGACTCCAAACAAAAATAAAAGATATTGCTCCTCAAGCTTACTTCATTCACTCTTACGCACACCAATTAAAGTTAGTTCTGAGTAAAGCATGTAACGGAATTAAAGAAGTTAGAATATTTTTTTCAAATATTACTGGTTTTTCGTCATTTCTTTCAAAATCTACCAAAAGAACTGATGTTTTAAATAGAATTAATATGAAACATAGAATTCCAACAAACGCTCCCACTCGTTGGAATTTTTCACTGTTGACAAATTCAGGAAAGAACTTATTGACGTTTTTAATTTTATTTCGGAAAGTGAAGATTTTTTAAATGACGATCAGACTTTACGAGCAGCTTACGGATTAATATCGTTATTGTTGGATAAAAATTTCATATTTTTTCTAAAGGCTTTTAAAATGATTTTTGAGCAAACTGATGTTGTTTTCCAAATTTTATAGAATAAACTAACTAATATAACATATTCTAAAAATAGACTTAATTCACTTATATCTAAATTAAAAGAATTTCGCAATACCGAAATACATTTTAATACTTTATACAATATTTTTTTAGAAAATGTTGAAAAAGTAGAAGATGACGATGAGCCAGAGCCACAATGTAAAAAGAGAAAGACAACATATAACTTTGACAGGGCAGATATACATTACAAACAAATTTTTAAAGAAATTTTGGACACCATTATAGTCCAAATTGAAACGAGATTTTCTGATTTAAATACTTTGCAATGTTTCGATTTAGTAAATCCTAATAATTTTACAACGTTTCCTAAATCATTTCCTACTAGTCTAATGGAGAAATTAATGGACCATTATCCTTATTTTGACCGTATTTCGTTAAGAAATGAACTAACTATGCGTGTTGTATTCTGACCAGCAACTTTTAGCAAATTCAAAATCATCTCAAGAAATGCTTACTTTTATATATAATAACAATTTAAATTAGTGTCAACAATTCCGGTAACCGCAGCTTCTCTCTATTTAGCCTTTAAAGCAGAGATTAATATAGGTAGTTGTTATTTTAGAAAAAATATTTATTTGTGTTATTTATTTTTTAGGAAATATTTTTTAATTCTCCATAATATGGAGTTACGCGATTATATTTTTTTGTATAACTTCTTTCTCAAAACTATTTTAATTTTTATTAAAAGTTATAATTTTACACTCCTGGAAGTAATAATGAATAAAAATTTTTGTTTGTAGAAAAACACTTTAATTTTTTTTCCAAAACTATTTTTATTTTTATTAAAAGGTATATAATTTAATTACAAGTGGGATAGTAGGGCTCCTTTGGATACCGATACTCGAGTCGTAGGAACAAGAATTTCATGAGAATGATTTTTTCATCTCATCATATTTTCTATTTCCTTTTCTTTCTATTCTTTTATTAGTTCTATTCTCTCAAGTCGTGAATCGATATCAAGCCTCCTCTGCAGACAGTATCACGAGCCGCCACTGGAAAAGTTATACAACTTGCAAGAAGAAGAATTGAACAATGTATTAGTAATGATAGTGATTGTATAGAAATGGAAAGAATCCTTTAAGTTTCTTTAGTTCCCTATTATTAGTATAATTTTCCAAATCCAAATCACAATAGTAAACTACGTTGTTCCGAACAAATAATGGAGAATATTTTTTTCAATTTGGGTAACCGTTTTGCAATTAAAACTTTTTTTGCCGGCCTATATATCAACCATTTTAACGAAAAGGTTCGTGAAAGTATGAAAATATTAAAGAGGTTAATAGATGCCGTAATAAAACGAGAATCGTGCAATAAAGTAAATTTCAAAGAGCTGATAGGTTTTTTAAAAACGTATGACCCAAAATTAAAGAACTGTTTGAATAACGCCACTATTTTTTCCGGAACGTCTAAATCAATTCAAAATGCCGGCCTAAATATCAACCATTTTTTAAACCATTATAGTGAAATTTTATACAAAGGGGCTTTTAAAGGCGTTCATTAAGATTATGAGATTAGATTTTTCAAAAAAATTCGCTAATATAAATTCTAGGAAAATCCACCCTTACGTTAGCCGATGTTCAGTTACCCCAATGATAATTTTCAAATTTTGCTACGTCCTTCAGTTCTAATTGGGGGTAGTGATCAGCCACCCAAATCTCAAGAAAATCGCACTAGGAGTTTTTGAGATATAAGTGTCGAAGCTTTGTCTAAACAATTTCGGTAGCATTTTTTAATAACAACTTCGAAAATAACTTAGCAGCACCTCAATCCAGAAAGAATGAGCTTCCCATTGGTTTGAAAATCATTAAGAATTATTAATAGATCATTCTACAAATGCGGTGTAAATACAGAATTAACCAATTTTGAATAATGCAAACATTATTGGAAATACCTAATTGTTTACGTCTTTTTGCCAATCCGGACTAAATAATGCTCTTCATATTTAGAGTCACAAGATCATTACAGATAACGTACTTATTTTTTTTAACCTACATCTTTCGAGTGCACACCCGATAATCGAATTTGTGTCTTTTGACTCATGTCTACTGCCCAAAGAAACGATAACCATTTTTTTCAAAAAAAATAAAGGCACCATAAAAATTGAAAATACTGGTGACCGTAAATGTTTATCAAATTTGTAAATTAGAAAACTCTCGAGGTGCCTTCGGATTATAGTATTAAACAAATTTATAGCCTTTTCTTCCGTCTGTCTATTGTTCTTAAGACAAGTAGTTGTTAAACCCTCGACGGAGCATTAAGGAGTGTTTTTACGTGTGTATTTTAATAAGGGGTTGGGCATGGGCATAGAAAAGTACACTTGTCACATCACAAAAGGCAGTAGCTGAGATAAACTGAATACTAAACAAAGAAGCTGCAGTGAATATCCGTGAGATAACGTGAACTCTATACAAACGGGAAACATGTATTATACCCTAGAGGAGCAGCCAGTATTGTGCAATAAGGGCAAATGGTATATACTGCTTTATCTCATTTAGGGGATTAGTCTTTGCTTATTTTACAAAAGGCTGAAGAATGTGCAGCCTGAATTTCTGGAATGGTAAAATAAGTCGAATATAACTCGAAATACTGACCGAGTATCAATATGACTTTAAAACAAGAAAATCAACAGAACCCGCATCAGCACATTTCTCTAAATATATTCATAAAGAGTTGGATGGGTTGTGCCGGTATTTCTCGATTTATCGAAAACTATGAATATTCTGGAAGGAAATATACAGAGTGTCTCTTTTAAAGCGGTCATTAGAATATTTCCCACTTCCAGAAGAGATAGACATTTGAGATACCAACGTACTTATTTTAAATGGAACATCCTATATATTTTCAACGTCTCGAAATGACCATAAAATTCTGAGTCCAAACATGTAGTATACCCTATACCCTATAAAAAAGTTTTTAAGGTTTGAATTTGACAAAATGTAACGTGAAAAATAGAAAACTATAGAACACTTGGTATACTATTATGGAATTTATTTTTATTGTATAGATTAGCTCATCTCCTGTTATTACTATGTGCCAAAAAACAATTGAGGATCTCCTACACGAAGAAAGTTATAACGGTTATTGCAAACCGTTACATAGGTATATCAAATTTTTTTTAAATGTCAAATCTCCGAAACTGTTGGGTTTAGGTATAGGATATACATGTTTCGACTCGGGATTTCATGGTCATTTCGGAAAGTTGAAAATATATAGGGTGTTCCAATTAAAATAAGCAAGTTGGTATCGGTAACCGGAAGTACTATTATTGAATCCTGTAAAATGATCCATATTATTATTAAGAAAATTAAATTTAGATCAAAATTCCCATGAAAAAATCGACTTTGAAACATTATCACTTCACAAAAGACCGATAACCACCTTTGGCATAATCTTTTATCGAAATCTGCATAAAAAATTATTTCACCAAAAATGTCCTAAAAAATGACTGAAAATTTTTCTTCTCGAGGACGACGATCAATCGCCTTTGGGCTCCGCCGTTCGAGAAATAAATTTTTTTTTTTTTCAAAAAACTGACTGAAAAAATTTCAAGATGCACAGGGCGGAAAACCGCTCCGCCCGACACATTTTTCGAAAGTACCACGAATTTCTTTTTAAGGTACCACGAATTTATTTTTTCGAAAATACCACGAATTTGGTTTTTCGAAAATATCACGAAGAGCATTGCACAGGGCGGAATTCTCATTCAGGATGTAGCGAGTAGCTATTTTGAGTGTCAAAATTTAAGAAAAAATCAATGGGACGGTTTTTCCAATAAAATCCAAAGTCCACATTTAATTATTCTGCAAACGATAACCATTTTTTTCAAAAAAAATAAAGGCACCATAAAAATTGAAAATACTGGTGGCCGTAAATGTTTATCAAATTTGTAAATTAGAAAACTCTCGAGGTGCCTTCGGATTATAGTATTAAACAAATTTATAGCCTTTTCTTCCGTCTGTCTATTGTTCTTAAGACAAGTAGTTGTTAAAACCTCGACGGAGCATTAAGGAGTGTTTTTACGTGTGTATTTTAATAAGGGGTTGGGCATGGGCATAGAAAAGTACACTTGTCACATCACAAAAGGCAGTAGCTGAGATAAACTGAATACTAAACAAAGAAGCTGCAGTGAATATCCGTGAGATAACGTGAACTCTATACAAACGGGAAACATGTATTATACCCTAGAGGAGCAGCCAGTATTGTGCAATAAGGGCAAATGGTATATACTGCTTTATCTCATTTAGGGGATTAGTCTTTGCTTATTTTACAAAAGGCTGAAGAATGTGCAGCCTGAATTTCTGGAATGGTAAAATAAGTCGAATATAACTCGAAATACTGACCGAGTATCAATATGACTTTAAAACAAGAAAATCAACAGAACCCGCATCAGCACATTTCTCTAAATATATTCATAAAGAGTTGGATGGGTTGTGCCGGTATTTCTCGATTTATCGAAAACTATGAATATTCTGGAAGGAAATATACAGAGTGTCTCTTTTAAAGCGGTCATTAGAATATTTCCCACTTCCAGAAGAGATAGACATTTGAGATACCAACGTACTTATTTTAAATGGAACATCCTATATATTTTCAACGTCTCGAAATGACCATAAAATTCTGAGTCCAAACATGTAGTATACCCTATACCCTATAAAAAAGTTTTTAAGGTTTGAATTTGACAAAATGTAACGTGAAAAATAGAAAACTATAGAACACTTGGTATACTATTATGGAATTTATTTTTATTGTATAGATTAGCTCATCTCCTGTTATTACTATGTGCCAAAAAACAATTGAGGATCTCCTACACGAAGAAAGTTATAACGGTTATTGCAAACCGTTACATAGGTATATCAAATTTTTTTTAAATGTCAAATCTCCGAAACTGTTGGGTTTAGGTATAGGATATACATGTTTCGACTCGGGATTTCATGGTCATTTCGGAAAGTTGAAAATATATAGGGTGTTCCAATTAAAATAAGCAAGTTGGTATCGGTAACCGGAAGTACTATTATTGAATCCTGTAAAATGATCCATATTATTATTAAGAAAATTAAATTTAGATCAAAATTCCCATGAAAAAATCGACTTTGAAACATTATCACTTCACAAAAGACCGATAACCACCTTTGGCATAATCTTTTATCGAAATCTGCATAAAAAATTATTTCACCAAAAATGTCCTAAAAAATGACTGAAAATTTTTCTTCTCGAGGACGACGATCAATCGCCTTTGGGCTCCGCCGTTCGAGAAATAATTTTTTTTTTTTTTTCAAAAAACTGACTGAAAAAATTTCAAGATGCACAGGGCGGAAAACCGCTCCGCCCGACACATTTTTCGAAAGTACCACGAATTTCTTTTTAAGGTACCACGAATTTATTTTTTCGAAAATACCACGAATTTGGTTTTTCGAAAATATCACGAAGAGCATTGCACAGGGCGGAATTCTCATTCAGGATGTAGCGAGTAGCTATTTTGAGTGTCAAAATTTAAGAAAAAATCAATGGGACGGTTTTTCCAATAAAATCCAAAGTCCACATTTAATTATTCTGCAAGTGGTTTAGAATACTCTATATCCGAGCCACAAGAACGTCCATCAAAAATAACCCAAAAATTCAAAATCGGAGATTCGATTCCGACGGATCCAAAATATCCTTAATCCAGGCCCAGGCGGGAATCGCCATAGTATTCGCTTGAATGAGAGTCGACGGAAAAAAGGTATATTTGGGTTCAATGCCGTAAGTACGTTTTTTCAAGCAGGAAAATTGCATTGAATTCATATAACTTCTTGAAGCATCCTGACAACTCGAAAATTTCAGTGCAAAATTAAAAGTGAATAATATATCGCAAAAACCTGAACGTAAAAAGAAGCACGAAAACCTAAAAGAAGCATCTCACAAACGCCTACACTTTCCATCCGATGAAGACAGAAGGAAAACAAAAAACAAGCAACAAACGTCAAAACAGATCACAAAATATTATATGGAACACTAGTATTAAAGAAACAAGAAGCACAAAACAGCAAAGTAAGGGAAAGAATCAAAACAGCCTACAGAGTCACAAGAGCTCTACTACCCTTCATTGAGGACAATAAACCACCATGGTGCGTAACCAAAAAGATATACACGGCCATCATAATGCCTACGATGATATATGGAGTCAAAACGCAGCAACGACAAAGGTCAACAGAAGAAGCCTGAGAAGAGCTGAAAGGGACATTATGCAACTGCTAGCAAAAACAGGAAAACCACAAAAACGACAGAAAACGTCAACATTACTAGAGGGAAGAACAATAATCAAAAGAATCGTATCATACGCAATGAAATACTGGGAACACGTCCAAAGACGAGACACGACACACCTACTAAAGAAAGCGCTGCGACTGTACAGCAACAAACTGAAAATAGGGAGGCCATGCTACACATGGATAACAACAATCGAGAGGATTATGAATAAGCTAGGAAAGGATTATACACACTTTGAAAAATCGGCACAGCAAAAAACGGAATACAATAAAGAAAAATCAACGATATACACACTGCTAGACTCAGAAACAGAAGAAACACAAAACTCAGAAGTAGAATAGGAGAGAAGATGATCACAGACAGAAACTAAGAAGAAGCATGTCACAAAAACCTGAAAGTAAAAAGAAGCACGAAAACCTAAAAGAAGCATCTCGCAAACGCCTACACTTTCCATCCGATGAAGACAGAAGGAAAATAAGAAGAAACATCTCACAAACACCTACACGCTCCATCCTATACTCCTACCCCATGCGTCATGCGGCTCTCGCTGCTGACAACAAGCATGTACAATGTCCAATCCAGCGTATGCAGCCGATCCGGCGTTATATAAAAGTACCGGGGGTTTGTTCCGGCACACGGTGGGATGATCGGCGGGCGATCGGGCTGCGTGGTGGAACAAATTTCCATGCACCGGAATCGGCAGCAATGCCCACCTTACGCTGGCAAATCAATCAATCAATAATTTTCAAAAAGTTCGACATACGTCTTACAATCATAACTAATTGGGAGTCTGAATATTTTCGTACAGTCGATTATTACAGTTCTCTCGACGCTGGATGAGTTACGATCCTACGGGATGTAACGTCTTGCCAAGTGGTAGTTCTATCTGATGTTTGTCTTTTATACATTAGTCAGATATTGAGTATTTATATTTTTTATATTTTATGAACTATTCAATAAATGAATTCGATTTCTTATTGATGCACTAATTGTAAGATTGACGACTAACGTGCGATTCTGTGACGTGAGTAGGATAACTACTTACTTCGGGTCACTTTTGATCTCGTCACGTTAGGTGTAACTATCCGAGTACTCACAGAATCCATCGACTGTCTAATTATTAAGAAGTGTTTCTGAGGTTAGTGCTAATTGTAAGATATATTCAGAAGAAGTGCACCGCTTGACATCAGATTACGATGGAGAGAGCAGACTGTAGCAATCACAGTAAGTATAATTTTATTCATTTTCGACTTGGGGAGTCTGAAAGGTAACTGGAATCCTCTTTGGGAGTAGACTTGCTAGATATCGTAGCGACGACACGGCTCCGGCTTAATTAATATAAAATCCTTGTCGTGTCCATCAGACGCGCGATACTAAGTTCATCTACAGTACCATAGGCTTGTAATTATTCTAGTTGAATTGCCCAAACTGACTTTAGTAACTTTAGTTACATACTTTTCCCAATATCGATAGATTCAGTTCCCGGTGAGACATCCTGTATGTTCATATTATTTTGGAAATGACGATAAGCACCAAAATTAATATCACTAATATATCGAACCTTATTTACCGATTTAAATATAGAAAATGTTTGCTCGTATATTTAGTTTCAACATCCGTAACAATTCGCATCACAATGACGCTATGCCTTGTAGTCTGATGAATTACCACAACAAATGCAAAACAACAGCTATTTCGAATTATTTATTGAAGGAAATAGTAATAATTTAACAGTAACAAGTATTTAATTCATTTTTAATAACACCGACAACCGTAGGAATAAATAAGCACGTTTAAATTAATGCAAATTGGCACAGTTATTACAAACTAGTAAGTTACCACAACAATACAATAAAATAACAATAAATATTTGCACAGTTATTTACCATTTCAAATTCATTGATATCTTTCTAAATAATTACAAGAAAATAAATACTGACACTAATTTGCAATATACAGGGTGTTTCAGTTAAAAGTCCCCAGGCCATTATCTCTAAAATTAATAAAGATATTTTATTTTTGTAAATGGCAGATGGTTGATACCAAAGAAAGGTTTAAATAACGGTGATTAGAATTTTTCCTCAACAGCACACAGAGATGACGCTGCGATGCAAAACTATTTTTTGATGGCTGGAACCTTGAAACATAAGTCATGTGATTAAACAATAATTTGTGAATAATTTTGATGGTATAGAGAATTTACAAAAAACCAGCCGTTTTGGAGTTACATGAGTTTCTTTCATTAATGCCAGTACACGTGAATTTTGATAAATCCCTATAATTTATTTATTATTTATTATAGAATATTGGAACCAAACACTTTTTTCAAGATAAGGAAAGTGATATAATACACTATCATAAAATTATGTTTACCACTTCCGGCCAAACCGGAACTAACATGATGAACCAATATCCATATGTTCCTACATATTACATTTTTTTTCCTAATAACGCTTCTAATAAAACGGCTCCCAAAACTTAAAGTAAGTAAGACAACAAAGAAAATACACACTAATTTATAATGGTAATGAAAAATCTACTTTAGAGATATTAGTAGGCTTTGATTTAATTTTAAGCTTGACAGTTATTAAACAAAGTTTGTAGTTGGTGCATTTCAATCATTGTTTCAAACAGAAATAGTATACTTAGAAACAATTCAAAGCAAATTAATCCAAATAAGGCAATAAAAAAAAAATTAAAAATGGTTAGATACACCAATGAAGATAAGTTAAATATGATTTTAATATACGGTGAATGCAAAAGGAATTCCCGACAAGCAAAACGATTGTTTTGTTTACGATTTCCAAATAGACCTACACCCGATAAAAAAACATTTATCATGCTGTTTAAAAATTTAAGAAACTGGGATAGTTTTAAGAAAACTATTCGTAACAGAAATAGGCCAGTTAGAAACGATGAAAATACAGCCTTGGTGTTAAATAGTGTTATCAACAATTCTCAATGTTCTCTCCGGAAATTGGCATCGGAAACTAATCTGTCGATGTCTTCGTGCCATAGAATATTAAAATCAAATAAATATCATCCATACAAATTAAAATTGATCCATCATTTAAGGCCTGGTGATTATGAACGAAGATTACATTTTCTAGCTGAATTTTCAGTTCTTTCTGAAGAATGCCCAAATTTTTTAAAAAATGTGCTCTGGAGCGATGAAAGCCGTTTTCACAACAACGGAGTTGTGAGTAATCATAACTGCCGATACTGGTCACAAAATAATCCTAGATGGATGAGAATGACCCGAAATCAGGTAACTTTTGGAGTTAACGTGTGGTGTGGAATATTAAATTCATATATTATTGGACCATATCTATTCCATGGGACTTTAAATGGAAGAAAATATGAGATATTTTGAGAAATGTATTGCCAGGATTATTAGAGACTATCCTTCATAACCAGGAGAATATTTGGTTTTACCAAGATGGTGCACCACCCCATAACTCAGTACTAGTCAAAGATTGTCTTAATGAAATGTACCCTCAGAGATGGATTGGTACTAATGGAGTAGTCAGATGGCCAGCACGATCACCTGACTTGACTCCATTAGATTTTTACCTTTGGGGGTATTTAAAAAGTGTAGTGTACATTGAACCCATTGAGGATATGGCCGATTTGAATAATAAAATATATGCAAGTGTTGCTGCTATAAATAGACATACGTTACAAAAAGTTTGCAATGAAGAGTTACTGAAACGGTACAATATGTGTATTCATGAAGAAGGGAGAAATTTTGAACATTTAATATAATAAGTACCTACTAATAAGAAAGAAATTAGTTTAATTTCATTTTTAATAATATTTCGATAGTTTTTAAATGTTTGTTTATAAAACTTTTGTTTACGTTCTTTACTGAATTGTTAATATAAATTAAGCCCATTCTAAATTAGTGTGTATTTTCTTTGTTGTCTTACTTACTTTAAGTTTTGGGAGCCGTTTTATTAGAAGCGTTATTAGAAAAAAAAATGTAATATGTAGGAACATATGGATATTGGTTCATCATGTTAGTTCCCGTTTGGCCGGAAGTGGTAAACATAATTTTATGATAGTGTATTATATCACTTTCCTTATCTTGAAAAAAAGTGTTTGGTAACCAATATTCTATAATAAATAATAAATAAATTATAGGGATTTATCAAAATTCACGTGTACTGGCATTAATGAGAGAAACTCTGTAACGAAGCAAACTTTAATCTGAAATATTTTAGCACCAACCTCTGTTTATTTTCATTATATTTAGATTTTATACTAGGCACAACACATAAACACCGTTCTTTAATTATTAAATATACAGAAAATCCGCCAGGTGGAGTTAGGGCCCCCACCACCGACCAGTATTAGCGCCGTTGATCAGTCGTTCAACCCAGACAAGCTGAACAATAGAATCCGCTAGATGGCGCTAAGGACGCACCGCCGACTGGTTTTGTTTCACCGTCAACGAACACCTCGCCTAGCTAGCAGTATGGGCATTCATTAATTTGAATCATATTCATTCAGTTGAATTACTTTCCGTTGTGAAGTGTGTAGTGTCCGCCCGAAGGCGCCGTCAATAGGAAGTAAGTAAACCAATAGTTATTTGGTACGCAACCTGGCCGAAACCGTTGACCCCGAAGGATCCGCCGACTAACCGTAACCTGCTCCGCCCGGTGTCCGCAAGGATACTTTGTTTGGCAACAGGTTCTCGTGTTTGCCCTCTGGCCTAGCCCCCAGACAGCCAGAGGACAGCGAGAATCTGAACGGTCACGTGCATGCTTCCTGGCCTAGTCCCCAGCCAGCCGGGAAGCCACGAAGACTTCTGCTAAGCAAAGTAATACGCGGACCTTGTCGGTTTAGTGCATTCTCTGAATGGGCTAAACCGTTAAGGAAACACGAGCAGGAGTGGGTTGGTCAACAACTGGGAAATTCTCTGCGGACAACAGGTACCGTGTTTGCCCTCTGGCCTAGCCCCCAGACAGCCAGAGGACAGCGAGTACCTGGGAAGTCCCGTGAATGCTTTCTGGCCTAGTCCCCAGCCAGCCAGAAAGCCACGTGGACATCCGTCTACCGAAAATAACGCCCGTGACCAGGAGTGAGTCCGTGTGTTTGCTAACCGAACCCTAGCCAGGTTGCATAAGCCGTATTGCATAAGCCGTGTTGCATAAACCGTATTGCATGTGATTTTTCATTAGTTGCTTCCTCCCGCTTGGTATCTGCGCTGCCCTGCCTGCCTGTTTATCCGTAGTCGTGGCCCGTGCTTCCTGTACCGTTTGTTTTACTCCGCCGTCACCGTTTTGTGCTTTTAACTATTTTTAACCGTTAATAACCGCCCTCTTGCTTCGCTTAACTAACAGCTACCGTCACCCCGCTTTTGTTTTGTTTCTGTATTAGTTTAACCTGTAATTAATATTAGGTAGTTAGCATTGTACAAAATAGGCATAATAATAGCTAATTTGAACTTTGCCTTTTGCTTTGGTTGTGTGTGAAGTCCACTATCCCTATAGACCCCTGGATATACCGTGTCTCCTCTGAGGCTATCCCAGCCCTACTGAAACAGGCTGTGTCAAGAGGCTATTGTGGGTCCTTTACCCCACTTGAAATAATTGTAAAGGTGGCGCCCGAGCTACTGTACCGTGCCGAAAGCTCGAGTGTCAAGGTGTGACGCAAGAATAAAACGTCACATACTTTGGCGCCCGAGCAGGGACCGTAAATAGGGAAAGTAGTTGAGACTTCACATTCGGCAGTCACCAAGAGCAACCGAATTCTCCAAACAGGTACTTATAGGCGTGTGAGGTGTCATTTTCAACTAAACCGAGCACGAGGAACCGATTCCGACTACTGCCGAACCGCTCCGACTTCACCCGAAGGTGTTATTCACCATATAATAACCCCTTTGGGAATTTTTCCGAACCAGAGGTAGTTTCTGTGGAGTTGACACACGGAGAGGCTGCACTTTTAACAAAAACCCGAACTCCGACCGAACACTTCCGAAGTCCGCCGAAGGTACCCGAACACACAAAATATCGTGTGGGGTATCGTTTTCAGGGTAATCAGACCCAAGGAATCGATTGGTGACGTTTGCAACCTGATCCGACCGTCCGTTCCGCGGAAAAGTGTGCTACAGCCAAGTTACGGGTCTGAATTGAGTAGGGCCCATACTAGGTGATAAACAGCACCCCGACACACCTTCTGCACCGACTTTTACCGACCGCCCGGATTCTGTCCGGAATACCTGACCACTCCGGAGACTGGAGTTACTAGGCAAGTGACCCCTCATTTAGCAGTAACTCAAGGACGCTGAATCGATTGCCGCTGGTTTCGTCACGATCCGACCGTCCGTTCCGGAAAAAAGTGTACCCTGGAGAAGGGGAAAGCCGAAACCAGTAAAAACCGATAGGAATCCGTTGTCCACACCACCAGTCACCGTCTAAATCGACCCTCACCGGATTTTGCCCAGAGTCTTAGAAACTTCGGTAACAGGGGAGATATAGCTTGTGACCCCTCCCGACATAGTAAATCGAGTACGCAGAAGCCAACGGAGCTACTCGCGACCCGATATATAAAGCCGTTTAGGAGTTAGCAGGAGGCACTTCGTCTTGGGAGACCGCAGAGAACGAAGCTCTCTGAAAAACCAATCAGGCCGTTCGTTGTCCGCTGCTGACTACTGTTACCGTTCACCGACCGTTACCGTTGACCACCCGTTACCGTTTATTACCACCTTGTGATAGAAGAAGTTACGAAAGATGTCAACCGAAGAAGATATAAAAGACCAGAACTTGGGACCTACGGAAGACACCGCTACCGCAGAAGGGGTAGAACGCCTCAGCTGGATATACAAGCTGAGGAAAGACCAGCTTGATGCTGAACTCGGGAAATTCCGTCTAGACCTCTCCGGAACCGTAGAAGATAAGAAACGCCGTCTGGTTAAGTTTATAAAAGACGGCTGTACCTCGCCATTACCACAAGGCTCCAGACCGATCTTTCCGCTACCGGCACCACCACCACTAACCGTTCCGCCCCTACCGATACCGCCTATTATACCGTCTTCATCCGCTCAAGCTATGAATACGACTTTGGATCCACTGAACGTCCGTAAATGGGGCATTCAGTTCAATGGGAAAGGAGATCCCGCCGCCTTTCTGGAACGAATAGAAGAAGTCTGTTCATATACTGGAATCCGCCCATCACAACTCCTACCGGTGCTACCAGAATTACTCCAGGGATCGGCATTATTGTGGTACAGAAATAACCGTGCTCACTGGCAGACGTGGGAGGACTTTACCACCGAATTTCGCATCTTCTACTTCCCTGTCAATTACCAGGAGGAGATAGAAGCACAGATCAGCCGCCGTCTACAGCGACCGGATGAACCTGCAGGTACATACCTGACCGAAATGCAAACACTCATCCGCCGGCATGGGGACTTCACCCCTCAGCAGGAACTCCGGTGGCTTTACCGAAATCTACTTCCCGACTACAGACAGTACATTCCGAGATCCGGATTAACGAATGTACCCGCTTTGACCACAATGATCAAAGAATTCGAGACGTTGAGGCAAGAAGTACAGCAAGTCTACCGTCCTAATAACACACCGCCGTATTCGACTGCACCCCGCCCGGTAGCACCTCACAAACGACCGTTACCACCTCCAGACAACTCACTGCCATCATCATCCTCGATTAACCCCACCAGACCATCACCACCGTCCCGAATGGAGCAAAATACGGTCAGGAACAGCCATCAGGATTCACAAAGGCCAAGGGACCAGGCTCCACCCTCTAACCGTGAAACAAATAACGGAAATATGCCATCAACCTCTGCTGGCACAGCTCCTATAATCGGAGAAACCACCTGCTGGAGATGCGGGAGAACCGGACATTTCCGTAGCCAATGTCGCTTTCCGCCGAAGCTATTCTGTTCCCGTTGTGGGCGACCTGGTATCATGACCCGAGACTGTTCATGCCATAAAATGGGAAACTAGTCAGGAGCTGCACCGTCCCGAGGCCCGTACAGCTCCGTGATACTACCCCCTCGGAAAATACCGTCCCCGAAGATGGCAGGCCCCACATCCAGATAATGATGTATGGCCATACCATTTCCGCCTTATTCGACAGAGGAGCCGCCCGATCCTACATAGGAGACCGTATAAAGGACTTATGCCGTCAACTGGGAATACCGTCAGTCTGTACAGCCGTTCCGTCCGCCCAGCTAGCCAATGGCAAGCTAGTAACTATCAACGAATCATATGCCCTAGAGTTTACGATAGCCAAAACACTGTTCCAGGCGCGGTTATCTTATTTCCCGAATTTATCATCAGATATGGTACTAGGAATGGATATTCTACGTGCACAGGACTTCTCAGTACACCTACCTACGTCAACCATTTATTTGGATAACCGCCCTGTCCCGTCCGCCACTCCGAATAGCCCATTGGGAGGTATAGCTCTAGTCCTATCTCAGAGTGAGGAAACTAAACTCCAGAAATTCCTAGACACTGAACTGCCTAGTTTTCAGGACATGTCTGGAACCACCAAGTTGATACAACATCATATCCGGCTTACACAGCCGGAACCGATTAAGCAAAGATACCGTCCACAAAACCCAAGAATGCAGGAGGTCATCAATAAGGAAGTGGACGAAATGTTGTCCAACGGTATAATAGAACCGTCCGATAGTCCATGGAGCTCCCCAGTCGTCATAGTCCGTAAGAAGGATGGAAAACCTAGGTTTTGCATCGATTTCCGGAAAGTAAATGAAGTCACCGAGAAGGACGCCTATCCATTACCGTACATCAATGCCATCCTGGATAAACTCCGCAAGGCCAGGTACATCTCGAGTATTGACCTAAAACAAGGATACTGGCAAATACCTCTGTCTAAAGAAAGCAGACCAATTACCGCCTTCACCATACCCGGAAGAGGGTTGTTCCATTTCCGAGTAATGCCGTTTGGACTACATTCCGCTCCTGCCACCTTCCAACGCCTACTGGACCGCATAATCGGGCCGGATATGGAACCATATGCCTTCGCTTACCTCGATGACATTATTGTGTTGGGTGAAACTTTCGAGAACCACCTGGAAAACCTACGAGAAGTATTCCGCCGGTTAAGAATTGCAAACCTACAACTTAACCCCGAGAAATGTCAATTTTGTAGGAAGTCACTGAAGTATCTAGGTCATGTGGTAACCGCAGAGGGAATAAAGACCGACCCAGACAAAGTGGAAGCAATTGAAAAATTCCCTACCCCTCGGAATGTCCGTGACGTCCGCCGATTTCTTGGCATTGCCTCTTGGTACCGGCGTTTTGTACCAACTTTTTCCGACATCGTGACTCCGCTGACCAGATTACTAAAGAAAAATCACCGTTTCAAGTGGGACAACGAGCAAGATCAAGCTTTCAAGCAATTGAAGACCCGTCTCACGGAAGCCCCGGTATTAATCTGTCCTGATTTTGAAAAACCGTTCACCCTCCAGACTGACGCATCCGACCAAGGCCTTGGTGCGGCTCTGACCCAGGAAATTGAAGGGCATGACAGAGTCATAGCCTATGCTAGCCGTACCCTGTCAGCGGCCGAAAAGAACTACTCCGTAACGGAACGAGAATGCTTGGCAATCGTATGGGGGATAGAAAAGATGAGGCCATACCTAGAAGGATACCGTTTCACCGTACTGACCGACCATCAATCCTTACGATGGTTACACAGCATCAAGAGTCCGACCGGCCGCTTAGCTAGATGGAGCGTATTTTTACAGCAATACGACTTCGAAATCAAGTACCGTAAGGGAGTCCTAAATCGGGTAGCCGACGCGCTATCCCGCCAACCATTACAAGGACCTCTACCCAAATCTGATACCAATGAACTTTGTGCCTTGAACGAAGCACCAAATTGTTCATGGTACAAACGAAAGAAAACCGAGGTCGAAAGGAACCCTGCAGCGTTCCCGGACTTCTGTGTACGAAATGACCGGCTGTTCCGTCACTTTTGGGATCCCAGCGACCTAAGTGAGCCAGACATGTCCGACCCATGGAAATTATGTGTTCCTACACCGCTACGCCGCACCGTCCTGGAAGAAAACCATGATGCTCCGTCCGCTGGACACATGGGGATCGCCAAAACCATTGCACGTATCTCACAAAAGTACTATTGGCCAGGGATGTTCCGTGACATCACCAGGTATGTACGTAGCTGCATGCAATGTCAGATATATAAGGTCTCTCAGCGACAGACACCAGGAATCATGCAACCTTCCGTCAGCCAACAACCATGGGAAACCGTCAGCACCGACTTAGTAGGACCGCTACCCCGATCTAGTAAAGGGAATAACTACCTGGTAGTTTTTCAAGACCGCTTTAGCAAATGGATCCAGTGCCGTCCCCTACGAAGCGCTACCGCCCGCACCGTCAGTCAGGCTCTCTACGAAGAAGTCATCACCCGTTTTGGTTGCCCCCGTATCGTAATCACCGACAATGGAAGCCAGTACGATAGCCGAGTCTTCCGAGAATTATTAAAGGAATTTGGAATACAGCACCGCCTAACACCGCCGTACACTCCGCAAGCGAATCCCGTCGAGCGAGCCAACCGTACCATCAAGACCATGATAGCCCAATATTGTGAGCAAGATCACAGAAAATGGGATCAGCAACTGAGCGATTTCCAATTGGCTATCAATAGCTCCAAGCACGAGTCAACCGGATTCTCGCCAGCTTTTCTGAACTTTGGCCGAGAATTATCCCTACCGAACACTGTTTACCAAACCGATACTGGAAATACCGCAGAACCGAACGAAGAAAACAATATACCGCCAGCCCATACCGACCGCCTGGAAAAGCTAAAAGAAGTGTTTGAGTTCGTTCGACTCAAGTTAGCGCAAGCCTGCGCCACACAAGGTCGATATTACAATCTCCGCCGCCGGGATGTTCAATATCACGTAGGAGACCGAGTCATGAAGCGTGACCATCCTCTTTCATCCGCCATCAAGGGCTTTGCCTCCAAACTAGCACCGAAATATTCCGGGCCATATACCGTTACCGACGTCGTTTCACCGGTTGTGTATAATCTTAAATCAGATACTGGGAGGAAGCTCGCTCGAATCCATATCAAAGATTTAAAACCATATTTCTCTTCCAGTGCCGCCATCCCGATTACCGACCGCAGCCCGGAGAGAACCTGGGGAGCCACCCCGGGGAGCGGTGGTTCCTCCCGTGTACAATCTAGCCCGAGACGCCGCCTTGGCACAACGCTCACGTCTCATCACGCAGGCTCGCGCCCGAATCAACGCCCGAACTCTGACGACCCCCGAAGTACGGAGACACACTCGGCCACAACGCCCACCGACTTCCGGCGCCGCCCTGGTCTCCGAAAAAGGAAAAATGCGATCTGGTCGAGGCACCCCGCCGCAGGAATCCGCTAGTCCGCTGACCGCTATCACCACACCGCCAACCTCTACCACTGCCCGTAGCGATAAAATAAAGATATTGCAGATGGTGATCTTTCCGGCTCCGTCACCCAGGGCATCGCCCACCACGAACCTCCGTAACGCCGCTTCGTCGACCCCCGCCACTGCTACGATAAGCCGCCCGCACTCCCCGGTTGCCAACATACCACAATCCCGAGAACCAGAGGGTACCGAAGATGACCTCTATCTAGAGATCGTCAACTATACCTCTAGCCACGAATGGCCCGAAACATTGTACCGGAGAATGCAAGAACGACGGCCATTCCACGTGGACGCTGGTAAATCCTGGCGATGCCGAATCCGAGGACCCGGGGGCAAGTATCGCTGAATAAACATCAAGCCCCGGCCTTAGCAACAAAACCGGATCGAAAAAGGGGAACGGGGGGAAAACGAGAATTTTCATTTTTTTTTTGTTGTTATTATCGCTGTTCTTACTACCTATTTTTTTTATATATCTGTGCAATACTGAAAGTACCTTGTTGAGTTTATTAGCAGAAAATATATATGTTGTTTCCAACAGTGAGCTTAATTGATCCGCCCTCATTCTTTTTTTTTTTAATATTTCTAGATGACCGAACGCATTCTGCCAGACGCCGCATCTTCAGACGACGAAGAATTCCTCCTAATGGACCCGGAGGATATCTCTCCGATAGGGAGCCCTCAATCGACTACCTCACCAGCAACCGCCATGTCCGAGGTCCCTTTGTATATGGAAACATCCTCAGGGTACAGGGAAGATTTACGCCGCGAATTTGAAGCTGAGTGGGAAACCGCCCCAACCCTAAACCCACTGGGAGTGTATAAGGAGTACCAACCCCAAGAGGAAACCGCAACCTCCCAGCCAATAGATCCGACAGACAAAAGAAGCCCGTTTTTTAAATATCCGTCCCCGTCCTCCACTACGCCGCCGTCTTTGGAATCTCTCCGTAGACTACCCGTCTTCCTGCCTGTAGATCAATGGGTACTATGTTGGAGATGTGGCTATCCAGACCATGACCGCCGCACTTGTCGGCGACCCCCCAGAACCTTTTGCTCCCGATGTGGGTTACTGGGTATTATGTCCCGGGACTGCCCATGCACGGCCCAGCCCCGTACCCGCCGTCGTCTATACAGGAACACGCAGCAGTGTCTACGTTCAAACCGACCACAGAAGACTGGGCCTAGGACACCCCCGCGTCCCGGCACCCACACAACCCGAGGAGTGCAATGCTACATGCTCCCTCCAGCCCGTCAGATAGACACGACCTCTCGGGGAATTCAGTGTGACTTACTACGTTAAGGAAGTCCGAAGTCGTGTACCGCTGTTCACCAAACATAGAATTATGATTCCTTTTTGTTTTTTTTAGTACGACCATTTTATTATGCATCCTAGGACCGACAAGAATCGACTCAGTCCAGGAAGAAGAGGATCCGCTTGTTTATTTGTTATTTCTTATTTTCTTTTTTTTTATCTGTAACTAAAGAATTGTTTACTTTCCAGTTTAGTTTTGCGATTGTAAAAGACGTACTTACTCCTAAATAAAGTTTAAATAACCAGTGTGGAGTAAGCGCCTTAATTCCGATAGGGACCGTCTTCAGAATTAATTCCTTTTGTTTTAGCACTCAATGAAACACAACTAAAAAAATAATAATAATTTCATTTTTATTATTTTTTTTTACGATGTAAGAGGGGGGTGTAACGAAGCAAACTTTAATCTGAAATATTTTAGCACCAACCTCTGTTTATTTTCATTATATTTAGATTTTATACTAGGCACAACACATAAACACCGTTCTTTAATTATTAAATATACAGAAAATCCGCCAGGTGGAGTTAGGGCCCCCACCACCGACCAGTATTAGCGCCGTTGATCAGTCGTTCAACCCAGACAAGCTGAACAATAGAATCCGCTAGATGGCGCTAAGGACGCACCGCCGACTGGTTTTGTTTCACCGTCAACGAACACCTCGCCTAGCTAGCAGTATGGGCATTCATTAATTTGAATCATATTCATTCAGTTGAATTACTTTCCGTTGTGAAGTGTGTAGTGTCCGCCCGAAGGCGCCGTCAATAGGAAGTAAGTAAACCAATAGTTATTTGGTACGCAACCTGGCCGAAACCGTTGACCCCGAAGGATCCGCCGACTAACCGTAACCTGCTCCGCCCGGTGTCCGCAAGGATACTTTGTTTGGCAACAGGTTCTCGTGTTTGCCCTCTGGCCTAGCCCCCAGACAGCCAGAGGACAGCGAGAATCTGAACGGTCACGTGCATGCTTCCTGGCCTAGTCCCCAGCCAGCCGGGAAGCCACGAAGACTTCTGCTAAGCAAAGTAATACGCGGACCTTGTCGGTTTAGTGCATTCTCTGAATGGGCTAAACCGTTAAGGAAACACGAGCAGGAGTGGGTTGGTCAACAACTGGGAAATTATCTGCGGACAACAGGTACCGTGTTTGCCCTCTGGCCTAGCCCCCAGACAGCCAGAGGACAGCGAGTACCTGGGAAGTCCCGTGAATGCTTTCTGGCCTAGTCCCCAGCCAGCCAGACAGCCACGTGGACATCCGTCTACCGAAAATAACGCCCGTGACCAGGAGTGAGTCCGTGTGTTTGCTAACCGAACCCTAGCCAGGTTGCATAAGCCGTATTGCATAAGCCGTGTTGCATAAACCGTATTGCATGTGATTTTTCATTAGTTGCTTCCTCCCGCTTGGTATCTGCGCTGCCCTGCCTGCCTGTTTATCCGTAGTCGTGGCCCGTGCTTCCTGTACCGTTTGTTTTACTCCGCCGTCACCGTTTTGTGCTTTTAACTATTTTTAACCGTTAATAACCGCCCTCTTGCTTCGCTTAACTAACAGCTACCGTCACCCCGCTTTTGTTTTGTTTCTGTATTAGTTTAACCTGTAATTAATATTAGGTAGTTAGCATTGTACAAAATAGGCATAATAATAGCTAATTTGAACTTTGCCTTTTGCTTTGGTTGTGTGTGAAGTCCACTATCCCTATAGACCCCTGGATATACCGTGTCTCCTCTGAGGCTATCCCAGCCCTACTGAAACAGGCTGTGTCAAGAGGCTATTGTGGGTCCTTTACCCCACTTGAAATAATTGTAAAGGTGGCGCCCGAGCTACTGTACCGTGCCGAAAGCTCGAGTGTCAAGGTGTGACGCAAGAATAAAACGTCACAACTCTTGTAACTCCAAAACGGCTTGTTTTTTGTAAATTCTCTATACCATCAAAATTATTCACAAATTATTGTTTAATCACATGACTTATGTTTCAAGGTTCCAGCCATCAAAAAATAGTTTTGCATCGCAGCGCCATCTCTGTGTGCTGTTGAGGAAAAATTCTAATCACCGCTATTTAAACCTTTCTTTGGTATCAATAATCTGCCATTTACAAAAATAAAATATCTTTATTAGTTTTAGAGATAATGGCCTGGGGACTTTTAAGTGAAACACCCTGTATATGCAATTGATTTTACTATTAGTATTTATTGGTTTACGGGATGTGGCAAATACTTTGTGCCTAAATCATTAAGCATAGTGATTTATTAGTTCTGTGATTTATTTGTAGGCATCAAACCTGATCTAACCATAAAAAAAACATTAAATCAGAGACTTGATTGATTGATTTGCCAGCGTAAAGTAGGTATTGCTGCCACATCCGGACATTCAATCTGGATGATGCTTTTATATACAGCCGGACCAGCTGCATACACTGTTTCTATATCCAGCAGTATGCACCTCCTCCTGCCCGCTTGTGTCCATATATGGTTTCATGTTTCTCAGAATTATGTGTTTTCGTTTCAACGTTTTGCATGAGTGCGTTCACTTCGTATGTCTGCCAAAACGTACATTAGCTCGCCGCAAGAAGCTTTTATTTATTAATCGTTCCACAGGTAAATAGTCATTTACAGTGAAGTGCCAGGAAGAGCCCCGAGAGAACATATGAGACACCGTGTATACCAATCAGCCAAGACAAAGCACATAAAAAGTAAAATCTGCAAGAAATAAATAAGAGATCTAGGAGAACATTTGGGACGCTTTGTATATCAAGCAGACCCCAACACCTTTGACCTGAGAGACATCTTTGCATTTGTAAATAAAACTAATATGTGGACCATGTGACAAGGATTAATAAACCAATAAATAGAACTAATATCTTCATCCGTATGCCTATGTTAGCAGCTTTCCTCTATCTTCTGTAGGATTCATACACTACTTGCACTCGTTGCTTCAATATTCTTAGAAATCAGCCTGTTGCCCTTCACTGTAAAGATAAATTTATGGCGCAAAGTTTATATTATATTGCCAGATGTTTATGTGCTTTTTTCAAGTTGTTTATATACGCTTTCAGGTGATGCCACATTCAACTAATATATCTTCATTAAATACCAACTACATTAAACAACCAGACTCATGCTAATTTATATCAATAAATGTAGGATGGTCCACGCTTCAATTCAACACAATTTCGCATGATTTCTCACAGTTTTAACCGAGTTTATTCGAAATTTCGTAGGAACTACACAGGCGTGTCTACCTCCGGCGCCATCCGAAACCGAATTCCAAGAGAAAAAAATTAAATCTTACACATTTCCACAAAAATAATAATGACGAAAGAAATGAATCGGTTCTGGAGGTCTTACATCCTGACCACTGCGATCCCCTAGTCTAACACAGGGGCTCTAGATTCTTCCATTCGGAACACAAGATGCAATAGAGCACATTATCAACATTGAAGAGAATTCAGAATACAACCCATTGCATACGATACTGGAGTAAACACTATACTACGCCGATTTATGATGGCACTTACATAGTAATTGTTTCACATCCTATAGGATACAGTTCGCAGTTATTTGTAAATAAATTTGTTTTAGAAATTTTCAGTTTTATATATCCAATTTAACTGGTGAGGCACTCGTTATTACAAAAATGAAATAAAAAAACAATTCATATTTAATCTGCTCGGGCTCGACTGTAAGTCAATCAATCAATCATTTTGAAAGTTGTTCAGAATTCGATCACCAACATAGCGATATGAAAATTTCTCTACGAGCAATATTGCTGGATTTAGAAATGTGCCGATCAAATGCAATGTACTCTTCGTTTTGTATTTGCGAAGAGTATAATAACGAGTCTTGCGAATCGTGCTAATTATAATCGCAATTAAGTCAACAAGTCCAAATTACTTAATAGTTATATTAAGATTTATAATGATTAAAATCCAACAATAATTTGCAATGGTAATTAGCCACGATTCCTGACCACGTTAATCTTGATCATAACAAGGATGTTTTGATCAAAGTAATTTATTTAATTTTTTTGCGTTCAGCTGTATCCTATTAGTGTAGGCAAATTAGATGAAAATCGATCTAAATTTGAAAAAGTTTACCAAACGAATGAATTTCCTCTAAACTTTGTGGACTCGGTTCGTTTTGATGTCTAAATCAAACTCAAAAAAAAAAATGACCGCTATCGCCCCGCAATTGTTATAAACAATTATTTGTTGCTAATTTGTTAAGAGTGAACTCTACCTAAGGCTAGTAGGGAGGGGGATAAAGCGCCAAATGAGGAGATATCTAATTATCAAATTTTAGCGAAATTAAATTTCTTATTTGAAAATTCTCATTCAACAACTAGCATCCAACAGTCCCCTACGGCCATGCAGATTAAACTAGTATCTACATAACCCCTGCGGTCATGAAGATTTAGTTAATAATGAGAACAAAGGCCTAAAATGAATTTATTTACCTACCTTGTCTTAAAAAAAATTCGTTCTAACGTATTACATTTTTATGAAATCTATCATTCTGTTTTTGGAAATGCTTAGCTTGAAACGATTTTCGCCCTTATTCTGAAGCTCATCAGAGAGGCACAAACAGCCGTATGCACAGTCGTTCGCCAGCGACTCGCTGAACTTTCGCCGTTCGCCAGATGAGAATTCCATTGATGGTCAGTACCATCTCCCAGAGATATTATCTGTTTACGTTCAAGTATGAATTAATCAAATTTAAGTTGTTTACGAGAATATGCTATTATTATTATGTAATGCAAATTATGCTCTGTTCTTTCGCCAGCGACTCGCTGGGCGATTCGCTGGCAAAAGAACAGAACGACTATGCATACGGCTGAAGGCCACTCATAAAGAGTTTCATGCAAAACCAAGACAATTTGTATGAATAAGTATGAAATAATTATATTTGACATTGACTGATAAAAACAACAGATTTTCACCTATCTATTAGCCTACTAGTATTGGAGCCTATATACTCTATGCATGTTTAAAAGTGAATTATTTTTTGTTTGCTTTTAATTGTATTGACACATATTCTTTATAGGATTTTGCAAACAGTAGAACAAATAACTATCAGAAATAAGAGAAAAACTATGTGTAAAAATATTAATAAATTCTGTGCATTCTCTCGATAACCTGAATTCTGGTTATGCTCAGTGCCGGATTATGACTTTTTTCGCCCATAGGCAACTATATTATAGCGCCCCCCCCTAATCCTACTACAAAACTTTTAAAATGTTATTAAAGTTTTTATTTATAATATAAAAAAAACAATATACAATCAACACAAACGAAAAAAAGAAAAAAATAAACGGAAAAAGAAAAACAAGTAGATATAATAGTTTTTTATGATGAAATGTTAAACATGATATTTTATTTTGTGAGAGGGGACAAAACAATAAAAACAAATAATTTGTAAATGAAACATCATTTTTACCACTTGTATAATAAATAACTATTATATACGTTTTCTGGATTTGTTACTGGCGAAAATCAGTAAAAAAAAAGTTACAGGCAGACATAATTTTTTTTTGCTCGTATTTAAAATCTCGGCGTTTCATGACATTCTAAACCTATTTTAACAAGAAAATTTTTTGATAATTTTTTTACGATTACTATACTTCCAGTCCACTATGTGGATGTGGAAGTAATTAAACGCACTTGATTGAAGTGCCGCGTGCAATAATTTGCTGTTCGAGGAGCGCTCGGAACCTAGGGAAATCTTGAAAAATAACCGAAAAATATTTCGGAAAAAAAATGTTCATCGAAATAAGAAATAATAAATATGAGCGTATAACCAATTATTTGGTTTCGAGATAAAAAATAAAAACCAGAAAAATTTCACTCTCGAAATCAATGAAAAATCAATCGTTTTTGTTTACATGAATTGCCATTACTCCGCCGGATGTGAACAAATCGATCGATTTTAGGCTCAAACGATTCCCTACATTCTAGCGCTGCCATTTGATTGCAGGAAATGCAGAAAAACATTCAATGTTTACAGTTATTTTAATGTAAACAAATAGCCGAAAAATTCCACGTTTTCTGTGTTTCTCAGGAAAAAAGTATCGAGGGAGTTTCAAGTTTCGACAAATGTCGATCTACAGTATTGCTATATTGTGTTTAAGGATCATTTCTACTAAGTTTCATACAGACCGACGAAAAATTGTGATCGAGCTAGTTGAAATAAAAATCGAACTACGCGGATTGAAACAAACGCCGGGTACGCTTCTGTTTAAGGTGGTCCGGTATTCCACCCACATCTATGACCAAATCTACCAGATAGAAAAGAAATGATAACAGCTTATAAGAAAAGTTTTATTTTTTGTTGATAATTTTCAAGTATGAAAATTTGTTGTTTTTTTTGTTCGTCGCCGGCGCCTCGCAAGCCGTCGGCGTCCCTAGGCAGCTGCCTATATTGCCTTATGGATAATCCGGCTCTGGTTATGCTAGCAAATTAAAATCCTAAAGTGAATTTGTACGATTTCTTATTTGAAAATTCTCATTCAACAACTAGCATCCACACAGTCCTCTTTGAATTTTAGATTTTAATTTGCCAGCATAACCAGAATTCAGGTTATCGAAAGAATGCAAATATTTCATTAATATTTTTCACATAGTTTTTCTTTAAGTTCTCATAGATAGTTAATTTTTCTGCTGTTTGCAAAATCCTATAAAGAATATATTTCAATACCTATTTTCAGTTAAATAACATCACCCATTTTGCAAAAAAACAGCTTATTGTTAATCATTAAAATTATGGTTAACAATAAGCTGTTTCTTGCTAATTGGGTGATGCAAAATAAGTGTAAGATGTACATAGATAAATACTACAGGATCGTTGAAGACTATTTTTGGCTGAAATGTGATTATTAGAGAAATATCTCCTCATTTGGCACTTATCCCCCTCCCCACTCTTAACTAGCAAAACTGAGGCAAAATTCTATAAAGACTATGTTTCATAACAAATTGCAGTGGTGCATTTTTAATGTACGAGAATTGCCTGAAGAGTTCAATGATAAGAATTTAAGGAATTTATTGATTGTTCAGCACTGATATTTATATTTCTTACAGATAATGGATTTTCGGTATAATCAAGTTTTTCCCACAATGTTATATTTTTTCGCGAGTCAGCCAAATAATAAAGACATCTTTAACATGAAATACTCGCAATAAATATTTCCTGGTCTTTAGGAATACTTGACATTATATTTTTCCAGATTAAGAGCTTACAAATTATATACCATAGCTAGGCGCTTTGTCGGCATTGCACAAAGAGAACATAACAATCCTTACCTACTTCTCGACACCCTTATGCATTCATCTCATGTTATTTTATATATTTTCCTAAGATTTATTTTTCCTTTCAATATGCCGACTGTGCTTACCGACATCAGGATTTTTGAAAATTATGTCATCTATCACAGGTTAAAGTTGTTGATGGCCATTGTATTTGAAGAATTACGCTGCCGATTCACGTTTCCGTTTCACACGCACATTCTGTCTCGTTGCCATTCAAGTACAATAAATATAATGTTGAACATCCCATGCTTACGAAGACGATTGTAAGCGATAGGATGAATAGAAAATGGTAACGATTGTATATACACTGTTACAAAAAGACTTAAACGATGTGTCAATGTGATGTAATGATTACAAAGTTGAGCTTATAAGAAGTGTGTACTCATGTCATTCACCAAACGTCTTAAATTCGTACTGAAAATGCCTTTCTTTAACGGCATGAGAATTTTCTACTTCCCAGTAATGGGTATTTCTCCAGTTAAAAATGCCTCGGCGAGTAAACGTTGCTTCGTCGGTAAATAAAATGTTCTTAACAAAATTTCGATCCCTGTTGTGTTTATTTAGAACAAATTGTAGCCTTTGCGGAAGATCCCTTCGAAGCAAGTTTTGTACAGGAGTGAAGTGGTATGGATAGAAGCATTCTTTGCATAAGACTCTTAGAACAGATTGTTTACTCACCCCTGTTGCCGCTAATTTTTTTTTTTTTTAATGGCATTAGGTCATTTAATGGCATTAGGCCATGCAGCCAGTTTACAAAAGTTTTAAAATTAAGAATGTCCTAACCTAAATCTAACAAAATTAATAAAAAGGAAAAACCCGTTTATATTTAAAACAAGAGCCTAAATCCAGATACATCGACAGGGGGAAGCAATTAAAAGAAAACGTCGAGGGAAAACGGGGACACACGCTTCTCATCCTGGGGTCGATCAGGACATTTTTATAGCTTAGACAATACAAGGTAGACCACGGTAAGTGAGGTAAAAAAAACATGTGGAAAAACACAGGGATTACGAGATTAATCTATAGCTTAATATTAGTTTCTTTAATAAAAATCATAATATTTTTATATATTTCTCTTGTTCCAATTGTAAGCAAGCTTAGCAAATTGAAAGGCGCGAGAGTATTGCACTCTTCAGTAATACTTTGTATTAGCCTGTCAGAGGCTGCTCTATATTTTGAACAGCCGAAAAAGATATGATCAAGGTCGCCTAGGGCGTCACACTCTTCACATTTATTTGAGCTAAAAACTCTAATTTTAAATAGATGGGCAGGATAGCATGCATGGCCCAATTTAAGACGTATCAGTGTTGTAATGTATTTCCTCGAACAAGCAAAATCTTTATGCCAAAATTGGCTGAGGACGTCATTATGAATAAAAGTGTACCTAGTGGGGTTGGTAAAACAAAATTGTTTCCACGAATAGGAGCATTTGTGTTTAATATTAGTTTTCAACATTACATATCGGTCTCCTAAACATAACGCTTCGTTCAGGGGCTGTCCTGAGTTAGTGGTTTCCTTAGCTAGCAGGTCCACTCGTTCATTATACTGTAGCCCAATGTGGGCCTTCACCCAAACGAAAATAACATCCCTTCCTGACGATTTTATTTGGTAAACCAACTGTTTTATTTTAAATAGGTACGGGTTTGTTTTGTGAGAAGGGTGAAGAATGCCTTTAATACTTTGGAGGACAGAGAGGGAATCAGATAAAATTATTGACACACTAGAACTGGTCGTTTCGACATACTTTAAAGCATGGTAGATTGGCATGGCTTCTGCAGTAAAAATAGAAAAAAGTGAGTTTAGTTTAAACTTAAATTCGATGTTTTGGAATGGGATGATGAAAGCTCCGCCGGTATCAGTACTATTTTTAGAGGCATCTGTATAAACCAATTCTGGATTATGAAATTGATTTAGTACACTTAGTAAAGTATTGGAGCAGATGAGAGGACTCTCGCAATAATTTGGTATAATAATGGTAATGTCAGTAAATAGACTAAAATAATCAATATCAGAAATGCATGTGATGTCGGTTATCTGAAAGAAATTACTGTGTTCTCTGAATGCTGTGCAGAGGGGAGGAGAGTTTTTTTAATCCAAAAACTGTTGGCCAAATCAAAAGTATTAAGGTGTGCTATTTTGGTCAATAGAGGGGTAGAGTAAAAACACTGTTTTAGGATGAATTTTCCACTTATCATTTCTCTTCGTAACGAAAGAGGCGGTTCTAGGGCTTCTACATGTAGTGCATCAATTGGCGAAGATTTCATTGCGCCGAGGCAACTTCTAAGTGCTTTATGCTGTATGTTGTCTAGACGTTTTGAAGCAGATGTACTCGCGGATCCATATATGACGGAGCCATAATCAATCTTATGTATGTTTAAAAATCTACAAAATATCACAATTAACCAGTATGTTACTGGTAAATAACCTCTACGCCTGTGACTTTTGTGTCAAAGGGTCAGTTAGAGGTTGCTTTTTTAAATAAACAACACAAATAAGTATATAAATTTGAAATTAAATATTTCGCCGACGTTTCGGTAATCTAATCTGTTTTCTTTTTCAAGGCTTTTTTGAAAAATCTTTTTTGCTGTGTATGTTAAATACACAGCTCTAAGAATGTGGAGTCTGAAGGACAAAGCTGGATAAGGAAAACAATCAGGAGCACCACAATAGATCCATGGGGGTCGCGGTTCTCAAGGCCAATCAGCCAGCTCCTCCTTCCTAATCTAATCTAATCTAATAGGTATCTTTAGTCATCCAGATAACGGCGCACGTTCACACTGTGTTTAAAGTGTTAAGGTGTCCGTTCTGAAACAAGATGTATTCTCTTATCTCAGAAGAGAAATTTGCTAAATGTTCAGCCAAAACATTTTGCAAGAACTGAAGATAAATGACTGCTCAAACGAGGGAGCAGCAAGTACACGAATAGGTTCTCTCTCACAATACCCAAATCACGTCATTATTAATAAAAATTTCTTGTCTTCGTGTCCTCTAAAACCCCTAAAAATGTATCTGTATTTTTTTGGTACACCCTGTATATTATTTACTATACTACTATATTTTTTGTACTTATATTTATTTTAATTGTATTGCAAAAACAGTTAAATGTCTTTGTGCTCGTTCGATTTTCTTATGGCTCTACAATTTTGTAATTGGCTTCATCTCTAAAGTTGTGATATAAATAAATAAGTAAACACCCTGTACAAATACACATATTTATAATTTAATTACTTACTGTCCGAACTCAAGATGGCCATTTGCTGTTTACTAGGAGATAAATACGTTTCCACCTTACAGAAAGTTAATTAAAAGATAAAGTTTATTGCGTTTACAAACTCAGCATTTCCCCGGCTGGTATACATTTTTGCTTTCCATGGCAATAAATTATAACAAACTACCTGCAAGCAGAACAGGAAACGAAGAAGTAAAAATCAAGGTAGCTAAATAACCGAGTAATTTACAACCGCTTTGTTTATTTTGTAAAGTTAGTAGTAGGTTTACTTTAACATCTTCACTTTAAGAGACAAACAAACCTGAAAAATGTTTGCTCGAGCTGATACCTCCAGTTTAAATATTGACCGTTCTTATTTGCTGGTTAAACAAAAGAGTTGCGTGATAATGACTTAATTTAAAAGGCTGTGTACTGTACAGGGTGTCTCAAAGGCGAGCCATCTCAACAGAATTGTTACTCATTACATTATTATATCTATTTGATTAGTAGAAACAAAATTTTGTACAGAAATTCGTTTCATAACACACTGAACTCAAATTTCAAATAAAAGTCTCTGTGTATGTGTCAGTAGACCGTTTCTTGTAAACACAATAACTTCTTTTAGACTTCAAATTTTGATTTCAAATTTAGCACATATACAGGGTGTAATCAGTTTCATGTCATTAAAAAGAACTGGTAATGGGGACCGACTAGACAAACAAAAAACCTTTATGACTTTTCCCTCTAGGGGCACTTTGAAAAAACTGACATGGGTTAACATTTTAAATATTTTTTTAATATGAATGTAGAAAATAATTGAGAACCACTGCTTTTCTTGGTCAAAGGACTTGTTGTTCCCAATTATACAACTTTCAAATTGTCATAAAAAAGTGCAGTCCTCGGCGTCACACGCGGTGTCAAAGCAAAGGATTTGTTTGGATCATCGACCGCCTTTGATGGACAGCCTCAACCGAACTGAGGCTTATAAAGAGGTAAATAATTCGTTATCTTTTCCTGCACAACTGCAAGCAAATAATGGCCATAGAAGTTTAAACTGAGTATTTCTTTACATGTGTGTCTTTTAATTCGGAACAAAATATTGGATTAATGTTTATAATTTAGAATATTTAAATGTGATTTATTAACGTCTGTAACATAAATGAGTGTCCTGGGGTAAAAGTTTACCTGAGTAAATCATTCGAAATCTCTGCATCTGCATCAATACACAGTTCGGTACGTCGAATTAAGGACATACGTACTACGTTCAACACTAAACAATAAACTATCAACTAACGTTGTCAATAAAGAAAAATAAAAGAATAACTTGGCCCAAAATCCAAAATGGAATACAAAAAGAACGAACAAGTAAGTTGTGTCTGTACGTAATCAAGAATTTAACGAATTGAACGGTAAAGTCAATAAAATAAATCTTGACTATAAATACACAGTGACCCGAAATTCAAAAATAACAAAAATAACGAACGGCGGGGCGGGTTGGACATGTGTACATAACGAAACACCCATAGTAACTAAAATATTGCACGAGGGAGAGTCAGAGTATAAGGCAAAGACACGCGCGACGATCTAAACCTACCTCAATATTCCAGCAGTTCTCAAAAGATTTTATTGAAAATTTGCGAAATTTTTGTTAATTTTTTTTCTCCAAAACTACAAGCTTTAGACCCCATGTTATATAAGGTTTTTTTGTTTGTCTTGTCCTTCCCTACCACCAGTTTTTTTAATGACATGAAACTAATTACACCCTGTAGAAAATAGCATGGTAAAATACTCCCTATTGAAATTGGGTCATATCTGTCCAACAGAGCGATCCCTAGTGGCATATAAACTGTTATCTTATATAAAATGGGTTTTATTAACATTTGGGAGGAAACTATTGTTTTCTATTAAGCTCACAAAAATAGAAAGATATTGAAACCTCAATCTATAGCATGTCTCTCAATATCGATCGAATGTTATGTAGATTAGGTCATGAAACAATTGAGAGATATCTATTTAAACAAGAAAAATAAAAACCCGCTGCCTAAGGAATCACTGCTTTTACATCCAGATTACCCATCCAAGTGTCTTTAAATGAAAACGTATTGATACTATATTTGCACTCTAGTAAGTGGAAATAATTGCTCATAGAATTATAGTAATATAATATTTGAAACCTTCGTCGCTGAATCAGAAATATGTGCCAAACAGTTCCAAAGAAGTAAAAAAGGTATTCCGGTATAGGATTCGAAGCGAAAAGTCCGCTTGAATTCTGTAATGGAAGCCGTCGCACAGTGGGGCAAGGGGCAAATAGTTCATTTTTTGAGCAAACAAAAATTCCCAGGCCTGGAATTAATGAAACTTTTTTTTTTATATTCGTTATAAAATTGCCTCTAATTCTATCGAGGTTATCGAAAGATTGTTAAAAATTATACAAAATTGCTACTTGGGGGATTTTCTGGTTTCTGATCTCATTTCTGATCCCCAAATTTTGCGATTCCTAAAGCCAAGATGGCGGATTCTACAGGCGGCCATAATATTTTTTAAATGAGATGTACATGAGCAAATTGATAAAAATTGTTACTTGAAAGTTTTAAGGGTAGCTGATCATGAATCTGAATTCTAAATTACATAACATCGAAATCCAAGATGGCGGAATCAATATGGCGTTCGTAAGTTAAAAAAGAATGAGGCATCAAAAAGGAAATTGTTAAAGCAACTCACTTTACCCGTACGATGTCACTGCATATAGTACTGCATGCAGTGCTGCCGGAGGACTACATGCAAAAAAGTAAATTTTCGCCTAGAGCCCAGACATATATTAATTGATAGATAATAGACAGGTTATGTTTTTTAATGGGGTCTAAAGAATGCGCACTTGTTCTCGATAGGCGATTTATATTTTTGGTTTGCTAAATATGGAAATTTTAATATCCGAAATGAGATTAGCAAACTGCGAAACCCCGAATAACAAATTTTAATAGTTTCCATCGTGATTTGTCACCGTTTTTTAACTTATGGACACCATATTGGATCCGTCATCTTGGATTTTGATATAACGTAATTTAGACTTCAGATTCATGATCAGCAACTCCCAAAACCCGTAAGTAACACTTTTATACAATTTGCGGATATACATCTCATTTAAAAAATATTATAGCTGCCATATTGGATCCGCCATCTTGGATTTTGATATTATGTAATTTAGACTTCAGGTTCATGATCAGCATCCTCTAAAACCCATAAGTAACAATTTTTTTATAATTTATAATAATCTTTTGATAAAATTTTAGTTGCCATATTGGATTTTCAAATTTCGAAATTCGGCCTCGATAGAACTAAAGGCAATTTTATAACGAATACTTAGGTACTTTAAGATTTTTTTTCAAGTTTAATTAATTCCAGGCCTGGGAATTATCGTTTGCTTAAAAAATGAGCTATATGCCCCACTGTGCGTCGCCTAACAGAATAAGCTTCCTTGGAGTATCGACTTAAATTTAAAATAGTTTCGTCGGAAAAGCCAAAACATCAAATATTTAAACATTTACAACTAAATACGTCGGCTCAAAGACTGCATGATATCTCTATCGAAAACCGAAAATTGGCATCTTGTCAGCATCGTATATTGGCGAAATCGAAAATTCATGTCGGCCTGAGTGAACCAAAAGTGACATTTTTTGACAGTTCGCGAAATCGGTTTTGCTATATTCTCAGCATTCCGCTATAATTTCTCTATTGGAATCATCCCAGGTGAGAGAGATCACCAGCTTTTGCACGCTTATAACCGGAAAACCTCGAAGAAAACCTTAACGAATTATATATCCAGCGACACGGAATTTCCTTCCGCTTCGAGCGGTATGGGTTCGGACCGGAAAAAACGTCAGCACAGCAATGAGTAGGAGTACAGACCTTAAGTTTACATTAGCCCGAAATATTTCATACCGCATTTGTTGTCTAGCAACAGATGCGAAATGAAATTCTGTACAAAATGTACTTGTTTAGAATTATTTTTTTATTTCTGTTTTTTTTTAAAGAACCTTCACATTTTAAAAACATAGAATGCTGAAAATTTATATAACAAAAATACTGATGTAAACAACATTCTGTAACTTATTTTTAGCACATTATCTCTTACTATCATATTATACCGGGTGTTAGAAAAGTATGGGAACGGTGAAAAATCTCGAACAGTTTGCATCAAATCGAAAAATAAAAAAATACTTGTCAAAAAGTTTTCAAAAAACTATCTACTGATATCAAAAATGATCTCCCCACCCACCATCCAGTGGGTGGATCGAGGGGCAACTTTAAAATTTCAAATGGAAACCCCTACTTTTTATTGCGAAATCGGATTCTACAGTAAAAAATACGTAAGTTTTATTTGAGACATTTTTTTTTCGATTCTTGCAAGTGTCGCTGTAATCGCAAAGAAATGAAGAGAAAACATGACTGTTTCAAGAGCAGCGTCTTCTGCCCATAAAAAAACGTCCAATTCAAAAACTGAAAAACACGCGTTTGCTATTTTTTACGAAATCTATCCCATAACATTGGATTCGACTCTCCCACCCCCAACCCAGTGGGTGGGGCGGGGGGCAACTTTGAAATTTGTAATGAAAATCCCTATTTTTTTTATAGCGGATGCGGATTCTACGGCCAAACATACGTGAATTTTATATCAGGTATTTTCTTCGATTCTCGCAAGATGTCGCTGCAATCGCAAAACATTAAAATAAACCTGAAGCCTCCATAAGTTTGTAAATACAGCTACTCGTGTTGACAAAAAAACATTCAGTTTAAAAAACAATATCCGTGATAGCTTGATTTTGATGAATGCTTTTTTTTAGGGTGTTGTTAATAACAGTATTTGTTTTGTGAAATTTTTACGAGTTGTAACATTTTTTGCGACTGCAGCGACACCTTGCGAGAATCTAAAAAAATGCCCGATATAAAATTCACGTATTATTGGCCGTAGAATCCGAATCCGCTATAAAAAATAGGGATTTTCATTACAAATTTCAAAGTTGTCCCCCGCCCCACCCACTGAGTTGGGGGGTGGGAGAGTCGAATCCAATAAAAATTAATTATTATTTGTTTGCTTATAATTGTATTGAAACATTCTTTATAGGATTTTGCAAACAGCAGAAAAGATAACTATCTATTAAAGAAAAACTTTGTGTAGAAATATTAATGAAATCTTTGCATTCTTTCGATAACCTGAATTCTGGTTATGCTAGCAATTTAAAATCCTAAAATGAATTTGTCTAATTTCTTATTTGACAATTCTCATTCTAACACTAGCATCCACACAGTCCCCTACGGCCATGCAGATTAAACTAGTATCCACATAACCCCCTACGATTATGAAGATTCAGTTAAAAATGAGAACAAAGACCTAAAATGAATTTATTTATCTACTTTGTCTTAAAAAAAAATTTTTCATTCCAATGGATTACATTTTCATGAAATCTATCATTCTGTTTCCTGGAAATGCTTAGCCTTTGAAACGTTTTTCGCCCTTATTCTGGAGCTCATCAGAAAGACATAAAGCCATTCATAACGATGTTTCATGCAAAACCAAGACAATTTCTTTGAATAAGTGTGAAATGATTATATTTGACATTGACTGATAAAAACAACCTCACCTATCTATTAGCTAACTAGTATTGGAGCCTATATTATATTTAGGATTTTAAATTGCTAGCATAACCAGAATTCAGGTTATCGAAAGAATGCAAAGATTTCATTAATATTTCTACACAAAGTTTTTCTTTAATAGATAGTTATCTTTTCTGCTGTTTGCAAAATCCTATAAAGAATGTTTCAATACAATTATAAGCAAACAAATAATAATTCATTTTTAAACATGCATAGAGTATATAGGCTCCAATACTAGTTAGCTAATAGATAGGTGAGGTTGTTTTTATCAGTCAATGTCAAATATAATCATTTCACACTTATTCAAAGAAATTGTCTTGGTTTTGCATGAAACATCGTTATGAATGGCTTTATGTCTTTCTGATGAGCTCCAGAATAAGGGCGAAAAACGTTTCAAAGGCTAAGCATTTCCAGGAAACAGAATGATAGATTTCATGAAAATGTAATCCATTGGAATGAAAAATTTTTTTTTTAAGACAAAGTAGATAAATAAATTCATTTTAGGTCTTTGTTCTCATTTTTAACTGAATCTTCATAATCGTAGGGGGTTATGTGGATACTAGTTTAATCTGCATGGCCGTAGGGGACTGTGTGGATGCTAGTGTTAGAATGAGAATTGTCAAATAAGAAATTAGACAAATTCATTTTAGGATTTTAAATTGCTAGCATAACCAGAATTCAGGTTATCGAAAGAATGCAAAGATTTCATTAATATTTCTACACAAAGTTTTTCTTTAATAGATAGTTATCTTTTCTGCTGTTTGCAAAATCCTATAAAGAATGTTTCAATACAATTATAAGCAAACAAATAATAATTCATTTTTAAACATGCATAGAGTATATAGGCTCCAATACTAGTTAGCTAATAGATAGGTGAGGTTGTTTTTATCAGTCAATGTCAAATATAATCATTTCACACTTATTCAAAGAAATTGTCTTGGTTTTGCATGAAACATCGTTATGAATGGCTTTATGTCTTTCTGATGAGCTCCAGAATAAGGGCGAAAAACGTTTCAAAGGCTAAGCATTTCCAGGAAACAGAATGATAGATTTCATGAAAATGTAATCCATTGGAATGAAAAATTTTTTTTTTTTAAGACAAAGTAGATAAATAAATTCATTTTAGGTCTTTGTTCTCATTTTTAACTGAATCTTCATAATCGTAGGGGGTTATGTGGATACTAGTTTAATCTGCATGGCCGTAGGGGACTGTGTGGATGCTAGTGTTAGAATGAGAATTGTCAAATAAGAAATTAGACAAATTCATTTTAGGATTTTAAATTGCTAGCATAACCAGAATTCAGGTTATCGAAAGAATGCAAAGATTTCATTAATATTTCTACACAAAGTTTTTCTTTAATAGATAGTTATCTTTTCTGCTGTTTGCAAAATCCTATAAAGAATGTTTCAATTCGAATCCAATGTCATTGAATAGATTTCGTAAAAATAACAAATGCGTGTTTTTCAGTTTTTGAATTGGACGTTTTTTTATGGGCACAAGACGCCACTCTTGAAACAGTCATGTTTTCTTTTCATTCTTTGCGATTACAGCGACACCATGCAAGAATCGAAAAAAATGTGCTGAATAAATTTGACGTATTTTTTTCCGTAGAATCCGATTCCGCAATAAAAAATAGGGGTTTCTATTAAAAATTTTAAAGTTGCCCCTCGCCCCACCCACTGGGTGGTGGGTGGGGAGGTTATTTTTGGTATCAGTAGATAGTTTTTTAAAAACTTCTTGACATGTTTTTTTTATTTTTCGATTTGATGCAAACTGTTCGAGATTTTTCAGCGTTCCAATACTTTTCTAACACCCGGTACATGACAAATCAAACGATGCCATAGAGAAGAGAGTCAAATTTAGGATACCGTGTACGTTGACATCGTGTTAAGATCGAAATCTTCGTGAATGTTTCCTAATAGTTTATTCTGCACAGTTTAATTTCTGGAATTAATCATTCCACTTGGCTGATTTAATTGAGGCTAATTTACATGGTGTTATAGGATGTAGTTGATTGAATTTAGAAAATTTGCATAGATATTTATTGGGACGAAACTCTTATGAATAGCGATGTTAAATTGACGAATTTTTAATTTAATTTATGATAATTTATTTAATTTAAAATAACACATTTCTCATAATGCTTGTTTACGGCTAGCAATCGTTTATTAATAAATATTTATTTTGCCACATCAAAAAAAGGCCGACAATAGTTACACCATTGCATAACAAGTCGTGTGGGTTCTCAAATATTCGGATATAGAAGGACTACAAGTAATTTCTTCTAGTCATTTTTGCTAGAACCAAAATACAGAAAAAAGTGTTTAAAATGTATGAGCTGTTATCCGTAGTCGATGTTCTGATTTATTAGTTAATTTATTTATTATTCGTTTATTAAAATAGTATATTTAATGCTAATGTGAACTATTAAAAATATATAAATGTATTTACATAAAATATCCCTCCTAACAATAAGCCAATACTTTTACTAGATATGGTGACAGAATTGAAAACATTAATTTTCGTTTTTTCTTTCATCTGAAAGATTAAAATCAGATGAAACATCTCAGGGTGTGAATTTTTCATTGTCACATTATTTCCCTTTCGTTTATGCGAGGCTAATAATAATCATAACACTATATTTACTAACTACTAATATTAAAATATTTAATTGCAGCCTTGGTGCTCTGAAAACTTATAATGAAAGTCTAATCCTCCGTCTTTGCTTTTCTTTGTGTTTATTAGATAGAAGTATGTACTTTGCATACTGTTGCATTAGTTTATTTTTCTCGTTTATGAATTGGAAATTTAATTACTTCTACATCCACGTAGTGGATTGGAAGTATAGCAATCGCAAAAAAATTTTCAAAAATTAGAATTAGAAGCCAAAGCATCAGATTTTTTTATAATATTTTCAACCTCCACTATGAAAATGGTTGATAAAATAAAATTGAGATATTCATTTGAAATTTGGTACACGTATGTACCATAACGACACCTGGAACTAGATTATACTTTGAGATGATTCCGTTGAAGAGTTGGAGGTTAAATAGGGGTAAATAGGGGAAAATAAGTAAAGCAAGCTGGTAAGACTACAGAAACTTGAAATTCTGTATATGTACTAGAAGCCAAGGTCTCAGATTGTTTATAATATTTTTAAACCCCCCACCACCCCTACTCCATTATTAAACGGGTTAATATAATAAAATTGAAATATTCACTTGAAATTTGGTACACGTATGTATTATAACGACATCTGGAACTAGATTATACTTTGAGATGATTCCGTTGAAGAGTTGGAGGTTAAATAGAGGTAAATAGGGGAAAATAAGTAAAGCAAGCTGGCAAGAGTAGAAAAATTTGAAATTCGGTGTATGTACTAGAAGCCAAGGTCTCAGATTATTTATATTATTTTTCAACCCCCACCACCCCTTCTCCAATATTAAAGGGGTTGATAAAATGAAATTGAAACATTCACTTGAAATTTGGTACATGTATGTATCATAACGACATCTGGAACTAGATTATACTTTGCAAAGCTTCCGTTGAAAGGTTAGGGGTTAAATAGGGTTAAATAGGGGAAAATAAGTAAAGCAAGCTGGTATGAGTACAGAAACTTGAAATTCGGTGCATGTTCTAGAAGCCAAGGCCTCAGATTTTTTATATATAATAATATTTGCCAACCCCCCACCACCCTTACTCCATTATTAAAGGGGTTGATAAAATAAAATTGAGATATTCACTTGAAACTTTGTAGACGTATGTATTATACTGACATCTGGAACCAGATTCTATTTTAGGACAATTCCGTTGAAGGGTTGGGGGTTAAATAGGAGTATATAGGGGAAAATTAGTAAATCAAACCGGCAAGAGTACAGAAATTTGGAATTTGGTGTAACCTCCATTATTAATAGGATTGATAACACAAAATTGAGATATTCACTTGAAAGTTAGTACACGTATGTATTGTAATGAAATCTGATTGAGATGATTCCATTGAAGGGGTGGGAGGTGGGATAGGTTGTGAATAGGGGAAAATAAGTAGGGAAAACTAGAAACTTAATTTTTAACGTATGTGGTAGAAACCAACACTTTTCTATGACATCTGTCCCAATTGAAATTCATTGACCTATAATTTCCACATACTAGAGTGCAAATCTAGTCAAGATGTTTCCTTTAAAGTGACTTGGATGAAAAACCTGGATGTGGAAGTAGTGATTCCTTAGGCAGCGATTTTTAGAACTGATACGGATTAGGATATTGAGATATAGCGTCAATATTGAGATAAGCTTTTCGAAAGTGGCCATTCTGAGTCCGAAGAAGACTGGCAACAGGACTACGAATGCCAAATTGCCATATTGAAATCAGATATGGAAGTAGTCATAGAACCAGGCCTGTAGCTAGAAACTGTTTTAAGGGCGGGCAAACAAATTTTCAGAGGGGACCCGTCAGCCTAAATATTTGATTGTTATTCTCAATTATAAATAAACAACTCCCGTAAATAAAACAGATACCTACATTTCTTAACAGAAACAGCTTTTAACATAAAAAAATTTATAATAATAATAATAATGATAAGAAAAAATCTTGCACCGCTCTCAAAATTTATTGAGAAACACAATATAATTTCGGAAAATCAGCACGGGTTTCGTGCCAATAAATCAACTAGTACTGCTGTGCACTCTTACTATAAAAAATTAATTGAACATATAGAGGAAGGAGAATGCCCAGTTGGAATCTTTTGCGATCTAAGTAGGGCATTCGACTGTGTCGATCAATACAACCTATTGGCCAAATTATATTTATACGGCATACGAGGAGTGGCACTTGACTGGTTAGCCTCTTTTCTAAAAGATCGTAAACAATTTGTAAGCTTAACTCACACCGATTCCAAAACCACCTGTAAAGTCAACTCCAAGTATGTAACCGTGAATGCGGGTGTCCCTCAAGGTTCTGAGTTGGGTCCAATACTGTATATATTATACACAAACGACCTTGAGAATTGGACACCAAACGCATTTTCAGTACTCTATGCGGACGATAAATCTCTGCTGATCTCCGATACATCGGACGATTTACTGACATGTAAATGTAATAATGTGTTAGAGACAGTGTGTAATTGGTACAATAATAATTCACTTTTTATGAACCAAGAGAAAACAACGCCTATAAGATTTCACCACGGGCAAAAGGAATGCCGCAAATTAAATATTGAAATAAATAATGTCACATTAAAATGTGAACAGCAAAATAAGTTTTTAGGAATCACAATGGATGAGTGCCTAAACTGGAAGGCTCACTGTGGTAACTAGATATCAAAATTAAATACAGTTTGCTATTTGTTCAGAAATATAAAATCAATTCTGACACAAGAACAATTAATAAATATATACCACGCACAGGTAGGATCTAGACTAAGACATGGCATATGTGTTTGGGGTAGCTCCACTTTATCATCGGAGGTTTTTATCATTCAAAAACGAATTTTAATGCGTATTGCTAATGTTTCCAATACAGAATCATGTAGAAGATTGTTTAGAGATTTAAAAATTTTAACTCTTGTAAGTGTATTTATTTATGAATTGTGTGTATATGTCTTTAAAAATAAAATAAAACATGTTGACAAAAGATGTCCACAACATTGGGACTCGTCAAGTTGATAATTTATATATTCCCTTTTGCAAGTATAAATTATCAATGGATTCACCCGATTACATGGGTCCATATATCTATAACAAATTACCCTCTAAGATAAAAGAAGCTAAACATTTAAGATCTTTTAAAATGAGGCTGAATCAATACTTAACAGATAAGTGTTTTTATACATTAGGAGAATTTTATGAAAATATCCAAAATAGCATAAGGTAGTTTAAGTAATGTGGCTATTCCTATACAAATGCATTTGTCTATAAGGAAAAATAAATATTATTATTATTATTATTATTAAAGAAATTTTTTCACAAGAAATTGTCATACATATTTATAAGTAAAAAAAAGAGAGATGCGATGAATGTACTTTTATTAAAATCATTGATTAATAAAACAAAATATTATACGAATTAATTAATAAAAATTGTCAGGCAGACAAATTCTAACAGATAAAAGAGATTTTAAAACAAAAATCAAGGTGTTATGAGGTACACTTTCCTGAAAAAAATTACGTATAACAAATTAAGTCTGACAAATTTATTAACAAAAATTGTCAGTCAGACAAATTAATTCAATAATGGTTCATAATTTACCACAAATTGTGTAAATTTCAAGCAGGAGTTTAAAAAGTAAAATCATTTTTTTTATCTAAATTGAAAGTTTATAAAAAAACAACAATTAACAAATTTTTACTTGTCTGCCGGGCATAACATGATTTTTTGCAACCCTTTTCACATTTTCATTTTTAGGTGTTCGATGGGGTACCATTTTTGCAGTGGGAGCTTGGTCTACACGTCCGCTCAACAATTATTTCCATTCACCAACTGTGGTTTGGGTGTACTGTGATTTTAATTGTTTTCTGCAGTCGCCGCAGGACGGACAATAATTATCCCAGGACGGGCGTAGCCCGTCCTGGTCCACCCCTAGCTACAGGCCTGCATAGTACACGCAGCTAGGATCGACAATATTACATCGGAGGCACTTACGCTAATAGTGCTTTTAGTCCTATTTAATACCAGCTTTACACAACTGCATTACCTACCAAGAAAGGTATTATTCTTGCAACTTTTGTATATGACCGTGTCATTATGTTATCATACGTAAATTTAAGAACTACATGGAATTATATACTTTATTAGAATCTGGACCAAATTAAAGTTATGAAAATTAATCCGTCACTTTTACTAAACTAGAACTAAAGCAAGAAACCTTCCTGTGCATAAACACTTGGTGAACACATGCGCAAATAATACGGCCAGTGACCCATCACGACAAGTACGGTCAACTTTATCATCCCTCAGACACAGGGTATAATAAAGTACAAGTCAAATAGTAACCAAGACCGACTGACCGGCTTTTGAAATTACTTCACATCCTAATTCAGTAAAAAGAAACATGACTTTAATATCATACACAACACGCTCGCAGACGAGATCTCTCAACAACAAAAAATGGAAAGAATCACATGCTGAGGCCAATGTAAGTTTTAAGAGCCCTAAATATAAAAGTATCGGGGGAAATAATCAGGTTAGTAGATCTAAAACCACTTTAATATCAACTCTAAATTTGCGCAATAAACTTAGACCCTTATATGAAGAAATAAAACAACTAACATCAAAAATTAATGACCTGAACTACGAAATAAAGTGTAAAAACCAAACTATAACTAACCTAGAGGAAGAAATAAAAAAAGATATAACTAAGAAAAATTTTATAAACCTGGGGACTCAAACGGAAAACGCTGTATATACCGATTTAGAAATGCAAATTCCTCCCACTTTAAGCCTAGAAACTCAACTCATAAATCCAGTGTGCAGTGAGAACAATACAATCATAGAAGAGTCAGCCACAATTTCCACATGTACGGCCAGCGTAATAGATAACTCTAAAAATATTACCATAATTAATAATTATACAAAAATTCTCATCATCAGTGATGACTATGGACGTAATATTAACAAGTTATTGTATAAAAATCTAGATAGCAAACTTTATAGAATCGAAACTATAATTAAACCGGGGGCCGCACTTCATCAATTAATAGAAAATCTGGCTGGGTTAACACAAGATTACACGCATCATGATCATGTCATCATTATTGGAGGCTTTAATAATTTTAATCAAACAAACAAATATCCTCTCTTTAAGGATATAGGTCAGAAAATCAAAAGTTGCCACAATACAAATATCACCATCTCTACTGCTCCGTATAAATCAAGACATATCAACAAATTCATTAGAAAATACAACAGAAAATTGGGAGAATTTATGACCTTACTAGACAACTCTCTTCAAGGTAAAATGCGCCTCCTTAACATCAACAATAATTATAGAAATTTTAGCAAGAGGCAGATTGCTTTAAACATAGGGCAAATCGTTGGAAATAAAAAACTGCAAACAAACCTGCTGACAATAGAGGTACTTAGAGATAAAAAATTTAATTCCTCAAATGAAACCGAAAATACACCTACTCAACTAGCAGAAACACCAACTATTTACGAAACTCAAACCGAGAAATTACGTGACATAACTAATAAAATCATCATATTAGACAACCTACAACTGCCAGCTCCCCACATCACTAATGACACATCTGCAAACGCAAATAATGACTCTTTTTTATAAGTGATCAAACCTCAGCAGTAGCTGGACAAACTAATGTATATAAGGATGTTAATTGTGCTCAAGTAAATGAAAATATAACTTTAATCTCATTAAATATTCAGTGTATTCGTAATAAAATTGATGATTTGTACATTTTTTTAGAAAATCATAATTATCCTAGTTTAGTTTTAATCTCAGAGCACTGGCTAAAAAGTAATGAACCAGTTTACATTCCTAACTACTCTGTTTTATCAAAATATTGTAGAATTAATTCCATTCATGGTGGAACATTAATACTTATAAATAATGATTTACATGATAATTTTCCCTTCGTTAATTTTGACAAATATGATGACGTCCTAGAAGAAAAGCAGTTTGAATTTTCCATAATTTATTGCAGCAAATTAGATATGTATATTGTATGTATGTATAGATCCCCTTTATCAAATGTTAAGTTATTCTTAGAAAAACTCGAAGCATTATTATATAGGGTACCTACAAAATCGTCGATTATTTTAGCTGGAGATCTTAAGAGTGGGTATGCCGTCTAAAAATCAGAAATAAATTACTCTCAAACGCCGCCCCGTCCGCGACAAATTATAATTAGACCATTGCAATTACGAAATTTGTACAGGCGAAAAATGGAAGAAAACATATCAATCTAGGTTTGTATCTTTTTAATATTTTGAAAAAAAATGGTATTAATTAATAAGATTTGTTTTAATTAGCAGTAACTTTATGATTTTTTAAAAAATATTTAGAATCAAAATATGAGAAAAAGGACTCGATACAAACCTTCATTCATGTTTTCTGTGTATCGTACTATTTTTATTTTTCCAAAAAACATAATGCTTTTTGCAAAAACATGTATAGCACAGAACCGTGCAAAGGCACATTTTGCAACAAATGTTACACTGATAAGAGCTCCCTCTGGATTTATTACTGTTTAAGCTCCGCCCTTCACCCAGAATTATTTTATGAATGAGAAAATATAACGAGGGAACGAAATAAGAAATTAAACCAAATCATTTCTAATAACACGGGACGCCCAATAAAATATCAAATTCCATTAATTTACTATTATACTTAACAGGTACTCTACTCTTTGATTATATACTACAAGTACGGAATTATAACAATATAGTAACTAGATATATGTAGCCACCCATGCACTAACAATAATGTGTAATTGTGTTTCAATTCTTCTTTATAAAATGCTGGTATGCTGGTATATTTGAAAACATTTATTGGACAATACAATTGATACTAAATTTTAAAGATGTGTTCTTGTCGTAAACACATGAATATAGAATTATAAGGGGCGATGCGATTTGCAATGAAATGAGTTAGAAACACAAAAGTAAAGCGCACATTTTCCCATTTTCTCATCAAGTCACACGCATCAGTTTGTTGCATTAGACCAAGCAACAGGATTTTTTTCATAATAACTTTTATTTCTGGGAAAAATAGAAAGAAATGTTTGAGATAAAAACTGTCGGCAGTAAAGTTATCTATCGATCTGTCAAAATAATGAAATCTAGGCTCAAAATGTAAAAAGAAACAGAGAAATCAACTTACTCCTTTAAACCCGAAAATATTTTCCAGAAAAAATCAACTTTCGTGAAAATTTAACAAATCACAGCTAAAAGTATTGTCCAGAAGGTGATGTGGACCGATGTTGAAAATATTTTCTTGTTGAGATCGCGCACCAATGTAGACGTTCTAAGACTCAAGTTGCAGGTTTTTATCTCTGCTTTCAAAATTTGTAGAGAAAACATTTTGGAATACAAATTTTAGCCATCTTTTTTACTTTCAAAATTTTGCAAATTTTTAGAATCGCTCTGACATTCGTATTTTAAAAAAATGCACTATTAAATTTCGTTGATACAAATAATTGATGCTTTGGATTTTTAAAATCTAACCAGTAAAGCCAGAGATATCCATATTTTTGAGAAATAACCTACTATGTCTAAAGTTATTAATGATATTTTGATGCGGGGTTTAGTTTAAAACATCTATCATTAAACTTTTGTCTACTATAAAAGCAAATTTGTAAGTTCTCCCCATCCATATATTTTTAAAGAAAATATGAATAATAATTCGTAAAACTAAGTGTACACCAGGCAAGTTATTTTATATAATATGTGATATGTGCTAAGTATACAACACTAGTTCCTTGGTCAAATCGAGAACTACTACTCCTAGAAAGTAAAATTTCAAATAAAAGGTTGCCTCTATCCTTAATCTTTGTTTATTCTCGATATTACTTCCACATCCACGTAGTGGATTGGAAGTATAGTAATCGCAAAAAAATTTTCAAAAATTTTTATTCGTGAAATAGGTTTAGAATGTCGTGAAACGTCGAGATTTTAAATTTGAGCGAAAAAAGATTTTCTGTCTGTCTGTCGGTTTGTCTGTCGGTCTGTCTGTCTGTAACTTTTTTTGTCCGCACGCTTTCTCCGGAACGGTTTAAGATATTGACCTGAAATTTTGTACACGTATATATTATAACGAGATCTGGAACTGGATTGTTTTTTGAGGAAATCCGGTGAAGGGTTGGGGGTTAAATAGGGGTAAATAGGGGGAAATAAGTAAAGCAAGCTTGTAAGAGTACAGAAACTTGAAATTCGGTGTATGTACTAGAAGTTAAGGCCTCAGATTTTTTTATAATATTTTTCAACCCCCCACCTCCCCTACCCCATTAATGGGGTTGATAAAATAAAGTTGAGATATTCATTTGAAATTTCGTACACGTATGTATTATAACGATGTCTAGAATTAGATTATATTTTGGGATGATTCCGTTGAAGGGTTGGGGGTTAATTTGGGGTAAATAGAGGAATATAAGTAAAACAAGTTGGTAGGAGTACAGAAACTTGAAATTCGGTGTATGTACTAGAAGCCAAAGCGTCAGATTTTCTTATAATATTTTTCAACCCAACCACCCCTACTCCAATATGAAAAGGGTTGATAAAATAAAATTGAGATATTCATTTGAAATTTGGTACACGTATGTATTATAACGACGTCTGAAACTAGATCATAATTTGAGATGATGCCGATGAAGGATTGGGGGTTAAATAGGGGTAAATAGGGGAAAATAAGTAAAGCAAGCTGGTAGGACTACAGAAACTTGAAATTCGGTGTATGTACTAGAAGCCAAGGTCTCAGATTATTTATAATATTTTTCAACCCCCACCACCCCTACTTCATTATTAAAAGGGTTGATAAAATGAAATCGAGATATTCATTTGAAATTTGGTACACGTATGAATTATAACGACATCTGGAACTAGATTATACTTTGAGATGATTCCGTTGAAGGGTTGGGGGTTATTTAGGGGTCAATAGGGGGAAATAAGTAAAGCAAGCTGGTATGAGTACAGAAACTTGAAATTCGGTGTATGTACAAGAAGTTAAGGCCTCATATTTTTTATAATATTTTTCAACCCCCGCACCACCCCTACCCCATTAAAGGGGTTGACAAAATAAAGTTGAGATATTTATTTGAAATTTCGTACACGTATGTATTATAACGACGTCTGGAATCAGTTTATATTTTGAGATGATTCCGTGGAAGGGTTGGGGGTTAATTTGGGGTAAATAGAGGAATATAAGTAAAACGTTGGGTAAGACTACAGAAACTTGAAATTCGGTGTATGTACTAGAAGCCACAGCGTCAGATTTTCTTATAATATTTTTCAACCCAACCACCCCTACTCCAATATGAAAAGGGTTGATAAAATAAAATTGAGATATTCATTTGAAATTTGGTACACGTATGTATTATAACGACGTCTGAAACTAGATCATAATTTGAGATGATGCCGTTGAAGGATTGGGGGTTAAATAGGGGCAAATAGAGGAAAATAAGTAAAGCAAGCTGGTAAGACTACAGAAATTTGGGATTCGGTGTATATACTAGAAACCAAGGCCTCAGATTTCTTTCTAATATTTTTCAAACTCTACCATCTCCGCTTCATTATTAATGGGATTGATAACATCAAATTGAGATATTCACTTGAAAGTTAGTACACGTATATATTGTAGTGACATCTGATTGAGATGACTCCATTGAGGTGGTAGGTTGTAAATAGTGGATAATAAGTACGGTAAACTAGAAACTTCATTTTTAACGTATATGGTAGAAACCAACTCCTCAAACTTTTCTATGACATCTACCCCAAATATTATTAAAATTCTGTGACCAATAATTTCCACATACTAGAGTGCAAATATAGTCAAGATATTTCCTTTAAAGTGACTTGGACGAATAATCTGGATGTGGAAGTAGTGATTCCTTGGGCAGCGGTTTATTTACTTGTTACTGACTTCGAAAAATTGGCATTTGCTTGCTACATTTACGTCTGCAAATTTCAGGTTAGGGTTGTAAAGAAATTCTTATTTTATACTATATACTATCAAAACAGTACCTGAGAGGTCAACCACTTGTAGAAATTACACGAACTGCCGAGACTGCCTTGCCTGCGGCGCCTGCGTAACTCCAACCAGCTGCACTTGCGGGGCTTTCAATTATATGACCACCACTGCCATGGCTGCCGACAGCCTGCCTAAAATTCGGAGAACGAGTGCCGACGGTGGTTTACCTCTCGATAGACAACTACTGAATTTCATAATGATCCGTTGAATAGTTTAATGCTTATAAATAATTACTTATCACTGACTTTCTGCGAATCATTTCTCTTATTCTCGGCGTCTATTGGATGTATAACAATAATAATTAAAATTATTTTTTTGTTTAACTTGCCATGATTCAAAAAACGAAAACATTAATGGATCTCAATTTTACTATGTCATCACTACATATTTATTAATGAACTGTGGTAATATGAAGGTCAAATTTTAATAATTGTAAAAAGTACGTTTTTTTTTCAAAAACCATGTGGATAAAATGTGAGTATTTGTAAGGATCAGTTAACGAACGGAAAACCCTTTAAGTCTATGCTGAGAAGAAATAAAGATGGAGACACCTTTTTTATTTGAAACTTTTTTTCTGTTTAACAGTTTCTAAGAATATCGTGTATAGACAAATTAGACCAATAAATAACTAATACTATACGCATAACACTTATTGGATAAAACAACTTGCGTGGTGTATATTTTTGATTTTAACAATAGTTGCTAATTTTTGTTTATTGGTAAACTACCATTATTTGAGGGAGACTACAAAATAAAAATTCAAGAAGTCCTGAGGAATCCCCTGAGGATCCAAGAGTTTAAATTTTGATTTTTGAATGATGTGACAGCTAAAGCTTTACACATACGAAAACTAAACAACATTAAAATGTTAAGTTTTCCATTTAGTTATAAACAAGAATTAGTACTATAATAACAAACAAGACTGCAGCTACGGACACGTATTTCGGAGTTATTGCTCTTCATATATGGCACATGAGGTTCGAAGGTACAAAATAGAGTACCTACAATATACTGTGCTTTCCTATCTTTGTTGGTCTTGCTTTTAACAATATAACAATATTATTTATGCCATGCTACGCTGATGAGGAGCAATAACTCTGAAACGTGTGTCCGTAGCTGCAATATTGCATACCACTAATTTTTGTTTATAATTTTTATCGGACCTCATCAACTCTTATTCTTTTTATTTAATATTATTATTTCCTTATTGACGATTATTATTAATTAATGCAGATTACTAATTATTGAATATCTTTTCCATTATGCAAAAATATAGATATACTCGTATACTCCATATTACAAATTAAAATTCTAGGGAAGCATAATACCTAGCCGTTTAAATTATAAATACTGTATTTATTGAAGGAATAATATGTTAAAAACGCATTTAGGTTAGAATGATAGGATATATGTGTCGGCATAACCTTTGAGCTTTGGCAGGTAGAATTTATATACAATCATCAACTAATTTCGAGCTTATACGTAAGTGGAATCGCGGTCATTCATTTCTATTTACTACTACATAGTACTATAAATACATAAAATAATATTTTATCGTTTTTAAAGGACCGCCCACTGGAGTTTCCCTTTCACCTCCCCTGTTGCAAATTTTAGCAGCTTGTCGAGGCATATCTACTCTTAATATAAATTTTAGTGACTTTGAATCAAATGATACGCAATTGCTAAAATCTCTGCTAACTTCCTTTAATCTTAACATGCATGTCAATTCACCTACTAGAATTTCCCAGCACTCAGCTACAACCATCGACTATTTCTGTAGTAACCTTAGTAAAGAAAATATCTCCTGCCTGGTCATCCCAGCTGCGTTATCAGACCACGAGGCAGTATATTGTTCATTACAGACCTCTTGGAATGCTTGTCAAAAATTCAAATATGGCCGTTTATATAGTGGGACTAATTATAATAGGTTTTATCAAAATTGCCTTGATTACAACTGGGAGGATCTGCTGAATAGAGCAGAGCCATTTGATGCCTTCTACAGGTATCTTAAACATGCATTCAATAAAGCATTTCCAGTTCAAAAAATTAAACTAAAAAGTAAAAAACCATGGATATCCAAGGGTATAAAAACATCTGCCAAAAATCTAAGATCTCTTCACTATATAAGAAAGTACACCAATGAAGAATTTTTCGTTGAATACTATAATAAATACCGTAATATCTACAGAAAAGTCATCAAACAAGCTAAAGAAAATCATTACAAGTCCAGAATAGAACGAGCCAGTAATGGAGCAAAAGAGAGTTGGGCTATTATAAACGAACTTAGGGGTAAGAGCCAACCACCTGTAACATCGTCTTTAAACCCCAATATTATAAATAACTACTACTGTTCAATCGCAGGCAATCTAATGGAACACATAATTCCAACAAATGACCCCTTGAGCTACCTTGGAGAAATATACAATCATAAGACCTTATACCTATATAGGACAAACATCGACGAACTTAAGGAAATTATAAGCGACATTAAAAATAAGAAGTCGTCTGGCCTCGACGAAATCTCTGTAAATATATTCGAAAATTTACCAAACTCGGCTCTTTATATATTAGCATCTCTAATAAACGAATCGTTTGAATCCGGAACATTTCCATCTTTTTTAAAAACTTCTGTAGTTATTCCACTCTATAAGGGCGGAGAGGTAAATAATCCATCTAACTTCCGACCCATCTCACTAATCCCCACATTAGCAAAAATTCTCGAAAAATTAGTTAAAAAAAGGGTTGTAGAATTTTTGTCCTCCTGCAACCTACTAAGTGATCAACAATTCGGATTTCAAAAGGAAAAAAGTACAAATGATGCAATGTTCTCACTTTTAAGTCAGATTTATACCGAAATCAATAACGGGGAGGCAGCGGCAGCAATTTTCTGCGACTTATCGAAAGCGTTTGATTGTGTCCAGCATGAAATATTGTTAAGAAAGCTTGAGCATTATGGTTTTCGAGGCACTACCCTAAAGTGGTTTCAATCATACCTATCAAACCGTAGCCAAATAGTTAGAAATACAAATTATTCTGATAAACTAAATATAAAGTTTGGAGTGCCCCAAGGTTCCGTTCTTGGCCCAATTCTTTTTTTATTATATATCAACGACCTGACAAAAATTAATATTGAAGGAAAATTCACTTTATTTGCTGACGACACCACCATACTGTGGCACAATAAAGATGATACTGTCCTTGAGCAAACGGTGTCGGCCGATATAAATAAGGTCAAAGAGTGGTGTGACTCCAATTTGCTTTCATTCAACATTAACAAAACAAACATAACTACATTTCACTGCAATTTAACGGACATCTCCTTAGGTAACCATTTTCTTGAAAATAAACCCTGCTCAAAATTTCTTGGACTAAATATTGACTGCAAGTTAAAATTCAAAGAACACATTAAAATACTTAGTAACAAACTAGCATCCGGATCCTACGCTATCAGAGTGATCACAAATGAACTGGGTTATGCAGCTGCTAAGACTGCTTATTTTTCACTAATCGAATCACACTTAAGGTACGGCATTGCCTTCTGGGGCGCATGTAGTAAATATCTTTTACAAACAATATTGGTACTTCAAAAACGTGCTATTCGCTACCTGCACAAAACTAGAATTCGTGAATCATGTAAGCCACTGTTCTTGACATATGAATTTCTCACTGTGATATCAATTTACATTCTAGAAACAGTTTGTTTAGTTCATAAACATAAAAGTAATATTATAAATAATTCCTCCATACAATATGTAACTCGGCAAGTCAATAACGTTACTCTGCCAATTCCCAGATCCACTCTAGTCAAAGACTCAATTATTTACAATGACTATAAGATGTTCAATCACTTACCAAATAATATTAAAGAAATTAGTTCAAATACAAATTTCAGAAAGGCGGTAAAAAGACTTTTAATTGTTAAACCCTATTATAATTTAGACGAGTACTATAATGACACATTCTAATTAGGCATTTACTACCTTATCTTATCGTATTTTCTGACTTTTTACATTAACTATTATTATTGTATTAAAATTTATATGTAATCTATGTTTTGTATTTATATAATGTAGGTGCATTGTGTAAACTATATATGCTATGGACCTACGCTTATTTACTTTGTTAATGAGAAACTCTTTCTTCTGAACAATAAAGTATATTTTGATTTGATTTTGATTTGACTACATGCCCGCCTGTTACTTTGAAAAACGCGCAATTCCCTCAGTTTGAATATATTGCAACAGACTAGTTGCTGTCAAATTTTCCATAAAAATAAGTGGATCGATCAAATTATCACCAATAATCCCACAAAACACGTTCTCCTTTTCAAAACACTGTCCTTTGCAATTAATTACCCACTGAGGATAGCCAAATGACCAATATCTACTATTTTGAGCAGACATGGTGCCATTAGTAGTGAAAGTTGCTTCATCAGTCCAATTTTTTTCAAAAATCTACGAACATTTAGATTTATCCTTGAAGCCTTAAACACAATTCCAACCTCCTTAACAGATCTCCCTCATCCAAGGTATGGAGAAACATTGGTTCAAATGGTTATTCTATTTCTTTTGATACAGTCACGAACTTTATAAATAGAAATATCTAAATTTAAAAATGAATTATTATTTGTTTGCTTATAATTGTATTGTTTCAATAGAAATATCTAAAATTCCACACAATTGCCTAAGACTTATCTTTGCATTATTTTCATTATTTTTCAAAAAATTTAAGACATTTTCATCATAAACAGGATTTCGGTTTCGGTTTCTTACTTTTTTATTCACTCCTGTAGAATTAAACATTCGTTATTCTAAGTACTGTCGTGTTAGACATTGAGAGACGATCTGGATGCCTTCTATTAAATTCTTCGGCTGCTCACGAAAAGAACGCACATTGTCACCTACTAATCTCACTACTTATACATTTTTTCTAATTGTAAGACGATTTTCGTCCATTGTCGCACGACGATAATACCACAGTTAAAGATGTGGAATATACCACCTGTGGCTTTACTTTGTTTCTGAAATATTTAAAGCCATCGATAGCAAATTGCCTGCCCTTGGCCTTTTTATAGATTTCACAAAGGCATTTGATAATGTTGATCACGAATTATTACTTGCAAAATTGTTTAGGTATGGGCTTAGAGGTGTAACCTTAGATTTGTTTAAATCGTATCTACATGGACGTACTCAAAAGGTTCAATTGCCAAATGGCAAAATTAGTTCCGCGTGCAACACATCAGCCGGAGTACCTCAAGGCTCAATCTTGGGCCCCACACTTTTTGTAATTTTCGTAAATGATATGAATTTCTATCTCAGAAATATATCTCCAACAACCATTCAATATGCTGATGACACTAATGTCTTGTTAACAGCTGAAAGTGTGGAGGTTCTTATGATACTTGCATATAGAGTGTATGATATGATTACAATGTAGGCTCAGAAATATTGTTTACTGATAAACCAGAATAAAACCCAGTGCGTATTATTTAAGTCGCAAAGATCTGTGTATGCTCTGAGCAACAATTTCTCTTTGCAAACCACAAATAATGTTCAGATGTTGGGTATTACCATAGACTACCATTTGCAGTGGAATTCATATATCCAGGCTCTATGTGGAAAATTGAATAAATCCTTCTATGCACTACGATTTCTTAAAAAGCACCGTAGTAATCATATTCTGAAAACGTTGCATTTTTCATCCTTTCATTCTCACTTAAGGAATGGAATTATAAATTGGGGAAACAGTTCGCAGAATCAACGTATTCTTAGTTGCCATAAGAATATTAGCAGATCTGGGTTCTCGTGATTCCTGTAGAGAGGCATTTCGACATCTTAAAATTCTAACAGTTACTAGCACCTATATTTATGAAGTCTGCCTCTTTGTTTTTAAAAATAGATCTATATTTACGCAAAATGCTGTCCCTCACGATCATAACACTCGTCATAAATCAGATCTCCAACCTGACCCGCATGTTACCTCTTTATACCAAAAAAGTATACAATATAATGGCTGCAAACTATTTAACTACTTACCTCAAGGAATCAGAATTATCAAACTCTTACATTTTTAAAAGGAAACTTAAAAATTATTTCTTAGAAAGTAACTGTTGTTATACATTGAATGAATCTTTTTCTGTGTCTTTTTTTATATATATTTACACTTGCTTTATTGCTATCTGTTTCATCTCTATTGTTTTCTTTTAACTTTGTATTTAACGCATTTTGTTTTCGTATGCGTATGCATGTTTTGTTTTTTATATATACAGGGTGTAATTAGTTTCATGTTATTAAAAAAAAATAGTGGTAGGGAACGACAAGACAAACAAAAAAACCTTATATAACATGGGGTCTAAAGTTTTGGAGAAAAGAGACAAAAATTTCGCAAATTATCAATCAAATTTTTTAAGAACTGCTGGAATATTGAGGTAGGTTTAGATCTAGATCTGATCTGAAGAAAACTGTACTCTAACTTCCCTTGTGCAATATTTTAGTTGCTGTGGGTATTTTGTTATGTACACACGTCCACCCCGCCGTTCGTTGTTTTTGTTATTTTTGAATTTCGAGTCAAAAAATAAATAAATAAATAAATAAAGTGCGTATGTCCTTAATTCGACGTACCGAACTGTGTATTGATGCAGATGCAGAGATTTTGAATCATTTAGGTAGGTAGTAAGCTTTTAACCCAGGACACTCATTTATGTTACAAATGTTAATAAACCACATTTAAATTTTTTAAATTATAAACAATCCAATATTTTGTCCCAAATTAAAAAACACACATGTAAAGAAATGCTCTGTTTAAACCTCTATGGCCATTATTTGCTTGCAATTGTGCACGAAGAGAGAACGAATTATTTACCTCTTTATAATTGCCCCAGTTCAGTTGAGACGGTGCATCAAAGGCCTTTGCGTGTGTCGGTGAGCACTTTTTTTTGGGACAATTTAAAAGTTGTATAATTCCATTGACCAAGAAAAGCAGTGGTTCTCAATTATTGTCTACTATACTATTAAAAATATTGACCCAGATCAGTTTTTTTTCAAAGTGCCCCTAGAGGGAAAAGTCATAAAGGTTTTTTGTTTGTCTAGTCGGTCCCCATTACCAGTTTTTTTTAATGACATGAAACTGATTACACCCTGTATATGTATATGTTGAAAATAAATAAAATATCTATCTATCTATCTTTATTGATGAATAGAAATGTATCCATAGGCTACTTGACAGAACCTGTATAACCAATTTTTGGTAATTTGCATGGAAGTTTAAATATTCTCAAATTTTGATGAAACTTGGAATTTGGAGATTTTAAGCGATTCTCAAAAAGTTCGTCTTATAAAATTTTTCGATAAAAAATGCCTAATATGACTTGTTCACTTTTGGTATTACATATCGAATCATGGTAAGCCTTGGAAATTCACCAGGAAGTTGTTACTGCTCAAAATAAGTCAACCTACCATTTGTCAAAAAATCGTCTATATGCTCTGCAACGTGGCAAAATTAGTGGAGCGCTGCGATCTTATTGGACACACAGTGTATAGAAGCCAAGGCCTCAAATTTTTTTAGGTAGATGTTCATGTAAATCCGTTTGTTTAGTGTCAATATGGTGGCACTCATCGAAGCCAGGCGCCCCATGAGCCTTGTGGGATAAGCTGGCACTGCAAGATAACAGTTACTTAGATTAGTTTGAACAAAAATTGTTGTACAATCAATTTTGAAATCATTGACTTGAAGCGCTGGTAATTTATAATCCTTAATCGAAAAATTGCGGTTGTGCAAGAAAAACAATCATTTACTATGTAATAGATACTCATAGTAATGTTCCATTATGTGTTAATTCTACGATGAAAAAAAACCTGTAAGTGCTGTGCTGTCTGATCAAACGGAAAGTAACGGTGATGAAAATGAAGTTCTATAATAGCAAACTACCAGGCGAAAAAAATTTCACATCGGTAAATAATAATTACGAATCTCTGGGTAATTGCTGTTTATTCCACATGCGCTGCGCACCGGACTTCTTTTGTATTTTTCGATGTTAATCACACTGTCAGGTAATTGCGGTGGCAAATTGCAGGCGGACCTTTCCTGAAATTATCGATTACGTCACGAGCAGAGCCGATCTGTCGAAGATCAAAGAAACCGCACACTTATTGAGACATAAATCTTATGAACAACGAAGATTGCTGTGGGGAACCGACCACAGCGGCAGTGGCGTGTAAAAGAGCTGGACCGCAGAATTGCGTAATATTCTTGATACTCGTCAAATACTGCCCACATACTGTGAAAAGTATTCTAAATTCTTGCCAAAGTAGAAGTACTAATATATTATTTTTCAATTTTGTGAACGGAATGAATATATTGTTTCTATTATTGAAATCAAATAGGTGCATGATAACTAGAAATAAATGTTTGACTGCTGAATTGCAAAATAGTGTAAACATCAGAATTAATGTTGGACAATGCACAGTGGTTGGAATCCAAGAAAAATGCGGTCAACATCCCGTCTATCAACTTATCAATCAAGGTTGTTTCTTCTACTTACAGTTCAATTTTGTGGTCGACCCTGTTGGCAGGTTTAATGTTTTATTAGTTTATAATAAATACTTGAAGTCAACACATGTGCTTATTATTCCGTTCTTAATTTTATTCAGTCTATCGCTAAAAACTTCAACATTTCCTGAATGTTGCTGAAACTGACAAGAGTGTGTTCCATACATAAAAATAGCGACATAAGTGATATGCTTAACTACAGAGGTATTTCCATTTTATCCAATTTTGCAAAGGTTCTCGAAATGTCGGTATACAACGTAATGTATCCTGCCGTAGAAAATTGAATTTCTATATTTAAACATGGCTTAATGGAAAAACGCTCTACGATATCTAACCCAGTTTATTTCTAATATACTAGGCAAACAAGAGCATGTGGATGTGGTGTACACTAACTTCTCGGAGGGTGAAGTATCTGGGGGTCATCCTGGACTCTAAGCTGACCTGGAGAGATCATATAGAGAGACAAGTACAAAGGGCCACTACAACCCTATGGGTGTGTAGAAGAACCTTTGCCAAAACATGGGGGCTAAACCTCAAGGTGGCTATGTGGTATTATACTGTCATAGTTAGACCAATGATTACGTATGCCTCTGTTGTCTGGTGGCCTGTCACAACCATGTCAACCATACGACAGAAGCTAACACAACTCCAAAGACTTGCCTGCTTAGGAGTTACAGGAGCAATACGCACGACCCCCACAGCAGCTCTGGAGGTCCTTCTGGACCTTGCGCCCCTTCACCTAGTGATTGTGGCCGAGGCTCGGAAAGCGGCTTACAGACTGGAATGCGGAGGTCAGTGGAAATCAGGTCACACAAGGGCCCTAGCTGATGCGATAGGAGCCCACTCACTTCTGGAGGCCAGGAGTGACGACGTGATGCCTTCCTTCTCCTTCGCACAACCCTTCGAGGTATTCTTCCCGAAAAGGGAAGACTGGAGACAACTCGAGGACATACTAAGGCCTGCAGATATTGTCTGGTTCACAGACGGATCGAGGCTGGAGGAAAGTACCGGAGCGGGTATATTTGGGGAAAGGCCCAGGGCTGAGCTTTCCTATGCCCTGGGCAAATTCGCCACGGTATTCCAGACCGAGATCTTCGCTATTTTGGTCTGCGCACAGGAGAACATCCGAAGGGAATACTCCAATAAACACACATATATATGTAGCAATAGCCAAGCGGCCCTCAAGGCCCTTGCATCGAATCGGACCAAGTCAAAACTGGTCCAAAACTGTAAACAGGCCCTCTGCGAACTTGGCTCATCAAACTGGGTCAAGCTTCTCTGGGTGCCTGGGCACAGCAACATTGAGGGTAACGAGCGGGCGGATGCTCTGGCCAGAAGGGGCTCTCGTGAACCTCTGCTCGGTCCGGAGCCGGCTCTCGGCTACCCTAGATCCCAAGCCAAGAGGTTGATAGATAACTGGACTCGCTCCCAGTTCATTGACCTCTGGCATTCCTATCCAGGACTCCGGCAAGCGAAGCTCCTAATTTCAGGACCCTTGCCGGAGAGAACAAAGCAATTTCTGCATCTAAGCAGAAAGCAAATTAGAGCCGTAACAGGCCTCCTGACCGGACATGGCTCTTTTAGGAAACACCTACACACAATGGGGGTGGTTGACCACCCCGATTGCAGGTTCTGTGAGGACGAGGAGGAGACTTCCATCCACGTTCTCACTTCTTGCCCAGGACTGATGAACCTGAGGCACAAGCACTTCGGCGCTGGCTTTCCAGTGCTGGAGAAAATAAGGAGTTTTCCCGTGGGAAGGATTTCAGCCTTTGGGCTGGAATCCGGCCTGTACGGGGGAGCTCCTTAATTTGTTAGCGGTAGCACAATGGGCCACAAGGCCTGAGTGCGGCGACCTCCGGGCGCCCCGCTAAAAGAAGAAGAAAAAGAAGACTTCTCGGAGGCCTTTGACCGCATCGACCATAGACTTTTAATTAATAAACTTGACAACTTTGGTTTTAGTTGCTGTTAAATTTTTTACTCTTACTTACAAAGTCGGGTACAGTATGTTCAGTACAATGGTTTTAAATCAAATAGATATGTGGCAACATCTGGCGTACCTCAGTGTTCAAATTTGGGTCCAGTCTTATTTTCGGTATTTATTAATGACTTATGAGATGGATTGAATTGCAACAAACTTCTCATTGCGGATGATCTGAAATTATTTAGTGAAATTACTACTGTAGAGGATTGTGCAAGATTACAAGAACAATTAAATGTCATTGAGAATTGATGCCTAGTGAATAAATTATCAATAAATGTAAAGTTAAGGTTTATCTACGAAAGGTAAATCCGGTTAAATATTGATAGAATTTTAGCGACATGCGACATCCCCTTAACTCGTTATGATTTATGAGTATTAAAGATTTGGGTACATTGTTAGACTCCAGATTGGAATTCACAGGATGCATTAACTCAAATATTAAATCTGCGTTTAAAAAAAACTCGGTTTTGTTATAAGAAATTCCACACTGTGAGACGTCTACAACTTACCCAAATTTGAAATAAATCCGTTTTTGAATTCCAGAGATACAAGGCTGTACTCATGGAAAGCGAAACACAGTTATTACATTTATTTTCTATATATCATAAGCGGACCCTAGACGATCGATAGCATTGACAATAATATTGAAACAACACTATTGACAATACATGTCAATATTTGAAATCCATGTAAAGAATTAGATAAAACACATTTTTTATTTTGTAGGTTCCTTGAAAAAGACCGCTGTCTAAGGAATCACTACTTTCAAATCCAGATTTTCCAGCCAAGTCACTTTAAAGGATACAACTAGACTACATTTGCACTCTAGCATGTGGAATAATTGGTCACATAATTATAATAAGATTTGAGTGGATATCATAAAAAAATTTGAATCGTTGGTTTCTAACATATACGTCAAAAATAAAGTTTCTGGACTCCTATTAGCTTACTCTACTTACTTTCCCCTATTTACAACCTCCCGCCTGCCACCCCTTTAACGGAATCATCTCAATCAGATGTCATTATGGAGGTTATAAACAATCGTCAATCCAGTGACATAAGAAGAAGAAGAAACCTTGAGAAGTTATAAAAGTCAGTCAAGTGACATAGTATTTTAAGAAAATTATCATAACCAATTAGAGGTTATAATTAAACGTCACTCGAGTTATAAGAAACCTAGACAAGGTAAAGCTTTATATTACAAATCCATGGTACATATTTATATTTTAAATTCATTATTTTAATACAAGGCCATATTTATTAGTTTTTAATTAAGTTAGATATTATTATTTAAATTTAATAATTACATTCCAGATTGAAATTTATTAGTAAATTTATACTTTGTTCGTTCAATATTGAGTTTGTTCTCTAGTCTGTAATTTTTAACAGTTTCTTAAAACTATTTGGCGTTTAACAATTTCATTTCAATTTTCTTTCAAGAAGTAAATTTAGACATACAAAAATATAAAAATAGATAGAGAATACAGAACAATTTTCCTTTATCCGGTTTTGGAAACCGAAGTACAAAATTTCAAGGCTACCGACCTATACAATCACTCAGTAGACATGTACAAAGAAAATATATAATGTTTATCTGGACCAGTAACTTATATAATTAATATCATGTTTGTGACAGGTACGTTTCCAAATAAATTTAAAAATGCAAAAATTATTCCACTGTTTAAAGCAGGTGATTTGAGGACGCATCCTGCTTTACTCCCTATTCTAGCCAGTCTTTGAAAACATTTTTGTCTTGAGAATAATTAATTTTCTAGAATTACATAATATTCTTACAAATAAACAATTTGGGTTCAGGAAAGGTAAAAATACCTCACAAGCTGTTTGGGAGCTTGTTAATTTCATTAGCGAGGGCTTTGAGAATTTTAACTCAACATTAGCAATTTTCCTAGACCTAAGCAAAGCATTTGATTGCGTTAACAAAGAAATTTTATTAAATAAATTATAATTTTATGGTTTAAAGGGTGTAATTCTTAAATTAATGTCATATTTATCGGATAGATATCAATGTGTGTGTTATAATGATAAACTTAGCAACATGCTAGCAGTGGAACACAGTGTGCCACAGGGTAGTGTACTAGGACCGCTGCTATTTTTAGTTTATATTAATGACTGACACTCGTACTTATGTTGTTGATTTGCAAACCAATATTTTAACCAAGTCTTCCGACTAGTTTAATGCCAACAAATTATGTTTAAACACCAACAAAACACACACAATACTTTTACATATTACTGACCTAACAACTAAATTGTCCAAAAAAGTATATGCCATCAGACAAATAAAAAATAGAGTTAATCTGAACTCAGCATTTGCTACATATCATGCTTTGTTCCATAGTGCCATGGTATATGGATTAATAAACTGGGGTACATCCAACCAGGTACATAGCATTTTTATTATTCAAAAGAGAGCAATTAGAGCTCTGGCTGGTTTGAGTCAACTTGAAAGTTGCCAATCCTGGTTCATAAAATTTAATATATTAACTTTTCCTTTCGAAATTATACCTTGTAATTTACTTCACATAAAGGAGAGTTATACATACGTCTACTAACTTTCAAATGAATACCTTAATATTATTTTATCAACCCCTTTAACAATAGAGTGGAGATGGTAGGGGGGGGGGGTGAAAAACATTAGAAGAAAATATGAGGCTTCTAGTATATACACGAAACTCCAAGTTTGGGTACTCTTACCAGCTTGCCTTACTCATTTTTCTCTAGCTACATCTACTTACTCCCCCACTCCTTCAACGGAATCATTCCAAAATATAATCTAGTTTCAGATGTCGTTATAATGCATAAGGTACCAAATGTCAAGTGAAAATCTCAATTTTATTTTATCAGCCTTTTTAATAATGGAGTGGGTGAGGCCTTGGCTTCTAGTATATATAACAATTCCCAAGTTTCTGTACTTTTACCTGTTTGTTTTACTTATTTTCCCCTATTTAACCCCTAACCCTTTAACGGAATCATCTCAAAATATAATCTAGTTCCATATGTCGTAATAAAACTTACGTGTACTAAATTTCAAGTAATTATTTAAATTTTACCTTATCAACCCTTTTAATAATAGAGTGGAAAATATTATAGAAATCTGAGGTTTTCACTTCTAGTATATACACCTAATTCCAAATTTCTGTACTCTTCCCTGCTTGCTTTCCTTATTTTCCCCTATTTACCCCAATTTAATCCCCAACCCTTCAACGGAATCATCTAAAAGTATAATCTAGTTCCATATGTCATTAGAATACATACGTGTATCAAATTTCAAGTGAATATCTGAATTTTACCTTGTCAACCAATTTAATAATAGAGTGGAGATGGTGGGGATGGAGAATATTACAAAAAAATCTAAAGCCTTCGCTTCTAGTATATACACCAAGTCTTACTCTTACCAAGCTTGCTTTACTTATTTTCCCCTATTTACACCACAACCCTTCACCAGATATGTTCAAAAAACATTTCAGTTGCAGATCTCGTTATAGTACATACATGTACCAAATATCAAGTCAGTGTCTTAAACCGTTCCAGAGAAAAAAAAAATTTAAATCTCGATGTTTCCTTTCAATTTTTTTTACGATTACTGTACTTCCACTCCACTAGATGTGGAAGTAATTAAAGGGTTCAGTGCAATCCGACTAAATGTATAGACCCCGTATATACGATTTTACTTATTGTTATTTCATTTCATATTCACGTCGGCGTTTAGATTAATCATACAACCATTAGTGACATGCGTTGAATATTTCAAATGCCCATCCGTCTTAAGTTAGAAAAATCTTCTAGGTAAGCAGGATGTTGTATCATATTTGTGTTTACGAGTTGTTCTTTTAATTTTATTCAGTTCGTGTCTCATTATCCAAAGGTGAGCAACACGTGGTATCTTATTAACCTATAATATAAAATTTATGGCTTGTAAATACTTCTTCTGAAATTTATGCTAAATTAATTGCAATCTACCCATACATCGTGAGTGAAGGTTAACAAATTATCATAGAATATTATTATGCAAAGTAGAAGTATTAAGTTTATAATGATTGGTAATTCGGGTACTATCCAATGCAGGCACTTATTTGAATAATTGACCATTTTCTCTAATGTGTAATACATAAGATGGGCTTATTTAAAGATACTGATTTAGTTATAGCCTCTTGGCATCAATCACAACGTGGACAAATAGCACTTATCCACGGATTCCTCAAAAGTCACCTTAGATTAGATTTAGATTTAGGAAGGAGGAACTGGCTGATTGGCCTTAATCACCGCGACCCCCATGGATCTATTGTGGTGCTCCTGTTTGTTTTCTTTGTCTAGCTTTGTCCTCTGTATCACACTCCAGCCTTGATAAGGGCCCCTTAGTATAACTCTCAGCTCTTGGCTTTTCCTGGCCGAGTAGTTAGAATTTCAGTCTAGCAAGGCCTTCACAACAGCACAATACATGGCCCCCGTGGCATACAGGCAAGCAAGCCTTTGTACGCCACTTAACAGCCTTATTGCCTTCAACCTAGTTCACCATGCTACTGATCCGTAGGTTATTATGGGTCTTACTACCCTAGTATATAACCATGGGGTCATTTTGGGATTTAACCCCAAATTTTTTCCACACATCTGCCTGCACCTTCCGAGGGCTATTGTTGCTTTCTATGTGATTTTACAAGTTGCCTTTCTTCATAACAGACATGGTGGAAGACCCTTCACTGAAAGTGATCTTCTATTGATACGTGACCAAAAATCTCACTTAACAGGCCAACAAGATTTGAATTTTGAATTAATTATGCGAATCTTGACATGACTTATATGATCTTCGTTTATGGCTTGACTAACGGAAATGTATCGCAAGCAAAGAGTATATATATGAATTACGATATCCACAACGCAAACGCCTTATTCAACGGCGTTATTTTATAATGTCTGTCGTCGATTTTCCACCACTGGAAGTTTTGCAAGAGATACTGCTATAACAAAATAGTCGCAGATTTTGAAAACTTCAGCATTAAAAGAAGCAATTTAACATTAACGAGCATCGAACGAGTCAGAGACCAGCACAAGAAAAATAAGTCTGATATTGAATGTGAGTCATATAACTGTTTGGAGGATTTTGAATCAACAGCTATCATATCCGCATCATATCCAAAGTGTGATTTCAAACCACGCATAGAGTTTGTCTAATGGTTGCGACTAAAAGTTCCATCTTCTTTCCACTTTTATCTCACATTCTGCTTACAGACGAGGTCAGTTTTTCAAAAAATACCATCATGAATTTCCTCAACGGTCATGTATTTAATGTTGGGTAGGAATCATTGGGTACTATTTCTTATTTTTTTACCTTTGCCAATGATTGGAAATACTTATAACAATGTTTGGAACTGAATTTGGAATTGTTGGATGACGTGTCAGTTGATTTCCTCCTGTATCACTTTTCGTCCATGTACATCGGTGCCCCGTCGAATGTTGGTACGGTAGATAGAAAATTTTTCGACTACAACAATGGCCATCTAGAATGCTTGACCTAAATCCTCTGGATTTTTCTTTGGGGCACTTCAGATCATAGTCCAATTGAAAACAAGAAAACGCTTTGTCAAACAATAACAAACACGCCGTACACTGACATTTTCCAACGTGTGCGGAATTCCTTGATGAGCAGGGTAGAAGCATGTATCGATGTAGGGGGTAGCCAGTTTGAACTGCTGCTATAATAATCGATTCTTAAGATTGAGCAAAGTGACAAGATAAATCCTAAATTCTGCATCTAGACGGCGCTAGCGACTACTGTCACAAGCCACATGAATCATATGCAATAGAATAGCATTAGTATATTCAATAGGTGTAAAATGTCAAAGTTTATTTTGAACTACTATTTAAATACTTAAATTTTTAATTGCATAGAAGTGGTTCCATATACTAAAACAGCATTATACTAAAATTATGACTAACATTAAGCAGTTTTCGGCACATTGGGTGCTGTTATTTAACTGAAAATAAAAGTAAGTTGTACATAAATATACAGGGTGGGGCAACAGTGTGTCGGACCTCGATATCTCAAGTTATACGATAGCTAGAAATTTTTTAAAAAATCGCAAGTAAACTAGGTAAAAAGTTAATGTTTTTGAATCATTTCCTAAAACTGTACAGGGTGGCCAAAAATTATTTTTCAATTAAGAACTTTTTAAATTGAATTTTAAATTTTTTTTCAAATGGAATACCCTGTATATTTATCAACGAACATTTTTTTGTAAGTACTTCCTTATGGCTAATTGCAACCATTTTCGTTTTATAAATCATTCATCAGAAAAATTTGTAATAGGTGTTCGACGTGTTGCCCATTTTGATGACACTCGCCCTTATGCAATTTTGAAATGAGGCCATTTAGTGGAACTATTTCTTCCAATCCATTGAAATGTGTAAATATTAAATGTGTAAAAGTGTAAATATATATTTAACAGGTCCTTTACTGTAATGTTTTTTCGTAAATTTTTTTCTGCCGTTTTCTTTATTCGACAAGCAATAAAACCTCAGTTTGGTATAAATTGTCGTGTACAACGGAGCATTTATCACACTTATCAGTCGTTAGTTACAATTTGTATTGAATTTAAAATATTTGGAATCTTACAATATGAATTTTAATAAAGCGGAACTTGTAGATATGACTTTTGTTTTGGGCGAGTCAGACAGAAATTTTACTTGCCAATAGAATTTATCACCAACGTTATCCTGAAAGAAGGATTCCTGACGTTAGCAGCTTCCAAAACCTTCTAGATAGATATCTGGAAACTGGAAATATCGAATATAAAAAAGTGAAAGAATAAAACGTGTTGTGAACGAAGAAAATGAGTTTTCTGTGCTGCTGGCAACGGTTGAGAATCCCCATGTTTGTCAAAGAGAAGTGAGCTCATTAGTAGGAATAAGTAGACGGTCTGTGGATCCAATCTTAAAAACAAACAATCTAACCGTTATACTCTTCGCCGATTTATTGCACTTTTTATGTAACTGTTGCACATTCTATAGGGTACTCTTGGCAGGTTTTTTGTAAATAATATTAGTTTTAGACATATTTTGTTTAATTACAAAACAAAACAGACATTTATGTAATTTTTTATTTTATTTAAAAGATGAAGAAGAAGACTTTTTTATTTATTGATCGATTTTGTTCAAAATCAATAGGACACTTCGTCTAGCTAACACTACCTTACTGTCCAACTTTCAATACAATCGAACTATTCGTTCTTAAGTTATCGTGCTTACAAGAAACGTGACGGACGGATGAACGGACAGACAGACGGACGGACGGACATTTTGAAAGTTGTTCAGAATTCGATCACCAACACAGTGATATGAAATTTTTTTCTCTACGAGCAATATTGCCGATTTTAGAAATGTGCTGATCGAATGCAGTATACTCTTCGTTTTGTACTTGCGAAGAGTATAATAAGTTGCATGCATAACATATTCAAATGCGCCAGAAATTATCTGATGACGATTTTCAAAAGCGCCTATAATTTTGTAATTGGGCCAGAAGTAAAATGCAAGATGATGTCAACTTCTTCAGTAATGTTTTATTCACTGAAGAGGCAACTTTTCATAAAAAGGGATTTGTTAATAGGCACAATTTCCATAATTATTCCACGTTTTTATGCAACATGATAACCAACACAGATGATCTATAAATGTTTGGGGAACATGTAATAGGGCCACATTTCTTTGATGGTACATTAACTGGAGCTATTTATCTTTATTTTTTGGAAAACTATCTGCCACAATTATTGGTAAATCTCCCAGAAATAATTCGAAATAGCATGTGGTTTCAGCAAGATGGTGCTCCACCACATTATTTAAATGCACCTACCCTCATCAATGGATTGGAAGAAATGGAGCCACTAAATGGCCTGCTAGATCCCCAGATCTTACAAAAATGGATTTCTGTTTATGGGGATACATGAAGGAAATTGTTTATAGAGACACACCAACAACAGTACAAAATATGAAGGAAAGAATAATAACTGAAGAATAATTATTGATCAATAAAACGCAATTGGTTGCAATTAGCCATAGGGAAGTACTTACAAAAAATGTTCGTCTTGCATTTCTATATCACATCGTTAAAAATATACAGGGTGTGACTTTTTTATCTAGTTTACTTGCAATTCTTAAAAAAAGTTCTAGTTATCGTAGAACTCGAGATATCGAGGTCCGACGCACTGTTACCCCACCCTATATACTACAGAATTGTTGAAGAATATTTCTTGCTCAAATTGACTTAAGGAGATCTCTCTTCACTGGTTGCGTTACCCCTTGTTCCCCCCTGATCTTGCCAACTGTTCGCTCTTAAGTAAGTTAAATGTTAATGTTTTTTACATTTTTGAACCGGTGTAATGCATTAAATAATAAATTATTCGTTTCAAGATACTAGCGTAAGTTTTATTGATTGTGTAGTGATACTTATCTTATTTTTCATAATTTCTCACCAGCAAAAAAAATATTAATAGTACATAATATTTTATTTATAAGGTGTAATTATTACTACAAGCATAGTAAGCTAACAAAACCTAATTAGCAAATATTTCTGTACCTTCAACTCACTGACTACCTATGCATTTTAAATTACACAAAGGTCTGCAAATATTACAAAGACAGATGTTGGTTTCAGTATTATACCGAAAAAAATTGCAGGCAAAATTGGGAAGACAGATGATCCATCATTAGGGATATTTACGACGATTTGTACCTTTAGGCGCCTGGCCAAGCGTTAACTTCCGAAGGACAATGGTTTTAAAGCTTAAAGGCGTCATTAGAAAGAATGGTTTGTTTTTAGACATCTTTTCTCAAAAATAATCTTCTTAGCGACAAGATGTCTTTAAAGCATGTTGCCTTTTGAAACGGAACAGATTAGTACTAATAGACGAAGAGCTGGCTACAGAAATTAATAATACTAAGGTGCAGTGAAAATTGTTATGTAAAAACCCTCCTTATTAGCTGAAAAGTACATGGCTCTGCAGTCGAGTTAATTTTTAATTATAGTAAAATGTGTGAGTGCAGCTCTGAAATTTTGTGTAGTTTTAGTTTTTAACTGTAGAAATAAATAAATAAATGAATAAATAAATGCGATGTAATTTTAGGATAAGAAATATCAGCTAAAAAGTGCAAAACAAATTTAAAAAATCAGTAAAGGTATTTACACAAAACTTCCCTCGCTATTTGTGCAATGTGCATGGCGGTCACTTTAAAAAATTATTAATTACGAAATGACATTAAGAATAATAATCGGAATATAGTTATTGCTATTATTACAAAGAAAACCTGATAACTTTTGGTCAAAAAAATATAGAGTTCTCATCCAACAGCAAAAGTTCAATACTAAATAACAGGTGCCAAATATGGAAGGCTTTCGCAAATACCTTTACAAATGTCCACCATGACTGAATTATTTCTTGGGATGACATTATTCAGTAAAAGTATAATAGGTCCATATGCCAAATATTATTGCCATCTGTCACATTCTCAATCCCACATTCACGTAATGGAGTAAAGTATAGTGGTGGTTAAAAAATATTATTTTTTGGAAATTTTTCAAAAAACTTGGTGAAAAAATTTTGATTTTTTTTTCTGAAATGGGTTTAGAATGTCATGAAACGTGAAAATTTTAAATTTGAGCAAAACAAAAATTTTCCATCAATAGATGGAAAATTTTTGTCTTTTCACCATTTTGGAAAAAAAATTAACACTAGAATACTAGTGTTAATTTTTTTTCCAAAATGGTGAAAAGATGTTGCAATTTTTTTTCCGAAATAGGTTTAGAATGTCATGAAATGTGGAAATTTTAAATTTGAGCAAAAAAAATATTTCGTCTATACTATAGTAGTGATAAATAGATTACCTAAACACGTTTTTAAAATTTTTTAAAAAATTTTCAAAAACATTTTTAAGTTTGTTTGAATAATTTTAGAATGCCATGGAAACATCGAAATTTTAAATCTAAACAAAGAAAAAAAAATTCCATCTATTTTAGTGGTAAACTTTTTTCAAACATTTTTTAAAAATTTTAATTTTTTTTTAATAGATTTAGAACGCTATAAAACGTGGACATTTTAAATTTGAAGAAAAAAAAATTCCATCTACTATAGTGGTAAAACATTTTTCAAAAAATTAAAAAAAAAAAAATTATAGGTTTAGAATGCCATGAAACGTAAAAATTTTAAATTTGAACAATGAGAAAAATTTTTTTTAGTAATTAGTAAAAAAATTTTCAAAAATGTTGGTGAAAAAATTTTCAATTTTTTTTTTGAGAAATAGGTTTAGCGTGCCATGAAACGTGGGAATTTTAAATTTGAGCAAAAAAAAATGGTCCCTGTTTACTCCGTTTAGACAATCAACCCTGTACTGTATATTTTCCAGTGAAAGTTCTACCATTTCTTCGCTGACAGTAGGGTCAACTACCTACCAAATTTCACAGCTCTCCGTCAAGTAATTTTTTAGTTAATGCACCAACGACAGACAGACAGACTGACTGACGGAATTGAAAAACCTATATTTTCGTAATCTACGTGATCTGAAACGTCAGAATCCGAAAAGATCTCGGTGGGTGATTTTTTCTCGAATACAATACTTCCCTTCGGTATGCGAGGGAAGTAAAAAGTACACCCGTACAGGATTCGAACCGAAAAATCCTCTGTGAATGTCGTCGCTTAACGCGATGTGCTACGGTCGGGGAGGACTTGAAATTTCAATTAGTCTTGTCGGAGAAAGCAAAACATTGTTGCAGGGCTCCCAGATAAAAGGGGGATAGAATAAAACAATGTAACTTTGGAGGCTGATGTATCAGCTATACTGCAGGGTAGGGTGGTCACCCTGTGCCCTGAACAAAATTTTTATGTTTTACGTGCAGTCCCCTCTCTGCATTCAATTGGTGGCGAAAGAGGCTAGACACGTCTTTGGGGAGTGAGTGCAATAAATTGGAGCATTGGATGTATGCTGGTGAAAACAAATACGCGTCTTACTATAACAGATTTAATGATCACATTTAGGTACGCTTACAACCATATCCCACAGAAAGAATATTACACACAACCAGTATACTTAAATGTGTGGCCCACACTTAACCTAACACAAAATGTACGACAACTTAAAACTAATAAAATATTAACTAATAATATGCAAAATATGACCCCACCAAAATATACTAGCTTAGATAATTACATTAAAATACTGAATAATAACGTAAAATGAACAAAATAATGTGAACCAGGTAAGTTACGATAGGTTAAATTGACCAACGTTAAAAAGTTGCAACCAATTAAATTTTTAGAAGTTTTGAACACCACGCTTGCAACTTGCAAGCGTGGTGTTCAAAACTACTAAAAATTTAATTGGTCATGTGCAAAATATTTACTGAATTTAAATTTAACGTGTAACATATTAAGTGCAATATATGGAAAAACCTGTAGTTACGTGGGTCGAATGACAGCAATTTAGTACCTCAAAAAACTTGATGGGCTCTCTATGCCTCACGTAGAAGGTGGGATGTGAGATCAGGTCCCTCGTTAGGCTATTTAAAAACACTTCTCTCCAGCAGGTTTCACAATGTATACACTAGGCCTACCAGGGGAGCGTAGCTTCCAATGGAACCAGGCAGGAGAGTCTCACCGGTACAACTCAGGATTCCAAATTCAACCAACAGCTTGACAACCAAGTTTCAGCAAAACCAAAGTTCACATACAGATGTACAGATAACCAAAAAGGTAACATACAGAAAACGGTACCAGTAAAAGTCCAAATAAAAGTAGCATAAAGGTAAAAGTGAAAATGAAACTAAAAAGAACAACAAAAAAGCCCTGCAATAAATAAATAACGAACATTACAAATCTATTTTCTAAAGATATTTCATAGGTATTCCTTAGATGTTGAGTGGGCTTAAAGAATTCCTTTGCCATGTGCTTCCAGCAAGTTGATTTATCCGGAAAATTCCGTAGCAGTACTTCCCAACAGAAAATAATACAAAATATCAAAATAAAATACTGCTACATTTGTCAACTACAGCACTATATCCCATTAAAGGAGCAAATTCACAAAATTGCTATCCATGTGCTCAGTGACACAACTTATGTTCAGCAAGCAAACGGAAAAAATCACCAAAAATGGTCAAGACGGAAACCTCTGTCAAAATCCGAAGTTGACCAAACCTCTTCCTGGGTACGTTCCAAATGACCACTATACAACGTAACCCACAAATCTGATAAATCTCCCTAACGACGTCTGTATTCCACACATAATATTGTATTCCGTAATTCCATTAACAAAACAATAAGTTTAATTCACAATAACGGTCTTGAAAAGGTTATAATAGAGACGTTCGGAACTCGCTTCTTAAGAAATTAGGTACGCTTCTGTGTGTGTTGTTAGCAACGCATTGCCAGGACCAGCAACACCATGCGTGGCTCACATGGAGCACGAACGGTAGGCAACTAGTTATACTATATAGACTCGACTAAAACGATAACATATTACGATATTTAAATTTAATTATACAGATAGGAAAATATACTGTAATAACATGAAATTTTTAAATATTCATATGTAGATAAGTACATCAGCAAGAATGCTTCCTAATGTCGATATCGAAAGATCGAAATTGGCATTTTCACGGCATCGTTAATTGCATGGGAGAAATCGAAAATTCAAGCCGACAGAAGTGAACGAAGAATAGCATTTTTTTACATTTCGCGAACATGATCTGTTTTTTGTTCCATTAATGTCACTGGTACGTTAATAACCGGAAAACCCGGAAGAATAGGGAGATTTTAAGTATAAAACCAAAATCGCCAAAACTGCACCTTGACCAATGTCAAATTTTAATAATTTGCACAATTTTCTTACAACTTTACCGACTTCCGGCAACGTTTAATCGCCGACCTAGACTTCTGACAATAATTTTAGACAATTTCTTTAGTTAAAAACTATAATTACACAAAATGTTAGAGCTGCACTCTAATATTTTTTTTATTAACACCCGTCCACGCTTCCCTCCCCGGGATGGACTTTTGGTTGCAGAGCTATGTACTTTTCAGCTAGTAGGGAGAGTTTTTACATACAAATTTTCACTGCACCTTATTATTTTTAATTTCCGTAGTCAGCTCTTAGGCTATGATAGCTGAACAAGCTCTGTAGCTTCTAATTTCAAATAATAACGTAAATAGAGTATCTGCAGATATCCCTGCAAACTATGGCACTCTTTAAGCTTGACTGGCTAATCAAACGGGCATGTAAAAAATCATTTAAATATAAAACAAACGGTTTTTTGTGTTAATACACCCGATCATGTCCAGTTGCAAAATGCATCACCCGATAATGCCACTCTAGTTGACGAAAAATGCAATGTTGACTTGTTTCTCGTTATGAAAACTATTATTAATGCCGTATCAAAAGCATAAACCTGTTTCAAAAGTTATATAGACATTAATCTGCCGCTAACATGAAATTTTGACTTATCTTAAGAATTTCATAATTACCGTCATTAAGTAATCTTTGATGAACCCCGTCTGTGTTGACGTTGGTTTAGGTAGCCAGTTTTGTTCATTTTCCTATCATGATACTTTGACGTACGTTTTTTATCTAATTATTTAAAGAAGGAGAATCTTTATCATTTCAGATTACATCTAATTGGCAAGTCTACATACTCATTTTTTATCTTTGCCATTAGTCACCTCAGTATAGTCGTTAATAATTTTATTTATGGATTTAATACTTGCCTCGGATAATATAGAAATTAAAAAATATATCGGGTTCCCAGCAATTTAAAATTGTATTGGTAAATGTAGATCGATAGTTTACAACTGACCCCATTGTAATAATTTGTTGTAATAATGTTCCTATTGAGGGCAGACCGCAGAGAAATTTATGTTTGAATTTTCAATACCATTGAATTAGTTAGTATGTAGCCAATTAAAATTCCAAAATGATAATATAATATTAATAATGACCTTTATTTAGCAAAAAATGCATGTATACAGGATGTAACAGGACCATGGTACACGCTCCTGTTTTCCGTTAGTTTTTATTTATTTATTTATTTATTTATTTAGATACAACCACCCAACAGAAAACCAATTAAAGGGTGGAAATGTTACACTAGTAAGCACCGACAGTATAAGTATTATTTTTACTAAATTCAGAGTACGTCACAGAAAAAACAAAATACAAATATCATACTAAGAAAAAGCTGACTTAAAATATATATATATATATATATATATATATCACATAACTCTAAAAAAAACATGTAAACGGCAATAAGGGAAAATGGGGTTATACGCATGGTAATCTTTTAATTGACTCAGGACTACAATTAAATACATCAAGCTCATTTTGCACCGAATTATAATTTTTACACATTAAATGCATAGGTGAAAATTTTAGTAAATTTGTTCGGGGAGTAGCAAGATAGAATGTTTCACGATTTCTGCTTCCTATTCGAGGTGCACGAAAACACAGTTGCTCCAAAATAGACGGGCAATCAGATATATTGTAAATAATTTTATGCAGAAATATCACAGAGTGCCATCTTCAATAAAACAGAAATACTTAACAAAACGACGCTGAATATTTTCAATACTTTTTATATACGTAGCATAGCCCGGGTACCATGCCAGTGAGCAATATTCTAATTTTGATCGCACAAAGGAGTAGTACAATAATTTTATAATGTCCGTATTATAAAACCCTTACAATTCATTATTACAAATCCTAGGCTTTTTAAAGCTGATGATACAGTTAAATTTATATATTCATTGAAACTTAGACTTCTGTCAAAGGTCACCCCCAGATCTTTAATTGTATCAGGTCTTTGTAACTCCTGGTTATTTAAATGATCATTAAAATTAATATAATTGCGTGATCTACAAAACGTAAATGCGCTACATTTGGATACATTGAGAGGTACTTGATTTAGTAGACACCAATCATTTACCTTATTCAAGTTATTTTGAAGCTTGTCACAATCTTCATCAGTTTCAATTACACAATAGATTTTTAAATCGTCCGCATATAACAGACTTTCAACGTCAATATTTGTGACAATGTCATTAATAAAGATACTAAAGAAAAGTGATCCCAGTACAGATCCTTGAAAGACACCTGAGCTAGCCAAGACGTCGAATGACCTGAAACCATGGTATTCTACATACTGCCGCCTATTTCCTAAATACGAGGTAATTAAATCTAATAGTGACATTGATAGTCCGAATTTGCTAAGCTTTTGTATCAGAATACCATGATCCAGGCGATCAAACGCCTTGGAAGAATCCGTATAGATAATATCAACCTGTTTGTTATTATCCAACTTTTCAGAAACGTATTGCGTGACACAGGTGAGGTTAAGTCTCAGTGGATCTGCCGGATAGAAATCCATGTTGGTTTGTTACAATTTGAGTGGCATACTCAAGGTAAACTCAAAAACTTTCGCAAAATTGCAAATGATTGTTATTGGCCTATAGTTCTCCGCGTTATTTTTGTTGTCTTTTTGTACACGGGACATAAACGAGAATATTTCCACACATCAGGAAGATAAATGAAATGAAAGTTTTGAAGATAAATGAATGACATTCGGAACATCCTATATACTTGTCTGATAGTTGCTTAGCAATGGACTAAAATACTCAAAGTGCGTATAAAAAAATATTTTTGGGTTATATTCGCGATTTACTAAATGGTAGGTTATGGAACTAAACGGACACTGTCGAAATACATAGGGGATATCCAAAGAAATTCCAGAAACAGGCCACTTTTTTGTGTACCTGTTTTTTCGCTAAATCAAGATGTGTTTCTAATAAAAAAAAAATGTTGCGATGAATAATCGTATCCAAAATCTCTCGTTATTGACTAAGACCGCTCAAAAATAATTATGAATCAAACAATGTGACAATATATGAATACTTTGTAGGATGAGTTGATGAGAAAGTACCGTTGAGATGAATCTAATAGAGGTCGACTTTTACAATTTGAATAAATAAATATTTTAAATAGAATATTAACGAATATATACAATGAGTACTCAATATTCAATTCTAGTAGAAGCCGCATGTTCGTCTTGTACTTTCCTATTTTAAATTACCCTAAGGAAATATTTATATAAGTTGTTAGTCAAGTATTGCCTTACACTGTCAATATTTGCCTCAATATTTGTACCTTTTTATCTGTCCTTATATTAACATACAGATTATCTTGTTTACCGATATCTGCTTTTACTTATACTCGGGTGCAGTTAGTTATTTATTACCGCTGTTTGACGAATTCAAATATTGGTTTGGTATACAGAATATAACTGGATAAATGCGTTCGCACCTAAATTTTTTCAAATATTAGTACTTTAAAATATAAATACATTAGTAAAAATAAAATATATTAAGGACTAAAATTAAGTTCGATGTCAAGGGCCACGAAAGAGACGATCTTTGACGTCTTTTTGTGGTCACTCAAAAATAAAACGAACAGTAAATAAAAATAACTGAAATATCATGACAAATAATCGAATTATTACAAAAACGTAAAAAGGACAAGATATCAAATATTTTTATAACAGCAAGTTTGAACTGACGATAACTATACATCATTTTAAATTTAACTTGCAATTGTACATAATTGTCAGTTTAAAGTAGCAAATTTATATAATAAGATGTATAACAAACATAATTAATGAGATACAAATGGAACTTTCAGAAACTATAAAAGCTCTAAGAATTAAATATATTACCAAAAAATATCAGAATTAACTCTTACAAAAAAACTATAAGTTTTTTTATAGATAAGTATAAAACATATATCATTCTTATAGAATAATAAGAAAGAAATTATGGTCATTACGTACAGTACACACTGAGAAAATTGGACCTATTAAAGTGTCTTGCTAGACAGTTCTTAATAAATACTAGTATTTCGGGATCTAAATTTGGGCCGAGAAAATAGACATTTTTGACTAATTTCAGAAAACAGGTTTTTTTAGGTTATTATCGCAACTTACGTGTTCGTTTAGCTCCATTACCCACCAATTTTGAGTAAGTCACGAAAATAACCTAAAAACCTCAATTTTCTAAGTTATTGGGTTAATTCCAAGCTAAACCAATATCGAATTCGTATTCAGCGTACCGAAATACATTGGAATTACCCAATAACCTTACAAAAATCAATTTCTTAGGTTATTAAGTTACCCAATGGAGTCCCAGAAACAAACCATTTCTTTGTGTGCCTGTGGTATTTTTTGGTCTTTCAGGGTAGTACTATCCCTGATATAATATCTAAAATTTTAAATTTACACATCGAGTCTTGTTCAGAAAAACGGTTGATTGCAAAGAAAACAGAATCAATGAATGACCATCCTAATGTTTGTTGTTAATTTTTAAACAAAAATTACTCGAGAACGGCCTGGTTTATCGAAATGCAATAAGAATACTTTTAATCTCTAATGATATGAAAATTAGTTTTTTGCAATAATTTTTTTTGAATTTGAAAAAAATTAAAAAATTATAAGGAAAATACAGACAGTCACCCCCTAAAACTACATGTTAAACTGAAGAGAGTGATACTGTTATTGAAGCCAGTAAAACGATCCCTTTGAAAAAATATCCAATTTACTATAAAAGTAAATTCAGATAAAAAATTCCATGGAAAAATCATCTTTGAAACATTAAAAGACTTATAAGCACCTTTGGCATCATCTTAAATCAAAATCTCCGTAAAAAAATATTTCACTAAAAATGACCAAAATATTGACGTCAATCGGCTTTGGGCTCCGTCGTTCGAATTGTCAAATGTACTCAAAAAATTTCAAGTTGCACGGAGCGGAAAACCGCTCCGCCGGACAAACTTTTCAAAAGTACCACGAATAAAGTCGCACAGGGCGGAAAACTGCCCCGTCCAACAAATTTTTCGAAAGTACAACGAATTTGATTTTTCGAAAGTACTATGAATCTGGTTTTTCGTAAGTACCACGAATAAAATCACACGTGGCGGAAAGCTGCTCCGACCAAAAAGTTTAATTTTTTGAAAATATCAAAAATTTAATTTTTCGAAAGTACACTAAAGAGATTTGCACAAGGCGGAAAACCGCTCCTCGAGATGAATTTTTCGAAAGTACCACGAATTCGGTGTTTCGAAAGTACCATGAATTTAGTGGTTCACAGGGCGCGAAATCCTCAGTCAGGATGTAGCGAGTAGCTATTTTAAATGTCAAAATTTAAGAAAAATTCAATGGGACGGTTTTTCCAATAAAAACCAAAATCGTCATTTAGTTATCCTCAAAAGGGGAGAGCATAATCCTTATCCAAACCACTAGAACATGCCAAAAATTAGTCAAAAAATTCAAAGTCGGAGGGTCGATTCCGACGAACCCAAAATACTTTTTATCCCGGCTGGCTGAGGCGGACGTCGCCATAGTAGTCGTTCGAAGGCGAGTCGACGGAAAAGAGTGTATTTGGGTTCGATGCCGTTAGTAAGTTTATAAAAGCAAGAAAACCATCGAACTCCTATAGATAGCTTCTTTAAGCACCCTGACAATCATTCCGATAATTTCAGTGCAAAATTAAAAGTGAATAATTTTCAAAAAGTTCCGCATGCATTTTACAATCATTACTAATAGGGAGTTTGATTCTTTTTGTACAGTCGATTTGTCATAGTTCTCTCGACGCTGGATGAGTTACACTCCTACGGGAGGTAACGGCTTGCCGAGTGGTGGTGCTCTTTGCTGTTTGCCTTATATACATTAGTTAAGTCTTGAATATTTATATTTTTTACATTTTATGAATTATTTCAATAAATAAGAATAGTGTTGCATGTTTCCACCTCTTGGGAAACACCCTGTATGAATCCGTGGGTTCTAAACTAATTTCAACGAGAGATAAACCACTAAAACCTTATTTAATAACTTACTGACTATACAATACTTCAAAATAACCTTTACACTTTGTTTACTTGATATTTAACCTCACTTTTTCGCTACCTTTCACTTTTATAAACTTCACTTTAGTAAATTTCTTTTTAATAAACTTCACTTCACCGCGCCGGTAATCGCGCCTTATATACTCTGAAATTGCCTCCAGATCAATCAAGAATCTTCTCTCACCACATTCTAGAAAAGTCCACTTCTTTCTACTACTTCCCAGTCACTCGCTAGTAGGCATAGGCGTATCAATGCCAGTTCCAAGGGGGTGTAATTCGCGGGTCACCTTTGATCCCGCCACGTCTGTGTGCTTCTCCGAATACCCATAGAATCCATCGACGGTCAATTATTAAGAAGCGTCTCTAAGAAAGTGCTAATTATAAGATATATTCATTAAAAGTGCACCGCCCGACATAAGATTTCGACGCAGAGAGCAGACTGTAGCAATCACAGTAAATATAATTTTGTCTATTTTCGTCTTGGGGAGTCTGAAGGGTAACTTGAATCCCCCTTGCGAGTAGAGTTGATAAGTATTGTAGCGGCGACACGGCTCCGGCCTAAATTATATAAAATCCTTGTCGTGTCCATCAGACCATACGATACTAGGTACATCTACAATACCATGTAAACCAATGTCCAGATTATTGAATAGATAAACCCTTGTTTTCATTTTAACTTAATCTTCATGACCGTAAGGAGTTATGTAAATACTAGTTTATTCTGCATGACCGTAGGGAACTATGTGGATATTATAGTGTTACAATAAGAATTGTTAAATAAGAAATAGACAAATTCATTTTAGGATTTTTATTGCTAGCATAACCAGATTTCAGGTTATCGAAAGAATTTCAATTTTTCCATTTTTTTTTCAATTTTCAATTTCAATTTTCAATTTCAATTTATTTCCATTTTTGCTACAATATAATACAAATTTTGAATTAATACATTACTTTGGAGCACCTAAATTTAAAAAAATTGTGTTGTGCTCCATTTATTTTACAGAATTGCAGTTAATGCAAGTGAAATGGCCATATGTAAGGAATAACAGTGATGTATATAGTAATATGTAAAAAAAATATATACATACATATATAACCTACATTATTACTTAATATTTACATACATAATATACACATATATATATACCTAAACAACATCATTACTAAAAAGGAATCCATCTACCCCACAAGTGCAGCAGAGGAACAGAAAAACGGACCTCGGTCTGATTTAGCAGAGAATTATTAAATATATTGTAAGAAACTGTTTTTGTTTTGTACAACGTACATTTTTACTTTGTTTTTAAATGTTTTTTAATTTGGTAATATTCTTATAGTATTTGGTATATTATTATAAAATTTTGTTCCTAAAAATGAAATAAATTTCTGACATGTAGTTTTTGTAAAGAATTGTTGTTGAATCTGATTGTTTGTTATTGCCCGGGTGTTGGTATTATGTTCTAACGGACTTTTCTCACCTTTTGTATGTACGAAAATGATTGATTGTATAACATATATAAGCCTAACATTTAATAGCTTGGTCTCGTCGTATAGCAATTGGGATAATTTTTTGGTTTTTTTAACATGACTTTAATTATATAATTTTGTGTAATTTGTAGCATATTAACTGTAGTATTATATTGACCACCCCAACTTATAATAGCATATCTAACTATGGACTCTGCCAACGCTTTATATACCAATATTAGCTGTTTCTTATGTAATATATTGCGCTGTTGGTAAAAGATAGGGATAAGCGTTCTTATTTTTTTTACATTAATTCTATATGGCTTCTCCATTTTAAATGTTGGTCAACTATAACTCCTAAATATTTTATTTCATTTACAGACTCAATTTTCTTATCGCATATACAGTTTTGATAATCATTTATAATAACAGTTGTTATTATGTAGGAGTAGATTTTTGATGTGATTGCAGTTAATATTTGTGATGGAGAAACTAATGAATTTGGTTTTAAGATAATTTAATGTTAATAGATTTTTATCTAGCCATGTTCTAACTGTGCTGAGACCTATTGATGCCTTTTGTATAGTATTTTGCCAATCATTACCATGAAATAATAATACCGTATCATCAGCATATGATACTATTTTAATTTGAGTATTTACCATGAATAAACTGTTAATATAAATTATAAACAATATTGGTCCCAGCACAGTACCTTGTGGTACGCCTGTTTCAGTGATTAGCGGGTTACTTAACTTATTATTAATTCTGACATGCTGCTGTCTATCTTTTAAATAATTTTTTATTATAGTTAGTGCAATACCTCGTATTCCTATGTTTTCCAATTTATTTATTAGCAAATTATGTGAGACCGTATCAAAGGCTTTAGCCAGATCTAGAAACACAGCTACACACTTATTTTTTCCGTTCAATTGATTATTTATAAAATTAGTAACGTCATAAATCGCAGACTCTGTGTTTTGATTATTTCTAAAACCATACTGGCAATGTGAAAGTAGTCTAAATTTCTCAAGACAATTCTTAATTTCATTGCCTTTTCAAATATTTTTGCGATGTTGCTTATTAGTGTAATTGGTCTATAATTACTAACACATAATGAATCACCTGATTTGAAAATTGGTGTTATTATAGACTCTTTGAATTTTTGCGGAACTATTCCACTTGAAAAAATTGAATTAATAATATGTTTTAATGGCTTTAACATATGCAAATGATTTACTTTAATTACTTTACTAGGTATTTCATCTAGACCTGGGCTACATTTATGTTTTAGGGAGTTTATAATATTTATCAATTTCTTATCATCCACAGGGTTTAAAAATATGGAGTGTGTTATATTAGGCCCTTCGTCTTTACGTGGATTATTATCTTTATTTCATTCGCCATTTTTTGTCCTATTGAAGTAAAATATGTATTAAATGTATTCGCATTTTGTAAGTCATCCTTAATAATTTCGTTATTTTCATCCCTTAAATTTATTATATTTGCACTCTTATTATTTATATTAGCTGCCTCCTTTATTATATGCCAAAGTTGTTTATTGTTTGTTTCGAATGCAAAGATTGAAAATCAATAATTTTACAGATAGTTTTTCTTTTTAGTACTCATAGATAGTTCGTCTGCTGTTCGCCAAATCCTACATTACAATTATAAGGGAACCAAAAATAATTTACCTTTAAAAATAATTGGTGTATCTGGCATATACACCACCTAAATTATGTACAAATAGTTTCTAGCTAACACGATCTCGTGCAAGAAAAAACATTATCGTCCATTATCTTCATCGCATACTTCATAATACTGTTGAAATACCCTTCAGGGGCCTAAATGTTAGGTGCTCAATTATACCATTCTTTTACACATCATATGCGTGCACATTTTTGTTACACGTAATTTTATTCACTCCTTAAGTATTCAGACAAAATATGTTTAGTATTAGACATTCGTTATATTCTAGATAATTACCTGTCAAAAACTTAATAACTTGTTTAAGATACTGGGAGAGGCCGAGTAAAAATTACCTGGCGTTTCTTACGAAATATTAAATGTTAAACCATATATTTATTGAGAGACTTGACGTCTAATAATAGACAACTGTGGATAATTCAGTACTTTTTTATTCATTTGAAAATTATCTAAATTAGAAGGTGAGAATAAAGAAATGTGGGAACGACTTGAAATAATAACATAATTAGAGAGAGAAAACTTTAATGTAATTTTTTGGGTTCGTCAGGATAATTCGATCGATGGTAATTTAAACTTGACAGTCTAAAAAAAGAAAACAATATACATTAGCACCTCTTATTGGATTAGAGCTTTTGCATCCTTAAAATCGAATCCGAAATGTATGGACATTTTTTTAATAAAAGAATTCATATTTTTGAGTTCGATGGCATTTAAATTAGTGATGCTTTCAAGACATAATAATAATAATAAAGTAATTTATTGATAACAGGTTTCATAACGCTCAATTAAAGAAAATTTCTATACACAGTAGGTTGGCCGTTATTTTGTCGATGTCGGAATTTTTTCCATTACCCCCCTCCCTCCCAAAATCAATCAAGAATGGATTCAGAAAACATCAATACCAAATTGACAAATTGGCAATTGGTAAAAAGTACAGGTCGCTGTTGAAAGCACCGCAAACAATTATGGAATGCTGTTTGTGGTATTCAACCAATCTCCGCCTGCTCTACCTTTCAGATCCTCCAAATTATTTGGCCTATTGTTGTAGACACAATCCTTTAATTGACCCCATAAAAAATCGAGGGTTGTAAGGTCAGAAGATCTAGCTGGTCAGGAGATCTAGCTGGTCATTCGATTGACCCTCTTCTGCCTATCCATCGACCTGGAAACAGCTCACTGAAGTACTGTCTTGCATCAACTCCATAATGTGGAGGAGCACCATCTTGCTGGAACCATACGCCATTGGAAGAATAAACTTTCTCTTATCACTTTTCTTATCTACCATGCTCTAAGGCAAAGGATTGATCATGTCTCTAGCTATTACAAACGCGTCAGGTAATTGCACGCTGGTTCCTATGCACCTTATAACATTACTAGCCCAATATAAAATTCGTGTCTTACCTTCAAGAAATTCCAATTGCCAATTTATTGGCAGTATAACGGATGAACTAGGAGCAAGATGTATTTCCAAGAACCTGTGATATAATAATAATGACTATGAAAAAATCTGAGGAAATTAGGTACTGTACTTTCCATCATGTACTAGAACTCACATTTCTGTCCATTTCTATAGAAGTTAGAAACATTAAAGTGAAACAAGCAAAGACATGCATGTATTTCTTATTTAAAATATCCACCACTCGGTGGTAGGCGTTAATTTTACCCATTTTTTTTTATAATACCTTGATTGATGTTAGGGGGAGAAAGAAAAATTCAGCCGAAATTTGATTTCGATCCAATGGCGAAGCTACAACGCAATCGTTAAAAACTTTTAATTGGAACTTGAAAACGGTATGTGTTAGGCTGAGGACTGAAAGTCGTAGATTCATAGCGACAGAAGATCAAGTCTTCAAATGATTTTAATAAACTTTTGATAGTTTATGATTGTATATTTTGATTGCTATTTTACTGATTGCCTGAGAACTTATGAGACGGACTTTAGAAATGCTACTTTTGGCGCCCAATAGAAAACCTAAGATTATTTTAGTTTCATGTTCCACTGATTGAATCAACCAGGAAACTGAGTTGATAAGGTTGGCCAGTATTGATTTCACATATGAAAACAATTTTTTAGATAAATAGAACCTTAAAAAAACGATTATTAAATATTATAATTTTTACACCGACGTGAATTTAAATATTAGGTAATAAGGTACAATTCAGCAGGTGGCGCTGAATTTTTCTGAACGTCAGCATTTTATCAAATAAGAATTGTTTATTTCATTAGGCCAATGTACCCAGTACTAAAAAAATGAGGGTGGTTAAACTCCCGAATTGATATACATATAATACCAACCAGTAAATGTTGTTAACGACAACATGTAAAAGTACACAATCCTCAACAATATCAATTCTTTTATATATTATAGAATGGTTTTGGGCAATTGCTCGGCTAGGTAAAAAATAAGGAGAAATTGAACCCTTGAGGGGCATAATGGTTAATTTGACAAAAAAAATCTTCCGATAATCCATATAAGGTCACATATATTTGACCTTGAACATTTAAAATTTCACAAATGTTCTGGGACCAGATAAACTTGTCTCCTAATTTATTATACTTTCTAATGTATATCTTTATTATTATACCCTTTGCAAATACAAAACAAAGAGTATATCGCATTCGATCGGTACATTTTTAAAACCGGTAATATCGCTCGTAGACAAAAACATTTTCATATCACCGTGTTGAAGATCGAATTCTGAACATCTTATAAAATGTCCGTCTGTCTGTCCGTCTATCTGTCTCTGTCCGCCCATCACGTTTCTTATAAGAATGATAACTTAAGAACGAGAAGTCCGATCGTATTGGAACGCCAAAACCTTATGGGAATTGGGTTCGGTAGAATCATCTGAATTTTTTATATATTGTAGCTGTTTGTCATTTTCATGTTGTAGTCATTACAACTACAAAAAATTTCATGAGAACTATTATTTTCATCATGTTGTGTTGGGATCCAACAGCGATAATCATTATATAACGTAATAATTTCAGTACAACTTTTTAGACTCCGGCTGACTATAATTTGATCTAACACGAACAAAGAATTTCTGAATTAACTTATTTTTTGTATTTTCTTGTATTATGTCAGCATTACTATGTAAGAGGTTAATTTTAAACCCATCGTGTTGATTTGATACAAAGATAAAACAGCACATATTCAGCTCTTTTTTATATAAAATTCCACAATTTGTAAATTAAATAACCTTTGCGTGTAAACAACGTATCACGATTTATGGGTGATTCTCGAAAACCCGTTAGGCAGTAAATTGCCTGGATTTGTAAAAAACGTGTTTGGTTCCCTTTACACTATTATTTTCTTTTATTGCATGACATTTTTCAACAAACATTCCGAAAGGCAGGTTTATGTAATGGTCAATTCAAGTTTATATAATTTTTGATGTTACATAATCTCCTGATGATGATAATGATGACAAGTTAAATACACCTTAATAGAACTTGCTCTGAAAAACTAGCTTACTGTCATTATCGTTGGCGTCGCTCAAACTTTAATAACGAGTGATAATAGTAATTATAAAAATGTTAAGAAACTGCTTGAAGAAACCAAAGCGTTCAATCTTCGAGTTCAAATTACCTTTACTCAATGGGTAATATCCTTAAATTTTATTTATCTTTAATTTGGACCACTAAAAATGATGAAAAAAAATTGGAAAGAAATGAAACCACCTTTTAAAGAATCGATAAAGGTATGTGTTTTCGAGTAAAAATATATAACCCGAGAGCAGCCGCGTACCAAGTATTGATATCCTTAGCTTATTGCAAAGGCCTTACGGGTTTTTGCGAAATGGTACTACCAGTGTTATTAACAGCACTTTATTCTAGATATACTGCGAAAAATTCAGAGTGGCACGTTTTGTAGTTTTCGAGTAAAAAAATATAATACGAGAGCAGCCGCGTACCAAGTATTGATATCCTTAGCTTATTGCACCGGCCTTACGGGTTTTTGCGAAATGGTACTACCAGTGTTATAAACAGCACTTTATTCTAGATGTACTGCGAAAAATTCAGTGACATGCTTGAACCACCTTATAAAGAACCAACCCTTCAACGGAATCATCTCAAAATATAATCTAGTTCCAGATGTCGTTATAATACATACGTGTATCAAATTTAAAATGAATATCTTAATTTTATTTTATCAACCCCTTTAATAATGGAGTAAGGGTGGTGGGGGTTTACAAATATTATTAAAAAATCTGAGGCTTTGGCTTCTAGTACATAGATCAAATTTTAAGTTATTACACTCCTACCAACTTGCTTTACTTATTTTGCCCTATTTACCCCTATTTAACCCCCAACCCTTCAACGGAATCATCTCAAATTATAATCTAGTTCCAGATGTCGTTATAATGCATACGTGTACCAAATTTCAAGTAAATATCTCAATTTTATTTTACCAACACCTTCAATAATGGAGTAGGGGTGGCGAGGGGTTGAAAAATATTATTAAAAAGTCTGAAGCCTTGGCTTCTAGTACATACACCGAATTTCAAGTTTCTGTACTCTTACCAACTTGCTTTACTTATTTTTCCCTATTTACCCCTATTGAACCCCCCAACCCTTCATCAGAATAATCCCAAAATATAATCTAGTTCTTTATGTCATTATTATATATTCGTTTACCAAATTTCAAGTGAATATCACAATTTTATTTTATCAACCCCTTTAATAATGAATTTGGGTAGGGGTGGAGGGATGAAAATTATTATAAAAAGTTTTGAGACCTTGGCTTGTAGTAGATACATCAGATTTCTAGTTTCTGCACTCTTACCAGCTTGCTTTACATATTTCCCCCTATTTACCCCGCAACCCTTCATCGGATATCTTCAAAAAACAATCCAGTTCCAGATCTCGTTATAATATATACCTATACAAAATTTCAAGTCAATATCTTAAACCGTTCCGGAGAAAACGTGCGGACAAAAGAAGTTACAGACAGACAGGCAGACCGACAATAAAATCTAGATGTACCATCTTGAAAGGTAACAATTTTATCATAAAACTTATATCTAACAACCAAAAATTAAAATTAATGAAATATATGCTTTCCTTTATTAGTTCCAAATAGACATTAATCAAAATTATATTTAAAAAAGTAACATAACAACATATAACACAAAGGTGTACAATATAAGGAACAAAGATAACCTATTCCATAGAAATTATAATAAATAAAATATTAGGTAAGATAACACAATAATGAATCTTTCATTTCATGTCTGTATTCGAAAATAATGTCTAGTCCATTGTGTTTTACGTTGTACGTGCATCTTTCCATCTGGCGAACACCTAACAATCGGAGAGACGAAGATGAAATGGTAGAAAAGAAACAAAAAAGAAGAACATTGTAAGGTTTGTTGTTGGGAACATAGGCGTAGAATAACGCGATGCAGTGGGAAATTAAGAAATTTCAGCAAAACTTCACGAAATACTTTGTTGTTTGTTTCATACTTTCTCCATTTCGAACTCATCTAATTTAAACATGTATCACTAGTAATTCAATAAGTAATTAGAAACTGGCGAATTTGAAATCTACCTACAATATTTCGACTAAAATTACTAAGTATATAACAATGATATTTAGTAGTGGCCGGGCTACTACTACAACGCTAGTTATAATGTGAGAGAAGAAATACGTAATGTGTTATAGCCCGAGAGGTCACGACACTGAGGGTGAAAGAGCTTTCTAAAATCAAATATTTATTTATTAGTTTGTTTTGGAATATTTATGGACCTCAGCAAAGCGTTCGATCTTGTTGATCACGATATATTGGTTACTAAGTTAAATAAATATGGTTTCAGAGGCAAATGTGGTGAGTGGTTGAAGTCTTATCTGTCTAATCGAAAGCAACAAGTTGCAATAAATGGTCATCTCTCTAGTATAATGAACATGTCACGTGGAGTGCCTCAAGGGTCAGTCCTAGGGCCACTCTTGTTTGTATTGTTTGTAAATGATTTGTCAGAAATTGTAGGCGGTAATAATCTAACTCTATTCGCCGATGATACATCTTATTTAAGTGTGAATACTGATATTGTAAACCTAAGGGAGACAGCACAAACTATGATAAATAAGCTTACAGCATGGTTTTATAACAATAAATTATTAGTAAACAAGGACAAAACAGTATTTATACATTTTACACCCAGAATAATGCAATATAACGAAAGCAGTTTGTTAAAGATAGATGATATGTCCCTGGAACAAGTACAAACTACAAAATTTTTAGGAGTGTATATAGATAACGCTTTAAGCTGGGAGTGGCATATAGACATTCTTTGTAAAAAGCTGGCATCGGTTTGCTTTGCATTATATCGTTTAAGGGATATTGTTAATAGATGCGTTATATTGTCATTTTATTACGCGCAATTTTATTCTAGATTAACTTACGGAATAATTTTTTGGGGCTCTTCACATCATATGGATAGAGTTTTTAAAATGCAAAAAAGGGCAGTTAGATACATAACTGGTATAAATAGACATTCTTCATGTAAACATGTATTTAAAGAACTGAAAATCTTACCTGTTGCGTGTGTGTATATATTAGAAATAGTATTGTTTGTAAAGCTTCACCTAGAAGACTTTTTAATGAATAATTTTTACCATGATTACCAAACTCGTAATCAAAATGATTTACAAATTCCCATTCATATTTTATCAATATATGAAAAGAGTCCCAGATACATGGGAATAAAACTGTTCAACAAGTTGCCACACTGCATTAAAGACATTACTTCAATTAAAAGTTTTAAAAATGCCGTAAAAAATGTTTTAGTAGAAAATTGTTTTTATTCTGTGTCTGACTACTTACATCATGAATTTTAAATATTCACTAGTACAATTATTTTTATGTAATTATTTTGCACCACGTGTATACATATTTTGTATGTTGTATTTTGTACTTTGTATTATAGTATTTTATATTTTGCATTTTGATTTTTGTATTTTGTATTTTGTATTTCTATTTTGTATATTGTATTTTATCTTTTATCTTTTATATTTTGTATTTTGTATTTTGTATTTTATATTTTGTATTTTGTATCTTGTATCTTGTATCTTGTATTCTGTATTTTGTATGTTGTATTTTGATTTCATATTTATATTTTATAGTGTTGACTATGTACATCTTGAATGTTCTTGTGCCAATATTTTTCTCTTGACCTGTCCCATGTCATGTGTTTTATGATCTCTTGGACAATAAATATTATTATTATTATTATTATTATTATTTATTTATTAGTTTATTCAAAGACAATGGTCAGCCTGCGCGCTGATAGAACAACGAGCAGTCAGCTCTCATTTTCGAAGCGGCCTCTATCTCGCTTAAAAATTATCGGAACATATCGTGCCCTCACATCATCGAATTGGAAATTTAAATTCCAATCGTTCAAGCACAAAAAAGGAGGGGGTCGATTTTGTCTGGAAAAAGTTAGTCTTATGCGAAGAGATGTTGAAATCGCATAAATTTTCTAATACTTTTGTATGGTTTTTCCAAAAAAATGGAAGTACCCGCAATAATCTGAAAGAATTCAGGAATACGTAGGAAGACGAGAGAAACCAATGGCGTATCTCGTTTTGTTCTCAAGATTGAGCATCGGATGTGGGTAAAAAGACCGAAAACGAAACGAGACACAGAGCTGCGGTTTGCGCCACTCGATTTCTCTCACCTTCTTACAAGCCCCTGAATTTTTTCAGATTCTTGCGGGCACTGTAATTCTTTTGGAAAAGTCATAAAAAATGTATGCGATTTGAACATTTCTGCGCATAAATCGCTCTAACTTTTTAAGGACAAAATTGATCCCCTCTTTTGTGTTTGATCGACTGGAAATTAAATTTCCAATCCGATGATGTGAAGCACGATATGTTCCGGTAAATTTTAAGCGAGATACAGGCTTCCAAAGAGGTCCAAGAATTTCGCTTCTTTAGCGACACGGGTCCGGTTCTATCAGCGCGCAGGCTGACCATTATTTTTGAATAAAGTAATAAATAAACAAAGTAATAAATAAATATTAGATTTTAGAAAGCTCTTTCACCCTCGGTGTCGTGACCTCTAGGGCTATTATAGTAGAGTGCTCGCGTTAACTAAAGTCGCTTAGTTTTTATCCCTTTGGCACTTTTAGAGTAAAATGCATGACTTTGCTAGATATGTGGCTTACATCCTGTAGATTAGGAATTCATTTGTCGTAAAAAATTTGTCAAAAATATAAGGGTACAAATCAAAATTTTCTAACTAACCACACCACGTGATAGAATCAATCAGGAAGCATATTTTATCCAAAAATCATTAAATTCTCTGTAGAAGTTCTATTTTTAAGATATAACTAAACATAAACTTTCTCATAGGCTTATATGGCAGTAAAAATCAAAGATCCTTATTTTCTTCGTTCGACTATAGCTGAAAATTCATTAGTTTTCGCGTAGTTTTCCATTCACATGACGATATCTCCTAAATTATTTATTTACCTTAAAAAAATATATAAAATATTTGCCATATTTTTCAGATTACAATGGTTCTTAAATCAGATTTTTTAGTAATCTAATAACCATGATATTTAATGTGTCGCGTCAATTTTCGAAGCTTATCGGCGGCACACATTCGTTGCAGTTACTCTTCCACTACTTTAAGACTGTTTCAACAGCCCGCACTACCCACCCGTAATGCCCTATCGTTAAATAGATGAAAGCACTGCAACACTCGCGGTTTATAATATTTTAAAATTTATGACTTGAGAATCATCACTTTGGAAAATATATTAGTATATTTGTTGATTCAGTGTTACACGGACACATATAAAATTATTGTGTAATAGATTAACACGTTATAAGAAGGGAGTTCGAGTTCGGTCGGCGACGAAGGGAGAAGCGTTTAAGTGGCTCCTAGAAAATCTCAAATAAACTCGGTTAAAACGGTACGAAAATCGTACGGAATTGTGATGATTTAAAACGCGGACAATTTTACATTAGTTGATATAAATTAGCATAAGTCTGGCTATTCACATATCTAATATTTAATATTTGATTATACATCACTAAAAGCATGTACAAACAACTTGAAAATGGGATACAACTAAAAGAAAGCAAACACGTACAATCAAAAGACCCAGTGCTAGGGATAAGTGGTTCATATCATAAACTCATAAATTACCCTGGAATAAGAAGCCATAGTGACAGATATACTATGTGAAGTGTAACAAGTCAGACAAGGACAGCGATTACAGAAAGCTAAGCTATATTATTGATTTCATGTATTTAAAATATTAATGCACGAACTTAATTTATTAACAGATATAAGTTTATTTAATTTATAGCTTTAGTTTATTAGTGTATTTATTTCAGGGCTCGTGAAATAGAAAAATTACCCGGAATTGGAAAACAGAAATTAAAAAGCAAACCAATATACAGGGTGTACGAAATATTTCCTCGAACCTCTTTCCCATAACCAGTTAAAAAAGCTCCTTTTTACCGCACTTTCACCGTAAATGGGTATTTACCTGTGGAACGGTCAATAAATAAAAGCTCCTTGCGGCGAGCTAATGTATGTATGTCTTGGCAGACAAACGAAGGGGATGCAGGACGTTGAATCGAAAAACAGATTTCTGAGAAACATTAAACCATATATGGACAGACATATAGAAGTAGGTGCACACTGCTGTATTCAGAAACATAATAAAAGGAAAAGTATAAGAAGAATAAATAAGGATATTGTTATGAATTACACCCCCTTGGAACTGCGGATTGATACGCCTATGCCTAAGTGAGTGACTGGAAACTTGTAGAAAGAGAATGGACTTTTTCTAGAGTGTGGTGGGAGAAGATTCTCGATGGGTCTAGAGGTAATTTCAGAGCATATAAGGTGCGATTACCGGCACAGAAGGAGAAGTTTATTAAAGTGACGTTCTGTAAAAAGTGAGGTTAAATATCAAGTAAACAAAGTGTAAAGTTTATTTTGAAGTACTTATTGTATAGTTAGTAAATTATTAAATAAAGTGTTTATCTCTTGTTGAGATTATTTTAGAACCCACGGATTCATACAGGGTGTTTCCTAAGAGGTGGAAATACGTAACAATATGATGATAGTTTGAAACTTAAAAGAAGCGTGGAAACTGAAAAGAAGCATCTCACAAACACCTACATTTCCCATCCTATATTCCTACCCCATGCATCATGTGGCTCTCGCTGCTGACAACAAGCATGTCCCATGTCCAACCCAGCGTATGCAGTCGGTCCGGCGGTATATAAATTATCCGAAGTTTGGTTCTGGCCGCGGTTTGGCCGTCCGTTGGGCGTGTTCGACGGACGACCAGGCTGCGTGTTGGAACGAACCTCCAGAATGGATCCCGGAATTGGCAGCAATGCTCACCTTACGCTGGCAAATCAATCAATCAATCAATCAATCAATCGATAGATTAACCACTTTTAACTGGTATGTATTTTTTCAATAAAATTTCATCATATAGATAATTGATGTATATGCTTTTTAGATGAAATTAAAATGGAGTACTACTGATAGCACAAGTTCTGAAAGTGAGATTGAGACAAAAATAAAATTTAATGTAAAAGATATTCGTCAGAAATTATGCTTAATTTGTATGAAACCGGGCCCTGGCCCTGTAATCAAAGGTTCTGAGAAATTGTTTGTAACATTTAATCCGTGGAAAAATAAGTAACCAAGGAGAAGATGATCTATAATCTAGAACTATGTAATTTTGAAAAACAAATAATTTTGGCTGTTTGGTTTGGCACCGAAATTGCTATTCTAGTTTTACTAGATGTGATCTACATGAACAGCCCCTTTAGAAAAGTGGCGAGTAATACTACCAACATATAGCAGATTGTGAATGTGAATCAAGAATCAACTGATTGACACATATCAAAAGAAAAATGTTCACTAAAATAATCGCAGAGCTAAAAACAAACAAGAACAGGAGTAAGATGTTAAATAGGTACGTTAGAAGGCGCATAAGGCAAAAAAAGAAAAAATGTAACTTCTAAAAATACTCAACGCACACAAAGGAAAAATAAAGCTGAACTTCATTCAGATATATTCGTCTTTCAAGAGCCCGTGTTGCATCTTGGCGATATGTTTACTCTATTAAAATCATAGAGAATTACGGCTCTGATTTTACATTAAAATAAATTTTTGGGACTAACTGGGATAAAAAAGAAACAAGCATTTCATCCACAGCTCCTTTATCTCAATATGCAGAAATGGAATCAAAAACTGGGTGGAACAGGGAGCAGCAAAATGGAGTCTAAATATTTGTGAGATATACAGCGTGACTCAAAAACATGTAATGAACGAAAATAATTGTGGCAATCGCCCGCGTCTATCATATGATTAAAATAAACTAATGGCAACGATATGTTATGTTATTAACACACACAGATACTTAAATTTCAATTCAAATCAACATATTAAAGCCCAATTGTCAGGTGTTTTAAGGCGTCACTAAATGCTATATCGCTGAAATTTTCAGGATAAGTATTTTCTTTGGTGTAGAATACGATAAAAAAGTTTACAGCTGCAATTTGCCGGCGACACCTAAAAAAACCGAAAATATTGACCGAAATTCGGTTTTTGGCCAATAACTCGAAAAATAAAAAATATGCACCTATAAAAATAGTTTTTTTAGCACTAGGCGATAGAGGGGGGAAATTTCACATAAAAAATGTATATGAAGTTTATTTGTTCGATCAAAAATGTAGGCTCCAGATTATTTTGCTTAACGCACGAGAATGGAACGCGGCGACACATAAGTATGGCGCGCGAAGCGTGCGCGGTCTCGAACACACTACACTCTACACTATATTTGTTGTAACTTTTGAACTAATTAATGAGATTGAGCTCAACAAAGCTTAAATGAAAGAATAAACATGTAACTATTGGATTACTATATTTTCAAATATAAAAATGAATGAATGTAGAAATAGTATATACAGATTCAGCAAATTTAGTTTAAGGTAAGTAAACTTGTTTCTGCGCAGATAAACCACGCCTTGTCGTAGACCAATGCACGGCATTGGTATATAACAATAGCGCCATCGCTTGACCGCATACCCATTCTACTTTTAATAGCGTAGCTGTTTAGACGTGTGGGAATAAAATAAATTAATCTTAATTTCGTTATTAAAATGCCGTGTGTTTATACAACTGCAGAAAAAGTGCAAATTGTGAAGTGGTACTTCGGGGGCCATTCTACTGAAGACACAATAAATTTATTTACTATGGCATATCAAGACAGACCAATCCCCTCGGCTAGCATAATTTCATACATTATTAAAAAATTTGAGAATTTCGGGTGTGTCGTGAATTATTGTAAAAAATGCTGTCAACCCGAACCCCGTCATCAACAAATGAGCGAAGAACGTGAAATTCGCGAAACTAATGTCTGTGTACTTGTTGAAACTAGTGAACCTTGTTCTAGCAGGTAAATTGCTGATGAAGTTGACATGAAGGAAATAACTGTAAGAAATATTTTGAAAAGAAATGGGTACAGTTGTTTTAAAGTTCAAACAACGCAAGAAATATTTCCCGAGGACAATTTCAAATGGATGGAATTTTATGAAATCATGATAAATAAAGTGAATGAGAATGAAAACTTCTTAAATATATTGTTTACGGATGAATCATCCTTTTCATTACGTAGGAAACACAATCCATTCGTAGTACGATATTGGTCTCGGTAAAATAAACATTTGAGTGTTGCTGTGCGAACTCGGTATCCTCAAAAGTTGAACGTTTGGACGGGAATTGTAGACAATTATATTATAGGCCCACTGCGAATCGATGGCAATTTAAATGGCAATATATCTTTGGAGCTTTTACAAAACCAAATAATTCCTACAGTTCAAAATCTTCCTGTCAACTTTGACGACATTTGGTTTCAACAAGATGGCTGCCCAAGTCACAATACCTTAACTGTTATTAATTTTCTGGAAGGAACATTTCCCAATTGTTTAATAGCTACGAGGGGGATGATAAAATGGCCCCCCAGATCACCTGATTTAGCACCCCATGATTTGTTTCTGTGGGGCTTTTTAAAGGAAACTGCGTACAAACATTAAACGAGCTAATAATTTAGTTGAATTACGGGAAAAACTTATCCAACTTTGTGCAAGCATTACTACAAATCTACTCAATGATATGAGAGGTTCATTGTATAATCGGTTTGGCTATTGTTTGACACAAGAAGGTGGTTTGCTTGAATCCTTACTTCATGTTGATGTTGATTTTAGTTTCTGAGGGTTATTTAATTTTATTTTAAAGTTTAATTTTTGTAATTTAATAAGAATAATTAATTTTTTGATAATTATTAGTTGATTTTAGTTTCCGAGTCATTTAATTTTATTTTAATGTTCTATTTTCATTTCGGTTTTAATAAGAATTATTATTCCCATAGCATTTACGGCTAAAAAAGAACCTGCAGAAATTCTTTCAATAGAAGAAATTATTTGTCAAAAATGTGACAAATAACTTCTTCGCTTTTGACGAAGAGATATTGTCTCGTTTCGTATTAGAAATTATTACCTGTGTCCGCACCCATCCTTAGTTCATGCCGTACTAAATTCAATTCATTGTGTGCCTCTGCTTTCACGATTTATGGAACTAGCGGGGCGTGGTCAATTACATTGTTATTCCTATACCCTAAACTGCATTTTCCGAATCTGTAATCTGTATATGAAGTCAGAACATAAAGAGATTTCCGATGAAATCGGAAAAAGCTCTAACTTTCATATATTACTCTTGAAGTAATGTATAAAAAGATCCAATGAGTGAAAAAATCTCAAACATTTATTTTTAAAGATGTACACGTCCAAAATTTCAAAATCTTGAGAAAGTAATACAATTTGATACGTATATCTAACTTAAACCACTTATTACTCTGGTTTAAATCGCGTGACTAGATTTCTGTAGGTGCGATTTTTAAAGCTTGAAATATGTACTTTAAGCTGCTTCAAGGGAATTTAGCTTAAAAATTAAGTTAACCCTCTTTATTTTACGAAAATAAAGAAACATTTTTCTTTGCTCCGAAATTCGTGAAACTAGGGCTAAAATAAACATTAATAACTTTATTTTAAAAAATATTTGGCATATCTATCCATCGGATCTTTTTATACATTACTTCAAGAATAATATGTGGAAGTTTCAGATTTTGATCTTATAAATTGTAGGAATAGTAGAGTTTTTACCGATTTTATCGGAAATCTTTTTATATTTCGACTTCATATATATCCTAATTCCTATATACAATCATTTTATATTCGAAAATATGATAGTCCAATAGCCACATGTTTCTATTTTTATTTAAGCTTTGCTGAGCTCGATTTCATTAATTAGTTCAAAAGTTACAACAAATTTAGTGTAGCGCGTCCGAGACCGCGCAGGCTTCGCGAGCTGTACTTGTGTCTCCATGTTCCATTCTCGAGCGTTAAACAAAAAAATCTGTTCTTACATTTTTGATCGTACAAAAAACTTCATATACGTTTTTGATGTGAAATATCCACCTCTATCGCCTAGTGCTATTGTTTTTTGATGGCCAAAAACCGAATTTCAGCCAATATTTTCGATTTTTTACTTCCCTCGCATACCGAAGGGAAGTATTGTATTCGAGAAAAAATCACCCTCCGAGATTTTTTCGGATTCTGACGTTTCAGATCACGGAGATTACGAAAATATAGGTTTTTCAATTCCGTCAGTCTGTCTGTCTGTCTGTCTGTCGATCTGTCTGTCTGTCTGTCTGTCTGTCTGACTGTCTGTTGGTGCATTTACTAAAAAATTACTTGACGGAGAGCAGCCAAATTTGGTGAGTAGTTGACGCTACTGTCAGCGCAGAAATGGTAGAAATTTCACTGGAAAATATACAGGGTGGACCGTCTAAACGGAATAAATAGTGAAAAAATTTTTTTTTCGCTCAAATTTAAAATTTCCACGTTTCATGACGCGCTAATCCTATTTCGGGAAAAATAATTTTTGAAAATTTTTTTCACCAACATTTTTGAAAAAATTTGTACCAAGATGAAAAAAACATTTTTTTGCTCAAATTTAAAATTTCCACGTTTCATGACACGCTAAACCTATTTCTGAAAAAAAAAAAATTTTTTAATTTTTGAAAAAATTTTTACCAATAAAAAAATTTTCCTTCTTTGTTCAAATTTAAAATTTCCACGTTTCATGGCATTCTAAACCTATTCAAAAGAAAAGATGTTTGAAAATTTTTTACCGACATTTTTCAAAAAATTTTTACCTCTAAAATAGGTGGAATTTTTTAAATTTTATTAAATTTCCACGTTTCATAGCGCTCTAAATCTATTTAAAAAAAATTGAAAATTTTTTGAAAATTTCGAAAAAAATTTTACCACTAAAATAGGTGGAATTTTTTTTCTTTGTTCAGATTTAAAATTTCCACGTTTCCATGGCATTCTGAAATTATTCAAACAAATTTAAAAATGTTTTTGAAAAATTTTTAAAAAAATTTGAAAACATGTTTATGTAATCTATTTATCACTATTATAGAATAGACGAATTTTTTTTTTTCAAATTTAAAATTTCCACGTTCCATGACATTTAAAACCTATTTCGGAAAAAAAAAATTGCCACATCCTTTCACCATTTTGGAAAAAAATTTAACACTGGAATAGAGCGAAAAATTTTTTTTGCTCAAATTTAAAATTTTCGCGTTTCGTGACATTCTAAACCTATTCAAAAAAAAAAGTTTTGAAAATTTGTTATATTTTTTAACCACCACTATACTTCCACTCCATTACGTGAATGTGGAATTGAAAATGTGACAGATGGCAATAATATTTGGCATATGCACCTATTATATACTTTTATTGAATAATGGCATCCCAAGAAATATTCAGTCATGGTGAGCATTTGTAAAGGTATTTGCGCAAGCCTTCCATATTTGGCACCTGTTATTTAGTATTGAACTTTTGCTGTTGGATGAGCACTCTGTATATTTTTTTGACCAAAAGTTATCAGGTTTTTTTGTAATAATAGCAATAACTATATTCCGATCTGTATTCTCAATGTCATTTCGTAATTAATAATTTTTTAGAGTGACCGCCATGCACAAATAACGAGGGAAGTTCTGTGTAAATAACTTTACCGATTTTTTTATAGGGGTTGCCGGCACCTTACAGCTGTAAACTTTTTTTATCGTATTCTTCACAAAAGAAAAATTCAGCCATATATAACATTATTTGACCGGTTTTTATCAATTTCTGTTTCTGACAACTGGGTTATTAATGTTGAGAAAGGTGTTGTTAAGTGTTTGTATGACAGAATCAAAATAATTTCTTCAAATGATGTTATCTTAAGGAACAAGAAGCAATTTATAAAAACTGTCTTAATAAATAATTAATATACCAAAATATCCAATAAAAAGTAGGAAAATCCGATCTCTGTGCGTTTCGTATATTTTCATTTTGTAATGTGTTTTTCGGGAGATCCTTAAAAAATTCCTTACTATCCTTATAAGCATACTTGTTGAGAGGAAAAACTGCACTTAAAAATTTAACATTTGCCACTCCTTCGTGTGTCCGAAGACATTAATCCAATTTAGTGGTAATCAAACTGCAAAAGTGACTGAATGACTATAAATTACGTCAGAAAGTCCCCAATATCTGAGGGATAGTACTACTTACATATACTCAAACTTTAGAAGGCCCTTTTAATAATCTTATAGATGTATGAGGCATACACAAATATTGTCAAACTGTCATCATGCCAAGACAAAACCATACCGCTTACTAAAACTAGAACACTGTACTACTCTTATTTATATCTTTAGAGATGTTTTGTAACCAATGCATTAATTGGGTTCTCTTTTTTGTATGGCACAGTTCACAGCAATACGCCATTTACTGTGATTATTTTTTAGTTGTACGGCTTCACCAAAGTTCCTTCCGAAACATTCCAGAGAATGTTGGTATAAAAAAATCGCATCGGAGGATACTTACTCTTTGGTGTTGCTGAGCAGTTAAAAGATCTATATTTTTCCTTTCTACAGTCGATGTGGTCTAAAAATTCCACGGCACGGAATAGGATTATGCTGGAAAATCGTATTGGAAGGCGCAATTTCTGGAGAATCAAGAAGCTGATACAATATCCAAGGAATTTGTAATAAACGTCTTTAGATCCACATTTTGAAAGCATCGATTGTCTCCGCAACACACAATGGCGAAAATGAACACTTCATAATTGTCCACAGCCACAATTCTTAAAAAATTTTCAACTTTTCATTAAGGTGGCCATTCCCTAGAAAGAGACATCCGATAGGGAAATATTTAATTCTTTTGCCCATAACTTTTTTTTCTTAGTACGTATATTTAAAAAAATATAAGAATACCTAAGTAGAACTATATAACAAGACTATTACTATGAATTTTCACTCAATAATTTCAGTGGTTTGCAAAATAGCTCGATTTAAAACTGCGAAATAGGAAGATTAACACAATTTTTAAATTTAAATCGAGCTATTTTGTAAACCACTAAAATTATTGAATGAAAATTCATAGTAAATAGTAATAGTCTTGTTATGGTTCTACTTAGGTACACTTATAGTTTTTTTAAATATACGTACTAAGAAAAAGAAGTTATAGCTAAAAATAATAAATATTTCCCTATCGCATGTCTCTTTCTAGGGAATGGCCACAATAAGAGGCCAACAAATTTTCTTGGCCTCTTATTTACCGATCTGAGCTCTGTGCGTTTCGTGATGTTTTGACCACAAGAGATTCAAGGTGAACTGTTTTATTCAGTTATACAGAAATAATTAAATGGTCTTACGTGTCAAAAGTTTGATCCCAAATGGTTTGCTAGAAATGGCTGTTCGTCTAGTTTCATTTTATTGGTCGACATGTGTGTTTGCATTCTGCTCGGATCAGAACATGGATACTAAACTGGTTGCACTTTTAATCTTAGAAGAGGACGCTCTTTTTCATTTTGTCTCCTATTTCTTTCCATATGTTATTTTTTACAATTAAATCTTTGTAACTTTTAGCATTAACAGTATATACTGCTAGATGTTGTTTCACCGAGTCTATCAAAGCTTCATCGTCTTCAGCAGTAAATTCTTCACCCATAATGTCCCACAATATCGCAGAACAAAAGCAACGAAATGCATCTGCAGACTGTCGATTCAGCCGTACGATAGGGCTGTAATCAAACTCTACAGATTCGGACGAAGAGGTCAGTTGTGCATTTGAACCGTGTAGCTGAACGGACTCATGTTTAAAAAAAATTGTCATATCGCAGCCATGGGGAGACTGTCCGCATCCGATTGTTCGAGAAAACCCTTTAGGCAGAGTTTTCGTCATACAGTCGATGAATAATGAGGACCAGATGTTTAGGTAGTCCAATCTCCAGTAATATAGGCTACCGTTTATCCCACCTCAGTTTGTCAAAAGCCATACTGTGGATTACAAAACAAAGGCACATAGAATAACTTTTGCGTAACATTTACTGTCTAGAGTGTCTAGTGCTGTGCCTTTTAACAAATCCTCTATGCTCAGGAGGCTTGGATAGCCAAGGCGGATAATGCTAAAGTCTGGCTTGAAGATTATTTTACTGGTGTGCGATGCCAGATTATTAGCATCTGTAGTTACAAAAACAACTGCCGTTCCCCTTTTGTGTTGTAGTGGTACCAGTGGCGAATCCAGAAATTTGGTCTGGGGGGAGCTGAAGTTTGTAGCGCAGTTCTCGAGAATGACGTTGTATAGGGGTATAGGGAAGAGAATTGCGCCGCAGGCAAAATTTTTGTATTTTTCAAGGTCAAACACTCTAAAATAAAAAGTTAGGTTTCGTCGACAAAAATGTACCATTTTTAACGTAATTGCAAATAGTCCATAAATACAAAAATAATGCTTATGCGACCTCAACGTATAGCACTCGACAAGTTGGTAATGTTATATTACCAACCCCAAGAACTACATTTGTCCGGGATTCTGTTGTTTACAATGGTCCAAAAATGTATAATCACTTACCAAGTCATATTAGGAACATAGTCTCCAATCGGGGTTTCAAAGTCGCAGTGAAAAATTTACTTATTGGTAGACCCTATTATGAATTAAACGAATACTTTGACGATACATTTTGATGTATATATGTGTATATGTTTGTTTTTAATGTTTGTCTGGAAATCATGACTAGTGGTTTCTATGTTTGTATTTTATTTTATATTTTATATATTATATTGTACTATAGTTGTATATACTTGTAGTTTTATATATTTTTTCAAGTTTTGTCAACAAGATTTTTCTTTACGACAATAAAGTATATTTTGATTGATTGATTGATTGATATTGTTTGAATATTCATAATACTAAATAAGTTAAAATATAATGCTAAAAATTATAAATATATAAACTAGCACCTAGTATCAACTATTGTTTATTAATTATTATTAAATGTTACAAGTTAGAAAATGACAACAAATTATAATATAATATTCATACGACGACTCTTTTGGCTTAATATGTTGAGCACCTCATCCTGTCACCTGTCAAGCAATAAAGCTATGTTGCCAAGTTTTCAAAAAAAAAAGAAATTAAGGAAAAGCAAGTTTAGTTATTTTTTTCGAAATTGCCTCCGTTCTGGGGGGGGCTGCAGCCCCATAGCCCCCCCCTGGATTCGCCACTGAGTGGTACGAAGATTGGGTTTTGAGATATCAATATATAAAAATAATAGCATTGTACACATCATAAATAAATAACTTCTAAGAGAAATCTTAATAAGCACCCCTACAAGTATTCCCTAGGGATTATTTTTTCAGTAAGTTGTATGAAAAGTGTTGTTATTATCATTGGCATTAGTACGGCCCTGTTCAGTACTAAATAAGTATGTTTACTAGCGTTTTAAGAGTACTGATATCCTCCTTTTGATTGGCGCCGATAAAGCTCTACCATCCACCGTAGTGTGGACACATATATAATTTCTGTAGTACCGACACCCTCGTGCATTTTTCAGTACACGCCCCTGTGTATATTTCAGGTACTCACCGGCTGTCAGTCCTTTCCTACACAACTTAATTTCTGAGCTTCAGATCGCATTAGCCGTGCAGGAGAGTGGATGTGCTCCGCTTGTTTCGTTCTTCGCTTGTTTAGTTTCGTTGCCTAGCTTTTTGTCGAGAGCTTACGCGCCAACTTGACTTAACTACGGTTGCACAGCCAGAGGATTTTGTGTCAGTGTTTCTAACAAATTTTGTGGATTTTAGTGGCGTGCCTCTCGAGAACGTTGTTTAGTTTGGGCCCTCAGAGACCATGTGACAAGGGTTTTACTTTCGTTTACTGCTCAACAGTGAGTTGTTTTTGTTACATCTGACCTAGTAGATATAAGAATTGCGGTGATCTTCAACCTGGACCTTTATAATTATGATAGTTAATTGACCATTAGTTAAAAATAAATAAAACAAATTCAGGGGCAAATGTACTTATAATGTTGATGACAACAAAATTTATAGTAAACAAACATAGATAAGCGATTTGTTGTGGAGAAAATTTGGATTATTTCTAATTAAAACTTCCATTATTATGTTATTAAATAAAAATGTAATGCTCGAGATATTCAACAGTCCACTAACTTGACATTATTTTAGATTGAATTTGACAGGATTTTATGTTTAAAAACGTACCAACTGTTTTTATTTCTTCGTTATTGGATTGATATAAAGGGCTTCCAGCCAATTTAAAACGTTGAAAGTAGTCATTCTCAGACTTCCCTATTTATATTTGTATCCATCTTGAATGGGGTCCATCAATATTCGAAAATTAAATACAAAATAATAGTTAAATGTTTATTGACACACGGAATATATCAATATTATTTATATTTACAACCGCTCAACGGATTACAATCCATTTCTAGAATCCATATATTTTATTTATTTCGGCATAAAAAACTATTACTTTTCGTAGTACATTTCTGTTAGGAAAAGTACTACTGTTTCTATCTAAGGATGAAAAGTAAAACAAATAAATATTATGAATGAAATTTATTATAAACATTTACTACAAAACCATGACATTTTTTAAGAACCATCCCTAGTAGCACAACATATTGGACCAATATATAATCCATATAAGACCAATATATGAATATCGGTCCTATATAGGACCAATATTCACATGTTGGTCCTATATGGATTATATATTGGTGCAATATTGGTGCTACTAGGGATTCTGGGGACATTTTATCGAATTGGTTTTTGTTGATTATGTTTCTTTCGTCTTGCAACTTGTTTTATATAGAAACAGAATATTCAAAGTAGCAGTGTGCGATACCTTATTAGTACACTATTCAACAAGTGAAATCTCATAGTATAATAGGAAATACGTAATGGTTTAATCACTTGAGAGTGGGGAAAAGATATAGCTAAGATGCATAAATATTATCCGTATAACCGAACTAAATTAAGCGTAAATAGTGCTGCAAAAGTTAACAAAAAACACAGAAAATAAATTTTATTCAGAGTTTTAAAGTAAATGCAACTCTAAAATGATACCAATAGTTTGCAAGTCAACAAAAAGAACAAATAAAGTAATGACATATATCTGCTACTGTATATATTCAAAGGATTGCATTGTTGAAATTATGTATACCTACTTACTAAATATTTGTTGGCGACGACAGAATATCTATATATTTGTTCTTGAATATGACAGGTGATACAAATTATTTTGCCTACATGCTGTCCTAGGAATTTGAAAATTAATCGTACTCAAAATATCTCCGCAGTCGATATTGTAACGAAAAAATTTGTATAAGAAAATTAAATATGATTTGGGTGGGTACCTAAGTCTACGGTTTTCTAGACTTTCTAGGGAAATTTAGAGTGCAGTTTTTGATATGGCTAACCAATAGCAGGATAACTTCCGTCGGTCTTAAGGCATATTTTTCGAATTTTGTATTTGCCCTTGTACACTGAATACTACTATTGACGCACACTCAAGATGTGATCTATCAAAAGAGTGTATAGTTATAATATATTTACGTTTTCAAATTTGTTCTGACAAATCTCTGGGGTCTATAACTTTTCACAACAATAAGTTCGATGTGGTCTACAAACGTTAGTTTTTTTTTTATCAAACATCACATCCAAATTACAAAGTGTATGATTGTTTGATTTGTATTTAAAAAGAATAATCTCTTGTGTCGTAATTATGATATCGTTACATTTTGCTTCATTATAGGTAACTGGTTTATTTTCGTACAATATGTATTAACAAGATCAATATTACTTTTCATTTCAGAACAATTATTTTTACACATAATAGTACAACTGCTATTTGTGTCACGTTTTTGCAGGACTTTTAATTGAGGCGCTGGCCGAAATTAAAAGTACGCCGCATGTGGATGGAAAATTTTTCATACGTATTGCACGCATGATTTTTTCTATCAGTGTTTCAACGAATGATTTAAATGATATATTTATAAATGTCAGAAAATAGTATATTTTCAAATACACAAAATAAAAAGTTTAACTAGAATTCAAAATATTTGGCCAAAAATAAAGAATACCTAACATAAATAAGCACTGTTTCTACTTTCTACAAATAACCAGTATACACAATATTACCTACAGTGCCAATAAATATTTTGTTCTAATAACATTGATTTACAACTTTTACGTGCGAAAATATTATTTTCGCCATTATTAGGAAATTTGTGATATTCTCTAACTCAAATGAGTATTGAAATGAACTTTCTCAAACAGTAGTGGAAAAATTACTTTTAAATCATCCGCTTTTAAAAAGCAGACAAGACTATTTACTACAGCGTTGTAAAAGTTGAAGCTGTTAACCGAGGTGGACTCGTGATATAGCTAAAATTTCATTAGATCTAACACCATGATAGAATTGAAACATATTCTTTACAGGATTTTGCAAACAGCAGAAAAGAATAACTATCTATAACTAAAAAAAACTATGTGTAAAAATATTAATTAAATCTTTGCATTCTTTCGATAACCTGAATTCTGGTTATGCTAGCAATTTAAAATCCTAAAATGAATTTGTCTAATTTCTTATTTGACAATTCTCATTCTAACACTAGCATCCACACAGTCCCCTACGGCCATGCAGATTAAACTAGTATCTACATAACCCCCTACGATCATGAAAATTCAGTTAAAAATGAGAACAAAGGCCTAAAATGAACTTATTTATCTACCTTGTCTTAAAAATTTTTCATTCTAATGGATTACATTTTCATGAAATCTATCGTTCTGTTTCTTGGAAATGCTTAGCTTTTGAAACGTTTTTCGCCCTCATTCTGGAGCTCATCAGAAAGATATTAAGCCACTCATAAAGATGTTTTATGCAAAACCAAGAAAATATTTTTGAATAAGTGTGAAATAATTATATTTGACATTGACTGATGAAAACAACAGATCTTCACCTATCTATTAGCGAACTAGTATTGGAGCCTATGTACTTTAGGCATGTTTAAAAATGAATTATTATTTGTTTGCTTATAATTGTATTGAAACATATTCTTTATAGGATTTTGTAAACAGCAGAAAAAAATAACTATCTATAACTAAAAGAAAAACTATGTGTAAAAATATTAATGAAATCTTTGCATTCTTTCGACAACCTGAATTCTGGTTATGCTAGCAAATCAAAATCCTAAAATGAATTTGTCTAATTTCTTATTTGACAATTCTCATTCTAACACTAGCATCCACACAGTCCCCTACGGCCATGCAGAATAACCTAATATCTACATAACTCCCTACGATCATGATAGATATGCAACATATTCAAATTTGAAAAATGCAATTATTTCATTTCAAAAACCATAAGATGTAATTTTTTCTAAGAGGAATCTATGGAAGGTCTTAGAAAAGTAGGTATAATTAGCAACTGTTTGTACACCTTTATCAAAAAAATCAGAAATAACCTTTATAAACTAATTAAATTGATAATTTTGAAACGGACTTTAAAGGATCCCGTTTTGAGGTATTGATACTTAACTCTTTTCATGGCTTATAATAAAATAATGTAAGATAATTTCAAACAATTAACAAAATTCTCTTTTATTACTGTACGATTGTTTCGAATCTATAACCCGTCTTAAAGAATGGAATAATTTTTGATAATTTCTACTGTAATTTACAGATAACAAATAATATATTATGGGGTCTAGAAAAAATAGCAGCATAGACACGTAATGCTAATGCGACGATTTCATATCCAGAGGTTAATTTAGATTTTATTTCCTTGAATGGAGTCAATGAATATCTTCTGTAAAGTAGAATATACAGTCAGATTTAGAATAATGTTGCTGAAAAGTTTCTTGAGAATTCTAAAGATCTTAAATAATTAGAAACACAATCAGGGCACTGGTAAATGAGAATTTCCAATCCATAGGCAACTAACTGATCTATTTAGAATGGAATCAATCATAATTAAAAATAAACAGATTTGCTCTACCTACTGCTGAAAGACATGACACATGTTGCTTCATTTAAAGGCAATTTGTTTATATCGTCTCAATAACTTACATTCAACAAGTCGTTCTGTATCTTTACGAATGCTATTAAATATATTAGAAAGAATGGACTCTAAATTGGACCCTTGGGGAACTCCAGATGTTGCTAAGATCTTAACAGACTAGTGTCTGAGCATTTGATGTTATTGCTTATGATCAGTAAGGTACCAGTGGGAAATTATGAGCTTGAAGTTTATATATAAGAATGTTGTGAATTAAAAGCCTTAAAAATGCCAGTGTAAATAATATGAGTTTGAAGATTCTGCTGAACAATACAAAAAAGATTTGCGACATTGGATCTTCCTTTAATAAATCCATGCTGCATTGACATAAGCGACTGTGCATTTAGTAGCATGTACCTATATTTTTATAGGATTTCACAAGCAGCTGTTTGCGAAATCATATTTAAAAAATGGTTAGCTACTGAAAGCGACTGGAACCTGCCCAACAAATGTTTACGAGAATTCGAGTGTTACAGTCTATACTTACGTGCCGTTGCAGGACTCGGAAGGTTTTTAACAATAATTTGAAAATTGCAAGAACATTTGTTTAATACAAGAAAAGACTATAGAATGCTTACTGTAGAATGGTATACACATTTTGGGAAATATAATGTTGTTTTTATAATAAGAGAGTCCATGGCCAAAATGTACTGTCATCGCGATGTTTAGTTTAAGGGAAAATACACCCCGAAAGTTATGTGACTCATACTCTTGGGACGTTGCTGAAGGGGTTGAAATTCATTTTCAGTCAGTTAAAAAAAATGGAAGGAATGAACAGTTTTGTCAGCTGTCAAAAAATAATACGATCTATGGTCATAGCAGCATGCCTGAAACTTTGTTCAAACAATGAATTGGGGTTTAAAAACACCGCTAAAAATGATAACTGGCATTTCTCGCCTTGTGCAGCTTGGGGAAATGAAATGGAGTCACTTTTCTTTTTTTACGTTCGAGCCTCCACTTGCGCGCATCATAAGTCACGAGCATACTTAATCGTTCCCTCGCAGCATCTCCATTGCCCAGATGAAAAAAACGACGACACGGCGGTTTTTAAGACTCCTCGCCTTGATAACGCTACCGAAAGCGGTCTTTCTCGAAACCATCAGTTTCTATTTTTCCCACAGTTTTTCAAGTATACTCTCAATAATCTAGACTAGGAGACTGTCGCGCCGCGATGGCCCGGGAGCGCATCAAAAACTAATACATTATTTTGATAACTTCCAAGGCAACCCTTAAATCGTCAGCTCATATTTTTCCTAGATAATTCACCACCAGAAACACCATAGAAATAGAAGTATATACATACAAATTATACAGCATACATACATAACAGACAGTAAAAAAACAGCACACTAACCTCTTAAGTGGATATTATATAATAAACATACAAAAATAAATAACAACTACAACTACAGTATTAGTAAAATTTACAGTGAGTTATTATATTAATTAACTAGTTTTCATCATTTTAAACTTATTAACTGATAATTTAAGTTAAGGTTCACCAACACTTTAGTTAACAAAGTATGCGCTATAATATATGAAAAACTTCCTACAAACTTTTTTGAGTCATGTTGGAGGGGTATCGTGAATGTATTCATCCTTATATTTATTGAATGTGCATCAGATCGCTGTGATATTAGTTTGAATAAATAATTAGGACTACGAAATTTGAGCAACTTATATAAAAATATTGTAATTAGAAACTCTACTTTTTGCTGAATATTTAATTCATTCAAATGTTTGAGTTAGGGTGTTATGTGGTCTCTGTACGGAGCATTGCAGAAAAATCGTATGCATGCATTTCGTATCCGTTGCATCTCGGTTATATTGAGGAAGAAAATTGTAGTATATTGAACAGCAATATTCAATATGAGGGTCGATGCAACGATTTGACCAGTTTAAGTTTTACCGAATGGCTTAACTGATGTTTAAACTTATAAAGGCACTTTAACTTTAACATAATCAACATGCTCACCAAAAGAGAAAGATCCATCGATTATGATTCCTAAATTTGTCGCATGTCTTACCCAGTTAATAAAATTGTCATTTAAGGTCAATCGAGAACAAGATTCTATTAACTCTGTATATTTTTCTGGACCTACACTTAATGCCACTATTTTTTTTGGGTTTAGCCCTAGACCATGGTGCACAGAAACTTTCCAATATTTTGTAAATCAGCATTTAGTTATTCTACGGCATTTTTTAAATCATTTATTTGGAATGAAAAGTACATCTGAATATGATCCGCATAAAGGTGATCCCAACAATAAGAAAGTATCTTGGGAAGATCAAAGATAAAAACTGAAAAAAATATTGGCCCAAGTATACTATCCTGCGGAACTCCGGGACTCATACGTAATCGTAATATTCCACAATTTTTTCTACATGTTCAATAATGTTTAAAAGTGAATTATTTATTATTTGTTTGCTTATAGTAATGAAACATATTCCTTATAGGATATATACTATATATAAAAATATTAATGAAATCATTGCATTCTTTCGATAACCTGACTTCTGGTGATGGTAACAAGTAAAAATTCTTATTTGCCATTCTCATTTTAACACTAGCATCCAACCTAGTCCCCTACGGCTAAGCAGGCTAAACTAGTATCTACATGATCCCCTACGATATGTAAATTCAGTTAAAAATTTAAAGATTTCATTAATATTTTTATATATAGTTTTTCTTTTAGTTCTCATAGATAGCTTTTCTTTCCACTGTTTGCAAAATCCTATAAAGAATATGTTTCATTACTATAAGCAAACAAATAATAAATAATTCACTTTTAAACATGCATAGAGTATATAGGCTCCAATACTAGTTAGCTAATAGATAGGTGAAGATCTGTTGTTTTTTATCAGTCAATGTCAATTATAATTATTTTATACTTGTTCATGGATATTGTCTTAGTTTTGCATGGAACATCGTTATGAGTGGCTTTAGGCTTTTCTGATGAGTCCACAATTAGGACGAAAAACGTTTCAAAGGCTAAGCATTTCTAAGAAACTGAATGAGATTTTATGAAAATGTAATTCATTAGAATGAAAACATTTTTAAGGAAAATGTACGTAAATAAATTAATTTCAGGCCTTTGTTCTCATTTTTAACTGAATTTACATATCGTAGGGGATCATGTAGATACTAGTTTAGCCTGCTTAGCCGTAGGGGACTAGATTGGATATTAGTGTTAAAATGAGAATGGCAAATACAAATTTTTACTTGTTAGCATAACCAGAAGTCAGGTTATCGAAAGAATGCAAAGATTTCATTAATATTTTTATATATAGTTTTTCCTTTAGTTCTCATAGATAGCTTTTCTTTCCACTGTTTGCAAAATCCTATAAAGAATATGTTTCATGTTCAATAATGGTTACAACCTTTTAGCAAAGATGAAAATGTCAGTCGTATTAGACTTCTGCTTTCCGTTTTATACAAACTGTTGAAAAACATGAATTTTACATGCCGTTATCAGGCGGAAAAACCGGCACGGGCTCTCGGATCATTATGTGTCGTATGAAGATTCAAAATTTTAGATCAAAATTGATTTCTCATAAAAACTTTGCAACAATTAAATTATTCTTAATACATGAATAGCTAAATTTCCTAATTTAAAATCGATGCACGTGTTCACAGATATGAACATTCTTTTGAACTGTAAAAATAATTATTGCCGCCCGGTAATTTTATTGCATTTCAGCAAACCGCCATTGCAATTAGGAGCTGCCATAATAATAATCTAATAGTTTCTAAAACTATTAACTACATATTTCTGCAGTCATTGATGCGGCTAAACACTTTTCTTACCATTGTAATTATTTCTTTGTGGGTAACTTCTGAAGCAGCGGCGCATTTTTCAAATATAAACCACATATTAGTATTCTGTGAGTGTCAAGCAATGTAAACACAATTAATTATTTATTAAAAAATCAATTTAATGATCGTAATGAGTCATACCGAATTAATTTGCAATTAGAGACGATAGAAAATGGGAATGTCTTGTTAACTTTTTATCTAAAGGTCGATCAGAGAGTTCGCAGTTCTGTGAAGAAAGCGACTTCAGACGTTGCGGTTTCAGTATTCAAGATAACGACTTGTTGATTTTTTTCATTAAAAACAACATATCTAAATTGTTATTTGTAAGTTTACAGTCCAATGCTTTTAGATTTTTGTTTTCAAAATTCTCTGAATTTGCACCGTGTGTCAGAATGTGCAAAATTCGATTTAAGGCTCAATTTTTTGAGATATCTACTTGATTTTTTTTTAAAAACACTCGGAAAAGAGTCAGGAATAGTAAGTCAATGCGGCTTTTTAAAATTCTTTGTTTTTTTTTTGCATGTCCCATCCCATAAGCTCCTACGTATTTGGTTGGCACCGTTCAAAAGTGGTTTTATGAGCTGAAATTTTCAGGATCTTATTTTTTTGATAAAAGGGTCCCTTTGACACCCATAGCCGTTAAAAACAAGCTAACCATTATACTCTTCGCCGATTTACGACACTTGTTATACAGGGTGTTTGGTGCCTCGTGTGCCAAATTGAAATGGCCGACAGAAAGGGTTATCTGCTATCCTTTCAGGCCCCTTAACACTTCCCATGCCATGCGGGATTTTTGATATCTTTTTAATGAAAAAATCCCAAATTCTACATTCAAATTCAAATTATAAAAAAAAGTATTAGGCGTAGACTGCGAATTTCATTTTTATTTTGATGTGTATTGTTGAAGGGTTCTTTTAAATCCAAAATTACTGACATTAGTCATCTAGTTGTTTTTTTATTCACTGACAAACTTTCGGAATAGGTAAAATTTAAATTTAAACTTAGACTTTACATGGCTATAAAAAAAAACTCAGAGCAACCGGAATCTTCCAACTCCCTCAAAAATTTTCTAGTCTATCCTCTTGCTAGTGATGTGTCACATGTCATAAAAATCTTTTAATAACTTCGTGAATTCGCTAAATTAATGAATCGGGTCACATGATCATTTCGGAAAGTCGAAAATACATAGGGTGTTGCGTTTAAAATAAGAAAGTTGGTACCGACTTCTGGCACACCCTGTACAGCTAGATGACTGAAAATATTTAAGGTAGAACGTGCATGATCAATTACGGTTGCACACCAAGTTTCAAGTTTGTAATGCATTCAACAGCAAGTTGAAGATCTTCTAACGAACGGCCTACGGAAATCACCCTGTATACACATATTTTTTTGTTAATATCGTTACTTTTAGCCTCTAAGGATGTGAAAGGGTTCCTTTTACAGAAAAAATAATATCCTGAAAATTTCAGCTCATAAGGCCACTCTTGAACGATGCCAACAAATACATGGGAGCTTATGAGATGGAATATGCAAAAAAAACAAAGAAATCTTAAAAAAGCTGCAGTGACTTACTATTCCAGACTCCTTTCCGAGTATTTAAAAAAAAATCAAGTCGATATCTCAAAAATTGAACCTTAGAGCGAATTTATCCATTCTGCCACAATGTGTCGTAGCGTAACATGGTTGGACTTATTGTCTTCCTCAAAAGTTGTACTATTAACAACAGCAACATCAACACTGACATCAACAATAGCAATACAAATAACAATAATTGAGCAAAGACACGTGAAGAAGAGGAAAGTTAAAAGAGGTCCGTCCGTTCTATTGAGATGCTTTTTGCAAAACTAATGCGATATTTCATTCTATCACGTCAAGCTACCCCAAATCTATGGGTTATAACTTTTTGCACGTCCGCAGGAAGCCGAGATAATGACGATTTTGCGAGCGCGCACGATTTAGTACGTCCGAGTTTGGTTTTCCTTGTGCCTGCTACAGCGGGCTGGTGCTATACTCCTTCCCGTGTCACAGTTATTTCCTTAATAATGAGTTCATATGTCAACAAGATAATTATTCCGTTCATACTGCTCATACCGAAGCTAACTGGTTTCGATACAACCTTAATATTCTTAACTGGCCCAGTCATAGTCCAGACCTTAACCCCATGGAATAAATATGTGGACTACTCGTAAGAAATATCCAAAACCGAAATGTTAGACCACGGAATGCCTAACAATTACTGGAAATAATAAATAATGCACAGGAAAATATTACCAATGATTATTGTATGATTGAATTATGTGCTAAACAGACTAATAGAAGTTATAAATAGAAATGGCGTAATAACCAAATATTAATAACCAGTTTTTTCAATTTTTTAAATAATATTTCTTATCAACTGTTTATTCTTTACTTTTTTAAAACTTTAAATATCGAACTTTTGTTAATATTATAACACAGTGCAATTTGTCTGATTGAGCATCCATCTTCTGCCATAGAATAACTCCAGCCCTACCATATCCACTATAAAATAAAAAATAAAATAGTGTGTATTATTGCGGCTACATACTCAAATAAAGATAGATCTACACTTATTATTATTATTATTATTTATTGTCTACGAGAGTCCATAATTTTCAAAGCAATACCTCTCAAATATCGACCACAATTAGTATTCCGTATGTACCTTACAAGGTAATCATCGCTACTTATTAAGGCATCAATTTAATGATATCATTAATCTGATTTCACACGATTCAATTGTTTATTCATCAAGATACCAAAGGAAGGTGCTGTTCTTTCCGCAGCCTTTTCGTCTCAAAAGTTTTGCTGCTAATATACAATACTGAACGGACTCACAATATGTAAATATATAAAAACATAAGGGAAATTAATAACGAAAAAGACAATTCACGTAATCAAAACTCAATTTTAGGCTATAGAATAACAACCGAGAGAATCGGTATGTCATTTTACCTGTTACTGAACAAATTAGCTAGTTGTGCTCTTGCCAGAAATGACGAACGTACGTTAAGTACTGTTGATAGTCAGTTTTGACGCTAAAATAAATTATGCGTGGAACTGCCGACTGATTGTTTACTTTGGCGACAGATATGATTTTTTAACTCACAACAGGAAAAACCATGATAAATTGCTATAATTTTAACATTCGTTAAACAATTCATCAGTGCTCATTTATCTTTTTCGCATGTGAAATAAAAGATACCTGATAAAAATTTCCATGGTTCAAAACATTCATTAAAAAATCATGTAGTTGCACATCTCCATTATGTTCTTTCTATAGGTGCCATATTTACAATTATAGCAGGTCTTGTTCAATGATTCCCTTTGTTTATTGGTTTACCATTAAATAATAAGTTTTTAAAAATTCAATTTTTTTTCTATATTTATTGGAGTAAATTTAACTTTCCTAATATTTTTTTTTTAAATAGGTTAGACTGTCATAAGACGTCGAGATATGAGCGAAAAAAATATTTTCTGTCGGTCTGTCTGTTGATATGTAACTTTTCTTACGCACGTTTTAAGATAGTAGGTATATTTGTGATTCTAATTTATTGTATACTAATATCTATGTTAAGTTTTATATTGTAGCATTGTGTTGTCTATGTGTATAGCAGAAGCTGCTATTAAAGATCTATCTATTTATATATCTATCTATGTATTTACTTGAAATTTGGTACACATATGTATCATGACGAACACTGGAAATAAATAATATTTTGTGCTAATTCCCGTGAAGTGTTGGTGGTTGGGAGTTAAATAGGGAAAAATAAGTAAAGCAAGCTGGTAAAAGCACTTATACATCAAATCCCAAGTGTCTATACTAGATGCCAAGGCGTCAGATTTTTTTAATAATATTTTTCAACCCCTTCACCACCCCCACTCCATCATGAAAGGGCTGATAAAATAAAATTGAGATACTTACTTGAAATTTCGTACACGTATGCATTGTAATGACATCTGATTGTGATGATTATTCCGTTGAAGGAGTGAGTGGGGGGGGGGATAGGTGAAAATAAGTAGAGCAAGCTAATAAAAGTCCAGGAACTTAATTTTTTGTATGTATGCTAGAAACCAACACCTCAAATTTTTTTTATGACTACCTGAAATATATTATTAAAATTCGATGACCAATTATTTCCACATACTAGAGTGCAAATATAGCCAAGATGTTTTCCTTTAAAGAGACTTGGATGGGAATTTATTAACTAGGTATTTTGTAGATTTTAAAGTTTTTAATTTCTAGCATAACCAAAATGTAGGTTATCAAGAGAATGCCAAGATAGATTGAAAATTAATATTTACATAGATATATTTTATTTTTGTTTTTCGCAGATTATTTTTTCTGCTGTTTGCAAAATCCTATAAAGAATATGTTTTATAATATACATGTGCAAACAAAAAGTAATTTACTTTGAACTCTAGTACCTTTCCAAACACTAATAGAAAAAAATATTTATTGAATAGTGGATACACTGACTTGGAGATATTAAAACAATCAACAATGCTGTGTAATTCTAATCAAAACACTTTTATTGAAAAAATAATATGTGCAAGGTTTCACTTACGTCAGGTATTGCATAAATAAAACTAGCAAACTAGTACAGTGAAAAACAATAGAAATACATGTAAGCAAAAGAAGTTGCCTGTCTTTTGAATACATTTTTTACTATTTCGTCAATGTTATACATTTTAACTTCAAAAGTCTAGTCAAAAAAGTGAAATGTAAATGAGGCATTGAGAACTTACTGCAGTTTCTAATATTAATATCATGAATGAACATTACGTCTAAAAGTCAATCATGTATACAGGTGGAGAGCTCGTAGTGAATCAAAACCTAAACTTCGTCTGTTCGGAAAAAGTTATATACCAAAATTATCCGCCTTGATGAGGCGGTTCGAAATGGTTCTATAAGATATTGGCGTAAAATCAACCGTTATCGAGTAAAATGGGTGAATAGTGAATTTTCATGTCAGCCCGTAATAAGACGAAAACTGAACTTCGTCTATTCAGAAAATGTTATTTACCAATTTTATCGGTCTCGACGAGTTGGTTTGAAATGATTCTGTATGAATTTTTCATAAAATCAGTTGTTATCCAGCAAATTGGACTAACATGTAAATTTTCGTAGTAGAGCTCGTAGTGAATCAAAACCTAAACTTCGTCTGTTCGGAAAAAGTTATATACCAAAATTATCCAACTTGATGAGGCGGTTCGAAATGGTTCTATAAGATATTGGCGTAAAATCAACCGTTATCGAGTAAAATGGGTGAATAATGAATTTTCATGTCAGCCCGTAATAAGACGAAAACTGAACTTCGTCTATTCAGAAAATGTTATTTACCAATTTTATCGATCTCGACGAGTTGGTTTGAAATGATTCTGTACGAATTTTTCGTAAAATCAATTGTTATCCAGCAAAATCGACTAACAAGTAAATTTTCATATGAGAGCTCGTAGTGGATTAAAACCTAAACTTCGTTCGGTAAAAGTTATATACCAAAATCATTCGCCTATATATTTGTATTGTAATTTCCATTCTTAACCAATCTAGTGATTTAATTGTTTGTGTCACTCAATCTATTAATGTAACGGAATCTTTCAACGTAATTTCCACCCACTTCTAATTGTTGTATCACCATGAAACTTGGCAGTTGTGTGGAGCTCCGATGAGACTACAATATAGTATACTCAATATTATAAAATATTCAAAATGGCCGCCGCCCCAAGATGGCGGATTATCATTTTCTTTACAGCCCCCTTGATATGGGTATCAAGGGAAAGGGCTTAACAAGTAGAAAACAAATATGTCATCAAAACTTAAAAATTCAAAATGGTGGCGTCATGAATGAAATAATTTTAAGTCTGTTGCATGCGTATACCAAAGAATCCCGTCTTATGTTTTCTATTACATTTAAGTTCGTTCTAAGACTCAAAAATAAAAAAATATATAAGAGTTTAAAAATAACTAAAAAAACACGCTTTAATAGCAAACCGTAAGATTTTGTTTAACAGCGATAGAAAGTCCACTCACTCAATACAATTAAAAGATTTTTAATAAGTTTAAAATAAGAATAATGTGATTAACAAAAAAAATTATTTCATTGTAACAAAGCGTGGGGTGCTTGATATCAACTGGTATAAATATTTTATAAGTAGCTATTTGTAAAAGTAGAGTTAGTATAAAAAATATAGTAATAAGCACCCCACGCTTTTTTCACAATGAAACTTTTTTTGTTAATCGTTTTATTCTTGTTTTAAACTTATTAAAAATCTTTTAATTGTATTGAGTGAGTTAACTTTCTGTTGCTGTTAAACAAAATCTTAATAATTAAAAATTATTTTTTACTTCTTAGTTCGGTTTGCTATTAGAGCGTGTTTTAGTTTTTTTAAACTACTATTTATTAACTTTGAAAACAAAACAGCAGCAAAAAATCTTTTGAAGTTTAAATTGTGTAATTTGTGTATTGTATGCTTTTTACCGGCCAGTATTTGTTTTGATATTTAGAAATTCAATTAAATTTCACAATGTTTACTGAATGAAACATTTAATATGAGATTTATTATGACAATTTCGTCATTAATACGATATATATAGCATCTATAAACTATATATGCAGCTTGAGAGCCAGTGCACTCATTATACCGTAGACTCTTAAACACTAACTAACCTACTTTGTTTCAACTGCTACCTCACTGCACGTAAATTAAGAATGCAAACGAGCAAAAAAACTGATTTACATATTAAATGAATATTTGATAAATATTTTAACAACCTACCTAAAGCTATTAGAGTAGTTTATGTGGTGTTTCGTTTTAAATTATCTTCCAGTCAATTAATTTTAATATATTACCTTCCTTTCTATTTACACATGCCTTTGAGCGTTGTTTGGTTTTTCTGGTCTGTTGGTATGTTGACAATTTATTTTTTTTGCTCTTACACATGCGTTTAATACCTACACAAGTTCCAGTTAAGTGTTACAATTATAAATCTGAAGCCAGCGGCTACTTAGTTGAAAGTGGACGATTGCTCCGTTTTGAAACAAGTCTATTTCCGTACTTGCAAAAATAAGGGTAATTGTTTATGTGTGCGGATCTCTGTGTTTGATCGAGAAATATTTTGTGGAAAATATCAAGAAATATACAATTGTAACTACTACAAGTTTGTTTGATATTGTTTCTAGTAGACCAAGCGCCATAGATGAAGAAAAGACAAAGTGCATCAACTTGAGGTAGAAGGTTGCTGCTTTTTTAATCGCTCGCCGTTATTAAAAGCTTTTATTTAACTTTACCTGTTAGTATTAGTAGGTGAGTCCGCGACCAAAATTCATGGAATATATTTAGTTCCAATCACAATAAACAACTTTTCTCTTTGCAGCAAAGTTCCAAAGTGTCGTGAAAGGGGCGAAATAGTATATTTTATAACAAGTTATGGATGGCCCATATTCCACACGAGCGAAAAGTTTGTAGGCCGAGCCGAAGGCGAGGACTACCGTTCGCGAGTTTGGAATATGCCATTCCAAACGTGTTGTAGACTATACTTTCTCTAACAAGATTTTAGAAATTATACAAAAAATTTTTAAAACTGTTCAAGACGTCGAATGGGAAGTTACCTTTTGTTCGACGTATACATATCAACCGAACCACTAACAGCTTCTGATTCATTGAAAGCCGTGCGGCATTATACCATAACAGTGTGTTGGAATGATACTTACGATACGATACATACAATTTTTAGTTGTGGAATTTGTACATTCTGAAATGGTGTTAGAGAAACTCATTTTCAGTCGCTTTCATTCCGCGCAAAATTCACTAGACGTCAAAAATTTCCCATTTTGTTTTTTCTTTCCAGTCGAGCTGAATTTTCGATTTTGACCCTAAAATTTACGATGTCGATACATCGTCGATCTTCCTCTTTCGATAGAGACATAGAACGAACTTCCACTTGAAATAATTTAAGTTCGAACGTTTGAAAATTCCATGTTTTTCAACTTTTTAGGTTAAATTTCAACATTTGCTGAGAGGTCCAAATAGGTCAGTTTTCTTTCATTCTTGCCGAGCCGAATTTTCTATTTTGCTGGTACAATTTGATATCAGGATAAAGCGCCAATCTTCCTCTTTCACGCCCTCATACCAGACGTATTTATTTAGTAATTAATTTCTGAAGTCGAATACAATTTAAGCTGACTTGTGTCATGGCCGCTAAAACGTCTGAACTAAGATTTTATTTGATAAATAAGAATGCCAGTAGTTCTCAAACAGTTCTTTCCTGTAACAGCAATGATGTCGATAAATAATTATAAAAAAAATAGGAAAGATGTCATAAAATGTTAAGATTATTAGTAACTTCGTTATTTTAGTGAAATTCTGATTATACAGTGTCCGCCATAAAGTTGGCTACATATGGGAAAGAATTGTATTATTGACATTTCTAAAAGAACTCTATTGGGGGTTCGTTTGTGCATGTCCGACAACAAAAAATTACATTTTAACACATGTCAATAGCAATGAGTTATTAGAAAAAGAAATCAAAGACTAATATTGTTACAGTCCAGCAAGGACCACGGGGAGGTATGGGCATTTCTTGCCAGGAAAGGATAGGATCGTAGTATTAGTAGGGGAAAAGATGTTAGTAAAAATAAAATATTTCATATAATTTAAAAAAATCTGAAATCTCTTTAAGAATAACGAAAATAAATTATTTCTCTCTTAGCGGTAATAAATAAATATTCGGGTTGACAAAATATATATTAAAAAAATTAACAATAATTTTAAAACAAATAAATTAAGACAGTTCTGAAAGAACAACGGATTGGCACGTTTTCATAAACACTAAAACAATTGAACACTACACTTGAACAATTTACGATACGTTTTCATAAACAATACAACACTACACTTGAATAATTTATCTACTCGACGCACGTTTCACCATTCGTGTATTAATATATAACGTAAGAAAGTCGATTTTATTAGAGATAAATACGCGCTAGTAGTATTAAGACACATTTTTGGGGAAAATAAAGTTTTAACGAAACTCTTAAATAAAAAAAGTAGAAGTGAGGATCGAGATTTAATTCGCAACCACTCCATTTACATTTATTGCTGCTCACGTACCTTACCGATTGAGCTACGCGATCCTATGTTGACTATATTCTAAAACGTGTAATATGTACATACCAGAAAATTGTAAGACTTAGTGGTTTGACATTGTTCGTTTGATGGATGAATATCCACTATTTACTACTAAAAATAACAAATATTTCATATAAAGACGTTTTTCATATTTAGAGTGGTGTTAGTTCACGGGAATAAATAATATTCGTCGTCAAATCACAGTTTGAGAATCGCTGAGGTTATGACTATGTTTCTCACTCCTCAGTGTACATTTCATATTTCCGTCTCAAAAGAAGTGGGGAAGAATTTTGGCAGCCATACATTGACAATGTCTTTAGGCTATTGCTTTAAGTTTGTGTGCAAGAGATGGTGAAAACGCATGCCCAACATTAATTCATACATCGGTCATTTTGAACTGGACCCGACTCTACTCATGTTTTTCAATTTTTTACGAGAAACGCCATTTTTCCTTTGTTCGTGTCGCGCCGGATTTCCCGTCCCACCATTGCGGCTTGGTATCAGAATAAAACATCAACCTTCCTCTTTCCATGGAGACCTAAAACGATCTTCCATTTCACGTATTCACTTTGTTATGAACGTTTGAAAAATCCATGTTTTTAATTTTCAAATTACCGGCCGGGTAAGGCAGGGTCCTGAAAAACTCTGACGTTTACACCATACTGCCCGGATAAGCAAAACCCCCGTAAATAATGAAATCGCTGAAACGAGATAAAGGAGCTTAACTTCCAAGTTACCTGCCAGATAAGTCTGGTAGATACATGTAATAATTTTTGTGTGCAAATAGAACAATTTTATTGCATATTTTAATCTAATTAGTTGCAATTGTTCTTGCATTAAGTGCTTAAATTGGGTTTTTCTCTGGTATTAAGGTCTTAAAATCTCATATTTGCTAAGCAAAATCACAGTAATAGGAGCAGCAATAGGATTTTTCAGGGTAAAAGCACACTTACACTACTTTAACAGTTTACTGAATTCTTAAGTTTACACAATACCCTTTTTACAACAAATTGAATATGACATTTACTCACAATAAAACATTTAGAATTAATTAAATTATACCTAAATCACGTAAGCTAATGTTTTACTAAAGAAAAACCCCGCATCTAAAAACAAACTAAGTAAAAACACTGCAAATTTTATAGGATGTGTTTGTTTTGCGGTGTTTTAGCTTAGTAATGACAGTTGACTGTGTTTCCCTTTAGTATTAAGAAGCATTTTAGGAAATACGAGGTATTATAATATACAGTTACACATATTTAGATTTATTTTACTGGATTTTTACTTAGTAAGTAAGTAGATCTTGATATCAGCTATAAGAAACCGATTCTAACGCATTTTCAATAAAAAGTGATTTTACGGGGGTTTTACTTAGCAGGGTAGCATATACAGGATGTGAAAAATTACTGAAAATTGCATCAAAATAATTTCCTTATTAGTCGTTCGATTTCGCTAAAAATCAATATGAGGGGGTTTTTGATATCGCTGATTACGAATATGACATAGGAATTGAGAAATTCAAAATGGCGGATGATTTCTATCATTTATGGTCTGATTCCGCTGAAAATCGGTATGTGGAGGTTATTGAAGTAGCAGGTTACGAATGTGAAATCGAAATTGTAAAATTCAATATGGCGGCACGATTTGCCGGACACATTTTATCATTTATTGTCTGAATCGTATGAAAATTGTCGGTTACCATTTTTCCTAGGTTCCCTGGCACCAGAAGCGTATAATTATGTGGAAAACTGACGTACCGTAATGCCAAGATTTTCCAAGTATCGGAAAATTGTAAACTTTCCTCCATGGGCAAGGCGGGAAATGTCAGTTATTATTTTTCCTACATTGTCTAACCTTTAATAGAAAAACAAGGGAATAAATGGATCATTTATTTTTACATGTTCGATAAACGAATTAAGCAATGCCAGACATGTCAGTAGTAATGGAACTTTTTCTTCAGGGAGCGATAAAGTATTGAAAAGTAATCGAAATCTTCAGGCCGCAATGAGGCTAAAATCCTGGTCGAGGGCTACTCTACTATATGCTGAGGTGAAATGTTGCAATCAAAATTTCGACTAGTCCTGATTAAGCTAGAACATTGAATTTTGCACACGTCCTATGGCAATGCAATAGAGTATATCTAATATCGTTCTGAATCCAATATGGCGTCCCAAGATGGCGGATCGCCTTTTTCTTCACAACCCCTTGGTATGGGTATCAAATGAAAGGGTTTGGCGAATAAAATACGGTAAATAATGTGACGTCATTCTAAACCCAATATGGCGTACGCCCCAAGATGGCGGATTATCTTTTTCTTCCTAACCCCCTTGTTATAAGTATCAAAGAAAGGGTTTGACGAGTAAAATACGATAAACTACGTAACGTCATTCTGAATCCAATCTGTCGGACGGTCTAGGTGGGCGGATTGCCTTTTTTCACAAGCCCCTTGACATGGGTATCAAGTGAAAGGGTTGTTTGTAAAATAAGTAAAGACTAAAAAGTAAAAAATAAAATTACAAAAAATGAATATTTAAAAAAAATCAAGGTGTTTATACAGAACTTCCCTCTTTATTTATACAGGACCATCACTCTAAAAAATTATTAATTACGAAACGACATATGAGAATAATAATCGGAATGTGGTTATCATTACATACAACGAAAACCTGATAACTTTTGGTCAAAAAAATATACAGAGTGGTCATCCGACAGCTGTGACGTGCTTTCTCCCGGTTGCCTAGCGCATAGACAAGCGGAAGCGTCACTTTAGCGCTGAGCTGTATTTCGGTTAAATTCGGTTATCTCGAGCGCCACCTTTGCAATTTTTATGTGGGGCAAAGGTCCCACATTAGCCTCCTAAACGCAGCCTGTTGCAGTAGGGCTGGGATAGCTACAGTGGAGACACGGTATGTCCAGGGGTCTGGACGGCAGATTAGATTTTCATTCACACGCAATAGTAAAACGCACATTTCGGAAGATAACAACATTTATTAAAATATATTAAGTATTCAACAACAAACAATAATTATTAAAATAAATAAAACGGTCAGGTACCAAAATAATCTTATAGAGTTCAGATAAATAATAAAAACTTAAGATATGTCATATTATGAAAATTTACAAGTAAAACTTAAGATATATCATTTCGGTTTATTTACAAGTGAAACTATGAAAGCAAGTGAAACTATGAAAACAAGTGAAGCTACGAAGACAAGGAACCAGGCGGTGAGAAGATATTAAACTACTGATTTTAATATTTTGTTATTAATTCGGATAGCAACAAGGCCAAGCAAATAGTGTGCAAGGCGATAGTAGGCTTGGCGGCAAAGCGGTAAAACGCTAAAAAGGTAATAATCGGTACGGTCGGTTATAACAGCAAGCAAGCAAGCAGTGGATGTTAAGACAAAGCAAATTTGTAGCAAAGCAGAAAGCAATTAAATTTTTAGTAAAAGTAAACAACTATTCTCGGATAGAATTTATCATATCTGTATACATGTCAGATAGGAATTGACATTATGTGGTGTAAAGAACTTGGTGAAATTGTGGAAAACTGATACCGAATAAAATGGTAATCGGATTCGGTATCAGCTCCCTCGGTATAGATCATTCTGCCTGGACGGACAGCCAGAATTAATCTCGGCGGTGTCGGTTCGGTTCAGAGAGATTCGTCAAGCTCCTCAAACCACATAGTTGAGTACCTCTAATTGCATTCGGTTCGGAAATAAGATTCACCACGTGATTCTTGCCAGATGTACAGTGAAAAGGTGTATGTATTAAAATATAAATATAATTTATTTATTCAGAGTATCTCCTAGATTTTCCCCTGAACTCTCGGACTTTAACAAATTACTGAAAACCATTTAAAATTAACGGATTTTATCCTAATTCGCTAATCTATGAAATAGTTTAAAACAAAATAAAATAATAAAATAGCCGGAAAACGGAGTTCTACCAATCCGACAACATGTCGGATATTATTTTAACCCAATAAATTATGAAACAACGGTTAAGTAAAACAATAGGCTTTGGAACAGTTTTACACGGCAAAATTCGGTTTACTAAAGACATAAATTTATGGACGGCGGGTTTCTATCATTCCAACCAACTTGGCGGATATTATTTTGACTCCACAGTTTGAGACAAAATAATAATTCTCTCGAAATATCTTCTATGTCCATTTTCACTTGGAAATTATTTGGGACATAGCTATCTGGATTAAATCTTGAGAATCTAACAGGGCCCCCGATTGGACAAACATTAACACGGAGAAATTTTGTTATGTCTATGATGGGCGTCGGTATTTCGGAAAAATATATTTACATTCTGATACATCAAATTTGAAATCGTTTTAAAGTGTTATTGCTAATCACGCGTTTCAATGTTTTATTTCTTATCTGGTAATAGCGAACAAAAACGCCGGGCAAGAAACAGTTGCTTATCTCGGATCAAATAATTTTTGTCGTACACTTCTCTAATATAGGCAAATCGGACCATGAATATTTAACAGAGATTTGCTAGTTTATCATGAAAATATTATTTATGAAGTGTATCAAATAAAATAAATTGTGAATTTACACTGCTGGTATACGGGGCACAGTTAAATAAACTTTCACGGGGTGCTCTCCAGGCGGGCGGTCGGTCGGTACGGTATTTTAGAACCCCCACGTGTTAATTCATTTAACTGTTAAGATGAAATTTAATTTTGAAATTTACGGAAATACCAAGAAATGTTTTAAAACTTACATTGCTATTATATTTTACGGCGATGGCAGAGACTATCGAATTACACACGTGGTGATCTCCAGATGAGCGGTACGGTATATTAGATCCTCACGTGGTAATCCTTTAGGCTCGCAGAAATCAACTCCCGTTTCGGTGTGTTTCTGACTAGCTGGTTCCCCCAGAAAGTAAAAAAATCCCCCCCTCCAACTTGGTGTTGAATACCAAGTGGGGAATAATTTAACTGTGACGAACGCCATCGGGAATAATTTATCGGAATTAATTAAAATTTTATTTTAGAAAACTTCTCATCGCTGCGGAACCTTACATTATTTTCCTATAGAAAACTACATGTCGCGGGCTAAATAAGAATGAACAGAACAATTTCTAATCTTTCGGCCGTAAGATGGGAAAAGTGGCGAAGTTTATGATTAAATTAAATTACATTTTTGTCTGCAAAAATTCACTTCGTCACACAGCAAAAATTCAATATTAAATAAAAAGGTGCCAAATATAGAAGGCTTGCGTAAATACCTTTACAAGTTTCCACCATTGTTGAATTATTTCTTAGAATGACCGCCCTGTATATTTGTCACTAAAAATAGGTGGTTTCATTGCCAATTGTGTTAACTATATGCCAAATACTATTTATTGCCATCTGTCACATTTTTAGTTGCACATCCACGTAGTGGAGTGGAAGTATAGTATTGGTTAAAATATTTTCAATTTTTTTTTAAATATCATGAAACGTGACGCGAATGGTGCGTCTCGAACATTGCGAATACATGCATAGTCTGTAGTCCATGTGAATTACTACGACATAGTTTATAGCTAGCTTAAGTTTGTGTAATGAAAAATCTGTAGAAATCTAACATCTTGAGAAACCTTTCTCACAAAATACAATACTAGTCTTTGAACGGGAACAAGAAACAAGTTACATCTCTTTTCAGGATCTCCTGGCCAGATAATATTTTATAAAGTGAAGTTGACAACGATCTTATACGCATAACTCACCTTATATCTAGTAATCTTAATCAAGGCCAACTCGATGTAATCTATACAGATTTTCCGTGTCCCCGACTGACTAGATCACTTCATTACCAGGACGGTGACTTTGCTGTTTGCTGTTGGCTAACTCCCAATTATCCTCAAAACTGCCTTACATCTCCTGAATGCGGATATGAAGAATCGCGTTCAGTATAAACTATAAAGATAACTCAAATAATAAAATAATGATTTCCTGTCAGGTGCAGCTCCCAATGTAGTTAACATTTTAATTACTAGACCGAATCCTTATTTAGCAGCTAAACTGCTGCTACTTAAAACTAATCATGTAAATTTCTTGGGAACTATTGACGTAGAATATCAAGATGTGGTTTTCGGAATTTTCTTGTAAATTTCATCTGGAATAAATTGGCTTAACGATGTCATCGAACTACGGTAGAAAACGTATAAAAGATGTAGACTGAAACTCTTGAAATTTTGCAAAATATAATGTACTAGTTCAGTTGGAATTTTTTATTACATTAGTAATAATGAAGTGCCTTTATCGAAAATAGTCCAGCCCATAAGCTGCTTAAATACTCAACCAAAAAAGTTAACAAAACAAATATTTACAAAAAAATGGATACTAAATGAGAATAAAATTAAACTAAACATAATTTGAAATACAGAGAAATCTATTGTAATGCGATTTGAAAGAATTTGCTGAAATCTGCATATCTTCTTGGGTTCATAACTCGAAAAGTTGTGAGTTTTATTTTTGTCGATCGAACCTCCGACATTGTTAAATAAACAAATTAAGTTAGAGTAGTATTATTATGAGAAGATGCTCGGGGCGGAGCTAACGTGCGCGAATATTTTTGCCAGTGACAGCATCATCTGGGGTAGAAGGATATATAATAATTCTAATCGAATTTTCGAGGTCGAGGAACTGTGTAATGTAGAATATTAAAACTCGTCACACGGTGTTTACGATGAAGACATTCTTCACTGAAGAAAGTAAGGTTATATCACTTAATTCAATCAGAAATGGGGAACACAACAAGTATACTGCAGCACAGATCCTGTGACTGCAGATTGACGGTGCCACTGGCTTCGACGTCAAATATGACGCAATTCGCTCTCATTGGCTTAAAACAATGAAGGCATACAAACTCGTCTCTGCGCATTATTTTTTGCGAGCATCTCATAATAATACTACTCTAACAATTTAATAACTTCCTGAATAATTATTCAAAATAGCTGAAATTTTTTTAGAGGGGTTTTGGGGGTCGCTAATTACATACATAAATTTAAAAATTCATAAAAAGTATTTGTTTATTAACAAAAAAATTATTAAGATACAAAAATCCGCATAAACGATGATGTTTACGAAGTATAATATATTATCATAGGCACATAATAATGTGAATCTTATAGATACATCGTATGTAGGTAGGTATACATCAAAAACAGAATTCCACATATACCACATATTCTAGAAAATATATAAAAAATGGTTTCGTTGGAAAAGTGAACTTATATAATTAAAGAACTCAACTTATATCAGTTTCTTCCTCCGAATTTTTATTGTTCGATCTCTCTTATATTCTGAATTCGATTTAAGCTGGGAACTACACAAGATATCCGGAATATTTGAGAATATAAGTAAGGTCGAAACTACAAAATTTTTAATTCTCTCGACTTTTTGGCTATATCTCGGAAACTAAGCGAATTATCGAAAAATATCAAGAGACCTTTTTTGTGCAGAATTGAATTTCTTACATTCAAAGTTACAATTTTTTTGGATCGCTCATAGATCCGAAGATATATGCGATAGAAAAAAATCCCTTGTAACCCGTCGGTCAATAATGAAGTGTCCGTGAAAAGTGTTATAGTAGAATCCGATTGCTCACACACAAAACACAATTTTTCGTTATCCATGTCTGAATAATCAGTACGTGCGCTTTGGTGGCTGCTACAATACTGGCCAGTACATCAACGGTACCAATGGTCCAGCATGATAAGATCCACCTACTTGCATAAAATTATCCGATTTTGTCGGATATTATCCGTTTTGGCGTTTCTGTTTATAAAAATAGCATGAAAAATAGATACGTGTATATTGTTTAAACCTACTATAATTAAGTAAAAACGTTATGTTTAATTAGCCTTAAAAATTATTTTACGAAAAAGTAGAGCTTGACAGGGTGAGAAAATTATCCTCCACCTTCCTAAATTACCCGCAAATCGGATAATTATCAGCCAATCGGCAACACTGCAGCACATGGTTCCATAGCACGTGCTGCCAGAGTGTTCCAAAATGGGGGCCACACGACCAAGAACAAGGCTTAGACCCAAACAAGGTGGAAAAATGGCGGGATGTGCCGTAAAAAAATTTTAATATGCTTTTTTTTATACGATAAACACGCACAACTGGTATGCCATTTTATTTTAGCGAACTTTGTGACTAACCTGAAGTATAAACTAAAAGGCATACTGATAAAAATGGCGGCAAATTTTTCCTTAATTTCGCCACAACTTTTAATGAATTTGAGTAAGTAAAACTCGCACAATTTGTATGCCGCTTGAGATTTCACTTCATTATATTATGATTACATCAATGATGGAATGGCATACTGGTAAAATATACAGAAAATTATTTTTCTGTTTTACAATTTAACTTTCATTTTTTAATATGATAAACCAATTCAAATCGTATGCCGTTTTACATATCGACATTTTAGGATACATATTTTTTATTGCAATATATTTTTTATTGAATTAAATGACGGCACATTATTAAGAAAAATTTACTAGATTTTTTTAATGTGAGGTGCCCTTGGGCATGCGCAAACGGTATGCCATTTTTTTTTTAGCTCGCGTATAGCATAAAGATGTATACTACTCAATGGCAGACTGTTCCGAAACGCGGATAAATATTTTTTTAAATACAGGTACACCTGTCCGACGCGACCCTATGGACTCACGCAAACGGTATGCCAATGACTTTGCCTGTAGCTTTTTAGATAAATTTTATTTTGAAGCACATGGCAGCCTGATAGAAATCGCATAAAAACCCTTAATTTGCAAACATATGTTAACTAACTTTTAAATATGAAGAACCCGAGATTATTCATTAATATATGGTTTATTATAGTCAGAATATCTATACCTTAATATACTTCAAGAGGCATACTGGACTAAATCACGTCTGAAAATCTGTCGCTATCTCCCGGTCTATAAGTACGGTTCGGGAAGCGTACGCGGTCACGGACGCGCTACACTAATTTTGACGTAACTTTTGAACTAATTAATGAAATTGAGCTCAACAAAGCTAAATGAAACGAGAAACATGTGGCTATTGGATTATTATATTTTCAAATGTAAAAATGAATGTATGTAGGAATAGTGCATAATATATGAAGTCGGAACATAAAGAGATTTCCAATGAAATCGGTAAAAGCTCTATCATTTCTACAATTTTTAAGAAGAAAGTCTGAAACATTCACATAGTACTCTGGAAGTAATGTACAAAAAGATCCGATGGATAGGTATGCCAAATAATTTTTTTGATAAAAATTGTTAACGTTTATTTTACCCCTAGTTTCAAAAATTTTGGAGCAAAGAAAAAATTTTCTTTTATTTTCGTAAAATAAAGAAGGTTAATTCAATTTTTAAGGTAAATCCTCTTAAAACATCTTAAAGTACACATATCAAGCTTTAAAAATCGTACCTACAGAAATTAAGTAACGCTATTTAAACCAAAGTAAATAAGTAGTTAAAGTTAGTTATACATATTAAATTTTATAACTTTCTCAAGATTTTGAAATTTTGGAAGACATCTTCAAAAATAAATTTTTCAGATTTTTTTCAGTCGTCGGATCTTTTTATACATTACTTCAAGAGTAATATGTGAAAGTTTCAGATTTTTATCTTAAAAATTGTGGAAATGGTAGAGCATTTACCGATTTCACCGAAAATCTCAATATGTTCCGACTCCATATATGTACTATTATATTCATTTTTATATTTGAAAATATGATAATCCAATAGCCACATGTTTCTTGTTTTATTTAAGCTTTGTTGAGCTCAATTCCATTAATTAGTTCAAAAGTTACAGCATAAAAAAAAATCATATACGTTTTTGATGTGAAATTTCCCCCTCTATCGTCTAGTGCTAATAGTTTTATAATACATATTTTCTATTTTTCGAGTTATTGGCCAAGAACCGAATTTCGGCCAATATATATAACATTTTTTTATCGCATTCTACACTACTTATTCCGAAAAATTCAGCCATACACCATTTAGTGACACCTTAAAACCCCTGACGACTGGGCCAAACAGTCTGTACACACATTTTTGTGAAAAAGCAAGATTTATGGTAAACAACACCTCCCATATTAAACAAGTGCAGTACATAATAACTGACCGAAATAAAATTCATGTAATAATTTAGTGTCACAGTAACCACAATTTACATTTTGTTGGAGAATGATATACTTTAGAATTAGAATATACTTAAAAAAATGGGTCACACGTAGCCAGCCAATTAAACATAAAATATAATATCTACGAACAGATTAACAGATCTATATTTATTTTTTTATAAAAAGGAATACATCATACCGAACTTATTTCTCTTTGAAGTGACTAAATCCAAGCTTTTTTATTTCTAATTTTATGAGCGGAAACACAAATAGTCGAGACATGTGCAAGCATGCATACTGAGATTCTGTTTCTAACTGGCTATTAAACGATGAGGGAGAAATTTTAGGATATATTCGGTATAGAAAAAGATTGTCAGTAATTTTACAAGGAATGAACACAACTTATACAGCATGTTTCTATACTGCTGTCAAGAAATACGGCAGTTAATTTTTATCAACACAAACTACGTGGTTCGGCAATACAGTAATTTCATATGGATTAAAGTACTGTGGACATAGGCTCACTCAATATTCCTTATTCATAGATACAAAGACTTTGTTTTTCGGAGTAAAAAGGGCGTCTAGTAATGTTATTTTGATACCTCATATATGAACTTCTCTTTATCTTTTAGATTTGGCCTACTACCTCAAAATAAACATAAATAAACAATATTTCTCTAGTTGCATTAAAACCTTTAACAGAAATAGACGTAAAATTGTAAAAAAAAAAAATTTCCTCTGACGATGGTTAATAACACCGAAACGTAAGAAAATATAAGAATATTCATTTAAAGCTGACCGAAAAATCCCAGGTATACATCAAATTAATTTATTATTTCTGGAGAATGTGGTGACGTAAAACCAAGAACATGTAACACATTTGCTACTCGATACCCACAAGAACAGAAACCATCACCATACACTGTAAAATGCATATTGGATAATTTTAAATATTTGGCGCTGTCAAGGTAGGATTTCTAAGGAGGAAGCTTTAGACATATTAGCTGAAGAAGAAATCTTTTTAACTTACTATTTAAATTTTCCTTAAAATTTTTTAATGTAACTCTATCGTTTCTCATGGCACAGTAAACATTGAACTGCTCATGTTCTTGATTATTTCGCTCCCTGAATATACAGTGAGCACGTAAAGGTTGGAATAAATTCATTAAAATAGTTACAAAACAAGTGACAAAAATTCGCTCAGATCCGTCGATTTTTAAATGCATTTCTCAATCTGCTTATTTAAAAATAAAAGTGCTGCAAATATTTTTTAAAAGTTATGACGTCATCGCCATTTTTTTAAATGGCATCCCCCGTTTTCTAAACTGTCATTTGAAAGAGCACATTTTTCTGCATACAGTACGTTAAATTCTAGGGAATATTGCATGACGAAATTACGAGAAAAAAACATTTAACATTAATAGAACACATTCATTACTTACCGTCGAACCTTTTTACAACTTACACTTTTTTTGTGTTTACGCTTTTTTTCATTTACTTACCAACGCGGACCTGGCTCTAACACATTAGTTGGTTACGCGCCTTGTAGTATTATACCTAGAAAAATATATTTTTTGAATTCTTTACGGTAATACTAAGAAGTTTTTTTTAGCTAGTTTTTTTAACGCTCGCGCCGTGTGGGCCGAGCGCGACCCGCATAGAGACAGTAGTATGATAGTAAGTAAGACAATAGTCACTTACGCCGCAGAACGCTATAGTTATTTATTAGCGACAAGTGAATTATACTTAATTGTCCTTTCTTAAATTAATTTAATAATTGTTACGTTAATTGTTTGTGTCGGAGATTTGTTCCTTTTCCTTTTGGCCCCCCTTTGTCCCTCCTATTGCCTGGGCCGACATCGACGACGGAGAATCCATCAAATCTACTGTGTAAGTTTCCGACACATTCTTTTTTTTTTATTATACCTAAATACAGTTCACTAAATTATATTAGCCTCACCACGCTGAAAGGGGTAGGCCTTTTCATTAGTATTTACTTGTGATATCGTATTGAAAGTGCTGATAATGCAACGTTTAAGTGAGACAGAACGAATTGAAATTTTGATAATCATTGGCTATGGAGACAAGTCCCGAACACAAACTATGGTTTGTGAATTATTTAATGGTAAATACCCTAATCGATCTATTACACAATCAACTGTTAGCAAAACAGAAAAGAAGTTCCGAGATTGTGGTCATGTAAGAGATAATTTCACGAAAGGTCGACCTACAATTTCAGAAAATAAACAGTTAGATGTTTTACTGACAATGGAGGAGAATCCTCACAAACCAAGTCGCGAAGTCGCAGCAGAACAGTCAATTAGTCAGTCGACTGTTTTAAAATATTTGAAGAAGAATAAATGGCACCCATATAAAGTGAATTTAGTTCAAGAGCTTAACGAAGATGATTTCGACTGCTGAGTAGATTTTAGTGAAACCATGATTGAACGATGTAATATCAATCCACAGTTCTTAAGTCGAGTACTTTTCTCTGAAGAGGCCACCTTCTGTTTAAATGGCACTGTAAATAAGTAAAATTGTCGATATTGGTCACGTGAAAATCCACATTGGATGGCGGAGGCCCATACTCAGTTTCCATAGAAAGTTAACGTGTGGGCTGGAATTGTTGGGACTACAATATTGGGTCCATTTTTTATTCAAGGTTCATTAGGCGAAAAATATTTGGAGCTGCTCCAACAAAACATAATTCCAGAACTTCACGCACTGTATCCAAATGGTGAAAACCCTAATGGCGCAGAATGGCGCACCACCACATTATTCGGTAATAGTGCGTAATTATTTGAACGAAGTTTTGCCACGCAGATGGATTGGTAGACGCGGATCAATAGAATGGCCAGCTAGCTAAATCTCCGGATCCAACCCCATTGGATTATTTTTTATGGGGTTACCTTAAATCCAACGTTTATTTTAATAGACCGAACAATATTGAGGACTTAAAAAACAGAATTACTTACGAAATTGGAAGAATTGGATCCGAAACAATTATTAACGTTTTGCGAGAATTTCAGTTTCGACTTGGACATTGTCAAGAAGCAAATAGCGCGCAATTTGCACATTTAGTCTAATTATTTTTTTGCTGTATTCTTAAAGTCTTGTATTTTTGTTTTATTACATTGTTATAAGTGGTTAAGACGTACTGTATGCAGAAAAATGTACTCTTTCAAATGACGTTTTAAAAAATGGGGGTTGCCATTTAAAAAAAAATGGTGATGACGTCATAACTTAAAAAAAAATATTTGTAGCAGTTTTTTTTAAATAAACAGATTGAGAAATGTATTTAAAAATCGACGGTCTGAGCTAATTTTTGTCACTTGTTTTGTAACTATTTTAATGAATTTATTCCAACCTTTACGTGTTCACTGTATTAGGATTGGAGATACTCTACTAATGGGGATTCATGTTTTGTCAAGATTCTGTAAATTGAATTCTTGCATAATCCCGATCCAAAGCAGCTCGCCTTAATGACGTAATTGGAAACGTCCAAAAATACCCCAGAATTGCCATTTCTATATTTTCGTCACCAACAATAGACTTCCTCAGAATTCTTGCCTTGACAAACTCGAATATTCCAAAATTATCCAATATGCGATTTACAGTGTATGGTGATGGTTTCTCTTCTTGTGGGTATAGAGTAGCAAATGTGTTACAAATTCTTGATATTACTTTATCACATTCTCCATAAATAATAAACAAATGTAAAAAGTCTTCGTGGGTGTATTTTGGGTGTAACTTAAACGTGCTGGCATTTTTGACATAAGAGAATGACTGACATTAATGATTGTTTCTAATCATGGCTAAGTTGATGGCAATTTTTATAAAAAAAATTGGAACATTTAAGAAAATCGCTAATATTTTAAAAAGTTATTTTTGGTTACATACTTTTCCCAATATAGATCGATTAAATTCCCGGTGAGAAACCCTGTATATTTAATAACAGTACACTATAATTCTGTTTACAGTTCGAAAATAATACTAATGACGTAGTTAAGGTTTAATAAATTGTAAAATAAAAATAATAAATATATTATTCAGATAATAAAATTTCATTAAAAATATCTAAGTAGGTACTTGAGTTATTAATGTACATTACTATGAGTAATATACTCGATGCATGCATTCTGTATGTCCATGAAAAACACGATCCAAACATATAATTTACTGGAAACATTCGGCATATTTAATCAAGGAATGAAAATACTTTATTCACACGTTTTGTCCTCCCCACTGATTAATAGTAATCGGGTAGTTACTGCAATTAGTAAAAAATATTGAGCTATGATCAGATCTTTCATCACGTTTACGACCAGGTAGACGAAAATGTGATTCTACAAAAATGTCTGTGTGTATAGTTCTTCTCATCTATCTGGTGGGTTGAAAAAATTGCAAAGAAATCCGAAACTACGCTTCTCACTATGAATGAGGAGCAAGTGGACTCATTCGCATAAGTTGAAATATGAAGAGTGTGTTAGCACCTTAATTTCACTGTGAAATTTTATAGAATGGGTATATTATAGTTTAAAAAATAATAATTGTATTGTATGTTACCTTTATAACTTGCGACGATAAATATGCGAGGAATTCTATGTTATATGTCTACTGCAAGTAATTTTCAATAGAATTGCGTAGGTCCCCCGTATCTCCCGCTTCGTATAGTGTGATACATAGCCTTGTGTACAAACAGGCACATGATGGCGCAGTACAGAATTGGCTTTGTTTCGTACAGGTGGTTATTGGATAAATGGTGGAATTAAAGAACTTTTTAAATCAGTTTCATATGATTAAAATTCACGCAATGGGCTTGATTTCTCTAATATTTCAACGTTAAAACTATTATATTTTTCTTTTTTGCGATCTAAACTAGAGTATGCGTCTCTTGTTTGGCAGCCCTGCTATAACACTCATAGTCTTAAATTAGAAAACGTGCAACGCCACTTTCTTCAATTTCTACATCTAAAATCTCATGGTATATATCCACCAATTGGTTTTCCACAAAGTGATTTACTTCAAATGTTTTCAATGCGTAGCCTATCTGAAAGACGCAACGAATTTGCCATAAATTTCTTAAAAAAGGTGATTCATTATGATAATGACTGTAGTGAGATACTCCAGAGACTTAATTTCCATATTCCGCGAATAAATTCAAGACAAAACCAAACTTTCTACCTTCCTATAGCCCGGTCTAATACTTTAAAGTTTTCACCAATCTACAGCATGTGCTCTAGCTATAACCACAGTCAGCGTGATATCGACATCTTTAATAAATAGGAGATTCTGTCTAAATCATATATGTATTTTTTATTCTCTCTTTTTATTGTAAATAAATTCAACTCTTTATTCTCTTTAATACTTATATTTTCTTTTGTTATATATCTTTACTGAAATGTACGCTAGTAAATTTAAGTAATTTTTGTACGATGTATGTGTTGTTTCTCATCTTGTAAATGGTCTTGTACTGTTAGATGGTGTATGAATAAAATAAAAATAAAATAAATAAAATAAATAAAATAAATAAAATAAATAAAATAAATAAAATAAAATAAACGTCTACAATATTACATCATGATCATCATCACCTTTTAACACTTCTCTATTTGATATACATAATTATTTATTAAAGTATTAAGTATGACTCAAAGTTAATCGTCAATATTTAGGAAAAACTAAAGGCAGCCCTGTCCCTCCTCGACATTTCCCTAGCTAGCCGGAACGCATGCATCGTTAATGTTTTTTTGACACGTTTTTTTTAACCCACTAGATAGATAAGAAGAACTATATGTATGTATGTATGTATTTATGGGGACACGATACCGCCGAAACTAAAAAAACATTTTTTTTACCCATTGTCGTAAATTTGTTAGCTCATAATTTGTTTTTGTTCTTTATCAATAATGAAAAAAATTAATATCTCGAAAATCGTGAGACTTTGCATAGAAGTCAGAGAGAAATTTAGTCTGTTAGTAATCTTTCCCTACTTATCTTATTCACTAAATGATATTCTTTAGTTTTCAATCAAAATTTATTGGCGAGATTCATAAATCGTGATAGCTATTTTCGTCGACAGTTATTACCCTAATAAAGATCCTTTTCCTATTCGATTCTGACAATTTTTATAGGTTTGCAACTTTCAAGGATAATCTTTGTGCTTATGCCAACATCTGTCAAATGTACCACTTTGTTACAGATAGACCCAAGGTTTCATTATAAAAACGGCAGGTAGACAAAATTTGTTGAAAACCACTCAATCATTACGACAGGTGAACATGTTCTTAGAAGGGCCTACAACTTAATTTAGATTTTTTGTTAAAACAGAAAATTTATTTTTTCATTATAACTTAACTTTCTAATTCTTGTAGTCAAGTGCAATTAGGTTTTTACCTTGGAACCCGTTTATATATAGTGAACGAATTTTCAAGTTGAATGTTTCCTTTTCTTTGTATTAACTACATGTGTAATTATTTGTAATTTACTTTCATTGAATGTAATGCGTGAATTAAGTTAAGTGGAAGAACAGCTTTATTTTATAAGTTTTTATTTCTTTATTACTGCTTTTAATATATGTTAAGTTAAAGTGTTGCTGAACGATTATTATTCTATTTTACTTATTAAATAGTTTTGTAATTGAGTACTTATATTCTTTCGTATGGAAAATAAAGATGATGAAGAAACATATTCTTTATAGGATTTTGCAAACAGCGGAAAGAAAAACTATCTATGAGAAGCTAAAAGAAAAACAATATGCAAAAATATTAATGAAATCTTTTCATTCTTTCGATAACCTGACTTCTGGTTATGCTAACAAGTAAGAATTTTTATTTGCCATTCTCATTATAACACTAGCATCTAACATAGTCCCCTACGGCTAGGCAGGTTAAACTAGTATCTACATGATCCCCTACGATATGTAAATTCAGTTAAAAATGAGAACAAAGGCCTGAAATTAATTTATTTACCTACCTTGTCTTTAAAAATGTTTTCATTCTAATGAATTACATTTTCATAAAATATCATTCAGTTTCTTTAACCTGCCTAGCCGTAGGGGACTATGTTGGATGCTAGTGTTATAATGAGAATGGCAAATAAGAATTTTTACTTGGCATAACCAGAAGTCAGGTTATCGAGAGAATGCAAAGATTTCATTAATATTTTTATGTATAGTTTTTCCTTTAGTTCTCATAGATAGCTTTTCTTTCTACTGTTTGCAAAATCCTATAAAGAATATGTTTCATTACTATAAGCAAACAAATAATAAATAATTCACTTTTAAAGATGATGAAGATGATTATTATTTCTACTGGATTTAAAAAGTCAGTTACACAATGAGCAGTGTGCGGGCGAGCATTTTCCTAAGAGGAAATTTTCTCTGATATGTAAGACAAAAGTTATATACCACATGATCTTGTAAAACATCTCTTATGCACCTGTCTGCAGTTAAAACACTTTGACTGCTGTCGTAATATGGCCTATATGATCTGGTGGCTAACCTAATCAAACTTGTTTTTGTGTTGCACTTGTAGTGGTTTTGGCAAAATATTGCTAAAAATATGATCATGACGTCCTTAGCCTATATGACGCCTAAAGGCGTCATGTGCATTGGAAGGTAGTAGGGAGATGACGCCTTAAGACGTCATTAGCAGTCGAAGTGTTAAAGTGCCGGTATCAATCACCACGTACTCTCCGTGTGCCCCTGAAGATATGCCACCCTACACCAAATTGAGCCTCCACTGAAAGAGACAGTAGGAGTAGAATTGTATTGTTCATTTTGTTCTTCTGGGCATCCATGCACTCTTTCCCTACCATAATTCTAATTAATGCATGAGCGGCTGTCATATCCGTGATCAAAACTACAACACTGATAATCTTTCTACTTTTGGTGTTTTTGAGCCAACGCCAATCGCGTCACTCGATGACGCCTCTGAAGTTTTGGGGCTTTTTTCGAACTGTACGACTTCGAACCAACGTTTTCAAGTCTTCTAACTATACGCTCAGTTACTCTGGTTCCACAAACTTCTTCCAGTTCGTTTCTTATGTGAACTGCCGTTCGGCGTTTATTTCGGAGTTTTTAGAACTTTATAAATAGATCATGTACAGTCGTGGTTAAGTGTTTTTTGCCTTGACCTCATCTTCTTACATGCTCTCCAGTTCGCCTCCAACGTGTAGCATTACGATGGATCGTCGATTTTGATTTACCAAACATAACCAGATGATATCCCATTCTTTTCGATTAAAGTGCCGCTGTTCTTTCATATCCTTTTAACTTATTATTCGCAATGATCAGCTTCCAGACATCTGGTAATATTCAAAAGTATGCCCAGTTTTTAAGAAAGGTGACAAAAACAAAATTGCCAATTTCAATGCAATTTTTACAATGGCTTTGAAATTTTATTACATGACACCATATATCCTAGCATTAAAAGTCAGCTGTCAATTTATCAGCACGTTGTTAAAGGGCGCTCTACCACCTCTAATCTAATATGCATAACTCAATCTATCTCTAAGCCATTGACCAAAGTAAATGGACGTAATATACACATATTTTTCTAAGGCGTTCGACACCCTTCACCACGCTATATTACTCGAAAAATGTCCTCTTTCGGTTTTTCCCAATCTATGCTCGTATTTTTTGCAATTTTATCTCTTATGTAGGAACAAATATGTCGCTTATAGTGGGTCTCGGTCTGTCGAGTGTCTGGCAACATCTGACGTTCCGCAAGGATCAACTCTGGGACCGTTGCTTTTTAATCTAATTACAAATGAAATTGTAGAAATTACTCAAAGCGTTACGCTACGCAGATGATTTCAAACTTTTTGGACTATTAGTTCTATAGCGGACTGCAATCTATTGCCTCTCGACCGTATCTGGTTGGGGTGTTCGAAATAAGTTAAACTTAAATGTGCCAAAAGCAACCTTATGTCTTACATAACAAAGCTCATGCCCACTACATTTAATTATAGTATAGACAACGTGGAACCCCAAAGACCCGTGACTTCCAAGGATCTTGGAGCAATTTTTGATAAAAACTTTCCTTTGCACCACACATAAATAACATAAGTTCAGAGGCTCTTAAGACTTTGGAATTTTTATTCAGATCAAGCAGAGAGTTTACCAATACTGATACTCTAAAAGTACTTTACTTTTGCCTGGTCTAAACTTGAATACGCGTCACTTATCTGGAACCCTCATTACGTAACTCATGTTAATAGCCTAGAAAAAGTACAAAAGTGATTTGTAAAATTATTGTGGTGCAAGTGCGACGGAGTATACCCATCAGTTGGTTTTCCACACGTAGAACTCTTAAATAGATTCTCTATGGACACTCTTGAGAACAGGCGAGTTTGCTATTCTCAAATATTTTTACATAATTTAATACATAACAAAATCGATTGCCCAGAATATTAAAATAAATTACAGTTTTATGGCCCATTAAATACTCGGATAATGCAAACTTTTTAATTTACCACTCCGCGCTCCAATAGAGTTAAATTTTCTCTTCTATTCTCAATGTGTCATAATTACAACAAACATTGTGACTCTGATATTTTCAGCTACAGTGTTCTTCTTCTTCTTTAAACGAGGCGCCTAGAGGTCGCCGCACTCAGGCCTTGTGGCCCATTGTGCTACCGCTAACCAGTTAATGAGCTCCCCCGTACAGACCAGATTCCAGCCCAAAGGCTGAAATCCTCCCCACAGGAGAACTCCTTATTTCCTACAGCATTGGAAAACCAGTACCGAAGTGTTTGTGCCTCAGGTTCATCAGTCCTGGGCAAGAAGTGAGGACGTGGAGGGAAGTTTCCTCCTCGTCCTCGCAGAACCTGCAATCAGGGTGGTCTACCACCCCCATTGTGTGCAGGTGTTTCCTGAAAGAGCCATGCCCGGTCAGGAGACCTGTCACGGCTCTTATTTGCTTTCTGCTTAGCATTTGCTTTGTTCTCTCCAGCAAGGGCCCAGAGATTAAGAGCTTCGCTTGCCGGAGTCCTGGATAGGAATCCCAGAGGTCAATGAACTGGGAACGAGTCCAGTTATCCATTAACCTCTTGGCATGGGATCTAGGGTAGACGAGAGCCCGCTCCGGGCCAAGCAGAGGTCTCCGAGAGCCCCTCCTGGCTAGAGCGTCCACCCGATCGTTACCCTCAATGTTGCTGTGTCCAGGCACCCAGAGAAGCTTGACCCAATTCAGCTGCAGTGTTAATTCTATAAAAGACTTTTATAGCCATTGACTCTTTGTTCTCTTTGGATTTTGCTCTTATATAGTTTTCTTATTATATTTATCTTATTTTATATTTCTTGATCTCTGTTTTTATATTTTTTGTTTTTTGTATGTCCGTCCTGCACTGTAAATGGGTACCTGTTGAGCAGTGTATGCTAAATAAATAAATAAATAACTTTTTCTACTTTAATGCACCAGTGGACCAGTGCGAAAACAACTGTCACTTTGGAATTTTACACTAAGAATATTAACATTAAAAATTTATTTGTTATATATATTTAGGACGCATTTTGTTGAAAGTTATCCCCGACGACAGCTGATGGGATGAAATTGTGCTTTCCATCAGAATTGTATCTCCAACTTCCTCTGCTGGCTGTTTGGCTATATTATCTCGAACTTGGAAACCAATTATTTCTTTCCCCCCCAATATTTTAACAGCTGTATCGTACTGTGACATTTGATAGAATTGATTATTCAAAGAAACATCAAGATGCAAATTCAAAATATTTTGACATTTTGAACGTCAAGATATTTAATATTTTTGAATAACTTTTTTTAGTATTTATACGTTCGTAGAGAAAAAATCTTGTATGACGCTAGTGTGAAAATGCGTTTAGGGCACTTGTATAAGTTACACAACTCATCTGCGCCTCGTTGTGTAACTTTCATACGCGTGCCTTAAACATGCATTTTTCACACTCGTAGCTATTAAGGTTGACCATTTTTATCATTGCTGCAGCCCTAGCGATATTAGTCAGTGCTATACCCCCCATTGAGGACTGTTTCACAGTCAAAGAGACGATAGCAACAAAAAAAACAATTACCTATGAAAACTCAACAAATGTATAGAAAACACGTGAAAATGTAATGCAAAACTAACCGATCTTTCGAGTTTGTCATTGATTATCTTGTTAAAAATGTGCAAAATAAACAAAATTCTAGAAGAAATTTATGGTTATCTATACCTTCATATTTGTTAAGAGAAAAGTAATATGCAGAAAAAAACGCAAAATCTCCGTTTCTTTTTTGCCGGTGTACGTTCAAGAAAAAATCACATTGGAATGCAAATTTATAAACAAACATTGTAAAAGTTCATATTTCCCGAGGACAAGTATGCGACCTTTTCTGTTATTTATTGCGATCTCTTGACAGTGGTTCAAAGATAAATAAAATAACAATGCATATAAAATTAATAATGTAAGTAATAACTGGAAACACAATAAAAATAGTTGTTATGCTGTATATACATTTTGCTTATGGTTAGATGGTTGTTGGATGTTTGAAAAAAAAATTATAAGTTTTTCTCAACACTAGTAATATTTTCATGGATCATGTTAAATTTTACTGTCAACTGAGGTAAAAAGCCACAGAGTAACGGCTCCTTCAATCATTTTTTTTTTAAAGTCGTTCATTAAATGAACCGAGGCATCTAAATTTGAATGATCTTGTTCGGTTTTTCTTGGATATGAAAAAATATCTTTAATGTACCATTTGATTTAATCAAACAGCTATATAATAACCTGACCAGTTTCGCAAAATAAAATACAATTTTAAAAAGGATCGTAAGATTGTCCTTAGTTCAAACCTACGTATAAATAATAATTATTAAATAATTATAATTATTTATTTATTAAAATCCAGTCCTAATTTAGGTACAGTTACTGTTTATTTTTATTCTGAAATGAAATTAAGAAGTTGAGCTACCAATTTGGCACCCAAGGAGTCTGGCTTCGTTAAGGCGATCGCCTCAACGCCATCTGGTTATGCAAGACACAAAAAGCTTAAAATGAATTTATGTACAAAAAAATACCTATCCAGAAAATGTTCAAATTATACAAATCACAACAACGCCGAAAAATGTTTCAAAGAGTAAGCGAATGGAAGAGAGTGATTTTTGTACTTCAAAATAATTTCGGGATGAGTACTCTTTTGGAAATAAATTCATTTTAGAACTTTTTGATGTCTTGCATAACTAGTGTCGGCAATTATGTTAAAACAAAGATATTGATTTCCATTGTTGATTGATAAAGACTGACCCCAGGACACGTGTCTCTTGTCCTTCAATTATTTATAGATAGGTGTTTTGTAATATAGCTATTTATTTTCTTGTACAATCAGAATGTAGGTTATCAGAAAAATTCGAAGATTAGAAATTAATATTTTTATTTTTCACCTGCATATAATTTGTTTATTATACCTTGGATACGGTTGTCATAAAGACGCTCATAATGACCACGGGCATAATGAGCGGGCGTTATGGCCATACTGCCCTGTTATATGAGAAACAAATAAAGAATAAATGTTTCATATTCCTTATCGTATAATGGTTTGAATTTGACCGACAATACATTTTCTGTGGCTTTTCCCGCATTGTGTCGGATATTTTGTGGTATTTTCATATTAATTTTCCTTTTATATTGTTAAATGTATTATCTAATACAAAGCAAAGCGACATCAAAAACGTCAAAATATCAACAACTGTCATAAACTTATTTCAAAGAGTAGAATGTTCCTTGATATATTATGCAAATATTAGAACATCACACATAACATCCAAATATTCAATTAAGTTTGCTACAGCCCACTCGAAGAATTTCACATGGCGCAAATAAAACGAAAGACGGTTATTTCTAAATAATTAAAAAAGAAAACATGTAGAATGTAGGTTCCTCTGATGATCGCATTTGCTGCAGCATAGTCATAAGATACCATTTTTATTAGTTCTTTTTGTCGTTCAAAATTTATACTACAGATTTTATTACCCTGATTTTATGAGGGCAACACGTTTTCAACAGAACCATAAAGTGTCTAGAACTAGAATAAGACTTATTTTTACTTTTATAACAACTTGACTTATATATAGCTCATTACTTATTCATACATTAACAAAATTACAAAAAACGTCAGCGGTAGAGGGAGAAATATTTGTTATGAATATTTACATGAACATAAAAATCTATCATTTGTCTAGTTTTCTAATTAACACACAGAATAATAACTGATGAATAATTTCATTTTAGGAATAAAACCCTGCCGGAAAGTTTGGAGGTTGATAAAGTTCGAGTACCACAATGAATAGTTGACTTCTACAACAGATTATCTTCGAGGTAAGAAAAAATGCTTTACTGCAATTTATAGAGAAGTTTCTAATCTACTACTAGCCTACCTAGTTAAATTCAAATGATTTTACTCATATTTTGGCATGGTTTATCAGTTTTTACAAGTGCTCGATTGGAGAATGTTGGATAATTACATATTATATCTAGACGTACATTTTGATTAAATCGCTAAGACGTAAGTTACTTCCCTTTACCTCGACCTTGGATCTATTATGACTACTCTTAAATCTACGTATACTATATATCCTTCCAATGTTAAGCAGATTTCTAGGTGCCATTTTTTCTATATCGAAACCGTTGAAAATGCCTGTAAAGTTCTCTCTACAAGCATCAAAACACTACACTCGAATAGTAACACTCGACGCGACTTTTGCTCATCAAGTTAGTACCCTCGAGAAATTATTAAAACTGCTAAATATGTGCCAAAAATCGTGTCTTTGTTGAACGAATTTGACCAATCATGTCATCCCTATCTAAACACTGTCACGGTTGTACGAACCGTAACCTAATAACCAATACCGCGGACTATTAGGAGGTAGGCTTTTTATTCACACTATTTTTACATTTTATAGTTTCTAAACTTTCAAAAGTATTCAGTTGTCTAATATTTGCTAAGTTTTTAATTAATCATAGTTAGTGTAATAGACAGTACATTAAGCAATTAAGACCAGCTATTTTGAGCTTGAGAACAATGGTTTGAGTCATTAGGGATATACCTTAATGTTGCTGTCTTTTCTGTATATATCAAATTCCAATTTATTTTCATCTATCTAAAAATTGTATCGATACCAAGGTTGTAGATGTAGACAGCTTTGTTTCGAAATTAAAAGTCATTTCACTTAGGTAAAATATGCTTATGAAATACAAACCAATGAACATCTACCATTTAAAAAATTTATTGAGAATAGTGAAAATATGTTGCAATTTAATATATACAGAAAGGACACCAGCACTCTAAGGTATATCTCTAATGGCTCACACCATTATCCCTACACAAGATGGTAGATCTTAGATTTTTGTATCGTATAGTACGTTTCTCTCTGAATAAACAGATTTACAAAACAGACAAAACTTTAATTAAGGGTATAGCTAAGAGCAATGAATCTCCCGTTTAGTTGATAAATAAATTAGGAAACGTGAATTTAAGGAAATCTTACGAAACTTCTCGGCGTTTTGAACCGAATGGAATTCAAAATTTGTATCAACTCCTACTTAAAACCCGATTAATCCATTTTAAGCAAGATTTTTTTATACTTATGCTCGTTACGCGGTCATCGAGAAACAAATTGCAACAACTTTTACGCAACAGAAAGAATAAAATTAAAGCAAACCAAAGATTCAAGATTTACGAAATTAATTACAAGGATTGTAATTTGAAATACATTGGACAAACGAAACTTCCACTTATAACCAGATTCAAGGAACTATGGCCTATCTTAAAATTGAAAAACTGAGAAGTCCAGTGTTAACTAACATGCCTCTGGCAATAATTATAGATTAGATAACTAAAGGTTAATTAGAAATGTAACAAAGAATAGACCTGCTTAGTAAATACAATGGTAAAAATAGTATGAATAGTAGTTATTAGCTCACGGTTTGTCGAACCGAGACAGAATTTACGTAAGGATGGCACTATTGGTTGAATTCGTTCAACTACACCTTTATTTTAGTACAAATAGTTACGAGGTATGTCCATAGACTAAAAAGACTATAAAGCATCCGATACATAGTATCAAACATTCCTGATAAGGTTCATTTCTGGTAAACGCAGTGGCCAGTCCAATTGAATGTGTTTTTTATTGATAATTATACAAATCCAATGCCAATCGTAAAACAACCTGTAAGGCTATTTTTCCCCAAACAAGTACTTTCGAATCTGATTAGTCTGGTGTGATACATTATAGTTTTCTTGAATCGAATATTATGAGTTACACAAGGTGATTAATACTTACTAATAAAGCATATACGAGGCGTATAGTGAACCATTTTCGTCAAAATGGTCGATATCAAGTGGCCAGGTTGTAGTGCGGGTTTTACACTTACCTGAAAATAAAAATGAGGATATATTTTTAATATTTTAAGAAACAAGATTATTTATCATGTTTTAAAACATTCACATGTTCAAAAATATTTCTTATTAAGTAGTTCAACAATTTATTATAATTAACACTTTAAACCTTCTGAACAATATACTTAAAGCAAATGTTATTTGTTAAAAAAATAGGACGCAGTATTTAATGATACTTGTTAGTTTCCATAACGGGTTACATTTCTTCTTTAAATTCTTATGTATCACTGAGATATTGATTGATTGGTACTCATTTATGAATAACAAAAATATTTAGTTGCTGTCATTATTTTTAGATAATAACCTTGATTGATCGATGAGTACTTAATAATAAATAGTTTTTCGAACTATTAATATTTGCTTTGTACTGAACCGAAACTAATAACATAATGTTTTTTTACTGTTTTTCTGACTAGAACCTTACATTATGTTTAGATAATAAACACTAATGATCATTATTTGAACTAGATTGAAATCAGTTGAAATTTAAGAATCGGCAATTCAAGAAATGTATTAAAAATCCTTCCTAGTTAATTTCTACCTGAAATTAGCAATATAAGTGATATTTATTGAAATATTGGAGAAATGTATTTAATTCATGATTTTTGAAGTATAAAAAAGTTGAAAATATTGAAATACATATCTTTTATTTTCACTGAGAAAATTGAACTTAAATGAGCTCAAAATTTTATAAGGACTTTTTGTATAAAACGTCAAAATATTCATAGAAAACAAAATTCTTCCAGTCTTCCACACGCCTTCAAAAAAAAAAATAGTGTCCACAAACACCAAAACATTTGAGCACTACACTCGAATATTAACAATCGACAAGCATTTCGCAAACCACATAGGCATCATCGGGGATGATTAAAACTATGTTAATTAGTGTTTCTGCAGATGCAGGGACAACTGAAATCTAAAAAACTACAACAATTATTTTGTTTTCAATTATGTGACTATTGATTTCAAATACATCCAGAAAAAAAGTTTCAAGAAAGCAAAAAATATAAACAATCTCAATTAGTCGCGTACTTTTGTGACCGTCCGCAACCTTATTAATATTTTATACTGGAGAAACTAATTTAAATTAAAAACGCCGATTAAGCGATACTATTGGAATTGAAATTTTCACCGGCATTATTTGCCTGAGCCCAATGCATAATGTCCCAAAACTATGCACAAATTAATTGGCTATGCTTAAGAAGGGGTCCATAAATTACCAGCTGCGGGCTGGCCCGTTTCGGTGGCCTCGAAAATTATTCACACAGATCTTCATTTATGTGAATATCAAACAAAGAAGAAAAATCTTGCTCGTATTATAACTATTTGATTTAATCAAATTGGACCATGCCCGTCATGTATAGCGATCGCCGGGGACATGTAAACTACCATATTTCAAACTGCGTTATATTATAATTTTAGAGCAAACTATTACCAAGCTATTTGAAGTATAAAATAATGGCAATGTGCAAGATTTCGGAAATATGTAATAATAATAATAATAATAATAATAAAACTTCATTAAACCGAAAAAAAAAACTTTATTATATGCTATAAGAACTTGGAAACACTGGGTTTATCGACCAGGTTGACATTTGCCTTTTTAAGGTCAGCCCGGCTAAAGTCGGAGACCGAGGGATTCATTGTGGCCTGCCAAGATGGTGTAATTAACACGTTGGTCTACCGAAGCCGCGTAATGGGTGTAGAGGTTCCTGATATAAACTGTAGGACCTGCCATCAGACGCTGGAGTCGCTTATGCATTTACTTTCTGCATGTCCGGTGTATGCGATTTCGGCCTACATCCAATGCCATAACGCGGCGTTACGGGTGCTGTACTATCATCTACGGCAATCGTACGGGATAGATCAAACACCAGTGCTGCCTTACGTCCCTGGAGATATCCAGTCCGTTGTCGAAAACGGGAGGTGCCGAATTTATTGGAACTACTCGTTTCCGACAATCAGACTAATTCAAGCCAACAAGCCTGACATAGTCCTCCTCGACCAACAAAACAAGGTGATGTTTATGATCGAGTTCTCGGCACCTGCTGAGCCATGAAAGAGGAGGAAAAACGGACCAAATACCGTGACCTTCGGTATGAGCTCCAAGTGCTGTACCCAGGCTACTCGGTCAAGATGGTCGTCCTCATAATCGGTGTACTCGGAGGTATGAAGCCTACGCTGCTCTCAGGATTGAAGATCATACCGGCCTGTCAGAAATCTGCTGATTGGTTGGCAGGTCAAATGCAGAAGGCAGTCATCTTGGGGTCCCTTCGCCTACTTACAGCACATGATTCTGGAATCTACAGTCACTAACCCTGCGGGATGTGGGGAGTGGCTGTGGATATTTTGCTGGCGCTCTTTCCGTGTGATGTCGGAGGCCACGGAAAGACTGTCCAGCGTCGGAAAACCGAAAAGAAAAAATCTTTATTGGTGCGTTATGCACAAAGTATTTACACAAGTAAAATTATAGTTAAGAAAAGTAACACAGCTAGACTAGATAAATAACTTATTAAGTGTAAAATAAACAAGACAAAACTAGGTCAATGCAATACAAAGATTAAAGTTAAATTTGAGGACACGGTTTCTAAAATTCTAACAAATAAAGAATAACTATTGGCAAACACCAACAATCACGTTAATAATTACCAGTTATTAAAATCGGCCTCCATTCCTCAACTGAATAAAATGCATTTTTGAGCAAAAATTTCTTTATATAGATTTTAAACTTGTTCAAATTGCTTCTCCTACATTGGTAGAACATTGTATAACAATATACCATAATAATTTGTTCCAGTGTGTGTTTTATTTAACCTTAAAAAGAGTGATTGCAAGATGAAGGCACACGGTGACACCTAACGTAATAAATTCAGATTTGTAGTCTCTATACTTAAGCCCAGCAATTATTCTGGTGACTTTTCTTTGGATACAAAAGACTGCTCTGGTCCGCTGAAGAGTGCATCAAAATAAAAAATAGCATAAAGGATAAATCAGTCCAAATTTTTTGAGTAAAAGCCACTTTTTCAGTTTTGGAATTGTTCTGTGTCAACTGATTAGCTAGGTACCAATCTTGTACCTTAACATCTTTAAATTAATTTGTTACGTATCGTCAGCGAATAAAACAAATACATCCAGGGCAATGCTTGGCAGATCATTTACATAAATGAAGAATAGTGTCGGCCCGAACGCAGATTCTTGAGGAATACCATATTTTGTTGGAAGAAGAATTGAGTTTGTGTTTTGCGAATATAGAGTATGTCTCACAAGTTCCAAAGAACCTTATTAGTGGAGCAAATCTAAGAGCTAAATTGCCTAAAAAGGAATTGTCTTACTGTAGCAATTTTTTTGCTGGAACATGTTGAAAACATTTCAAGAAGAGCAGTACAAAGTTTTGGATTAAATCCGTGTGATGGAAGGGTTTGTTTAAACAAAAGAATGTTCAAAAGCCTAGTTTTTCTTAAATATCTGCCACAATAAAAAAAGAGACAAATTATTCACAATGAAATTGTGAATAAATACTAGATTTGTCCGAAACTTTTTGGTCAATATATATCAAGTCGTAAAACATAAAGACATTAAAGGGTGGCCATTTTGAAATAATTGATGATAACTTGAACAATAATGCACATATTCTAATGAAACTTTAGAAGAGTTATACCCCTTGTGGAGGTAAAGCATCAAGCCAAATTTCAAGTTAAATTGTTTACAATAACTCCTAAAAAGCAATTGCAAACCTAAACTTTTGACCATAACGTTTTTTCCTTAGTACGTATATTTGAAAAACTATAAGACTTACAACATAGCCTACCTTTAACTCTCTTATCAACCACCAAAAAAGAAGTGCTCCTATATATATATTGTAAGGGGAATAACATAATCTTGAACATATCTACTGAATCGTGGTATGTAATATTTTTATGTTTAATTATATTTTCATTATTCAAGAAAATAACATTTTATTTCACTCAATACGACACAATATATCGTTTCTCACTATTTACGTTTATTTATCTTTTAGTTCCTTTGTTATACATGCTATTATATTTTTAAATAAAGCCCTTAGATTTCCCGAGCTCTATTATCTCCGACAAAAATACTTGTTCTGGTTTTTAACAACTTGCACCATATGGCCACAGGAAATGTGAAAATCGAAACTTAGTGTGCTCTGTAACCCTAGTCTGAATAGTCATTATGAAACTTTTGAAAGAACTATTCATAAATTTGACAGATGGGATAAATTTAGATGTTGTACATATGGCATATGTAAGGGCGAGGAGAAAGATTTACGATTCCTCCGTCACAGAAAAAGAAATATTGCTACAAAATGCATAGGATTTTTATGTATTAAGTCTGTTTATAAACGTGGCTAACTATTTCATAGTGACTTAATTATATTGTATAGAATTTATTGCATACAGAACGCTTATTTGTTTGTGTTGGCACCACTAGCAAATGAAAGTAATTTGTAAATTCTGTAATGATATTCGGATCCAGAAAATGATTACAAATTTAATTGTTAATAAATCTAATTAAATTACGTATTCAAAGACCAACACAATTTAATGCAAAAATTTCGGATGTAAATGCCTTTAGACGCCTTCAAATTCACCTCCTCTTTCCAACTCGGTATTTGTTTGTTCTCAAGATATCTGCACGTTCTCAACGCGATTTGTATTTATGCAATTTTTAATTCTTAAAATACAGTTGATTGCTGTCATTATTTTTGCTTGCATTAGAAAGCTTGTGTCGATAAGTGTCCCAAGTAGGGTTTGCTTTGTCTGCATTGTTTGTAGTAAAGTAAGTACCAAACAAATAAAGCCAGAACACAATGCAACCCGGAGCTACTTAGAGTTATACCCCAACTGAAGTGCGTTTTTCCACTTCGTTGGATTGGTCGTGAATTTCTTTGGCCGCACAAAAGTCCAGACTTTAACCCGATGGACTTTGCAACAATGTCAGATATGAAAGCAACAGTCTATAAAGAAATATCACGGTAGTGAGAAGTAAAAAATTCAAAAGCCACCAATGTAATTAAAAATATTCCACGAATATTGTTTAATATCCGGGATCTCTAAGAAAATGCATAGAAAAGTATATTCCATTAAGGTAGACGTTGGACATTTCCAGCTATTAATTTAAATTATAATTAATTAATCAATACACAAAGACTGACGATTGCAAAAAATAACGCTGCCTAAGGAATCATTACTTCCATATCCATATTTTCCATACAAGTCTCTTTAAAGGAATACATCTTGACTGTATTTGCCTTCTAGTATGTGGAAACAATTGGTCATAGAATTTTAACATAATATTTGAGGTAGCATATACGCCAAAAATCAAGTTTCTAGACTCTTATTTGCTTGCTTTATTTATTTCCCCTATTTACCCACCACCACCACCCCCTCTCTTCAACGGATTCATCTCAATTAGATATCATTACACTACATATTTACGTGTACCAAATTTCAAGTGAATATCTCAATATTATTTTATCAATCCTTTTAATATATGAGGGTAACGAGCGGGCAGACGCTCTGGCCAGAGGGGGCTCTCGGAAGCCTCTACTGGGCCCGGAGCTGGCCCTAGGTTACCCTAGATTCAACGCCAGGAGGTTAATAGAAGACTGAACCCGCTCCCAGTTCATTGACTACTGGGCTTCCCACCCAGGATTCCGGCAAGCGAAGCTCCTCATCTCAGGGCCCTTGCCGGAGAGAACAAAACAAATTCTGCGACTAAGCAGGAAACAAGTCAGAGTCGTGACAGGTCTTTTGACCGGAAACAGCTCTTTCAGGAAACACCTGCACACCAGGGGGGTAGTGGACCACCCCGACTGCAGGTTTTGCGAGGACGAGTAAGAAACTTCCATCCACGTCCTGACTTCCTGCCTTAGGTTGATAAACCTGAGGCACAAACACCTCGGCATTGGTTTTCCAGTGCTGGAGGAAATAAGAAATTCCCCCATAGGGAGAATTTTGGCCTTTGGACTAGAATCCGGCCTATATGGGGGCTTTCAATAAATTGGTTAGCGGTCGCACAATGGGCCACAAGGCCTGAGTGCGACGCCCCGCTAGAAGAAGAAGAAGAATCCTTTTAATAAGGGAGTGGAGGTGGTGAGGGGTTGAAAAATATTATAAAGAAATCTGAGGTCTTGGCTTCTAGTATATGCACCAAATCCCTAGTTTCTTTACTGTTACCAGCTTGCTTTACTTATTTCCTCTTATTTACCCCTACTTACCCCCCCACCCCTCCATGGAATCATTTAGAAATATAATCTAGTTCCAGATGTCGTTATAATACATACGTGTACCAAATTCCAAGTTTCTGTACTCTTACCAACTTGATTTACTTATTTCCCCCTATGTACCCCTATTTAACCCTCAACCCTTCAACGGAATTATGTCAAAATATAATCCAATTCCAGATGCCGTTATAATACATACGTGTACCAAATTTCAAATGAATGTTTCAATTTCATTATATCAACCCTTTCAATATGTAATGGAGGTGGTGGGGGGTTGAATATTATTATAAAAAAATATGAGACCTAGGTTTCTAGTATATACACCAAATTCCAAGTTTCTGTACTTTTACCAGCTTGCTTTACTTATTTTCCCCTATTTACCCCTAATTAACCCCCCAGATCTTCACCAGAATAGCGCAAAATATAACCTATTAGTTCCAAATCTCGTCATGATACATACAGTGTGCTCCATTTAAAATGGAAACACCTTTATAACTTTTTTATTTTTTGTCCGACTTGAACCAAATTTTACCAAAATATAGAACAAATTAGGATCTATTTAAAGAGTTATAAAGGTGTTTCCTTCTTAAATGAGTCACACTGTATGAGTACCAAATTTCAAGTCAATATCTTAAACCGTTCCTGAGAAAACATGAGCACAAAAAAATGTACAGACCGACACATAGAAATTTTTCACTCAAAATTTAAAATCTCCGCGTTCTATGATATTCTAAGCCTATTTCGGCAACAGAAAAATTGAAAACCTTTTACGATTTACTATACTTTCACTGAGTGGAAGTAATTAAACTTATTGGTAAATCATTATTCCGTGTATCTGTGCATCTCATTATTTGATTCATTTTGCCAATAATTCTACAGGGCAGAAAAATGAACAACTTTAATATTCCGACCTTTATCACGGAATTTACTATAATTTCGAATTTCGAACGAAATTCGAATACAACTCCGACTTATCCTCTTAGAATTTAATATAATTCGGAATTTTTAAACTGAACTTAAACAAAATTTCGGAATGTAAAAAATAAAACTACTTGTGGCCCTTCTACGCTTTCGTGTCGTAATCCAGGCTATAGGGAGATTACGTGACAATTGATCAATAAATCGCTGTTTACGCCAGGCAGTTTTCGATCGAACGCATGGATTTTTGTCGAAATTTACTACTATTTACAATATAGTGACGCCTTTCATCTTCCTTGCGTGGAGCAATAAAAACGTTTGCTTTATTTTTATTTTATTACAGCAATTAAATAATATTTATTTTCACCATGGAAAACTTTAAAATACGTAATATTATTTTTATTTTACTGGAATCAGTTTACACCCATCGTGTCTTTTCGCACGTCTGCATAACCATATCAAGAATAAAGAATTAGCAAGATAGGACAACCGGCAAGAAATCTTTGATCTTTTAGCAATGGCGCCATTGACCTCCATATTTATATTGGAGATATACAGCCAAAGAGTAGAAATCTAACAAGATAGGACAGTCAGACGGAGAAGACGAAAAAGACGAAGACAGATGTGTACGAATTTGACCAAGCTTACTAAAATATAGGAGATAGGTTGGCTCATTAAAATCGACAAGTGCTACGTCACGTATAGACCCTCGATGACAGCTGCGCGTGGCTGTTTCTTCCTCATTTTATAGAAAAAAGTTTCAAAATTATTCTTTCAATGTACAATTCTATCCTAACCAAATAGATACCATACATATAAACATAGAAATACTTCATGTGACATATATTACAAAGCAACCTGTTTTTAGTGACCTTGGCTACTGACAGTCAGCTGAGTTCGGTCGTTCTATCAGGACAGTGTTGTCCATTTTTCACTATTGGCCTCTCTTTCTAATGTTACCTTCTTCGTCTGATTGTCACATTGTGGCAACTGCTCGATAACTAATATTTAAATATCGCGGTCAATGGCGCCATTGCTAAAAGATAATCAAAGACAAATTGTTAAATGAAAATAATTTGGAAGCTAGAACTAAATTGAGTGTAAATACCATAATGGAACTTTTAACTATGTGTATAAAAACAACTTATTTTCAATTGGAAAATGATTTCTATCAGCAGGATTTCGGTATGGCAATGGGTTCTGCATTGTCACCGATTTTAAGCAATATATTTATGGAGAATTTTGAGACTAGACATGTTCAAAATTGTGCATACAAAATAAAAACTGGTTATCTGGTGGAGATACGTAGATGATATCTTTGCAATCTGGCCTCATGGTATTGAGATACTAGATAGTTTTTTGGAACATTTAAATAATAAAGAACCTTCTATTAAATTCACTTTAGAAAAGGTAACTAGAAATGAATTACCATTTTTAGATGTTTTAATTAAAAGAGTAAATGGTACAATTGAAACAAGTGTTTATAGAAAACCAACACATACCAAGAGATATTTAAATTTCAACTCAAATCAATCGATGCACGTTAAAAGGGGTGTTGTAAAATGTTTGTATGATAGGGCCAAAATCATTTCTTCTAATGATGAAATAATAAACAATGAGAAGCGGTTTATAAAGGAAGTTCTTATAAATAACCAATACCCTGGGGCTTTTGTCGATAAAACCTTCATAAATATTGAAAATAACAACCAGGTACGACAAAAACCTGAAAAACGTTACACAGCGTTAATTCCTTATGTATACGGATTATCCGAAAAGTTGCGCCGCATCGATGATAGATTTGATATTAGTACGGTATTTCAAACAAACAACACTTTAAGATCTATTCTGACAAAGACGAAACCGAAGAACCTCGAGCAAAATTCAAAAAACTGCATTTATAGTATTCCGTGTGAGTGCAACAAACAATACGTGGGTGAGTCATCCAGACCTTTTAGTGTAAGATTGGGCGAACATCAAAATTATATAAGAAAAAATGAAAATCAGAGGTCCAAGATCTGCGAACACGCTTGGAAGAATGGACACAGAATAAACTGGGAGTCGGCAAAAATGTTAACAAAAGAGGCAGATAGCAAAAAAAGAAAAATTAAAGAATCCGCGATAATATTATTGTATGAGGATAGATGCGTGTCGAATTGTTCCGTAGATGTCTGTACAACTTGGTTGCCAATGTTAAAAGATGAACTTCACAAACTTAACATTGTATAAAAACTAAAAAAACTGTTAACGATATCAACAGTTCTATGTAAATAGTAAGTATCTATGGATATTGAATATAACAAACATTCTTAAAGCGGTGTATTTATCATACACAGCAAAAAAGATTTTTCAAAAAAAAGCCTTGAAAAAGGAAACAGAATAGATTTCCGAAACGTCGGCGAAATATTTAATTTCAAGTTTTTATACTTATTTGTGTTGTTTATTTAAAAAAAGCAACCTTCAACTGATTCTTTGACGTAAAAATCACAGGCATGCGTAGAGGTTATTTACCAGTGATATACTGGTTAATTGTGATATTTTGTAGATTCCCGAGCACCGCTTGAAAAGAAAACATACATGTGGCAGGAAGTCACAAAGAATTGAAGAAGGAAAAAAATTAAGATAATGCCACAAATAACATTTTTAGACAACATTATGGTATAAAATCTAAACCTTTGAAATTTCCAAAATATTCTACATAACTTTCTCCATATAACTGTCTTTCCATCTGAGATATCAGTATATGCAGCCTTAATTGGGGCGCAGTGTATGGTGTAATCCAGAATTGAAATGTGCTCAAGGCTCATATAGGTATATGCATATATTATCTATCTCGTGGAGATAAAAGGTGCAGATGGAAGTAAAAAATGTTTTGAACACGACTTATTATAAAATTGAAAATTTGACAGAAGCAAAATAGTTGTAATGGATACTAGTGGATGAAAGAAATCACATTAAAATTTTGTTTTTATTCAAACGTCAGAAAAACATGACATTTCCTAACTGATTTCATGACATTAAAGTTTAACATTTTAGATGGCTGTGCCTTGTCATTAGCAGCGGAGGTAAAAGTACTTTTTCTGAAATCGGTTAAGAATGCCTACTTTCTCGGCGCAATTTCAGATCCCAAAATACCTTATTCTAGTATCTTATTCCGTTGCTAAGCAACCATCAGATAACAGCACAGGAAAGTATTTTTCTAGTCCGTTGTTAAGCACCGATAAAAAAAGTACGGGAAAGTTTTTTCCGTCCTAGGCCGGGAAAGTAGGTAACTTTCCCGTACCGGTTTAATGTTATGCATTTATAAAAATTTCTTAATTTATAATAATATTTATTGATTGCGATTTCAGAAAAAATAATACGTTTACCTCGTAGTAAAAGCACATTCTCGGACTTCAATGCTTGTTGGTTTAGGTTAACGTCAACAATTTACATAGTCGTCCGAAAATGTACTGCTTTTACTACTGGATACACAATATACTATTTTCTGACGCTGTGAGCGGCAGAAAAAGTACGACATGACAGTACAATATATCTAAAGCAACGCGTGTGTATCTTGTTTAATACGCCGACCATGCGATATTAACACAATGCCTTTTTGGTGGTGAAATTCCAGATTTTTTATCTTTATTTTAACATTGGAAATGTTTATGTTCGTATATGAGGGTAGAGTTACCAGTTTATGTTCAAGGTCAAAAGACAGCGGTGTCGCGGTCGAGTGAGACTGTCGTATATGCAACGGCTTATATACGCAAATGTAATATGGGTTGCATATATCACAGGGGTCAAGTTACCAGTTTTTATTTAAGGTCGGAATACAGCGGTGTAGTGGATCGTGCTATTTCCGGACGAGGAGAAGTCGAGTCCGCAAAAAGTTGAAAAAGTTTATGTTACCTATATGTATGGTGTTATCATTTCCAATGTCCCGATGGTTGCAAGGATTGCGAAATCTGTGAATTTTTTTATAGCTAATCGACGTTTGAAGAAAGAATAGCATGTTTTACTCGGAGTAAAAGCCACTTGTTGTAACTCGTCTACAGACTCGTCACAAAAGTGTCACATTTACTCCTAAAAAAACAATATTTTATACTATTTTCATACCTTCAGATTTGTTTGAAATCTCAAAAAAAAATTGCCTCGTCCAAATTGAACAAAATCAGTTAATCACGTGTTATCGAGAGTATGACACACATGTATTTCTTATACATTTTTTCGTAAAGCGATAGAAATGCAAAAGTCGTAAAAATGTAGTGAAATAAAAATCATCCTCAAGTCCTCTCATTAAAGTAGTCCAGAGAATAAGAAATACTAATTCCTTTTCGAGTGAAACCCCCATAAGACTCTTTTACAGGGTCTCTAAGCCGCTAATTGCAAACATCATGTATTTTTTATTTTTATTATTGTCTTTTTTCCACAAATTATTATTTCTCAGATTCTACTTTGTCATTATGTTAATGTTTTTCAAATTGTTTAAACGATTATCGATTGTTTAAAAAATGTTCTGTATTTTCCAAATATGAGCAGAGTCAGAAAAGTTGAATATTTTAGAAATCTGCAACGCGCTGAGGCAAGAGCCTAAAAAAGTAGAATTGATAAATTGTTTAAATAATTTGCAAGTATCATTGACAAACCCTTAATCAACCAAATTATACAACTAATTTGAGAAATTATAAAAAGCGAACATTGTACAAATTTATAGCAAAATAGAATTGTTAAAATATATTATTGTTTTGTATTACAAATCATAAAAGAATCGCAAATAAATGATAAACGTCAAAAATACGCAATATTCTATTTTGGCCCTCGTGGGGTCCAGTTTGGGATTCTAGAGCCTTACGGGGGTTTAATTTGAAAACAAATTATTAGTTCTTATTCTCTGGATAATTTTGAAGAGAGGACTTGTGTGCGATTTTTATTGACTACGTTTTCAGGATTCTACTGCAAATTTACAAAAAAAAATTCATATCGAAAAATTAAACGAGAATTATATTTAAAACAGGGAAGAAAGTCCCTATCGCGTTATTTTCGCTCAATTTATTTTTAATGCATTTCAACAGATAAAAATGCTGCAATTATAAAAAATATATATGTATAAGTACTTATATAGCATATACATGTATTATGTCACGTATACCAGGGAAAAGACTCTCTAATCAAATTTTTCGTGATACCAGCAGAATAGGAAAGTTTTTTACTGGCTCAGTTTGACAAATGTGGCTGGCGGCACGCGGACAAATCAGTGAGTAGAGGTTTTATGTGTTATCTATATAGGACAATTCAAGTTCAAGTTCATGCTAGTGTTCGCGAATACGGAAATCATACTATTGTTCTTTGTGGCATTTCATACTTTTCCATTCAGAATAATAATTAGCGGTTTGTGAATAAAGGTTCTTAAATTTACTCAGAGGTGATTTTTAATTACCTGATTGTCAGGCAAATTAGCATTTTTATCTTAAAGTAACCGAAAATTTAATATCTTCCATTTTTTTTTTAAATAGGAAATTTAATACAACTCTATACATAGTTCCATTATACTATTTTTTAAAATTGTTGGTTTCTTTATCATAATGATATAAAAACTTTAATATGCGTAAGTATGTTTAAATAAGTTAATACGTATTTTTTAAATTTTTTAATCGTTTAGCAGAAAGCATAGCTTCCAGTATTTATAATAGTTGAGTTAATTTTATTACAAGACAGATTTCAATTTGGTTTTCCTGAACTGAAGGTAAAAGCTTCATATTTCCGGTGATACCAATAGACTTTTTGAATAGAGACCTTTTTTCCTCAATATTCTGTTTTCTGAGGGTGATTGATGTTCCAAAAACAGCTGTGATACTCTCAAGAGAGGGGGATGCTCATAATTCCCTGATGATGCGAACGTAATTTGCGAAATGAGAATCGAGTGTAACAATATTCTGGTGTTTGCGAAAACAATTTCGTTATCATGTTTTGATACATATTAGGGATAAAGTATGTATAGTAAAATAATTTATTGATGTTAGAAATTTCTAAACACAAGTCATACATTGACAATACGCAGTATTCAGTTGATAAACACAAATAAAAATTGCACATATATTAGTTTTGACAAACAGAAAATTAAAATTTTTCCAAATTAAAAAAAATATTTCACCCTTTTACGCTGAGAAATGTCGGTGGAAAAAATTCTTTAACTTTATAGAAAACTCTGTTTATTAGGTAATTTTTAATCTCACCACTAAATTGCAAGGTAAGGTGTAGTACGGAAACAATGTAAAGTGGGAGTCTGTTAAAAATGAAGGACTAAAGAAATTAACCCAATTTCTATTTTTTTTTAATCTTAGATAATCGGGGATAACGTGAACTTTGTGTCATGGTTATGAATATTGTATATCCCTATGAACGAGTGTATCATTTATGTTCTTTAACATTCATCAAGCAACTGTAGATTCTTCAACTTGTTGAAAGATTGAATTTCTCCCCGACACTGTGCGATGTTCTGGGATCCTAGCTTAAATCTGCTAGAAATGTGGGTGGTTTCCATACCAACCCAAACAATCAAAACGAAGTAGCAGATCGAAGTAACTAAGTGTATCATAATCAGGGATCATACGTGAGAGTGACAGGGTCCTTGCTAAGGTCTGTTTATGGAATTTTCTTTCATTCACGATGACTTCTGCAAAAATCCATCCATTTTAAATTGACATTAATCCTCTTTCTCACTGTCGTTATATTACAAAAAAGAAGTTGATATTAATTATTCTCTTTTTAATAGGTCTCATCATGATTGTAAACAAATATTTCTCGTGTTACAAATATGTCTGTACTGTTATTACTTTTAGATTTTTTTAATGTTCGCATCGGTGAGTTTTGAAGTTTCGAATTTTGGTGACGACCGTATTAGCGGTTTTGGAAATATGCGCAATTTTCTAGAACGTGAAGATCGTGTATGGTTCTGTATACTGATCTTTTATTTTTAACGTTAAATTATGGGTCAGTTAAAAGCGTACTTGAGCTTTTCTTTTATTTGATTAACTTGATAATTATCTTGATTTATATTTAATCCCAACTGTTGAGTGAATAAAGTGATTACTAACTGTGCTGTTATAGTATCCATGCGTGTCTTCATCTATGTTTTGGCGTCATCTGATTTTTTAACGGATTAGTGACTTTTTGCCGTTCTCCATAGCGCTTGTAATGGTCTTTGTGGCCACCTTGTCTGATACCTTTATCGTTATCTCTATTCACTATTGAGATAAATACACTTTTGTAATATTTAACCAGTATTTTTATAGTTGCAGAAATTCCACTTTTACGGTTGACACTGTATACGAATATTGATGAGCTTATCTCCTATCAGCGGCGATTGGTCCTGATTGCGGACATAGACAGACGTTAAACAAATGATACGGAATGTTTATTTGTTTGCTCTGTGTGGCATGTATGACTGCTACCCATAAGCGCCCAGTTGTTTGTTTATTTTTATTACCTTATCACCTTTAACTTCAAAGACTCAATGTAAAAAAAAATATTTGAGTAAAGGTACCGGAGATATACAGTTTATAGTCGAATCCGAACCACTTCTTGCAATTACCTTATGACAAAATATATTTCTTAGGAAGCCTACCTGCAGTTTGCTTCGCTAGGTACACTAAGATTGCAAGCTAGATAGTTATCGGAACACTGAGCTACGGGCTGAGAGATGACATTTTATTTGAAATTTTTGTATTTTAAAAAGAGGTATTTTAGAGCTGCGATCATACAGGATGTTTCAGTTTTGCGTCTTCCAAATACCTGGCCTCTCTAACAAAAAAATATCGGACATTTTCAAAAAAGTGGATGATAAAAAGGCGGATAGTTTAGAAAGAGTTTGAAATATACGGGTTGGTCCATTTAGGCGTGACATCACATACTTTTTTTAATGGAGTACTCGGTATATTATTACATATTTGGATTCTATTAAAGGCAAATCAAATGATATATCGGTTGATGAGTGATGGGTGAATATCATGACATGGATAAGTTTGTACCAAAAACATTTCAATTTTTTAGCCTGATTGTGAAGTAACGGTAGCGCCTTTTCTTATCTAATTTGTGCTAAAAATTGTCAAAAAATAATAATATTGTATAGACCGACTTATTTTTAATTTAGGAGGCTTAAAAACTAGTTAAATAGAAAGTACTCTCTGAAAGCTTGAATAAGTGCTACGAATTGTAATGTACAGTATACAGTTTTGATCTCATCATTTGTTAACGTGTTATTGCTTTTTGAGGGATTACCGTGAGTATATTTTAAGTTCATATATTTCAAAAACAAGTGTACTTAATTTTCCTGTATATGTAAATTTATATAATTTGTGCCTACATATGTAATGCTTGGTAAACATTTCTATGTTATTTCAGTTGCCGCAGTGATAAATAGATTCTGTAACTATGGTTTTAAACCATTAAAGGCTGTGTTTAATTTGTCCATTTGAGATATATTCCAACATTTAGCAACGTAAGGTGGATACTGGATATGCTGGTATTATTATTGATATGCATAAACACCTTAAAAATATATGTGTGATTTTGATTCCGGCGAGAAAATTAAGTCGTACCTTTCAAGACAGGGTTTGTCATTTTCAAGAAGATAAAAAATGTGGAAAATATCAAGATAGTATTTCAGGTCGCTTCGGGGATTGTCACATGTATATCGACAACGTTTCGACAATATTTTCGGACCCACTTCAGAGCGTCTCCTCAAAATACCTTGAATATTTCAGTTATTCATTTTGTCGTGAGACGTGACAATCATCAGATAACCCTCCAAAACTGTTCGAGATATAGTGAGTTAGTTTCAGCTTGATCCGGTTTATGTTGGCGTTCCGACAAACAGATAATCGGATGCACTATCTGAGCAAATATCAGTAACGGATGATCGCAATTTTATTGCTTGTTATTAATGTTTTATTACCATGAATTAATATTACTTTTTCTGAATTTAGCACAAATCGGACTAGTTGTAAAACGAGTTATTGAACTGATTTAAGCAATAACAATAACACCCACGTCATTTTCTTATTATGTGCTCGTAGTTTGGCAATACAGTGCCATTAAATCATATTAAAATATAAATTATTATGTAAGAATGTCATAAAATAGATTCTCACTTAGTCGGGCTTAACACTCCCATAAAATATTATCTAAATACCAAACAACAAGGTCGAAGATTTCCTCGCAGATAGTCTTACTAATCATCCTAAAACAAATAACTATTCTTGTTAGATTTTACATAATTGGATTAGCTGCTGCACTTTGACCTCGCCGCCTGCTTAATACCTATATTTGGATTACAGTGATTTTCATAAATTGCTGAAAGGGGTTATAACACAAATTAAATACGGGGTGTAATTAGTTTCATGTCATTGAATAAAACTGGTGGTAGGGAACGACAAGACAAAAAACCTGATATAACATGGGGTCTAAAGTTCATAGTTTTGGAGAAAAATAAATAAACAAAAATTTCCAAAATACTTAATAACATAGTTTGAGAACTGCTGGCATATTGGAGTAGGCTTTATTGCCGCGCGTCTTGTCGCACATGATACTCTGACCTTCGTGCAAATAAGTATGGTGATCCTAAGAGATAATTAGGCCGCGACAAGGGTCACCGAAAAGCATGCCGACAAAGAAGTTAAAAGCGATATACTCTCCGTTGTAATATTCTCAAGAAATAATTTCAGTTTGTGTCCTTGCTTTGTAAACAACGTACACACGACGCGACCTACCCGTTCTTTGGTTTTGTCTGTTGCTTTTGTTCTTTTTCAATTTTGTTTCATGGTGTATGGAGGAAGTGGTGGAAATGCAACTGATGTGAAAGAGCTTTATCGTTTAAGGTTCCCTAATCGACGTCATCCTTGTGCTCGTACATTTTTTAGTATTGACCAGCGTCTTCGAGAAATAGGTTGTCTCGATGGGCATGGAGGAGAACGAGGTCCACAACGCGAAAAAAGGGTAATTGACGCAGAGGTTCAAATTTTAGAACTTGTAGAAGAGGATCCAACTTTAAGCACCCGCGATATCGCGAACCGTGTATCCCATTTTGTGGTATGGAGGACATTGAGAGATATGAAAATTTAAGTCATTCTGATCAAAAGTCTCCATGGGCAGAATGCCCAGAAATGGATAGGCTAGAAGTTATCGAGCCGATAATAAGTAGAAACAGAGCTAAAGAAATGCAATTTTTTTTTTCTTTTATTATAATAGGACTTACTTAATTCAGCAAGAACATAGTTTTAGGAATAATTCCAACATGATTTTATTTATATTGGTTTGTTAATAATGAATATAATAATTAATTACGATAAATTATATGTAACTTTCCAAATGGAACTAATTTTGGCATACAAAACCCACCAGACAAACTGCTTAAGACGGAAGAATTGATTTGCTACGTTTGTACAGCGTTTAAGGACGTGAAAACGAGTACTTCAAATAAGAGGTCAGAAATATGAGAATCCAAGATGGCGACCGGAAAGTTACGTTACCTTGGGGTAGAAAAATCAAAAACTGTAAATTATCATAAATCTGAAAATCGGTAACTGGGGGTTTTTGAGTTCGCTGAAGAATAAAAATCTAAGTCGTAAAAGTGATAATCCAATATGGCGACAGCAAAATCACATCTTGAGGAAGGAAAATCAAAAACTAAAAATTATCACAAATCTGAAATAAAAGTGGGAGGATTTTTGAGGTCGCTGAGTTGTAGCATTTGAAAAAGCTACATTAATAATTTCAGTTTGAATACATTAAATTAACCCTGATTTGTTTGAGTATAGAGGTATGCAACCCACGATCTAGAATTCGATAGTAAATAGTTGCCTATCTTGATGAAAAATTATGGGTAGTAAACATGTTTTCTTTAAGCATGATTTCGAGTTAGGGGTGTTACTCACATATTCTTGTAGTTGAGATATTACATAATTGTGTAATTCAGTCTTTTAAATGCAAAGCCCTTTGTTGGCGTATTTTTATTGGCTAGAGAAAGAGTTCTCTAGATGCTCAAGTTGGCAACATTGAGAACTGGAGAAAGGGTTTTTCGTCTGGAGCTTCGTTCTTCGACAGCGACGAGATTAGCGGAATGGCGGCGGTCCCGGTTTTGTAGTGAAGAATTTGGGTTTTACATCGCTGACACTGAAAAGGGATTTGATTTGATGTACCCAGTGTTTCTTTACCGTCCTGCCAGAAGCATTTTGTAAATTCCAGGAAGGAATTCTGTTGCTTGTCGTAATCTGATCGCCACGTGTCTCGTGAGGTTATGTAATACTCTCTATATGAGGTGAGCTTTCATTTTACTTAGTTTGGTGTTTCATTTAGTTCTTATTTATTGTAATTATTACAGAGTGTTTTGGAGAGGCTTATGTTTGGTATAAGCATATGTTTGGAGGGACTGGCCCTTTGAAAATAAGTTATGTTTGGAGAGGCTTATACTTGGTATAGGCATATGTTTGGTGCTGACACTTTGGTTATGTAAGGGGGCCCAGTATTTAGAGGAGTGATAGGAGGAAGTCCATTACTCAGATATTTGGTTTTATGTGGGTCCTGCTGACATTTGGAGAAGTTTTGGTTGGAGAGTTGTTCGCAGCAGTCTCTAAGAGATTTGGGCAGAGATTTAGGAGTGACACGGAGTCGTAGCTGCAGCCAAAGTCGAGAACATCTAGAAAAGTGGTAACAGGTCACGCTGCAGTCGTCAGAGAAAACACCAAGGCTCTAACCAGGTTTTATTGCTTCATTTTAGTTACATAATTTTATAGAAATTATTATAATTTCATTCAGTGATTTTTTTTTGAATTATTAGAGTAAATTGCACAACTATTTTGCAACTACATACTGAGCATGTATCTTAAGATTTTTTACTGTAAGTAGCGCATGGTACCACGTGATACTAATTTACCTTCTATTATGTCACATATGAAGTACCTTTAGTAGAACATAATTATTTTAGAACATTCTTTAACATTCTAGTGCACATAGCGAGCATTGTGAAAATTGGCTCATAGAATCATATTAGTTACATAATATTTTAGTGATGAGCGGTAATTTTAATCCATTGTAAACCTTTAACTCGCTGTTGCTAATTTAAAATTCATTGTTGGTATCCTTTAAGCCGTAGTTGCATTTCTATAAAGAAAAGGTCAAATCACAGAAATAATGTTAGAAGGGGTCAATTACATAATTTGCATTTCTTTTGCATATATAGATTAAGTTCAGGGGACAATTGGGAAACTATTTGTTTTTTATTGTTGTATATCTCACGTGTGTGTAATAAATGTCTAATGTCTACACGTTCTTATTATTTGCACTGGTACTCCTGATATTTGTTTAAATTTTGAGATTTCATAGAGTAAAGTAGAGTTTTGATATCATACAGATATTTTGAGAATTCCATCGCATGGTTGCTAGTAACTTAATTTTGTTCCGTGCTGGCAAAATTATTTAAATCATATTATGTAACATACAACCGGTGGCGCCCTTTTGAGTGTCCACACACAATCCTAACCCATGGCCCTATACTCTCCACCAAAAATCGGCTGCCGTTCGCATCGGAATAACATGTCTTAATATTTAGGTATCAAAATATGTTACAGAGTTTAAATCTGAGGTCAGAACAATGAAAACCCAATGTGGCGACAGGAAAATGACGATATCTTTGGATACGAAAATAGAAAATTGAAAATGATTATAAATTAAAAATTATAACAAGAGGATTTTCTAAGTCATGAAGTTGAAATCTCAAGTCAAAAATAAAAATCCAAGAAGGCAACCGGGAAATGACAATAACTTTCACTAAAAACTATCATGTGTCTGAACTAACAATGGGTACTATGGATCCTACACATGTTTTGTATGCTGCTAAACACATTCAATAAAGGGTTAAATAATCAATGCATATGTGATAACTTTATTCTCGCAAACAAATCCATAAGATTTTTGAGGGTTCTTTAATTATTTTAACTTTATGCTATAGAATCGAATATGTATCGTAATGCTTATTACGCAATATCTTATCATGTCTTCAATATCTGTAAATTTCGATGTGCTGCCCTCCTGATATACTAAGCACTTATGCACTGATACATAGCTAGATAATTGAAATAAAGTAATACTTAAAATTGTTAACAAAAATAAGTACTTGAAAGGCTTGTAAAGATTATGAAACCTAAAGTTTAGGCTCTTGCAGTTTTAATATAACAAGTGACTTAAGTACGTGACTTGATAGCAACCTCGTCGAGCAATAAATTTGATCTTTTTTTAATGTTAATAATAATAAATAAATAGCATGAAAAATAAAATAATAAATTTGTTGTCTTCTAACTCAACTTTTAGGTTTCATTCATGTCATGTTTGTACTAGGAGTACAATCACAAGGATTTTGAATTATACAACAGGAACAGTTAGAAAAATGCAAAAATTGCATTTCTCTAACTGTTTTTTGAGGATAGAAAAAAATTGTGACGTGGTGGGGCAAATCTGACACTGAATTCGGATTCAGCAAGCCAAACTAAACGGAAATGATTGGTTTGGTCTGTGAAATTGACTTTTTTTTGTGTGCCTGTGTTTATTTATGGGTAGCATCTTGTAGCAATTTTATGACCCTTTCTAAAATGTATTGTATTGTGAAACTGATTTTTTTGCCATCATATCACGTCAAATTTCGAGAAAATGAAAATGCCAAATTCCAAAAAATCTAGAGCTTACAGAGCAAAACTACTTACATATTGTTTTATAATCTGCTACACTTCATATTAGGTACAATACGAACTTTCAGAACAAAAATCATACCAATCAATTTTTGAGGTGCTGAAAATTTCTGAAACATATTTTAATAAGGATTCCCCCCTAAACCCCCCCTAGAAGCAAAGCGTAGGACCGCCCTTGGGTGACAACAAGGAATGGGTCTGATCTCAGAATACTAATTCATCAGCTCAGCATAGCTTACATGAAAAAGGTCTATGTTACAACGCTATTAAGGCCTACAGTGCCCTACTAGGAGAATTAAAATCGATGAATAATACTAATACTCGCTCTTGTTGTGAACTCGTGTACGTTTCAAAGACTACGGATCTCTAAGGATTTCAACGACATGTCATATACAATGCTCTAAAGACAAATGTGGAATATCTCCTCTTTGGGGAGGAAATTTTTCTGACTCTGGCGTTACACCAAGAACTGCAGCTCCGTTGAAGTCCGTTTCAGATCTTTGGGTCCTTCTGGAGTCGTTGATCGTGCCTCCTCCAACAGTTGAGAATCTAGATCTCAACTATTATTTATCATTTTCTTTTCGCTGGTTAAAATTGTCAGCAACAAAAATGTTACACTTTGCATGCATGAAATTAAAATGAGATGCAATTTATTTCTAATACTTCATTATAGGATTAAATTACTAGTAACATCAACAATCGACAAAAATAATTAATTGCTGTTATCTTCAATAACAGTAATAATTCTATATATAACACAGGAATTTATCAAGCATAATAAATCATTTCCTCCTGGCTCAAGTTAACTATAGTAATCTGCATAAGAGTTTCAATTTTTTTAAACGTCAAATAAGAACAATTCAATGTTAATGTTATTGTTTGTCGTAGTATAAATTCAGCCATTAAGTATTAAATAACAGACTTTTAGAGAAAATGGTCTAAGGGCCCCAAGGTAAAGCAGCTTGTTCACTACCTCACAATTCTTAACGCAACTGAATAGATTTCATTTGCCCGCTCTACAGTAAAAGATTTCGTTTAACTATTATTTTACTTAAACCTCAATCAGAGCTTATTGTTTACACGTTATCCAGCAGGTGTATGAGCTCATTGTCGCTTCCTGCAAGTCTGTAGATAGAAATCTCTGTTCCACTCCAGTTTCTCACTCCTCCAGCATACATCGCATCACATGTTCGCTGTAGATATTAAAGAGGATTGATGACAGAAGGCAACCATATTTGGGGCCTTTGTCAACATTTTTTGTTATTAGTGGTGATAATTTTCTCTAAAGCATAATTTATTTAATACAGTCAATGAATAATAAAGTTCAGATGTCTGGGTGTTTCCATCTCAAATAATACAGCCCATAATGTTTGATTTCACATTGTCAAAAGCATTAGTTGTAAAACGAAGGTCCACATCACATATGTTTCCTTACCCTCTCAAAAAGTTGTTTTAATATTTGTTCTCTAGTGTCACGTCCCTTAACAAATCTCGCTTACTCAGAAATATTTGCCTGAATTAAAGATTTTTTTTCTGTAGGTTTACAATCTACTTCAAAGAAAACACAACGTAGTAAGTAAACAGTTTGTAAAGGGTTCGACTTGAATCAGGCACCATCCACTGATGGTTCTGTGAGGGTTCACCTGGCTAGGTCTTCTGGCCATTATCTTCTTAGCCTCTTCTCTGTGGGTAGTTGATGAAGTACCTCATATACGAGCTGTTACTATGATCGGTGGGTGCTTCGATTCCGGTATCTGATTGAACATGACGCTATGACATCCGTAATAAATGAAATGTCAAGATCGTTAGATGTAGAGTTTGGCATCTGCTATTATTCTTAGAGTTTTTGATTGGGTTGTCTGGAGAATCTTACAGCCGATTTTACAATCGCTAGTTAACTTCCAGTCAGAGTTAACTTTCAGGTTATTATAGAAATTGGGTTTTACAATATCTGGTCATTTTCGATGTGGTAGTTATCTAGTAGTTAACTTTACTAGCAGATGAGGTGTGGGTTAACTAGAAGTTGGCAGTTTACTGGCAATTTATAACCTATAAAATAACTGTCACAAAATATTTTTTTGATATTTTGCCTAAAAATGCATATAGCAGTGATGAGTAGCCAAGGTAAACCTGTATAGACCTAACTTTTTCGAAGAATACGATGGAAGAGATTTTTTAAATAGATCGAGACTAAATACTACCTACTTACTTAGTAATAGACCACTAACTCATAAATTGCTTCTGACATTTATATTTGATAGCAGGTGACGTGACTTTGGACCAAAATTCATACATTTTATGTATATTACCCATTTTTCCAGTACCAACATTATAAATTTTATTCACAACCTCTCGTTTACAAATCATCACTTAACTTTACATTGAAAAACGCATGTGTCGGTAAAGTTATAGTTAACCTGCAAGTAAAAGTCAACTAACATGAAAGTTAACTTGCGATTGTAAAACCGGCTGTTAGTGTTAGAAGGTTTACTACAACCCCATAATTCTATACCGTATGTCCAGACTGGTGTTAATGTGGTCTTGTATGTAATTTATTTATTTTCCAGGAATAACTGTAACTTTATATTTTTTAAACAGTTTATGTTTTTTACTTTTAGATCTAGTTGACGTTTTTCATTTTGGTGTGTGTTCTCCAGGTTAATTTTTAATCTAAATGAAGCCTGAGATATTTTACCTCTGATTTCACTGGTATGGGAGCGTCGTTTATTCTCACTTGCGGACAGGTTCCTCTTTTTGTGGTAAAGGTTATTTGTGAGGATTTGTTAGTACTGGCGTTGATTTTCTAGTTTTCGAGGCAGTTTTGTAATAGATTGAGGTGACTGATTGAAGAATATACATTATTTCACCTGCTTGTAATATTAATGCCAGCAATCTGTAGTTATCACAGGCAGCTGTCACCGATTTCTTATCATCATCATCATCATCCTGGTGCTACAGCTCTTGAAGGTCATGTACTTCTTAAATTTCTCTCTCCATTTTGTCCTGTTATGCGACTGATTTCTCCAATTTGGAGCACGTTCCTGGCATCCATCGATACACCATCAGTCCACCTACGCCTGGGTCTTCCCTGTTTTCTACTTCCCACTGGTTCAGCAGTAAAAACCCGTTTTATCAAATTATTTTCTTGGGCTCGCGCCACGTGTCCTGCCCATCGCATTTCAGTCACTATATCTTTCTTATTGAAATGATTTCTATACATATTATACAATTCATAACTGCATCTGCGTCTCCACACCACTGTTTTCACAGACTGCTTCAATATTCTTGCGAAGAAACGGGTATATATGTGTCTTGTAGAGTCTTATTTTAGTTGATCGTGATATGCTCGTATTGGAAAGATACTTTGCGAAGCTGTAATAAGTTTTGTTAGCCGTTATTATTCGTCTTTTTATTTCATCAGATGTGTCGTTATTCGGGTTAGCCAGTGTTCCTGAGTGGATACTCCTTTCTTATATGGAGACATAAAGGTTAAGGTTTTCCAGTTATCGGGACAAATTCCCATATTTATTGGCACTTTTTGTGAGGGAGCTCCACTCCGTCTTCACCAGCTAATTTAAGTACCTCAGTCATTATATTGTCGACCAAGCGGCTTTACCAGTTTTCAGTTTTTGTATGGCAACTTTGAAGGTTCGTGTTCATAATACTAATGTCAGCGATCTTCTGCTTCAGGATGGCCACTCTCGAATATCATCTCGCAGTAATGGCGACAAACCTCATTTATATTTTTCTATCAGAGAATCTCACAAAACATTTGGATCATCGTCATGTAATGCGTTTGTAGATGAAGTAGTCTGAGGTACACGATAAGAAATATATAATTGTCAGGCGTTAGCCGTGCCTTCGCAACGATAACTAGCTATATCCACTCTCAAGGGGAATTCGAATAACTCTTAACACTCCCCAAGTTGAGAACGAAGAAGATTATAATGTCACGCTGGAAAAGGGCGAGGGCCTTTTCCGTGGGCCCTACGTGACTTTGGGTTCTTTGGAGAGTGTGTGTTAATAAGGGCAACTTTGAGAATTTCCATGATTTTATTAAAACACTCGTTTAAGGGATAACAAACAAACAACAGATACAAATAACCAACAACAAAAATACACAATAAAAATACACATAACAACTTAAACGATCTTACCAATATACACAGTGAGTAGGAAAAGGTGTCACTTTACACTATACAACTTAACTTGTGATCTCCAGGATGGAGATCACTAAAACTGCCTGAAGGGCCTGGGCCCCACATCTCCTAAGATGAGGGCTCAAAACTAAGACTGACTGTCGACACCAAAACATCGAAACTAAATGAAATGAGAAGAACCAACAGCCTGATTGTTTTGATTATTCATTTTATATATTTAGCCACTACTTGTTTTAGCAGACTTTTATACCGGTCAATGTTATGTTTATATATATTTGTGTTTTATTATTAAACACTTCTTCTTTCAGCATTGACATTATTTAATTGTTTTTTAATTCCTAACTAGACAGGGGCGAATATGTTTTATTTATAACAACCATTTGCTACTTTCCCGGATTTGACTATTTCCTGCGTGACATATTTCCCTCCTCCGTAGAGCTGGCCCTCCAGCTCCAATAATTCCTAAATAGGGAGAAAGCAACAGAAAGAATTTTATTTATCCTAATATCACAGTTCACCGGGGGGTGATTCACTAATATGTATAATGCAACACGAAAAATGAAGAGATCTTTGCCGATGCCTACCCTGTCGAAACATTTAAAAATTTACATCAATTTACAATAATTTTGGCATGTTCACTACACGGTCTTTGATCAAGTTTTTTTGGCACACCCGGTTCAAATTCATAGTTCGGCACATCACTATAGTTTGTTCACGCAGTTCTTCCAGGGCATTGCACTTGTCACCTATTGTTTGTGTGTCTTCTATTGTGGGATGTCAGATCCAAATGCCTTGAGTTGTGGTTGAGTTACATCATGGTAATTTTTGTTGATCCCTGGGTGGTTATACAGCATCCCCTGTGTGCTACGGGTTCGTCGGGCGGGAACGATGCCGGCTGCCTTGAAGGTGCCGGCCATCTTGTAGTTCTCTTGGCTTGGGCAAATGATCTGTTCCCTCCGGAATGCCTGTGTGTGGATGAATTTCTTTAAACAAAATGCTTGGTGTGGTCACTCCCCCGGTATGTGGCGAATATCGGCGTGGAAGACTTCCATCGGGCCTCCTGCCCTCGGATTTCCAGGTCGTTCGGGAGTCCCTCCCTTAGTACAACTTGGGTGATACTGTATAATATGATGTATGGATTAGACGTATGAATGTAACTCCCCGATTGGTAGACCGTATTTCCATTTCGGGTACCATCCCTCTGAAACGGTGCGCCCCTGCCAACTGCTGGGAGACGTCTGCTAGTACCGACAAGTGTTCTATGTGAGTGTGCCATATAGTCCCGTGATACGTGCCAGAAAAAACAATTTATAAATAAATGAACATTTTGGCCTTATGATCGATTCTTAATCTTTTTATTATTATTCTAAATGCTTATTTTCGCGAAGAAAAAAAATTAAATAATTGTTGTGTTAAGCTCCTAATTATTATTGTATTTGCTGAAACTACATTTCTATTTCTATCAAACTAATATACCTGCGGTCAGTTGCTTGAACTTGGCCATTTTTTTTTTTACTAACATTACATTTCTATATTGTACCATCACAAGCGAATGGGTGTTTTATTTAATAGTAAACTTGACCTAGTGTCCCCAATGAAGCAAACTATAACAGAAACAAACTTTACGTGCATTTACCTATTGCCAATTCAAGCAACTGTGTCCTAATATGATACGATTTGATAACATTAAATTATCGATTGATTGCTACAGTGGCCTTCCGTCGTCTCCTGTTGATTATCGATTTACTTATGATCAGATCTTATAAACTAGCACTTGAGAAACACTTCTTAGAATATAACGTCCTTAGATAGACTCTGTGAGTAATCGGACTGTCGGTCGCCCACTCGAGGGGATCGGAGTGAACCCGTGAGGAACAGTTATCCAATTCACGCCACAGAATCGCACGCAGTTCGCAAAAAAGAATATGCTTTCATTTATTGAGGGTAAAATTCAACAAATACAAAAATAGAAATATTCAAGTCTAAACTAATTATATACAAAACAACTTGTCAGAGAGCACCAGTCGTGGCTAGACGTTACGTTGTAAGGAATCGTAACTCATACAGCGGCGAGAGTATTGTAACAATCGACTACATAAAAAGATTCAGACTCCCAGTAAGAGATACTATTAAAATGTATGTGGAACTTTTTGAAAATCATTCGCTTTGATTTATGCGCTGAAATTTTATCGAATATGATTGTAATCTTTGTCAGGATGCTTCAAGAAGATATATATAAGAATTCGATGGTTTTCCAGCTTGAAAAAACGTACTAACGGCATTAAACCCATAGATACCTTCTTTCCGTCGACTCGCATTCGAGCGACCCCTATACAGATGTCCGCATAGGCCTTTTTATGATGTATCTGAGGTCCGTCGGAATCAGTTCCTCTACTTTGAATTTTGTAATTATTTTTCATGGATGCTATAGTGGTTTGGTCTCAAAGTATTCTTCACCACTTTCAGAATTGAAAAATAAGCTTAACGGAAAATTTTTTGAAACGACGCGCAACGGTGCTCCATGGCGGTTTTCCGTCGTTCACGATCTAAAAAATATTTCTGTTATTTTTACGTGCATTTTTAGTGAAATTATTTTAATCGTGTTTTCGACGAGAGACGATGCCAATGGGCTTTTACCGGTCTTTCGCGAAGTGAGAAATATACTAAGACAATTTTGTGATAAATTTTGGTCTTTCGCGAAGTGAGGAATATACTAAGACAATTTTGGGTGTAAATTTTGGTAAAATTTAATTTATCTTAAGATTTATATGATTCTTGAAATGGAGCATTTTACAGCGTTCATTTACAGGTTCACTAATTTACACTTAATTTTAATAGTACACATACCTAATATTCGACTTTGTCAAACAAATACATATATAAAATTTTACGTAGTGGACTTTAATAAATTTATAATTGATTCATAGCATACCTGCGTGAAAACTTACGTAGAAGATTGCGTAATGTAAACTTCATTATTTTCTATTTGATAATTAGTAGAGTAAATTAAATAACAGTGTTATCATTTGAATTTTTTGTCTACTATCACAGATTACTAAATATTTAGGTAAATAGCAAATTAAATTCGCTAAATGTCTGATTTTGTTTCAGTCGGCATGTGGTTCATCATGCTATCAGTTGCGTCATTAGCGGGCGTAGCGACGGCCATACCATGTGAAGAGGCGCGTCTAAAGTGTGCGTATCGTATGGGATGTGGAATGGCTTTGCAGAATTACCTCGTCGGATGCTCCGGAGTGCTCCAAGGCCCCTACCCGACGCATTGTCCTGAGATCTGCCAGTATTCCTTGATTGCGCTCACCTCAACAGACGAAGGAAAAGCTTTAATGAACGTAAGTGTATAAGACTTTTTAATTGGTTGGATTATTACCCTAGTTGAAAATATCAACATCAGCTTCCCACTTATTTTATATGAAAAAAGGAATGGCTCGCGCAAGATATAAAAATATCTGTTAAAAATTGAAAACTTTTACATAAGTTATGTCTGAACGTAATAGAGAAAAAAATAAGTATCTAGTGTATAATAATAGTAGTAGTAGTATAATACATATATAAAAGAATTTATTGCAATGTTATTAGAGTTGTTAAAATGTTATATAATAACCACGTATATGGCAGATCCGAAAAGAAGTAAAAAGCTGTTTGCACAGTCATAAGTAAGGAAATAAGAAATACGAAAAAACCGCTGCCTACGGAATCACTACTTACCCCTATTTAACCCCTAATCCTTCAACGGAATCATCTCAAAATATAATATAGTTCCATATGTCGTTATAATGCATACGTGTACCAAATTTCAAGTGAATATCTCAATTTTATTTTATCAATCCCTTTAATAATTGGCAGCTTGCTTTACCTTCCCCTATTTACCCCCTACCCCTCACCAGATAAGTTCAAAAAACAATCCAGTTCCAGATCTCGTTATAATACATACGTGCACAAAATTTCAAGTCAATGTCTTAAACCGTTTCAGAAAAAATGTGAGAACAAAAAAAGTTACAGACCTGACATTCTAAACCTACATTCCAAGCCTATTTCAACAAAATCAAGTTTGTTATTTATTTTACTCCACTATGTGCATGTGGAAGTATTTAAAATTGAATAATTATCCACGTCGTGGATGTAATTGTAAAAAATCTTATAATTTCTTTTTGTTGAAATAGGTTTAGAATGTCATGAAGCATCGATATTTTAAATTTGAGCGGAAAAACTGTTCTGTTAGTCTGTCAGTCTGTCTGTCTGTCAGTAACTTTATTTTTTTTTTTTTTTGCGCACGCTTTCTCTGGGACGGCTTAAAACATTGACTTGAAATAGTATAACGAGATCTGAAACTAGATTATAACTTGAGCTTGCTCCGGTGAAGGGTTAGGAGTGAATAAGGGGTAAATAAGGTGATAAAAGTCCAAAAAACTGGCATTTGGTGTATATACTAGCAACCAGGCTTTTTATAACATTTGCCACCCTCTACCACCACCCTTACTCCATTATTAAACGGGTTAATATAATAATATTGAGATATTCACTTGAAATTCGGTTTACGTATGTATTATAACGGCATATGGAACTAGATTGTATTTTATGATGATTTTGTTGAAGACCCCAGGGATAAATAGGGAAAAATAAGTAAAACAAACTAGTAACAGTACAGAATCTAAACATAGCGATTTTACTTAAAAAATTAACTCATAAGAGTATACTATGGAATATTCAACATTATACAGGGTGTTTCAAAGCTAAAAGTACCTACGTTACTTGTGGATATAGGGTACTTTAGCGGTTCCAAATTACCCAGCATTAATGCATCTATCGTCCTTCCCTACTCAGATACAAGAAGTTTTATTGATTTTGGCCAAATCTTTCTTTGGTCATAACTATTCGACCATCCTGTATACTCGGTTCATACTTAGTATATATGTTTCACTTTTTTACTTGATAGAACTTCATAATAAACCAAAATAGAAATCCAGGTCCGGTTTAAGAAAATACTGACAATATGTTGTATGTCAAAATCAACATGCTGCATGACAAAATTTTAGAGATCTGTTTCGATATTCGAAAAGAGCGGAAAAAATTGAATAGAATAGCTCACTTAATTTGTTTTCATTTCATTCATCAACCTTGATTACTTGCCGTAAATCCAATTTTATTGAAATGGTCGAGACAGTTGGAACTTGAATATTTATTTCAGGGTTTAATTAACAAATAAATTTAACTTACAGCAGTGACAATTCTTACACTAGGCAAGTGAATTATTGTAAAATAATTGTAAAAACAAAGTAGTTCAATCTATCAAGGAGGATATGTGGCCCAATCAAATGATTGTTGAAACGCACCAAATACATACAAATTAACAGCAAATCGATAATGGAATTTATTCTGTCTTATAGCATGTGGATTCTTTTCTGTCCAAACATGTGAATTTCTTAAATTATTAACACCATCTCTTGTAAATTGTGTCTCATCAGTAAACATACATCTGTTAAGAATTCTTAGACTCAGAATAATCCATTTACTAAAACTTAAGAGATGATTTTATAAAATAGCTGCTTTGTCATCAAGTAGGCAACGCTGAAAATTTTAATATTAAACAGTTCATATTTACTGGTTTTATTGTTCTAAAATATTTGTTATTTGTATTAATATTATTACCCACATTACAAAGTATGTGTGTGTATTTTGTGATGGCATTGGACGGGCTGCTGTGAGAGAATATCAAAGAAGATATCCTGGACGCCGAATTCCTAATCGCAAAGCTTTTGCTAGAGTTGTTAATTATTTTAAAAATCATGATCGGTATCCAACAGCCACCTTAAATGAGCATCAAGTAAGGCAACCTTTAGCTGTAGAAGATAATATACTAAATATTGTTGCAAATAATCCAAAAATTATCACAAGAAGAGTGGGTCATATGCTTTAGGTGTTCCACATGCCAGTGTTTGGAGAACACTGAAAAAATAATCTTTATCCATTTCATGTTCAACAGATTCAGAGGTTAGAGGAAGGGGATGAAGTTCATCGATTAAATTTTATTATTATTATTATATTATTATTCGGAATCGAAGAATTCTTAACAGATATCTGTTTACAGATGAAACACAATTTGCAATACATGGTGTTTATAATTTAAGAAATTCACATGTTTGGACACAAGAGAATCCACATGCTCTAAGACAGAATAAATCCCAACATCGATTTGCTGTTAATATTTGGTGCGGTGTTTTCAACAATAATTTAATTGGTCCACATATCCTCCTTGATAGATTATCAGGTGAACCTTATTTAGACTTTCTGCAAAATTTTTTACCCATGTTATTGGAAAATCAAAATATTGCGGGAATGTATTACCAGCATGCTCCACCCCATTTTAGGAATATTGTGAGAAATTTCCTAAATGACAATTTTCCAAATATGTGGATAAGTCGAAATGGACCTCATCATTGGCCTTCAAGGTCATCGGATTTCAATCCTGTTGATTATTATCTTTGGGGGTATTTAAAAGCAAAGGTATATAACGTAGCCATTTATAGTAGAGAGGAACTTTTGAAACGCGTTAATAACGCTTGCGTAGAAGTTAGAAATAATTCAGATATGGTTAGACGTGCAATTAGAAATATTACTACTAGGGCAAGGAAATGTATTCAACGAAATGGAGGCCAGTTTGAACAGTTACTGTAGTTATGCAATTGTTACTTTCACTTATTTATTATTATTGTACATACATATATTAATAATAATATTATTTTTAAATGTAGACTAACAAAATTATGTAGTATTTTGATATTTGTGTGCAAATCCACCTTGTCTTTAAAATTACTTTACAATAGTTCACTTACCTAGTCTAGAATTGTAAGAATTGTCACTGCTGCAAGTTAAATTTTTGGGTAATTAAACCCTGAAATAAATATTCAAGTTCCAACTGTCTCGACTATTTTAATGAAATTGGATTTATGGCAAGCAATCAAGGTTGATGAATGAAATGCACAAACAAATTAAGTGAGCTACTCTATTATATCTTTTCGCCCTTTTTAAATAACAGATCTCTAAAATTTTGTCATACAGGATGTTGATTTTGACATACAATATATTGTCAGTTTTTTATTAAGCCGGACCTGGATTGTACTAAGTTCTACCAAGTAAAATAAGTGAAACGTATATTCTAAGTGCGAACCGATTATACAGGGTGGTTCAATAGTTATGACCAAAGAAAGAAGTAAGGAAGGACGATGGATGCATTAATGCCGGGTAAATTTTAACCGCCAAAATGCTATCTATCCACAAGTAACATATGTACCTTTAACTTTGAACCACCATGTATACAACATTCAATAACCCTGCGAAAAGTCTCATGTTTGCATCTAGTTATTATTGCTAAATGTATCTCAGTTCTAGAGATTGCTTAATAACTAGTAATTTTTATTTGAAATCGTAATATATCCAACTAATATCAATTTTAACCACAGAATTATAGACAGGTGACGGGCACATGAATCTAATACCTGCACCACATTCAGTATTAATCACCTGTGTTTTTTCTTCTATTTATTGCATAGCTTAAAATGTCATTTACACCTGGCTTTCTTCCAATCTCTTTTGAACCGCGTTCTCCTAAGTACTTTCAACAAGCGAACTATATATAAACGAGAGATGGATTGGACACATAAGCCTGCTTGTTTTTCTTGTGTGCGGGAATTGTGAAATGAGTAATTTTTAAAACACCTACTTCATTTTAGTTGATATTAATTCACTAATTGGTCTTAAAGTTAGGACAAAATTGCTGTGTTTGTAATTAATAAAGATGTTTAAAAACAGTAACAATGTGTCTACGATACATCATCACATTATGGAAAATCCTTTATCTGCTAGATAATCAAGTTTTGATAGTTAATGTAACATTGAATATTCGGTACTTCACAAAAGATAGGTCTAAGTACTACATCAAAGAGATACTGTAGTGAAATAGGCCTATTTTTATAATTCATATATTATAATAATAAAACAAGCTAACCATTATACTCTTCGTCGATTTACTATACTTGTTATATGATTGTTGCACATTCTATAGGATACTCTTCGCAGTTTTTTCAATAGGGTTCTTCCTCCAGCTAACACTAACTTACTGTCCAATACTGTCGGACTTTTCGTTCTTAAGTTATCGTACAAGAAACGTGACGGACTGACAGACAGATGGACGGACATTTTGAAAGTTGTTCATAATTCGATCACCAACACAGTGATATATTTTTTTTTTCTCTACGACCAATATTACCGGTTTTAGAAATGTGCCGATCGAATGCAATATACTCTTCGTTTTGTATTTGCGAAGAGTATAATAATTTGTTTTAATTGCCTTATTTATTTTAACATACTGGCGAAGTTTAGCTAATGCTACTCTACCACTTAACCAGGACGGCGAAATGAGATACGGTCGCCCATCCAAGTAATGGACTCGACCGACGTGACTTAACTTCGCCGATCGAGATCTCGCCACTAAAACCAATCAATCAATCAATCAAAACAAATTCATTTTTAAATCATAGTATACAAAAAATGTGTCTTTCCCAGACAATCGCTCCGGAGCCAGCCAGACAACCATAGCATTTCACACCACGGCAGTTGAATGACTGGACGGGGCGAAGCCAGATCAGACTTGCAAGAAATTAAAATAAATGTTAACTCCTGTTTGCAGAATGCAAAATAAATAACAAATAACTTAGGAATATGTAAAAGAAAAAGTAAACTTAAAATAATTAATACAAAATGCAGAAAGCACGTGTATAAATTAGATATATATGACTGATTTATACGGGAAAATCGCTGACTAAAAAAGTAATAAGTAATTATAAAGAGAGAAAACGGCTATGTTAGACCGCACAATTTATGATTTAAAATATTAAGATTTTTCAAATGAGTATTTAAGATAAAATATTATTAGGAAGAGAAAAATTTAGAAAAATCAACAAAAATTAACAGAAAGAAAGGAGGGAAAGAGTTAAAGATTAGAAATTGTGTTTGACAGATTTTATAATTATAGATAAAAAAGATAAAAGGATTTTATATAGGTTGCCGGAAGATGGGCAACGCTTGGTATGGTAATTTGAGTTTTATACGAAAAGGTACATTATGCTCTCTGATTCGAGCAATGTTGAATTGGTAGAATTTTTGGGATGTAACTTTGATGTAGTCCGCTAGTGGTACTATGTCGTGACAACGTGCATAGGAATTTGAGACGAGGCGCATAAATTTATGTTCCAGGACTTTTAGTTTCTTCATTGTCGCGACCGACGTGCTGCACCACACCGGTGCAACAGCAATACTTTGACAATATAAGCGCCCAATGGTTTCCTTTGTCATCATCATTTTGCAATTTAATCACTGAATAAAAATTATTTTCGAACTTTTAGTGCAATTCAGCTTTAAAAGAAAATCATTGTTTAAAAAAAATGTTTGTTTATTTTTTACTTTTTAGTTTCCCGTCTGCCCCATTTTTATTCAAACGCCATCATTTCGTTTACTCTTGTCAAACTCTTTCATTTGATACCTATATCAAGGGGGTTGTAAAGAAATAGGTAATCCGCCATTTTGTGTCGGCCGCCATATTGGATTTAGAATAGCGTCACACAGTTTAATGTGTTCTACTTATCATACCCTTTCATTTGATACCTAAGCCGAGGGGGTTGTAAAAAATAGGTGATCCGCCATTTTGTGCCGGCCGTCATATTGGTTTTAGAATGACGTCACACAGCTTATTGTATTCTACTTTATATACCCTTTCATTTGATACCCATGTCGAGGGGGTTGTCAAGAAAAGGTAATCCGCCATTTTGTGGTGGCCGCCATATTGGATCTACCATACTGTTGAATATATTACATTGTATTGCCTTCAGAACCAAGGTTGTGTGCAATGTTTAGCGATAGAGACTACTCTTACACTTATATCTCGAAAATCAATCATAGGCACAAAAAAGATCGTATGAATTAATATGCAGGAATAGTATTGTTATGTGCCCAGGAATCCATAAACAAAGATATTCGAAGGACAAACTCTTAGATAGGACAGTTAGGGCCCGAGAAAGTGGCTTCAGCACTTTTTTGAACTGTTCCCTTGCACCTCGATCAAGGTATACTTCTAGTTTTTTGCGAATTGCTCTAGGGATTGTCCGCATTCCCAGACAATTTATATTCAAAGGTGTAAGACCTGAGAGCTTTTAATGATGATGTTGCCCGGGCTACATAAAAGTCTATACACTTTTATGTAGACGGGCAACATCATCATTAGAAGCATTCAGATCTTACACCTTTGAATCTAAATTGCCTGAGAATATGAACAATCCATAAAACAACTCGCAAAAAACTAGAAGATTACTTTGGTGGTATACATACTTAAATTTGTATATTTAAAGATAGGAGCGAAGCTAATGGACGTATCTATTGATGTCTCGTAGAGGTCGCAGACTAGATTTTAGAGAGTTTGGACCTTGAGAACTTTTTCACAAAGTTTCAGCCAAAGCCGAAATCCGGTTTCTATAAGGATCTATTAAATTAAAAGGTTGTTATAGACCGCGAACCTTTGTTTTTCTTTGGGTTCTGCTGTTATTTACTGCAAATAAAACCGTAGTGTCGACAACTTTTGTCGTTTTTTCATATAACGTGAAAAATACAAAATTATATTTCTGTTATTCAGGGTGCCAACCAAGTTTTCGAATAAAATATTCCGGAACTTTTTGTCATGTTTTAAGTTATGGTTTAAATGTTTTTAAAATCTTGGTTAACACGCTGTATATAGAGATGATAAAAAAATACGGTACCCTACAGCAAAGGTGCCCTTATGCCGTCCCTGGCACAAACTAAAATTCTAAGACCACTAGACTAATAATAACGTTAAGATACCCGCATTAGGTCGTCAAAACATATTTTATTTCAATTAAATTAATATAATAATGCAAATGTCTTAAGTGTTGAAAACATGTATAATTCATTAGTACTAATTGAAGAAATAAAAGAAAATCAACATGCCACCAGCTTCGCGATAATAAAATAAATATGACATAAACAATATCCTATAAATATACAAATTTGTATGTATAACTGTTTACAGGTTTTAATGTAATGCAGAATAGTAAAACTTTCAGTGAATACATGTTTAAAACGATTTATTTGTTTACGTAGGAGGTTATATTAAAAATAATATTTCGCTATTTTAGGGAGCGGATATCCCGGAAAGTCCCTTTCAAATCTAAAACGTGATCAATCTAGTCACAATTTTTTGTTTTAATCGATGTGTAGAGAAATATTATGGTTGGATTTCAATTCCATATTGGTGCAACTGTTGGAAAAATAGTGGCAAACATGGCGGTTGAGAGGTACTTATTTAATGTAAATGAAAAAAGAAAACTGTTTATGATCCATAAAATACAGATATTTCGAAATTTTATAGAAATATATTCAAGTGAATCGTATACATTTTTTAATTTAAATTTAATGAAATTGGAAGTCATAAATGCTTATTATTTATTTAGAAATATTTTAAATACTATCTTTATGGTTAAAAAACATTTGTCACAGTAATTCAGAAACAAATAAACTTTTTGAAACAAATATTTTCAATGAAAGTTGAAAGTTAGTAGCAAAGTTAAAAGCAAGCAAATTCTTCTTATGGAATTAGGCCTGAAAGTTCTGCTGCTCTCCAAGGAAGTTCCACTGTGCCTCAAATGATCTTAAATAGTTTTAAAAAATTATGATCCTCAATGATACGTGGACTCCATCTCTCTTGGCTCGAAAATGGTTGAACGGTATCGATGTGTTTCGCGAATTTTTCGAAATATTGGTTTCAGGCTTCCCAACTATTATCATAAAAGTTTCTGCTCAAAGAAGCCCAAAATTTTCGATCGGTTTTGCATGAGACAAACCCCATATTGCTACTGACCAATCAATCTCGGATTCTTGCAGTGTAATAGATACTAGATCTGGCCCGAATATTATTTGGCCATGAGAATAATGTCCATTTATTTAAATAACTTTGGAACTTCGAGAGTGTAAATATCAGCACTCAGCGCTTCACCCCTCATACGACCGTGAAATATTGACAGACATGACACATACACTGTCAGTTTTAATTTTAAATTGTAACCTCATTTGGATTTTCTGGATTATCTCTCATTCCATCATTTCTGCAATTTTCGAATTCAACAAATTGAATGGTAAAATGGCAAAATCTTGATGCTATCAGCATCTGAGCGTTTGTATATTTTAGACTCTTCCCTCTTTTTTGATATTTTAGTCCCATTCTGGGTATTTTTCCATTAATACTAACGTGCCATCGAAACAATAGGCTAGTTCAGTAAGAATTTCTTATTACATTATTGGTAAGTACTCATTGAAACAACATTACCATATTTTTGAAAAAAAAATAAAAAATACAGCTCTAATTGATAAAAAAAATTAAAAAATTATGTTAAATTTAGCTCGTCCTTATTCCAACTAATCTGTACAACTTCTTCGAACCTCAAGTTTATAAATGTTACTGCAAGCTTCATTTGCCAAAACTTAGTATATTATTAAACGTCTAGCAGTGTTCAATTTTCGTTTACAATGGTAATGCATAGGAGATTATTTTCATATCACTGATATTTTTCGCTCCTTCATGGAATGACATTCAACAAATTTTAATAGCACGTAAAAGAAAATGTCATTTGTGTCTAAAATGTTGTCCTGATTTATGTATTTTAATAAAGGAATCCAAGGTTAGATATACAGGTATACCAGAAGCAAAATATTAAAGAATCGACAAAAGTACCAAAAATAAAATATTACATAACAGATATTTTAAGTTACTGTGTTTAAATTATTAATTCACATTTTACCTTGGACTTGGATACTGTTCTATTAAAATCATTTGAAAGTAAATAAAAGATACCACATAGACGCTCCTTTGTCTTAACTTTGTTTGGAAACGGATTACCATACTTGAATATATAAATTAATATGAAAAAGAGAAAGACGATTGATTATATAAATAGTATTTAATTCCTTTTCCATCAATTCTAGTTACAAAACAATAGTGTACCGTGTACCTAAGAAGTTATAAATCATATTTAATAACAGAAAAACAGGATAACATTATTTTCAATGATATTGATAATAGAGAGGGAAGCATAGCCATACAGGGTGGTCCACGATGAACTGCGGTGATCGATATCTCGAAAAGTAGACATTGCAAATTTTTGAAAATATGGTAGTAAACTAATGTCTATGTACGATAGTACACCCTATACCTAAACACGGCAATTTCGGATGACCTATTTGACATTTTATAAATATTTTGACAGGTGCAATGGTTTGCAAGAACCGTTATAACTTTCTTCGTGTAGGAAGTCCTCAATTATTCTTTGGTACGTAGAAAGAACACAAGATTAGCTAGTCTCTACAATAAAAATAAATTCCATAATAGTTTACCAAGTGTTATATTTTTCACGTTACATTTTGTCAAATTCAAACTTCAAAAATTTAAAGGGTTAAAGTTACAACTTTTTGAAATATTGGCGATTTTCTGAAATATTCAAACTTAGCCAGAATTAGAAACAATCAATAATGCCAGTCATTCTCTTATGTAAAAAGATGCCAGCACTTTTAAATTACACCCATGGAGACTTTCTAGATTTGTTTATTATTCATGGAGAATTTAATAACGTAATTTAAAAAATATGTAACACATTTGCTACTCGATACCCACAAGAACAGAAACCATCACCATACACTGTAAAACAGTTAATTTTAGAATATTTAGCTCTGTCAAGGTAGGAATTCAAAAGAGGAAGTGGGGGTGGTGGGGGAGTTGAAAAAATTATAAAAAAATTGAGGACTTGACTTCTAGTATAACACCGAATCTCAAGTTTCTGTACTAGGTGGAGAGCCGGCTGTATAAATGTCCTCTGAATAAGATACATGAAAATCTTTATGTGAGTGAGTAAGTACTACCACAGACATACAGAGAGCCACTTTTCATTTTTGCAAATTTTACCCGCATCATGGAATCTTGACGTCACTTCTGATCACGATTTTTTGTATCATCGAATACATGAATAAAACTTACGTCAAAATGTAGGTTTTGAGGTATACAATGATATTGTAGTGGGGTGCCAGGCTTAATTTGACCGCAACCCTGAGACACCCTCGATTAAAGTTTTTTTTTTGTTTTCTTAGGTCATCGAAAGTTAGGGTACAAGCCTTCTAGTTATTAAAAAAATAGGATGCCTCTTATTTGCCCGCATCCTCCCATTTTGTTAGTGAGAGATCATGAAACCGTAGGAGTGGGCGGATTTTTATTTAAGGCAGCACGCAGGGCCGCAGATGATCTCGGTCTCGTTTTCGACTTCAGGCGAAGAGGCAGGCGAGGTGCTGATGCACAGTCAGTAACTGAGCTTCCGCCAAATCGCCTGACAACCCAAATCAAAGCTGCCGAGAAGAGAAATCTGTTCAGGCAGCACGTCGATAGACCCATGCATGGAGTGTTCTACAACAACATAGAGACACTGGGTTTATCGACAAAGCTGACCTTCTCACTCCTGAGGTCAGCAGGGCTAAAGTCGGAGACCGAGGGATTCATTGTGGCCTGCCAAGATGGTGTTATTAACACCTTGGTCTACCGCAGTCGTGTTATGGGTGTAGAGGTCCCCGACCTAAATTGTAGGACCTGCCATCAGGCGCCGGAGTCGCTCATGCATTTACTATATGCATGTCCGATTTACGCGACTTCGGCCTACATCCACAGACATAACGCGGCTTTACGAGTGCTGTATTACCATCTTCGGCACTCGTACGAGGTAGACCAAACACCAGTGCTGCCTTATGTTTCCGGAGAGATCGAGTCCGTTGTCGAGAACGAGAAGTGCCGAATTTATTGGAACTACTCGTTCCCAACCGTTAGGCTGATTCAAGCCAACAAGCCTGACATAGTCCTCCTCGACCACCAGACCAAGGTGATGTATGTCATCGAGTTCTCGGCACCTGCCGAGACAAACATCACCTTGAAGGAGGAGGAGAAACGGACCAAATACCGAGATCTCCGGTATGAGCTCCGAGCGCTATACCCAGACTACTCGGTCAAGATGATCGTCCTGATAATCGGCGTTCTCGGTGGGATGAGGCCTACGCTGCTCTCAGCATTGAAGACCATACCGGCCTGCCAAAAATCAGCCGAATGGTTGGCAGGCCAAATGCAGAAGGCAGTCGTCTTAGGGTCCCTGCGTCTACTTAGGGCACACGATTCTGGAATCTACAACCACTAACCCTGCGGGATGTGGGGAGTGGTTGTAGATAATTCGCTGGCGCTTCCCCTGTGAGAATATCGGAGACACGGGAGAACTGTCCAGCATCGCTAACGCGAAAAAAAAAAAAAGATCCATCCAGAAAGCCGTAATCCTGTCGACTACCTCAATCGTCCGCTCATTCCTAAATTCAACACTATAATCACAAGTATCTTGCTGCGGCCGCTACTTGTTTGTGTACCCACTATTAGTGGAGATTTAATTTATATAACAATAATAATAATAATAATAATAATAATGTTTGTTGTGGCGTTCTCGGCTCCCGCGGAAAACAACATTGTCTTGAAGGAGGAGGAAAAACGGACAAAATATCGAGACTTGCTCTTCGAACTCCGCAGACTTTATCCAGACCATAATGTTAAGTTGGGGTACTGATCATAGGAGCTCTAGGTGGAACGGAGCACACACTGCTTTCGGAACTGAAGATCATACCGGCATGCCGAAACTCGGCAGAGATCTTAGCCGGTAGGATGCAGAAGGCCGTCATCCTCGGTTCGCTACGTCTACTCAGGGCACACGATTCCCGGACCCAGTAGTCACTTACCCCACGGTGTGGGGAGTGGCTGCCGGTACTACCAGCTCCCCTCGGTGAGAATCGGAGCCACAGAGAAGGGTGACTGGTTTTTAACAAAAAATAAATAAAATAATAATAATAATAATAATACTTTATTAATCCAATAGATCAATCAATATTGATATAGGACAGGTCAAAAATAAAGTATTAGTAATGATCATTTACACATAATACTACACGAAAAAAAATTAAAAAGATAAATATTCATCTATACTATAAAAGGCATTAGTAAGTAACATATTTTTGACAGAAGATATAAATTTTTTTAAACTACAATTTTTTACGCTTAAATCTAATTTGTTATAAAGAACCGTACCGACATAGTAAGGATTAGATTTATAAACTTCTAATCTGTGAAGTGAGTGCTGCAAATTCTCTCCATGACGTGTGTTGTATTCATGTGATATATTTTGAAAAGTACATAGAACGTAAAGCTCTCTTTTGCAGTACAAATACACGACTGGTTGTGCTTGAAAAACCCCAGCAAATCACTCCATATCTAATTGTCGTTTCAAAATTTGAATAAAAAAATATTTTCACAACGTTTTTACTTGTAATTTGGGATAACCTTTTTAGAGCAAAACAAATACCTGCACACTTTTTACGTATATAATCTACGTGAGCTTTCCAGTTTAGTGACATATCTACATAAATACCTAATAACTTAAAATATTTTACTTGTACAATTGTTTTCTGCTGAAGTTTAATAAGTGGACTAGATATGTAGTGCTGCCATATTGTTTGTAGTGAAATAATTAGAAAGGGAAATTAGATTATCCTGTAGAAGGTCAGACATTATATTACCATCTTGATTGCAAGATAAAAGAGACATATCGTCTGCAAAAGCACAGTGAAAAGTGGAAATAAAGTTTTCAATATCATTAACATATAATAAGAACAGGAGCGGGCCCAGGACACTGCCTTGGGGAACTCCAATATTAACGTGCATTTTCTCCGATCTCTTGCCATAATATTCAACGAACTGTTTTCTGTTCACCAGATAGGATCTTAATTTTTTTTTGCATTGACCACGTAACCCATAACCCTCCACTTTTTTAAGTAAAGTATCATGGTCCACGCAGTCAAATGCTTTAGATAAATCTATAAACAATGCCATGACTTTGTTACCCTGGTCAAGATTTTTGTAAATATGATCTAGGAAACTTAGTATAGCAGAAATTGTAGAGCGGTTTACTCTAAATCCGTGCTGATTAGTTGACAGTATATTATTAGATTCTAGAAATAATGTTATTCTATTTGCGAGCAATTTTTCGATTATTTTAGAAAAAACTGATACTTAGTAAAGATATGGGACGATAATTTCAAATTTTTTTAGAATCTCCTTTCTTAAAAAGGCATATTACTTTAGATATTTTAAGTATATCTGGAAAGTGACCGTCAGCAAAGCAGTGATTTATAATGTTACATAATGGTCTAGCAAGAAAATGAGCACATTGTTTAATAATTTTTATAGAAAAATTATCATGTCCGGTTGAATTTGAATTTTTTAGATTATTTATTACATTAATAATTTCAGACTCGAAAACGTCGTGTAGAACAATCGATTCATCTACAATAGTCAACATGTTATGATTATTAATTTTTTGTTGACTAGATTTTATTATAGATTTAGGCAGATTTATAAAATATGAATTAAATTTATTTGCAATGTGAATTTTATCATTGGTTTCTTCATTATCTATTATCATGGAAGATGTGCCATTATTTTTTTGCTTATTTGCTCCTCTAATAGACGTATTAATAATATTCCACTCACTCATACAAAGTTTTTATTATTAATGGTTATATTTATTGTGTAATTGGTATTATTGCACGGGTTAAGTTCTTCTGGGGTTTCATTTTGTGAAATCAGATAGCATATAGACTTTCTTAAATTTAGTTTACTTTCCTGTATATTTCTATTTTAAAGCCATATATTCTGCATTTTTATTCAGCGCACGGAAAAAATCGGAGATCGGGAAAACGTTTCCCGTCCGCTGTTTCCGTGCGCTTATCTTACAATATTACTAATACAGATGAAAATAAGGTGTTTTCAAAGAAACATAATAAAAATGTATTTGCAGAAAGTATTTTTAAGTTAAAATAAATTTTTTATCGAATGTAACCCATGGAATGAAAGTTTAATAAAAATCATTGTAAGCCATGCACTTCCTTCTGCATATGCAATCTGATGTCGTCTCCTTAGTTAATCTTGATTGTTATATTGATCAATATAATCAACCGTCCAATTCCTGCCAATAACTGAACTAAATATTCTTGTATCTTGTATCATCGACTAAATGTTTAATGGTTTAATTAAGGTTAATCAAGAAAAGTAGGCGATAAATTGAACTGACATATTTGCATTTAACTTTGTATGTATTTGCTGTACCGTAACAGAGTTGTATTTAAGTGGCCGGCAGTACGTCATATTAATTCATGTTGTTTTGCTAACAAATTACTCAATTATGTTAATATCATTGAAGAGGACTAATTAATGCACTGAAAGTAAACCATTTACGGACTGCAGTTTAATTGTTCGCAACGAAGATATAATTACAGGTTGCGAAAATAATTACAACAGCTATTAAAAAGTTTTACACTGTTGCGCAAAGACATACTTTGGTCATGCTTAGCGAGAAACAATTTAGCTCACCTCGAGAAATAGTCAACATGTAACAAATACTGTTGTAAATCGATTGATTGATTTATAAATGTAAAATAAATCCTGTAGATTATATATACCAGGAGGTAAATAGTCACAAGTTTATACATGGTGTGGTGGAAAGCTTTTGTTTAACCCTTAAGTGCTATCGTATATTTTAGTTGCATAATATCTATCGTGGGGTATGCACGCATCCCATTTTAAAAGTAAATCATTTTTAGTTTCGGCGATTTTTTTTATCGAATGTTATAATATGAGGTAATAGGTACAATATCACTGCAATGATTTAGAATGTTAAAACAAAATAATTTATTTAGAATGATTGTTAGTAACAAAATATTGAATTCTATCGATATAAATGAAAACACATTTTAAAAAATTTATTTTTTTTTAAAGGTAAAATATTCTAAGTCTTCGGATACTGGTAATGTATTCAGAAGGCCTCTTATTTATTCCCTGTAACAAACAATAAAACTTCATTTAATAAATAAAAAAATTGACAAGCATGTTTCTTAATAGATTGATAAAACGAGCGTTTTTTTTTCGGCTTATTTAGGCTAATATTCTGTCGGAGATTATCATAGGCTATTCCATCACTCAATTAGGACATATATACAACAAACAATAACACAACCACCATTCCCTGCGACATTGCCGTCTGTCGCAGCTGAGACTCGAAATCAGCAGAGAAGAGCCAATTTGATGTCCCTCACACAAACGTGGTCTAGCCCAGGCCCATCGACTCGGTAACACGTGAAAAATGCCACCAAACTGGATATTTGATGAAGTTTTTTACGCACCCTAGCCAGGATTCGAATTCGGGACCTCTTGGTCTCAAGCTTAACACGTAAAATTGAGCCACTAAGTTGGCCTCTATAAATTATAATTATTATCTGTCAAAATCGGTATAATTGGTGATACAGAAAACAATCAAATTAATACCAAAATATTAAACAAAATAGCAAAAAACACCTACCTGTCTTGTAAACAATTTTTGCAATGTATAACATTTTCTGAATGGTCCTTGCAAACTTGTTTATTACATATTTTGCAAACTGTTTTTACTTTGCGGTCTTTTTGTCTTGGACATAAATAACATCGCTTATAAGTTCTGGCAGGTCCTTGTTCAACAGGGTTAGCTTTTGTACTTCGTGTTCGAGAAGAGGCAGGTGATGCCTTTGACCATTTATACCTATTTTTTCCATAAAAATATTGCTCAGATTGTGGATGCCTCTCTTCTTCTGGTTCTTGTTGTGTCGCATCATTTCCATCTTGCTCTAAATCACTCATTTCTTGTTCGATCTCCATATCACCTTCTTCTTGTTCTAAGTCACTCTCTCCTAGTCCCATTTCAATCTCACCTTCTTCTTGTTCTGTATCACCTCCAAAGTCCGAATCCGTGTCATGACAGCTATGTTCACTTTCAGCATCACTTAAGTCACTGTCTTTTTCATTATCATTTAATTTACTGTCACTTATGTCCTCATAACAGTGTTCAGCCAAAGTTTCCAGTTGTTCTTGGGTGAAAAAAGTATTTGGGTAATTCGTTAATGCAAAAGTCTACCGTGGGTTGTTTCAGCACCCCAAACGTTGATTACAGGAAAACTAATTTTTTTCTTGTAATTTCTTTCACACAATTTTATGGATGCTCTTAAGCTGTGAGATTACTTGAAACAACAGAAATTTTGTGTTAAAAATAAAAACGCCATGCACGAAGATCCGCGGCTGGGGTGTCAAGAAACCCCACGATAGTGCATGAGGGTTAAACAAAAGAATGTTCAAAATCGTGTTTTTTCGCAGTTTTTCTTCAATAACTCTGGTTTTATGACTCTTATCGTAATAAGGAAAGAGAAATAAATTATTCATGATGAAATTGCGAAAAAAACTAGATATATTCGAACTCTCTAGGTCAACTGGTTAAATTGCAAAACATAGAAACAATTGTGGATGGCCATTTTTAAACAATTGGTAATAACTTGAACAATAATGCATTAAATTTAACCAAACTTTAGAGGAATATGCCACTAATGGAGATAAATTATGGTGCCAAATTTCAAGTCGAAATGTTTATAACAACGGCTCAGAAACAATAACAAAATCGAAAATTGAACAGTTAGCCGTTTTTGGGCGTCAAGTCGTACAACAAACTTTTTTCCAAATTGTAGCTTATTTTATATACTTTTCAGCGGTATTAAAATAAACATTTTTGGTGTTTATGAGAACCATTTTTTTTTAATATTTCTTTTAAACAAATGCATTTTACTCATCAATATTTTACCCAAAATTAAAAATTATTAGCATACATTAAAAATACATAAGACAAGAAACAATTTTTAAATAAAGTTTTGTCTACGCCAATTAAGAGCCGAGATATGGCATTTCTGCATTTTAGTCATTTATAAACAAATTAAGTGAAATAGTGTCTTGAAATTAGCACTAAAAATTTCATAATATTTAAAAATATTAATTGACTATATTAAAATATTTTTAATCGCATAAGTTATTGCAATGTTATCGAATTTAATTTGAATTAACAGCACGCCCGGCCTGCTCCTGCAATCTAGAATGTTCTAGCGCTCATTCGAGCGTTTTCATGACATACTGAATCCTGCTCCATCGCCCTTCAATTTTATCGTATCACGATGCTCTTTTTTTGTTTTAACAATTGTTTATTCTGGTAGATTTCAGTTTTGCTGCACAATGTTGAGATAAACTGTTTCATTCAACGATAATATGAAAATTTCAAATTTAAATTTTACTTTTTGTTTTCTTCAATCGTTCATTTAGTAACTGAAATATAAGTGCTGTTTACATCTTTTTTACTTAGTTCTATAATATTTGTTATATTTTTATGCTTAAACACATCAATATATAATATTTAAAGCAATAAATAAAACAACAGCCAAAGAGGATGTTAAGGTGTAATTATATTAAAGTGACATTGCAATAATAAAGATCCAGACACATATTTATTTGGTGTCAAGCGGTTACGCTTATAATAATTGCAGTAAAAACAATTTAAAGTGAAATCGAAACATGTATATAAACAAGTACTAACCAGATTTACCAAAGAACCAGAGTTATTGAAAAAAAAACTGTGAATAAACACGATTTTAAACATTCTTTTGTTTAAACAAAAGTATAAACAGCCGACGACTGTTATGTTTATTACTTGATGTTTATCCGTGACATTGATCTCCCGTTTCATAATTGGCACGCCGAGAGATAGTCCAATAAAATCAATGCAAATTTTGGGAGACGGTACAAAATTACCTTAAACTTCGTTTTCGAGGATGCTGAACATAAACAACTCTTTTTGAGGGTTTCTAAGGAGGGTTCTTTTTTTCTGTACCAAAGGGAATGGTGTCATGTAACCCTGCCATAGTTCAGACACCCTCTGAGCCACCTCTAGTGTGTTGAAACAAGCTTGCAAGGGGGTAAGAATCGATATATTTCTTGTTTCAGTTTCGAGTAGAAGCGGTTTTGAGGATGGATTAAACACTTGGAGGGCGATTTTCACCTTACAAAGGGTTGAAACAACCCTTCCAAGGGGTGAAAAATAGATTTTTTTCAATCTTACAGTATTCGTTCAAAATCTCGTTTCCTACCTAAAACGATAAAAACCGATTTTTCACCCCTCGGACGGTTGTTGCAACCCCCTAGAGGTTGCTCAGTGTCTGAACTATGGTGGGGTTGCATAGCATCATTCCCCTTCACAGCAAAAAAAATCCTCCTCTCTATCCGTAAACGGCAAAGAACGAAAGCAACCGTTAGAGAAGGCTTGGATTGTTGCGTCTTAAGGGTGTTATACCCCATCGGGAAAATTTTTCCCACTACCATCGTATTCAGCATCCTCGAAAACGGGATGGGAGGGGGGAGGGGTAATGTAATGTTATAGCGTCCCCCAAAATTGGTAAGATCACGGTCAGTCAAAAAGTGATAATTTTGGTTGACCAAGATCTGCTCCTGTTGCATGTCGCTGCATTTTATGCATAAACGGTTCTCATATTCACGCGCTCATGGTATTTTCACTTGTAATCTCCCAAGTACTTGAATTATTGCTAAAAATTTGTTGAGTATATGAATTTTTAAAAAAAATTCATGTACGAAAAAAAATTCCTGCAATTAATTCAAGCACGCGGGGGATTCGGTAAGAAAATTTCACACGAAAATAAATACTGATTTCAACTGACATTAAGATTATTCTAAGACATAACAAGGTATAAGATTAGTAGGCTATGAATGGGCCCTGTTGAGAAAGTGACAGAAACGCATCGAAGTTAGTAAGTAGTGTTGTTGTGTCAAAAGTTAAAATTGTAAGAGTTATTTGAAAATGGAAGGCCTATACCGGGTAAGTCACGAATTGCGCTCGCCCCGATATTTCCTAAAATATTTGGAATAGAAAATTGAAATTTGGAGGCCTTATTACACGACTAAAATGCCATCTTTTCAATAAAAAATCAAGTTTGGTGCACATCCGGTTTGACCGGAAATGCCCACAACTTTCGATTTTTAAATGGAACATCCTATATATTTTTACATTTTTGGAATCTAGAGGAAATTTTGAATACAATACATCCATTTTGGTCACTTTTTGATAAATATTAAAAATTTTATTAAAAAATCTATTTCTGAATCCAGAGTGCTGTGGTGCCCAAAATATATTTTAGTTTGTGTGCTACGTTACTATAAAAATAAAAAGAGCAATATGATTGCATTACTTAATTCTCTAGAGGCGTTTAAAATTTTTAAATGTGATTTTTACCCACTAACTCGTTTTTTTTTTAATAGGAATTTAATCGTTCACCAACATTTTTAAATACCTCATTTTCATACGAATCTATTGATACCAAAATTTTGAAAATCCGCTCAGAAATATTTGAGATTTCAGCCAAAATACAATGCAATCAAGCTTTTAGATACATGAGGCTAATAGATAATAGATTAGTGGGCTTTGGAAACTAAAATGGCACATTTCTGTGTAAATCTGGTAACCTAATAACATTGGAAAAATCATGGTAGCCATTGAATGTAATAAAACAATAACAGCTGTCAGACAGACTCGTGTAGTTATAGGCAATCTTGAGCTATCAAACATTTAATAATTGTGAGCGCAAAGAACGTTACAATTAAGTTTAGCATAGGTATGTGGAGGTAAACACAATTACATCCACAAGGACATTTGCAATAGAATGCGACATCAGTTCGGTTTTCAGAGTTTTATTTAAATGAACATAAATATCGGGCCTATAAATAATAAAAATCAATTCCGTTTGAACAATTAAACTTAAACTAGGTAACAGTAGGTATCTTTAAAATAATTAATATAATTAAACCCTAAATTGACATTTATAGATATTGTTCAAAATGTCCACCATTTTTTTCTATACACAATTCGGCTCTGCGTACAGTTGCTTGAATGGCTCTACGCAATTCAGCCGGCGTTATTTCATTAAGAGCCCGTAAAACTTTATTATGCAGCTCTTCCCGGGTATTTGAAGAACTTTTATAAACTTTATATTTGACAGTGCCCCATACATAATAGTCGAGGGGTGTTAAGTCAGGTGGCCTAGGAGGCCACCTGATATGACCTTGATTTGCGATAAGGCGTTCACCATGCAAGTTGTTTAAATATTCCATCACTCTTCTGGAATTATGTGGGGGAGCACCATCTTGTTGGAAAAACAGATTTTGTAAATAGACAAGAGGAAGTAAGTGAAGAAATTCTGCTGTCTGGTTTCGTAAAAAGAATGAATATCGTTCGCCAGTAAGTGTTCCATCAAAAAATATCGGTCCAATTATTCGATCTCCAAGTATTCCAAGCCAACAGTTAAACCCAAATCTTTCCTGAATATTCCCCCGCCCTACCAACCTCGGATTTTCTTGAGCCCAGTACCTAGTATTATTTCTGTTAAACATACCTTGGTTCGTAAATCTACTTTCATCTGAATATAAAATATGAAAAGGAAAACCTGGGTTCTGTTGTACTGCATTTAAGAACCAGTTGCAATATACTAGCCTCCTGTCGTTATCATCTCCATAAAGATGTTGGTGTATTTGGTATTTATAAGACCGAAACTTATGTTTCTTTAAAATTCTGCAAACCGAAGAATGACTAATGTCGCATTCCATTGACAATTCCCTTGTTGATGTTGTTGGGTGTACCATCACAAATCCTAATACATCAATTTCTTTTTCCTCACTTACAATAAATGTTTGATGGTCATCTTGTTGATTGGGTTCGTTTCTTAATTCTTGTTCCACTCTGGCAAACAAGTGTCTGCTTGGATGACGTCTGTTGGGATATCGTTGCTGATACAGTTCTGCAGCTGCAGTTGAATTTTTGAGACGCTCTCCATATATCAGTAACATATCGACCTTTTCATTTCTAGTAAAATTATTCATTTTCTTTAATTTCTACGCAAAGAGATTTCCGCAACGCTTTATTTTGTATCTGTCTGACAGCTGATATTGTTTTATTACCTTCAATGGGTACTATGATTTTTCCAATGTTATTAGGTTATCAGATTTACACAGAAATGTGCCATTTTAGTTTCCAAAGCCCACTAATCTATTATCTATTAGCCGCATGTTTCTAAAAGCTTGGTTGCATTGTATTTGGCTGAAATCTCAAATATTTCTGAGCGGATTTTCAAAATTTTGGTATCATTAGATTCGTATGAAAATGAGGTATTTAAAAATGTTGGCGAACGATTAAATTCCCATTTAAAAAAACCGAGTTAGTGGGTAAAAATCATATTTAAAAATTTTAAACGCCTCTAGAGAATTAAGTGATGCAATCATATTGCTCTTTTTATTTTTATAGTAGCACACAAACTAAAATATATTTTGGGCACCACAGCACTCTGGATTCAGAAATAGATTTTTTAATAAAATTTTTAATGTTTAACAAAAAGTGACCAAAATGGATGTATTGTATTCAAAATTTCCTCTAGATTCCAAAAATGTAAAAATAAATAGGGTGTTCCATTTAAAAATCGAAAGTTGTGGGCATTTCCGGTCAAACAGGATGTGCACCAAACTTGATTTTTTATTGAGATGGCATTTTAGTCGTGTAATAAGGCCTCCAAATTTCAATTTTCTATTCCAAATATTTTAGGAAATATCGGGGCGAGCGCAATTCGTGACTCACCCGGTATACGTACAATATCTTTTCCACCCATTTTAGTTTCAATAAATTACTGAAAATTGCTTAGGACATCTCTATTTTTGTTTTGTGGAATAAGTTTTATTCACTAAAATAGGTGGAACGTTGTTTTCTTTATAAAATTTCATGTTTTATACACATTGCATAACACAGTTTCAGCACATTATAACTTGACATAGATGGCTTTGGAACAAAACGTCATTAGTTCTCATATGGAGTAAAATCAAAATGAGAAGGAAGTTATTCATAATCATAATTATTAAACATGAAATAAAATGTTGTTTCTCAAAGCTCAATGATTTCTGTTAATTATCTTGTTTAATATGAAAAACAAAATTCCATTTTTATGTAATAGCAATAGCAAATCTCAAATATGATCATAAGTGGACGATGAAAATTTTTTTGATTGATTTTTTTGGGTTGCCATGGTAACGACATAAATACAACCTTTTGATTGGCTAAAAAAGTGACGTGTGAAATTTTCAATATTAAAAATTTTGGCCATGAGTACGAGTACCGAATTTTATGAATTCATTTTCTAATACACGATTTCTCTTCCAGTGCGAATGCAGCGACCAATACTGCGAGGATCAAAAGAAGAGGTCCGAGGTCTGCCGGCCGCAAGTGATGCAGTCCATGAACGAGCCCATCGTCCCATGCCGCGTAGCCCAGTGGATTTGTGCGGCGGACGCGTTATGTTCCACAGCCCTCGACTACTACAACGGCTTCTGCAAAGCCATGTTCCACGGTAAAAAGTGCACTCCGCGATGTCATAACTCCATTAACATCTTGCGTAGACAAGAGAAGGCGGCCAAGTTAACCATGTGTAAGTGTGACGGGTTGGAGGACTATGATTGTCACGCGATACAGAGAAACATGGACAAACTGTGCTTCCATAAACATTCAAGGCACCACAATAAGACTCATCATGAGCGCAAAAATGAAGTGGAGCCTACTGTTATTCTTGCCGGTAGTGGTGATAAATTAGTAGTAAGCTGGGTGGTGTTATTTTCCATAGTATTAGCGCTAGTGACGTGAAGTTGTCTTCTTTAGTCGAAACGTTCTTTGATCTACCTCGTTCCAAACATTAAGCATTATTTATTTATTTTTAAATTGTAAATCCCTCGGGATACTAGAACTATTGTGAAATGGGTGGTTTAGGATTTTAAGCAGCGTCCCGATTTCGAATTTCAGTCTGGGCGTAGGCCAATTTGTTGTTAATTATCCTCGATTCGATGAGGTACATATAGGGCGTTAATTACGAAAGAAAATCCTTGGGCTCAAATATAAGTTACTTGAGGTCCAAAATTTGTCACAGATTCTACGTCATTTGATCGATTTTACTTGTTTTATGAATTTTTTACTTTGTGTTGGTTTGAGTTTAAAACTATTACAGTTTTCAGCGAATAATTCGTCTCATTGCGTAATTTTTGTAAACAAAATGAGTTACACATTGATTTAGATATGAATGAATATCACAAATATACTGTAAAATATACCAAATCGTCAATATTTTGCTATTCCTTAACAGCGCCTTCATAAATGCATTTCCTTTGTTGAATTGCTTTACAGTACATACGATTACTTGTAGGTTCGCATCAAGTTACGCGGTAGAGATGGGAAAAGCATCTGTTTTTCTGAAGCCAAATAAATATCTCAAAAAAAAAAGTGAAGACATTTTTGTAACAAATTTTCTTACTATTTTTGCATGTAGAATCAACACCTACCTACAAGGGAATGCGGGATTTTCGGGACATTCTGTACAACAAGCCATATCCGAGTGGAGCTCTAAGTTTTATTTCATAAAACTCGTACTCTAAAGCAGTTGATTTATTATTATTAAAGAAATATAAATCATAAAGAATCGTAAATAAATAATAATAATAAAGGCCCATTGTTGTTGTGTTTTATGATTAACAAGTATTAATTGACCAATAATTATTTTAAAGACTTATTTTTCCTAGATTTAAATTTTCTATTACACCCAAAGCTATCCAGTGTTCTTAACAACATATCGTCAATTTCTTTTATACCGCAATCTGCAATATTGTACCTTAATAGTATTTATTGTAGTCTAAAGGCTTCAGCTGTGACTGTGCATCAACTGTTTGTCGTCATTAGACACATGAGGTTATAATGATCACTTTCACCGTTGAAACATGGATAACGAAATACAAGATATTAAATATAAAATTAAATATCATACATAAAATCCGGCTCGAAGGACCAAGTTTACTTAGAACAATTAAATAATTTGATCTTATTCCTGGTCATATACACCTAAAAGGCAATAGTTTTAGTATCCTTTTTTACCAGAAGAGTACATTGTGGTAACCAAAGGAATGATTTTATATGCTGTTAGATAGTTCCTAGGATTTCAAGATTTACATTTCAAATAAATGAAGCCGCCTAAGTATAACATTAGTTTTTCGTTTAAATATTGTACAGATGAATCTTGTAAAATAGTTTTATGTATATTTGAGGCAAACCTTGTACCAGTGAATTTTGTATTATATGATGTTTTTCTATGGCTTTAAATTTATATAATTTTTACGTAGATATGTACTTAAATACAAGTAAATAAAAAAACTGCAGTCCTCATTATTTTTATAAACAGGATATTTATCCCAGACTTAAATTAATATTTTATCTATTGTGCTAAATTGTTCGGTTTTAAAGCTCAAAGGAGAAACAGATTTGAACAGATGTAGTATAGGTTATCTTTGGACAAATAATACGTAATAATCTTCCCTTTCACATTCAATATGGCTCCTATCCTTACACTCAATATTAGCAGCGACTTTAAATGTCTGAAAGAAACACATTTATCAAAACGTGTTTTGAAGAACATTATTCCATTTTCTTTACTATAACAGAAATATAATTTTAATCAGAATTACGTTAAATTAAATATTAAAAAGTTTGAAGGTGATTTCCTCTCTATTTTAACATTGTCTAATTTTTGACAATAAAATGAACCAAAAAAATTTAGAAGATTTTAAAGGTTATATTGCTACGTAGAGAAATAATATAGAAATAGAGAATAGAGAAATAATGAGGGTTCTGGTTGTTTTACATATGTTGTTAATTAGTAATATCAATAATATATAGTCTGTCTTGCTACTGGTCAGCTAAAGCTAAGTTAATTATTGTTTTCCATTTGATTGAACACAAGATTATATATCATACATTCACTTTTGAATCTCGATTATACTTGGCTCAGCAATTGTTGGAATTAGTTCTATATATTATCATAATTATGACTTTACCTTTAAATTTTAACAAACATGTACTTTTAATGTCTCGTGCACAAGAAGATACAGTCTTCAAGGAAAAGAAACCTTTTTGAAACCAAAGAAGGCTTGCAGCTGTATATAGCTTTAAGTTATTGAAAATTTTGCTTTATACAGGCCAGCACTTCTTATTTTTGTAAAAAATGTAAATAGTTACGAAACGTAGCGCGTCCAGTAAAGATCCATTGCCGTTTTGCCATACTTCATAGAACATCTAAATGTAGTGTTGGACATAACCTCAAATATATACCCAGGTTTCTGACGTAAAAAGTTGGAAACAAGGTTTGAAGCTATGTCATATTATTAGAGATAATGGAATTGCACAAGTTGAAAGCTGGGCAATCTACGGTTGTTAAAAAATTGCGTATCAGAGCACAAGTAGTATTTGTAATAGTTAATGCTGTTGTTTTTGTTGGTTATTAAAAAATACCAAAAACCATTCGAAAAGAATGGTGTTGTTTTGTGCTCAATATTTTTGTTTAAAATTTTGAAGCCAATTCTCCATTGTACTAAGAATATAGTTATATATTTGGTGTAAATCTGTTGTACGAAATATTGTATAGAATTTATTTATGTTTTTTGTAATTTGTTTTTTTTGAGTAAGGATGTTCGAATTAGCTATTGAATTTTGTAATTTTTTTTAAGTCATTCTAGTTTTTCAGTTTCCAATAAATTGTATTATTTGTTACTCAAATTTGTATTTTAATTTTTCCCTTCTTATCCCTATTTCCAAGTTTTTCATCTTTACTGATAAACACAAAGGCACACATCAATAGACATTCAAGATTCCCATCTAAAATCTTCAGGCTGGCACATAAACTGTCCAAAAAAAATTTAGTATTTCAAAATGATCTGAAAACAATTTTTTTATACAACACTGATTTTTGAACATTTAACCTATTTGATAGATACAAATAAAAATCTATAACTTATAGCCTCATAGCTCCATTTAGTATTTAAGGGTATTTTTGCTTTCATAATTATGAATAACGTTATTCTGGATATTTATAACGTGTTTTGTAACACAATGAAGTATTCTCTAGATAGGGCTACTATATTTTTTATCAGTTGATACCAAATCGATTAGTAAATCTAAAAGTTATTAAGCATTCTAATTACCTGGATAGGGCTGCAACCGTTTTCAAAATTCCGCAAAAATAAATATACTGAATAGTACACTGACGAGTGTTTCACCAATCCAGCAGGCATCATCTAGAGATATAAACTTAAAATAACTAGTATTTGTACCTGAGAAATTAATTTATTTTCAAATACTGAGGATCCAAAAAAGAATGTTTAATATACATATATTATAACATCTTCAACAAACTGTCAGAGAGTATAATACATTAACTCCACATTGACTCAATCGAACGAGTGCAAAAAAGGCTTATAAGAAGTTATGCTCTTAAGCCAGGTCTAGACTTAAAAAATAACAAGCTAATCATTATACTCTTCGCCGATTTACTACACTTGTTATATAACTGCTGCACATTCTACAGGATAGTCTTCGCAGTTTTTTTTTGTAAATGAAGTTAGTTTCAAACATTTTTTGTTTAATTACAAAACAAAACAAATTTTTTTTCATTTCAAAAATTAATAACTTTATTTATTGATAGGTTTTTTCAAAAACAATAGGGTTCTTCCTCTAGCTGTCCAAATTTCAATACAATCGGACTTTTCGTTCTTAAGTTATCGTGCTTACAAGAAACGTGGTTACGGACGGACGTACGGACATTTTGAAAGTCGTTCAGAATTCGATCACCAACACAGTAATATGAAAACTGTTTCTCTACGAGCAATATTACCGGTTTTCGAAATGTACCGATCGAATGCAATATTATACTCTTCGTTTTGTAATTGCCAGGAGTATAATAATTATGCTGCTTTGCTGAGTGAGCTTAATTTTTTATCTCTTGAAAAACGTGGATTTAATACCTACTGACATTATATTTTTGTTCAAACTGATCAATGGATCTGTTGACTCATCTTACCTTGTAACATTCGGAATGCTCGATAGCATCCTTCGTTACACTGTTAATATTTATTAGAGAAATTATAAGTTATCGGAAATATTATTCCCACAAACCTTAGTACAAATAGACTGCACTTACTTCTTATACCATGATGAACGTACGTCATCTGTCAGAGTTAACGCTTGCGAATACTAGATAGCGCTCTAGGAATGATATTTCAACTAAATAACGCCGGGTGAAACTCTTTCTCGTTGAACCATTGAACTAATAAGACGTATTTATAATTTCGTTTGACCTGCAAAGGGGATAATATAATTTGAAAAACCTCGTGATGATCACATGAGGTAAGGTTTTAATTATTATACCGGCAAATACCGTCTAACATTTGAAATATTGTTTTAGGTTTTTCTCATAGTTTTTCTCATAATCATAATTATAAATATACGTAACTTTTTCATAAAGTTTTTCTTATAATCAAATTGAGTTCCGTCTAATGCTAATGCATTTAACGTAGAAGCATTTCAACGTTATATTATTTGCTTTAAGCAAGATTTGAGATTATGCACATTCAAATTGCGATATCTACTACGTTTTCCACTAAGCGAGCAATTTTCATATGAAGTCAACCTTGCTATACTACATTTTGAATTGGAATATATGAAAACCTTCTAGGCGAAGAGATTTTCTTCATTTTGTCTTGGCGACTATCTACGATTTCATAACCTCACAATTGGATTAAGGCAGCCACATGTGAATTTAAATCCATGATCATCGGAGAACAGGACCGTATCTAGGAGTTCTCTCCATCAGGATAACAAAATAAAAGATAAGTACTTTTAATTGTTACCAATAAAAGGGATTATTTTCACATGATCGTTGAGTTATAAGAGTTAAAAGTGTCTAAATTTAAAATATTAGATGCAAGCTAAATCTATTATATTTTTGGTTAGATTAAATTTCAAATCCGTTGTTATAATTAAATCCATTGTTGTATATTAATTCGTAGTTGCTTGTATCTTGAATTCGTTGTCGCAAATACTTCGCCGTAGTATTGTTTTGTAGTTGCTTTTGTCGTGATTCCTCATGATTAATATCTTATTGTAGTACTATGATGCACGTTTGTTAGTGATATCGTAAGTCGTTGTAACGAGAGTGTTTAAGTTTCTGAACTTTGAGATAAGGTTACGAGACATACCTTTTGTAATATAGTTATTTTGTCTCTCGTAAAGAATCTCAAGTTCCTAGTTTTGTTGTAATATATGAATTTTAGTATTGAGGTGAAAGTTACGAGACGTATCTTTTGTAATATATTTTTGGTTCTCGTACACGCCTCAGATTTGCCTTGCCGTGGTGCATATTGTAATATAGAGTATCTTGTAATATAGTAACTTGTAACATAGTATTTTGTTGTCTTGTAATATATACTTTTGTTTCATAATTGAGACAATTTACGAGTCATCTCTTTGTAATATATTTAATTTGGCTCTCGTAAAAGTCTCAAGTTTATCTTGAGCTTCGGTTATTGTAATATAGTATTTTGTTATATATTTCTGAGATATTTTGCTATACACTATCGTTGATGCTGTGATAGTTCTTTTTTTGTAATATAATATTTTTGTAATATAGTATTATTGTATATATGTAACTTATGTCTTTTGTTTATCTTTATCTTTAATTTTCTTTGATTACCCTAAGTAATCAATGGCGCCCAAGCCTTGAACTCCACGCCCTTTTGCTCTCGGCACATTTCTAAAACCTGTAATATTGCTCGAAGAGAAAAAAATTTCACATCACTGTGTTGGTGATCGAACTCTGAACAACTTTCAAAATGTCCGCCCATCTGTCTGCCTGCCTGTCCGCCTGTTCCTCAGTCACGTTTCTTGTAAGCATGATAACTTAAGAATGAACAGTCGAATTGTAGTATAATTTGGACAGTAAGTTAGTGTTAGCTAGAGTAAGAACCCCATTGTTTTTAAACAAAATCGATCAATAAGTAAATTATTAATTATTTAAATTTTTTAAATTTATGTATTTTTTATATTACATAATATTGTTACAGTGCAAAATCGGCAATAGTCCCTATTCATATATCATATATCAACTTATCAACGGCAATAAATGTGTAATATAGCTATAAGATTATTGACCAAGCTTTGGCGGTTCTCATTCTTCTCGCACTTAGAAAACAATGACATATTTCACGTCCTCGCTCGCTAATACATACTAACATTATTATACTATTTGTAAATATTTTTTTATTAACAAAAAACTGCGAAGAGTATTCTATAGAATGTGCAACAATTATACAAAAAGTGCAGTAAATCGGCGAAGAGTATAATGGTTAGCTTGTTTATGTCTAGATATTTATATCGTTCCTGTACTGACATTCCACCTTGTGTACCTCTGTGTGGTTAATAAATGTTACTATTATTATTATTAATATTATGAAAAATTATAGGCGATTGACATCGCTTTGTATTAACTACTAAACCGTGGTGTACATTTGATAACATATAAAGTGGATAAAATAGAGAAATTTTCAAACTATATACAGGGTGTCCCGAAAATGGTGGGCAATCTCTCGGATTTGCGTAGAACTAGTGAAAACAAGGTCTGAAGTTCGTATATTTTTCTTTCCCCCGAGATTTTATTGTTCAATCGATTTTAATCATTTTTGGGTCAGTATCATATTATTTCAATCCAATTAGGTCAGTCATTGCCTTAATTAGTTGTAAAAAAAAAATCAGCCTATTTTGTTTTATTTCTAAGGTCATTTTCGACTTTTTGACCCCCTTTTACGTAAAAAAACGTATAATTGTTTGATGCCGGTAAATGAACCGTTTTTGAGATAAATTCACTTAACAATGAAATTGCGATTTTTAATTGAACAAATAATAGTAATTTTTTAAAATAAATAAACACGAGGATTATGTACAAAATAACATTTATTTCTCTATGATGTAGTAAGTACTTATTTACACTTATAAAAACAAAAAATCTTGAACATACTAAACACAAAATTTGAAACCTGACTGTACAAAACTAATCAGGGACATGGAAAAATGAGGATTTATGAAATTTCATAACAAATGCTCAATATGAGCACCTCCCTCTCTAATGCATGCTTGTCCACGACGAACTGACGATCGCTGGACTCGCTACAACATTCCTTCGTTTTCTCTAATTGCATTTGAATGGTACATAATTCTCTCGTGTAATTATTCTCTTGTCTCTACTGGTGTGGCATATACGAAACTCTTTAAATGCCGCCACAGGAAGAAAACAAGGGAATTTAAATCGGATGATCGGGGAGGCCAACAAACAGGCCCACCCCGACCTATCCACCGGTTTGGATATGCTCTATTCAAATGACCCCTCACTATAAGACTAAAATGCGGGGACGCCCCATCATGCATAAACCACATATTCTCTCGAGATGCAGTATCAACGTCTTCTAAAAGTTGTGGTAACTGCTGTAGGAGAAATTCAAGATAAAATTGCCCATTCAATTGATTTGGTAACACGAATGGGCCCAACAAGTGCCGGCCAATAATTCCGGTCCAAACATTAATATGGCGCGTTTGAATTGTGGCATGTGGGTCTTCCTCGGCCCAAACGTGTAAGTTATGGGAGTTAATGACTGCATTTCTTCCAAAGTTTGCTTCATCGGTATACAAAACCGATTGAATAAAGGCATGGTTTTGTTCATGGTTCTGTATAAACCACTGCGAAAATTGCACCCTAGCAGGAAAATCAGCTGGGCTAAAGGCATGTACTTTTTGCATATGGTACTTATGAAGCAGTTGCTCTCTCAAAATTCTTCCAACGATCGATTTTGGGACATTCATTTGTAATGATAATGATCTGATACTGACAGATGAATTCGCAGCGACTGCATCCAATACGTTTTCTTCTACTTCAACAGTACGTGTTGTCCGCGGAGCACCCCTGTTTACGTCATTTGGCGCAAATCGACCTAAGTAGAGACAGAACTCTTAGATTTTTAGTTTTCAAAAAAATTATCTTGTTTTTTACCTGTTTCTCTCGGCCGTTGATCAACACGTTCAAAAGTTTTGCGATCAGGAACCCTTCGATGGCGATACCGTCGAGCGTATAGTCTTTTTGCTTTCAAGGCATTACAAGAAGCCATTCCATACATTAAATGCATATCTGCGTATTCATTGTTAGTGTAAGCCATATTTCAACCGATTAATTACTAATAATTGTTAATAAATTAAACACTGCTTTTAGATGAATCAATCAATATATTATAAATACTCTACATATGTTTCGGCTTATTAGGCCTTTATCAAGAGTATTACATAGTGAATACTGAGTATTCACTATGTAATACTCTTGATAAAGGCCTAATAAGCCGAAACATATGTAGAGTATTTATAATATATTGATTGATTCATCTAAAAGCAGTGTTTAATGTATTAACAATTATTTTCAAGATGTTTCACAAGGTACCTACCACAAGTTCAGTTCAGTGATTAATTACTAAATTAAAGTCGGATTAAGCTAATACTGAAAAATTATGTCACTCCAATTATCAGATATTTTGATCCATGGTAACTATAAACTGTCATTATTACTCGTTTGGTTTTGTACATCGTCTTATACATAAGACGATGTAGCTGTTTTTTAAATATTTAAAAAAATTAATATTAACACGTTCAATGCGGACCCCAGAACTTGGGCTTCAGCATGTGCGGCACCATTTTTTGACGTTTTTTTTTCAAATAATCGACGGGAAGGTCGTACATAATATGACAAAGCAAGAATTACTATTATTTGTGCGACTGAAAATCGCAATTTCATCGTTAAATGCAGTAGCTTCTAAGTAACGCTTAGACGATTTATTTTGTCTTATTTTTTTTCTAACCAACAGAAACTTTTAATTCTTTTTTCATTGAAAGTTAATTTATTTCGGATAACCAAAAAAAACATTCCCGAATATCAAAAGTTAAAGTGCATAATACATAAATGATAAAAAGCAGATTTAAAAAACAAAGACAAAACTGGCATTATAAGAAAAAAAAGTAGCATTTTCCATATAGGCATGATTACTCATCTAGCCAAAAAACCTCCTATACGTCCCTGTCCAGAGTAGGCGTCGCTTCATCAGACACCCTGTATTCTGTGGCGAATAAACATTTATATATCTGTACAGATACCTATAAGTCACCAAATATTACAATATTAAACAAAATATATTGTACAAAGTACAATTGTGATGTTATTAGAAATATCATGTTTTCTAATAACAAGTGTACAGACAGATCCATTAAGAACATATTTTTTATCTACCCAATCGTTGTAATATTTATATTTTCCTTTGTAACAAAAGATATAACAACCGTTACGAAATCGTAGCTGTTACTTTTCCTTACCTCGTCCAGCCTACTCTAAAATAATATAAATTCTATACGCAATACGAGTGAATAAAACCCAATATTTTATGAGGCCATGATTTATCTATCATGTGCCTTAATCCCAACATCTGTGGGCAACCACGGCAGCGTCAGACCGATGGTAAAACTTCTTCCATGGTGGTCCACGGTCAATTAAGTTGTGCATTATACACAGAAAATGAGCTTGGGACGAGCAACTTGAAGAATAACCACGAAGGCCAAACAGGAAATCTCTTAATCTTGCACGTGGTTGCTGCTTGATGGACCCGCAGCCCAGACGCTGCGTAACACTAGAGGTAATTGCTATTTTTCATCAATTTTCAACGCATACAGATATTATAAAAACACACAAGTGCAGTCTGGGGCTGGGATAAACGGCGTTTTATTTTACATTTTACTTCTAATTTACTGTACTGTTAACGAGTACGCTCGAGATAAGTTTATTTCTCGATAGCCAAAAAAAAAAGAGAATTTCACTGAACTAATTAAAATTGAGAGTCCAAGAATCACAATTCAATTAGAGTATACACAGGGCGATCAATATCTCATGTCCCAGCTAAATACCAGGGAAGAGGGTATAGCAGAATTGAAACAAGTAATGCATTGTAAATACTAAGTAAAGTAGGTGCCTATATTTTGTTTCTAAGAGCCTTCAAACGTCATTGAGTTATTCCTAATTTTATTCAAGTTAGAATCTCAATATGTTCTATAAAATTCAAATAAAGTTATACAGACTGTCTATTTTACGAGGGCCACACCAAATATCTCGCTTAATATCTATTGTAGAAGAATAATGTTTTAGAAACAGTTATCCCATTTTTTGTGAGCTATATTTCAGTAAAAAGAAATTTGAAATCCATAGCCTACTTTATGAGATATATTACAAAAACCTCAAAAATAGGAAAACCACAAACGGTTATAGCTTCCTTATTTGAGGAGATACGAAAAAAGTTAAAGGAATGAAAGTAGACGGCAAAGACAATAAGAATAATAACGTGTAACAAAAAAATCGAAAAATGCAGTTGGCTTTGACATACGCTATTGTGCAAAAATGAAAAATACATATCTCAAAGTAGGCCATGACGCCATTAATTCCGTTATTTTTTTCTCATTCCAACGATATAAAACATGTCACAGAAATTTTAACCTATAGTGTCAATATTTAATATTTTACGAATACCACAATTCATATAATTGAATCGTAACAATCAGCTGTGCCATAATAGTAAAAATTCACTTTATAATAATTATAATTCCGTAATTATTTATTACAATTTAATACAAACCAATAAATATCTCATAAATAAAAATACAAGTACAAAACGAACATCCAAAGAAAAAAACGAAAAACTATGTATAACAGTACTACCTACTACTATATTGAAAAGAAATTGTGTGTATTTATTTTTCTAACTACAAATGCTCAAATTGTGCACCATGCATTCTGACACATAAACGTGCTCTACGAGACACGTCACGCATTACATTTTGGAGCATTTCAGGAGTAATTGCCTCACATGCGTTTCGAATTCTGGTTTTGATGTCCTCAATATTTTCAGGGGCAGTTTGAAATACCTTGTCTTTAATGTAACCCCAGACGAAAAAATCCAAGGGAGTAATATCTGGTGATCGAGCTGGCCATAGAATGGGTCCATAGGTGCCTATCCAGCTATCTGGCATAACTTGATTTAAATAATTTGTACATATTACAGCAGTGTGAGGTGGAGCCCCATCTTGTTGAAAATATGAATAATTTAATCTTTCTGCCACTGTTAATTCATAAAGAAAATCTTGAAATTCGTTTTGCAGGAAATTAAGGTATCTATGAGCGGTTAATTTGCCATCATAAAAATAAGGTCCAATTACTTTAGTCCCTAAAAGACCCAACCAAACATTCGTAGAAAATCTTTCTTGGAAAGCAGTCTCTCTGCACCAATGTGTATTTTCTCGTGTCCACTTATAATGCATATTTCTATTGAAAAATCCATTATTAGAAAAATTTGATTCATCCGACCAAAGAATTTTGCTACATATCAGCGCGTCATTCCTTTTCTTATTTAATAACCATCTACAAAATCTTACTCTGCTTGGCTTATCTCCCTCATTTAAATGTTGAACTTTCCTCATTTTGTAGCACCGAAATCCGTTTTTTTTTTCAACATTTTTCTTGCACTGTCTTTTTTTATGCGACAGTTTCTCTGAATTTGTCTCAAAGAGGTTTCCTCATTTTTAAGTTAACATAATTCACTACTCTATTCACTTTTCTTACATTATCCGCAACATGCGCTCGCCTTACTACTTTTTTTGAAAATGAACCGTGCGTTTTTAGATTTTGAACTAACTTCCTAAACATAGTTCGATTTGGCTGCGGAGCATCTGGAAATCTATCTCCGTAAACCGTGACTGCCATCTCAGCGTCAAAATTGCACTGACAATAAATGCTAATCATATCGAATTTGTTATTATTGGTGTACACCATAATTACTGATATAAAATTTGTCTTAGAACTCGACAACGCAACATACAACATACAACAGTGACAATCTGTCAAATTTATTAATAACTGTATACATTGTTTTTCACTAATTATGGCACAGCTGATTGTTACGATTCAATTATATGAATGGGCCTTTTCAGCATATTTTTTTTATTGCGGAATCATAAATTTTATGAAAAATTAAAATACCCGTATTTTTTCAATTTCTATTTTGATGCGGATTAGTGCCAGAAAAAAATAATTAAAATCACCTATTTACAAGTCCAATTTAAACGATTATCCGTAACGCGCCATTAATACGTCAGCAATCCCAAGCCAATGGTGTAAAAGGCTACTCGGCAACGTTGTACAAAATCAGCATTCAATTGACGTTTGTAGTGATGGGCGATATCGCGATTTTCCAATCACTCCTTAACGGCGACTTATATTTTTCACTTCCGGTGGTTTTAAACTAACGCCATCACAATCTGCAAGCTGATATGTTTACCGTTCGCCGTAATTTGTTTGTGTGAATGTATGGCTGCATTAAGCAGCACTGGACAAGTATGAATTAAAAGTAAAACGATGTAAATTACACTTTATATTAATATTTTATATAATCATGGTGATTTAATCACGGTGATTTAATCACCTGCAGTGACATATCGCTCATGACTAGACGTTTGACAGCTTGTTGATGTTAATATTTTGGTTTTGAGGTTAGCGTAACTTGAAAGCCTCCGGTTTCGATTAAAATGTCTAGCAAGCAGTGTTTTGTTCCATTCTGTGAAAATACGACCGAAAATGCCCCAGAAAAGACGACAGCTCAAATGAAAGTTTAAGGTTATCCGCTATCCGCACGCTCTGTGATCGCAGTGTTGTCGGTTTGCAAGTTCTTCTGTTGTGTCCTCGATGATGATTGGTGGGATTACGTGTGCAACCAAAGCGCGTGAAACTCGAGCGTTTGAAATACCCCGTGAAAGTTGTTGTATTTCGCTAATTTATTTCTCAGAGATTGCTGTTCTAAGACGCCTCATTTTTAGATAAAAAATTATTTTATTTTCCCCAAATGACACCCACCATATTTAAATGTCAAAATTCGAATGTACTGTAAAGGCCCATTGTGGTATTCGTAAAATATTAAATATTGACACTATCGGTTAAAATTTCTGTGACATGTTTTATATCGTTGGAACGAGAAAAAAATAACGGAATTAATGGCGTCATGGCCTACTTTGAGATATGTATTTTTCATTTTTGCAAAATAGCGTATGTCAAAGCCAACTGCATTTTTCGATTTTTTTGTTACACGTTATTATCCTTATTGTCTTTGCAGCCAACTTTCATTCCTTTAACTTTTTTCGTATCTCCTCAAATAAGGAAGCTATAACCGTTTGTGGTTTTCCTATTTTTCAGGTTTTTGTAATAAATCTCATAAAGTAGGCTATGGATTTCAAATTTCTTTTTACTGAAATATAGCTCACAAAAAATGGGATAACTGTTTCTAAAACTTTATTCTTCTACAATAGATATTAAGCGAGATATTTGGTGTGGCCCTCGTAAAATAGACAGTCTGTATACACACTTTGCGAAATCAAAATTGCTCGATTTAGAAATAAAACACCTCTAAAGCAAACGAAGTATGAAAAGTTGCATTTAAGTTAAGTCATTAGTACAAACAATGGTGTGATTTTCGGAGGAATATGGTTGCAGTAATTCACGCAAAATTTACAAAGAGAACGTCTTTGCAAAGTAAAAATCTTAAAAAACGAGCCTTTAATCACGAACCGACAAATTTTAACTTTTATTTTGTATTGTTAACCAAAACCACGTATTTGTATTGTTTTGGTCCCAACTACGTCTAACATAGTCCTAAAAAAAATTTGTTGGCTCCAAAAAATGTAATAACTGACCTAACTCACATATTATGGTATAGATAGATAGATAGATAGATAGATAGATAGATAGATAATTTATTTAAATACATTACATACACAAGAGTACATTTGTAGCAAGTCAGAAGAACAAAAATTAAATTAGATATGAAATTAAGATACTGTAAAAGGGTAACTATAAAAAAAGGAGAAAACATATATAAATATAAAAGTAACACATAAGCCTAAATATAGAAGGATCACATAAATATATAAAAAACAATAAATATGTTTTGTCATGACAAAAGTATAATAAAAAAACAAACAAAAACTATAATATCCAAATACTACATTAAAATCAAAATTATTTAAAACACCTCGTGTGCCTGCTTCATATCAACATTAATGTATTAATTATCTGTCATTAATTTATTTCAGTCTGAACTAAGTTTGTCATAAAGTCATCTACAGAATAGTAGCATTGTTTAATTAAAATTGCTTTCAGGGCCTTTTTAAAAGAGTTTATATTTAATGATTTTATACTATTTGACAAGACATTGTACATGTTTAAATTTAAAGAGTTATTCTCAGATTTTTTCAGTCTAAAACGGGGAGTTCTCAATAGATGTACGGATCTAGTATTGTAGTTATGAATGTCAGAGTGCGTGTTGAAATTATTGACATTTATGTGTATTTCAATTAAAGAATAATATATAAATATAGATGGTAACGTCATTATACCAAACTTCACAAACAGTGGCTTACAATGTACTCTATTATCATTAATTCCAGCCAGCACTCTGACAGCTTTCTTTTGAAGCCGAAAAATTTTTATGGCGTGCATTGAATTTCCCCATAAAATCACACCATAAGTAACTCGGGAATGAAAAAGGGCAAAATATACTGAGAGCAAAGTGTTGCTTCCTATAATTAGCCTCAACTGGCGTAATAAGTAAATTGTACTCGAAAGCGACTTCAACAAAAATTCAACATGACCCAACCAACTCAATCTATCATCTAAAACAACGCCCAGTAGTTTTACACTCTGACCATTACTGATTCTATGGTTTGATGGTATAACAAGTTTTTGTGATTTATCACTGTTAAGTTTAAGTTTGTTTGTAATGAACCATTGATTAGCCTTTGTTTCAATTTGACCTAGACTACTCAGTAAACTCAAATAATTTGCGTCGGAGGCAATTAAAGTTGTATCGTCGGCAAAAAGGACACACTTATCAGCACGAAGAAAGTGATCTATATCGTTTATAAATAATATGAACAACAACGGTCCCAAGACCGATCCCTGGGGAACGCCACTTTTGATATTAGTAAGAGCAGAATTCATATTATTGATACTAACACATTGTTGTCTGTTGTTTAGGTAGGATTTAAGTAGTGAGAGAGGTACACCTCTTATACCATAATACGTTAACTTTATTAGCAACAGGTCATGAAATACACAATCAAAGGCCTTGGAGAGGTCACATAAAGCAAGTCCAGTATGTTTTCCGTCCACCAGACCCTCAACAATATTACCCACCACCTGCTGCACAGCTTGTATGGTTGAAAATTTAGGCCGAAACCCGAATTGCGAATTAGAAATTATGGTATTTTGATCAAGAAACCTTGTCAGCGACCACTTTAAGAGAATTTATATTAATTTACCAAATACAGGTATAATTGAGATAGGGCGGTAGTTATCTAATAATCCCATATCTCCCTTTTTAAAAAGGGGAATGACTTTCGTAATTTTAAATGAATCCGGAAAAACTCCTTCACTAAAGCACCTATTTATTAATATTGTAAGTGGACCCAGAATTATATCAATGGTTTCTTTGATTATTTTACTATTTAAATCATAGACATCAGTACAAGGAGAATTTTTAATGTATTTACCGCCTCAAGAACATCATAAGTAGAAACAGGCCCTAGAAAAAAATATTTTGCTGTTACAGGTATTTCTTGTAATATATCCGCTAAATCTATATCACTATTTGGTAACGAGGTAAGAATATTCTCAGCTACAGTACTAAAGTAAGTGTTAAAATCATTCTCCGATAATTTTAATAAAAAAAGCAATTATAATTACATTAGGGCAAAAAAATATTTGCCATTTTGATATATGTTTCAAATACACGTTATATAATATTGTTATGAATTACACCCCCTTGGAAAAGGAGATGGTACGCCTATGCCTAGTGATTGTGACTGGAAACCAAGAGAATAAAACGGACTTTTCTGGAATGTTGTTGAAGATTCTTGATTGCTTCTAGATGGATCTAGAGATTCCAATTCGGAGTATATAAGGCGCGATTACCAGCGCGGAAGGGGAAGTTTATTTGAGAAGTGACACGTTCGGGAAAAAGTGAGGTTAAAGTATTGTATAGTCAGTAAATTGTTAAATAAAGTGTTAGTAGTGTTTAATCTCTTGTTAAAATTATTTAGAACCCACGGATTCATACAGGGTGTTTCCTAAAAGGTGGAAATCCGTAACATTTTGGTGTCGGAAGCGGAATTTTGACAAGAGGATTTTTCGGGAGTGTTGAGAAGACTGGGACAGTATTCTCGGAGTTAGTGCTAACACAGGAAGGACTAATTTACTGGACATTGTTCGAGGTTTATTTTCGAACAGGAAAAATAGTGTTTAAGTGCATTTTTGAGACATTTTTGGAACATTTTGTTGGACATTAGAGGTTAAGTGACAAAGACTCTAAATAAAAGACTTTCTCGTGCTGTTTTGCGATTTCTCTGGACAATTGCATTACCGATATTGACGTGATTAATAAATTTTGTTGATTTTATTATAATTATATGCCGGTAACAACCAGAAGCATGGCATCCGAACAACAAATGCAGGACTTTATGGCCCAAATGCAAAAAATGATGATGGATCAGGAAAGAAAGCGCCAGGAAGAGAAAGAAGAACAGGAAAGAAAACGCCAGGAAGAGAAAGAGGAACGTGAAAGAAAACGACAAGAAAAAGAACAAAAACGCCTACAGGTAAAAGAAGAACAAGAACAAAAGCGTCAAGAGGAAAAACAAGAAGAAGAAAAACGACATCAAGACGAAGAGAAACGACGTCAGGATAAATTGAGAAAAATCATGCAAGACTTGGACATTAAACAACAAAAAGAAAGAGACGAACTAAGGAAAATTATAGAAGGCCAACAGAGTGCCATATTTGCCATCACTGAAGAACTTAAAAATAAAGTCGAGCAAGAAGTAAGCGAAGTGAAAGAAAAAGTAGACAAGGTTGAAGAGAAAATGCACCAGGTAGAAGGAGAAATTGACCAGCTTAAACAACAGTTGAGGACAAGAGGAAACCAGCAAGTGGTGTCATCAGGCCAGCAATTAAAAATTCCCTCCTTTGATGGTCAAAATTCCTGGATGACTTACAAGACACAGTTTGAGGCAGCAGCGAGTGCTAACAACTGGAATGACGAAGAGAAGGCTAAGGCATTAATCGCGGCTTTAAGAGGCCAAGCGTTGGAGTTGCTCCAGACAATTCCGGCAGACCAACAACGGAATTTTAGAGTTTTAGAAGCTGCCTTAGATCTACGATATGGAGATCAACACCTTGCTCAAGTATACCAGACCCAGCTGAAAGTGCGCGTTCAGAAAGCTGGAGAGAGTCTGCAAGAATTTGAAGCTGCGGTGGAAAGACTGGCACACTTAGCATACCCTAATGCGCCAAAAGAATTTAAAGAGCAATTGGCAGTGGGGGCATTCCTAGATGGGATAAGGGACGAGGAAATCAGACGAGTCCTCAGGCTATCCCGACATAAAAGTAGTAGTGAAGCCTTGGTGCATGCACTAGAGGTAGAAGCCGTCTATAGGGATACTCCAAAGTCAAGAGTACGGGCTATGACGCTGGAAGAATCGCAGTCAGAAAAGGAGAACCAGAACCCTATGTTGGCCGATATACATAAAATGTTCAGTCAATTACTGGCTAAATTCAATCCTCCAAGAAGACAGGAAAACCAACAAAATAGAGAAAAGCCAAGTGGGGGTATTAAATGCTACAACTGCGGCAGGATGGGACATATGAAACGAGACTGTCGACAGCAGAACTCGGACAGACGAGTAAATGCTGTAAATGTAGAAGAGCAGCAGGAAAACTAAAGATAGCCAGCACTAAGGGGGCTGTGCTGGCTAGGGAACACGGTGCCCCCAGAGAAATAAAGATTTCCCAGCTGCGAAGAATTCCAAGTAGTCTGCTGTTGCAAGGATATGTGAATGGAAGAAAGTGCGTGTTTACTGTTGACACAGGAGCTACGTCATCAATACTGCGGCCAGGGTTTATATCAGGCTTGCAGATTAAGAAGAAACAAAATGAAGTAATTATTCGGACAGCCACGGGAGACAGGGCTGCGGTCCATGGAGAGGTCAATTTGGAACTGCAGGTTGGACGGTTGAGATTCAATTACAAGGTCATTGTGGCTGACATTACGGATGATTTCATTTTGGGACTGGACATCATGGAGGAGAAGAGGTTTATTGTTGACGTAGGGGAGCGAGTCTTGAAAATTGGAAATGAGGAATTTATCCTGGCAACCGCAGATGACCAATTCCGTAAAGCAAGGCGATTGACAACAAAGACGATTAAGATTCCTGCTCGTTCAGAACAGATCATCGATGCTGCCTTGGAAGGAAATCATGGAGGTTACCGTGTTGGCCTGGTGGAAGGTGACGAATCGATTAAGTCCCTAACCAATATTGTTGTGGCAAGAACTTTAACCCGGACTAAAGATACAATCCCAATTAGAGTCGTCAATTTAAATTCCCATGCAGTAACAATCAAAGAAGGCAAACCGATTGGCTCCTATGAACCGGTTATGTGGGTAGCAAGGTGCGAAGAACAAACGGAGGGAAATTCATCTACAAATATAGACCAGGAAGTTTTGACCTTGCTGTGTTCCCAGTTGGAGCATTTATCTGAGGATGAACGAGAGGAGGCGCTCAAGTTCCTGGAAAAGGAAAGTTCAGTATTTGCCAAAAGTACGGAGGCCCTTACAAAAACAGATATAGTCCAGCATCGGATAAATACTGGTGACTCACCCGCTATTCGACAACAACCTAGGAGGCTTCCGCTGGCAAAACAAGAAGAAGCCTCGGCAATGATAGATAAAATGCTACAAGATGGAGTTATTGAGGAGTCAACAAGTCCCTGGTCATCGCCAGTAGTTTTAGTGGCCAAAAAGGACGGAACATTAAGATTTTGTGTTGATTACCGAAAATTGAACGATGTGACAAAGAAAGACAGTTACCCATTACCTCGGATTGACGACACGTTAAGTACATTGGCAGGCTCACGATGGTTTTCGACGTTAGACCTTAGGAGCGGTTATTGGCAAGTTGGGCTTCATCCTGATGATAAGGAAAAGACAGCGTTTTCAGCAGGCAGTGGTCTTTACCAATTTACGGTGATGCCTTTTGGACTTTGCAATGCTCCAGCTACGTTTGAACGATTGATGGAATTTGTACTACGAGGGCTAACCTGGAAGACGTGCCTGGTTTACCTTGACGACGTGCTGGTTATGGGACGAGACTTTACAGAACATTTGAAAAATCTTCAAGAAGTATTTGGACGAGTAAGGAATGCACACCTGAAGTTGAACCCGAAGAAGTATTTACTATTTCAGAAAGAAGTTAAATTCCTTGGTCACGTAGTGTCTTCGGAGGGAATACAAACGGATCCCGACAAAATTTCTGCCGTACGAGATTGGCCAAGGCCATCTAACGTTCATGAAGTACGAAGCTTCCTTGGCCTTTGCACTTATTATAGACGCTTTGTGGAAGGGTTTGCAGACATTGCGAAGCCATTACACCGGCTAACAGAGGAGAAAGTTCAGTACCAGTGGACACCGGAGTGTGAAACGGCATGGAGAAAATTGAAGGCAGCTCTATGCACTGGTCCTGTACTAGCATACCCACAACAGAATGGACTTTTTATTTTAGATACAGATGCCAGTAATTCTTCGATTGGTTGTGTGCTGTCCCAAATTCAGAACGGAGAGGAAAGAGTGATCGAGTACTTCAGCAAGGTGCTCTCCAAACCAGAACGAAACTATTGTGTAACCAGGAAAGAGTTATTGGCCATCGTCAAATCAGTGGACCATTTTCATAAGTATCTCTACGGGCGACATTACAAAATCAGAACCGACCATGCTGCGTTGAAATGGCTGTTGCAGTTGAAAACCCCGGAAGGTCAACTGGCTCGTTGGATAGAACGGTTGCAACAGTACGACTTTAAAATCGAGCATCGACCAGGAAGATCTCATAAGAACGCAGACGCATTATCTAGAAGACCATGCAAGGACGACTGCAAGCACTGCCGCCACGTGGAAAAACAGCAGGGCGCGGGAGCAGTCAACACTATTAAAATAGACGTTCCGGATGATTGGACAACTGAAGCCCTGAGACAAGAACAACTGAACGATGCAGAGATTGGGGCTATATTGAGAGCAAAGGAAAAAGGAACTCGACCAGAGTGGAAGGATGTTTCGGACAAAGCAGTTGGATTGAAGGCTTTGTGGGCACAGTGGGACTCACTTAGAGTTATGAACGGGCTGTTAAAAAGAGCATGGGAGAGCCCGGATGGGAAGCAAGTTGTTATGCGTCTAGTGATTCCCAGGTGTCGAGTACCGAAAGTACTTCAAGAAGTGCATAATGGAGCATCCGGTGGACACTTCGGCGTTAACAAGACCCTGAATAAAGTACGTGAACGATTTTACTGGGTAAATAGTCGTCAAGATGTGGAAGCTTGGTGTCGTAATTGTAAAATTTGTGCAGCCAGTAAAGGACCACAGACTAGGAGTAGGGGTGCAATGAAGCAATATAACGTCGGGGTTCCTTTTGAGAGGATTGCGATCGATATAGCCGGACCATTCCCAGTAACCAAGGACGGTAACAAGTACATACTGGTTGCCATGGACTATTTTAGTAAATGGCCTGAAGCCTACGCAATTCCGAACCAGGAAGCGGTTACTGTCGCCAAAGTCTTGGTAGATAACTTGATATGTCGGTTTGGTGTACCCCTGGAGCTGCATTCAGATCAAGGGAGAAATTTTGAGTCCGGGGTATTTCAGCAGATCTGCAAGTTATTAGGAATACACAAAACACGGACGACAGCCCTTCATCCGCAATCAGATGGAATGGTGGAACGACATAATAAGACTATGAAAGAACATCTCTCTAAAGTCGTTCATAAAAATCAACGTGACTGGGATCTCCACATTCCGCTTTTCCTCATGGCATATAGAGCTGCTATCCACGAAACTACAAAACAGACTCCGGCTCGTGTAGTATTTGGACATGAGATCAGACTGCCATATGATTTGATGTTTGGAACACCAGGTGGAGAACGGCTTCCTGTGAACAGCTACGTAGATGAAGTGAGTGAACGGCTAAGGAATGTCCATGAGTTAGTTAGAGACCAAATCACCATAGCCAGTGACAGAATGAAGGCTCGATATGACCGTAAGGGTAGTTCAGAAGGATTCAAGGCGGGAGATCTGGTTTGGCTGTACAACCCACAGCGGAAGAAAGGAAGGTCACCGAAACTTCAACCGCCTTGGGATGGACCGTACACTGTTATTACCCGAATTAATGATGTCGTCTATCGGATTCAACGAAGCAAAAAGTCCAAGATGAAGATCGTGCATTTGGACAGATTGGCGAAATACATCGATGATTCTGGGTTGCCTGATCGGGATGATCAGGCTTAAGGAGGGGGCAGTGTTATGAATTACACCCCCTTGGAAAAGGAGATGGTACGCCTATGCCTAGTGATTGTGACTGGAAACCAAGAGAATAAAACGGACTTTTCTGGAATGTTGTTGAAGATTCTTGATTGCTTCTAGATGGATCTAGAGATTCCAATTCGGAGTATATAAGGCGCGATTACCAGCGCGGAAGGGGAAGTTTATTTGAGAAGTGACACGTTCGGGAAAAAGTGAGGTTAAAGTATTGTATAGTCAGTAAATTGTTAAATAAAGTGTTAGTAGTGTTTAATCTCTTGTTAAAATTATTTAGAACCCACGGATTCATACAGGGTGTTTCCTAAAAGGTGGAAATCCGTAACAATATATATTTAATTAGAATAGTATTTAATCAGAAAATTAATTATTCTTCTTAGCCTGTCTCTTATAAGTTACTTCCAGAGCATCTCCTGTACATGTCCAACAGTAGTCTGCTAACATCGCAGAAGTCCATTCGCCCTGATATCTTTTTCCCATATTTTGAATATCCTGGTGGAATCTCTCTCCATGCTCATCACACTGTACCACAGCTTTCTAGGAAATAATCTAGATGTGAATGTAGGAAGTGGACTTTTAATGACATATTGCATCCTAATTTCTGGTAGCAAGAAAGAAGATTCTCAACAAGACAAAGACCTTATTGAGAGCAGAATACTATAGAGATATTATTCTGCTCTTTTGTTACCGAGAAAGTGTGTTACTACCATTTTAAAGAAATTCCAAGCATCTTTTTCATTACCTTCTAGAATGTTGTCAAATTCAACATGTTTGAAAAGGTTCTTGATTTGAGGACCTGCAAAAATTCCCTCTTTAATTTTCGCATCACTAATTCTGTTTTTTTGTTTTAAATAACTGAAGCACGTCCTTCTTTGTCCAAAGCTTTTACCCAGTTTTTCATAAGCCCCAGTTTTATGTGGAATAGTGGCAGTATTACCTTTTGTGAATCAACTAATGGAACGTCAGTAACATTTTTTGCTCCTGGTTCAAAACCCGATCTTGGCCGTCAAATTTTTCTTTTGTAATGTTGTAGTCGCGATCGACTACCCCACTCACAAAGAAAACAGCAATATTTGATATACCCTTGCTGCATACCAAGTAAGATAGCTATCACTTTTAAGTCCCCACAAATCTGCCACTTATACTTGTTATATTCTATAGTTTGTAGCAATACATTCATGTTACTAAAATTTTCCTTCATATGGACAGCATGGGCGATTGGAATAGGCAATTCATTTCCAATGTGGAGTAACACAGCCTTTATACTAAATTTCGAGGCGTCAATAAGAAGTCTCCAGTCACTAGGATCATGGAAAATGTGTAAAGCACTCATTAAACCGCCAATGTCCTTGCAGGCAACCAAGTCATTTTCCATTTTGAAAAGAGGTATAAAATCTTTTTGACGACTTCGATACATGGAAACGTTAACATTTACTCGTAGTAAATTCCAAAGAATCAACGACATCATTAGGGGTCCCAAGAGGTTCATTATTATAAATCATGTTTTAGGTATATTAGTTTTTCCGTTTTTCCCATTATTGTAAGTCCAGGATTTATTGGTTTGGAGGTGATATTATTTTCAATTCGGTCAATTGTCCCATGTGGCCTACGTTAAATTTAATCGATTCAATTTATACCACACAATAAGTAAAAAGGAATAATATAAAGTATAATGGATATTTTTTAGTTTATTATTGCCTGATAGGTTTTTTTATAATTTTTTTTTCAGACGTTGTTCAATACCTATAAAATTATTTCTTGATTATACCGGCCACTTTAATAATATACAATTTAAAAATCAAGATGTAATTCAGTCTTGTCAATTTCGATTTCGTTTATGAAAAGAAATTGCAACGCAAGTTAGTTATGTGTATTGACATGTCCGTCACCAGTGAAGCACGACAATTTAAAACGAGTTCACTGCCTCGATGTGGTATTGAGTTTCCGAGAAGATTGAAAATTGAGTAATTAACAAAACGTTTAAAAGAAATTAGGCTACCATTGGCACGCTACTAAATTCAACTGGTTGAAAGAACTCGTTCCGAAACTTGATCAAAATAAGTCGAGAGTATACTAGTCGATATTATGCAAGGCCGATGCGGGATGTGGAGGATGTTTATTAGTCGCTTTTGGTTGAAATAGCTCTATTGACGGTTCTCATTTGATAGAAATCGTAAATATATCAGAACATAGTTTTGTCATTTTCTTAGATTTCATTCATTAAATAATTATTTCGGTAGTAATATTAATAACACAATAAAATTGCCGTACAAAAAATATGATTTTATACAAGATGTCTCAGATTTAAACGAACATACTCTAGTGGAAGGTAGAGTACACTCGGCTGAATTCAAAACACCCCCATACTTACGGTTGAATGTGAACGGTTTTATGGTTTTTGACCAGAAATTCAGTCCGCCATATTTTTTAAAAGGCTGCACATATTTAGATAAAATTTGGTATACATATTATACTCTTTTAGGTTAATCAATAGCTTAAGTGATTTTGGAAAAATTCCAGGACCAACCTTCATATTTTTAATATGGCTCTTAGGGTCGTTAACATCACACTGTATATTATTCTTTGGTAAATGTTGGTAAACTTTTCAAAGGCCTATGGCCTATGGACCAGTTTATAAAATAATGTCATAATATTTGATAGCACGTTTATGGCTATTCTTCAATAAATTTTCAAAAGTATTGAAAGAAAAAATTTGACATTCTGTAAATAACGTAATCCAGTTGCTAACATCATTATTTTATTAATTTTAGCTAAATACCAAGTAGAAGAGGTTATTATTTGTCTTTGCTTTGATATTCAGTGTTTTTTCCGTCAAAAACAAAGCACATTCCATTTATTTCAGGAAATTAAGTAATATAACGATGCGATTAACACATGACATTGTTGCATTAAAAATCCCAAGTACGCACATGTCAAATGTGCAATTTTACAAATAAGAATTGCTGTTCGCTCTTAGTAATTATTAGAATAAGTGATAAAAAGCCACTTATTAAAACTAAAAATTCTAAGATGCCGTTTCAATTTAATAATAAAGATTATGCGGATATTATTTTTGTGTATAGAGTTTGCGACGGAAATGGAAGAACTGCAAGAAGAGAGTATCAAAGGCGTTTTCCAAATCGCCGTGTAACAGATCATAAAACATTTTTAGAGGTATATCAATTTAGTAGGGAACATGGAAAATTTCCGTCAATGACAAAGCATGAACATGTTCCAAGAGCTTTTCCACAAGAAAAGCAAATATTACAGGTTGTGGAAAATAATTCATCCATAAGTGTTAGAAAAATAAGTAATTAGTTAGCAGTATCTAAGACAAGAGTATGGCGAACAATAAAGAAGGAAAATTTGTATCCATTTCATGTTGAAACAATTCAACGTCTAGAAGACGGAGACGACTATCTTCGCTTACCATTTTGTAGGTGGATTTTGGGTCACAGAAGAACAATATCGAAAATTCTATTCGCGGATGAAGGCCAATTCACATATGACGGAATTAATAACTGTAGAAATCAGCATGTTTGGGCAACCGAAAATTCACATGCAGTGATTCAGAAACATTCCCAATACAGATTTAATATTAATGTGTGGTGTGGTATTTACAATAATCATCTAATAGGGTCCCACATTTTTGAAGAAAGGCTAACTGGTGAAGTTTATTTAAACTATTTTAGAGATATCTTGCCAGATTTATTAGAAGGCATCAATACTAGGGGTTTGTGGTTTCAGCACGATGATGCTGGACTCATTTTTTCTGTACCGGTCCCGGATCATCTGAACCAGCATTACACCAACAGATGGATTGGTCGTGGAGGTCCGGTAAACTTGCTACCGAGGTCTCCGGACCTTACACCTCTAGATTATTTTTTATGGGGTCATCCCGTCAGAGGTGTACAATGGAGAGTTCAATACACGAGAACAGCTTCTAGAATTTTTACTGTATGTGATAACATTAGAAATAACCCGGAAGTAATTGACGGATTAGTGAAAAACATATTAAAACGTTCTCGAAAATGTATTGACGCTGGGGGCATTCATTTTGAAAACCTGTTATAGTTTTAATTATTTGCACCGTTTTCAATTTTTTTTAAATTATTCAAAGTTCTAAAAAATTTATTTTGTCAAAATAAAATTGCAAACTTTTGTTTTTAATATTTTCAAGTGATTCTCAAAAGGTGTTTAATATTTTTTTAAATTGTGCTTGTTACTTCAAGCACCTTCACTAACATTTTTTTTTTTTTCGTGAAAGAAATGGAATGTGTATAATTTTGGATGAAATTTAAACTAAAAAAAGCTTAGAAACACTGAATGTCAAAACAAAAACAAACCTCTTCTACGGGATATTTAGCTAAAGTTAATAAAATAATGATGTTAGCAACTGGATTGTGTTATTTGTAGAATGTCTTACAATACTTTTGAAAATTTATTGAAGAATAACCATAAACGTGCCATCAAATATTATGACATTATTTTATAAACTGGTCCATAGGCTTTTTAAAAGTTTACTAACATTTACCAAAAAAATAATATACAGTGTAATGTTAACGACCCTAAGACCCATATTAAAAAAATGGAGGTCGGTCCTGGAATTTTTCCAAAATCACTTAAGCTGTTCATTAACCTAAAAGAGCATAACATGTATACATACCAAATTTTATTTAAATATGTGCAGTCATTTCAAAAATATGGCGGACTGAAGTTCTGGTCAAAAACCATAAAACACTCCGTATCTCAATAACGATTCACATTCAACGGTAAGTATAGGGGTGTTTTGCACTCAGCTGAATGTGCTCTAGCTTCCACTATGCATGTCCGTTTAAATCCGGGAAACGCTGTATGTCGAAAATAAAAATGTATAACCAAAAGAAAACGTGAAGTGGTCTATTAAAATAAAAACAAAGGACTTACATTAGGTTTAGTCGAGTGCAATTAGGTTTTTACCTCGGAACCCAGTTATAAACAAGCTAACCATTATACTCTTCGCCGATTTACTACACTTGTTACTACATTTTGAAAAAAAATGTATTATAGGTTTAGCATTTTTCCGGTGGACCATCGAAACCCGAAAAAAACGTCGGATCGATGTGAAAATCATATCTATCGATTCGAGAGCGAATTTAGAAAATTCCGTCTGTCGGTAAGTCGGTCTGTCTGTCGGTCTGTCTGTCTGTCTGTCTGTCTGTCTGTCTGTCGGTCGGTCGGTCGGTCGGTCTGTCTGTCTGTCTGTCACGCCCAGCCCCTTAATCCGTTTTCGGATTGCAATGAAAGTTGGGCGGTTAATAGGAGGTCTTTAGAAAACCTTAACGCCGGAAGCTCGGCTCCGTTCGGATACCGGAAGTACCCGATATAGACGTTTCGAGTTTTTCGGGAAAAATTGAATAACTCGATACCGGATCGAGATATTTCAAAAAAGAAACGGTGCCGCTGGCAAAGCTCTACAAATAAGTTTATCAGAGACTATGTCGAAAAACAAACGAAAATTGATTTTCTTTGCAAAAAACTGGTTTTCTCGAAATCGGGCTAGGAAGCACGATAACTCTCCAGAATATTGATCGATTTCGATGAGACTTGGTGGAATCAAAGGTATCCGGCCACAAATGAAGCCTATTTCTGGCGGCCCGAATCCGTTGACCGCAAGTATGTTTTCCAGAGCCGAGTATGATTTTTCAAAGAAATTAATAACTCACGAACCGAAGGTCCGATTTTGATTTTCAAAAATGGCAATTGTAGGGCTCGATTAGTTCTATTAGTTGACGTTTGTAAGAAATTTGAGAAAACAAAAGCGAATCTACAAATCCTGGAAAACTTGATTTTTTGATAAATTCTACAAATTCCGAACAGATCCCTAATAAAAATCGAAAATTAACTATTCCGTCGATCGATCTCTATAACCAGTATAAGGCACGGACCTTTTTAGACAAAAAATGTGACATAGAGTTTTTTCAAAAAATTTAAAATAAACGAGTTATTTACGAAAATGCATTCAATAGAATTATTTAAAAAAATATTACAAATTGATAAATTCTCCGTGCGATAGAGATGCAAAAAAATAATGTAATGTTATGTTTCAAATATCATCATTCATTTCCTTATTTTCATTTACTAAATAAAAATAGAACCGATGCCCTTTCCGTGTTTCAAAATGTAGTTAGCTTTTACTTTAGTCAATGCAAAAAGAAAATAAAAGAAAAATAAAACATGTCAAAGCACTGAGTCATCTTGCGACCCTCTGCTGAAAATGTAATGAATCATCCCAAGAAACTGGACAAAAAGCATATCAAAATGTAGTTTTTTTCACTTGTTATATAATTGTTGCGCATTCTATAAGATACCCTTCGCAGTTTTTTTTGTAAATGATATTAGCTTCAAACATTTTTTGTTTAATTACAAAACAAAACAAACATTTTTATTTTAAAAGTTAATAACTTTTTATTTATTGACCGATTTTGTTAAAAAAAAACAATAGAGTTCTTGCTCTAGATAACACTTACTTACTGTTCAAATTTCAATACAGTCGGACTTTTCGTTCTTAAGTTATCGTGCTTACAAGAAACGTGACGGACGGACGGACGGACATACAGACAGACGGATCGACATTTTGAAAGTTGTTCAGAATTCGATTACCAACACAGTGATATGATACGAAACCAAGAAGAAGCATCTCACAAGCACCTACACGTCCCATCCTATATTCCTTTCCCATGCGTCATATGTGGCAACAAGCACGTCAAATGTCCAATCTAGCTGCAGCGTATACAGCCGGTGCGGCGGTATACAGATTCAGCAAATTTAGTTTAAGGTACGTAAACGTGTTTCTGAGCAGATAAACCACGCCTCGTCGTAGAACAATGCAGGGCATTGGTATAAAACAATAGCGCCATCGAATGACCGCGTCGAGTTGAGCATAACGCGCCCATTCTGCTTTTAATAGCGTAGCTGTGTGGGAATAAAATAAATTAATCTCAGTTTCGTTATTAAAATGCCGTGTGTTTATACAACTGCAGAAAAAGTGTGAAGTGGGACACAATAAATTTATTTACTGTGGCATATCAAGACTGACCAATCCCCTCAGCTAGCATAATTTCGTACATTATTAAAAAATTTGAGAATTTCGAATATGTCATGAATTATTGTAAAAAATGCTATCAACCCGAACCCCGTCATCAACAAATGAGCGAAGAACGTGAAATTCGCGAAACTAATGTCTGTGCACTTGTTGAAACTAGTGAACCTTGTTCTATCAGGCAAATTGCTGATGAAGTTGACATGAAGGAAAGAACTGTAAGAAATATTTTGAAACGAAATGGGTACAAATGTTTTAAAATTCAAACCACGCAAGAAATATTTCCCGAGGACAATTTCAAACGGATGGAATTTTGTGAAATCATGATAAATAAAGTGAATGAGAATGAAAACTTCTTAAATAATATATTGTTTACAGATGGATCATCCTTTTGATTACATAGGAAACACAATCCATCCGTAGTACGATATTGGTCTCGGAAAAATAAACATTTGAGTGTTGCTGTGCGAACTCAGTATCCTCAAAAGTTGAACGTTTGGACGGGAATTTTAGACAATCATATTATAGGCCCAGTGCTAATCGATGGCAATTTAAATGGCAATAAATATTTAGAGCTTTTACAAAACCAAATAATTCCTGCAGTTCAAAATCTTCCTGTCAACTTTAACGACATTTGGTTTCAACAAGACAGCTGCCCAAGTCACAATACCTTAACTGTTATTAATTTTCTGGAAAGAACATATCCCAATCGTTTAAGAGGGGAATGATAAAATGGCCTCCCAAGTCACCTGATCTAGCACCCCATGATTTCTTTCTGTGGGGCTTTTTAAAGGAATCCGCGTACAAACATGCGTTTGAATGAGCCAATAATTTAGTTAAATTACGGGAAAAACTTATCCAACTTTGTGCAAGCATTACTCCAAATCAACTCAATGATATGAACGGTTCATTGTATAATCCGTTTGGCTATTGTTTGGTACAAGAAGGCGGTTTGTTTGAATCCTTACTACGTTAATTTATTGTTTGATAATTATTACTTGATTTTAGTTTCTGAGAGTTATTTAATTTTATTTTAATGTCCTATTTTCATTTCGGTTTTAATAAGAATTATTATTTTATTCCCATAGCATTTACGGCTTACGGCTAAAAAAGAAACTGCAGAATGCTTTCAATAGGAGAAATTATTTGTCAAAAATGTGACAAATAACTTATTCGCTTTTGACGAAGAGATACTGTCTCATTTCGTATTAGAAATTATTACCTACGTCCGCACCCATCCTTAGTTCATGCCGTACTAAATTAAATTCATTGTGTGCCTCTGCTTTCACGATTTATGGAACTAGCTGGGCGTAGTCAATTACATCGTTATTCCTATACCCTAAACTGCATTTTCCGAATCTGTATAAAAGTATCCAAGGCTTGTTCCGGCACGCAGGTGGATCGCCCGTTGATCGGTCGGGTGGAGCCACTAGTCATGGCATGAATATGTAGTAGACGACTGAGCGACTGCATTTAGCCGTTCAGCGGGCGATCGGGCTGCCTGCCTGGAATCGGCAGCAATGCCCACCTTACGCTGGAAAATCAATCATTCAATAATAAATAAACTGATTACCTGATTCTACCATCTATAATCTCTCTTATACATCCTGGATGTAAGACTTTCACATTCTGTAGACAAAAAACAGTCGTTTTAACATTTAATAAATATCATGTAAAAGTCAACAATAATATTTATACTCTTGTTTTACGAAAAATCGATAGTAGTATTATAGATCCACTCTGTATTACAAATAATGCCTGAATGTTTTCCAAGAAAACAAAACGGAATACAAATGTGGCCTTTAGAAATAAAAATCTGTTCTTTAACGCTTAACTAATTTTCAAGACTAAAACTCTATGACGTTTATGGAAACGAGAGAGCAACGCATCGCCGAGCCTCATTTTCCCCACGTTCACATTTCAAAAACAGTCGTTTTGCATTTGCCAGCGTGAAAGCCGTGTTTCTTTTTCCATTAGGCGTGGTGAAACAGTTCCTGTCACAGATAAACGTACAGTTGACTAGCCTTTTCAGCATTATAATACTTTACCCGGTTGGTTTATTTAAATTAAAAAGAGCCATGTCTCGCGCTCACGAGTATGCAAACTAGATTTTATCTAGTGTCACACAAGCGTAGGAAATTTATCTAGATCCTTTTACAATAAAACCATTTAATTGGACTGGAATAGAAAGTTTCCTTTTTCAGCGAGGTATTTTACATTTTTGTTGTGTAATACTGATTGATTGGCGTCGACTTTGTCCTTTAGAAGAAAGGAGTAGGCCCACTAATTTGATAGATTTACAATTATTGTAGCGGTGAGTGGGCAGGCAAAGTGGGTGAATTTATATCTACTATTTCTCAGAGCATGACCACACCACTTTTTAAAAATTGTCTAATAGCCAAGAGCTTGCAAATATCGCGTGCAATATGCTCCATTGCGGATCTACCTCGGGAGGACTTAGAGTTGATGTTAGGAAGGGTGAAGGGTGTGTGCTGGCTCTACTGTGCAATTATTTGTTCTAATTAATTTTCTAGGCAATGCTGGATAATATTTACGTGGAAAAATACACATTTAAGGGACTAATCCGAAAAATAAATTGTTGATAAAATAAAAAAGTGCGCACTTCGCAAGTTGTTCAATCCAATAAATCCTAGAAAAAAAATCACATCTTGTACCCTTATTAATATCTGACCTTCATGTTAGCACAAATGTGAAAAAAAACATAGGTAGGTACATATTTGAGAACATCCTCCTTATTAAATATTTTTATATCGGTTAAAAATGTTATTGTTTTTAGTTTCTGTTTTTAATCATATATACAAGGTGTTCCAAAATTATCTGCCGATATTTCTGTGGCTGATAGTATATCCAAAAATAATGGTAGTCTTTTATACCAGGTGTCCAGTTAGTGCTCCCTTGGAAGATTGTGCAAACACGGTGAACTTTACAAAACAACTTTCTTAACAAAACTTTCAATGTTTATCTCTACTATAACCAAAAATTATTTTCAATTATACAAGATGTCACAAACACGAGTTAGACAAGAAAGTATATTTTTTTTATATGGAACACCCTGTATTTTCTGCAGCCAGTTAAGCTTCCAAAGGTCCTGTATTGCACTCTAAAGTATTTTGCCAATCGGATGCAGCGTAGCCTAGTTCTGATTTTTTTACTGTCTTTTTTGGCAATTTACAAACAGACTAATTAAATGTGGATTTTGGTTTTTATTAGAAGAACCGTCCCATTGATTAGTATTGTATTCGAGAAAAAATCACCCCCCGAGATTTTTCCGAATTTTCACGTTTCAGATCATGTAGATTACGAAAATATAGGTTTTTCAATTCCGTCAGTCTGTCTGTTTGTCTGTTGATGCATTATCTAAAAAACTACTTGACGGAAAATAGTCAAATTTGGTAGGTAGCTCAGGCTACCGTCAGCGAAGAAATGGTTAAACTTTCACTGGAAAATATACAGGGTGGGCCGTCTAAAGGGAATAAATAATAAAAAAAAATATTTTGCTCAAATTTAAAATTTCCACGTTTCATGACATTCTAAATCTATTTAAAAAAAAAATCAAAACTGAAAATTTTTTTGCCAGTAGAAAGACGATTTTTTTTTTGCTCAAATTTAATATATCCACGTTTCATGACATTCTAAATTAATATAAAAAAAAAGTTTTTCATAAAGAAAAATTTGATAATTTTGTCAAAGAAATTTTTTTTAAATATTTTAAAACATATTTTTACTAATAGAATATGATGGAAAAAATTGTTTGCTCGAATTTAAAAGTTTCACGTTTCATGACATTCTAAATCTACTTCAGAAAAAAAAATGTTTCAAGATAAATTTTTTTTGCCAGTAGAAAAACGAATTTTATTGCTCAAATTTAACATATCCATTTCATGGGATTCCAAATTTATAAAAAAAAAAAATTCAAAAAGAAAGATTTGAACAAAGAAATATTTTTAAAATATTTTAAAATGTTTTTACTAATAGAATATGATGGAAGAGATTTTTTGCTCAAATTTAAAATTTCCACGTTTCGTGACATTCTAAATTTATTTCAGAAAAAAAAATTTTCAAAAGCAAACTTGTTTTGAAAGTTTTTTTACTACTATGCCAAGAATAAATAAATGGCGGAAACATTTTTTTTTGCTCAAATCTAAATACATTTCAGAAAAAAACATGTTTTCAAAATTTTTTGAAAATTTTTTACCAGTAGAAAGATGGAATTTTTTTTTCAAATCTGAATTTTCCACGTTTCATGAAATTCTAAATTTATTTCATAAAACAAATTTTTCAAAAACAAAAATTTTAAAATGTTATCAACGAAATATTTTTAAAATATATTTTGACTATACGATGGAAACATTTTTTACTCAAATTTAAAATGTCCACGTTTCGTGGCATTCTAATCTATTTAAAAAAAAAATCAAAACTGAAAATTTTTTTGCCAGTAGAAAGACGATTTTTTTTTTGCTGAAATTTAATATATCCACGTTTCATGACATTCTAAATTAATTAAAAAAAAAAATTTTTCATAAAGAAAAATTTGATAATTTTGTCAAAGATATTTTTTAAAAATATTTTAAAATATATTTTTACTGATAGAATATGAGGGAAAAAATTGTTTGCTCAAATTTAAAAGTTTCACGTTTCATGGCATTCTAAACCTACTTCAGAAAAGAAATGTTTCAAAACAAAATTTTTTTGCCAATAGAAAAATGAATTTTATTGCTCAAATTTAACATATCTATTTCATGACATTCTACATTTATTTAAAAAAAATTTCAAAAGGAAAAATTTGAACAAAGAAATATTTTTAAAATATTTTAAAATGTTTTTACTTATAGAATATGATGGAAGAGATTTTTTGCTCAAATTTAAAATTTCCACGTTTCATGACATTCTAAACTTATTTCAGAAAAAAAAATTTAAAAACAAAAACGTTTTGAAAGTTTTTTTGTTCTACTATACCAAGAATAAATAAATGGCGGAAAACATTTTTTTTTACTCAAATCTAAACATATTTCAGAAAAAGAAAATTTTCAAAACTTTTTGAAAATTTTTTTACCAGTAGAAAGATGGAAAATTTTTTCTGTTCAAATTTGAATTTTCCACGTTTCATGAAATTCTAAATTTATTTCATAAAACAAATTTTTCAAAAAGAAAAATTTTAAAGTATTATCAATGAAAAATTTTTAAAATATATTTTTACTATACGATGGAAACATTTTTTACTCAAATTTAAAATGTCCACGTTTCATGACATTCTAAACTTATTTCAGAAAAAGAAATTTCAAAAACAAAAATTTTTTGAAAAATTTTTTTCTATGCCAAGAATAAATGGTGGAAATTTTTGTTTTTGCTCAAATTTAAAATTTCCACGTTTCATGACATACCAAACCTATTTAAAAAAAAAAAATTAAAACTTTTTGAACATTTTTTTACCAGTAGAAAGATGGGAAATTACTTTTGCTCAAATTTAAATTTTTCATGTTTCATGACATTCTAAACCTATTTCATAAACAATCCCATGACGATTGTATCATGTGGGTAAGACCTATGAATTTTTTCGTTTTCTAGTGTTGATATTTTAATTATTACTACAAGTTGTTCTAGGAAAATTTCCTAAATTCTTCCAAACACGCTACAGAATAATATATAATCCGTAAAAAATTCATACAATATAAAATCTGAGTAATAACAGAGTTGTTTAATCTTTTAAAAATTTCTCAAAGTTTAATTTGAGCCCTATAGGATTTATTTTGCTCTTTCCGTTGGCCCGCTATCTAGTATGCAAAAACAGGTGAATTTTAGGCCTTTTTTGCGGTCATTCTTTGTGAAGGTATTTACGCAAGCCTTCCATATTTTGCACCTTTTATTTTATTTAATATTGAATTTTTGCTATGGATGACCACTCTGTAGATTTTCTTGACCAAAAGTTGTCAGGTTTTCTTTGTAATAATACGTTCCGATTACTATTCTCATGTGTGGTTTCGTTTAATAATTTTTTAGAGTAACCGCCCTGTATAAATAAAGAGGGAAGTTCTGTGTAAATACTTTTACCGATTTTTTTCTTAAATTTTGACATTTAAAATAGCTACTCGCTACACCCTGACTGAGAATTCCGCTCTGTGCAATTCTCTTCATGGTACTTTCGAAAACCCAAATTCGTGGTACTTTCGAAAAAACAAATTCGTTGTCGAAAAATTTGTCGGGCGGAGCGGTTTTCCGCCCTGTGCATATTGAAATTTTTAGTCAATTTTTTGGGACTTTCGAAAAAAATTTTTCGAACGAGGCAGCCCAAAGGCGATTGTCATTTTTTAGGACATTTTTGATGAAATAATTTTTTATGCAGATTTCGATGTCTAAATTTAATTTTCTTAATAATGTTATATTTTTAAAATGGATTTACTAATAAAATGTTGCAAATGCACGTTTATCGAATTGCAACAAGAATACCTTTTTGCATTTCTAATAATGCAAAAATTTGTTACTTACGATAATTTTTAGCAATTTGAAAAAAATAAGAAAGTTACGAGGAAAATACTGACAATCACCCATTAAACTACACCTTAAACAGAAAACAAGGTTTGAATAATACCATGCAAACTGGTGTCTAGATGGCCTATGGCTAAGTTGGTCTTTTTGGATCGAAGGTTTCGTCCATTATTTTTTTCTGCAAAATGCATAATAAAAAATAGTAATATTATATGAATAAAAGTATATTCCTGTCAAAAGTCCGAATCAGAAGAGACAGTTATTTGCTATTAAAACTAAAGCAAAGGCCGTACCCAAGTATCATCATTAAACAGTTATTGATATTCAAAGTAGGGACTTATTAATAAAAAACAGAAGATACATTCTACTTCAGAAAATTCCAGGAAAATACCTCGCGTGGGGTGTATTTATGCAAGGCAGTGGAGTGAAGATTAAGTTCTAAACAATCTGCGAACCCGGCAGCGCTGTGAAAATAAAAACAAAACACAGCTTACTTTACTCGATACTCCAGCCTCTCGGAAGTACGACGACTTGACTCTTCGTAGTAAATAATCGACGGTGAACTGTAGAAACGTGCCAAGCAGCGAAGTATTGAGTACCCTAGACATTTGCTCGATATTTCTATTGATTTCAAGTGAACATATATCACCAGTTCTGTTCTTGTAAATAAAACACAACTAACCAATGTCGAGATGAGTTTGTATTTTCAATATTTCGTCTAGTTTTCGGAATATCCCTGACGATGATCGAAACACATTAAGAAACTAATAGATTTTTTCTTGAATTTTGTAACGATAAAGTACCCAACACTAATCTATGGTAATTGGATCCCGGTGAAATCGACTAAAATCGTATTATGTTGTGCTTCAAGCCACAAAGTCCAGAAATGAATAGCTTAGAAGTTATTGAGCATGGAATCAATGGAATCAATAGAAAAAAAACGCTGAAAAAATGCAATTTTTGCGTTTCTTTAAGGACTTATTTTGACTACAACGTGATATTACGAAAAATTCCAACATGATTATGTTTTTGGGCTTAGAGTAGACAATTAGACGAAAATCGCCTAAACTTGAAAGAGTTTACCGAATAAATGGATTTCCCAAAACTTTGTGGATGCTGTTCGTTTTCATGATCTCTAACAACTTTGAAGCAAAATTGATTCAACTCAAAAAACAGAACAATTTACCATAATGTATTAACTGCTATTCATCTCGCTGTTTTAAATTTTTCTTTTTATTCTTCGCATTCATCTCTTATACTTATGTATAGACAGAATATATGTTATTAATTTGTGATGTTACACTAATTATATGTAAAGATGGATATTTCATACCAAGGTCAGGTTTTAAGCTAGTCTATTCTTGTAAACAAAACTTACAGAATAAATTTAATGGCCTTATTTATATTAATAAATAATAATGTCTAGATCACACTCCAAAAAAAAGTTTGCCGCTATGCAATTAATTTATTTATTAACCATACAAATATTTTGTAGAATAAAAAAGTCTTATTTCTCTATCCATTTCAATAGTTTTTTGATTATTTATTCCAAATTTAAAAAAAAATCCAAGAATTTTTTTTATATTTCAACTAAAAAATGGTTTATTATGCCTGAAAACATTCATTTTCACCAATTATCCTGTCCGCTTGCGTCCATAGGTATATGGTTGAAAACACATTATTTTAAAGGGGTGTTGGCTTCTAGTATACCGGATGTCCAATAAAAACTCCTAGGCCGGATATATTCTAAACGAATAGAGATATTTTCATTCTGTAAAAGCCAATTTGTAGAGCATAAAGAGAACTTCAGTTTTGAATATAATTGTTTTTTTAATATATCAGTATATAGATGGCGCTGTGCTCTAAAGAAATATTTCGATGGTATAAACACTGAAATGAGGTTTATGTGAAAGAAAATGCATTTCTAAGCAGATCATATTCTAAAAAAAAATACCATAAAACTAACCGTTTTCGAGATATTTGAGTCCAAATGTTGGCATTTGCCAATATTGAATAATTGTAGTCTCTTCAACATTTCAGTCCTTTAAGTGGGACAATCTGTATTTAATTTACAAATTTTAGAAGAAAATATTTAAAGAATTTTTCATATAATTGCTTAAGTGATGAAAGTCGATTCCACAACAATGAGGTAATCACAACACATAATTGTCGTTACTGGTCTCAAGAGAATCCTAGGTGGATGAGACATACCAGATCCCAGAATCGTTTTGCAGTAAATGTTTGGTGTGGTATCGTTAATGGTTGCATTGTCGGCCCGTACCTCTACCATGAGAATTTACCAGGTGAAAGATATTTACAATTTTTGTAAAATAATTTACAAGTACTATTAAGGAATTTGCCCGCTGAGTTGGAAAATATGTGGTTTCATCAGGATGGAGCAGGCCCACATAATCATCACAACGTTGTTAATTATTTAAATCAAACATACCCATGAAGATGGATTAGTACCAATGGAGTACTTAGATGGCCCGCTCGATCTAATGACATTACTCCATTAGACTTTTATTTATGGGGATTTTTAAAAAGTTAAGTGTACAAGGAACCAATAGAAGACGTGGCAGATATTTATAATAAAATGTATGGTAGTGTTGCCGCCATTAATTTGCATACATCATTAAAAGTTTTTAGATCTGAACTAATTAATAGGTTTACGATGTGTGTTAATGAAAATGGCAATAATTTTGAACACCTGTTAAATTAGTTATTTTAATTTCATTAGTTCGTAAAAATTGTTTTATGTTTGTAATTGTTTTTTTATTGCTTAAATGTTTGAATTATAGATAAACAATATTTTTAGTTTTTTTCCAAGTGTTACTTCAAATATATTTAATTCATAAGATATGAAAAATTCTTTAAATATTTTCTTCTAAAATTTGTAAATTAAATACAGATTGTCCCACTTAAAGGACTGAAATGTTGAAGAGATTGCAATTATTCAGTATTGGCAGATGCCAACATTTGGACTCAAATATCTCGAAAACGGTTACTTTCATGGTATTTTTTTAGACCGCAATTTGCTTAGAAATGTATTTTCTTTCACATAAACCCCATTTCAGTTTCTCCCATCGAAATATTTCTTTAGAGCACAGCGCCATCTATATACTGATATATTAAAAAACAATTATATTCAAAAATGAAGCTCTCTTTATGCTCTACAAATTGGCTTTTACAAAATTAAAATATCTCTATTCGTTTAGAATATATCCGGACTGGGAGTTTTTATTGTGACACCCTGTATACACCAAATCTAAAGTTATTGGACTCTAACCAACTTGCTTTATTTATTTTCTCGTATTTACTCCTATTTAACGCCAAACCCTTCACTGAAATTAGTACAAAATATAATCTAGTTCCAGATCTCGTCATGGTACATATGTGGACCAAATTTAAAGTTAATATCTCAGACAGACAGACAGACAGACCGACAGAAAAAAAAACGCTCAAATTTAAAACCTCGACGTTTTATGACATTCTAAGTCTATTTCAACAAAAATCATTTTTGACATTTTTTTACTACTACTATACTTCTACTATTAAAACCTGTAAAAAACGAGTTTTCTTAAATTCGGCCATCATTTCACTTCCAATGTTAGTCAAGGCCCGGTAGTAACTTCCAGGCTTCTCATAGTTGAACCTAACTCAACAAGGTGTTCTCCACGATGATTAAAATTTTTACTGTCTTAAACCATCATAACTCATTTTTTTTCAAATGGAACACCCTGTATGTTTTTACTTAAAACGTTAGAGTAATCAATTGCCTACACGCTGATATAGATAGTGACAATTTTGAATTTTTAAAGAACTGTCGAAAAAGTTTTTTTTATGATAGGTAATTGATTGCTGAAACATTTTAAGTAAAAACATACAGGGTGCTCTATTTGAAGAAAATGAATTATAACGGTTTAAACACATAAACCGGTGTTGTGCGAATGACTTTGCAGCCAGTCATTTATTACAAGTATAGATAGACAGAAAAATATAAACATTTGAATCATGGTGGAGAATACTCTGTAGAAATAGGCTGAACTAAGCGTTCTATTTAAAAAGTTCTAGCATTAGCGTGTCATCGCTATCTGAAATACCCTGTAGATTAAAAAAGAATTTTAGAATAATCAACTTTTGATCTTCCACAATTTTTATCTATTCATATTTGATTGGGAAGATACTGATCATTCTCGAACTAGTGACTCACCCCGTAGGTATATATATTTATTTATTTATTTAGCATACACTGCTCAACAGGTATAACCTATTTACAAAGCAGGACGGATACACAAAAAACAAAAAATTTAATATTTACAACACACATTAAAGAAATATTAAGTACTCCTAAAGATAACATAATATTATAAATAAATAAAAACAGCGATCAAAAACAAGAAATTTAAAGATACACATATAAGATAAGCATAATAATAAAACTATATTAAAGAATAATCCAAAGAAAAACAAAGAATAAATGGCTATAAAAGTCTTTTATAGAATTAACAGTGCAGCTGAAAATATCAAATTTGTCACAATGTTTGTTGTAATTATGACATATTGAGAACAGACGAGAAAATTTAAATCTATTAGAGCGCGGAGTGGGAAGATAAAAAGTTTGCATTATTCTAGTATTTAATGGGACATAAAATTGTAATTTATTTAAAAATTCTGGGCAATCGATCTTGTTATGTATTAGATTATGTAAAAATATTTGAGAATAGCAAACCCGCCTGTTCTCAAGTCCATAGATAATCTATCAAGAATTCTAGATGTGGAAATCCAATTGATGGGTATTGTTGTGTAGGATAAAACGTTGCATTTGGACACATTTAAGTTTAACTTATTTCGAAGACACCAATTAGATACGTTGGAGAGGCTGTTTTGTAATAGATTGCAGTCCGCTATGGAACTAATAGTCCTGAAAAGTTTGAGATCATCCGCGTAGAGTAAACAGTCAGTTTGAGTAACTTCCACAATATCATTTATAAAAATATTAAAAAACAACGGGTCCAGAATTGATCCTTTCGGAACACCTGATGTTGCCACGTACTCGACAGACCGAAACCCACTATAAGCGACATATTGTTTTCTACCTAAGAGATAGGATTGAAAAAATACGAACAGAGATTGGGAGGAACAGAAAGATGATGTTTTTTTAAGTAATATAGCGTGGTCAAGGGAACGCCTTAGAAAAATCTGTGTAGATTACGTCCATTTGCAAGCGTTGATCAATGGCCTTAGAGATAGATTGAGTTATGCATATTAGATTAGAGGTGGTAGAGCGCCCTTTAACAAAACCATGTTGGTAAATTGATAGCTGACTTTTAATGCTGGAATATATGGTGTCATGCAATAAAATTTCAAAACCCTTGCAAAAATTGCATAATATCGATATAGGCCTGATATTGGCAATATTGTTTTTATCGCCTTCCTTAAAGACTGGGGCTTACGGCATACTTTTAAATATTTCCAAATGTCTGGAAGCTGACCATTGCGAATACGTAAGTTAAAAAGTATGGAAAGTGGATATGAAAAAACAGTGGCACAATCTTTAATCAGAAAGGATGTCCGGCCCGGCTGTTAATTTAGTTTTTATTTTATTTTTTTTTAGAGCGTTAAATACTTCATTTTCACTGAAGCATTTGATAGCGATAGTTGAGGTGTTTGCTACTTGGTTGTTTATCGACTCGAAATTATCCGTCGGTGGCAGGGAAGGCTAACTAAAAAAAATATGCGAATGAGTTTATAATATCAAAAGTATTATCAAAATGTTGATCGTTTAAGAACATTTGAGGGGAAATATCAGTAGATTTGTTTTTACTATTAATATGAGACCGAAATTTGTGTGGTTCCTGTACAACATTATTTTCTTACGAACGTAATTTGTGTAGGCTATATCGATATCAACCTTAATTTTAGCCCTTAACCGCTTGAATTCTGCATATGCCACAAGGTCATTATGTTGCCTATAGTTGTGCCACAATTATGTATTAAATTTTACATTTTTTATTATATCCCCAAGAGTTAAACTTTGAAACACACGTATCGAATATTGTGTAAAGCCTATCCCCACACAGCACATGACTTCCCTAGGATATCCTCATTTGGTCCCGTATATCCCAATTGAGGACAACATTCCTCAGGATATCCTTAGGATATCCCAATAATATATATAACCTGAGAATATCCCCAATGGGGATTTCCTAGACAAATTCTGGCAGGATGTTCTAGTAATATCCCGCAAAGATATTAAAAGCCTAACAAAATATCCACTGTGGGAATATCTTGGGCAAGTCCTAGAGTCGCCCTATTATAGGTATTATTATTTAAGATATTTCAACAACAAAAATAATGAAAAGTATACATATTATTTTGAGGCTATTTATTTATAGTCTTTTATTGGTTTGTAAAAATTGCTTCTAAAATTTATTTGTCTTTCTATTTGATAATCCCCTCCAGTACAAATAATTCATTAAAACTGTGTATCTTATTTAAACAGCAGTTATTTATAATTTGGTTTTAATACATTTACTATGTTTTGAATTAGCCGACTTTTTGGGATAAGTAGGGATGGCAACAAAATATAATATATCGATGTATGAATCATTTGATACATCACAAGACTCAGATCGATATATCGACAAACAATTATCGATATTTCTATGTATCGAGCGCGGGGGGGGGGATATTCCTCGCAATAGTCTAGTCTAGAAATTCCTCACAATAAATTTTTTATCTGGCATAAATGTTTGCAAAGCGGGTGGAGGAATGATATTCCTTTCTCCTTCTTAACATTTAGCTATTTTGAAAAATATCAATATTTGAACCCGATGTATTGCAACAAAAAAACGATATGAATATATTCATGTTTTAGGATAAATATATCGATACATCGTTTCCATCGCTAGTGACAAGTCGAAAATTCTAAGAAATCCGCCGGGCGTCGATATCTTTTCCATATTTATTTTAAAGTTTTTTTCGACAAATAAGATTACGCTAAATATTTCATAAATATAATGCTGCTATGTTATATCTTTGTATTTATTATATTATCTAAAAGGGGAAAATGTGACTGGTTATTGTCCGCAGATGTTATTGTCAGATACGTAATCCTTTATATTTTTCTGAGTGAATAGAACTTTTTAAATTCATTATAACTTTTCAGCACGCTATGATTTATATATTATAAGTTGTACATATCATCCCTTATAACGTCTAACCACCCTAAACTCTGTTGACATTAATAATACCAAAAAAGGCAAGAGATCATTTTTATGTAATATTTCGTGCTTTTACAATTTTTATTTGAAACTTTTTTTTCTATCTTTTACACATTTTGAGTAATTTTGAAACAACACTTTGTTACATTTTTTTCACCCCTTCTCGGGGTTGAAAAAAATTCTTCTATTAATCGTGTTCAAACACTTCAAAGTAACATCAAAAGCTCAAGTATTTACCTTAAAATTTTGATTTGTCACCTATTTCATTGAACCTCTATTAGTTTTTGTAGATTTACTTTTAAAACGATATAAGCCAATTGATAGATACAAATATGTGTATGGAGTTGTACATATGTGTATCACATTTTTATTAGTCATTTTGCATCTGCCATTATATAAACTTGTATTCCTTTGTCTTCGCTTATTGGCTCAGTTTAAAAGTAATGATCTTATGAAATAATATGCATTTTTTGCTGTCTTTAGAAATATCCAATAAACCATAAAAGAACTAGGGATGTCCTATATAAAGTCCAATCAATGTCCTCAGGTTGTTTATAGTAAAGCCCAGGCATAACCCATATAAGAGCTGATGATGTCCTGTACACACACGTACTGATGTCCTGAGGACGTCATCAGCAAAGCCCGAACTGTCCCATTTGGATATCCTACGAACATCCTAAGGTGATAATGGGATTTTCCCAAGATATCCCATATGTCCTGAAAAGTTGTCCCCAGTATGTTCTGAGGATATCCTTGTGCTGTATGCCATAGGTCATAGAAGGAGTTACAAGCAGGATAGATGTGAGTAAAAGAATTAACAAAAGTCCAGTCTTCGTGTTGGAGTGTGTCGTAGAGTAATTGAAAATTTGCTTTTCTGAAATTATAGCGTCTGTCTTCATTTTTTAGTTTTGTTTAGTATTATTGCAACACAACTACAATATATTAGTAAATTATATATTGTTTTCTGTTTTTAAAAATGTAAAATATCCATACTAAATTATGTTGACTCTTTATGCTAGCCGAAGTTTCTGGTTATTGTTACTTTATTGTTTTTGATATAGGAGGCGGTATTTTAAATTTTCCATACAAGCAGTCAAATCTCTAGAAACGGCCCTGCAAAATGTTCAGAAATAAAAACGGACATTTTTTATACACAACAATAACACTGTGGGGAATATTTTTCAGAACATACAAAAAATTGTAATACCTCTGAATCTTACCTCTGATTACTTTTGGATAATGTTTGGTTTCGAAATATAGTAAATTGCCTCTAATATTACATGATTAAAGGAATATGTCGAATTGCCGGTAACGAGGTATACAAAAAATCGACGTGCTTATCAGTACACGCCCGCATCCTTCGTATCTGTAATACATTTTTACATCAGAATTTCATAATCAAGATGCACACGGATATCTAACACAAAATAAGAGTGCATCAAACCCATCGACGTGCCCACATACAACACAGACAACTCTTCGGCAGGTATTCAGTAACGATCATATGAAATTTCGAAACGCCACCCAATGCGTAAATCGCACAATTTCCCCGATCCGTCGATCACATAATTACGGGGAAAGTGGGAAGTGCGACAATGTGTCATCATCTGCTTACTATCTATGGAAGATTGTCATCCGCAGCGTGCCGGTCCTGATAGCAGTCCAGAATAGAAGGGAACCCCGGGGGGAGGAGAAAGGGGGCTGTGCGCCACACACGATGCCGGCCACACCGAGGACCACCCAGCGCGGCGCCCGGGGCCGAAGCGGGGCCCATCAGTGCAGGACCGCATTCGTTCGGTCTAGATTACTCAGAATCATCAGGCGATCGCTAGAGTAACAGTGGGTTCGTGAAATAATACTTATTGTCTGTTTTGTTGAGTTTTGATTATGCAACAACATGCTTAGAAAAGCATATCGCCGTGCTAGTGAGTTTCTCGATTGGAAAACTTGCGATGGTTGGAATTACTTGTACAATGTGTTTGAAGTACACCTGTTATCGCAGTCATTAGTTGAGGTCAACAAAGTCCTGTGACGTATGATTTTTAGCATGACTTACTGTATAAAATAAAATGAATTTTCACTTCGATTCAAATATGCCTGTACCGTGTATTGTACATAATTCCATGGTAAAAAAATACGATTGAAGTGAACTTCTATGAGAAAATTATACAGTTAGTCTAATTCACAAGTTCAAAAAGGCGTTAATTCTTGAAATAGCTCCTAAAAATATGAGCGATAGCAATGTATTAAAATGTTTTATTAGCACATAAAATATTGCAAAAGTTATAAACAAATTAAGATGAAAAAAATAGAATTTAGTTTTTCGCTTATAACTCAAAAACTATAAGCGATAACGGAAATCGGAAAAAAGATTCTTAAAGAGGAGGAAATTTCCAATAAAAATGTGCCAACTCCCAGAACTCTATCTCCTTTATTTATCATTTTAATTTAACGCTGAAAATAGGATTCCGCGCGACCGCTGCAGGATGCGAACGCAGCTTCAAAGAAGAGTACATCACATAAAATCATTTTTTTATACTATTAAATATCAATTAAAAAATTTGAAAAAATTATTGTGTATATGCAACACTTCAAAAAATAAGGTCCCGTTGGAAAAAAATGTTAAAGTTTATTTTTCAACAAGTGAGGCCATTGTTAACTAACGAAATTTTATGGGACCTCCGTTATCATTGGAGACAATATATTTTTTTTAAATCATTGGCCTATAAAAATTTCGCTTCTTGGAGCCCTTCTTATAGATATACTTAACAAGATCACATTATAAAAGATTTTTAAAAATTGTTTATTTTGCATATTATAATTTTTTAAAGACAGAAAATTAAAAAGCAAAGTAAAGTTGCAATAATTTTTTTTTCTTCAAATTCGTTATCATATTTCTATTTTTACATTGAAGAAAAGCCATTCATAAACGTTAAAAAAAAATTTTTACGCCATTTCTTTATAAGTTGTTTATAAACAAATTGACTACTTTCATATTTAAAACCTTTTTTTTTACAATTTTGTTGTCTTGAGAATATTATGATTTTCAAATTTTTTTCTTCTTAAAAACATTATCTTATTGTTTATAATTGTTTTTTTAATTATCCATCATTTGAATAATTAGTCAAGACATTATTTTTTTCTTAAAAATCGTAATTGACAATCCTCAATAAAATAACCAAAAGATTTTTTTATCAACAGTTTCATTGTTTGTTAATTCAACAATTTGTTATAAACAAATTCTGACAAATCTAATTTTTTTTTCTAAATCTTAAAAACATGCAGCCATATGCAACAACATATTGAAAAAAATTTGTTTGTATTTTTTATAGCGTTTTTCAATATTACACAATACAGAAGTTGAAACGGGCACTTGATTTGTCAACTAAAACACTGATATAACTTTTAAACTATTAGAGATATCACAATAGACATTCAGGTCGTTTTTATAGAGGGTTAATTAATCTTTAATTGAGTTGACTTCCAAGTTTGTAACTATTATTAATCAGTTATTATGCGCATTTGTTTATAAAAATTAAACATGTTTCCTATTTTTTTTTTAATAAACAATTGCAACTTTCAGATATTTTATCTAATTTTGTTAAATTGCTTTGAGGGTTCATTACCGTATCTGCATTTTTTGATAAGCTAGAAGTCATAAAAGATTCAAAAACGTCGAAAACACATTTAATTTTTATAAACAAATGCTCATAATACCTGATTAATAATAGTTACAAACTTGGAAGTCAACTCATTTAAAGATTCATTAATCCTCTATAAAAACGACCTGAATGTCTATTGTGATATCTCTAATAGTTTAAAAGTTATATCAGTGTTTTAGTTGACAAATCAAGTGCCCGTTTCAACTTCTGTATCGTGTAATATTGAAAAACGCTATAGAAAATACAAACAATTTTTTTTTCAATATGTTGTTGTATATGGTTGTTTTTGTAATTTTTTTAAGATTTAGAAAAAAATATTAGAATTGTCAGAATTTGTTTATAGCAAATTGTTAAATTAATAAACAATGAATGTGTTGATTAAAAAAAATCTTTTTCTTTCTTTATTGAGGATTGCCAATTATGATTTTTAAGAAAAAAATAATTTCTTAACTAATTTTTCAAATGATGGATAATTTTAAAAAACGATTATAAACAATAAGATGTTTTTAAGAAGAAAAAAAAAATATTTAAAAATCATTCTCAAGACAACAAAATTGTAAAAAATAAATATAAAACCAGTCGATTTGTTTATAAACAACTTATAAACAAATGGCGTAAAAACATTTTTTTAACGTTAATGAATGCCTTTCTTCAATGTAAAAATAGTAATATGATAATGAATTTGAAAAAAAAAATTTTTTACAGTTTTACTTTGGTTTTTAATTTTCTGTTTACTTTAAAAAATTATAATAAATAAAATAAACAATTTTCAAAAACTTTTATAATGTGATCTTGTTAAGTATATCTATAAGAAGGGCTTCAAGAAGCGAAACTTGTATAGGCCAATTATTTTTTAAAAAATTGTCTGCAATGATAACAGAGGTCCCATAAAATTTCGTTAGTTAATAATGGCCTCACTTGTTGAAAAGTAAACTTTAACATTTTTTTTTCCAACGCGACCTTATTTTTTGAAGTGTTACGAATACACCATAATTTTTTCAAAATTTTTAATTGATACTTAATAGTATAAAAAAATGATTTTATGTGATGTACTCTCTTTTGAGGCGGCTCTCGCATCCTGTAGCGGTCGCGCGGAATTCTATTTTCAGCATTAAATCAAAATGATCAATAGGAAGTTGGGATTTTTTTATTGGAAATTTCCTCCTCTTTAGGAATATTTTTTCCGATTTCCGTTATCGCTTATAGTTTTTGAGTTATAAGCGAAAAACTAAACACCATTTTTTTTCATCTTAATTTGTTTATAACTTTTGCAATTTTTTATGTGCTAATAAAACATTTTAATGCATTTGTCTAGACGTCGTTCCTAATACAATAAGCTCATATTTTTAGGAACTATTTCAAGAATTAACACCTTCTTGAACTTGTGAATTAGACCAAGTAAGCTCCATAAGTAACGAATAAATTCATTGTCTACTTAACTTACAATTTATGAGTAAAATCCTAAAACACACACATTTTTTGAGCATACTTTTATACCTCCCCCTTCAACTCCGTCGGAGTGACAACTACCCCCTTTAAAAAAATTTACTGGAACTAGGGTGCGTGCAGCTCATTTGAAAGGGTTTTTAATTTTCTATCCAGCAATAAGTACTTTTTTAATTTCTCTAATTCTTTTTTTGATAAATATTACATCTGAAAGTTATCAGGTAAACAAATGAATATGAAGCAGTTTAAATCAAATGTTCAAATTGGGCGCCCGTTCTTGCCAAGAATGGAGACATTACTGGAATTCTACTATAATATTTTGTATAGTTTCCGTGGTCATTTGATTAATTTCTTGTCTTACTCTGTCTTTTAAATAATCGACGATATTTGCTCTGTTGAAGTAGACTTTCAATTTTAAGTAACCCCATAAAAAATTGTCAAGAGGGGTCAAATCAGGAGAATGGGCAGGCTACTCATTTTCACCGCGTCTACCGATTCACCTATTGGGAAAAACTTGATTGAGATAGGCTCTTGCTTCCAATGCAAAATGTGGTGTAGCTCCCTCCTGCTGATACCAAATATTTCTATCAATTGCCTTAGGGAAAAGTATTCTTAACTGTGGAACTAAGAAATTTTGCAAGAAATCCAAGTAACGCGTGCCAGTTAATGTGCTATCAAAAAAATATGGTCCGATAATTTGAGAATTTATATTTCCAGCCAAAACGTTCGCCTTCTCAGGATATTGAGTATTGGCCTCCATCATCCAATGCGGATTTTCTGTACTCTAGTATCTACAGTTCTGTTTGTTGAATGTTCCATTTAAAACGAATGTTGCCTTATCAGAAAAATAGCGTTTTTTATAAATAAGTCTTGACATCTATTTACCATGATTTCGCAAAATTCCAATCGACGATCAAGGTCATCGTCGTTAACTTCTTGAACTAAATGAATTTTATTTATATATATTTTCAGTTTTTTAGAAGACGCAATGTGGACGTTTTACTAACATCATTACACTAGCCGACAGCCTACCTGTATCGGGAGTAAGAGTAGCAAATTCTTAGTAACTACGTCATGCTAAATAACAATATAAAAAGCAAAAGTTTAAATTGGCTCTGGTTTTCCCAATACAGACAATAAAATGTAACGCAGGTATAAACCTTAGTTTATGGGCGGTCCTACCACAAGTAACAGGTAGAATTAGAATTCTATGAACAATAGACATACTATACTGACCGTGCTAACTACCTACCTCTTTATTTGTCACTAAAAATAATATTCATTCTGCATTTGTACCTTGTGCATGAAGCTTTTATTTTCGAAAGTAAATAGTGTTATTTTGAAAATATACTACGCGATTGTCTAAATACACCTAATAACTTTTGTTATATTTGTGGTGAAGCGATTTTTGCGGGTCAAAAACGTAATTTTACTCCCAAAATTAAGAAGGCGTACCAGTTGTATTTTGCTTGTACTGGAGATAAAGACAAAAAATGGGCACCACATATATCTTGCAGTAATTGTGCAAAGTGGAAGAGGACGTTCAATGGCTTTTGCTATGCCCATGATCTGGCGAGAACCTAAAGATCATGTTACCGATTGTTACTTTTGCGTGATATTAGACATGGTATTAACAAGAAAAAAAGGATGGTAATACTACAATTTACCATCTGCCAATCGCCCGATCCCCCATAGTGATGAACTACCTATTCCTGTTCCACCTCAAGAATACAGTCTTGATTCTGACGAACAATCGTATCATAATGTAGATGATGACTGCCATCAACATCACAAGATCCCGATTTCTCCGCCGAAGTGTCCGGTGATGAACCACACAAAATTAAAGAACGCGAATTAAGTGATCTTATATGATACCTTGATCTGTCCAAGACGAAAGCGGAGCTTTTGGCATCTCCATTACAACAATGGAATTTACTACAAGAAAATGTTTAAGTTTCCATGTATCGAAGTCGACACTATAGGTTTGTGATACGTAAAATATGATATAAAAACTCTAGGCTGAAGTTGGTCGAGGTACATTGAACCTGCCTCTTCTTTTTCACAACGCCTCGTCTCATTAGATGATTCATTTCCATCTTCAGATACTTTGCTCTTGTTATTTAATTGGGACGTAATGAAACATTTGGTTCGAAACACTTGCCCGTGAACATAACAACTGTCGACAGATATTTAAAATTATACAATTTGTATTCAAATACAAAAACTCAACGGCTTCTCGTATGAGATTGCGTGAATATTATACGAGAAGCAGTTAAGTCATTACACTTACAATATCCCCCACTCCGGCATTTCAGATTTTGTGACGCCAAACAGGTTTACCCTCGTTATAGAAATTACACTTCAAAAATCTATTTACATAAGTATATTCAGTAATAGAGGATGATGTATATCATGTAATAATAAAAAATTAAAATAAAAGTTCCGCTGGAATCTGATGACCTAAACATAATAATCAATATCATTGACAATGTCATCAATTCATTTGTAGTCTAATATATAAATTTTAAGAAGTTAGCTGCTCTCCTGGTGTTTTAAAACTTACAATAATAGGTCCTGTATTCAAAAAACCCCTGCCTAAGGAATCACTACTTCCACATCCGGATTTCCCCTTCAAATTTCTTTAAACGAAAAAATTTTGACAATATTTATTTGCACTATAGTTATGTGGAAATAATTGGTCACAGAATTTTAATAGTATACTATATGAAATCTTCTGATCCAAAAACCCATAAAACGACATGCCACTTCAATACTTTTTCGACTTTAATGGGGGTGACGGTGGCTGATGCCAAAAAACTTATGTTTCTTTATTAACGTAATCATCAGGAATAATACAATACAAAAAACAGAACTATTATGATTACTATAAAAGATGTTCAAATTATCGCGCATGTTTTATTTGACACAACTCATGCCTCCTTAAAAGTTTATAAATTCTGGGGTTACATGGCGGCAAGCATGAATTACACAGCCCCACAAAAAAAAAAGTTCTGACCTAGCAATGAGACGAGTATATCCTTAAGTATTTTTGATCGCTGATTCCAATTCCGGGGTCAAAATAAGTCGTACACCCCAAAAAAAAAATTTTAGAGCCAAAAAACACCACCTGATAGGGTATATCTGAGATAACGCTCTGAAAATGATGTTATCAGTTTAAACAATCGTTTGGTTGAATATTTTCGAGAAAAATTGATTGTATTACGATAAAAATAAAGGTGAATTGCAGCGTTCACCCTATCGGTATGAAACGCACCCCCATAGAGGGTGAGAACCACCCTCATCTGCCATCAAACCAATTGATAATAATAATAATAATATTAATAATAATAATAATAGCTTTATTGCCCAACAGTACAACCATTTACAGAGCAATACAATCAAGTTCACATAAGGTAACTTATAACTTAACTTAGAATTTAGAGCAGATACACTATTTTGCATATGTATAAAATAAGATCGTAGATAAACATTATATAGATAAAGATTGGAGCTTAACTTAGAACCTTGAGCATAGATATACTATTTTGTAAATGTATAAAACAAGATGGCAGATAACATTAGATAGATAGAGATTGGATGGTTTAATATGTTATTGACAGAAGTGACGGACCTCAACTTATTATAATTATTAGTTATTGCACCATTACTTATTAAAACTATTTTAATTATTTAGACCAGAAAAAAAATTGACAGCTTCTTGTGTTAACTCCTTTAAGGTACAGGTGTTAATATCACATACATTACAAATTTGATTAACGACAATGACTGAAAAACATCTAAAAATGTTTAAGTTTCGTTAGGTTTGCAATAAACTGACGTAGAATTCACGTAATACCCCAAAACTATCCCTATAGCGTTATGAAAAACAACCCTTATCTTCAATTACAGAAAAAAGAAAGGTAAAAACATAAAATTTGATAACGATTTCATTATATGGACGTTCTTATTTGCAAAGATCCTTATGGCTAGGATATTAGCAGTCATTTGTCACCAATCTTAACACCATTTGGGTATAAAACGCGTCCCTGAAGGGGGTGAGAAGTACTCTTACGTTAGTAGCTTTAAATTCTTCTTTTTTTAATCTTTTTTTATGGTATGGTTCTTTGCAAACCTAACGAAATTGTTATCAAATTTCATGTTTTTTCCTTTCTATTTTCTGTAATTGAAGTTAAGGGTTGTTTTTCATAACGCTATAGGGATAGTTTTGGGGTATTACGTGAATTCTACGTCAGTTTATTGCAAACCTAACGAAACTTAAACATTTACGTGTTTTTCAGTCATTGTCGTTATCAATTGGTTTGATGGTAGATGAGGATGGTTCTCCCCCTCTATAGGGGTGCGTTTCATACCGATAGGGTGAACGCTGCAATTCACCTTTATTTTTATCGTAATACCTTCAATTTTTCCTGAAAATATTAAACAAAACGATTGATTAAAATGATAACATCATTTTCAGAGCGTTATCTCATATATACCCTATCAGGTGGTGTTTTTTGGCTCTAATTTTTTTTTCTTGGGGTGTACGACTTTCTTTGACCCGGACTCGGAATCAGCGATCAAAAATACATAAGGATATACTCGTCTCATTGCTAGGTCAGAACATTTTTTTTTGTGGGGCTGTGTTATCCTATTCTTGAAATCATTAAGATCTTGCTTTAAATGACCCCATAAGAAAAATCGAGGGGTGACATATCAGGTGGCCGTGCAGGCCACTTAATAAGTCCCTGATTACCAATCCAGTTCACTTCAAAACTCTCGCCATAAATAAGTAACAGCAATATATTCATTAGATGTAAAAAGTGACAGCATATTTCTGATTTGAAAATGGAAGAGTCTTAAGAACTTCGTGGATGTGGCAGTAATGAACAACAGTCAGTGAAACTGTCACAGAGTAACAGTCAATAATTTCTGCCTTTGTGTGTAATCAAGGCCAGTCTTATTAATTTAAGGAAATGGAGAATGGCAGAATCAAGATTAAACCATTGATATATCGTAAACCGTTAATGATAGGTATAGGACATGATTAACAAAATTTGTTCGAAAATAAAATGAGGATCTAAAAATTTAAAAATATACAGGATGTTCCATTTGAAAGTTTCATAACCTGTCGCCTTTTTAAGGCGCCTTTGTACATTTGAAAATGAAATGATTAAATGCATCTTTTTAAACAGAATAATTTTTACATTTAACTCTTGTTTCTGCTTGCCTAATAGAGCTGGGACACCCTGTATACACCAACTCACAAGTTTCTGGACACTTACTAGCTATGTTTTTTTATTGTATATTTTTTATAGTCTTTCTTGTTTTATATACTTATCATGACACATACTTAATACATTCATTTTTTTGTATACTTTACGTCACTATAATAATAATAAAAATAATAAAATTCTTTATTCAATTGGCTATACATTTGTATAGATGTGACAGGTCAGTTTTGTACACAAGTTAATAACATAAAATAATATTTAAAAATTGTAAATGTTATTAAAAATTTCAACAAATAATAAGAGAATAATATATAATATACATCAAAATTAATAAAACACAATATTTATACACTACAAAACATCGAAAACTGAATGACACAGAATACGATGCTATATTTTTAATACACACATTAGTTGAGTACATTACTGAAAAACTCTGTTAGGTTTTTATCACAACAGGAAGTGCATTAAAAATGGTGGCACAACAGATACATGGACTTATTCTAAAAAGTGACTGTGCTTACGGATTAAGTTCTAAAGAGGGATTTTTTATTTTATTTTTAAGTTAACGAGGAAAAGACATTGTTCATAAGAGCACCTCCTTTTTATGAACAGTCAGAAAGTGTTACTGTCTTTGGAAATTTATATACAAGGTGTTAATTATTTGCAAAAATTTGAAAACTACAAAGAGTAAAATGACTTCGTTTGTGAATGTTTTGAAAAATGACATTAAAACGAATGTTACTGATTAAAAGTTATAGTTAATTATGATATCGTGACCTCTAGTTGCAAAATAAGTTTTCTGTTCTTTTTTAGCAGTGTTTCCCTTATTCGTTTTTTGAACTGTATAAATTATTAATAATTGCTATCGCGTTGATCTTTTGGTATTCCATAAGTAAAAATCCGCAATAATCAGATCAGGGCTACCAGGTGGCCAAGAAGTAGGACCACAGGAAAATTTCTGTGACCTCACTATAGGAAATATCCTCAACCAAACAATTGTTTTCTAGGAAAACATTTTGCTATGTCAAATGTAACATTGACATAACACTGACTTTTTGAAATATACTGGATCGGATTTTAACGAAACGGTCAAAAACTGTTTGCAAAGATGTTAATGATTGACCATAACTTCCAAACTATAACAATTTTTTTAATCCCATTTTTCAATATTTTTATAAAATGTACTTCACTCTCTGTAGTTCTTCACATTATTGCAAATATTTAGTACCTTGTATATAAATTTTGGAAAATAGCATTATTTTCGATACTTTCATAAAAAGCATTTGTTATTATAAAGAATGACTTTGCCTCGTGAACTTACAAATAAAAAAGTTTTCCCTCTTCCAAACATTTTTATGACAAAACCGATATTGTTCATGTGACAAGGTTTATGGTTTAAGTTGATTCTGTTCCATTCTGCTCTGTTCGATTCTACAACAGTAGTTCCCCACCCTATACGTTTTTAACGATGAACAAGTTGAATTGAATCTTATTAACACATTTTTTTTTATGAGCAGCTGTTAGAACTAATTAAATGTTTTTCGTGCTCACTGTTTATTACTTTATTAAAGATATAGCATACATCAAGTATTTTAGCATAATCCACATGGGATAATATTTCAATCCCTTGTATACAAGATGGTGATTTGATTTGATACCAGCGTTGAGGGATATACAACACGGAAGCAGTAAATTAAACAAAGACAGATTCAGAACATGATGACTGTTTTAAAGTTTCGCTCCCTGGGATGGTCATATTATTGTCAGCTGTCAACAGATGGCAGATATATTTTAAGTTAGGTATGTATATTTTCAAGACAAAATGAATTTTGTTCCAGGAACTACTCGTCCGGTGATACACAAATGTGTGACCTCGAGCAATCTGCCGTAAATGAGTTAATAAGGTAACGTAGGTAAATGAAAATAAAATGTATATATATTAACTAATCATCAGAAGTTAGTAATGAGTTCTCAAGAAAAACATCGCCATTGAGAAACTGTTTGATCGGGGTTTTTGTTAATGAACCCAGTAAAATGCTCCAATTCAAAATATAAATATATTTAAGAAAAGTTTATTGATTGATTGATTGATTGATTTGCCAGCGTAAGGTGGGCATTGCTGCCAATTCCGGGCATTCATGGAGGTTCGTTCCAACACGCAGCTTGGTTGTCCGTCGAACACGCCCAACGGACGGCAAAACCGCGTGCCGGAACCAAATCTCGGATGTTTTATATACCGCCGGACTGGCTGCATACGCCGGGTTAGACATTGAACATGCTTGTTGTCAGCGGCGAGAGTCACATGACGCATGGGGTGGGAATATAGGATGGGAAGTGTAGGTGTGTGTGAGATGCTTCTTTTAAGTTTCCATGCTTCTAAGTTTCCATCTGTCATCATCGATTGGGGTGTGCAGGTGTTAGCGAAATGGTACTTTTCAGATTTCATGCTTCTTTTAAGTTTCCATCTATCGTCATCTCCTTATTTTTCTTCTTCTGAGTTTTCTGTTTCTTCTGTTTCTGAATCTGGCAGCTTTCATTTTTTATTTTTTTTTTTTGTTTTTTTTTTATTATTATCCGTTCCACAGGTAAATATACTTTTACAGTTGAGTTGTTGGGAAGGGCCCTATCTCGCAGTAACAGTATTTTTTTGTACGTTATGAGAAAAGAGGTCCGAAGGCTTAGTTTGCTCACCCTGTATGTCGTTTCTTTGAGACAATCGGTTTCACTTACCGCCTTTCAAATTAATAATAAAATATTATATTTTGAATGAATATAAATCGACTTGATAAAAATTAAGATGATAAAGATCAGATAGAAAGATAGAATAATAGAATAATATCAATTAATTCAGATAAAATAAAATAAATTAATTTATAGCTTATCTGTCTTTCTGTAGAGTTTTGTGATTGCTGTTTTATTTTATTTCCATTCCTTTGCTTTCTTGGGTTGGGTTGATTTTGTCCATTTAAAAACTTTCCACTGTATACAATTACTTTAGGTCATAACACAGCTGTGTTGCTTTGTAAACATATGTGCCTCATTTTGACACTGACTACGCTATTATTTATTGCCCATGAATCACTTAAAAAGTATCTTGTTGGGTCGTCTAAGGTGTACGTAGGGACACTGCACTTCACTTGATCTTGTTTGCTTTATTCGACTTCATATTATTAGAAAATCTTTTAATTATTAAGTCCATATGAACTCTGTTTTTCTATTGAGGTGTTTTATTACACGCAGAATTTCTTAATCTATCGGTTTCAAGTTTAACGGGGTTTTTACCGTTTTTTTACCGCTTTTTAGAGAGCATCTTAAAAACACGTCTATCCACGACGACACTTATCTCACTCCTAGCACAAATATATTTAATATATTTAAGTTTATTTTAGACAAAATTCTTATAGAAAATTATCTTAGAAAAATTCTCACTTCGTGAAAACGCCCTTAGGAGAAAGCCCAATAAAAATAATTTCACTGAAAATGCGCTTGAAAACAACTGAAATATTTTTCAGATTGCGAACGACGGAAAACCGTCTTTGAGCACCGTCGTTAGAACACTTCCAAAGTATCCTATAGTAATTTCGAATGTACCCTAAAGTAATTTCGAAAGTACCCTAAAGTATGTTACGAAGCGCGGAAGTCGCACTCAGGATATAGTCCAATAATTATAAAGATTTCCATAACAAAAAATTTATCTGAGAGTTTCCTTCAGTAACTGTTAATAGAGGAATTATACATCACAAAACCACAAAACTTAGTTCTGGGGGTACCGCGCAACACCCCAAAAAAACCACCCCTTCGGTGAGAAAACCCTTATTTTATGATACTTAACTCGTTAACCGTTGAAAATATTTTTAAAAAATGCTCATCATAATAAAAGAAAGCTTGATTAATCGCCTAAAAAGAGCCCGCCCGCCAGCCTGCCTGCCCCCTGCCCGCCTTCCCGCCTGCCCCGTGCCCGTTTGCCATCCTGCCCGGCTGCCGCAAATCAACCTATATATCATAAAATTGGAGATTTTAAGGTGCTCTTTTTTAAATGTTCATTATGAACTCTATTAATCCCTCCAGCCGTATTTTCGATTTTCGTTAACAATATTTTATAATTTTCATCTAAAAACGTATTTTTACTAAAAATATGGGTCTCTCCAACGAAAATCAGTGTCAAGGTCACAAATTTATAAATATTTTCGATATTTTAATTTTATATTTTCATTTTACAAATAAGCAAATGATCTGTGAAATCACATTTTCCATTTTCTCTTTTATTGTTTACAGCTGCCAAATTAACTGTCAAATTTAATAACTTTAAAGTGTATCTTGCGTTATGTACAAAATAATGCAAGATTTCAAGGAAAATAAATATAAAATACTTTTAACACTTTCTAATTGCGTAAGTGACACTAATCTTTAAATTTGACAAAAATTTCTGTCAACTTACCTAGAAGGCCATTGCTAGCTAAGGATTTGATAGAGAACTTCATCAACATTTAAAAAAAAACTTAAAATTTGTAATATTATGATCTACAGGTAAGTTGATTTGGGTGGAACACTGCAGTTTTGTCCCACTATGCGTCTCCTAAGTACTGATTAACACCCGAACAACGCAGGGTAACTTTAACTAAATATAAAAGTAAAAACAAAAAGTTGCTTTTCTGCACAGTTAAATCAGTCTGTAGACGGTTATATAATTATGAAACATCTGCCTTAGATATTTTGTCCCGACGTCTCTCACAACGTGACAACTCAATGGGTCTACCCCGTACAGTGCTGAAGCAGGTGAAATTTCATTACTCTATCGAAAATTCTAGGTAGAAACATCTTAAACTTATGTCGCTTTTGTTCTTTTGGTTAAAGTATTGCTACTGCCTACGTAGCCTTCCTCCGGTTTCAGCCGTAAATCTCCCTGAAAAAGAGCACTAACCAAAAAATATATAAAGCGAAAGTGCGACCTGCGCATTGGCTTTTACTATGTTACGCTGAGCATTCCATCGGGTACACACGGAGGTAAACACAACAAATACTCAAGGTAACCATGATGGATCGACCAGCTGATCGTGGAGGGGTGGTAGTGGCCCATTCAAGACCGATCTGCTATCTGACACAGTGATTATAATATTGGCGATTCCTTCAGGGAGCGCGTGGGCAGGGTCGTATTGAGGGTTATTCGGGCCCGCCTTCTAGTTAGATTAAAAATATACAATATATACAATATACTTTTTTAAACTTTCAGGAATAAATTTAATTAAATGAACTATGCACATTATTTGTTATACCGCTATGTCGAATAGAAAGAAGGCGTACAATACGTTGTTCTTTAACTGTGTCCGTAAAAAATGGGAGAAAGAAGCAGACTGCTTAGTGTTTTGACTAATATAATACGGCTCGTTGCTAAATGAATTATAATGTTTAGTTATTTTTTTAATTCAAAGAGAAAATAGCAGACAGAAAGATATTTACAAAATTATAACAAGGGTAGTTAATATTGTTATTGAACCCAGTAAAACGATCCATTTGAAAAATATCCAAATTTCTAAGAAACTAAATTCCGACCAAAATTCCCATGAAAAAATTGACTTTGAAACATTATCACTTTACAAAAGACTGTTAACCTCCTTTGGCATTGTCTTTCATCGAAATAATAATAATAATGATAATAATAATTGTATTTATTTCCGATAATATTTACATAGGATAATGAAGTCATACTTAGTATAGTTCTTGGAAATCTCAAGGGGAAGTTCACAACAAGTGTGCTCTACCACTTAACCCTTGCTTTACAATAAAGAAAATGCACTTAAGTAAGTGTAGGTAGTATAGAAAACTAAATATTGTATTATATTGTATTAACTAAATATTATATACGCAGATAATGAACAAACAACAATAATAATAATAATGGGCACATGTAATTATCCTGTCTGTCCTAGCAAAACAGCTTTCATATACCTGTTGAATTTTGCGACACTGAATGACTTGGCATCAAATGAAACCTGATTATATAATTTATAAATACAGTTTTTGAAGCCTCTCTCATAAAACGAAGTTCTATGCATAGGTGGACTAAGTAAACCTTTGGACCTGACATTAAGATTATGCACATCACTGATGGGTTTTTTTATATTCAGACTTAGCCTTATTTCTTTGTTTCATCAATAGCTTTAGATTATCTGTCAACCAAGGAGCCTTATTTCTACTTATACGGACTGTTCTAAGAGGGACGTGTTTATTAAAAACATTTAGTAAATGTGTTGATAAGTGATTTACTTTACTATCGATATTATTCATGTAGAAAATATCTTGTGGTGGGAGCGCTTGTAAGTCGGTATAAAATGCATGCTCATCGACGTATTTAAAATCTCTGTAAGTAATATAAGTTGGCTTAAATTTAGAGATATTTGTTATTATTTTACATTGGACCAGTTCATGATCAGATATATCCAAGCCACCCTAACATTATAACTGCTAAATTAATAATTTAGGGCTATTTGTTAAAAAACCGGAAAAATTACATAATGTAAAATAATATTAGCTGAAACTGAGATTAAAGTAACAATTAAGTGTTTTCGGAGTAGATGATACTTAATCTGATGTCCAAAATTAAAGATTCAATATGCCAATTCCAATAGGGCGTCTATGATTGCATAACTTTTGCAGATATACATGAGATTGGGCCGGTAAAAAATTAACCGTCTTTAAAAACACGGTCTCTAAAAATTATGAAATAAAACAAGTTATCATTTATCAACTGACTCGACTGATAACCGATATCAGAAGGTAACTAAGATCTGATGCGGATGAAAATGGCAGACAAGTTTGATCATTTATCAACTGATTCGACTCAAAGTCGGTATGTAAATGTAATCAAGATCGCTAATTACAAAGCTATCGAAACTTAAAAATTCAAAATGGCTACTAAAATTTGATATCTGAGGGTCAAAACGGTTGCAGATTACAAATATGAGATCGAAACTGAACAATTTAAAATAGCGGCATCAATATGGTGGATATGTAGTATCATTTATCATCTGATTGGACTAAAAATCGGTACATGATTGTTATCAGATCGCAAATTGTAAATATGTGATCAAGATTCGAAAATTCAAAATGGCGGCGTCAATATTTCAGATAGGTTTAGTCGTCTAATTCAACTGAATGTCGGTATACGATTGTTATCAGGATCGGAGATTATAGATATGTCAGCGTAATTTTTCGGTTAATGTTTGGGCGGGGATTGTTGATAATCATCTAATTGGACCAGTTTACTTTCCAAATCGTTTAAATGGACCTGCCTATCTACATTTCTTAGAAAATGAATTGCCTGAACAATTAGAAATTGTAAATCTACATATTAAGCAAAACATCTGGTATGTACAAGACGGTGCACCACCCCATTATAGCTTGCAAGTCAGGCAATGCTTATCAAACCGTTTTCCACGACGTTGAACAGGCCGAGGAGCAGATACTCCAATCGATTGCCCGGCTCGGTCACCTGATTTAAACCCAATTGACTTCTGTTTTTTGGGAGTCATGAAGGACAAAGTTTACTCTGTTCCGATAGAGGGCGGTGATATCTGCGACAAAGAAGTCAGCAGTCAGCCGAGAAATTTAGAAACATTTCTGGCGTCTTTCAGAATGTCAAATTTTCTCTTCTAAAAAGAGCGAGATATTGTGTACAAGAAAATGGGAATCATCTTGAGCACATTCTGAAATAAAATTTTAGTAATTATTTGTGTAAAACTTAAATTAAGATGTAACTGATAAAATATATGATTTTTCTCGATTTTTATTATTTTCACTGTTTAATTACCAGGCTTTGCAATATGTTTTTAGTATATCCAGTTTCAATTGAAAATGGTTACTCAAACGAAAAAAACAACTTAAGAAAAAGCTGTATAATTAAATTTTCTATAAAACAGAGTATACCGAAAAAGCCATAGGCGTACCACTAAAAAAGAGGGTAGGAGAGAAGGGAGTTTACCCGTAAATCAGCATCTTAGAAATCTTTTAAACAGTTTTTACTTTAAACTATTACCCTTTGGCATACATTTCAATGTACCGAAAGTGAAGAAAAATATCAATAGCCATTTGTACAATATTTGACATTGGGAATAATAATCGGAATATAGTTATTGCTATTATTACAAAAAAAACCTGATAACTTTTAGTCAAAGAAATTTACAGAGTGCTCATCCAACAGCAAAAGTTCAATACTAAATAACAGGTTCCAAATATGGAAGGCTTGCGCAAATACCTTTACAAATGTCCACCATGACCGAATTATTTCTTGCCATGATGTCAGATATTATTGCCATCTGTCACATTTTCACTCCCACATTCACGTAATGGAGTGGAAGTATAGTGGTGGTTGAAAAATTTAATTTTTTTAAAAATTTTCAATATTTTCTTCTTCTGAAATAGGTTTAGAATGTCATGAAACGTAGAAATTTTAAATTTGAGCAAAAAGTTTCCTTCTATTCTATAGTAGTGGTAAAAAAAGTTTACAAATTTAAAATTCACATATTTCTTTTAAATAGGTTTAGAAACACGAAACGTGAAAATTTCAAATTTGAGCAAATAAAAAAAAAATCCATCTATTTTAGTGATAAAAAATGTTTCTATTTTTTTTTCTGAAATAGGTTTAGAGTGTCATGAAACGTGGAAATTTTAAATTTGACCAAAAAAAATTTTTCGTCTATTCTATAGTAGTGATAAATAGATTAAATGTTTTCAAATTTTAAATTTGAGCAAAAAAATTTTTCAATCTATTCTAGTGTTAAATTTTTTTCCAAAATGGTAAAAAAATGTTGCAAATTTTTTTTCCGAAATAAGTTTGGAATAGTATTGAAACATTCTTTATAGGATTTTGCAAACAGCAGAAAAAATAACTATCTATAACTAAAGAAAAACTTTGTGTAGAAATATTAATGAAATCTTTGCATTCTTTCGATAACCTGAATTCTGGTTATGCTAGCAAATTAAAATCCTAAAATGAATTTGTCTAATTTCTTATTTGACAATTCTCATTCTAACACTAGCATCCACACAGTCCCCTACGGCCATGCAGATTAAACTAGTATCCACACAACCCCCTACGATTATGAAGATTCAGTTAAAAATGAGAACAAAGACCTAAAATGAATTTATTTATCTACCTTGTCTTAAAAAATTGTTCATTCCAATGGATTACATTTTCATGAAATCTATCATTCTGTTTCCTGGAAATGCTTAGCCTTTGAAACGTTTTTCGCCCTTATTCTGGAGCTCATCAGAAAGACATAAAGCCATTCATAAAGATGTTTCATGCAAAACCAAGACAATTTCTATGAATAAGTGTGAAATGATTATATTTGACATTGACTGATAAAAACAACCTCACCTATCTATTAGCTAACTAGTATTGGAGCCTATATACTCTATGTATGTTTTAAAAATGAATTATTATTTGTTTGCTTATAATTGTATTGAAACATTCTTTATAGGATTTTGCAAACAGCAGAAAAAATAACTATCTATAACTAAAGAAAAACTTTGTGTAGAAATATTAATGAAATCTTTGCATTCTTTCGATAACCTGAATTCTGGTTATGCTAGCAAATTAAAATCCTAAAATGAATTTGTCTAATTTCTTATTTGACAATTCTCATTCTAACACTAGCATCCACACAGTCCCCTACGGCCATGCAGATTAAACTAGTATCCACACAACCCCCTACGATTATGAAGATTCAGTTAAAAATGAGAACAAAGACCTAAAATGAATTTATTTATCTACCTTGTCTTAAAAAATTGTTCATTCCAATGGATTACATTTTCATGAAATCTATCATTCTGTTTCCTGGAAATGCTTAGCCTTTGAAACGTTTTTCGCCCTTATTCTGGAGCTCATCAGAAAGACATAAAGCCATTCATAAAGATGTTTCATGCAAAACCAAGACAATTTCTATGAATAAGTGTGAAATGATTATATTTGACATTGACTGATAAAAACAACCTCACCTATCTATTAGCTAACTAGTATTGGAGCCTATATACTCTATGTATGTTTTAAAAATGAATTATTATTTGTTTGCTTATAATTGTATTGAAACATTCTTTATAGGATTTTGCAAACAGCAGAAAAAATAACTATCTATAACTAAAGAAAAACTTTGTGTAGAAATATTAATGAAATCTTTGCATTCTTTCGATAACCTGAATTCTGGTTATGCTAGCAAATTAAAATCCTAAAATGAATTTGTCTAATTTCTTATTTGACAATTCTCATTCTAACACTAGCATCCACACAGTCCCCTACGGCCATGCAGATTAAACTAGTATCCACACAACCCCCTACGATTATGAAGATTCAGTTAAAAATGAGAACAAAGACCTAAAATGAATTTATTTATCTACCTTGTCTTAAAAAATTGTTCATTCCAATGGATTACATTTTCATGAAATCTATCATTCTGTTTCCTGGAAATGCTTAGCCTTTGAAACGTTTTTCGCCCTTATTCTGGAGCTCATCAGAAAGACATAAAGCCATTCATAAAGATGTTTCATGCAAAACCAAGACAATTTCTATGAATAAGTGTGAAATGATTATATTTGACATTGACTGATAAAAACAACCTCACCTATCTATTAGCTAACTAGTATTGGAGCCTATATACTCTATGTATGTCTTTCTGATGAGCTCCAGAATAAGGGCGAAAAACGTTTCAAAGGCTAAGCATTCCCAGGAAACAGAATGATAGATTTCATGAAAATGTAATCCATTGGAATGAACAATTTTTTAAGACAAGGTAGATAAATAAATTCATTTTAGGTCTTTGTTCTCATTTTTAACTGAATCTTCATAATCGTAGGGGGTTGTGTGGATACTAGTTTAATCTGCATGGCCGTAGGGGACTGTGTGGATGCTAGTGTTAGAATGAGAATTGTCAAATAAGAAATTAGACAAATTCATTTTAGGATTTTAATTTGCTAGCATAACCAGAATTCAGGTTATCGAAAGAATGCAAAGATTTCATTAATATTTCTACACAAAGTTTTTCTTTAGTTATAGATAGTTATTTTTTCTGCTGTTTGCAAAATCCTATAAAGAATGTTTCAATACAATTATAAGCAAACAAATAATAATTCATTTTTAAAACATACATAGAGTATATAGGCTCCAATACTAGTTAGCTAATAGATAGGTGAGGTTGTTTTTATCAGTCAATGTCAAATATAATCATTTCACACTTATTCATAGAAATTGTCTTGGTTTTGCATGAAACATCTTTATGAATGGCTTTATGTCTTTCTGATGAGCTCCAGAATAAGGGCGAAAAACGTTTCAAAGGCTAAGCATTTCCAGGAAACAGAATGATAGATTTCATGAAAATGTAATCCATTGGAATGAACAATTTTTTAAGACAAGGTAGATAAATAAATTCATTTTAGGTCTTTGTTCTCATTTTTAACTGAATCTTCATAATCGTAGGGGGTTGTGTGGATACTAGTTTAATCTGCATGGCCGTAGGGGACTGTGTGGATGCTAGTGTTAGAATGAGAATTGTCAAATAAGAAATTAGACAAATTCATTTTAGGATTTTAATTTGCTAGCATAACCAGAATTCAGGTTATCGAAAGAATGCAAAGATTTCATTAATATTTCTACACAAAGTTTTTCTTTAGTTATAGATAGTTATTTTTTCTGCTGTTTGCAAAATCCTATAAAGAATGTTTCAATACAATTATAAGCAAACAAATAATAATTCATTTTTAAAACATACATAGAGTATATAGGCTCCAATACTAGTTAGCTAATAGATAGGTGAGGTTGTTTTTATCAGTCAATGTCAAATATAATCATTTCACACTTATTCATAGAAATTGTCTTGGTTTTGCATGAAACATCTTTATGAATGGCTTTATGTCTTTCTGATGAGCTCCAGAATAAGGGCGAAAAACGTTTCAAAGGCTAAGCATTTCCAGGAAACAGAATGATAGATTTCATGAAAATGTAATCCATTGGAATAAACAATTTTTTAAGACAAGGTAGATAAATAAATTCATTTTAGGTCTTTGTTCTCATTTTTAACTGAATCTTCATAATCGTAGGGGGTTGTGTGGATACTAGTTTAATCTGCATGGCCGTAGGGGACTGTGTGGATGCTAGTGTTAGAATGAGAATTGTCAAATAAGAAATTAGACAAATTCATTTTAGGATTTTAATTTGCTAGCATAACCAGAATTCAGGTTATCGAAAGAATGCAAAGATTTCATTAATATTTCTACACAAAGTTTTTCTTTAGTTATAGATAGTTATTTTTTCTGCTGTTTGCAAAATCCTATAAAGAATGTTTCAATACAATTATAAGCAAACAAATAATAATTCATTTTTAAAATAAGTTTGGAATGTCATGAAACGTGGAAATTTTAAATTTGACCAAAACAAAATTTTCGTCTATTCTGTAGTAGTGATAAATAGATTAAATGTTTTCAAACAATTTTTTTAATTTTTCAAAAACATTTTTAAATTTCCTTGAATAATTTTAGAATGCCATGGAAACGTGGAAATTTTAAATCTGAACAAAGAAAAAAAAAATTCCATCAATTTTAGTGGTAACATTTTTTCAAAAATTGTAAAATAATTTTCTAATATTTTTAAAAATAGATTTAGAAATTTTAAATTTGAAGAAAAAAAAATTGTTTCCATCTATTTTAGTGGTAAAATTTTTTTCAAAAATGGTTAAAAAATTTTAAAAAAATTTTGTTTGATATAGGTTTAGAAATCCATGAAATGTGGAAAGTTTAAATTTAAACAAAGAAAACATTTTTTTTCAATTATTTTAGTGATAAAAAATTTTTCAAAAATTTTCAAAATTCTTTTTTAGCGTGTCATGAAACGTGGAAATTTTAAATTTGAGCAAAAACAATTTTTTTCACTATTTATTCCGTTTAGACGGTCCACCCTGTATATTTTCCAGTGAAAATTTAACCATTTCTTCGCTGACAGTAGGGTTAACTACCTACCAAATTTAGTAGTTTTTTAGTTAAATCACCAACAGACAGACAGGCAGACAGACAGACGGAATTGAAAAACCTATGTTTTCGTAATCTACGTGTTCTGAAACGTCAAAATCCCAAAAAATCTCGGAGGGTGATTTTTTCTCGAATACAATACTTCCCTTCGGTATGCGAGGGAAGTAAAACATATTTTCAGTTTCCAACTTTAGATGGCTGTATTTTCATAGGGGTGTGATTTTGGATAGAGGTAAATTAGGTTGAATCAATTTTTTTGATGCACTAATTCCGTGGTTAAGTGATTGACATACTTTTTAATAACACCCTGTATAATATAACATTTTGAGTTGTTTATAAAAAGCCCTCTTGAAGTACCAATTTTTTCATTATAATTTCAATTTTCAAATCGTCAGATTTATTATTCAATCAGATTTATTAATTAGATTTCTTTGTATACAGGGCAGCACGTTTGATTAATGGATCTGATTACTTAATATCCATTCCGAGATCGGTGTAAAAATTCACAAAAGGCAATATCGAACGAATTTTTAACCGATCTCAAAATCGATATTGAGTAATAAAGGTCAATTAACGTAACGTGAAATGTTGCTTCATAGTTTTTAGTAATCGTATTTTTAAAGGTGGCTCAATTTTTTCAATAATTTTTTTCATCATGCGTGCAAAAACACCCTTTCTATTAATGTTGTATAAATAACTATAAATTAGCAATATACATTTTATTATAAAAAACCCATTCGCCCTGTATTTATTCATTTAAGTCTCGCTGCCTTCGCTTTGTACGTCAAAATTAAAAGCATCATCCGGGTAGGTAATAAATTATGATAAAGAAGTGAGCCTCAGTCATGTGTCTATAATTCACTGATTCTATAAATAAAAAACCTAATTAAAGTACAAAGAGAACTAATTAGAGACAAAACACATGTACACGTTAAGCTAATACGCCCGATATTTAAGCCACAGGAGGGTTTTGTTCTAATTAACGTTTTGACGGAAGTGGATATAGGCCCAATTAATAAAAAATGACTGGAGTCTTTATAAAAGTACACGAGCTTTTAACTTAATTTAATCAATATGGTTGTCTTAAATGAAAATATTATGAGGGTATTACAAGAGGGCGTATCATGTCCTCTACTATCACAGCTACTATATTCATGCTTATTTGAAAAATACACATTATTTTTATATCAAATTAAATTTTGAAAAATTTGCTTTAACTTCGGGTTATGACAATAGCAGCAATTTTTGTATGTTAACTAATTTATCTTGATTTTGGTTGATCAGATTTATATTCACCACTCCTCGTCTACAGTCCACGTGGACTTAATCCGCCTGTCACATAGAAATATAGGTGTGATTAGATGCTTAGCGAATTTGACTCCACCAACCTTGTTCGGAGTTTTGTCCTAACATTTAATAAACAAGACAGTCGCTGCTTTACGCCCCTTCGGAAGGATTATATACCATCTGTGCAGCTCCCGCCTAAGATTACATAACTTCGCCGCTAGAAGATAAAACGAGAGGTAGGTCATTAAACAATAGACGTAGCCTTAATATATCATTTATGTGACTTATCAAATGTGATAAACATATTTTTTCATTAACCACTTCTATTGGAATAAAGGTATTATAGTATAGTATTATTTAGTATTTAAAGCATTTTTACATTTCTACTGCTGCCGCCTATGTCCCATAAAGGAGATGCCGACTTTACTTCGAGTTTTCATTTTTACGCTGCCCCAATTGAGATCATATACCGGGTGAGTCACGAATTGCGCTCGCCCCGATATTTCCTAAAACATTTGGAATAGAAAATTGATATTTGGAGGCCTTATTACACGACTAAAATGCCATCTTTTCAATAAAAAATCAAGTTTGGTGCACATCCGGTTTGACCGGAAATGCCCACAACTTTCGATTTTTAAATGGAACACTCTATATATTTTTACATTTTTGGAATCTAGAGGAAATTTTGAATACAATACATATCCATTTAGGTCACTTTTTGATAAACATTAAAAATTTTATTAAAAAATCTATTTCTGAATCCAGAGTACTGTGGTGCCCAAAATTTATTTTAGTTTGTGTGCTACGTTACTATAAAAATAAAAGGAGCAATATGATTGCATTACTTAATTCTCTAGAGGCGTTTAAAATTTTTATGTGATTTTTACCCACTAACTCGGTTTTTTTAAATGGGAATTTAATCGTTCACCAATATTTTTAAATACCTCATTTTCATACGAATCTAATGATACCAAAATTTTGAAAATCCGCTCAGAAATATTTGAGATTTCAGCCAAAATACAATGCAACCAAGCTTTTAGAAACATGCTGCTAATAGATAATAGATTAGTGGGCTTTGGAAACTAAAATGGCACATTTCTGTGTAAATCTGGTAACCTAATAACATTGGAAAAATCATCCATTGAATGTAATAAAACAATATCAGCTGTCAGACAGATACAAAATAAAACGTTGCGGAAATCTCTGAGTAAAACCGAACTGATGTCGCATTCTATTGCAAATGTCCTTGTGGATGTAATTGTGTTTACCTCCACATACCTATGCTAAACTTAATTGTAACGTTCTTTGCGCTCACAATTATTAAATGTATGATAGCTCAAGATTGCCTATAACTACACGAGTCTGTCTGACAGCTGATATTGTTTTATTACATTCAATGGCTACTATGATTTTTCCAATGTTATTAGGTTACCAGATTTACACAGAAATGTGCCATTTTAGTTTCCAAAGCCCACTAATCTATTATCTATTAGCCGCATGTTTCTAAAAGCTTGGTTGCATTGTATTTTGGCTGAAATCTCAAATATTTCTGAGCGGATTTTCAAAATTTTGGTATCACTAGATTCGTATGAAGGTATGAGGTATTTAAAAATGTTGGTGAACGATTAAATTCCCATTTAAAAAAACCGAGTTAGTGGGTAAAAATCACATTTAAAAATTTTAAACGCCTCTAGAGAATTAACTAATGCAATCATATTGCTCTTTTTATTTTTATAGTAACGTAGCACACAAACTAAAATATATTTTGAGCACCACAGCACTCTGGATTCAGAAATAGATTTTTTAATAAAATTTTCAATGTTTATCAAAAAGTGACCAAAATGGACGTATTGTATTCAAAATTTCCTCTAGATTCCAAAACTGTAAAAATATATAGGGTGTTCTATTTAAAAATCGAAAGTTGTGGGCATTTCCGGTCAAACCGGATGTGCACCAAACTTGATTTTTTATTGAAAAGATGGAATTTTAGTCGTGTAATAAGGCCTCCAAATTTCAATTTTCTATTCCAAATATTTTAGGAAATATCGGGGCGAGCGCAATTCGTGACTCACCCAGTATACTATACACACAGTTGCACAATAGTACAAAAACTTTTTAAGTACGGCTATGTAAGAGTTAACAAGGCAGTGATTTATGGCTTTTTTTATTTGCATTAAATATGTCTAGACAAGTATACAAAAGACGTGACAGAAGAGACAGACGGATAAATGGACAGACTAGCAAATAAATGGATAGATGACGGACATATTGAAAACTGTGTAGATACTATAAATTGTTAATTTATAGTATCTACATTATAAAGCAACAAATTCCAGTTAAATATTCTCATCCATTTTTTTTTAATCTTAAAATATTATGAAATTCGACCGAAAACTTGAAAAATGTTTATCGTTTTCCAAAAAATTCCTTTAGACAAGAAGGAATGAATATTAAGACTCAAAACTTCACTAATTTATTCTTGGGGGTATATAAAACAAATTTGTGAGGTCGCCAGTCAATTTCATCCCCTCCTCCCCCTTTTCACCACTTTAAAATACACATTTTGTAACAAAATGATGTTAAAAAATTTTACAGATTTCGCAATCCTTGCAATCATCGGGACATTGGAAATGATAACACCATACATAAAACATAAAGTTTTTCAAATTTTTATTTTATATAGCACGATCCACTGCACCGCTGTATTTCCACCCTAAATGAAAACTGGTAACTTGACCCCCTGTGATATATGCAACCCATATTATATTTGCGTATATCAGCCGTTGCATATGATAGTCTCAGTCGACCGCGACACATTACTTTGAAATAAAGAGATATTATTGTCAGTCAATTTGTATAACAGACAACCTATATCAGTTAGTTGCAATTCTAACATATCATTTATTGCAAGCAGGCACCTATTTGTAGCAAGCTGTACACTTTTGTGTTATACCGTTAGCATCGCTGTACAACTTTTAGGTAATCTCCCGACACGGTAGGTAATGTAATTGGCAAGCGCAGCAGCCTAATCGATAGTAGCGCGGCCTTTTCGGTAGCCGTGTACAAATTTTTGCTTGAATAATATAAAGTCATACGTTTTCAGTTTGTGACGTCAGACGCGGATGTTATGTAATAAATTTAAGTAATGGCAGGTCAAATTTTAATTCGCTACTTACACAGTAAGTAGCGAATTTTACAGAATTCTAAGTAAACTTTTCTTTGAGAGACATATTTACCATTCTAAAAATGTCTATCAATGTCTTTCGTATTTGCGATGCTTATAATAACAGATACAGAAAAAATAGTACTTTTTGTATAATAAATCCAATATTGTTCATGGTTAGCGAGATATAGGCAAAAAACTTAATTGGAGCACCAAGGTTTCAAAATGGCGACTCGAGGCTTTTTTTCATAACCCAGCAAACATTTTTGTTAAAATTAGCTCCAATTCGACTTGGGACAAGACAAATTTACTTACCAAAGTAATTATAACGTAAAATTGACTGGAAAAATAGACCTCCGATAAAAATTGACCAATTAGTCTTAATTTAGATTTAAGTTTACGTAAATAATACCAATTAATCTACCTCATACACAATTTTCTTTGAAGGTACAGCAAGTGGAAAACTACAAAAAAATCTACCAAAATTGACGTCAAGAGTAAATTTCCAATAAGGTCGAAATAGGTAATATAATTAGGTAGATTTACCTTTTTAGCGGCTAAAAATATTTCTAATAGTCTAGGTAGATTTTGTTGGAAATCCTACGTAATATATACCTAAATAGCAACTTATTTGGTCACTTTTATTACTCTTGTTTGAAGTAATATTAGGTAGACAACATCGGTAAATTCTACCTAAATTATCTACCTAATTTTACCAATTAAGTCAATTACCCTTAAACTGACCTTAAAGTTACTCTAAAAAAATACATTTTAAACCTCTTTGTCGCAGTAACCTGGCAAATCGACCTCAAAGTAAACTTCACTATAAAATAGTAATTCAGAAGCTACCCCCCGTCTAACCTGTTTGTAGAATTCATATTATTTAGGTTATTTGAACCATTAGGTACTTAGGTGGTATAGCTATTATCTAAAAATTATTTCAGTCATTAAAAGAGGCCATTAACGTAGCATGGTTGGATAATTCGTGGTGCCAATGTACAAATGAAGCATGCCAAAGGTAAAAAAACACCGCTTAAGGAATCACTACTTCCGCCTCCAGATTTCCCATCCGTCTTTTTAAAGGAGAACATCTTGACTATATTTGCACTCTAGTATGTGGAAATAATTGTCTATAGAATTTCAATAAAAGGGTATTGCCGAATGCCAGCCGAGCTTCCAGAACTTTCGGGCGCTGTCGAATACCAAGGCAGTATCATATGGCTCCATTATGACAACTCACTCGTCAACACAATACACTAGTCGAGTTAAAATTTACACATAATAAGTAAAATTTACCAATAGGTAGTATATTCAAAATAAGGTAATATAAATAGATTATATTTACCTACAAGTAATTATTTGATATAACAACAGAGTTAATAATACTTTCAATAGGTAAAGTTAACCAAAATGTCGTAAATTTTCGTGTAACTTGACCTGTGATAATTTCTACCTATAAAATACGTAGATTGTCATGGTAATTTTAACTTGGAGGTCTAATTAGCACAAGATGCCATATTTTCTCAGTGCAGTTGAAGTATGATTCCAAGTTGTAGTTTGTAAAATGAGTGTATATGGAAACAAACTGACGAAAAGTTTAAGAATATAAATAATTATACCTGTAAACTCATATTTAACAAGTATTGTATACTTTCGGCTCAAAATATTACAATAATTTTTTTATTTGGTAACATAAATTTTCTTACAGATGAATATTTTTGAGGCGCATTAGTATTTTATGGAGTACAGCTGCTATTATTCGCAGAAAAATTTTCGGCGCATTGATTTCAGTAAGCGAGAACTGCAAATATATAATTCCTCATAAATTGTATTTATTTTAGTTACCGGCATTCATCTTGTATTGTTATTGTGAGTTAGGTATCTCTTCAGTTTTGTAAGTGACTGACAACCATATGTCGACTACTTATAGAGAAAAATACCAAATAAGTGTAAAAATCTTACTTTTTTCCACTTGGTGTCATTTTTAAATTTCACATATGTCCGTAAATTCTACCTAAAACTAGTCAACTTGATGTCAAATTGACGTTGAATTCAAGTAAAATTTATCTAAACAGGTATTAGTAACCAAATGTACTGTGATACTACAAGTAAGATTTATATGTAATTTTACCTGTTTTAGTTGATATAACTTCGACGTCGTCTTATTCTCCACTTATGTCGATTCCACGTAGCATCAACGTAAATTTTACCAAAATATGGTTCATTCTAATTTTGCGACTAAATTTATTATACATAATTTAGGTAGTCTTGACGTCAAATAATACTTAATTGTTTGCTGGGAAGGGACGTATAAATGAACGTTTCGCCGGGAACAGTTTTGTAAAATAGGTAATAATGTCTGATGTATCGAGTGAAAAGTTATCAAAGAACGAATTGAAGAGGAGATTGAAAGCTAAGCAAAAAGCCAAAGAAAAAGCTGAATTGGTTGCCCAACAGCCGGTCCAAGTTCATAAACCGAAAGAGAACGAGGTCTCCGAAGACATAAATCCAAACGAATGCTTTAAACTTAGAAGCAGTGCAATAGCCAATCTCAAAGAACTTGGTGCTGACAATCAGCCCTATCCTCACACGTTTCATGTGTCAACTTTCTTAGAAGAATTTTTTTGAAAAATACTCTGGTTTAAAAGAAGGCGAAGTACTAGAAAATGAAAAACTTAGAGTTGCAGGCTGTGTACATGCTATTAGAGAATCCGGATCTAAATTGGTCTTCTATGACTTACGTGGTGCGGGTACTAAGATTCAAGTAATGGCTACGACAAGACAATACGAAGATGAGAGTAACTTTGTTAACGATATTGCTAAAATTCGTAGAGGGGATATAATAGGAGTGCAAGGTGTTCCAACTAAAACCAAAAAGGGAGAATTATCTGTGATGCCAAAGAAAATTAAGCTATTATCGCATTGTCTTCATATGCTTCCTCATTTACATTATGGGTTGAAAGATAAAGAAACTAGGGTTAGACAGCGGTATCTGGATTTAATTTTAAGCAACCGTGTACGTAAAATATTTGAAATAAGAGCTAAGATAATTGCATATGTCCGAAGGTTCCTTGATGAACTGGAATTTCTAAATATTGAAACACCGATGATGAATATGAGAGCAGGGGGTGCTACTGCCAAACCTTTCATTACACATCACAATGAACTTAATATGGATCTGTATATGCGGATAGCTCCCGAGTTGTATCATAAAATGTTAATCGTAGGCGGGTTGGATAGAATGTACGAAGTTGGTAGACAATTTAGAAACGAGGGTATAGATTTAACACATAATCCAGAGTTTACTACTTGTGAGTTTTATATGGCTTACGCTGATTATAATAACTTAATGACAATAACCGAATCCATGGTTTCGGGAATGGTTCATAGCATTCATGGAAGCTATAAAATCAAGTACCATCCCGAGGGTCCAGATGGAGAAGAAGTTGAGATTGATTTTACTCCCTCCTTTAAGCGTATTCGTACGATTCCTGCATTAGAGGAAGTGTTAAAGGTGCAATTTCCCCCGACAACAGAAATGGCTAGTGAGAGTACCAATAAATTTTTAAGTCTCAAACATAACGTTGAATGCCCGGCACCTCCGCCATATGTTGCATACATAGTTTACCAAAACCACATACGCACTAGGGGTGTAGCATCGGAGGGTAGAAAAAAGTGATTTAAAAAAATAAAACATTTATTTCTGAGTAGTAACAATATAAAGTTGGTGAATGAAATTTAACAAAGTTGTACTTACATTAATTATTTTGAACCCATTTGTAAGGAGATATGTCACCACTGCACTCTACCAAAACCAACGAATGACCCAAAGTTCATAGGCATAGCAATAATGCAGTCTTTGCAATATTGCTGAATTGCCTTTCCTCAATTACGGAATTCTATTCACCGTTCGAACTATTCTAGATAGTCAGCAATTATTCGTTATTTGTAATAGTTGATATTTATATTTAAATTTATGTTTAGAATAAGCAAATCATTTTATTCTGATTGAATATACAAACAAAGCCAAATTTAGATTTGTTTCTTTTAATATAAATTATTTCTAAAATATGAATGAATGAATATGAATTTTTAATGTAAATTATTTAAAAACATGAATAAGAATTTTCTGCTCTTGACAATAGATAGACGTGGCGACTATTAGTATGTTTCTGAATAGTCGCCTTTCTTAAATCTCAGATCTTCATCAGTTTTCTCGTCAAACATAGTTTCTTCAGTTTAATTTAGGTATTATAAAACGGATGTAAGATACACTCACACAAATACCCTGTAGAATAAAATAAACGTTCAACAAAATTATTCATGAACACCATCGAATCCCTGAAACAACCTTTTTTACTAAACAGACACACAAAATTAAGTACCTTTTAAATACTATAATTTAAGTTTACCTCTGAGCTACATGAATGATGGCAAGGTACAGTGCCTATAGAGCTCACGTATTGTGAGTATTACCCACTCCTACACCTTACCTTTCAAGCTAGACTTGAGAGGCTCAAGCCCATATGGTCAAATTAAGTAGCCAGACAAACTCTGTGGCGTCGTAAAAGTAACCACCATGTGCTGCATAATTTATTTTTATGAGCCCTTGAAGAATCCCCCGGAGCTGATAGAGGAATATTTATGTTTTGGATTATAATGTTGATATAATGGATAGATATCTGAGATCAACATAGACGCGCTGTTAGTAGTGAACGACAACGCAGATAGAAATGGTAAAATTATTTTTTATGTGAGTTATTTTTTTATTGTAAATATTTAATCGCTACTACATTAAAAGCGATATTTTAGTCCTCTAGGACAGGAATAAAATTAATACGTTTACTACTGGAAATGCAAAAAAACATTTTTATCACATTTTACTTATTCATTGAACTTCGAGTAAGTTATTCAAGAAACACCTCTATACTCAACGTCCTACCATTAATGATTGACTTCCACTCGTAAGTTTGTCCGTCAAAAACATTTCTGCTGCCCAAAATTTGCACATACAATTAAAGGTAAGAGTCTTATAGTCTATTTGTAAATGAAAGAGGGTAATAAAAGTTCATTATAAATGCAAATTCTACAAAAACATATTCAGTCAACCTTTTAATAATCCGAGAAATGCAATAGAACGGAACGAATAGCGATTATAGAATCAAAAATATTGTTGCGACTTTTCCACCTTTTAGGAAACACCCTGTATGAATCCGTGGATTCTAAATAATTTTAACAAGAGATTAAACACTACTAACACTTTATTTATCAATTTACTGACTATACAATACTTCAAAATAAACTTTATTTACTTCTTATTTAACCTCACTTTTCACTTTTCAACTTGTTCACTTTTATAAACTGCTTTCTTAATAAAACTTCCCCTTCCGCGCTGGTAATCGCGCCTTATATACTCCGAATTGGACTCTCTAGATCCATCTAGAAACAATCAAGAATCTTCTCCAACAACATTCCAGAAAAAGTCCATTTCAATCTGACAGCTTCCAGTCACAATTAGTAGGCATAGGCGTATCATCTCCAGTTCCAAGGGGGTGTAATTCATAACAATATCTGCCAAAATATTGAAAAACAAAAAAGTATCCCCGGGCGGGATTCAAACCCGGGAAACTCATTGGACAACGGCCGTGAAAACCTGCATTGTACTTAAAAATAGTTGCCGATTAGCACGACCACAAATCAATGTTTCAAACGTAAAAACTGAATAAATACGACGATCGGAGACCCGTTCTATGTCTTGATGGTGAGGAGAAGGTCGGCAATGACCGTAGAACGTGAATCGCAAGATGAAAATCGAAAATTGGAGCTGGCTGGAGCGAAGGTGAATCGTCATTTTTTGACAATTCGTGATAATTCGAAAAACGAAATTTTCGTCCATCTATTTATTTGCAACATGTTTAATTTTTTGCTCATTTATGCACCACTAAGAGTTTGATAAAATTGCAACTTAATTATAGATACTATCTAAACCCTCTTTGGAAAAAAATCTAGTTTTATGTAAATGATTTCACGAAAATTGTCGCTGTCTCCCGGGCTATATGTCACCTTAACTTCGCTTATGTAAACAAACACTGCTTGTTTAATAAAGTCATTTATTTATTATTATTTAGCAGTACCTATTAACCAATAACACAGGTGGACCCGACATAGTAATCCCTATGTACTTCGCCATGTTGGATACGAATCCAATGTTCGTTTAGCTCCATCACCTACCAATTCTTAGTAAATCGCGAAAATAAGCTAGGAATTCAGGTTTCTTAGGCTAATTAGTTTCAATTTGAATTTAATTGTCTTTATATTGTCTAAGTGTTATTTGTGGCATTATCTTAATTTTTTTCCTTCTTCAATTCTTAGGGACTTCCTGCCACATGCATATTTTCTTTTTAAGCGGCGCTCGGGTAATCTACAAAATATCATAGTTAACCAGTATCTTACTGGTAAATAACCTCTACGCCTGTGTAAAGGCTATTTACCAGTAACATACTGGTTAATTATGATATTTTGTAGATTCCCCTAGCACCGCTTAAAAAGAAAATATACATGTGGCAGGAAGTCCCAAAGAACTGAAGAAGGGGGAAAAAAAATGTCTTTTTTATGTAGAATTGGCTAGACTAATCAGAAAAAATATCCTCATGAAAAAATGTCAGTGGCGTACCACTTTCTTGTTAAAAAATATCAAAGGACATGTTTGCAGGGACGCCACTAGTGGGGCTATAAAATACATTTTCTAAATAAAATATGTGGTTTTAAATCCTATTAACAAATACCAAAATTTAGAATAATATATAATGTACTTCCTGAGATAAAAAATAACGATTAAGAAAAATCAACACCCTGTAGCAAAAAATTTAAACCGTTGCGAACATATGTTCATCTGATCTTTTCTTCATAAAATGATTAGATCATTTTCACACCCTGAAATGTTAGTATGTCATTAAGGAACGCCCTGTGTATCTAATATTCAAGTATTGGTGTAAACTTTTATTTTGCTATTTTAATCGAATAGTACAGGCAATGAAGGCAAAATGTAAAAACCTCGCAAAAATTAATAAAAGAATCATCTCTGAGATTTAAGTAATTAATAACCTGTAGAATGGAATGATCCATTCTTTGCACTTCCAAGTTCCGGGAAAATTCAAAAAAATTTGGAAAAACTTTTTGATTTTCGGTTTTTTTGCTCTAACGGCTAAAATAATGAAAATACAGAAAATGCAGAAAAAAATGTTCAACAAAATTTGTAGATCGTGTCTTTCTCTAGAAAATAGGTCTTTACCAATTTTTGTCTTACTTAAGCCGTTTAGGAGATAAATCCAGTTTTCCACTTATAATGTTGAGCCGCTCCGCGCGGAAATGGGATTTCTCTGGCAGTTTCGTACGACCGGACATATCGATCGATAATTATTACTATTCAGAGCCGCTAAAAAAAATGAAAGCAACGTGAAATGTAGAGAAAAGTCTCAGCTTTAATGTGGAACTAATCACAAAATTCATACAAATTTATATCATAGAGAAGAAAGTGTCAGAAGATGGCTTAGTAAACTTTATATAGTTGATTTATTCACATCTTTGAGATTTATGCATCCTGCCTATTTCTCCCGTAACAATGGGTGCTTTTTCACTGGATGGATTCGATTCCACGCACTTTAATCTATATTTCGTGAAAATTTCATTGAAGAATGTTAAGAAACAAATAAGTTGTATATGTTTTACTGTATAATTGTGCATTTTCTGAACGTGTATAAATAATGTAGACAAATTCAAAAAGTACTGCGCGCATTTAAAAAACTCTAAAGTCATTCGAAAGAATATGTTTTATTGTACTTATAATCCAAAAATTAAGACTGTGCTATTATCATTACTTGCAATAAAATGTTAATTGGATTAATCTATCATTATATAAGAATATATAAGCAAAATGAATTATCATTGTAACGACTCCCGGCAAAGATATAAATAAATCTGTGGATCAACTGTACAAAGTTCACTAAGCCATCTTCTGACACTCTCTCTCCTTGATACAATTTTTTATGAATTTTGAGATTAGTTCCACATTAAAGCTGAGACTTTTCTCTACATTTTATGTTATTTTTATTTTTTTTTAGGGGCTCTGAATAGTAAGAATTATCGATCGATGAGCCCGGTCGTACGAAACTCCTGGAGAATTCTAATTTTTCGCGCATTTCGAAGCGGCTTAAAACTATAAGTCGGTTTATATTCTAAACGGCTTAAGTAAGACAAAAATTTGTAAAAACCTCTTTTGTAGAGAAAAGGACGAGCTACAACTTTTGTTGGGAACTTCTTTCTCTATTTTCATTATTTTGGCCGCTAGAGCAAAAAAACCGAAAATCAAAAAGTTTTTCCAAATATTTTTGAATTTTCCCGGAACTTGGAAGTGCAAAGAATGCATCATCTCATTCTCCAGATTATTACCTACTTAAATCCCAGAGATGATCCTTTTATTAATTTTTGTCACCCTAAATTGTTAATTTGCCTGTACTAGAATACGTATACAAAAATTTGATTAAGTTTAATTTCATAGTAGAGTCGCCCTTTAAAGTGATAAGATGTGAAAATGACATAATCATCTGTGGCTGGATTTTGTTCACCAAATTTGATCTTTCTAAGATAGTTTTCTACGATTAATTATTGATATAATTGTCATTATATTGTTACCAGAATGATGTTTTCTTTGATTAAAACTGTATTACGTTCTAGTTTACGCAAGCATTAGTGTCTACGTAACAAACCTGTGCAATTTTTCATGACACACATGCACATATCTCTTTTATAAACGTACTCTCCTAATTACCTTGGATAATGTGTGGGTACCCTAGCAATAAATAACTATGCAACAACCGCTCTATTTACATTAATTAGTAATTATTTACAAGCACAGAAACAACTTTCGCTCCCCTATATTTATTATCCGTAATTTGCCTCTTTAATAATAAGCCTGTACGAATAAATCACGACTCAACGTTTTATCAAAACCGCTTTGGCGCGGGGCTGAGGTTAAACATTCACTGCAAAATAAAACAAGACGACCATAGTTCACGCTCTCAAGACACAATGCAGTCGTTACTCATGTAAATCAACACCTATGGAGGACTTGTACGCCGAGCCCGTTGGGATGTAATGCAAATTAGGACAAAAATGGGCATCGAAAGGCGTTATAATTGTGCCTTGATTAGGTATATGCGTGTGCGTGTGTGTTGGCTAGGAGAGAATGTAGCAAGTAGTTGAAGAAATATGAAGTACAGTTTCATGTTTCAAAAACAGTTGAGTTACGAAATGAATGTTGGTTTGTGATGTATTTTTGTGCACACCAAAAGTCAGATCCTAATACTATCGTTTAGCGAATTGATAGCACAGGATCAAGATAGAACAATCGTAAGAAGTTCATTTCGATTGTTTTCTTACAATTTGGCTTCATAGATTTGATTTACTCAAGATTTTTTTTTAGAAAATATTAGTATAATAAAGTATAAGTGGCTATGAAGGTCTTTAAAACACGCGCGATTTTTCGAAATAGAGCAAGTGTTTTAAAGATCAGTTATCCACGAATACTTTACGCTATTTTTTTTTATTGGTACACTTTGAAATCATAAATACTGGTATTATTAGTACAAAAACTGGAAATAAGAATTAAAAATGTAAAATGGTTGAATTCGTGATGTGACATCAGGATACCTATCTGTGTCATGGAAATGCGAAAAACAAAAATTAATTTGCAATCTGTCTCATAGAATCCTATGAGACAGATTGCAATTATTGTCACTACAGTTGTTACTGATTGTTAAATATTTGAATAAAGCTTTTGAAACATTTGTTAGTAATATTTTATTTGAGTTACAAGGTACTCCTGTCAGATCAATAATTAAAAATCGCTGCCTAAGGAATCACTACTTCCACATCCAGATTTTTTCATCCCAGTTACATTAAAGAAAACATTCTGACTGTATTTGACTCTAGTATGTGGAAATTATTGGTCATAGAATTTTAATAATATTTGGGACAGATGTCATAGAAAAATATTAGCAAGAAATCTGAGAACTTGGTTTCTAGTGTATACACCAAATCCCAAGTTTCTGTACTCTTACAGCATGCTTTATTTTTTTTCCCCATTTACCTCTACTACTTACCCCCCACTCCTTCAACGGAATCAAAATATAATCTAGTTTCAGATGTCGCTATAATACATACGTATTGTCTAAATATTATTTGTGGCGATATCTTAATTTTTTCTTCTTCAATTCTTTCGGACTTCCTGCTACATGTATTTTTTATTTTTAAGCGGTGCTTGGGGAATCTACAAAATATCACAATTAACCAGTACTATAATATTATCGCGGATTCTTTAATTTTTCTTTTTTTGAATGAGGATAGATGCGTTCCGTAGATTTTTACTGGTAGGCCTGGATGTATGCAAAGTATATGACGCCGTGAACATTTTGCGCTGTTTTAATTGCAATGGTTTAAATCATACAAAAAATACCTGTAAAAAAGAGATAAATTGTCCTAGATGTGCTGAAAATCATAATTTAGGGGACTGTAAAGCAGACAGCTTGAAATGTATTAACTGTACTGTATTAAAAGAAAGCAAACAGTTGAATATCTCCACAGATCACGCCGCTTGGGATTATAAACAATGCTCGGCATATTTAAACGCGGTTTCGAAATTAAAATCGGACTTAGGTCATCAATAGCAAATAGAGACTCCACTCTTACTTGACGCTTCTACTAACCAGTTGTCTCATATAAACACAAACTCCGGCGATTCTCAACATTTATCAGTATACTATCAGAATGTGCGTGGTTTGAATACCAAGCTTAGTGTCCTCTATAATAATGCAGCAAGCAGTGATTATAGTATATTAGCTTTTACCGAAACTAACTTGCAATCAAACGTACAAAATCCAGAGTTACTAAACGAACAGCAGTTTAATATTTTTAGAGCGGATAGAAATTTGTTAGAAACTCATCGTGAAGGGGGAGGTGGTGTTATGTTGGCGGTTAATAACTCACTAATGGCTGTTGACTTAAAATTAAATAACACCTTGTTTCAAAATTTACACTCTGTCGATATTGTTGGCGTTAAGATAACTATAAATCACTACTCTTTTTATATATTTACTCTCTATATTCCTCCTAGAACATCTGTGGAGACGTATCATGCGTTGTTCGATGCATTTTGCTCTTTAAACTTTATTTACAATTCTGACGTTTTAATACTAGGTGATTTTAATGTACCTGAGTACTGCAGCTGTACAACCAATGCACCTACTTCGGGTACCCTTCAGCCACTAATAAACTTTCAAAATTTTCTTAACCTAAAGCAATTTAATACAATAAGAAATAGAAATAACAGATTACTAGACCTACTTCTATCCAATAAAATCTGCCAGGTCGAAAAAGCCAGTGATGTTCTCATCGCAGAGGATGACCATCATCCTGCTCTTATGTCGACATTTAGTATCATAAAAGATCGTGAAAGTCATAAAGTTAAATTTAATTCTAACTATAAACTTAACTTTAAGAAGGCTAACTTTCCAGTTCTGTATCAAACATTAGCCGAAACTAATTGGGAATTTTTAAATAATTATGAAACCATTGATGACGTTTATGATCAGTTCTATTCTAAGTTAAGCTCAATATTTGTTAATACTGTACCTCAGTCTAAAACCTCAAAAAGAATATATCCACCCTGGTTTGATTATCCATTAATCAAATCCATTAAAGAAAAGCAAAGGGCGCTAAATAAATACAAGCACACAGGTGATGTCACACAGAATGAATTTAAAAGATTAAGGCAAAAAGTGAAAATAGATTCAGAGAGTTCTTATAGAAGATATTGTAATCATATTGAGGAAAATATAGTTGGTGATCCGTCCTCGTTTTGGAAATTTATTAATTATAAAAGAAGTTCCTCAGATTTGCCAAACTTCATGAATTATAATAATGAATATATGTCTGATTCTCAACTAATTACTAATTCTTTTGCTAATTTTTTTCAACAATCTTATTCTGAATCTGAAAATATCACCCAAAATTTTACTTTTGTTAAGAGTAGTTCACCTTTAAATATACTTTGTTTTACAGAAGATGAAGTATTGAATGTTTTAAAGAAAATCAAACCTAAATTAACCTCTGGGCCAGATGGTATCCCCGCATTCATATTACGCGACTGTGCTGCTGTTTTTGCTAAACCCCTTACCATATTATTCAACTTATCACTAAGGTCCTCCAAATTTCCGTCACGGTGGAAATTATCAAAAATAATTCCAGTATTCAAGAAGGGCGACAGATCTGAAATTTCTAATTACCGCCCGATAGTAATAATAAATAATTTCGCGAAGGCATTTGAAATTCTCCTACACCATTATATTTTTAACCACGTAAAGCATCAAATATCAATAGCTCAACATGGGTTCTTCAAGGGCCGTTCAACAGTCACCAATTTAATTAATATTACAGAATTTATTTCTGATTCTATTGACAGGAGTGTACAAACAGACGTTATATACACTGATTTTTCCAAAGCTTTCGATAGACTGAATCACGGTATCCTCTTACAAAAATTTGAATGTTATGGCTTCTCGGACAACCTTATTGAGCTTTTTAAGTCCTATCTAACTGATAGAAAGCAATACGTTGTATACCATGGTGTTAGATCTATTGAGGTTTTAGCCACGTCAGGAGTCCCCCAAGGTTCAAACTTAGGTCCACTTTTCTTTAACTTGTTTGTAAATGATATAGTAGATAATCTAACTGTTAACTGCCTTCTATATGCGGATGATTTAAAACTCTTTTGTAATATTGCAAGTGAAAAAGATTGCTATGAACTTCAAAACAATATTGATCGTATTAATACATGGTGTGTGATAAACAAATTACCCTTGAATGAAACAAAATGTAACGTTATGACATTTACAACAAAGCAAAATATTATCATGTACGATTACAAATTAGACAATCATATACTTTTCCGGCCAGACACTTTTCGGGACTTGGGTGTGACATTCGATAAAAAACTAACGTTTGTAAACCACATCGAACTTGCTGTCACCAAAAGTTATAGAATGCTGGGTTTTGTTATTAGAAGCTCCGCACATTTTGAAAATGTACGCACATTAAAGCAACTCTACACTACTTTTGTTAGACCTCACCTTGAATATGCTTCAATAATATGGTGTCCAACCTATAATGTACACATACAAAATTTGGAAAGAATACAACGCCGTTTCCTAAAACATGCGACTTTCAAGGCTGACGGGACTTATCCAGCTATTGGTTATCCACATGAAGAATTGCTCTCTAGGTTTTGCCTAGATAGTCTAGAGATCCGTAGACACCGATCGCAATTAACTTTTTTATACAATATTTTACACAATAACATCGACTGTGGAGATATTTTAAGTATGCTTAATTTTCAAATTCCTAGACCGGCATCTAGACACAACAATTTATTTCACTTGCCTTTCTCAAGGACAAACGTAAAAAAATTTTCTTGTATCCAGCAGATGTGCAGTATGTACAATAATTTAAATAATCGATTAGATATATTCACTTGTAGTCTTACAGACATAAAGAATCTGTCTTTAACTTAAATTTTGTATTTTGTTCCTTTTTGTTGGCACAAGTAGCCTCATCGTGTACTATACTTCTTGTATAAGCTGTATATTTTTTATGAATGTATATTGTATATGTATATTTATACTAAAGTGTATTATATAAGTTTAGTTTAGTTAGTTGTTTCTTGGATGAATTCACATGTATTCATGTATTTATGTGTGTATATGTATTTTTCACAAGTTACTATTTTTAATTTTAGATTTTATCTCCTATTCTGTAATTGGGTTTTTTAACCTGTTGAATAGTGTATCAAATAAATAAATAAATAAATGTCTATACAACATGGTTGCCAATGTTAAAAGAAGAACTTCACAAACTTAACATTGTATAAAAACTAAAAAAAACTGTTAACTATATCAACAGTTCTATGTAAATAGTAAGTATCTATGGATATTGAATATAACAAACATTCTTAGAGCTGTGCATTTATCACATATAGCAAAAAAGGTTTTTCAAAAAAAGCCTTGAAAAAGGAAACAGAATAGATTTCCGAAACGTCGGCGAAATATTTAATTTCATGTTTTTATACTTATTTTCTTCGTGTTGTTTATTTAAAAAAAGCAACCTTTAACCTTTAACTGATCCTTTGACGTAAAAATCACAGGCGTAGAGATTATTTACCAGTAACATACTGGTTAATTGTGATATTTTGTAGATTCCCCGAGCACCGCTTAAAAAGAAAAAATACATGTGGCGAGAAGTCCCAAAGAATTGAAGAAAAATACCACGTGTACCAAATTTCAAGTGAAAGTCTCAATTTAATTTTATCAACTCTTTTAATAGGGGAGTGGGTTCTAGTATATACACCAAATCCAAAATGTCTGTACTCTTACCAACTTGTTCTACTTATTTTCCCTTTGTTTAATCACCATTAAATATATTTTTTTCAAATACCTTCTTTTTCTGTCAATTATTCATTTCGTTTAATAAAAGTAAAAGTTTATGTCCTTACCTACATTTAAGTAGGTTTATTTGATTACCTACTTACTTTAATAGTTATGCAGGTCAGCAGCAGGTGTAGAAATAATGCTAGCTTGCATTCTGCTGATTTCATTATTTTTATTTCCTATATGTAATGTTTAATTGTTTTGATTTATTATGCTTGTAAATTTGTATAAATAGATTTTAATTACGAATAATAAACCAGTCTCAACAAATCTGTTGTTTCTCATTGATGTTCCCCTGTCCAAGCCATAATCATAAGGGTGTGAGGCTGCATCCTAGGGAACATTCAAACAAATAAATAATAATTCAGCAGTTTTTCCCACAAAACTGCTAATTGTTCATTTCACTCCACTACGACCGCACGGCACATTAATTCATCCAGAATTACATTGTCGTTTACATCCGTACACCCTTATTTACCCCTATTTAACCCCCAACCCTTCAACGGTATCATCTCAAAATATAATCTAATTCCAGATGTCGTTATAATACAAACGTATAACAATATCTCAATTTTATTTTATCAACCCATTTAATAATGGGTGGTGGGTGGTGTCGAAAAATATTATAAAAAATCTGAGGCCTTGTCTTTTAGTACATATACCGAATTTCAAGTTTATGTACTGTTACCAGCTTGTTTTACTCATTCTCCCCAGTTTACCCCCCAACCCTTCAACGGAATAATACCAAAATATAATCTAGTTCCTGATGTCATTATAATATATATGTATAACAAATTTCAAGAGAATATCTCTATTATACTTTATCAACTCCTTTAATAATGGAGTGGGGATGGTGGGGAGATAAAAAATTTTGGGGCCTTGACTTCTAGTACATACATCAAATTTCAAGTTTCTCTACTTTTACCCGCTTACGTTACTTATTTCCTCCTATTTATCCCCCAACCCTTCACCGGATATGTTCAAAAAACAATACAGTTTCAGATCTCGTTATAATATACACGTGTACAAAATTTCAATATCTTAAACCGTTACGGAGAAAACGTGCGGACAAAAAAAAGTTACAGACAGACATACATTATTTTTTCGCTCAAATTTAAAATCTCGACATTTCATGACATTCTAAACCTATTCCAAGAAAAAGAAATTTTGAATATTTTTTACGATTACTATACTTCCAATTCACTACATGGATGTGGAAGTAAAAGTTGACATTTCTCGGGTTGTTGATGTTGCCATGGTAACTTTAAAACACGCGCGTTTTTAAAACTTGGATTTAAACACTCTGAGACGTACTTTAAATAAGCAAAATAGGGTACTAATAAAAAAATAATAATAATAATTGACTTCGTGGACGTTTTCAGATCTTTAAACAAAAGAATAAATAACAGATTTAAATCCGTATTTCTTCGACCAACTGCTCTGTATATTTAATAATGTGTATATTATAAAAAAAAAAATATATAAAAACAATATTTAAAAAAAAGCTTTTATTTTAAAAACTACTAAAAAAAAATCGGTAAAGGTATTTACACAGAACTTCCCTCGTTCATGGCAGTCTCTAAAAAAATATTAATTACGAAATGACATTGAGAATAATAATCGGAGTAGAGTTATTGCTATTATTACAAAGAAAACTTGATAAGTTTTGATCAAAAAAATATACAGATTGCTCATCCAACAGCAAAAGTTCAATACTAAATAGCAGGTGCCACATATGGCAGGCTTGCGCAAATACCTTTACAAATGTCCACCATGACTGAATTATTTCTTGGGATGACCACCCTGTACATTTTTCAATAAAAGTATAATAGGTGCATATGCCAGATGTTATTGCCATCTGTCACATTTTCAATCCAACATTCACGTAATGGAGTGGAAGTATAGTGGTGGTTAAAAAATTTCATTTTTTTTAAATTTTTCAAAAGATGGTAAAATAATTTTCAAATTTTTGTCTTCTGAAATAGGTTTAAAATGTCAAAGGTAGAAATTTTAAATTAGAGCAAAAAGGAAAGTTTCCTTCTGTTCTATAGTAGTGCTAAAAAAAGTTTAAAAATTAAAAATGATGTATTTTTAAAATAGGTTTAGAATGCTATGAAACGTGAAAATTTTAAATTTGAGCAAAAAAAATTTTTTCGTCTGTTCTATAGTAGTGATACATAAATGGATTAAAAATGTTTTCAAATTTTTTAAAAAATTCTTCAAAAACATTTTTAAATTTGTTTGAATAGTTTTTGAATGTCATGGAAACGTGGATAGTTAAATTCTGAACAAAGAAAGAAAAATTCTATCTTGTGATAAAATTTCAAAAAACTTTTTTTTTAATCAGGCTTAGAATGCCATGAAACGTGAAAATTTTAAATTTGAAGAAAGAAAAAAAAATTCATTTTAGTAGTAAAAATTTTTTCAAAAATATTGGTGAAGAAAATTTTCAAGATTTTTTTTCCTGAAATAGGTTAAGCCTGTCATGAAACGTAGAAATTTTAAATTTGAGCAAAAACAATTTTTTTTCATCTTGGTAAAAATTTTTTCAAAAATGTTTGAAAAAAATTTTCAAAAATTTTTTTTTTCTGAAATAGGTTTAGCGCGTCATGAAACGTGGAAATTTTAAATTTGAGCAAAAAAAAATTTTTTTCATCTTGGTAAAAATTTCTTCAAAAATGTTTGAAAAAAATTTTCAAAAATTTTTTTTTCCTGAAACAGGTTTAGCGCGTCATGAAACGTGGAAATTTTAAATTTGAGCAAAAAAAAAATTTTTTCACTATTTATTCCGTTTGACGGAGTAAAAATACATTTTACTTCCCTCGCATACCGAAGGGAAGTATTGTATTCGAGAAAAAATCACCCTCCGAGATTTTTACGGATTCTGACGTTTCAGATCACGGAGATTACGAAAATATAGGTTTTTCAATTCCGTCTGTCTGTCTGTCTGTCTGTCTGTCTGTTGGTGCATTTACTAAAAAAGTACTTGACGGAGAGCAGTCAAATTTGGTAGGTAGTTGACGCTACTGTCAGCGCAGAAATGGTAGAAATTTCACTGGAAAATATACAGGGTGGACCGTCTAAACGGAATAAATAGTGAAAAAAATTTTTTTCGCTCAAACTTAAAATTTCCACCTTTCATGACGCGCTAATCCTATTTCGGGAAAAAAAAAATTTGAAAATTTTTTTCACATTTTTGAAAAAATTTTTACCAAGATGAAAAAAAATTTTTTTTGCTCAAATTTAAAATTTCCACGTTTCATGACACGCTAAACCTATTTCTGAAAAAAAAAATTTTTGAAAATTTTTTTCACCATTTTTGAAAAAATTTTTACCACTAAAAAATTTTTTTTTCTTTGTTCAAATTTAAAATGTCCACGTTTCATATAATTCTAAACCTATTTAAAAGAAAAAAAATATTTGAAAATTTATTACCATTTTTGAAAAAAATTTTGCCACTAAAATAGATGGAATTTTTTTTCTTAAAATTTTAAATTTCCACGTTTCATAGCGCTCTAAATCTATTTAATAAAAAAAAATTGAAATTTTTTTGAAAATTTCGAAAAAAATTTTACCACTAAAATAGATGGAATTTTTTTTCTTTGTTCCGATTTTAAATTTCCACGTTTCCATGGCATTCTAAAATTATTCAAACAAATTTAAAAATGTTTTTGAAAAATTAAAAAAAAAATTTGAAAACATGTTTTTTAGGTAATCTATTTATCACTATTATTATAGAATAGACGAAATATTTTTTTTTTCAAATTTAAAATTTCCACGTTTCATGACATTTAAAACCTATTTCGGATAAAAAAATTTGCCACATCCTTTCACCATTTTGGAAAAAAATTAACACTGGAATAGAGCGAAACATTTTTTTTTGCTCAAATTTAAAATTTTCGCGTTTCGTGACATTCTAAAGCTATTCAAAAAAAAAAGTTTTGAAATTTTTTTATATTTTTTAACCACCACTATACTTCCACTCCATTACGTGAATGTGGAATTGAAAATGTGACAGATGGCAATAATATTTGGCATATGCACCTATTATATACTTTTATTGAATAATGGCATCCCAAGAAATAATTCAGTCATGGTGGTCATTTGTAAAGGTATTTGCGCAAGCCTTCCATATTTGGCACCTGTTATTTAGTATTGAACTTTTGCTGTTGGATGGGCACTCTGTATATTGTTTTGACCAAAAGTTATCAGGTTTTTTTTAATAATAGCAATAACTATATTTCAATCTGTATTCTCAATGTCATTTCGTAATTAATAATTTTTTAGAGTGACCGCCATGCACAAATAACGAGGGAAGTTCTGTGTAAATAACTTTACCGATTTTTTTTTAAATTCATACACCTGGAAACCAAAAGCTTTGGGGACGATCATATATCACTATTACAGGCCTACCATACGCTGGCTAATCAATCAATGAATCAATGTTCAAAGTTAATCCTGATACAAATTGTTATCATTGCTTTTAACTAGCTGATTCGATACATTGCACATTTTGAATATAGTTTTTTTTAAATACCGGTTCATAAAAATGTTTCTAGTACAGCTTTGTTCGCCGAGGCTCTTGGTGGTGGAAGACACGGAAGAAGTCGTCGGCAACGAGAAATCGAAAAAAATACGAATGAATTGAATGAAGACAATTTTATTTCTATAACTGCCCCATGGAAATTCAATTGCGGCCTCACTGTAGAGTATAATTTTCAAGCGTAGGGTTATTACAGCGTACGGGTGGCCTGCCATAGCATTGCATACATACAAATGCTAAAGTAAAATTGTATATGAATGATCCGATACCTACCTATTATATACAAATTATAAATTCATTTGAAACACAAAAATAATAGGCGATCACGTCAAGCCCATCTGCAAACTATTATTGCATTATGCATGCATTATGTTTAAGGAAGCACTTATAACACCTTTGTACAAGTCTGGAGACAAATCCGAAGTATCAAGTTACAGGCCGATCTTCTAATATATCCAAAATATATGAAAACATATTGAAAAAGAGAATAGTAGCTTAATTGAAGAAATATAACGTCTTGTCTAAAAATCAGCATGGATTCAAAGAAGCTACGTCAACTGAGGATGCAATGGCTAATTTTTCAAAAACACAGTTTTTATCATTTAGCTGTTGTAATAATGCTGTCCCAAATGAGCCAAAATATAATTAAAATAGAAATAGCCGATAAAGTTAAGTGCCCAGGCATTTTTATTGACAAGCATCTAAGATGGAACTACCAGATTGAATTTATCGTTAAAAAAAAGTAGATTCAAACATTATCGAGATATATTTGAAATACAACACTATATTTTCTGCATTTTCATTACTTCTACGGTTTGATCTTTTGTAACCATTTCCAAGATTAGTTTCGCTCCTTTTTATGAGGGTACATGTAAACGATTATATTAAATTATCTCTTAATTATTATATTTGTAAAAGCTGTACATGGATTTTAGATATACCTACCTATTAGTTAGATTTGTTATTTAATTTTTGTCCACACTTAAATGTTAATTTTAGATCAAAATTCGTTACGGGCTCATTTACAAGGTTACTTGCTTTGTTTATTTACCCCTAAAATTATTATCAAAACATATTTTTGTTAGACACGCAAGTTACATATCATATAAGAAACAAACAGTTTGGATATATATTGTCATTATTAGGTATTAACTGTATTATTTATCTTATGTATCATTTGAGAAATAAATTGTATTATTTATTAATATTATATTATGTTAAATTAAATGTACTATAAATAAAATAAAGTAGTTGCTGTAATAACCTCTATAAAACGTCTCTCCGAAACGTCGTCGAAATATTTAATTTCAAGTTTTTATACTTATTTGTGTTGTTTATTTAAAAAAAGCAACCTTTAACTGATCCTTTGACATAAAAGTCACAGGGGTAGAGGTTATTTACCAGTAACATACTGGTTAATTGTGATATTTTGTAGATTCCCGAGCACCGCTTAAAAAGAAAACATACATGTGGCAGGAAGTCCCAAAGAACTGAAGAAGGAAAAAAAATTAAAATAATGCCACAAATAACATTTAGACAAAATGTCAACTTTTTAATTATTGATCTGACAGGAATTTTGCGGTATTAACTGAGAATCTGCTTTTCTATTTAAGTACTCAATGTTAGAACTCATTTTAAAGCAATATACAATCAATAACAACTGTAGTGACAATAATTAATCCTATATGACGGATTGTAAATTAATTTTTGTATTCCTCATTTGACACTGACAGGTATCCTGATGTCACATCACGAATTCAACCATTTTACATTCTTAATTCTTATTTCCATTTTTTGTAGTAACAATACCAGTATTTATGATTTTAAAGTGTACCAAAAAAAAAATTGCGTAAAGTATTCGTGGATAACTGGTCTTTAAAACGCTTGCTCTATTTCTATAAATCTAGATTTTTTTCCAAAGAGAGTTTAGATAGTATCTATAATGAAGGTGCATTTCTACCAAATTGTTAGTGGTGCATAAATGAGAAAAAAATTAAACAACATGGAGATGGAGAAAATTTCGTTTTTCGAAATGTCACGAATTGTCAAAAAGTGACGATTCGCCTTCGCTCCTGCCCAGAGGCGGTTTTAACATACTTGCCGCCCCGGAACTATTTTAAGATGCCGCCCCTACTCTTAAAAAATATAACATATATATACTACCCAAAAAATGTTTCCCAAAAAAAATAATACTTATTAAACTTTTTCTTCTTGTATATTTCAAAAGAACAAAGGACACTACACATTAGAGGTGGGTGGTATATAAAATGACTTTTCTGTATAACACCTATTTATTAAAAATAAAGAAAAGATAAAAAAATTTTAAAAACAAAATAATAAAAAAAAATTATACAAGATCAAGACGAACTTTTCTTCCTTTTTTGACAGCAAAATCATTGATTATATCGCCTGTTTTCATAGTTTATAAAATTTCACTTTCAATATTTAATCCTGCTAGTGAATTTAGCCTTTCCTGCGTCATTGTAGACCGTAAGTAATTCTTTATCCGTCGCAAGGTCGAGAAACTCTTATCTCCAGGAGTTTTTGCGAGTTTGCTTAAAAAATATTCTGAAGCCATATGTCGATATTGCGGAACACGTCTGCTAAATTGTTTAACCTCAACAGCTTGCTCGATTCTAGAATTGTTAAACATTTCTTCTTCGTCAAATCGTTCAGTTGAATTTTGAACTGAGCGCATTCTGGCAGTAGGGCCTCTTTTAAATCTTGGCTAAAATTTGTTGCTAATGTTGCATCTGATTTGTCTATGTCTTGGTCACTAGTAGAAATTAAGTTCTCAAAAAAGCCAAATTGTTAATTTGATTTGTTGTAAACTTCACCTCGTCTGTGCAGCTCCTCGGTTAATCTATTGATTATTACATGGCCTATGGCTTCAATGGAACTGTCGCATTAGCGGAATCATAAAAACGACTAAAGCAACATTCAAAAGAAAAAAATGTTGCCGCCCTTATAATTTTGCCGCCCTGGGCACTCGCCCAGTGTGCCCAGTGGTAAAACCGCCACTGCTCCTGCCGGCCCCAATTTTCGATTTTCACCTCAAGATTCACGTTGTACGGTCATTGCCGATCTTCTCCTCGCCATCGAGGCGCAGAACAGGTCTCCGATCGCCGTATTTAATCAGTTCTTACGTTTGAGAAATTGACTTGCGGTCGTGCTAATCGGCGGCCATTTTTAAGTGGTTTCGCGAGTTCGAATCCCGCCCGGGGATACTTTTTTCTTTTTTGTTTTAAAATTTTTGGCAGATATTTTTTATTCTCTAATTGCTATTCGCTCAGTTCTAATGCATTTCTCGAAGAAGTTTTGCATTTTCCGCCGCGGAATATTTATCTGCACTATTTCAATTAAAAATCCCATTGGTTGCTAAATCTTTGGTAGACGTTGCTGAAATCACAGGGCATAAAAAAGTGTAATGTAACGTTCTGAATTTATTTCTCGATTGCATAAAGAATTCAGTTCCCATCATTTCAATTCCTTCTTTTTATTCAATTTTGATAGTAAAAAGCATGCATAAAAATTTCAGATGGTATAGAGACGTTGTGGGTACAAATGCTAGAGATAATGCAATAGAACGGAGCAAATAGCAATTATAGAATAAAAAATATCTGCCAAAATTTTTGAAACTAAAAAAAAAAAGTATCCCCGAGCGGGATTCGAAATCGGGAAACCACTTAAAAATAGTCGCCGATTAGAACGACCGCAAGTCAATTTTTCAAACGTAAGAACTGAATAAATATGGCGATCGGAGACCTGTTCTATGCCTCGTTGGCGAGGAGAAGGTCGGCAATGATCGTACAACGTGAATCGCGAGGTGAAAATCGAAAATTGGGGCCGGCAAGAGCGAAGGCGAATCGTCATTTTTGACAATTCGTGACATTTCGCAAAACGAAATTTTCGTCCATCTAACATGTTGTTTAACTTTTTACTCATCTATGCACCACTAAGAGTTTGGTAGAAATGCACCTTCATTATAGATACTATCTAAACTCTCTTTGGAAAAAAGTCAAGCTTTATAGATATTAACGCCAAAAATCTGTCGCTGCCTCCCGTGCTATTATACTTGAACATACTAAAAAACGACGCGACGTCACTTTGACATAAGAATTTTAAACGGTTTTTGGCTTTTTGTTCTATTAAGGAGGATGATTGTGAATAAAATAGTATACAAACCTTGAATGAATGCTATCTCAAAAATTAGTCTCTCCACGACAATGAAACTCTTTCCACCTCGGTATATAATATACTATTGCGACATTCTTAGCGTTTTCTAGCTATCATCACATGACAGAAATTCTACAGTTTCTCATAAATAAGCAGCACTCAGTCTTTTTCGCTTGTTGTTGGTACCGAAAAATAATTCCCGCCTTCATTTTGAAAGAAATATGTATTTTTTTAACCTCTGCGCCAAACGGATCAGACAGAGGTTGGTTCTTGAGTACTTGACTGTTCTAGTTTATATATTTTTAGGTGTGAGACTTTTTGAAACAGTCAAGTACTCAAGAACCAACCTCTGTCTGCTCCGTTTGGCGCGGAGGTTTTTTCATTAAAATTTTTAAATATTTTTCAGTGGCAAAATACCCAATAAAAAGTAAGAAAATCTGAATATGCCACAAATAAACAATTACAGAAAATATGTATTAAAAAAATGTAAAATGTGTTTAATATTTTAACAACAATTGTGGACAAAATTGCAAATTCATCTATTTAGTACGAACGGATTTATTGTTAAACTCGGCGCCTTCGCCATATTTTAAACTAGTCAGCATCGTGATACAACGTCAATGTGTAAACTTCATATCGGGTAACTTAAAAAGGTTGGTGAGTAGTGGAGTAAGTCTAAGGGTCTAAATTGCCTAGAAAGTAATTGTCTTACTATAGCAAATTTTTTGCTGGAACTTATTGAAAACATTTCAAGAAGAATAGTAGAAAGTTTTGGATTAAATCCGTATGGTGGAAAGCTTTTATTTAAACAAAAGAATGTCCAGAATGCTGCTTCTTCGCAGTTTTTTTTTAATATCTCTGGTTGTATAACCTGTACCGTAATAAAGGCACACACATTATTCACAATGAAATTGTAAAAAAACTAGATTTGTCCAAAACTTTTTGGTCATTATGTCAAGTCGTACAACACAAAAATATTATAGGGAGGCCATTTTGAAACAATTTATGATAACATGAACAATAATGCACATATTCTAACAAAACTTTAGAAGAATATACCTCTTGTAGAGTTAAACCATTCAAAATAAAATGTTTGCAATAACTCCTAAAAAACAACTGCAAACTCGAAAATCGATTCGTCGATGGTTAAGGGCATCTAGTTGTACATCAAAAAGTTGTGTCAGATTATAATTGTTTTTGTTCTATGTGGTGGTATAAGCAAAAATAAATTTTAAAATGTTTAAAATCGAAAAACTGTTCGTCATTATGTCTCTTAGCTTGCTTATAAATGGCCATAGTGCAAAAATATGTCATATTAGTGGAGGTCTGGAGGACACTCAAGTATCTGCTACTGGGGCCAGTCTAGTTTCCGCGCCCACGTTTTCGAAGGTGCAGAAACCCATTACGGGGCCCAAAAAAGTTTTCGACTCTGGTTACCTACTGAAATCGCCCCAAAACCACCCTTAAAGTCTCTGTCCCGGCGCAGACATCAATCCAACTCTGTATTTTGGTTAATTGGCCTTCCCATAACTTAAGGTGGTAATTCTAGAGGGGGTGACTCCAATTACCCCCAAGCCTCGAATAAACCCCTATAGGGCGTGGAATTTTCTTTTTTTTTGTAAAAAATATTTACAATTTTTAAGAATGGGGTTTGTGGAAGGGAAGATGAAAATGACCAGGGTTATAACCAGGGGTGGTTACAACCCCTCCAGGGAGTGGGTTTTTTATGTAAAAAATGTTCAACATTTTTAGAGAGGGATTTGATGGAGGGACAATGAATGGCGACCAGGGTTGTACAAAATCCACCCCCTGGGTGGATCCCTTTTGAAATATGTAATTTAAAAAAAAAATTAGTAAGAAAGTGCCAAGAAAGCAACTGGAAGCAAGAACTTAATATTAAAGGTATGTTTTATTTTATCTGATTAATTTATTCTGGATATATTCTCCATAAAGACCACACAGGATAAGGCAACCCCCAAATCCAAAGCCTCTCAGGCTGTCCGGAAGAGTGTTATACATTTGAAAAAACGCAGACAACATCCATTATAGAGCATATCAAACTTATAGCAATCTAAGTTATAACAGTGTCCAGCCGAGCTACGAAATGCCCTCGACAAGTGAATCTACTTCTTTTACAGTATCGGCATGCGAGCAATTACAACGGCGTCTGTCATTAAACTGTATATCCTTCCGTTTCACTTTAATGCAGCTGTACGACGAAAATAGAGAAGTACAACACTGTCGAATGTTGTCGAAATTTGGAGAAATTGTCATTCCACCACGGTTTCTTCCAAAGAGTTTAACAAATAGAGGAGACAAGCTCCATAAGCATAATGTATAAGCAGCGGGAGGCTGTAGGCTTCTCATCCTTCTCACACAGTTCGTCTCTCTTTGTCGCACAGTACATGAGGGGAGGTGACGATTGCAATACAATGACAGATGACGGTTTATACGTTGAGGTACATATGTCTTTAGTTTAGTATTGGCAGTGTTTCGAGTTAAAAGTTCCGACGTCCAATTTTACTCATTTTTTTTGCACAGTAGCCGGCAATTCAGATAATAAATAATAATGTACTATTTTGTTTGCAAGCAAGTGTACATGCCTGTCGATTTAACTAACGAGAAGTAATCAATAAGACTTCAGCTAATTCACTTTAATCAGCGAAAATCTGTAGCCTTGGCCCGAGGAATGTAATCTTTGGTAATAAACTGCTAATTTACACTTTTTATATTAAAGACACCCACGCTCTCGAAAAAATCTATAGGCAACTGCAATACCCGCATGTCTCTAATGTGTACGCCATCTGTGAGACACTAGTAGTACGGCTGTTCTAGAAGATGGTTCAAGACGTTACTAGAAATGCATGGAAGGTTGTTGCTTCTAGGTGCCTTTTGTAGAGTTTATAAACCAATGTAAACGCTGGAAGAATGCAAAATAATGCAAAGTGAACAGAAGAGTGTAAATATTAAGTAATGAACAGTGTTAAAGTTTATTTTAGTCAGTAAACAAGTATTTTAGATAATAAAAGTATTGTGAAGTTATTCAATAAAGTGTGTAAGTGTTTGTCTCTTGTTATAATTTTTGAACCCACAGATTTTAAAGGGCGGTTTCCTAAGAGGTGTAAACACGTGAATATAATACACTGAATAGACAAAAGAACCTGAAAAATCTTATTATATTGAGGTTATTTTTTAATCCTACTTACATTTTAGTCAGAAATCAGGTGGTCCAACACAATTGCTCAACCTTGAACGATAAATATTGAAATCGTACTCCGTGAAAATAACAAACAGGTGGTACATGTTTTTATTCTGTACAAGAAGTGGCCAACGTATGTAATGGTTTGGCTAGTATATTAAAAAGTGATTTGGTCACTAATTACCCCAGCAACATTTATAACAATATTAAAGGTACAATAAAAAGATTAATTTAAAATCGCAATTTTGTAAACTTATAGACTGTCACGATAATGGACATCATTAGTTATATTGTAAATTTTAACGGTTATTTCTATCACAGACCTCCGACATTGTAATAACAGGGCATAAGAAGACGCGATTGTTACGGCAAAAAATACATGTGGTTGTTGTATAATGAGTCATGATACATGGTGTTCCACGGCTAACTGACATACAGAAATGTTCTAAGCTAAGATTGGAAAGTAGACTTAACAAATACAGTGTGTGCCAAGACTGCGAAACAATAGAAGTTTTTTCAGAATTAGCTTATGATGAACAGTACTATGATTATTACAATGGAAATTATCTTGTGTTGAATAACTATCTCCCCAGTAAACATTTTTGTTAAAATTAGCACCAACTCGACTTCGGAAAAGACAAATTTACTTATTAAAGTAGTTATGACGTAAGATTGACCGGAAAAATAGACTTCCGATAAAAATTTACCAATTAGTCTTAAATTGGATTTCAATTTACGTAAATAATACCAATTAACCTACCTCATATACAATTTTTTAAAGCAAATTTAACGAAAGCAGCGAGTGAAAAACTACTAAAAAATCTACCAAAAATGACCTCAAGGATAAGTTTCCAATCAGGCCGAAATAGATAATATAATTAGACCTTCTTAGCGACTAAAAATACTTCTAATAGTCGAAGATCTTACTAGGTAGATTTTGTTGGAAATCCTACGTAATATATACCTAAATAGCAACCTATATTTGCCTATATTTGGTCACTTTTATTGCACCGCTGCCTAAGGAATCACTACTTCCACATCCATATTTCCCATCCAAGTCTCTTTAAAGAAAAACATCTTGATCATACTTGCACTCTAGTATGTGGAAATAATTGGTCATAGAATTTTAATAAAAGAGCGTTAACGAATGCCAGCCGAGCCTCCAGAACTTTCGGGCACTGCCGAATACCAAAGCAATTTTATAGAGCTCCACTATGACACTTTCGGTTTACTCACTTGTCAACACACACTAGTCGAGTTAAAATTTACACATAATAGGTAGAATTTACCATAAGGTAGTATATTCAATATACTATATTCAAAAATAATGAAACAAACACTAAACACTACACTGCCCCACATATAGTAGACAACCCCCAAATCGAAATCCTCTTAGAGGATGTCTGGAATGGGGTTACACATCTGAAAAAACGTAGACAACATCCATTACCCACCAACATTGCCAGTGCCGGTGCTGGGGATCGAACCCAGTACACGTTAGGCAGTATGACCAAGCGCGCTCGCCACGCTTAGCCGACTGAGCTACCGTGCCCCGGTTATATAAATATATTTGCCTACAAGTAATTATTTGAAATAACATCAGACTTGATAATACTTTCAATAGTTAAAGTTAACCAAAGTATCGTAAATGTTAGGTAATTTGATCCGTGATAATTTCTACTTATAAAGTACGTAGATTTTCGTGATCGTTTTAACTTTGAGGTCTAATTAGCAGAAGGCGCCATATTTTCTCAGCACAGTTAAAGAATGATTCCAAACAGAAATTTGTAACATAAGTAACTATTTCCTTAATTTTTACTTCCCTCGCATACCGAAAAATATTAAAAAATTATTTTACCATTTTTGAAAAAATTTTGAAAAAAAAACTATTCAAAGAAATTTAAAAATGTTTGAAAAATAAAAAAAAAATTTGAAAACATTTTTAATCTATTCATCATTACTATAGAATAGACGAAAACTTTTTTTGCTCAAATTTAAAATTTCCACGTTTCATGACATTCCAAACCTATTTCGGAAAAAAAATTTGGAACATTTTTTACCATTTTGGAAAAAAATTTAACACTAGAATAGATGGAAAATTTTTTTTTTGCTCAAATTTAAAATTTTCACGTTTCATGGCATTCTAAACCTATTTAAAAGAAATATATAATTTTTAAATTTGTAAACTTTTTTTACCACTACTATAGAATAGGAGGAAACTTTCCTTTTTGCTCAAATTTAAAATTTCTACGTTTCATGACATTCTAAACCTATTTCAGAAGAAAAAAATATTGAAAATTTTTTTACCAACATTTTTGAAATTTTTTTTAAAAAATGAAATTTTTTAACCACCACTGACTATACTTCCACTCGATTACGTGAATGTGGGATTGGAAATGTGACAGATGGCAATAATATCTGGCATATGCACCTCTTATACTTTCATTGAAAAATGTACAGGGTGGTCATCTCAAGAAATAATTCAGTCATGGTGGACATTTGTAAAGGTATTTGCGGAAGCCTTCCATATTTGGCACCTGTTATTTAGTATTGAACTTTTGCTGTTGGATTAGCACTCCGTATATTTTTTTCACCAAAAGTTATCAGGTTTTCTTTGTAATAATAGCAATAACTATATTCCGATTATTATTCCCAATGTCATTTCGTAATTAATAATTTTTTAGAGTAACCTTCATGCACAAATAACGAGGGAAGTTCTGTGTAAATACTTTTACCGATTTTTATTTTTTTTTTTTGTAATAGGAGTTTCCTTATAAATGAATATTTTACGATATGTATTATATTTTACGAATACTGCAAATACTTTCCTTATAAATTGGATTTATTTTAGTTATCGACATTTATTTTATATCGTTATTGTGAGTTAGGTATCTCTTCAGCTTTGTAAGTGACTGACAACATATTTCGACTACTTATAGAGAAAAATACCAAGTATAAAAATCTTTTTTTTTTTTCGCTTGATGTCATTTTTCAATTTCACATGCGTCCGTATTTTCTACCTAAAGCTAGTCGACTTGACGTCGAATTAACGTTGAATTCAAGTAAATTTCACCTAAATAGGTATTAGTAACCAAATCTACTGTGGGACTGCAAGTACGATTTATGTGTAACTTTACGTGCTTTAGTTTATATTACCTAATATCAACGTCGTCTTGTTCCCCACTTATGTCAGTTCCACGTAGCGTCAACTAAAACATGGTTAATTCTAATTTTGCAACTAAATTTATTATACATAATTTAGGTAGTCTTGATGTCAAATAATACCTAAATGTTTGCTGGGTCGCTAGTGGAAAACTGGGAAAGTTTTCTTAACAATAGGGATATTGGTATTGTTGTATCGTTATTTTATCACATTTTGTATAATGCAATAGGCTTATGTATTCCTTTAAAGAAATATGAATATTCTTCTTTTCCTGTATAAGTAGTTTAACTCTAACCCAAAAAAATTAATTTATGAGAAATAGCGGATACATGAACATAAACAATATTAACTGTACATAGGAAGAGAGGTTTATATTTATATCTGTCAGATAAGATCCCGATATAAAGAATTAAGAAATTATTGTTATCAAAATTATATGAGGAAAATTAAAACTAATATTAATAATGATCCATGAACGTTTTGAAAATTCAAAAATGAAAAGAAAAAATCGTCTAGCTTATCTTCTAAGATGTTCTTCGGTGATACTGTTAGTGAAAATAATCATGATATACTTGAACTATTTGCAGACTTCGTTTCAAACGTGTATTCTAATAGTAACTCCAATCGTTCCAATTTTAACTTTGATACAACTATAGATGTTAGCAATTATTACATTGATGCACAAGATATTTGTTTACGCCGTGTTCGGCAATATGCTGTATTTAATTTTGAGAAGTCTACAATTAGAATATATTTGGTTTTATCTATTACAAGTAGATCTCTCTAGGGGCATCGAATGAACATATTGTGTTTTCCGTTTTTTACTTCCCTCGCATGCCGAAGGGAAGTATTGTATTCGAGAAAAAATCACCCTCCGAGATTTTTTCGGATTCTGACATTTCAGAACACGTAGATTCCGAAAATATAGGTTTCTCAATTCCGTCAGTCTGTCTGTCTGTCTGTCTGTCTGTTGGTGCATTAACTAAAAAACTACTTGACGGAGAGCAGTCAAATTTGGTAGGTAGTTAACCCTACTGTCAGCGAAGAACTGGTAGAATTTTCACTGAAAAATATACAGGGTGGGCCGTCTAAACGAAATAAATAGTGAAAAAAATTTTTTTTTGCTCAAATTAAAAATTTCCACGTTTCATGACGCGCTAAACCTATTTCAAAAAAAAAAAATTTTTTCAATCATTTTTGAAAAAATTTTTACCACCAAAATAGATGAATTTTTTTTTTTTCTCAAAATTTAAAATTTCCACGTTTCATAGCGTTCTAAGTCTATTTAAAGAAAAATTTTAAAAAATTTAAAAATTTTTGACAAAATTTTGCCACAAATAGATGGAATTTTTTTCTAGATTTAAAATTTCCACGTTTCCATGGCATTCCAAATTTATTGAAACAAATTTAAAAATGTTTTAGAAAAATTAAAAAAAAATGAAAACATGTTTATGTAATCTATTTATTACCATTATAGAATAGACGAAATATTTTTTATGCTCAAATTTAAAATTTCCACGTTTCATAACATTCTAAACCTATTTCGGAAAAAAAAATTTGCAACATATTTTCACCAATTTGGAAAAAAATGTAACACTAGAATAGACAGAAAACATTTTTGAAAATTTGTTCTATATTTTAATCACCACTATACTTCCACTCCATTACGTGAATGTGGGATTGAAAATGTGAGAGATGGCAATAATATTTGGCATATCCTATTATATACCTTTATTGAATAATGGCATCCCAAGAAATAATTGAGTCATGGTGGACATTTATAAAGGTATTTGCGCAAGCCTCCCATATTTGGCAACTGTTATTTAGTATATTGAACTTTTGCTGTTGGATGAACATTCTGTATATTTTTTTGACCAAAAGTTATCAGGTTTTCTTTGTGATAATACCAATAATTATATTCCGATTATTATTCCCAATGTCATTTCGTAATTAATAATTTTTTTGAGTGACTGTCATGCACAAATAACGAGGGAAGTTCTGTGTAAATAACTTTACCGATTTTTTTTTTTTTTTCTACAAAAAGGAGCAGAGTTTTTAGTTGTCCTTAATATAGTGTGATTAGATTATTTTTAGAAGCAGCACAGCTGGTTTTATCTACCGATTTAATATAAATTTAAAATAGTTAAAAGTTACTTTAGTGAAATTTTATAAATAGATTCCTTTGTCCTTCCAACCTAGCCTTTCTTCCCCACCTAATTTGAAACTAGTGGTTGGAGCCAAGGATATTTAGTGGTAAGATCTTTTGTATCTTTATTAAAAATTACAGTTCTAATTATTATTTTTGGAACCAGCGTTAGATTCGCGCAAACAATATTATTGACAAAATCATGAATATACCGTGGAAAGTTTCCTTTAGTTCAGGTGAAACAAAAATAAAAACGAAAAATAAGCTGGACAGAGGGCCCCCTAGGAAGCTTTTGTCCAGTCAGCCCACTTGGCCCTTTTCCTTAAATCCGCCACTGAACCCAGTTCTGTCCAAGAAGAATCGCTGTTTGACGAATCATTTTATTTTTGGCTTCCCCCTACTACCATGTAAAAGAATTTTTTGTTGGAATCGCAATTAAAAATTTGAAGAGAACTTATGTAATGATAAATAAAAAAAATTACCTAACCTATGTTTTTATCCAGCACCTGCTTATTCGAAACATACCTGGAACAGAAAAAAATAATCAAATTAAATCACACAAAACTCGATAAAAATATATACAATAAGGTTTGTTGGGGTGGGTTACAATGAATAAAATTTCACAGAATTTTATTATTCATGCATTCATCTGCAAAAAGATGATTTCTACTTATATATGTAGCATTTAACTTCGGACCTTTTTTCATTCTTACACAGCTTTATGAAATTTGATAGTTTTTAGAAAAATGAAAATGTGTAACTTAAGCTAGATTTAAAATGTTTTTATTCGGAAATGAATAGAAACATTTGCCGATGAATAAATATCCTTTAGTGTTGCTTAAAGGATGATATCGCAAGGGTTTAGGTTTGGCGACTGATATAATCAGTTTTTACGACAGTTATCTCCTCGTCCTATTTATTTACTAGAAAACATATGGGTTATTGTTTCTTAAATAACATGGTGTTCTTTGTTTATGGATAAGGCTAGTAAGATTTAAATATATAGAGACAGCCTTCATTTACTAAAAGAGCGTTATACTAAAATGATAATAATAATCTTCATTTCCCAATCACAGATACAGACGTAAAATTGTATTAACTTACACATGTACATATGGTGATCCAGAGTTAAAACGCCAAACGGCCAGGATCGATTTTTTAAATTAAAATAAGACATTTTACATCTACAAAGTTTTTCCAAAAATGCGTCTCGTTTCATGGGATTCATTAACATCACACAAAAATTTTACAACTAGCAATTTTTTTATTGTTTTTAAAAGTAAGAAATGCATTTAAAAACATATCACAGGATTCAATTAGAAGAGCTACCCATGAGGAACTAATCCGAAGGTGCGAAAAATGTGTCGAGGTTCGAGGGCGGAATTTTGAGCAATTATTATATTAGAATGGAATCATGTTTTAAATTCATCTTATCTCTGCTATTTTAGTTCATGCCATATCTTGAATTCGATTAATACGTATGTTACAGTGTTACTGTTATTTTCCGTTTTTCTGGATATCGAGTAGCAAATGTGCTGCAAGTTCTTGATATTACCTTATCACATTCTCTATAAATAATAAACAAATTTAAAAAGTCTTCGTGGGTGTAATTTAAACATGCTGGCATTTTTTGACATAAGATAATGACTGATTGTTTCTAATCATGGCTATTTTGATGAAATGATTACAACAATTCATGAATATCTAATAAAATCGCAATTATTTCAAAAAGTTGAAAACTTTAACCCCTCAATGCTAATATCAGAAAAAAGGGAATTCAATTTTACACAACTTGACGTAAAAAAATACAGGGTGTTCCGTTTGACCTAAATAAGTTTTCGCGGTTTGAAGTTGACAAAATGTAACGCGAAAAACACTTGGTATGATATTATTGAATTTATTTCAATTGTAGAACGTAGTTCTCCTTGTGTTCTTTCTCCGTGCCAAAGAGCAAATGAGGATGTCTTACAAAGAAAAAGTTATAACGGTTCTTGCAAACCGTTGCACCTGTCAAATTTTTTATAAAATGTCAAATATCTACTGGGTTTAAATATAGGGTGTGCGACATGCCTGAACTCAGAATTTTATTGTCATCTCGAAAAGTCGAAAATATATAGGGTGTTCCATTTAAAATAAGCAAGTTGGTATCGACTTCCGGTATAACTGGAAGTACCCCATACTTCCAATTGTTTTAGTTGGATTGGCCACAAAGACATTAGCAACCGTCTAAATTTTCAAAAATTTCTGATGTGTACTTTTCTCTATATCGATCGATTCAGTTCCCGGTGAGATACCCTATATAAGCCCGGTGACAATGCAATATAGTAGGTATATCTATTATCTATTTCTAAAATTTCCGCTAAACCTCTAGCGTCCACTAAAATTTCTTCTAATCCTTGATCTAATCCTAATTCCCCAAAAACAATTTTTCAAAATTCGCATTTTTCTATGTGGTTTTACTAAATAGATTCATTTTGTACAATATCTGATATCAAGTAATAATAGAGTAATAAATTGGTTGCTCTTAATTTTCTTGGTGAAATTTGTGGCAGTATCTTTACCACAACTATCAATCCTATTGTCATTGGAAGCCTCATGTGGAGTATCTAATACTTGTCCAATTTGGCCCTCCCGATGGGTTTGACTCAACGGTTTAAGTTATCAGCTTGATATGATGAATAATAATGTTTATGCAAATTTTAGAGTATCTTATTCTGATGTGGTTTTTGGTTATTATTATTTGTAAATAAGACCCAGATTAAATATTTTAATTATTGTCGTGTGGCGCACCTTGCACTAAGCGCCCCGGGCATTCCGCCAGCCCTGGTTATGGGCCTATAATTTTCTATTTTACATTTATCCTCATTTTTATATAATGATTTAATAACGCCAAATTTTAATTTATCAATGTATACCTAAGTATATCAATAATTATCGTTCCATATACAAAATGGACGACATCCCAAGATGGCATATCACCTTTTTATTCACAACCCCCTTGATATGGGTATCAGATGAAAGTGTTTGACGAATAAAATACGATAAACTATATGAAATCATTCTTAATCTAATATGGCGGACGCCCCAAGACGGCGTATTATCTTTTTCTTCACAACCCCCTTAAGATGGCCATTCCCTAGAAAGAGACATCCGATAGGGAAATATTTATTATTTTTGGTCATAACTTTTTTTATTAGTACGTATATTTCAAAAAACTATAAGAGTACCTAAGTAGAACCATAACAATACTATTACTATCAATTTTTACTCAATAATTTCAATGGTTTGCAAAATGGCTAGATTTAAATTTAAAAATTATGTTAATCTTCTTATTTCGCAGTTTTAAATCTAGCTATTATGCAAACCACTGAAATTATTGAGTGAAAATTCATAGTAATAGTCTTGTTATGGTTTTACTTAGGTAGTCTTATAGTTTTCGTACGTACTAAGAAAAAAATGTTATGGGCAAAAATAATAGATGTTTTCCTATCGGATGTCTCCTTCTAGGGAATGGCCACCTTAACTAAAAGCTTTGGGGACATACAACACTATCACATAGTTACTTTACTCAATCAACCGAGCCCAAAGCTTTTGGTTTCCAGATGTATGAATTTTCGAAAAATATTTTTTATTTTTCAGTTCATTTTTTTTTTTTTAATAAACTATTTAAATATTTTTTATACAATTTCTTTGAAAATAAATAGGCTTTTAGAATATTTTAGATTAGTAGGTAAATGATTATCTACAAATTTTAGAGCCATCGTAAAAGACACTATTTTGATATAATGTTATTCAGTGCTAATGAATTACTTAGTAATAAGCTGCTTTTGGTAAATTGACTGATATTACTAAATTGTCTGGTAAGTAAATGAATAATTGCCTATTCATTTGGTGCATTGCTTCGCGTTGCCCATCGATCCAGTCACTGCTTACTCTTAATAATAATAATAGTTATAATAATAGATTTTTATTGCCCAACAGAATATTCCAATTACATGACAACATAAGTGATAATAATAATGGTAATAATAGTGATATTAGACTTAGATTAGATTAATCCATAAGTCATACTATTAAATTCTACATAGTTGCCTATGCTTTATAGCTATTGGAGCTATTAGAATACAAGTACATATATCAAGAGATATACAAACTAAACGAACAGTAGATGTGTAGATAACTTAAAAAATAATGAACAATATATAGTAACCTATATTAACATACATTGAAAATAACAATAATTAATTCTATTGTAATAATATATTTGAACTGATAATATTTTATTGATGAATACTTTTAACAAATTTAGTATAAAGTTTGAATGAGGAAATAAATATATCGCATCGAACACTCAAGGTGTTATATAATTCCATCGCGGCAAATGGGAGATTTCTGTGCGACATTTGTGCGATACGTTGGACAGCAGAACAGAGCATTATGGCGTGCACCTAATCTGGGAGTTTTGAAGTTTATCTTTGCCAATAACATCGGACAGTCTATTACATAATTGACCAACTTGTACAAGAATATTAAAAACATGGTTAATCTTCTATCTTTTAATGACGATATCAAATCTTGACATAAGTAAATTGTCAGGATATCTTTGTTCTGGATAATTATTATCAACTTTAAAGGCTAAATATTTCATAAACTTTCGTTGAATCCTTTCAAGAGACTGTGAATGAACGTTATAAATATGGGTTCCAAATTATTGCACCATACTCAATTTTTGATCGAATAAGTGAAAAATACAGCGTTTTTGGAGCTTCAGTATTTGAAAATTGTTTACAGTTTCTTATTATGAAACCTATTAGTCTTAATGCCGAATTTGTTATTACATTGATGTGCTCCACAAAATTCAACTTAGAATCAAATAATATACCCTTTAAGTCTTTAGTTGTTTGACCTCTTGAGAGGAACGTGTTATTAGAAGTATACGAAAATTCGGTTTGAGTTGCTTTACGTGTATATGTTAATACTTTACATTTTGACACATTCATTTATAATTTGTTGGATATACACCACAATTCAATTTTATTAATCTGGTGCTGTAAATCTACGAAGTCGTCTATTTTATTAACTTTATTAAATATCTTGAGATCGTCGGTAGAAAGCAGTTTGTCACAGTCTAAATTATCGCATAAGTCATTAATAAATATGATAAACAGAATTGAACCCAAGTTGGACCCTTGAGGCACACCTGACGTGGCAAGATAAGTATTTGACCTATAACCGTTATAATATTTATAATAGACGTACTGGAATCTATTGTTCAAGTAGGATATAAGGAAATTTAATAATGACTTACTAAAACCAATGTGATATAATTTATCGATTATAATTTATGATCCACACGACCAAAGGCTTTCGAGAAATCAATATACACTACGTCAATTTGACCTCTATTGTCCAGTGAATCTGAGATGAATTGAGATAAGCAAGCTAAGTTAGATACCGTAGAACGTTTTTCCATAAAACCATGTTGGTAAGTAGAGATTGAGTGTTTAATAGTAGCATAAGTTACGCTGTACACTGATGCCTCAAAAACCTTTGCAAAATTTAGTAGGATTGATATAACTCTATAGTTTATTATGTCTCCTACATTGCCACTTTTGTATATAGGACAGACTTTTGCTAATTTCCAACATTCTGAAAAAGTAGAAGTTCACAATGACATAATAAATAATGTTAAAAGTGGGGTAACAAACACGCTAGAACAATCTTTGACTAGAAAACTGGGTATCATATCGTGCCCTGATGTCATTTTATTCTTTAGTTTTTTAATCGCCTTTGTACCATCTGTTTCTGATAAGTGATCGATATGAACACATGGTAGATTACTCACAATTCCAGAGGATGGCATTTCGTTGGAAGGTGGTAAATAAACAGTGTTAAAAAAGTGACTAAAACTATTAACAATGTTTTGAGGCTTTTCAACAGAATCGTTATAACACATTTTACTTGGAATTCTAGTAGTACCTTTTTTATTGTTTATGTGGTCATTTCCAATAAAGATACATCCGATAAGGAAATATTTATTATTTTTTGCCATAATTTTTTCTTCTTACTACGTACATTTAAAAAATAAGACTACCTAAATAGAACCATAACAAGACTATTACTATGAATTTTCACTCAATAATTTCAGTGGTTTGCAAAATAGTTATATTTAAATTTAAGGATTATGCCAATCTTCTTAGTTCGTAGTTTTGAATCTAACTATTTTGGAAACGACTGGAATATTCATAGTAATAGTCTTGTTATGGTTCTACTTAGGTAGTCTTATAGTTTTTTTAAATATACGTACTAAGAAAAAAACGTTATGGCCAAAAATAATAAATATTTCTCTATGGGATGTCTCTTTCTTGGAAATGGCCATCTTAACATTGGTAATTTATCTAAGACGTTTAAAATCATTTTTGATTTCTGTGACATTTTCATTTTTCGAACTCCTCACTCCTCAGGCCTCCCAGGTACCCTCGATTCCTGTGTCATAGTAAATAATAATTTATCAACCCCGCACTCCACTGGTCACATCTTCATTATTGATCGAGAATTGATTCTGTCGCTATAGCGGCAACATCAAAGAACTCACTGATTTCAGTCTCCATTATAATAAAATGAGTACAATAATTAATTTATTTATTTTAGCTCGTCAAGGGAACCACTAGATCGAATGTAGCTGTATCGGTCTAACCGCAATCAATGTTCCGTAGTGGTTAATAAAGTATGTAAATTTTAGCGAAACAGAATTTACGCAGCTGTCATAACTGGACGATTATCGTAATAAATTTAGATTTATGGTTTATGCTGTTGCTGATTTCATGTTACATTTGTGTACACCACCGTGGTTGTTAATTAGTTCTTACCCAGTTACTTAAATATATCCTACACGATAAAAGAGATTTGTTAGCTAAGTAAAATTAAATAAATAACTATGTTCTTTGTTGAAAAAATCCTAAGGGCTATCGACCGAAGTCCTTCTGCCCTAAGTAAAATGACTTTTTTTTTTCATTATTTTAAGAAAAATATTGTTCACTGAATAGGAATTAGAAATACTGCCCTGAATTGGATTAGATCCTATATGGAAGACAGGTCATTAATAGTGAATTACAGTCATATGAAATCTAGAGCGCACAAAGTCAATCTTGGAGTTTCCCAGGGCTCTGTTTTAGGGCCCTTATTATTTACGTTATTTGTAAATGACCTTCCTGATTACATAAAAAATGGGCATGTTACTATGTTTGCTGATGATACTACTATCACAACAGCGGCAACAAGTGAAGAGGAAATTCAATTACAGGCAGAAAATGTTATTAATACTCTGAACGTTTGGTGTGCTAGAAATAAATTAATATTAAATACTAAAAAAACGGTAGTAATGAATTTTCATATTAGAAGATCTCTACCAGCCAATTTCAAAATTTTGGACATCGAACTGGATAATAAAACAAAATATCTTGGTACTATACTGGACTCGAAGTTATCATGGGATAATCATATTGACACAGTATGCAAAAAATTAAATAAAGCATATTTTGGCATCCTCCAAATGAAAAACACCTTGGATGAGAATGGTCTACTAAATATTTATGATGCTTTGGTGTACTCACATATTTCATTAAACATTATGAGTTGGGGCTGCGGCAGAGAAAAGAATAGGGTATTTATTTTACAAAAAAGATTAGTCCGTCTAATATTTAATTTAAAATCTAGAGAAAGTTGTAGAACAATTTTCAAGGAAAAACGTATTTTAACCTTACCGTGTGTGTACATATTTAAATGTTTAATGTACACTAAACAAAATCTTGATAAATTTATTAAAATATCGGATAATCATTCTTATAATATTAGACATGGCGAACTTTTAGCTATTCCAAGTCATAAAACCACAACATATAAGAATTCACCATGGTACAACTGTGTTATTTTATATAATGCATTGCCCAACGCTGTGCGAGAAATCAGCAGTACGAAACTGTTTAAAAACAAAGTTAGGAACATTTTAGTAGAAGGCGGATTCTACAGTATTAACGAGTTTGTGTCCGGAATATTACAGTGATATAATTTGTGATATTATTATTTTAATTAGTTAACGTCTAATCTTCTTTGTATGTAATGTGTTTTTTTTTCTCTTTAAATTGTTTTTGTATGCTTTATTCTTAGTTGTTCACACCACATTTTTATTAGTAAGTATCATACTTATATCATTGAAAATGTGTGGACAAAGTCTAATTATATATTATTTATTTTATTTGTATTTTGCTATTTTTGAGGGAAATACTGACTTATCCTATGTCATGTAATGTGATCAAATGGATTAATAAAGATTATTATTATTATTATTATTATTATTATTATTATTATTAATATACTACTTATGTGTTCTAAGAAACAATAGAAGCAATAAAATATCATATTTGTTAATTCTTTCTTGATAGATAATTTGTTTCGCGTAAACAAAAATGATAGTTTATACACCACTGACGATCATCTTGTATGACAGATAGGCTCATTTTCAAAAAGGAATATTCCACGCTATTATCTACATGATTGAAAGAAATAAAGAAAATTACCTCGACTTTTATTATATACACCAAAATTTAAATTTCTGCACTCTTGACTTGCTAGTATAATTGGACGTAGTTAAGCAAAAAGGAACCAGGCGACAAATTTATGATTTCTGGTTTAGTGTAGAAAATGATGCGGAATAGTCTACTCTTCATTATGCAAAAAAGAACCAAATGAATTATTAATGTAAACCAGTGAGTATGTTCGAAAAGAACCACTTGAAATCATAACATTGTTGTTTTGCAAAAGAGAACCAAGTGACATGGTTCCGTTATTTTATAAATTGAAATTTCGTCATTATATACCGAAACAAGCTAACTATTATATTCTTCGCCGATGTACTGCACCTTTTATACAATTATTGCACATTCTATAGGATACTCTTCGCAGTTTTTTTATAAATAATACTAATTTTAGACATTTTTAGTTAGATTACAAAACATAAAACAAAGATTAAAAAAATTTATAACTTTTTTATTTATTAATAGATTTTGTTCAAAAATTGGGTTTTTCCTATAGCTAACAGTACCTTACTGTCCAGATTTCAATACAATCGGACATTTCGTTCTTAAATTATCGTGCTTACAAGAAACGTGAAGGACGGACAGACAGACAGGCGGACAGATAGACGGACGAACGGACATTTTGAAAGTTGTTCAGAATTCGATCACCAACACAGTGATATGAAAATTTTTTCTCAATATAATGCCCTATTGTTTTAATATCATTTGGGATTCTCTCCAGTAGATATTTTGAGTAAATAAATTATAAATATACCACAGACATATCCAAGCCATGTAATAAAATGCAAAACGGAACCAAGTACCAAATTTCAAAATAAAAACAAAAATGTGTGAAAAATTCTCAATTTTTGTTCAGTCGGCAACACTCACTGGTTCTTCACAGTCATATTGGAAAGAGTTCCATTCCTTAAAGAACTGAAGTATTTGTTCATCTGTTTCTCAAAATTTACGTTTTGTCGCTTGGTTCGTTTTTACGTAACTACGTCCAATTTACTTATTTGCCCCTATTTACCTCCCAATCCTTCAACGGAATAAGCTAAAATCCGATCTAGTTCCAGATCTCGTTATAATACGTACGTGCACAAAATTGCTAATTAATATCTAATTTTATTTTTTTAACCTCTTTAATAATGGAGTGGGAGTAGTGATGGGCGTGGGATTGACACCTTGGCTTCTAATATATACATCAACTCCCAACTTTCTGGACTCTTACTCACTTGCTTTCCTTATTTACATCTGCTTACCCCTCAACCCTTCATCGCAATAAGCTCAAAAAGTGGTCTACTTTCAAATCTCGTTATAATACACATGCGTACAAAATTTCAAGCCAGAGAAACCGTTCCAGAGAAAACGTGCGTACAAAAAAAATGTACAAATATACAGACCGACAGACAGGCATTTTTTTCGGTCAAATTTAAAATCTCCACGGTTCATCACATTCTAAACCCATTTCAACAAACAAAAATTTAACTTTTTTTTTTACAATTACTATGCTTCCTCTCGTTTTTTTCCAACCAAACCATCCGAAAGATAAAATATTGAAAAAATAGGAAAAATTGCATAGAATTTGGTGAAATATTTCTGATGCAAATTATGCCTTTGAACAATTTTATGAAAAAATATATGCCGTTCTTGACTTAACTGTTCCAAAAACTGTAATCAAAAGCAAGAGTTACCCACCTTGGTACAATTCCAATATAATTAAAAGTATTAAATTGATGTATAGAGCATGGGGTGATTACAAAAACCCCTTGCACTCGAGGAGTTTAAATTATTAAGAACTTATGACAAAAATCAGGTTGATATTGAATATAGAAAATATTGTAGCGACACTGAAAAAAATATCAAGGCCAATCCCAACAAGTTTTGACAGTTTATCAATAAAAAAGCTAGTAATAATTTACCGGCAGATATATATTACAAGGATAGATATTATGTTGGCAACAAAAAATTGGTAAATGCTTTTGCTGAATACTTTTGTAGTCCTTATATCACCTCAGGTGTTCCAATTGAGGACAATCATGACGCAAATACTGATTCTTTAACAATTAAACAGTTTACAGTTTTAAATTCACTAAAAAAATTAAGCCTAAATGTACTATGGGCCCTGACAAAATTCTCGCCTTTCTATTACATGATTGTGCTAGCGTGTTTGCAATTCCTCTCACATTTTTATTTAACTTGAAAGTTCTAGAACACTGGGATTTATAACACGATGTTCTCATGATTTTAACGACAGTAACACGCTGAAACTACTATATCAGTCTTTTGTTCGATCAAAATTAGAATACTCGTCAATTATTTGGTATCCTCATTACAACATACATATACAAAATATATAGAGAATTCAGAGACGTTCCTTAAAGACTTTAAGTTACAAGGAGGACGGTGTCTACCCTACTAGTTTTCCCCAGATTGCACTTTTAAACAGATTTTCGCTTTCGAGATTGGAGAGTCGCCGAACTATTTCACACCAAATATTTCTTTTTAAAGTAATACATAATATAACAGATTGTAGTGTTATCTTAAGTTTACCAAATTTTCGAACACCTAGACCAGGTTCCAGACAAAACTCTTTATTTGCCAACCCCCAGAACTAATGTACAGAAATTTTGGCCATTTTACAAAATGTATGAGAACTATAATAATCTTCGAGACCAATTTGATATATTCCACTGCAATGTAGCTGAGATAAAGAGATTAACTGTTTAAATTAAAACATGTTACCACATTTCTGTATATACTTTTAATATTTTTTTAATATATCTGTGTGTACTTATCATCTCCTGCCCTGTAATTGGAATACTCTATTGGGCAGTGTATTGTTAAATAATTAAAGAAATAATAAATTAATAAATAATACGGGCGGTCCATTGAAGAAATTATTCAAAATGGAGTCAAAAGAGGCTGCGTATTTAAAAAAATCTAGACTTTGTGCAAAAGAAGTTCTGTACAAAATTTTTAGAACTTTTTAATAGCAATAAAATAAGCCTAATTCGGTATCAATAAAACCAACAAATTAATTTATACCAAAAAACCGTCGTATTTTTTTCAATTTAAAAAAAAAATTATTTAAATTAAATAAGAGTGTGTTTAAAAAATTGCAAGCATTTTGCAAAAATCTATTTTTTTGACAAAAAGACGATTTTGTAGAATTGCATTTCCTCAGATTCCTGAAAACTTAATAAAAAAAATCGAAAAAAAAATTTGACCCCCAAAAACGTCAGTTATTATATTTTTAGTTTGAAATTGTATCGGAATGTCATCACCACCAACTGATAGCTGCTAATTTTCTACGAATTTAAAAAATATATTCTACGGGCTTTTGGAGTTGAGATAATTTTCTTTTTCGAAAAATCAGTACTCTACATGCCAGCTCATTTTAGAGCAGATAAATAAAGCGTTCACATCTATTGGGATGATTTTTGACTGTACAGTAAATGGAATTATACAAAATCGTATATTTTTTGAAAAAATCGAGTTTTGCAAAAACTGACAAATTTTTGCAATTTTTTAAACACGCCCTTATTGTACTAGGCATTGGCTATATATACTTTCAGCGAGTTTCATTAAATAATCTTTTTTATAAGGTATAAGCAATTGACAAAAATACGATTTTTATGAGGTATTTTGCAATAGATAATTTATTTGTAAATTTATTGATATCGAACTGGGCTTATTTTATTGCTATTAAAAAGTTCTACAGATTTTGTACAAAACTTTTTTTGTGCAAAATCCCATTTTTTTTTAAACACGAAAAACAGTTTTTGGACTTCTTTTCACCCCGTTTTGAACAATTTCTGCAATAGACCTGTCCTGTCCAAAAATAGTAGTTTTTTTATCTTGCGGATGGCTCGGTTGGCACGAAGTTGACGGGACTATAACGAATTATTTCTTACAATTAAAACATGAAAGTGAGTACCAATCCCATTATTATTATTCAGAATATATTATTTAGCAGAACTGGAAAATGCACATACACCCATACACGATATACAAATATGAGACATGACAAGTATGTTTACACGCCAGAGCTTATAAGCAAAGATCCGCATACTGGAGAGAAACTTGTTCAATTTCGCTGAAAACTAATAAGTAACATAATAATATATGACAACATAAAGTCGAGTTCATTGGCCAACAAGTAAGAATCCTATATTTTTGCTGCTGTCAGATTTTGCAGAAAAACATATATATACCTCTTATAATTATCACAGTTCTATCTCCATTAACTTTAAAACTAATAATGCTAACACAGAGGCATATTTTTTGATCAACGATATATGATATATGATAATACTTAATGATAGTACCGTCAGCCGTATTAATGTCTTCCTTACAACTTTTAAAACAGGAGAGCAGTAGGTACATATATACCTATTATATAAAATTTTGAAACGAAATTTATCCGTCGAGCTTATTACTGAGTAGAAATGCTTGAAACTAATTCAAATTATTAACTTGATCAAATGCACGTACTTCAATATTAATATGGCTTACGTTTCTTCAATGTGAAAATCTGTTTTTCTGTTTATGAAATTGAAATAAAAAAAACAAGAAATCAAGTTTATCTGGACGAAAGTAAGAAATACATTTAATGAAGATTGAACGTAAAATAAAAGGTGCTTTATACCTACCCATATAAATTGGACGAAACAAATTTTGGATGATCTTTTATCCAAATTTTTCCAACATTTTTGGGTTGTCTTCAATCACGATAAAGTTTACTCATCTACAAGGTCAGATATATGTATATATTTCTAACCTAGCATGGTTACTTAATACCCTTAATCATACTTATATTACTTATACCATTTTATTAAATAACTTATGCAAACTGAATAGTCAAAGCCGTTACTTTGTGATAATCAATCATTATGATCTGTTAATATACTTTTTACTTTGTTTGTTATCAGTTATCACTGAATATATTGTTACAAAACGTTACTGCAGTTTCGACACTTAACGTGCCATTTTCAAAATGGAACGCTTTGTTTACAATATATTCAGCGATAGATCATAAATAACTTAATTTTTGCGTCTGCGACTGCCTGTTTGACTATGTGTTTAATTTTGCAGAAAAACTAAAATAGGTAAACTTAAAGTAGGTAGTATTATTGATAATATATTATATTACAAGCTACAAATACCTATGTATCTATGTTTTTAAAAGAATGACTGTCAGATTTTACGGAAAAACGTATAAAGTTAACATAGTTTTTCTTGCTTAGGTTTTATTTACTATAGAACTAATAAACAATAGGTAAGTAGGTAGAGGTGTTTCAGAATCTCATGAGCCGCGAAATACGCAAAAGGCGAAGTTTATTCTGAGTTATAAGTATGTTTTTGAAGACACTGGAGGCTGCCTTGCTATATACATAAACAAGAACTCGGGATAAATTATCAATAAAAAAAAAAAAGCAATAAATATAATATTTTTAAGAAGTGTAACTGAGTCAACAGGAGGGATTATGTCTCTGCGCATATGAAGGTCACAACTCATGACCATGAGGTTTTAAAACACCTCTACACACTAAGACAGACGTGTATGATTTTAATAACATGCAATCATTTTTCATTCAGAGCATTCATGTTACAAACTCTGATCTAGATGATCAATAATATTAAACAATATTATTGACAATATAATATGTTGCTCGAGTTCCGAAAATTCGATTTCACATCAATATCCAACATCAATCCAGTCCACATACAAACAATAATATTGTCAATATTTCTTAGTATTGACAATGTTATTGATCGTATACCTAGGATCTTTAGAGTATAATTCGAGCAATCAACGCAAAATTTTATGAGGAATCTAAATATTATGTAGATTTGAGTGCTCCAACATCGTTTAAAAATTATTATGAACCAAAAAGCATGGATAACCATACTTTTTATAATGAAATGACATGACCTAATTTGTAACTAATCTGAATTACCTTATTAGCTGCGTTTTCTTCTGTTCCTAGTAAACCAGCACAACACAAATTGTCACAAATAACAACACAAATATAGGGGAAGAAGTCATTTTATATAAAAGTTCAAGTTACACGAGTGCCGCACTTATTATCACATTAATTTTGTTTTCAAACGAAAATGGTTAAACTAGCATCTAAAGACGCCATGCGGAAATATTCGAAACTAATCTAAACCGTTAGTCTTTTTTTCTCGCAAGGCCTACGTTTTTTCATTGTGCAAATCAATATCTCTGTTTATTATTTCAAAGTTAGACAAACAAACAGGATTTTTCTCCGCTAGAGGGATATACTAGTTCCAACTAGACTAAACGTAAAATCAAAAGCCCTTTTTCAGTGCCACTACAGAGTGGACCAAATAAACTTGAATGAATATTTTAAATCTTGCTAACGGGTTGTTTTAATTTATGGAGTTTTGTACGATTTGGACTGAACAGTTATGACGAAATATTATTTAATGCTAATTTGATGTAAACATTTACATTATCGGTCATGGTTCGGTAGCTTCGATGTTACATACAGGCTGACATTATCCAGAAGAATTCAAGATATTCTTACCAGACCGAGTCTGCTTTTGCATGTGCCTCTAGAAAATGCAGTAGGTATGTTAATTATTTTCGCGGATTGTATACGTAGGTACTTCAATTTGAATACCCGATTGAAATGAAATTAATAATTTTTAGTAAACTGTTAGCTTTTATTTTATACGAATTTCTTTGTAGGTAAGAAAATCTCGCGCTTTCATTTTCACCCACTTCCAGACAACGCATTGACTTGAAATTTTGCATGTGTATATAGTTCACATGATAACACATTTTGAATTTTTTTATATAGAAATCCAAGATGGCCGACATGTTGTTGTCATTTAGTATCCGATTCTACGAAACTTCGTATCTGGGGATTTTTGAGGCAGCAGATTATAGATACGTGGTCGAAACTCAAAAATTCAAAATGGTGGCGACAACACGGCAGATAAGTTTTTTCATTTATCGGATGATTTGACTGAAAAATCGATATCTGTGGGTTATCGAGGTTGAAAATTTTAAATATTTGTTAACAATTCAAAATGGAGGCGGAAGTTTTGTAATTTTTGGTCTAATTTGTCTGAAAATCGATATTTGGAGATTTGCGAGATCGCATATTATAAATCTTTAGTCGATATTCAAAAATTCAAAATAACGGTTTCAAGATAGACCGTGTTTGTCATTTATGGTTAGGGAATTTTATTGAACAAACAGAATGGTCTAACTGAGATAACTAACCAGGGCCTTAGAGTTAACCCCTCCAAGGTGGAACTAGTCATATTTACAAGGAGACGCAGGCTAAACGGTTTCGTCGCACCCGTGCTCTAAAACACCACTCTAACGATCTCAAAGACAGTGCAGTATCTGGGGGTCATCCTAGATTCTAAGCTGACCTGAAGAGATCACATAGAGAGACAAGTACAAAGAGCCACTGCAACCCTCTGGGTATGTAGAAGAACCTTTGGTAAAACTTGGGGGTTAAACCCCAGGGTAACAATGTGGTACTACACTGTCATAGTTAGACCAATAATCACGTACGCTTCTGTCGTCTGGTGGCCTGCCGTAACCGGGCAAAACATGCGGCAGAAGCTAATAACACAACTCCAAAGACTTGCCTGTCTGGGAGTCACAGGAGCAATACGCACGACCCCCACGGCAGCTCTGGAGGTCCTTCTGGACCTCGTGCTCCTTCACTTGGTGATTGTGGCAGAGGCTCGGAAAGCAGCCTACAGGCTGAAATGTGGTGGTCAGTGGAAGTTCGGAGGAGAACAATTAGGCCACACAAGGGCCCTCTCTGATGCGATAGAGGCCCACCCACTCCTGGAGGGCAGGAGTGACGACGTAGTGCCTACCTTCTCCTTCGCACAACCCTTTGAGGTGGTCATCCCCAAAAGGGAAGACTGGAACCCACTCGAGGCCTCCGATATCGTCTGGTTTACAGACGGATCGAGGCTAGACGAAGGTACCGGAGCAGGGATATATGGGGAAAGGCCCAGGGCTGAGCTTTCCTATGCCCTGGGCAAATTCGCCACAGTATTCCAGAGATCTTCGCTATCTTGGTCTGTGCACAGGAGAATATCAGAAGGGAATACTCCAACAAACACATACACATATGTAGTGACAGTCAAGCGGCCCTCAAGGCCCTCGCATCGACAAGAACCAAATCAAAATTGGTTCAAAACTGTAAACAGGCTCTCTGCAAACTTGGCTCATCTAATTGGGTCAGGCTTCTCTGGATGCCTGGACACAGCAGCATTGACGGTAACGAGCGGGCAGACGCTCTGGCTAGAGGGGGCTCTCGGAGGCCTCTACTGGGTCCGCAGCCGGCCCTAGGTTACCCTAGATCCAACACCAGGAGGTTAATAGAAGACTGGACCCGCTCCCAGTTCATTGACCACTGGACATCCCACCCAGGACTCCGACAAGCGAAGCTCCTCATCTCAGGGCCCTTGCCGGAGAGAACAAAACAAATTCTGCGACTAAGCAGGAAACAAGTCAGAGTCGTGACAGGTCTTTTGACCGGACACGGCTCTTTCAGGAAACACCTGAATGGGGGTGGAGGACCACCCCTACTGCAGGTTTTGCGAGGACGAGGAAGAAACTTCCATCTGCGTCCTGACTTCCTGCCCTAGGTTGATGAACCTGAGGCACAAACACCTCGGCATTGGCTTTCCAATGCTGGAGGAAATAAGAAATTCCCCCATAGGTAGGATTTTGGCCTTTGGAGTAGAATCCGGCCTGTATGGGGCTTTCAATAAATTGGTTAGCGGTTGCACAATGGGCCACAAGGCGTGAGTGCGGCGACCTTTGGTCGCCCCGCTAGAAGAAGAAGAAGAAGAAGAGACAACTAAAAAAGAACAAAATAAATACATAGTTTTAAAAAATTAAAAAACTCCCTTTTAAAAACTGACTGAAACCGTTACTGAACGCACTAAGAAGAAATTAATGTTAATAATACTAATAATTATGTTAATAAACGTAAAATCGTGGGACGTTTAAAATACTACTCCTTGACGTTTTAAGTTGGGTACTTACTCATTAAATTGCTTTTTCTGATTTTTTAATCCTTACTATAAGTCATTTTCCCATACATTTACCGTAATACTTTTATGAATCCAATATTGTTACGTTTTTACTTTCGAACGACAGGAGTTAAAAAAGTATTGTTATCGCCAAAAAACGGACTTTTTCGAGTTCTTGAATTTTATGTAGGATATTTTGTTATAGCAACAATATTAGGCCAGGCGTCAGGGAGTTCGGGATGTGTAAATACAGTTTTAAATTGGAAAAAAGGTTTTATTCTTGGACCAGTTCTTTATAGACCTCTTTTAGACATACTGATTTTTCCCCCTCGCCGCCCCCCCGGAACACACCCAATTTTGAGGCAATGTCACTCAAAAATTATGTTTTTGTCAATATCTCGGTTCTGAACGGTCCTACGAAAAAAACGATAGTTATCAAAGTTAAAGCTAAGTAAAGTCTCTATCGAAATGGTTCGGACACATTTGTACGTAGTATTAAAATTCTTGGAGTTATCGGCGGAAATGTCTACAACCATCGGTGACTACTACAATGGTAGTAGCGCTCGTTTCCACAGCACCTTGCGGTACAGGGTTTGTTCGCGTTTCATAAAGTGGTGTACCCAATCGGCCTAATCCACTGTTTGTTTATTTGATTAACTTACTTCTAATTCCCATTATTTAAGTAAGGAGATCCTTTCATACAAAGAAACCCACTTCAAAAAATTTTTAAATGGTCTCTCTTCCCCACACCTTTGTTTTTAGCAAAAAAAATTATCGTGATCTGAAAATTAAAATAGAAATACAGAAATTTTGTTTCAATTTTCCTGTTCTTAAATTTGTGGGGGGTTAAATTCATCGTCTGATCTTCTCTCCACGCCCCTAATGCACCCACCACAACTAGCACAACTTCTGCCTACAATTTTATTCTGGCACAACGGCACAACTAACACAAACATATCGCCCATAATTATTATCCTTATGTAGGCTTAAACGACCAGTATGAAATAGAATTAGACGAAAATTGTAGTTCAAGTTCACCCATGACCCAAATTCGGTCCAATAATGCCCATGTACCCTTCCTAACCGGATCTAAACTACAAATATCAGATAAGAATAGGCGAAATTCGTTACTCGGGTTATTTTGAGGTCGCTGATAAGATTCTGTGGTTGCGCCACCGGGCTCGGTGGCGCAATGCTAAGGCGTTTGGCTTGCGACAATAAGAATGCATAATGCCCCTTTCCAAATTAAACACCCATTACCATACCAGGCGTTGCCTATCTTTCGGCAGCCTCTATAGCCACACTCTATCCTACCAAAACCTCCAACTATCATACACTTTTCACCACCATATCTTTTATTCTGTATCTATCTCTTTCCTTCTTGTTTGTTATATGTTTGTATTTTTGTAATTTTTGTCATTTTGTACTTTTTTGTTAAAAATTCAATTTAGACCGATAAACCTTTGTAAAAATTCTAACTATTTTAAACTCAATCTTCCTTTCCCACAACCAAAATTTCCCAGCGGCGAGCAGACTGTTGGAGTAACTTGTTTAAATGGAGCTTTTCCAATTGAGTTCGTCTCCATCTAAGCAACAAAATTTTAAAAAGTGTTCTTTCCCATAAAATAGATTTAAGTTTTTACATCCATTGTTTTTAGTTAAGTTTTTAACATGCTCAAGTTAATTGATAATTTTAAGCCGCCACAGGCGGCAGGAGTTTTATCTTTTTCATAAATTTTATTGAGCCGAACCGGTCAAGACCCGTCCAACCGCACTAACACCACGACGCTGCGCGACGTGGTTGTACGGTTGGCTCCGGGTCATGATCCGGGGAGGCATAAATTGTATTTTAAAAATTGAATAAATCTGTTGATGATGATGATGATGGCTTGCGACCACGGGATCCCGGGTTCGAATCCTGGCCAGGGTATGAATATTTAGTGGCTACCGAGATGGTAGCAGTGTACTAGACCGCTGTTGGGTGGCACAACATGTCTAGTCGCTGATATCTATCCTGAGTTCGAGTCTCAGCTGCGGTAGATGGCAATATCGCAGAGAATGGTCGTTGTGTTGATGTCTATGTGTACGTGTCCTGGTTGAGTGGTGGAATAGCATTAGCTAAACCCCGCCAGGACGTTAATATAAATAAGAGGATTAAATAAAATAAAAATAAATAAATGACATTCTTCTCTAAATTAGTTCAAATGTGTTCAAATTTTATAATATTTGAGAAATTAATTTCAAATTTCATGATTTTTAGATTTCTGAAAACGATGAATAATATACCAGTGTTAATATTTATAAGTTGCACCTACTGGTACTGCACGTCAAACTTAAATTTCATCGATATATGTTTACGCTAGTGTGTGAATGTGTGTATGTTTAATAAATAGGAAATATGGGCATTATTAGACCCAATTCAGAGCAGAATATCATTTTTAACCACAAAGTCGTTATTAGCGACCCCAAAAACCCCCGAGTAACCAGTTTCGTCTAATGTTATTTCATGTTGGCAGTTTAGGCCTGCATAAGAGCCATATGGGTATTATTGGGCCAAATTTGGGTCATAGGTGAACTTGAACCCCAGAATCGTACTCAGCGACCTCAAAAACCACCGAGTAACCATTTTCGTCTAATTTTATTTCATATCAGTAGTTTAGGCCTACATAAGAAGAATGTATGGGCATTATTGGCCCAATTTGGACAAGAGGCCAATTTGAACCACAGAATCGTGATCAGTGACCCCAAGAACACCCGAGTAACCATTTTCGTCTAATTTTATTGCATACTGTCCGAATACAATACGTCCCTTCGGTATGCGAGGGAAGTAAAAACGGTATAATTATGTCCTCTAATTTTGAACAACTTTCAAAATGTGTGTCTTGCATCTGTCCTTCTGTCTGTTCTTTGAAAGCACGAGAATTTAAGGGGACCAAAATTCATTGTTAGATTTGCTTTCAGAAATAATCTCGCATTTCGTCGATTCCTCCAACATCTCTAAGCCAATTCAAGCAATTTTTTCATTGTTTTAGAAAAGAGATTTTTCTAAAAATTCACAAGTTTCGCAATCCTTGCAACCATCAGGACATTGTAAATGATAACACCGCACATAAAACATAATTAACTTTTTATTATAACCACAAAACAATCCTACTACAAATTAATAATAAACATATAACTTTGAAGCCGTATCACTTAAACGTTTGTAATCTGGATATCGTTTACACTTTTCGCTATTTGTCAAACTTGTGAATCCATGGCGATTACGATTAGCGTTGACCGACTACAACCACACACTGGCGATGGAGATCGCTAGTTAAGAGTTAAGTGTAATCAAAGTGACACCTCTCCCTCCCACTATAAAGATTGAAAATCGTTCAAATGGATACTATGTATTCTATTTTTGTTATGTATACTGTACTGTTGTTATTGATTGCTTGTTATCTCGTAAACCAGTGTTTTAAATAAAACCATGTAAATTCTTGAAGTCCATGTTCATGTTCTCTGTCACCCATGTGACATATGGTGGAGGCGCCTGGTTTTAAGGCCCTCCCAGAATGCCAATATGACAATATTTAAGCAAACATAGGTTAAATGTTAATGGTAGCAGCTGACTAACCTTTGATTATACACGGTCCAGTCGGTAAAGTAAAAAATACACCAGAAGCTCGCAAAAAATGTTATCTGAGATTTTCCTTCAATAACTGTTATTGGGAGGACTAAACATCACAAAACCACAAAAATCAGTTCTGGGGGTACCGCGCAACCACCCCCCCCCCCAAAAAAAAACCCCTTCGGTGAAACAAGCCTTATATTACTGATAACTCGTCAACCGTTGAAGATATACAAAAATTGCTCATCATAAAAGAGCTTGACTAATTGCCTAAAAAAAGTCCTCTTGTAATTTTCTTGTATATGCCATGGTTTTCGATAAAATCAATATTGACAAAAATTGCAAAATTTGTATTTTTAATGAGCGCGAATTTTCGTTTATTTGAAATTTCTTGCGCGCGGGGCAGTAAAAAAATGGAATTGCTCGAAAACCAAACAAGCAGGAAGAAAATTCAAAATGGGTTTAAAGGGGATATAAAATACTCTCTTGTGTTGCCATTTTTGATGGCAATTGATATTTATCTCTTCATTTTTTGTACATCTAACTCTTCACAGGCCCATAAAAAATTACTGACTTCAATGTAAGTTATACATGCATTATCTTTTAGTTTAAAGTAGTACTTCAATGCAGAAAAAGTTAGGAATAAAAATATTCACGTTTACAAATTTACCAGCGTGTTGAAGTTGACCAAAGGAAATCCAAAAAATACTGCATATTCAATTTGTTTATGATATTTTTTATGCAATTTTTTTACTATTAAATGGTTAGAAACAACAGTTATATGATACATAAACTTAAAAAAAAAGAGCTAAATTTTCAAGATGTTTGGGTCTTTTTTTTTATTTTTGGGAAACAATAAAAAATTGGCCAAAATTTCGCTAATTTCAACATGCTGATAAATTTGTAAATGTGAATATTTTTATTCCTAACTTTTTCTGCATTGAAGTACTACCTTGAACTAAAAGATATAATTTATATTAAAGTCAGGTATTTTTTATGGGCCTGTGAATAGTTAAAAGCGCAAAAAATCAAGAGGTAACTGTATTATATTGTTATTTTTATATGCTAATAGATATCAAAAGCCATCAAAAATGGAAACACAAGAGAGTATTTTATACGCTGTGGCTAGCCTCCCGGTACCGGTATCTGGATAAATCCCGGTACAATGCTGACGTATACACGATGACGTAATGGCCTACCGGTATTTGCAACGCTGTGGCTAGCCTCCCGGTACCGATATCTGGATAAATCCCGTCAATAAACGTATAGTTTTGAAGTTTCTTACTTTTAAAAATAATTTTTTGTCATTGACCACTCATCCTTAATGTTATACCAGTTGACATTAAAATATTCAAAGACAACTTTGGGAACATTTTTGCATAATCAAACAAGTCCTCGAATTCCTCCACAGTTTTAGAGTAAACCATTTTTTGAGGAATTTCAAGACTTAGGTTCCGTTGCCCAAAAGATATGCCCGTTTTTCCGCAAGATATTTGTCTCTGAAATATGCGCATGGTGTGGAAAGTACAGATAATAACATTAGCGTTTGGAAAAGTTCGTTTAACGAGTAAATCTCTGTCCGTCAATACACACTTTGTCTCCGTCCACTTAGAATTTTTAAGTTTAAACTCATTTACAAACCACTCAAAACTTTCTTTATCTTCATGAACCAGTAAACAAAATGCGACTACTTGTGTTTGGCAATTACCATCTTCACACACAATTAAAAACAAGGGAATACCTATATTAATTAATTTATAAGTTTCATCAAGACTTAAAAACTCTGGAAAAGCATCGAAGGTAATTTTCATCTTTTTGGTTTGCATAAACATACCTACCTCTAAAATTGTTACTCTCATCTTCACTTCACAGTCATATGATTTTCTTAAAATATTTACACACTGCTCTAAATCTATAGGTGCTTTATTCGCTGGACTTTGCTTAATATTAGATAAATCTTATAGAGTTAGTTTTAAACCGGTATCTTCCTCCAACATTTCCTTAACTTTTTTCTTATTTGCATCCAGCAACAATAACTCTTTTGTTTTTTCCATACTATCCTGCGGCAACTTGCGCTGTTGCGGCAAAAAATCAAATAACACTTTGCTTGTTTTATGATTGTGTTCTTCTTTAATCGACTTAAAATCTAGAAATTTGCCGTTTTGGGAAACTCGGAATGCAATGCAAGCAGGACAAGGATTTTCCTTTTTGAAAGTTCTTACCTCTTTTAAATTCTTTCCCAATTTTCGAAATTTTTGACCTCCGAAAATACAACAGTATTTTATTTCATAATATTTTAATTCCGCTTTAATGGTTTTTTTTAATTCTGGCCGAAGCAATAAGCCGTGCGTCTCGTTTCCAGTATTTCGAAAATGTTTTACCTTCATATTGTCTCATAGCTGTATTTACCTCTTGAAACGTTTTAAATGTCTGACCAACGAAAAACATTATTAGTTAACTTTATACACTCACACTTGCAAAAAAAACAATTGTTAAATTATTTATCCAGATACCGGTACCGGGAGACTAGCCACAGCGAGGTATACATTAACATTTGTAGGTTAGGCTTACAATTTATCAGTACGCATGTCGTGTCGATAAAATCGAACAATTCTACCGGGATTCATTATAAATACCGGTAGGCCATTACGTCATCATGTATACGTCAACATTGTACCGGGATTTATCCAGATACCGGTACCGGGAGGCTAGCCACAGCGTATTTTATATCCCCTTTAAAACCCATTTTGATTTTTCTTCCTAGCTTGTTTGGTTTTCGAGCAATTCAACATTTTCTATAGGCCGCGCGTAAAAAAATTCAAATAAAGGAAAATTCGTATGCATTGAAAACATCAATGTTGCAATTTTTTTCAAAATCGATGTTCTCGAAAACCATGGCATATCAAAGAAAATTACAAGAGGACTTTTTTTAGGCAATTAATCAAGCTTTTGTTTTTATCATGAGCAATTTTTTATATCTTCAACGGTTAACGGGTTATAAGTAAAATAAGGGTTCTTTCACCGAAGGGGTGTTTTTTTGGGGTTGCGCGGCACCCCCAGAACTAATTATTGTGGTTTGGTGAAGTATAATCCCTCCACTAACAGTTACTGAATTAAAATATCAGATAACATTTTTTGTTATGGAAATCTTTATAATTATTGGACTAACGTACATATGGATTGAAATATATGTTTACGTATTTTATTACATAAAGACATTTACTATTATTATAATTTTTAATGTTATTTTCATTACATTTTTCTAAAATAATATAAAATATTACACTTATTGCATGAAGATGTAAAATGCGTAAAATTAATCGTAAATTCCAATGTGCTGCATAGCCATGATATATGATACATCCATAATTAGTTCACTTATATAACGAATGTATAAAAATTACTGCCCGCGACATTGTTGCTCGGTGCAAACCTAGGAAACCTAATAGTAATTGAGTAATCATGTGTTAAATTATGCAGCTGTTGTCACGCTTTTATAAGTTTTCATTGGAAATCACCAGTGCTTAACACATACTGAACGGATTTATTATTATTTTCCTTGTAGGGTAATTTCAGATTTATAACGTAATTACAAATTACAATTTTTTCTCTTAACTTCAGTGAAGAATGGACAAAGCAGCAAACAAGTTTTATTATTTAGCGAGCCTCAATCTAGGCATTAAAAGCGTTATGAGTTATTTTCTAGCGAATATAAAAATGAAATACCAGGAGGAAATGGAAAAACATTAATAGGGAAAGAGCATAACTGGCCAGCAATGAGTTCAAAAATAAAAATAGCAACGAAGGAAACGCTGATGTTGAAGAAATCACTCTTGAGCACACAATAAACAAGCTAACCGTTATACTCCTCACCGATTTACTGCACTTTTTATATAATTGTTGCACATTCTATAGGATAATATTAGTTTTAGCCATTTCTTGTTTAATTACAAAACATAAAAAAAATTAACTTAAATAATTAATAACTTTTTTGTTTATTGAAGGATTTTGTTCAAAAACAATAGGGTTCTTCCTCTAGCTAACATTAACTTACTGTCTAATACAAGCGGACTTTTCGTTCTTAAGTTATCGTGCTTACAAGAAACGCGACAGACGGACGGGCTGATGGACAAACAGAGAGAGAACCGCCAAACATATATGGAAAATGGCCTAAGCGAGTTTACAATTAAAACCACTGCCAAATTAAAGTTCATGACGAGTACATTAAAAGTTTTACTGGACCAACTTCATATGATAAAAGTTTCTTTTCACGGTCTAAAGTTCGAAAACTTAACAAAACTTGAAGTTTTACATATTTTTCAACGTATATTTGGTCGAATTTTGCCTAATAAATAGACAAAACATCTACTACACTGACGATTGCTTTTCAATATTTCGCTTGAAACATTAATAGCCCGGGAGGCAGCGATAGATTTTTCGCGTTAATATCTATAAAGCTAGATTTTTTCCAAAGAGAGTTTAGATAGTATCTATAATGAAGGTGCAATTCTACCAAACTCTTAGTGGTGCATAAATGAGTACAAAATTAAAAATGTTGCAAAAAAATAGATGGATGAAACTTTTGTTTTTCGAATTGTCACGGATTGTCAAAAAATGACGATTCGCCTTCGCTCATGCCGGCCCCAATTTACGATTTTCACCTCGCGATTCACGTTGTACGGCCTTTGTCGACCTTCTCTTCGCCATCGAGACATAAAACGGGTCTTCAATCGCCGTATTTATTCAATTCTTACGTTTGAGAAATTGACTTGCGGTCGTGCTAATCGGCGACTATTTTTAAGTGGTTTACCGAGTTCGAATTCCGCCCAGGAGTTCTTTTTTTTTCGTGTTCAATTTTTCGGCAGTTATTTTTTATTCTATAATTGCTATTCGCTCCATTCTATTGTATTTCTTGGAGAAGTTTTGAATTTTCCTCCACAGAATATTAATGTGCACTATTTCGATTAAAAATCACATCCCAAAATAAATGAAATTCATTCAGAATAATGTATGGTTTTACTCGGTACACGTTCGACAAAATCATCGGCTCATAAAACAGTTATCCAGGCCACCAGAAAATATGTCCCATAAGCTTATACTGCTCTCGAGAAGCAGCAGCGTTGTACCACGCACACCGATAGTTCACTAAAGAATGAGAATCAATGGTGCTTTCTGACGGCTTAGCTATATTAAAGGTATATGAAGCACACGTGCTGCTCATGGGTGCAAGTAAAAAAACGTACTTTCGATTCACTTAAAATAAGACTGCATTATCTCTAACGTTTCTAACCACAACATCTTTATACCATCTGAAATTTTTGTACATTCTTTTTACTATCGAAAAAAGAAGGAATTGAAATGACGGGAACTAATTTTTTTATGCAATCGGTAAATTCAGAACATTACAAATCATTTTATTAAACTTTTTTATGCCCCGTGATTTCAGCAACGTCTACCAAAGGTTTAGCTACCCTATAGCGGAGGTAGAATGTGATTTTTAATCGATATAGTGCAGATTAATATTCCGCGGTGGAAAATGCAAAACTTCTCCGAGAAATACAATAGAACGGAGCGAATAGCAATTAGAGAATCAAAAATATGTGCCAAAAAATTGAAAACGAAAAAAAAAGTATTCGTGACAATTCGAATAACTAAATTTTCGTCCATCTATTTTTTTGCAACATATTTAATTTTTTACTGCATCACTAAGATTTTGGTAGAATTGCACCTTTATTATATATACTATCTAAACTCTCTTTGGAAAAAAATCTAGCTGTATAGAAATGATTTCACGAAAACTGTGGCTGCCTCCCGGGCTATAATGAAACCAGCAGAATTTTTAGATCAAGAGTATATCGTTATTGAGACATCTGACTAAGAGTATGAAGAATCCCCTGCAGCTGATGCTTAACCTTTTACTGTTTGCCTAAAGGCAACCCTACACAAAAAGCAAAATGGATATTTAACTACTTAGAGACACTAACTAATCCTAAACCGACGAAAAAAGTATCCACAACGTGTGAGATTTGTCAAAAAACATACAATTTCTTAAAATTCAGTTTATGAATTTCGGATCCGTAAAACTTCTAGAAGGACCCATCCTTTTTAATGTGCTCGCCATGATTGGCAATTGATTGGGTGTAAGGTGTGTTTAGAAATACGCTTAGGCGATTTTGGCGGACCTCCTTTACTATGGAGCTATCTCAGTCTGATGGATTAAGAAATTAAGTAATTATTTATTTATTGCCATATAATAGTCTCATCCTGCATCAAATTACGACGTTCGCGTCGCGACAGGATTTTGATTGGTTACATTTTGATTGGGTATTTTCAATATTAATTTCAATTTAGCGAGCGCAATACCATGCACAAAGCGATGTAATTTCATGCACAACTGTAGGTAACATTGTAGTTCGCGGTTCTCCGTCTACAAATTACTTGTTATTTTCGAGTCCGCTCATTATAGTAATCTGGAGCCTCGTAAGTATTGAAGCGTACCCATGGTAATGTTATGTTTTCACTGGGAAGGCATCGGCACGATCTTTATAGATTGTGTATAGCTGTTTGTTAGGACAGGACCGGACAGGTTTTCGGGGCACCACTAAGAAAATACTAGATGGATATTTACTTGTGGAGCGGTTAATAAATAAAAAAATAAAGGGGAAAAAGGGGAAAAAATACAAAAATAAAATAGAAAATAAAAACTGCCAGATGCAGAGACACAAGAAGCAGAAAACTTAGAAGAAAAATAAGGAGATGGCGACAAATGAAAACTTAATAGAAGCATGGAAACTTAAAAGAAGCATCTCTCAAACACCTACACTTCCCATCCTTTATTATCACTCCATACGTCATGCGGCTCACGCTGCTGACAACAAGCATGTCCAATGTCCAACCCGGCGTATCCAGCCGGTCCGGCGGTATATAAAACATCCGAGATTTGGTTCCGTCACACGGTTTGGCCGTCCGTTGGGCGTATTCGACGGACGACCAGGCTGCGTGTTGGAACGAACCTCCATGGATGCCCGGAATTGGTAGCAATGCCCACAATACGCTGGCAAATCAATCAATCAATCAATCAAGTAGTTGGCATATAGTGAAACTGTGGTATTTTCGGTTCCGGATGCTTTTTAATATATAAAAGGATGAATCTAGTCCTACTTGCATGTATACAACTACGCTAGGCGTCTCTCAAGGTTCTAATCTTGGGCTCTCTTTTTTCTAATATTATTAAACCGCTCCGCCCAACAAACTTTTCGAAAGTACCACGAATAAAGTCTCCGTCCAATAAATTTTTCGAAAGTAAAACGAATTTGATTTTTCGAAAGTACCACGAATCTGGTTTTTCGGGAGTACCACGATTAAATCACACATGGCGGAAAGCTGCCCCGACCAACAAATTCAATTTAATTTTTATGAAAATACCAAAAATTTAGTTATTCGAAAGTACAATAAAGAGACTTGCGGAGAATCGCTCCTCGAGATCAGTTTTTTCGAAAGAACCAGGAATTTAGTTTTTCGAAAGTACCACGAATTTAGTGGTTTAAGGTATAGCCGCTCGAAATCAGCAGAAGGTGAGAATAGAGTTTTTTTACCACTTTCAGAGGCCCTATCTCGAAAACGAAACTAGATGCAGAGTCACTCGATTTCTCTCGACTTCCTACATACCACTGAATTTTTTCAGATTTTTTCTGGCACTTTCATTTTTTGGCATAATTTCAAGGTAGAGCAACTCGATATCTCACGTCTTCCTACGTATCCCTGAATTTTTTCAGATTTTTGCTAGCAGAAATGACCCTCGAAGCTGGGCCGTGTCGCCCGAGAAGTGTACCACGGACCCCTCACTTTGGCGGCTGATATCTCACTTAAAAGGCGCCGAAATAACATCGTGTCTCACATCATCGAATTAGAAATTTAAGTTGCAACACAAAAAAATCGGTAAAGGCGTTTACACAGAACTTCCCTCTTTATTTGTGCATAGCGGTCACTCTAAAAAATTAATAATTACGAAATGACACTGAAAATAATAATCGGAATATAGTTATCACTATTATTACAAAGAAAACCTGATAAGTTTTGGTCAAAAACATATCCAACAACAAAAGTTCAATACTAAATGACAGGTGCCAAATACCTTTACAAATGTCCACCATGACTGAATTATTTCTTGGGATGACCACCCTGTACATTTTTCAATAAAAGTATAATAGGTGCATATGCTAAATATTATTGCCATTTGTCACATTTTCAATTCCTCATTCGCGTGGAGCGGAAGCATAGTGGTGGTTAAAAAATTTCATTTTTTTTAACTTTTTCAAAAATGTTGGTAAAAAAATTTTCATAATGTTTTTCTTCTGAAATATGTTTAGAATGTCATGAAACGTGGAAATTTTAAATTTGTTCAAAAAGAAATTCTTTCCATCTATTCTAGTGGTAAAATATTTTTCCAAGATGGTAAAAAAATGTTGCAATTTTTTTGTCCGAAATAGGTTTGGAATGTCATGAAACGTGGAAATTTTAATTTTGAGCAAAAGCAATTTTTTCTTCTATTCTATTATAGTAGTGATAATAGATTAAAACTTTTTTCAAATAAATTTTTAAATTTTTCAAAAATATTTTTAAATTTGTTTTTGTTGAAATAGGTTTAGAATGCCATGGAAACGTGTAAATTTGAAATTTGAACAAAGAAAAAAAAATTCCATCTATTTAGTGGTAAAATTTTTTCAAAAATTGTAAAAGAATTTTCTATTTTTTTTTTCTTACATAGGTTTAGAACGCTATGAAACGTGAAAATTTTAAATACGAAAAAAGGAAAAAAATGTTTCCATCTATTTTAGTGGTAAAAAATTTTTCGAAAATTTTGTTAAAAAAAATTTTAAAAAAAAATTTTTTTTGGTATGGGTTTAGAATGCCATGAAACTTGGAAATTTTAAATTTGAACAAAAAACATTTTTTTCATCTTAGTGGTAAAACATTTTTCAAAAATGTTGGTGAAAAAAATTTTCAAAATTTTTTTTCTTAAATGAGTTTAGCGTGTCATGAAACGTGGAAATTTTAAATTTGAGCAAAAAAAATTTTTTTCATTATTTATTCCCATTAGACGGCCCACCCTGTATATTCTCCAGTGAAATTTTAACCATTTCTTCGCTGACAGTAGCGTCAACTAACTACCAAATTTGACTGCTCTCCGTCAAGTAGTTTTTTTAGTAAATGCACCAACAGACAGACAGACGGACTGACGGAATTGAAAAACCTATATTTTCGTAATCTATGTGTTCTGAAACGTCAAAATCCGAAAAAATCTCGGAGGGTGATTTTTTCTCGAATACAATACTTCCCTTCGGCGTGCGAGGGGAGTAAAAAAGGGCGTCACTTTTGTCTAGAAAAAGTTACAACGATTTATTGAAGAGATGTCGAAATCGCTTAACTTATGGGTTTTTGAGGTTATGGCAGAATCGTGATGTGATGGGGTTAAATAGATTCGGAAACAACAACAGCAAAAACATACAATAAACATGGTCAGACCCCCAGATCAAAAACATTTTTTTTTGTGGCTGTAATTAAGTACAAAGTAAAAGAAAATATTCGTCCTTTTGAATTTTGAAGCTAACAACAGATTCATCGCAGCATTCTTATATTCATGACCATCTGGAATACTGTTGTAATTACGACAGCCCTAGCGGATTCACTATTTTGAATTTTTAAGTTTTGAAGTCAGTTTCACTATCAGCTACTCCGAGAATACATACATAACTACCGATTTTAATTTAAATCTGATGAAATTATCACTAGCGCATTCGCCAAATTCGCGATTAGAAAAACCTTTCCGATGTCTGCTCACTTTATACTAGACATAGCTTGATGAAACTAATACGAGACCACTGCAAAGTCATACTCTACAGTTTTCAAAGTATTTCATAGACGATGCTGGAAAATCGCTTTGGGGAATGTATTTCTTGGAGAATCGAGCTGCGATGGGCTGTCCAGGGAATTCCCAGCAAACGTCTCCTGACCCACATTTCGAAAGCATCAATACGTGGAATGTCTGCCTCCATAACAGTCCATATCCAAGAGGTGTAAATAAAAAAAAATAAAGAAAACTACAGTCTTAATAGACTTATCTTTGTACGGCTAGTGATATACCTGTAATGCTAAATTTTACTCAACTGACAAATTGCCGATAATGTCATGGTATTCCTCGTCGAATCTCATACTCGCAGTTTCCGGTATTTTCGATAAGGACTCGAAGGTAAAGCATCTTGTTTACTACTTCGCACTCATTTTCCTCAACGTGAGTGGTTTGTTTTTATTCGGTCTACAATAATAATTTTTGTTTCCTTGTAATTTATATTCAAATTATACTTAGAACTTATTGTTGAATGTTGACCAGCAGATGTATGAAGTAATTTTTGTTTGCTGCAACTAAGGTGGTATTCTCTGCAAATCTCGGGCTACAAATCTTAATTCCGCTCATAACTTGTGACATGTTCTAATTAAATAATGCTAATTAGCCGGAGAGCTTTTAGCTAAATTAGATGAATTTGAAATTGTTTCTAAAACATGACAGTTCACACACCTCTGGCGATCATCCATTATGATGAATATGGTCTAAAATCAATAAAGCAGTCTACCATACTATTTTACATATTTTCCAACGAACACTGCACATATTTATAGGAGAGTTCGTCCTCCTGTCAAATTGACAGAATTCTTTGTATACTGTAGCCCATGTTATTACACTCTTCGCAAATATAAAACGAAGAGTACATTATATTCGATCGGCACATTTCTAAAACCGGTAATATTGCTCCTAGAGGAACCGTTTTCATATCACTGTGTTGGTGATCGAATGTTGAACAACTTTCAAAATGTCCGTCCATCAGTCTGTCCGTCCGTCCGTTCGTCCGCCCGTATAATGGTTAGCTTGTTTTTAACTTATATTTATTATGTTTTTATAGAATTTTGAATGACCACTTTGATATAGATAGATATATAGTATTAGGCATATTTAAAAATTGCAACATGAGAACTTATCAGGAAAGTACTATAAACAATTCAAATAGGTCTGTAAAAAGCGGCTTGTCTATCGAAAAATATACCGCAATGAGAATAGTGTTATAGCTGCACCAGTTGTGGATTTGTCAAAACTGTCATTTGAAAATAGATTCAGAAATTCAAACACAGAAGATCCAGATTCAACTGTACTCAATATATATTTTAGAATATCATATAACTCATGTTTAATATCTGGTGGGTTTAAAAATCACAAAAGATTTTCAGTAACATCTGGAGCGAATATATTTCTGACGGCAGATATTTTTGCCCCTGAATGAGTAAGAATGGTGGTTAGTTACACCAGGACCAACATCTACTGCCATTTTTATTTGATAAGTTTTGAATTAACTACAACGTCAGTGTTGAAAAAGTATCAATTCTAGTGCATTATTGCATTTGTAAATCGGAAACCCATATTTGTATATATCTAAACTTACTTTGATACCGTACTTATTATACTTGTCATGAAGCCAGTATTAAATATCCTTCGACTCACTTACCTTTTAATATCACTGATTCTTCGAGAAGACATTTAAAGAAATTTAAAAACCAAGTACCTGTTAAGGTCACTTGGGGTATTTGGGCCATGATTTTACAACCTGAGCGAGAAGATTATACTTTGAACTTGCCTGAGAACCATTAATAAGTTATATTAATATCTAAAATATTTTTTTATATAAAATACAATATACAGTCTTTAAATATATAATATTCAAATCCCGAGTCAAATTTAATTTTCTTTATAATTATAATTAAATAATATAAAGTCTGATGGGCCCAGTTACCCCTAGAAATTGGGGCAACTGGACCATACGGGTCTTGGTTTCATACAAACGATTGTTATTTGAACTGGGGTAAGTGGGCGTGTTGGTAAACATGTAAACTTCGTACAAAAAATTACCACAAGTCATTTAAACCACACCATAGTCGAGTTGTCGACGATGTAAGAGAACTACTACATAACAATTAGGTGGAAATTTATTCAAATTTAGGAATAACACAACTTCTGTTAAAGCAAAAAGTGCAAAATTAAATCTAAAAAACATCCAATTTCAAGTAAGCATAAATAACACAGGCCCACAAAAAAAAGTGATCTACACCAGTGACCTGACATAGTAATCCTATGTATTTCGACGTGCTGAACGAGAATCCAATGTCCGTTTAGCTCCGTTGCCCACCAAATTTTTGTAAATCGCGAAAATAATCTAAAGAAATAAGGTTGCTTAGGCTATTTTCGCGATTTACAAAAAAATGGTGGGTGATGGAGCTAAACGGACATCAGATTCGTGTTCAACAAAATACATAGGGATTAATATGTCGGGTCCCGGGTTCAGATCGCTATTTTTTGTGTGACTGTGCGCAGTGATCTACATCTACCTAATAAATAAGAACAAAAACAACATGCTTAATGTGCTTGGGGTAACTTGGTCCCAGGGTTGCCCAGATGCCCCAATTAACTGGCCCACTTACCCCATTTTTGAAAAATTGTGGGGGTAACTGGGCCACCCACTCAAGCTTATGACCTAACGCAGAATACATGCTTGCAATAACATTTTAGGGATATATCATGCTTCTAATTTATGCTAAATTAACTGTGACGTTGATAATATATACAGTATACCTGTAGTATTTCATAAAAATCAAGATTACATCACGTTGCTATGAAAATTTTGCACTACAAAATTTAAAAAATTGCTACATGAAAGCAACAACACTCAGAAACATGAGACTAATTGTTGTAGTGAGATGACATTGTCCGTCAGTGCTGCCAATTGCTTGAAGTGAAATTACCCCCACAAATTCTACGGAAAAAAACCATGGCCCAGTTACCCCCTGGGCCCAGATACCCCAACTGACCTTATAGCGTGAATGTAGATATTTTGTTTACAGTGTCCTTCTATTGAGTTCCTGTATTGCATTATTTTTATAATATACTAATAGTAAATATATATATTGAAATAGAAATATTGACTTACCCTCTATAAAGATTTACACCTTATGAATTTAAACCAGGAATTTTATACAAAAAAATTATACTTTAAAAATCTGTAGCACGCATAGTCCAACCCTGCACCTATATTAAGCCTGGCATAGAACAACATGTACTCGCCCCGCCTAAGGCTCTACCACCTGTCACGTTGATGTCTTCATTTTATGTGGTACCCAAAGTCCAAGAACCTTTTCCCCGCCTTACTATAATGTATAAACTATATCTATCTATATCTAAGTACTCCATCACTCGGGATTAAATATTTCAAACGTTCCAAGACAATTTCTTATCTTGCTTTGTATCAGGTTACTTACATATCTACTTGCCTAAAATATTCCTCAGATGGACTTTTAAAACAATCCGATCGTAAAAAAATTAGAATGTTATTCTAAGCAGATATTTTTTATACAATTGTGGAATGTTTTATACAGCGTGTCCCATTTTGCTTGGAACCACCCATATAAAAAGTTTATTTAATGTCCGATTTAGATATATTTTTTTAAATATGTATCTTTGAAAAGCGCATCTTTGTGTTATATTAAATTTTACAAAACATAATAGAGTAGCCTACCATGATTTTGTTTCGGATCGGAAAATGGTGAAATCTTATTAGCGATTTTTTTATTTCAAATGTGAGTGTGCCACTAGATTCGGCAACAACCCGAATGTGCTTGTATTAAATTTCGTTGTAAAAGTCGAATTTTTTTATTTTTCCAGACAATTGTTGCATGGGATTGTGTATTTATAAAAAGATTGACTGAAATAACTACTGTCAAATGAATGATTCATTGTTAAAAAACAGTAATGCTCAATTTAGAAATGTTTAATTATAGTATTTACGAACTGAATTGAAACAGCACGGAACTAGAGGATCTTATGGGGTATTGTCAATATATCGCTCCACATTGAATGAGAGAGCACAGAATTTTACAGATTTATATTCACCACTCCTCGTCTACAACAGTCCACGTAGACTTGATCCGCCTGTCACATAGAAATATAGGTGGGATTAGATGCTTAGCGAATTTGATTTGTCAACACCAACCTTGTGAAATTTTGAAAATTTGGTATAAAATGGATGATGGAAAAATTTTTTTTTGCTCAAATTTAAAATTTTCACGTTTCATGACGTTCAAAACATATTTTAAAAAAAGATAATAATTTTTTTTTAAATGGATGGGAAAAATTTTTTAATGCTAAAATTTAAAATTTCCACATTTCATGACAGTCCAGACCTATTTCAACAAAAAAAAAATTTGAAAATTAAAAAAAATCATTTTTTCCCACACCACTATAGAGTAAATAATGGAAAAAAGTTATCAGATTTTCTCTGTAACAAAAGGGCCAACTACACTGCGATTATTATTCTCATATGTCATTTCTTAATTAATAATTTTTTGGAGTGAACAACCTGTATGAATAAGAGGAAAGTTCTGTGTAAATACTTTTACCGATTTTTTTCTGTTTGTTTGTTGAGTTTTTTTTTTACTCCCTATTTAAGTTCTTTGAAAATTGGCCTATAGCGTGCTATTACAGCAAATTTGTTGAAAACAAATCACTTTTCACGAATTTTTTTTTGGAGATTTCAATGATACGTCTTATAACGAACTTATTTCAAATTAATTTAAATCTTATTTTCGACGATTTTCGTGGCGATATTTCGAGAAAAGTAGTAACAAAACCTAGAATGACAGGCACTGAGCAATTATCGACACATCGGAGAAAATAAATTGTAATGAAAATTTAATCTCATAGAAATGTGTTAGAATCAATGAAATAATTTTAAATATCATTACGAATATTATACATTTTATACTAAGGATCAGAATGTAGAATATCATCTCAAACAAAGCATGTCTAAAGAATATGTTGACACTAGTAAAGGAAGGCCCAATTCAGCCCGATGCACAGTGGACCAGAATCCAAAATTTCTAGCCAAAATTCTGAAACTCTGCAAATGTACTTATTGTGCATAGGTCAGTATGGGAAAATAGTTTTTAAAAATTGACACTCTGGTGAGATTTAGGCGTAGAAAATATAAACAAATTTCGATACTTTTGAAACTCAGTTTAAGTACTTTTGATACCTAAATTTGTATGAGAAAAATTAGAGAAAAAAAATATCAACCCCTGGGGGTGAGTAATAAGGGTTGAAAATACAGGGCGTAATTAGTTTCATGTCATTAAAAAAAAACTGGTGGTAGGGAATGACAAGACAAACAAAAAAACCTTATATAACATGGGGTCTAAAGCTCTTAGTTTTGGAGAAAAAAAATAAACCAAAATTTCCAAAATACTTAATAACCTAGTTTGAGAACTGCTGGCATATTGGGGTAGGTTTCATTGCCTCGCGTCTTGTCGCACGAGATACTCTGACATTCCTGCAAATAAGCATGCCGACAAAGCAGTTAAAAGCGACCGACAGAGGACATCGTCATGTTTTTTGCTTCTTCGCGGCCAATTATCCTATTATCCTATTAGGCGTGCTATCTCTCAAGTAATAATTTCATTTCAATTTTGTCCTTACTTGGTAAAGAACGCACGCATGACGCGATGTATCCATTCCTTGGTTTTGTCTGTTTTCTTTTTGAATTTTGTGCCACTTGTTAAGATTTATTTCACTGACTTATCGTTCAAGTCGTTAGTGCTTGGTTACGTAAGACACTACTTTTTTCTTTTCTTTCTTGATAACGTTAATTCACAGTTTAGTGTGATGTTTTAAAACACAGATTTTGGACATTATGGGAGATTACACTTATCCAGAGCTCGCGGATATGGACTTGGTACATGGAGAAAGTGGTGGAAATGCAGCTGGTGCGGAAGAGCTTTAGAACAATTGCAACGACGTATTTTAATGTGCATAGAAACCATAAAAAATGATCCTAATTTACCAAATGTGTTGAACGGAGTAAGTATGTTATTAGTTCGACGTACCGAAATGTGTATACGTGGAGATGGAGGTCATTTCGAACAATTTTTGTAAAAAATTCAAAGGAATTGTTTAGTTATTGGGTGTTACCTATTGGGCATTAAAGGTATGATTATTATTATTAGTATTCGTTGTCTTGTTTTGTCTGTTTATTATTGTTTACATTGACTTTCATAGAGACCAAATACTTGATTTTTAGTTTTTGATACCTGATTGGGAAAAATTATTCGTTAAAAAATCAAATTTTTTCCTAACTTAAAATACACAACTAATTTCTGTTATCGTATCTCGGACGTCTAACTGTTTGTTTTCCAATTTCATAAAACAATTACTAATTTTTTAAGCTTTTAACATAATGTTACAAATGTTAATAAACCACTTTTAAATTTTATAAATTCTTATAAACGACCATAAAAGCTACAATAGCTTTGTTCCAAATTAAAAAACACATGTAAACAAATCTTATTTAAACCCCTGCGGCCATGCTATGCTTGCGTTGTGCCGAAAGAGAAGGAATTATTTACATTTTCATAATTAGTGGTATAAAAAGTTCAATACAAATAATCCCATCAAGGTGCCGCAATTCTACCGACGGGAACACAAGTCGGGTATTACAGTTTTTTATTATTTCTAATATTCGGAACTATAACATCCATTGACCCTGAGAAACAGTGGTTCTCAAATCTTTCCTACCATAACATTAAAAAAGTAAACCCAGGTCAGTTTTTTTCAAAGTGCCCCTAGGGAAAAAGGTCATATAGATTTTCTGATTGTCTAGTCGGTCCCTATTACCAGTTTTTTTTAATGACATGAAACTAATTACACCCTGTATAAATAATGCACGATTTTTTTTAAACCTGTCGCACGTGTTGATTGCACTTGGGTATTTATGAGGAAAATACTTTTAAAATATCTTATAATTAACTTATGTAACGGTGTGCTTAAGTTCTAAGTTATTACTCTCTGGTATCATAATTATCACTATAATTGTCTGGTAAGAACTTACTTAGATTATTTTTAACATATCCGAAAATCTCTAGAATAAATAAATATGTGGCAATGTCAAAATGTTTAGATCTTTAAATATATTTGTATATTTGGGTACTCTCATAATGTTACGTACAGCTTTCTTCCGGAGTATAAATATTCTTTCAAAGTGACATGAAGAACCCCAAAAAGAATTCCATATGTTGTCCTTGAAATAAAGTAGGTATGATAATATGCCAAGACAGTTTTCCTATTTGATATTTTGGATAATCTATACAATCCATAACAGACGGAAAAAAGTTTTTTTGCTGCAAAGTCAATATGTTCATCCCAATTTAATGCATTGTGTATGAATATTTCCCAGTAAACAGTTTTGGATATATTTAAGAATAGTCTATTCGATTTAAGGTGGTCAGCTAATTTTGTTGGCGAAGTTTGTACATTAGATATAGCTGCTTCAAAAGATTTTATACATCACAAGTAGGAATTATCATCCGCAAACATAATTAAAAATTGTCAGAAAAGCCAGGCAAATCGTTGATATAAAGCAAAAATAGTAAAGGCCCAAGAACAGAACCTTGCGGAACTTCAAACTGAATACACAATTTTTCAGATTTAACTCCACTTCTACTACTTGACTTCTATTTGTAAGGTAGGACATCAGCCAGTTATTTACTTTGCCTCTTAAACCATAATTATTCAAAATGTATTTTATGATTTACTAGACACTAAATAAAGCCATAAAGAGTCCTACACATTTTTTATTTTGATTCAAGTTTTCCTATAAATTATTTAAAAATGGTGGTCTCAATTCAACGATTTTTTCGAAAACCATGATGCGAATCTGAAATAATATTATATTGTGTAGCAAATTCAACAATTCTGTTAAACATAACCTGTTCTAATATTTCAGCAATAGTTGAACAGTTGGTCTATAATTTTCAGATAATGTATTATCTTCTTTTTTATATAGTGGAAAGACTGTTTCCGGCTTTAAAACAGATGGAGACATACCTTCTGAGAGTGACAAAATTTATTAAAAAGGTAAGTGAAGGTACTAAATAGTTGACGGACTCTTTTATCTAATTAGAGCTCACATTATCTAGGCCAGAAGAATGGCTATTTTTTAATTTCATTATGTTGTAAATTTCTGATTCCCAAGCAAGTTTTTAAAAAACAAAGTTTCTCATTGCCCTGATTTGCCCGTTACTTAAAGAACACCCCTGTAGACAATAACGGTGCCGGGAGAACGTTAGAATTAAATCCATTCCCCTGCTTGAAATCCTCTTAGAACGCCTCTGCAACAGCCCACATGGACATTTTGAATTTATTGTAATGTATTTTACGACACCACGTCGTTTTCTTTTATTGTTATTTTTAGAAGGTTCGTGCGTTTGTTCGTGATTCCATATAAAGACATAATATTTTTGCTTTGTTTGTTTGTAACAATAGATGGTGAACATGCTTGAAATTCACAGGTGTTAGATGTATTCATTTACCTACCCTCATATAATTTAGAGCTTACGCAGCTCGTCCAACGGCGATTAGGTATGTCTTTCGACTTCTGTTTAAGTTGTTCTTAGGTTGGTAAATATGAAGCGTAAATACACACAAGGCAGGCAGGTTGCAATATACCTATGCAACAAAAAACTTAGATGAATGAAAAAAATTGTTGGAAAAAATTGATGTCTGTAAAAAACGATCATTAAAAAGGACTGCCCAAGAAATCACTACTTCCACATCCAGATTTTTCATCCAAGTCACTTTAAAGAAAACGTCTTGACTATATTTGCACTTTATATAGTATGTGGAAATTATTGGTGGTAGAATTTTAATATTTGGGGCAAATGTCATAGAAAAATTTGAAGCATTGGTTTCTACGTTAAAAATGAAGTTTCTAGCTTGCTCTACTTATTTTTCCCTATTCAAAACCTACCACCTCCCACTTCTTCAACAAAATCACCTAACACTTATCCTCGCATTGTATGTCCCATCCTGCCGCAGTTGTAGCATTTAATACCTCCACTTGACCTTTCTCTGTTTTGTTGGTTTTCCTGTCTTCTTGGAGGATTCGATTGAGCCAGTAATTGACTGATCATTTTATTCGTTTTGAGAATCGCGTTCAAGATAGGGTTTTGGTCTCTCTCTTCTGGCTGTGATTCTTCAAGCGTCATAGCCCGCACTCTTGACTTTGGAGTATCCCTATAGACGGCTTCTACCTCTAGTGCATGCACCAAGGCTTCACTACTACTTTTATGTCGGGATAGCCTAAGAACTCGCCTGATCTCCTCGTCTCTTATCCCGTCTAGGAATGCCCCCACTGCCAATTGCTCTTTAAATTCTCTTGGCGCATTAGGATATGCTAACTGTGCCAATCTTTCCACCGCAGCTTCAAATTCTTGCAGACTCTATCCAGCTTTCTGAACGCGCAATTTCAGCTGGGTCTGGTAAACTTGAGCAAGGTGTTGATCGCCATATCGTAGATTTAAAGCAGCTTCTAAAACTCTAAAGTTCCGTTGTTGGTCTACCGGAATTGTCTGGAGCAACTCCAATGCTTGGCCTCTTAAAGCTACGATTAATGCCTTAGCTTTCTCTTCGCCATTCCAGTTGTTTGCACTTGCTGCTGCCTCAAACTGTGTCTTGTAAGTCATCCAGGAACTTTGACCATCAAAGGAGGGAATTTTTAATCGCTGGCCTGATGATACCACTTGCTGGTTTCCTCTTTCCCTCAACTGTCTTTTAAGCTGGTCAATCTCTCTTTTGACTTCTTCTTCGAACTTGTTTACTTTTTCCTCGACCTTATCTGCTTTTCCTTCAACCCGATCTACTTTTTCTTTGACTTCACTTATTTCCTCCTCGACCTTGTCCATTTTTACTTCGATCTTATTTTTGAGTTCTTCAGCGACTGTAAACAAGGCATTCTGTTGCATCTCTATAGCTTTCCTTAGTCCGTCTCTTTCTTCTTGTTTTTCCTCTCGACGTCGTTTCTCTTCTTCTTGATGTCGTTTCTCTTGCTCTTGTTTTTCCTCTTGACGTCTTCGTTCTTGGTCCTCAAGAATTTTTCTTAATTCTTCTTGGCGTTTTTGTTCTTGGTCTATCATCATATTTTGCAATTGTGCCATAAAGTCCTGCATTTGTTTTTCGGATGCCATGCTTCTGGTTGTTATCGGCATATAATTATCAACAAAATTTAATAATCACGTCAATATCGGTAATGGAATTGTCCAGAAAAACCTCAAAATGGCACGAAAAAGTCGCATCTAGAGTCTTTTGTCACTTAACCACTAATGTCCAACAAAAATGTTCTACAATGTCTAAAAACGCACTTGACACTATTTTCCTGTTCGAAAATAATCCTCCAGTAAATTAGTCCTTCCTGTGATAGCACTAACTCCGAGAATACTGTCCCAGTCTTCTCAACACTTCCGAAAAATCCTCTTGTCAAAATTCCGCGTCTGACACCAATGTTACGTTTTTTCCACCTTTTAGGAAACACCCTGTATGAATCCGTGGGTTCTAAATAATTTCAACAAGAGATAAACACTAACACTTTATTTAATAATTTACTGATTATACAAAACTTCTTAAATAACCTTTATATTTAACCTCACTTTTTATCGACCGTCACTTTAATAAACTTCTTCTTAATAAACTTCTTCTTCCGCGCTGGTAATTGCGCCTCATATACTCCGAATTTGACTCTCTAGATCCATCTAGAAACAATCAAGAATCTTCTCCAACCACATTCCAGAAAAGTCCATTTCTTTCTGCTGGCTTCCAGTCACAATTAGTAGGCATAGGCGTATCATCTCCAGTTCCAAGGGGGTGTAATTCATAACAATATTGTTCAGTTCCTCAGTGTTCGTCTTGGGCAAAAAAAAAACAACTAAAGTTTCCATTTATTTCCCGAAGCCGGCAAATACCGCGTGACGATGGATAGCAGTTTTGGAGGGAAGAATTTTGTGGACTCTCAGCACTTCGGGGCATGTTTTAGCTAAAATAAACATTGATCATTAATAAGATATTAATATAATAGTTATTTTAAGGATTAAATCACATCATGGAAAAGAAAAACAGTGTCCTAACCTAACATAATACGTACCTTGTTTTCGTCAATTTGCGCTGAAGAATTACGGTAAATACACCCAAGTCCTAAAATATCGCTTAAATACTGTTGCGTGTTTCCGCCCCTAGGAAACACCCTGTATGAATCCGTGGGTCTCAAAATAATTTCAACAAGAGATAAACACTAACACTTTATTTAATAATTTACTGATTACACAATAACAATATTTCTAACCTCACTTTCCTTACCGAACGTCACTTTTATAGAACTTCTTCTTCTGCGCCGGTAATCGCGCCTTATATACTCTGCAATTGCCTCTAGATCCATCCAGAACACAATCAAGAATCTTCTCTCACCACACTCTAGAAAACTCTATCTCTTTCTACAAGCTTCCAGTCACTCACCATTAGGCATAGGCGTATCAATCTCCAGTTTCAAGGGGGTGTAATTCATAACAATGCATAATAAAATCAATTGCTGTACATATATTTTCATTGAAATTTATATATAAAATATCTGTTTATACGAAGCAAAATCACCAAAAATACAAAGATTTAAATGTAAACAAAACACTTATCACACAGGAATTAGTTCCGATGTCAAGCGTACCCAGATAGCAAAAACATAAACTTATGTTATTCCTAAGATATTCCTACAGAATATTTCATTATTCTTAGAATAACACGAAAACAATTATTATCTTTTAAGGATATTCCTAGAAGTAACAAACGGTACAACTATAGGTCTCTTTAGAATAATTTCGGAATAATTCGCACAGTATTCTCTGGAGAATCTAGAATAGTTTGAGAATATATTTTTATGGTTAATCATAGATTATATTTTCAAGTTATCTTTATACTAACCCCAAACTATATGTGCATAATACTAAATTATTCTTAGGATATTTTTACGTTTAATCTTGGATCATATTTTCAGGTTATCTTTATATTAATTCAGAATAATATGTAATATTTTTGACCATTACTTTTTTCCTTAGCACGTACATTTAAAAAACTATAAGACTACCTAAGTAAAACCATAACAAGACTATTACTAGAGTTTCCACTCAATAATTCCATTCGTTTCCAAAATTGCTAGATTAAAAACTACGAAATAGGAAGATTACTTCATACCTAATCTTTAAATTTAAATCTAACTATTTTGCAAACTGAAATTATTGAGTGAAAATTCATAGTAATAGTCTTGTTATGGTTCAACTTGGGTAGTCTAATAGTTTTTAAAATACACGTGCTAAGAAAAAAAGTTTATGGCCAAAAATAATAAAGATTTCCCTAGCGCATGTTTCTTTCTAGGAAATGGCCTACAAGAGTAACTACAAATATTTTCATTTTGAAATAATTTGTTATACAGAATGTTCAAATACGGACATTTTTAACTTATTCTTTAAAAAATCAGGCAGTTTATAAATATTTTAGATAAGGAATATATAGATTACATAAAAGCAAAATAAGACACTCCTAATAATTGGGTTAAAGATTTATTTGTTAAATATTTACTCTCGCAACATTTTCTAAAATTCCAATAACGGAACAAAACTTAAATAGTAAATTTAGTTGTTGGAAGAAGAATGATATAATAAATATACACTTCAGTCCATGTAGGTCTCTGCTAGCTTATTTGAAGAATGCAAAGGCTACTACATACTAGCGGTTCTGGTTTTTCTTTCTTTTCTTTAGTTAGCCATAAACTTCAATTTGTTTTGAAGTGACCTCAATATTATTTTTTTAAACTGCATCTGAAATTGAACATATACCATATACCCATACATTTTATAGCATTAGACAATTAAGCAGTGTAGTATGGAGAAATTGGATATGTCAACTTTTGTTTCATAATGCCTCACACACATTCACACTAAATAGAACAGAAAAAAAGATGTGCATATATAAAACCGTAGCCTTACCAATAATCACATTGCATAAAATAGAATCTCCAAAGGTTTTGTCCAGTCTCTATGCCCATGTAAAGTAAATAATATTAAAACATTCCCTGAGATAAGTTTTGTCAAAAATCTTCTCCACCCTCAATACGTTGCACCACCCAATCTCGCCAAATTGTTCACCTGTTAATAAAAAAACAGAATTGTTTACTACTTTACTATAACTTTCATTTATAGATATGTGCTAATGGTACTTTATAAACCACGAGCAAATTTTTAAAAACAGAACAATATACGCATCTGAATTTAAGATTCCAGCACGGGACAGATAACGTCCAAACTGATTAGTAGGTCATTCTTTGCATTTGTTGGTTTTTTTAAATAATAATGCGGAAGCGAAGACTAAATTACGTACCTAAAATATGTAAACATTAAAAGTGACACTGACCTAGTAATAAGTTTAGCCAAAGATCAATCGGAATAAGCGCGCGTACTGCTTATTTTCAGTTGCATATAATACTGCCTACCATATAATACATATTTAAAAAAAGGATTGTTGTGTAAAGAAGTGAAGTTTAATACCTATTTTCTTCCTAATAACGGAAACAAATATTCATTTTAAAACCAGCTAAAATATAGCTTTTATAAAGTTAGGTTAGGTTAATTGATGTTGACGGCGTGACAAAAATGATTTGTCCATATCCAAGATACATATATATATAAATAGACAAAAAATTTATCGATTCACTTACCTTCTTTAATTGTTTTTTTTTGATTGCACATAATCGCAAACATAACGAACAATGAAATAAAACAAGCAAACCCCAAATTGTCAAGCACGAAGCACCCCTGCCAAAAATGCCCAATACAGACTTATAAAAAAATATAAACAAATTAAGAGTCTCTTTAAGGATCTATGAGCCAAACCTGTAATGTATGAGCGTATGATCTGTCACTTATACATTTTCTAAGAATTTTCATGATTTTTAATAAGGTTTCTAGGGCTAAATGAGAAAATACCAGTTTTCATAAGGCAATTCAATTCTAATTTGTTTTGGTTCCTATGAACTTTTACAAGATGAGCGATGTTTAAGGATTTGCGAGTTATAATGAGGCAATACAGTGTTAATTATTATCGTACTCTATTAGTTTCTATAGGGCAAGAAATTTTGGGGGATAAATGAGTTTGTATAAGACAACGCAGATCAAATTCTTATAATTACCTATAAGCATTTATCTGGAAAAAAATACTTAAGGATTTATCAATTTTTAAGTAAAAGTACAGTTTTAATTTCTATCGTATCCTATCAGTTTTTTATCAAGCTACGGGTTTATGAGTTTTGATGATGATAATACAGTATTAATATTTTATGAAACCCTATAAGTTTTTATCAGACATAAAGTTCTTTTGGATTTTCAAGTTTTTGTAAGGCAATGCAGTTCTGATTTTTATCATATTCTATGAGTTGTACGACATAAGGAGTTATGAGTTTTTACTGGAGAAGAGAATTTCAGTCTACATTGTATCCCAACAGTTTTTATCCGGCAAAAGAAATGATTATAACGATATATGCTATACACGAGTTTCTTCACTCTTTTGGTTTCTATGAGCTTTTACAAGAAGAGCGATGTTTAAGGATTTGCGAGTTATAATGAGGCAATACAGTGTTAATTCTTATCGTATTCTATTAGTTTCTATTAGGCAAGAAATTTTGGGGGATAAATGAGTTCCTATAAGACAACACAGATCAAATTCTTATAATTACCTATAAGTATTTATCCGGAAAAAAATACTTATGGATTCATCAATTTTTGAGTGAAACTAGGTCAGTTATAATTTCTATTGTATCCTATCAGTTTTTTATCAAGCTACGGGTTTATGAGTTTTGATGATGATAATACAGTATTAATATTTTATGAAACCCTATACGTTTTTATCAGACATGAAGTTCTTTTGGATTTTCAAGTTTTTATAAGACAATACAGTTCTAATTTTTATCATATTCTATGAGTTGTACGACAGATTATGTGCTTGCATGAGGAGTTATGAGTTTTTATTGGAGAACAGAATTTCAGTTTACATTGCATCCCAACAGTTTTTATCCGGTAAAAAAAATAATTAAGAATATATACTATATGCGAGTTTCTTATTAACTCTTTTTGGTTTCTATGAGCTTTTACGAGAATAGCGTTGTTTAAGGATTTGTGAGTTATAATGAGGCAACACAGTTTTAATTCTTATCGTATTCTATTAGTTTCTATTAGGCAAGACATTTTGGCGGGGGATAAATGAGTTCGAATAAGACAACACATCAAATTCTTATAATTACCTATAAGTATTTATCTGGCACAAAATACTTATAAAGATTTATGAATTTTTAACTCAAACTACAGTTATAATTTCTATCGTATCCTATTAGTTTTTTTTTATCAGACTACCGGGTTTATGAGTTGTGATGATGATAATACAGTATTAATATTTAATCAAAGCCTATAATGTCACACATGAATTTTTTTTTGAATTTTCAAGTTTTTGTAAGACAAATACCATTCTAATGAGTGTTTGTAAATCTCCTTTCTCACATTAATATAAGTACCTATCTGAATAATCCTTACATTTTCCTGGAATGTAAGTATACCTGTCATCGGAATATGCATATCCGAATATATCCCAAAATTATCCTTGCGAAATATTTCAGTATTATTCCCATTAGAATACATTTGATATCATATTACAGGAAAATTTTAAGAATAATTGTTACGAAGTGAACTATTTACATATATGTTAAATTCTGTATTTATCAAATTTTTTCATGATTTTCTCAATATAACTTAATTTTGAATTCAGAATAATTTAGCCAATTTTCCGAATAAAATGTTTGAGGATTTTTCAGAGTCTATCCATTAAAGTAGGTAAATATGTACATAAAGTTTCATTTTTCTACGTTAATAACTGAAAATTTGAATTTACCGCCTGCGCACTTGTAGAAAATACGTCCCCTCGTTCCCTACAGGTTGAGAGTTGTTTATGCACCGTATGCACGCTGAACGCTGAGTACTGACGCCAATGACGCCATTTGTTCGTTGTAATTTGTGTCGTAAAAGTTTTTAATAATACCTAATTGTTTGTTTTGTTAGCTGTTGGTGTAAAGTTGAAAATAAAGAAGTTTTTTTAATACACACTTATCAACATGAATCGTCATTACAAGGTAGGTACCTTACATACTTTATTTTTAATATTTCTTGTGCATTTTTATTTGCTTATAGGTATCATTTATAACAATAAACCAAAGTATCCAAGCAAGTAGTGCTTGGTAGAAAAGGTGTACCAAAGGAAGTTCAGAATAATAAATATTTGAAGTATAATTAACGGTAAAGAATCTACCCTACTGGTACATGTTTACAAGACTATAACCTCAATCAAAACAATAACATAGGTAAGTATAAGTACTTAAATTAATCGTTATCCTAATTTTCTGAATTCCAATGACAAAATGTATTAGGTAAATAAATTTTACAGGTCCTTTTCAAATTGGAGGAAATTATTTCAAAGAAGAATGTATTAGAAAAATTTTGAGCAGAGTAGTAGACCGATGATAGTACAATATGAGCATGAATAGCCCTTCTGGGTCATAAATAAGAGCTTTCTCTGTGATGAAATTGTTTTATGCAGTTATACCCAGGTAAATGATATTTTATTTATAATATACAATGGAGTTTCTATATAATTATGTGTTTATAACTGAACCTTAATCGTAATGTGGGTAAATTGAATTCACTCGTCAATAACAAATTTGTTAAAAAATTACAAGCAATGTCAAATTTGTACTTCAATTAATAGCATTAAAATTTTGTCGTGAACGTTTTATTGAAATAAAAAGCTACCAAATTTTAACACAGAATTGAATAAAAAATAAAATTTAATAAAACAGGTTTTTTTAACATTAAGTTGTTTACTTATGCGATTAATATCAATCATACAATGCATGTTATTTTTATTCACTCCAGCTATTATTAGTAACACCAAAAGGATATTTTGCGACATCGTATTATTGTATGACAATAGGTATATCAAATATTTTATTGACAGAAAAGATATACTTGCTAAACTGAATTTCGGAATTGAGCTTGGATAAAGTTTTATATAAGTAAACAACCCATACATAATAAAATTTTACTTGACTTACTTTTCTTATTAACCCTGCCTGCAAGCTCGCTTGGCTATAAAAATGGCTCATATATTAAAGAACGAATCAATTTATACATAATTATACACATCTCCATAATCTATTATTGTACGTATCATAATGGCAATTAACTTCAGACCCATTTATACTATAATGAATTTAAAGATTTTTTGTCTAAATTTCAAATCAACTGCCAAACTGCTGTAGTCATTGTTTCATTCTAATTATTGTCTAAATTAGACAATGATTATATACTGATATCCCTAGTAGCACAACATATTGGACCAATATATAATCCATATAGGACCAATATATGAATATTCGTCCTATATTCATATATTGGTCTTATATGGATTATATATTGGTGCAACATTGGTGCTACTAGGGATGTTTCTAACACTAACTCTGATCGTATATATTTGTATTTTATAGTAAAATTATTAAGTACCTTGATGACTTGCAAAACTGGTATTTTGTGTATAATTAAGAAGGCACCCAGCTTTGTTTTATATGTGATGTTTACGTAAACAAAATACTCAAAATGTTGTCAGCTACTAGAGCTGGTTTTTTTTGATTGAGCGTATTAATGGAGCGCTTATAAGCGCATTGTACGATGACGTCACGAAAATGAATTCTGTAGAAAATGCATACGCTTCGATTTGACATCATCGACCTTGTCGCCATTGGTTTTTTCGTTTTGTTTTTAAGTCTTTGGCCCTTGGATAGTGTATTGAAGTGGAGTTTGACTCTCTAAACCTTTATTATAGTTTAATAAATGATCAAACCAAAAGCAATTTATTATTATTGCATCATCTGTTAAATGGCACTGAAGACGTTACTCCAATAATATGTATGTTACTCAAATAACAGCAAAATTTGAGCAGTCTCCGAATCGACTGTGATTAATAAGCCTTTATTGTAATTTCGACTGGCCCTTGTTCCATTTTTATTTGTACACTGTCAAGATACATAATAAATAACCTCAAATTCAGAAAGTGTGACGTTTATCCCCACTTTAATCCCGAATACGTATTTGAAGCGGTCTCGGAGGACGCTATATAGCGCACTAAAGCACATTCATAAATAACGTCACCACTTAACCAAGAAAAACTGTCCGCTTATAAGCACATCAATACGCTGAATCGAAAAAAACCAGCTCAGGTATCTAATAAATTTCAATATATATGTTATTCCTATCTGCTTTGTGTTGCAGGTGCCCTGTAAAGCTGTTTGATAAATATATAAGTATTCAAGCTAGAGAAATGGGAGTATACTTGGACAACGCCTAGGAATGAAGAAACCTAAGAAAACTGTTAGTAGTCAAGTATTGTAATTAGGTAATTCTAAAATTCTAAACTGTGGTGTAATATGAAATAGAACTAAAGAGGTTAGTGCTAATACTCTAAGGCGATAACGATGAACTTGCAGATATCAATATTTTTTGCTCGATAGGAGAGTGGACTATAATGACAATTACATAAAATGATAATAGATTTATAGTATAGGCCCTCTATTTTAAATTCATATTCGTAATGTTAATATCCATCATTTGTGTAATATTGAATTAAAATTGTGTGAATTGACAATAGGTTTTAAGTGACACAATTTGCCTGTGATAATCAGTCAGTGATAATTATTTAATTTAATATCTTTGCGATGATCATTTCAAGATATACGTTTGGAAATTAATTTAAGTACAATACATTGAAAATAGCATGTTAACTATATTCCTTTAATCTTAGTAGCCTTTTGAAATAAACAAATAAAAGCAGTTGAATCTCTTTCTACATATCAGTAATGCTGTGCATAGGTTAACCTCCCACGCCACAAAAGTCTGCGTGGTAACACTACTAAAATTTTCCTTACGAATTTTTAAATTAATCGGAAAATGTCAATATATCATATATAACTCAATGAAATTTATACTGATTATAGAGAAATAATTATTTATAATCAACTTGGTCTACTTGCCTTATTTTGGCATACTTGGTAGACTATTCCAAAAAGACCAGTGACCTACGCCATCAAATAAACTTTTTCAATTTAAAGTTTGAACTATCCTTTACAAGAATATGTATACTTCTCTATAATCTATCAATTTCATCGAATTGAATTATATATGACACACTGAAGTTTGCCTACTAATTAATTTAATTAACAATAATTGAATTAATCCTATGTTCTCTATCATATTTTCTGTTAAATTCCCAAAGAAAATTTTAGTAGTACGGTGACGTAGACTTTTGTGTCATGGAACCTTGCTGCATTTCGTGCTCTCTAGGGTGTTGATGGAACATCTGATAACAGTTGGCACCATTGCCTTTTTTTATTCAAATGCGACACTTCTTCATTCACTCATCAGCTCTCAATTAATTGTAAAGATTTAAATAAAGTTTTGATCACTTCAAACATTGTGGTTTTTATTTAATTAAACATTTATTTTTTATAGAAGAGTATGGACTACCAACTCATTATTATGCAAATTTCATAGTTACAATGCCTGTATTTCTAGTATTAATTTGTAAATTCAATCTAAAGCATTGCTACCAGGATAAGTCATTACGAAGCCTATTCGTGATAGAATAACATGCGGGACCACGTACTAGCGCATACTTGAATATTGCAAACGATATCCGTATAAAAATACAGTTCAATGTTTTTATGCGCTTACCTCAAACGAAAGGAGTCCATTGTTTACCTGGCTCACCATTGCAGGCCCTCTGCCTGATTTCATTTATGCCGGTTGCATAGCCGTAGGTTAAATGATATTTATATTTACTTTTATTGAATCATTTTCGGAGTTGTTCATTAAACTAACATTATTTACTATAAATAAATAATGTTTTATAAATAAATCATTTACATCATGCCTTTCAATTAATATAAAGTAGTGAAACAATATTTTTAATAACTATAAAGTGACACAGTGGGGCGTATCGAAAAAACTTTGTTTGGAAATTCCAAGTTGATAAAAAGTTGTCTATATGAATCCATATACACCATAAAAGGCCTCTTGCAGGAGACCTAATTTTTTTTCAATTGGCTAAATTTTTGAGTGGTGTATGTGGATTCATATAGAGACAAATTTCTATCAATTTGAACTTTTAAATTTTAAAAAAGTTTTTTTCGATACACCCTACTACAAAGCATGATATAACCTCAAGAAATTAACTTAATTGTAGACAGAAAGTTACTTGCATTGTATAACCGTGACTTCTGTCACTCTACGCCTATGTATCAACAAAGATACAGCCTTACTGATAATAATAATAATTTTATTTCCATAGACTGCAAAGTATAGAAATCTAGTAAAAAAAAACAAAGGAAATGTTAAAAAAGGATCTTAAATGTATAATAATAATAATTCTCAAATTTAATAGTGTTAAAATATACAGATAAAAATATATGTGCAATAAATGTATCTAGTTCTGAAAATAAAGTTTTACAGGAATCACGTTAAAAGTCATTGCACTAATTATTTTCTTCTGCGTTACAAGAAGTTCCCCTATTCTAGAACAATTTCCCCAGCAAATAATACAGTAATCAAGACAATGTGAGTATGAGAATACTATACTGTATACCTATGATATATTTTAATGCCCATTGGTACAGTTAGTAAATTAAAATTTTAAGATTTCGAAATGCAGCATAATTAGGAAGCTCAATCTAGTGATCGATGTTCATTGTAATCGGTGGGGCAAGCAGTCCGGAAAATAGCTGTTGGTTGCAGTATGGTCATGTCCTTATAAAAGAAAAGAATACCAAACAATATTTTTTATGTATCTTTTATTTCTTACAGTCGTATTAACAGGTAGGTAATGTTTTATTTAACAGGAAAGAAAAACAACACACGAGTTTGTAGTTTGACAAGACTTCTCACACTAAACCCAAATAGATCCTCGTACCTACATATTATTTTAGAATATCATCAAGTCTTATATTATTCCACTGTGGTTGCAACTTATATTTTCAAGGAATTTCATAATTACCGTTAAAAGATTATATAATTTTATTGATAGTTGTCATTAAGATTCAATTACCATACCTTTGCTTTGCTTTCTTTGTCTCTAGTAAGTTAAGTTCTACTATAAAACCTCATAAATTCATTTTAGGACCACATTAAAGCTTGTACATTCAGGCAAATTCCATTAGGATTTCTGCTAATATTCTTATAGGAAGGAACTGATACAATCCCATAGATTGAGATGATTTGGTTTTCTAATCTCTGATAGATCCTCATCCATACCATTTTGACCGTCATGTCACATATATTCCATTATGGTTCCCACTTATATTAGAATTTCATGGCCATGTACCATAAAAGGGGCTAATACAATCTCATAGATGCCAGATCGTTTCAGCTTTAATTTTACAAGTAAATCCTCGTAAATATCACTTTGAAGCCACATCAAGGCTCATGCATCCAGACATACTCCATTATGGTCTCTGCATATATTCTCATAGGATCTTATAACAATTACTGAAGGGACTCATACAATCTCGTAAGTTTGGATCATTTAGCCTTCAACTCTCAGATAGACCCTCATATAAACCATTGTGGAACCACATCAAGTCTCATGTATTCCATTATGTTTCCCACATGTATTCTCATAAAATATCATGATTACCATAAAAAGCGCTGATACAGTCCAATAGATGCAGATCGTTTGAACCTCAATTTACAGATAAATACTCATAAATATCACTTTGAAGCCACATCAAGACTCATGCATCCAGCCATACTCCATTATGGTCTCTGCATATATTCTCATAGGATCTTATAACAATTATTGAAGGGACTCATAAAATCTCATAAGTTTAGATCATTTAGCTTTCAACTCTCAGATAGATCCTCATATAAACCATTGTGGAACCACGTCAAGTCTCATATACTCCATTAAATTTCCCACATGTATTCTCATAAAATTTCATGATTACCATTAAAGGGACTGATAGACTCTAATAGGTGCAGATCATTTGGGCCTTAATTCCCAGGTAAATCCCCATACATATCATTTTGAGGTCACATCAAGTCTCGTAAATAACAACTAATTGAATTGTTTTTTCCGCATACGTTCTCAAAAGATCTCGTAATTATTAGATAGGAAAATTCGAATAAACTACAAAATTAGTCTATATGGATTTCCTGTTGTTTTTACATAAGAATATATCAGAAATAGCTGTTACCTGCCCATCACTTAACTTATACAGACTTATAGCAGTCATATACGGAATAACCATTTTACGATAATTAAAGATGTATAGGCAAAACCTGTTTGAAACTGGTAAACTTCTATGAGAGGTTGTTTGGAATTACGGTTTCACTATCCAACTTAAATCTCATAGATCCTCGTATATATTTTTTTTATAAGTTTCTATGAGCCATTTTTGGCAGGGACGCCATATAAACCTACGATTTCACGAGTAGTCTAATTAATAGTCAAAAGTTAACCTATTAAATTATTTATAAAATATATTTCAAACATATTCTATACTTCTCTTATTAAAATATTTTTATCATATTATTTTATGAAGTATTTTTAAAATAATAATCCAAAGATAAGTTTTGCAATTATTCATAAAATATATTCAAAATATATTCCATACTTATGTATTTCAATTATTCTAATGTTATTTATTAGAAGATATTCTAAAAATAATAATAAATTATTTGGTTATTCAGAGTATAATTTAAAGATATTTTTTATAATTAATCGAATAATATTTTTTGGGAAGATTTTCAGATTATTCTTAGAATATCTTGTGCTATCTGGGTAGAGGCACTGTAATCTTAATTTCAGACGCGTATCTTTCGTAGAAAGTTAATTTTAAAAATCACAGATTTTGCGACTTCCACGCGTTGTAGAAGTCACGGAAATATAGTTCGAGCTTTTTGCCCATGGAGACATTTGTTTGTAAGGGTTTCAAAGAATAACATACTAAAATTTTAAAAGATTTGGCCGAAAGCCACTTTCCATGAGAAAACTGCGGGGTCCCTTGCGGTTATAAAACATTTGTTTACTTTTTTTGTATATCTTCGCCGGAGCCATGGTACAAATATGTATATTATTATATTTGTACCATGGCAGGATCTAAAAAATATATAGACTAGCCATCTGTTGACAGAAAGCAGAACTCGTTTTACTTTATCACTCGTGCATGGATGGACAAATGTGCCATGAAACATTTTGTTTAATTTTTCGTATATAGGTCTCTGTAAAATGTCATCAACAATTTAGAAAATATTTGGACCAGCCATCTGTTGATGGAAAGCTAAACTTTAAATTCAAGGGAAAATAAGTAAAATGTAAAAAGTAAACTTTATTGGCGGTCAGGGCCGTCTCTAGAAAGATCACCCCGGACAAAGCGCAAAACATCTGCCGCCCTTTCCTAATTAGTAACCACCTTAGTAGAGGATTTATACTGAAGTTAGACACTCCCCTCATCACTTTTTCTTTTTATAAATCCTCTACTCTCCTTCTGTATAAAAGTTACTAATGTTTTGATATATTTTTTTTATAGAGAAAAAACTTGAAATAAAAAATCTAATGATAATTAGAAATTATCGATAAAAAAAATCTAATATATCTAATTTAAAATATTTTGAGGCTGTCAATTCCGCAAACGAGTAAGTTCGCTATAGTTTAAATCCATGTCAATGTAAAAAGTATTAAAAAGTTTTGAGAAATTTTGTCTCTGGAAACACGTTTTCTATAACCTCTGTGTATATCGATCGACAAATTGTGATGTAGAATTTGGCAGGCCTCAATAAACGGCGGCCCGAGCTTCTAGTGTGTACCGTCGATGAAGGACTACAACACTCTTTAGCATAGAGGCATTGAATTCGTATGTATTCGAAAATTCAGTATAACAAACCAAACTGAGAATCGTTATTGGTAATAGTTATTCAGGGAGCAGAGACACATACGGAGAAACCTTCCAGTGCAAAAATTTAGGTAATAAAAGTATAATTACATAAATAATTTAAGATAAAGAAATTATTAATATTTAGATAATTATACTATTTAATTGACGGTTTGCAATAAACAATATAGTCCATAAAAAAGTTGCAAAAACATCAAACGTGCTGTAATAGGGGCGAGACTCGGGTACCCCAATACTCACCCGTTTTCGAGGGTGCTGAATACGATGGTGATATATTTAAGCCTCAAGCCCCTTGCGAACTACTCCTAAATATTCATCATTCTAGTCTACACCAACTATTCTAACCAATCAGAGAATAGCTGCCTTCAACTACTTAAGACCAGGGACCTGAACCAAAATAAAATAGCGGTTCCAGTACGGCTCCAGTTTTGGGTAGAACTGGAATAAGGGAAAAATTCATCCGTGTTAAGTGCTACACATCCACCTACATCTCAGCCTTCTATGAGAGAGGGTTTATAATAACTTGATATCAACTGTAGTTAATAATAATAATAATAATTTTTATTAACCATTTGTTATGACAGAAATTTTGTATATATGGCAAGTCAGAAATATAGATAAAATAAATAATACAACAGTAACAATGAAATAAATAAATAACAAATGAATGAAACCAACATATCATCAGAGAACACATTAACGATAATTTTACATACATCAGAAATATAAACATTGTTATATTACGGAATTTGTCAAAAAAGCTGCAAGGCAAGATATTTCTTCTCTTATTCCATATCTTACTCCTCATGTTACATTTATTTTAAATGCTTGTAACTTATTTTGAATTGGTTTATTCAAAATGAGTTACTGCTGAATAATAAAAAATCTGTAGCTTTGAGATTTAACCTAGCTAAAAAGCCATTCGATCATAGCCTGTTAATCCGGCCGAAAAGTGGAAGCCTTAAGCAAGAAAATGTAACCAAATTTTTAGGTGTACATATCTCGGCTAATTTAACTTGGACAACTCATATTGAGGAAACATGCAAAAAGATCGCACCAGTGTGCTATGTTATAAATCAGCTAAGAAAGGTGGTTGACAGATCTGTATTGTTGATGTATTACCACGCTCATTTCCACTCAGTGATTTCGTATGGCATTATAGGTTGGGGTATTTCACATGAAAGTATCAGATTTTTTCGACTTCAGAAGAAGGCCATTAGATACATAATGGGAATGAGAAAATGCGATAGCTGCAGAAAATTATTTAAGGCAGTGGCGGCTCGTCAGGGGAGGCTGAGCCTCCCCTTGGAAGAACCACCATATCTTCAAAAGTAATATCTTAAGAAATTTCAATTAGGTATATCTCAATTTTCAATATTTTTTATTGTTTATAATTTATTAATTAATGTTCAGTGTATATATAAAAGTTTTGCATTTCCTTTCCACAAACATACCTATAACGTTACAGTCCGGATAGTCTTTGTATGCATATTTCCCGGTCGGCCGGTCTTTTACTGAACGAAAACTGCGGTTCGCTGGAGGCTAATACGAAATAGCTTCCAACTTTAACGCATTTACTTATAACATGAATGACCTTGAATTTATTTGCGCTGTGTAAAATAGCAGAGCACTTCGAATAGCCAAAGGAAGCCAGCCTCCGATCTCAGTTCTTTATAGCGCATGTGCACAGGTCATTCAGGTGATTCACAAAGAAAACGAACTGTTAGTTGCGTATAGCCGGTTAAGTTGACGCAAAAATACATAAAACATTTGATAGGCGGACTAAAAATGAGTGCTCTAGGTGAAAATATGTCTTGTTGTCCAGACGTGGTGGATTATTTGTTATTAAATGGATTTACTACTCTTACTTACGACGAAAAGGTAAGAATTAAAAGAAATGCCAGGCCTACACCAGCAATGACTTCGTTAGTTTTTAAAAGTGGTAAACAAAACAGAGGGTTTTGTGATAACAATTATAAAAAAGTCGAGTGGTTAACGGCATCAACAGTTAGAAACAAATTATATTGTTGGAGATGTTTATTATTTACTAATGATCAATACTCAATTTGGGGCAGGGCCGGGTTTAATAATTTGCACGAAAAATCCCAGGAGCACATTTCATCTTGCATTAAATTCGAAATGTTTGGTAAACAAAATATTGTAAATTTCTTGGATTCTGCACATAAGAGAAATAGAAAATTTTAACGAAAAGGTCCGTGAAAATAGGGAAATATTAAGGAGGTTAATAGATGCCGTTATATATTTATCTTCACAAGAAAATTCTTTCCGAGGACATGACGAAAAACGAGAATCGTGTAATAAAGGAAATTTCAAAGAGCTGATAGATTTTTTAAAAAGGTATGACCCAAAATTAGAGAACTTTTTGAATAACGCCACTGTTTTTTCCGGAATGTCTAAATCAATTCAAAATGATCTAATTGAGAGTGTTAGCTCGATTATTAAAGGCAAAATTTATGAAGAACTATATAATTGCGAATTTTTCTCGTGGCAAATTGACGAAACGACGGACGTTACTTGTAAATCTCAACTTTCCGTAATTTTTAGATATGTAATGCACGGAGAAGTTATTGATAGGTTTGTTGGTTTTTTTGATGTGAGTAGTGGAAGAAACGCGGAGAGTTTATTTAAATTATTAATCGATGAATTTGGTAAATTTGATTTGAAAAATAAATTAATAGCACAAACTTATGACGGCGCTGCAGTTATGTCAGGGCATCTTAATGGACTCCAAACAAAAATAAAAGATATTGCTCCTCAAGCTTACTTTATTCACTGTTACGCACACCAATTAAATTTAGTTCTGAGTAAAGCATGTAACGGAATTAAAGAAGTTAGAATATTTTTTTCAAATATTACTGGTTTTTCATCATTTTTTTCAAAATCTACCAAAAGAACTGACGTTTTAAATAGAATTAATATGAAACATAGAATTCCGACAAACGCTCCCACTCTTTGGAATTTTTCATCTAGAGTTGTTTTCACTGTTGACAAATACAGGAAAGAACTTATTGACGTTTTTAATTTTATTTCGGAAAGTGAAGATTTTTTAAATGACGATCAGACTTTACGAGCAGCTTACGGATTAAAATCGTTATTGTTGGATAAAAATTTCATATTTTTTCTAAAGGCTTTTAAAATGATTTTTGAGCAAACTGATGTTGTTTTCCAAATTTTACAGAATAAACTAACTGATATAACATATTCTAAAATTAGACTTAATTCACTTATATCTAAATTAAAAGAATTGCGCAATACCGAAATACATTTCAATACTTTATACAACATTTTTTTAGAAAATGTTGAAAAAGTGGACGATGACGATGAGCCTGAGCTACAATGTAAAAAGAGAAAGACAACATATAACTTTGACAGGGCAGATATACATTACAAACAAATTTTTATAGAAATTTTGGACACCATTATAGTCCAAATTGAAATGAGATTTTCTGATTTAAATTCTTTGCAGTGTTTCGATTTAGTAAATCCCAATAATTTTACAACGTATTCTAAATCATTTCCTACTAGTCTAATGGAGAAATTAATGGACCATTATCCTTTTTTTGACCGTATTTCGTTAAGAAATGAACTATGCGTGTTGTATTCTGACCAGCAACTTTTAGCAAATTCAAAATCATCTCAAGAAATGCTTACTTTTATATATAATAACAATTTAAAAAGCTGTCTCCCCGAACTGTACAAACTTTTGTCATTAGTGTCAACAATTCCAGTAACCTCAGCTTCTGTAGAACGATCATTTTCAGCACTTAAACACATAAGAACATTTACTAGAAACAAAATGAGTCAAGACCGCCTCTCAAATGTATCGCTTATTTCAATAGAAAAACGTTTTTTGTCAGAATTGAAGAAACACGATTCATTTTATGATGAAGTAATCAACCATTTTGCCAGTTCCGAAAATCGCAGGTTACCACTCATTTATAAAAATATTTAGGCTTTAAAGCAGAGATTAATATAGGTAGTTGTTATTTTAGAAAAAATATTTATTTGTTATTTATTTTTTAGGAAATATTTTTTAATTCTCCATAATATAGAGTTCCGCGGTTATATTTTTTTATATAACTTCTGTCTCAAAACAATTTTAATTTTTATTAAAAGTTATAATTGTACACTCCTGGCAGTGATAATGAATACAATTTTTTGTTTGTAGAAAAACACTTTAATTTTTTTACCAAACCTGTTTTTATTTTTATTAAAAGTTATATAATTTAATTACAAGTGGGATAGTAGGGCTCTTTTGGATACCGATACTCGAGTCGTAGGAACGAGAATTTCATGAGAATGATTTTTTCATCTCATCATATTTTCTATTTCCTTTTCTTTCTATTCTTTTATTAGTTCTATTCTCTCAAGTCGTGATTCGGTATTCTGGCGAACAACCCACGGCAAAAAAATGTAACGCGCCGTTGTACTACCTCAGGGGTGGTGGGGAAATGTACAAATTGTAGTCATATTGCACGTCAGTTGTCTTTCAGAATATCAAGCCTCCTCTGCAGACAATATCACGAGCCGCCACTGATTTAAGGAACTGGGTGTACTTCCACTACCATGTATTTTTATATATCATTTACTGCTCTATGTTAAGTCTGAGTTAAGCAGTTTCAATTCTCTAAATGATAATCATTCCTATTTTACCAGAAATAATTTAATTTTAGAAATACCTACCCATAACTTGGCTACTTATAAAAAGAGTCCAAAATATTTAGCTATAACTGCCTATAATAAACTACCCAGTAATTTTAAAATTTTAAATCCTCATAAATTCAGTCACAATAAAACATTTTCTTTTAGACAAGTCATATTATTCTCTAAATGAATATCTTGACGATTCGCTGTAGAGATCTTATAATTTATGTTATTGTTCTATTTTAGCAATTCTATATTTTAAACTGTCTGTATTGTTTTATTTTATTCGCTATGCTTATCGACTTGCCACATAAACATACAATGTATCAACAAATGGTTAATAAATTATTATTATATTGGAAAATGAATTTCCGTCACGGTGGAAATGTGCTATCATTCCTGTTGCTAAAACTAATAATCCAAGTCAATTGTCTCATTTTAGGCCTATAAATATTTTACCCGTTCTTTCAAAAATCTTAGAAAAAATTATGTATGAACAGTTAAGCCTACATTTCTTTAAAAATAATATTATACCAGTTACTCAATCACGGGCTGAACATAGTACTGCTACAGCATTGCTGCAGGTTAGTGATGACATAGCGAGGGTCTGTGACAAAGATAAGAATACATGCCTTGTCCTGCTTGATTATGGTAAGGTGTTCGATACTCTTACCATGTTATTCTATGTGATAAGCTTAAGTATTCTGGACTAAGCAACTCTTCTTTGAATTTCATCTATAACTATTTAATGAACAGACAACAAAGAGTAATACTGGCTAATGTAACTACAGATTTTACAATTTTAACTAAAGGCGTGCCACAAGGCCGAACAGGGCTTACGTACTTTCTGACCAATACCACACAGTAGCCGCGCCGGCAATAATTACAGCCACTCTCCACGACCTGTGGGATTAGTCACGGTAAATTCCTGAATCGTGTGCCCTAGGTAAACGAAGGGACCCCAAGCCTTCTGCATTTGGCCTGCCAGCCAGTCGGTTGATTTCTGACAGGTCGACATGGTCTTCCTCTTATCATTATTTTTACTATTAAACTAATGTGTTAAGATTATTAAAAAAATTTACCTGATTTTCATTAGAGATTCTTTCACTGAAAACACATGACAGTAATTTAAAAATACATATATTCAAATACTTAAAAATGTGATTAAAAAAGAACATTAATATTATTGTGGAAACTTATAATATAAATCTAGGAACATTTTTCTTAAATTACATACCTAACAAAAAACAATTATTTATTAAATTATTAAAAAGGTAAAACATCTCTCAACTCTCCTCGTATTTCTTCAGCAGAGCTTTGACTAAAATACATTTTGTTAAGTGGCAGGTACAATACTCAGGGTGTTCTTCTTCATCGGCATCCAACATTGTGACTTCGATTGTATATTTTCGATGATCTTTCTCATTTCTCCTAAGTAATAATTCATATGCTAGAGGATATCCTTCCTCCACTTCATAGCTATTGGGTAAAACAATTGTGGTTTGTTTCCAATGTGTGGATTCTTCATCAGGCTCTGTTGATAATACTACTGGTTCCGAGGACTTACTTGGGAATACGCAGTTAAACCAAAGGCATATACCTAAAATTAAAATGGCAAATATAGATATTACTTAATACCATCTGAGCTATTCTAGGCAACTTCCCAGGTGAGAAAAAAATTACACAAAAAACTCCCGCATTCCCATTTAGATGCAGGTACCTGAAAAGGTAGTAAGAAAACTTGCAATCACGTTTTAGCATTATATTAATCTTACATTTATACAGTACTAAACAAAATTAATTTTATCAATAGGCGGAGAAATGAGGGATAGTTATCTATTGTTTCTATTTATTTTTCTAGTTTAATTTTTGATATCGCTGTATATAAAAAAAAACAACAACCATTATTCGAAACTTTGGTGAATATCAAAATACTCTGAAAATACCATCTACAAGTTTTGTACATTCCAAACTTGAATAGGAGGTATAGCTTTGTTGTTTGGAATCAAAATTATACTTATGAATTAATAGTCAGATATAAAATGGGCAGAAAATTAAAAAATACCTTGGTATTGTCCTTTTTTAGTAGCAACGGCGATGGTCTTAACCGAAATATTGTTAATATCCTCGATTGTCGTGTCACGCAGATCTAACCAAGCCACTAGATTTGGTTTGGTCAACAACCAGTCTTGATGGATTACTTCCGTAATTGGTCTGTCAGACACACTCTCTCTAAGTTTTTTTGCAAAGTGGTTCATAGAAACCCCATAAACGTTCTTCCAAAAATCAAAATATGAGGGAACACTGAAAATATTACACAAACATATTTTATTGCTGCCGAAATTCAAAATTGTAATGAATAAATTGGGATCTGACATATGTTACAACGTGGCTAAAAATTGAAGTTTTCTAAAGGGTACGCAGAGAGAAGGTGCCCCTAAAGCCAAATGTGATGAATGCTTTATCGTTACTTAGGGTATCAAATTACATTAATAATAATAATTTTATTAGGCTTCAGAAAATATTACATTTTATAGACAGGCCCAAGAATAGAAATACTTAGGTTATATAAGTATAAAATGGTAAATACAATACACACAGTAGTAAAGAACAGACAGTACAGATAGTGACAAACTTACATAAAATTACTAGCTAAAAAAGTCCCAATTTTGAGCAATCAACTGGTAAAATTCCCGTATATTATACAAGCAATTGTGTCTTAAAATTCTCTTAAGTTTATTTTTAAACTGACTTACTAGAAGATTTCCTAAGTGACTACGCAATTAATATCTATGGAATTCTTTTTTTGGAGTCTATGCTGAGGCGTTATGAGGTTATGTTTATTTTTACTGTCATGTTGATGTATCTCTTCATAGATAGCAAAATTTGGTTAGTTGTACATAATATTCCGATACACTATAATATAAAATAGAGACATTATCCTTAGAGATATAAATAGTGAACTGCAACTGTCATTCCATTTGGCACTAACTATACTTCTTATTGCAGACTTCTGGATGATAAATACGCTTTGTAAATGGGTATGTGCTGCATTCCCCCATGACAGTATCATATAGTATAGTAGTTGCAAGTGAAACAAAAAGAAATAAGTAGTGGCTGTAGCATGTTGGTTAAATGTTCTATTTATCTTCTTAATAGCAAATACATTTTTAGACAGTTTCCCACATAGTATCTTAATATGTTCTACTCATGTTAATGTGATGTCAATATTAAGTTTACTGTTTTACTTTCATTTAGCACTAAACGACTGTGTGCAAACCACGCTATAGCTTGTTACAGAATGTTGTGTAGTGTGACTTGTGTTCCTTGTCTAGACTTGTAATAAAAGTGGTATCATCTGCATATATAACAGCTGTAGTGTTAAAACTATTTATGCTTTGTGGCAGATCATTAATGTAGACTAGACGAAGTATGGTCCCTAGAACCGAGCCTTGGGAACTCCTTTTTTAATTTGCGGCAGTTCGCTTCCTAAACAGCTTTAAACATATTTAGTGAAATATTACGGTTAAAACTATCAAACGCAGCCGTTAGGTCTGTAAATATCCCCTAAGCATTGGTTTTTATTTTCAATTGCATGCAAATACATTACTATTTACATATTTTCTTCCTTCTCTCACAGTTTTTGAGTGATCTTGAAAATGTACTGACAACAGCATATTCCAAACTTGTTTATGTATACTTTTTTTGGGTAGGAGCCTTTGGAGTGACCATTTTAGAAAACATTATATTTGAACATTAGTTAGGAAAATGCAATTAATTGTTGTTGCTGTTTTTGAGGATAAAAAAAATTGTGATGTGGTGGGGTGGGGCAAAACTAACACCGGATTCAGATTCAGCAAGCCAAAATACACCAGAAATTATTGGTCTGGTCCATGGAATTGATAACTTTCTTTTTGTGCATGCCTGTGTAATTATAGTTTCAATTTGAATTTAATTGTTTTAATCAAGAACTGTACACAAAGCTGGCTAGTTGGCTACGACCAGTGCCATTAAACTGACACACACACAATCAAGAACTGTACACAGAGAGTTAAATTTATTTATGTTTGCTCAACAAGTCATAGCAAATTAAACTTATTTAATTGTTAATAGTATCCTCAAAGTACATATTTTGTTGCCATTCTATTTACAATTAGTTTTAACTAACTAAACCCAAAAGGCAAACTTGTAATAGAACTGCTTTAAAACGAAGATAACACTTCTGATGGTAAGCAATACATTTGATTTTGATGATGAACTGATAAACGTTATTTTCTAATTTTTTTTAACAATATGACGTGACTACCACAGAAGCTACTGCCTTTATTATTACGAGCTGCGTTAATAGAAGCTAAAAAGAAGAAGCACTGGAAGCCTTCCAAATTAGAATTATTAAATGGATTTATTTTAAGCATAAATGTAAGTCACCTACTTCTTTTCAACTAAAACTGTATGCATATGAATCTTATTTGTATTTAAAAAATAGAAATGTTTTCATTTACCATATGATAATATATAAATGCATGGTCCCATGTAGCAACATATACTGGCAGTTCATTGGTAAAATATTGGTGTAATATTTGTCTATTGGGTCAATATTAGCAATTTTAAGCCAATATTGAACTAGTATTTATTTTTGGTGTATAATAAATATTGAATTCATTATATTGCTCTAATATTAGAGAAATATTGATGATCATTTACTATTTTTTGAATATATTGATGCAATATTGGAAACAACATTAATTAATATTACTGCACAATATTCCATGTAAGCAGATGATAGGCATATATATAATGATAATAACTTAATCGTTGGTGCAATTTGGCCAAATAATTCCGTCTGTTAATTATTCCAATTTAACAGTTTTTAGCCAATATTGAAGGAATATTTATTTTTGGTATATAATAAATATTGAATTAATTGTATTGCTCTAATATTAGAGAAATATTGATGATCATTTACTATTTTCTGAACATATGAATGCAATATTGGAAACAACATTTATTAATATTACTGCACAATATTCTATATGTAAACACATTAATAATTTTAAACCAGTAATAAACAATAATTATTTTGCCACATAATGACAAATACTGAATTCAATATATTACTCCAACATTGGAAAAATATTGGTGACCATACAACATACATTTTTTATATTACTTTGCGATATTTTTCGAAGACAAAAAGACATATGATCTCTGTAATCTATTGAGCAAAGTTGTTTTGTAATTTATTAATTAATTTGGCTTGTTTAGCCCTTTTTATTTTATTTGTATTATTTATTATATAATATAATAGGTGATTCTTTTTATCTGATTTATGAAATAATGTTGGATTTCTGATTTTAAAACAAAGACTTTTTATTCTATTATCGTTTATTTAATTTCAAGGCGTTTTCATTATATTTAAAGAATAGATTCATCTATATAGTTTATTTTTATTTAGTTTTACTTTAACATCTTTAGTAAAATAATTACTTACATTCTTAAACAAAACTTATTCTTCATACTAGGAATTTAGATAGTGATATCACTCCAGCGCAGACATTTTATTGGCTCCGAGTTACCAGCAACGGTTTGATATGATGCGTGCGCTTGCTCTCCGCATAACGGAGACGGAGACGCCATTATGGTAAATTTACAAGTACCTAGCTGGATCATAGAAGAACAGAAATTGGGCTGTGTTCGATTATTAGCAACAATTATTGTGACCTGTGTGTGTGTTATCTTGTGCACAATGTAAGTACATAATACTATATTATACTTTTAATTTATCTGTTGATTGTTTGACAGTATTCTGTAAATGTGAATTTGCTGCCATGCACATTTTCTATCTGTAAAAGTACGATAATAATGTATTGGGAAACAATAAAATTATTCATTCACATTGTGTAAGTACGTGAGCTGTGCCCAGATAACACCTTGACTAGGTACCCGTCGTTATCTTTATTTGGTAATTTGAAAATATAGGTACTACATACTGGTACCTACCAATAACCAACCAATACTGAACCAATATTGCAATATTATAGTTATAGATATAATTTAATTATTACCATTATTTAACTTTTGTTTTATACTGCTACATAGGTACTTATTTTATTGCCTCAAGCAAGAAGTATTGAAATGTGCAAAAATAGACTTTCCGAAATAATAAATAACAATTTTGAAAAATATTCAAGTTTACATGTTGTAGAATGTTTGTAATATGCAGGGTGTACAGAATCGCATGCTAATACTTACGGGCCGTAATTCTTAGGTAATTTTAAGAAAAAAGTTTATATGTATCAACACAAGCTCGCAACTGTTTTATTTTTGAGATACAGAGGGTGTTCAAATTTTTTTTAAATGTTTAAAAGAAAAACTTCTACCAATATGCGCGTAGGTTTTGCACTTGACCGCTTTTTATTTCTAGTTTTTATATACCTAGCTCCTTTTTGTGAATCTAATGGTATGTAATTTGGTATACCTACATTTAACTTCCTGTTTAACTGGAAATTGGTTTTATTAAAGTTTTTCATTTAATTAGATATATGTTTTAACGTATACACATGATAAAGAGTACCGAGTACCATTAATTAATGAAAACCAAACTTTCAGATTACTTCAGAATGAGTTCATCAGTACTGTCTAAAAAATCCATGTTTATAAAAAGGCAGCTGAACAAGGATTCAAGCGATGAAAATAACTGCAATTATTTTCCGGGTGGTAACCACGAATTCAATTTAAGTTTGTTATCCGACGAAGATAATGATGGAATAAATGAGTGCCAAGATGTGTCAATGGGGTGTCAAGAAATTTGCTAGAGAACCATTATGATGTGACAACCAGTTTACTTATGAAGTTCGTGGTTTGCAATTAAATTCAAGTACATTTATTTTACGACTCATCTTTTAGAAAGCATATTGTAAGTTACCGTTTTGCTTAAAATTATATTAATATTTATTATATAGTATACTTGTTATTTTATCTTGTTTGATTTATATTATTTTTGACTGACTCATTTGTAAATTTAAAATTGTTACAAATTTTAAATGTATTGTTAATGCTATAAATAAATATTTTATTTTTGCAACATATTTATAATTTATTGTAATATACACGGTGTTCGGCGCATGGAAAATCAATTTTTTTTTTGTGGATCGGCGGGGTCATTTGGAAGTTTTAACATAAATGTCCCAGGTCCTAACTGTTGTAGTTATTGAGATTTTTTTTCATTTTTATATTTTACTCAAAATTTCCCAAAATTCCCCACTAAAACTCCTACAACTTTTCATTGTTTCATACCGTTAGAAAGGGCATCAACGGTAGAACTTTGAAATTGAATTGAAGAAAATGCTCTCGGTTGCTGTTAGTTTTTTTTAATGATTTTAGAAGTTCAGAATTTCTATTTCTTTCATTTACATTTAGGAATTTGGAGCCTTGTAACTAACTTTCGTATTAAAAATGATTTATTTTGAACAAGAATACATTACAGAATAAAATTTAAAAAAACACCTACGAATACTAAAGTTTAAGTGGGGAATTTTGGGAAATTTTGAGTGAAATCTAAAAAAAATATATTTCTTAGTACTACAACAGTTAGGACCTGAGTCATTTGGGATTAAAACCTCCAAATGACCCCACCAATCCATAAAAATATTTTGACGGTCCATGCGCCGAAGACCCTGTATTTTATATTGATTTCTAATATTGACTATCAATCCAAAGGAAATATTGTACCAATTTAAATACAATATTAGGTAAATATTATCCTAGTTGTCAAAATAAATATTGGAAATAGATATTGGAGCAATAATGTAGAACAATATTCAGTCAAGATTGATTACAATATTTTGCCAATAAATAAAAATGTTCACATTTCGATATTGGGCAAATATTGCATTTCAACATTTAGCCATTATTTATACCATAAATACCCAATATTGTACTAATATTGCCTGCTACATGGGGTGCTGTATTATGTATTGTTGTTCTGTTAAAATAAAATATTTATTCTTTAATTTTTTTTATTGAAAATCCTTTAGGAACTTTGGAAATAATATTCACAATCTGTGTTACAGAATAATACAATTAAAATGAAGTGGATACATAATAGTGTGTGAAATGAGTGCACGGTGAACCAAAAAATATATACATAATTTGGAGATTATAGATCAATAAATTGTGCAAAACTAACCCCAGTTGATGCATTATTGAATAACAGCTTCTTTGAATTAAGTGTATATATTGTGCAAAATGAATTACAAAGTTGACAAAATAAAGACACAATTTGTGGATTTCTCATTTAGAAATTGTGGAAACTAAAAACATTCTCTTAGAAAACTATAAACATTGTGTCAATTAAGAGCATGATTTTTTGTAAATATATTTTACAAGTGAAAAGGTTTAGATGTGAATGTTTGTTTAGGAAACCTTCAGAATATATCTAAATATTTCACACAAATTATAGAAACTAACTTAATCTGTTCAGAGATTTGTTCCACAAGTGGAATAAAATTATGTATTTTTATGCAACCATAATTCTTTGTAAAGAATTCAATTTATGATATTTTTAAGTTTGTACAAAAATTTCAAACAATGTCAATGCATAAACTGTACAAAATTATTGCCCCAAAAATGTATTATTTATTTGCACAAATTGTTCCTGTCACTATTTTAAGGTCAATTTGGAGTACAATTTTCTACAATTGTGGTAAAATATCACACACATTTTTCTCTGTGTGCGTCTGACGAAAAAAACGCAAGAGACCGTTTTCATGCAGTACTGACTAGGCAGGAAAAAATATCCACATGGAATAATGTAAGTGATGTACTACTTTTTAGTAAAAATTATCAGAGGACATGTTCGCAGGGAGCGATAAAATAACTTTTCTAACTAAAATATGTGGTTCTATATCCTATTAACACATATCAAAATTGAAAATAATATTTAAAGTAAATAACGATAAAAAAAAATTTCAATACCCTGTAGCAAAAAATTTAAGCCATGAGGACATAAGCAACCACATCCTGAAATATTAGCGCGTCATTAAACACCCTGTATGTTCCACATCCTTTTGGGTAGATGTAAATAATAAACAAGCTAACCACTATACTCTTCGCCGATTTACTGCACTTTTCATATAATTGTTGCACATTCTATAGGATACTCTACGCAGTTATTTTTGTAAATAATATTAGTTTTAGACATTTTTTGTTTAATCACAAAACATTTAAAAAAAATTATTTGAAAAGTTAATAACTTTTTTATTTATTGATCGATTTTGTTAAAAAACAATAGGGTTCTTCCTCTAGCTAACACTAACTTACTGTTCAAATTTCAATACAATTGTATCTTTCGTTCTTAAGTTATTGTGCTTACAAAAAACGTGACGGACGGACAGACAGACAGACGGACGGACAGACGGACAGAAGGACGGACAGACGGAAGGACGGACATTTTGAAAGTTGTTCAGAATTCAATCACCAATACAGTGATTTGAAAATGTTTTCTCTGCAAGCAATATTACCGGTTTTAGAAAGGTGCCGATCGAATGCAACATACTCTTCGATTTGTCTTTGAGAAGAGTATAATAAAGACTATCTATTATCTAAGTATAAACATATGTCAGATTCCAACTCAAATCAACACAATAATTTAGAATTACAAAAAAAATATATTACCTGCACGGTGCCGCGAACAATGTTGCAGTTTCTGGAAATATCAATCCACCTGGTTTTAAAAACTTGTCCCTTGCATTTATTACAGAAGCTATCATTCCTTCATGTAACAAATAAAATCCCATCCATTCAGACACTATGATATCTACTTCTTCGGGAAGATCAATTTCTTCAACTGGTGCATGAATTACCTAAAATTAATATGAAAATTTTCAGCTCTAAATTTACATACTTATAACCGAATTAAATATTGAATCTAGAAAGACATCCGAAAATGGTACGTTAGTAACCGAAAAATGCGAAACAATATCTCAATGAAATATAGCCTAAGCATATAATATAACCGAGACCATCTGAACAATGACAGAACTCTAGAGAACGGTTTGAACTTTAAAAATATATAAACATTTTTCTGACATCGGCTGAAGTAAGTCAATCACCAAGAAGTCCCTTTATATTGGTCTACCAGAGTATCATGGCAGGATAGAGTGTGGCACACCAAGTCTTTTTTTTAACTACTAACCCATCTCTACTTTCCTATATCTGATATCTTTTCATGTAGCTAAAGAGACAAAGTCGCAACCGGAAGTCTATTCTTTTGCACCTACGGCCACAGTAATAAACACAATATTGGCACACGGTTCTAGTACTACTATATTTTTGATTTGAACATCCTAAAGTCTTATCAGGTAGCACTTTTTTTTATAATGGATGTAAATATTTTAATTTTTTATCTGATGACATTAAATCATCAAAAAACATCTACGTTTTCAAGGCAAAATTGAAAAAATTATTGCTAGATAAAAACTGTTATGAAATTGATGATTTCTTTACATAATTCGTATTGCTTTCTTTGTTTCGTTGTTTTTGTTTCCGTTTGTTATGATTGTATCGTTTGCTTTTCACAATGTGTAACATTTATATATATTTTTATATATTTTGCTTTTCACTGTATATCTAATTTTGCAATTTATCTTTGTAGTATTTTTGACTTGTGTAAAATGATTTTTGTTATATACACCAATAAATATTATTATTTTCAGTGGTCGTTTCTTGTACCATAGTCAACAGTATTTAATTATTTATATATGTTCACGTGAAAGTTTTAATGTAGATATATTTAGCTGCTATTTATTACTGTTACTTAAGAACATGTAAATACTTGTTTTAATGTTTTCTCTCTCCGATATATATTTTTTTGCGGTGACACAAATTTATCATAAACCCTCTTTAATTCATACGCAGGTTAGGATGCAGGCTTGAGCAGGGAACTGCATGCCGTATACTTACCACTTGCCATTATCAATTTGTTTTGCAATGTGTTAATGTGTAAAACATATGCATGAAAATATTTACTTGGTGACATATCACCTAAAGGTTTTCATACAATTAATCACTGTGGATATCAGATACAGATACTGTGAATATACTTAACATACTTTAATGACATTTTCGAAGCGATTTTCCTTAACCGTCTCCTCTGCGACTTTGTAGACATTACTAGCTTCCACTGCGTATACTGTTGCAGCCCCAGCTTGCGCACAGAAAACTGACAGAATTCCGGTTCCTGCGCCTATGTCCAATACCACTTTGCCATTAAATGAATCCTTATTACTCAGAATTGCATCCATATAAGCTTCATTTTTTATTCTATCTTCGAGCATCAACTTATGTACCTAGAAGGAAAACCAAATTTTAATAATGATAATAATAATTACCAGCAAAGTGACTGTTGTAACTCAATTGTTTCAAATGGAATAAATACCATGTTTATTAATATTTAAAACGTTTCGGTATTCAATTACTAATGTTGACATCCCTAGTGACTATTTTCTTCAACGGCTTTTAGCGTATTCCAGTAGCTTTATGGAGAATTTCTCATAATTAAATATGAACAAAAATAAATTAAACACTTGAAAAAAATAAAGAGAAATATAAGAATTATAATAATAACAAAACAATAGTAACTTCGCAATAAATGATCAATATGACTTTCATATCCATTTATTCTCTTTCTGCGGGGTTTATTTTTTCCATTTTTAAAACCTGAAGTGACGTTCTCAAATATGGTAGAATCCATTGAATTTAATGTTTACCTCATTCTGGTCATCATGTCATCTCTAATACTGGCTCTTGTCTAGTAAACAATTTCTTCCACATACCCCCATAAGAAAAGTCTAATGGTGTTAGATCTGGAGATCTAGGTGGACATGAGACTGGTCTTCCTCTGTCAATTCAATTCAGTAAATTCATTATCTAAATGTGTTTTGATCAAAAGACTACAATGTACAGGAGCACCATTTTGTTGAAACCACATTTTTTCTTTTAACACTCTATGGTAAGTAGTTAATGAATTCTTGAAAATAATTTTGTAAAGAAAGATGTAAAAAATTGATTTTCCCATTTATAGAAATTCAGTCTCCATTAAACATTATTTTCATTTGGTTTTTAGTAAAGAATATGGAACAGATGAAATTCATATTGACATGTTATTTTGGATAAAAAGAATGACTTATATCAGTTTAAATAATTATCTACTTACCATTTATCTCATTATCATTAAGTTATCATGAGAATTCGGCATATTCTTGTAATAAACTAGAGTACCTACTCTAGAAACCATAGAAAGAAAATAGTCACTATGAGATATCAGCATGCAGATAATTGACTGCCAAAACAATTTAAATAAAAGTATACAGGATGTTCCACATGAAAAAAATTGAATTAAAAGTGAGGGAAGGGAAATGCAGAAGTTGAAAAAAAAAACTGAAATAATTCGGGTGAATGTATCATCGAAATACAAGACTTGCAACTTTTCTGTAGAGTGTGTTTTCACCGAGTTTTTCCGGAAAAACATGGAAAACTATCTGTTTCTTTGAAATCGCAGCGCTTTAAAAATTTTAAAAAAATCACACATATGCATTGGGGCCTTCTAAACATTTTTTGTCTCTTGGAATTTTTTTGTAACTTGCTAATTTTCCGAGTTACAGGCAGTTTTCACGATAAATAATGTATTACATTTTTTGCACATTTTCAATTTAAAAATTATATTGAACCTTTAAAAATGGTATAACTATATAGGTTTCATATTTTTTTATAGCAATATATATAAATCGGGCTCATTTAATTGAAAATTTGCAAAAAATGTAGTACATTATTCATCGTGTAAAACTGCCTGTAACTCGGAAAATTAGCAGGTTACAGAAAAATTTCTAGAGACAAAAAATGTCGTAGAAGTGAAGTAGAAGGCCTCATTGCATAATTCTGAATTTTTTCAAATTTTCAAATTACATAATTTTAAAGCCGAGTTTAAAGCGCTACAATTTCAAAGAAAGGTGTAGTTTTTCATGTTTTCCCGGAAAACCTAGGTGAAAACGCATTTTCGATGATACATTCACCTGAATTTTTCCAGATTTTTTTTTAACTTTTATATTTCCCTTCCCCCACTTTCAAGAATTTTCGAATGGCCATATCTCGAAAAAATTCATTTCCTATTCTAATCTTTTTTTTCAACTTATTTATTAACATCATTTCAAACACATTGTAAGTACTAGGTTTCATCAAAATCTATTCACTAGCACTCAAGTTAGAGGTGAAATGCCCCGTTGACCGCACTATTTGGCGTTCAACTATTTTATTTCAGTCAAAATATTTTAGGAAAAAGATTTTTTAACTCTTGCTGGGGACCAAAAATGAGCTTCATCTACCTATCTCATTTTGTCAAATTTTAGACGGCTGAGAAATATTGACCGTTCACATGTTATTGACTCACCCTGTATAATACAATATCAAGCAATCAAGGTCAAAAAATGTGTAAAATTTAATATCACAAAAATCTTGATAACTTCCTAAACTGGAAATTTCGCTAATTTATTCATTTCGTTCAAGGTCTCTATTGGTAAAATTTTACACTTTTTTGTTGGCTTTATAAATTTTATGCTTTGTATTGATTGTATTGTTGGTTAGACAAATCAAAGTAAATAAATGTAATAATAAAACTGATAAGATAAATTCTACGATACATAAAATACATATAAAGATATGTAATTATGTTTAATTCTTGCATATTATTCTAATTTAAACAATGGTTAAGGCAAAGGTGTTCGTTTTTCAAAAACGGTTTGAGGGATTTCCCAAAGAGGGTGACTTAAAACTTATAGAAGAGGAACTGCCACCGATTAAAAATGGAGGTAAGTAACACACAACTTATCAACAATAACCTAGAATAAAAATTTTAGATTTTATCATTAACAGCTGTGTTATTTTATTAGTAGTGAAATACCGCATACAAAACCAGTTTTGGAATTATTATTGTTATTAACCAAATTATTGTTATATTTAGAAAAGTAGATAAAACATTATCTCCAATGTTTTATTTTTTTTTTCAATTCGTTTAAACATTTACTGTTTATTTGTTGTTTAATATTTATAAAAACATTACTTGATTTAATTTTAAGTATTTCCACATTGTAGAGGAATTTCATTTTAAAAAAATCTAAACCGATATAACAACATAATTTAAATATCTAGACTAGATTGCAACTTAGATTAATGACAAGCACTATTAATGCATGATTTGCGTTTTTTGAAAAAGTTGAAAAGGTTGTGAGAGATAATATTATTACATGGTCGAGGACGCAGAAGAATTGTCCATTTATTTAATGTATCGTGACAGTTTTTTTAAGACTATATAAGCTGGTGCCAAACAGATCTCCTGTGTCGGGTGTTGCAGGGGGCAGCATGAAAATTAATTTTACTCATGAGAGATGGACAGCCAGTAGAACCATTGATAATTTTATGTAGAGAATAGAGAAGGACAAGTTTCCTACGATCTTCTAGCGACTTTAAACCTGTTATATCTAATTTGACGTGGACATCAAATCTTGGTATGGCAGACCCATTTTATAAACACAAAATTTAGTAAATCTATTTTGCAGTCTCTAAACAATATACACTGCTGGCCACTCGAACTTACACATAGAGACTTTTAGGCAAAATTTAAAGTTCAATATTTTCAACAGGAATGCAAATTTTTGAACGCGGCTTGCAAATTTTAAGAGCTAGTTTTTTTCGGATTAAGCTGCATGACGTATATTTATCGTAGGACCATAAGTTTATTATATACGGGGTGATCAATGAAGTCATGCAAAAAATCAAAAAGTTTGTATGAGTGAAATTTCCGCAAAAAATTTTTTTGGTCGCTGCAATATGGTTCCTTACTAAGGTAACATCAATATCTCTAGACGGTTTTGTCAGTTTTTGGATTAAGGCCCTTAGGCCTTGTACACACTACTCAACATAAAATTTGGATACCGAAATCTTTAAAATGCTATAGCTTGACATTGGATTGACGGTTCTTGATGATTTTTGCGGATTTGGAATCCTTATTTCACGTAGATTTTCTATGGTCTAAGCATTTTATTTGAGGGTTGAAATTTACACATTATATCGGGTCGATAATAAACAAAAACGTAGCGACAAGAACAAGTTTATTACATTAAATTCTACAATATACAACATTGCTTAACAACGACCAAAAGTCAATTCTTAAAAAATTTATAATTCTAATTCTGGTAATTTTTAATAACTGAAAAAAAATTTAACTAAAAAATTAAAAATTCATTTAATTTAAACTTAAATTAAAATTAAATTAAAATTACCTAATTAAAATTAGGTACATTAATTAAAAAAAAGAGAAGCTAATATTTTGTTGGTCCTCCTGCTCGGAATATTACTTCCCGACATCGATTTGGTAGAGTATCCACAAGATTATTTATAAAATCTTGTGGAATATTCTCCCATTCTTCACGAATGGCCTCAATGATCGTTTCTAAGGTTTCAGGGGGTACATCAAGAGATCTTACTTTAAGTTTTAAATAAGACCAAACGTGTTCGATGACATTAAGATCCGGAGACTTTGCAGGCCACTCCATCCTATTGATGTTTTGTGCCTGCAAAAACTCTGTGATCCTTCACGCTCTGTGAGATCGAGCGTTGTCATCCACCAATAGAATTTCTGGGCCGTAATGTCGAGCAAAAGGAACAACAATAGGTTCCAAAATTTCCTCCTGATAAACAGTAGCATTAATGGTTTGGTTGGTAATGAATAGTTCGGTTTTACCATTTCTTATGATACCTCCCCACACTGTAACACCTCCGCCACCAAATGCTTCTTGAGGGGCCATATTTTCCTCCAAATATCGCTGATTTGGCCTTCTCCAAACTAACATTCGACCATCGGAGTGAAACAAATTAAATCTTGTTTCGTCAGTAAATAAACAATGGCTCCACTCTGCATTACCCCAATTCGCATGCCGATTTGCCCATGCCCGCCTATTCGCTCTATGGCGTTGTAATAACCGCACACATTTTGCTCTGCGACGGGCTCTATAATTTAAAATGTTTGGCATTATGTTATGTTAAAAAAAAAAAATCTCACCTCAAGTTGTTTTTATTTAATGTCCTTCTCACTGTTCTGTCAGAAACTCTCACCCCAGTTTGTTGTCTTAAAGAGTCATTTAGTTTTCTAGAGTTCTTTGTTCTATTCCGCATAGTTACTCTCATTAAAATTCTTTCGGTTCTTTGGTTTATTTTTTTTGCATGTCCACCCCCATGCCCATAATTATGATCACCAGTAGTTTCGACGCGGCGCGGCGGTTCAAATTATAAATTGTCTTTTGGCTGACATTGTAAATGTACGCAACTTGCTGTTTTGACACTCCTTCGTTGAGAAGTTGAATGCAATTTTCCCTTTCTGCCGTGGTTAAACGCCTCATATTAATTAAACTTTACAAAATTATAACATTGAAATATGTCAGATTATTTCTAAAATAATGTAAACAGTTTTTAATTCCATAGCAACAAATTTGTTTTTCCAATTCCTACTTTGAAATTGACGCGTCGCGTAGAAATTACACCCGATCATAATTATGGGCATGGGGGTGGACAAAGAACTCTGTAAAACTGAATGATTCTTTGAGACAACAAACTGGGGTGTGAGTTTCGGACAGAACAGTGAGAAGAACATTAAATAAAAACAACTTGAGGTGTGAATTTATTTTTACAAAAACTTAAATAATGCCAAACTTTAGAGCGCGTCGTACCCTGCGTTTTTGTTTATTATCGACCCGGTATAATGTGTAAATTTCAACCCTCAAATAAAATGCTTAGACCATAGAAAATCTACGTGAAATAAGGATTCCAAATCCGCAAAAATCATCAAGAACCGTCAATCCAATGTCAACTTATAGCATTTTAAATATTTCGGTATCCAAATTTTATGTTGAGTAGTATGTACAAGGCCTAAGGGCCTTAATCCAAAAACTGACAAAACCGTCTAGAGATATTGATGTTACCTTAGTAAGGAACCATATTGCAACGACCAAAAAAATTTTTTGAGGAAATTTCACTCATACAAACTTTTTGATTTTTTGCATGACTTAATTGATCACCCCGTATATAATAAACTTATGGTCCTACGATAAATATACGTCATGCAGCTTAATCCGAAAAAAATTACCTCTTAAAATTTGCAAGCCGCGTTCAAAAATTTGCATTCCTGTTGAAAATATTGAACTTTAAATTTTGCCTAAAAGTCTCTATGTGTAAGTTCGAGTGGCCAGCAGTTTATATGAGAAGTATAAAGTGGAGACCATTTGACACTATTATATCCTAATATATTGTGCACTAGTGTGTGGTACAAAGTCATTATAGCATGTAGGTCGCTTATCTGCTGTGTATGTCTGTTAATGAACCCTAATAGTATCAGAGCTTTGAGAGTAATATTGTTAACATGTTCAATAAAGTGAGGTCTTTATTGAAGGTGACAAGATCACAAATTGTGAAATGGGATTCTAAAGTAACGTTATTATTATAATTGCAGATAATAGGATTCTGGCATTTTACATTTGTTGCTATTCACACACATGTAATTTCTCAGGCACCAGCTTAAAAAGCTATCTAGATCTGTTTGAATTCTAAGACAATCATCGACAGATTTAAATACATAATAGAATTTTAAATTGTCTGCATACTTAGGAACTTTCCAGGTTGAAAATACATCAATTACATCATTAATGAAAAGCAAAAAGAGTACTGGGCCAATGTGGGAACCTTGAGGGACGCCTTATTATGTTAGACACTTTATCACAGATTTTAACACGTTGTCTGGCTTGTAGGTAGGACTTAATCCATTTCAGGTTGTATCATGAATTCTGCCTACTGTTAGGATTTTTCTCATCTTCCTGTTCATTCTCGCAATGTCGCTTCGAAGCCAATCGACAATTCCAAAAATGTAGGTAACTACTGGGAGAGCAATAGCGTTTACTGCTACAATTTTGTTCTTGGAATTCAACTTGGTCTTAAGAGCTTGTCTAGTGCATTGGTATTCAATTCAATTCAATTCAATTTATTCAATTCAAATTTCACTTAATTATAGTTACAGATTTCTTAATGTACAATACTGCCATCAATTTTAGGGATTTCTTATTCTCTTTTCATTTCTTCGTTGTCGACTTCGGTGCATTTTTCAACACACAGATACTTATGTTTCCCACAGATCCATACTTCGTATTGCAATGTCTAAGCCAAATTTTATTTTGATGTCATCACTGAACGATTTGATGATCTCTGTTGCTTTAGTTGAGCTTCATTCTTAGCAAATAACTTTAGGTCGTTCATATAGAAAACAGGTGGTGTACTCTACTGTTGCTGTTGAATTCGAACCCAACTCTCTGTGATTATTATTTGCAGAGGGGCTGTCTAGCTGGTCTTGGCGGTTCTTACAAAGTTATTATTACCATTATTTTTACAGGACTCCTGTGGCGTCGAGATCACATCGTAACCGCGTGACATTTTCATTACAATCACTCCCCACAAACTTATGGATTTAGTGACTATAAATGTATGAATAGTGTGTTCTAAGTACATTATTATTGTTATTATTATTTTGGTGTCCACCTAGAAATCTATTCGATGTGCTATGTCCACCCAGTGCAAAAAGTCGGACGCTTCCTCAAAACCCAGCCAATTTAAAAATCCATTTTCTCAATTTTCAGAATTCCTAGCTGAGGCCGTGTATCTCAGCGTGGATCCATATATGAGATTATATGCACAGAATTTGGCATTAGGAGATGTATTTATAGGAATTCAAGTTGCAAAGTAAGTACGTTAAAGACATTACCACTCGATACTTACTCACACTCCTTTAAGGATACTTGAAAGTAAAAACCCAAAATACCCCGAGGGGCAATATGTTTCTGCACATTTTGGTTGGAGGAGTCACACGATTTCAGACGGATCGCCCATACGAGGACAGTATCCCGTGTTAGTGCCAGATTTTGGAGGCTTGCCAATATCCTTGGCACTTGGGGTTTTAGGAAGACCAGGGTAATGTATTTATATTTATCGCGTATCCAGTTAGCATTAATTTCATCTGGGGTGATGCAAAGGACAGTAGTACGCCCATGGCTGGTGTTTATCTGAGTCTCCGTCTTTTCCAAACAGACTATCTAAATGAGCACCTTGATGAACACTTATTTCTGTAAATTAAATAAAAGAAGTCAAACCTATCCCACAATCTCTTGAATTTTTCTAAATGATCTAAAATTTCAGAGCTTAATTTAAAACAAGAATAATAGACCGTAAAATGAAAAATACGAACTACTCTCTTGCGGAATTAATACACGACTGCCGAGTTACCTGCAGAGAGACTGTCTAAAATTTGTACAGAGACTGAAAACGGTGGTTTACCTCTTGGATTTTGCATATTTTACAAAATAGTCATCGTAAGCCTAAAAATCTCTCACTGAGCTTTAACTTGGCATCTTAAATTCCAGAAATTCAGCTTACTTTGGTTTCCTGGAAATATGTACACCCAAAGTTGGGGAAACAGTAGTCATAACAGGTGCTGCTGGAGCCGTGGGAAGTCATGTAGGTCAAATTGCCAAAATTAAGGGATGCAAGGTAATAGGAATAGCAGGCTCAGATGAAAAAGGAAAAACGTTGGTTGATGAATTGGGATTCGATCATTTCATCAACTATAAAACCGCTGATGTGGACAAAGCTTTAACAGAAGTAGCACCAGAGGGGGTGGATTGTTATTTTGATAATGTGAGTAATCAGAATTGAATCAATAAGCCACCATTAACTCCAAGTTTATTTCCTTTCCTACAATAGTATACTTCCACTTTGATTAGCTGTGCAATACACAAGGACCCAAACCTGCGGGGGAGGGGGGGGGGGGCAAATTCATATACAAACGACAAACTGATAAACTAGATTATTGATTTACAACATAGTAGCTCAGAATGTATTATTTTGACTATTTTTGGTTCTGACTTGACTTGTCAGATAGGTTATTCACATTCTATTTGTGACACAATGATTTCACAGCTATTTTATGGTTTGCCCGGAGCTACCAGTTGCAGTGTTGCAGTTTTTGACCTCTCTTAAAAGTCTCAGCGACCTTACATAATAAACAGGTTTTGACATATGGTTCGTCAAAAGTAGACAATTTTTATAATTTTAAACATTCAAGAATATTTTCCTCTAGTTTACGTTAACTTCAGGGGAAAAGTGCAGAAATCAAAAAATGTTCTCTTAAATCCAATAATTAGGGGATTTTTTTAAATCTTTTAGTTGTCATGTTTATCAATAAAAGTTGATAAAAAAAAATCTGACAAAATTCGTTACTAGACTTATATGAACACTGTGTCTTTTGCACTTTTCCCCTGAAGTAAATGTAAACCAGAGTACAAAATTCTTGAATACGTAAAATGATGAAAATTGTCTAATTTAGACAAGTCTTATCTCCAAAACTTTTCATTATTTATGGTCGTGCCCATTAGGATCTATTTGGGAGACAAAAATCGATAAAAATGTGGACAATGGACTAATACACCAATTTCCATTAACTACGTTATCAGAGAGTACTTCATAAAAGAGACTTAAGAAATTTTTTTTGAATTTTTCTTCATTGTTCAGCCGGAAAAAAATAATAAAGCTGAAAAACTTTCCACTCTGACGTCAATTTGCCCGTGACGTCACGATATGAAGCCGGCAACAGTGCATTGTCCTCATGCCTAAATTTGTATTTTAGTTTAATTGTTCAGTAGTTCTCATAATACCTACTAGAGTACATATGTTTGTATATTTGTTACTTAACAATATGTATCAGTATGATGACCTAAGTACTTTTTAGTTTTTCCATGTTTTATTTCAGCGCTAATAGAGTCCTGATTCGCATTGATAAATTCACACACCATCTCAAAGTCTACATAGGGCAGATTGTCTGAATCGGCTTTAACGAATCCTTCTTCCCTTGTATACGGAAACGGCTACAATCTTTTACGCAAAAATTGGAGAGACAAATCTAAATATTAAAATCTAAGGTTATATTAAAGTAGTTCAAATAGTTCATTGTCACAGAATCTATTGTGATGTTGTCAATTCCTGTAATTGATAAAAAATTAATAATTTAAAACCCAATTATTTGTCTTATTTGTAAATTATTTTGATATCAATAGAAAGTAAATGCATAAAAACTTTATAGAGTCTATGTTTATTATAGAATAATTTTAATTAAACAGCAATTTAAAGCAGGTAGAATTACTGGGGATAATGACGTCACGACCACCAATTTATCTAATTTTTATCTAATCCAGGTATTAAAAAATTGGGGTAATAATTATTTTGGTATTATTCAGACCTTACCAATGGGTTCATATAATTAAAATATTTAAAAAATCTCAAGTGTATTAGTCCATTCCACCGAGACCCAATTTTCGATTAAAATGGTGCGGGGTACTTTCAGCAATCAAATATTTTGGAATTTGCTTGGATGTCCAAATCAATTTTCTGCATAAGGGCCTTACAACTCCTTGCTCATTCACTGATAGTTAAAAGGTACATTTTCATTGCAGGTCGGAGGAGAAATTAGCAGTATTATTTTGCGACACATGAATCAATTTGGACGGATATCTGTGTGTGGAGGCATATCCGGATATAATACTGTGGATGAGCTTAAAGGTAGGTTAGGATAGGTCGATACGTAAGTGGGCTTATACAAAACCTTCCATTGTAACCATTCGATCTATTGTGGTTTCTTATATTGTTATATTTCGCTCACTAGGTGCAATCTTTTAGTGAGGCTGATAACCTCTCACAATAGCGTTCGAATCCAGGTATCTGAACTGCACACCTGTTGCAGAGTACTGAACTAATGAATCCCTGACTCCTATAGACACTCCGTTCACAGCAAAAAATGACCGGTCTGGATTTTTTGCTTGCTCTTTGTCAGTAGGTGCAGAGGAGAGAGGTCAACACGTTTCTATATGTCGAGAACAATCCAAAAATACCTCCTAAAGGTGGGTCTTCTAAAGCTAAGTTGCTATTGCCAGCTTTTCTTTGTATTGTCGAGAGGGTTGATAAGCAAAAAAGGATTTTGCAACTTGGTCAAAAGTGAGGTGTTCTTTTGCCAATTTCAAAATAATCAAATTTATGGCTATAATTTGCTTAAATTAGACACTTACTGGATAAAACAACGGTTACATTTGATTTATATTATTGAAAATATAATGTGAAAAACTCATTTTCAATTCATGGACTTCTTAAATTTACTCATTATATCTATATTTAGTAAAATACAATTGAAAGGAAATTCCTTGTTAGAATTATTAGTTTATACATTTAAAAAATAACATAATGTAAACACGTTAATTTTTCCATTAAATGACAAAATGAAACGGAAAATACTCAAATATTAAAGTAGGAAAAATAAAAATTGCAAATTAAAGGTAGTGTAAACTTTTCTATAGCACTATCATATTTTATTAAAGATTTAAAAATATTGTGAAAGACACGATTCAGGAAACAGTGTGTATTTTTTTTACAGTTTGCGAAACTCATATGAATAATTTAAAATCTTATAACTCTAGAAAAATAAAGGCAAATGTGCAAATTTTCAAAGTATAATAAGAGCTTTGTACCAAATTCTTTCAGTATAAAAGACACTGGTTTCAAGCAGAAGCAAAAATATTGAGATAAGCGTCTCTCGTTTACCTGCTAAAGTCCTACTGTCCAATAATTATAAAGATTTCCATAACAAAAAATGTTATCTGAGATTTTCACAAAACCAAAAAATCAGTTCTAGGGGTACGTTTCAATTTTTGATGGCTATTGATATCTAGTAGTATATAAAAATAACAATATAATATAGTTGTTACCTCTTGATTTTTTGCACTTTTAACTATTCAAAGGCCCATAAAAAATAACTGACTTTAATACAAGCTTTTAGTTCAAGGCAGTACTTCCAATGCAGAAAAAGTTAGGAATAAAATTTATCACATTTACAAATGTATCAGCATGTTGAAGTGAGCCAATTTTATTATTGTTCCCTAAAAATAAAAAAAAGACCCAAACATCTTGAAAATTCAGCTCAAAACATTTTTTTTCAGTTTATATATCATATAACTATTCTTTCTAATAATTTATTAGGTAAAAAATTATATTAAAAAAACTATCAAAAAATTGAATATGCAGCCTTTTTTGGATTTTTTTTTTGCTAACATGCTGCTAAATTTGTAAATGTGAATATTTTTATTCCTAACTTTTTTTTCATTGAAGTACTACCTTGAACTAAAAGATAATGCATTTATAACTTATATTATAGTCAGTTGTTTTTTATGGGCCTGTGAATAGTTAGATGTACAAAAAATCAAGAGATAGTTATTCTTATTTTTATATACTAATAAATATCAATAGCCTTCAAAAATGGCAACACAAGAGAGTATTTTATATCCCCCCCATTTTGATTTTTATTCCTAGCTTGTTTGATTTTCGAGCAATTCAATTTTTTCTATAGGCCGCGCGTAAAAAATTTCAAATAAACGAAAATTCGAGCGCATTAAAAATACAAATTTTTAAATTTTTGTCAATATCTATTTTCTGGAAAACCATGGCATATACAAGAAAAATATAAGAGGACTTTTTTTAGGCAATTAATCAAGCTTTCTTTTTTATGATGAGCAATTTTTTTATATCTTCAACAGTTAACGAGTTATCAGTAAAATAAAGCTTTTTTCATCGAAGGGGTGTTTTTTTGGGGGGTTGCGCGGCACCCCCAGAACTGATTTTTGTAGTTTTGTGATGTTTAATCCTCGCACTAATAGTTACGGAAGGAAAATCTCAGATATATTTTGCGAGCTTCTGGTATATTTTTTATTTTATCGACTGGACTAATATGCGTTTTCAGGATTATAAATATCGAAAATACGAAAATTCATTGGAAAATAGTTATAGTCAACAGTTTAAGTTTCAACAAAGCACTGTGCGTATGGCCATGTTATGCTAGCCACCTCTTTGATTTTTAAATAGATAGAAAATAATTTAAGTTTGTTCTCTCATGGCAAACTAATTAGTAGAATATATTTTTTAAAAGTGATTTTTTATCCTTGAATTTAGAGGGGGAGAGTCTGCAAAGGAACGTTCTTGTCAGGGACTTCTGAGGGGATTAAAAATACCCTATTTTTGCGAATGTATTTGTTGAATGAACGTTCTCCCCTTTTAAAAAATTACATTATTTTCATACTTAATGAATTCTGTTTTTCCTGCACAGCATCTACAGTTCAGCGCTCATTCGTCTCACTGCAACTAAAAATGGAGGGATTCCAGGTAATAAGATTTTTTGACAGATGGAACGAAGGAACCCAACAAAATTTGAAGTGGGTTAAAGAGGGAAAGTTGAAATATAAGGAGACCATTACCGAAGGATTTGAAAATATGTTCACAGCCTTTACAGACATGTTAAAAGGTGGAAATATTGGGAAGGCCATTGTTAAAGTGTAAATTAAGAATAAATTGTTACTCAGACGTGTTGATAAAGATTTCGCAAAGCATTAAACTTTTCTATGTACCTATTAATTTAACCTAACCTATAAGATTTCCTTATTAACACAATCCATTCTTCATCGTCAATTGTAGATAAGCATGAAAAAAAGGGTATATTTTCGATAATTCATTATGTACTAAATTAAACATCATTTCAATTTTGTCAAGTTTCACATTCGTTTTTGTCTCAGATAAGTTTTTATCTAGAATTTAATTACAAATTATTTCATTATTCATTTATTTACCTGCAACTATCCAACGGGATTATAACCCAGTAAAGGATAGGAAACAATAAGAAATTAAAAAGAAGTTACAACGGACCACACACACACACACACACACTTTAAATAGAAAATAGGTTTCAGTGAAAATACTTGAAATTTTGCCAAGTGATAGATCTTAGGCTCCTGATTAAAAGTCTCAGTGGCCACCGAGTCAATATTTGTAACCATAAACTGGCGAGAAAGATTGTAAATCTTAAATGAACTAGCTAAAAAGCGCTTTCTTTCCATTTTAACACCCAGGGACGTCAAGAGTTCCAATTGGCTCTAACTTTCAGAAAATATACCTTTTGTTGAAAACAGAGCATCATGAAATTTTGGTGCCCAAATATTGAACCTTGTGGGCACAAATGGATTTGTTATCTGAAATTTGAATTGCCCACCATTTTGTGCTAATAAGTCCAAAATTTATCTATTTTCTTATTTCAAAATGTAGTTCTGAATGCCAGCTTTCCAATGACATTCAAAAAAATTTCTTTTAGTGATTTTGGCCACTTTTTTGGCATTTATTTATAAACCAGATGACAACAAATAGATTTTCTCGGCCATTTTGAAAGCATTTTTGAAAAATTTTTATGAGAAAAGAGAATTGCGAGAACTTTAATTAAAAAAAAAGTTAATTTTCGTTTATCTGAGTTCGAGATATTTAACTTTTAGCATATTTAGTGTAGGCGAATTAGACGATAATCGACCTAATCTTGAAAAAGTTCACCGAATGAATGGATTTTCACGAAACTTTCTGGATTCTGTTCGCATTGATGTCTAGATCAAACTCCACAAAAAAAATTCTGCCGCTATTGCCCCGCAATTTTTTTAAACAATGATTTTGTTGTTCACTTGTCAATTACCAAAATTTAGGTAAATTTAAGAAACAAAACTATATTTAGATAATTTGACGAAAAATAACAACTTTTTACTCATGTAAGATTTTTGAGAAAATGCCTATTTTCCGAGATATAGCGGTTTGAATTTTTTCAAAAAAGGAGAGGGGGAATAAAAAGTAACGAGAAAAAATCCACAAAAATTCTTGTGAATGTATCATTAAAATGTAAGGCTTTTTTTCCTTTATGAAATGTTCCTGAGTGTGAAAAAAACACTTTTTACCCAGATTATTCCTTTTTGTCCATTATGCACATACTCAAATGACCCAAAACCAATGTAGATCTGTTGGAATTTTAATTGTGAAGGTTTTGGTTTTTTGTTTGTCCCGAATGGACCTCTAAAACCAAAGATATTCACCTTTTTACTTAAAAACACGCCATTCAAAAAACACGCAATTGTTCACAAAATGCAATCGGCTTTGGAAGTGCAAAACTCAGATCCTGGTGAAACCCAGAAGGTATGAAATCATAATATTGCGTTACAAGACTATGCATATCTCATAGTTTATTTGGTCTTTTTGTACTGCACTAATTGTTATTAGTTTCTTCAGGGTTCTGGGGTGACTTATTCCATCGTTTTGCTGATTAGTAAACACAGAAAAGTTGGCATTAAAAATAGGCATCAGTGACACCAATTCTGTAAATTTGGTTCTTTTAAAAGTTAATGGAAATATTCTTTTGATATATTTTTCTATTTAGAATATCGTACTTATTTTATTTTATATTGTACTATAGTTGTATATACTTGTAGTTTTATATATTTCTTCAAGCTTTGTCAACAAGATTTTTCTTTACGACAATAAAGTATATTTTGATTGATTGATTGATTGATTTCTCTGGACGTTTTCAGTTTCTGAATATGGCCTGAATTTAATTTTTTCTTAATAATTTATATCGTAGGTACTTAAGTTGGTAGGTACATCATATTTCATAAAAGAATTATGATCCCAAATTGCAACATCCGAGTCCAATAAGAGAGCAGAATTTTCTTTATCTTAATATTAAACCCCTAATGAATATGCGTATGAATATAATTAACATTATTTAGTGCATTTACATTTATTACTAGGTATATAAACTTAATTGAGAGAATAAAGAATAATACAAATTTAAATATAAGTAATTTCATATTTCAAAAGAAATAACAAGTCACCAAAAGAACTATATTTCTTATTAGATTTTTTAATAAATATTCAGTTAATCAGTCTTTTTTATGAACTTACAGTCCTTTTTTATTTGGGCTAAAAGTAAACATTTACTTATCATTTCTCATGAGGCTACCACATCCCAACGAATATTTTGTCTTCATTTTCTTTATTTCTATTCTACTATTTGATTAATAAAATAAACCCCATTTTGTAGATTTCTCATAATAATAAACCCTATATCATTATAGTTGATAATGAATTGCAAGTAATCGACAGCCTGAAAACTTTAAATTTTAGTCATTGCCAGGCAACAAAAAATTTGAAAATGTCACAAAAATGTAGGTACCAATAATCTCTGATTTTCAAAAATCACAATAACAATGGAAATCGAAGAACGATTTTAATCCGCTATTTTTCATATATTTAAAAAACATTTTTTCATATGCTTAAATATGTCTAAACTAATGTAAAATATGCTAAAGTAAGGAAGCAACACCTACTATTTTGAATTTAAATGTGATAACTTACCTCTAAAGGATCATAACTTTCATAATAATCATTAGATCTCATCGAATCTAATGCCTCTTTCGCTTCCAGCAATTCCATCTTCAATTCAACTCCTTCACAAAACACAAAAGTATTTTTAAATACACGGTTTCCAACGACGATGAAAGTACAAATAGTAGATAACCTAAAACTAATAATGTTTTGCAATTTTGCATGGCACGCGGTACTAAGTTCGTTCAGAAGCTTCATGCAAAACAAAACATATACAAACACTCGCGTAGTGTAATTTGGACGAACGAATCGTTCATGAACCACCGAACCACCCAAATTTTCTACTTGCTTGCTGTCAAACGGGACAAAACAAACATAAACATTACATAACCTTTAAACCCTTAGTTTCCTTTTCGATTCGAATTATCGAATTACAGTTAATGCGGATATATATGTGGACGGCGATTTATGTCGATTTTGTGCTATTTGAGACAGTTAACCTTGGATCTATCATTCTTGATCTTGTTCATGAAACATGAAACGTTGAAACAGATTTGCAGGAGACGGCGGGGACGCCCACTGAACTACAGTTCAGTGAGCGTTTGTATGGTGATATTTTTATAAGCGTTGTTCCCTTAACAAGGAGAGGAAGGACTGTTACGGTAGGTTTTTCTTATTAGCCTCCTGTTGTTTGCGTTCATCTTATCCTTTATTTTTTTTGGTATGAAAACAGAACGATGGTGGTAGCAGTATGTTGAATCCTTTCGCATAGAAAGATTTATACATAATGAGGGCAGGCCCCATGATGTGGATCCTATCGATCAAGGTTTGTCTTAAAGATTTTAATTAATTTCCTTCCTCATATAGGATGTTTCCGAGCAAAACGTAAAATGAATTTCTTATGTAAAAGATAATCTTATTTTTATTCAATATTTTGATGAAACCACCCCCCCCCCCCCCCCTCCACCAAAGATAATCCTTATTTTATTTAATATTTTGGTGTCCTCCATCATGTGTCACGAGCCAAATCCCTTTTAGAGTTGTTTGACTTATTTGTTGACCAGGTGCATGATGTCCACAAGTATCCCCCATATGACTGAGTTCCCCAATGTCAAACATGACGAGACGACACCCATGAAAGGCAAATGGAACCGGTTGGGTTTTGAGTTCTAGAAGGGTGACATCGAGTACAGGTGCTGCGTGACCAACTCCTCACCTAGAGGGAGTGGCTCCCCAGGGGTGTTTGTAATGTAAGTACCACCTTGTTTATATTTGTATTTTTTGTTAATGAACTTGTACCTTGTTTTTTATCACCATATTTTATTTTATAAAGTATTCATTCAATAACTAAGTTAAAGTAGTATTTTGACTTATGTAAATACTTATACCTGTATATTAACATGAATAAACGTATTGTATTGTATTGTAAAGCCTCTGGTATGCCAAGCGAGTTAAAGTGACTTTAGACATGGGTATCGCCAGTTTGCTCTGGGCAACAGAGTCATATGGGGGATACCTGTGGACCAACAAATAAGTCAAACAACCCTAAGAGGGATTTAGCTCGTAGCAGTATAACAATACCCCTGTCTAAAGTCACTAACCCATACAGTATGAGGACTGTAGTTGTAGTTAAGTTGTTCTCATATGCTTCCTATAAAGTGTGAGAGGGGAGGAGGAGGAGGAGACTGTCAGAGCATTGTTATTATAGAAACAATTCATTATTTTCTTAATGTAGCAGTCAATGTGATATATTTAGCACACGTTTAAGTCAATACATCAAGACCATTACAACAGTTTATTGAAATCATCAGTATTAGTTTGAATCTATTGTTATGTCTTTAATAATAATTGGTTTTACAATTATAAAGAATATAAAATAAAAGCACAAAGTATGGCAGTTATATAAATCTAGCGATAATGAAAAATATCTCCAAAAGTTTAAAGATTTAAGGTGTAAAATAAAATCCAATATGAAGACTGCACACAAAAATTACAGCAAATATATACCAGAAAATATTGCACAGAATCGTTTAGAATTCTGGCGATATATTAATTTCAAAAGAAATACGTCCAATCTGTCAAAAAATTTCAAGTATAACGATACTATCATTTCCGATCCTAAAATAATTAGTGACTCATTTGCTGAATATTTTCAACAATTTTATTCTACTTTAGAACAATGTAATGTCGATGACAAACATAATACCTTAATAACTCTTGTCTAAATATTCATAATTTTACAGAAGATGAGGTTTTCAAGGCACTAAAGATGTTAAAGCCAAAACTAACCAGTGGTCCTGATCATATTCCATCTTTCGTAGTACGTGACTGTGCAGCAGTATTTGCCAAACCATTATGTATAGTTTTCAATGTATCTCTTCAAACTTCAACATTTCCACAATGTTGGAAACAGTTCAAAATCATACCCGTCTTTGAGAAAGGTGATAGAACTTTAATAACTAATTACCGGCCCATTATAATTTTGAATAACTTTGCTAAAGTCCTCGAAATATTATTGTATGAACATGTATTTTGCCATGTTAAACATCAAATATCTGAATTCCAACACGGCTTCTTTAAAGGCCGATCTACAGTTACCAACTTATTCTGTTTAACTGAGTATTTATCTGATGCAATTGATGCCGCAGTCAAGTTGACATATTCTATATAGATTTTTCTAAGGCTTTTGACAGACTAAACCATAGTATTCTTTTGCAAAAATTACATACCGATGATCTGAAATTATTCTGTAGAATTTTGAGCATCGACGACTGTTTGATTTTGCAACACAATGTAGACAAAATTAATGAGTGGTGTATAAGAAACAAATTATTCCTCAACTCGTCAAAATGTATGTTCTATCAGTAACAACTAAACAGAATATCATAAAATATGATTATGCGCTGGAAAATAACGTACTCTCTAGACCTGAGACATTTACTGATTTAGGTGCAGTGTTTGATGAAAAGCTGTCATTTACCCATCATATTAATCAAGTTGTCAAAAAATCCTATAAATCTCTTGGAATTCTTATTAGGAATACTTTTAACTTCAATAACGTCTTCGGTCTCAAACTACTGTATTTTTCTATTGTGAAATCTAATTCGGAATATTTGGTCACCATATCATAAGACATTTTATAGATAACTTAGAAAATATTCAAAGTAGGTTTTTGAAGTATTCCACATTTAAAGTTGATGGAACATAGCCGCCTATTGGTACTCCCCAGTCAGAACTATTATTGAGGTTCTCATTAGTATCATTAGAAGATCGCAGTAAAGTCTCTTATCTAATTTTTCTTTACAGATTGATACATAATATCACCGACAGCACTTATATACTTAATATGCTTCCTTTTCATACTCACAGAATTGCATCACGTCAAACAGATTTATTTAAACTAAACACGCCCAGGACAAGTATAAAAAAATGTTCACCACTTCAAGGTATGTGTACTGCGTACAATGATATACACGGCCGCGTAGATATTTTCAACTGCAACGTTGCCTCTCTAAAATTATGTATCTTTAATAATGATTAACTCATTATTGTTCATTATTGTAACAATTGTACTTTGTATTCCTAAAATTTTCTTATAATTATTTTTAATATTTTACTTAATCGATCTGCTTGTGCATGTATGCACATCTTTATTTCTTAATGTATATTACTCTTTTCTTTTTTTTGTAATCTTTTTTGTCCTATCCAGTAATTGGGTCTCTCGACCTGTTGGATAGCGTATATATGAAAAAATAAAATAATAATTTGATTGTTCTTTATAAGTTATGCTATAATGATGTTATTGTTATTCTTTAGTATGTTAGTTACTACATAGGCAGTATCAGTTCCTAGTATAGTTTTTAGCATTATCATGCGTGACGGACATTGTTCTATAATTGGATTATTCTGTTGGGCAATAAATCTGTTATTATTAGTATTATTAATCCAAGAGGAGATTGCACATTAACTCACCAATTGGTTCACCAATCATAATTTTAATGCAGTACATTAATATGTATAACCATATATATTTTTTATGGCTTTGGGTCATAGACCATACAGCCATATAACCATATTTCATTTTATTAAATATGTATTGATATCGGAGTAATATTGTCCTAATTTTTGTTGCCCTACCTCTTGTTGCCACTCTTTGTATATCAATCTGCGAATTCTACTTTTATTTATTTCATTATATCATTAATACAGTTTTGTAAGTAATAACATAAAAGTATGCATAGATATAGAGATTAATCTTACTGATAAAAAAATGATAAAAATGAATATGGTATATTATGCCAATAAAATAAAAATCTGTCATTCACCAAGTACTTTGTTAATTGTGTTGTTGATAATTTTCTATTGGGCAATGGGTAAAATTAGAGGAAAGGCTCTTATTTTTCAAAAACGTTTTGAAGGGCATCCTAAAAAAGATGACTTTAAACTTGTAGAAGTAGATTTACCACCTATCAAAAATGGAGGTAAGAGATGGTAATTGTTTTCAAAAAATTTAACACAATTATATTTTTTATAAATTGATAACTGGATGTATTCTATCTTCTCTAAATGAAATATAAAAAATTTATTACTTAGGAAAACTTTGTTAATTATTAGTAGTTACAGTCCATATAGGTACAGCCAGTTATACAGTTATTGTTGTGGTAGAGGTACAACCTATACAGGGCTATTCACGAAAGCAGATATTAGATGTTTCTTATTGAGTTCTGTTCAGTTTAGAAATTTGAAAATTGATAATTGTTTGTTTATTAGCAAGATAATTAGATAATAACATAAAAAATAAGAGATCATTTTATATTATAGATTTGTAACAAATACTTTGGAACAAAATTTACAAAATTAGTGAACATTGAATATAAATATTTAATGCAACAACTCTTCAAAATGCCCTCCATTTTGCTGCTGACAAGCAGCAGGAATTTATGGCACTTACAGTGGCTCAGTGAATTTATTTACTGAAATGTAGCCCGTGCTCTGTTCTTCGGAACTTCTTTGGTAGTAACCGGGGTGGCATATACAATGTTTTTGATATTACCCCAAAGGTAAAAGTCTAAGAGGATCAAATCAGGGGACCTTGCTGGCCATCTCCAAGATCCTCAGTAGGCAAACCACCTAAATTCGAATGATGCTACCAATTCATTATACACTCCTCATGTATTATGTGGACCGCAACCATCCATTTGATAATTCATAGAATTATAAATATTCAACAAAAGTAACTGTTCACAATATTTCCACGTATTTATTGGTGCTAGTAGATATGATATTTATACTTGTTATCTATTAATAACCAGAAAACGTTAAAACTAATTTGTCCTGGAAATTTGATTCTCGTGCCGCATGAGAATTTTGTTGTGCCCAGTGGCGTACATTTCGTCTGTTAAAAATTCCTTCTTTGAAAAATTTAGCTTCGTGAGTTCAGATAAACCTTTTAAAAAAACCGTGATTCTCTTGAAGATGTACGATCACATGCTTACAGAAATCTGTTCTAAGTGAACAAATACTACGTTCCTGTACTATCGCTACTACTCGGCAACACTAACACGGTGTTTATATTGATAAAACAAAACATTCTGAAATTTTTCATTGCCTGCTATGTATATAGCTGTATTTACATAATACAGTGCTGATTGTAATATCTACATTTTACAAAACTTCGTCCATAATAAAAAACCGACAGAGATAGGTATAGGGAATAAGAACTTTATTTTCCCATTTGGATCTAGTATAAGATATTGGAATGATAATATCAATCGATGCAGAATTCAACACTATTAAATCCTGTGGAAATATACAGGGGGTTCCGTTTGAAAAAATTGACTTTTGGACGTTTGAACTAAAACAATGTTCGATTGTGAAAATAAAGTATCCTGTGTGACATTGTGAAGATATAAGACATGTTTTAGTTAGATCATAGGGTACTTATATGAGTTTGAAAAGAAAGTCTCTAAATTTGCCACATGATAGAAATTATCGATTTTTTTTCGGAAGGGTAGTAACCATTAAAAATCACCAAAAATATTAATTTTCTCGAAAAGAGTATATTATGGTACATAAACCCAAGCTAAAATTTTATGAGGAATCCAAATATAAAATAAAATATAGGGTGTTCTATTTAGAATAAGTTAGGTGCTACATCCGGTGTAAGCAGAAGTAACACTTGCATGAAAATATTTTCGTTAGATCCGCCATATCCAAAAACTAAACTAACTAAACTGAACAGATCCCAAGAAACATCTAATACTCCCTTTCCATAAATAACCCTGTATAACTACAAAGTTGGTCCATTTTAAGGACATGGCCATCTTGTGTAAACTTAAGAAAACCGGCAATTGTCAGTTAAATAAATTCCTACCCTTAGGACGAGTTGTATAAAAATCACGTTACCGGTCGGTTAACTAACCGGAGATAAAATTTAACTGACTTATTTAATAATGTCTGCAGTTTCTGACACTTGGCTCTTTCTTGTTTATGATGATATAATCAAACAGTTAACTCACATGGACCGTTTATTTTTCGGCAGTTAAGAAATTAAACTTTAAAGCGGACAGTTAATGCTAACCAATTGTTGTAGGGCGAGTTGTATAAAAATCACATTACTGATCGGTTAACTAACCGGAGATAAAATTTAACTGACTTAACTGATTTAATGATTTCAGCAATTTCTGATGCTTGAAACTTTCTTGTTTTTGAAGTTATAATTCAATAGTTACCTTACTTTAACCGCCTATTTATCGACAGGCAAGAAATTAAACTTTAAAGCGGGCAGTTAATGCTAACCCATTGTTGTACAACAAGAATTTGATTAACCACTCTGGTTAAGTCCCTAAGGGCGGTTTGTATAAAGCATAGTTAAGGCTTGACCAGAGCGGTTCATCAAATTCGTGTTGTACAACAATTGGTTAGCATTAACTGCCCGGGTAAAAGTTCAATTTCTGAACTACCAAAAAATAAGAGGTTTAAGTAAGGTACCTGTTGAATTATAACATCAAAAACGATCGGTAATGTGATTTTTATACAACTCGCCCTTAACGAGTTATACAGGATGTCCCAGAATTCATTCTCATAAAAATTAGGAATTTTACATGGTATAAATAGTGAACTTTTATGAGTGAACAAATTTCGAACATAATACAATTTTTTAATTTTTATTATTATAACGATGATTACACCATTATAAAATTAGAAGACACCCGTCTCTATAGAAAATAATCTTAAAAGGTGACTGGCAAAATGAGTACATAAAGCAAAATGGCTATGTTTCTGAGAATTTACTTATCTAACTTTTCTATATATACGTAATTGTTATTTTGTTATTATGAGTAACACATTTAAGATTAAATATTTTTTAGAGTGGATTTAGCACAATTTTTCTGTTGAAATAATGCAATCTGCTAATGAATATTAAAAAAAATCACCACAGTCACAATTATGGGTTTTAAGAAAAACTTATGTGAATACCAGTTACAAGACATCTAATTAATGTTTTTGAATCATTTTCATTTCCTAAAACTGTACCAAAAATTATTTTTCAATTAAGAACTTTTTAAATTGAATTTTCTCAATTTTTTCAAATGGAACACACTATATATTTTTCAATGATGTGATGTAGAAATAAAAAACGAACATTTTTTGTAAGTGCTTCCCTATGACTAATTGCAACCATTTTCGTTTTATAAATAAATAAATGTCAAATTCCAGAATAAACTTGAAAAAATACGTTCCGTCAAATAATTAATTAGAAAAATTTATAATACCTAGGTGTTCCACGTATTGCCCATTTTGATTGACACACGTCTTTATGCAATTTTGAAATGAGGCCATTTAGTGGGACCATTTCTTCCAATCTATTGAAATGAGTAAATAATATTTAACAAGTCCTTTACTGTAATGTTTTTTTGTACATTTTTTGCCGTTTTCGTTATTTGACAAGCAAAAACACCTCAGTTTGGTATAAATTGTCCTGTAAAATGGAGCATTTATCACACTTATCGGTCGTTAGTTACAATTTGTATTGAATTTAAAATATTTGGAATTTTACCACACGAATTTTAATAAAGTGCAACTTGTAAACATGACTTTAGTTTCAGGCGAGTCAGACAGAAATTGTTTACTTGCCAATAGAATTTATCACCAAAGTTATCCTGAAAGAAGGATGCCTGATGTTAGCAGCTTCTAAAATCTTCTCGATAGGTTTCTGGAACCTGGAAATGTCGAATATAAAAAAGTGAAAGAATAAAACGTGTTGTGAACGAAGAAAATGAGTTTTCTGTGGTACTGGCAACGGTTGAGAATCCCCATGTTAGTCAAAGAGAAGTGAGCTCATTAGTAGGAATAAGTAGACGGTCTGTGGTTCGAATCTTAAAAATAAATAAGTTCCATGCATATCATATTCAAATGCACCAGGAATTATCTGCTGACGATTTTTAAAAGCGCATGCAATTTTGTAATTGGGCCAGAGGTAAAATGCAAGATGATGTCAACTTCAGTGATGAGGCCACTTCATAAAAATGGATTTGTTAATAGGCACAATTTCCATTATTATCCTTCGGACAATCCTCAGTTTTTTATGCAAGTTGATAACCAACACAGACGGTCTATAAACGTTTGAGGAGGAATTATTGGAGAACATGTAATAGGGCCACATTTCTTTGATAGTACATTGACTGAAGCTATTTATCTTCATTTTTTGGAAAAACTATCTGCCACAATTATTGGTAAATCTCCCTGAAAGAATTTGAAATAGGATGTGGTTTTAGCAAGATGGTGCTCCACCACATTATTTAAATGCAGTTAAAGACCACTTAAATAATACCTACCCTCATCAATGGATCGGAAGAAATTGACCCACTAAATATGGCCTGCTAGATCCCCAGATCTTAACATGGATTTCTTTTTATGGGGATACGTGAAGGAAATTGTTTATAAAGACACACCAACAGTACAAAATATGAAGGAAAGAATAATAACTGCCTTTAGATCTATCATACTGGCAGTTTTAGGAACAATGGGAACCTCATTTCAAAAGCGCATAGAGATGTGTATCAATCAAAATGGGCAACATGTGGAACATTTATTATAATTTTTTCTACTGACTTATTTGAAGAAACATCTTTTTTCAAGTTTATTTTTTAATTTTGTAATTATTGCTCAATAGAATGAGATTGGTTGCAATTAGCCATAGGGAAGTACTAAAAAACATGTTTGTTTTTCATTTCTACATCACATCGTTGAAAAATATACAGGGTGTTCCATTTGAAAAAATTGAGAAAATCAATTTAAAAAATTCTTAATTGAAAAATAATTTTTGGCCACCCTGTCCAGTTTTAGGAAAGGAAAATGATTCAATTCATTAGATGTCTCGTAACTAGTATTCACATAAGTTTTTCTTAAAACCCATAACTGTGACTGTGATTTTTTTAATATCCATCTGCAGATTGTATTATTTCACCAAAAAAATTCATTACATCTAAGTAGTTGGGAGATATTCAATGCTAATATAGGAATGAATAGAGAAAGAGATTTCAAAAAATGTACTGATATACATAGCATTCCATTTAAAAAGAAAAGCACTTGGTCCTGTAATTTCGTCTTGGCTCGCTGTGTATGTTCGAAAATAATTTCCCGTTACAGACTTTTTTATCTAGTTTACTTGCAATTTAAAAAAAATATATTTAGCTATCGTAGAACTTGAGATATCTAGGTCCGATGCACTATTGCTCCACCCTGTATACTCCGATACCTGAATAACCAGGACACCATAAAAAAAGAGAATATTTGGTTTATACCATACGTCCACAAAGTTGAGACCTTATAAGGTATTTAGGCTGGTCCACGTTTGAAAATTTACCACCAATACTAGTCCAAGCAAATTGTTAACTGCATTCGAGAATTTGAAACTATTTTTGTGTGCTGTTAATACCTGTCTCCAACTATCGAAAAAATGTCACGAGGTATGTATACTTTTGTGCAGAATCATATTAATGATATATTTCGCGTAAGCCAGTATTTGCGCGCTTGTTTTAAAAAAAGTTTCACAAGTTTCACCGAAATTTGTGTTGTATCTTACAGATTTATGTCTTTACTTTCAAAGATATAATGAAAGTCCACTTACTTGCACTTTAGAAAATATTTATGATTTCATTGCGGTGGTCATTTGCGTAAAGAGAATTTCCCTATTTCAATTCCTGCAGAATGAAAATTTACTGGGTGATGGAGCATCTCTAAGGGCGAGAAAGAAAATTATTATGGAATGTTAGGAGAAAATGATGAATTTCATCAAATTATTAAATTTTTCTTGTGCAATGGGCTTGTTCAGCATTTTTTTTTTTATTTCATAAATCGAAAGTGCAAGTATAAATTAATGGATCTGCAAAAAATCAGAATCTTATTCGCACGTTTAGTATCTTAAAAACTATTACAAATCTCCATCTCACGAAAATGGGGCGTGGCCAGGCGCTACGTCACTATACGCATAGACTCGGCGATCTCAATAGACTTGATGCTCCTTACTTGTTATAATTATAAGTGTTTTTGAAGTATTGTTTGTTTTGCTTACTACTTGACAGTAAGGGAGTACAATTTGGTGAATTGTCAAAAAATTACAATTTTCTCTCGCTCCTGCCGGGACGAATTTTCGATTTTAACCCTGCAATTTACGATTAGAATTCATCGCCGACCTTCTCCTTTCCATAGAGACATAGAACGAACTTCCACTTGACGTATTTATTTAGTTACCAGGGTTTAAAAATTTCATGTTTTTCGACTTTTCAGGTTAAATTTGAAAGGTCCCAGAAAGTCATTTTTCTTACGTCACTTGCGTATAGTGACGTCACAAATGTGCGCTCGGTTTTTGCAACTATTACTAATTTCAACTCCTTATATCTCGAGAACGGAAAAAGTTAATAATACGAAATTTTAAGTGTATAATGAGAATATTGAGTACTATATGAAAAAGTATAAAAACTATATAAAATGAATATCATGGAACAAGCCCATTTGTTTAGCACTACAAATTTAATGTATCTTCGTTTAAAAAAATATATTCAACTTGGTTAAACAGCCAGTTGTGAATCTAATGTAAGTTTTGTTTGTAGTGGGCAAAGAAGTTAAGCTTAGCAACTCAAGCAGCATGTAAGTGGAAATGTGTTGCTTGCGTATTAAAAAAAAGTTGGAAAAAGCTGTCCTCGTACAGTACAGCCGATTAAAATTCACTTATGAGTAATATTCCACACGAGGGGTAAACCGCCATCCAAATGTGTGTACACTAATTCCTCATTTGCCTGGTAATGCCCACTAATGTCCCGTAAATTTCCCATTAATGCTCCCAAAATTACCACTAATGTCCCTAAATTGTCGCTAATGCCCCCAAAATTTCCACTAATGCCCCAAAAATTCCACTAATGTCCCCAAAATGCCACTAATGCCCCCAAAATTCCCACTAATGCCCCCAAAATTTTCACTAATAATTTCTTTGTCTTTAACCCATTATGATTAAAATTAATAATTATAGGACTACTTAAAAAATATACTTTACTGTTTTATAAAAGTTTATTCATTTTTATCTTGATGTTTACGAATAGGAAATATTGGAGTTTCAATAAAATAATTTTAGTTATTTAACAAAACAATAACAAAAACAATTAATTATATGGATATAAGTATTAAAAAAATAAACAAATTTCAAAACGAGCACAAAAGAAACAGTTTCATGATACAAAACATTTTCTCTTATATTGTTATAATAAACTAAAATCAAGGTACAAAAATAATCTTGGATGTGCTTATTTTCGCTTAAAATTTTTATGTTTTTGCCTGATGTTAAGCAGGTCATTTCGTTTCAGTTCTAATGGTTCAGTGCCGATCAACTTGACAGGGCCATAAAATATAAATTTTTCCTGTGCGCTGCACACCCTCGTTCTTTGGCCAAATAATTGTCAAGTTCTGATTTTAAGAATTTTGCTTTGTATGAGTTTTCATCACACCTCTCTATTACACGACCTAAGTACCAATTTGTATCGTAATATATGGCATAGTAGTTTTCTAGATTTATTTCACTAACGAGTTCAGTAAAGACATCACTCGGGAATTCATTTTGAGCTTCATCCGCTGAATTGGTCATAGAAACATCTGACGAAACAGAAAATGATTCAGATTCAGACTCATCTGTAGTCTCGTCTGTAGTAGCCTCTTCGAGAATCTCTTCTTCACCAGAACTACTTGACCTCTTTCTTTTCTGTTTATTTTCTCTCTTTGCTACTTGTCTTGATGTTTTAGTACCAGTCAGCGCCTTTTTAGTCTTCGTGTTTTTGCCGATAGTCACGAATCTGCCCAACCTGTCCGTGCTAACTCTGCCATTAGACTCGTCTAGTAGCCAACAATAAGATGATTTTTTTATTACAATGATCTTATCCACGAGATCAATTTTTAGAAACTGGGATTTTTCTGATAAAGTGTTGCTGTGAATTTTTGCAGAATAATCCTTCAAGTGAAGTTCACTCGGTTTTTCAGTTTCTGGAATACCCATATCAAAAATTATTTCCGCGACGCTGTCAATAACATTCTCGTTTGTATTCGTATCTTGTTGAACCCAAGGCTGATTCTCGTCGATTTTGACTTCACTGTGTTCGTTGTCTTCATCTCTAGCTTCAAATTGTTGGTCTGACTTTTGGATTTCTCTGATTCTTTTAGAGGAATATCCACAAAGTTACAGTCATTTTTTTGCCAGTAATACCTAGTTTTTTCAAATCAGCTGTGACATCAGTTTGAGCTTTCTCAACTACTTTTTTTTGTCTAACTCGGTTATTTTTTTAATAGTAGGTGGTTTCTCTATTTTGGTTCTTCTTTTAGTCGGTTTTCCTCCCGTGGAAATGAAAATACGCCCTGCAGGTCACTGATTATATCGGTGATAGCTCTTATTCTGGCAATTCTGTGAAGAAATGCCTTAATACTAAACTTGATAATGGTGGAGTGAGTCGACGTCATTGAACGAGAAGCCCAAAATAATGCCTCACAGGGCTGGCTGCTGAAATGAAATATATTAAACATTTCAGGGATAAGATCACCATCTTTAAGCTGCAGGATAAGTTTAATTACCGCATGTGCATTAAGTTCGATGCAAAGTTATGAGTTATTTGAGAGGAAATTTTCCCCGATGGTCCAAGGTTTGTTACTTTTTATCCATGAACGCCACACACGTAGAAAAAATACCACGTACTAGATCTTATACAAACTAGTCTCTAAAGTGACGTTATATTCTAAAAATGAAGATAAGATAAATTGCATCAATTTTAGAAATGAAACAGTGCCTTCATTTCCAGGAGTCATCTTCAGGTACTCTAATGTTTTTTCCGAGCACATTTTCTGCGCAGATGGAAAGTTCATTTTGTCCTCTGGCTTTAGATCAGAAGGTGTTAGAAGATGTTTGTCCTTACCAACTTCTGACACTAGTTTGTGAAGATCATCTACTGTAGCTGTATATTTGCCAATCGGAAGAATTATTCTTGGTTTCAGTAATCGGATACGCAGCTTTGTAAGAATATGAATCGAGTTCTGCACGTAACACTCTTCAGTTTAGTTAATGCCGCACTGAAACCATTCCCACTGGGGAAATGATAGAGGATTCTGTGGTGGTGGTGATTTCTTCTCAGAAGTCTTTTCCTTTCTTTCTGCTGGTTTAATTTGCATTGGTAAATCCGTACCCAATTTCATGAATTTCAGAAGACGCGTATCCCCGTCTGCAGAATATCCAGCAATAACAATATTAAAATGTTCAGCTTCATTTTTTATGTAGTTCCATCTTTCCATGATATCTCTACTAGTAAAAGTATTGTCAGTACCAAATAAACCCAAGCAGTATGGAGGTGCATCCATGGCCAACGGCTATGCCATTATGACATAGTCATAGGTCGCTTTTGTCTCATTTTCAAAATACTTTTCGATTGTCTTTGCGTCGAGAGCAATAAAATGATTCTGCTTCGGTACGCCTTCATCTAATGGTAGAACAAAACAGACTGTTTTATTTGATTTCTGATCATATTCGATTTTACCCGTTGCTCTGGTTCTATCTTTGGAAAGTCATACAACTCTAGGCAAGTTCCTTTGTATCAAAAACTGGGATAACCGCTTTATATCGATTTCCCCTTCCTGTATTCCAGTACGTGTACCTTCAAGGTACCTGTTAATTGTTGTAATTGAGGGCAAACTATTTTTTAGATTTGCATACAATGTTTCGTACAGTAATTTGCCTCCAATATAGAAAAGGTAAGATGCAATTTTTTTTATAGCCTCACTATACTTATTGTTATTTTTGTATTTTGAGTTTTTTAAAGATAAATCTAATAAAGATTTAAAAAATCGTGGTATTATTTGTTCTTCAGTTTTATCGCCACTTCCTTTAGGCGATTCCTCGGGTAAATCTGATTTGTATTCACTGAAAACTTTCAAAAGTCTTTATTTAATTTCATGATTAGTGTTCGACAAATTTTGCAACAGTTCACCAATAAAAAAGTAACTAGTAATTAATGATTGATTTTTAGATTTCCGTTCACGTGCTCGTCTTGTTCTTTCTGATCCTTGGTATTTTTGTCAAGCCCACTTAGATAACTGGTCTTCTCGTTCAAAGGTTCTTTCAAATTTCTCAGCTCTTGAAGTACTTGGCATCTACTGTTTCCTTATTAATGACCGAGTTAGTGAATTTTTCAACATGTTCTTCGGTTGTAAGTAGGATGGTTTCATCCGAGATTTCGTAACAATCCATGTTTTCCGTATTGTCCTGTAGATGAATTATTTCTTGTGTCGTTTCCGGACTTCCTACTGTAGGGTTTTTTTTTTGTCCTGAAGTAATACTTTGGCGGAAAAAATTCCCTGTCAAGTGACCTGTTCATATCCATTCGGATTTTGTATAGACTCGATAGGAGGAATGGAATTGTTACATCAATAACCTTAATTCTAGAAGAACGGGTAGGAGCTTCTGACGTAATTTTTGGGTCATATACGACGTGATTAAACTACGTTCCGATGGAGCCCTTGGGTTTTTTTGAGAGTTTAAATCTCGATTTAAATGTTTCCTAAAACAACATGTTGTTACCTGTATGTACTATGTACATAGTGGACTAATGGAAGCGAAGCATCCGCTGACATGACGTATACTCATCTGCGCGCATGCGTATGTAACGTTCGTGCACAATGCTCTCATAATAAATTCCTCAACTTCTCAACTAATGTCCCAGTAATGTCTGAATAATGCCCTCTAATTTCCATCTAATGTTCACTAATGCCCTGCTAATGCCAGCTAATGTCTACTAATGTCCCCGTAATGCCCCCTAATGTCCCCTAATGTCCACCTAATGCCCCGGGTCTGTACACCAAAATTACCTTCGCGGTTTCCCCCTCGATTCCACATTTCTCTTTTATAAAAAATGGTCTGCCAAGGAAATTATATGTGATTATGGTGATACTGACTAATTTTTTTCCTTGCTTTTATTTTTATTACCACTGATTAATTTTAAATACAAGTTAAGTTACAACATGTCTCAAATATTATTTCAAGAACAACCTAAAATGATGAAATTAATCAATTTGCACCAAAAACAGATAAAAAAACAATTGAAATAGCTTCGTCCTCCTAGAAATATAGAATTGTCCACTGCGCCCCCTCAAAAACCAATCCCTTAAGAGCTTACATTTATTTCTCTACATTTACTTTACATTTTTTTCATAGAGTACAAATATTATTCAAGAAGTTACGTAATTTTAAAATAATATTTAATTTTCAACCCCTTTAAAAACCGTCCCCTTTACTCTCAGAGTTTTTTTACTATTTTTGGTGCATTCACGAGTTACAAAGTTTCAGAATTTTAGAACTAAATACATTTTTTAAACCTCCTGAAAAACCTCTTTAGTGCCTAAAATTTTGTCACTATTTTTCCGTTTTTCTAACGAATATTTTCTGTTCATTTGCAACTTTGTAGAATTTTTCCACCTAAAACTTGAAAATTGACCACTATGGTCGCATGATAATTAAAATTCAAAGCACACTATTTTCGAGAAATATTTGCATTGATCAAAATTTAAATATGTTTTATGGACCTTTAATAAAAAAATGTTGGTTATAACACGTACTCACCGGCTATTCCGGACTCGACTTTGCCTCGTCCGGAAACAGCTACGATTTGTCCCAAAAAACATGATTTTAGGTACTTGTTACAAAATTCACTATTCTTTTCTCATAGATAGATAGATAGATAGATAATCGTTTATTAGTTCCCGTAACAACAGTTACAATAAAAAAAAACTCATCGGGTGTGGAACATGTCACAATAAGAAAATAAATATCATTACAATTAACGATTTTGTCTGTACATATAAAAATGAATGTCATTACTTATATCTAACAAAGAAAAGGACACTTAAAAGACGAATCATGACTATTAAAACTTATGAAATAATACATTTTTACATTAAATCAATTTAACATTATTTTACCTATTTCCCTGTCATCATAAAATTCTTGTAATGTATAGTAAGGTTTTTATTATTACTTTTTAGATTGCTTTTCCTATAAAAGCTATAAAAATATTTTAGCTATAACTATAAGCAAAAGAAAGATTTGTTTAAAGATGGTCATAGATGTCATCTATAACAATCTCTATTATTCAATTTGTTGCTCTAAAGATTTTCTTTTGTTTTCATATGTTAAAGAATTCCTCGCAGAGGCTGTCTATTTTAGCCTGGACCCTGGAGTGAGGTCCTACTCAGCACAAATGAAGTTAGGAGAGCCATTTGGAGGCTTTCAAGTAGCCAAGTGAGTGTTTCAAACCATACCATTTTTTTTAAATCCAGCCTCACCGTTATTTATTACAGAATAATTGATAGCAAAAATCCGAAGTACCCGGTTGGGCAGCATGTTGTAGGCTATTTCGGTTGGAGTACTCACACAATTTCAGATGGAAATACATCATTTGGAAAAGTAATAGTAGTACCCAATTTTGGTGGTTTACCTGTATCTCTAGCTCTTGGAGTTTTGGGAATTACAGGGTAATTATTATCTGCTATTATACACACACCGGCAAATTTAAAGGAATTGAGATAAATTAGCATTTGTTTTCTCCTAACAAAGGACCTCGCACTTTCCTTATGTAAAATAGTTTTTGTTAAATTGACTACATTTTTTATATGTTGTGTATCTTGGCATCCTGATCAAATATCTTAACGGGCATAAAGTCCTGAACCCATAAGATATTAAGATAAGGATTTCTGAAATTAAAGTTATCATGCATATAAAATGTGAGAAAAGTTCGTTAAAACATAATACTGTTACGCATTACGCCCCCCTTGGGAAAGGGGGCTAATATGCCACTGGCAGAAATGTACAGAACAAGATCGAGTTTCTAATTGTTCTGGATCGCCGTCGAGAAGGGTATAGAAGATCTCTAGATGGCTCTAGACATATTTTTGGAGTATATAAGGCGCGATTCACGGCGGAAGAGGGGGAAATTTTTTGAAAGTAAAGTTTGGTAGCGAAAAGTGAGGTTAGAAATCCTGGAGGTTTAGGACTTTGTGTCCATTAAGACATTTGATCATGACACCAAGATACGCAATGTATATAAAAGAATTAGGCAAATTAACGGAAACCACTTTTGTATAAGGAAAGTGCGGGGTTCTTTAAAAGTCTAGACAGTCATGAATTTCTTTTACATTTTTTGCTTATTTTGCATATTTTTATCAAATTAGTCAGTGACAAACTCGATGTCAAGGTGTAATTATCTGTTAGTTGTTGCAATACATTTGGAACACATATTTTCTGTACATTAAAGTGTGTTGTGTTTTTATAAGTAATTGTTTAAAGGAGGTGGGTAAAGATCGACCTTTCTTCGCCTATCACAGTCATGAAAATAAAAGTTTTTATTTGAGACATTCTTTGATATTTATATCTAGTTCAAAAATGTTCAACATTGTGTTTAAAATTGATATAAAATACCCTACAGTAAGATGCATTAAAAATGTCTCAAACAGAGCATATTTCTTAGTTTTCTAACATATTCGACGTTTTTTTGAGCTTTCAAAGACATTTCATTGTAAAGCTCACCCAGTTCCTTAAAACTTGCTGGTGTGTGTATATCAATTTAATTTTTTTTCATCAGATGTAGCCGTAAGTTTTATAATATAGCGATATCAATACTAAAATATCTTATTGGTGTGTTTGCATCTTTCATCCAGTCATCATCTTTTAATTTTAGAAACACAGCTTATTTTGGTTTTCTCGAAATATGTACTCCCCGAGTTGGCGAGACAGTAGTTGTAACTGCAGCAGCAGGAGCCACAGGGAGCCATGTGGGGCAAATTGCCAAAATTAAGGGCTGCAAAGTAATCGGAATAGCAGGTTCAGATGAAAAGGGAAAGTGGCTGGTTGATGAATTAGGATTTGATCATTTTATTAACTACAAGACTGCTGATGTAGATAAAGCTTTAACAGAAGCAGCTCCACAAGGCGTAGATTGCTATTTTGACAACGTAAGTAATTATCTCATATTGTTCTAAAACATCAACGGAAGAGTCACAAAAGTATTTTTACTGAAATTGAGTATATATTATGCATACTTATGTACAATACGTCTCACTTAAGAGTTAGCAAGGTGACAAGATAAATCCTAAATTCTGTGCCTAGATGGCGCTAGCGACTACTATAGTTATCTAGTCTTATAAGAATATTCAATAAGTGTAATATATCAAAGGTTGTTTTATATTATGGATAAAGATAGTGCGAATGAAGTAGTACCTGAACGCCTCTTCTTAAATTTTAAATTGTATTGAGGTGGTTCCATCTACTGAAACAGCATTGCACCAAAATTATGATTAACAATAAGCTATTTTTGACAAATAGGGTGATGTTATTTAAATGAAAATAAGTGTAAGTGGTACGTAAATAAATACTACAGGATCGTGGAAGAATATTTTTGGTTAAAATTTGCTTATTATTATTATTAGCTTAAGTCATTAGTGCCCAAACGTCCTTTTACGGTCACTCGAATAAAAAACTATGTTTCAGTAGTCAAAATAGGATAAATATATCTCACTTGGTAGGTAAAACTGACTACTCTTTTAGATTATGCCACCAGTTTTTTTTGCTGCAACTCTCCAAGAATCTGGAAAAAGGGCAAAAAATAATGGAATTTGAAGAAGAAATTCCAGGAGATTTTAACAGTGTGAAATTCTTGGGGATTCAAATTGATTCCCGTCTTGATTGGCGATGCCATGTTGGGATGCTTGCAAGCTGCCTAGCACGTTACTGCTATGCCTTGAAAGTGATTTCAAGCATGGTTAATGCCAGATCAGCCCTAATTGCTTACCATTCATACATACAATCCAGAATAAGATATGGAATTATCTTTTGGGCTAATTCTCCAGAGATGTTCCGTATCTTTATATTACAAAAAAGATGTATAAGAAACATCTATCAATTACAGAATCACGAATCATGTAAAAATTATTTTATCAATAATAAAATACTTACTCTGCCGTGCATTTATATCTATGAATCGGTAAATTTCATCTGCAACAACAGGGATCTCCTTGAGGACTGCAATAGGCAGCACAGTCACAATACTAGAAATAGATCTGATCTGATTACTGATAGAGCAAATTTTACGTATATTCAAAAAAATGTGAAATACTCCATAATAAAAATTTATAATACATTACCAATCTCAATCCGGAATCATCCGGTAAAAAAGATAAAAACAATATTACATAATATCCTAGTACAGAAGGCCTACTACAGCATTGGAGAATTTCATAATGACCCTAATTTCTGCCCTAATTAAATCTGTTTTCATAATCATTGTTATATTACATTATCTGTTTGTTATACTACTGTAATTAACTTTTTAATGTGTTTGTTTGTTCTATTTATTTAATGTCCATTTAAAGTTTGTTTTTAAACATGTAACTACATTTTATTTATTAACTTTGTAATTTTTTGACATGTTCTACACCATAAAGGTATTTTTGAGAACTAATAAAGATAATCTATCTATCTTAACTGTTAAAATCCAGTAAAAATGGCTTTGCTTCTAATAAAAGTTATTTAGAATGAACGTTGTTAGGGCACAAACCTTAATACACAATTCGTGCGCCAGCAGCGTCCTCAATAAACAGCCCAACCAAGAAAGGGCCAGAACAGGCATTGTGAAATAGACCGCCATAGCTTTAAGTTGTTCACCTTTTAACTGCTCCAGACACGTATAAATATGTTTTGTTCAAAACTGCTCCAGATGTATATATATGTTTCTCGCAGAAAAACTATTTACAAAATTAGAAACAAAGCTCGGAATCATGACAAAACAACTTAAAAACCGAAAGTGCCAATTTTACACTGTACATGGACTAGAAATTTAGTTTTGAGCAATTTTGTTAAATAACTTTTTTCAGTATCTCCAACACGAAGCGCGATATCAAAATTTCGCCTTATTTAAACGGTTGTGACAGGTCACATTAGACACTTTGTTGAAACTGAATACCTCAAGAAATGCAGTTTAGGAAAATATTGTTGTACCAAAAATTACTTATTTACCTCTAAAAATAAGGAAAATTCAAGGGTGTATTCATATTAAGTGCAACATACATACTGTATATACCCAATAAAATTAGCCTTTTTTATGAAGACTGGATATAGCTCAGATTTTATTGCTGGGGTGACAAATGACTAATCAAATACCAAGAGTTAGAATAAAAGTAAAAAAAATGGCTTTTGGCGAATTTATCGAAAACTGTTAATTTGAATAAAAAATATTAAGACAATTAATTTGGAGCTTGTTACTACATTTTGAAAAAAAATGTAGTATACGTTTAGCATTTTTCCGGTGGACCATCGAAACCCGAAAAAAACGTCGGATCGATTTGAAAGTCATATCTATCGATTCGAGAGCGAATTTAGAAAATTCCGTCCGTCGGTCTGTCTATCGGTCTGTCTGTCTGTCGGTCTGTCTGTCACGCCCAGCCCCCTTAATCCGTTTTCGGATTGCGATGAAACTTGGGTGGTTAATAGGAGGTCTTTAGAAAACCTTAACGCCGGAAGCTCGGCTCCGTTCGGAAACCGGAAGTACCCGATATAGACGTTTCGAGTTTTTCGGGAGAAATTGAATAACTCGATAACGGGTAGTCGGATCGAGACATTTCAAAAAAGTAATGGTGCCGCTGGCAAAGCTCTACAAATAAGTATACCAGAGGCTATGTCGAAAAACAAATGAAAATTGATTTTTTTTGCAAAAAACTGGTTTTCTCGAAATCGGGCTAGGAAGCACGATAACTGTCCAGAATATTGATCGATTTCGATGGGACTTGGTGGGATCAATGGTACCCGGCCACAAATCAAGCCTATTGCTGGCGGCCCGAATCCGTTGACCGCGAGTATGTTTTCCAGGGCCGAGTATGATTTTTCAAAGAAATTAATAACTCCCGAACCGAAGGTCCGATTTTGATTTTCAAAAATGGCAATTGTAGGGCTCGATTAGTTCTATTAGTTGACGTTTGTAAGATTTTGACAAAACAAAAGCGAATCTACAAATCATGGAAAACTTGATTTTTTTGATAAATTCTACAAATTCCGAACAATTTCCTAATAAAAATCGAAAATTAGCTATTCCGTCGATCGATCTCTATAACCAGTATAAGGCACGGACCTTTTTGGACAAAAAATCTAAAATAGAGTTTTTTCGAAAAACTTAAAATAAACGAGTTATTTACGAAAATGCATTCCATAGAATTATTTAAAAAAATATTTCAAATTGATACATTCTCCGTGCGATATAGGAGCAAAAAATAATGTAATGTTATATTTAAAATACCATCATTCATGTCTTTATTTTCATTTACTAAATAAAAATAGAATGCCCTTTCTGTGTTGCAAAATGTAGTTAGCTTTTACTTTAGTCAATGCAAAAAAAAAGAAAAACAAAACATGTCAAAGCACTGAGTCATCTTACGACCCTCTGCTGAAAATATAATGAATCATCCCAACAAATTGAACAAAAAGCATATCAAAATGTAGTTTTTTTCACTTGTTAAATATCTTTTATACCTCTTTAATAGCCGTCATTTTGGTATCCTTCACAAACAAAACATTTTTTTTTTTTGTCCGACGTATTAATTGACAATCAATCAGTATCCTTTATCCCCATTTGAAACAGTAAATTTAATAACAAAAAAATTGTAGGTTGGAGGTGAAATGGCCAACATTGTTTTGCGTCATATGAATAGATATGGCCGAGTATCTATATGTGGAGCCATGTCAGCATATACTGATGAAGCAGCACCTCAAGACATCAAAGGTAAACAAAATTCTTGATATCTGTATTAACAGTTGCCTACACTCAGTACTGCTTGTCTGGTTTTACATTCAGGTATATAATCTTAATGAAGATCGAAAGTGTTCAATGATGTAAAATGTCAGAGAGCAATGGATGTTGTCTGCATTTTTTCAGATGTGTAACCCAACCCCTTCCAGAGAGCCTAGGTTTTGGACTTGGGGGTTGTCTAATCAGTGCGGTGTATTTATGTTATGTTATTCAATGATACTTTTGCCTGTTAGTTTTAGAAACTTTTGCTTTTAAATATATCTCCTATTTTAGTTCTCAAAAAATATATTTGCGCTGCTCGCCATTATAAATTCCAGCTTTTGGTACTTTGGAAATTTATTTTTTAACGACGGTGCTTAAAGGCATTTTTCTGTTATTTTTGAGGGTATTTTTAGTGAAATAATTTTTTCTTGGGATTTCGACGGAAGACGATTCCAAAAGGTTTTTTATCGGTCTTTCGTGAAGTGACATTTGGTTTGAAATTAATTTTTATTAAATATTTTTATAATTTCGAATGGAGCATTTTACAAGATTCATCAACAGTTTCACCCCCTCGGCATTGGTGTTTCACCCCTAATCAAAAATGAGTCGAGCAACTTGATATACCCCAAAAATGTGTATCTCGACAAGTCCGGAACGCTAGAAGCAAGAAAATACTGGAAAAGGTTGGTTTTTTGCATTTAGGAGTAGTTCACGAGGGTTATTTCAATATCTTTATCTATCCCGTTATGAAATGTCAAATTTTAAGTGCATTTTTGACGTTACAAAACGTCACATTTTTCATAACTGTCAGTTTCATTACATAACTAGCGATGTAATGAATTTTTACATAACTAATTATTATTAAACCCATTATTTAGAGGTATATTCTTTATGTCAATGTTCCTTTTGACATTTAATTCTTCCTTTAATATTGATACCTACTCAATATTCATATTGTAGATGCTTTATAGTTTTTCATTGTTCCGAAGTACGCTAAGAGAATTTTTTCACAAACATCTTTTTATTCCTTTTTGCTGACACCAGTTTTCAAATTTCACCAGTTTTTCACAATTATAATTAGGAAAAGCATTTATCGTCACAGCTTTTTTGGGGGGGGGGGGGGGGCGTAAATACGTTTTGCAGCTTTCGCAATACTTTGTGGTCCAATACTTCCTTGCATGCAGGAAAATAGGGGAGAAGGGTGATTTTTTGCGTTTAGGGATAGTTCGAGAAGGTTGTTTAAAAATCTTCGCGAAAACGGAGTAAACAGGGTTTGCAACTTACGCTACTTTTGTGGTCCAATGCTTCCTTGAATGGAGTATGATCTGAAACATGAAAATCCAAAGAAATCTCGGAGGGTGATTTTTTCACGAATGCAGTACTTCCCTTCATAGGCGAGTCGGCCTGGGGTAAAAACGTGGTGATTTTACAAATTTTGTATACCATTTGAGTTAACAACGAATTTTTATAGGAAAAATTCCGCTGAACAAGATTTTCTTATGAAAACTTTTCCTAAACTTTTTTTTCGAAAGTTTGATCGACTTCAAACCAACTTTAAACGATAAATATTGATGTCGGGCATAACCCCCATAGAAGTGTGCACGAATGCAACTTTTTGCTTTTGTTTATTTAAAGTTTAAATTAATTTTGCAAATTAACAAATGGAATATCTCGGCTCTGGGTAAGCGTATCAAACTGAGGTTTTGTGCATATGAAACTGCTAGGAAGAAGGAACATTTTGAGACCAGAAAGATCTTGATCGGATAACCGGAACCGGAAATAAAAGTGATATTGCATGAGAAGCTCTAATTTGTTTATTAACAACTTTTTGGGCACGAGGTTTGGTGCAAATGAAAGTTAACAAGTTTTTCCATCAACCACAAAAAGTTCTACAAAAAATAGTCAATCCCTGAAGTCATACGCGTTTTGACCCTTAAAAAAATCTCTCCCGCTACGTGAAAATAATAAGATTGACGCGCAATGGGGTGGCGGGTTCGATCCTCGTTGTGGGCAAATTTTTTTTTCGTCAAATTTCCTTTTTTTTTCATGTAACCAAGTATTTTTTGATAATAAATGTTTTTGTTTTCTGAGAAATTTTTAAACACGTCGTAAATAATTTTCTTTTGCATTTTCATTAAATAAATGACCAGCTTGCAACAAGCACATGATTGTTCTTGTCCGACGAGGGTTTGTCGGTAGGTTTTGTATTTTTTACTATTTTTTGGGAAAGAGAAGGCTTGTTTTACTTTATTTGAGGGGGTGCCTGTCGAAAAAAGACCAAAAATAAAAAGGAAACAAATTTATTTTTCACTTTTTTCTTATAATGAAAAAAAGTTCACATCTCATGAAAAAAACACACACTTTGTTATTTGTAAATGAGAAATAATCAATAGATTTAACTATTTTGATGGCATTATTATTTTATTTTTGGTCTTTTTTCGACAGGCACCCCCCTCAAATAAAGTAAAACAAGCCTTCTCTTGCAACGAAAGTAGTAAAAAAAAACAAAAACTACCGACAAACCCTCGTTGGACAAGAACAATCATATGTTTGTTGCAAGATAGCCATTTATTTAATGAAAATTGCGAAAAAATATTTACGTTTTTAAAAATTTCTCAGAAAGTAAAAGCATTTATTATCATAAAAAATACTTGGCTACATGAAAAAAAAGCAAATTTGACGAAAGAAAAATTTGCCCATAACAAGGATCGAACCCGCCACCCCATTGCGCGTCAGATCTTACTATTTTCACGTTGCGGGAGAGATTTTTTTAAGGGTCACAAACGCGTATAACTCTTCAGGGATTGAATATTTTTTGTAGAACTTTTTGTGGTTGAAGGATAAACTTGTTAGCTTGTATTTGCACCAAACCTGGTGTCCAAAAAGTTGTTAATAAACAAATTAGAGCCTCTCACGCAATATCACTTTTATTTCCGGTTCCGGTTATCCCATCAAGTTCTTTATGGTCTCAAAATTTTCCTTTTTCCAAGCACTTTTATATGCACAAAACACCATTTCGATACGCTTACCCAGAGCCGAGAAATTCCATTTGTTAATTTGCAAAATTAATTTAAACTTTAAATAAACAAAGGCAAAAAGTTGCATTCGTGCAGACTTCTATGGGGGTTATGCCCGACATCAATATTTATGGTTTAAAGTTGGTTTGAAATAAAGATCAAACTTTCGAAAAAAAAGTTATTTGCTACTTAACAAATTATACCAATTGTTTAAACAATCAAAAAGTATTGAAGATATCGGGCCAAAAATAATATGGTATATTCTTTGGTATGAAAGGCATCTTTTTTGAAAAAAACAATATCCTGACCTCATGAGTTTCGGAATAATCAATTTGTTAATTAAGAAATTGTCATTGGCTACCACAAATGAACGGATTAACAAAATGAGTTGTACCTGGCGCCATACAACGCACGTTGAAAATATCTTTCGATTGAATCAATATTTTTTCAGATCCGTCAAATTGTTTTCATTTTATTAAATATTAACGAAGAAAATTTTGTTTAAATAATTATTTGACCATGAAGCGCGCGGTTTAGGAAAATTTTTCATAAGAAAATCTTGTTTAGCGAAATTATTTCTATAAGAATCCGTGGCTAACTCAAATGGTATAGAAAATTTTTGGGTAAGCGAGGGAATACTCATTTACAACGTTATCCTTTGTCTTCCAAGTAACCTAAAATTTCTAGTCGAGAAATGTCTCTATGGTACTTTTCAATTTGTGAGTGCTGTTGACTTTGAGAAGAGTTCTTCAAACTCAAAATCAAAGAATTTGTCGAAAAACTGAGTAGATACTTCAGTTTTGCTAAATTTGTTTTCTTCAAATTGTACCATCGCGGCAGAAGTGATTATTTTTTTAATCAAGTCTAAATTTCTTGTGCCCTAACTTTGACCTTTGTTTTTTAGGCAAAAGTAGTACTATATGCATCGTTTAGTACTTAGAGTGCTCTCGAATAGTTAAAGTGCTTGCAAATACTTTTTCCGTTTACTAAGCATCGTGCTTGTAAGCATTGGGCTTTAGCTGACTTATGTATGTTCCATATGGTCACTGCTTTGTGTGTAAATAAGGAATACGAATGAATATTGGCTTTGTATCTTTAAATTTAAATTCTATCTTTTTCAGTTGACACAATTCAATGGCTGTTTGTTGCACATGAACTAAAGATGGAGGGATTTATGGTTAATAGGTGGGCAGACAAGTGGAATGAAGCAGTCCAACAGAATTTAAAATGGATTAAAGAGGGGAAATTAAAGTATAGGGAAACAGTTACAGAGGGATTCGAAAATTTAGTTACGGCATTCTCCTCTCTGTTCAGTGGTGAAAATATAGGAAAGAATATTGTTAAAGTGTGAGTTTTTAATAAATTGTTCATTCGTATTTTTTTAATTATTCCTAGCATCAATATCTTTCCTGTTTTTAAATAAGAAGTTTTTCTTTTTCACTTCCACTATAGAAAGTATAAGTGACACTATTGTTTGGGACGCAGTGTACATTTTATAGTGAAGTTACAATTTTTGCAATTATCAACATATTTTTTGCTAGTCTCATTATCAACGATATTCTATTTGATGGCTTGGTTTCCTTCCGAAGTTGTGCTTCAAACAACTTCAGAGTGGCTCAAGTTACACAAAATTTAGTTTGCCATTTGATTTTTGTTTATTCACCACATATTCCTCAACAGTGGTATACTTCTATTATTCAATTTATTTACCTACGTCTTTAAAAAAAATTTTCATTCTAATGGATTACATTTTTATAAAATCTCATTCAGTTTCTTGGAAATGCTTAGCCTTTGAAACGTTTTTCGCCCTTATTCTGAGCCCATCAAAGTAACAATGCCAGATGCAGATGAACGTAGATGATTTACGTAGTTCAAGCTAGAGTAGAAGCTGAGTCTTAGACAAAGGCGAGCATGTTGGGTTCGGTTAACTGAATCATTTGCCACTGTTTCCTGTATTAACAGGGAACAAGGAATATTTATATGAATGAACTATAGAAACTTACTAAGTTTATCTTTCTCCAAGATCTCTTTAAAAGCTGGTCATGAAAATGACGACAAAGAAGATCAGCTTATTGAGATCGACCAAAGGAATGACGAATCAGGATTTATGAGGTTAAGGATTTCATCTAGATTCAGAAATGCTACTCAGTACCAAGTATAGATTTCTTTTAATGAAGACTTATGATGGGAGAGGAACGAGGAACCTATTTTTGGCTATTGCACTTGTAGATCTGGAGCACGAACTCGTGGAACTTGTGCTTGCATAACATCTGCATTTTGATATCTGGGATATACTAGAAATCAAGGAAATGTATCTTATCCCTCACTTCAAGTCATATAATCAGTTCAAATGTAGCTATGGACATAAAACAAATTGAAATAATAGATCCTTTGCAAAATAATTAAAAAATATTCAAACCTAATTATATTCTATGATGATTCCAACCTGTTAATAAACTTCAAGAAAATAAAGAAAAATCCTCAAGAAACCAAACAAAAAGAGGAGTCAAACACCTGTCACGTCCGTGCCGTTGACTCTGGGTAACGCTAAGAACGGGTTATATTCAGCGAAATAAAATAATTCACGTCACAATGTATAATCTTAAAACTGTACGTTAGTTTATTTGACATCCTACTACTTTTATCTGGGTAAGTTCTTACTAAATCAGAAAGATATTTTGTAACAATAACTTTTCTGACTTTCATTGGTAAATATCCTCCCCTTCTATATAACTTTTTCTTAAAAGAGTCATATATTAAAGTCAGATTATGAGTTTTTTTTACCCAACGTGGAAAATACGGGTTTTATTGAAAAAAAAAGAGTTTACGATCAAATGACTTTGAAAATATCAACAGGTAGCTTATTCGTATTGCTATTACTTTTGTTATGGTCAATTCCTCTGAAATCACAAACTGAGTTACTATAGCACATGAAAAGTTAAAAACTTGCAAGTATATGAATAAATCATTATTTGACCTTCAAGTAAGTACTTTATTGATGCTTTCATGCCTTTTGGCACTTACACAGGTCACATGGAGAAATCGTCATTGTAATACATAATGAATATCTCAAACATTAAAGTGGAACTTTAAAATAAAAACTTACAAATTAATTAAAATGAAAATATTACAAACAAAACTTAAAGTAATAGTAATTAAAATCTAAGACAGATCAGAAACATCACAGTCTAGAAATTCATTGAAATTTTAAAAGGCTTTGGAGATTAAATTTTTTTTTATCCCCTGCTTAAAATGCTGTAAAGGCAAGTCTTTAATATTTTGTGGCAATTTATTAAAAAATTTCATGGCCCAGTAGTTTGGCCCATTTTGGCACCTCTTCAAACAGCAATACTTAACAGTTTCTTTTATTGTATAATAAATTTTCTAAAATATATATAGATGGAAAAGTTAAGATTTCATGACTTAAGAATGAATTCTTGCAGTCATCTCTATACTTGAGAGCATCCAGAATCCTTATTGCATTTCTTTGGAGGTTGAAAACTCTGTGACAATCTGCAGCATGTCCCCAAGCGAGAACAGCATATTATGAAATATTTGAATGACAGATTGCAAAGTAAGCAGTTCTTAGTGGGTCAGTTGAGACAGCTCGCTAGATTGCATAAAATAAATGTTTTTTTTTTTTTCCTTATGGGTTGCGGTACCAGATCCCCGCTGTACTGAAGCTTAAGCTTATTGTACCCCATAGTCTCATTACCCCATTAATCCCGTTCCTCTCCAGAAGGAGAGTGAAATAAATATGTTACTACTTAGTTTTTTCGAGAAATAATTCATATGCTCTTTCCATTTTAGTTTTGGGTCAAGATGAATGCCCAGAAATTTCACACTACTCTGCAGGATCAGTCTCAACATCTCTCAAAGTACATATCATGTTTTGAGTTTTCGATTTGTTCAGAAATAGCTCGTTAGAGTTAAACCATTTTTTTGCTTTTGATTGTGCCTCACATGACCTTGCTACAACGTCATTGAGGTTATTAACTGTTGAACATATTGTTGTGTCATCTGCAAATAGGATATAATTCTCCATGTTTTCATAAAAAGGGAGGTCGTTGATAAATGTTAAAAACAGCAGAGGTCCTAATACAGACCCCTGCGGGACTCCCACAGTAAGCTGCCTCTTTGCAGATAGCGCATTACCTACCCTAACCCTCTGATACCTATCATCAAGGTAAGATTTCAATAACTGAATGCTACAATCCTCAAAATTATAATATTCCAGTTTTTTTATTATAAGAAGTTCATGTGAGACAATCAAATGCTTTGCTTAAATCACAGAACACAAGACACAATCAACGAATACATTTTAGCCGATTTTAGCTCCAACGACTGTATAACTTTTACCGTGTATTTTGTGCAGGGTCCTTTAAAAAAATGCAAAAATTTCCCGCCCCTCAAAATTTGGCACCCTAGACTGAAGTTTACATTGTGCCTACTAGTAAATCCGACACTGGAAATAGAAGTAAAGGAACGGTGTTTACTCAGTGAAAAAATTTTAGTGGCGTAGGGTAACTGAGCATTATACAATTACCTCTATTATGTAGGATAGAGTATAATCTTTCAAAAATCTTTACGGTTGTCTTTTATGAGTTTCATGCTATGGCAGTTTTATACCTTTAATTTACATGTTACATAATTAAGTGATCTTATTATAGCAAAACTACATAAATTCAGCTAGGCATTTCTCGAAGTTCTAATTTGGCTATCCATTTATTATGAATAATTTGGTGGTTGAGTTTTGAAATCGGTTTTAACCTAATATCTTGAATTTTTATACAAAACATAAAAAAGATGTAAAATATATTTCTGCAGAAACTGAAGCAAGCATGATATTATTTCTGTAAATCTTTTATTTGATGACTTGCATATAATTTGAAAATTGTTTTTAATTAGACAATAATTATTTAATATATAATCACTTATTTTTGTCATTTCAAGTTGTACATTTAAAGCAATACGAGTAATCTGTTGGTCTGATCCTCTGATAAAAGAGATAATAAATTTATCACATCTTTAATTAGCCAAAAATACATTTTTGTAATTTCTGGTGCCTACATTTGTTAGTATTCTACATATACTTCTAAAGAATGGTTAAGGCAAAAGTTTTTATTCTGCAGAAACATTTTGAGGGATTCCCTAAAGAAGATGACTTAAAGCTTATAGAGGAAGATTTGCCACCAATAAAAAATGGAGGTAAGTAGGACATTTTTGTTTTAAGGATTAGCCAGAAAAGTCTATTTACTTTAAATTTTAATATAAAATGCCTTGAAAACATAGGTAAATGTTTTTTTGTAAAAGATTAAGTTATTGAACAAATAGTGGATTCCTAATTTTCTGCTATGTAATATACGTGATAGTACAGACAAATTAGCCATTTAGGGTAACAAAAATTAATAAAAGGATCATCTCCAGGATTTAAGTAGGTAGTAACCTGGAGAATGAGATGATGCATTCTTTGCACTTCTAAGTGCCGGGAAAATTCAAAATAATTTGGAGAAACTTTTTTATTTTCGGCTTTTTTTGCTCTAGCGGCCAAAATAATGAAAACAGGAAAAAGTTTTCAACAAAAGTTGTAGCTTGTCTTTTTCTCTACAAAAAAGGTCTTTACGCATTTGTGTCTTACTTAAGCCGTTTAGAAGATAAATCGGGTTTTCCACTTATTGTTTTGAGCTGTTTCGAAATGTGCGAAAAATGAGAGTTCTAAGAGAGTTTTGTACGACCGGGTTATCGATCGATAATTCTTATTATTCAGACAACACAAAATGTTGAGAAAAGTCTCAGCTTTAATGTGGAACTAATTACAAAATCATAAAAAACTTTATCATGGAGAAAACGATGGCTTAGTAAACTTTGCACAGTTGATCCAGAGATTTTTTTCATAACTTTGCCGGGAGTCGTTAGAATGATAATTCATTTTGCTGATATATTCTTATATAATGATATATTAATCCAATTAACATTTTATTGCAACTACTTTTGTTGGAAAAATATGCCTTACGATCAAAGTAGAGGGTATATTTCTCATCGATAGTCACCCCCAATTTTTTAGTTCAATTCGCTATATCTTAATTAATAATAATGGCACAGTGTTAATTTTTGGATTATAAGTACGATAAACCATATTCTTTCGAATGACGAGTTTTTTTAAATGAGTGCAGTACTTTTTGAATTTGTGTACATTATTCATATACGTTCAGAAAATGCACAATTATATAGTAAAACATACAACTTATTTGTTTCTTAACATTCTTCTATGAGATTTTTACGAAATATAGATTAAAATACGTGGAATCGAATCCATGCAGTGAAAAAGCTCCCATTGTTACGGAAGAAATGGGGAGGATGCATAAAACTCAAAGATATGAATAAATCAACTGTATAAAGTTTACTAAGCCATCTTCTAACACTTTTTTCTCTGTGATAAAAATTTGTATGAATTTTGTGATTAGTTCCACATTAAAGCTGAAACTTTTCTCTACATTTTATGTTATTTTCATTTTTTTAGTGGCTCTGAATAATAAGAATTATCGATCGATGTGTCGGGTCGTACGAAACTCCTGAACGGCTTAAGTAAAACAAAAATGTGTAAAGGCCTTTTTTGTACAGAAAGAGACGAGCTACAATTTTCGTTGCTAACATTTTTCTCTATTTCATTATTTTAGCTGCTAGAACAAAAAAATCAAAAATCAAAAAGTTTTTCCAAATTTCTTTGAATTTTCCCGGAACTTGGAAGTGCAAAGAATACGTCTTTTCATTCTACATGTTATTACCTACTTAAATCCCGGAGATGATCCTTTTATTAATTTTTGCAAGGTTTTTACAAAAGTTTGCCTTCATTGCCTGTACTATGATATATATTTTATACACATGAATGATTTTCATTTTTAAAGAAGATTAAGTATATATCTTATGATAATATGATAAGATATATATACTTAATCTATGATGTAATTATTTTGAATCATATTGAAATAAACTTTTGTGTCATGCAAAAGTGTTATTTCGATGAAAATTTCAGATTAAGTTTCTGAAATAAAATTAATTATCCTCCTTTATAATTAGATTACAATCACCATTTTGAAAATTTAATTTATTAAACTATACTAGAAATACCAATTCAGAGATGGAGACTATGCTATGTTATAAATGATTTCTTTTCAAATGTAAACTAGCTGGAGTGTGGTTGACACACAAAATTTGCTTTATAAATTTTTTATGACATTGTCTACACCACTGTAGATATATATGTACCAAAAACATTTATTCAAACAGACAAATATCCTCGGTGGTTTAAACTAAAAACAAAAAACAAACTACAACAAACTTAAAAAGGATAGAACTAACATTTATTTACAAAATAAATTTCGATCCAAACTAATGATGAAATGCGATTCATTTTTTGGGTATTTGGAAACTCAAAGATGATCACTCGTGTAATACCCAAAGTAGTTAGTTATAATGGCATTAATTCAACAAAATAAAAGGCTCTGATATGGCACAGATGTTTACAGAATTTTTTGAATCGGTCTATATAAAAAATAATATACAGCTTTTAAACGAGAGTAATATATATTCCAACATTAACATATGTAATTTGCAGTTTAGTATTGACCAAGTTTTTAACGAGCTTGTGTCTCTTAACAGTAACCAGACAGGACCAGAGAATATATCTTCATATAAAGAGAATAAAAGAAGGAAAATTTCCCTATTTATGGAAAAGTGCTTATCTCACACCCTTGTTTAAGTCAAGAGATGCAAGCTGCGTTATTAATCTTAGACCCATTTCGGGTTTATGTTCAATGACAAAAGTATTAGAACCGCTAGTGACAGATAGATTATGCGCTAAAATAGAAACAATTATAATCCCAGAACAACATGGTTACCTCAGTAGAAAACCATATTTTTCACATTTAGCTATTTATAAGCAATCACTTAATGAAGGCTATTGAAGAAGGAATGCAGCTTGACTCAGTATATACAAATTTTAAAGAAACCTTTGATCAAGTAGATCATACCATTTTATTTGATAAATGTAAAAACATAGGTGTAAATGGGTCCCTCCTTCAGTGGCTTCGTAGTTATTTAAACGATAGAATTATAGTTAAAATTGAAAATTATAGGTCCATGATGTTTCGCCCTTCATCTGGTGTCCTCCAGAGGTCTCACTTAGGCCCGATTTTGTTTTTGATTTTTATCAACGACATATTAGTGGAACTAGAATGTAAGGCATTATTATTCGTGGACGATTTAAAAGTATTCACCAAGGTTAATAGTCTTTATCAATGCCAAATCAGAATGATCTGAACAAATTATTGCACTGGTGTGAAACCAATAATATGGAATTTAATATTAACAAATTCAAAACATTAGCTTTTTCTAGAAGAAAACAACCAATTTTATATGGATAATTATAGCATAAACAGAGTGGACCTAATTCGTGTTAATCGTATTGACGACTTAGACGTTACACTTGCTAGTGATTTTAATATTAAAGAACATATAGATAAGAAAATTAAAAAAGCATATGAAATGAGTGGATTTATTCGTAGACAGTGTGCAGATTTTAAAGATATAAACTTAATTCTAATATTATATAAAACTTTAGTGCTTAGTAGTCTCGAATATTGTTCGGTGGAATCCAAAGTTTATAAATAATGTTAACAGGCTTGAACGTGTTCAAAATAAATTTGCCAAATTCATTTTACATAAGCTAAATATTAATTATGTAGAACTAAATTACGATGAAAGAATAAAAATGATAGGTTTGGATTCTCTACATAAACGGAGAGTTGTAAATGAAACATATTTTTCTTTTAGAATAATAAATAATATATATGAAATACCCGAACTGAGAGAATATTTCTCTTTATGTGTACCAATAATTGATCACCACAACACAACGCATATGGGCAACATTCAATTACACAACGTTTACGCTAGTCTATTATCTATTTTTAATATTGCTTTCGAATAGCTGACGAGATTTTGCAAATATAATTTACATCTCTAAATTGATATTTTCCATTACTTTTATATTTTTCCTCTAATTATGTATGAGAAAAGCTATTTTAATATAGATATCCTTCATTATTTTTATTAATGATTATTAGATATATATTATATAAACTAGAATACTGTAGAAATCTACAACAACATCAATATGTTGTAATTGATACTGTAAAATAGAATGAGGATTAAAAATATTTCTTTTATTATATCATCATTTGTTCTATTTACTTTGAATGTGTAAGTAACAACATAGTAGAAAACTTAAAACAGGTTCTTACTTCAGTGACAGTATAAACACAAATCACACTTTTTTGTTAGCAAAACAGTATAGCATACATTGTTTTATGTTCTATACATATTGTAGTCGCCGTCCCAGCAATCCTTTAAAAAGAATACTTAAAAACATTTACAGGTATTCAATTTTATAAACTTTGCTATTTTTGTCGGCCTGAACCTATTCTGAGTTACAGTGTTTTTGCTTAATAGCAGTATTCTACCCATATAAAAAATTAACAGAATTCAATTGTGTCCAGTTTACGTGTCCAACAATAACGTTATACTACTTAAAATATAGGATTCTGAACTTATTTTCGTATCGACATTTACAGTTTCTTACGGTTTTATTACAACTACTTGCATGATTTTCTGTTTCACTTTGTAACATTTTGGTTTTTATTTCTTTACAGAATTTCTTGCTGAGGCTGTTTATATTGATCTTTATCCTGGACTTAGAAACTTCCAATCAGAGTCAAAGATTGGAGACACATTCGTAGGAAGTCAAGTTGCTAAGTGAGTTTTCAAAACATTAAAAATATTGCTAATTATTATCAGTGAATCTATGTATACTTTTAGAATAATTGAAAGTAAGAATCCAAAGTATCCTGTTGGGCAACACGTCTGCGGTTTATTTGGTTGGAGGACTCATACAATTGCAGACGGAAGCCCACTATTGTTCACGAAGCCATTATTAGTCCCCAATCTTGGAGGTTTGCCCTTGTCCTTATCGCTTGGTGTTCTGGGACCGTCAGGGTAACTTTTTTCAGTCATTTCCCAGTTAGGGGATATTTGATTATTTTCAACAAGTAGTTATTTAAAATTTTCTTCAAAATATTTTCTTGAATAATAAGATGATATGAAAATAGGTTCATATTTCTTCATTTTAATTTTAGACACACAGCTTACTTTGGTTTCCTCGAATTGTGTACACCCCGGGTTGGTGAGACAGTAGTTGTAACATCTGCCGCCGGAGCAGTGGGGAGCCATGTGGGTCAAATCGCCAAAATTAAAGGATGTAAAGTTGTAGGAGTGACAGGATCAGATGAAAAAGGAAAGTGGCTGGTTGAAGAATTAGGATTTGATCATTTTATCAACTATAAAACTGCTGATTTGGATAAAGCTCTGACAGAAGTAGCACCAGAAGGTTTTGATTGCTATTTTGATAATGTAAGTAACTTATGTATCTCTTGTATAGGCACTTCTTAGAACTTATAGTCTACTTATCAGCATTTCTGAAGATTCTTGAGAAAACCCACAAGTCACACGAGCATTTAGAGTCTCATGTTGGTTGCCTATATAACCTACTTTAAAATATTTGTAATTAGGAGGCCATCTTACTATATTAATCACAAAGAACTTCTGAACACCTTTTAAGGAAAGTAAGTAATTTTTTGAAAATAAAATTTACCTTTCAAGATGATGGAGTGAGCCTTCTCACAAATACTAAATTTGGTAGGAACATATTGGTCAAAACTTTATGTGATTCACCACAAATTCATTTTATGTGGTTTGTCAAATATGTACACATAGGAAACAGTTCCACTCAGAAAGTCAAAGAGAAAAATATAACTTCTCTAATTTAATGTATTAAATGCCGGCCTATTACTGCGACTAAGGCAATACCGATAACAGGAGATGAGCTACCAACAGCCCACAAATCTTGTTGAACTACTTCTTTGTCATAGAAAATATTTACTTGCCTAATATCTACCAGATAATAAGGAACCAGCTATCGTGCATCTCTTTCAAAGGATGGTTTACCCACTATGCAATCTTCGCCAACAATTTCACAGCTTCTGCGTTTACGCTGATACAAGCCACTGTAAGGTGGCGCACAGTTGCTGTGTTTCTTTGTAAGTGGCCCATACAAATATTAAACGTGACACTGTTGCTTCATTTTTCATAGAGTATATAGTCAAGACAAAGTTGCACTCGATCCTGAACAGATGAGATTACGAACTGTATTACGCAAGCACTGCCCTTGAGCCAGGAAAGGATCCCACCAGTATCCTATAAATTGCAATTACCCCAGCAACTAGTCAACAAAATCAAATCCAAAAACAAACTTAGAAAACGCCATAAAAACACACTCTGCCCTATATTGAAGACCAACATAAATAAAATTAAAAAAGAAATCGATGCCGAAATTAAAATATTCAGACAAGAATTATTGATCAGACTAGTTGTCCCCCGTCTCTTCAGACAAAGAAATACCACTATCTCACCCATAAATACGCCTTGGGGTGTTGTTCAAACCGACGAAGAGAAGGCTGCATCCTTGTCCCGTCACCTATCCTCCATCTTTACACCTCTAATAACATCACCCAACATATCATTCACAATATTGTGGATCACCATATCAATATCCTAACCTGAATACACCTTCCCAATGGCACAGATGCCATATTCTTTTCACCATCGCAAATCATAGCTGCTGTACTACAAGTAAATCCCAAAAAAGCTCCAGGGCTAGATAACATTCCCAATTATGCACTAAAATATCTACCAATATGGACATACATGTTTTTAATAAAACTATTTAACTTTTGCTTGAGATTTACATATTATCCAAAAGTATGGCGCACCATAAAATTAGTAAATATCCCTAAGCCTAAAAAAAATCCTAATAACATCGCTAATTACAGGCCAATAAATTCCCCAACACACACAGCTACATTCATTTATAAATCATACTTAAGACCGATAATTACATACACTTCACCATCATGGTATCGTTTGCTACCCAGAATGCAACAAGACAGGCTGCAAATATTGCAAAACAAAGCATTAAATATCTCCGGAAAATTACACTATCGCACACAAACAAAAATTATACACAATATTACCGGACACTTATATTACAAACATACATCCTAAGACATCTCATCCCTAATACCTAATACCAACACCAATAACAACTAATAGTCCAGTCGTCGTAACTTTTTTGGTCAGAAATTTAAAACAGCAATTTTTTTAGATAGATAGATAGATAGATAGATAGATTTATTCATGTTAAAAATTATAAAATTGTACACACGTCAAACAGGGTTACACTTACAAATAAATATAAAATAATACAAGAGATTTAAAATTTATGTAAAAATGGACGAAATTACAGTAAATGGGATAAAAAGCTACATAAAAATCATTAATAATAATAATAACAACAATAATAATGGTCTACTTGTGTTAAAATCACATATCTATATTTGTAATCTCGCCTTCAATTTCTTGTAATGAGAAGAACGCGTTTTTTATAAAAAAGTCTTTAATTGTGGATCTGAACTTTGTTGGGGGCAGAATTTTCATGTTATCAGGTAACATGTTATATATTTTAATACCGTAGTATTTAACACCAGTTTGTCCCCGGGTAAGCCTTGTAAATTCAGGATATATATTGTTTCTGTGTCTGGTCTCGTACTGATGCAGGTCAGCATGGGTATTAAAATCATTCAAATGATTATGTACGTAGGAAAGACATTCTAATGCATATGTGCAAGGTAAGGTAAGTATGTTGAGAGATGTAAACAGATATTTGGTATCATCATGGTACCCTACACCACCCACAATCCTGACAGCTCTCCTTTGAAGACCAAAAAGTCGGTGCTTACCTGCAGAGTGCCCCCAAGCAAGGATGGCATATGACAATCGAGAATGACACAGTGCAAAGTAGGCTGTTTTTAGCACATTTAAAGACACTGAGTTAGACAATTGCCTCAGGCAATATATATTTTTTGTCAATTGTTCAGCAACATAATCAATATGTGCATCCCAACGGAGAGATTGGTCAATGAATACTCCTAGAAATTTACTATTTATGGGGTTATTCGGTAAGTTCTTTAGGTCGCGTGTACTTGAGATCATTTTTATTGTTTTAGTTGCATTAAGTGTTAAATAATTAGATGTAAACCACTTTTCAGCATGTGAGAGCGCATCATCACACTTCGACATTAGGTTACCCAAGTTAGAATCAGACATTAGGAGTGTTGAATCATCAGCATAAAATATGCAAGTGACTTTCTCAAGTGCTTTTGGCAAGTCATTGATATAAATTAGGAATAGGACAGGGCCCAGGATTGAACCCTGTGGTACTCCTGACTTAATATATAACTCCTCAGATGTTATTCCATTTAGTCTGACGGTTTGCCTTCGATTCTCTAGGTAGGATTTAATTAGTGCGATACTCGTTGTACTGAAATTGTATTTGGACAATTTTTGAGCCAGTAAAGTATGTGATATGCAATCAAATGCTTTGCTGAGGTCACAGAACAAAGAAGCAGAGTAGTGTCCCTTTTCGAAACATTCTAATGTGTGTTCTGTAAATTTTAAAATGGCGTCTGTTGTTGACAAGTTCTCACGGAATCCAAACTGGTTTTTAAATAGCATTTTATTTCTTTCTAAATATTCCGTTATTTGAATTTTAATGGCTTTTTCAAATATTTTTGAAATAATTGGAAGCAGGGAAATTGGCCTATAGTTGCTTAATTCCTCTGTATCACCTTTTTTGAAAATTGGGACAACAGCCGCTATTTTAAGTGCATCTGGGAATACGCCAGTCCTGAAACTCATGTTTATTAGTTTAGTTAGGGGAATTACGATGTGATTTTTTGCAATTTTTATTAATTCAGTATTCAGGCCATATATGTCTTTACTATTACTGTTTTTCAGGGAATTTAGTATATCTCTAACTTCATTGTATGTGACCTCACGAAAGTTAAAGGGTTCAGCGCTATTTGTTTGTTCGACATAGTGCAGAGGGTCAATATTTAATTTAGGAAGCCCTTCAATAATATCTCCAGCGACATTAATAAAGAATTCGTTAAAAGCATTTGGTTCAATTTGTGAAACTGGTTTAAGACTCTTTTTTCTCTTTGAATTTATTATTTGCCACATAGTTTTTACAGGATTACCAGATTTTTTTATATTTTTATCATTCGCTTTGATTCTCTCATTTTTTAGTGCATTTCTGTATCTTAGTTTAAATGCATTTCTGATGTTTTTATTTAACTCTGTGTTTTGAGTTTTACAGACTTCATTGAGAAATTGCAAATGATCTCGCATTTGTCTCAAGTTTTCTGTGAACCAAGTGCTTCTAAAAGAATCGTTTTTAAAATGGATTAGCTTTTCTGGGAAAGAGACATTGTGAGCTTCTAAGATGATATTTAAAAATAACTGAAATTTTTCATTAATGTTCAGAGTGTCATTGTCATTATCAATAAAGTCCCAAGTGCACATAGACATAATTTCATGAAATTTGTTCTTCCCGATAACTGTGATAGGTTTAATCAGTTTGTGATGTTCTTGATTCTTTATATTAGAATATATACAATTATACTGATTTTATTGGAATTTTAGACAACTGAATAATTTAATTCAAATTAAATTGTAAATTTTGCTATGCGTACACTCCTAGTGCTTTTAGGTTATTTTGTATTTTGCAGTTTATGCACACTTTTCTAAAGCACAATACAAGTGTTTAATCACTTAGGTGCTTACATTGTATCGTCCCTTTTGGACATATATTATTAGTATTTTTATTTATATCTTATTTACTATGTGCAAGTATGTTTTATATATTTATACTTGTATTTATAATGTTGTTAATATATGTCTGGAAGAATAAATAAAAAAAAAAATAAAATAAAAAAAAAAAAAAAAAATTGGCACCTCTATAGTCTGACATAAGTGATCTGATAAGAGTGGTTCGGTATTGTAGGACTTGTAGTCATCTACTGAAAAATTTATAAAAATATTATCGATGCAGTTGGTCAATCTTGTATTCTCAAACACTGTTTGCTCAAAACCAAATGTTTTGAGTAGATCGATTAATGTTGTATTTGTTCGATCAGACGTATTAAATTTTATGTTAAAGTCTCCACACATTACTACCTTTATTATTGGTGCCTATTTTGTTTAATAATTTTTCTAATATTTCAAAGAAGATATTAAAGTCTCCATTTGGGGAACGATAGATGTTTATAACAATAATATTAAAATTTTCTATTTTTACAGCCGCTATTTCGCAGTGTTTTTCAGCAGAGAAATAACTTAAATAAGTTAAGGGTTTATGGCATAGAGATTTTTTTAATGCTATCAAGGTACCCCCATGACAAAATTCAGATCTACAAAATATACTAGCTACACAGTAATCATTTATTTCAAAGAAATCCGACTCATCACTATTTAACCAGTGTTCAGTGACACATATGACATCTAACGGAACACTTTCATTGGTAATAAATGCCTCCAATTCGTTCATTTTATTTCTAACACTTCGGATGTTTATGTGCATTATTCTTATTATATCTTTATTTGCTTGGTTTTTGTGATGAAACTTTACATTATTTATATTTGTGCCTATTCTTGATTTGGGTTTGATAAAAAAGAAAGTGAATTATCTAGTTCTGCTTGAGATTGTCCTTGATTATGTTGTGGTTGATCAAGGAAGCGCTTACCTAATTTAAAGTTAAATCGATTAAAAATTACTTTTTTTGGCCAAAAGCTAGGTTCATACACTTGTTGAAGTAGATGAGGTTCAACCCCTATCATAAACGATTGATTATCAGCACGCATGTTGTGTGTGTCTAATTTCTTTACATATGGATTCTCTGAATCTGCACGTGTTTTTATATAGTTTTCTATGTCTTCTACGGTCACTCTGTCAGGTACTTTCGATATGAAAAGCCATATCTTCTTGTCTTTGTTTTCTCTTCCATAAAACTTGCCGTCTCCATTTCCACTTCCAATCTTGTAACGTCCACTTCTCGGTGCGATTTTAAAACCATCACTAAATCTATCTTCCTTGCCGATTTCAGCTTCCTCGATATGTATTTCTGGGTTTCTATTTTTCTTTTTATATGTAACTTTTTGATAAGATTTTTCATCTTCCTTGGGAGTTTCATTAGGTTCATCATTATTTAAGTTTATTATATGTTGCATAATATCTGCCTGTTTATTTTGAAGTATTTCCAGGTTAGTTGATTTTTTGTTCTCATTGTTTTGTTGTTTAGTAGACACTTTTTTCATTTTATCTAATTTCTTATCATTTGTGTTTTTTACTGGGACAGATACTGTACTCTCCTTGATTTGGTTTTTTTGCTCTGTTTGTGTTAATTGTAGTTTCAATTCTAAGTTTATTATTTTGTCCTGTAGTAATGAAATTACCGTTTCCTTGTCCGAAATAATAGTGGTTTTGTCTTTAACAATTTGTTTCAGTAGTGCATTTTCTTCCCTGAGGAATAATTCTTCTGTGTAATTTGTGTCATTATATTCTTGTCTGGTTTTTTCTTGTAGTGGGTGTTCACAACAGATTTTCAACCTTTGAGCACAACTAGGGTGGTATGTTGTATCACATGTTTTACATGAAACACCTACAGTCACATTCTTTTTACAATATTTGCAAGTTTTCTTTGCTGTTGCTGATGGTTCACCTTCACTTTCCACCATCTTTATTTGACTATTCTTATAGGAAAAATTGCGCTGAATACGATGGTGATATTAAAAAAATTATGAAACACAGGCTCTATTGTTAAAAACAATGGTTCTTAGAGGAAATTTTCATTCTTTGATGTCTTTTGACTTTTTAACAAAAAAAAGTCGAGATATAAAAAATGGAAATTTTATCAATACTTGTAGCGATCTTCTATCTATGATCATTCAATTGTTATAAACAAATTAAGGGTTCGAAATTAACAATTTTTATTCCATTCAACAAAAGGTCATACGGATATTTTATTGTGGTCAAAATGTTGCATTTCGTTGATAGAATTTACAGTTCTTTGTTTGCGTCCGATATCTCGCGTATTCTGCAATTGTTTAAACAAATAAGTTAATTTGTTTATCAAGGATTTGCAACTTTCCATGGCATTTTTTGCACTCTACACCTATGGTAATCGATAAATATTGATAAAAACTACCATTTCTGTGTGGTCTTGCCCCGTTTTTCTTTTCTTTTACACCCCCCATTCCCGCCAATGTTTCTAAAAAAAAGCTTAGTATACAAATGGATTATCTCAGCACAGGACTGTCGTATCGAAATGTAATTGTGTGTGGGGAGGATAATATGTATTTTATTGGAGATTTTAATATACCATATTATAGAGAATTTTCGCTGCAGAATAATATTGTGGGCACTACTGCATCACTTATGTCATTTTTAAATTATTTTAACTTAGTACAATATAATACCGTGTTGAATTCAAATAATAGATTATTGGATCTTGTAATTTCCAATACCAGGTGTTATGTGGAGAGAGCTCATGATATTTTACTTAAAGAAGATTCCTATCACCCCGCATTATGTATATATCTTAATGAAAGTATTAAAAATAAAAAAAAAAGATTCTGTGCAGACAATAAACCTGTGTATAATTTCCGGAAAGCTAATTTTCATACCTTATACGCAAAAATTTACAATACGGACTGGTCAATTCTAAAAAATCACAATGACGTGAATTTAGCCTGTGAACAATTTTATAAAACAATCTATGATATCTTTGATTCTTGTGTACCTAAAACCATACCACGTGCTAGGAAATATCCTCCTTGGTATAATAACCGAATTGTGCAAACTATAAAAGAAAAAGCAAGAAAGCTGAAAGTTCATAGACGTACCGGGAGTATAACTGCACTAAATGAATTTAAAAATCTTAGGTCACAAATAAAGCGAGACACTGATACTGCTTTTAAAGAATACCAAAATAATGTTCAAAACAACATAAAAAATAATACTAAAGCTTTCTGGTCTTACATTAACTCTAAAAAAGAAACAACAGTGTTACCAGATAATCTTACTTACCAAGACCAGTGTCTTGGTGAACCGCGGGATATTGCGAATGGTTTTGCTGATTTCTTTAAAACTTCGTATAATTTGCCAACCCAAAGTTATGAACAAGACACGGAATACACTAATAACGCTGTTCTGCATTTTAGTGAGTTTACCTCCAATGATGTTCTTTCTGCGTTACAGCAGCTTAAACCTAAATTCACCAAAGGACCTGATGAAATACCAGCATTTGTAATAAAAGATTGCGCTAATGCTTTTGTGGAGCCACTTAGAATAATTTTTACTCTCTCAATTAGAACCAATACTTTTCCGAACATCTGGAAATTATCGCGAATCTGTCCTGTTCATAAAAAAGGTGATAGGCATCAAATTGAAAACTATCGCCCGATTACAATAATATGCAATTTCGCTAAAGTCATGGAGATTGCTATACATGCAGTTATATATCCTCATGTTGAGGGGCAGATTACATTAAGTCAACATGGTTTCATAAAGAAAAGATCGACTGTCAGCAACTTAATGTGTGTCACACAATACGTCTCGCATTACCTCGATAAAAACACCCAGGTTGATGTAATCTATACAGACTTTTCGAAGGCCTTTGACAAACTTGACCACGGTATATTGCTACATAAACTCCAAACTGCTGGATTTTCACATTCACTTATAAATTTCTTTAACTCATATCTTAACAATAGAACGCAATATGTAGAATATCGCGGTCAAAAATCCTTCGAAATTTCGGCAACTTCTGGTGTACCCCAAGGGTCAGTTCTAGGTCCCTTAATGTTTGTATTATTTATTAACGATATCGTTGTTGAGTTGAATGTAGATTATTTGTTATATGCTGACGATGTAAAAATTTTCACTGCCATAAATATAATAACCGATTGTCAACGACTACAAAACAATCTTATAGAAATACAAAGATGGTGTAATCAAAATGGTCTGCCTCTCAACATTGACAAATGTAATGTTGTATCATTCTCTAGGAAAAAGGAAACTGTGCTATATGACTACAAACTAGATCTCACAACACTAAAAAGAGCTGAAGTTTTTAAAGATCTTGGTGTCTTATTTGACGTCAAACTATCATTTAATAAGCATGTTGAAAATATTGTTTTATCTGCTAATAAAAATCTTGGTTTCGTTATTAGAAATTCGGTTGGATTTACTGACACTCACATTCTAACACTCTTATTCAATACATACGTTAAATCTAAACTAGAATATGCATCCATAATCTGGCACCCGGGGTATAATACTTACTCTAACTTACTCGAAGGCATACAAAGGTGTTTTCTAAAATATTTGTCTTATAAAATTGATGGGGTATATCCGCCAATTGGATATTCCCAAGACGTACTTTTAAATAGATTCTCAGTAGACAGTTTGGAGAGCCGCAGAAAAAAACATGCATTGGTGTTTTTGCATAAAATAATTCATAACAACATAAACTGTCCTGCGATACTTGAAAAACTACCGTTTCATGTACCACATCCTGGTTCACGACATCATACAACTTTTTATCTTACCACACCTCGAACAAACGTTTTAGCATTCTCCCCCCTGTATTTTATGTGCAGTACGTACAACTACCTACAAGAAATACTTGATATATTTAATTGCTCTGTTGCCTCTATAAAAAAACTGGAACTCTAATAATTTCTCCTTTGTATATGCATATATTTTATATATATATTTTTTTTAAATCATTTATGCATTTTTGTTTTTTTTATATATATGTATATATTCTTACATTTACTTTTTTGTTTCTATATAGATATGCCAGTGTACTTTTTTTCTTTTATTTTACTATTTTATGTTTTGTGTGATTTTTTTATTATCTCCATAATCTCTGTATTACAGTATTATTAGTCTAAGTGACATGTAATTATTAACACTTATTCTCATCCAGTAATTGGTCTCTGACTGTTGGATGATGTACCTAAATAAATAAATAAATAAATAAATAAATAAATTGTCGACAAATGAAAGATAATAAAATAGGAAATATTGTGAGCCTAGATAGACCTCAATTCGTTAACTAGAACCGGAGATATAGACCATTTTACGTTTATGACTGTCAATTGTTTATTAATTAATTTTTTGAATAAAATCTTGTGACAACATAAAGTTAATATATTAAACTAACTAGTTTTCAATTGTCACAAAAATCCATTGGCTTTTTCATACATTTTTTCTTTTTATAAAATTAATTTATTAACGCCGTACGTTTTTTAGTGAACATCTTTGTATACATAAAATTCAAAGCGTGCTTTGCTTTAAATGTGCTGTAAAGTAGTTTAAAGAGTCATTTAAATGTATTTTTATTTTATTTCTTAATATTTTTAAGTTTAATTAATTTTTATCCAGGGTGTTCCTTAATGACGTGCTAATATTTCAGGTTGTGATGCCTTAGATCATTCTATAAAGAAAAGTTCATAGGAACATATGTCCGCAACGGCTTAATTTTTTTGCTACAAGGTCTTGAAATTTTTTTTTTTTTTTTTAATCGTTTTCTAATAACTCAGGAAGTACTTTAGATTTTATTTTCAATTTTGGTATGTATTAATAGAATATAAAACCACATATTTTAATTAGAAATGTTTTATCGCTCCACCAGTGGTGTTCCTGCCTTCCTAAAAAAAAAGAAAGAAGGGGTAATACCACACAAAATGACAGTCTTTATCAATATTTATCGGTTGTCATGGGTGTAGAGTGCAAAAAATGCCATGGAAAGTCGCAAATTAATCCTTATTAAACAAATTAGTTTATTTTTTTAAACAATTGCCGCGCCAATATTCTTGACTTTGATGACGGTCTCGGATGATTAGGGGTCGAGCTTTGAGCTCTTTGCTCCAATCATCGCTGTAGACCTGAACCGGCCTCGTAAGGGCTGGGCCTGCTTTTTACTACTACCCCACCTGCAAATGCAGACGATGTAGGCGAAGTTAGCAGACCTCCCCTGGTCCTGGCTGTTGGACCCTGCCAGCTGGGTCGTTTCTTCTGGCGCTCTTCTGTCTTGAGTTTCTTTTTTCGCTGGCATGTCGGCTCCTGGGAACGTCTTTCGTCTGTCGTGAGAGGGAACGGCTGTTGCCGCACCCTCTCGGAGTTTAGAAGGGTTTGGGGGTGTGTGACTAGTCGGAGCCCAGGGTGCCAATTGGCATCATGTGCTCCGATTTCGTCGGAGGGAAGTTTTGGGCTGTGTAACTCAAGGATTGTGCTCGGCCAAGGACGCTTGTTTTAGCATCGGAGGCCGGCACGGGCTAGGGTAAGGGTACCTAGCTGGTTGCTTGCTGGATACCCCCGGGATCGGGTGGTGCCAAATACGCGATATATCGACACAAAGAAAAAACTGTAAATTCTAGGAACAAACTGCAACATTTTGACCATAATAAAGAATCCATCCGTATGATTGATCTTCTGTTGAACAGAAAAAAATTTGTTAATTTAGAACCTTTAATTTGTTTATAACAATTGAACGGTCAAAGATAAAAGGTCGCTACAAGTCTCAAACGATGCGTATTGATAAAATCCTCATTTTCTATATCTTGACTTTTTTTTTGTTAATGTCAAAAAACATAAAAAAATGAGAATTTTCGCTAAAAACCATTGTTTTTAACAATTATAATATAAAATAAACGTTTTAATGTCACCATTATGTTCTGCGCAATTTTTCCTCAATGTAAAAGTTTTACTTAAAAATTTTAGTAATTATCTAGATTATTAATTTTTTTTTTTAATTTTCTTACCTATATTATTTTATTTTGTAGGAAAATTAACACATCAGATTAATCAGAAAAAATAACAATATTCGGCAATGTCTGAAGCAACTTCAAAACTGTCATACTTAATTTTGTGTTTTTTGCAGGTTGGAGGCGAAGTTAGTAGTATTATTTTACGACATATAAATAAATTTGGGAGGATATCTGTGTGCGGAGCCTCATCAACTTACAATGAGAAAGAGCTAGTTAAAGGTAAAGTGACAGTTTTCAATACACATCATATATAGCTTGTTTTAAAAGTCGTAACCATTATATTATAGCAAACTAAGAGACATCATTTTAAATAAAAGTTTCACTAGGTATTTAGATTCAGGCAGCTCTTATACTCTTACAGAGTTGCAGATAGAAGGTCATTTGTTAATTTTTTTATTTGGCCGATCTTAAATCAGACTTCGCTAAGGGCATAATTAATGAATAATATGAGCATTAATTTTCAGCTACTATAGTTCAACGGCCGCTAATTTCATTTAACTTGAAGATGGAAGGTTTTGTGTTTACCAGATGGATAGATAGGTGGAATGAGTCAACCCAACAAAATTTGAAATGGATTAAAGAGGGAAAATTAAAATACAAGGAAACTGTCACTGAGGGATTTGAAAACACATATAAGGCATTTGTTGAGATGTTGAATGGTGAAAACATTGGAAAAGCTATTCTGAAAGTGTAGTCATTAATAAAACATTTATTAGTGTATGTGCTATTTTTTATTATTATGTGGTACTTCCCTGATAACACCAAACGTCCCCAGGACGTTCACTTAGGTCCTCGTTTGGTCTGAACGTCCCGGGTTTACATGGTACGTCCCAGGGACGTCCGTTTGCTATCGTCCCTAAAACGTTCTGAATAAAACGTTTTGAGGACATCCTGCTAGAGTTTAGTCAAGACAAACCTAAACACATTTGTGAAATAAACTCTAGGAGTGATGTTTTTTTTGAGCAGATGAGGATATGATTAAAAAAGAAAATTAAAAACTGTAAAAATGAAATCAAAATCCTTAAAAAGTTTTGCTAACAAAATTTCTTTTGATAACAAAACATTTTCATATTTCATGGTCCATTTAAATTTTGTCAATTTGATTTTTCTGATTTCAGAAATCTTATATTCGTTTCAACTATTTCTTTCATGAGTTTCGGTTATATTACAGCCATTTTCACCGCAATATTTAAACAGAGCTTTATGTAATGTTACTCAACCTGACTCAACTCAGTTGCTGTCATCTGTCAAACTATGGCCACTATGGGAAATTCAATTTGGCAGGCATTGCATCATTTTTACAAAGAATTTATATAAATTCTTTGCATTTTTATTTCTTCCGCACACTGGCACTAGTCACTTTTAACGACTACAAAAGAAAGTACCAAAAACAGGTAAGTCTATTTAATTGATTTATTAATATATAAGTATTTAGATTGATATTTTATTCTAGATAAATTTGGTGCGGCTTATTTGTAGGTTATAATAAATATACTACCACCCACCCTATTTGGCTCTGTTAAAATTCTATGGGAGATCACCTGTGAACCTGAGTATGTAGTTTTTAGTTGTTTATCATGGAGCGAACTTATTCACTTAAAAGAAGATTGTTGGTTAAACATTATAAATACAATACTTCCCTTCGGTATGCGAGGGAAGTAAAAATTGAAAAGAAGTACCTACTCATGCAGTGTGTTAAACGAAGTGTTATATATGGTTCGACATCTCTGATGAACAAGTGGAGGTGATGAAACTTTTAATAGGTAAGGTTTGATACATCGAGTAATAAAAACATTTGCCAGAAAACATCAACAAACTTGTAAAGTATATTTAGGGATTTCAGTAAATTAATATAAGGAAAAAACTAATAAAGGTACTTTTTGACGAAAATTTACAAATTTGTAACTTATATGCCCTATTTGTTATATTTTTCTGAAATTATGCTGTACGTACGTACAAAAACTTTTATACATCATCAATGTTCAACCTAATAAACCTGCTTCTAAACGTAAATCCTAATGCATTTTAACCCATAGCCATTTTCTTTACTTGAATTCTGTAATAATATTGGCAAAAAATATAACGTTAAACTTATAATAATGTTATTAATCTGCGGTAGCATTAGTCACAAAATATATTTCTGCTTCTCTCGGTCTTTGGTATTATTTGTAGAATCGATCATTCATATAAAGAGGCGTTCTTAAAATTTTTAAATGAACAAAGGAACCTTTCAAATGCAAAAGTCAGTTAAACAAAAAAATGTTCACATTTAAACTGATTTTTTTTTAAATAGGACACCAAGAAAATTATAACAATTTATTTTAAATATAAGCTTGCCATCAAGTGGCATATATTAGTCTTAATGTTTTTTGCCAAGATTTCATCTGAAATGTTAATTTTTCTTTTATTTGCACAGGGGCTGCTGCAGTCGCTAATGCTTCAAAGTCTTGGAAGGACACCGAAATGGCTATTACATCGTGATTGAAGAGGCAAAAGAAAGAACAGAGAGGGTGTCAAAAAAGAGAGAATATTAGAAAATAATATAAACTAAGATAATTATAAAAAGACGAAGTGTGCAAAACGTTAAGAGAAGGTGAGATATACATTTATTATCTTACGTTTTATTGCATACTTGGCTTATTTCTTATAATATTCAATATGACTTAATGTATATATAACTATATTATACTGTACTAGGTATTATAATATATAACTTTTAAATCCCATAAAAATTGTATTTTTGACACTTGACACTTGAATTTGTAGAGTAAGAAGTTAATTTAAAAAAAATACAAATGCCATAACTTATTTTTCAATAGCACAATAGAAATAAAATGTTCGCATAAATTTGTCATTTGGTGTTGATAAATAAAAGTACTAAGTATTAAAATCAATCTAATTGAATAATTTTTCTACATGGTAATTATATATTGTCATTTTTTTATCTTTTTGGCTTTTCTAACCACATTTATTCCTTTCGAAATAGAATCCAATCACTGGATTCTATTTCGAAAGAAATGCATGTGGTTAGAAAACCTAAAAAGGAACATAAATACCCTCTGCTGTGAATACACCTTAAAAGTGGTGGAGGGGGAGGTACCTATATGTTTTGCATAGTATGTCCCAACAACGTTTTCAGGACGTCCTCTCTAGACCTACATTCGTCCCATAAAAGTCCTGGGTGGGACGTCCTCGGGACACCCCGTTTTGCTGACACGGAACGTCCCTCAAACGTCCTCGGTACGTCTTACGTCAGTAGAGTACGTCCTCGGGACGTTTTCATGTCCTGTGAGTACGTTCTTGGGACGTTTTCGGGACGTCCATGTGCTATTAGGGTTATATCTTTTACATTTGGTGAAAGAGAAGAATATGTATTTTTTTCATGTATAAAACATGATTTAGATTTTTATTTCTCTAGAATATACTCTTATAAGAACTATATAAACTATCAAAACACTTTGTTTCTCTAACTTATCCATTTAAACAAGCATATCCCAGGTTTTTACCTAATAGATAGTGGGTATAGTTCTCTACATATATTTAAGGCACGCTATATATTCGTAGAAAATGATAATCATAAATATAATGTATTACTTAATACATAGAACAACATTGTTTTCATGTAAAGTATGTTCTCGCATGATTAAAATAGGAAATTAACGCAAATATACCTGTTTCAATAACAATTTCAAATTATTTTGATATAGTTACCCGACTCCCTCTTACCGAAATTGTTTTAGGATGTAACGGTTTACAACAGGTATGTAAACCCTACCCTCGACAGAGTTGAACTTAATATTGTCAGTGTATCATGGAATATCGAATTTGTCAATGCTTCACAAATATATAAGAAAATCGGTAAAGTTATTTACACAGAACTTCCCTTGTTATTTGTGCATGACAGTCACTCAAAAAAATTATTAATTACGAAATGACATTGGGAATAATAATCGGAATATAATTATTGGTATTATTACAAAGAAAACCTGATAACTTTTGGTCAAAAAAATATACAGAGTGTTCATCCAACAGCAAAAGTTCAATATACTAAATAACAGGTGCCAAATATGGAAGGCTTGCGCAAATACCTTTATAAATATCCACCATGACTCAATTGTTTCTTGGGATGCCATTATTCAATAAAAGTATATAATAGGATATGCCAAATATTATTGCCATCTCTCACATTTTCAATCCCACATTCACGTAATGGAGTGGAAGTATAGTGGTGATTAAAATATAGAACAAATTTTCAAAAATGTTTTCTGTCTATTCTAGTGTCAAATCTTTTTCCAAATTGGTGAAAATATGTTGCAAATTTTTTTTCTGAAATAGGTTTAGAATGTTATGGAAACGTGGAAATTTTAAATTTGAGCAAAACAATATTTCGTCTATTCTATAATGGTGATAAATAGATTACTAAAACATGTTTTCATTTTTTTTTTATTTTTCTAAAACATTTTTAAATTTGTTTTAATAAATTTGGAATGCCATGGAAACGTGGAAATTTTAAATCGGAAAAAAAATTCCATCTACTTATTTGTGGTAAAATTTTTTCAAAAATATTTAAAAAAAAATTTATTTTTATTTAAATAGATTTAGAACGCTATGAAACGTGGAAATTTTAAATTTAAAAAAAAAAAATCTATTTTGGTGGTAAAACTTTTTTCAAAAATGTTGGTAAAAAATTTTCAAATTTTTTTTTCTTTTAAATAGGTTTAGCGCAACATGAAACGTGGAAATTTTAAATTTGAGCAAAAAAAAATTTTTTTCACTATTTATTCCGTTTAGACGGTCCACCCTGTATATTTTTCAGTGAAAATTCTACCAGTTCTTCGCTGACAGTAGGGTTAACTACCTACCAAATTTGACTGCTCTCCGTCAAGTAATTTATTAGTTAATGCACCAACAGACAGACAGACTGACGGAATTGAAAAACCTATATTTTCGGAATCTACGTGTTCTGAAACGTCAGAATCCGAAAAAATCTCGGAGGGTGATTTTTTCTCGAATACAATACTTCCCTTCGGTATGCGAGGGAAGTAATAATATTCCTATCTTAACATAAGCAAAACCGAGTGACAATGATAAGTTCTAGTGAAGATTTTTGTACAGGGTGGGGCAATAGTGCGTCGGACCTCGATATCTCGAGTTCTACGATAGCTAGAAAGTTTTTAAAAAACTGCAAGTAAACTAGATAAAAAAAGTCTAACTGGAAATTATTTTCGAACATACAGGACGAGCCAAGACGAAATTACAGGACCCAGTGCCTTTTTTTTAATGGAATGCCATGTATATCAGTACATTTTCTGAAGCCACTTTCTAGGCTTTATTCATTCCTATATTAGCATTGAATATCTCCCAACCACTTGGATGTAATGAATGTTTCTGTTGAAATAATACAATCTGCAGATGGATATTAAAAAAATCACCACAGTTACAATTATGGGTTTTAAGAAAAACTTATGTGAATACATAAGGTGGGGGGGGATGTCACATTTTTTGGGGTTAAGTTAATTCCAGGTTGTATTTGTGATTCACACATGGGCAATGCATGAATCGCAACTATCGTATCTATGTATATTATAGTTAATAAATACAACAAACATTCATTCATACATACATGTATTCCCACTCACTCATACAAATACAAACACACACATAGACTCAAAAAAACACATACACATGCAAAGCATCCCAATAGTATAGCAAGTCAGGAGAATATAAGAGAATTAAACATAGTACATAAAAAAAATTGACTTTTTGCCATTTTTGCCCCTTGAAACGGCCGTACTGCCTAAAGATGGGCGTTTCAAACTTTGACCCCATTGAGACTTTTGATCAGGGATACAAAATGAACCATTTCCCAAATTTTCAGTCAATTTCACCGGAAGACCGATTTCCATATAAAACGTGCGGGGTCCTTTCATTGTCAACAGAAATTTTCACATCTCTGCTAACTTGGTTTCGTGTGGAAATTTGACCAAATTGATTTACTGGCATTAATGTTTAAGCAAAATTTGTTGGAAAATTTCAGTAAATTTTGTTGTCTCTAAAGGACCCTGCACAAAATACACGATAAAAGTTATACAGTCGTTTGAGTAAAACCAGCTGCAATGTATTCATTGGACCATTCCGAACAAGAGTTCTTATGTGCAGTAAGTCCAAAAAGTCTGTCGATTTCAAGTTAGGGACAAATAATGATCATTATTCATATACTGCTTACAGGTTTTTAACTTTCCAAGTGCTATAGTAACTCAGTGTTGAGATTTCAGAGGACAAAAGTTGTAGGAATATGAATAAGCTACCTTGTGATAGCCTTGACTTTGACCTCTAGTAATATTTTTAAAGTCATTCGATCGTAAATTCTTTTTCTTTTTTTTTCAATAAAACCCATAGTTTGCGCATTGGATTAAACAAAAACTCATAATCTCATTTTAAGATATGAATCTATAAAAAAAAAAAATTTATATAAAAGGGGAGGATATTTATAGTACGGCAGCCCGTAACCAAAATTTCCGACTTATCGCCTAATGAGAAATTCCCGCGCCAATGCTCATTTATTTGAACAAGGATAAAAAAAGTTCAGAGCGACAGAAATTTTTAGCGTCGCGAAAGGGTTGAAATGTATCCTTCAATGTGTAAAAAACCACTGGTCATCTGAGTAATCACCTAATGTCCGTTTACGGTTTCCTGGTGTTCATAAATATGCATATAGTTCGAGGAAAGAATGTAAACGGATATTTTGAGAGCTGCGTGAAGATATAAGGGGTTAAATACTGAAAACTGGGAACAGGTGGAAATTCGTGTCATCGCCAAATGTCCGTTCCGACAATTCTCTTCTATTTCTGAAGTGTTTCTACGACAAGAAAATAATAACGGACGTTTTAATCATTGCATATCATAGTACTTGCATTTCAATTCTGCGTCTTTTTTTAGGCTAATTTTGGTACTCCCTAATGTCCGCTCTCTAATCAAAATGATGTTTTATAAAAAACATGTATGAAAAATATGAACGGACAATTTTCAACTTGATATGTTTGAAAAAAATGATTTTCCGTCACAATTCACTAACAAGAGTGCAAAGTGAGTGTCATATGGTGTGATACAGCTGCGTAAAACTTCGCTCCCTATGTTTAATTAATGTCGAAGTACAAACCGATTTTTTTGATGTTAGTATACGTGAAATTATTTTTTCAACTAAAAAGATTTTTTAGATAGGTAGGTATAACCATAAGTACTTCATTTTTTTTTTATTTCTCATAGTTAACTTTTTCTGCCAAATCCTATAAAGAATATGTTTTTATTATTTAATATAATTATCAACAAACAAAAAATTATTCACTTTTATACCCTTCAAGTTTGTTCTTTCTATTTCAGGAAGGAGAGTTTGTTTTCAGGTTATGAATGAGAGAATAATCGACAACAAATTCTAATCAATTATTTTATTTTTGGTTAAAGATGTCGAGTGCTCAGAAAGATAGACATAAACAAAACAATTTGATTTTTTCTCACTTGCACCACACAGTATCAACATACTGAAACCTATTAATTGCTGTCTTTCTCTTATGTTTCGGGACATAGAATTGCACTGCACGTAGCTCATAATTTTATGGAGCTTTACAGCCATTTTACTAATAAATTTGCGTATTTCATTTTAGAAAAAAAAACACGAGTATCCATGAGTGTTTTGCAAACAAATGGCACAATTTAGCAGTCATATTGCCTGTGATATCAGCGCTGCAGTAGTAAATCCTGATGTCAATACAGAGATGTTTACGTCGGTGCCATGGGTAACGGAGGGGTACAGCATCTCTGACTGCCAATCATTTGCCACTGTTTTCTGTATTAACATTGGAATATTAATATAAATTAACTATAGGAACTTACCAAGTTTACCTTTCTCCATCGTACATCCAAGATGGCTCTTTAAGGGCTGGTCATGAAAATGATGACGAAGATCACCTCATTGAGATCGACCAAAGGAATGACGAATCGAACTTTTTCTTGAAAGAGTCATATATTAAAGTGAGATTATAAGTTTTTTTTAATCCAACGTGGAAAATACAGGTTTTATTGAAAAAAAAAAAGAGTTTACGATCAAATGACTTTGAAAATATCAAAAGGTAGCTTACTCATATTCCTACAACTTTTGTTCTGGTCAATTCCTCTGAAATCTCAAACTGAGTTACTATAGCACATGAAAAGTTAAAAACTTGTAAGTATATGAATAAATCATTATTTGACCTTCAAGTGTCCGTAACTTGAAATCTATGAACTTTTTGGACTTACTGCACAAGAGCTCTTGTTCAGAGTGGACCAACGTAAGTAAGTAAGTATAAGTACTTTATTGATGCTTTCATGCTTTTTGGCACTTACACAGGTCACAAGGAGAAATCGTCATTGTAATACATAATAATGAATATCACAAACATTAAAGTGGAACTTTAAAATAAAAACTTACAAATTAATTAAAATGAAAATATTACAAATAAAACTTAAACTAATAGTAATTAAAATCGAAGACAGATCAGAAATATCACAGTCTAGAAATTCATTGAAATTATAAAAGGCTTTGGAGATTGAAAATTTTTTGATCCTCTGCTTAAAATGCTGTAAAGGCAAGTCTAATATTTTGTGGCAATTTATTAAAAAATTTTATGGCCCATTTTGGTACCTCTTCAAACGGCAATACTTAACAATTAGATTAGATTTATTTTTCGTGCAATGTTTATGTACAGAATCATATGTATCATATAAGACTAAGTTTCTTTTATATGTATAATAAATTTTCTAAAATATATATAGATGGAAAAGTTAAAATTTCATGACTTATGAATGAATTCTTGCAGACATCTCTATACTTGAGAGTATCTAGAATCCTTATTGCTTTTCTTTGGAGGTTGAAAACTTTGTGACAATCTGCAGCATGTCCCCAAGCGAGAACAGCATACGAAATATTTGAATGACAGAGTGCAAAGTAAGCAGTTCTTACTGTGTCAGTTGAGACATAGCTTGCTAGATTGCATAAAATAAATATGTTACTACTTAGTTTTTTCGAGAAATAATTCATATGCTCTTCCCATTTTAGTTTTGGGTCAAGATGAATACCCAGAAATTTCACATTACTCTGCAGGATAACAGCAGTCTCAACATCTATCAAAGTAAATATCATGTTCTGAGTTTTTGATTTGTTCAGAAATAGCTCGTTGGAGTTAAACCATTTTTTTGCTCTTGATTGTGCCTCACATGACCTTGCTACAACAGTACAACGTCATTGAGGTTATTAGCTGTTGAACATATTGCTCTGTATCTGCAAATAGGATATAATTCTCCATGTTTTCACAAAAAGGGAGGTCGTTGATAAATATTACAAATAGCAGAGGTCCTAATACAGACCCCTGCGGGACTCCCACAGTAAGCTGCCTCTTTACAGATAGCGCATTACCTACCCTGACCCTCTGATACCTATCATCAAGGTAAGATTTCAATAACTGAATGCTACAATCCCCAAAATTATAATATTTCAATTTTTATAAAAGGTTCATGTGAGACACAATCAAATGCTTTGCTTAAATCACAGAACACAAGACACAATCAACGAATACATTTTAGCTGATTTTAGCTCAAACGACTGTATAACTTTTACCGTGTATTTTGTGCAGGGTCCTTTAAAAAAATGCCAAAATTTCCCGCCCATCAAAATTTGGCACCCTAGACTGAAGCTTACATTGTGCCTACTAGTAAATCCGCCACTGAAATAGAAGTAAAAGAACGTTGTTTACTCAGTGAAAAAATTTTAGCGGCGTAGAGTAACTGAGCATTATACCTCTATTATGTAGGATAGCGTATAATCTTTCAAAAAACTTTAAGGTTGTCTTTTATGAGTTTTACGCTATGGCGCCGTTTTATACCTTTAATTTACACGTTACATAATTAAGTGATCTTATAGCAAAACTCCATATATTGGCTATCCATTTATTATGAATAATTTAGTTGTTGAGTTTTGAAATCGGTTTTAACCTAATATTTTGAATTTTTATACAAAACATAAAAATGATGTAAAATATATTTCCGCAGAAACTGAAGCAAGCATGATATTATTTCTAACTGTAAATCTTTTATTTGATGACTTGCATATAATTTGCAAATTGTTTTTAATTAGATAATAATTATTTAATATATAATCACTTATTTTTGTCATTTCAAGTTGTACATTTAAAGCAATAAGAGTACTCTGTTCGTCTGATCCTCTGATAAAAGAGATAATAAATTTATCACATCTTTAATTAGCCAAAAATACATTTTTGTAATTTCTGGTGCCTACATTTGTTAGTATTCTACATATACTTCTAAAGAATGGTTAAGGCAAAAGTTTTTATTCTGCAGAAACATTTTGAGGGATTCCCTAAAGAAGATGACTTAAAGCTTATAGAGGAAGATTTGCCACCAATAAAAAATGGAGGTAAGTAGGACATTTTTGTTTTAAGGATTAGCCACAAAAGTCTATTTACTTTAAATTTTAATATAAAATGCCTTGAAAACATAGGTAAATGTTTTTTTGTAAAAGATTAAGTTATTGAACAAATAGTAGATTCTTAATTTTCTGCTATGTAATATACGTGATAGTACAAACAAACTAGCCATTTAGGGTAACAAAAATTAAAAAAAGGATCATCTCCGGGATTTAAGTACGTAATAACCTGGAGATGAGATGATGCATTCTTTGCACTTCCAAGTTCCGGGAAAATAAAAAAAAATGGGGCCCATTCCCGATATTTTGCTTCACGTTGAAGATATCAAAAAAACTTATTAGAAAAAGTTGTTCAGAATCTAATTTTGAGTGCCAATACCAAATTTCATTATGAAATTCGCATTTTTAGTTTTTTCAATATTTTCCCGCAAAATCCACACACGGTTACAATTTTGGTTTTCAATTTAATAGGATGCCATGGGAACAGAAACTATGATTAAAAAGAATGTCAATCTGACAAAACTTCGAGTTATAGTGTAAAGTTCTAGTGTACAATCGTAAAATGCATCTTCATTTAAGGGAAAAAATCAACAGCAGTGAAGCAGCCTTATTGGAAATTTACCCTTGAAGTCAATTTTGATAGATTCTTTTAGTAGTTTTCCACTTGCTGTTTTCGTTAAATTTACTTTCAAAGAAAATTGTGTATGAGGTAGATTAATTGGTATTATTTACGTAACTTAAATCTAAATTAAGACTCATTGGTCAATTTTTATCGGATGTCTATTTTTCCAGTCAATTTTACGTTATAATTACTTTGGTAAGTAAATTTGTCTTGTCCCAAGTCGAATTGGAGCTAATTTTGACAAAAATGTTTGCTGGGGCCGTTGTCTCAGTTTGTTACTTAAATATAAGTTGGTAGTCTCGAAATGTACGTCTTATACAGGACTATACAATTGTACCAAAGCTCAAATGTGGATTTCAAGAAATTACGAAGATATCCAGGTGTCTTCATTTTAAATGAGACACACTGTATTATCATTTGTTCTATTTACTTTGAATGTGTTTGCTAAGTAACAACATAGTAGAAAACTTACCAGGTTCTTACTTCAGTGACATTATAAACACAAACCACACTTTTTAGTTAGCAAAACAGTATAGCATACATTGTTTTATGTTCTATACATATTGTAGTCGCCGTCCTAGCAATCCTTTAAAAAGAATATTAAAAAACATTTATGCAGGTATTCAATTTTATAAATTTTGGTATTTTTGTCGCCCTGAACCTATTCTAAGTTATAGTGTTTTTGCTTAATAGCAGTATTCTTCCCAGATAAAAAATTAATGGGATTCAATTGTGTCCAGTTTAAGTGTCCAAAATCAACGTTATACTACTCAAAATATAGGATTCTGAACTTATGAAAATATACGTATTGACATTTATAGTTTCTTATGATTTTATTACAACTACTTGCATGATTTCAACATTTTCTGTTTCACTTTGTAACATTTTAGTTTTTATTTCTTTACAGAATTTCTTGCTGAGGCTGTTTATATTGATCTTTATCCTGGACTTGAATCAGAGTCAAAGATTGGAGACACATTCGTAGGAAGTCAAGTTGCTAAGTGAGTTTTCAAAACATTAAAAATATTGCTAATTATTATCAGTGAATCTATATATACTTTTAGAATAATTGAAAGTATCCTGTTGGGCAACACGTCTTCGGTTTCTTTGGTTGGAGGACTCATACAATTGCAGACGGAAGCCCACTATTGTTCACGAAGCCATTATTAGTCCCCAATCTTGGAGGTTTGCCCTTGTCCTTATCGCTTGGTGTTCTGGGAACGTCAGGGTAATTTTTTTCAGTCATTTCCCAGTTGAGGATATTTGATTATTTTCAACAAGTAGTTATTTAAAATTTTCTTAAAAATATTTTGTTGAATAATAAGATGATATGAAAATAGGTTCATATTTCTTCATTTTAATTTTAGACACACAGCTTACTTTGGTTTCCTCGAATTGTGTACACCCCGAGTTGGTGAGACAGTAGTTGTAACATCTGCCGCTGGAGCAGTGGGGAGCCATGTGGGTCAAATCGCCAAAATTAAAGGATGTAAAGTTGTAGGAGTGACAGGATCAGATGAAAAAGGAAAGTGGCTGGTTGAAGAATTAGGATTTGATCATTTTATCAACTATAAAACTGCTGATTTGGATAAAGCTCTAACAGAAGCAGCACCAGAAGGGGTTGATTGCTATTTTGATAATGTAAGTAACTTATGTATCTCTTATAGGCACTTCTTAGAACTTATAGTCTACTTATCAGCATTTCTGAAGATTCTTGAGAACACCCACAAGTCACACGAGCATTTAGAGTCTCATGTTGGTTGCTTATACAACCTACTTTAAGTAATTTTTTGAAAATAAAATTTACCTTTCAAGATGATAGAGTGAGCCTTCTCACAAATACTAAATTTGGTAGGAGCATATTGGTCAAAATTTTATGCGATTCACCACAAATTCATTTTATGTGGTTTGTCAAATATGTACACAGGAAACAGTTCCACTCAGAAAGTCAAAGAGAAAAATATAACTTCTCTAATTTAATGTATTAAATGCCGGCCTCTTGCTGCGACTAAGGCCAATACCGATAACAGGAGATGAGTTACCGACAGCCCGCAAATTTTGTTGAACCACTTCTTTGTCATAGAAAATATTTACTTGCCTAATATCTAACAAACAATTAGGAACCAGCTACCGTGCATTTCTTTCAAAGGATGGTTTACCCACTATGCAATCTTTGCCAACAATTTTATAGCTTCTGCGTTTACGCTGATACAAGCCGCTGTAAGATGGAGCACAGTTGCTGTGTTTCTTTGTAGGTGGCCCATACAAATATTAAACGTGATTACTGCTGCTTCATTTTTCATAGAGTATATAGTCAAGACAAAGTTGCACTCGGTCCTGAACAGATGAGATTACGAACTGTATTACGCAAGCACTGTCCTTGAGCCAGCCAGTATCCTATAAATTACAATTACCGCAGCAACTAGTCAACAAAATCAAAGCCAAATACAAACTTAGAAAACACTATGAAATAACACACTGCCCTATATTGAAGACCAACATAAATAAAATTAAAAAAGAAATCGATGCCGAAATTAAAATATTCAGACAAGAATCATTGATCAGACTAGTTGTCCCCCGTCTCTTCAAACAAAGAAATACCACTATCCCACCCACAAATACGCTTTGGGGTGTTGTTCAAAGTGACGAAGAGAAGGCCGCATCCTTGTCCCGTCACCTATCTCCATCTTCACATCTCTAATAACATCCCCCAACATATCATTCACGATATTGTGGATCACCATATCAATATCCTAACCCGAATACTCCTTTTCCCACTGACAAGGATGCCATATTCTTTTCACCATCATAAATCATAGCTGCTATACTACACGTAAATCCCAAAAAAGCTTCAGGGCTAGATAACATTCCCAATTATGCACTAAAATATCTACCAATACGGACATACATGTTTCTAATAAAACTATTTAACTTATTTTGCTTGAGATTAACATATTATCCAAAAGTATGGGGTACCCTAAGCCTAACAAAAATCCTAATAACATCGCTAATTACAGGCCAATAAGTTTGGCCTGTAACTTGGTTTTAACCTATTATTATTAAGAAAGCTACAAGAACAACTTGAAATATCACAAACACAAAACAAATGCCAATATGGCTTCCGTGCTAATCATTCCACAACCCAACAGCTCTTTCAAGTCGGCGAGATCATCGTAGCCAACGTAAATCGAGGTCAATTCACAGGAATTGTCGCCCTTGACCTCGAAAAAGCATTCGACAAAATCTGGCATCTTGGACTGTTATATAAACTCCTCGTCGCAGGTATATCCATTCGTATCGTGAAAACGATACAATCATATCTTACCAACAGAAATATCTTAGTTACAGTAACTAATATTGCAAAGGAGCCAATAAAACACACATGTACAAATACCTAATACTAACACCAATAACCACTAAATAGTCAGAAATTTAAAACAGCAATTTTATCGACTATTCTTATAGGAAAAATTGCGCTGAACATGATGGTGACATTAAAAAAATTATCAAACACAGGCTTCATTGTTAAAAACAATGGTTTTTAGAGAACATTTTCATTTTTTTATGTTTTTTGACTTTTTAACGAAAACGAAAAAAAAGTCGAGATATAAAAAATGAAATTTTTATCAATACGTGTCGTTCGAGACTTGTAGTGACCTTCTATCTTTGACCATTCAATTGTTATGAACAAATTAAGGGTTCGATATTAACAAATTTTTTTGTTCAATAAAAGGTCATACGGATATTTTATTGTGGTCAAAATGTAAATTCTATGAACGAAATCATAGGATTTACAGTTCTTTGTTTGCGTCGATTTCTCGGGTATTTTGCAATTGTTTAAACAAATAAGCATTTTGTTTATCAAGGATTTACGACTTTCCACGGCATTTTTTGCACTCTCCACCTATAGCAATCGATAAATATTGATAAAAACTACCATTTTTGTGCGGACTTGCCCCTTTTTTCTTTTCTTTTACTAATTACACAAGTTACTCAGAGCGTAAACACTAAAAAAACTTTGTACGGCATTCATAAATTATTATAAAAGCAAAAAAAATTATGAAAAAATCAGTGGGTTGATGTGACAATTGAAAACTAGTTACTTTAATATATTGTTGCGTATTTCCACCTTTTAGGAAACACCCTGTATGAATCCGTGGGTTCTAAATAATTTCAACAAAAGATAAACACCACTAACACTTTATTTAACAATTTACTGACTATACAATACTTCAAATTTACACTTTGTTTACTTGATATTTATCCTCACTTTTCACTTTTCAACTTGTTCAGTTTTATAAACTGCCTTCTTAATAAACTTCTCTTTAATAAACTACTTCTTCCCGCCATGGAATCTCGCCTTATATACTCCAAAATTACCTCTAGATTAAACCAGAATCTTCTTCAACCACACTCTAGAAAAGTCCATGGCTCCTTCTACAGGCTTCCAGTCACTATTAGTAGGCATAGGCGTATCATCTCTAGTTCCAAGGGGGTGTAATTCATAACACTGCCCCCTCCTTAAGCATGATCGTCCCGATCAGGCAACTCAGAATCATCGATGTATTTTGTCAGTCTGACTTTTCTTTTCTCCGCTGTGGGTTGTACAGCCAAACTAGCTCTCCCGTCTTGAACCCTTCTGAACTACCCTTCCGGTCATATCGAGCCTTCATTCTGCCACTGGGTAGTGGTGGCTCCGCTATATCGTTAGCCAACCTCTTGAAAGGAGCTCCGGCGTTGAACTGCTTCTTTTCACCCTTACTTTCAGTCTGTGGTCCCTTACTGGCTGCACAAATCTTGCATTTGCGACACCAAGCCTCCACATCCTGACGACTTCTTATCCAATAAAATCGTTCTCGTATTTTCTTCAGAGTCTTGTTAACACCGAAGTGTCCATCGGATGTTCCATTGTACACTCCCTGAAGCACCTTTGCTACTCGACACCTGGGAATCACTAGACGCATAACCACCTGTTTTCCATCCGGGCTTTCCCATGCTCTCCGCAACAGCCCGTTCATGACTTTCAGTGAGTCCCACTGCGCCCATAGTGCCTTCAGTCCCACTCTTTTGCCTGAAACATCCTTCCATTTTGGACGAGTTCCCCTTTCTTTAGCTCTCAATATAGGCCCAATTTCCTCATCGTTGAGTTGCTCTTGTCTGAGTGCTTCATCTGTCCTGTCATCCGGCACCGCCACCTTGACAGTGTTGACTGCTCCCGTGACCTGCAGTTTCTCCTGGTGGTGGAATTTGCACTCTTCCTTGTACCTTCTTCCAGATGAAATATCTCCAATTTTCTTGGTTTTCATTTTATTTTCACATCCTGGTAGTAGTGGACTTCTCGGAATGCTTCGAAGCTGAGAAATCTTTACTTCTCTAGGGGTACCACGTTCCCTATCTGTCACAGTCTCTCTGGTACCAGCTTCCTCTGATTTTCCCCTCAGCTTCACAGCATCTCCGGCCTTCACTCTCTCCAATCTTCTCCGTGGACATTTAAGCTGGATATGTCCTAATTCTCCGCACCTATAACATTTCATACGCCGTCGTCCACTTGGCCTTCCACTACTTTGTTTATTCTGTGTCTCTTCCATGTTTCCAGCATTCACATTCCTCGGGTTCCGATATCGACAGTCTCGTTTGATATGCCCTGCTCTGCCGCAGGTGTAACATTTAATACCTCCACTTGGCCTTTCTCTATTTTGTTGGTTTTCCTGTCTTCTTGGAGGATTGAATTTAGCCAGTAATTGACTGAACATTTTATGTATATCGGCCAACATAGGGTTCTGGTTCTCCTTTTCTGACTGCGATTCTTCGAGTGTCATAGCCCGCACTCTTGACTTTGGAGTATCCCTATAGACGGCTTCTATTTCTAGTGCATGCACCAAGGCTTCACTACTACTGTTATGTCGGGATAGCCTGAGGACTCGCCTGATCTCCTCGTCCCTTATCCCGTCTAGGAATGCCCCCACTGCCAATTGCTCTTTAAATTCTCTTGGCGCATTAGGATATGCTAAATGTGCCAGTCTTTCCACCGCAGCTTCAAATTCTTGCAGACTCTCTCCAGCTTTCTGAACGCGTAATTTCAGCTGGGTCTGGTATACTTAAGCAAAGTGTTGATCGCCATATCGTAGATCTAAGGCAGCTTTTAAAACTCTAAAGTTCCATTGTTGGTCTACCGGAATTGTCTGTAGCAACTCCAATGCTTGGCCTCTTAAAGTCACGATTAATGCCTTAGCCTTTTCTTCGTCATTCCAGTTGTTTGCACTTGCTGCCGCCTCAAACTGTGTCTTGTAAGTCATTCAGGAACTTTGACCGTCAAAGGAGGGAAGTTTTAATCGCTGGCCTGATGATACCACTTGCTGGTTTCCTCTTTCCCTCAACTGTCTTTTAAGCTGGTCAATCTCTCCTTTGACTTCTTCTTCGAACTTGTTTACTTTTTCCTGGACCTTATCCGTTTTTCCTTCAACTCGATCTACTTTTTTTTGACTTCACTTATTTCCTCCTCGACCTTGTCCATTTTTACTTCGATCTTATTTTTGAGTTCTTCAGCGACTGTAAACAAGGCATTCTGTTGTGTCTCTATAGCTTTCCTTAAGTCGTCATTTTCCTTTTGACGGCGTTTCTCCTCTTCTTGACGTCTTTTCTCTTCTTCTTGATGCCTTCGTTCTTTTTCTAGTCGTCTTCTTTCCCGTTCCTCTTTCTCTTCCTGGCGTTTTCTTTACTGTTCTTCTTTCTCTTCCTGGCGCTTTCTTTCCTGTTCTTCTTTCTCTTCCCGGCGTTTCTTTTCTTGGTCCATCATCATCTTTTGCATTTGGGCGAATAAGTCCTGTATTTGTTTTTTAGATGCCATGCTTCTGGTCATTACCGGCATATAATTACGATAAAATCAACAAAATTTAACAATCACGTCAATATCGGTAATGTAACTGTCCAAAAATCTCGAAACAGCACGAAAAAAAAGTCGTATCTAGAGTCTTTGTCACTTCTTAATTCTAATGTCCAAATAAGATGTTCCAAAAATGTCGCAAAAAATGCACTTAACACTATTTTGCTGTTCGAAAATAATCCTCGAACAATGTCCAGTAAATTAGTCCTTCCTGTGTTAGCACTAACTCCGAGAATACTGTCCCAGTCTTCTCAACACTTCCGAAAAATCCTCTTGTCAAAATTCCGCGTCTGACACCAATGTTGCGTATTTCCACCTTTTAGGAAACACCCTGTATGAATCCGTGGGTTCTAAATAATTTCAACAAGGGATAAACACCACTAACGCTTTACTTAACAATTTACTGACTATACAATACTTCAAATTTACACTTTGTTTACTTGATATTTAACCTCACTTTTCAACTTGTTCACTTTTATAAACTGCCTTCTTAATAAACTTCTCTTTAATAAACTACTTCTTCCCGCCATGGAATCTCGCCTTATATACTCCGAAATTACCTCTAGATTAAACCAGAATCTTCTCCAACCACACTCTAGAAAAGTCCATGGCTCCTTCTCGAGGCTTCCAGTCACTATTAGTAGGCATAGGCGTATCATCTCTAGTTCCAAGGGGGTGTAATTCATAACAATATTCACTTTATGTTGTCACAAGATTTCTTTTAAAAAATTTATTAAGAAACAATTGACGGTCGTAAACCCAAAATATCCATATCTCCAGCTCTAGTTTACGGATCGAGGTCTATCTAGGCTCAAAATTTTCCTTTTTTTTTATTATCTTTCATTTGCCGATAATTGCATTTCGATACGACGTTTCTGAGCCGAGATATTTCATTTGTTTACTAGCCAATTTTGTTAAAAACGTTGGCGAGGGTAGAAAAAAGAAAAAAGGGGCAAAACCACACAAAAAATGGTAGTTTTTATCAATATTTATCGGTTGCCATGGGTGGAGAGTGCAAAAAATGCCATGGAAAGTCGCAAATCCTTATTAAACAAATTAGCTTATTTGTTTAAACAATTGCAAAATAGGCGATATATCGACACAAACAAAAAACTGTAAATTCTATGAACAAAATACAACATTTTGACCATAATAAAGTATCCATATGATCTTCTGTTAAACAAAAAAAAAAATTGTTAATTTATAACAATTCAACGGTCAAAGATAAAAGGTTGCTACAACTCTCAAACAATGTGTATTGATAAAATCTTCATTTTCTATATCTTGAATTTTTTTTGTTAAAGTCCAAAAACAAAAAAATTAGAATTTTCGCTAAAAAACATTGTTTTTAACAATGAAGCATGTGTTATATAAACTTTTTAATGTTCTGCACAATTTTTCCTATAAGAATAGTCAATAAAATTGCCGTTTTAAATTTCTGGCCAAAATTGATGATTTTGACGTGACGACGACCGTGGCCTATAATTTTCTGAGTACAAGAAACAGATAAACAGTTCACAAATAATTTAATTATTATACCATAAACTAGAAAGCCCACACAGAGGCAAGTTCAAATTTACAAATAAGATTATGCTTCGGCAAGCTCCTACGGGCGGACGCCGCAAGCATTCTGTCAAGGAACTAATACTGTAGACGACTCGATCCTGAAAAAGAAATATTGGATTTAATAATTACTGACAACTTGTACTTAAAAATTTTAGTAGGTTATCTAAATTATTAATTTTTTTTTTTTAATATCTTTACTTATATTATTTTATTTTGTGGGAAAATTAGCACAACAGATTAATCAGAAAAAGTAACAACATTCGGCAATGTCTGAATAAGCAACTTCAAAACTGTCATACATAATTTTGTGTTATTTGCAGGTTGGAGGTGAAGTTAGTAGCATTATTTTACGACATATGAATAAATTTGGGAGAATATCTCTGTGCGGAGCCTCATCAGCTTACAATGAGAAAGAGCCAGTTAAAGGTAAAGTGGTTTTCAATATTTACAGCATAGCTTGTTTAAAAAAAATGGTATTCATTATATTATAGCAGACTAAGAGACATCATTTTGAAAAAATGTTTCACTAGGTATAGATTCAGGCAGGTCTTATACTGTTACAGAGTTACAGATAGGTCATTTGTTAATTTTTTTATTTGGCCGCTAAGGGCACAATTAATGAATAATATAAGCATTAATTTTCAGCTACTATAGTGCAACGGCCGCTAATTTCATTTAACTTGAAGATGGAAGGTTTTATGTATACCAGATGGATAGATAGGTGGAATGAGTCAACCCAACAAAATCTGAAATGGATTAAAGAGGGAAAATTAAAATACAAGGAAACTGTCACTGAAGGATTTGAAAACACATATAAGGCATTTGTTGAGATGTTGAATGGTGCAAACCTTGGAAGAGCTATTCTTAAAGTGTAATCAATAATAAAACATTTATTAGTGTATGTGCATTTTTTATTGTTATGTAGTACTTATATCTTTCACTTTTGGTGAGAGAGAACATTATACATTTTTTCCATGTATAAAACAGGATTTAGATTTCTTTAGAATAAATTTAAGAACTATATAAACTTTCAAAACACTTTGTTTCTCTAACTCCATTTAAACAAGCATGTCCCAGTTTTTTACTTAATATATAGTGGGTCTAGTTCTCTACATATATTTAAGGCACATAAAAAACCTCAAAGCTTTGTCGCTTATGTATAGATGGGAGAGAGGGGCATACTATATATATTCGTTGGAAATGGTAAATCATAAATATAATATATTACTTATATTAATAGATAGAAAAACATTGTTTTTATGTAAAGTATGTTCTAGCATGATTAAAATAGGAAATTAATGCAAACATACCTTTTTAGTCTCCTCGAAAAAAGCAAAATATGAAATTTTTAAATGTTCATAACTAACTACATACATCAGGAGGAAGGCTTCCTAATGTCAAATATCAAAAGATCGAAATTGGCATTTTTACGGCATCATTAGTTGCATGGGGTTTTAAGGCATCACTAAATGTTATATGGCTGAATTTTTCAGGATAAGAAGCTGCAAGGCCAGCAACACCCCTCTAAAAAAATCGAAAATATTGGCCAAAATTCGGTATTTGGACAATAACTCGAAAAATAAAAAAATATGTATAAAAAAACTAATAGTAGTAGGCGATAGAGGGTGAAATTTCAAATCAAAAACGTATATGAAGTTTTTTTGTACAATCAAAAATATAGACTCCAGATTTTTTGTTTAACTCATGAAATTGGAACATGGCGCACAGCGTGCGCGTTCTCGAATGCTCTACATGCACTAAATTTGTTGTAATGCTTAAATGAAAGAAGAAACATGTGGCTATTGGATTATTACACTTTTAAATATAAAAATGAATGTATATAGAAATAGTATATATACCTATATGAAGTTGGAATGTAAAGAGATTTCTGATGAAATCGGTAAAAGCTCTACCATTTCTATAATTCTCAAGATATAAACCTGGAACTTTCATATTTACTCTTGAAGTAATGTACTTATAAAAAATACGATGAGTGAAAAAAAATCTCAAACATTTAGTTTTGAAAATGTACACATCCAAAATTTCAAAATCTTGAAAGTGATAAAATTTGATGTGTATAAATAACTTTAACCACCTATTTATATTACTTTGGTTACTAGATTTCTGTAGGTGCGATTTTTAAAGCTTGAAATTTGTACTTTAAAATTTTTCAAGGGGATTTACCTTAAAATTTAAATTAGCCCTCTTTATTTTACGAAAATAAAATAAACATTTTTCTTTGCTCCATATATAATTCGCGAATCTAGGGGTAAAGTAAACGTTAATAACTTTCATTTAAAAAATTATTTGGCATGCCTATCCATCGGATTTTTTTATACATTACTTCAAGAGTAATATGTGAAAGTTTCAGATTTTTATCTTAAGAATTGTAGAAATGGTAGAGCTTTTACCGATTTCATCGGAAATCTCTTTATGTTCCCACTTCATATATTCGTCGGCTTCACAAGCAAACCACTTAACTCCACTTTCAATCAAAATTGACATTTTGATGGCATCTGTTGCAGAAAAGAAGGACCTTTCTTTGCAAAAATTCACGTAACTCAGAAAAATTTATTAGCTACTGAAAATACACTATGAGAAAATTACTTACCTCTCGAGGGGTAATTTTGTACTTGACCAAACACGTATTTCCTCCGCGCACCATTAGTATGTACCAGCTGGTAATAGTGTGAGGCATTTGTGAACACATTTCGTGCAATATATTAGTGATTGTAAAAATGATAACATATAATTAATTTAGATTTTGCTGTTGACTACATTCAAAGATAAAAAGTTGTTTGTCTCTCCTATAAAATCTACTAATTTGGAGTTAGGTGGTTTGCTTGTGAAGCCGACGATATATGCTATTCCTACATACATTAATTTTTATATTTGAAAATATGATAATCCAATAGCCACATGTTTCTCGTTTCATTTAAGCTTTGCTGAGCTCAATATATCATGACTTAGTTCAAAAGTTACAACAAATGTAGTGTAGCGCACGCCGCGAGCCGTACTTATGTGTCGCCACGTTCCATTCTCGGGCGTTAAATAAACAAATCTGGAGCCTACATTTTTGATCGTACAAAAAAAACTTCAACTATACGCTTTTGATGTGAAATTTCCCCCTCTATCGCCCATTGCTATTAGTTTTTTGATGTATATCTTTTATTTTTCGAACTATTGGTCAAAAACCTAAATTCGGCCAATATTTTAAATTTTTTTAAGGGTCGCTGGCACCTTAGAGTTGTAAACTTTTTTTATCGTATTCTACAGCAATAAAAATACTTATCCTGAAAAATTCAGCCATATAACATTTAGTGACCAGTTTTTATCAATTTCTGTCTCTAACAACTGGGCTAAGAAGTGAACGAAAAATAGCAACTTTTGACATTCTGCGAATTCAATTTGTCACATCACGTCACTGGTACGTTAATAACCGGAAAACCCGGAAGAATAGGAATATTTTAAATATAAAAACAAAATCGCCAGAACTGCATTAGACATTAAAATTTGAACAATATTTTTACAACTTTACCGACTTCTGGCAATGTTTAATCCCCGACCAAGACTTCTGGCAATAACTTTATGCAATTTCTACAGTTAAAAACTATAACTACACAAAATTTCAGAGCTGCACTCAAAGACTTTATTTTGAGTAAGAATTAACGCGTTTGACCCGCCCACGCGTCCCACCACGGGAGTGACTTCTGGCTGCAGAGCTATGTACTTTTCAGAAGGAGGGTTTTTACATAAAAATTTTCGCTGCATCTTATCATTTTGAATTTTCCTAGCCAGTTCTTAAACCACTATATAGTATAGGTACCTGTAAACACAGACTCACTAAATATTTTTTAGTTTAAAATAATATATTAAATTTTTCACACTTACAGATTTTAAATAGGTAAATACATGGACGACTATTCCATGTGCTTGATTTCTGAAGCACCGCATTTTTCGATATTGAATTGCAATACAAATAAAATATTCTGCATAGTCCAACACGTTACTTTACTGGAATTGTTGTTTTCATGCCTGGACAGAATGAGGCCAAATTTATCTACTGCGCAACTTCTTCACATTTGGCGCTTGCTTGCTTGCTTGCAAATCTCCCTTGAGTACCCATGTCTTTTTTGTTATGTTTAGATCAAGCATGATATATCTGATTGTAAATCTTGTATTTGATGATTATACATACAGGGTCCTCACTTAAAGCTCCCTAGACCCATATTATTTCCACATCCATGTAGTGAATTGGAAGTATACCTAGTAATCGTAAAAGAATTTGCAAACATTTTTTTTGTTGAAATAGGATTAGAATGTTATGAAACGTCAAGATTTTAACTTTGAGCGGAAAAAAAATTCTGCCTGTCTGTCTGTCTGTACTTTTTTGTCAGCGCGTTTTCTCTGAAGCGGTTTAAGACATTGACTTGAAATTTTATACACGTATGTATTATAACGAGATCTGGAACTGGATTGTTATTTTAACATATCCGGTGAAGGGTGGGTAAATAATGGAAAATGTGTAAAGAAAGCTGGTAAGAGTTCAGAAAGTTGGTGTATATACTAGAAGCCAAAGCCTCAAATTCTTTTATAATGTTTTACATCCCCCGACCACCAGCACTTTATTATTAAAGGGGTTCATAAAATAAAATTGAGATATTCACTTGAAATTTGTTACACATATGTATTATAATGATATCTGATTGAGATGATTCAGTTAAAGGGGCGGGTGGGGTGTAGGGGTGTAAACTGGGGAAAATGAGTAGAGCAAGCTGATAAGATTCCAGAAGCTTCATTTTTGGCGTATATGCTAAAAACCAACGTCTCAAATTTTCTTATAACTGTCTCAAGTATTATTAAAATTCTATGACCAATTATTTACAGATACTAAAGTGAAATTATAGTCAAAATGTGTTCTTTTAAAGAGATTTGGATGGAAAATCTGGATGTGGAAGTACTGATTCCTTAGGCAGCGGTTTTCTTAATTTTTTTGTCCGTGTCCAGTACATCAAATTATAGGTATTTTATAGTCAGGGCAAAATAGGCGGTTTACTCGGAACCAGAGTGATTGTGCATGAAACTACATGTATGATGGCTCATTTTATTCGTTAGAGTCTCTAGATCAAAGTTGGAAACAGTTTTTTGAGGGGTCAGTTGATAATTTGTTTATTGCGGAAATATAAACAATAAAAGTGATGTTCGATGAAGCATTATATGAAATAAGGCACTGGCTCCATAAATTGACGTCATTTTTTGATTTCAGTGTCATTTCTTATATTTTTGGGGTCACTTGTTCCGATTCTAATGTCAAAAAAGTACCAATACTAGAGGACGCCACAGAAAAAGTTAAGTGAAGATGAAAATAATGACAAATGAATATTACATGAAATAAGGTTTTTTTTTTGAAATTCTTTGTAATTTTTACATTTCCTTGTCATGTTTTACGTTCTCTGGTTCACTCATTCTGATGCTGAAGGCAAAAAATGCGAATCGTAGAGGGCGCCACAGAAGAAACTAACATCAGATGGAAACAATTACCAACAAAAAAGCTGCTATCTCCCTAACTCTTGAGGCATTTTTCATGTTATTGTGGAGCGTTAATTTTTTGTTCTAATGGCAAAATAGTGTCAATCATAGAGGGCGCCACAGAAAAGACGGACATGGGTAAAAATAACGATAACCCCTGATTATATTCTGCAATATTTTGAAATCTACTTCTCGGATTCTAAAGTAGGGAAAAATTTCAATCCTAGAGAGTATTACACTTGAACTTGAAACTGATATGTAATTTAATAAATAATAAATCACAATGCAATTTCATGCAAGATAGTATTTAATAGTCCACTTCATTTACACTATTTTGCCATTGGAACAAAAAATGAACGCTCCACAATAACATGAAAAATGCCTCAAGAGTTAGGGAGATAGCAGCTTTTCTCATGTTGGTAATTGTTTCCATCTGATGTTAGTTTCTTCTGTGGCGCCCTCTACGATTCGCATTTTTTGCCTTCAGCATCAGAATGAGTGAACCAGAGAACGTAAAACATGACAAGGAAATGTAAAAATGACACAGAATTTCGAAAAAAAACCTTATTTCATGTAATATTCATTTGTCGTTATTTTCATCTTCACTAAACTTTTTCTGTGGCGCTCTCTAGTATTGGTACTTTTTTGACATTAGAATCGGAACGAGTGACCCCAAAAATATAAGAAATGACATTGAAATCAAAAAATGACGTCAATTTATGGAGCCAGTGCCTTATTTCATATAATCTTTCATCGAACATCACTTTTATTGTTTAAGTTTCCACAATAAACAAATTATCAGCTGACCCCTCAAAAAACTGTTTCCAACTTTGATCTAGAGACTCTAACGAATAAAATGAGCCATCATACATGTAGTATTATGCACAATCATGGTACAAACGTATATATTTCTACCATGATGCACAATCACTCTGGTTCCGAGTAAAGGCGTTTTTCCGCCTATTTTGCCCTGACTATTAATTTCTTCAAATGTGCATACAGAGCATAATACAAACATCTATTTTTTTTTATTTTTACAATAATAAACATAATTTTCATGAATATTTTTTTATACTCAGCTTTATTATACATGAAATTTGTTAAAGCTGTTTAATATAGAGGTTGTAATTCAAGTTAATGCGTCTTATGTGCAATTTTTTGTGAATGGTTAATTAGGTAATAATTATTTAATAGGTAGGTACCTATGCAATCATTTTAATCATTTACGTACCTACATCAAAAATTTATAATAAAATTTGTATATAAGCACATTGCACTTTAACACACTATATTTATTTTATTGTTCTATTTGATTAATGCAGAACGTAAACATCAAAGTATGTGCTAGGTATAGTGTATGGCAGTCCTTGATTTTTAATTTTGTGCTCTTAACTATAACTAAAAGCTTACTTGCTACTTGCTAATCTAATTATTGCTATGAATATTTCACAAAAATATGGGTACAAGTTTTATTTTTAACACAATGAAAGTAATCTGTTGACCTCTAACGATAACAGATAATAAATTTTTCACATGTTCAATTAGCCAAAAATAATTTTTTATTAGTTGTGGTGCATCTGCCATTAGTATATGTCTAAGAATGGTTAAGGCAAAAGTTTTTATTCTGCAGAAACATTTTGATGGGTTTCCTAAAGAAGATGACTTAAAACTTATAGAGGAAGATTTACCACCAATAAAAGATGGAGGTAGGTAGGATATTTAAGTTTTGAATATTTGCTAGACAATTATATTTATTTTAAATTTTAATATAAATAAGTATAACTGAGTCTATGAAAACATATAGGTGTATTTGTAAAATATATTAAATCATTATGTAAATAAGAGATTATACTGTGTACAGGATAAATGTATACATGAATGATTTGCAATTTTTCACCAAGGTCAAGTTTAATATGATCATGATGCAATAATTTTGAATCATAAAAATAACTTCTGTGTCAAGATTGTTTATTACTGGCGAAATTAGAGAATAAATGTATAAAAAAAGCTATAATAAATGTGCAAATGACTACTTATAACCAAAAATTGTCAAATAAGAGTTGATACCTATACCTACCTAAATAAAGGGAATCTTATACAATATTGTATTAATATTTTTGTACGTTGAAAGATTTTCGAAAAAGTCCAGCAAATAAATACAGGGAAAATACTAATTCTATTTTTATAATTTTGAGAATTGACGTGTGTCTCTAAACATGTTATAACATGTTAGACATTACTTTAGACATTAGGTATTTTATTTACAGATAAAGTGTTGTTTTAATCTAAATGCTTTTTATTATTTTTATATTAATGGTGTTATTGTTGAACTGACAAACACTCTTTTATACTCAGACGACTTAAAACCGTATACCGTAATAAACATACTAATAGATTGTCTAAGTTTACATACTGAGGTTAGTAAAATCCGTATCAACAATAATTTGTTATTAAATATAAGCAAATGCAACACTATAATGTTCTCTGTTACAAAAAATGATATAATTTTTAAATAATCGATTGTGGAATCCGTTATTTTGTGATAGTTCATCGTGCCGATATGAAAAAGGACACTTTGTTCTCTATCACTGAATTTATTTTAACATACATGTTACTGCAATTTCGTTACCTTAACGTACCATTTTTAAACGTTGCGTTGAATCCATTGATTCATTTGAATCAACACAACATTTGAAAATAGTACATTGAGGTACCGAAACTGCAGTAACGTGTATATCACAATAAATTCAGTGATAGAAAAGAAGTAGTGTCCTTTCTCATATCGTCATATAATTATTATTACTTTTAATGACCATATGAATAATATTACAAGTGAATATTTCAAAATATTGTATTATTTAGTGCCCCTAGGTACTATAAATACAATTAATAATCTTGAGAGACATTTTGCTAAATTTCTTCACTTTAAAAAGTTGAAAATGTACCCTGCTCTAAGCTTTCTGTGCTTAAATCTCCTTAACAAATTCTCAGTGGCTTCCGTTGAATACCGAAGGATCACATCTGACTGAATTTTCCTCTATATTTACGATTTAAATGGTTATACTGAAATCTTAAATACTAAGTTTTTATATTTTTAGATTAAGAGGAACTGTCATATACACAAATTTCACCTTTAAAATAAAGCTGTTCATTATTATTAACTTCTAAACAAAATTTTATTTGCCTGTGTCTAGAAAAAATATTTTGAATCTCGCCTTTATGCAACAATTGTAAAACTTTGTAAAACTACAATACTTGTAAAATTCAACAGTCATTTTTATACAGGGTGGCCCATTAGTGCGAGGAAGTCCAATATCTGACTTATAAGAAAGATGAAAAAATGTTTTTAATAAAAGTTATAGGGCTCGCTTTCTTCTCTATTTCTAAAATACTGGAAGGTCGATTATTTTAAATAACACACCCTATATATTTTTACACTATTGATTTCAGCGTAAAATTTTACGCACAGCGCTAATTATTTTTTTTCAAAATGCTGCAGCGTTGCCAAGTTATTATGAGAAATATGAAAATTTTCGCAAAAACAGTGCTTCACAAATATCATCAAAAAAACTTTGTTAATGATAGATAAAGGAAAACATTTAGTAAGTGCAAATGTAAGAGTTAGTTGAACTATCTGAGAGGAGCTAAAGTATATTTTTATATACAGGGAATTTTATTATAGGAGCGTCAACTTGTCAATCTTTAAACACCTAAAACTTCGTTTTTTCAAATGGAATACCCAGTATATTATTCCACCATTTTGTAGAACTATTTCATTCCTTCAAATTTGCTATCATATTAGTCCTTAAAATTAATATGTTTTGAGATATTTTCAATTTAAATGATAACTTTAAAATAATTGCGTCTTTTCTCAAGTAAGCTATGACTTTGATATTTATTAATTTCAGCTTCTAAAACTGAAAATAGAAATCAAAACTAAATTATTCAAAATTATATTTTTTATCAGAATCTTAATTAAAGGTGAAGAATAATGTAAACAATTAAAATATTTAAAAATAAGAACAACGGTAACCAGAAGAAAAACGCATAAAACAACTACAACAAATGTTCGAAATGACCACCGGCTACTTCTAGACAATAATGCACACGGTTTTCAAAAGCTCGACTAACATGACTTAATACATTGATGTTAATGTTTTGGAATAGCTCCCTGATGAGAACTTTCATATCCTCCTTTGTAGTTGGAGGTGTTTTGTATACTTGATCTTTGATGTAGTTCCACATAAAAAAATCAATTTTTGTCAAGTCAGGAGAGCGAGGTGGCCACTTCAAAGGCTCTCCTCTACCTATCCATCTTCCGGGAAATTCATGATTTAAACGTGTGTGAATAGCTACCATATGGTGGAGTGGCGCTCCGTCATGTAAATATCACATTCTCTGTCGAAGTGGAAGAGGTAAATGATTTTCTAACTGCGGTAACTAACTCTCGAGAAGATTTAAGTACATCAGACTGCTAACTCTTCCTTCAAAAAAGTAGGGCCCAATGACATGATTTCCGAATATGCTACCCCATAAGTGGATTTTCGGTTGCATAATAATGAAAATTATGGCTATTGACAAATCAATTTTTATGGAATGTCGCTTCATCCACAAATAATACATTATTAAAAAAATTTCTATCTTGAAGAATTTGTTGTTGAGCCCATTCACAAAATGTTACCCTTTTTTTCGAAATCATGATCTAATAGCTCCGGCATTAGTTGTATATGCTACGGATGGAATTTGTTTTCATTTAAAATTCTTTGGACGACAGTCTGGCTTATATCAGTTTGTTTTGATATTTCTCTAGTCGAGATATGAGGATCTTCTGTAACTTTTAACAGAACAGTCATTTCATTTTCTTCAGTTAATGCAGTCTTGGTTCTTTCTGTTTTTTCATATGCGACATTTTCCGTTTGAGTGGGTTTCCTTCTAACTGGATATGTTTGCCCATAAGTCCTTGCCGCAAGTACACAGTTTTATCACTTGCTCCCAGTACAAACACCATATCTGTCAATTCTTCTGAAGAGAAATTCATTATTTTAAACACTAAAATTGCACAGGTACGAAATTATGTGACAGTAACTATTTGTCTTATCGACTATACTGTTATAAACGTCAAAGTCATAGGTTACTTGAGAAAAGACGCAATTATTTTTAAGTTATCAATTAAGTTGAAAATATCTCAAAAAATATTAGTTTTAAGGACTAATAAATATCATGATAGCAAATTTGAAGGAATAAAATAATTCTGCAAAATGGTGGAATAATATACTGGGTGTTCTATTTGAAAAAACGAAGTTTTAGATTGGCAAGTTGATGCCCCTATAATAAAATTACCTGTATATAAAAATAAACATTTTTTGATGATATTTGTGACGCATTGTTTTTGCGAAAATCTTCATATTTTTCACAATAACTTGGCAACGCTGCAGCACTTTGAAAAAGAAAAATTAGTTTTGTACGTAAAATTTTACACTGAAATCGATAAAAAATATATAAGGTGTGTCATTTAAAAAATTCGACCTTTAAGCTGTCCCGCTTTAAAGGTAAACCCTGTGTATTTCCCAGTACTTTAGAAATAGAGAACAAAGCAAGCCCTACAGCTTTTATTGAAAAACTTTTTTCATGTTTCTTATAATAAGCCAGATATTGGACTTCTTTGCACCAATGGGCCACCCTGTATATTTAACTGCAGTGTTGATTCAACAAAGAGCACTTTGTTGTTTGATTTTTTATATTTTTTTACAGAATTTCTTGTCGAGGCCATCTATGTTGATATTAATCCTGGGCTTAGGGTCTTTGAATCAGAAGTAAAAATTGGAGATGCTTTTGTAGGGAGTCAAATTGCTAAGTATGTTTCTAAGAAAATTAAAAATACTGCTAATTATAACTTATATATACTTTTAGAATAGAAAGTAAAAATCAAGAGTATCCAGTTGGGCAACATGTTTTCGGATTTTTTGGTTGGAGGACTCATACAATTGCAGATGGAAGTGTGTTATTGTTCTCGAAGCCAATAGTATTACCCAATCTTGGAGATTTGCCGTTGTCCCTATCACTCAGTGTTTTGGGACTGCCAGGGTAATTTATTTACAGTTTTTTAAAATTTGCTTAATATATGTGATAGGTATTCATATTTTATGTAAATTTTAGACATACAGCTTACTTTGGTTTCCTTGAATTGTGTACACCCCGAGTTGGTGAGACAGTAGTCGTAACATCTGCAGGTGGAGCAGTTGGAAGTCACGTGGGTCAAATCGCCAAAATTAAAGGATGCAAAGTTATAGGAGTGACTGGGTCAGATGAAAAAGGAAGGTGGCTGGTTGAAGAATTGGGATTTGATCATTATATTAACTATAAAACTGCTGATTTGAACATAGCTCTAAAAGAAGCAGCACCAGAAGGAGTTGATTGCTATTTCGATAATGTAAGTAACTTATATACACACACTGGCAAAAAGGAACAGTGATAAATTGGCATTTTTTTCTATAAATTTTTTTAATTTAATTTATTTTCAAAAATTACACAAATGATTTAAGCGAATTGATTCCAAAAATGATCATAGAAATGGTTTGCCAAGACAAATCAGAATCTAATAATAATGACGAACGATGTACTGAGCAGTGTCAGCGAACCTTGTAATCAGGTTCTTTTTTGAACTAGATGATTTTTCGGCAAGAACTTCAAATACTGAAACTACAAAAAGCAATGTGAAGTAAAGAATAGAACTTGAATTACTTCAATATTTAAATGATGCTGATACTCAAATGAGTGTCTTGAATAAATACCTATCCATCAAAAACCTTTTCTATCGCTATAATGCCTTCATAGGCTAAAGATTTTGCTAAATTAGCACAAAAGATTAGTTAGAAAAAGTAGCCACATTCAGCAATGTTCTACTAGGTAACTTTAAAATGTTAAATTTAATTTGTGTTTCTCGTAGGTTGGAGGCGAAATCAGCAGCATTATTTTACGTCATATAAATAAGTTTGGGAGAATATCTGTGTGTGGAGCCATATCCACTTACAATGAGAAAGAGCCAATTAAAGGTAATGAGACAATTTTCAATGTAGTTATTTACAGCCTATATAGCTTGTTACTACATTTTGAAAAAAATGTAGTATACGTTTAGCATTTTTCCGGTGGACCATCGAAATCCGAAAAAAACGTCGGATCGATGTGAAAGTCATATCTATCGATTCGAGAGCGAATTTAGAAAATTCCGTCCGTCGGTCGGTCGGTCTGTCACGCCCAGCCCCCCTAATCCATTTTCGGATTGCGATGTAACTTGGGTGGTTAATAGGAGGTCTTTAGAAAACCTTAACGCCGGAAGCTCGGCTCCGTTAGGAAACCGGAAGTACCCGATATAGACGTTTCGAGTTTTTCGAGAAAAATTGAATAGCTTGATAACGGGTAGTCGGATCGAGACATTTCAAAAAAGAAATGGTGCCGCTGGCAAAGTCCTACAAATAAGTATACTAGAGGCTATGTCGAAAAACAAATGAAAATTGATTTTTTTTGCAAAAAACTGGATTTCTCGAAATCGGGCTAGGAAGCACGATAACTGTCCAGAATATTGATCGATTTCGATGAGACTTGGTGGGATCAAAGGTACCTGGCCACAAATCAAGCCTATTGCTGGCGGCCCGAATCCGTTGACCGCAAGTATGTTTTCCAGGGCCGAGTATGATTTTTCAAAGAAATTAGTAACTTCCGAACCGAGGGTCCGATTTTAATTTTCAAAAATGACAATTGTAGGGCTCGAATAGTTGACGTTTATGAGAAATTTGACAAAACAAAAGCGAATCTACAAATCCAGAAAAACTTGATTTTTTTGATAAATTCTACAAATTCCGAACAGTTTCCTAATAAAAATCGAAAATTAACTATTTTATCGATCGATCTCTATAACCAGTATAAGGCACGGACCTTTTTGGACAAAAAATCCGAAATAGAGTTTCTTCGAAAAATTTTAAATAAACGAGTTATTTACAAAAATGCATTCCATAGGATTATTTAAAAAAATATTACAAATTGATACATTCTCCGTGCGATATAGGTGCAAACAAATAATGTAATGTTATGTTTAAAATATCATTCATTTCCTTATTTTCATTTACTAAATAAAAATAGAACCGATGCCCTTTCCGCTTTTCAAAATGTAGTTAGGTTTTACTTTAGTCAATGCAAAAAAAAAGAAAAATAAAACATGTCAAAGCACTGAGTCATCTTGCGATCCTCTGCTGAAAATGTAATGAATCATCCCAACAAATTGGACAAAAAGCATATCAAAATGTAGTTTTTTTCACTTGTTATTATACTCTTCGCAAATACAAAACGAAGAGTATATTGCATTTGATAGGCACCTTTCTAAGACCTGTAATATCGCTATTAGGGAAAACATTTTTATGTTACTGTGTTGTAGATCGAATTCTGAACAACTTTCAAAATGTCCGTCCGTCTGTATGTCTGTCCATCCATCACGTTTATTGTAAGCACAATAACTTAAGAACGAAAAGTCGAATTGCATAGTGAAATTTGGACAGTAAGTTAGTGTTAGCTAGAGGAAGAACCCTATTGTTTTTTAGCAAAATCGTTCGATAAATAAAAAAGTTATTATTTAAATTCTTTAAATTTATATATTTATATTATATAATATCGTTACATTGCAAAACCGGTTAATTAGGCAATAGTCTCTAATCCTTATCAACTTAACAGCAATAAATTTGTCACAAATGCGATAAGCTTTAGCAGCTTTCATTCATCTCGCAGTTAGACAAGGCCGTCACTTTTATTATTTACGATAAAAATGCGGAGAGTATACTATAAAATATGCAACAATTATATAAAAAGTGCAGTAAATTAGTAAGAGTATAATGGTTAGCTTGTTTGAAATGAAAACTAATTCACAAAATAATTTCATATCCTAAGAGAAAGCACTCTGAATAAAACTCCCAGCAAACATACACAGGGTGTCCTGTGACTATGCGGGACAATACTACCATACTTTTAAATAGGTGAGGAGTCAGACTGGTATTAAGTCTGACCTAGACAGACTCGCTGAAGTTAAGCAACGGCCGGAGCGGATATCGTTTCTGTGGATGAGCGGACCACTGAGATACATCGCGTGCCGAAACCATTGTTGGCCTGAATGCGAGGAAATTCACTACAGACTCTCACGGGCTGGTCATAGAACTATAGTTAACACTCGTAGATCTATAGGGAATGACCGGCACAACCTAGATAGGACTGGGAAGTGGTACAATAAGCCTATATGGCTGCAGTGCCCTCGGAGTCAGCATGACAGACGGCCCATTAAAAAAAAATACCTTTAAATCGAAGATACTTACTAGTTATACTGTTCCAATTTTATTACAATCGATAAAGTAGTTTCCAGCCTATCAGCAAGAAACCTTTTCAAAATTTAACTGTTAAGGGTGAATAGCTACGAAAGGAGGCACCTTAGAATAAATAATTATATTAGTATTATTTTAGCCTAAACAATGAGCCTTCGAAATATTGTCGCATAGTCCTTGGACACCTAGCTTGTAGATCTGGCCTTTTACAGTTTTCGTGCCTTGCAGCCGTTAACTGAGATACTGGTCCAACACTGCAGTATCACCAAAATATAATTGACTTGTGAACAGGATGTTTAATAATAATAATAATAATAATAATACATTTATTTTCCTTGAAGACAATACAAATTTGTATAGGAATAGTCACAACTCACTTAACACTAACATATATTCACTAACTGAATACAAACATTTTTCCACAAATTCCTCTCTCTAACTTAAAATGATGTAACAGTTTGACCTGCTTTAAAGTCGTCTTTATAATTCTGAGGTATGTAAAAAATGCGGTAAGTACAAAGCGGGCAGGCAGCATCTTTACCTATTCAATGATACCGCCGCGCGGACTCGTTCGACCGGAATTTTTTATGTGACTTAGAAATATGAAGGCAACTTTAAATAGTCTGATAGACAATTAAAAACCTTATGCCCAATATAATCTGGGCCGTCTGAGGATATTTTGTACTTAAAGAATGGTACATAAAAGTTTTTTTGTTTCGTACATTAATAGAGTGTACCTTTTCAGTTGTATTAAAACAATTTCTGTTAACAAACATAAATACACATAATTTAAATATGTACGAGCTATCACATAATTGCAAAGTTCCTTCCAGACATTTATCGATGTTAATACCCAAGAAACGTACACTACGAATTTGTTCGAGATAAGTCTCGTTAATATTCAAATTTAAACTTGTACATGGTTTCTGGCTATTGTGACACCTCATGAAATGTGTTTTATCGATATTTAAATAAAATGTGTTAGACGAATACCAATTGCTTAATGATTTCAACACGTTATTACTAATAGATTCCAATATTGCATCAGATTTATCTGACAAAATAAGTGACTAGTCATCTGCGTACATGATAAAAGACATGCCTCCGAGGTTTTTTAACCTTTTAAGATCGTGTGTATAATAAAAATAGTACATGGCCTAAACCTGAACCCTGATTTTAACTTCACCATACTCTGAATTAAATTTATTTATAGTTCCTTCTGTACAAAATGCCACACGAACGTATTGGCTCCTATCATTCAAAAATGAACGGATCCAATCGAGAGTAACACCCCTGATACCGTAGCTTGATAACTTATTCATAGGTTTACACAGTCAAACGCCCTGCTAAGGTCTGCCAGGTTTGCCAGCATCGAGTAGCGATTCGACATTGAAGTTTAAGTATCGATAGTAACATTGAACAAACTTATTAATTTATGATGATTATCTGGTAAAAAACGTACATATTACTAATATTCAATAAGTTGAAGTTGAGAATGAAATAATTCAGGCGTTGTTCATTGGGGTGTGACGATTGACCATATGACATTCATTTTCAATGCATAGATATGTGAGGTGAGGTACGGTACAGGTTTCAGTGGCGCGATCTCGATCGGCGAAGTTAAGACACAGCAGTTGAGTCCAGCACTTGGATGAGTGACCGTATCTCGTTTCAGCATCCTGGTTAAGTGGTAGAGTAACATTAGCTAAACTTCGCCAGGACGTTAAAATAAATAAGGCAATTAAAAAAAAAGATATGGTCAAATGAAATATTTATTACAGCTTTCAGTACCAGTCAATAGATGGCAAAAGTAATAAAGTGTTATTGTATCTAAAACAAAATATGATTCAGATTTGTTTTGCTTTTATTTTAATACAAGTACATATACTGTCTGATATTTTTCATATATGTGTTATAGAATGTGAATTATTGATGTAGAAATATCGGTAATCACCCATCGCAACGCCGATATTTCCCCCCCCTAAAATAATCGAAAATATTGACCCAAATTCGGTTTCTGGCCAATAACTCCAAAAAAAAAATCAAAAAAATAATACAACAGTAACTGGTCACTGGTCAATGTAATGTTTATTATGTTTAATACCACTACATATGTTTTTTACCAGTTTTCTTCTGCCACGCCCCATACTCAACTAGCACATACAGCACTGGCCCATAGCAGACATATACTTACAATGTTCCGTGGGGTTTCACTTGTTTAGATTTGAGCAGCACTTATAGTTACGTAATTGCTGATTACCATTAATTTTCAGCTAGTATAGTTCAACGGCCGTTAATTTCATTTAACTTAAAGATGGAAGGTTTTATGGTTACTAGATGGATAGATAGGTGGAATGAGTCAACCCAACAAAATTTGAAATGGGTTAAAGAAGGGAAATTAAAATACAAGGAAACTGTCACTGAGGGATTTGAAAATACGTTCAAGGCATTTATTGATATGTTGAATGGTGGAAACATTGGACGAGCTATTGTTAAAGTGTAATTTTTAATAAACCTCTTATTACTGTATATCTTTGTTTCTATTTATTTTTTTAATGTAATAGTATATATTATTGATCTTCCATATTTGAGGAAAGAGCTAATAAGGTATTACATATTTTTTTTTTATAAAAATGGTCTATATTTTTATTTATTTAGTTTAGAAAACTATAAACCTTTAAAATAACGTGTTTTTGTAACTTGTCAATTTAATGGGTATGTATATCTCCCTTTCTAAGCAAAAAAAGTGCCTTGAGTTTCTAACAGATTGAAATCGAATGAAACCGTTTTTATTATATTTTTTATCCCAAAAATACAAAGGTCTTTAAGGTAAACGGGCCCAACATTGTCATGGGGTAAAAATTGTCACCTTTTAAAAATATGTATTAACTTTCTTAGCACCCACTAACAATTTTGACATCAAATACGCCGTCAGCTAAACTAAATAATTATAAAACACTGCTTTATTCCTGGACTTCAAAAAGGCGTTTGATAGTGTATGGCATAAAGGATTATTATGGAAACTGAAAAGACTCGATTTACCAGACACAATTATTTACATGGTGAAAAGTTTCCTTGAGAATCGAAACTTAACAGCACTACGCACTACTACACTACTTACAATTGAACTTATCGGACCTTCAATACATGACATTGAAGTACCTGAAAATTAATTTGCATACAATTGTAATTATTTACTGATAATATAAAATATACTACTACTATACACGGATTTAAGGTCCAATAAGTTCAATTTGTAAGTAGTGTAGTAGTGTGCTCATCTGATGAAGCTAATGTTTTAGCGAAACGATCGTCATATTGTAACGTGCGGAATGCGCAAAAGTATCCTTCGTTACATTTTCTAACATTTATTAAAACATTTTTAATAATCAAATATTTTATTCTCCTATGCTCTGGTACTCTAACGAACTATTCCTAGGCAGATTTGAAATTGTCAGTAGCTTATGCTTACGCATCAATATATTAAACGACGCACTCTCAATAATATTAAAATTAAATTAAATAAATAAATCAAACTAACTGAAAAATGAAGTTGAGTCGAGTATTTATAATAAAGTCGGTTAGTCACATGAAACGTAGAACTATCAACACCAATATAGATCCTTAATTTAATTTAATATTTCCTTAATAAAAGAGAACTACTTTTTGGGCGGAGCCACGTGACTGCCAATTCGGGACATATCGAACAATACGCCGCGCTAGACTAAATTTCTTCTCTTTCACTCGAGCTGTCCTTTGAGATGGACGTAATTGAAATTTTGTTAGACCCTAAAGGGGATATTAAAGTGGAGGAACCTTATAGACGTATAAGGTAATAGTTAATTAATTATATATTGTTAAATACCATCTATCGTTTAAACATATTATTTTAGGTTTTTCTATAAAATAACAAATTTCCTTTTAACGTCGAAGTGATTTCAATGTTACACATTTGCTTCATGAAAAATTACCTATGTTCAGCTTTTCTTAATAATTAGTAATTAAACTCTACAATACTACGTTTCTCTTTATTACGGAATTTTTCGACACGACGCATCTTTAATATTTTACAACTAAGCAAATAATATTCATGTGAAGTTAAGATTTTGATACTACGTTTCGCATTATCGTTTTGTATATACGAAAACCTACTGTGCGAAGAGATTTCCTTAATTTTGTCTTGGTGACAAACTATTTTGTGCATAGCACGTTTCTACAATTTCATAACCTCAAAATGGAATTAAGGGGATGACACACAAATCATTTCAAGTCAGCAAAATGGAGGTCCCAAACATCAAACTACATAACATTTAAATCCCAGAACAGGAGCGCACTGAGGAATATCTCTCATCAGGATTTTTAAAACAAAAGATAAGTACTTTTGATTATTACCTCATATAAAAGGGATTATTTTCACTTATAGTAGTTTTTGCTTCATGAAAGCAAGGTACCTAGTTTTGATTCATAAAGCCAAGTATCTTGAGTTTTAAATTTTAGATTCAAGCGTCTTTTGTAAGATTCTGTTTTTTTTTAATTCGTTGTAATATATTAATTCACAGTTACCTTTTATCTTGATTCGTTGTCGTAAATATTTCATCGTAGTATTGTATATGCACTTTTGTTTGGTTATATATGGTAATAGTCGTGGTGCATTTTGTTGTAATATAGTTATTGTAATATAGTTATTTTGTCTCTCGTAAAATTCTCAAGTTTACCTCGAAGTTAGGTAATGGTAAAGCCCGAGGCCTTATATTGTAATATATGATTTTTAGTATTGAGGTAAAGTTACGAGGCGTATCTTTTGTAATACATTTTTGGTTCTCGTCAACGCCTCAAATTTACCTTGCCGTTGAGCAAATTGTAATATAGCGCATCTTGTAATATAGTATATTTTGTATATATTTCTGTTTGATATTTTGCTACTAGTATCGTTGATGCTGTGATAGCTCATCCTTTTTTTTTGTAATACAATATTTTGTAATATAGTACTATTGTATATATGTAACATCTGTCTTTTGTTTATCTTTATTTTTCCTTGATTATACTCAGTAATCATGGCGCCCAAGCCTTGAACTCACTGCCATTCTGCTCTCCGTATCTTTACTGTGCTAGCCAGGTTAAACCAGTGACACTAACCACGTCGCTCGTAGGGTGGCCCACACAAGAACTTGGGCAATATTTTAACACCGAATAAAATCTTACAAAACAACGCCTCAATATGGACGTAATATATGTGAAAACGTTAAAAACAGTTTAGTGTTTTTTATTTCATTAGTGATAATGGATTTTCACCAAGTAAAGGTCGAGTCTATCAACTATTTTAAATGTGATCTTATTACCCACTTATTCTGTTCTAATATAAGAAAAAAATCACACAAAATTTTGAGTGGTTAGCTCAACCCCTTCCTGTGCCTTAAAAGGGGTGAATTTTCCTATGTGTTCTTATGGGTAAAAAACATGTTTTCTTAAATTTGCTACAGAATCGTCAAAATGTGTAATAAAAATCGCCCACAAGTCCTCTCTTTAGAATTGTCCAGAGAATACGAATTAGTCATTCCTTTTTTAATTAAAGTCTCATAAGACTGTTTTATAGGGCCCCAAAATGACACTATAAGGGCAAACGTAGAGTATCACATAATTTTCATTTATTATTGTTTATTTGAGATTCTCTGCACAAATTGTTATTAATTTTTTACATTGTATATTATTATTATTTTAATGTTAATCAAATTGTTTAAACAATAATAATGTTATGCATTGCACCCCCTATGATACGCCTATGCCTTATAGTGACTGGAAACTTGTAGAAAGAGATAGAGTTTTCTAGAGTGTGGTAGGAGAAGATTCTCGATTATGTTCTGGATGACTCTGGAGACAATTTCAGAGTATATAAGGCGTGATTACCGGCGGAAGAAGTTTTACAAAAGTGAAGGTAATAGCGAAAGTGAGGTCATAAATTCGAAGTGTAAAAATAAACATTGTAAAAATTACTTTGAACCCACGGATTTATACAGGGTGTTTCCTAAAAGGGCGAAAACTCGTAACAATAATTTATTTAAACAATTACATTTTGGCATAAATTTGTAATATTTTATTTTTTTTTAAATTACACTATTGTCCAAGAAATACGAATTAGTAATTCTTTTTCAAATTATACCTCATAAGAACTATTGAACTTCAAAATGACCTCATGCCGGCAAAAGTAGAGTATCGCGTATTCTTTACATTTATTATTACTTATTTGCCATAACAGAAATTATTTTTAACTAGTCACATTTCAGCTTGTGTTGATATATTAATGTTTTTAAAATTGCTTGAACAATTATAATTTATTTAAACAACATTTTATCATAAATTTGTAAAGGTGTCACCTTTTTTTTTGAATTTCACAAGTTAGTTTTTTAATGTTGTTGAGTAAGAGTTTGATAATGGAACTTGCAAATTATTTGAACAATTTATGACATTTCAGGCCAAAAGCAAGCGAAAAAGCTCATAACTTGTTCGACAAAGATTACCAGATTATTTCTGGAAATCTAAAAGTTTGATTTAAAGCTGATGACAGGCCTTCTGATAGGTCGTTGCTTCTTGAAATATCATCTTAATATGGGCAAAGCAGAAAATTATAAATGCAGATAATGTGATATGGCAGAACACATACTACCTATCTATAATTCTTGTAGTTCGACCAACACTGCTGCTGAGTTAAGGGAAAAGCTGGCTTTTCAATAAAAATTTCAAATAATCTATAATTACAGTAGTTTTATTGTGAAAGGCTTCTTGAAAACATGGTTGTATATTCTTCTGACAAACTGAAGAGTCTGGCCATATTATCAAGGGTTTTAATCTCCTATAGAGGATATCAATTATGTTCCTGAAGTACGCTGATGCAGTTATTAGTAGTGATGGATTAAAGTATTTGCCGCTATACGCCCCATTTTATATGTATATAATATCACCCAGGATTGCATATGAGGAGAACGATACACTAAAACCGGAAACAATCAGGCATCTAACAATTAGCGTATAGGGTAATCCAGCACTGGTTGGAGAAATTTTAAAACGATATGGTAGGCCTTTAAAATGAAGATCCAATCGTAGTTTAATTAAAGTAAGAAGCAGCTGATTGAAGCTACTAGGAGCAGCAGTACTTGTAGAGGAAATTTGCTTTTCTAGTAGCATAAATATAACTTTATTTGTAATTTTTTAATTGAAACCTGTGCAATATTTCCACTTATCGTCATCACAGCATTTATCCATCTGTTCAAATGGTGAATTTTCTATTTTGTCTTCCAATTTTGCAATCTTTTTTGACGCAAAACTCAGCTGCTCAAATGATACAGTTACCCTGTCAAAAAAATCTCACCAATCCATATTGAACATTATCAAAAATTAATAAGTATGTATGAGAACCTATACGGTCAATAAGTTTCTATAAGAATTGGATAAAGTCGCTGTTGAAATTGTTATCAGTTTCTACCAGAATAGAGCAGCAAAATGAGTCAAGCCGTATCCATTTGTAAATCCAAACATTTACTTATACCACGTCAATGAGAATTTATGAGAACAGTATCTAATGTAATCCATGCGGCTTTCCGTGTATAAATGGCAAGTGTTTCTTTAAGAAACGAGCTGCATTAGGTTAAAACAGTTTTGATTTGGAATTGAAGATCACTAGTTATAATGTTTAAATAGGAATTTATGTGATCAGTTTCTATAAGTATTTATGTTTCTTTTCAATAATATATTAAACTTGTTTGCATTATCTTGAATGGGTAAAAAGAAAGGTCAGCTTTCAACTGCAATTACAAATACATATTTAATCACGTTGAATGGAGTTATATGCCACCAATTTCTAAAAGTATTTATGTCATTTTCCGAAAATAATTGTGATGAGGTTTGACCAGTAACAAATTGTTCCTTACTTATTACGATTTGGTCCGAAATTCCAGGTATACATTTGGTATCCCTTCGAAAGAATTGATGAGAGCAGTTTCTACGAGTATCTATTTGTTGTTCATATTGGAAATTATATAAGTCTTTATCAGTATGGATGCGGATCTAATTTAAAAATTAAATTATATCAGAAATAAAGTAACCAAATATTTTAAACAGTATACATTTGTAAATCCAAATATTTACTTATACCACGTCAATGAGAATTTATGAGAACAGTATCTAATGTAATCTATGCGGCTTTCCGTGGTTAAATGGCAAGTGTTTCTTTAAGAAACGAGCTGTATTAGGTTAGAACAGTTCTGATTTGCAATTGAAGATTACTAGTTATAATGTTTAAATGGGAATTTATGAGATTAGTATGATATTGATACCGATTTTTTCTGTTGTATAACCTAGCTATTTAAGATAATTTTGAATTTTTGTGTTCCTGTTCCTTCGTCTTCCTCAAAGTATAAAAAAAAATAGTTGATCCAAAGAATTTAATTCTTTGAGTTGATCTCTCTTTTGAAAGTGTTCATTAGTGAATCTCGATTCTATAATAGTTACCTATCTCTTTCCAACTTGAATTATTTACATCCATATCATTTCTCTTTTTACTCCAAGTTGGATCAATTATTGTCGAAACGTCGAAAGTAAACCTTTGAAGTAAACACATTTTATGACGCCGCGCCGGCGTACTACCACTACCTACTGTTTATTCTTGTCGTTTCGTGCGTTCATGGCTTGATTCTTGGTTTTTTTATTATGTGTACAAAGTTAATAGGTATTTTGTACATATTTAGTGTTTTATTACTGATTATGTTAAAGTAGACAAGTGTGTTGCTGTGTTTTAGTTAATAAATCATTGCTATTTACTTATAGCGAAGGAAATGCCTCAAATGTGATCAGCAATTGAAACGTTAAGTGCAAGTTAGTTGTGACATAACCTGAAATTTAATTTAATTTTATTTCATTTTGTTGAAGAAAGCAATTTGTCAATAAAATAAATAGAATAGTACTAAATTTATTTAAGTAAGTAGTTATTTTCTTTTCCAGATATTATTTTTAGATCAAAGCTTTGTTTTAAAGATACAAATAAAACAATTTATGGTTGGCTATTTTCTTTTAGTTTATAAACAAAAATGCCTAAGGCTGCAAGAAAAAATAAGAAATCGAATGGAAAATAGAAAGCTTGACAAGGAAAACAGGTACTACTCTATTTTAATTTTAGTAGTAGGTACCAAATATTAAAAAATTGAATACTAATTACATGTTAATTTTTACAGGTATTGAAAATAATAGCAACTTTACTGAAATAATCATGAACGGCAAGAAACAAATCAAAATGTTGGAGAAATAAATGAGCAGCATCGACAAGAATTGTCGGAAAAAATGAAAATGTTTCCCATTAACAGCGACGAGAAATTGGTGGAAATTGAAAACGTTTTAAAAATAAATTACTGGTTAGTTACCATAAGACTAACTTGTTATTGACAAATATTAATAAGTATTTTATTTTTATTAGGCAAAGGATTTATCCCTAATAGGAGGTAATGTCCCTGACGTAATGATAAGATTAATGTTCCAAGTTTTAAATAATGAAATAGGATCATTATACAGTTGGGAGGATGCTAATGTAAAGAAAAGAAATTAAGAACTTGCAATTAACAAAATTAATATCAAGTGAGTCAATTAGATTTATTTAAAGTTCTAACTGACTCTTGTGCATAAATAGCTATAACATATATATGTTATAGCTATTTATGCACAAAGAGTGTAAAGTGTTGTTTTTGATCTTAGTGTTAAAGTTTTTACTAGAGGTGTAACGAGGGCATCAACCACACGAAGGCAGAAAGCACACTTTACACAAAGGTACAACCACTATTTTTCGCACGATTGTAATATCACTAGGTACCCAATAAATTCAGAATAACTATTTCTTGTGTAAGTTTGACAACACAAATTGTTCAATTTATTCTATCAAGTTGATTTATAAAATTAATTTTTCTTTAACCAAAAAGTAGATATTTTCTGGACCATTTTCCGTCAAAAAGGGACAGTTTCCGTACAGTACTAACGTGGAATATAGTAATTTTACAGACCTACCGAAAGTAACTATGTTCCAGCTTAGTAATGTAAAAAGTTCAAAATACTACAAAGTCCACAAAAATGTAAATGGTTGAAACGTCAATAATTAAATGTTATCGGGTTATAAAACTATTATTTTAACGTTGTCCAAAAAGTCCAAAAAGTGTCATTTTAATGACCAGTCATGCAAAAAATACTTTCCTCGCACTGCTTGAAATCAATTCTTATAACTAAATAAAAACTACTTTTAGGAGCTGTACTACTGTACAAGAACACCACAGAGGCAACAGAATTAGATATAATAAAAAATATAAGAGTGGCTGGTGACAGCAAAATTCAGAGCAGCGACAGAGGCGTGAGGAACTAAGGATAGAAATAGAAATGCGAAGGACAGGGAAGTTTATGCTGTCTTAATCTAATCAGTGAATTTTTGAGACAAAGCGTGCTAGTTATGGTACATTGGAGCAGTTTTCCCTTCTGACGTTCTACCACCTTTCTCACTATTGTGCAACAAAAAGGTACCTAATTACTTTAACATATCTCTGTACCTCAGTTTTATCAGCAGCCATCTTATAAGAATATGAGCTATATCTTTTTATGCCTACGATACAATTTGATATAAACAAATTTTGAGTATTTGAGTTATATTTAAACTTGCAATCTGCCTCTTTTAATAGAAAATCCTAATATCACAGTTTTTAAATAAAATTTTGTTTTCATGCATTATGACAGTACTGATTATTTTATTAAAATTTTAGGAAGACTAATAAAGCAGAAATACCAAATGAATGATACAAGCAAATGTAGGTTCAATACATTGAAGGAAAAATGCATGTATATGTTGTATATTATTGAATTTTAAAAATATATGCAGTTTATTTTTACATTGTTCAAAAATTTATTTTATTTTATATGTACATTTTTATAGTCTGTCAGATTTACTTAAAGTAACTAATAGTGCGTTTTAAAATTTTTGATATTGTTTACGAATGTTACATATGTTTATATCTTTGAAGAAATATAGGTAATAAAAAATATATCGTTTTTCTATAAAAAAGAAAATCTTGATCCCTCCCTTATTGTGGATATGCAGGTTGATTTTCAGTTTCTATACATATAGATTGAGAAAGAAACGAATGGCTTATTCGATAGCGCAATGAAATTGTCTGATTTTTTCTAAAGAGCTATAAATACTTGGTTATCATTATATAATTATCTATTTCAGGCTGGGTGGTGTGGCCTAAAAGCCATGGCACACTCATTCAAATAAGCCATTTTCTTTTCTTCCCGAAAGTATGTATTGATAATTGAAGGTCAACCTGTATATGTATACAGTACAGGGAACTCAGGTAGATGTATTAGGAAATCCTATTTGTTTATGTGCATATGTGCAACGTGGATCAAGATAGTGCCATATCAAATTTATTTCGTATCAATTGTCCCAATATTTATATCACTTTCAACCTTCTTTGATAACCCGGTATATTACATGGCAGCATCCTGTATATTCTGATCAGGGTAAGTAGATTTATCAGAATTTATAATAAAAACTGACTAAAATAAGGTAAGGCTATTCCGAATCACTACTAAGGAATTACCAATATATACTTATTAATTGTCTTAATTTATATTTGTATTAATAAATTTACAATAAAAATACATCTGTAAATATACAATTTAAACTGTACATTTATTGTCATGCATATCTAAATTAATACTAATAAGAAAGCAATATGGAAATTTACAATAAAAACATGTTGATAAATGGTGTGTTACAGACGATAGATACTGGAGAAACCACGAACTGGAACTGTAAGATATTACTTATAGAAAACTGATAAAAAAGTTTAGAATCTCTTTAAAGTTGTATTTGGAAATTCATATGGTTACAAATATAAGGGCAATAGTGCACTTACACACACTAAACTGTAAGTTTGTTAATGTGTATTTCATATGTATACTAATGAAAGGGCAACATGATAATTCCAAATAGCTCATTCTGAATTACTGTTTCATAACCGAATTTAAACTTAATGAAATAGATAAAATCGTGTCTGTATAATACTAATATAATTTATAGGAATGATAAAACCGCATCACTTTTTTTTTATAAGTTTCTATCTGAAATTTTTGGCAGGGTAGCTTTTCACGTCTGCGCTGAAATGCCTGTATGTTGCTCATTGCAGTCTTCACTCTCAAAGTTAAAATTCACATTAGGTTTGACATTTTCCACCTGTAATAATAATGTTTATTCAAATAAGTAAGACAATTTTTCAATAAGTTTATCATTCCCTTTATAACTTATTATTTAAATTGGGGGTTTAACCCTTTTAAAATATTAATTTTTAAGTTATATGAAAGTTAAATGAATCTGAAAATGTAAAGAAATAAATAAAACAAACAAAGTTAGAATAAGTAACTCTATTTAATTTAAAAGCATGAGATCACAGGGGTAGGCGAATCACAAAACATCCTTTGTTTAAAGCACAATAAAACAATATAGATTTATTAAACAAATATGCTGAAAGGCAATACTGACTTCCAGTAAACTGAAAATATGCAATATAGGTATAACATGAAATGCGTCTGGCCAGATCCAAGCGAAATAAATAAACTAATATAAACGTTACTAAACGATAAAATGGTACAGAAATCTTAATCTCAGTAATATAATTACATAGAAAACCCGACAAATACAATATCGAATCGATAGTTCGTTACCGAAATAACATGGATTTTCGGTACTAAACGGAGAAGTCTTACGACGCGCACTTGAAAAATAAAAAGTTTGCAACGATGTCGCGAAGAATGCACTAATTAAAGTTTGTCTTTGAAGAAAACCATTAATTTCCAACACAGGAAATAATGTTTTTAACTTTTTAATTCACGTTCCCAAACCAACAGGAAACGTAATACAAACGTTTTTAGACGCCGTTAATTATGGCGGCCATCACCAAAACAGGAACAAATGTAGTGAAAATGCTACTTACAGTTTGATTTTTCTGTTCTAAGCACTCACTACTTAATTTAACAAATTACAAAACATTCACACTATCAACTATGATAGTAATAAATTTGCAAAGCTAGCAGGTTTTAATCACCATACTTCTCAAATTTGTAAAAACCAACCAGTTGAATAATTCTTACAACCTCTTCGTTGGATATCTCTAGTCGAAGTCCCAACTGCGACCCTTCCCGAACGCTACTTTCTATATCTCCTCCAGGGAGCGCTCAGCATTGAACGGCTTTTAAAAATCAACCTTGCATCTTCGCGGGAAGATACCATGCCAGGGTTGGCTTAAGGTAACTTTTAAGATTAATTATCGATTTAAATAAGTATTTTAACCAAATTAATCTCCTTATTACGCAAAATAAAATGGACCCGTTACATTCCCCTTCTCCTCACTAGCAGGCGAGTTCCTCTAAGGAAAGAGACCGTTAAAGATTTAATAGGTAAGAAGATATAAGAAAATATTTCTCTTTAGCTTAACTCAAACATACTTCATTCGCTTCGCTTTCATCGACAACACTTTAAGCTAAAGAGATAAACATACAACCAAACAAATTACAAACTAACACACACCTGCGCAGGATTTCACTCATCGAACATTCATACAAAACAGAAAAGGGATTTAATTTATACTAAAGGGGTAGGTAAAAAGGTAACATAAGCGAGATGGAGAATGTAAACAATTATTTAATACAAAAATGAAGCTAAACGGAGATACAGAAAATGGGAATCGAACCCACGAGTTAACCAAATTCTTAATATCCCAATAATTCATTGAGCGGTACTTAAAGTAGATAATATACAAAACCGTAGTATTACGTACCGAATGCAGAAATAATGGATAAGGGAACGTAAATCAACTTAACCTAAGGTACAACTAACATTATATAAGGATAAAATATAAGATAATGAAAGGTTGTTGACTATGTCAACACGAAGATTTTCAATCTTCTTACTAAAACACGAAAATATCTTGCCCAGACATAGCTAGTCAAGATAAACGCAAGCATAATAACATCTCGCACTAGTTCTACTAGCCAAGAAAACGTAAACAGTAAACATCTCGCACTAGACATTGCTAGTCAAGATAAAGGTAAACATCCTGCGCTAATACGTCTATTAGCCAGGGGAAGAAAAGGTAAACTAGTTTCAACTAGACCCTGCACTCATAATAATGAGCCAGGAAAAGGTACTATAACACTTCTGCACTAATTTTTATCTTAGCCAGAAAACGCAAACGCAACGCACGTAAAAAATCGTGCGCGTGACAAGCTAAAACCCTGCATTAAGCCACAGCTTAACCAGGAAAGGTAAGGTAAAACTAAAAACAGACCGAGACAACTAAACTTAACTCTGACCTTGCACACAGCAAGCCAGAAGAGACTAAAACATGAAAAGGTACTTAAAGATAAAGATAGATATACTTGCCTCTGGCCTTGCATAGAGCAAGCCAAAAAAGAAAAGCAAAATAAATAAAAGAAAAAGATAAGGAGGGCGCCAGATGTTTTAAGGACAAACATCAACCATTTACGAAAAAGAAAGATATTTTCTACTTACACAAGATAAAATGTACGAAAAGTTAAGTCTCAAAAATGAGATATTAATACACCTACAGATACTAAACATACTGAGCTTAAAAGCTACTGGACTAATTGAGAACATTAGCCACAAAAATGTATAAAATTATGCAAAGACGATAAGGAATTCTAAAATACTAAAAAGGTTATACTAAACAAACTTAAGAAGATTCTTCTTCAAAGTCACACTGATTTGGTTTTAGGTCCTTTATATGCCACTTACCAAGTGGTTGGCCATACTGATCTACTAATTCATAGATTAATGGAGATATGACCTGGGTTACCATACATGGGACATATTTAGGGGCTAATTTTTTAGTGAAATTTTTAGAAGCATCTGATAGGTAATGCGTACGTTTCCAGACAGTATCGCCTAACTCAAAACGCAAAGGTCGTTTTCGTAAATTATAATGCTTAGCATTTTTCTCATAGGCTTTGTGCAGACGTTCTTTAACTTCTGAATAAAGTTCAGGTAATTTAGACATTTCCTCTGCCCAGAATAAGTTATTTGTTACTTTAAAGTCATTAGACGTAGCATCGGAAGAATAAAAATCTCCGGTAACGGGGACATGTCTGCCAAATACAAGGTACGCGGGAGATATATCAGTCGTGTCATGTTTTGCCAGGCGCAATGCTTGAGCTATTTCCGGTAGCTTTTCGTCCCAGACACGTTGATTGTCGGTAATATAGGAAGAAATTGCCGTCTTTAACACTCTATTAACCCTTTCAGTAGGATTGTTTTGGGGGTGATACCTAGCATTAAACCAAATTTTAGGGATAGAAAAGGACTTTAAAAATTTTTCAAATTCTTTCGAGGTAAACTGTGAACCATTATCAAAAATAACAATTTCGGGAATGCCAAAAATAAGGAAAACTTGTTCTCGTAAGAATTTGATTATAGGGGCTGTAGTGGCTCTACGTAACGGCTGCACTAGAACAAATTTAGTAAAGTAATCCGTAACTACCAAAACGTATTGATTTCCTTTTTTACTCTTAGGAAATGGACCCATCAAATCCATTGAAATAGCTTGAAAGGGATAACTAATATTTTTCTCGTTACCCATTAAACCGGGACGAGCCACATTTTCGCTCTTTTGAGACGCACAAATTTGGCAATTTTTAACATATCTGCTCACTGACTGTCTTAACTTTGGCCAGTAATAAAACTCCAGTATTCTGGACATAGTTTTTGAAATTCCTAAATGGGCAGATGTAGGTAAATCATGCATTTGCTGTAAAATAGACAAACGGTTATCCGTAGGGACGACTAATTTCCAATCAGAGATATTGGAAATATTAGGTAAAATGGAGGGCAAAAATTTATACAAGCAATTATTAACAACTTTAAAATTAGGATACTGGTCTGGAAAATTAGTGACTTTAGCGATCATAGTTAGGTACCAAGCATCAGGTTTTAAAGAGTTTATGTCTAATGTATTAACATTTCGCGATAAGGCATCGGGAATAACATTTTGAGTGCCGGGCCGGTGTTGAACATCAAAATCAAATTGCGACAACCGTAAACACCAACGGGACAAACGACCTGTAGGCTCTCGAAGACGATGTAACCAGGTCAAAGCAGAACAATCAGTAATCACTGTAAACTTAGTTCCTTCAACAAACCCGCGAAATTTTTCAATTCCATGGATTATTCCAATAAGTTCACGCTCTGTTGCGGAATATTTTCGTTCTGCAGAAGTTAATGCTCTACTGGCAAAGGCAATAGGATGCTCTGCACCCTGTATTCGTTGAAATAAAACCGAACCAACGCCCACATCGGACGCGTCTGTTTGGATAAAGAAAGGTTGGGTAAAATCAGGGGAAACCAAGACTGGAGCTGTAGTCATTCTTTGTTTAATTTCCACAAAGGCTACTTCCGCTTCATCAGTCCAAACGATAGGCTGGCCTTTCTTTCGTCCTTTCAAAAGAGAAGTAATTGGCGCAGCTATTGTCGAAAAGTCCTTAATAAATCTACGGTAATAAGAGACTAGACCAATTAAACGTTTAATCTCTGTAGTATTAGTAGGGGTCGGGAAATTTACAATGGCCGAGACTTTATCCGGATCAGTCCGGAGACCATGTTCATCAATAATAAAGCCAAGAAAAGAAAGCGAAGATCTACAAAATTCACATTTTTCTAAATTAATGCGGAAGCCAGCCGCAGCAAGACGTTCACTAAGCAACTTTAGCGAAGCAATATGACTCTCAAACGTCGACGAAGCGATAATCACATCATCTAAGTAAACAAAAGCAGAACCATTTAATAAATCTGGACCCAAAACTCTTTCCATCGTACGCTGTAGCATTTGCGGACTATTAGAAAGGCCAAATGGCATCACCACAAATTCAAAAAGACCCATACCAGGTACACAAAACGCTGTCTTTTCACAAGACGATTTCTCTAACGGAATCTGCCAGAATGCTTTACGCAAATCAATAGAGGTAAGGTAACGAGAATCTCTTAAACGGTTTAAGATAGAGTCTATCTGCGGAAGTGGATATGCATCTTTAATGGTGACTGAATTTAATTTACGTCCGTCAAAACAGGCACGTAATTCTCCATTTTTCTTTTTAACTAATAAAATTGGAGAAGACCAAGGCGAATTAGAAGGTCGTATTACTCCTAATCGTAACATATCATTTCTGCATTTTAGTTCTTGTATAATTCTACATTTCTCTTTAAGATCACTCAAAGAATTTATTTCTGCAAGTACTAACTTATCCGTAAAGAAGGGATTTAAGTTTCGACGTATTTGTCTAACAATTTCTTGTTCTGTACGCGGAGTAGTAAGCCTATTAAATAAAGCTTCTACTGCAATAATATAAAAAATAACATTTTCTGAAAGACCCTGAGTTCGGTTTCGAATTTCCGCTAATAAAATATCTTCGTAGTCCACCGGGAGAAAATCACGTTTCAGACATGTGACTAATTCGGCCCATGAATGAACTTCTTTTTTAATATTTCGAAACCATAGTAAAGCAGGACCGGAAAACAAATCAATTGCGGAAGTAAAAAGAGATTCCTCACTAACATGACGTGCTTCACAAAGCTCTTTTACTTTTTCTAAAAATGACATAACACTTTCCTTTGATGAAAGTCCCGAAAATTTTATTCCCCATTTATTTATAGCTATAGGTTTAGCAAAAACCGTAATATTTGACCCATCTAACAATTTTGAAGCCCCCATAGTGGACGACGCCACTGGGGTAGGTAAACTATTATCTTTAGTTTCAGAAAAAAGGCCTAAAATTATTAATAAGGAATTTTCAATTTTATCCCTTAAATTTTTTTCATTATCACCCTCAGGTTTTAGAAAGGTACAACGCCTCTGAACATGTAATAAACGCGACTCTATACGACGTATTTCTAATTCTGTCAATACTTGATCTTCACGTGTTAACAAGGAAAGTAATTTTGACAAAGTTTCATTTATTTCTTGTACTTCTATAGCGAATTCAAAATCATTTTTCACCGTATACTTAAAACCTTCTTTTTCTTTCAATAATGCACCCCTTAACTGAGCGCGTCGCAATAATTGTGTACTTTCCGGTTCTATTTCCCTTGAGCATAGCTCAAAAACTATTTCTGTAGTCAATAAATCGTTTGGCTCCATTTTACTTATTAATTTTCTAAAGTCCCAAATAATATATAACGTACTGTATAATAAATTTCTACTAAAAGATTAATTTAACCAAAATACTCTAGGACATTATTTTGAGAACAAAATATCAAACCATAAAAATGTAATTTACTGCAGTAACTTCAAAGCATGAGTCACGGTTAAGGAATTTATTGCCTGGACTACTCGGTAAACACTATACAAAAAACGCGTACCTGCTTGCTTTCGCAAATAAACACGCTAAATAAAATAACAAACACAAAATATGGAAATAAATTTCTGAAAGAGACATAAAATATACAATAATTAAACAAAAGCGTTTTGTGTTCGTTTTATGAAATTAGTTTCCATAAAAATCGAGCCCCACGTTGGGCGCCAAAATATAACTTATTATTTAAATTGGGGGTTTAACCCTTTTAAAATATTAATTTTTAAGTTATATGAAAGTTAAATGAATCTGAAAATGTAAAGAAATAAATAAAACAAACAAAGTTAGAATAAGTAACTCTATTTAATTTAAAAGCATGAGATCACAGGGGTAGGCGAATCACAAAACATCCTTTGTTTAAAGCACAATAAAACAATATAGATTTATTAAACAAATATGCTGAAAGGCAATACTGACTTCCAGTAAACTGAAAATATGCAATATAGGTATAACATGAAATGCGTCTGGCCAGATCCAAGCGAAATAAATAAACTAATATAAACGTTACTAAACGATAAAATGGTACAGAAATCTTAATCTCAGTAATATAATTACATAGAAAACCCGACAAATACAATATCGAATCGATAGTTCGTTACCGAAATAACATGGATTTTCGGTACTAAACGGAGAAGTCTTACGACGCGCACTTGAAAAATAAAAAGTTTGCAACGATGTCGCGAAGAATGCACTAATTAAAGTTTGTCTTTGAAGAAAACCATTAATTTCCAACACAGGAAATAATGTTTTTAACTTTTTAATTCACGTTCCCAAACCAACAGGAAACGTAATACAAACGTTTTTAGACGCCGTTAATTATGGCGGCCATCACCAAAACAGGAACAAATGTAGTGAAAATGCTACTTACAGTTTGATTTTTCTGTTCTAAGCACTCACTACTTAATTTAACAAATTACAAAACATTCACACTATCAACTATGATAGTAATAAATTTGCAAAGCTAGCAGGTTTTAATCACCATACTTCTCAAATTTGTAAAAACCAACCAGTTGAATAATTCTTACAACCTCTTCGTTGGATATCTCTAGTCGAAGTCCCAACTGCGACCCTTCCCGAACGCTACTTTCTATATCTCCTCCAGGGAGCGCTCAGCATTGAACGGCTTTTAAAAATCAACCTTGCATCTTCGCGGGAAGATACCATGCCAGGGTTGGCTTAAGGTAACTTTTAAGATTAATTATCGATTTAAATAAGTATTTTAACCAAATTAATCTCCTTATTACGCAAAATAAAATGGACCCGTTACACCTTGCAACTCGGAAACATCTTAAAACTTCATAACAAAATTACAGCGATAATTAGATAAACGTCTCATTATTTAAGATACGCGTTTTATAGTCAAGCGAGCAAATCTACTATATTCTTATGTACGCTCATTATCCTGAGATACGATCATTATCTGAGATAGGTACATGTCTCGGTACATATTATGTAAGTAAGTTTCTACTATGACCTAACATATCAAAATGTTTTCTTCTTCTATTATTACCACTCACCTCAAATACTTGTAACTTGCTTCTTTTGTCCTGTCTTTCTTTGCTTTCAGCATCAATTGGCCGCTTCAGAAGTTTTTGGGGAACATGTCCCATATTCTGTGAGGGAACCCAGTCGGGATCGTTTTCATCCAGTAAAGAAGCAGGTTTGCCTGAAAAGAATAGACAAGGTTTACGTTAGAGCGGAAGTAGGCTATGTTTCGTACAAGGACATTGAAAAATAATTTTAGGGTTTCAATGGGGGCATGATGTATTAAAGCACTTACCACTTATGAAATGTTTGCTGCAGACTTTCTGGTACTTGAGCTTCGATTCTGTGAGATCACTTCGCTTTATTGCACCTATCCATAGGGCCCTACGCTTTCTGGATAATTCGTTTTTATTGGTTAAAAACCTGTGGTTAGAAATCGCAGGTATAGAGTAAAAAGCAACTTGATCCCTGTCCGCTCGACTTCTACAACCAAATACAATGCAAGTCATAGGCATTATGCTATTTATGCTTTTAATAACACAAATGAGTCACAAAACTATAAATTCAATTCCAAACACGTAAAAGATCCGTAATAACGGTAACATCAACACTGTGTGCCAACATCGGCCATATTGGATTACGTTCAGTGTTGCCACGAGGTCAACAGTGCTCAGGGTGACCACATTTTGAAAACCAAATCTACTGGAAGTATCAGCAGAGATCTACTAAAAACTACTAAAATGGTTTGAAAAAATACTAAATATCTACAAAGGCGGATACTGACTTACCGACTAGCAGGAAACTAGAATTTGACGTCCACTAATTATGCTTTTGCTTTTCCATTAATGAAGGATAGAGGATATCACCTGAATGGGTTTTAAAAGGAAAAAATCTTATTTTATATAAAATATATATTACATAAAAGATAAAACACATAACATAACAATCAATACAATCATAATGATGAGGAAAAAATAAGAAATAAAGTCATAAAATAAATAAAAAGCAAATCCTTAATACAAGTGTTTAAAAAAATAAAATATTTACCTATACATTGAAGGTAGGTGAGACAATTATTAAAAAACATGAATTATTATCGTTGTCCTTATTTAATAAGACAATGACTATTATCATTAGGCTCATCCAAATCCTAATATTTATTTATTGTTCTTATATTGTCATTTTGTACTGTTCTTAATTAAATTGTGCAAAATTAAAATATCAAATGACACTATTGACACTAATGGGGGGAAAATCGGAAAACAGCAAAATCAACTGATCATAGTGCAATCTATAATCTTTATTTGTATTAAGAAGCAGAATTGAAGAAACCTGTAATTATGATTTTAATCAAGTATTTATACCTAGTTGGAATTACAACATACTTTTCTACGATTGTTTCTTTACCTTTAAATTAATATTCCACCAAGAGATGTCGACAGTAGTCAATATTACTAAAATCTATTAAATAAAACTTGTCTACCAAAGTTTCCTAATTTCCATAAAAAAACTACTAAAAAAGTAGAAATCTACCAAATGTGGTCACCCTGACAGTGCTGCCGTCACAGACTACTAGTCTGTGGCTGCCGTTTTGCCTTTGCCAGTAATTACTGCCAGTAATTACCTGTCGACGAGTAAAATAAGTTATATGTATTTATTTATTACAAATGTCCAAGGAACAGGGAGCTAGATGTTATTTTAAATGCCATCGTAAGATATGTGGAAGATGATCATTACATTCTGCAAACCGAGGGCGAGTGAAATTTGTAATATCGAGTAAAATATAAATAACTAGGTACCTTCGCCTACTTACGTTATTAATATTTATTGATACACATTTTTTTACAAGGTGATTATGCAATTATAGCGGAACAGGTGTAGTATTGTATAACCTTACAAAATCCGAAATCCTGCAACAAATATACCACCTTTTACCTGTTCGTTTGTATTTTGAATTGTTTTGATTGCAAAATGGGATTTTTTAAACTCAGTTGATCTCATTCTCTGTGTTGATTTGCAAATATTTTGTGAAAACAAAAAATTCCTGATTTCTTTATAAGTTAGCATTCTACATAATGCCGAAAATGCCAGAATAATGCTATTGTTATTTATAGACAAAACTAGGAATTTTTGGGAACTATTACGGATAACCGGGAAAATGAAACACACCTGTTGAAGGTTTTCATCGTACTACTTGCACGCTCTTTATTCAGCGAGAAAGCTTTATTACATAACTAGTCGATAGATGGCGCTATATGTATTTTTATCTACAATTAACACCCCCACTAGATAGAAATACATTATACATTAGATAATACATCGGTAATGCCTAACTCACCTGAAAATTTATTATGTTTAGCAAAACTCAAGCTTTTGGTTAACATATCAGCAGGCATGTCATTAGTTTGTAAATACTTTACAATAACAAAATTCTTTGAGACTGCCTCCCTGACAAAATGATATCTAATATCAATGTGCTTGGCGCGCTTGTGGAAAGCAGGATTGATACACACTTTCTGTGCGCTTTGATTATCATTGAACAGGGTTATGCATCTGATCTTTCCTGTAAACTCGCCAAGCAGGTTACGCAGATAAATAGCTTCTCTAGAGGCTTCTGATATGGCAACATACTCTGCCTCAGTACTAGAGAGAGCCACTGAACTTTTTTTCCTACTTTCCCAAGACACTGTAGAACCAGAAAGTTTAAAGCAAAAACCAGTGAACGACTTTCTGTCAATTATGTCTGCGCCCCAATCTGCGTCAACGAAACCCTCTAGTTCTAGAATGCTTGTTTTTCTAAATATCAGCCCATGACTTTTTGTACCTTTCAGGTAACGCAGTACCCTTTTAGCACATTTCCAGTGTGACTCGTCAAAACAATTATTAAACTGGCTCAAGTAACTAATACAAAAAGAAATATCTGGCCTAGTGAGCACAGCCAAATACATCAATGCCCCTATTAGTTGCTGATAGGGAAACACAATATCCTTTTTAATTTCACTTTTGCTTAATTTCAAATTATTTTCCATAGGTGTATTTACAGGCTTACAATCAATCATATTAAAACGTAACAACAATTCATCAATATACTGTTCTTGATCCAAGGATATTGACCCGTTATCTTTATCAACAATAACTCTCATGCCTAAACACTGTTTCATCTGACCTAGATCTTTTATTTTAAACTTTAAACTAAGTTCTCTTTTCAAAAAATTTGTTTCGGCATTAGAGTTGGAAAAAATGAAAAAATCGTCTACATACAATGCTACAATTGTTTTAAAACTATCTTGATATTTCATATACACACATGGCTCATATTTTGATTTTTTATAACCTAACATGTTTAAAACATTTTCCACTTTTTCATACCAAACCCTGGATGCTTGTTTTAGGCCATAAATGGCCTTTTTTAGCTTGAGAACCTGGTTTTTATCTACTGATTTATTAAAGCCTTCAGGCTGTGTCATAAAAACTGTCTCTGTCAAAGAACCATTTAGAAAGGCTGTTGCCACATCCAGATGCGTGGTTTTCAAATTTAAGTGAACTGACAAGGCTATTAACAATCTTAATGTGGAATGTTTTACAACAGGAGAAAAAGTTTCATCATAATCTACCCCGGGTTTTTGGGTAAAACCTTTTGCCACTAGCCGAGCTTTGTACCGCACATTATCGTCACTATCAAACTTCCTTTTAAAAACCCACTTGCACTGCACAATTGTCACATTGTCTGGTTTCTGAACCACCTCCCAGGCCTCATTTTCTTCAAAGGATGCTAACTCAGCGTCAATAGCTTGCTTCCATTTCTCACCGTCTGGCCTTGACAGGGCATCTGACATACTCAAGGGGACATCCTCTATACTGACATTTGTTTGGCAGGCATACATCATGTAATCATCACGATTTACAGGTTTCCTTTGTCTTGTTGATTTTCTCACTATTTCTGGTTTGTCAGTAGAATTATCAACGTCCTGAAAATCACTAGTACTGTCACTATCTGGCAAATCTTCTTGAGGATCGTATTCATCTGAGTTTTCTGAAAACACTTCAATTGGTTCAACACTCAACTCCATGTTACTGTTTTCACTCATATCCCCCACTGAAACCTGCATGTCTCCGTAACTGCCATCGTTTAATATTGGATCAAAAACCACCGATCCATTTGATAATTTTTCGTTAATAATAACATCCCGGCTCATAATAATTGACTTTGTTATTGGATCAAATAACCTATAGCCTTTGACATTCTCACAAAAACCAATCAATATCATCTTTTTAGATTTTTTATCAAATTTTTGCCTCTTTTCCTTAGGTATTAACATCATGACCTCACTGCCAAAAATTCTAACATTACTCACATCAGGTTGTTTTTGTGACCAAATTTCATACGGTGTTCTTTTAAGTCCTGCCACCACCGATCTGTTTCTTAAATATACAGCTGTGTTTATTGCTTCAGCCCAAAAACACTTTTCAAGCCCTGCATCGAAAAGCAAACAACGAGCTTTCTCTACTAAGGTGCGATTCATCCTTTCGCTCATCCCATTTTGCTGTGGTGTGTAGGGATTTGTCTTCTGATGGATGATACCATTATTAGTTAAGAAATTTTCAAATAATAAACTGCAAAATTCACCCCCATTATCCGATCTAAAAACTTTTATTTTGACATTTTTTTGATTTTCAACCATCGCTTTAAATTCTTTAAAGTAATCGAGTGCTTGGTCCTTGGTTTTAAGAAAATAAATAAACGCCATTCTACTAAAGTCATCTGTCAAGATCAAATAATATTTCGAGCCACCCAACGACTCCACCTCCATGGGCCCACACAGATCAGCATGGATAACCTCCAAGACTTGTGTCGCTCGTGTGCCTACATGCTTAAATGGCAACCTACATTGTTTCCCTTCACAACATATTTGACATGTTTCTTTATTAACATGTATGTTACCTTGACAATCCAGTCCATTGACTACATTCTGCATGAGGGAAAGATCCTTGTAGTTTATATGCCCAAAACGCCTGTGCCACACATCCACTGTCGCTGCTGCTGCTGCGATAAAATGTTCTTTTGGTTTATTTAAGTTCAACTTATACATGTTATTTTCCATAGTAGCTGTTGCAATTAATTCTCCGACACTATTATAAATCTGACAATCTGTTTTACTGAAAACTACACGATTACCATTTCTTGTAAGTTGTCCAACAGATAATAGATTAGTCGACAGCTCTGGAACATATAAAATGTCTTTTACATCAATGTCAAATGTTTGTCCGTCAACAACTGTGGAAATCTCCACTTGACCCGAACACTTCACTGATAGTTTTTCACTGTTGGCTACAGTAATTTCTTTGACGTCAGTCTCTTTCATATTTTTTAACCAATCTTCTCGAGCAGTTATATGATTGCTAGCTGCAGAATCGACATACCAATCACCATCATCGAAGACGCCACTAAGAAAAATTACACTGAAAGCATTTGCATTTGCTCGAACCTTTTTCTTATTCTGTTGTAAATTATTGGGGCACTTATTTTGAAAATGGCCCGTTTGTTTACACTTGTAACAGACGATGTCGGTTAGATCCCTTCTTTGCAAATGAGTGCTGCCATCTTTCGACTTTCCTTTGAAACTTGCCTTATTAGCAAAAGCTCCTGCTAAATTACTTCTACCGCTCTCAGTTTCCATGTCAAGGAGTTTCGTCTTAATTTCATCAGATGTCACTATAATGCCCGAATGTTCAATTCCCATGATCATTGGTGCAAAACGCTCTGGCAGCCCTGCTAGAAGAAGTGAACCAATCCATTCTTCGCTTATTTTGAAACCCGTTCTGTTCAATTTTCTGGAAGTTTCAATTACTTGCGTGATGTATGTTTCCATTGAATTACAGTTTTCATAGCGTAGAGAAATCAAACTGCGTAAGAGACCAATTTTCCTTGTAAATCCGTGATCTTCATACATCTTGTTTAAAGTATTCCAAACATCTTTACACGTTTCTTTATTTCTGATATGCACAAAAATAGATGGATCCAACGTTAAGATTAACTTTGCTTTCGCTTTACCTAACAGAATCGTATCAGTCTCTGTACCTTCAAGGCATTTAGTAAGTCCTTCCAAAACAAACACGTTTTCGACTGCAAAACACCACTCGGTGAAATTCTCACGCCCAAGCAACCTTGGTACACTGTTAAGGTAATTGACCGCCATTTTTCTTCAGACACGCGAGCAGTGTTGCTACAAGCATCTCTCAGTTTGGTACTAGAATAACACTATAGAGCGTACTAGATTCCAGAAAACTGTACTAGAATTATGACATTTAAGCTTTGTTTTGGTTTTGAGAAATGAAAGTCTCTAGTATGTAGTGTTGCCAATGGTTAAGAACAAAATTATGCGCTCCCTCGACCATAATTATGCGATTTTGAACAACATTGTGCGATCTAATAAAAGAAACTTTATAAACGGTTTATTTATTAAATACGCGTAATGAGTGAGTGTATTTGTTTTTATTTAACTATAAAAATTATGACATATAGTTGCGTTAATTTTGCACCAGTCTTACCAATAGAAAGCGCCATGTTCTTGCTTTCTTCGCCAGGTGGCGTATTTTTTAGCGCGGATTTTAAAAGATTTATTCGGATTTATTGTTTAAAACGACACGCAGTTCTGACAGACGCCTACTCTTCTTATAAAACTTAAAAAAACTTACTTTTTTTCGCTAAATATTTGTAGAAAGCTAGGGAGATTTGGAGTTATTCGTTTTTTATACGATTTTTGTGGGAATATGCGGAAATTATGCGATTTTACTTAAAGTGCGAAAATTATTATCTGGCCATCAAATTATGCGCAAATCGCATAATTATGCGCCAATCGGCAACACTGCTAGTATGTCATGAACATGCGCAGTTAGCGAAACAGAATACGTTTTATTAACTGCGCATGCTCTTGACATCCCAGGACCGTTTTTTTCTGAAAACCAAAATAAACTTATTATTCTCGACTCTGCAAACCAATATACTACTTAACGTTTTACTGGTTGTTTACATTTAGTTCAGTAACCAAATATACAGTACTTTACAGCCAGGCAGTGAGGCAGTTAGACAATACCTATCGCACTGTCTTGGATTACATGTGTAAAATGAACTTTAATACTGAAACGAGATTACCAAATAAATATATTTATTATATTAACACAGATATGTAGAGATTACCTATTTACCCTAAACTGTTAATGGTAACAAAAATCTACGACTAGAAAAACTAAAACAACATTTTTTGGCAACAAAAACCTATGACTAGAAAAACTAAAACATAACATTCTTTGGTAACAAAAATATACGACTATAAAAACTAAAGCATAACATTCTTTAAAAGTGTACTAGATTTGCAAGTGGAGTACTAGCGTACTTTTCCAAACATAAATGTACTAGTTCTAGTACAATTGTACTAGCAATAGCAACACTGCACGCGAGTACGAACTTTCAACGTATTTTCAACACACCAGTCCAATTTTCAACTTAAAACTCACGGTACGTATTGTCTATCAGGAACCTAAACGTCCTGGGACCATAACCTGTTATTTATAGACAAAACTAGGAATTTTTGGGAACTATTACGGATAACCGGGAAAATGAAACACACCTGTTGAAGGTTTTCATCGTACTACTTGCACGCTCTTTATTCAGCGAGAAAGCTTTATTACATAACTAGTCGATAGATGGCGCTATATGTATTTTTATCTACAATTAACAGCTATCGTCTCCGTCAGGTCCTCCTACTTTAAAGATGTCAAGTTAGGAAATGGCTAATAGCTACATAAAAAATTAGAGTATTTGGCTACATTATGCTAACCATCTTATCGTGAAAACTCGCTTAGATCTATAACCGTAATCTGAGACGTCATGACACATAACCTATCGCACAAAGCATTAAAATTTTCCAGCTGTCAAGTCGTGTTTACAATAATTACAACTCATCAAATTAACTTAAACAAATTATTTTAAAATGATGAAACAAAGGCAGAAGTGAGTAGTGTTTTGTAAGTGCTGCTAATTTTTATTGACTTGATGTTTGTTTTTAGGTTCAACTCGTATAAAAGACTGAACAATGGAAAAGGCAGTGGAAGTGATAGTGGAGAAGAAACTGAACTGCTTGGAAGGGACAAACCACGTAGGAAAGAAATTCCTACGATAGAAAAAAATATTGAGGATGGGGATACATTGCAGTCTTTGGCTATTAGGTACCATTGTAGGGTAAGAAATTGATTGGTTATGAATGACTCGATGGTAGTAGAAAGAGACACGATTTCTTTACTCCCCATATGTTATTTAGTAATGCGCAGAATGTATTCCATACCTGTGGAATATGATTCAATTGCTGCCGAGCAATGCAGCTGGCAATAGTTTGCCAACACAAATTTAAAGACTATTAGTCCATGATTAATTATAGATTATAGAGTTACAATTAATTGAATTGAATCATACTAGGTTCTCTATTTCATTATTTTTATTTAGATGTGCCTAAATAATCAAGGGCCGCTTTAGCTCTTTTGCCACCCTGGACGAAACAGTGTTGCCACAGCCGTTCCGGCAGTTTCGGTAGATTTCGTAAATTTTCGGTAGATATTAGGGCAGGTACATTTTAATAACATAGTTACATGATAAGTATCGATATTTCTATCTGGAAATTTTTGAGAGCAGGGGATATCCAAATTCGATATGTCTACCGAAAATTCAATAGTTGTGGTATCGCTGGAGCGAAGTGGCATACTGACGCCCCCCTCCCTGCCCTTTATTACACCCTACACCGAAAATGCCCCGCTTACAATTCTGGCGTCCTGGGCGGCCGTCCACTATGCCCACCGTCTGTAGCGGCCTCTATATCGTCGCCCTTATCACATATGGGCGTATCTGAATTTTGCATATTTTACAGAAGAAAGCAAAAACAGAAATGTGTGACATTGAAATGGCCGTATCATTTCTGTTTCACAGTATTCTAAAATGATATCTTAGAGTTGATACCCAGAGAATATGTATTTTATGCTCATTTAATAATAGTTAATGTACCTATCATACTTTTTTTTTAGAGGACTAAATTTGCAGATACGCCTTTACGTGAAAGTATATTTATTTCGTTACGTAAGATAGGTCTTGATAAATAACCATTAAAAAATGGTGAAAGTTAGTGTAATTTTTTTATTTAATAGCTTTTTACACAACTAGTGTACTTTACTTTTCAATTCCATTACTGTTCTAACAAAAAAGAATACTGCTATAAGTAAAAATGTAACATTCTGTAATGCTGACTGTAATGTTTGCAAAGAAAAGAATAACGATGAATTAATTCACTGTTGGCCATGACGCAAAGATCTAAAAAATTCTTTACACAGAGTGAAAACAAATCTTCATATTTTCATTCAGGTATTTTTGGGATCATTATTTAAAGCATGAAGTTGCATATTGGATATGCTACTTTCTAAACATTTCAAAGTAATGTAGTCGTATTCTTTATCAAGATGGCTGTTTTAAAAAAATATATTTGTACTTTTGGTCACCATTACTTCCATCATATCTGGCTACATCACATTGCCTCGATCAGTTTCTCTAATTGTCAAGATACTAAGTTGCTGTGAAAAAGACTTGAAATCTTTAAAGTCATTATAATTCATTGGTATAACTCTCTCTATAGGGCTGTTTCCGTCACACTAATCAAATACTAGGGTGAAGCTGGGCAGGAATACATATGTCCCCTGCAGAAGAAATTGCACTATGAGCAGAATCACCCTCGTTGTGCCCATGTGAAGTTTCGAAATATCATAAAGATATTTCTTCTAATGAGAAAGAATAGAGCAACTCTCGTTACAGGTTGCGACCTCTGAAGAACCACGCTTACTTATGGCCTTATTCCAGACAAAGCAGAAATCTTCTTTATTAGCAGTATCGTAAATTGTCAAGTTTTTAATAACAATCGGCTTTTATAAAAAATTGGGCTTTCCTTTGAAATAGGCAGATATAAAACTTGCTGCACATCAACTATTCTATATAACATGCTTTTATCTTTTGGGCTTCCTCTTTACATTTAGATTTAATTTTCCTGACAGCAGTTTTTTCTGCAATATGAGCATTGTCTTCCAAACTGTTTTTCGTCTCCTGTTCGAAAAGTTACACATAGTGAACATTGATCCCCCTTGGGTGACAGGAAAGATAAGTTTTTGAACAGACTTATCTGTTTTACGCCTTTACGTGAGAAACCATGTAGAGACTTTGGCAGATACGCCCTCAATTATTATATCGTTTGTGACGAAACTATAAGATATACAGTTGCGCCACTTCGTGAGATGAAAAGTGCACCCATGGAAAGCCTAGAACCGGCGTAACTCAATTTTGCATTTTTTGTTAGTTACGCCCATACGTGATAAGGGCGACGATATATAATGGTCACTAGGCCGAAACATATTGGGTAAATCTGATGAAACAGAAAACCAAGTGTGTATATTACTGTCTTTATAAAATAATATTTTACATTTCCTGTTGAGGGACATCCATTAATTACGTCACACAAACTCCGTGTTTATTTTTACTCCATTTTAATATAGTAAATTCATTAATATTATGGATCACATGAACTTTGTATTTAGTATGATTCTTTTATAATTTATGGCAAAATAGGGACAAACTTGTTGAAACAAATCCAAATATTTACCACAGATATTGTACATATAATTACAATTGACACCTACAGCGCCACGTGTCCACCGGTGGTCATTTCTTTTTATTTCCAGCTCCTCTTGTCCAACACTTAAGGTCATAAAACATATTCTTGTATTTAAACTAGTGTTTCTGTCCCGGGAATCCCGGGACGGGATTTCCCGGGAATTATGTCACTTTTTATTATTCCCGTTCCCGGGAAATAACAGTCGGGATTTCCCGGGCCCTTGGAAATAAAAATAAGTTTTAAAAATATTAAATTTCGTGCTCTCATCACATAAATCGACTCTGCAACGACTGCAACGAGTGTACCGGAGACGTGGAAGAGTGCGCGGGCTCCGAAATTTTACCGAGCGTGCGCGTCGGATTATGTTTTATTTCGTTATTGTATTATTTCCTGTAGTTAGTGTTGCGTCTTTTTAACTATAAATAAAGCAAAACAAAACTGACGGATTTATTTTTTGACCAAAGGAAGAAAACAAACATTTAAAAAATGAATATTTGAATGGTGTGATATTTTGAAAAAAAAAACTGTGTTTTTCAAGAAATATATGAAAAAATTATTGTTTCCCGGGAATCCCGGCATTCCCGGGAACGGCAAATTCTATTTCCCGATTCCCGGGAATGAAAAAAAGTCGGGAAATCAGAAACCCTAATTTAAACTTGGCTGCTACCATAAAGTGATTAAACTGCGTATTTTCTGAAGCTGTTTGTTTAAAGATTATTTCAATGTATGCTGAGTTCATTTTTGTTCTTTATAAACTGTCTTATGTTCTCCTTGGTTATATGTTTTAATACTCTGTGCAAGTATCACCAACTTTTAGGTCCAACGCCCCTGAAATTCTCATTTTCTTTTGATTCCCTTATATTCCTTTTATATTTATTTCTTTTTTCTAAACAGTTTGCATTCATAATTTCCATTATTTTTGTATATTTCTTCTCTTGGTACAGCTGATGAATTAATATTGATCAAAGTCCATTTTCTCCTTTTTTGCATTTTCCAAAACTTATATGAAATGTTTTGATGTAATTGTTTTATGTTTCTTCAGTGAAATTTGTGTTTGTTATAGAGTTACTGGTTTTGACGTTTTTCTTACCGTTGTTGGTTTCTGTGCTTCAGTTTTTTACTGGATATTTTTTATTGTCCTAGTGATATCTACAATAAATTACTTTACATTGTTTTTTATTTCATTGATTTCGTTTGAAAGACATCGAAAATAATTTACCATAAAATTTTTTAACTCACTTTTTATTTCCTCCGCTGCATCTTCACTGTGTGCCCTCTTGTGAGTGTCAATCTATGCATGTTTTTTCTTGACCATTTTTTTTCAAATCAGTTTCCAAAAGCTCAATTTTTTATATGTTATTGTTTGACACTGTAGCTCAGCTGGCTAAACGTCTTAGTGGCAAGTGTGCTTGGTCAGACTGCCTATCGTGTACTGGGTTTGATCCCCAGCTCCGATACTGGCAATGTGGGTGGGTAATGGATCTTGTCTGCATTTTTTTCAATGTGTAACTCCCTTCTGGACAGCCTAGGCTTTTGATTTGGGGGTTGTCTACTATGTGTTTCATTTTCCAAACTTGTGGATTCTTCTATTATAAATGAAATCCGATACACACCCCCTAGAATGTATTTCTGGTTAGTTACAAAAACCACACTGTTTCTCAGAATCAATCTTGCCATCAGCCATCTTTGAAAAAACAACAAAAATGCAACAAATAATGGATCATTACAACACATGGACATCGACTTTGATATTGACTAACTTGATAGAAATTACCTTCAATGTTACGAGAATTTATCTCTGTTCCATTAAAGTCAGTGTGTGTAGTAATGCAAACGTAATTGTTTTCTTTTTTAAATAATGTGATGTCACAAAAATCTGACCCCCTCCCTGTTGCACCGCGTGTCACACTTTGTGGATCCTCATCAAAGTGTGTCATAATGGATGGCCCCTTGAATACTTGTCTTTATAGTAGTTCTAAAGTTGATTTGTTTATAGATATCTGATTTGAAGAGACTAAATAAAATACATAAAGAAAATGAAATATTCGCCAAAAAGTCAATTAAAGTACCCTACCGTCCCTTCACAATGGCGTTGGCAGGAGTGCATATCAGTGGTAATAGTTCACCTGATACATCTAACGAGCCATCTACTAGTAATCTGATAGACATCGACTCACTCAGCTCGAAATTAAGTGATAATTATAATATCCAAAACGGGAAGAACGATGATGTCAACAAAATTATTTTCAATAGTCATATTACGCAAAAATCCTGTGATAGATTAAGTGAAGATATTATCGAAGAAAATTCTGAAGAAGTATGCTTATTACCTCAACAAGAAAGGCAGTTATTACTACAGCCAGAAAATGTAAGTATATGTTTCTTTGTTAAATCCCATGAAGGAGTAAAATATTTTATAATTGACTAGAGATGTGCAGAAGCTCCGGTTTTGCTTCGGTATTCGGCAGTTTCGGCTGAATTTTAAATATTCGGCCTTCGGCTGAAGTGGGTGAAGTTTCCGCCGAATCGGGCCGAAGCACAAAATTCATTCATAGTGTTTCAATAAAGTTTTAATGGTTTCTTTTTCTTAAAAACGTAATTTTATGTGCCATCTCATGCCTCGGCCGAAGCACCGAAGCTGTTAGGCTTCAGTGGTCGGAGATGGCCGAATATTCGGTATTCGGCTATTCGGCCATAACCCCGCTTCGGCATATCTCTATAATTGACACTTCAAACTTACGATTATACATAATTGTCACATTAAACTTACAAATATACATAATCGTACAATTATAATTAAAATCGCCACTTTATAGCAATTCTGTATAATTGTCACTTTATGGCAATTACGTGTAGTTCTAAGTTTAAAGCAGAGCTAGGTAGGATTCGAAACACTCTGTATTTGAATCCAGGACTCAAATCCTTTTTGAGTATTCGAAAGCAATATTCAAATACTTTCATTTAAAAGGATTTGTGATTCGGATTCGTAAGGCAAATGAAAGAGGATTCGTATTCAAATCCTTTTGTTGATGAGACGAGTTCGGATACTTTTTGCGCAGGCAGTAAGCATTATGTTGTTAAGAGTTAAGATTTTGCGTGTTGTGACATGTTAACACACTTATAGAATAAGACATTTGTTTTAGTTTGCATTAGACAAACTACGTATGTTAATTGTGGACTGTCATAGCTCATAATAATTTTGAAAATTTGGTCCTGTCAAAATCAAACAAAAAATAAAAATTTTTTACTTGATTACACTGACCCGCAAGGTTTTTTTTCTTATCCCAAGTAAGTGAATCTGAAGGTTTTTGACTTGCTGAACACGATGCCGTTGTCCGTTTTGCGCTATCACGTCACAATTTTGAGAAAACCTAACCTAAAAGTGCTAGAAAGCCATTTCTGCCTATATTTGTGCCCTAATAACTGAATTATAATACGGGATTGAGTAAATTGGACCAGATCATGTTATTCAGTTGTCCAAGATCTTTAAAAACCAATAGTAACAATAAAAAATCAGCCGTCATGACATGCCTTTAAATCAAATATATTATTGTAATATAACCCATCTATATTTATCTAATTTACGACGTCGTATGTGTTCACCGCCAAAACAGCAATAGAATTATTTATATTTCATTTAAAACTAGTGACCAATCCTCAAACTCTGAATAATTATAAACACCTAATATATGATGATATTTAATCATGTAACATTTTCTACAATTATTAATAAAATTTATAACGAAAAAAGAAAGAAAAAAAAACGCAGTGTGTTGGGATTGAACCATCGATCTCTTGATTTGTAAGTCGACGCTTTAGCCCACTCGACCACTGAAAACTTACGACATAGTTTTACATATGTTGATAGTATAGAGACATTGAATTCTGTTTGTTCTCCATACAATAATTTGTATAAAAAAATGTAGGTATATAAAAAAAGGTGCAAGTGTGATATACCGTTGAAATCGGAATTTTAACTGCTTTCCAATGATTAGATTACAAATTGTAAGTAATAATAAAATATACAAGTTGTTGTGCCAAAATGGCACTAAACGTAATCCGATCTAAATATATCAACATTTTCAATAGGGGCAAACAATTCTATTTCATTAAATTTACTCATAAGTCCTTGAACATTAACATGACTAGAATAATTGTCTTTACATTACAGTGGAGTATTTATTATCAGAATTTAACTTTTTCAATCTTCTATTGTTATTTGCGATAATTGGCGGTATAAAAAAGGTGCATTTTCATCAATTGTAAGAGAATTGCCGTTATAACCTTCATTCTTCATATTTACAAATACTAAGCTTTTTTCCATATTTTTTAGCATATTTATTAATAGTGCGATATTTTCACTGACAATTTTTTTTTATTAAATATGAAATTCTTTTGATTTACTTCAAGATAAGCTATGTGACCAAGAGTAAATTGGCCTAGTCTTTCACAAATATTTTTAATTTTTAATTTTTGATTTTTAATTTTTGATTTAACATTTGTTTGAGAACATAATTTGATATTGTCAGTAAACATTTTAAATGAAAAGTATTTTCTGTGAATAGTAATATCATTAAAACCAGCCAGAATTATTACATAGTCTAAGTCATTAAATGTTTCTGTACTTGTTTCGATGTTTTCTGTAATATCAGTCATTTTGGAATCTGGTTTAAGAATGGCTTGTATATCATAACTATTTTTTAGGGGGTCCACGTGTTCCACCATATTTTTTCCATGTTGATCACCTAAGATTAGTATTCTTGATTTTTTCCTTATGTGTTGCTCCTCCCTCATGTTGCTAGGTTGATAACTATTTATGTTTTTATCATGTGTGGGATGTACATAGTTTTTAATAAGTTCCGTATTTGTAGAGGCTTTTTTTAAATTTGCATCAGTTCTGCGGTGTTTGTGGTGGCATCTTTTAACACTACATTTGTTTTATCCGTTTGTATAGTAACATTCACTAATTATTTATTTTTATGAATCATTAATTCTTTTGTTAACTCGTCAACAAGCTTTTTTAGTTCTTTTAGTCTTGTTTCTTGGTTTATTACAATAGCATTAAGATCATCTCCCATTTTTGTAGCTTCATTCATAAAGTCGTTTTTTTCACGTTTTAGTTTTTGAATAAAATTATCTTTCCGATCATTTTCATTATGTACTTCCTTTACTGTAGATTTAATTTCTTCAAAATCCGTTTCATTCATTATGATTGATGTGTCATCCTTTTCACAGTTGTTTTTCAAATAAAAATTTTAATTAATTATAATTTAAGAATTATGTCATTGTTTTACTTTGTGACTATATTAGTTTGGTCAGAATAGATCAACAATGTACATAGTGAATAATTAATTTTGTTGTTTTTCATACTAAATATTAGATGGAGCGTATGAAAGTTGTCTGTAAAATACCTAAAATATGTTCTTTTCAAATGCAGAAGTAAAAGATATTACAGTTGGAATTGGTTCAGCTACATGTTCATATAACATTTTTAAGAATGACATCACCTTTCATCTATACTATTTCTATTATTAATTTGAAAATTCAGCCTAAGGAGTTGCTACCAGGATAAATCATTACAAAGCCTGATGTGATAGAAATTGCGTATTTGAATATTGCAAACGATATCCGTACAATACACGAATATAGTTCACCAGATATGTTATGCATTTACCTCAAACGAAAGTAGTCGATTGTTTACCTGGCTCACCATGACAAGTCCCTTATTATAATCTATAAGCTCTTAGTTGTTGCCGGTAGCATAGCCTTAGGTTAAATGATTTATTTATTTTCATTGAATGATTTATGGAGTTGTTCATTAAACTAACATTATTTATTATAAATAATGTATTATAAATAAATAATTTACATCATGCCTATCAATTGATATAAAGTAGAACAACAATAATTATAGAGTGGCTCTAAAATGATTATGCACTATTCCTTTGTCGGTCTTTTTTTATGAGTTTCAAACTGAGACTGGGCAAGCTATACCAAAGCTTATCATAAAGCTTATAAATTATAATAATAGTATGGTGCTCATGATCGTATTTAATTCTAATTTTCATTATATTTGTTGCAGGTTGTTTCAGCTTTAAGTTGCAGTGGTGCAGATGCAGACATTTCGTGGATAGCACTTATTGTATGTATCCTGATACTTATTTTGGCGGTTCCTTTAATATATGTGTTTTATATTGCCGAGCACCCAGATATGTACCACCATCATATATCATGATACAGGTTTTCTATTATATTGAAAGCTGTTAGGAAACTCTGAGTCTTCATAACGTGAGTCATCTCGATGCGAATACTGCGAAATGCATTTACCAAAACTAGGAATAAGCAGATGAAAATTCTGATTTATAGGAATTTAACACTGAGTGATAAAGATAAAAGTATTGTGGTTGAGATTTACGAGATGTTAAAATGTAACAGAATTTGATTAGGACACCTGAATTCAACTTGGCTGAAGTACTTTAACAAGAAGTTTGTTGAGAAAATATGAGGTCTTATGCTTTAAGCTTAGCTTTTATATGAAAAATTTGACAAGAGTTCCACTGCTCAGAGTAGTGAATAAACAAGCTGTGATGTTCCTAGTTCCATGTCAGTGGTAAACTATAATGTATTTATAATAGTGTGATATAATAAAATATAATGTTACGTTGTTATCAATGCTGCATGGGCTAATATACATTTAAAAATATTTATAAGCCCTTGGCTCAATCAGGGGTTGCTTTAGGCCGTGGGAAGTGGTTATAAATTTTAGGGATGCTAAGTAATTTAATTATCTCTGAAGATGTTAGCCAGATGTTAACTCTTAAAAAGAGAGAGAGAGAGAGATGTATATATATACTTTCAGTTCATTAATCCTTCAAAGTGCTTATACTAATTAAAATCCTAGACTTTTGCAAGAGGAATGAACTGGGAATAGTATTATATAAAAAAGAATATGTAGTAGTTCAAGAACAAGGAATAAATTAAATAAAAATCATACATATTTTGTTATTTGCTGGTATAGTATAGTTGTCTCCAAATATTGAATGCAAATGAAAAAAGCCAAAAAATGACCGTATATTACTGCCTCGTTAGTTTCCATAGGGCTGTACTTAAAATTTTTGTGTGCAATAACTTAGAATAACGAGCGATAAATTTGAAAAATTTACTCTGTTTTGCTTATGTCAAGATTGGAATAATATTTTACATATTTGTCGAGCATTGACGAATTAGTAATGGGGGTAAGCTTTAAAAATTGAAATGACCCATTCCAACAAGGTAAATAATTTTTGTGAACGAATTTAGAAAAAGGGTCCTCAGAAATGGTTTGTTGGACTTTCGTTGGCGTTGCACAACTTCTCCACAAGAAAAGCGATGGCGAAATGTTATTTCAAGAATTTGTGTTTTTAAACATATGCCTCTTGTTAGAACACTAACTACATGCGATATTGATCTGATTTTTTATATTTATACAGGGTGTCCCAGAATTGAATTCCTGGACGGAAACCTGTGAATCCTGAATTCATATTGGGCTTATATAACCCAACTTACCTTTCAAAAATACATACCTGAGTAATTACATTCTCTTAAAATGAGAAAATTTTAATGGGAGCTTTACCTCTACAAGTACTCTATGTGAACTTGATAACAACCAAATATCTTTTGTTTCCCAATTATATCCATAATCATTAATATTTGACCGGCTGTAATTTTTTAACAACCCTATAAAATTATGGAATATTTAAATACTTTTATACAGCATTTGAGAAGGCTCTTTAGATTTTCCTCTAATTAAGTATCGGAGTTTAAACCTGTGACCGCATACCTCACCCCCTCAAAAGTTCTTTGTTCATATTTCCATATCAAATTAGAAATAGTATGATAAATGTATTTTTATAGTGTCATTCAAAGGTGTGAAAATTTAGAGTGAGTGAGATAAATAAAGAAATTTAGTCAGCCAAATCGGGCTAGTCGTAAGGTATTTTCCAAACCACAGAGTAGCTTAAACCTTGTGTGATAGTTGTGGTAATCACAATTGACATATTTGTTTTAATTTTCGTGAATTTCGAACAAATTATAATAAATATACAGAGGAGCAAGCATAATGCCTAAGCGAAAGGAAAAAGATTGATGGTGATCAATAAGAATTGCACCAGCTACTATTATTAACCCCAAAGGATAATGATGTAATTTCCTAAAATATCTGCTTCTAAATATTTTTTCTAAGTTTGAATTAAAGAAATTACTTCGCGGAATTTAGTCTATCGTCCAAGACGATAACTAATAATTTAACTTGTGATATAGCAAATACATAGCAAAGATAGGAATTCATTGATAACTAAAAATTATTTGCTATGCTCAGATGCTGTTCAAAAAGTAGTGATTGTGATGCGAATGCAAAAGCACAAGCAGAAATATTTCAAGTAGAAACTTTCGAGATGACTCACGTTAATGGTATTTATTAGGTATGCCAGTAATTCAGATTACTTTTTAATGAAATTAAGCTTGTTGTAGTGCAGGCTGAAGTTGACAATCTGAAATAGTTTTAAGCATGATAAATGCAGCATACCGTGGGGAAACTCGACATACAAGTGGCTGAGATTTCTTCCTTAAATATTTATCAGGTATAGAACAGTATTATTTTTGGCCTAGAGGTTTTTTCATTAAAATTTTTTAATATTTTTCTGTGGCAAAATACCCAACAAAAAGTAAGAAAATCTGAATATGCCACAAATAAACAATGCTATTAATTTGTAAATATGTAACTACAGTTTTTTTATGACAGTCTTGACTTTTTTGTAGTGTTTTAATGCAGGCAGCCACTAATGCTTTATGCTAAATTGAGCTTATTGCATCTGCTACTAAAAGAGAAATAAACGATAGATTTTTTGTCCGTTTGGAGAATATAGACCGGTAAGAGTACAGTGTGGATAAGAGACAGTTGCAGGTCTTATAATGAGAGGGAGAACAAAACCGTAAGAAGACTCAATTTCTCTTACTACTGGGAATGTAGGGGGATTTACACACATAAGAATTGTCACATAACCTACTTTTGCAAGTAATCTAGAGACAGTGGGTCTTCATCTTGGCTTCCTCCTCCTTCAACTTTGTCTACTTTTAAGCACATGAAGAGAACATAGAACTGATGGTACTTCCCTCAAATCCGGCCCAAGCTAAAATGAATAAAGGGAAGCTATTACTGTTCATTTTCGTCAGCTACCTTTGTTTAGTTCGCTACTAATGGTTGCATAGACAAGATTTTTTGCTCTTAAGAAATAAAAAAGATGGAACACTTGTTGCGCTTACCATCTAACTTATATTTTACAAGCTATTTCATTAGTAAGTGAACATTGAGCAACTAACGTGTTATTATTACGCATTCTTGTAGAGGTTAAGTCGTCATATTTTGATCCAGCCAACAAATATCCATTGACTAATAAAGATATAGCACTATTATTTAATTACCTCTCTAGTTCTTATTTTCATATGTAGCACAGATGTAAACTGATGCTCATCTCAATCTTTAAGCCAGAAATTAGTGAAATAGTAAGATAAGACATTCGCCGAAAAACCTTTGATCTTTTAATAATGGTGTCATTGACCTTTACGTTGAAGTTATCATACAGTTGTCACAATGTGTCACTCATAGTCCGGTAATTCTACGGAAAAATGCAATAACGATGCTACCCGGAAACAAAAAATATTGTCGTGTAGAGGAAAAAATTCTAAGAAAGGTAGCGTTTTTTGCACAGCTCTAGCTGGTGCAGAACATAACCTGAAAAATTAGACAAAGTCGAAAAACGTTTTTTTGCAATTTAAGACAAAACGAAGCATCGTACAAACAAATGTTAAACAAAAGTTGTAGGTAATGAAAAAAACCTATCAAATACGACCAACAGAATAAAGATTTCCCGAGATAACCTAAAAATACCGTCAAAAATTGGATTAAATTGCTCCTTGTTCCGTGAAAATGTTGCCTCTTTGAGTAGAAAAAGAGCATTTTTAAAAAATTTCAAAAAAATTAGAAATATGCTATAAATGGGCAAAATTTGCTTATATGAAAAGTGGCTTCCTGTATGTCTGTGGTAGTACTTACTCACACAAAGTTTTTTATGTATCTTATTCATAGGAAATCTGTACAGCCGACTCTCTACCTATTATGTTCTACATCAGCTTTTGCTGGGTATGACATACCCAACAAAAAAGATTTTTCAAAAAAAGCCTTGAAAAAGGAAACAGATTAGATTTCCGAAACGTCGGGGAAATATTTAATTTCAAGTTTTTATACTTATTTGTGTTGTTTATTTAAAAGAAACCAACCTTTAACTGATCCTTTGACGTAAACGTCACAGGCGTAGATTATATTTACTTCACAGATTCTATCGTTTTTTTATTTCATGTGTGATGCGAAGGAACGTACTAAATACATTTGATAACAGTATGTTGATTTCATAATTTATTAAACTGATTGAAATATTTTCACACTTGTTTCCTTTGGAAACAATCTAATGTTGCCAACTGGGAATTCATGGAATTATGTCACAGTTTTTTTATCTCTTGCGTTGATTTTCACTGCGGTATGCTGCAGTTACTTTTACCATTATTTGATCTGCTATCTATAAGTAAAAATTGTGATAGAGCAGCTAGATTTTCATTGTTATCAAAGCTTTTTTTATAAATTGTAGAATGTTCCCAAATAGTAGGAGAGCTACGGGCCTATCCGAGTAAGGAGTTTTAACAAGAGCAAAACTTAACGACCTGGCGGGCCTACCCCACTTGTGACGTCACCCCTTAAATTTTTGAAAATTTATTTTTAAGGGTTAATTTGAAATACTTTGAAATGCAAAAAAATTATTGCCAGGTGATTATATTGGGGTTTACAATTAATTTACATGCCAGATGATCTCAAAGATGCTGTATGGAGGATATTTAAAAAAATATTAATTGAAATTTACTGAGGTTGTTTATTAAAGTATTTAAAGAAAGTATGTAAAGGGCCACCAGGTGGTTTCGGTTACAATTTTTTTTACATTTTTATAAATTAAGGGTTGATGTCACAACTGGGGTAGGCCCACCATCAGGTCATTAATTTTTTACTTATTTATTATTGAATTATCAATCCAGAAATTTTTAACTTAGTTCAAACACCTTAACTTGGATTGACCAGTAGCTCTATGACTAAAACAGTAGGTGTGGTTATATTTTAGTATACGTCTAAAATCATGCTTCCTCATCTAGAGTACCAATATTTTTTAGAAAGTAATTTATTTAAAATATTAGAACATTTTGAAAGGTATATTTATTACTCTGTTGTACTAGTCCTTACGTACTTAGGTGTTTTAATAAAAAAAGTATTTTCATATGATGTTGCTAGATTAATAAGTTTTAATCAATAAAATAAGTATATTTTCTGCTACTGGTTTTATTACCTGTTCCAGTCATAAATTCCCAGGTTTGTTTTTCTTTAAAATATGAAAGTTTTGACTCATGCTTATCATATACCTATTATGTTTTAATCAATTTCAATAAGAAGGAGGTTCTCAATTTTACCCGTATGTATGCTTTCTGCTTCTACATACATCGTTGACTCTGGATTGGTTTAAGTGTCTTCCATAAAATCTTTTGCAAAACCTAGAGTATGCCTTAGCATTGGTCCCATATTAGTTCATCAAACAATATCTACTATAAGGTAAGGTAATCTCGTGGGTTCTGGCCCCACGTTGGGCGCCAAATTTGTATGGCGTGCTAGGGAACTAAAATAGACACATAGAAAGACAAAAATATTTGATCTAATATTTAAGATATGTGATAATTTTTATACTGGTATATAATTTTAATAGGAACGTACAAAGAGGAAGTATTTTCTTCCTTAAAATTGATCAATGCAATATTACACTACATGAAAGATGATGTAGCAATGATATAAGTAAATGACATTTAATAAACTATGTAAACTCCAGCCTCGATATATGCTTAATTCACACAATAGAGTATTAAATTCTGCATAGATTGATATTAGCATTCCCTATAACTATCTCTCTTTGTTTTTTTATTACAGACGAATTTTTATAAATTGTACATACAAAGTCGGCACTGTTTCTTAATAGCCAATACAAGTCACAACTTAACCGAAAATGTAAAAAAAAAGTTTAAAAAAAATCCCGGTGCGTGGTTCGAACCCGGATTTCCTGTTTGAGAATCAGGACTTCTAGCCGTTACGCCACCATAACTAATCAATAACAAAAAATAAATTAGAAAGATTACTTCCTTGTGTATCGACAAAGAATCAGAAAAAATTATAAAAATTTATAATTTTAACATCTTGGTGCATAGAAATAAGTGAAGAGCAATTATAGAACAAAAAATATTTTCCAAAAAGCAAAATAAAAAATAAATAAAAAAGTAGCCCTGTGCGGGATTCGAAGTCGGGAATCCACTTAAAAGTAGTTGCCGCTTAGCACGATGGGCTACGGAGGATCCCAAGCTTTACATTGACTATGATCTCGTTGGAGAAGGCAAAACTTTAAAAACATCAATTTTTCAAACGTTAAGAGGGAACAACACGTAAGGCTAGTGGGGAGGGGGAGAAAGCACGAAATTAGGAGATATCTCCCTTATAATCAAATTTTATCCAAAAATAGTCTTCAACAATCCTGTAGTATTTATTTATGTACAACTTACACATATTTTCACTTAAATAACATCACCCAATTTGCAGAAAACAGCTTATTGTTAATCATTAAAATTATGATTAACAATAAGCTGTTTTTTTGCAAATTGGGTGATGTTATTTAACTGAAAATATGTGTAAGTTGTACATAAATAAATACTACAGGATTGTTGAAGACTATTTTTTGATAAAATTTGATTATAAGAGAGATATCTCTTAATTTGGTGCTTTATCCCCCTCCCCACTAGCCATACGTGTTGTTCCCTTTTAAGAACTAAATGAATACGTCGAGTGGAGGATCGTGTGATGTCTCTACAGAAAAAGAAAGATTGGTATTTTGTCGGTGTTGTAAATTGCGGCGGCAAAATCGGAAATTCGGCAGGTTATGGACTAGACCGCCTCCCGCCGCCAAACGCAGCGCTCCCAGCCCGGCAGACTGATGGGCGGGTATTCAATAGATCATCGACAACCTAATCTGATGCTAAAATATTACCTATATATCACATGAGCAAATAGTGAGGATTATAATTCTCACATACCGAATTTCAGTCGAATCAGACCATAAAGATAAAATGTTTTAATTTCTTTTTTTCATTTTGACGAACCCTGTATGTTTTCTTTGACAAAAATGCATCAAAATTTTGTAGATCCGGCTTTTATCAAAGAAATAAATTCGAATTTGAACTATAAATTTTCTAGTACAATTTTTTGTATCGAATTCCTACAAAACTATTTTGAAACTGAATGAAGCTCCGAGAAATCCTCTTTAATTAATCAAATACGAAAATCAAAAAAAATGTACTCATGTGATATATGGGTAATATTTTAGCATCAGATTATTACCGAAAATGTAAAAAAAGGTTAAAACAAATTCCCGGTATGTACATGGTTCGAACCCGGATTGCCTGTTTGAGAATCAGGAATTCAAATCAAAGCAAATTTATTTTTAAATTATAGTATACAAAAAATGTGTCTTTCCCAGACAATCGCTCCGGAGCCAGCCAGACATCCATAGCATTTCACACCACGGCAGTTGAATGGCTGGACGGGGCGAAGCCAGGTCAGACTTGCAAGAAATTAAAACAAATGTTAACTCTGTTTGCAGAATGCAAAATAAATAATAACTTAGGAATATGTAAAAGAAAGAATCAGGACTTCTAGCCGCTACGCCACCATACCTACTCAAAAACACAAAATAAACTAGAAAGATTATTTCCTTATGTATCGCCAAAAAATTAGAAAAAATGTGAAAAATTATAATTTTAACACGTTGGTCGCATAGAAATAAGCGAAGAGCAATAATAGAATAAAAAATATCTGTTAAGAAGCAAAAAAAGTAATAAAAAAGTAGCCCTATGCGGAATTCGATGTCGGGAATCCACTTTTAAAAGCAGTCGTCGCTTAGCACGATGGGCGACGGCGTATTGCAAGCTTAATATTTAAAATAATCTCGTTGGAGAAGGCAAAATTGAATAAATATCAATTTTTCAAACGTTAAGAACTAAATAAATACATCGAGTGGAGGACCGTGTGATGTCTCTATGGAAAAAGAAAGATTGGTATTTTGTCGGTGTCGGAAATTGCGACGGCAAAAGAGGAAATTCGGCTCGGTAATATAATCAAAAACGGTTGACTAAACCAACTCTCGCCGCCGAACGCAGCGTTCCCAGCCCGTTAGACTGATGGGCCGGTATTCAATGGATCATCGACAACCTATTAAGACACATTCTGTCCATTTACAAATAGTACAAATTTCTGTTACACTAGCTCTCGGGGTATAACATGGTAGAAATATATACAGGTATGCTGTTGCGCAGCTTTTGCGGGAACCAATCATATGCTTTAATTGTCACCAACGGGAACCATATTGATAATCGGACCAATAGCGTTTCGTGTGCATATTTCAAATAATGTAGTGTATTCTATTGTACAAAAGGATATGATTCCACATACCATTTAAAAACAGATGCCTCATTTTGGAAATAAAGTTAAAATTTGACGAAATATTAATCATTTGGAAATATTTTAGAATGGTTTTGAATAATAATTAAGATTGTACATACATACATTTCGACATTGATGTAGCAAATTTTCATTGTAATTTTAGTGTTTTTTTACTACCCTGTAGTTACGGTTATGCAAGACATTCTTTGTAAAAAATATGGTAAAAAGGTACTTCTTTGATGCAGTATATAGGTATATATTTTATATGATCTAGTTCGGCGATTTAAAGAGTTTATAGGTTAAGTTATCAATACTAAAAAAATTAACGTATATATACCTATATATAGTTCTATATAATCAATATTTATCAAAGGGTTCATGAATATTATATGAGTTTTTAGTATGATTTTATGATAAATGTCAATTTTTTAATATAAAGAATATATTATATGTAATATAATGGTAATATATATGTTATTTGTACAACAATATTAATCTTTTTAGTTACAATTGCTATCGTCATAGTAAATTTTAACCAATATTTACGAAAAATACATACACCACAAGTAATATAACTTCTAATTGTATTGACACCTTGTGAGGGTATAGCGGACAATCACACAAGAAATCATACACTCGTCTTATTTTATACTTTTATTCTATAACAAAATAAATATATACTATACTTAATAAATAAAATAAGTATTATACTGAGACTTTTTACAACATATAGAGTATATTATAGAGTATCTTGACAAGAAATGTAAGCGTCATTAATCAAATTTTACAGAATAAAATCTAAATACTCCTACATAGTTTTAGATATATCCTAGATTTATGCATCATACTGCATACTAACTTTTCTTTGAAATTAAACGATATGCATGAATATATTTACTTGTTCTTACTTTTTGCTTTGTACGTTATATCTTGGAGGATGATTCTTGCCAAATGTTCTATAGGTACGCATGAGGCAGAAGGACACGGATATTCGTTGGAGAATAGTTTTCAACATTTTTGAGATACCTTCTCTGGAGTCGCTTTAAAATCTGCCCTCTTAAAATGCACTGAACAAATGCGAGCTGTAAAAAAAACAATTTTTATTTCTGACCTCATTTGTGTTAAATAACAAATGCAAACTTTTATATCGTAAATAGGTACATCTTTTACTAATACATATTTTCTAATTGTAAATAAGCCAATATATTAACTAACTATTGTTTTTATAATTACCGTTTTTGAAATGATCAGGTTTTACTGGACAAATTTCTAACCATTTTCTCGATATTCTTCATTTTTGGGAACCGAAAGAATATTACATTTCTTTCAATTGAAGTTCCACTCCTATTTTTGCAACTGTTTATACTGCACCCAACCATGTCTTAAGTTTATTATAAATAATCGTTTCTTTTTTAACTTCAAAAATATCACACCATAGAGAAACCAAACACAAAAATGATATTACGCAGTTACGCACCCCAACACGACTACTTTTACACCTGGTTGCAGGGGTACAATGTTGAGGGATAATATTATAAAAACTTGAAATATGTGTATCTAATATCACAGAATATTAGGATTCTCTGTCAATATACTGTGATATATCCAATATGGTTCCCGTTGGTTCCATGCGCAGAAAAGTCAAATTCTGGTAGCCCGGACGAGCATACCTTATATATGTTTCTACCATGGGGTATAAGGCTTTGCTAGCCACGAAAGGCCAGGACAGAAAAGTAAAAAAAAACAAATGAAATTTAAATTTTTGCTTCAGCTAATTAATGCAACTAAAAAATGTTGTATTAAGGTATTATGTTAATGAAAATCATTTCTTAAACAACAATATTATTAATATTAACAGTTACCTACTTATAGTGCAATTTGAACAGTTAGAAAATGTAGCACATGGAATTTCATTAAAATGTTTAACATAAACCTCGGTGACAGATAGTAATTGTCTCGTTGGCATGTAAACAGTTGTCACAGCCTCCTATTATATAAAATTTATTAAAAACGTCGAATAATATCATGAAATAATTAGTTTTAAATTATTGAATCCCATAATATCTTTCGGTAGTAGAAAAGTTTAATATATTACACGATGCGAAAGCCCTTTTAGGTGTTCGGTGTTTTTTGAAAGGCCTCGGCTTCACTTCCATTAAAAAATCACCTCACACCTAAAAGTAAACTTTCGCATCTAGTAATGTAAATAACTATAGATGTTACTCAATTATTTATTACACTGGTGAAAAATTCTTATCTTCCTTTAAATGCTCGTGTATGATATTATTTGAAGTTATGGCGGAGGTGCCGGAGCCACCGGGGCGGGACTGCAATATATTCGTTTAAAGATACTTGAATGGGAAATTCGGATGCTTAAGTATAGTGATTCCTTAGGCAGTGATTTTATGGTAAGAATAGTCAATGCAGACTACAGAGGGATTAGAACAAGAATTCATTTTAATTGATATGTATGTGAAAGCTTAAGGACCTCTTACAGAAAATTGATTAATCAAATTAAGTATTTAAGATTTGTGATAACATTGTGAGTGACACATTCAATTTGTTAAATGTATTACCTAGCACCGCAAGTGGCACTTTATGTTAAGTGGATTTGTGTGATTATTTAAAAATTGAAAGTAATTAGATTTTTTCTAAATATAAAATTGATTCAGAAATACATCTTGCAGTTACTTTAATTTAAAAACAATCAAGATTAATAAAATATATTAATAATATATAATAGTCCAAGAGCCGATAATAGTGGATTCTACTTGCGTCTAAAATGTCTAGCGTTGTTATCAGTCGGCGCGGCATAGTTGACTAGATAGTGTCAACTCAATTTACTTCCATATGCACGTAGTGGAGTGGAAGTATAGTAATTGTAAAAAAAATTCAAACATTTTTCTTATAAAATATGTTTAGAATGTCATGAAACGTCGAAATTTTAAATTTGAGAAAAAAATTTGTCTGTCGGTCTGTCTGCAACGTTTTCCCTTTAACGGATTAAGATATTGAGCTGAAATTTTATACACATATGTATTATAACGAGATCTGGAATTCGATGGTTTTTTGAGGATATCCGGTGAAGAGTTGGGGGTTAATAGGGGAAAATGAGTAAAGAAAGCTGGTAAGAGCACAAAAAGTTGGGATTTGGTGTATATACTGGAAGCCAAGGCCTCAGATTTTTTAATAATATTTTCCATCCCCCCACCACCCCCACTTCATTATTAAAGGGGTTGATAAAATAAAATTGATATTCACTTGAAATTTGGTATACATATATTATAACGACACCTGGACTAAAATATGTTTTGAAATAATTCCGTTAAAGGGTTTGGGGTTGAATAGGGATAAATAGAGGAATATAAGTAAAGCAAGCTGGTACTAGAAGCCAATGCCTCAAATTTCTTTATATTTTTCATATCCCCCACCCTCCACCACTGGATGCGGAAGTAGTGATTCATCCTTAGGCACTGGTTTTTTAGATCGCGGCGCCTGCGCCTGAATTTTATTTATTAACGAATCAAAGTCTACAAGTAATGATTTGCACGTACCTAATGTATCTTCTCGTCGTTTAAAAATTGTAAATTTCCACCATAAAATATGTATATTGATGACTTCGTCAGAACGGCATACCTGTATCTATGGGTCGCTACGCGGACAAAAGCAAATGTAAAATTTTGCACGTCTTGTGACTGAAAGTGATGAATTTTTAAAGACGAAAAATGAAATGTTAGAAAGCTCAGTTTGTACCATTTTTTATAATTATTGATTTTAAAGTCTAAGAACTAAATTGTGTGGACACAATATAAAAAATTATTTTCTAAGATGAAAATGATAAATTAAGGCCTATAACTTAGAATATTTATTGTTTAAAGCCTATATAATAAATTTGCATAACGCCAGTGTGCCAGTATAAAATGCATTTGCATCTTCTTATAATTTCTTCTTTTTTATATATACAGTGTGTCCCAGGATAGATGTAACAAGAGGTGTAATGGAAATTTTGGAATGGTATTTGGAGATTGAGCCCTGCTTGTTGTAAAACTAAAGTATACCAAAAATGACTTGATTTGGTGTTCTACAGGGTGTTTTATAAGCAAAGTTGTAAAAATCACCACTAATAAAGTGCTTTTATTTTTCAAAAAATTCCACTAAGAAAAGTTATTTAGAATGTAATTTTATTACTCTGTACTAAATTTCAGGAATATAAAATTATTTTTTTGAAACTTCCCATTTTTTGCGAATTAAGAGTTGAATTCATATTTAAAGTTGTGTAGGAGCATTTGCTCAATTAATATTTAAAGTTATGTATGTAGAAGCTAAAAATTTTTATTTACCAATAGCCTACTGTTTAAGATGATTAACATTTGTTAATCATCTTAAACAGTAGGCTATTGGTAAATAAAAAAATTTAGCTTCTGCATACATAACTTTAAATATTAATTGACAAAAAATAATTTCTATGCAGTTTTAATTGAATGGTTCAAAATAAAATACTAATTTATTGAAAATATAGGAAGTTTCAAAAAAATAATTTTATATTTCTGAAATTTGGTACAGAGGTATAAAATTGCATTCTAAATAACTTGTCTTAGTGGAATTTTTTCATGTTTTTAAAAATAAAGGTGCTTTATTAGGTAATTTTTACAACTTTGCTTATAAAACACCCTGTACAACATCAAATCAAGTCATTTTTGGTGCACTTTAGTTTTACAACAAGCAGGGCTCAATCCCCAAATACTGTTCCAAAATTCCAAAATTTTTGGTCCATTACACCTCTTGTTACATTTATCCTGAGACACACTGTATATTTTATTTGTTGGAATGAACACCCAATACAATAAAAGTCAAATAACTCGAGATCCTCTCATTCTACCGTATACCGACAAGGATACCTTACTTGGGCTTATTAGCCCAACGAATATTTTCCTCTTCGATTATTATTTAAAAACCTAAAAATAAAAACATGGAGTGGAAAGTCCTCAGAAAAAAAAACAGTGAAAATAAAAATAAGAAAACGATGGCAATTTAACTGCGGATCAGCATGTATATCAAATTTTCTCTATTTCCAATAATTATTACAACATGTAAAGACGTTTTCAATTTCATAGTGAACAAAATAGTATTTTTTAATCAAAATGAGCCTACTGAATGTTGACCGTTTTTCAAGTTCAGTTTACAGTATTTGAGACTACAAAAATACAAAATTTTCCTAAAAAATATTTCAACGGTTACAGAATGTTCTTTTTGGCACCCAGTAGGTTAATATAAATATTTCTTATAATTTATACTCGTATTGGACGGTTGTAAGTTTGTGAGAAATTCTGAGATTTAGTAGGATTGCATAACCACTATTTTTTCTCTACTTCTAACTTATCCTGCTCAGTACTGTACATGCATACTCATATTGGGCTTAATAAACCGATAAAATCAGAATCAATTGATCATCAATCATTGCTTATAACATAACTAGATAGCGTTTTTAATTGAACTTTATCATGTTTTATTTTAAATCATGAGAATTACGGAATTCCACTGAAAAAACCATATAAATAAAGCAAAAGGCTTTTAATCTATCCTCGGCGAGGGTTCACGTATCTAGACATAGTTCAAAATATAAGTTTAGAAAAACATTTATCATTTTCTGAAACGTTAAGAGCTTTTAATTGTATGATAATCTTTGACGCGGCGCTGCTTGTGGTAGTTTCCACGAACACCCAGACACTTGAACACAACACTAGAATACTTACATTAGATGTACGTTTCGCCAATTACGCTGGCATCATCAGGAGAAGAATAAAACTTTTATTCATCTCCAGAACATTGATTAAAACTTAGGAGTTTTATTATAGATTATAAAAAAATATACCTGCTGTTCGTTATATAATCTCAATAGCTTGTCAGTTGTATATGCTTTATAAATTAACTTAAACATTTTTATGTTTAAATTAATTTATGTTGTCAACTTTGAGAGCAGACTAAGTTGAGAGCAGACTAATTAAGTGGTTCTAATCAATAGTTACTCAATATATGATCCAATCGGTTGATGATCCGATATTATTTGCACAATGTCATATAGTTTTACTACTTGTAAAACCCTATTATTGTTAATATGATCTAATGTTAATTTCGTAATTTTTATATCCGGAACTATGAAAATTCCCACTACAATAGCAGATGCCAGCAAGATTAAGATTTTAGTGAAATGGCTAATTCAGGATATAAAGGAGGTTAAAAGAAAACAGTTACCTATATAAATGAAAATTGCCATTAAACTGTTACACAATGGCATCATATTAAGATATTATTTTTCTAATTTGCAAGCATTAATAAAATGTTATACAAGGAGAATATTTAATTTATTATACTCTTCGCAAATACAAAATGAAGATTATATCGGTAAATTTCTAAAAGCGGTAATATTACCCGTAGGGAAAAAAATTCTTATCACACTGTTGGTGAATTCTGAACAACTTTAAAAATGTCCGTCTATCTGTCTGTCCGTCTGTCACGTTTCTTGTAAGCACGATAACTTAAGAAAGAAATCTCCATGATCACCCTGTAAATATATTTTTTACCAAGGGATTGAATTTGGCAAAAAGAGGAATTTGAAGGAGAACAGCTTTATTTGCTTACCTTAATTGTCCAAATAATTAAAAATGGTCACATTAATTAACTAATTATTTACAAAAATTATTTAAACATGTTACAAATACTTAGAGCAAATGTTCAAAATGAGGACCGCCAGCTTCCATACATTTTTGTTGGCGTTTATTTCAATTGCCGATAGATTTTCTAATTTGCGCGGGATAGTTTCTAATTTGGTCACTACAGAGGAAAATTCGTTGAAGTAACTGATCTCTAGTATTTATTGGGACACTGTAGACTTCAGTTTTGAAATATCCCCATAGAAAATAATCGATAGATTTTCTAATTTGCGCGGGAGAGTTTCTAATTTGGTCACTACAGAGGAACATTCGTTGAAGTAACTGATCTCTAGTATGTATTGGGACACTGTAGACTTCAGTTTTGAAATATCCCCATAGAAAATAATCGACGGGGTTGAAATGTGGTGATCTAGCCGGGCAAAGATGAGGTCCCCTCCACGTCCAGTATTGTCCTCTTACATTAAACCAGGTAAAATATTTCGTAAGAAATTTGAATAAACCTCTGTAGTTAGTCACGCCGGAAGAATATGTGGGCCAATTAGGTTGTTGTGAATTATACCACACCAAACAGTTACCGATAACTTATGTTGAGAATGGGCTTCTCTTATGGCATCAGGATTGTTTTCGGCCCAGTTATGCAAATTTCTTGAATTAAATACGCCATCCCGTGCAAATTGGGCCGTGTCTGTGAATAAAATTCGACATGTAGTCGGTCTGTGATCAAACTGGCAAAATTCTAACCTATTTACATTGTCACTATGTTGAAGCCTTTGCTCTTGCTGAATGTGATACGGATGTAATCTTTCTTTAATTAGAGTCTTTCAAACCCGCACGTGAGGAATTCCTAATTCGGCTCTTAATCGTCGGGTACTTACTTCAGGGTGTTCTTAAACAATATTGATATTTTCTTAATCCTCAACGTTTTGAACAATATTTCGTTCCACTTTTGATAATGGAAAACTGCCGTGCTCTCTTGCATAGCGATACACAGTTGAAAATGTCTGATGATTTGGTGTTCTTCTGTTAGGAACACAAATATTGTATTCCTCTGCGACTTGTCTACCATTACCCTCACAAAATCCATAAACAAAAATAATATCGACATATTCCTCATTTGTAAATTTATTGGGGGCATGATTATTTGCAGACTAAGTTAACCAAGTACACTAGTTCTACTGTTTATTACAAAAAACAAGAAATGTCAAACTATCTAGGCCTACTAATATAATTGTGTAATCATAAAAAGAAAACTGTTTAATGATTCTTATTATAAAATGTACCTACAGCTACACTTTCGTTGGGAATTAAAAAAAAACTTTGATTTTAAATTTTTTGTCAATATTGGACATTATTTGCCGAGTTCAAATGGACTATTTTTAATTATTTGGGCGTTTAATGTAAGAAAATAAAGCTGTTTTTCCTCAATTTCTCCCTTTTGTCCAATTCAATCGCTTGTAAAAAAAATGAACAAAGGTGCGACAAAAAATCTAATTGCATGTTTATGTTTAGTGATGAATGGACTTTTATAATTGGCACCTGAATGTTAAAAAAATATTACAGGTTGGTCCTTTTTACAGGAATCGGAAAAATCAAATAAAAAAAGTCCGGCACTGGAATTTTGAAAAATATGTATAATAACAATTTATCAACTGTGATAAGTGTATAAAGTATCTAAAATTTAAACAAAATTCGATCAATAGTAAGGACGTTCTGGCCAAAATAAATCTAGACCAAAGTCAGTTTATTCTATGGCCGTTCCTAAATACCCAAGTGGCTCTCTACCACCCCTGGAAGTATGTACAGTTCTTCATGAAACATCCTGTATACTAGAAGCCAAGACCTCAGATTTTTTTAATACTGTTTTCACGAAAGGTACTAGAAGTGTATTACCACTTTTTTCCAGATACTTGCTTTTCAAATAAATCGAAAATATTTTGAAGATAAATGGAATTGTTGTTGAGTTCAAAAATTCATTTCTTAAAAATGGCCGTAAAAACCATGAAATAAAAAAAAGTCCACTCTAGTATCTGTTCCGAATATTCCGGTAAAAAAATTGGTTAAAACATATCTTCAATTCACATTTTGTTGATGACACGTTTATTATAGTTGCTGCTTTTGACCAAAACACAAATACAGGCAATGAAATATTCGAAACGCTGGATACATTGGAAACATGTTTTTCCTCTAACAATCTCCTAAATGTAGACAATACAAATTTGATTAAATTTAGTTATCAAATACCAGAAACCAGAATAAAGATAATAATACAATAAAAACATCACAAACAGCAAGATTTCTAGGTATTGAAATTGAGTACAGATTAGACTGGAAATATATAGATTGCTAGCTGGGAATATATCAAAATGCTGCTACGCACTAAAGATACTCTCTTCTAACATTGATGTAGACACAGCAATAATTGAATACCATGCACATGTTCATTCGTAAATACGATATCGAATAATTCGTTGGGCCAACAGCACAGCACAGAAGCCAACAGTATATTTATTTTGCAAAAAAGATGTCTGAGAAACATCTTCAACCTAAAACAAACTGAAACTTGTACAAAATAGATCTAAACAACATAAACAGTAATTTTACTTACATGCAAAAGAATGTACAGTATTTAATAATAAAGATATTTAATAAAATTGCGGTAAACCTGAGAGCATTAAACACAAGATCCTTAAAGAAAAAATTGAAAAGTATACCTATAATAAAGGCCTACTATACTATAGATGAGTTTTATTGTGATGCAAACTTTATGCTAGAATAGGCAGCTGTCTACATTTCTCTCACAGATGTATGTAATTGCACGTACCTATTCTTTTTAATCAGTAGCACCTACTACAAATTGTTATTTCTTTTAGTATTAGAATACCTGGTGACATGTTGATATTATTTTAATCTGGTAACATGTTCTCTTTCTTTTCTATTTTAATATTTTGGTGTTAGTAAATGTCGAGTTAAATTAAATGGAAATATTAATGTACTTTTTACAATAATTTTATGTTGAGAAATTGTTCGTGGTTGGTGGCACGTCTTACTTCCACTGGGTAATGTGATTTCTTTTTCTTTTGTGTTATTACGACGATTAATAAAGACTATCCATCTATCTATCTATCTATATAATTAAAAGGAAAATTCATAAAACAAGTAAACTAGATTGGTTTACGCCTGAACTGCACGACTTAAAAAATCAAGTAGCTCTGTTGGAAAATATTTCAAATATTAATCCTGAATACAAACCAGTTCTTAAATATCTAAAAACCAAATACAGTAATAAAATGAAAGAAGTTAAAAATCAATATTATAGCAGAATGATCGATAATGCATCTAACAAATCGAAGTGTACTTGGAATTTAGTTAATTCAACTGTAGGTTACTTCAAATCCAACAAATTACCCCTAAACAAGGACTATACCGATCAGGCCAATAAATTCAATACATTCTTTGTTGAAAATGTTCCCAATCTAGTAAAAAATATGAGCCAACATCTCTCAACAAATAATTTTAATGAGCTGATTAACATAAATCAGGAATCTTGTTGTTTATATACCCTACTTCTGCCGAGGAAATATGCAATGTGGTAAACAAATTCAAACCTAAAACTTCAAGTGGTTTTGATGGTATATCATTAAAATTATTGAAACAATGCATAAATGCACTAGCTGCCCCACTTGCAGACATCTGCAATGCATCTTTCTCTCAAGGGATTTTTCCTGATTCGTTAAAACTAGCAGTAGTAATCCCCTTAGTTAAAAAAGGAGATCAGGATCAACTGGGAAATTATCGACCAGTAAGTATACTGTCGGTTTTCTCAAAAATATTAGAAACTCTTATGTACAACAGACTTCTTGCTTTTCTAAACAAATCTAAGTTCTTTCACAATTTTCAACACGGCTTCAGAAAAAGTAAATCAACAACTACAGCCCTTGTTAATTATGTCAATGGTGTGTTGGATGCTTTGGATAGTCGAGAGACCGTTTGCGGCCTGTTTCTCGATTTGTCCAAAGCATTCGACACTCTAAAACATACTTGTCTTTTAAATAAATTGGAAAGAATAGGAATTCGAGGAGCTAGCTTAAACTGGTTTGCCTCTTACTTGGAAAACAGAAAACAAAAAACCCGTATATATATATATAGACATGAATAAATACGAATCAGATGTGCTAAACTTCAACTATGGTGTACCGCAAGGAAGCGTCTTGGGTCCACTTCTTTTTATAATATTTTTAAATGACCTAGTAAATGTTATAAGTGATGAATCAAAAATAAACATTGTAAATTATGGTGACGATACCAATTTAATAATAAGGGGTAAAACCTTCGCAGAATGCCAGCAAACTGCTATTCAGACATGGGAAAACTTAAAAGACTGGTTCACTTTTAATCAATTAATCTTAAATGAATCTAAATCAGCATTGTCATTTTTAATACTCACAAATCAACAATTGAAACTCCTGACTGTTTTACTAATGAGATACCCATTCCCACTTCAAACACTACGAGACTGTTAGGCGTCGTAATGGATAGCAAATGTAAATGGGTCGATCACATTGAGAATGTTTTACGGAAGTTAAATAAAAGCTGCTATGCCCTCAGAATCCTGTCACGTACATTTAATGCAGATACTCTCAAAACAGTGTATTATGCCAACATTTACTCAACTGTCAAGTATGGAATCGAAATTTGGGGCGGCTCCACCGATGTGTACAAAATTCATATAGTGCAAAAAGAGCTATACGAATAATTTTCAAGAAAAAGTTTAATGAGTCCTGTAGGGGGTGTTTCAAAGAAAATGCCATGCTCACAGTTCCAGGCATATATATTTATTCCTGCTTAATGTATTTAAAAACAAACAAACCCGACTTTAAACCATCTCAATTTAATCATTTTTATGAAACCAGAAATAAAGAAAATATATATACATATCCTAAACACCGTCTAACTCTGACTGAGAAGGGACCCTACTACGCAGCAATAAATTTTTTTAATAGACTCCCTACAAGCCTCAAAGATTATTTTCATCTCAACAGTTTCAAGAAGCAAGCTTTCAAGTATATATGTGATATTGAGCCTTACTCCATTCAAGAATTTTTTAATTTTAAATTGTAATGTAAAGTTATTTACTTATAGGTTGTGTTTTTTTTATATACTTATTTATGTGTTTCTCTGCTTGTCCGAAATTTTGTGTTATATATGTTTTTACACTTACATTTTATGTGTTTTTTAATATTTACATTTTATTAGTTATGAGCTAAGTTTGTTTAACTGACCTGTTTTATACATCTGTCCAATGAAACGGAATAAAACTTACTTACTTACTTACTTACTTACTTATCTAAAATAATGTAGAGCCTTTTTCAAAGCACCTAAACACAGATGCTTACCTTTAAGTCCACGTTCTTCGACAGTGTCATCATAAGGACCATCCAAAGCATTAAAAACGGCATCTTTTACAAAAAACACTACTTCGCCATCCGACCATTTTTTAGAATTTGTAGCTACACATACATATATGGTGTCCCTTCACGCAGAAAATTTGAAGAAAAGCTTCTGTAGTTCGTCATGACTTTCAATTGTGTTACGCAAAACAAAGCTATAGTCCGAAATATTTTCTTCTTTATTACAAGTTTGAAGTAAATTGATATGTTAATTTTTGGCGTATGCAGATAATCCAATTTTGATTAAATCCTGCATCTCATTATCTCTCAAAAAGTTATTGTGTACACACCACGTATAAATTTTACTATTATTATTAATCACCACCAGCAAGGTGTTGTTTCTGTTTTCATTTATCACACTGGACGTTATCTTAACTTGAAGATAATTCTGGAAACAGTGTGATTTATAATTAATGTCAAATAAACAATATTTAGATAGTAAGTTATGGTTTTTCTAACGAACAGAAATACAAAAAATACGCATTGTGTAATGAGCTTTGAAGTCGGAGCGATTAAAACGCAAGTTCATACTAGTTCATAATATTTGCTGATAAATTAGGATAATTATTATTTTTCAAATTGATAAAAGTAAGTCGAGACATTTGAACGATAGTATGCGACTAAATGTGGAGATATGCGATTACTCTTATGATGATAATGATAAACGATGATCTCAGCGATACTGCAATGAGATTGGCCCCCTCCCATTAACTAAGGTCTTTTGCATATGTACTTAGGACTTTTAAATTACAAGCAGGAACTCAAACATTTATTTGCAAGCGTGCGAGAGATGGCATTTTTCGTATCGCAAAAACATTAGAAAGAAATCTGAGGTCTGGTCTTCTAGTATATACACCAAATCCCAAGTTTCTGTACTCTTACTAGCTCGCTTTACTTATTTTTCTAATTTACCTCTACTTACCCCCCTCCCTCACTCCTTCAACGGAATCGTCTCAAAATATAATTTAGTTTCAGATGTCGTTATAAATATACGGGGACCAAATTTCAAGTGAAATTCTCAATTTTATTTTACTAACCCTTTCAATAATGGAGTGGAGGTGGCGGGAGGTTAAAAAAATGTTATAAAAATCTGCGACTTGGCTTCTATATATACAAGTTTCTGTAGTCTTACCAGTTTGATTTTTTCATTTTCCCCTATTTACCCCTATCTAACCCCCAACCCTTCAACGGACTCATCTCAAAATATAATCTAGTTCCAGATGTTATAATACATACGTATACCCAAAGCATATTTTAAGGAATTTGCACTAGGTGGTACTAACCAATCAAAGAAACAAATTTAAAAGGTTGAGTCTTGAAAAAAATGTCTTGATGAACTCATCATTCTTGTATAGGTCTTCATCAAGAAGTTTTCACCTCTGTGTGACGTTCATTTCAACATCAAGACCAGGTCGGATCTGTGAGCAACGCACCATATACAAAGAATATCTCTTTGTAAATAATCCAGATGAACACAGAGTCCATTGATTCTGCCACCATTGGCATTTTCTCCATCAGTTGTAAGGCCTGTAAGTTTCTTTAGCGAATTGACCAATGTTTAAATCCTTAAACAAAATCTTGATAGCTTCTGCTCAGCGTTTCATCTCTCGAATTTGCTTTCCCCTAAAAATACTAACTTCATCTCCTTATTTTTAGCGGCAACAGCACATAAAGGCTCTGGATTTTCCCCCTTTTTCCTTATTTTTCGGCATCGGTACTAATGCCTGCCACTATGCGGCACTAAGACCTTCACTAGGCGGCACTAGTGTCGCCTAGTCTACTACTTAAAATACGTTCTGCGTGCATATTTCTGTCGGTCGGTCGGTCTGTCAGTCTGTAACTTTCTTGTGCTCACTTTTTCTCTGGAATGGTTTAAGATTTGGACTTGAAATTTGGTACACATCTGTATTACAAGGAGATCTGGAGCAAGATTATACCCAGTAAACACTGTTAAGTAATATTTACGTAATTATTATATTATTACTTTACTTCCCATGTAACATTTTACATAACATGTGAGTTAAATTCATATGTGAATGTAACATAAAATGTCCGCAACATGTGTACATAATTTTTAGGTAAATAATATGTTACTTTATTATGTAAAAGTTATAGAACACTTTTAGATACAAAATACTTCATTTTCTTATGTAAAATAAAGTAATTAATTTACATAAAAAATACGTTTTTTTCCCTTGAGGATACTATTTAATGTTTCGGTTTTTATTCATTTTACATCTCTATTAATTAGGAATGGTTAGAATGCATATAAATAACACTGTAACAGAATTTTAAATACTTAACTTGAAATACGCGGGCTATGGGATTTGAACCGTCGCCCTCACGCTTGATAGCACAAATCAAATCAAAAACATATTTATAAAAAATTAAGAACAATCTGTCCCACCCAAACACCCATGTCCGGAGCCAGCCGAACATCTACAGCGATAAATGCCATAGAACTTGTAAAGCTGGACGGAGTGAGGTCAGGTAGGATTACAAAAAATTATTAACTAATATCAACTCCTTTTACAACATGTAAATTTAGTGACACATACCTCGAGATAATAAGTTTACTTTTGTCATAATTACTGAAAAGATAATATAAGCACCACAAAAATTATATAGAATAAATAATAAATAGTTTACAATACTGCATAAGTACAATTATTATAACATCCAAACATACTGAGTGTCAAAAAAATTGTTTACATTTTTCATATTTTTTTATCATTGCATTTTGTTGAATGATTCTTGATAGGTACTTATAATGTTCTTCCAATCTTATGATATAGCACTGATATGTAATTATTATAAATATCACAAGAATGTTTACTGGTTTACTACAGTGTTATGTAAAAATGTTACTTTTAAATTCAGCGTTTCATTTTATATATTTATTATATAAAACTGACATAACTAGTTTGTATTAATATATCCTCCTAATTTTATATCATGGTTATGTACAAATATTACATTTAAATTAAGTGTTTCATTTTATCTATTTATTATATAAAACTGGTATAACTACACTTTATATTAATATATTCTTCCAATATTATATCGTTCTTATGTAAACATATTACTTTTAAATTAAGTGTTTCACTTTATATATTTATTATATAAAAGTGACATAAATACTTTATATTAATATCTTCTTCCAATATTATACCGTTGCTATGTAAACATCACAAGAATGTTTACTGGGTAGTTTAAGCTTACTCACGTGAAGAGTTGTGGGGTAAATAGGAGAAAATAATGAATGCAAGTCCAGAAATTTGGAATTTGGTATATATACTAGAAGTCAAGGTGTATATTTTCTTTATGACATCTGCGACCTCCACCACCATCTCCAACTTCTCCACTCCATTATTAGAGGGGTTATCAAAATCAAATTGTGTTTTGGTGTATGTATGAAAACAATAGTTCCTCCATTACCACCTCGGAACAGAAGATTTCAAATATTACATTATTAAAATTCTATGAGCAATTAGTTCCACGTACTGGGGTGCAAATATAGTATCCATATAGTTTATTCCAGTATCCAACAGACCGAAGTCCAGATAAAGGATAAATCGGTAAATGTGTATGTAAATAGAAGTAAAATGAGATGGAAATAGCAAAACATTTGATAAGTAAAATATAATCTCTATAAAGTTTTTAATGCATGAGTTATCAGGGGACGATTTTTATCAAAAGACCGAATTTTGATAAATCTAATGCATCATACTAAAGCAGATACGATCTCGCGCAGGATTCCCCTTACTGCAGTTTCCGCTGTGACGTTCCTTACTGATAGCAACTAGTGGACTGATCAGAATGCACATAAAATTGTTTTGAGGTATAGAGTAATGTAACCTTAATGGAAGTGTTCAGGGACTTATTCCTCGACACTACCAAGAATTACTACTCTTTTGATTGGTCGATATAAAAGCTAGAGGCAGAAAAGCGAAAAATCGTAAAATAATTGAAATAATAATGGGACTATGAATTGGTCTCAAATTTCATTTCTTAAGAGTTTTACGCATGGACTGGAATACTGGACGATCATATCGTGTGACCAATACTTCAATAGAGTTTTCGGTACAGATGAATTAAAAAAGACATATGAAGTAGCCAGCAAAATCTCCAGACTTGAGTTCTCTTGATCTTTTTTATGATTTTACTAAAAACGTGTAGACTGAAAATAGAGCATAGTAATATTAAATGTTCAAATGGATGTCATTGTTGTGAACAATTGATCTAAATAATATGGTTATACCAATGAATTTACTACTACTAATTTAAATTTACCTGATGAGTGAAGGTTGACGAAGGTTGACGAAACCTTTTTCTGTGAAAACAGTTTTTTGTGGCAAATAAATGTTTCTATTTCTATTCTATTTCTATATAGGCTCTAGGCAATGTAGCCACAAGCCTCCGTCTGGTTTGTGTGAATTTCGTCAGCTACATAAATTTGTCTGATTTGCCTAAACATAAATGCAACACACATAATAGACAACCTACAAATGTAAAGTCAAAGCTGTCGGGAAAGGGATTACACATTTGAAAGATCACAGACAACATCCATTGCCCACAACACGTTCAACCCCCTGTGCTACCTGGATGGTATTTACAATTTTACCGAATCTACGCGCTACTTCCCCTAAAATAACTCACGGTGTATTTCTAGCAAATCAAAATACATCATCTACGAATAGCAGCCTTTACACGGGAGAGATTAACCGCGTTATTGAGGAACGTGCGATAATGCGCAGGAATGAACGCGCGCAAATTTGGACGCGTAAAACCGTCCGCCAAAAAACTTGAAAATTACGTCTTGCTTACGTCGCGCGGTTAAGAATGTGTAAAAATGAATCGCACGAGCAAAAGTGCCCGGGTAATTGAATAACTGCGTTCAATCACTCGCTATTAGCTCGGCGTGTGAAATTTGTGAAATTTGCACGCTTTTTTCAAAACAGAGAATTAGCGCGCTTTCCTTTTGGCAAGCACGTCGCAAATCATTCGGTTAAACCTGTCCTTTGCAACCGCATTTACACGAAAGGTTATACGCGCGCGATTGAACGGGCGTTTCCAAATTCGCGCGGTTAAAACTTCTCGTGTAAAGGCCGCTATTGTAAAGATATACATAGGAGTACCCTTTATGAACGGAAAGATAATGCCACAAATTAGGTGTCAATTTGCGCGTAAAACAAATAAAACTAAAAACTGAAATGTGTAACTTTATTAATTAATAACAATTAATAATAAATTATTGCATGACAGAGCTGTCGGCATTGTCTTATCTCTATTATCGCTAACAATCTACTTCGAATATAAATATAAAGGGAAACGTAGGTAACTTTTATTTAAAATAATTGCTTTATCACTAACGTAATTTCTCGAACTAAATATTAGTTCAACAGAATTTCGATATATGGACATTGTACTCCATAATCTGCAAAATATAATAGAAAATAAATGAGTTAATACTTGGCATCTTCATCAGATAATTGCTTGATCTCTTTTTGGGACATCTGGTCACCTTGATTGATATATCGCTAAATTGTCTGCTTTGGGGATTTGAAAATTTTAACAGACTGCTATTTCTAGGAAGTCATAGAGTGCGATGTCATATATATTATTATTTAAATCACTGATTTTAATCAAGCGATTTCATTTTTTAAAATGATGATTTTGTAGGTATTGAGAAATTAAACCCAAAGCTAACCATATACGCCAAGGGCTTTGGTGTATATAAATTAGTGGCCGCAATGTTTCTGCATTCTGGGAGAGGTAATGGGAAAGTTAAAAAATTTCATTTGCATCATCCTTTTTTATCAATAATTAGACCGCAGAATCAATTTTCTTAAAGTACTGGAAAGACTACCGGTCGTAGAGAAAAGTTAAAATCGCTCTAGAGGTAAATAAGTTATTGTAAAAAAAACTGCATTGTGTATAAATTAAATTTTATGAGATCTCAAAATTAGATGGCGCACTGTCATACTATCAACTTCATTACTTATTTTTTAAATGTGTGTGTTTTAACCAAGTTTTCATTGGTTTAATTTGCAAGAACGCAGCTTAAAAAATTAAAAAGTTATGCATTTTGTTTTTTAGCCTTTTTTAAGATAATAATTCACAGCCATGCTTTGCTAAAATTGGTTGCTCTTTTTAGCAAAAAGGTTAGTTACATTTTAAATATTATAAAAATGTTTTGTGACTCAATTTTAGTTGAAAATTGCGAGCTCCCCAGGAGGTCAAAGTAAAAAGTGTTGAGGAATCTAGCGAGAAAACTAAGAGAAGGAAAGTTCAACATTTGCTAGACTCGAGTTCATATGACGAATTGACCTATGCAGCTGAGGTGTGTGTTCGTTCTTTAGGTAAAAGAGATGCTGCTAATATTATTAAGGAGCTATATTCAGCTTCTCCTACAAGAGCAACGGATATAAAAACATTGCGATCTCAAAAAACTGAAATGCGTGCATTGAGTAGTGACGAAGCACTTGCTCTATATGTTGATGGTAAGCAAACCAAGCATTTTTATAAATTACAGAGGAAAACGGCTGTGGAAGTAGGTCATTTTCTTTATCGTTGGTATTATAGTTTGCAAAAATCAAAAAGAGCTTGTTGTCCTGCTGAAGAATTTGTGAAAATAAGTGAAAGTATTGCTGAAGTATCCGTTCAAGCTATATAAGATTTAACTGCCCACAGACTTGTCAGTGTTCAAAGAGACGTAGTCAAACGCTTAGTATCATTAGATATTACTAATTTTAATACTTCTATTATGTGGGGGGGTTGTGATGGAAGTTCGGGCCATAGTCGTTAAAAACAAAAAAAATTTGACGCAACTAGTGATGATGAATACTTTCATCATTTTTTCTTTTGTTCCAATTAAGTTAAGTCCGGTGAACGATGAAAATATAAGTGTGTGGCAAAATACAAGATCTTCAACGAGATTGTGTCGTCCAATAACGTTTTTATTTGCTAAAGAAACTGATGAATTAACCCGGAGTGACACCCAATTATTTAAAGACCAAATAGTTCATTTACGACCAACCAAAATAATTATAAGAGATTCAGAGATAAGTGTCCATCATCAGATAATGTTAACAATGATTGACGGAATAGTCTGTAATTCTCTAACGGAACATCGTTCTAGCCAATCTTGCTATATTTGTGGAGCCACACCTAAAGAAATGAATGTGTTATCAGTAGGGAATAAAGAAGACAAACGTGAACATTATAGCTTTGGTATATCTACGTTACATTGTTGGATCAGATGTTTCGAATGTTTCCTACATATTAAAAAATGGCAAATAAAAGATGAATTTGACAAAACAAGTGTCAAGCAAAGAAAATTACATATTATTCAAAATCGATTTAAAGAAGACATGGGCTTAATAGCAGATAGGCCAAAACCAGGTTTTGGCTCCACAAATGATGGAAATACTGCTCGACGTTTTCTTGCAAATGCCGTAAAAAGTGCCGATATTACGGGATTGGATAAAAACATTATTAGTAAATTTGGGCTTATCCTTCAAGCATTATCATCAGGCTATGAAATAAATATTGATGAATTTGAAAAATATATTGGGGAAACTAGGGAAATGTATTTACGTCTCTATCCATGGTATTATATGTCTGTTACTGCGCACAAACTTATAAATAGCGTCGCCATTATCAATAGTAGTATTTTACCCATAGGGCAATTGTCAGAAGAGGCACAGGAAGCCAGAAATAAAGATTGTAGGAGGTTTCGTCAATCGCACACCAGAAAAACATCTCGTATTTACACAAATAGAGACAGATTTGCTCACAATGCTTTTAGTAACTACCGATCCTATAATAAACAGTTTTCGAACCCTTCCTAAAAAATCAACAGCAGCGATTTGCTCTGATGTCTTAAATCTCCTAAAATATCCGAGTATTCCATCACAATCTCAATAATCCATCCACTTTTGTGGCCGCGGACGAATATACCATAGGAGATTCCACAGAATCTGATACTGACAGTGACGAAACATTTTTAAAACCCCGACGCAAAAAACAAACCTTTAAAAAGGAATAAAGAATTTATACTCATTGGCTAGAAACACCAGATACTTCTTATTCTGCAAATTTATTATTGGACCTTGGAAAAATTTTTGACAAAAAAGTCAGCTTTGTCAATCATATAGACACGTTAATTTGCGACGTAAATAGAACACTTGGTTTTATTATACGCAGTGGGCGTGATTTCTCCAATATTTCAACGTTAAAACTATTATATTTTTCTTTTTTGCGATCTAAACTAGAGTATGCGTCTCTTGTTTGGCAGCCCTGCTATAACACTCATAGTCTTAAATTAGAAAACGTGCAACGTCACTTTCTCAAATTTCTACATCTAAAATCTCATGGTATATATCCACCAATTGGTTTTCCACAAAGTGATTTACTTCAAATATTTTCAATGCGTAGCCTATCTGAAAGACGCAACGAATATGCCATAAATTTCTTAAAGAAGGTGATTCATTATGATATTGACTGAAGTGAGATACTCCAGAGACTTAATTTCCATATTCCGCGAATACATTCAAGACAAAACCAAACTTTCTACCTTGCTATTATAGCCCGGACTAATACTTTAGAGTTTTCACCAATCTACAGCATGTGCTCTAGCTATAACCACAGCCAGCGTGATATCGACATCTTTAATAAATAGAAGATTCTGTCTAAATCATATATGTATTTTTTATTCTCTCTTTTTATTGTAAATTCAACTCTTTATTCTCTTTAATATTTATGTTTTCTTTTGTTGTATATCTTTACTGAAATGTACGCTAGTAAAATTAAATAATTTTTGTACGATGTATGTGTTGTTTCCCATCTTGTAAATGGTCTTGTACTGTTAGAATTAATAGCTTTCAGTTAGGTAGGTAGGTATATCATTTGTTTTACTACAGATATCATCATTATTCGAAAATGCATCACAAGTGTCGGGGACCGCTGAAATGAACAACTCTCATACTTACTATAAGCAACATGGTGGATAAAATCAAATATGTACCTATATTATGTAAAGTAAGTTTCTATCTGTGGATATACACTGCAGTGGTCGACGCATGATTTTTTTTCGAATAATAATTAAAAAAAAATTATTGCTTGGGGATCTGACCATGCTCACTATATGTTCTTGGGGTCGCTGAATCCGAATACGATGTCCATTTAACTCCATCATATCAGGATTTTGCCATAACCTCAAGAAACCCATAATTTAAGCGATTTCGACATCTTTTCACGAAAATCGCTGTAACTTTTTTTAGACAAAAATGACCTTTTCTTTCTTGTACTAGATCGATTGCCAATTAAATTTTCAATCCGATGATGTGAGGCACAATATTCTTCTGGCACTTTTTAAGTGAGATATCGGCCGCCAAAGTGAGAGGACTGAGAATTTCGCTTCTCGAGTGATACGGCCCAGCTTCGAGTGCCATTTCTGCCAAACGAAAGCTAGCAAAAATCTGAGAGAATTCAGAGGTATGTAAAAAGATATAAGAAATCGTTTGGCGTAAATCTGAGGTCGAAGCGTGCCTTGGTTTTCGAGATATGGCCGCTCGAAGTCATCGGAAGGTAAGAATCGAATTTTTCTTTACCGCTTCCCGAGGCTATATCTGGTAGTAGTGGACTTCTCGTAATGGTCTGAAGCTGGGAAATCTTAACTTCTCTAGGGACACCACGTTCCTTATCTGACAGCCTCACTGGTACCGACTTCCTCTGTTTTCCCTTCGGCTTCGCAGCATCGGCCTCTACTCTCTCCAAGCTCCTCGGTGCACATTCTAACTGGATATGTCCTCGTTCTCCGCACCTGTAACATTTCATACGCCGTCTACTTGGTCTTCCACTACTTCTATTCTGAGTCTCTTCAACCTTTCCAGTATTCACTTTCCTCGTCTTCCGATGTCGACAGTCTCGTTTGATATGCCATGCTCTGCCGCAGTTGTAACATTTAATAATACCCCCGCTTGGCTTTCCTTGCCTTCCTGCAGTTTTCAACTTAGCCAGTATTTGAGTAAACATTTTCTCCATCTTGGTCAACCTAGGGTCCTGGTTCTTCTTTTCTGGTTGCGATTCTTCGATACTCACAGCTTGTATTCTTGAACTCGGGGTATCCTGAAGGACAGCTTCCACCTCGAATGCATGCACCAACGCTTCACTGCTGTTCTGGTATCGAGATAACCTGAGGACTCGCCTGATCTCATCGTCCTGTATACCGTCAAGAAATGCCTCTACTGCCAGTTGGTCTTGGAATTCTTTTGGTACATTGGGGTAAACCAGGTGAACCAGGCTCCACACAGCAGCTTCGAACTCTTGCAAGCTTTGCCCAGCCTCTTGAACACGTGATTTCAGCTGGGTCTGGTACACCTGGGCAAGATGTTGTTCACCATATCGTAAGTCCAGGGCAGCTTCTAAAACTTTAAAATCCTGTTGTTGCTCTACTGGGATTGTCTGGAGTATTTCCAATGCTTGGCCCCTTAATGCCACGATTAACGCCATAGCGTTCACTTCGTTACTCCATCTATTCGCACACGCAGCTGCTTCAAACTGTCTCTTGAAAATGGTCCATGAACTTTCGCCGTCAAACGAGGGAGGTTCGAACAGCTGACCTGATAATACCACTTGCTGGCTTCCTTTATCCCTCAACTGTCGCTTAAGTGGGTCTATTTCTCCCTCTACATGGTGCATTTTCTCTTTGACTTCACTTACTTCTTCTCGATGCCTTCTTTCTAGCTGTTCAAACACTTTCTGGAATTGTACAATAAGTCCTGTATTTGCTTTTCGGTTGCCATACTTCTGGTTGTTATAGGCATACGACTACGTTGAAATCAAATAAATTACGTCAGTATCGGTAATGGGACTGTCCAGAAAAACCTCAAAACGGCACAAAAAAGTCTTATCTAGATTCTTTTTCACTTATCCAGTAATGTCCAAATAAAATGTTTCAAAAATGTCTCAAAAAATGCACTTAACACTATTTTCCTGTTCGAAAATAACCCTCTAACAACGTCCAGTAAATCAGTCCGCTGTGCTAGCGCTACTTCCCGAGACTGTCCAAAGCTTCTCGAACACTTCCGAAAAAATCCTCTTGTTAAAATTCCGCTTCTGACATCAGTTGTTACGTGTTTCCGCCCCTTAGGAAATACCATGTATGAATCCGTGGGTTCTAAATAATTTTAACAAGGGGGTGTAAACCACTAACACTTTATTTAATAATTTACTGATTATACAAAACTTCTTATTAACTAAAATAACCTTTACACTTTGTTTACTTGATATTTAACCTCACTTTCGCTACCAAACTTCACTTTAATAGAACTTCTCTTTCTCCGCCGTCGATTTCGCCTTATATATCCCAAAATTGCCTCTAGATCCATCCAGAAATTCCAATTCCAGAACAATATAGACCTCTAGAGCATCTACAAGTTTCCGGAAGAAATGATGGTGTGTATTACTGGTTGCCTAACCATTGGCACCTAATTTCAGTTATTTAGTAATCATGGGCGTATCACTCGTCAGGCCTTAGGGGGTGGTAATGCGTAACAATATGTAATAGTAGCACTAATCAGCAAACACCAATTTACAATTTGGCAAATACTGTACTCTTTCCCCTACCGCAGACAAAGTTGTTGCTGAGATTGAACATTTTTTTTATGGTCAATTAGATAAAGTTTCTAAAAGCGCAAAAAAGTGAGGGGACAATACAGTAAAGAGTGATTTCAATGCCAAAGTGGGTAAAGTTAGAGTGAATGGATGTGTGAGCGACTATGGACTAAAATATCGAATCGAGCGAGGGGGCATTGTTAGAGCTGGGTGGTACACCCATTCGATTTGAGTCAAATATAACTTATGCGAAGAATTCAATATTTTAGGTATTAACTCACGCATGTTTTTATTTAATCACTTATAATCTTACATGACGACAGCCAACTATATTAAAGCCTGGATTTACTTCTTTTGAATATTGTAATATCTGATAGGTTATTGAAACTTCGAATTTGATCCAAATCTAACTATAATTTATTGTACCGATTATATTGCGAAATCTAGAGAGATTATGCTTTGATTAATCAACAATATAAATAATTTCTTATTGTTTTTAAATGGTGATGTCATAATATGGTAATATATTTTCTGAAATTTGCAGAATATTCTTAAATTTAAAATTAGTGGAATAATGTGTAGACCAATCAGCAAAGGGCATGAATAGAACAAATTAAGGTACACATAATAACTGAGAATGTAGACTGCTGATATTAAAAAAAAATTAATACGTTAGTATTTTTTCACATCTTTCTGAATACTGAATGCCCCACCTTGTATAAAAATTGAAAAAGTAAAAAATGGAGTTAAAAATGTTTTTCTTCTTCCAGAGTTGTCAACGGTGATAATTCATGTGTCGCATGTTTTATAAACAGAAAGCAGCAATTCAAATTTCATGTAGTAGTGTCTTTCATAAATGAATATAGTTAAAGATATGTTTTTACAAGGCAGTGAAAAAATTTCTTTTCAGGATTATACCTATACAGGACCAGATTTAACACACCCAGTCAAAATGTTCTCCAAAAAAAGTGTACTTTCGTAAGGATGAGCCAGATGCCCCTCGGGAAATTAGGCTGATATTTTTACCTTGACATTATATTACTAAGATGAACTATTTTGCAAGAAGTAGCGGTATATAATATAATGACTTTACAGATGGTACTAATATAATCTTTGCTGATTCAGTCATAATCTTAACTGAGTCACAAGAATCCTAAATGTGTGGTGTGTGGTTGTTTTGTGTTGAAAGTGATAGGACAATCAGAAGTTGACGACAGAGGAAAATATAACGTCCCAAAATGTGCTACAGACACCTGAAACCATTTAGTGAGGCATACAATGCCTGTCGCATAAATATGTACAAGCGAAAAAGAAGCAGATTTCAGCAAAATTGATCAAAATTTAAAAAGTACTTCTACAGAACAGTTGGAATTTGAATCAAACCCAGAATTAGATCCAGATGTTACCTATGAAGTACAAAGTAGTTCCCCGTACAAATATCTACCCATAGATATTGTTTCATTTGCCCTAGCATCATCTTTAATTACTGTATTTGAAGATACTGGTTTACATTGTTATTCCAAGCGATTTATTTTCATTCCTAGAGGAAACACATTTTGGCACAATGTTGTATCTTCCTCTGTAGTTAACATTTTTTTAGTCCTACCACTTTTAACACATTTAGGATTCTTCTCAGTCTGTATTTTCGTTAATTAAGATTATTACTAAATCCGCAAGGAATATTACTACTATTCCTAAAGTTACTATATTATATGGCTATTTTTTGCACTTTAATATTTGCACGGGGAAAGAAACGCACAAAATTCATATCTTTGGTATGTGTCATTTTTCAAAAAAATCCTGGAATAGGTCGATTTTAGTTTTGTAAATGTTATATTTTGTCACTATACCAAAATTTATGACGTCATTGGTTTTTGAGTTATGACGCCATCATAAATTGTTTTTAATGGAAACAGACATTTTTGTTTACTGTTTTTGGTTGTACATTCCTTTAGCTCTGGTGACATAAAAAAAAGATGTTCTCTGAGCCATTCTTTTGGAAAAATTACATTTTATTTAAAAATAGCTTACCTTTCGCAAATTCACGAGTAATGTTCCACTTTCATGAAGATTTGGTTCCCAGATGGGAAAATATAGTTAAAAATGGTATGAATGAATCAACGAAATCGGACATGTTGAAAAAATATTCAGTTGTCAAAAACTGTCCTTGGATATCTCCCCCGAAACTTAACCCTGAAATAAAAGCGGCGGTAAATGAAAACGCATTAAAACGTGATTTAAGGTTAGAGGTTCTTCAAAGCCAATTAGGAGTTAGTTTGGGGGCTATAGGAAAAGCAATGTCCATTTTTTTAAACAGCGGGGGGAGACATACCCGTTATAGAGTCTCTTAGCGATGCAGCCAGATTATTGGCAGACTTACATTATGAATATTCCGAATTTCGAAGAGGGTTAGTCAGTGTGACTCTAAATAAAAGCTTGAAAGATACACTAACTAGTACTACTGTTGATGATTGGTTGTTCGGAGAAAACTTGGGGGAAAGTGTAAAAGCGGCCAAGGCAATAGAAAGATCAGGCAATGAATTAAAGCAAAAAACCCAACTAAAAAGTTCAGCGGAGCAACCGGCTCTTTAAACGCCAAAGGTCCACTCAGGAAGAATATTCACCTGACTGGACAGAAATAGCAACAAGCTCCTCGTCAGAGGTTCAGTTGTCAGGATCATCAGAACAGGAGATCATCCTTTCATCCAGCAAGGGAACAGGAGAGGGCAAGAAGAAGACGTTAGGACCTAAGGTTAGTTGTCAAGCTGGTAGCCTCAGTTGTTTTGTACGTCAATGGAGAAAAATTACATCAGACCCCACAAGCCTACGTGGATTAAGGGGTACCAGTTATCATTTACTTGTAAAGTCATCCAAGATGAACCTCTTCAGAGGAACTCCTGGTCTCACACAGAAAGACAGGCAATAAAACAAGAAATTGATCATCTTCTAAAAATAATGAAATTATGAACTTTTTAAAAGTAAAGTCTAAACTCTCTTTGGACCAATATTTACACAAACACATCTGTATTATTATACTCTTCGCAAATACAAAATGAACAATATTTGATCGTCATATTTCTAAGGTTTTAGAAATATACTGCTCATAAGGAAAGAAAACATCACTGTGTTGGTGATCGAATTCTGAGCAACTTTTAAAATGTCCGTCCGTCTGCGTGTTTGTCCGTTTGTTTGTTCGCTCGTCCGTCACATTTCTTGTAAGCACGATAACTTAAGAATGCAAAGTCTGATTGTATTGAAATTCAGACAGTAAGTTAGTGTCACCTTATTGTTTTTGAACAAAATTGATTAACACATAAAAAAGTTATGAATTATTTAAATAAAAAAAGAAATCAATTTTTTAAATGTTTTATAATTAAACAGAAAATGTGTAAAACTAATATTATTGACAATAAACCACGAAGAGTATTCTATAGAATGTGCAACAATTATATAAAAAGTGTAGTAAATTGACGAAGAGTATAATGGTTAGCTTGTTTCACTTACCTTCGCTTACTTCAATCCCTTGTTGAATAATATATATGTTATATTAAAAAATAACAGTACGACACTGTTTTATAAGTAAGCTTCTTAGTAGTATCAAATTACATAATGTTGATAACGACTTCTCTTGGTAATTGCTTATCTCACATATCATATTTCACACATTGTTATACTTCCATTCTCACAGTAATGCCAAATTGCAAAATTGCTTTTCCTTTGTTTAACGTCTAGCTGACAAAGCTTTTGAAATATTATAAATATGACCAGCAGACGATTTTGTGGCCAGTATTATACTCACATTTACATTAAACGTTTAAACTTATAATTTTATTTTTCATTTAAGAGTCATCGATGACTCTATGTAACAAATAAATATTTTTTAAAAACTCAATATCAAAGAATCAAATATAACAGTGGCGCAGTCGTACCGGATCTAGAAAACGCACAAGTTCGGGAGCCTAACTTCTGGTAAACGTGTCCGAGAGGAACAAGGAGTTCATCTGCAGAAGGTGCCTAACCCACGGAAAAGAGCCAGAAGAACAAGGAGACCTTCCTAGCTGTGACGGTGGATCCCAATCCTTCAACTAGAGAAAGAACCTACGAATGAAGACAATAACGTAAGTCATTTTAAGAATCATCCCGCTTTATTTTACTATTTTTTCACAACTATTTTATAAAAGTGCTATATACACTCAACGAACAAAATACAGTTCTCTTACCAAATATAATTATACGCAACAACCTTAATTTAATTTTAATTAGCATAAGAAACGTATTATACTGCTAATACGTCACCGTGTATTATACAGTTAATACACAAACTACCTAAATAATTTTGTTTTATTAAAACTAATTTCCTTTTCTAAAAAGGTCATTTTTTTAAAAAAATAATTTCAAGTTAACATTTAATTTAATCTTTGTACTTTCTAAATAAAAGCAACAATGCCAGAAACATCGCAAACTACACAAACGGTACAAAATGCAAGGATAGAGCAAATTGAGCCTTACAAGCTCTCTGAAATTTTTTCAATTATACCAGAATTCGATGGCAATGCCATTAATTTACAAACCTTTTTAAATTCTTGCATTTATGCACAAGGCATGGCAATTAACGATCAGAAAATATTATTAACTCTACATATTAAAAATAAATTGCGCGGCAGAGCTGCCGAATTAATAAACTCACGCAACCCTGCCACATGGGCGGAAATAAGAGTCTTGCTCGAAACTCATTTCGGAGACTCTCGCGACTTGACATCTTTAATTCAGGATTTGCAGCGTATTCACCAAATGCCAGGTGAATCTGCACTAACGTTTGTTGCGCGTCTACAGACGCATAATGCAAACATGCACGCTGCCATACAAAAACAACGTTTATCCAGTGAACAGAAACAATCTCAGTCAGAATTAATTGAAACGATGACATTAAACACTTTGTTAGCGGGCCTTGAAACAAAATTAGGGCAAATAGTACGTGCTGGAGATCCAACAAATATGTTACAAGCCATCAATAGGATTAGAAGAGAATTACAACTCTCTTATTTTGAATCCCAAAAATTTTCTAAAAATAATAATAATGTTAAAAATCCAGTGCCTCCTCAACAAAAAAGACCGACCCCAAACTTTCAACAAAAATTTTGTACATTTTGCAAACGTAATGGGCATATAATAAACGAATGTCGCACAAGGCAACAACAATTATTTATGCCATCAACTTCACAAAATTTCCAAAGACCAAACTTTCAAGGTAATACAGGTTTTCAAAATTTTGCACAACAAACTAGTCAATTTAATACCAGAACATTTCCACAAAATAATCAAGTTAGCCAAGCACAACAAAATAGGCCTTCAGCAATTAGACCAAATCCTAATTTTGTCCAACAAAGACCATCAGCGATACAACCAAATCCGAATTTTAACCGTTTCAATCAACAAAAAACTCATCATTTAAATTATGAACCTTATGATAACCAATATAATTTTAATCAGTACGAAGATTATTCTCCTGAATATCAAAACGTTGATACAATGTACGACAATTTTAATTTTGAAGATAATCAAAATTTTTCGGAAAATTATGCAACTAATTTTCAAGAACAGTACGAGAATTATACTGCTAATTCTCAGATACCACAAGAGAATTATACTGCTAATTCTCACTTACCACAGGAGGATTATACTGCTAATCCTCAGGATTTTTGCAAAAGTCCGGAGTATCTCACGGATACTCCAACAACGAATTGCGAATTGGACCAAATTTCTCACCAAATTCAAAATATGAACCTCAACGACAATTTCGACCCGTTTCTGAACTTCCCAGAACAGAAGTTCATGTAGAAACACTTTCACATGCTTTATTGACTGTAAATTCGAATAATCTTTATTATATCAAAGACATCACAAATAAATTTAAAATTCTTATTGATTCTGGTGCAGGAATTTCGATTTTTAAACCGAAAACGGCAGAAAATTACAAAAGGAGATTTTCTGAAAATATTATTATACAAGGCATAACTGAACAAAAAATTAACATTAACGAATCTGTTCTTATACCATTTACTGACAATAATCCACACAAGGTTTACATTCATAATTTGGATATAGAATTTGACGGATTATTAGGCGCAGACTTTTTAGAACACTACGAATGTATGGTAGATATTAAAAATAAGCGACTAATTACGAATTTCAAAACCGTACCGATATTTAAAGCTACGGGTGACGAAAAAACACAAAATTTACCTTTGCAACCAACTACAAACTCAAATCAAATTCGGAATCAAATTCCATGCAACGTGAAAAATCAAAATTTAATTTCAATTGAACCGCGTATGGAAAAAATATTTAAATTAAAATGTAATTTACGGAATACTGAGGCTATACTGTTAGCCCAGGAAAATGAAAAAGTACGCTTACCAAACGCTATTGTCAAAATCGACGACAACGGAGAATTTTTAACATCAATTATAAACGCTAACGCAATTCCCAAAATAATCGATTTCTCAAATCTTAAACTTGAACCAGTTCAAAAATTTAGATCAATTTTTAATTTAAACTCTCAAAATCCGGACAGTCCTCAACATACAGACAGAAATTTCGAAATTAGAAACCAACTACGATTAGATCATTTGAACGAAGAGGAAGCCGAATTAATAACAGAACTTTGTCTAAATTTTTCTGATATATTTTATTTAGAAGGCGACAATTTAAGCTTTACCAACGAAATTAAACATTCTATTGACACGAACGATTCTAAACCAGTTTTTACAAAATCATATCGCTACCCTCATATTCACAAAGAGGAAGTTAAAACTCAAGTCTCTAAAATGCTAGACCAAGGTATAATCAGACCATCAATTTCACCCTGGTCATCCCCGGTTTGGGTTGTACCTAAAAAATTAGACGCCTCCGGTAAACAAAAATGGCGAGTTGTAGTAGACTACAGAAAACTTAACGAACTGACTATTGACGACAAATATCCGCTTCCAAATATTTCGGACCTTCTTGATCAATTAGGCAAGTGCCAATATTTTACCACGTTAGATCTTGCCTCCGGATTCCATCAAATAGAAATCGACGCGAAAGATATTCAAAAAACTGCTTTCACAGTAGAAAACGGTCATTTTGAATTTGTACGAATGCCATTTGGACTGAAAAATGCTCCATCAACATTTCAAAGAGTGATGGACAACATTTTGTTAGGTATCCAAAACGAACGGTGTCTCGTCTACATGGATGATATTATTATCTATTCGCCTACCATTCATGACCACATTTCGCGATTAACGGAAGTATTTAAACGTTTACAAAAAGCCAATCTCAAAATTCAACCGGACAAATGCGAATTTTTACGCAAGGAAGTTGCATATTTAGGCCATCTTATTACTAAGGACGGTGTAAAACCAAATCCCGCTAAAGTTGACGCGATTCTAAATTTTCCTCAACCGAGAAACCCTAAAGAAATAAAATCATTCCTAGGCTTAGCTGGATATTACAGACGTTTTATACCTAACTTTTCAAAGATTTCTAAACCTTTAACAAAATTATTGCAAAAAGACATACTTTTCGACTTTGACAATGATTGCTTAAACTCCTTCGAAAATTTGAAACGAGCGTTAACAACAACTCCGATTCTTATTTATCCAAATTTTGACGACGTTTTCATCCTAACTACTGATGCTAGCGCATTTGCCATTGGTTCCGTGCTCTCGCAAGGAAATATAGGCAAAGATTTACCAATAGCTTATGCATCTCGAACTTTATGCGCGGCGGAGACTAAGTATTCAACGATAGAGCGCGAGCTATTAGCCATAGTATGGTCAGTAAAACACTTTAGGCCATATCTATTCGGAAGAAAGTTCAAGTTAGTAACCGATCATCGACCACTTACCTGGCTATTTTCGATAAAAGACCCAGGAAGCAGACTCGCACGTTGGCGACTCAAATTAGAAGAATACGACTATGAAATCATCTACAAACCCGGTAAAACCAATAAAAACGCGGACGCGCTATCGCGAGTTAAAATCAATCACTTTTCGGAATGTTCCAAATTTTATTCAAAAATTCTAGCCGCGAACGAAGACGACGAATCAGAAGATGACGAACCAAACAATGACGAAAACCCGAACAATAACAACAAAATCACTAAAGAACAAATCTCTCAAGAATTTGATATCTTTTGTAATTTGTATAAGACGAAATCCTTAATAGATTATTCTAAAATTCAAACTTCAAACAGACAACTTTTAGACAAGGAACACAAAAATATTATAACATTCTTTCAACAAAATAAGTTAGAAGATTTGCATCATAAAATTATTGAGGACATGTTCGAAGAACACCCCGAGTTTTATAACAACACTATTAACGTTGTCTCAAGCAAATCAGTCAGGCATAGAAAATATTTTATTGTTCCTTTACCTTTTGATGTAGATTCAATAAACGAACATTTATTCATGGTATTGTACAAAAGACAAGACATTTTGGATCTTTCTAAAACATACTATGTAGAAAATAATTTAGATCTTCCAATACTCGAAATGCTATCTTTTATTTTTGCAGAAAAAGACTTGAAAATAGTTATCTGTCAAAATATTGTTAAAACCCCCGATGAAGACGAAATTCCAATTATTTTAGATCAAAATCATTCAGGTAAAAATAACTTACACCGTGGTATTAACGAAACTATTAGAAGGATTAGAGTAAAGTACAATTGGCGAGGCTTAACGAAAGACGTAGAAAACTTTATAAAAAATTGCGAGACATGCGAAAAAACTAAAGTCTGTCGTAAAAATCTTAGCAACCCTCTGGTAATTACCGAGACTCCAAAAACACCATTCGAAAGAATAAATGTTGATCTATTCGAATTTCCCACGCGAAATTACGCTGTTACAATTCGCGACGAATTAACAAAATTTACTCAAGCCTATGCTGTTCCAGATAAATCCGCGAAATCAGTTGTAAATACCTTACTGCTTTACTTTCAACACTACGGTACCCCGTTGAGAATTCATTGTGATTACGGCGGTGAATTTGACAATAAATTATTAAAAGACCTTTGTACGCTCTATGACATAAAACTGACATACTCAAGCGTAGGACATCCCCAATCCAACGGATCTCTCGAGCGATTTCACGCTACATTAGCCGAAATGATAAGAGTCCACAAAACTGAAAATCCGAATGAACATCCATTCACAATATTACCATATGCAATTATTTGCTATAACAATTCGGTTAACAAAACACATGGCTTCACACCGTACGAACTCATTTTCGGACATACGTCTATTAGACCGCCCGAAACTTTGTACAACCAAAAAGAATTAATAACGAAATACATAAGAGATTTAAACAACAGAATATCTCACTATTATAAAATCGCCCGCAGTCGAACGCAATCTCAAAAGGAGAAAGCGAAAGTTCGCTTTGACAGAAATGTCCCAAAAAATCGACCTGAATACAAAGTTGGCGATAAAGTATATGTGAAAGATTCTCAAATTAAAAACAAACTTCAAAATAAATTTAACGGCCCTTTCAAAATCATAGAAATTTTCCAAAATTCTGCTACCTTATTAAATCTTGAAACAAATCAAGAAACTAAAGTAAATTTCGATAGAATGAAACCATATACTGAAAATTAAATTTATTTTCAGGTTTATCCTGCTGTTCGGATCAGCACTCGCACAATATAAAATAATACCAATAAATAACACTGTTGGTGTATTTTACCACAAAGACACGGACATCGTAGTGACAAACGAAAAATGGACATTACTGGTACATAAAAACATATCATCCCTTAAACTAGCCTTCGATAAGAACCAACGAATTTTAGATACGATTCTCAACACCCTTGACGGTGCTCATCAAAAAATGATCACTTTCAGAAGCGAAGTCAAAACAGATCTTAACCTTCTAACACAAATTTCCAAAACTATAGAGTCTAAATTTGATGAAGTATTTCTAGACACGAAGAGATATAAACGCGGAATATTAAATGGTATCGGCACAATTTTCAAATCAATAACGGGAAATCTAGACGCCGAAGATGGCGAATATTACGCTAATTGCATTAATAAATTAAATAACGACGAACATCAGTTAGAAAATTTAATAAAAAACCAAATTTCAGTCACAACATCGGTAATCAAAAAATTTCAATTCAACCATTCAAAAATTGCAAATTGACGAAGAAACATTTAATAAAGACATGCAAGAAATCGATCGCACAATCGAAACCATGACGCGAAACATCGAAGCTGTAGAAACAAAATTAATATTCTTACACATTTGTGAACAATTAATGGCAAGCTATTTGTATATTGAAGATAACTTGAATGATATTCTAAATTCAATAACATTTGCTCGATTGGGAATCATTCATTCATCAATCATAACTCCCGATCATTTAGTAACGGCATTACAAGAAATTTCACAGAGTTTGCGAAGAAACAATTTGCCTCTTCCAATCAAATTATCGGCAGTTGCTCAATATTTAGACATTATTGAATTAAAAGCATTTCAAGTAGATTCCAACTTAATATTTGTTTTAAAGATACCACTTGTTGAACCTCAGAACTATAATACCTACCGTTTATACCCTATCCCTATATTTGATAACAGAACTGGTCTTCATCATATTTTATCTATTTCTCAAAAATTTATCGCGAGAGATGATGATTCTTTAATGTACATACCGATAACAAATCTAAAAGAATGCAAACCCCTCTATTTTGGAACCAAACTTTGTTCAAACCTGTTTGCATATCCTATTGATCAGAATGCCATATGTGAAGCTAGGATCCTGAAACAACCGATGAAACTTCCCGAAAATTGCCAAACCTCCTTCATTATTAGCCAAGGGTACAATGTTCAAGAACTCGAAGAGAACACATGGCTCATAATAAATTCCGAACCTCTACATATCACCATTAGCTGCCCGAAGAGAGAACCAGCAACGGAGCTGATTAATAAAAATTCGATTGTAAAATTACAACCTGGATGTTACGCCTTCGCAGGTATCACCAGGATACAAGCCAGTGCCAAGGACCTCTCCGAAATTAAAGACAATTCCCATCCTGTGCAAATCCCATTTGAATGTTGTAACCAGTTGCCCGACAAAATTCAACTACCTAAATTAAAACCATTGAAACTCAACAATTTAAATATCGAGGATTTGGATATTGCCAAAAACAAATTGGAGCAATATTCTAAAGATCTGGACGATCTCATCAACGAACCTTTCGTGACCAAACATATGTCCTGGTTCACGTATTTCACCATCACCTTCATCATTTCCATAATTCTACTTTACGTGTTTTGTAAATGTAGAAGGAAGAGACGTTTACTGAAGATCGAACCCTCTACAGGCGATTCTCCTTCACCTCCTCCAGGACGAAGCAAAACCTTCATGAAATTACCAAGTTTAATCCCTCCAAGAAAGCGACCCGGTATCAAACCTCAAGAAGAAGATATCGAGTTATCATAGACTTTCCAATGAACCACTAATTTTTGTTTATTGACTTACACTTTTATTCTTTCTATTTTATGCTTATTATTTTATTCACTCAATATTTTATTATTATCTTTGCATTATATTCATTTTGTTTTATTATTACTTTTATATTGTATTCAATAATCATTTTATTCAAAAGTTGTTGTATAACAATCAACTTTTTTATTAAGGGGGAAGTTGTTATATTAAAAAATAACAGTACGACACTGTTTTATAAGTAAGCTTCTTAGTAGTATCAAATTACATAATGTTGATAACGACTTCTCTTGGTAATTGCTTATCTCACATATCATATTTCACACATTGTTATACTTCCATTCTCACAGTAATGCCAAATTGCAAAATTGCTTTTCCTTTGTTTAACGTCTAGCTGACAAAGCTTTTGAAATATTATAAATATGACCAGCAGACGATTTTGTGGCCAGTATTATACTCACATTTACATTAAACGTTTAAACTTATAATTTTATTTTTCATTTAAGAGTCATCGATGACTCTATGTAACAAATAAATATTTTTTAAAAACTCAATATCAAAGAATCAAATATAACATATATAGTTGTAAATACGTTTCTGGTAATTTCAAATTCTTGACAAGACCTCATAGTTTATCTGTCAACTTTGACTCTAATTTTACATCAAGTAGTTTTTATTTTTTTTTAGATATCGCATGAAACAAAAGAAATATTTAAACAACAAATCAAAGATGAAAAGTTCAACAAAACTAGATTTGCTTATTGGTTGTCACAATTTTAGGAATATCTGTAAACAATAACAATATATTGATAACATTGAAAAATATAAATACAAATATTTGTAAAAAAATTATTTCGAGGTATGCCATCGCGAGTGAACTGGAAAATCCTATTTGCAATTTTTCTCGAGCCAAGGGATTACTCTTTATCACAAAACAATTAAAACCTAATACAAAATTACACAGTGTCAGAAAAATTTAATAAACCGCTGAAAAATTAAGAAATTTTAAATAATATTCCTCTGATGAGTCTTTAGATTAGTTAGGCTAACGACGTTTATAATTTAGTTTTGTAGTTAAAATATGAACTTATCATGTAAACGAAAAAATTATAGTAATTTTTGGACTACACAGTACGTAACTTTCTTTAAATCTTTAACGCTACCGTATACGACGTCACGTATTATCAAGAAATATATAGTTAAAGCTTGTGGATTATGATATCGATTAAAAATATATCCACAATTAAAGATACGGCAATTCTATATAAAGAAAGAATTATATGAATTATAATTAATAGTATTATTTTTAGCAGTGTAGATATATCGTTTCCACCCCGAATATATGACCTGCTTACTACAAATGATTTTTAGTGCGCTTATCTTTAGCTTGGCTTTGGCCAGCATCAATGCAAAACGTAAGTAACATCATTATTCTTAATTTTGCATTTTATCAATAGTTGTTTGATACTAAGTGGACTATTGTTCAAATCACAACTTCCTTGAGATCATGTGGGAACTTCTTAAAAAAACAGAACTATTCGGAATCTACCTAAAATAAATTATTACTTCTTCTAGCTTCCACAAGGGTCGAATGTACAACAGGACTACCGTATCCACATCCGACAGCATGTGACAAATACTTGGTATGTTCCCCATCAGGGGTTCATGAAATGGACTGTGCTCCTGGAACCCTCTTTAATCCAGCTCTACATGGGTGTGATTGGCCAGCAAATGTTGTGTGCGATATTACATCTCCTGCGCCATCAACAACACCCGCACCAACAACACCTGAACAAACTACACCTGCACCTACAACACTCGCGCCAACAACACCAGCACCTACAACACCAGCACCTACAACACCCGCGCCAACAACACCTGCTCCAACAACACCTGCACCTACAACACCCGCCCCAAGTACTACTGAAGAACCCATAATACCTACTGAAGCTCCAGAAGAGCCAACTGAGGAGCCAACTGCTGCTCCTACAGAGGAACCTACTACTGAAGCTCCAGAGGAACCTACTAGTGAAGCTCCAGAGGAACCCACTACTGAAGCTCCAGAGGAACCTACTACTGAAGCTTCAGAAGAACTTACTACTGAAACTACAGATGAACCTACTACTGAAACTTCAGTGGATCCAAGTGAATCAGCTGAAGCGACAACTGAATCATCTGAACCTGAAGAGTCAACTGAAGATTCTGAAGAATCAACTGAGGATTCGGATGTATCCACAGAATCTCCAGAAGAGTCGACTGAAGTAACAACTGAACTTCCAGAGGAATCAGATGAAGACTTACCTGAAGAGCCGATTGAATCTTCAGAAGAATTAGATGAAGACTCATCTGAAGAACCTACTGAGGAACCAGAAGGTCCAACTGAGACTCCTGAAGACTCTACTGAGGAAGCAACTGAAGAACCGGAAGAAGCCACTGAAGAATCTGAAGAATCGCCAGAGGTGCCCGAAGAACCAGAAGAACCTACCGAAGCCCCCGAAGTATCTGAAGAAGCCACTGAAGATCCTGAAGAATCTCCAGAGGTGCCTGAAGAACCAGAAGAACCTACCGAAGCCCCTGAAGAACCCGAAGACTCTGAAGTAACCACCGAAGCTCCTGAGGAGTCAACTGAGGCCTCAGAGGAATCGACTGAGGAGGCATCGGAAGCACCGGAAGCACCGGAAGGACCCGGTGAAGATGAAGATGATGCTACTGAGGTAAATGTTCTTACATAATATATTATTACTTATGCTTTATTATCCCATAAAGCAAATCCAACGCCTAGCTCTGACATCCTTGTTTATTATATAAAGATAAATTTTCAAATATTCCAGTGTAAACGAATCTTGTTTTTTTTAAATCTAAATTAGACATAATAAAGTTGCGATTGGGGGGTTGGTGTGAGAAGAATACCAACCAACGATTGTCACGTCATCGATAAACTGCATGTTTTCAGGAATGTCAGATAAACTGCTATGAGTGAACGTTACCAAACGAAATTTACCATTGTCAAGGTGATATACCGTCATTAAGCTATGTTGTTAAATAAAATACACTTACTATTTCCCATTCTACAAAATCCGGAGGTGATTAAAAGATTTGCTACTTTCAAATGATTTATTATTAGTGGCTTATATTACTTAAATCATTCAATTGATGGCCATATTAATTAAATCACCGATCGGAGTGTATTAGTTTTAAGAATTTGCTCAGTTGGATCATCACTATTTCCAATTCCAGATAGCGACCAATCACTGAACGTTTCATATATTCAAGGCATCGATTGTTATTAGTCATGGCGATTCTTTCAAATATCTGTTTGATTCTTTCGATCAATTTTCACTTAAATAGTTGACAAGAAATAAAACTCAAGGTTTAACCTACAATTGATTTTGAAATGGTTTTTGTAATAACGGGCCAAATACTTAAACTATATTGTAAATTTTTTACAGGAACCCACCACAGAGGCACCAGAGGAAGAAGACATCGAACCTCCCACAACTGCTATCCCAAATATAACTACGCCAAATGCTACTATTCCCACAACTATTACTCCAAATACTACCATATCGACAGAGGCACCAGAACCTTCAATAACTCCTCCCTCAATAACGATTACTACTCCGAATATAACTACGCCAAATGCTACTATTCCCACAACTATTACCCCAAATACTACCATACCCACAGAGGCACCAGAACCTTCTGTAACTCCTCCCTCAATAACAATTACTACCCCGAATATTACTACTAATCCCAATATTACTACCCCCGATCCAACTACTACCCTGAATACTACAACTCCATTGCCTACCACTACCCCTACGACTACCACCCCTACGACTACCACCCCAACGACTACTACCCCTACCACTACAACCCCCACCACCACAACCCCCACTACCACAACTCCCACTACCACAACCCCTACTACAACAACTCCTACTACAACAACTCCTACTACCACAACACCCACTACCACAACCCCCACTACCACAACTCCCACTACCACTACCCCTACTACAACAACCCCTACTACAACAACTCCTACTACAACAACTCCTACTACCACTACCCCTACTACCACAACCCCCACTACTACAACCCCCACTACCACAACCCCCACTACTACAACACAAGCGCAAAGTCCAGACGACATTTGCGCGGAAAACTCGACATTATTCTTCCTTACCGCTTTACCAGGTGACTGTACCAAATTCATAACTTGTAACTATGGCACAGCATTTGTGATGGATTGCCCAAGTAACCAGTTCTTTAATCCAGTAATAGGTGCATGTACGGCAGATTCATCGCATTGTTAATGTTGATATGATTTGGAATAAAATCAGTTTCTCTTAATATATCGTAATTTATTTATTTTTAGTGCGCGTATTTAATTTTCTGTAGTTATTAGTACGAGCTAACAGAGATATACCAAAGGAATATTTTTATATTTTATTTATATACTCACCTATGTCCATTTTTGTATTTTGCGAATAAATTATTTTATTAAAATATAATGAATTTTTCTTATTAAGTGATCCATTGATCACATCTCTTTAATATGTTTGTTGCAGATGTCTCGAACCTTTGCTGTATTAAAAACTATACATGTATGCTGATGATATTCAGCTAGTATATAGTTTTTCATGTTAAAAATTTCAAATGACAGAATTGTACATCATATTTAAGTCTTATTTGTGAATGGAATGTTCTGTTAAATGCCAACAAACGTTAAAATATTATGTTTGAAACTTCTAAGCAGTTGTTTATTCTTGGAGAACTGAATATTCAAATAAAAAATGGTCATTACATCAATCAATAGTCTAAAAATCCTTGTTTTCTCTAAATAAGTTTTAAAAAATATCTAGATACAAATATAGTGGATTTACTCCATTCACCCCTTAAATTCATCCCTGTATTCAACAAGTGATTTCAAGCAATATTTAAATAAAGTTCAGTTTTTAGGTGACACAGACATAGCCATAGGCTTTGTCCATAGGACAACTTTAACGATAGGAAATCCTCGCATTGATAAAGACCCACCAGAAAGTTTTTTAAAATAGACACTGAAAAATTAGTAATAAAAACCTATAGAAATTACACCATTTACTATGCCTTATAAAACTATTAAGTGGGCCATGGAATATTTTTGTTTCCAAGAGTCACCTTATTCTAAGTTACTCACACGTATCAGTGTATTTAATAAGATTTCTAGTACAGGCAAATTAAGAATTTAGGGTAACAAAAATTAATAAAAGGATAATCTCTGGGATTTAAGTAAGTAATAACCTGGAGAATGAGATGATGCATTCATTGCACTTCCAAGTTCCGGGAAAATTAAAAAAAAATTGGAAAAACTTTTTGATTTTCGTTTTTTTTTGCTCTAGCGGTCAAAATAATGAAAATAGAGAAAAAAGTCCCCAACACAAGTTGTTGCTCATCTTTTTCTCTATAAAAAGGTCTTTACAAATTTTTGTCTTAAGCTGTTTAGAAGGTAAATCGAGTTTTAAGCCGCTTCGAAATGCGCGAAAAATGAGAATTCTCCAGGAGTCTCGTACGGGCTCATCGATCGATAATTCTTACTATTCAGAGCCCCTAAAAAATGAAAATAACATGAAATGTAGAGAAAAGTCTCGGCTTTAATGTGGAACTAATCACAAAATTCATAAAAAATTTTATCAGGAAGAGAAAGTGTCAGAAGATGGCTTAGTGAACTTTGTACAGTTGATCCACAGATTTATTCATATCTTTGCCGGGAGTCGTTAGAATGATAATTCATTTTGCTTATATATTCTTATATAATGATATATTAATCCTATTAACATTTTATTGCAATTACTTTTGTTGGAAAAATATGCCTTGCCATCAAAGTGGAGGGTATATTTCTCATCGATCAATCACCTCCAAATTTTGGAGTTCAATTCGCTATATCTTATGTAATAATAATAGCACAATCTTAATTTTTGGATTGTAAGTACAATAAAACATATTCTTTCGAATGACTAGAGTTTTTTAAATGTGTGCAGTACTTTTTGAATTTGTCTACATTATTCATACACGTTCAGAAAATTCACAATTATACAGTAAAACATATACAACTTATTTGTTTCTTAACAGTCTTCAAAGAAATTTTCACGAAATATAGATTAAAGTGCGTGGAATCGAATCCATGCAATGAAAAGCACCCATTGTTACGGGAGAAATAGGCAGGATGCATAAAACTCAAAGATGTGAATAAATCAACTGTATAAAGTTTACTAAGCCATCTTCTCACACTTTTTTTCAATGATAAAAATTTGTATGAATTTTGTGATTAGTTCCACATTAAAGCTGAGACTTTTCTCTACATTTTACGTTGCTTTCATTTTTTTAGCGGCTCTGAATAGTAATAATTATCGATCGATATGTCCGGTCGTACGAAACTCCCAGAGAATTCTCATTTTCCGCGCATTTCGGAGCGGCTCTAAACTATAAATGGAAAACTGGATTTATCTCCTAAACGGCTTAAGTAAGACAAACATTGGTAAAGACCTATTTTGTAGAGAAAGAGACGGGCTACAAATTTTGTTGAAAACTTTTTTCTGTATTTTCATTATTTTAGCCGTTAGAGCAAAAAAACCAAAAATCAAAAAGTTATTTCAAATTTTTTTGAATTTTCCCGGAACTTGGAAGTGCAAATAATGCATAATTCCATTCTTCAGGTTATTAACTACTTAAATCCCAGAGATTATTCTTTTATTAATTTTTGCAGGTTTTTACAACATTTTGCCTTCATGCTTGTACTATTCTTTATTTATTCAATTTTATTGTGGCTCATTTATCCGAAACTCAGAGAATTTACCCTTTATTTTAGTTGATTGAATGTAGTAACAAAATAAGAACTGAAAAGGAGGTTTGTGAAATGTTTAATAATAAATTTTATATGTGAACTTATCGGAGACAATAAAAAGTTGGAACTGCTCAAAACTGTAATATAATTTAATATAGAATACAATGGATTTATTGAATACTGAATACGTTTTTTTCAAGGCAAACAACCATTATATCTTATCGGTACCAACTAGAAGTATTACTCATGGGAAAAATGCACCTCAATCTCTACGTTTGATAAGAAAAGTGTTTCATAGAAAATGCTGAAAACTTGACATATTTATTGTTTACTGTATAGATACAATGCCAACATAAGAAATAAAACAAGGTACTATCAATATTACTCTATACAAATAAAATATAACCATTTACATATTAAATTTAATACTGAATTTAATTATTTTATTGAGTTATGGGAACGAAAAACTAATGTCTTAAAATAATTTAATTTTCATCGTACTTTAACATATCGTACAGTTCTTGTAAATCTTGATTTGGATGTGGCTCGAGTTCCATGTACATCTTCGGTTGTAGATTTCGCACTAGAAGACTGGGATGGGATCGCTTTCCATACCTACGAAAACATATATAAAATTAAGGTATTCAGTTACACAGGGCGTCACTAAATTCCGGAATTCCCCTTTAAGATTACAGCACTTTTTAAAGGAATGTGTTAGGATTTTTTGTAAAGATCAAAGAGTCAATTAGTCGGACAAGCAAAAGTGACCACAAGTCATATATACAGGGTGTCCCGAATTGCATAGGCCAAACTTCACTAAGTAATACAACTTTTCAAAATAAGAAAAGAAGTTCCTATAAACATGGGTCGGGAAGTGATTATTTTCCGAGATACAGGGTGTTCAAGTAATTCTCCTGAAAATGTTTTTTTATAAATATTTTCGAAACGTCGAAAGATGAACAAATGAAATGATAATTTACACAGGAATTTAACTTTTTATGCTTTTTAAGAAAAAATGACAACTATGTACGAAAATCATTCAGGAGCGGGTGAAACTGGGGGGGCCTAGGTATAATTTAGCCCCAACTTTATTGTTACACTTTTAAATTAATTTATGAGCAGGACTTAAAAATTTGAAGTTTTCTACACGAAAAAAGTCTCTTGTGTTTTTTCTCTAAAATTATCAATTTTTGAGTAAATCTTATCTGAACTTTATTCGGGAATAGTTTTTTATGAATAATTCTAGCCGAACAGAAAAAACAATGACAGTAACACAAAATTTGATTATATTATCTTTTATTAGACAACAATGAATTAGATTAAAATAAGGTAAATTGCAAATTACAAGAGTTGTTCAAAGTGCATTCCGCTAGCTTCAACACATTTCTGACATCTGCGCCTTACAGAGTGTGTAGCTTTACGAATGAAATCAGGATTAATCCGCAAATTTTCACATTCTTTGAGAATTCTTTCTATTAACTCTTCTCTGGTGTTTACAGGGATTGCGTACACTTTGTCCTTTAAATAGCCCCAGAAAATAAAATCAAGTGGAGTTAAATCCGGTGAACGTAGTGGCCAGGCTCTTGCACCTAATCGACCGATGAACCGTTAAGGATAATTATTGTTTACCCACAAACGGTTCTCAAGAGCAAAATGTGCAGAAGCTCCGTCCATTTGAAACCAGCATTCATTTCTTAAATTAAGAGGAATATCCTCGAGATATTGAAAAAAATGGTTATTTAAAAAATCATTAAATAATGGTTCATTTAAACGGGGAGGAAGGATTTGGGGCCCACAAAAAAGTCCCGTTTATAACACCACACCATACATTAACGCTAGACTCCTGTTGAAATGCCCTAGAGCGAATTATATGAGGATTCTGATGAGCTCAGATTCTTAAATTATTAAAATTAACCGATCCATTATGGTTAAAGGTAGCATTATCAGTCCAAATAATTTTATTTCCGAAATCGGGATCTTGTTCCATGGCATTTATAAGCCAATTACAACAATTGATACGCCTTTCGGGATCACCTGGTTGAAGGCTTTGGACTGGCTGCGTTCGAAATGCTTTTCTGTGGTCTTTTTGCAGAATCCGAAGAACTTTGTTTTTGCACATGCACAGCTTACGCACGCAGCTGTTGGACCGCTCTTCTGATACTTAATTTATTATTATTGTTAAATTTGGCCAAAATTATGTTATTAAATCGCCCATTTCGCTGTTCTTCATTTCTTGGACTTCTTTTAAGACCAACTTTTCTAAATTCTAGGTGGGTTCGAATAAAAACATCTTTAGATGGTTTCCTTCTATTAGGAAATCTTCTGCGATATTCGCGTACCGCGGCATTCGCGTTTCCATTACAATATCCATAAATAAAATGAATATCCGCGTACTCCACATTACTAAACATGACCATTTTTTACTTTTCAATAGAATACTTTTTTCAAAGGAAATAATAAAACTACAGAACAATGAACTACAGAAAACCAAAAAAACAACAATGTCATTATTGTCATTCTGGCATTGCATGCTAGATTATTTTTCATTTGTTACAAACATTACAATAACGGTACACTCCTGCATACCAGGAATGCTGGTAATAATGGTTACTAATTAATAAAGTTCAGATCAGATTTACTCAAAAACTGATCATTTTAGAGAAAAAACACAAAAAGACTTTTTTTGTGTAGAAAACTAAGTTCTGCTCATAAATTAATTTAAAAGTGTCACACAATAAAGTTGAGGCTAAATTATACCTAGGCCCCACCAGTTTCACCCGCTCCTGAATGATTTTCGTACATTGCAGTCATTTTTTCTTAAAAAGCATAAAAAGTTAAATTCCTGTGTAAATCATCATTTGTTTATTTTTAGACGTTTCGAAAATATTCATAAAAAAACATTTTCAGGAGAATTATTGAACACCCTGTATCTCGGAAACTAATCACTTACCGACCCATGTTTATAGGAACTTTTTTTCTTATTTTGAAATGTTGTATTACTTAGTGAAGTTTGGCCTATGCAATTCGGGACACCCTGTATATACATATACAGGGTGTTTCAATAACGTGCTAATATTTCAGGGTGTGATTTCTTAGGTCACTTTATGAAGAAAAGTTCATATGAACATATGTCCGCAACGCCTTCAATTTTTTGCTACAGGGTGTTGGAATTTTGGTATGTGTTAATAGGATATAGAACCACATATTTTAATTAGAAAAGTGGTACGCCTTTGACATTTTTCCATGTCGATATTTTTCCTGATTAGCGTGATCAATTCTACATGAAAACGGTATCTTGCATTTTTCTCGTCAGAAGCAGAGTTCTTGATTAAAACAATTAAATTCATATTGAAACTAATTACATAGGCGCGCACACACACCCTTAAGCGGGTGTGCAAAAAAATGGATTTTAATTTCAGAAAAGACGAAATTTGGCGCATTTCAGATACTAATGAAAAGACATCTAACGAAATTATTTCATCCATCTAGCCTGCATACAAAGGGGTGATATTAACTACCATTTTTAAATTTTCTAAATATCTTTCTGTGTGCTATTTTTTTCTTTCAATTAAAAAAAGGAACTAAACATACTATCTCTTGAAAATATTCCGTAAAATCGACCGTTTTTGAGAACAAATAAATTTTCGTATACCTACCTCGTATAACAAGTCGAAATCGTGATACTTTCTATCTTTCTACCCCTCGAGCTAACTTACTAAAATTTTCACCTTTATATTTCATGTGTAAAAATTATAATTTACTGCAAGATCAGCTTGATGTATTTAACGGTACCTAGTATTTATTTTATTAAACAACTTAATTTATGATTTATAGCGTTCTCTTGTTATACTTCTCCTATAATTATCTTCATATCTCTATTTTATTATATTTTTACATATTTGCAATGTTTTATGTCGTGATAGTTTAATTAACTTAATTAATTTCTAGTTTATTATACTGTTTTTGTATTCTCTATTGTAATGTTCCCACCCTGTAGTTGGTTACCTGTTGGGTGGTTGTATTCAAATAAATAAATAAAAAACTAAATTTACATCTGCCTAAGTGATCAATCAAAAGCGACGAGCACTATTATGTTATTCAAAACACTAAGTAGGCTGGTGTCAAATCATAATTTGACAGTATTATGTAGGGGAGACTGTTGTACCTTGAATATAGTGTACCTTGGAACATTACCTGTTTAGAACTGGTTTTACCATCTATCTAATTATTGCGAAAGTATATTATGAGGAAGTGTAAAGAAACTTCATAAAACGAATTTTCACTAATTCGCAATGTTTGGTGTGGTTTTCAAACAATTTGGTTATTATTGCATGTTAAAACGGCCGGTTTTGTATTTTGTTCCGTGATTTTTCATTCTTAATGTAATACAACTAGAAAATTTCAAATTGGTGTGTTCGATATACATATTTATCATTTATGGTGAGTAAATGTGTATATTATTTTTTAGTTTTGACATAAGCTAGATGAGCTAGGCAGTTTAGTATCGCTGTGTGTACCCTCGTGTACCATGAAACAAAACTACATCTTGTACCTTGGAACAATCTGTTGAGGTAAAGAATGCTACAATCTTGCTGTTTTTTTATGGGTTCGCAATGCCATGAAGTAACGTAGGCCTGAAAAGAGCTTCAGTGGATTCCAAAAGTTTATGCAAAGCTATAGCTGCTGTTTTGTGTGATAATGACAGGAAAATTTCATTGCGAGAGGCTCGTAAGGTTTGTGATGTGAAACTCGTCACTATCTCGGCATTTAAATCGCTTTAAGGAAAGTGGAGGTAAGAATTTCACTTATAAAGCAAAAATGGATCTTAATAAAGTTTTTATTGAAGAAGAATAAGAATCAGATTTATCAAAATACATTATTCACATTGAATACGATATGGTCTAAGTAAAAAGGGAATTCTAAAACTTGCATACAAATATGCCAAAGCAAACGGAAAATAAATCCAAAACATGGGAAGAAAATCGCATTGCTAGAGAAGAATGGATGCGTCTTTTTATGAAGAGGCATTGAACGTTGTCCATCACTTTTTTTAAATTTCATATTCGAAACTTTTAATAATTTTGATATATCACTAAAGTTATATTTTTAAAGTAATAGCATTTGCCTAATTTATCTTACCTTACCAATATAGAGGAACACTGTTTTGTCAGGTTTTATTGAGATAAACGCAAGTGTTCCAAGGTACAGGAGGATGTTTTCTAAGGTACATGAACATAATGTACCATGGAACGACTCCCCTTAAAATTTCAAAATTGTGTGAAATTAACATTTTTACACCAATGGCCCTCAAAAAATTTGGATAGTTGTCCAAATGTGTACTAATTAATGTCTGATTTATGCAGTGCTATAAAATTAAATTTTATGCTAAAAAAAAAATTGAAATCAAAAAGTGTTCCAAGGTAAAACAGTCTCCCCTACTGATATGATCATTTGGTGGTTGTAAATTATTTTCAGATAAAAATTAAAAACCGCTTTTTGCACACCCTATTAGTATTTTCCCACCATACCAAAAATGTTCAGAGGGAAAAAAATTTCGTAGTTATATGTTCTCTTCGATCACTGAGTGGCAGACGGTAACCTTTCGTCGTCGATTTTGCACGCTATTTCCTAGACTAGAAGTTAAAATAGTCATTTTATTTCATAAAAATAAACTTATTAAAAAGATTGTTATCTTTGATATTGTATTTATTTAGTACCAGCCTTATGAACTTATCGCTGGATTTATGGTCAGTGCTGATAACAGGCAGTTAGCCACATTACTATATCTAGTGAATACAGTGTGTATACAAATTAATAAATGCCACTCTAAAGATATCTGTCTGTCAGTTTATCTCAGTATACAGTTTACATCAGTTCTTTTTTAAATTATGACGTAGCATATTCATACTTTACCTTTGATCGCCCGCTAAAGATTTGACACAGTTGATATATTCTGCCAGAACTTCTGTGTTTTTGAACGCCCTCGGTCGGTTACAAGCTTCTACTAATTTCTTTTGAGGTAGAGCAAGACATATCACAGCTAAACTTACTATAACCAGCAGAATTTTATTAGTCATGTTTTCTTCTTTCTTCTGTTTTCTTTCTGGAAAAAAATCAAATGGTATATCAGATTAAGGAAAAACGTTTAAATTTGGTAAAGTAGTATGTATTCTCATAGACAAATTAATATTTTATAACGGCAATAACGGAAACAGCGGCAACAAAAACAATATATAATCAAAAAATCACAGTCACAAGTCTCTTTAAAAGTAAACTTCTTGAGTATATTTCCACGTTAGTATGCAGAAATAATTGGTAATAGAATTTTAATAATATTTGGGGCAGCTGTCATAAAAAAATTTACAAAAAGTTACAATTTAACAAGCTTCGTTAAGACACTGACAATGAACTTGGCTAACTTTCAAGCCTGACATGACATTTACAAAATCTGCAATGTGTACAGGGGATGAAAACAAAGAAAAGTTTTACAAAATTTGAAACTTTTATTAAGCTGCGTATAAAAAATTCAAAAAGTTGCACAACTCGGAGTAATTGTAATAGGCTTTACATTAACATTCCACAAAAAATGGGTTTCCTAAAAGTGCGAGAACATGAATCTTGGTATCAAAATTTATCAAATAAAATGCACAAGTTTTACAAAAACGATGCTAGGCGTCGGTCGGCGCCGAGACTTAAAAATGCAAGAATAAGTATCCCTAGGTATTAAAATTTATCAAATACACAAGTTTCACAAAAGCGAGACTAGGCGTCGCGTCGGTCTGCGTCGAGACGTAAAGATTCAAGAATATGAATCCACGTATCAAAATTTATCTAATTCAGAAGTATTACAAAAACGACGCTAGGCGTCGGTCGGCGTCGAGATGTAGAAATGTAGGAATATGAATATAGGTATCAAAATTTATCAAATACACAATTTTTACAAAAACGACGCTAGGCGTCGGTCGGCGTCGAGATGTAGAAATGTAGGAATATGAATATAGGTTTTTTTTTTCCTTCTTCAATTCTTTGGGACATGCCACATGTATGTTTTCTTTCTAAGCGGTGCTAGGGGAATCTACAAAATATATCACAATTAACCAGTATGTTACTGGTAAAAAACCTCTACGCCTGTGACGTTTACGTCAAAGGATCAGTTAAAGGTTGGTTTTTATAAATAAACAACACAAATAAGTATAAAAACTTGAAATTAAATATTTCGCCGACGTTTCGGAAATCTAATCTGTTTCCTTTTTCAAGGCTTTTTTTGAAAAATCTTTTTTGCTGTGTATGACAAATACACAGCTCTAAGAATGTTTGTTATATTCAATATCCATAGATACTTACTATTTACATAGAACTGTTGATATAGTTAACAGTTTTTAATTTCTATACAATGTTAAGTTTGTGAAGTTCTTCTTTTAACATTGGTAGCCAAGTTGTACAGACATCTACGGAACAATTCGACACGCAATTATCCTCATTCAATAATATTATCCCGGACTCTTTAATTTTTCTTTTTTTGCTATCTGCCTCTTTTGTTAAAATTTTTGCCGAGTCCCAGTTTATTCTATGTCCATTCTCCCACGTGTGTTCGCAGATCTTGGACCTCTGAATTTCATTTTTTCTGATATAATTTTGATGTTCGCCCAATCTTACACTAAAAGGTCTGGATGACTCACCCACGTATTGTTTGTTGCACTCACACGGAATACTATAAATGCAGTTTTTTGAATTTTGCTCGTGGTTTGTTGGTTTCGTCTTTGTCAGAATAGATCTTAAAGTGTTGCTTGTTTGAAATACCGTCCTAATATCAAATCTATCACCGATGCGGCGCAACTTTTCGGATAATCCGCATACATACGGAATTAACGCTGTGTAACGTTTTTCAGGTTTTTGTCGTACCTGATTATTTTCAATATTTATGAAGGTTTTATCGACAAAACCCCCAGGGTATTGGTTATTAATAAGAACTTCCTTAATAAACCGCTTCTCATTGTTTAGTATTTCATCATTAGAAGAAATGATTTTGGCCCTATCATACAAACATTTTACAACACCCCTCTTAACGTGCATCGACTGATTTGAGTTGAAATTTAAATATCTGTTGGTATGTGTTGGTTTTCTATAAACACTTGTTTCAAGTGTACCATTTACTCTTTTAATTAAAACATCTAAAAATGGTAATTCATTTCTAGTTTCCCTTTCTAAAGTGAATTTAATGGAAGGTTCTTTATTATTTAAATGATCCAAAAAACTATCTAGTAACTCAATACCATGAGGCCAGATTGCAAAGATATCATCTACGTATCTCCACCAGATAACCGGTTTGTATGCACAATTTTGAACATGCCTAGTCTCAAAATCCTCCATAAATATATTGCTTAAAATCGGTGACAATGGAGAACCCATTGCCATACCGAAATCCTGCTGATAGAAATCATTTTCTAATTGAAAATAAGTTGTTTTTATACACATAGTTAAAAGTTCCATTATAGTATTTACACTCAATTTAGTTCTCGCTTCCAAATTATTTTCATTTAATAATTTGTCTTTGATTATTTTTAAAGTTTTGTCTACTGGGACGTTAGTGAACAGACTAACTACGTCAAAACTAACCATCAGATGTGTATTATGAATACTGTTTTCATAAACTTTTTCGATAAAATGTTTACTATTTTTTATATACGAGTCAGTATTTCCAGATAATGGATTAATAATTTTAAGCAAGAATTTTGCCAAATTGTGGCATGGCGAATTAATGGGTGAGTCATCCAGACCTTTTAGTGTAAGATTGGGCGAACATCAAAATTATATCAGAAAAAATGAAATTCAGAGGTCCAAGATCTGCGAACACGCGTGGGAGAATGGACATAGAATAAACTGGGACTCGGCAAAAATTTTAACAAAAGAGGCAGATAGCAAAAAAAGAAAAATTAAAGAGTCCGCGATAATATTATTGAATGAGGATAATTGCGTGTCGAATTGTTCCGTAGATGTCTGTACAACTTGGCTACCAATGTTAAAAGAAGAACTTCACAAACTTAACATTGTATAGAAATTAAAAACTGTTAACTATATCAACAGTTCTATGTAAATAGTAAGTATCTATGGATATTGAATATAACAAACATTCTTAGAGCTGTGTATTTGTCATACACAGCAAAAAAGATTTTTCAAAAAAAGCCTTGAAAAAGGAAACAGATTAGATTTCCGAAACGTCGGCGAAATATTTAATTTCAAGTTTTTATACTTATTTGTGTTGTTTATTTATAAAAACCAACCTTTAACTGATCCTTTAACGTAAACGTCACAGGCGTAGAGGTTTTTTACCAGTAACATACTGGTTAATTGTGATATATTTTGTAGATTCCCCTAGCACCGCTTAGAAAGAAAACATACATGTGGCAGGAAGTCCCAAAGAATTGAAGAAGGAAAAAAAAAAATTAAGATAATGCCACAAATAACATTTAGACAATATGAATATAGGTATCAAAATGTATCAAAGACAGAAGTTTTACAAAAAACGAGACGTAAAAATGCAAGAACATTATTATAGGTATCAAAATTGGTCAAATACACAAGTTTTACAAAATCGACGCTGGGCGTCTGTCAGCGTCGAGACTAAAAATGCAGAAACATGAGTCTAGGTATCAAAATGTATCAAGTGCGGCGATCAGTGTCGAGACGTAAAAATGCAAGTACATGAATTTAGCTATTAAAATTTATCAAATACCCAAGTATTACAGAAACGACGCAAGGCGTGGATGGACGTCGAGACGTAAAAATACAGTGTAAATCTGGGTATTAAAATGTATCAATACATAAGTTTTACAAAATCGACGCTAGGCGTCGTCGGCGTCGAGACGAAAAAATGGAAGAACATGAATCTTGGTGTCAAAATTGATCAAATTCAGAAGTTTTACAAAAACTACGCCAGGCGTCGGTGGACGTAGAGACGTAAAAATGAAAGAACATGAATTTAGGTATCAAACTTCATTTAATACACAAGTTTTGAAAAAACGGCGCTAGGAGTCGGTCGGCGTCGAGACGTGCAAATGCAAGAACATAAGTAGGTATCAAAATTTATTAAAGACAAGTTTTATAAAAACGACACTAGGCGTCGGTCGGTGTCGAGGCGAAAAAATGGAAAAATATGATTATAGATATCAAAATTTATCAAATTCAGAAGTTTTACAAAAGCGACGCTAGGCGTCGGTCGACGTCGAGACGTAAAAATGCAAGAACATAAATTTAGATATCCAAGTTTATCAAGTACATAAGTTATAGAAAAACGACGCTGGACGTCGAGACGTAAAAATGCAAGAATATGAATCTAGGAATCAAAATTTATCCAATACATGAGTTTTACAAAAACGGCGCTAGGCGTCGGTCAGTGTTGAGGCGTAAAAATGTAAGAATATGATTGTAGGTATAAAAATTTATCAAATTTAAAATCAAATTTGGATCTTTCTAAAGGTATGCGATGTAACAGCACGGAACACTTGCGTGTCCAAAAAATGTATTATTTCAATTCAAATAAAGTATAATCTTCGCCACTATCGTTTTCAATTACTACTGTTTTTTAATCGTTTTCAAATAACACAATTATAGCCCGGGAGGCAGCGACAGTTTTCGTGAAATCATTTCTATAAAGCTAGATTTTTTTCCAAAGAGAGTTTAGATAGTATTTATAATGAAGGTGCAATTCTACCAAACTCTTAGTGGTGCATAAATGAGTAAAAAATTAAAGAAAAAAATAGATGGACGAAAATTTCGTTTTTCGAATTGTCACGAATTGCCAAAAAATGACGATTCGCCTTCGCTCCTGCTGGCCCCAATTTTCGATTTTCACCTCGCGATTAACGTTGTACGGTCATTGCCGACCTTCTCCTCACCATCGAAACATAGAACGGGTATCCGATCGCAGTATTTATTCAGTTCTTACATTTGAAAAATTGACTTGCGGTCGTGCTAATCGGCGACTATTTTTAAGCGGTTTCCTGAGTTCGAATCCCGAATTTTTGATTCTATAATTGCTGATCGCTCCGTTCCATTGCATTTCTCGGAGAAGTTTTGCATTTTCCGCCGCGGAATACGTATACCAAGCCAATTATAAGTGAAAAAATATATAAAAAAAGGAAATTCTAATATCAATAACCGATTATATATTACAACTTAAATATTACAAAAACACGTAATGCAGTAAAATTTTTTCTAACTGGTGACTTTCGCGAGCACGTGGATTGGACGTTTCAATATTTTCAAGCTTAGAAAGATCCAAGAAATGGCTAACCAGCTCCTCTTTGAAATAAGTGATAGAGAGTTTCTGATTGGTGATTTTCTGGTGCATTATGTAGGCGTTGGTAAGTGCTGACCCAAATAGAAGCTCAATTGCTATTTTACTATACCATTTTAATACAGTCGAGTAGGACTTTTTTTGGTCCGAAATGTCTATGAAACCTTTGCATTTTTTGCATTTATTGTAGTCAGCAATTGCAGATGGCTTTTGTACTACTCCACCTCGTTAACGAACGTACACCATTCTTTTCCGAGAACTGCAGTAGAACGGAGCGAATAGCAATTATAGAGTCAAAGATATGCGTCGAAAAATTGAAAACGAAAAAAAAAAGTATGCCCGGGCGGGATTCCAACTCGGGAAACCACTTAAAAATAGTCACCGATTAGCACTACCGCAAGTCAATTTTCAAACGTAAGAACTAAATAAATACGGCGATCGGAGACTCGTTCTGTGTCTCAAAGGCGAGGAGAAGTTCGGCAATGACCGTACAACGTGAATCTCCAGGTGAAAATCGAAAATTGGGGCCGGCGGGAGATAAGGCGAATCGTCATTTTTTGACAATTCGAAAAACGAAATTTTCGTCCATCTATTTTTTTCTTTAATTTTTTACACATTTATGCACCACTAAAAGTTTGGTAGAATTGCACCTTCATTATAGATACTATCTAAACTCTCTTTGGAAAAAAATCTAGCTTCATAGATATTAACGCGAAAAATCTATTGCTGCCTCCCGGGCTATTAAGAAAGTAGATATTATTTTCAAAACTCAGTGTGATTTTTGGGAATTTTCTTTAAAGCACTTTTAATCATTACTGGACAAAATCATTGCTGTGTTGCATTGTTTAATGTGATAACTTGTGTCGAAAACGTGGCAGAACAATTTATTGTTGTTGTTTCTTCCACAATTATTGTGATACCCATTTTTGGTGCGTAACCTGTCTAAATTGGCGGCCATTCTAAAAACGCAATATAGGCCACAATATTGATGCGACTAATGCAAAGATCATGACTAACTTATCTGCTTAATGCCCTAGTCATAAACAGACAATCTACTTTAATATACAACACAGACAACATAAATACAAACACTAGATAAAAATATATTTATTTATACAATATAATTCTTATTTCAACAAATTATATTTGTTTGAAAGGTATGTAGTTCATATCGACATTGGTTTATTTCCCAAAATAAGTTGAATATGTAATAATAGAATTGTTATAATCGAATCACCACAATATGTAATATGTTAAATAAACAAGCCATAATTATAATTATGATTATAATTAATGGGAAAGTCAAAGGCTATAATTTAAATAAGCTCTTTTTTGAATAACTTTAATTATCGCGACACCATTTCCTCATTAGTTGATCCACCGCCCACCAGTGACGAAAATATTGTCGATTATGATGATCTTCGTAAATATGAAATTGATTATGTTGCATTTGATTGGCACATTTGGAAAACCGCAAATATCGCTAGTAATAATATAATGTTCATGTTATTGTGACGAATTGCCTATCGTTTTCGAAGAAAATCGGTTAATAAATATAAATGTTATTACATTTTAGTGAAAAAGTGTACCTGAAAAGGGCTGCATACACAAACATAAAAATTGATAGTTTTTGAAAAATTTTAAGTCGAGAAATGTGGTCAACTTGCAGGCCAAATCATTGCCGGTATTTTGACTCGGTTTAAAAGCCCAGTGTGCGGGCGAGCATTGTCTTGAATTATGAGGAAATTTTCTTTGATGTGTGGGTTCAAAGGTACCACATGATTTTCTTACTTTTTGTTGGGTATTTTGCCACTGAAAATATTTAAAAATTTTTAATGAAAAAACCTCTGCGCCAAACGGATCAGACAGAGGTTGATTCTTGAATACTTGACAAAAAGTCTCACACTTAAAAATCTGTAAACTAAAACAATGTTATAAACTAAAAAATTAAAATGAAAGCTATAGGCAGTTAACGTTTCGGAGAAAATCTACTTCCGTTCTCAAAACTTTTTTGGCCGTCAACCATGACAGTTCTTTGTTTATGTATTTCCATAGTAACTAGAGACATTAAATTATATTTATCTTATTTTTACTTACTTCGTCTCTAAGGATGGACAACCAACTAGTACAAAAATCTATTCAATAATTTAAAACGCTCTATCCTCGTTTAATAAAATAATCGCGGATTCTCTAAGTTTTCTTTTAGTTCCGTTACTCTCTTTTTCTAAAATCTTCGCCGAGTCCCATTTAATCCTGTGATTATCCCACGCGTGTTCACAAATTTTGGATTTTTCAAATTCTCCCCTTCTAGCGTAACTTCTATGTTCACCAAGCCTTACGTTGAAAGGTCTAGATGATTCACCTACGTAATGTTTTCCGCACTCACACAGAACACTATAAATACATTTTTTTGAATTTTGAACACTATTTAGAGATTTGGTTTTTGATAAAACCGATCTTAGCGTGGAGCCCGTTTGAAAAACCGTTCGTACGGAAAACCTATTTCCAGTTTTTCGTAATTTATCCAATAAACCATGTATGTATGGAATTACTGCCATTGACGTAAATACCTCAGGTTGTGATAGTATTGTTACGTATTTCCACCTCTTAGGAAACATCCTGTATGAATCTGTGGGTTCTAAATAATTTTAACAAGAGATAAACACTAACACTTTATTTAATAATTTACTGACTATACAATGCTTCAAAATAACCTTTACACTTTGTGTATTTAATATTTAACCTCACTTTCGTTACCGAACGTCACTTTCCTAAAACTTCACTTTAGTAAAACTTCCCTCTCTGCGCCGGTAATCGCGCCTTATATACTCTGAAATCGCCTCCAGATCCATCCAGAAACAATCAAGAATCTTCTCTCACCACACTCTAGAAAACTCTACAAGTTTCCAGTCACTCACTATTAGGCACAGGCGTATCAATCTCCAGTTTTAAGGGGGTGTGATTCATAACAGTATATTCTCTCTATAACCAATGTTCCATAACTGACTGTCAACAAAACTCTCAGAATATTGATTATTAAATAATAAAGTATTCAGGTTGTTTTTAACAGTTCTAAAAACTAGTACCGGTACAAATAACCATTATCATCATTGTACCCCTGGCTATTCAAGCAATACCAATATTCTTTCAAAAAGGATGCATTATCAACATTGTTCCGTCTTGGTGAGTATGAATCAAATAAACATAAAAATACGAGATTCCTTATTTCTGATGGGCATGATTACTTATTCTCTAAATATGTAAGTAAGTAAAATAAATTTGAAATATTGAGTTTGTAAACTAAAATAGGCGAGTCTGCCTGGGGTAAAAAAGAGGTGATTTTACAAATTTTGTACACCATTTGAGTTAGCAACGGATTCTTATAAAGAAATTCCACCGAACAAGATTTCTCTTATGAAAAATGTTCCTAAACCGCGAGCTTCATGGTCATGTAATTGTTTAAACTAATTTTTTTTGGTTATTATATCTGTACCTTGAAAGAAAAAGGGCCAATGTCCAAAAATTGAGATTTTGGACTAACATGATTTTTAAGTTACTTGTATTGTATATTTTCATTACAGAAAGGGCCAATGTCCAGTTATGTCTATTTTAGGAGACAAATTAACTTTATATTGGCATCAATACATTTTAAAATCTTTAAATGCTTGTTTTCTCTAAACATTAAAAATGGACATTGGCCCTTTTACTTTCAAGGTACAGATATAATAAAATGAAAACGGTTTGGCGGATCCGAAAAAATCTTGATTCACTCCAAAGATATTTTCAATACGCGTCGTTTGGCGCCAGGCACTAGTTATTTTATCAACACGTTCATTTGTTATAGCCAAAATAAATTTCTTGATTAACAAATAGATTACTCCGAAACTAATGAGGTCAGGATATTGCTTTTTTCTAAATACATGCCTTTTATACCAAAGAATGTACCATATTTTTTTTGGCCCGATATCTTCAATACTTTTTGATTGTTTAAACAATTGGCATAATCTGTTAATTAGCAAATAACTTTTTTTTTTTTAAGTTTTATCGACTTCAAGCCAACTTTAAACGATAAATATTGATGTCTGGCATAACCCCCATAGAAGTCTGCATGAATGAAACTTTTTGCTTTTGTTTACTTAAAGTTTAAATTAATTTTGCAAATTAACAAATGGAATATCTCGGCTATGGGTAAACGTATCGAAATGGGGTTTTGTGCATATGAAAGTGCTTGAAAAAAGGAGAATTTTGAGACTAGAAAGAACTTGATCGAATAACCGGAACCAGAAATAAAAGTGATATTGTGTGAGAGGCTCTAATTTGTTTATTAACAACTTTTTCGACACGAGGTTAGGTGTAAATGAAAGCTAACAAGTTTTTCCATGAACCACAAAAACTTCTACAAAAAATATTCAATCCCTGAAGAGTTATACGCGTTTTTGATGAAATAATAAGATATGACGCGCAATGGGGCGGCGGGTTCGATCCTCGGTGTGGGCAAATTTTTTTTAGTTAAATTTGCTTTCTTTTCATGTAACCAAGTATTTTTTATGATAATAAATGTTTTTACTTTCTGATAAATTTTTAAAAACGTAAATAATTTCTTTTTGCAATTTTTTAAAAATAAATGGCTATTTTGCAACAAACATTATTGTTCTTGTCCAACGAAGGTTTGTCGGTAGTTTTTGTTTTTTTTACTACTTTTTGTGAAAGAGAAGGCTTGTTTTATTTTATTTGAGATTTGAGATCACGATGATTAAAATTATTATTAGTACACGTAAGAAAATGCAACATATAGCTTTAAAATCACAATTTTCTGAAGAATTAGATATATTGGAAAGAAAGTCTGCGTCATATGACGTCATGTCCCAGAAGAGACATAGCTTAGCTACAGTAGGACACTGACGTCATATGCCGAATGTAGAAAAAAAAAACAATTGGTCTTAGTATAAAAACTTTTAATAAATGAAATTACAACTACGTAGTCATCATCACTACAATACATAAACGTGTATTCTGGATCCCCTATGCAATCATCAGTACCTACTATATGTATCGTGCACTTTTATCCGGGGGAATCTTCGTCCTTACTTTCAAACTCTTCATACCAACGAAGTAGTTGCTTTTCTTCCATTTCACACATGAATAAATTATAAAATATGCACAGGAATCAGACCGAAACGCGCCAAACATGGTTCCTAGATCGCCTGACCAAATTCTTTCATCACCAACAAACTTTTAGGAATTTTATCATTATTTTTTTACCCTAGGTGTCTAGTGGGACACTCCATACCCTATTACATGTAAATTTTACGTGATATGCCGACAAGCGTATCTAGAGCGCACTTAGTTTTTGCGGCATATAACGTCAGTGTCCCTAGGGGCACTGTGGGCGATGGGGCTTATGCCGGCAGTGTCACGTTCGTCACATATCAATAAAAATTGGTGTCCGCGAATGTGTTAATAAAGAAATTAAAGCCTCTCACACAATATCACTTTTATTTCTGGGTTCAGTTATCCGATCAAGTTCTTTCTGATCTCAAAATTTTCCTTTTTAAAATCACTTTCATATGCACAAAACTCCATTTCAATACGCTTACCCAGAGCCGAGATATTCCATTTGTTAATTTGCAAAATTAATTTAAACTTTATGTAAACAAAAGCAAAAAGTTGCATTAGTGCAGACTTCTATGGGGGTTATGCCCGACATCAATATTTATCGTTTAAAGTTGGTTTGAAGTCGATCACCCTTTCGAAAAAAAAAAAAAATTGCTAATTAACAGATTATGCCAATTGTTTAAACAATCAAAAAGTATTGAAGATGTTGGGCCAAAAAAATAATGTATATTCTTTTGTATAAAAGGCATGTATTTTGAAAAAAACTATGTCCTGGCCTCGTTAGTTTTGGAGTAATCAATTTGTTAATTAAGAAACTTATTTTGGCTATAACAAATGAACGCGTTGACAAAATGAGTTATGCCTAGCGCCATACGACGTGTATTGAAAATATTTTTCGATTGAATCAAGATTTTTTCGGATCCGACAAACCGTTTTCATTTTATTAAATAAAAACAGTGGCGGCTCGTGATATTGTCTGCAGAGGAGGCTTGATATTCTGAAAGACAACTGATATGCAATATGACTACAATTTGTACATTTCCCCACCACCCCTGAGGTATTACAACGGCGCGTTACATTTTTTTGCCGTGGGTTATTCGCCAGGATACCGATTCACGACTTGAGAGAATAGAACTAATAAAAGAATAGAATGAAAAGAAAATAGAAAATATGATGAGATGAAAAAATCATTCTCATGAAATTCTCGTTCCTACGACTCGAGTATCGGTATTCAAAGGAGTCCTACTATCCCACTTGTAATTAAATTATATAACTTTTAATACAAATAAAAATAGTTTTGGTAAAAAAATTAAAGTGTTTTTCTACAAACAAAAAATTGTATTCATTATCACTGCCAGGCGTGTAAAATTATAAGTTTTAATAGAAATTAAAATAGTTTTGAGAAAGAAGTTATAAAAAAAAAATATAACCGCGGAACTCTATATTATGGAGAATTATAAAAAATATTTCCTAAAAATAAATAACACAAATAAATATTTTTTCTAAAATAACAACTACCTATATTAATCTCTGCTTTAAAGCCTGAATATTTTTATAAATGGTAACCTGCGATTTTTGGAACTAGCAAAATGGTTGATTATTTCATCATAAAATGAATCGCGTTTACTCAATTCTGACAAAAAACGTTTTTCTATTGAAATAAGCGATACATTTGAAAGGCGGTCTTGACTCATTTTGTGTCTAGTAAAAATGTTTTTATGCGTTTAAGTGTTGAAAATGATCATTCTACAGAAGCTTACCGGAATTGTCTCAAAAAACAGTGGCGTTATTCAAAAAGTTCTCTAATTTTGGGTCACAAGTTTTAAAAAAATCTACCAGCTCTTTGAAATTTCCTTTATTGCACGATTCTCGTTTTTCGTCATGTCCTCGGAAAGAATTTTCTTGTGAAGATAACTATATAACGGCATCTATTAACCTCTTTAATATCTCCCTATTCTCACGGACCTTTTCGTTAACATTTACTATTTCTCTCTTATGTGCAGAATCCAAGAAATTTACAATATTTTGTTTACCAAACATTTCGAATTTAATGCAAGATGAAATGTGCTCCTGGGATTTTTCGTGCCATTCTAAACCTCGCGACAAATTTTGCAAATTATTAAACCCGGCCCTGCCCCAAATTGAGGATTGATTATTAGTAAATAATAAAGATCTCCAACAATATAATTTGTTTCTAACTGTTGATGCCGTTAACCACTCGACTTTTTTATAATTGTTATCACAAAACCCTCTGTTTTGTTTCCCACTTTTAAAAACTAACGAAAGCGTTGCTGGTGTAGGCCTGGCATTTCTTTTAATTCTTACCTTTTCGTCATAAATAAGAGTAGTAAATCCATTTAATAACAAATAATCCACCACGTCTGGACAACAAGACATGTTGTTGGGAATATTTTCACCTAGAGCACTTATTTCTAGCCCGCCTATTAAATGTTTTATGTATTTATACGTCAAGTTGTTCTTAACCGGTTAAACGCAACTGTCAGACTGTCAGACGTCAGTTCGTTTTCTTTGTGAATCACCTGACTCTTGAATGACCTGTGCACATGCGCTATAAAAACTGAGATCTGAGGCTAGTCTCATACTTGGCTATTCCAAGTGTTGCTATTTTACACAGCGCAAAGAAATTCAAGGTCATTCATGTTATAAGTAAATGCGGTAAAGTTGGAAGCTATTTCGTATTAGCCTCCAGCGAACCGCAGTGTTCATTCAGTAAAAGACCGGCCGACCGGGAAATATGCATACAAAGACTATCCGAACTGTAACGTTATAGGTATGTTTGTGGAAAGGAAATGCAAAAATGTTATATATAAACTGAAAATTAATTAATGAATAATAAACAATAAAAAATATTGAAAATTGAGATATACCTAATAGAAATTTCTTAAGATATTACTTTTGAAGATATGGTGGTTCTTCCAAGGGGAGGCTCAGCCTCCCCTGCCTCCCCTGACGAGCCGCCACTGAATAAAAACGAAAAAAAAAATGTTTAAACAATTACTTGACCATGAAGCTCGCGGTTTAGGAAAATTTCTCATAAGAAAATCTTGTTCGGCGGAATTTTTCCGTGGCTAACTCAAATGGTATAGAAAATTTTTGGGAAAATCCCAGGCAGACTCGCCTATAATGTGATTATAATTTTAGGCTTTTAAGTGAATTTAATTGTTCAAAATTTGGAATATAAATATTATAAATGAATGAGATGAATCTTAATAATTTCAGTCATTTCGGTCTGTATTAATTAAAAAGTATTGTATATGTTCCTACGTAGGTAACTGACAAATGGAAAATAAGAATTATTTTCCATTTGTCAGTTACCTACGTAGGAACATATGTTTGTTTATTTTACAGAATCCGTATAAAGTTTGGACGAGCGTCTTAGAAGTATAAAATGTATTGTTTTACTTGCGTAAATTGTAACTAAATTGTATAGCAGGAGGCTTGTAAGTTTTGAGGTTTTTTAAGAAGGTGTATGAAAATCAAATTAATATTGCCAAGAAAAGAAGATACCTTTTCAACGACTTCTTTTAAAGAATAATTACAATGGAACACTTTTTATTACTTCTCTGATGTAGCTGTGAGCAGTTTTCATATTTTATACTTTGTGTGTTTACTTTAATGTAAAATATTTACGGTTTCATCCAGAACTGTGTACTTAATATATTAATTTTCTTAGTTCTTTGTTAATTATTGACAAATACAAAATTAACCTGTTATTAAATATATTGTTTTATGTTGTATGTATTGCAATTTCACATGTAGTTATTGTTAACAAAATAAAATCTATAGGCTTCCAAAAAAGTGTTAAATTTTACTTCCACATCCTCGTAGTGGATTGGAATGGTAAAAAAAATCATTTTTTTTTTTTTTGTTTGAAATAGGTTTAGAATGTCATGAAACGTCGAGATTTTAAATTTGAGCGAAAAAAAATTGTCTGTCGGTCAGTCTGTAACTTTTTTGTCCGCGCGTTTTCTCCGGAACGGTTTAAGGTGGCCATTTCCTAGAAAGACACATCCGATAGGGAAATATTTATTATTTTTGGCCATAACTTTTTTTACTTAGTACGTATATTAAAAAAAAACTATAAGAATACCTAAGTAGAACCATAATAAGACCATTACTATGAATTTTCACTCAACAATTTCAGTGCTTTGCAAAATAGCGAGATTCAAATTTAAAAATTATGTTAATCTTCCAATTTCGTAGTTTTAAATCTAGCTATTTTAAAAACCACTGAAATTATTGAGTGAAAATTCATAGTAATAGTCTTGTTATAGTTTTACTTAGATACTCTTATAGTTTTTTTAAATACACGTACTAAGAAACAAAAGTTATGGCCAAAAATAACAAATATTTCCCTATTGGATGTCTCTTTCTAGGGAATGGCCACCTTAAGATATTGACTTGAAATTTTGTATACGTATATGTTATAACGAGATCTGGAACTGGATTATTTTTTGAACATATCCGGTGAAGGGTTGGGGGGTAAATAGGGGGAAATAAGTAAAGCAAGCTGGTAAGAGTACAGCAACTTGAAATTTGGTGTATGTACTAGAAGCCAAGACCTCATTTTTTTTATATTTCCCACTCCCTTATTATTAAAGGGGTTGATAAAATAAAATTGAGATATTCACTTGAAAGTGAATTATTTATTATTTGTTTGCTTATAGTAATGAAACATATAGACCACAAGCCCATGCTAAATTTTTAGGGGGTCACATGACATCGCTTGAAAAGGTATAATTTTTGTAGTTCTACAAAAATAAATCGCTTTGAGCCCTATGCCGTACATTTTAGGTGGGACATGGGAAAACCGCGGAAAACTGAAAATCGTCACCCGCGGAGGTGCATTTTTTTCAAATTACACTGTACGGCTTACGTTTATTTGGACTGTATTTATACATGTGACTCTTAAAAAGAAAACGACGTACAAAAATAATGGGACTGAAGTACAGGAAAAATGTTCGTTTTTCGAAAAGTGACCTCTATGTACTAAGGTGATATGACACCGTACGGCTTTTATGAAATTCGATTTTTATATTGTTATGAATTACACCCCCTTGGAAAAGGAGATGGTACGCCTATGCCTAGTGATTGTGACTGGAAGCCAAGAGAATAAAACGGACTTTTCTGGAATGTTGTTGAAGATTCTTGATTGCTTCTAGATGGATCTAGAGATTCCAATTCGGAGTATATAAGGCGCGATTACCAGCGCGGAAGGGGAAGTTTATTTGAGAAGTGACACGTTCGGGAAAAAGTGAGGTTAAAGTAAACAAAGTGTATTTTGAAGTATTGTATAGTCAGTAAATTGTTAAATAAAGTGTTAGTAGTGTTTTATCTCTTGTTGAAATTATTTAGAACCCACGGATTCATACAGGGTGTTTCCAAAAAGGTGGAAATCCGTAACATTTTGGTGTCGGAAGCGGAATTTTGACAAGAGGATTTTTCGGGAGTGTTGAGAAGACTGGGACAGTATTCTCGGAGTTAGTGCTAACACAGGAAGGACTAATTTACTGGACATTGTTCGAGGTTTATTTTCGAACAGGAAAAATAGTGTTTAAGTGCATTTTTGAGACATTTTTGGAACATTTTGTTGGACATTAGAGGTTAAGTGACAAAGACTCTAGATAAGACTTTTTCGTGCCGTTTTGAGGGTTTTCTGGACAGTCCCATTACCGATAGTGACGTAATTATATTAAACTTATTTGATTTCAACGTAATTGTATGCCGGTAACGACCAGAAGCATGGCATCCGAACAACAAATGCAGGACTTTATGGCCCAAATGCAAAAGATGATGATGGATCAGGAAAGAAAGCGCCAGGAAGAGAAAGAAACAGAACAAAAACGCCTACAGGAAAAAGAAGAACAAGAACAAAAACGTCAAGAAGAATTAAGAAAAATGTTTGAGGATCAAGAGAGAAGACGTCAAGAGGAAAAACAAGAAGAGGAGAAACGCCGTCGAGAGGAAAAACAAGAAGAGGAGAAACGCCGTCAAAAGGAAAATGACGACTTAAGAAAAGCTATAGAGACTCAACAGAATGCCTTGTTTACAGTTGTTGAAGAAATAAAAAATGAGATTAAGGAAGATATGGGTAGCGTAAAGACGAAAGTTAATGAGGTCGAAGTAAAAATGGACAAAGTCGAGGAAAAAGTAGACAAGGTTGAAGAGAAAATGCATCAGGTAGAAGGAGAAATAGACCAACTTAAACAACAGTTGAGGACAAGAGGAAACCAGCAAGTGGTGTCATCAGGCCAGCAATTAAAAATTCCCTCCTTTGATGGTCAAAATTCCTGGATGACTTACAAGACACAGTTTGAGGCAGCAGCGAGTGCTAACAACTGGAATGACGAAGAGAAGGCTAAGGCATTAATCGTGGCTTTAAGAGGCCAAGCGTTGGAGTTGCTCCAGACAATTCCGGCAGACCAACAACGGAATTTTAGAGTTTTAGAAGCTGCCTTAGATCTACGATATGGAGATCAACACCTTGCTCAAGTATACCAGACCCAGCTGAAAGTGCGCGTTCAGAAAGCTGGAGAGAGTCTGCAAGAATTTGAAGCTGCGGTGGAAAGACTGGCACACTTAGCATACCCTAATGCGCCAAAAGAATTTAAAGAGCAATTGGCAGTGGGGGCATTCCTAGATGGGATAAGGGACGAGGAAATCAGACGAGTCCTCAGGCTATCCCGACATAAAAGTAGTAGTGAAGCCTTGGTGCATGCACTAGAGGTAGAAGCTGTCTATAGGGATACTCCAAAGTCAAGAGTACGGGCTATGACGCTGGAAGAATCGCAGTCAGAAAAGGAGAACCAGAACCCCATGTTGGCCGATATACATAAAATGTTCAGTCAATTACTGGCTAAATTCAATCCTCCAAGAAGACAGGAAAACCAACAAAATAGGGAAAAGCCAAGTGGGGGTATTAAATGCTACAACTGCGGCAGGATGGGACATATGAAACGAGACTGTCGACAGCAGAACTCGGACAGACGAGTAAATGCTGTAAATGTAGAAGAGCAGCAGGAAAACTAAAAATAGCCAGCACTAAGGGGGCTGTGCTGGCTAGGGAACACGGTGCCCCCAGAGAAATAAAGATTTCCCAGCTGCGAAGAATTCCAAGTAGTCTGCTGTTGCAAGGATATGTGAATGGAAGAAAGTGCGTGTTTACTGTTGACACAGGAGCTACGTCATCAATAGTGCGGCCAGGGTTTATATCAGGCTTGCAGATTAAGAAGAAGCAAAATGAAGTAATTATTCGGACAGCCACGGGAGACAGGGCTGCGGTCCATGGAGAGGTCAATTTGGAACTGCAGGTTGGACGGTTGAGATTCAATTACAAGGTCATTGTGGCTGACATTACAGATGATTTCATTTTGGGACTGGACATCATGGAGGAGAAGAGGTTTATTGTTGACGTAGGGGAGCGAGTCTTGAAAATTGGAAATGAGGAATTTATCCTGGCAACCGCAGATGACCAATTCCGTAAAGCAAGGCTATTGACAACAAAGACGATTAAGATTCCTGCTCGTTCAGAACAGATCATCGATGCTGCCTTGGAAGGAAATCATGGAGGTTACCGTGTTGGCCTGGTGGAAGGTGACGAATCGATTAAGTCCCTAACCAATATTGTTGTGGCAAGAACTTTAACCCGGACTAAAGATACAATCCCAATTAGAGTCGTCAATTTCAATTCCCATGCAGTAACAATTAAAGAAGGCAAACCGATTGGCTCCTATGAACCGGTTATGTGGGTAGCAAGGTGCGAAGAACAAACGGAGGGAAATTCATCTGCAAATATAGACCAGGAAGTTTTGACCTTGCTGTGTTCCCAGTTGGAGCATTTATCTGAGGATGAACGAGAGGAGGCGCTCAAGTTCCTGGAAAAGGAAAGTTCAGTATTTGCCAAAAGTACGGAGGCCCTTACAAAAACAGATATAGTCCAGCATCGGATAAATACTGGTGACTCACCCGCTATTCGACAACAACCTAGGAGGCTTCCGCTAGCAAAACAAGAAGAAGCCTCGGCAATGATAGATAAGATGCTACAAGATGGAGTCATTGAGGAGTCAACAAGTCCCTGGTCATCGCCAGTAGTTTTGGTTGCCAAAAAGGACGGAACGTTAAGATTTTGCGTCGATTATCGGAAATTGAACGATGTGACGAAGAAAGACAGTTACCCATTACCCCGGATTGACGACACGTTAAGTACATTGGCAGGCTCACGATGGTTTTCGACATTAGACCTTAGGAGCGGTTATTGGCAAGTTGGGCTTCATCCTGATGATAAGGAAAAGACAGCATTTTCAGCAGGCAGTGGTCTTTACCAATTTACGGTGATGCCTTTTAGACTTTGCAATGCTCCAGCCACGTTTGAACGATTGATGGAATTTGTACTACGAGGGCTAACCTGGAAGACGTGCCTGGTTTACCTTGATGACGTGCTGGTTATGGGACGAGACTTTACAGAACATTTGAAAAATCTTCAAGAAGTATTTGGACGAGTAAGGAATGCACACCTGAAGTTGAACCCGAAGAAGTGTTTACTATTTCAGAAAGAAGTTAAATTCCTTGGGCATGTAGTGTCTTCAGAGGGAATACAAACGGATCCCGATAAAATTTCTGCCGTACGAGATTGGCCAAGGCCATCTAACGTTCATGAAGTACGAAGCTTCCTTGGCCTTTGCACTTATTATAGACGCTTTGTGGAAGGGTTTGCAGACATTGCGAAGCCATTACACCGGCTAACAGAGGAGAAAGTTCAGTACCAGTGGACACCGGAGTGTGAAACAGCATGGAGAAAATTGAAGGCAGCTCTATGCACTGGTCCTGTACTAGTATACCCACAACAGAATGGACTTTTTATTTTAGATACAGATGCCAGCAATTCTTCGATTGGTTGTGTGCTGTCTCAAATTCAGAACGGAGAGGAAAGAGTGATCGAGTACTTCAGCAAGGTGCTCTCCAAACCAGAACGAAACTATTGTGTAACCAGAAAAGAGTTATTGGCCATCGTCAAATCAGTGGACCATTTTCATAAGTATCTCTATGGACGACATTTCAAAATCAGGACCGACCATGCTGCGTTGAAATGGCTGTTGCAGTTGAAAACCCCGGAAGGTCAACTGGCTCGTTGGATAGAACGGCTGCAACAGTACGACTTTAAAATCGAGCATCGACCAGGAAGATCTCATAAGAACGCAGACGCTTTATCTAGAAGACCATGCAAGGACGACTGCAAGCACTGCCGCCATGTGGAGAAACAGCAGGGCACGGGAGTAGTCAACACTATTAAAATAGACGTTCCAGATGATTGGACAACTGAAGCCCTGAGACAAGAACAACTGAACGATGCAGAGATTGGGGCTATATTGAGAGCAAAGGAAAAAGGAATTCGACCAGAGTGGAAGGATGTTTCAGACAAAGCAGTTGGATTGAAGGCTTTGTGGGCACAGTGGGACTCACTTAGAGTTATGAACGGGTTGTTAAAAAGAGCATGGGAGAGCCCGGATGGAAAGCAAGTTGTTATGCGTCTAGTGATTCCCAGGTGTCGAGTACCGAAAGTACTTCAGGAAGTGCATAATAGAGCATCCGGTGGACACTTCGGCGTTAACAAGACCCTGAATAAAGTACGTGAACGATTTTACTGGGTAAATAGTCGTCAAGATGTTGAAGCGTGGTGTCGTAATTGTAAAATTTGTGCAGCCAGTAAAGGACCACAGACTAGAAGTAGGGGTGCAATGAAGCAATATAACGTCGGGGCTCCTTTTGAGAGGATTGCGATCGATATAGCCGGACCATTCCCAGTAACCAAGGATGGTAACAAGTACATACTGGTTGCTATGGACTATTTTAGTAAATGGCCTGAAGCCTATGCAATTCCGAACCAGGAAGCGGTTACTGTCGCCAAAGTCTTGGTAGATAACTTGATCTGTCGGTTTGGTGTACCCCTGGAGCTGCATTCAGATCAAGGGAGAAATTTTGAGTCAGGGGTATTTCAGCAAATCTGCAAGTTATTGGGAATACACAAAACACGGACGACAGCCCTTCACCCGCAATCAGATGGAATGGTGGAGCGACATAATAAGACTATGAAAGAACATCTCTCTAAAGTCGTTCATAAAAATCAACGTGACTGGGATCTCCACATACCGCTTTTCCTCATGGCATATAGAGCTGCTATCCACAAAACTACAAAACAGACTCCGGCTCGTGTAGTATTTGGACATGAGATCAGACTGCCATGTGATTTGATGTTTGGAACACCAGGTGGAGAACGGCTTCCTGTGAACAGCTACGTAGATGAAGTGAGTGAACGGCTAAGGAATGTCCATGAGTTAGTTAGAGACCAAATCACCATAGCCAGTGACAGAATGAAGGCTCGATATGACCGTAAGGGTAGTTCAGAAGGATTCAAGGCGGGAGATCTGGTTTGGCTGTACAACCCACAGCGGAAGAAAGGAAGGTCACCGAAACTTCAACCGCCTTGGGATGGACCGTACACTGTTATTACCCGAATTAATGATGTCGTCTATCGGATTCAACGAAGCAAAAAGTCCAAGATGAAGATCGTGCATTTGGACAGATTGGCGAAATACATCGATGATTCTGGGTTGCCTGATCGGGACGATCAGGCTTAAGGAGGGGGCAGTGTTATGAATTACACCCCCTTGGAAAAGGAGATGGTACGCCTATGCCTAGTGATTGTGACTGGAAGCCAAGAGAATAAAACGGACTTTTCTGGAATGTTGTTGAAGATTCTTGATTGCTTCTAGATGGATCTAGAGATTCCAATTCGGAGTATATAAGGCGCGATTACCAGCGCGGAAGGGGAAGTTTATTTGAGAAGTGACACGTTCGGGAAAAAGTGAGGTTAAAGTAAACAAAGTGTATTTTGAAGTATTGTATAGTCAGTAAATTGTTAAATAAAGTGTTAGTAGTGTTTTATCTCTTGTTGAAATTATTTAGAACCCACGGATTCATACAGGGTGTTTCCAAAAAGGTGGAAATCCGTAACAATATTAACAAGGATGAATTTTTTTGCTATGCCGTACAAATCCGTTGGAACATGGGGTGACAAACGCACGAGCCGTTCAGAAAATTTTCCAAAAAAAAAAAAAGAAAATATTGAAAACGATTTTTTGGAGTTGCATCCCTTATTTGAGTAATTTGTAATAAGAGTGTCTGAGTAGATAATAATAATAATAATAATAATAATAATAATAATAATAATAATAATAATAATAATAATAATAATAATAATAATAATAATAACAAAGCAGCTGTGATAATATACCTCGAACTCCTGAAGCTGCATAAAATAGCGCCTGATAACAACGAACCATACTATCGGTATAAGCCGCCACCAGTGGTAGAGACTGAACAAGTTAAGATTTATTGGGATAAGGGTATTATAACAGATAGAACAGTTGAACATAACAGACCTGACATAACTATCACACACAAGAGAGAGAAGAAAGCGCTTCTGATAGACGTCGCAATCCCCAATAACCACAACATAGAGCTAAAGTACAACGAGAAAATGGCGAAGTACACCAACCTGAGACGTGAAATTCAAGAGATGTGGGAGCTGCAAACTGTAAAGGTGGTGCCGATCATAATCTCCTCCATGGGACTAATTCCGAAAACTTTAAAGGACGGTCTAAACAACATAGGAATACCCTTGAATACCTACCGAACGATACAGAAGTCAGTCATCTTAGACGCCACAAACATAGTCCGGTCTTTCCTAGAGTAGTAGGGTCGAAGTCTAGATCTTGCTAATAATAGCCGATTTAGATTTTCTGAAACCAGAGAAATCTGAGAGATTAAAAAAAAAAAAAAAAAAAATAATAATAATAATAATAGATTTATTTCTTGAGACCGAGGGCTTCATGATTGCAATCCAGGACCAAGTCATTGCAACCAAAAACTACCGCAAGTTCATTTTAAGGGAGGCTGATATCAACGACACATGCAGGAGATGTAGTGAAACAGCAGAGACTATTCAACATATCACTGCTGGCTGCAGAATATTAGCGAATACGAGCTACCTTCAGAGACACGACCAGGTAGCCAGCATAGTGCATCAGAAACTGGCCACAATGCACAAGCTGTCCGCTAATACGAGTCCCTACTACAAGTACCAACCTGACAACGTGCTCGAAAATGACACTCACAAGTTGTACTGGAACCGAAGCATTATAACGGATAAAACCATACCTTGTAATCGGCCAGACATCACCCTCACAGATAAGGCATCCAACACCACGTACCTAATAGACATTGCCATTCCCAACTCGCACAACCTTCAGACCACTTGGAATGAAAAGCTAAGCAAGTATAGACCTCTCGCTGATGAAATTAAGAACATGTGGAAGCAGAAACAGGTTTATATAATTCCGATAGTCATATCGGCAACGGCAGTCATCCCGCGGAAACTGCATGAAAGTATCCTTAAGCTACAGCTGCATCCACTCACCTACATTCAACTCCAGAAGTCAGTTGTCCTCAATACCATAGCAATAGTCCGGTCCCACCTCAACATTCCTTAATAGAATTGATAGTTACTTGTTTGTAAAAACCGTACCTATCACTTTCCGAAAGACGTGCGAAACAAAATAATAATAATAATTTGGTTGAAATCCGACAACGGCAACAACGACAGACAGACACACCGATGGCTTTTTTCTTCTTCGATTTTCGGAATCTACGTGTTCTGAATCGTCGAGAAATGTAAAAAAAACAGTAACGTATAAAATCCCAACAATGAAAATGTACGGCATGGGCACATTTGTATTCTTTTATAGTTAAGGAAAGGAAAAACGATGTAAGTTGGAAATCTATCCATTTTATTAAAAAATAGAGAATTCTTTCATTTGCATAATTTTTAAAAAATTTCGATTCTTTTGCAATGTTCTAATTTTATTATTGTCTATTATTTTTGTACGGTTACTAAATAAAATAAAAATTCTAACCTATATTAATCGAAAAAATAAATGGCCGTACAGTATCAAATAAACTTACCCTAGAAAACATGAGTTTCTCCCTTTCTCAGGGGTGATTTTTTTAATTACATTGATAAACCTACCCATTCTTTTTAGACGGGTTGTTTTTTTTTAAAATTTGAAATGTCGTATAATCTTTTGCAATTGATGCCGTACAGGGTCAAATCACCACCCTTGATAGAGGTCTAGGACGGGGGTTGATCTCGCGTTTGTCACCCCATGTTCCAACCGATTTGTACGGCATAGCAAAAAAAATACATCCTTAATATAAAAATCTAATTTCATAAAAGCCGTACGGTGTCATATCACCTTGGTACATAGAGGTCACTTTTCGGAAAACGAAAAGTTTTCCTGTACTTCTGTCCCATTATTTTTGTACGGCATTCATAAGCAAAAACACAGTAACTTTGAACAAGTTTGAAGATGAGTTACTGTGTTTTTGCCTATGGCGGCAGCACAGGTATAAATACAGTCCAAATAACAGTGTCATTTGAAAAAAATGCACCTCCGCGGGTTACGATTTTCACTTTTCCGCTGTTTTCCCATGTCCCACCTAAAGTGTACGGCATAGGGCTCAAAGTAATTTATTTTTGTAGGACTACAAAAATTATACCTTTTCAAGCGGTATCATATGACCCCCTAAAAATTTAGCATGGGCTTGTGGTCTAATATTCCTTATAGGATTTTGCAAACAGCGGAAAGAAAAACTATCTATGAGAACTAGCCGTAGGGGACTATGTTGGATGCTAGTGTTATAATGAGAATGGCAAATAAGAATTTTTACTTGTTAGTATAACCAGAAGTCAGGTTATCGAAAGAATGCAAAGATTTCATTAATATTTTTACATTCAGTTTTTCTTTTAGTTCTCATAGATAGTTTCTTTCCGCTGTTTGCAAAATCCTATAAAGAATATGTTTGACATCAGGAACTAGATTATATCTTGGGATTATTCCGTTGGAGGGTTGGGAGTTAAAAAACAAGCTGGTAAGAGTACAGACACTTGAAATTCGGTGTATGTAGTAGTAGTCAAGGCCTCAGATTTTTATATATTTTATATAATATTTTTCAACCCCCCCCCCCCCGCTCCATTAATAAAGAGGTTGTTGAAATAGACTTGAGATATTCACTTGAAATTTGGTGCACGTACGTATTTTTTGTTGAAGGGGTGGAGGGGGGTGTGTAATTTGGAAAAATCAGTAGAGCAAGCTAGTAAGAGTCCAGAATTTCATTTCTGGAGTATGTGCTAGAAACCAATGCATTAATTTTTAACATTGAAAATGCTTAACAAATCGAAGATGTAATGGTAATACGTAAGTCCAGTGGCGATTTGTGTACCGCTTGAAAATTCAGTTGTTTCTTTGGACACGAAAGCGTTCGGTGCTGTTACATCGCATGCTTTTTGAAAGATCCAAATTTGATTTTGAATTTGATACATTTTGGTACCTAGAATCACATTCTTGCATTTTTACGTCGTTTTTGTAAAACTTGTGTATTTGATAAATTTTGGTATATCTAAATCTATGTTCTTGTATTTTTACGTCTAGACGCCGACCGACGCCTAGCGTCGTTTTTGTAAAACTTCTGAGTTTGATAAATTTTGATATCTAGATTCATATTAGTGTATCTTCACGTATCGACGCCAACCAGCGTCGTTTCTGTAAAACGTCGTTTCTGTAAAATTGGTTGGTTAATTTTGAAATCTAAATTCATGTTCTTGCATTTTTACGTCTCGACGCCGACCGACGTCTACCGTCGTTTTTGTAAAACTTGTGTGTTTGATAAATTTTGATACCTAGATTAATGTTCTCGCATTTTTACGAAACCTGTTTTGTGGAATATTAATGTACAGCCTATTACAATTACTTCGAGTTGTGTAAATTTTTAAATTTTTTATCCGCAGCTTAATAAAAGTTTGATAGTTTCTAAAACCTTTCTCTATCCCCTGTACATTTTGCAGATTTTATAAATATCATCTCAGGCTTGAAAGTTAGCCAAGTTCATTTCCAATGCTAAATTGCAACTTCTCTAAAAAAATTTATGACATCTGCCCCTAATATTAATATTCTATGACCAATTATTTCCGCAAACTAAAGTGCAAATATAGTCAAGAAGTTTACCTTTAAAGAGACTTGGAAGGAAAATCTGGATGTGGAAGTAGTGATTCCTTAGACAGCGGTTTTTATATTTGCGGTCAAAAATAAAATGAATCTAATTTTAAAAGTGTGTGATTAAAGCACTAATGAATTTATCAAATTGTAGAAACAGAATGTGACAGAAAATATAAACATTTTAATTAAAAATATAATATATACTTCTTTGTTTAGCAAATGCTTATTTAATTTTGATTATGTAGTAAAAATCTTAGGTATTACGTACTATATACATGATTTGCAAACCAACATTTTAACCAAGTCTTCTGACTGGTTTAATGCCAACAAGTTATGTTTAAACACCAATAAAACACACACATTACTTTTTTCCACCAAGAAAAATAACCTCCAGACTGTAAAATTTCTCGGATTAACATTAGACAATAGATTAAGTTGGCATCCACATATTAATGACCTAACAAGCAAATTGTCCAAAAAAGTATATACCATCAGACAAATAAAAAATAGAGTTAATCTAGACGCAGCACTTGTTGCATATCATGCTTTGTTTCATAGTGCCATGGTATATGGATTGATAAACTGGGGTACATCCAACCAGGTACACAACATTTTCATTATTCAAAAGAGAGCAATTAGAGCTCTGGCTGGTTTGAGTCAACTTGAAAGTTGCCAATCCTGGTTCATAACATTCAATATATTAACTTTGCCTTCCGAAATTATTTCTTGTAATTTACTTCACATAAAGGAGAATTTGAGCGAATATGCTAGAAATGGCGAAAATCATGAATATAATACTCGTAATCGCAATGACATACAAACACCTTCTCAGAGATTACAGTCAACAAAAAGAAACAATTTTGGTATTGCTCTGTTTAACTCGTTACCACAAGAATTGAAATCTTTACCTAACAGTCAATTGAAAGCAAAGTTAAGAAAGCATCTTTTGGCCAGTGCTTACTATAATGTGTCAGATTTTAAATATGTATAAATTTAGATTAATGTTTGTTCTTTGTTAGTGTACTTGAATTAATTGTCCTGTACTGTATTACACAAACGATATTAGGATTATGTCATTTCCACATATTTGACTATACTAGAATTAGGTCCTAGTATTCAATACAATTATATTATTTGTTTGTTTGTTCACTTGTTTGTTTGTTTGTTTGTTATTTACTTTGACTACATTAGTATCATGTCCTAATGTTTTATACAGTTATATTTTTGCCTACTATTTATATTTACATTTATATTTTTTCATTTTACCTATTTATGTTGACGTGTCAAAACACTACGGTGTACTTTTTTAAATGACCAATAAATTATTATTATTATTATTATTATTATATTAAACAAATTTGTGTGATTAAGACATATCACAAATAAACCATATTTTTAGGACAACTATGTACACTATATGTACAACAATAATATTCTTTATTGATTCTAATTATCTTCTATTTATGTGAATTTTGTATTACGAAATTACGATTATATACAACATAACCAACAAAATTGACAAGCCGTAGTGACATTTGTATTCTGCGAATTGGATATAAATCATTGTTCAATTTTAAAACTGGCGCCATTTCTGCGTACGCGTGGACTATGCTCACTCGTCCTGGACTAGAGCATAAAAAACGAAACCAAGTCCCACAGAGATACATAGAGCGGATAGAGAGTGAGTCTGCTGTACATTTCTCTACTGTGCCCCCACTCATCATTTCAATTTTGGTGTTCTCGAGCAAAGGCAAGTCGCGCTACTCGACGATGTCTCTGAAATTTCGAGTCCTTTTTTACCTACACGACTTCAAACCAACTTCTTTGAGTCTCCCTCTAACTCAGTGGCGGCTCGTGATATTGTCTGCAGAGGAGGCTTGATATTCTGAAAGACAACTGACGTGCAATATGACTACAATTTGTACAAAACTCAAGATATCAGATAGAGCCCTAACTGTTGTAAACAAAGTAAAAAGTTTAGGTTTAACTTATGACGAAAATCTAAGATTTAAAGAACACGTAAACACAAGCGTATCTAGCATTAAAGCTACTTTATAATAATATAAATATTATTAATTTTAAACTAAGAAAAAAGCTATGTGAATCGTTGGTGTTACCTATATTACATTATTGCAATGTCGTATATTATAGCTGCTTGGACCAACTATCAAAAAACCGTCTGCAAAAAATACAGAACAGTTGTTGTCGATTTGTTTACCGCATTCGAAAATACCAGCGCACTTCCTCAAAAATAAATGAACTTGGCTGGCTACGAGTGGAAAGTGTTTATAAATATTACATGTCCGTATTTACTCACCGTATCCTATGCACCTCCTCGCCATCATATCTTCGTAAAAAATTGATACCTAGGAATAACATCCACAATTTAAATTTGAGACATATGCACAAGTTATCATTGCTAACTTATCGTCTTACCCTGTTTCGTAGATCTTTTTCTTACAACTCTGTCATAATTTATAACAACATAAATGATACCCTCAAATTCCTAAATGTAGACAGTTTTCGCAAAAAAGTGAAAATGAAATTCTTTTCTATGCAGTAATTTTATCTGCACCTTACGTATGTGGCTCATTCGTTGTCTGACACTACTAAACTGATAAATACTAATGCTAATAATACTGCTCATTCTTTTATTAGCGATTTCTTTTTCCACATATTTTTTTTTTCTTGTTTTTTTAAATATTTATCCACAAGAATATTATACTATATTTTAATGTTTATTGATATGTACTTTAGGTATTATTATTATTACAACTTTTAGTTTTAGGAATTTTAGGTTAGATAAGGTTAAGTTGAATAGCTTTGGCTAGACTTCGCCTTAGCGATTGGATGTATTGTATGTACATGCTTTCCTAATAAAGACTTTATTATTATTATTATTATTTTCCCACCACCCCTGAGGTAGTACAACGGCGCGTTACATTTTTTTGTCGTGGGTTGTTCGCCAGGATACCGAATCACGACTTGAGAGAATAGAACTAATAAAAGAATAGAAAGAAAAGGAAATAGAAAATATGATGAGATGAAAAAATCATTCTCATGAAATTCTCGTTCCTACGACTCGAGTATCGGTATCCAAAGGAGCCCTACTATCCCACTTGTAATTAAATTATATAACTTTTAATAAAAATAAAAACAGTTTTGGTAAAAAAATAAAAGTGTTTTTCTACAAACAAAAAATTGTATTCATTATCACTGCCAGTGTAAAATTATTATAACTTTTAATAAAAATTAAAATAGTTTTGAGAAAGAAGTTATATGAAAAAATATAACCGCGGAACTCTATATTATGGAGAATTAAAAAATATTTCCTAAAAAATAAATAATATAAATAAATATTTTTTTCTAAAATAACAACTACCTATATTAATCTCTGCTTTAAAGCCTAAATATTTTTATAAATGAGTGGTAACCTGCGATTTTCGGAACTGGCAAAATGGTTGATTACTTCATCATCAAATGAATCGTGTTTCTTCAATTCTGACAAAAAACGTTTTTCTATTGAAATAAGCGATACATTTGAGAGGCGGTCTTGACTCATTTTGTTTCTAGTAAATGTTTTTATGCGTTTAAGTGCTGAAAATGATCGTTCTACAGAAGCTGAGGTTACCGGAATTGTTGACACTAATGACAACAGTTTGTACAGTTCGGGGAGACAGCTTTTTAAATTGTTATTATATATAAAAGTAAGCATTTCTTGAGATGATTTTGAATTTGCTAAAAGTTGCTGGTCAGAATACAACACGCATAGTTGGTCAAAAAAAGGATAATGGTCCATTAATTTCTCCATTAGACTAGTAGGAAATGATTTAGAATACGTTGTAAAATTATTGGGATTTACTAAATCGAAACATTGCAAAGAATTTAAATCAGAAAGTCTCATTTCAATTTGGACTATAATGGTGTCCAAAATTTCTATAAAAATTTGTTTATAATGTGCTCGGTAATGTGTATCTGCCCTGTCAAAGTTATATGTTGTCTTTCTCTTTTTACATTGTGGCTCAGGCTCATCGTCATCGCCTACTTTTTCAACATTTTCTAAAAAAATGTTGTATAAAGTATTGAAATGTATTTGGGTATTGCGAAATTCTTTTAATTTAGATATAAGTGAATTAAGTCTAATTTTAGAATATGTTATATCAGTTAGTTTATTCTGTAAAATTTGGAAAACAACATCAGTTTGCTCAAAAATCATTTTAAAAGCCTTTAGAAAAAATATGAAATTTTTATCCAACAATAACGATTTTAATCCGTAAGCTGCTCGTAAAGTCTGATCGTCATTTAAAAAATCTTCACTTTCCGAAATAAAATTAAAAACGTCAATAAGTTCTTTCCTGTATTTGTCAACAGTGAAAACAACTCTAGATGAAAAATTCCAACGAGTGCGAGCGTCTGTCGGAATTCTATGTTTCATATTAATTCTATTTAAAACATCAGTTTTTTTGGTAGATTTTGAAAAAAATGACGAAAAACCAGTAATATTTGAAAAAAAATATTCTAACTTCTTTAATTCCGTTACATGCTTTACTCAGAACTAAATTTAATTGGTGTGCGTAACAGTGAATAAAGTAAGCTTGAGGAGCAATATCTTTTATTTTTGTTTGGAGTCCATTAAGATGCCCTGACATAACTGCAGCGCCGTCATAAGTTTGTGCTATTAATTTATTTTTCAAATGAAATTTACCAAATTCATCGATTAATAATTTAAATAAACTCTCCGCGTTTCTTCCACTACTCACATCAAAAAAACCAACAAATCTTTCAATAACTTCTCCGTGCATTACATATCTAAAAATTACGGAAAGTTGAGATTTACAAGTAACGTCCGTCGTTTCGTCAATTTGCCACGAGAAAAATTCGCAATTATATAGTTCTTCATAAATTTTGCCTTTAATAATCGAGCTAACACTCTCAATTAGATCATTTTGAATTGATTTAGACGTTCCGGAAAAAACAGTGGCGTTATTCAAAAAGTTCTCTAATTTTGGGTCATACGTTTTTAAAAAATCTATCAGCTCTTTGAAATTTCCTTTATTACACGATTCTCGTTTTTCGTCATGTCCTCGGAAAGAATTTTCTTGTGAAGATAAATATATAACGGCATCTATTAACCTCCTTAATATTTCCCTATTTTCACGGACCTTTTCGTTAAAATTTTCTATTTCTCTCTTATGTGCAGAATCCAAGAAATTTACAATATTTTGTTTACCAAACATTTCGAATTTAATGCAAGATGAAATGTGCTCCTGGGATTTTTCGTGCCTTTCTAAACCTCGCGATAAATTTTGCAAATTATTAAACCCGGCCCTGCCCCAAATTGAGGAGTGATCATTAGTAAATAATAAACATCTCCAACATTATAATTTGTTTCTAACTGTTGATGCCGTTAACCACTCGACTTTTTTATAATTGTTATCACAAAACCCTCTGTTTTGTTTACCACTTTTAAAAACTAACTAAGTCATTGCTGGTGTAGGCCTGGCATTTCTTTTAATTCTTACCTTTTCGTCGTAAGTAAGAGTAGTAAATCCATTTAATAACAAATAATCCACCACGTCTGGACAACAAGACATATTTTCACCTAGAGCACTCATTTTTAGCCCGCCTATCAAATGTTTTATGTATTTTTACGTCAACTTAACCGGCTATACGCAACTAACAGTTCATTTTCTTTGTGAATCACCTGAACGACCTGTGCACAATGTGCACATGCGCTATAAAGATCTGAGATCGGAGGCTGGCTTTCTTTGGCTATTCGAAGTGCTCTGCTATTTTACACAGCGCAAAGAAATTCAAGGTCATTCATGTTATAAGTAAATGCGTTAAAGTTGGAAGCTATTTCGTATTAGCCTTCAGCGAACCGCAGTGTTCGTTCAGTAAAAGACCGGCCGACCGGGAAATATGCATACAAAGACTATCCGGACTGTAACGTTATAGGTATGTTTGTGGAAAGGAAATGCAAAACTTTTATATATACACTGAACATTAATTAATGAATTATAAACAATAAAAAATATTGAAAATTGAGATATACCTAATTGAAATTTCCTAAGATATTACTTTTGAAGATATGGTGGTTCTTCCAAGGGGAGGCTCAGCCTCCCCTGCCTCCCCTGACGAGCCGCCACTGCTCTAACTGTACGTTCACTTGTTCTGGTTCTACGATCTTCTTCCAGTTCGCTTTTTATTTCAACTACTGCTCGACTCTTATCTCGGAGTGTTTGCAATTTTCAATCATGATTAACCGTTTTCTGCCTTCACCTTATCTTCTCACATACTCTCCAGTTTTCCTCCATTTTGTTTTATCAAACCTTTCGGCAACATCACCATTTTTTATCATTTCTGTAGTCCTAACAATATGAGTCGGTGCTAATTGACCCATTATGTACTGTTTCACAATCAATGTGATGATAGTAAACAAAAACCATATATGTTCAAGGACCTAGGTGTAACCTTTGATAATAAATTAACCTCCACTGACCACATTGATGCTGTAATTTCGCATGCATACAGAATGTTAGGATTCATTTTGCGTAACAGCCATGACTTTAATGATACTGTTGTGTATTTCCACCTCTTAGGAAACACCCTGTATGAATCCGTAGGTTATAAAATAATTTCAACAAGAGATAAACACTACTAACACTTTATTTAACAATTTGCTGACTATACAATACTTCAAATTCAAAATAACCTTTACACTTTGTTTACTTAATATTTAACCTCACTTTTCACTTTTCAACTTGTTCACTTTTATAAACTGCCGTCTTAATAAACTTCCCCTTCCGCGCTGGTAATCGCGCCTCATATACTCCGAAATTGACTCTCTAGATCCATCCAGAAACAATCAAGAATCTTCTCTTACCACACTCCAGAAAAGTCCATTTCTTCTACTAGCTTCCAGTCACTAACTAGTAGACATGGGCGTACCAATTTCCAGTTCCGAGGGGGTGTAATTTATAACACTGCCCCCTCCTTAAGTCTGATCGTCCCGATCAGGCAACCCAGAATCATCGATGTATTTCCCCAGTCTGTCCAAATGCACGATCTTCATCTTGGACTTTTTGCTTCGTTGAATCCGATAGACGACGTCACTAATTCGGTTAATAACAGTATACGGTCCATCCCAAGGCGGTTGAAGTTTCGGTGACCTTCCTTTCTTCTTCTGTGGATTGTACAGCCAAACCAGATCTCCCGCCTTGAACCCTTCTGAACTACCCTTACGGTCACATCGAGCCTTCATTCTGTCACTGGCTATGTTGATTTAGTCTCTAACTAACTCATGGACAATCCTTAGCCGTTCACTCACTTCATCTACATAGCTGTTCACAGGAAGCTGTTCTCCACCTGGTGTTCCAAACATCAAATCACACGGCAGTCTGATCTCATGTTTAAATACTACACGAGCCGGAGTCTGTTTTGTAGTCTCGTGGATAGCAGCTCTATATGCCATGAGGAAAAACGGTATGTGGAGATCCCAGTCACGTTGATTTTTATGAACGACTTTAGAGATATGTTCTTTCATACTCTTATTATGTCGCTCCACCATTCCATCTGATTGCGGGTGAAGGGCTGTCGTCCGTGTTTTGTGTATTCCCAATAACTTGCAGATTTGCTGAAATACCCCTGACTCAAAATTTCTCCCTTGATCTGAATGTAGCTCCAGGGGTACACCAAACCGACATATCAAGTTATCTACCAAGACTTTGGCGACAGTAACCGCTTCCTGGTTCGGAATTGCGTAAGCTTCAGGCCATTTACTAAAATAGTCCATGGCAACCAGTATGTACTTGTTACCGTCCTTGGTTACTGGGAATGGTCCGGCTATATCGATCGCAATCCTCTCAAAAGGAGCCCCGACGTTATATTGCTTCATTGCACCCCTAATCTAGTCTGTGATCTCTTACTGGCTGCACAAATTTTACAATTACGACACCAAGCTTCAACATCTTGACGACTATTTACCCAGTAAAATCGTTCACGTACTTTATTCAGGGTCTTGTTAACGCAGAAGTGTCCACCGGATGCTCCATTATGCACTTCCTGAAGTACTTTCGGTACTTGACACCTGGGAATCACTAGACGCATAACAACTTGCTTCCCATCCGGGCTCTCCCATGCTCTTTTTAACAGCCCGTTCACAACTCTAAGTGAGTCCCACTGTGCCCACAAAGCCTTCAATCCAACTGCTTTGTCTGAAACATCCTTCCACTCTGGTTGAATTCCTTTTTCCTTTGCTCTCAATATAGTCCCAATCTCTGCATCGTTTAGTTGTTCTTGTCTCAGGGCTTCAGTTGTCCAATCATCTGGAACGTCTATTTTAATAGTGTTGACTACTCCCGTGCCCTGCTGTTTCTCCACATGGCGGCAGTGCTTGCAGTCGTCCTTGCATGGTCTTCTAGATAAAGCGTCTGCGTTCTTATGAGATCTTCCTGATCAATGCTCGATTTTAAAGTCGTACTGTTGCAGCCGTTCTATCTAACGAGCCAGTTGACCTTCCTGGGTTTTCAACTGCAACAGCTATTTCAACGCAGCATGGTCGGTCCTGATTTTGAAATGTCGTCCGTAGAGATACTTATGAAAATGGTCCACTGATTTGACGATGGCCAATAACTCTTTCCTGGTTACACAATAGTTTCGTTCTGGTTTGGAGAGCACCTTGCTGAAGTACTCGATCACTCTTTCCTCTCCGTTCTGAATTTGGGACAGCACACAACCCATCGAATTTCTGGCATCTGTATCTAAAATAAAAAGTCCATTCTGTTGTGGGTATGCTAGCACAGGACCAGTGCATAGAGCTGCCTTCAATTTTCTCCATGCCGTTTCACACTCCGGTGTCCACTGGTACTGAACTTTCTCCTCTGTTAGCCGATGTAATGGCTTCGCAATGTCTGCAAACCCTTCCACAAAGCGTCTATAATAAGTACACAGGCCAAGGAAGCTTCGTACTTCATGAACATTAGATAGCCTTGGCCAATCTCGTACGGCAGAAATTTTATCGGGATCCGTTTGTATCCTAGCTTCCAGTCACTAACTAGTAGGCATGGGCGTATCAATTTCCAGTTCCAAGGGGGTGTAATTCATAACAATACGAATACCTTAAAGATGCCTTATTTTGCTTTTCTCGGTCTAAGCTGGAGTATGCTCCACTTGTCTGGCAATCTGGGTATAATACTCATAATGATAAATTGGAAAACATTCAGCGTCGCTTCCTGAAATTTTTAAAGTGGAAAAATGATTGTACATATTCACCCACTGGATCTTTTCAAAATCAATTACTTGAAAAATTTGATATTACTAATTTTTCCGAAAGGCGTGAGTTCTTTGCTTCGCATTTTCTAATAAAATTAGGCATGATAAAATACTTTATTAATTCTCGTAGCTTTTATTTATCCACTCCTAGATCTAACGTATCAATTTTCTCTTCTGTTTAATTTTTGACGTTTGAACTAAAACAATGTTCGATTGTGAAAATAAAATACTGTATAATATTGTGAACACATAAGTTCGATCATACGGTACTTGTAACAGTTTGAAAAGAACATTTTTAGACCAACTACATAATAGAACATATCGATTTTTTCCGAAGGGTGGTAACCGTCAAAAATCTTCAAAAATATTAATTATCTCGAAAACTTAGGTTTAACAGTATGTTATGTGTACATAAACCCAAGCCAAAATTTTATGAGGAATCGAAATATGCAATAAAATACCCTGTATATCTCCTAGCTTTTTACGCTGTGTACGCTAAATTAAATCAAGCAGCATTTAAATCTAATACTCTCTCTCTCTCTCTCGAAAAAAAGTTCAAGAAACAAAAGTTAAAAATCTGTTTAATTTAGAACCACTCCTGCTGATTAAAAGAAATGGATATTGCAACGATGTAAGGCAATAGCGAAGCACCTCCCGGATTCTAATTACTGCTTACTTTTGTTATAAATCAAAATTAAGATTTAACCTGCTTAAATGCTGCAGAATTTGCTGCTCGGTATCTTCTATCATTTCGCTAAAGACTTCATTGTCGCCTGAATATCAGTTTAACGAGAATTTATGACCTCAACTGAATTGTGTGTGGGATTTAACGGGAAATTAGTAATAATTAATATTATTCACATTTATCTAGGTTGGTCTGTTAAGTGATGGTGATCTGCGTTGAGACGATCCGTGCGTGGATTTTTTATCCTGGAGCTTTGCTGTGATTGTTTTGTTGTGACTTGACACACGGTGAATACTCTTGTTCGGTACAAGGTTATACAGGGTGTAATTAGTTTCATGTCATTAAAAAACCTGGCGGTAGGGAACGACAACACAAACAAAAAAACCTTATATAACATGGGGTCTAGAGCTCATAGTTTTGGAGAAGAAAATAAACAAAAATTTCGCAAATTTTCAATAAATTCTTTTGAGAACTGCTGGAATATTGAGGTAGGTTTAGATCGTCGCGCGTGTCTTTGCCTATGATACTCAATATTTGTGTAGATAGCTATAAAATGTCGGCGGTCTTTAGCGATGCGGTAAATAAGATGAAAGACGTCGACGTTTTCTGAGTGTTTAGTAGATCTGATCTGAAGAAAACTATACTCTGACTCTCCCTTGTGCAATGTCTTAGTTACTGTGGGTGTTTCGTTATGTACACACGTCCAACCCGCCGTTCGTTGTTTTTGTTATTTTTGAATTTCGGGTCGCTGTGTATTTATAGTGAAGATTTATTTTATTGACTGTATCGTTCAAGTCGTTAAATTCTTGATTACGTACAGACAACTTACTTGTTCGTTCTTTTTGTATTCCGTTTTGGATTTTGGACCAAGCTTTTCTTTTATTTTTCTTTATTGACAACGTTAGTTGATAGTTTATTGTTTAGTGTTGAGCGGAGTACGTATGTCCTTAATTCGACGTACCGAACTGTGTATTGATGCAGATGCAGAGATTTCGAATAATTTACTTAGGTGGTAAGCTTTTAAACCAGGACACTCATTTATGTTACAAACGTTAATAAATCACATTTAAATATTCTAAATTATAAACATTAATCCAATATTTTGTTCCAAATTAAAAGACACACATCTAAAGAAATGCTCTGTTTAAACTTCTATGGCCATTATTTGCTTGCAGTTGTGCAGGAAAAGATAACGAATTATTTGCCTCTTAAAAATTGCCTCAGTTCGGTTGAGGCGGTCCATCAAAGGCGGTTTATGATCCAAGGCCTTTGCACTTTTTTATGGCAATTTAAAAGTTGTATAATTGGGAACTACAAGTTCATTGACCAAGAAAAGCAGTTGTTCTCAATTATTTCCTACATTAATATTTTTAAAAAAATTAAAATTTAAATGTTTACCTAGGTCAGTTTTTTTCAAAGTGCCCCTAGAGGGAAAAGTCATAAAGGTTTTTTGTGTGTCTAGTCGGTCCCCATTACCAGTTTTTTTAATGACGTGAAACTGATTACACCCTGTATAGAAATCCTTTGCAGCTTCTTCACATAGGTTTAGCATAGTATACCAGCGAAGGGACAGTTAAAAAATGTTACAGAGTGATCTTGAAATCACTGCACATATTTTAATAATGAAGAGTAGGAGAAATAAAGCCTTTTTTAAATTAAGGGGCATGCAGATTTCCGAAGCCCAATATAAAGCGAACAAATTGTTGAAATTGGGAGTGTGTTGCATAAATTAATTTAATAATAATAATAATAATAGCTTGGCGGTATGAAGCCTACACTGCTCTCAGAATTGAAGACAATACAGTATCTTGGGGTCCCTTCGTCTACTTAGGGCACACGATTCAAGAATTTACTGTCACTAGTGGCTGTAATTATCACCGGCGCGGCTACCGTGTGGTATCGGTCGGAAAGCACGGAAGCCCTGTCCGGCAATGGGTAAACCGAGGAAAATAATAATAGTAATAATAATATTAACTTTAAATACTCACCTTGTGCCATCCTTGAAAATAATAAAATCAAAGTGTACTGGGACACACCTATTATAACGGATAGAGAGGTACGATACAATAAACCGGATATTCTGATAATGCACAAGAAAGATAGATGGTCCCAAATCATAGATATATCAATACCACTTGATAGCAACGTCAAGACGGCAAGAAATGGAGAATTATTAAAGTATCAGGACTTAGCGCATCAACTAAAGCACATAAATGAGCTAAACAGTGTTGCCTGTCATGATATCAAGTAACGGGTTGGTGGACAAACACCTAGCTACTAATCTGGAAAAAATGGGGGTGTTAGATTGGGAAAAGATAATTTATTATCATTTTTAATGTTTTATTTGTCTTTCTGGATTGAAACCTGTGTAATATCAATAAACCATCTTATATAGAATATTTTGTAATATCGTTGAATATTAAAAACACACCCCTAATTATAGGTTGGATTTCAATTACCAATGGCGAATGGTGTGGCAGTCACGGGGTATGCTGACGATCTGGCAATAACGGCCACGGGTCGATCGGTGGCCGGGGTAGAGGACACGGTGAACGAGACCATTAGAAAAATGGAACGCTGGTTAGGACGTATGCATCTAGAACTAGCCCCGGAGAAGACCGAATGCTTGGTCATCACCAGGAAGAGCAATGTAGAACCGGTAACGGTGAGAGTAGGGCAACTAGGAGTACAACCCAGTACGGGGTTAAAGTACCTGGGAGTCTGGCTAGATCCCCGACTGACTTACAGGTTACACGCCCAGAAGACGGCCGAAGAAGCTGGGTAAGCTGTCTCGGCATTAGGGAGATTGATGAACCATGTGCGAGGTCCGAGATCTAGCAAAAGAAGGATGTTATGCACTGCAGCGTGGTAAACTCCATCATGCTCTACGCAGTACCGGTGTGGGAGAAAGCCATGGAGGTGCAGAGAACAAGGAAGCATCTCGAAAGAGTACAGCGCTGCGCTGCGCTAAGGGTGTGCAGTGCATATAGGACGACGTCGTGTGAGGCAGCCCTAGAAGTGGCGGGAATACCGCCGATCGATCTGCTGGCGAAGGAAAGGAAGGAGATCTATGGTGGTACGGAGAGAAGGGAAGCCGGAGAAATGCTGTTCGAAAGATTGCAGGAAAGATGGGATGGCTCTGCGAAAGGAAGGTGGACGAGGCGTTTGATCCCAAACGTAAGAATATGGGTAGGGAGGAGGCACGGGGAGGTGGGCTTCCACCTCACACAGGCCATGAGGGACATGGCGCCTTGAGAGAATATTTATATGACATAGGGAAGACCGAAACCCGTGTGTGTGTAGTGTATACTGCGGAGAGAACGACGACGCAGAGCACACACTGTTCTTCTGTAGGCGATGGACGGATGAAAGAGTTAGCTTAGGGTTGTTGACGGCAGACAATATAATCGGAGACATGCTGGAGTCTGAGCAGAATTGGACAGAAGTGGCGGCGGAGATAGGGAGGATAATGAGAGTAAAGGAAGAGGAAGAGAGGGAACTCTACCCGAATCCGTAAACGGAAGTACACACCAGAGAGATTGCTCCCTGTGGCCTGATGGAAGTGAAAGCAGTTCCAGGCCACGAGGAAACACAGAAACTGGAGGGGTTTTAGCCGGTAGAAGTCCGGCACTAACCGGTGCGCTAGACCCCTACGCCGGGTGTCCATGAGGCACCACCTACTGTTCTGTAGACTATCGCACTCTCGTCAGGACTTCTATCCGTGCATGCAGCCCGGGAATTTTTAAGTACCTTTAGCCATATAGTGCCGTCAATCTAGACCAACATCATATTGTAATCCTAAAGAAATTTTGTTACAGATGTTAAGTTTATATTTGTCGAAAATAAGCTGAAAACGCTCAGGGATCGAACCGTGGACCTCATGATTCGTAGGCTGATGCTTACACCAGCGCCTCACTCGAAAAGTGGTTAATGAAATCCTGAGATATTCGAAATGCGTAGCAAAAGCGTGCTCTGGTACACGCGCCAAGTTTTTCTGTATTTGAAAAAAAAAATATTCATAAATTTTCTTTTTATAAATAGATACCGATTTTAATTCATTTCAAATATTTTTGGAGAGATTACATTTTCTTATTTTATGTTTATGTAGAGAGGAAAGATATTCTTTTGGACAGAGTATAATTGGCGCTATTTTTTTTACAGAGGATTTGCTTTTGTGGGCATTAATACTACGTAAAAATGTGTATAATCCATTTCGATAGAGAATTTACTTATCTTTAACTTTGATAACCATCTTCTTTTTGGTAGGACCGTTCAGAACCGAGATATTGGCAATAGCGATATTGCCCCAAAATTGAGTGTGTTCCGGGGGACCGGCGAGGAGAAAAATTAGTATGTATAAAAGAGGCCTATAATGAACTGATTCCAATACTGAAATCTTTTTCCCGATTTAAAACGGCATTTACACATCCTGAACTCCCTGACGCCTGGCCTATATAGAACTATACTACCATCAAACATTACGGCTCCCGTGACATCAAGCACACACACAAATATCACTCGACGTATACGCATGATGCTAGCATAATACTAACTACGCAAAGCAGGGTTCTTTACGGCTTCTGTAATCCCCACTCCAGACATTAGAGATTTTGTGACGCTCTCAATAAACGAGTTTGCCCTTGCTATAGAAGCTTCATTTTTAAAGTCAGTTAAAAAATATTTTCTTGATTACCAAGAACTGAATGCAGTGAGTCTAATTGCAATGGTGTATTATCGATACCGATGTAACTAGGAAAATTAGTGATTCTGATTGGATCAAACAATGTCACGTGACATACGAATTATACCCTCTAATTCAAATCAAACATAAAAATAGTCCAGTAAACATTGGTATCTAATTCCTCCATCTGTTAACTTGACACGAGTACTTAATGGATTCTAAATCAATTAGATTATCTACTAGCAGGCGATAATTCACTAAATAACAGAGTGATGATTACCACCTCATTATTTTACTGTTTCACATTATCCTTATCTTTATATGTGTTACTGATGGAGTATTAACTTTTTTATTGTATGATTTTACCCCGTTCTCCCATAACAGCGTGTCGATAAAGTCATGCGTAAAATATATAGGTATGCACTAACAGTGGCGGAGCTAAGGGGTAGCTCCACTGTGCAATGGACAAACACAAAAAACCTGGGAGGCGGGTGGGTGGTGGGCTTATTTTCATACACATACGACGAATTGGCAGTTTAATAATATACAGTTGGGTCACTTCCCCTCATTTTTGTCTATGATCCCCCACTCTTGCCATCGACGCGTGGGTTACACTCATCAGTATGAAACAAGTTATTTCTCGAATCTAGCGCTCGAATAGAAGGTCAATTGTTCAAATGTTGCAAAATAAGATTATCGTTTTTAAAAGTGAATTATTTATTATTTGTTTGTTTATAGTAATGAAACATATTCTTTATAGGATTTTGCAAACAGCGGGGAAAAAACTATCTATGAGAACTAAAAGAAAAACTATATGTAAAAAATATTAATGAAATTTTTGCATTTTTTCGATAACCTGGCTTCTGGTTATGCTAGCAAATCAAAAATCCTAAAATAAATTTGTCTAATTTCTTACTCGACATTCTCATTATAACGCTAGCATCCAACATAATCCCCTACGGCTAAGCAGATTAAACTAGGATCTACATGACCTCCTACGGTATGAAGATTCAGTTAAAAATGCGAACAAAGGCCTAAAATGAAATTTATTCATTCTAGTGGATTACATTTTACATTATTTTACATTACCTGTTGTGTTATTTGTTTTCGTATTCAAACGTTAAAACGATTGGAGAAATGAGTACTGCAAGTTATTTAAATCATTAAGGAACTCATTTAATAACACCTCCAGCTGATGCTTCCAGTGCAATCTTTTTAGAAATCGTACAAATCTCAATGAACTATTTGATTCATTACATTATTATTATGCGTGTAATACCATGACAATATTCTTTAATGTTTGAAACTGTTTGCTAATTGTGTGGATTTTGTGCTATGATTATATTACAACATAGGACATAACAAACAAATTTGACGTTTAGTTCGGTACTCCGCGCGCCGGTGTTCGCTACTCGATTTTAAAACTGGCGCCATTCCCCTCTGTGCGCGTGGTCTTTGCGCACTCGGTTTGGTCTAGAGCATAAAAAGCGAAACCAAGTCCCATTTTTTCTACATAGAGTAGATAGGGAGTGAGTCTACTGTATTTCTCTACTGTGGAACTGATGAGCTTGACTTTTGAGGAGTAATGGTTCGGAATGTATTTTCTTATTTTCCTTTCGGTTCTAACTTGACTTCAAGTAATTTATTTACATTTTACCATTGGAAATGTTTATGTTCGTATATGGGGGTCGAATTGCCAGTTTTCGTTCAAGGTCAAAAGGCAGTGGTGTCGCGGTCGACTGAAACTCAGCCGTATATGCAACGGCTGATATATGCAAATGTAATATGGGTTGCATGTATCACAGAGGGTCAAGTTACCAGTTTTCAGTTAAGGTCGAAATACAGCGGTGTCGTAATCGACAGTGGAATCGTAGTTGTTTCCGGATGAGGCGAAGCCAAGTCCGGAAAAAGTTGAAAAAGTTTATGTTTTATGTATGGTGTTATCATTTCCAATGTCCCGATCTGTGAATTTCATTTGTAGCAAAATGATATCGTATATACTTATGTGAATTTTTTAGTTTCTTTTACTCATTAATATAATTCTCATAACTAAGTAATTCCTACATTTTTTTATATATCTTTATAATATCTAGTTTATTCTTATCCTACTTTATCATAAATTATAGCCAGGGTCGTCTTAAGAGCCCATATGAACAGGCAATTGGTGTTTGATTATTATTCTATAAAACGTTTGTCACTCCATTTGATTTACTAAAAGTTCACTGCTATTATTTTTCTTCTTACTTCCACATCCACGGAAAGGAGTGGAATAGGATGTTTTCTATATACAGGGTGTAATTAGTTTCATGTCGTTAAAAAATGGTGGTAGGGAACGACAAGACAAACAAAAAAACCTTATACAACATGGGGTCTAAAGCTCATAGTTTTTGAGAAAAAAAAATCGCAAATTTTCAATAAAATGTTTTGAGAACTGCTGGAATATTGAGGTAGGTTTAGATCTAGATTTGATCTGAAGAAAACTATAACTCTCCCTTCTGCAATATTTTAGTTACTGTGGGTATTTCGTTATGTACACATGTCCAACCCGCCCGCCGTTCGTTGTTTTTGTTATTTTTAAATTTCGCGTCATTGTGTATTTATAGTTAAGATTTATTTTATTGACTTACCGTTCAAGTTGTCAAATTCTTGATTACGTACAGACACAACTTACTTGTTCGTTGTTTTTGTATTCCTTTTTGGCTTTTGTACCAAGTTTTTATTTTATTTTTCTTTATTGACAACGTTCGTTGATAGTTTAGTGTTTAGTGTTGAACGAAGTGCGCATGTCCTTAATTCGACGTACCGAACTGTGTATTGATGCAGATGCAGAGATTTTGAATCATTTAGGTAGGTAGTAAGCTTTTAACCCAGGACACTCATTTATGTTACAAATGTTACTAAATCACATTTAAATTTTTTTAATTATAAACAATCCAATACTTTGTTCCAAATTAAAAAACACACATGTATAGAAGTGCTCTGTTTAAACCCCTATGGCCATTATTTGCTTGCAATTGTGCACGAAGAGAGAACGAATTATTTACCTCTTTATACTTGTCTCAGTTCGGTTGAGGCGGTCCATCAAAGGCGATAGATGATCCTTTGACACCGCGTGTGCCGGTGAGCACTTTATTATGACAATTTAAAACTTGTATAATTGGGAACTACAAGTCCATTGCCAAGAAAAGCAGTCGTTCTCAATAGTTGTCTATCATAATATTAAATAAATTGACCTAGATCGGTTTTTTTCAAAGTGCTCCTAGAGGGAAAGGTCATAAAGGTTTTTTGTTTGTCTAGTCGGTCCCCATTACTAGTTTTTGTTAATGATATGAAACTGATTACACCCTGTATAACACTCCACTTCAAATTGTGCATTAATATGAAGTAATATATAAACACACAAGCTTAAACACATTCATATTAATTATATCATCAGATTGAAATAAATATTTATTAAACAAATCGACCTAAAATTTAAATATCTTTTTTGGCGGTGAATATTTAATATGAATCTGTATTTCATTAAAAATTATTTAAAGATGTTTCTATGCAGAAAAATCGTTTCAGCTATAATATTTACCATAAGTATTTTATATTTTTTGACTTAAAAAATATTGAAAACACCCTATCCATAGTAGGTAATTGTAAAAAAAAATCAAACTTTTTTTATTGAAATAGGTTTAGGCTGTCATGAAACGTAGAGATTTTTAATTTTGACACAAAAAATGTTCTGTCTGTCGTAACTTTCTTGTGAGCACGATTACTTTGAAAGGGTTTAAGATGTTGACTTGAATTTTGATACACATATGTATTACAACAAGATCTGGAACTGGATTTATTTTGAACTTATTTCGTTGAAAATAACTGAACATTTTGGAATTGATTTATTTATTTAGAATGTTGTAATATCATTGATGATATTGCTTACTCTACTTGTTTCTGTAGCTTATGGAGTAAAAAGCTTATTTGAATTAAAGATACCTGATAAATCCAGTATGGAACCGTCTAAATGGTTTAGCACTAATATCCATAGATCCCAATACTGCAGGTAACTTAAACTGCAATGAAATTATTTGTTCCTTTGCGAGGAGCCCGATATTTTTAATTAGACTCTTTTAGTTGGATAATTTCTAACTTTTACGTGGTCTTTTTTTTTCGTTGATAAATATTGTCAGTTGTTTTTTATATAGACCCTAACACTTTCATATTACTTTTATCATAGTTTGCCCAGGGCTGTCAAAATTCTACACTTTAGTATTTACTTGGGGTCCAAATCAATTTTCAGCAAAGGGCCCCACGACTCCTGGGTCCGCCACTGACCCATCAATTAAATATTACATTAACAACTACTAAACTTATTGCTATATTAGATAATTCTGTTTTATCTATATTTTTATTAATGTGAAAATAATAATGGTGGAATCTGAATGATGCGATTGTCATTTACAGGTGTCGGAGATAAAATTATTTTTACGAACTGCAATACAGTACGACTCACTTTTCATGACTCCCATAACAGCTCCCTTATTAACAATGCGATTTTAAAAAAAATTGGGCCGAAGATACTTACTCATCGGAAAATAGCAAAATATTTAAAAATCTTCCAGTGGCGTTCGTCCTTATGAAGAAAAATGAATCTAATTTTCCAGGAAAAGATATGAGGCAAAGTTTTGAACTGTGAAACAATCTTATAATCTTAATTCGTTGTTATCGAAAAATCGCTAATACCGAATTTCAATAAGATAGTGTACTTGGTATTCACGTAAGAAAAGAAAGAACATTTTTAAAGTACCTATCAATTACTACAATTACATGTAGGGTGGTATAGAAAATTCTGTTCAAAGTATGAATTATCAGTTGTGAGATCTCATATTCCAAATTCAGTTAGCGTCATACTTTTCCAGCAAAACATGCCTATTATTATTTTGTGTTCAAAAAATGTCTACATATTATTTTAGACAGTGGCGTTTTCTTTGGGGGAAGGGGGAGGATGTAGATCACTTTTCCAATGGTCCGGCAATGATAAAAATTAATGAAAAAGTCCGAACTACCTGTATGATTATATTTTATTGTCTTAAAAGTAAGCATTTTAAAATAATAAATGTGCGGACTAACCTAGCATTTATAACAATATATTTTTAAGAAACTGACAAGTAGACATTACGTACTTATTTATCTTTACTGTCAAGACAACAATTGTTTTTGGAGAAAAGCCTACTACATTTAAATATTTAAAATGTTACTTATATTTTAAGAAGTAAAAAAATATAATGTACATTAATATGGACAATGTCGTTGTTTTGCCTTTAGAGTATGTAGTTTCCAAAACATTTGGCACATACCAAGTAAAACTGGCTTCAGCATACATTCAAAACACCGCGGAAAGAGAAGCAAATAACGAATTTATTTTCCAACTTCAACAGTTTAAACCTGGATTGTTAAGAGCAAAAGTATTTTCTAGATTTACTCAAGCTGTAAAACATAGTATTTTATATCATTTCTGCTTCCACCAATTGATGATGTCCAGCTTGATCCTATCACTGATACCTATTGTACCTGGTAAGTGGGTGCAAAAACTATTGGTGTCTGTGCTCATGTTACTAGAGTAATATGGTACTTAGGTCATGCGAGACACCAGCAAGAAGTGATATACCCATCATACGGTTTATTAACCTATGTATTAGGTGCAGCAAATATAGCTGAAGGGCCTCAGATAATACCGTAATAATGACTATTTTGTTCCAAAGTTATTGTTTTGGACCATAGTTGTGTCAAAATGACACTTTCTATAGGACAACCGGCACGAAACCTAACTAATTGATAGTCAATTTTCTTGTTATAAATACTAGGTTACTCTGCATGTTTATTATTTTAAAATGCTTACTTTTAAGACAATAAAACATAATCAATCATACAGGTAGTTCGGAATTTTTCATTAATTTTAATCATTATTGGTGGACCACTGTGATCTACAACCTCCCCCCCCCCCAAAGGAAAGCGCCACCGTCTAAAAAAAATATATACACATATTTTGAACACAAAATAATAACAGGCATGTTTTGCCGGAAAATTATGACGCTAATTGAATTTAGAATATGAGATCTCACAACTGATAATTCATACTTTGAACCGAATTTTCTATATCACTCTGTTTAGCTAGGTCGGTCCAATTGAACAAAACGCTACATTTTGACAGCCCCAACAACATACTAAAATTTCAAGATATTCTGTCGGTATTTGAGAACCCCTTAGAGGTGTGAGAACTTTGGGAGAGTAAAAAAAATAAAATTAAGTTCTTTAAATAGTTTGAAACACAAAAAAAAAACAATTATTTTTCGCATCTTAAAAGTGTAGAAATCTTTGTCTTTGCGAGAAGTATAGACATTATTATTCTTTTTTTGAGACAAGGAAACTGGTATCAGGTTAATGTTACCGAAACCATATCGATAACCAAAGTCCGACAAATGAAAACAAAATATACTGTTTTGTATACAAAACACTTATATTTTCCATCCGTTTCTGGATTGTAATCAGGTTGGAAACTGATAAAAAATATTTGCTAATATTTTACGACATATTGATTGATTATGGATTTATGGAAAATAATGAAAAATTATCTAATAGGGGGCCACCACCTAGCCATACTCTACAGTTTGAAAAAGATTTCCGTAGAAATCTCTTGTTATTTCTGAGAAATCATTCATCAAACATGATAGAAATGACATACATACGGGTTGAATTGAAAAATTCCTTTTCTTTACAAGCTTTTATTCGACCTAACATGTTTGTTAACCAGGCGTAAGTTCTACGCCAGTCAGTCTAATGCAGTAAAAGAATCGGTAAAGGTATTTACACAGAACTTCCCTATTTATTTATACACTCTAAAAATTTATTAATTACGAAACCACACATGAGAATAGTAGTCGGAAGGTATTATTACACAGAAAACCTGATAACTTTTGGTCAAAAGAATATACAGTCATCCGATAGCAAAAATTCAATATTAAATATAAGGTGCCAAACATGGAAGGCTTGCGTATATACTTTTACAAAGAATGACCGCAAAAAGGCCTAAAATTCGCCTGTTTTTGCATAGTAGATAGCAGGCCAAGGGAAAGAGCAAAATAAATCCTATAGGGCTCAAATTAAACTTTGAGAAATTTTTAAAAGATAAAACAACTCTATTACTCAGATTTTATATTGTATGAATTTTTTAAGGATTATGTATTATTCTGTAGCGTATTTGGAGGAATTTAGGAAATTGTCCTACAACCTTTCAACACCTTGTAATAATTAAAATACCAACACCAGAAAACGAAAAAATTCATAGGTCCTACCCACATGATACAATCGTCATGGGATTTTTCACTACAAACAATTTTTTTTATGAAATAGGTTTAGAATGTCATGAAACATGGAAAATTTTAATTTGAGCAGAAAAAATGTTCCATCCTTCTACTGGTAAAAAGTTTTTTTAAAAGTTTTGAATTTTCTTTTTCTGAAGTAGGTTTGGAATGTCATTAAACGTGGGAATTTTAAATTCGAGCAAACAAAAATTTTTCCACCATTTATTCTTGGCATAGTAGTAAAAAAAATACAATACTTCCCTTCGGTATGCGAGGGAAGTAAAATTCAAAATATTTTTTTTCTGAAATAAGTTTAGAATATCATGAAACGTGGAAATTTAAAATTTGAGCAAACAAATTTTTCCATCATATACAGGGTGCGCCAAAGTTCTGATTTTGGTCGATTACGGCTGTATTTGAAATGGTGGAAATATATTGTCTATAGATTATTTTCTTGATTTTCAATTCTGAATAACCAGAAAATATGTACAATTATACAGGGTACTCCGTTTTCGTTGTCCGAGCAACAACTTCGTTATTTTAAATGGAACACCCTATATTTTTTTCCTTTATCGAGTTACCCATCTAATTATATTCATAATTCTATTAAGGTGGTAGGTACTTAAAATGAACCGTTTACGATATAAAAAAGATTTTTTGACAAAAAGTGAGGTTTGCGGATAAGTTTTTGAGTACCTCTGATTTCATAGACAAGAGAGTTTTCAAAATTCTGCTTATACTGTTATGTTGAGCATATTAAGGGCTAGTAGGGCAGAAACATTATTAATATTAATCTTATACAGAGTGCTGAAAAAATTGAGTTTAATGTTTCGCTAATAAAAAAGGCCGTAATTCAATTTTTTCAAATGGGACGTACTATTTTCAGTTCTGTCATCTAATGAAGTGTTAAATTATCTTTCCATTGATATATCATAGTAGGTATTTATCTTTAGGAGTTGCATAGATATTAAGGTTAATTGTCTGGATCAGTCATTTTTCTTGCTGGAACTTCATGAGGTTTGTACTGCACTTCACCAGTTTCGATAAATCTGTCTCTAAGATTACTAAATGCAGGTTCTAAAGGGTGTCTCCTTTCAGGATATCTGGTTTTATAGACTCGGGATGCTAAGAGGCTGTTCCTTGAGCACTCCCCCAGAATAAAAATCATGTCAACCATTTCTTCCCGCGAATAATTCATATTTAATATAATTATATGCAAATGCAACTTCCTGGAACTGTAAAAGCTACTAGTATTTTATTAAAGACAATCAAAACAAAAGCACTTACCGATATAGCAGTAACACAAAACTTTAGAACATCCACAGACACGTGTTTTGACATCTATGTCTCTTCGGTGCGGCTTTTTCTAAAGTTCACAATCAACTGAAATATGTAAGCAAATACTCGTGTTATAACTATCAAAGGATTACCAGAACAGGATATTAAAAATTAAAATTAGATTATAGGAAATTCCCCGTAAAGGGATAATTATCAATATAATTATATGCAAATGCAACTTCCTGGAACTGTAAAAGCTACTAGTATTTTATTAATTATTTTTATATTTTATTATCAATATAATTATATGCAAATGCAACTTCCTGGAACTGTAAAAGCTACTAGTATTTTATTAGCTAATAAAATACTAGTAGCTTTTACAGTTCCAGGAAGTTGCATTTGCATATAATTATATTGATAATTATCCCTTTACGGGGAATTTCCTATAATCTAATTTTAATTTTTAATATCCTGTTCTGGTAATCCTTTGATAGTTATAACACGAGTATTTGCTTACATATTTCAGTTGATTGTGAACTTTAGAAAAAGCCGCACCGAAGAGACATAGATGTCAAAACACGTGTCTGTGGATGTTCTAAAGTTTTGTGTTACTGCTATATCGGTAAGTGCTTTTGTTTTGATTGTCTTTAATAAAATACTAGTAGCTTTTACAGTTCCAGGAAGTTGCATTTGCATATAATTATATTAAATATGAATTATTCGCGGGAAGAAATGGTTGACATGATTTTTATTCTGGGGGAGTGCTCAAGGAACAGCCTCTTAGCATCCCGAGTCTATAAAACCAGATATCCTGAAAGGAGACACCCTTTAGAACCTGCATTTAGTAATCTTAGAGACAGATTTATCGAAACTGGTGAAGTGCAGTACAAACCTCATGAAGTTCCAGCAAGAAAAATGACTGATCCAGACAATTAACCTTAATATCTATGCAACTCCTAAAGATAAATACCTACTATGATATATCAATGGAAAGATAATTTAACACTTCATTAGATGACAGAACTGAAAATAGTACGTCCCATTTGAAAAAATTGAATTACGGCCTTTTTTATTAGCGAAACATTAAACTCAATTTTTTCAGCACTCTGTATAAGATTAATATTAATAATGTTTCTGCCCTACTAGCCCTTAATATGCTCAACATAACAGTATAAGCAGAATTTTGAAAACTCTCTTGTCTATGAAATCAGAGGTACTCAAAAACTTATCCGCAAACCTCACTTTTTGTCAAAAAATCTTTTTTATATCGTAAACGGTTCATTTTAAGTACCTACCACCTTAATAGAATTATGAATATAATTAGATGGGTAACTCGATAAAGGAAAAAAATATAGGGTGTTCCATTTAAAATAACGAAGTTGTTGCTCGGACAACGAAAACGGAGTACCCTGTATAATTGTACATATTTTCTGGTTATTCAGAATTGAAAATCAAGAAAATAATCTATAGACAATATATTTCCACCATTTCAAATACAGCCGTAATCGACCAAAATCAGAACTTTGGCGCACCCTGTATACTATTAGTAAAAATATATTTTAATATATTTAAAAAAATTTTAGTAGTGAAAGAATGACAGTTTTGTGACACCCCCCACCACTTTTAGCACCCCCCACCACTTTTCTAAGCCACACCCCCACCCCCACCACTTTTCCAAGCCACGCCCCTCCCCCACCATAATTCAGAACCCCCCACCATAATTCGGGAACCCCCCACCATAACTTAGACCCCCCACCATAATTCAGAACCCCCCACCATAATTCGGGAACCCCCACCATAACTTAGAACCCCCACCATAATTCGGGAACCCCCCACCATAACTTAGACCCCCACCATAATTCAGAACCCCCCACCATAATTCTGGAACCCCCCACCACGTCACAGAACTCTCCACCATAATTTAAAGACCCCCACCATAATTTAGAGACCCCCACCATAACTTAGACCCCCACCATAATTCAGAACCCCCCACCATAATTCTGGAACCCCCCACCACGTCACAGAACTCTCCACCATAATTTAGAGACCCCCCACCATAACTTAGACCCCCACCATAATTCAGAACCCCCCACCATAATTTAGACCCCACCAAAAATCAAATAATTCTGATTATATAAAAAGGTGCAAAACGACAGTGTGAGAAAAAAAGTACTTGTATCGATCAGTTCCAGAAATTCAAGTGTTCACAATGGCTTACAGTGGAAGTTTATTTAGTTTACCTGAACTAACTTTTGACGATGTAATTAATAACACATTTCAAGCACCGCAAAATAAAAATGATATAGCAGTACTTGGTGAGCGAAGATACAAATTGAACAAATCTAGGAGTAAATATGCGTCAACGGGATTATCACATGACTTGTGTTATAACCCATGTGTGAAACTAAGTGGAAATAAACTTGATGTAATAATTTTTGATGAAAAGGAATGGCTTCATTTTCTCACCTTCCAAAATGTGATGACTAATTATCTATACTCCAATGAAAGAGTTCAAGCAATAGATGCTAATAGTTTTCTTATACAATTTGAGCAAATTTCCTATACCAGATTTATAAAAGTAATAAAAAATAACTCTTATATTTGCTTGGGATATGAATCAATCTGCAAGTTGTGGGAAGCATTACCACTTATTAAAGCGAACATTGACACCTTGAAACGATTACAATTCCAAAGTTATTTGAGGAATGTGGTGAGAGAACTACAACATCAAGAAGGGAATGTGTTTGAAAATGCTGTAAAACTAATTGAAAAGAGAAGTGAGATTAATGAAAATATTGTTATGCTAATGGAGTTAATTTACATTTATCCGGAAGTATTGGAAGCTGAATATATGAGCTTGTAAAGATGAAGAAAGTGACATTTAATTTAAGAGGCAATAAGACTCAGCTCATGGTGGTGTGGAATTCTGCATATAAATTATCAAGAAGGAGATATTGGGAAATGGTAGCCCTCGATAGACTTCGCTTTAACAGAAGAATAGAAGGCATTTCAAAAATCATAAACCCTATTTTAGATAGTAATCATAGATATAATGTATATAATGATAGATTTTGTAATTTAAATGATATGTAACCACATGGTATATTATATTTATGTATGTGATATAGATAAATAGAAATAAAACATTTTTATGCTTGAATATTTATTTTATTAGACGAAAAGAAGATATTACAGATTATAATAATACATAAAAGTGATAAAATATAGATTACATTCATACAATACTATTATTTGAAATCCATGAATTATGTTTATTGCTTAATCCTAACCATTTAACATAGAGCTTATTCTTCTTTTTTCTTAAAACTTTTTCCACGAGATATACACCCGGATACTTCACTTTTTGCATTTCATGCTCATAGAAACCTCCTAAAATTTCCTCTCCCGCCTCGTCTTTCAAAAGATAAGTTCTAGGATTACCTTTATGGACTTTTCTGATTTTAAATATTTCATTGGACCAGTTAGGAGTATATCCTTTTGAAAAAGCTTGTCGATATTTACTAATCCTCACATAATCATTTTTTTTAAATTTTCTTTTACTTGGGTCGACTGTTTTTGGGTGGTTATAGACAGTTTTTAGTAAACGTTTTTCATCTTTTTTTTTTACATTCTTAGGCTTCATCCCAATTGTCCTATGTTTAGCGTCATTATATTCAACAACGATATCCGACAACAAATTTAACCACTTGTAGTTTCCATTTAGAGTAAATAGCCTCCACATTTTATTTTTTAAAGTTCGATTAACTCGTTCTACAACACTTGCTTTAAGATCTGTGTAAGAGCTGTAATGGTTAATTTTTTTCTTATCCATTAATTTTTTAAACTCTTTATTGTAAAACTCTTTACCCAAATCTGTTTGTAAATTTTTCGGTGCAACTTTGATATCTGATAAGATTTTTTTCATTGCTTCCGTAACGTTTTTCCCACCTTTAGTTTTTACAGGTTCACACCAAACATATTTTGAGAATACGTCAATGACCACTAAAATATACTGATAACCTTTGTTTACTTTAGCATAAGGGATCATCTGTACAAGATCTGCTTGAAGAAGATCATTAATGCCTTTAACAATAACTCTTCTCCGTTTAAAATATTTTCTAGCCGGTTTATGAAGTTCATTCACTATTTCCTGTTTAATGTCAGTCATCTTTACTCATCGATAGGGTGAATGAATAACTAACTCCCCCTCACACTATTTATTTGATTATTTTAGCCTCTCTTAATTCCTCTATAATTGAAATAATTTCGTTATTATGCCCCGTATTTCCTGCCAACTGTGAAGCTGTGAGTAGTCTTAATCGGTCTATAATTTCATTATAGTCATCAAAATGTTTATATTCAATTTTTTTGTTATCGAGTTCCATCAGTGTTAACGCGCCACCTTTCTTATTTTGATTTTTAGCTTTTCTTAGTTGTTCCCTCGTTTTTCTCATTTCTTCAGGTGAAGAAAGTGAACTCATTCTCGGTTTAGGAATTGAAGAAGATGGCTTAGGATTTGTAGCAAGTGTATTTCTTCTTGGTCTTACCACTGCAGGTATTGTTGATGTGGTTCTTTTATTAGCCCTTTCTTGACTCATCGAATGTAAGGTAGAAACACGTGGTTTGATAATATCTATAAATTTAGCCGCATTTGATGTAGATAGCCCTCTCTCCGGATCGTAACCTAGGTAATGAGCACTACTCCTTCTAATAATATCAATATACTGATCCACATCAGTTGTTCGAAATCCAGCTGGATTCTTTTTGAACATTAATTCATACAATCCTGGTGTACCTTGGTATTGAAACTGATTATCAATAACAAAGTTAGCACCATCAAAATCAACAGTTGCAGTGCCAATAGCGTATTTCTTCTTATATGGGTCGAAGTAAACACCAAAGGTATCATCAAACTCGTTTTTTGAGTCGAGAAGTTTATCTTCTATATATGCTCTCGGTAGCGGTGCTTTAAATTGTTGCAAGTATCTTTCATTTTCTGTCATGGTGGATGCACCTGCGATCTGTGATGGTGGGAAAGTTTCATCAAAGAAACTCCCTACATAATCAGGTCCTCCGCGGGTAGAGTCATACTCAAATGTTTCATCTTCCGAATCAGCGGGTGTTGTGTGATAAAATTCAAGAGGAACTGGCTGAATTGATCGTCTTTTTAAACTTTCATTTTTTATTTCTGTTTTCAAAAAAGGTTTACTTGGATCACTTTTATTATTATTAACGATAGTTACTAAGTCATGGAGAGGTTGCGTTATCGGTTTATAAGTTTTCTCCAACGCTAACTCAGATTTAGCAATATCAGTTTTCAAGTTTCTGTACTTTTGCCTTAAGGCATCTCGTGCCTTTAACAGCTCTGTTGCCACTCTTCTATCCATGGTTAATGACTGATAATATTTAATGTACCCACTTTTATATATGAAAAAATTGATCAAATCCCTTTCGAAATCTTCCAGAGTTGATTGGACAATCTTTATCGATTACAACGAATCCATATTTATCCCTCCAACAAAATGCACAAAGTTCTCTAAAATCTTGGAAGCACATATCAACATTTACATGATCATCATAGATATGTTTGAGATTGGTAAGATCCTGAGGGAATATCACAAGAAGATTAGCATTATCTCTACACAAGTGTTTAGGGACAGCGGCGTAGGTTTGGCATAAATAAAAACAATCGGTGTTTTTATGACGTCCGAAAGAAAAATAGCTTTTGATAATACTTTGATTACATGACACCAAATCGTCGAAAATTATGACTGAATTCGGTTTAATATCTTCGGGGGGTAACACTACATCTCCGTCATTATATTCGAAATATCCAATTTCATTCAAAGGTTTCATAAGCATTCTCAAATATTCATATTTCGGTTGGTATAGGGATTTAGAATATAAATAAATATTTTCAAAACGTAAACCGTTAGGATGTTCCAACAAACTAAGCATCACATTTGTCTTTCCAGACCCAGAACTCCCAACTAGAAGCCCTCGTTTCGACTGTCCACCAAATAAAATACCATGCTTTTGAAAAGTGTTTGTCTTGGAAATTTCATCGTGATTGACAATTGGTAAAATTGTGTCTTGCTGTTGAATCTGCATTGTGTTCAAATAATCAGATGAAATCAAACTTCATTAGAAAGAGAACTGTTAAAAACTGATCAAGCAGGGCCTTCTCCTGCCTATATAAAAGGGTATTCTACAAATGCAAGATCAGTTGATACCATAATTTGGGATATAATGGGTCGAACCAAGTGTTCACAGATCACTTCTATTAAAAACTCTAAAAAGAGAGGACGTGGTCTGCTCAACGACATAATAAATAGACTTCCGGTGGAACTACATATACCAGGTTATAATTATTGTGGGCCAGGAACTAAACTCGCAAAACGCTTAGCACGGGGTGACAGGGGGGTTAACCCACTAGATGAAGCGTGCAGAGAACACGATATAGCATACTCCAAATTTCAGGAGGTTGAACAAAGGAATCAAGCAGATAAGGAATTAGCTCAAGCAGCATTTAAACGTGTAAAAGCACCCGACTCTGGTTTTGGCGAAAAACTCGCTGCATTAGGAGTTGGTGGGGTAATGAAACTAAAGAGTAAACTCGGAATGGGTCTTAAGAGACGAATAAAGCGTGATTTAACGCAGAAGAAGAGGAAGAAAGGTGGACAAATAAACGTAAAAGTTGCTGTAAAAAGTGCATCAAAATCAAAGAAGCGCGGGAAAAGAATTCTCAAAACCCCAAAAAGGGGAGGGGTTCTCCCACTTCTATTACCTCTTCTGGGAGCATTAGGAGCTGTTGGAGGTGGTGTAGCTGGAATTGTAAAGGCAGTTAACGACTCCAAATCAAACAGTAAGATGATAGCTGAACAATTGAGACATAATTTGGCGATGGAACAGACCTCTAAGGGGAAGGGTTTATACTTAGGCCCTCATAAGAAAGGTTCTGGATTATATCTTAAAACATATAACAAGCAAAAAAAACTAATTAAGCTACCTCACCGACCACTAACTAATATAGATTTAATGAAATACTCGGAAATTTTAAAAATTCCAAATTTTCGTGGTGTTTTCATGAGAGATACACTTCCAAATAAAATCAGGAAAAGAGAATCTGGTGTAGTAAATCTGGATACCGATGAAGGAGACGGAACTCATTGGATTGCATATATAAAGAAAAATAAGGAAATAGTTTATTTCGACAGTTATGGAAATTTAAGACCCCCAGACGAGTTGAGAAAATATTTCTTAAGTGATGGTAGCATGAATGAAATAAAATATAATTATGATTCCGTACAAAACTCTGATTCATATGTTTGTGGACATTTATGTCTATTATTTTTATATAATCAATGTATATAAGTTTTTTTTTCATTTTATAATAAACAGTCAAAGTATCACTATGTCATTTACATTCGCTCTCAGTGGAGAATCTTCTCTATTAAATTACAATTTCAATCCACCCATATATTTAAATGATAATGCAGATTATGAAATTGGATTAACAAATTTTGATACTTATAATATAATCCCAAATATTGACAGCAGTAACAATAAATTTGCTTGGGATGGAAAGGCGGGGAATAATGAGCATATAGTGGAAATTCCTGAGGGGTGTTATGAAATTGAAGATATTAAAAAATTCATGACAAATAAAATAGTTGAAGAAGACAATAAAGCACTTGTAAAGATTAATGTGGATGTCAATACATCTAAAATCAGTATAAAAACAAACAGAAAAATTAATTTTAACGTGAAAGATTCGATAGGTCCGGTATTAGGCTTCCAGAAAAGAGAGTTAAAAGCTAATTATACTAATATTTCCGATTATCCTGTAAAGATTTCCAAAGTAAATGCTATCTGCATTGACTGCAACATCGCTGTTGGTTCTTTTTTTAATGGAAAACCTGTTCACATCATTCATCAATTCTATCCAACAGTTCCAATTGGGTATAAAATAGTGGAGTCACCTCTAAATATTATTTACTTCCCAGTGAGCGTTAAAACCATCAACAACATAACAATTAAAGTAATTGACCAAGAAGGACATCTTGTCAATTTTCAAAAAGAGACGATAACTGTTCGACTACATCTTAGAAAATCAATTCGATAATAAAATGGTGTTGATTTTTAATTCAAGATCACCCATTCATAGACCTCAAACACACTATAAAAGGAAACGCAGGGGGAAAGTCAACAGTTTTAAAAACACTCTCAACGGAATCACATCAGCAAATCGACGGTTCTTAAAAGCGATTGGATTCGAAGTACTAGTATAATGGAATTGCTGAATATAACCGAGCAACCTATTAATGACAACTCCGTAGTAGAATATCAGTATCATTCGTATCAGCCCAATATATCTGGAACTCTAGATTATAATGATGAAACGAGAATTACCATACAAGATTTAGATACATATACTGCACCGTGCTATAGTTATTTATACATCGAGGGAAAATTAACAAAAGAAGATGGAAATTTAGCTACCAACTTAGAGTTCATCAATAACGGTGTTGCATTTTTATTTCGAGAAATTAGATATGAGTTGAATGGCATAGTAATAGATTCCGTGAGAAATGTTGGCTTAGTTTCAACTCTATTTAATTATCTATCATTGAATCAGAATGAAAGCGTTTGTATGGAAAATGCTGGGTGGTTCCCAAAACATAAAAAAGGTGCCACACCTAAAATTTTGGTAGATGGAAGTGGAAATTTCAACGTCTGCATTCCATTAAAATTTCTGGTTGGTTTCTTTGAAGATTTTCGAAAAATAATCATTAACATGCGACAAGAATTAGTGCTGGTACGTAATAGTAATGATATTGACTGCATTACAACCACCAACGATGACGTAAATGATGTGAATGCAATAAATGAAAAGCCCAAAATCACTATTTCGAAATTATTTTGGAGAGTACCACATGTCACCGTGGGCATTTCTGAACAGCTTCGATTAAATAAAATTGTAAGTCGAAATGTGGATCTTCCTATAACATTTAGAAGCAGGGAATTGATTGAATATCCATCTTTACCCACCTCAAGCAGACATACGTGGCCTGTCAAGACATCTACTAAAGTGGAAACTCCGAGGCATGTAATAATAGCATTCCAAAAAAATAAGAAAGGAAACATTAAAGCTGATATGAGTAAATTTGATGATTGCGATCTTAGAAGTATTCGAGTTTTCTTGAATTCTGAGAGATATCCATATAATGATTTATATCTCGATTTCACAAATAACAAATTTGCAACTCTCTATCAAATGTTCGCTGATTTTCAAGAATCATATTACCCACACCAAATAAATCAACCCATTTTCAATCCCAGTGAATTCAAAGGTATTGCACCAATAGCTCATATTGATTGTTCTCGTCAAAAAGAAGCCTTACAAACAGGATCGGTGGTTATGAGAATAGAATTTGAAACTGGCACCCCTACTACAGCAGATACTAATGCATGTTGTCTCATTCTCCACGAGAAGCATTTCACCTATAATCCTTTAACAAAAATCGTTCGTCAGCAGTAAAATGCGCATGACACATTTTTGCCTATATATACATACACCATAATAATATTAGGTATTAGAATGCATGTCAGATCATACTATGTTCAGAAGTTAAAAGAACATAGAAAAAAAATTCGTGACTTAAAGAAAGCAATTGAATTGTACTGTTTAAAAGAAAAAGTGTTAAAAGATCTACACCGTTTAAAAATATGATAATTATCATCGATGTTCAAGGATTTCGAATCGAAAATAATAGGTTTATTGTTAAAGAACTGGCAGGATTTGATGGAGTCAAAACTTGTCACTATGTATTTAAGCCACCTTACCCATTTGAGATGCTTTCACCAGACCTACAAAAACAGGCTAGCTGGTTAACAGGAAATTATCACTGCATTAAGTGGAGTGATGGGTTTACACCACTACACTTGTTTGGAAAGATTATCAACAATTTGGTCACATCCGATGATTGCGTTTATGTGAAAGGAGAAGAAAAAGCAAACTACATCAGGCAATTTACCACACAACCCGTTATTGAATTTGGGGAGCGGCCACCTTTAAGAAAATCTAGTGCAAAATGTTTTTATCATTTAAATATTAATTGTATGTGTGCACTTTCTAATGTATATTATCTGTATGAAAATTTTATAATGTCATGAGGAAAGAAAATAAAAAACCATAAATGAATTTCTGTGTTTTTATTCAAACAAATGTTATAACAAAATAACTTCAACTTCAATTAACAAATAAACTGCAATCTAGCTAAACATCTCCACCAGTACCACTGTCAGAATCCTCGCTGTCAGAATCCCCATTATGAGCAGTCACTTTGCTGGCTAGATCCGGCGCCAAAAATTGTTTTATTCGATCTAAAAATCCACACAGATTTAAATCTATCAAAGATTGTACAAAGCAGCGCTGACAGCTCACTTTATCCAGAAAGTCGTTACATTTTAAATATCCTTCATGATACTTCTTAGCTAGTTCGTCGCACTCTCCCTCGGTATAGAATCTGTCCATTCCATAAACTGCCTCATGTTCCGCATCGAATCTCAAATTTGCGAATAACTGTCTTAAATGACTCACACCACTTTCTAAGTCAACTATTTCGATTTCTTTCACGTAGGCCATCCACATTTTGAAACTTACTGTTTATTTCACCTCGAACTAAATTAATAATGGCTAAAGTGTTAAATTAATGCTTGAGTTTTATAATGAAATCCCCACCTAACCGTATACCCTACCTATCTACTAAAAGAAAACAATTTTATCAGTGTTTATACTTCTACACAGTCAGCTATTCTATTTTTGGATTAGCAAGTCAGTTATTCTACTTTGGATTAGCAAGTCAGCATTTGCATAGTTGACACTTTTCAAAACAATGTTATCATTACATGTATTTTATTTATCTACCTACAGTCCACAGCTCTATTTTCGATTACTAAATCAGCATTCGCATAGTTAACACTTTCCAATCTAGCAATAAAATATTTTATAACATCGGCAAAACTATTCTTCCACCTAACCAAGCATTATAAAAAGTAAACATATGCATGCGAATGGTAGTAGAGTAATAAAACTGATACAACCCAAACCAAACTTAATTTTTTATTACTAAAATGAATCACGTCTGTATTTGTGGTATGTTCAGGAGTCCTGCAGTAAGTTATTGCACGCTAAATTATAAATTAGTGGAAACAATTAAAGAAAACTACCCCGCTGAATATGAAGTACTGATAAGTTTACCAGGTCAGCGTTGGGTAATAGCTGGCAATTTTATTTGTTTGCTATTAAAGTTAACTAACGCCGCTAGAAATATGGATATATTTTATTTCAATACGGAGTTTAGTGAGAAATGCGACAAATCTGATTGGCATCAATCTTCAACCAGTCCCAATGTATTCAAACACCATATATACAACATACAAGTTGTTGAATTTACAAATATATCACCGGGGCTGTCTCTGAGTGATGAAATTTTCCAATTGCTGTGCTGTTTCGACTGTGTCTTGGTTAGAAAAGCCTTACATTTAAAAAGTGCTTTGTTTGTTGACTGCAATTTTGGTCCTGTGAAATTTGGAACTACCTCCCGACAAGAAAAATTTAATCAGCGTCTTCAACAACCCATCATCACTCAGCCCAAAACACTGTTTCTAATAGCTTATGAATGTAAATACAAGATCCAATAAAAGCATAATGAAAATAATACTGTTGTTTTATTATATTCACTTTCAATTCACATGAAACCTGTAATAGGATAGGATTTAACTATCAAATAAAACACGCAATTGTTATAATTAGTTTTTTTATTAGAAAAACACCAGATAACTGTTACATTCTCTATAAAAAATCAAAATCAAGGTCCATTGTTAGATTTTCCTGTTCAATAATTTCATTGGCTAGCCTTAAAAGAATTGTGAGATTATCTTCAGCGGTATTATGGTCAGTGGTATTATGGTCAGTGGTATTATGGTCGGTGGTATTATGGTCAGCGTTATTGTGTAAATTATTGATAGAGTAATGCCCCCATGCCAATGTTTTTGTACTCCCGGGTACAACACATCGTTTGTCATCTTGAGCCGAGAGCGCAACCTTATTTTTTAGTTCGGTGTATACAGTATGCAGATGTGATGAGAATACATACATTTTTCGTAAAATCAATCCGCCATCCTCAACAATCTGTTTGTAATCGATCAAATGCAACTGATTTTTTATTATACTTTTTGAGACACCTTTAGCTTTCTTTGTGACGTCACCATTAGCTCGAACGCAGTAAGCTTTTGCCCCAGTACCAAAGAAGCTATCTATTGGCATACCTGCATATTCGTCTTTCATTTTACCTACAACCGACTTCGTTTTTGGAATGTTGTGCTGATTTGGAATGGGGAAATTTGATGTGTCGAATAGATCTATATTTTCTTTAATATCATCGTAAACGTTATCAGTGTGAATCTCTAAAATTAAAGAGTCGGTATCGGTGTAGCATAGAATAGCTTTGTCATCATATTTCTTTTTTATGAAATTATAAAAAAAGTTATAAATTATGGTTTTAGATATATCTAAAATGGTAAATCCTACGAAGAGGGGCTTGTCATATAAGATTTTTAATAAAGACATTTGCACCGCTACTAAATCTTCAGAAAACACTGTACATGACTTGAAATTTGGTCTAGCAATTAATCCTTGAGCACCAACACTACCAATACTATTCTCCCAATGTGTCACTAGCTTCACATCAGTTCTATTGTCTACATTTTCCATAGTTTTACCAAATATCGAATTAATAAAAAATTTAAAAAGATCTCGCTCGAATGCATTTTTAGAACAATTTCTAAGTTTGGTGTTCAAATCTATATAAGATTTTAACCAAGCAGACTGTGAAAATTCAATGACTCTGTGAATTTTTCTAAGTATTAAGCCATGTTCCAAGCATTGTTTTAAATTTCTGTAATGGATGATATATTTTTGTTTATCATGTAAATTTAATAATAATTTTGAATTTTTAGAGTTCGGAGGTACAATGTTTTCAGGGCAGAATGGCAAATCATTATGTTTATCATGTAAATGATGTGGATATTCTAAATCTACCTCTAATACATAACCTTTTGGTGAATCATCGCCAAAAACAGTACATTCAAAGTTTTCAATTTCATAATCATTTAGCCATCTAAAGTCTCCCGTGGGCAGACACTGACTCATTGCACAGCCGTACATGTTAGTGGCGTCTAAATATAGTATATATGATGTTGGTTCTGATGGATTAAAATTTGAAATTAATGGATTGTTTGCCACAGCTTTTCTATTACTACACTGACTGACACCACCGCGTATTCCCTTTCTAAAAAAATGTAACATATCAATATCAGTTAAAAGTTGAAGTTGAATCCCAGTTTTGCGTAACATGGCATCCCAACTTAGTGACGGAGCCGTTAAATACTGTGCAGGATCTAATTTATATGTTTGCATGCAAATTTGTCTGAAGTTTTCAAATATATCAGCAAGAATCAGTACATCCGATACCAGGTAAATATCTGAATAGCAGCCGAGTGTTTGACAATTAAAGGTTTGCCACACATCACAAGCGCGATCATAATCCTCCTGAGAAATTGATTCACCACTCAAAACATTGAAGAACTGCCCAAGTGACGGTAATTCAGTCTCATCCAATTTATCCATGGATTCAATATATGAATATGGAAATACACCTTTTCGTCTTAGTAAGTCGAATTGCTTTTCATCGCTGTAATATTTTTTCACTTCGAGGCATTGATGTGGTTCCAACGTTTGACTTAATTTATCTAATGAAGCAGGTAAAAAGCGAAGTGAATCCACAAACCTCAATTTAATGTAAATGTTTTTCGGTTTTTCATCATTAGATTTACCAACAAGAATGTGTTTGGAAAATGTAATATATTTTTCTTTATTTTGTGCAATAACGTCTATTTTTTCTTTCTTTAAAGCTAATTTCTTAATAAACAAATGAGAATCATAATTAGTTAAATTGTGGAAAAATACTGGTATAAATTTAGGAATTTTGAAATTTAAATTACAAGGAGAGTGAGCAGCTCCTCTAAATTTACCGGTGAGGTGGCAGTGGTCGCGGACCTTTGCATTACCATTCTCAAACGGCTTATCACAAATATAACAAATTTGACTGTTATCGAAAAATTCTTGTTGACTATCAGTCAATGGTTCCATTTCGACAATATTTTTCAAATGATTCTGATACAATTTTAAAACATTTTCTTCTAATTTTTTTACGAAAACTTCCACAACATCAATACCTCGATAATATTCAAGCTTGGAATGGTTGTCATCAAAATTACACTTTATATAGAAACAAAATGAATATGGTTCATGCTGGTATGTTTTAACAGTAAATGATTTACTATCACATGGTTCATTGTGATGAATCGGTTTCAACAAACTTTCAAAGTCAGCATAAATTACAAAAGGTACAGGTAATTGTTTTTCAAAATTTGTAAATTTCAGAATATTCCCAGCAATTGTTTCACCACACTTATTAATTAGTGGTTCTGGGTTTGGTAATATAGTGCATAAATGATTACAATCATTGCTTTGGTGGTTCATTAATTTCTTAGGAGTGTTAAAAAAATATAGACAACCATCACAAATATAATTTCTACCATCATGTTTTGATCTCTGTGAAGTAACTAATCCTGATAGGTTTTTAATAAGCGTATAGTGACTATTCCCTTCATTATCCGTAATAAGTAATAAGTTTACATGTGTATTTTGTCGTTTCTCTGTAAAATGCAAGGGACCTACAATCTCACTGACCATTTTACCATCTTTAAATTGAGTATTTACTCCAAATACATTTATAGATATATTATTTAAACTTTCGAATTTATGAATGTCTTTAAGTTTAACAGGAAAATCTATACCTTCAAAATTTAATAGTGTTGTGTAATGGGGATATGATGAAACTCTTTGTGGTTGTCCTGTGGGTGGGAAGATGGCTGCGTTGACTGCCCAAGCGAAGCACTTTTCATCAGCATTCTGAATATTTAAAACTGATTTTTTATTTTCTATTTGCTTCGGCAATTTAATGTATGATGAAGCAAACAGTGGATTGTATTTATTTATGTTAACCTCAAGAAAACTAACGTATTTCAACGACCAACCGGAATCGCGCTCCTGAAAGGTCGAGGCTTTCTCCATTATCTCCTCCTTGAAGCTATCATATACGTTTAATAAATCGCTTGAGTGTGTCACAATCTTGTTTCTTGTGTTGAATGATTTTATTTCTGACAATTCCTTTTCTTCAACAACATATAGCCCAAATAATTCCACATTAATTTTTAAGCTGGTGTGCATTTCAATATGTTCCTCAATCACTTGGAAAACTTTCTCTTTTATTTCATCCAAAAATTGAGGAATTTCAATAATGCATTCCTTTGAAGAAAAGCGAAAACTCGCAATACGACTCTTAAACGCACTCTGCAGCTTTTCAATTCCTCCTGAGATTTCAATTCCGTGATTATGTGCAGAACTTCTTAAATGGCCTGTTAATTTATTTTTTTTTCACTTTTTTACCGCATATTGGACAATGAGTCTCTTGTGAATTTATAGGAAGTCCTACACCAGAGGAGGAAGGGCCAGGTTGATTTACTGAGTTAGCCTCAATATTTTCTACTTTCATTTTTTTACTTGTATGGCTTTCACTAATCAGTCTATGGAGACAACTTTCCCGTTGATGGCGCAGTAAACTTCTTTTTGCAGTAAAAGTTTTCAAGCACTGAGGACACTGCATTTTGAAATGTACTTTATTATCACACAAGCAAATCTAGTAATAAAAACCAGAAATGTTCTCACTCCTTTTATATATCTCGAAAGAAGTAGTGGGGGTATCTGTATAGCATGCAAATATGTATAAGCCACTCTGTAGTTAAAAATAATTTCTGTCTATTGTGCAGTAAGAGAAAGTGTTTTCTATTTTATGTTAACGCTGAAATAAAGTATTAAGAATTCTTATTATTTATTGTCGTAGTTCGCTACACTGAAATAATAGTTATCTATGTTAAACAGTTATCTCTGTACCCATTCATTGCAGTTTAATAAAGTGTATGAAATAATCTTTTAAATTTTATCGCCTGGATAAGTTTTATTTTATTTATTATCTCTGGATAGGTTTTATTTTATTATCTCTGGATGAGTAATATTTATTATGAATGAAATCGCTGTTTTATGCATATGCTTAAATAATTTATAGCTGCAAATTTATAACTGATAATTTATAGCTTCTTCTTATCTTGAATGGAACCTTTCATGAATTAATGCATTGTTTTGATAAATTTAATACGGTAATTGCCTTGCTGTATTTATCAAGAAATGTGATATACTAATGCTGACGCCTTATGTATCGACTATAAGCACTGTACATACGTACGGTACACTCCTGGGGGGGTGGGGGGTGGGGGGTCGGGGGGTTCGGGGGGGGGTTCGGGGGGGGGTCGGGGGGGATGACTGGCCGACCTAACGCACATCAGTTTGCAGTTTCGTTCATTGCACAATGCTTTCATTATTGCGAGAGATAACAATGTTGATTAATAAGACGCCTTAATATTTTTCACTACAATGATTTCATTTAGTAAATTGTTTACTTATTCATCTGTTAATCTATCCATCTATTTATCATTCTATTTATCATAAAGCATCTATTTCATTCAATTCTATATTAGCAATATACGCTTACACACTCAGCACTTTCATTCTTTATTTAAAGGATGATTTTATCGTACATGCATTTAGTTTCAGTCTCGCTTTTTCTTCTGTTGTTTAATAAAGTAAAGTCTTAAAATGAGTTCTCAGTACAACTATAAATCGAATAAACGTTCAGCAACTCCCGACGAGCTCTACGAGGATATCTCGTTTGAAGCCAGGGTGTGCAAAAAGCTAAATTCACGCCAAGCAGCATCATCCGTCGATTCCGATTTTTTTGTAACTGAGGGTAGTTTTTCGGCTATTCGACCCATGTTTGAAGGAGCCCCATCATCATTTCATCCAAAAATTTCGAAAGTGACCGTTAACAATAATCATTCTAATGAAGAATCTGACGACTCGAAAGACGAATTATTTTCAAATTTTGTTGACCAAGTGAAGCGAAAGTGTGAAATGCAGGATGATGGAATTGCTAAAGCTAGTACGAGGTTCATTGACGAGATGCATAGGGTGTCCATTTTAGAGTCAGGTCGGTTTAACGGACACTGTGAAGCAGAGAAACGAAATATGGCGAAGGAGATTCGAAAAATTGAAAAAATGCAACAGAAACTGGCTGATTTACATTCCGATTTGAAAAGGAGGGATCGTAAAATGGACTCAGCGATGGAGTATGTGAAAAACTTTGTGGTGAATTTTCCATTTAAGTAAAATCCAACTGCTTACTTTTTATTTTTATTTAAGGTCTTAACTGTATTTACATGTATTTTTATTTCAATCATAATTTGTAATTGTAAAAATAAATGTGTTATATGAAATGTGTGTTTTTCTATCTATCTATCTATCTATCTATCTTTCTTTCTCTCTTATTATTACAGCTCTAAATATACGGGGTGGTACATTAAAAAAACAAATGGTTTATAAAGCTTTAATACGATCTCCATTGATTCACAATACATAATTAATTGTCATTCATAAATATGTACATTACATGTAAACTTAAGGTGATACTAAGTAGCCACCAGAATGCACTTCTATAGCTGATTGCTGACAAACTGCTTCTTGATATGTGCGCCTCCTTATCCATAATTCTCAACAATCCCTCTTTGATTAATTTTGCATAAGAGCAATCTTCTGAATACTGTAAATGATCAATAATAGGTGTGTCACCTACTTTCCACCTGTAAATTTCAACTCCACAATGAAAGCAGCGAACGATATCCTCACAACCAATATAATGAAATCCTGCCAGTGCAAGATCTAAAGGTTTTGTAGTGCCTCTCCAATTCTTAAATGATATTAAACGCTCCTCAAAGTGTTGATACACATCTCTTACACACATTTTGTCACTTTCTTAAAATCTTCAATAATATGTTGATTTATTTTCGAAGATGTACTAAAAATAACCTCTCCACCGTCTAAATTGTAGTAGGGGGTTCAGAATTATGGTGGGGGGTTCTGAATTATGATGGGAGTGGTGGATAGGCGGGGTTATCATTTTACTTTCACCACTACTTCTACTTATTGAAATCAATTATGCAGCAGTGGCCCTAATATGTCGCATGTCACAATTCTCACAAACGGTGAATATTTTTTCATTTTTGGGGGTATTGTATTCCTTTAATACACTTTTACATCTGATACATACCCATATACAGATAGGCATAATGATGATGTGTTTGGAAGAGTAGTAAAGTATGCACTCCCTAACGTATCATAATTCCCCCTTCCATAGTGACTATGAGGAGAGGAGAGGGGGGTTCTGAATTATGGTGGGGGTCTAAATTATGGTGGGGGGTTTCTAAATTATGGTGGAGAGTTCTGTGACGTGGTGGGGGGTTCCAGAATTATGGTGGGGGGTTCTGAATTATGGTGGGGGTCTAAGTTATGGTGGGGGGTCTCTAAATTATGGTGGAGAGTTCTGTGACGTGGTGGGGGGTTCCAGAATTATGGTGGGGGGTTCTGAATTATGGTGGGGGTCTAAGTTATGGTGGGGGTCTCTAAATTATGGTGGGGGGTCTCTAAATTATGGTGGAGAGTTCTGTGACGTGTTGGGGGGTTCCAGAATTATGGTGGGGGGTTCTGAATTATGGTGGGGGTCTAAGTTATGGTGGGGGGTTCCCGAATTATGGTGGGGGTTCTAAGTTATGGTGGGGGTTCCCGAATTATGGTGGGGGGTTCTGAATTATGGTGGGGGGTCTAAGTTATGGTGGGGGGTTCCCGAATTATGGTGGGGGGTTCTGAATTATGGTGGGGGAGGGGCGTGGCTTGGAAAAGTGGTGGGGGTGGGGGTGTGGCTTAGAAAAGTGGTGGGGGGTGCTAAAAGTGGTGGGGGGTGTCACAAAACTGTCATTCTTTCACTACTAATTTTCTTTGACAAAATTTTTGAATGTTTCTTTTTGAAAATTTTTTTTACGCCATGAAACGTGAAAAATTTAAATTTGGGCAAAACAAATTTCCCATCTTTCTACTGGTAAAGAAATTTTCAAAAACTTTTGAAATTTTTTTTTTCTGAAATAGATTTAGAATGTCATTAAACGTGGAAATTTTAAATTCGAGCAAACAAAAATTTTTCCACCATTTATTCTTGGCATAGTAGTAAAAAAAATACAATACTTCCCTTCGGTATGCGAGGGAAGTAAAATTCAAAATATTTTTTTTCTGAAATAAGTTTAGAATATCATGAAACGTGGAAATTTAAAATTTGAGCAAACAAATTTTTCCATCATATATACTATTAGTAAAAATATATTTTAATATATTTAAAAAAATTTTCTTTGACAAAATTTTTGAATTTTTCTTTTTGAAAATTTTTTTTACGTCATGAAACGTGAAAAATTTAAATTTGGGCAAAACAAATTTCCCATCTTTCTACTGGTAAAGAAATTTTCAAAAACTTTTGAAAATTTTTTTTTCTGAAATAGATTTAGAATGTCACGAAACGTGGAAATTTTAAATTTGAGCAAAACAAATTTTTTCCACCATTTATTCTTGATATATTAAAAATTTTTTACTATATCAAGAATAAATGGTGGAAAAAATTTGAGCAAAACATTTTTGTCATCATATATTTTATTAGTAAAAATATATTTTAAAATATTTTTAAAAATTTTCTTTGACAAACTTTTAAAATTTAAGAAATAAATTTAGAATGTCATGACACGTGGAAATATTGAATTTGAGCAAAAAAATTTCGTTTTTCTGCTGATAAGAAAATTTTCAAAAAGTACTGATTTTTTTTTTCTGAAGTAGATTTAAAATGTCATGAAACGAGGAAATTTTAAACTTGAGCGAAACATTTTTTTTTCATTATTTATTCCCATTAGACGGTCCACCCTGTATATTTTCCAGTGAAAGTTCAACCATTTCTTCGCTGGTAGCAGTGTCAGCTACCTACCAAATTTGACCATTATCCGTCAAGTAGTTTTTTAGATAATGCACCAACAGACAGAAAGACGGAATTGAAAACCTATATTTTCGTAATCTGTGTAATCTGAAACGTGTAAATCCGAAAAAATCTCGGAGGGTGAATTTTTCTCGAATACAATACTTACCTTCGGTATGTGAGGGAAGTAAAAAGACCAAATAAACGATGAGATATGCGTAGTCTTGTAACAGCAATATTATGATTTCATACCTGGGGTGTCACCATCTGAGTTTTCTCCAAAGCCTGTTGAATTTTTTTTTATGAACGATTTTGTTTTTTGAACAGCGTTTTTTTAGGTAAAAAGGTGAATATCTCCGGTTCTAGAGGTCCGATCGGAACAAACAAAAAACCAAAAACCTTTTCAATTAAAATCCAATAAACCTGCGTTGGTTTTGGGTCATTTGAGTGTGTACATAACATACAAAATGTAATAAACTGGATAAAACGCGTCTTCATTTTAGCGCCCAGGGACGTCAAGAGTTCCGATCGGCTTCACACTTTTAGAAATCTTTTGTTGAAATCAAAACACCCTTGGTGCCCAAATATTGAACCTTGTGGACACAAATGAATTTGTTAGCTGAAATTTGAATTTCCCGCCATTTTGTGCCATTAAGTCCAAAATGGATCGCTTTTTTTCAAAATGTAGGTCTGGACGCCACCTTTCCGATGATATTTAAAAGAATTTCTTCTATAGTCACTTTCGATTGATTTATTGCTTTGAAATTTAGCATACTTATTTAGTATCGAGGATAATACAATTCTCAGTTTAATTAAGCAAACATCAAAGTCAAGGGAACACTTATCGATGTGAAATATAGGTAATGTTGGTGCAAGAGATTTGGACCGAAAAACTAAAAAAGTTTTCGAGTAGGATTTGAACTCTGAATCTCATGCATGTGCAGTATTTCTTTCGCAGCTACCCTATCGTTGAACGCTCTATTGGACGCGCCTTTCTATTTTTACATATTTCACTAAAACAAGCAGTTTATAGCAGCTAATTTTTATGAATTCCTTATTCCACAAACATTTCCCACATGTTAAAAATTCACAACACACGAACGTTGAATATTTCTGGACCGATTCTCCAAGGTTCCGACCGAGGTAGAACGACAGGTATAAAACCTAGGTAGTTGTCGTTTCAGTCTTACACGCAGGGAACTCTGCTTTACAACACTATAAACAGAACATAAAGAATAGCCCGGGAGGAAGCGACAGTTTTCGTGAAGTCATTTCTATAAAGCTAGATTTTTTTCCAAAGAGAGTTTAGATAGTATCTATAATGAAGGGGCCATTCTTCCAAACTCTTAGTGGTGCATAAATGAGTAAAAAATAAAATAACATGTTGCAAAAAAATAGATGGACGAAAATTTCGTTTTTCGAATTGTCACGAATTGTCAAAAAATGACGATTCGCCTTTGCTCCTGCCGGCCTTAATTTTTGATATTCACCTCGCGACCTTCTCCTCGCCATAGAGACATAGAACGGGTCTCCGATCGCCGTAGTTATTCAGTTCTTACGTTTGAAAAATTGACTTGCGGTCGTGCTAATTGGCGACTAGTTTTAAGTGGTTTCCCGAGTTCGAATCTCGCCAGGGGATACTTTTTTCCGTTTTCAATTTTTTTGGTAGATATTTTTGATTCTATAATTGCTATTCGCTCCGTTCTATTGCATTTCTCTGAAAAGTTTTGCATTTTCCGCCGCGGAATATTAATCTGCATTACTTCGATTAAAAATCAGTTTCGTTACCGAAATATATAATATAATGGAGTAAATAAAAGCTTATTAACAAATTTATAAAAATACTGTCTGTTCATTAATACTAATGAGGAATATAATTGTCGTGATTTGACTACGTATTGCCGTTTTTGCAACGTCTACCAAAGATTTAGCCATCCTATAGCGGAGGCAGAATGTGATTTTTAATCCAAATAGTGCAGATAAATAGAATAAAAATATGTGGTAAAAAATTGAAAATGAAAAAAAAATCCACTTAAAAATAGTCGCTGATTAGCACGACCGCAAGTCAATTTTTCAAACGTAAGAACTGAACAAATACGGCGATCGGAGACCCGTTCTATGTCTCGATGGCAAAGAGAAGGTCGGTAACGACCGTACAGCATGAATCGCGAGGTCAAAATCGATAATTGGGGCCGGCAGAAGCGAAGGCTTATCATATTTTTTTGACAATTCGTGACAATTGGAAACACGAAATCTTAAATGTTTAATTTTTTACTTATTTATGCACCACTAAGAGTTTGGTAGAATTGCACCTTCATTATAGATACTATCTAAACTCTCTTTGGAAAAAATCTAGCTTTATAGATATTAACGCGAAAAATCTGTCGCGGCCTCCCGGGCTAAAACTTGGTTTTTCGATTTTTGGCCAGGATTTTGGGATTCTAGTCCACTGTGATGCGTGCCATTTTGTGTTACCTTGAGTCGATTTGATTCGGAAAGTAAAAGATGACGGAACGACAACATTCTAGATTTGAACTGTACGAGGTGTGTAGGCTAGAGGTACACGCACCGTATATGAAAACGTCTAAAAGTATGATTTTCCACTGAGATTCAATGCCTAAAAAATCTTTATTCCCACCAGACTTTTGATATAAAAATAGTCACGTACGTCTGTTTTGGCACTGAAACAGTTTGCGGCCTAATTAATAATTCTGTGTTATTCATTAACAAACGAGAGAGGCCGTGTGACTTATTTAAAAACTTAGTCTTTGTTATTTTAATAAATCGTAACAAAAGATATACTTCATCAATTTGCATTTGACGGAAGCTTTACACAATTCCCTACTATTTTATTCATAAACGAGCAAATTAAATTAATTAAACCATAAGAAAACTTTCCTATTAATAATTCAGACTTTTCCAAAATATGGCGCCCTTCTATAAGGTGAGGCGTTATTTTTATACTTGAAGATTAACAATTCTAACTTTACACATTTTCTATTCTATAACAGGAATTCGGTTAAAGTTGGTTCGTTGGTTCCACCATAAAATAAAATTGCGGGTTGATTTTGTTAAGAGTTAAGGTCTCTTGTTAAAGAAAACATTTTAACATTGGAAATGTTTAAGGAATGGGTAGTGTAACGTTGGATGTTAGGAAAATATAATACGTTACGGCCCCTAGGAGCTGGAGACTGATGCTCATGAGTAGTGTGGTAGCAATCATAGTTAGGCAACTGCAAAGCCTGTAATGCACGCCATGTCTGAGACATTATGGTAGCATGTTTTCTATAAATTTATAGAAGAGGATTGAGATTTCTACATTATTCTGGATTGCCGCGGAAGATTCTGGACTTTTTTCTAAATGGCTCTAGAGGCGTTTTTAGAGTATATAAGCTAATGTAAACAGACGCAAAGGGAGGATTTTAACGACAAATAAGGTTAGAAATTGGAAGTGGAAATATCAAGTAATAAACATTGTTAAAGGTTATTTTAATCAGTAAACTTTTCAGTTAATAAAAGTATTGTGAAGTTTTCAGTATGTTATTCAATACAATGTGTTAGTGTTTATCTCTTGTTATAATTTTTGAACCCACCGATTTTAAAAGGTGTTTCCTAAGGGGTGATAAAAAAATGTAAGGGGTGGAAACACGTGGCAATATAATATCTAATAGGGGAACCATAGAAGCTACATGCGGTATATGCTATATGAGTCCTGTGTATAGGGAGGTACAAACGTTTATTGTGTAACAAATGTTCGGTCGCGACCGCTGGTAGCAGATATAGTCCGATCGGAGTGTTCATTGTGTAGGTTGAACCTTTCTGCGTCGCATAAAAGTGGTCAGGGAGTTCCACGATTACTGGGAGGATAATGTTGGACCCCTATATTTTGTCTATTTTTATAAAACTGTCGATATTTAAGTGCACTATAACTGAACTTAGCGTGAGAACTAAGTTTTCCGAGTCATTTAGGGCAAAGAGTTATTTCATGTGTAGGAGTGGGTAGTCATTGTATGGTTTTCAAAGGCGACAAAAAAAGAAAATATATAAAAACAACTTTGTAGATGACAGCGAGTGTTGTTAACATGTGGATAAGGGGTGTGCGGTGGGGCGTTTTTTATAGTTGTTTGGTAATTTGAGAGTTGGGGTAGAAATATGTACATGTGAATTTTCTTCATGATAACTGCACTGCATTCATTTCCAATGTACCTATTAGAAGTTTGCTTGGTGGCGAATTCTGTACTTTTTTTTAAAGTCAACGTTTCAATACAACTGGACTTTTCGTTCTTAAGTTATCGTGCTTACAACAAACGTGACGGACGAACAGACGAACAGGCAGACGGACGGATGGACGTTTTGAAAGTTGTTCAGAATTCGCTCACCAACACATTGATATGAATTTTTTTTCTCTACGAGCGAAACTACCGGTTTTAGAAATATGCCGATCAAATGCAATATAATCTCGTTTTGTATTTACGAAGAGTACAATTATTATTAACGTATATTTTTGGCCTTTTGTTAATCTCAAATAACACATTACCGTCATAAATTAATACATGTATTTCCTCCCTTCATGATAACAAGGGATAAACGCTTTATTTAATAACTACTGAAAACATCACAATACTTTCATTAACTAAAATACAGTTTTTTCTGTGACGGGAAAAAGTTTGACATTTTATCTCTCTTGACAGGTAACAAAATGTCATTTGTTATTAAATTACCTTTTTGCTCGGGAAAAAAATGAATACTTTTTTTTCGGATATGTACACATAGGAACACGGAGATGTTTAATTTTAGAATATTTATTATACAAATATTACATTTCCTTAATGTCAAAAGTACAGTTGTTAAATGTCCATTGTATGAAAGATATGTTCCTCGAACGATTGGGAGTGTCTGCTACAGTGGAATTTTCTTGAGTTGAAATCGTATTTTCTGCCATTGACACAACTGCCGTTGATGGTCCTGGTCGCAAATTGGGTCTTATTTCAGCTTATGCACTGCCACACGTTCTAAGCACTTTATTAGATATTTCTGTCCTATGCGGCACCGATTCATCAAGATATCCTTTAGTGACCGTTGATGGCTTCCAACCACCATGTTTCTTTAGGGTCATCAAGTCTCCTCCAGATTCAACTAAAAGTGTAGCAGACGATCTTCGAAATGCATGACCTACTGTTTCAGGTATCTTATAAAATTGATTTTTACCAACAATCTGATTGATACATTTTCCATTGCATATGCATAAAACAGGCGGCGATCCTTTGCCGTTCTGGACGAAGGGCTATATACATTCTGTAAAATTTAATATATTTTTCAGTAACTACAAATCTCCTGTTTACATCATTCTTTGTTTGCTTAAGTTTCACAATTAATAACGTTCCAGAATCATCAATATCATCCAATGTTACCTGGCTGATTTCACAAATTCGACAAGCTCCTGCAATCCCAAATACAACAACTAATAAATGGCCATTAAATAAACTTCACCAGGAGCATTATTTAAAAAATCTAATATGTGTACTCGTAAAAATCGCAGATCTCTTGGGCATGTAACCCTTTCCATTTTGTTTCCAAAATGTAATTAGTTTGCAATATTTTGAAATGTCTACATTATTATATGATTGTAACGTACTTTTAATCATTGAATAATTTGACCAAATTGTTGATGGCTTTTGTTCTTGCGCCAATTCCGAAAAATAAGTCAATAACAGCGTCTCTGAGAAAGAACTGCATGTCTTTTTCACCTTCTATTCCATAAATAAATCTTGAATACGCGATCCAATGTTGCTATAAGTACAACAGCCTACCAGTTTAAAACTTTTTTCCAACTAATGTTATAATAATAACCCGGTCAAAATAGCTCAAGAAATAGAGGTCAGCTTATAATAATTCGCATAGAGCTGAAAATTGGTACGAATGTTGGGAACACCATTATAAATAAAATGTGAAAAGTCCCCATCGATCCCACATCTACAAAAAAAATTTATTCAATGTCAAAGTTAGCAAATACGGGTTTTTTGCATTTTTTAGCCAAACGATGTTTAATTAAATAAAATTGTATTTAATTAAAAAAGGTACTATTGGAAATGATGAAAGCGTGTGAATTATGAGTAATTGCTGAAAACTATTCGCCTGATTGATAATTATCTAATGAAACTTCAAGTGTAATGTCTTCTCCTTCTTCTTCCTTCTTGTTCTTCCTGCTGGATACAAATAAATTGTTCTAACTGTAAGAATCTTCTTCTGATGGCGATTCAACATTGGAGCGCGATTGGCATTGACAGCTGGTACATGCTAAAGAACAAAACAATCCAACTTTTTTGCAGCCGCACTTAGCACTACACCCATTTTGGCATTTGCAAAAAATTGTATTGGTGAGTTTTTCCGGTGCAGGTGGGAGTAAAGTCTGGTTCCAATGTATTGTCAATTAACTTCCAACCCCAGTCTTCTGGGTCCAGTTGATTACCAAGCCATACTTGAACTTGATAATATACCCGAAATAGATGTTGATGAGCAGAAGCAGAGGTTGGAGGAAGACAAGCTAATTGCACTCGTTTATTGTTTCGTGTATTTTTTACAAAAGATAAGTATTGAAACTTATCTAACCAGGTAATTTTTTTGGAGCTCCGTATACAGAAAGAAGGAAGCGAATTCCGTTGGTGATTGCAGCTTGTGGAGTAGAGTTACTTTCTTTAAAAACAGTAACAATTTCACATTCAGTCAAAGGTTTACTACAAATGAAGCAAAATTGCGACATTTTATTTTAAAACTAAAAACGGCACACACTTTGTTAGGAAATATTATCAATAACCACGTGTTTTCAGTAAAGGAACGATCAAGACTAATAGCATATCGTTTAGGTTTTTGAAAAAGGAGCAGGTATACGACCGTTGCCCCGCGGACAATTGAATAGCAGACAGATGTTGCTCAAGGTTATACGGGCATATAAAATTAGGGACTGGGTTTCTTTTGTGTTTATATTCTCAGAATCGTACAGTCTGTACGTATAAGTTACACGGGCGTACTCTCGCTTGCATATTAAGGAGAACACAACTTTTTCAACTTTTTGAATCGCTATATCTCAGAAATGGTGTTTCTTTGGAAAAGAAGTGTAAGGACAATTGTTATAGATAATTGCATGATCTCCAATTTTTGTCGGACCTATTTTTATGATAAAACTTACCGTTTGGCTAAGAAATGCAAGAAACCCATATTTGCGAACTTTGACTTTGAAGAAATTTTTTTACAGATGTCGGATCGATGGGGACTTTCACATTTCATATATAATGGTGTTCCCAACATTCATACCAATTTTCAGCTCTATGCGAACCTTGAATATCTATTTTAACCGGGTTATAATATGTTTCTTCAATATTAAATCGTCATTTTTCCCATCACAGAAAAAAATAATGTATTATACACGGGTAAGAATATTATATTATAACTCTCGGTGTTTTGTTTCCCTTCGCTTCGCGTCGGGAGACAAACACAACCTCGAACTCGAACTAATAATTTTTTCCCTTGTATAATAAATAACTGTTTTACTGACTAAAATAACATTTAGCAATGTTTATTACTTGATATTTCCACTTTGCATTTACTTCGAATTTCTAACCTCACTTGTCATTAAAACTTCTCGCCTGTTTACATTGGCTTCTACACTCTAAAATCACCTCTAGAAGTCTGGAAACCTTATTTGGCAATCTAGAATAATGTAAGAACTCGATCTTCTTCTACAAATAACAATACTGTACTAGATAATTGTGTTAAACATAGCACCAAAACATTGCTAATATTTTTCCAAAATAAACGTATTTGCATAAATGAGAAAAATTCATTTTCTTCTCAAGTACGCCAAGAGCTTGGCCCACTTGACTTCTTTCTATGACCAAACAACGCAGTGGTATCATCACTGCATCCTGTTGAAATCTGGTATGCCAGTAAGGTATTTCATGTCAATTAATTCGGTAATATCATGCATTGGAAGAATTTTAGGCTTATTAGATGTCCCAAATTTAACTCCATGGCCGGTAACACTTCATAAAGAGGCATCAATAATAGTATCACGTCAGTGTCTTGATTGTTGATTATCAATGTCTCAAATGCAGAAACCCTGCAATTTATTCCGTAGAGAATAAAGACTTTCAGCTTCCTATGATTTGATGGTAAACGGCCAACGTCCCTCAGGGCACTGACACTGACTGTTACTTGGTCTGCAAAACCCGTTTAGGTTACAAGTTCTTGATTGGTTTGATATTTGTTGAACCCTTTGACAAACATTCTGATATGGTTGCTTTGTTCTCAACGGAATAAATATATCGGTCCACTTTCTAAGAAGAAGTGTCACGATTTGATGTTTTGTATTCAATTGGAATCGTCTTTTAACCAAGTTCTAGATATTAATGATTTTAAATTTTGTAGTAAGCTGAAAAATGGTATTAAAATTTAGTATTTTCGAAAACACTTTAATATTTACAATAGTCGCGCAACCGAATATCGGAATACTTTTGTTGAGCATTTAATAAACTCCTCGCATAAATCTGTTACAAAAATATCGGGATTTCGAAGATATATAGATAGCTGTGGCCACCTTGATGCCGTACTAACTGCGTACGCCTTACAATAAGAACGCGACCACAGGCATTTTTACCGAAACTGTATGGACAATCTATCCTATATCCACGAGTCTGTATCAGTTCCAAGAATAGCAGACTAAGAAGACAAAAAAGTAATTTACATTGTAGTGATGTCGGCCCTCACATAAGCAGCGCCATTACGACATAGCGCATCGGTGACGAGAAGAAAGAAACGTTGTGGAATACAAATTTACGCTCCTCATATCGAATTCATCTAGATACCCCTCAGAGGTCTTTTAAACGCCGCAACAATATATCATCACTAGCGGACTATATTACATCCGAAAATTGTCATTAATTCAACCTTTGTGGAAGCCTGCTAACAATCAACATCACGCGCGCCAGAGAGCATCATACACCATTTAGGATAACATAGAAATTACCATATTTAGAATTGCCCAGACTTGCATTTTTGACTGTTTTTAATCTCAATGGGTCTCGTCTCGGCCAGTCTTTCAGTTGATACGGTACCTCGCGTTGTGGATGTCTGATTGGTTACAGTGCATGTGCTTGGCGGGTGAAATGTCATTATTTAATATAAAATAAAGTTTATTTGATTCGATATGATTGAGACATTTTTCCACCTTATTGGATATGATATTGCTTGTTGTTGTAATCCAGCTCAGTCCGACGAAAATCGTTATTTGACGAGCTATTTTATTTTGACGTATCTACTAGTAGAATATTTTACAACTTTGTGTCTTATTATCACTGAGAATCAAGAAATTGCACACTTACCAGTTATTTTCAGATAAAAAAATACGTAGGTTGCACTCGTATGTGGCCCACGTATTTTTAACATAATTTATTTTTCCTGCTTATAATATAATGTGAAAGAAACTGTTCAAGTTTACGCTAACAAAAAAATATATTATATATTAATATTGCTATTTAATTACTAGAGATTCCTCAACATGAAAACTGTTTTATTTTTATAAAATATATTTGAGTTCGAGGTATAATTATATATTTTAAGTATCTACAGCTTTAATTAATTCGGGAACTTTTCTTGAAGCAGAAGTAACGTGAGGTAAATATTTCGAGAAATTATAATTGCTTATATTATATGGTGTTTGGTAACGAACTGTACAATGCTTCTAAGGGAATAGAGAACTTCTTGCCTCTTCACCAGCGGCTCAATTAATGAGATACAGGGTGATAAACTACTTATGGCCAGTATTTTTGTCGGGAATTTTCTTACTATTTATTGACATTGGTTTAAATGTTATACAATTTGTATATACTATGATATTGAGCTTATTACAAGTTTAAGTTCGGTCGGCGACGAATGCAGGCGCATCTTTAAGTGCCTTCTGCAAAGTCTCGGATAAAATCGGTTAAAACTGCGAGAAATCATGCAAAATTGTGTTGAATTAAAACGAGGACAATTTTACATTAACATACAATTAGCATATGCCTGGCTGTTTCATATAGCTGATATTTGATATTTGATTATGACGCCATTAAAGGCATATATAAACAACTTAAAAAAGGGATAATAACATTTGGTAATATAATATAACTCTGACAAAAGAAAGTAAACATATGCAATCGGACTGACCGACCGACCCAGTGCTAGATACCAAAAGGGGTCATGACATAAATGCATAAATTATCCTGCAACAAAAAAACATATAAAGTGAAGTGCAAGAAACCAACCCAAGAAGCGCAAACCAGGCGATTACAGAAAGCTAAGCTATATTAATTTAATTTATTAATCTGATGTATTGACTTAATTTATTACCTCTATTAACTTTATTAACTTAATTTAGCAACTAAAAATCTAATTTTAAACAGTCAAGAGTCGAATGGAAACCAAAATAGTTGACGTATGCTGGATATACACTTCAAATGTTGTCCTAGATCTCTTTTTTGCTTTTGCAGATTTCTGATGAAACATATGAAACCGAAACTATATCTGGAAGCAAGCGGACAGGATGAGATACACAGTGCCAGACTCGGAAACAGAAGAAACAGGAGACTCAGCAGAAGAATTAAAAGAAGCGTGAACACTTAAATGGAGCATCCCACAAACACCTACACTCCCCATCCGATGATGCTAGATGGAAACTTAAAAGAAGCATGGAAACAGAAAAAGAAGCATCTCACAAACACCTGCACTTCCGATCCCATATTCCTACCCCATGGGTCATGTAGCTCTCGCTGCTGACAACAAGCATGTTCCACATCCAATCCACTGTATGCAGCCGGTCCGACGTTATACAGGGTGTCCCAGATTTAAAGTGACATAGACCGATGAGAGATAGAGCACACTTTTCTGAGTTTAAAACACCCCCACACTTACCCTTGAAAGTGAATGGTTTTCGTGATACAGGGTATTTTATGATTCTTGACTGAAACTAAAATTCACCATATATTTGAAACGGATGGACGTATTTGGATTAAAGTTGGTACACATATAGTGCACTCCTAGTCTAATTAACAGCATAATTTAGTTTGTAAAAATTCCAGGACAGGACTCAATTTTTATTATTTCGCATTTAGGGTCAATTACATCACCCTGTATATCAGTTTTTTGTAAATCGCGGATAACTATTGAAATGTCTATGGATTATCGTGCAAAACACTGTCATAATATTCGATGGCACGTTTATGGTTACTTCCTAGCAAATTTTCGAAAATAATGGTGAATGAATATTTAAATTCTACAAAATACACAAACAACCAGTTATCTTCGCTATTTTATTAATTTTAAACACTGGTTTAATAATTATTTAATGTATTATTGTTACTTAAATTTGATTCTAATTGCACTTAAAATTTGTACGGCCATATGCAATATTCGATAGAAAAACAGTTTGCTTAAAAATAAAACTAGGCGTGTGTCAATTCTGACATTTATAGTCTAATACATAATAATGTAAGTCACCTTTAGAAATTAAGTCTAAGTATTCAAAGAAGTCGTTTGAGTCATTAAAATAAGGTTTTATATTAACAAATCTACTATAATAATTTTAAGATGCCATTCCAATTTACAAATGAAGAATATGCAGATATGATTTATGTGTATGGTTTTTGCGACGGAAATGGAAGAGAGAAAACGAAAGACGTTGTAGAAATCGTCGTACACCAAATCGTACAACATTTTCAGAGGTGTATCAATTTAGTACGGAACATGGGCAATTTCCCTCACAGGCAAAAACATGAACATGTTCTCAGAGATTTTCAACAGCGAGAGGAGGTATTACAGATTGTTCATACGAATCCAACTGTAAGCGTCAGGAAAATCAGTCATCAATTAGAAATTCCCAGAACAAGAGTATGGCGAACTTTAAAAAAAGAAAATTTATATCTTTTTCATGTTCAAGTAGTTCAACGACTTGAAGACGGTGACAGCATTCCGCGTTTAACATTTTGTAGGTGGGTAGTTGCGCACAGACGAACAGTTTCTAGAATTCTGTTCACGGACGAAGCTCAATTCACGCGTGATGGAATAAACAACACCAAAAATCAACATCTTCTCGCAACTGAAAATCCACATGCTACGCTTCAGAAAAATTTCCAACACAGATTCAATATAAATGTCTGGTGTGGAACATACAATAGTCATCTAATAGGGCCACACATTTTTGAAGAGAGACTAACGGGTGAAGTTTGTTTAAATTTCTTAATAGATGTGTTACCAAATTTATTAGAAAACATCAATGTCAGAGGTATGTGGTTTCAACAAGATGGTGCTGGACCCCAGCGAGGGAGCATCTTAATCAACGTTACACCAACAGATGGATTGGTAGAGGGGGTGCAGTTAACTGGCCACCGAGATCTCCTGATCTCACCCCCCTGGATTATTTTTTATGGGGCCACCTAAAGTCACAGGTGTACAGTGAAAATATTAATACCCGTGAACAATTACAACAAAATTGTTTTTAATGTATGTGACAATATTAGACACAATCCGGCTATGATCGATAGATCGGCGAAAACGCTTTTTAAACGTTCACAAAAATGTATTGACGCTGGGGGGTGTTCATTTCGAAAATTTATTATAGTTTTAATTAATTGTACCAGTGTATAAAATAATTAGTGTCTTTTTAAATTTTGTGCTGTAAATTATGATTAAGCAAACTGTTTTTCTTTATTTTTTTCTTTTTTCTGCTTTTCGTTTTTCTTTTTAAGTAACAATAATACATTAAATAATTATTAAGCAAGTGTGTAAGTAAAATTAATAAAATAGCGACGTTAACTGGTTGTTTGCGTATTTTGTAGAATTTAAATATAATTCACCATTATTTTCGAAAATTTGCTAGGAAGTAACCATAAACGTGCCATCGAATATTATGTCAGTGTTTTGCACAATAATCCATAGACATTTCAATAGTTATCCGCCATTTACAAAAAACTGATATACAGGGTGATGTAATTGACCCTAAATGCAAAATACTAAAAATTGAGTCCTGTCCTGGAATTTTTACAAACTAAATTATGCTATTAATTGGACTAGGAGTACATATGTGTACCAACTTTAATCCAAATACGTCCACCCATTCCAAATATATGGTGAATTTTAGTTTCAGTCAAGAATCATAAAATACCCTGTATCTCGAAAACCATTCACTTTCAAGGGCAAGTGTGGGGGTATTTTGAACTCAGAAAAGTGTGCACTATCTCTCATTGGTCTATGCCACTTTAAATCTGGGACACCCTGTATAAAACATACAGATTGAAAGCCGAAGTCGGCAGCAATGCGCGCCTTACGCTGGCAAATCAAATCAATCAATCAATCAATTATGATATTGCGCTTATTACACTGATTTTTATTATTGAATAGTGTGTTAAGTGGAGTGTTTCTCCGCTTATTATAGTATGCCCTGATGCATAAGATGTATATAATATGCTAGTATTTTCATATTATTTAAGGAAAACAATGATAATACATCGTATGAGAAATGGTATAGAAAAACAGTTTCAGTTAAATATACGAAGTTCGGATCTGTTACGTTTGCATACAAGCAAAAACAATTTCGAAATTCCAGCAAAAATCGAAGATAGTTGAAAGCCGGATACGACGATTATACTCCGAATTATAAATTGTCCGATTCAGTAAGCCGTAAGAAGATCGCCGTTTCAAGACATCGTCTTCAACGAAGATGATATGCCGTTTAATACGGAATCTGAATAGGTTTACTCCGTTTATGAGTGGAAAAGGACGGAGAGCGTTGTTACCAGACCCTATTGAAGATGTTAACAAATATTTTGTAGAGGAAAAGGAGGTCATAAAAGACCAGAACGAGCATACTAACGGTTTTCCAAATCACAATTCAATTCATAAATCTCCTATGTTTAGGAATCCTAAATTCATAGCGCGTTCTGCAACAAACATTCGAAGAAGCGATGTCATTAATAAAATCACGTCTTTGGATTCAGGCAGTTGAATACGAGATGTTATTATTATATCAAATGGACAGTTCACTTGGTAAAATAATGCCATAGTATGCAAGCGGGTATTCAGAACCATACTAAAATCTTATGGAAGCATTGAACGCTTTAAAGCTAGATTATGCTCTAAAGGATATTCACAGAAAGCCAGAATTAATTATGATGAAACATTTTCTCCAGTCATGAAATATGAATCAACCCAGATTATTTTGATGCTAGTTGCAACAGGAGACCTTAAAGTTATACGATACCATCTGATGTGATAGTAGCCGTTTTGAATGGTGATTAGAACACGTACTCTAGATGGTTCAACCTCACGATTTTATCATCGACAAATACGGTTTAATCTATAAGCTGAAGAAAAGTCATTACAGCTTAAAGCAATTTCCGAAAATCTTTGACTTCAAAATATTTGACGCTGATAGGCGTGTCATTTCACAGACATTACAAAAACGTTAGTAACAAGATGACTGCTTCTCTCTTCCTTCTAACTCAATGCATAACACTTGGTTTAGCCTAATTTCATATTTTTTTCCTGTTTGTTAGGAATCAATTTTGCAATTTCACGCCTTTTTTTCTGTATTATTTACCTTGTTTTACAAGTATATTTGAGAAATAAATGTTATGTTATATTAAATGTTTTCCTGGTTATCTAGATTGACGAAGATCGTATTCAATGCAGATTCATGTCTATTACAATCGAAGTATTAGCAGAAATAACATATTATTTTGTTACAACTATTGAAGATTAGAGCTGGTACGTTGGAATTTAGATTAATCGCAACCGATGGAAGCAGATCTACATCAGTCAGAAGAGTTACTTAGATTGTCTTCTGAAGAGATTTAATATACATGACTGCAAGCAACATTCGATTCCTTGCGATCCAAACCATTTCTTGGTGGACAGTCTCCAAGCAACAACGAGGATGTTACAAAAATGAAGAATACTTCGTACTGTGAAGCTGTTGGCACCTTGCTCTTTGAACAAATCGGGCCTGGAATACCGGACAGCAGTTAGAAGTATATTAAGAGGTACTAAATACGAAACAAACGACATCGAACTTTCCATATATTCAGACGCCGACTTTTCAGACAATCTTGACACCTGTAAATCTACCACTGGGTAAAACGGCGTGGTCATAAGAGGTCCTATTACTTGGTCCTCTCACAAGCAAAAATGTGTGAGTAAATCAACTAATGAAGCAGAGTACATAGCAGCATCTATATAGATTATCTTGCTTCGGAAATTTCTTCAAGAACGTGGCATAGAAAGCTGCAGTCTTACAATCCTATTTGTAGAGAACATGAGAGTACAATCCCGCTAGTGAAGAGCACTAAAGACACTGTACTAAACGCATAGATATAAAGTTTCACTTTATTTGCGAAAAATTGCACTATGGTACAATTTATGTAGGTTAAGTTAGGTTAAGTTAGGTGCCATTTTGGATTTACCAGTTGAAAAAATTAAACAGATAAATAAGTTATGAGACGGTAAAGTCTACGATAAAAATGTACACTAAAATTACGATAACTGTAATATTTACAAAATAATTTTAAATTACAAGTCAAATTTGGTTGCCCTGAAAGATAGGCATGGTGAGAAAAAAATCGCAAAATATGCAGCAAAATATATGGCAAAAAGTTAGGGCAAAATAATAATAAGCACCAATACAGTAAAATTTTCAAGTTGGCTTAAATAATATTTCAATATTAAAATTAGATAGCGAAAAATTTCCTGTCATAAAATACTGTACACAGAGTACGCAAATGTGACTCTGAGCAAATCAAATACAAGTAAATCTAGAAGAGGCTTCCTTTTGGTCAGAATAGCTAATTGTTTCATTCCCTGAATTTACGAAACATCTGTTGGTTAATGACAATCAAAAACTAAGAATTGATGTTAAAGTGCCAAAAAATGATTAACCCGGTATGTTAGAGCTTTCAAAAAAATTTTCCTCGGGCCCCACGCTGGGCGCCAATTTTGTAACAAATTTAATAAAAATTGTAACGAACTTTCTAATGCCATCATAAATCAGTGAATTATGGTGGGAGTATTGTATCTAAGTGGACTGTTCTTCTGCTTATTATAGTATGTCATATATTCCTAATAGATAAGTCTTATATAATCAGCAGAAGAATGTAAAAAAATATACAGGGTGGACGCCTTTAAAAGAAATTAACGAAAAAAATACCACAGGAAACAATATTATCTGACATGTAGTTAACATAGCTGGAGAACCCTGCTCTTTTAGCGAAAAATGTACTACGACTTTTTTCTTCGAAACTGTTCTTTCTATGACTAGCAATTTTTAGAGAGAATTGCAGGTGAAAATGTAAAAACTCCCTTGAGAACAAACGACTCAGAGAATGGTGTAAAAGTTGTAGGCATTGAACGTAAATTTGTAAACTTTACTCACTTTGACTTCGACACGGTATAGGTGGGAACTTTTCTCTACATAAATGATTTAATTACATATTCACTAACAAGTGGTATAAGTTTAAAGGCACAATTTCCACAAACCCAGAAGATATTTTTTCTTTTATTGATAAATCCCGAGACTGTTTAAAAACATAGCGAACATAAAGATTTTTAATACCCCCATTACACGTTATATGAAATGGGCGCGTGGTGGTCGTCATATAGATATTATATGTTTTGATTTTTAATGTAAAAATTTGCACATTCTCTTATCGCCTGGGAGAATAAATACATTACATTTTAGCAGCTCTGTATTAACGGAAGTTTTTTGTGCGACTATGTTTATGTAATACGTCAGTTTAATAATTTATATGCGTTGTTCTATTTTTAGATGCATTCTGCAATGTAAAATCTATACAAATAGGCATATGGGCGAACCAGAGAAGACAACTAAATTTGGACCGTGTATAAAAAATGAATCTCCGGTATCAATACCCATGCAAAAAACATTGTATTTCATCCAAGCTCCGAGATTGCTTTCAAATAAAATGTGACAATTTTTGCAACGCCAGAAAAATGCATCTGTTTTACTGAAAGGTTAAAATGTAATGTGTGTAATGTAAATATTTTTAGCGACGATGACGATGATGTATTATTATAATAAATTAGTTTCTAATATAATAATTAATATCTGCTCATAACTGGACAGTACTGTTTTTATTTTGAAACAAGCTAACCATTGTACTCTTCGCCGATTTACTGCACTTTTTATATAATTGTTGCACATTCTATACGATACTCTTCGCAGTTTTATTGTAAATAAACGAGTGACGGCCTTGTTTAACTGCGAGATTAATGGAAACCACCAAAGCTTGGTCCATAATCTTATCGCATTTGTGACTTTATGGCTGGTTGATATACTCTATATGAATAGGGACTATTGCCGGTTTTACAATGTAACAATATTATATAATATAAATATATAAATTTAAATAATTAATAACTATTTTATCTATCGATCGATTTTGTTAAAAAATAATAGGGTTCTTCCTCTAGGTAACACTAACTTATTTTCCAAATTTTACTACAATCCGACTTTTTGTTCTTAAGTTTTCGTGCTTACAAGAGACGTGATGGACGGACAGACCGACATACATACATATAGACAGACAGACAGACGGACGGACATTTTGGAAGTTGTTCAGAATTCGATCACTAACACAGTGATTGAATTTTTTTTTCTACAAGCGATATTACTGGTTTTAGAAATGCGCCGAACGATGCAATATACTCTTCGTTTTGTATTTGCGAAGAGTATGATAACACAACTAGCTTGATTATTCTTGATAGTCTTAGACATCGCTGTTCTATTATTATTATTATTCCTAGTCTTTTTCTCGGTTCTTTTTTTTTTAACCGGCATATGATGGTTCGGTTATGCAAAACAGAGAAGAAATTCATCTTATTCTGTCATTTAGGAACTTGCAAACTTCTATTCTACAAACTTGTGGCAAGTTTGTAGAGGTGTTTCAGAATCTTATGAGCCGCGAAATGCGCAAAAGCCAAAGTTCATTCTGCGTTATAAGTATTTTTTTGAAGACACTGGCGGCTGAATTGTTGTATACATAAACAAGAGCTCGGGACAAATTGTAAACAATAAATATAATAATTTTAAGAAGTGTAACTGAGTCGACAGGGGGGATTATGTCTGTGCGCATATGAAGGTCACAGCTCATGAGATTTTAAAACACCTTCTAGAATAGCCGCTTTCTGAATCGGAGTGATGAGAGCTTTTGGAAGATCTAATTGATTCAGATGTTTACTGAGTTGCTTTGTTACTACCCCTGTTACTGATATTATGATTGGTATTATCCGAACGTGGTTTAACTCCCAGATATGTTGGATCTCTATTGCCAGATTTTGATACTTATCGATCTTTCCCTTTTCTGTTTATTATTATTATTATTATTATTATTATTATTATTATTATTATGTTTTCCTTTCTCTCGCACTGAGCGGTACTTCATCTCATGCACATCGGCCTGACGGCAAGATGTGCAATAAGTCAGTCATATCTAAGCGAGAAACTTGCGGACGATGCTACAGGTGTTCAAGATCACTGATTTTTGAATATCCCTCACGACACTAGGATTTATATTTAATGCGGTCAAGCTGTCCTTTAAATTATTTGGAATAACTCCAGTAGACGAGATGATTATGGGCACCACTCGGACGGTATCTTGCTGCCACTGTTGCTGGATTTCAATGGCAAGATCCATGTACTTTGTAACTTTTGCTGCATAAGTGTCACGGAGATTATTAGTGTTAGGTACCGCAACATCTATGATAATGGTCTTTTTCTTATTTTTATCGACCCAAATAATATCAGGTCGATTTGCGGTAACAGTTCTATCCGTGAGCACAGTTCTATCCCAGTACAATCGATGATCTTCGCTTTCAAGTACACTTTGCGGGCTATATCGGTAATATGGCACGCGTTCCGTATTCAGTCCGATTCTTGTTGCCAATTGCTGATGAATAATTTTCGCAACACAATTATGGCGGTGCAGGTACTCGGACGATGATAGTAGCGTACAGCCTGCAGTGATGTGCTATTATTATTATTATTATTATTATTATTATTATTATTATTATTATTATGATTATTATCATTATTATTATAATAAGCTTTCATTTAACTTGTAACGCTCGTGTGTATGTCTTTCCGGTTCAAAATTTGTACTCGAATTTTAACTCACGTTATTTTATCCAATCGAGCTGAAATTTGGTGCAGTTGCATAACTCTGGTGACAATAATTGTAATAAATTAAAAATGGCGACTGCAATATGGAGTATGAGCGTTGAAAACGATGATAAAACGAAGAAAATGAAATATCTCCTAAGTTATTCGACCCGGCCAGTTGTCTTTGCTGACCTAATACGGATGGGAGGATCTTAACTAAGATCAAGATTGTCTAAACACATAAATTACAAACCATTTTACAGATGTTGATCGATATACAGGGTGTAATTAGTTTCACGTCGTTAAAAAAATTGGTAATAGGGACCGACTAGACAAACAAAAAACCTATGACTTTTTTCTCTAGGGGCACTTTTAAAAAACCACCTAGGTTTACATTTTTAATGTTAAGGTAGGAAACATTTGAGAAACACTATTTTTCAGGGTCAATGGATGTTATAGTTCCGAATATTAGACATAAAAACTGTAATACCCGACTTGTGTTCCCGCCGGTAGAAGTGCCGCACTTTGATAGGATTACTTGTACCGAAATTTTTATACTAATTATGAAAATGTAATTAAGTCCTTCTCTTTCGGCACAACGCAAGCATAGCATAGCCGCAGGGGTTTAAGTAGGATTTTACATGTGTTTTTTAATTTGGAACAAAGTTATTGTAGCTTTTATTGTCCTTTATAGAAATTTATAAAATTTAAAAGTGGTTTATTAACATTTGTAACACTGTATTAAAAGCTTAAAAAATTAGTAATTATTTTATTAAATTGGAAAATGAACAGTTAGACGTCCGAGATACGATAACAGAAAATAGTTGTGTATTTTAAGTTAAGAAAAAATCTGATTTTTTAACGTATTGAGTGCACAATTTTTCCCAATCAGGTATCAAAAACTAAAAATCGAGTCTTTGGTCTCTATGAAAATCAATGTAAACAATAATAAACAGATCAAAACAGGACAGCGAATACATACGTACTCCGTAATGTCCAAAATCTGCGTTTTAAAACACCACACTAAACTGTGAATTAACGTTATCAATAAAGAAAACAAAAAGAAAAAGTTCCAAATCCAAAATCCAAAAAGTAACACAAAAAGCACGAATGAGAAGTAGTGTCTTACTTAATCAAGTACTAACGACTTGAACGATAAGTAAAGTTAACAAAATGGATCTTAACATAAGTGGCACAAAATTCAAAAAGAACAAAAGCAACAAGCAAAACCAAGAAACGGCTAGGTCGCGCCGTGTGTACGTTGTTTACGAAGTAAGGACACAAACTGAAATTATTACTAGAGAATATTAGAAGGGAGAGTATAGCACGCGTAATAAGATAATTTGGCCGCGAAGAAGCAAAAAACATGGCGGTGTCCTCTGTCGGTCGCTTTTAACTGTTTTGTCGGCATGCTTTTCGATGATCTCTTAGGCGCACCATACTTATTTGCACGAATGTCAGATTATGCCAGCAGTTCTCACACTATGTTATGAACTATTTTGGAAATTTTTGTTTATTTTTTTGCTCCAAAACTATGAGCTTTAGACCCCACGTTATTTAAGTTTTTTTTGTTTGTCTTGTCGTGCCCTACCACCAGTTTCTTTAATGATATGAAACTAATTAGACCCTGTATTTAAAATCTTGCAAGAGCTTCATTATAACATTTTAATCTAGCGACAAGTTTTTAAACATATTAATCAACATCTGCAAAATGATTTGTGATTTGTTTGTATAGATAATCTAATCTAATCTTAGTTAACATCCTCCCATTCGTATTAGATCAACAAGGACCACTGACCTGCTCTAATTAACTCAATTGATATTTTGTATTCTTCGTCTTAGTACATTTAAATAAAAGCTTGTCTTTCAAAAGTTTTATTCATTTATTTTTAGTATTTCCTTTTTAGTCAATTTTTTATTAGAAGCTTGATTTAAAAATACATTTTTTTACGTCTAAATATAAATCGTACGCGAGTAACATTTTATATTCATTCAATTTACCAGCAATTTCTTATACGTTTCTTAAAAATATGAACAAGAAAGTCCTGAGTAAGGTAAGTACTGTACAGGTAGAGATTTCTAGTTAATACTGTATTTTACACGACGCTCATCCGTAGAGGGCGTTCTGCTCATTTAGCTCCAGTTTAATCGAAAGTTGTTAATCCTAGAATAAAAAAATCGCATTAAAAATGTCCCTCCTTCTGTTATGTTCACTTCTTCTCAATTTACTTGCTACCGATTTGGAAAGATTCAAAAGTTTTCCGTTTGCGCTACTTTCCCTGCAATTTATCACATGTTGTAGACACAACACTTATTAAAATTTGGCCTTCATATTAATAAATTTTCTTAACAAATATACCGGGTGACACAGGAGACATGTAACACCTCGTAGCATGTTTATTTAAAAAGGTATTATTTTGAAATTTGGTACACTTATATAATGCGCGATTGTCCTTTTTTAAGTACAAACAATGTATGTCCACCACTTCCGGTTTCATCAGAAGTGACATCTACTCTGTTATTTTAAATAGCACCCTGTATATTTTTTTTACCGATCTGATTCGTTCCTAGATTCTCTTTTCAACCATGTATTGGAACATGGCATTTGTTTTTAAAATGACAGTTAATATCAATTTTAGTTTGTTAAGTCTAGGTGGCCCTGATATGAACCTTGGCAGATATTGATGCGTAGTGTGCCGTGATATAGAAAGACCTCTGGCATGCAACTTTGTGCATCATATTTTTTTGGGAATAACCAGTAGCTGAACAGACTAATAAGATCTAACTTATTTAAAAAAAATATCTTTAAACAACCTACGATATCTTAAAAACAAGGATAGGAACCCCATTTTTTTACTTCACCTAGTTAAAAAATACTTATTTATCTTTTATTTTTGTCCAATACAATTGCTGTGCCCATCATATTTTGCTTTCTTCATTAAAATTAGTATCGAATATTACTGCATAGTAATGAATATTGTAGTCCAACAAAAATATTTACTAAGCAGGCGGTGGAAACAAAATGAAAGTAGGAAAAACGATTTTTTTAATAAATAAGAAACATCAGTAAAACACATTTGAACAAAATGGATGAAAAACCATTACACTATGTAATACATTTTTACAACGAATGAATGAAATTAAAATAAAATATTTACTGAAGTACTACATACTAAAACATTTTTTTACTACAGATGTTCAAAATGTTGTCCGTTATTATCTCTGCACAATCGTGTTTTTGTGACGTTAGCCCTAAGCACGTTATCTAACTGTAATTCAGTAACCCCATCGATTGCTCTTCTGACTCTCATTTCCATGTCTTCTCTGTTTATTGGTGGAGTTCTATAAACGTTTTCCTTGAGGTGGTCCCATACAAAAAAATCAAGCGGCGTAAGGTCTGGTGACCTTGCAGGCCATCGAACGGGCCCATTTGTTCCCATCCAGTTTTCTCCAAACCTTTCTTTTAAATAATTCACCACAACTCTTCTGTTATGTAGTGGAGCCCCATCCCGTTGAAAAATTATTGGGTTAACATTGGGTGGCAGTTCTTCCAAAAAATCTTGTATCTGGTTTTGCAAAAATCCCAAATATCTTTCTTCATTTAATGGAGCATCGAAAATTATTGGCCCAATAATTCTTCTGCCAATTACTCCTAACCATACATTAAAACTAAATCGCTCCTGATATGCACTTTCTCTCATATTTCTGGGATTTTTTTGTGCCCAATAACGTGTGTTGTTACGATTAAATAATCCCAAATTAGTGAACCTGGACTGGTCGGAAAATAAAATTTGTTCATGAAAAATATTATCCAAATTGTGTCTGTTCAGAAACCAGTTGCAATAGTTCAATCTTCTTTGAAAATCATTTTCGTACAAATGCTGGTGTATTTGGTACTTGTATGATTTAAATTTATGTTTTTTCAAAATGCGTCGAGGTGATTCCCGATTTACACCGGTTTGGTCCTCAATCTGTCTTATCGAAATCGTGGGACAATTAATTGCAAGTACATTGATTTCCGATACTTCATCGAGAGTAAAATTATTTTCCGGTACTTCTGGTTCACTTCGGAATTGCCGTTCAACTCTTACAAAATAGTTGTTTGGTGGATGAATTCTTTCGGGAAATCTTTCTTCATATAAGTCAGCAGCCTACCTGCTATTTTTTTTTGCATTCGCCATAGATTAGTAGCATATCTACTTTTTCATTTCGTGAATACATGTCAAAATAGAGTTAAAAACGTGATAACTTAGGTATAATTTAATGAAAAATACTTAAATTGCTGCCAAGTAAACAATCCTTAATTCTCAAATCAAAATGACGCATCGTTTTACCTTCTTTTATTTCCACCGCCTGCTTGGTAAATATTTTTGGTGCAGTACAATATTCATTACTATGCAATAACATTCGATACTAATTTTAATGAAGAAAACAAAATATGATAGGCACAGCAATTGTATTGGACAAAAATAAAAGATAAATAAGTATTTTTTAACTAGGTGAAGTAAAAAAATGGGGTTCCTGTCTTTGTTTTTAAGATTTACACCGGTTTGGTCCTCAATCTGTCTTATCGAAATCATGGGACAATTAATTGCAAGTACATTGATTTCCGATACTTCATCGAGAGTAAAATTATTTTCCGGTACTTCTGGTTCACTTCGGAATTGCCGTTCAACTCTTACAAAATAGTTGTTTGGTGGATGAATTCTTTCGGGAAATCTTTCTTCATATAAGTCAGCAGCCTACCTGCTATTTTTTTTTGCATTCGCCATAGATTAGTAGCATATCTACTTTTTCATTTCGTGAATACATGTCAAAATAGAGTTAAAAACGTGATAACTTAGGTATAATTTAATGAAAAATACTTAAATTGCTGCCAAGTAAACAATCCTTAATTCTCAAATCAAAATGACGCATCGTTTTACCTTCTTTTATTTCCACCGCCTGCTTGGTAAATATTTTTGGTGCAGTACAATATTCATTACTATGCAATAACATTCGATACTAATTTTAATGAAGAAAACAAAATATGATAGGCACAGCAATTGTATTGGACAAAAATAAAAGATAAATAAGTATTTTTTAACTAGGTGAAGTAAAAAAATGGGGTTCCTGTCTTTGTTTTTAAGATATCGTGGGTTGTTTCAAGACATGTTTTTTAAATAAGTTAGATCTTATTAGTCTGTTCAGCTACTGGTTATTCCCAAAAAAATATGAGGCACAAAGTTGCATGCCAGAGGTCTTTCGATATCACGGCACACTACGCATCAATATCTGCCAGGGTTCATATCAGGGCCACCTAGACTTAACAAACTAAAATTGATATTAACTGTCATTTCAAAAACAAATGCCATGTTCCGATACATGGTTGACAAGAGAATCTAGGGACGAATCAGATAGGTAAAATAAATATACAGGGTGCCATTTAAAATAACAGAGTAGATGTCACTTCCGGTGAAACCTGAAGTGGTGGACAACAATTTTTTGTACTTAAAAAAGGATAATCACGCATTATATAAGTGTACCAAATTTCAACATAATATCTTTTTAAATAAACATGCTACGGGGTGTTACATGTCTCCTGTGTCACCCGGTATAATAATGACTTTGTAAACATTTGAGACCAATTTATGTACCCGTCTTTGAGTAACAGCAATATAAACGTAAGAGCAACTGTTTCAATTATTTTACAACTTTTGTCACATTTTGGATCTATCTTTTGTCTTGAAATACCAATTGGTTCATAAATTCGACAATTCTGTCGTGGGACAAATCCCTCAACACTTCTGTAAAAAAGTATAACCTACGATTTAATGCGAATAAATGATAAAGCACATAACAAACACGCCTGCCTGTGACTATGTGCCTGTTCTTCAAATAAAAAATATGTCTTTGAGTTAAAAAGGGTATCGAATTGTTTTCAGATAATGGTCCACATTCGAACAGAAAGTGAAAGAGTTCAAAGCATATTATTTCGGCTATTAGGACATCGCGCTCCTACGCGTTCGAAAATCACGAGAGCAATTAATACATGTGTAGAAATCATTCAAAGCAGGCACGCACTAACTGCTGGATTCCAAAAGCTCAACTTAAAGCTGAGCAGTGAGCTCGACTTTTTTTATATACAGGGTGGACCATCAATAATAGGCCATAGTGCAGGGGTAGATTCTTTGGACCAAAATATGAGGATATAAACAAATATGCTTTAGTAAAATGTTGCTGTAGAAAAGGAAAAGGTCAAAATTCGAATTATTTCTTCGATTTTTTTTGCAAGAACACAACAGACTCTTGACTGATCTTCGCCTTTACTAGAGGAACTTTTTTTATTCTAAGAAATAATAATTTATGTATTATGTTAGATCATAAAGGGCGCCGCAGGACCTGTTACTGATGATATATTTTTTTCATTTTTTTTTTTTTGAGGAAACGTCGTGGCACTTCTGACCAGAGAATCTGATGAGGGCGTCATTTCCACACGTTAAAGGTACACTTGGTGGATTAAACCTTGGCCATTAAACATTTGAATAATTTTTTGAAAGACAAATTCAAATTTAATGAAACAAAGTGTATTTCCCTTAACTGTTGTTCCATTACACTTTCAATTAGTTTTGACATAGTCGGTAGTGAACTAACAGCTCGGTTTTTCTGGATTATTTTTTTAGGCAACACAGTTAAATCGGCCCTCTTCCACATTAATGGAGAAACATATTGAGTTAAAAAGAAATTAATTATTTGTTTAATTATATTAATAAGATACTACCAAAATGTCCAATGGAGTAAATAAGAATTTCTCTGCAGTTATAACCTTTGCATTGAATTATTTAAAAAACAAAGCAACATTAAATAAAAGAAAAAACTAGTTTAGTTAGGGCCACTTCTATTTTGGATTGTTAACTGTTTAGAGCGAGACACAAATTCAAATGATGTTATACTTTATCTAATATCAATTGGAAAATCATTGAAAAGGCCCGACAAAGGAGGTGTTCATAATCCCCGCAATTTCATGAGCGCCGACCAACAATTTTTAGAATCATTTTTATTATTTGAAATAAATTGAATATTCTTTTACTATCTTAGTTGATACGCATGTTGTAAACTGACTTATGGTGGGTCAAGGTCGCGGAAGAATTTTCCTTGCATCGTATTTATTATTATCGAGGAACATCACATTGAGACCGATATACCTAACAATAACCCTATTGTTAGCTAAACTCTTTCAGTGAAGATGAGGTTGTTCGGGCTCTAAAACGAATTAAACCCAAAATGACGACCGGTCCTGATTCCATTCCAGCTTTTTTATTAAAGGATTGCGCTATCATCTTTGCATATCCTCTAACTCTAATTTTTAACTTAATCTTAAAAAACTGCCTATTTCCTGACCTATGGAAATATTCCAAAGTATGTCCCATCTTCAAAAAGGGAAACAAACTAGATATTGAGAACTTTAGACCAATCTCTGTAATTTGTAACTTCTGTAAAGTCTTAGAAATATTACTTCATATATCATTCAATTTACACCAAAATCTCTATTAATCAACATGAATTTATGAAAGGGCGTTCAACAACAACAAATTTATTCTGTGTAACTCAACATATTTCTGAATCCTTAGATGAACGTGGGCAGGTAGATGTCATATATACCGATTTCTCCAAAGCGTTTGATAGACTTGATCACCAGTTGTTACTTAATAAATTAGAAAAAATCGGTTTCTCATATTCTTTGCTCCTTTTGTTTAAATCTTGTTTAATGAATAAATCTTGTTTAATGCATAGGAGTCAGTACGTTGCATTAAATGGGTTCATATCGATCGAATTTGCTGCCACATCTGGACTTCCCCAGGGATCTGTTCTGGGGCTCTTGTTTTTTAACATATTTATTAACGACATAGTGAACGAAATTAATTTGCCTCGCCTTTTATATGCCGACGATCTAAAAATTTTCACAGTAATTGCTGAAATCGATGACTGTTTTCAACTTCAGACTTCTCTTGACAAAATAAACACCTGGTGTCTAGTAAATACATTATTCATAAATCCTACTAAATGTAACGTAATGTCCTTTTCTTTAAAAACATCACCTTTTATTTTTGATTACAGGTTAGATAATGTCATACTTTAAAGACCTATAACATTTCGCGACCTCGGCGTAAGTTTTGATGGTAAATTATCCTTTACTAATCATATCGATACCATTGTGTCTGAAGCCTCCGAAGCCCTTGGATTCCTCATTCGTACTAGTCGAGAGTTCACTAATACTGATACTCTGAAAATTCTTTATCAATCCTTCGTCAGATCGAAACTTGAGTACGCATCGCTAATTTGGAGTTCCAGTTATGATGTTCACAAGAATAACTTGGAGGCAGTTCAACGTAGATTTCTTAAATTACTGTGGTTCAAATCCGACGGTACCTATCCAGTGATTGGTTTTCCGCAAAGTAACTTGCTTGAAAGATATTCTATTACTACTCTTGAGGATAGGCGTACGTACGTTTCTCAAGTATTTTTGTTTAAATTACTATACAATGATTTAGACGCACCCGAAATAATTAGTAAGCTTAATTTTCACGTTCCCAGATTAACCTCTCGTAATCACCAAGTTTTCTATTTACCTACGCCGCGTACCAACGTACTAAATAATTCACCTTTATATACGATTTGCAGTACTTCTAACAAATTATGTAACGACTTCGATATTTTAAATTACAGCCTTAGTGACATAAAACAAAATGTTCTAAATTAAATAACCAGTGATTGTATTTGTTTTTCTTAATTTACTTTGAATCACATATGTGTATATATGTATATATAGTTTTTATATTTAAACATTTTCCATGTTATGTTTCTCTCTCTCTTCGTATTCATTAGGCATTCATAGTTCGTACATTTAAGTAAATTTTTTCTTCATTTTACTTTCTATGTTGTTGTATATTATGTAATTAATGCTTCGTATGCCTTTATTCCTGTTCTGTAATTGGGTATCTTACCTATTGAACAGTGTATGCAATAAATAAATAAATAAATAATTATTATTTATTTTACCCTATTATTATTTATTTTTTATGTAGACTAGAAGATTCTTTCTGCTGACTTGCTACAAATGTATATATGCATAAGGTTAAATAAATATCTATCTATAAATAAGGTCTGAAATAAATAATCCCTTACATTTTCAAAATTAGATGCGTATGCGATGCGCATTATACACCTTATAGCGTCTTTTCACCTGCAGTTTCGGGACTATCAGTTCTGTATTATAGTGACGAGATTTGACTGTATTTTATATCATTCGTGGGCATATTCTCTATCATCATAAAATAGACTTGCATTGTAAAGAGGGTGGGATAAGAAATACAGTCGGCTTAATTAAAGAAAACATGGAAATAAACAAGAAAACGTAAAACAAGACTGATGTTTTGTTTGAGATATCTAGATTTTACCAAATGAACTAACATTTGTCTTTATTCTGGCTTCGTTAGTGAATATTCTTTGAGAATTATGAAGGGTTCTTTTGTTATGTTAATTTAGCTAATTACCTTGATTTCATGATGTAAATTATTTTTGTGCACAGTGACGAGTGTCCAAAATAATTTATATACTAAACTGGTTATGAAATAATTCGTTAAGTTTGAATATTTCAATAACAAATAGTTAATATTAAATGTCAAATTCTTCACGCCGTTTTGGGAATTTCTTTGGGCAGGACTAGGGAATACTGTATACACGACTGAAAGATGAAAAGGAGCAATATTTAACAGGAGACATCGTCGGAGTCCTTTAAAATAAACAAATTACAGTTCAATAATAAACGGTGGTACAACATTCAAATCATACTATTTAATTTAATTAATTCGGAGTATTAAAATCGAAGTAACTTTTTTAATGATTGTCGTAGAAACAAACGTTTGTACAGAAATCCGTTTCATAACACACTAAACTCAAATATCAAATAAAGAAAATCGAAAAGTTATTGAAGTTATGGTTTTTATTGCACGCTATTTAATTTTGAAATGCCTCTAATATCACGAGTTTAATAAATGAACCTTTTGATTGTTGTAAGTTCTAACCACACATACGCAAAACATGATAATTTGTGTATGCAAAGAAAATAAATAATGGGGAAAATAATTATTGTGTTAATCTTATTTTCAATCAATCAATCAATCTATACGTGGTAAATTAATACTAAAATCCCAAATAACGTATTATTTATTATTAACTTAATATATTATAATTGATATAATCCCGTACTTATCAAATATTGATCCTAATAGAATTCTAACGGTTTTATTTTTTTACTAGTATTTGTCTCATTGAGATTATTTCGCTCATGTAGTACTAACGAACATTGTATAGTTCTTCTCATCCATATAATGGGTTGAAAAAACGTGGCAAAAAATATTAAAGATGCCGGCATTCTGGCTAGTTAGGCAAGTTGCGAAGAGGGACAGGGCTGGCTTTAGTTTTTCCTAAATATTGACAATTAACTTTGAACCATACTCGATACTTCAATAATTATTATTTATATCAAATAGAGAAGTATTAAAAGAAATAATTATTAATTTAATATTGTAGACGTAAATACTTCTTCTAACTAAACTTAATACTTACAATTCTGAATATTATAAATTAGTGACAATAAATAAATAAAGTATTTGATAAGAAAAATAAAATAATCAAAAAGAATTTTAATGTCCTACTAGTCTGTTATTTTGCAATAACAACTCCATTTTCAGAAATGTTAACGCCCTAGGGTGTTATGAATGTCTATAAAGCCCTAGGGCATTATAAATTTATAACACGTTACCGTGGAAGTAAATTAATTTTAAAATAGAAATTACAAGTAACCTTTATCAACGTCAGTAAAAAAATTTTTACACTTTTTTTTGTTTTATTTTTTATTTAATCATACATCATCCAACAGTACAAAACCATTTATAGGATGGAAATCTAAACTAACTTAACCTAACTAAAAAATACAAATAGAAATTATGAAGGCGATTAGACTGCACGACAGTAGATGAAATTTCTGACTGCTAGGCAAATATGTCCAATTCACTGCAATGAGTATCATAACTAGTACAAATATTAAACATAGGAGAAAACTTTGATACGTTATATCTACAAGTGGATAAATAAAAAGTATGAGAATGACGAGAATTAATCCGTGGGACACAGAAGTTCAGTTGGCTTAATATTTCACTACAGTCTATTTTATTATGCATAATTTTATCTAGAAAACGCAAAGCAAAAGACTCACGCCTTTCGGAAAGACTAGTAATATCGAATTTTTCAAGTAATTGATTTTGAGAAGCTCCAATTGGTGGATATGTACCTTCAGTTTTCCAGTTTAAAAATCATTATGAGTATTATACCCAGATTGCCAGACAAGTGAAGCATACTCCAGTTTAGACCGAGATAAAGCAAAATAAAGCATCTTTAAGGTTTTCGCATCATTAAAATCATGCCTGTTACGCAAAATGAAACCTAACATTCTGTATGCATGCGAAATTACAGCATCAATATGGTTAGTGAAGGTTAATTTTTTATCAAAAGTTACACCTAGATCCTTGAACGTAAATGGTCTGTTCAGCATGTCGCCATTAACATTATAATTATACGTAATTGGGAATTCCTTGGTTGTATACCTCATAACATTGCACTTGCCAACATTTAGGTGAACATCATTTTCATCGCACCAAGCCGATAACTTAGTTAAGTTGTTTTGAAGTTTTTTGCAATCATTAATATCATTAATCCTATGCAACATCTTGACGCCATCGGCATATATTAAGAAATATACTTCTAAGTGATCACTGATGTCGTTAATAAAAATATTAAATGAAAGAGGTCCAAGTATTGACCCCTGGGGTACTCCTAAAGTGGCTCGGTATTCAACAGATTTATATTTATTATAAGATACGAATTAAACTCTATCAGTCAAGTAACTCTCAAGAAATTGAAGTAAACCGTCAGATAATCCGAATTTGTCGAGTTTACAGAGAAGTTTCCTATGGTTCAGTCTGTCAAACGCCTTAGAAAAGTCAGTATAGACTGAGTCTACCTGTATTTGAGAATCAATTGATTCAGCAATGTACTGAGTAGCGCAGATTAAGTTCGTTACGGTGGAGCGACCTTTCATAAAACCGTGTTGTTGCGTAGATATTTTCAGTTGAACATGTGCATAAATGTTTTCATGCAGTAGGATTTCGAAAGCTTTACCAAAGTTACATATGATTGTTATCGGTCTATAATTGGTAACATCATTTCTTTCACCTTTTTTGTAAACAGGGCACACTTCGGAGCATTTCCAAATATCAGGAAAATAGCATTTCCTAAGACATAAATTAAAAATTATGCAGATAAGATATGCAAAAATGCTGGCACAGTCTCTCAGTAGAAGTGCTGGAATTCCATCTGGGCCCGCAGTAAGTTTAGGTTTAATTTTTTTTAACGCCATGCAAACTTCAAAATGTCAAACAAATGTAATATTTCATACCAACTATTTTGTAACATAAAAAGTGCCATTGTCAAAGTGAGAACGTAGAATTTTTGTACGATCTAGTACTAGTAGTGTCGAAGTTACATGAGATAATGTCAGTGGTAGATTCTTTCAATGCAGTATAGTATGCGTAATTGCTAATAGGCCAACTGGTAAGGGACGGGTGAGACGCAAGACGAGGTAAAAGACAGAGCCGGATTACCGGCATTGTTGAATTAAAAATATTATTAAAACACATCACTAAGAACTAACTGCTGCCAGCTGCCACGGTCCAGGGTTGCTCCTAGCGATAAAAATTATGTACTAAAAAAACTCCGTCAAATTGTAATAGATTGTAACAAGGGGCGCGAAATTTAAAACTGACTATTTTTTATTTAAAATTTTACTAATTTTCTTTGAAATTAAGAGTAAGAAAAAGATTATTTTTTTAATTAACTTAAGGACGTTGATGCGTTACAGTCCCAACCAAAAGTAAGGCAAGTTCCAAATCGGAACTTTCCCATAATAAATTATTATAAAAGGTTATAAGTCGATGATACCAATAATCATTGTCATAAAGGCATAAATAAATCATTTTTTATTATTAAATAATTATTTAAGTAGATTTAATTATTTTACTTAATGAACTAACTTTTGGATGTTTTGTCCAAACTTATTAAAAAAAAAAGTAAATATCTGTGTATTTTACAAATTTGTTTCAGTAAATAATTTAAAAAAATGAGAAGCAGTAAAAATTAAAATTAAATCAGTAAATAATTGAAAATCAGTTAAAAATCATTGACGAAAAGAGACATTTGACAGTTTACAAACGTTAAATTTTTTTAGCTAGTAGCATTCGTTCAAGTAACAAACAAAATAATAATTATAAACTATGGCTAAGAATTATTAATTGACTCAGAATTACATACACAATACAAACAGTTTTACACATATTACGTACAGTGTTGGTTAAATAAATTTTTTTTAAACTTTTATACTTAAACGTATTTATGGAAAAATGTTTCAAATAATTTTCAAGCAGATTATAATTTGACATAGCGTTGTAGGAGAAAGAGCGCAGAAAAATGGCAGTACTATGTTGTGGCATGGTCAAAATATCAGTAGATCTTATATTAATATTATGGATACTTCTTCGACTTACAAGTTTTTGCTTAAGATATTCCGGCACTGAAGTAGTAAGAACTCCGTGAACAAACATCAGCAGGTGATATTTGTAGCTATTTTCAAGATTAAGTCAACCAAGTTGCAAACGTTTCTGTGAGACATGTTGAAATTTCTTTAATGCAAAAATATAGCGAATGCAGGTATTTTGAATTTTTTGTAACCTATTTATTGTGCTCTTGTCGAAACATGAAAAATTCACAATAATACCATAATTAAGAATAGATAAAACTAAAGATTCAGACAGTTTTTTCCTTAGTTTATAATTAATTATATGTATATTGGCATAAAGAAGTTTCAGCACAACGTATGTTTTTTGAACCAATCTGTTAACATGTGTTATAAATAATCTGAGTTTTCATTCAAATATGATATCTACGTTTTTTGAATTTGCTGCTGTTGGGAGTCTGCTATTATCTAATAAAATATTTATATTTTCACATAGCATTGATACATATTTTGACTAAAAATCATTACAGTCGATTTGTTTGGGTTAATTTTTAAATTATGTTTTGTAGCAAAATTATTAATTTCTTGCAAGTCAATATTTATTAAGTTTGTAGCTGCGCGGTAATTACTAGGATCGAATGAGAAATAAAGTTGTGTATCATCGGCATATGCTTGCACAGAACAGTGCTGTATGTTTACACACATATCTGCTGTGTACAAGAGATAAAGAAGAGGTCCCAATACAGAACCTTGAGGCACACCGGATGTTATTAACTGTCTACGAGAATAATTTTGTGTTCTTTGACATAATCACTTAATTGCTGGCGTACAATTTTCTCAAGAATTTTTGACAGAACCGTTAAAATGCTTACAGGACGCAAGTCAGATATATTTTGAGGATTATTGACCTTTGGCAAAGGACTAGTGCCTCTTTCCATTGTTCAAGGAAGTACCCTTGTTCCAGACAACAATTCATAATGAGATCTGTTAAAAAAACTATATTTCAGATTTTTTTCATTATTTTCGTCTAACGCCTCAACCCCCTTAATTCTTCTGAACCATCAGGAAAACAACATATTTACATTATCCCCAATATATGTGTAATATTCCAAATTACGATGTGTTTGAAAATACCCCACGCTTAAAATATATGCATACAAATATTATGAAAACCATGTTGACTTCTCAAAAATCAATAATACTTCCATTAATTATAGTTGAATTTTTTTATCATGTCAATTAGCAATGTGTCGGAGCTAATTTAAATAATAGTGTACAAAACGACTAGGTATAATATTATCTCCCTATCGAACAGCGTGTAGGTTCTCTCATGTAATTATTTAATTAGCAAATAACGTGAACGACTATGTTGATTATATGTTTCACGCATAATAAATACGAATGTTTCATTATATTTATTTTTCTGGATTACATACGGTCACCTAGTGAATATTAATTATTGACTCGTCATCCCTTACATTTTGAGAGAAATTTACATTAACCCTTTTAAAATACATATATATGTTTTACTTGACTGTGTGTATAGGGTCATCTGGGACATGTATAAGTTCTTTTAGAACATTTCAATTTCATAGCGTATGTTTTTTAGTTCAGTTTGGAGTTTTCATATTTCTTTTTTTAACTTTGTCATTTCATTTGCTCGGAGAGTTTGAGTGTATTATAAATCTATTTATAGCACTAGAATGCTCGGAGGAAGGTTTTTATCCCGTTGGCACTTTTAAGCCAAATAGTCTGGAATCAGGAGCTACAAATAGGACTGTAGGGGAGGGGAGGTGCACTGGAAGATACAGTTTTGAGAAAATACGTACATTATCTGGAATAACCATGTGCATCTGAATGTGGAGGGCGCCAGGTATCCGCCATTGCAAAAAAAACGTAAATCACTACCCTGCAAGATTTTGCCCCTGGACGATATAATTTTTCCCGCTGAAACCAAATCCGGGCTCAGACCAAAAACTGGCCCTAAACAACTTAAAAGTTGCTGAAACCGCTTCGCTACGCACTATAACTAAAATTCGGCACCCAAACAACAACCTCCATAATCCGCCAAATAATCTACTATATGAAAAAACCAGAATAACACCAATCCTGACCAGACTCCAAATGTTAACAGTTAAATTTGCAAATCGACCACACAACATACAATTGATGTGACCTCTCTGCCGGACTTCGGCGAAGCTTCAACACATCAAAATTCAAGCACCCCGAGATGACATTGATGGAAAAATATCTTCGCTAACTCTAAATTAATCTAAACTTGTTTGTTTTTTTTTAACAACAAAATAAATTGTATTTATCTTAAAACAGTACAAAGAATATTGCAATATCAATAAGAAAAAAGCAGGAAAGACAGGCTGAAGGACCCCGGTCGACAGCCGTTTGAATATGTAATTTCTCTCTTATGTATTCAATAATGAACTTTTATTATTATTATTTTGTTTTTCTCAGGGTTGTCCTGGTATTGTCGAGGCATTGGGGGAGGGTTAACTCAAGCCATGCTTCCTTCATTGTGCATTGAGAAACTTCCTGACTAATGTGCATGTATTGATGATTACGGATTTTTGAAGGCTTATGTATAAATCTGGATGGAGTTGTAGAGTGGCAATACTTTGATGAAGTTTTTTAGGGATCACACCAGTTGCTGATATTATAATGGGTACTATTTGTACTTTGTTATGGTTCCATTTTTTAATATTATTATTATTATTATTATTATCATTATTATTATTGTAATCCATTAGAATGAAAACATTTTTAAGACAAGGTAGGTAAATAAATTCATTTTAGGCCTTTGTTCCCATTTTTAAGTGAATCTTCATACCGTAGGGTCAATTAGATACTAGTTTAATCTGAATAGCCGCAGGGGACTATATTCTAATGAGAATGTCAAATAAGAAATTGGACAAATTTATTTTAGGATTCCAATTTGCTAGCATAACCAGAAGTCAGATTATCGATTTCATTAATATTTTTACATATAGTTTTTCTTAGTTCTCATAGATAGTTTTTTCCGCTGTTTGCTAAATCCTGTAAAGAATATATTTCATTACTATAAGCAAACAAATAATAAATAATTCACTTTTAACGACTATTTAGGCATTTCAAGGGCGATCCTCTCCCAAAATTTCATCTAGTTTCGATGACAATTACTTTAGTTAAGTATTGCAATTTGAAAATCTTTCATTTTTGTCACCTTTGTTGCTAATTTCACAATAGTAAATAAGTTTCTCGAATTTTCGCAATAGCCTATCCTTGTAGGAAATTTTCTTGGGAACCAATTTGATTAGTATACCTCGTGTTGATTAGAGGCTTATTTCACGAAATATTTAAGAAAAACTAGGAAAAAACAGGGTTCCCTTTATATTTTGTAATAAAAAACCATGTTCCATATCTTCGAATCTATAGGCTCGAGGGTTGTTACTTATGAATTTTTTACCTATTTTTAAGCAAAAAATTGTAGTGTTTAAAATGGTTTCAGATTCGAGAATTTTTAGGTCTAAATCGCCCTGTCAGGACACGACACAAAATCAGTTAGAAAAGTCATATTTGAGAGATCTTTGGTACATAGGCATAAACAGTTTAGGATATATTTCAAACACATTTTAAAATTTTCAAATTTAATTCTCTTGATGAAGAATATACTTACATAATTGAAAAAACCTTATATTGCTGGTTAGGGAATTAAAAACCCTTGCAAATGAGCTATCACACGCATCCTAGTTCCATTAAAAAAATTTAAAGGGGTGGCTGTCACTCCAAGGTGGTTGAAGGAGGAGCTAAAAAATTATGTTCAGAAAATGTCATTTTAAAATTAAAAATTGACGTGCTTTAGGATTTTACTTATAAATTGTAAAATATGCATTTAATTAATTTATCCTTTATTTGTGGACCTCACTGTATGCCTATGAGTAGAATAAATTGTAGAATATTGTTATGCATTACACCTCCTACGATGTAGAGACTGTTACGCCCATGATTACTAATAGCTGAAATTAAGTTGAAATGGTTAGGCAACCAGTAATACACGTCATCTCTTCTGGAAGCCTGTAGATGGCTCTAGAGATATAAATTTTTCTGGAATTGGAAATTTCTAGAAGACTCTGGAAGCATCTTTATAGTATATAATGCGAACCCATGGCGGGAATTTCGAAGTTCACAAGAGAGAAGTGGAAAAGTGATAAGTGAGGTTAGAAATCCGAGGTGACAGAAATACAAAGTAGTAAACATTGTTGATGGTTATTTTAGTAAAAGTGTAGTTTATTTAAGAAAAATATTGTGTAGTTATCAGTAAATTATTAAATAAAGTGTTAGGAGTTACCCCTTATTAAATTATTTTGGAACCCACGGATCCTGAAGGGTGGCTTCAGGGGTGAAAATATGCGACAGTATGAAGAAAATATATCGCAGACAATTAAGTGAATAGAAGAGGTATAAAAAGTCGATTGCAATGCAGTGGCGGCTCGTCATGGGAGGCAGGGGGGCTGAGCTTCCCTTGGAAGAACCATCATATCTTCAACAGTAATATCTTAGGAAATTTCTACTTAGGTATATCTCAATTTTCAATATTTTTCATTGTTTATAATTCATTAATTAATTTTCAGTGTATATATAAAAGTTTTGCATTTCCTTTCCACAAACATACGTATAACGTTACAGTCCGGATAGTCTTTGTATGTATATTTCCCGGTCGGCCCATCTTTTACTGAATGAACACTGCGGTTGGAAGGAGGCTAATACGAAATAGCTTCCAACTTTAAGGCATTTACTTATAACATGAATGACCTTGAACTACTTTGCGCTGTGTAAAATAGCAACACTTCGAATAGCCAAGTAGGAGGCTAGCCTAAGATCTCAGTTCTTTATAGCGCATGTGCAGTTCAGGAGTTCAGGCGATTCACAAAGAAAACGAACTGTCAGTTGCGTTTAGCCGGTTAAGATCAACTTGACGTAAAAATACATAAAACATTTGATAGGCGGGTTAGAAATGATTGCTCTAGGTGAAAATATTCCCAACAACATGTCTTGTTGTCCAGACGTGGTGGATTATTTGTTATTAAATGGATCTACTACTCTTACTTACGACGAAAAGGTAAGAATTAAAAGAAATGCCAGGTCTACACCAGCAATGCCTTCGTTAGTTTTTAAAAGTGGTAAACAAAACAGAGGGTTTTGTGATAACAATTATAAAAAAGTCGAGTGGTTAACGGCATCAACAGTTAGAAACAAAGTGTATTGTTGGAGATGTTTATTATTTACTAATGATCAATCCTCAATTTGGGGCAGGGCCGGGTTTAATAATTTGCAAAATTTGTCGCGGGGTTTAGAAAGGCACGAAAAATCCCAGGAGCACATTTCATCTTGCATTAAATTCGAAATGTTTGGTAAACAAAATATTGTAAATTTCTTGGATTATGCACATGAGAGAGAAATAGAAAATTTTAACGAAAAGGTCCGTGAAAATAGGGAAATATTAAAGAGGTTAATAGATGCCGTCTTCACAAGAAAATTCTTTCCGAGGACATGACGAAAAACGAGAATCGTGCAATAAAGGAAATTTCAAAGAGCTGATAGATTTTTTAAAAACGTATGACCCAAAATTAGAGAACTTTTTGAATAACGCCACTATTTTTTTCCGGAACGTCTGAATCAATTCAAAATGATCTAATTGAGAGTGTTAGCTCGATTATTAAAGGCAAAATTTATGAAGAACTATATAATTGCGAATTTTCTCGTGGCAAATTGACGAAACGACGGACGTTACTCAACTTTCCGTAATATAGATATGTAATGCACGGAGAAGTTATTGAAAGGTTTGTTGGTTTTCTTGACGTGAGTAGTAGAAGAAACGCGAAGAGTTTATTTAAATTATTAATCGACGAATTTGGTAAATTTGATTTGAAAAATAAATTAATAGCACAAACTTATGACGGCGCTGCAGATATGTCAGGGCATCTTAATGGACTCTAAACAAAAATAAAAGATATTGCTCCTCAAGCTTACTTCATGCACTGTTACGCACACCAATTAAATTTAGTTCTGAGTAAAGCATGTAACGGAATTAAAGAAGTTAGAATATTTTTTTCAAATATTACTGGTTTTTCGTCATTTTTTTCAAAATCTACCAAAAGAACTGATGTTTTAAATAGAATTAATATGAAACATAGCATTCCGACAAACGCTCCCACACGTTGGAATTTATTGACGTTTTTAATTTTATTTCGGAAAGTGAAGATTTTTTAAATGACGATCAGACTTTACGAGCAGCTTACGGATTAAAATCGTTATGGTTGAATACAAATTTCATATTTTTTGTAAAGGCTTTTAAAACGATTTTTGAGCAAACTGATATTGTTTTCCAAATTTTACAGAATAAACTAACTGATATAACATATTCTAAAAATAGACTTAATTCACTTAATTTAGATAAATTAAAAGAATTTCGCAATACCGAAATACATTATTATACAATATTTTTTAGAAAATGTTGAAAAAGTAGACGGTGACGATGAGCCAGAGCCACAATGTAAAACGAGAAAGACAACATGTAACTTTGACGGGGTAGATATACATTACAAGCAAATTTTTATAGAAATTTTGGACACCATTATAGTCCAAATTGAAATGAGATTTTCTGATTTAAATTCTTTGCAATGTTTCGATTTGGCAAATCCTAATAATTTTACAACGTTTTCTAAATCATTTCCTACTAGTCTAATGGAGAAATTAATGGACCATTACCCTCTTTTTGACTGTATTTCGTTAAGAAATGAACTATGCGTGTTGTATTCTGACCAGCAACTTTTATCAAATTCAAAATCATCTCAAGAAATGCTTACTTTTATATATAATAACAATTTTAAAAACTGTCTCCCCGAACTGTACAAACTTTTGTCATTAGTGTCAACAATTCCGGTAACCTCAGCTTCTGTAGAACGATCATTTACAGCACTTAAACTCATAAAAACATTTACTAGAAACAAAATGAGTCAAGACCGCCTCTCAAATGTATCGCTTATTTCTATAGAAAAACGTTTTTTGTCAGAATTGAAGAAACACGATTCATTTTATGATGAAGTAATCAACCATTTTGCTAGTTCCGAAAATCGCAGATTACCACTCATATGTAAAAATATTTAGGCTTTAAAGCAGAGATTAATATAGGTAGTCGTTATTTAAAAAAAAATTATTTGGGTTATTTATTTTTTAGGAAATATTTTTTTTTTTTTTTTCCCTAAGGAAATGGCTTTGGGAACGTAGCCCGTATAGCCACGACAATTGTGGGTAAGGAAATATTTTTTAATTCTCCATAATATAGAGTTCCGCGGTTATATTTTTTCATATAACTTCTTTCTCAAAACTATTTTAATTTTTATTAAAAGTTATAATTTTACATCCTGCTTGTAGAAAAACACTTTAATTTTTTTACCAAAACTGTTTTTATTTTTATTAAAAGTTATATAATTTAATTACAAGTGGGATAGTAGGGCTCCTTTGGATACCGATACTCGAGTCGTAAGAACGAGAATTTCATGAGATACTACCTCAGGGGTGGTGGGGAAATGTACAAATTGTAGTCATATTGCACATCAGTTGTCTTTCAGAATATCAAGCCTCCTCTGCAGACAATATCACGAGTCGCCACTGTTACAATGTTTGGCAAAAGAGAAGGAAGTAACAACGTGTAAAAAATTGACGTTTTTGACTTATTTCAAACATTTTTTTTGAGCCTTTCAAATAAAATCGGTACGCTTGCTACATCAGGAATTAAAGTTGCGATATTTCTTTGCATGTGTGAGATCGTAGTAAAACTCACTTTACTCATTGTATAGGTAGTAACCAACAATGTCAACAATTTCGTTATAATTTATATAAATCAAAGTTACATTTTATATTTTTTGTAACCATTTCATTCGCTATAAAATCATAATTTTCAATTAAAATTTCCAACGATAAATTTTTCATTTAATGAACGATACATGACGCTCACTCATGCTATATTATAATCTAGCGAGTGGTGAATACTTTAGATGTGCAGAAATAAATACCGACAAATATTTTATGCATTGCCTCTGAGAGCAATATAATTTACAATGCGTTGGCACAAAGATATTTGAAATTACAAATTATTATTTTTCCCGTTGTTCTCAAACGGTCGTCTGGTTAAATATATATATTTTGTATTAAAATGCAATAAGTGGAACACTTCATCCAACTTTGAAAACTGGGTTTAGACTAAATAAAAATATGCTGGCGACAATTATTCCAGTTGCATATAAATAATGTATTTATTTGTTTAAAGTCTAAGGCCAATCAGCGACGACCAAGACCCAACCTAGAAATTGCTCAATATTTGATAGACAAGGGACTGACTGCTTTACATCATCCGAATGATGTTATATTTACTACGCAATTCTCACCTAAAATTGCATAGCTTCTACATATACGCTGATTTGGAATTCGCTAGAAGTTGGAGCAAGGTCGCTGTATTTCCTAGGAGGTCACCCTTTTAACTAATATCACAATTACCGTTACTTAACTTTACCTATTAAGATACGAGTATAGCTACGACGGATCTACAGTCGCCTCAACACAAATGATGTAGAAATATTTCAAATATATAAACCACACTTTTAATGCAAGGTGCTTATTTTTATAATGAGAAATATTGAAACTTCCCAATTTCATCAAAAGATAATGCTAATGTGAATAAGAAATTCCACATCATGATATTTCCACTGTGGATTTGACAGTGAGTTTGATAGTTTTAAATGATTTACTGTCACCCAAACGTGATGAACTTATTATCGTATGCAATGTCAGTAATGTTTAGAATTTTATTGACAACATTTTTTTAAAAGAGTAGCTGCCTAGTAATGTAAAGAGTGTAAATTTCAGTTTTACATAAATAATTATTAAAATTTTATTTCAGAATGCTTAAAATGATTCCCATTTTCTTGTATACAATATCTCGCTCTTTTTAGAGAAGAAAATCTGACATTCTAAAAGACGCAAGGAATGTTTCTAAATGGGCTTGTTCCATGATATTCTTTTTATATGGTTTTTATGCTTTTTCATATAGTACTCGATATTCTCATTATGCACTTAAAATTTCGTATTATTAACTTTTTCCGTTCTCGAGATGTAAGTAGTTCAAATTAGTAATAGTTGCAAAAACTGAGCGCTCATTTGTGACGTCATTATCGCAAGTGACGTAAGAAAAGTGACTTTCTGGGACCTTTCAAATTTAACCTGAAAGGTCGAAAACATGGAATTTTCAAACGCTGGTAACTAAATAAATACGTCGAGTGCAAGTTCGTTCGTCTCTACCGAAAGGAGAAGGTCGGCGATGAATCATAATCGTATATTGCAGGGTCAAAATTGAAAATTCGTCCCGACAGGAGCGAGAGAAAATTGTAATTTTTTGACGTTTCACCAAATTGTACTCCCCTACTGTCAAGAAATAAGCAAAACAAACAATACTTCGAAAACACTTATATTTATAACAACTAAGAAGCATCAAGTCTATTGAGATCGCCGAGTCTATGCGTATAGTGACGTAACGCCTGGCTACGCCCCATTTTCGCGAGGTGGAGATTTGTAATAGTTTTTAAGATACTAAATGTGCGAATAAGATTCTGATTTTTTGCAGATCCATTATTTTATACTTGCACTTTCGATTTATGAAATTAAAAAAAATGCCGAACAAGCCCATTCCTCGGCTGAATGCTAAATTCTTTGTCGCAGATAGTCAACGCTCTCTATTAGAACAGAGTAAACTTTGTCCGTCATAACTCCCCCGAAACAAAAGTCAATTGGGTTTAAATCAGGTCCGCCGAGCCGGCCAACTGCTTGGAGCATCTGCTCCTCGGCCTATCCAACGTCCTGGAAAACGCCTTGATAAGCATTGCCTGACTTGCAGGCTATAATGGGGTGGAGCACCTATTGTAAATACCACATGTCTTGCCTAATATGTAGATTTACAATTTCTAATTGTTTAGGCAATTAATTTTCTAGGAAATGTGGATAGGCAGCTCCATTTAAACGATTTGGAAAGATAACAGGTTCAATTAGATGATTACCAACAATCCCCGCCCAAACAATAGCTGAAAAATTACACTGAAAATGCGATTCTCTCTTGACATTAGGATTCTCTTCAAAATGTGATCATTATGATGATTTGTAATACCATTTTTATTACATGAGGCATCATTAGTTGATAAAATGGCGTTTACAAAATTTATTCGCATTTCTTCTCAGAAGCCAATTACAAAATTCCATTCTAGAAATATAACCTTGGGGTTTCAATGAACTGAAATAACTGAAATAATTAATGATTTTCCTCGATTTTTATTATTTTACTGTTTAAGTACTAGGCTTTGCAATGCTTTTGGTTTTACCAGTTTCAATTGAAAATGGTTACTCAAACGAAAAAAACACAAGCTCCAACTTTAAAGGACTGTATCTTCATAAGGGTACGATTTTGGATAGAGGTAGATTAGGTTGAATCAACTTTTTTTGACGCACTGATTCCGTGTTTGATTGACATACTTTTTAATAACATCCTGTATACACCAAATTTCAAGTTCCTGGGCTATTACTAGCTTGATTTACTTTTTTATCCCTATATTACCCCACAACCCTTCAACGGTATAAGCTGAACATATTATCTAGTTCCAGATCTCATAATACGTATAGGTGAAGTAAATTTCAAGTCAATATCTTAATGAGCTTGTTCCACTATATTATTTTTATATGGTTTTTTATACGTTTTTATATAGTACTCGACATTCTTATTATGCACTTAAAATTTAATTTTATTAACTTTTTCCGACACAATAAAAACATACAATATAAGAATTAAAAAAGTATAAAAAGCACATCTTACACTAATAATAAACACTTTAATAAATCATTGCATATCACTATCGTTTAAGTATTCTGCTACACTATAAAACACTTTTTCTATCCGTAACATTCGAAGTATTTTCTTAACAGAATATATATTTTCAATACATTTTATGCTATTAACTTATTAAATAGTTGTATACCAATATACGCAGGGTTATTTTCATATATAGCCAAGCTACGAATTGGTAAACACAACTCCTGACCTCTTCTGGTGTATAGGTATGATAATGATTATTTGTCATAAATTTCTCGTAATTAAGTTTTACAAATAACAAAATTTCCGTGATATAGATACAAGGCAAGGTAAGTATTTTTAGTTCTCTAAATATGGGTCTGCATGAATTACTATCAGAAACATTTGCAATGCATCTCACAGCCTTCTTTTGAATTTTAAATAATCTGGTACTATGGTGTGAACGACCCCAAAATATTAAGCCATACTTTAACCGCGAGTACATTGCTGCGTAGTAATAAGGTAACAGAATATTTGAATTTCCAACCTGCTTTAGCCTGTAAAGGGCAAAACAGACTTTTTTTGCACAGTACATCTATATGCTGTTCCCAACTGAGATTATTGTCAATATACCTAGAAATTTTGTCTCCCTGACTTGTTCAATACTTTTTCCATTGCATTTCAAAAGGTAACTCTCATTTATCTGTTTTAGTCTCTGGGTAAAATGAACAAATATTGTTTTATTAATATTTAAAAATAGTATATTCGAGTTAAACCATAAAATATATATATTTATATAGCATAACTTGCATATTTTTGGCAGCATTCAAAGCATTATTCTCATTACATAAATAACTATTGTCATCCTCAAACATAATTATATTGGATTGATTATTACTTATATCTGGTAAGTCGTTCACAAAAATTAGAAACAGTAATGGTCCCAGTACCGATCCTTGTGGTACACCATAATTAATTTCCACTGTATGCGATTTTACGTTATCAATTTATACTAATTGCTTACGACCCTTCAGATACGACTTTAATAACTCTTTCACTTTACCCCTTAGTCCATATGCTTTCAATTTTTGTAAGAGAAGGGCATGATCTACCAAATCAAAAGTCTTACTTAAGTCCATGAATGAACCAAAAGTTTTTTTATTGTCATCTATATTTTCATAAACAATATTTAGAAAGTCAAAAATGGCTGATGTAGTAGATTTTCCTTTTCTGAAACGGTCTTGTGTTGGGTTAAAAATATTAAAGGATGATACAAAACAAATTATTTTATTATATAAGATCCTTTCTAATATTTTAGACAAGGTAGATAGAAGAGACACAGGTCTGTAATTTTCAACCAAATGGAAGTCACCTTTTTTATGCAATGGAACTACTTTTGCTACATTTAAGATATCTGCAAATACTCCATTTTCAAATGAAAGATTTATTAAATATATAAGTGGCTGCGCAACAAAATGAGCTACCGATTTTGGAATATTTGAGGTTATGTCATCCACACCCACAGAATTAGAATTTTTTAGAGCAATTATTTTATTATACGCTGTTTCTTCATCAACAGAGTTTAAAAACATAGTAGGGTATTCTTTATTTAATTTAAATTCTGGCTTTATATTATTGTTGCCTAATATGCTATTTAATTGTTTTGGTACATCCACAAAGTAACCATTAAAATAACTAGCAATTTTTTTCATATCTGTTAGAATATTATTTTTTGTGTGAATTTCTGATATATTACTTTTGTTAATTTTGGCTATTTACGTTTGTTTATAAGATTCCATACCGCTTTCGATTTATTTTCCTCTCGATTATAATAAGAATTATTATAGTAACGTTTTGCTGCCTTTATTACATTGCAATATACTTGTTTATAACGTCTGTAAAAATCTATATCATTTCCATTATTTGTCATTTTCATTCTAGAGTGTAGACTTTTTAAATTTTTTGAAAAAATCCGTATTCCCTTAGTGACCCAGCTTTTTTTAGCACGCAATATCTACATTTTCTGTAATAAATTCCATTTCCAGATGACCAATTTTGTAAGTAAATCTGTGGAGTTGAAGGTCGTTTTAGGTATCTATGGAAAGAGAAAGAGTGGCGTCTTGTTCTTACACCAAAGTGAAGGGGCAAAACCAGAAATTCGGCTTGTCACGGGCGAACGAAAGATTGCCTTTTTGTCAAATATTGAAAAACAGAATTTTCAACAATTCATAACTAATTAAATACGTGAAATGGAAGTCCGTTCTAGGTCTCTATGGAAAGAACAAGATTGGCCCTTTCTCCTGATACCAAATTGCACAAGGAAATTCGGAAATTCGGCTCTGCAAGAGCGAGAAAATAATGCCTTCTTTAGAAGTATTAAAACGTAAAAATCAAAAACATCAAATCTTTAAACGCTCATATATAAGTTAATACTTGTAGTGGAGGATCGATATTGGTCTCTAATTAAAAAAGAAGATTGGCATTTTATCGACATCATAAGTGTCACAGTGGAAATTGGAATTTCGGCTAAGTCTGTGGGAAAGAAAAATGGGTATTTTCTTAAAAATCGAAAATTTGGCAGTCATTTTTTGACACTTGGTAACATTTTGCCAAATCATATATTCCCTTACAATCCCTCGACTGCCTAAATTTAAGAGGCGAGAGAGATAGCCGACTTTTGCTAGTTAATCACTCAAAAACTATTCAAATGAACGTCTCAGAATTTATCCTAAACAATGTAGAATTAATTCCTGAATTGAATGATATCGGCCGCTTCCCGATAACCGCCCCCACGAAAAGCCTTTGATAGATCCGATCCGCAATTTTAGAGGGGCGCAGATCAACACGATAGCACAAGTATATAGATAATAACAACTAAACAGCATGGAGTCGACTGAGATCGCCGAGTCTATGCGTATAGTGACGTAGCGCCTGGCTACGAACCATTTTCGCGAGGTGGATGCTTGTAATTGTTTTTAAGACACTAAACGTGCGAATAAAATTCTGATTCTTTGCAGATCCATTATTTTATACTTGCACTTTCGATTTATGAAATTTAAAAAAAAATGCCGAACAAGCCCATTTTATTTAATTAAATCATTTAATAATGAAGTGAGGGTTGTGGTAGGGGTGGTATATCCCATAAGAGAATTTGAGACCTTGGCCTCTAATATATACACCAAATCCCAAGTCTGGACTTTTACTAGCTTGCTTTACTTATTCTCCCCTATTTACCCCAAACCCTTTAACGGAATCATCTCAAAGTATAATCTAGTTTTATTTGTCGTTACAATACATACGTGTGCCAAATTTGAAGAGATTATCTCAATTTTATTAACCCGTTTACTAACGAAGTGTGGATTTTGGCGGGGGTGGGCAAATGTAATAAAAAAAATGGGCCTTGGGTTTTAGTATAAACAGCAAATTTCAAGTTTATGAACTCTTACCAGCTTGCTTTACTTATTTCCCTTATTTACTCCCTAACCCTTCAGCATAGTAAGCTCAAAATATAATCGAGTTCCAGATCTCGTTAGAATACATATGTGTACTAAGATTACTTTTTACTTTTACTTTTACTATACTTACGTGATTGTGGAACTAATTTATAGATAAAATTGAAAGGCAGAAGTGATATTTGGGGATAATATTTCACGAAATGAAACATGACATATGTCAGTGTCCTATATTATTATTACGATCACAAATGCATCTAGAATGATAGTATTACTCTAGGCACTAGATTTACCACTAATAATAACATTTGATTGATGCAGTGATCCCAAAATATGGTATGTCATTGGCTTCCATGTTAATGAGTGAAATAATTGACGCAAATGCATAATACATAAACAACTAAGCATGCATGTGTTTGCGAAAGTTCAACATATTACGTGGGAATCTCAAAATTCACACCCAACACGCAATTCGTTTATGGCATGTTAAAAAAACCCTTCCCATTGAAGATCTATCAAATTAATGAATTTTATATTAGTCAGACAGACACCAATTATTTTTATGACATGAATAGTTTTATTCATTTTCTTTTTGTCGTTTGATAAATTAAAACGACGATGACTTACTTTGAATATTAGCGAAATTAAGAAAGACTTCCTCAATTATCAAGCATCATCATCTGTCAATTCATTTTGAATTTAGAGCGATTGAAACTAAAAACTAAAGAGTTACTGTAATTGGTTTTGTGTTTAATATATACAGGGCAACACAGAGTTTCAGGATACATTTTTCAGGTTAAAATAACACTTTTTTGCTCTCCGAGCTAGAGCAAAAATAGATGAAGTTTCGAAAATTCACAAAAACTCATAGTGGGACAGAATGCCTTAACTTGGTCAAAATACCTAACAATCAACTCCTTAGAATTACGTAAATGCGTATATAGTTAGGTAATAGTTCCAAGAATAATAAACTACCCTTACTACCTGCAAATACCCTTTGCACTTAAACTACAGTTGTGAGCGAGCGTTTTCCATTCGGAATTGTAATTGTGAAAGTTTAATAAAGTTTGTGTGTGTGTTTATTCTGAATTTTATCCTTTAAAATATTTCTATAACACTGATCAAATTCCTCAAGGTATCTACTATTTAATGCCACTTAACATTAATGGATAAAAATCTGGTTTTGTTAGATATAAATGTATAGTGATTTCTTTATTTCAATGAACTTTGCCCATAAAGATTATTATTTAATAAGGAAACTTCCGTTGAGTTATAAAGATGCTGCTGCTTAGAGCTTCGCAAATTTTTTAAACATATGAACCTTATACATTGTAAAACAAATGAAGAACATTTTGGGCGCTTTGCATTGATCCTGTTTGAGTTATTTTACGTTAATATCCCACGTGTTAGCTGCTGAGAAAAGGCAAAAATTAAATAATTTTACTTTATGTAATGTTCTAATCTACTTCTAGTAGAATAATACATTCTTTCTACTTTTGAAGAGGGACCAAGTAGCATCCATATTTTTTAAATATGGAGAGAAAGATCTGGTTTTGATTCTTCTGTTAAAGCACTATTAGTAAGGGGTCCAAAGCTTCAAAAATTGAAATGACCCATTCTAACAAGGTAAATGATTTTTGGAAACAAATTCAGGAAGAGGGTCCTTAGGGGCATCAGAAATGGCTTGTTGGACTTTTGTTGGCGCTTGCGCAACTTCTCCACAAGAAAAAAACATGGCCGAATGTTATTTCAAGAATTTGTGTTTTTAAACGTTTACCTCTTCCTAAAAAATTAACTACTTGCGATATCAATCTGATTTTTTATATCTATATACTACAAACACGAGCGCATCTATCTGTACTAACAGACCTTCAAAATCACTTACGGTTTTTTTTCTAAATAAATCCAAAATCACATGAACGAGTTTTGTGTGTTTTAAATTTCGACGTGCGGGCAACTATATTAAATATTCGAATTTTGTATCTATTACATACGAATGAAATATGGTCTAAAGATCAAAAAAGTTTTTGCAAAAAAAATTAGCTCGATATCTTATACAGTTTTCGAGATACGGATTTTTAAATTCGACCGTAATAATGTCTTGTTATTAGCGCGCAACGTGACAGCTACGGCAGGGCTCGTTCTGTGCAATTGTGGATAGATCATATATTAGTCTAATACCTAATTTGATTTAGGTGTTATATTATTCTTGATCATTAGATCACTCATTGTCTGAAAATTATTAAACAATTATTTCGGTGCAATAAATACGTGGTTTTAAATTATGGTGTAATTTGTTACATGTAATATACTGCCGTTCTAAGCCAAAATGACGTACTTCATTATACGCTCTTCTTGAGATATTTGACATTTTATGCCGCTACCTCAGAACATCTTATTTTTTTAAACAGTTTCATTCTATTTTTGAATTTAATTCTATGAGGCAGATGCAAAAATAATGGTTTATTGATTATTGAAAAAAGTCGGTCATTTAACAAGGAAACTTTGAAGTACGTCCAATTTGCTTAGGAAATTTTAAGTTACGTCATTTTGGTTTAGGACAGTATATCTAGACTTGCAAATAGAGTACGAAATCGTTAATAAGTTTTAATAAATTAAGTTTAAAAATAAAAATTGACCTAAACTTCGGATTTAAAAAAAGTACGATATGACTTAAGAAAATACGCCCTGAATATTGGTGTAAATAAGGACAAATGTTGCCCAACAATGTGAACTTGGATTCCTCACGCCTAGCATAAAATTTGAAGTGCAGCCATGAACAAACGAACACAATAATATTTACGAAAGGTATGTTTAATTTTTCCAAAATAGAAAAACTACAAAAGTTTTGTGGGTATACGACAACAAAGGGTATTTTATAGTATTCACGAAACCAATAAATAATTAGGTGAAAAACATGAAGAAGAAAATATTGTAAATATTGTTTATTGGCAGTCTATGTATTGTGTGACCTGTCAGTTATTCTTTCCGAAGGGGAAAAAGTGAGCAGTTACAGTTGCCTTAAATCAAACAGGCCATCTAAACAGTTTGGATAATCTTGGAGATAACTGCGATGCAATTGGTGATCGTGTCATTGAAGATGGTCGTAAGACCTATGTGAATCTGTATGGCCATAGTGAGTTTAATTAGATTCACCAAGGTAGCATTTATTTTTCATAAAGTTATTAGACATACTTTCGCTAAGTCCTACAAGAGAGCTTACTTACTGCATTTGAAACGGTCATTAAGTCCAGTAGTTTGGTATGCTTAGCTTAGCTTGCAACTGAAGTAAAACTGCTTACTGCAAAATAATTTTAATTGTAAAAATTATTCACAAGAAGTGGTTTAGATTCTCCTATACTTTCCTTACCTAACCCAAAATTCTGGATTTTAAACAAATTACCTCGGTGACTTAAAAAACGGTTAAGAAAACACATCACACTCTTCCAGACAATTTGGATATCTGATAGAGAATAACCAAATAAACCCACAAATGATGAAAAAAAAACACAAGTGGTTAAAAAAAAACAAAAAGTGGAATTGTAAAGTAGAGTGTGACTAAAAATGTTGATGTTCTGTTACATGTGCATGTGGCCTTTCCTACAATTGTTTTAAGGGCAGAAATAATACAGAGCAGTGTTTAACAGACAGTAATTCTTACTAGCCTAGTAGTGCTTTGTCGATGCTTACTGAGCTGTGTATAATTATGCATTATTATTATTATTATTATTATTATTATTATTATTATTACTTATAAATTACACGTTTTGTGTACGTGTTTATATTGTATTTCTATATTGTATAATGATGGTATATATAATAAATATCTCCATATACAACACCTTCATAACCTATAGATCTAATAAATACTATGCCAAATGAGTTTCATTTTACATATTAATATTTTTGTAAAATAATAATAATAATAAAAGCTTTTTATTGATATATACAATATACATATACATATCAAAAGGCCATCGACCGAGGTCCTTCAGCCTGCTTTTTTCTGATTTTTTTGTAAAATTATAAATAATAATAACACAATATCAAAAATGTATTGGCTTACTATCTTGATGCATTACAATTAACCACATAGCAGTACGTGAGATAATAAGCCGCATGGTAATAGGAGTATCACGGACCTAAATTATGGTTTAATTTGAAAAGTCTGTAACTCAAAAATTGTAAAAGATATGGAGCTAATTTTTTTTGCAAAAACTTTTTTGATCTTTAGACCATATTTCCTTCGCATATAATATATAAAAAAATTAAACATTTAATATAGTTGATCGCACGTCGAAAATTCAAACACACAAATTTGCTTCCTGTGATTTAGGATTTATTTAGAAAAAAATCGTAAGTGATTTTGAAATTCTAACAGTACTGATATATGCGCTCATGTCAGTAGTATACAAATCTAAAAAATCACATCAATATCGTACGTAGTTAATTTTCTAGCGAGAGGTATATGTTTAAAAACACACATTCTTGAAATAACGTTCCGCCATCTTTTTTCCTTGTGGAGAAGTTGCGCAAGCGCCAATAAAAGTCCAACAAGCCATTTCGGATGCCCATTAGGACCCTCTTTCGATATGCGAGCTCAAAATTTATTTACCTTGCTGGAATGGGTTACTTGGCGATTTAGACGGCTTTCGAAGGTGTGGACCCTCTACTATATGTAAATGTAATCTTAAACCAGCCACATATGTCGAAGCGTCCAGAAAATATTCAAAATGATGTACGACATAATATATACGGAGTTTGTAGCAAATTGGAGAACGATGGAACAAAAATGGAAGAGCAGAAAAACGATTGCTGAGTGTGCAGTGTTGGTGATCGAATTCTGAACAACTTTCAAAATGTCCGTCCGTCCATCCGCATGTCTGTCCGCCTGTCTGTCCGTCTGTCCGTTTGTCTATCTGCCTTCCGTCCGTCCGCCCGTCACGTTTCTTGTAAGCACGATAACGATAACGAAAATCCGATTGTATTGAAAGTAAGTCGGTGTTAGTTAGAGGAAGAACCCTATTGTTTTTTCGATCAATAAGTAAAAAGTTTCTAAATTTTTTAAATAAAAAATAGAATTTACATATTCTTTTTTATGTTTTGTAATTAAATTAAAAATGTTTTAAACTAATATTATTTACAAAAGCGAGTATCCTATAGATTGTGCAACAATTATATAAAAAGTGCAGTAAATCGATGAAGAGTATAACGGTTAGCTTGTTTCATTTTATATTTAATTCAATGGTGAAACCGTCAATTCAGTTGGGCTGCACATATATTTTTTTAAATAGAAAATTTTACATACTCATGATATTTAAATTTTCTATGCTTATTTTGAAAGTTTCTGTTAATACTGAATTTGTCAACCATCAAACTATTCTGTTACAAATAGAATATTTATTAAATATTAGAACTAATATCTTGTTTAATGGTACAAAAAAGTAGATTTTCCTGATTGGCATGTATTATTCAAGTTACAATATACCATTTGTTAGCCGGAATATGCCAGATTGTTACTAAAAGAAGTAATAAAAAAAAAATTAAGAAAATTTCAGAAACTTTAAAAAGGTACAAGTAACATTTCTTAAAACAATTATTACTTAAACTGGAATTGAAACATTTCTTGTACAGAATATTCTCTCTTGGTCAATTTCGCAGAAAAACAGTGAAAAATATCTCTTAAAGATCACTTTATTAGCTACAAGAAAGTATTCTTTAAATTAATTGCAAAAGCTAATATTTATAGAGATATTCAGAAAATAGCACCCAAGGAAAAACTTTTTGATTTTCGGTTTTTTTGCTCTAACGGCTAAAACAATGAAAATACAGAAAACAATTTTCAACAAAATTTGTAGCTCGTCTCTTTCTCTACAAAATAGGTGTTTACAAATTTGTGTCTTACTTAAGCCGTTTAGGAGATAAATCCAGTTTTCCACTTATAGCTTTGAGCAGTTCCAAAATGAGCGGAAAATGAGAATTCTCTGGGAGTTTCGTACGACCGGACATATCGATCGATAATTATTACTATTCAGAGCCGCTAAAAAAATGAAAACAACGTTAAATGTAGAGAGAAGTCTCAGCTTTAATGTGGAACTAATCACAAAATTCATACAAATTTTTATCATAGAGAAAAAAGTGTTAGAAGATGGCTTAGTAAACTTTATACAGTTGATTTATTCACATCTTTGAGTTTTATGCATCCTGCCTATTTGTCCCGTAACAATGGGTGCTTTTTCACTGCATGGATTCGATTCCACGCACATTAATCTATATTTTGTGAAAATTTCATTGAATAATGTTAAGAAACAAATGAGTTGTATATGTTTTACTGCATAATTGTGCATTTTCTGAACGTGTATGAATAATGTAGACAAATTCAAAAAGTACTGCGCGCATTTAAAAAACTCTAAAGTCTTTCGAAAGAGTATGTTTCATTGTACTTATAATCCAAATATTAAGACTGTGCTATTATTATTACTTAAGATATAGCGAATTGAACTCCAAAATTTGGAGGTGATTGATCGATGAGAAATATACCCTCTACTTTGATTGCAAGGCATATTTTTCCAACAAAAATAATTGCAATAAAATGTTAATTGGATTAATATATCATTATATAAGAATATACAAGCAAAATAAATTATCATTCTAAAGACTCCTGGCAAAGATATGAATAAATCTGTGGATCAACTGTACAAAGTTCAGTAAGCCATCTTTGACACTTTCTCTCTTTGATAAAATTTTTTATGAATTTTGTGATTAGTTCCACATTAAAGCTGCGACTTTTTACTACATTTCATGTTGTTTTCATTTTTTTTAGAGGCTCTGAAGTAAGAATTATCGATCAATGAGGCGACGAAACTCCTGGAGAATTCTCATTTTTCGCGCATTTCGAAGCGGCTTAAAACTATAAGTGGAAAACTCGATTTATCTTCTAAACGGCTTAAGTAAGACAAGAATTTGTAAAGACCTTTTTTGTAGAGAAAAAGACGAGCTACAACTTTTGTTGGGAACTTATTTATCTATTTTCATTATTTTGGCCGCTAGAGCAAAAAAACGAAAATCAAAAAGTTTTTCCAAACTTTTTTGAATTTTCCCGGAACTTAGAAGTGCAAAGAATGCATCATCTCATACTCCAGGTTATTACCTACTTAAATCCCAGAGATGATCCTTTTATTAATTTTTGTTACCCTAAATTGTTAATTTGCTTGTACTATAAATTCTCAACTACAAAGTGATTTGAATAAAAGTTTTATATTATGGTAATTAGCTGCCCGACACGTAAAAACGAATATATACATACTATTTTTAAAGTAAATAATTTTGAACAACGCTAAAATAATTATTTTATAGAGTTATAGGAAATTGACTTGACTTTATTTATAGTTGCCATACTGTGCATCTCTCTCCACTATCTTTGTTAGACAAAGAGAAATTCTGTAACTCTTATACAGGGATTTTTTTTTCTTCTTCAATTCTTTGGGACTTCCTGCCACATGTATTTTTTCTTTTTAAGCGGTGCTCGGGGAATCTACAAGATATCACAGTTAACCTGGTAAATAACCTCTACGCCTGTGACTTTTACGTCAAAGGATCAGTTAGAGGTTGCTTTTTTTAAATAAACAACACAAATAAGTATAAAAACTTGAAATTAAATATTTCGCCGACGTTTCGGAAATCCTTTTTTTTTTTTAAATCTCTTTTACATTGTACGATAAATACGCAGCTCTAAGAATGTTTGTTATATTCAATATCCATAGATACTTACTATTTACATAGAACTGTTGATATAGTTAACAGTTTTTTAGTTTTTGTACAATGTTAAGTTTGTGAAGTTCTTCTTTTAACATTGGCAACCAAGTTGTACAGACATCTACGGAACAATTCGAGACGCATCTATCCTCATTCAATAATATTATCGCGGATTCTTTAATTTTTCTTTTTTTGCTATCAGCCTTTTTTGTTTAAAATTTTTGCCGAGTCCCAATTTATTCTATGTCCGTTTTCCCAAGCGTGTTCGCAGATCTTGGACCTCTGAATTTCATTTTTTCTGATATAATTTTGATGTTCGCCCAATCTTACACTAAAAGGTCTGGATGACTCACCCACGTATTGTTTGTTTGCACTCACACGGAATACTATAAATGCAGTTTTTTGAATTTTGCTCGTGGTTCTTCGGTTTCGTCTTTGTCAGAATATATCTTAAAGTGTTGTTTGTTTAAAATACCGTCCTAATATCAAATCTATTACCGATGCGGCGCAACTTTTTGGATAATCCGCATACATAAGGAATTAACGCTGTGTAACGTTTTTCAGGTTTTTGTCGTACCTGACTATTATTTTCAATATTTATGAAGGTTTTATCGACAAAACCCCCAGGGTATTCGTTATTTATAAGAACTTCCTTTATAAGCCGCTTCTCATTGTTTAATATTTCATCATTAGAAGAAATGATTTTGGCCCTATCATACAAACATTTTACAACACCCCTCGTAACGTGCATCGACTGATTTGAGCTGAAATTTAAATATGTGTTGGTTTTCTACAAACACTTGTTTCAATTGTACCATTTACACTTTTAATTAAAACATCTAAAATGGTAATTCATTTCTACTTTCCTTTTCTAGAGTGAATTTAATAGAAGGTTCTTTATTATTTAAATGTTCCAAAAAACTATCTGGTAACTCAATACCATAAGGCCAGATTGCAAAGATATCATCTACGTATCTCCACCAGATAACCGGTTTGTATGCACAATTTTGAACATGTCTAGTCTCAAAATCCTCCATAAATATATTACTTAAAATCGGTGACAATGGAGAACCCATTGCCATACCGAAATCCTGCTGATAGAAACCATTTTCCAATTGAAAATAAGTTGTTTTTATACACATAGTTAAAAGTTCCATTATGGTATTTAAAAAAAGCAACCTCTAACTGATGCTTTGACGTAAAAGTCACAGGCGTAGAGGTTATTTACCAGTAACATACTGGTTAATTGTGATATTTTGTAGATTCCCCGAGCACCGCTTAAAAAGAAAAAATACATGTAGCAGGAAGCCCCAAAGAATTGAAGAAGAAGAAAAAATTGAGATAATGCCACAAATAACATTTAGACAATATCTTATACAGGGAGTCCCAAAACTTATTAATAATAATTTTTTTAATTAAAGGCAATAATTTTTTTATTGCAAGATTCAAATTTTTAAAACAAAACATTAAAGAATTTGCAGACAAGGAAATGTCTAATATCTCAAAAACAACGGCTTTAAATACATTTTGATTTAAAGATTACTAATCAGCGTATTTTTCTGCATAAGTGAAATCTTGTTTGTTGATATATTCTGAAACACCCTGTATATTATTATTTTTTTTGCCAATCTAAACCATAAAATATTTTTAAAATTATTGTACGTTTATTTCAAATATTCGAGAAGTTAGGCTATAGGTATACGCGCCTGCTATATTTTGTTACTACACCAAATGTTTAACTTTATTTCATGTCTTAAAACAGACGCCGCGCCGTATAAGTATATTTTTTTAATGAAATTTCGAAGTTGGTAATAAATTCTGAAACAATTCTGAGTTTTATTCGACGTTTATTGCCACTTTCTCCCCAAAGTTAATAGTTTGAGAGAACAGAGAAAAACTTTTTGAATATCTAAAATGGCACAAATTATCAAAGTTTAACATGCCGCCTCTTAAAAATCATCAATTTTTGGAGGTTCTGCACTATAATACATTAAAATTTCAGAGTGTTTCACTTGAAACTAACCTACAGAATCTTTTTGACATTAATACTCTTACCTTTTCGAAAAGAAGAGAAGAAATTAAGTTTCCAATGGCACTGACACTCGCACTGGATGCTGTGGTATCGTTGAAATCACCGTCGATGCGGAACAAGTTCAGTTCAACAGGTACGCAGATATAAATGAACCCCGTCGTCGGCGTCACGACGCTATATAATCTGACAACTGTGAGTAGGTGCATTCAGATCTTGCGTATATCAGGTGGTCCTTTTGGGGTTTGTCATTTAGCGCTAATGATCTTTGATATAGAAAAATTATAATGAATATAAATTAAGTTATAAGGCGTAAGACTTAAAGTATAGTTTCATGTTCGCTGTTAACGACGCAAATTAATAAAGATGATACGTTGGATATGGCCTATAACTCTGCTTTATTCTTAAAAACTGTAAATGAATATAATATTGATTTAATAATTATATTATAGTGTTTCTGTCTAACAGTCTGAATTGAAAACCTCATGTAAGAAATTCTTTATACACAACATCCTGTTAGATGTTTTGTGACCCATGTTTTACCTTTTTGGCATTTATTTACTGTATGGTACGACTGATAGCATCACGCCACTTGTCGTGGTTGCCTGCTAGGCATACGGTCTCGTCAGAATTTCATCCTAATCGTTCTATAGACTATCGGTAGAAAGGCGGAGTTTACTACTAGCGCTTGCGGCACACAGAGTGAAATTAATGAGTTGTCATTTTCAAAATTCTAGTCCAATCTCAATTTTTGATCAAATTGGATGAAACTGGGGGCAAAATGTTCGAGAAAGCTGGTACTTTATGACGTAACTGGAGGTTTTACAATTGTCAATTCAGCTGTCAAATCCCCTCAAAAATTTAAAATAATTTTAAATTATCAAAATGGCCAATATCATAAACTTGGACCACTTTAGACCAAAATGACCATTACGTTAGTAATCTACGATCAAACAACCATGAAACCCTGTATGTTTCATTGATATAAATATTTCTTATTAGAAACAAATCCATTAGAACCACTAAATATAAATGGCCAATATCTTGAACTCGGACCACTTTGGACCAAGATGACCACACTTGGACCACTTTTGGCTAAAATAAATATTGGATTCGTAATCAACCACCCAAGAAACATTCATTAAAGTCATAAAAATCTGGTAAACAAAAATTTAGACTACGCAAATTTAAAAAATTTCGCGGGGTTTTGGCAGCTGTCAATTGGTATACCGGGTGGCCACGAGTCATGTACGCCCCCAATATTTTGGTTGTTTTTGTATTTAAAAAATTGGTTTTTGGTACACATAAATTAGACAATAATAAGCTACTTTTAGACTAACAGGAATGAAAATTTCACTTGCTGTTGAACCGGAAGGGACATCAACTTTTTTTTCTTAAATGCAACGGTTTTTTCAGATGTAAAAAATTCCAAAAAATAAGTGAGATATGAACAATTTTTTAATTTTTTCAAAATGGCCGCGTCAGATGAATGCGATGTAAGAAAATTACTAAGTAGGCTATGGAAATTATTAATAAGGTTGTAGACTTGTCTGTAAAGAAGAAAACAGTTGTTTGAATTACTGATAGGTACCAATATTTTTAGTTTTTTTTTCAACCCCGTAGGGGTCCTATGGAATTTTTTTTAATGGAACTGTGCTATTTCTTTTATTAATCAGAAATAATGATTCATAAACTATAATTTTTTCGCCATTAAACATTATTTAACGATATCCTTCGTAATAATAGAAATATTTTTAAAAAGTAAGCGCCAACAAATCATTATAATAAGGTGCCTATCTACATTTAAATCCAGAATTGCAGATAGCCATGAAAATGACAGACATTCGCAACAATTGAATTAGTCTCGACTTACTCACTAATTTTCTGAAGCAAGTGTATTAAAGTTGTTATAAACTAGAAAATTAATATAAGATGGCTGAAAATTATTCAAGAGATGAAAAAGTTGACATGATCATTATTTATCGAGAGACTCGACGTAATGTAACTAGAGCACAAAGTCTGTATGGACGGAGATATCCAGAAAGAAGACAACCTCCGAGAAACTATTTCGCCCGGTTGTAGCAACAATTTAGAACTGAACCTAATGTAGAAATTAAAGAAAGATTTATTATAGATGAAGAAACGGAAATTAATGAATTAGCTTTAGTGCATGTTGACCCAACCATTTCAATAAGACAAATTGAACATGATTTACCAGTTTCCAAAGAATCAGCCAGAAAAATTTTAAAGAAACACGGCTATTGTTCTTATAAATATCAATTGCATCAATTTTTGTATGAGAATGATTATCAACGAAGAATAGCCTTTTGTAATTGGTTACAGTTACGCCAATTAAGAAATGAGAATTTTATCAAAAACATTTTGTTCACTGATGAATCGAGATTTACAAACCTTGGGTTATTTAATCGAAACAACACTCGATATTGGGCAATTAATAATCCTCACATTATGAGACAGGGATGGTTTCAGGAGCGGTTTGGCTTCAATGTTTGGTTAGGTGTACTGGGCGACTATATCATAGGTCCAATATTTTTAACGAAACTCTAACTGGACCAAGATATCTAAAATTTCTCCAAAATATAATAGTTCCACAGATTAATCAAATTCCCAATACCAATATTGACGAGGTTTACTTCCAACAAGACGGGATTGGACCACACAATGCTATTATCCTTAGGGATTACTTAAATCAGTTATTTCCAGATCGTTTTGGATTGGGACCCATGGTCCAGTCAGATGGCCTGCAAGGTCGCCTGACTTAGCCCCACTCGATTTTTTTAATTGGGCGCATTTGAAAAATAGAGTCTACATGACTACTCCAACCACAAGGCAAGATCTGAAAGAAAGAGTTCGACACGAAATTGCACAAACAACACCTCAACAATTACAGAATGTTGGACGTGCAACGATAAGTCGCGCTACTCTGTGTATTAATCATAATGATGAACAGTTTGAACAATTTTTATAATGGTTTGTTATAATTTATGTTTTGAATAGTTTTGTTATTCTTGGTAATTTATTCATGGTTGTAACGTTATACCTATTAAAATTATTTCTTGTTTAGTTTTTGTTCACTTTTTAAAAATACTTTTATTGTTACGAAGGATGTCGTTAAGAAATGATTAATGGCGAAAAAATAATAGTTTATGAATAATTATTTCTGATTAAGAAAAGAAATAGCACAGTTAAATTAAAAAAAAATTCATAGGACCCCTACGGAAATTAAAATGAAAATGAAATTCCGTTTTTTTTTTTTGAAAAAAAAATTAAAAATACTGGTACCTATCAGTAATTCAAACAACTAGTTTCTGCTTTACAGACAAGTCTACAACCTTACTAATAATTTCCATAGCCTACTTAGTAATTTTCTTACATCGCACTCATCTGACGCGGCAATTTTGAAAAAATTAAAAAATTGTTCGTATTTCAATTATTTTTTGGAATTTTTTACATCTGAAAAACTGTTGCACTTAGAAATTTATGCTTAATAATAAACCATCAAAAAGATATAGTCATTCCATTTAAGAAAAAAAAGTTGATGTCCCTTCCGGTTCAACCGGAAGTGATATTTCATTCCTGTTAGTCTAACAGTAGCCTATTATTGTCTAATTTATTTGTACCAGAAGCCAAATTTTTAAATGCAAAAACAACCAAAATATTGGGGACGTATCAGCACTTACTTCATAAAGTACCAGCTTTCTCGAACATTTTGCGCCTAATTTCATCCAATTTGATAAAAACTTTGAAAAGAAAGAATTTTGAAAATGACAACTCATTAATTTCACACTGTGCGGCGGCCCAGTCAATAACTTACGTGCAGTACCAATCATAAATGTCAAAAAAGCCGTTTTTGATTTGTTCGTGCCGAGCCGAATTTCCGATTTCGCTGGAGCAATTTACGATGCCGAGAGAATACCAATCTTCCTTTTACCATAGAGACATTATACCATTATCAAGGTTATTTCTGATTCGATTTTGATTTTGAAAATACTGCTGAAAAGATAATTCAAACCCCTATCAGATAAGATGAAAATATATACAGTGTGTTGTTTGAAACAAGAAAGTTAGTAGTATTTTCGGTTAAATTAAAAGTGTTTTTTTGGGTATGGTTATGTCTAAAAATGTACCGCAGTTTCAAATTTTTAGTTTGAAAAATAATTGAAAACGTGGGGGCGTAACTGTTCTCGTGGGCACCCGGTATACCTAATAAAATATATTTTTTAAAAACTCTTAACGCTCACACTATTTAACACGTTGTAAAATGAGTAATCGGTTAATTCTGTAAAGCACATTATCTAAATAAATTATAACAGCTATAATAAACTCCATACGGAGGGATTATGCATGGGCATTTTTTTCTTTTTGAAGTAGAGCCGACATGGGCATATTTTAGCAAAAACCTTATCTTTTGACAGCTTGTTTTACGACTTGTTTTTACACTGTGGTTGTAGTTTATCTGCAAAAAAATCTATCTAATGTTTGTAACTGCATTAAACATAATGTGCATAGTATTTTATTAATTGATTACCATAATTATCTTTAATCGATTAATTAAGTATGTGGACTAAACGATTAAAGCACTTAAGCGCTTTTAATTTTTATTAAAAGCAATATGCAGTTTGTCAAATAAGGTAGAAATGCTGTCAGATCGTATGGCCATGGATTTGATTTTTGGCAATATTTTTTCTTTGGAGAAAGGTTACCCCACGCTTTTACGTTTATTATTATTAATGTTTCCCTACTTTGTCTCAGCTGAGCTGGTAAGCTGGTATCTTCTTAGAGTCGGGGAAGAACTTCATCCTATCCTGCTCCTTTTAAGAATTTTCTCGTTATGAGGCAGCCTATGTCGATGATTATGGCTTTTTTATTTTTCTCTTCGATAAGCACAATGCCTGGCCTGTTAGAGCCTCTAGTTCTATCTGTAAGGATTGACCCCAATATTAAAGATAATAGGCGGATTCTAATACCGGGCAAGGTGTATAACGATAATACGGGGAAGAAGATTTTTCATTAGGTTGCATTTCTTGGCATGAATTAGTTTAGCAATCTGGTAGTGTCTACCCGAGTGTCTGCACGAGTGAGGCATTCGGCTGTCACATGCTCGATAGTTTCTCCTGATCTTCGGCACTTTCTACAGACGTTTTCTACGTTTTTCTTGATGATTTTATAAGGTTTCGAGTTCCTTGTACACGGTCCGGAATAGACATAAAGAAGTCTTCAGTTGTAGGATGGAGTTGACTCCTTTTCTACCACATAAGCGATTCCTCCTTGTCCACGTCATCTGTCTCCAAAGCTGAAGGATATGAGTGGTGGCCTGTCGTATTTAGCTGTGAGTGGGCACTTGCACAGACGCAAATAAGTAACAAATCGTAATAAATACGTTACACATTTCCGAAAATGACACGATCTTTGGAGGGAAAGTACAATTGTAATAGAAAGGTAAGAGTGTCCACATTCCACCCACAAACTACAAAGCCCGGTATCTATTTGAATTTGCATTTCATCATTTACAAATAATACTATTTTCATAAAAACAATAATCATAATTAATGTCACATTAACTGCCTATTATTGTTTATGAAATATCAAATTAGAAATTAGGAACACAATTCATATTCTATTTCATATTATCAATATTCTCAAAGATTAAGAAATTAATTAATCATTTAATCAATTTTAACACATTTATTATTTACCAATTTTTCATTTTCCACTTTGATTTTGATATATTGTTAAATGTAAACATACCGGGTGGACACGAGTCAATGTACGCCCCCAATATTTTGGTTGTTTTTGTATTTAAAAATTTGGTTTTTGGTACAAATAAATTAGACAATAATAGGCTACTTTCAGACTAACAGGAATGAAAATATCACTTCCGGTTGAACCGGAAGTGACATCAACTTTTTTTTTGAAATGGAATGACTATATTTTTTTTATGGTTTCTCATTAAGCATAAATTTCTAAGTGCAACAGTTTTTTCAGATGTAAAAATTCCAAACAATAAGTGAGATACGAACAATTTCTTAATTTTTTCAAAATGGCGGCATCAGATGAATGCGATGTAAGAAAATTACTAAGTAGGCTATAGAGGTTGTAGACTTGTCTGTAAAGCAGAAAATAGTTGTTTGAATTACTGATAGGTACCAGTATTTTTGTTTTTTTTTTCAAAAAAAAAACGGAATTTCATTTTCATTTTCATTTCCGTAGAGGCCCTACGGATTTTTTTTTTAATGGAACTGTGCTATTTCTTTTATTAATCAGAAATAATGATTCATAAACTATAATTTTTCCGCCATTAATCATTTCTTAACGATATCCTTCGTAATAATACAAATATTTTTACAAAGTAAACACAAATTAAACAAGAAATAATTTTAATAGGTATAACGTTACAACCATGAATAAATTACCAAGAATAACAAAACTTTTAAAACCTAAATTATAATAAACCATTATAAAAGTTGTTCAAACTGTTCACCGTTATGATTAATACACAGAGTAGTGCGGTTTATCGTTGTACGTCTAACATTCTGTAATTGTTGAGGTGTTATTTGTGCAATTTCGTGTCGAACTCTTTCTTCCAGATCTTGCGTTGTGGTTGGAGCAGTCATGTGGACTCTATTTTTCAAATGCGCAAAATAAAAAATCGAGTGGGGTTAAGTCAGGCGACCTTGCAGACCATCTGACTGGACCATGGGTCCGAATCCAACGATCTGGGAATAATTGATGTAAGTAATAGAATTGTGTTGTCCATCCCCGTCTTGTTGAAAGTGATCCTCGTCAATATTGGTATTGGGAATTTGATTAATCTGTGGAGCTATTATATTTTGGAAAAATTCTAGATATCTTGGTCCAGTTAGAGTTTCGTTAAAAATTATTGGACCTATGATATGGTAGCCCAGTACGCCTAACCAAACATTGAAGCCAAACCACTCCTGAAACCTCCCCTGTCTCATAATGTGAGGATTATCAATTGCCCAATATCGAGTGTTGTTTCGATTAAATAACCCAAGGTTTGTAAAATCTCGATTCATCAGTGAACAAAACGTTTTTGATAAAATTCTCATTTCTTAATTGGCGTAACTGTAACCAATTACAAAAGGTTATTCTTCGTTGATAATCATTCTCATACAAAAATTGATGTAATTGATATTTACAAGAACGATAGCGGTGTATCTTTCAAATTTTTCTGACTGTTTTTTTGGAAACTGGTAATTCATGTTCAATTTGTTTTATCGAAATAGTTGGGTCAACGTACACTAAAGCTAATACATTAATTTCCGTTTCTTCATCAACAATAAATCTTTCTTCAATTTCTACATTAGGTTCAGTTCTAAATTGTTGGTCCAACCGGGCGAAATAGTTTCTCGGAGGTTATCTTTTTTCTGGATATCTCAGTCCATACAGACTTTGTGCTCTAGTTGCATTACGTCGAGTCTCTCCATAAATAATGATCATGTCAACTTTTTCATGTCTTGAATAATTTTCAGCCATTTTATATTAATTTTCTTGTTTATAACAACTTTAATACACTTGCTTCAGAAAATTTGTGAGTAAGTCAAGACTAATTCAATTGTTGCAAATGTCTGTCGTTTCCATGCTATCTGCAATTTTCAATTTAAATGTAGATAGGTACCTTATTAAAATGATTTGCTGGCGCTTACTTTTTAAAAATACTTCTATTATTATGAAGGATATCGTTAAGAAATGATTAATGGCGAAAAAATTATAGTTTATGTATCATTATTTCTGATTAATAAAAGAAATAGTACAGTTGCATTAAAAAAAATTCCATAGGACCCCTACGGAAATAATAATGAAATTCCGATTTTTTTTAAAACTAAAAATACTGGTACCTATCAGTAATTCAAACAACTATTTTCTTCTTTACAGTGAAATCTACAACCTTACTAATAATTTCCATAGCCTACTTAGTAATTTTGCCTACATGGCCTCTGACGAGGCCATTTTGAAATAATTACAAAATTGTTCGTATCTCACTTATTTTTTGGCATTTTTTACATCTGAAAAAACTTTTGCACTTAGAAATTTACGTTTAATGAGAAACCACCAAAAAAATATAGTCATTTAAGAAATGAAAGTTGATGTCACTTCCGGTTTAACCGGAAGTGATATTTTCATTCCTGTTAGTCTCAAAGTAGCTTATTATTGTCTAATTTATGTGTACCGAAAACCAAATTTTTAAATACAAAAACAACCAAAATATTGGGGGCGTACATTGACTCGTGGCCACCCGGTATATTGTATTCAATAATTCAAAATTCAATATTCATTATTCATAAGTTTATTAAGTTTTCTTTAGGCGTGGCATGCCCTCCCTAGATATAAATCGCCTAAAGATGCACGACAGAGATATACGTCCCGTTTTGATATGATTGTAGCATATACGTAGACGTAGTGTAACACAATTTCAGTGTCCGCTGTCCACCCTGGTTACTAGTGGTTAGAGTTTAGACTCATGCGCATAAAATATCAGCAGCAAGCGACCCGGTATTAAGATTACGCGGATTCGTATGTGAATTTGGCGGAGGCGGATTAATATGTAGTAAAATATTAAACATTTTCTTACTTTTTATTGGGTATTTTGCCACTGAAAAATATTTAAAAATTTTAATGAAAAAACCTCTGCGCCAAACGGATCAGACAGAGGTTGCTTCTTGAGTACTTGACTGTTTCAAAAAGTCTCACACCTAAAAATGTATAAACTAGAACAATGTTATAAACTAAAAACTGAAAATCAAAGCTATAGGTAGTTAACGTTTCGGAAGAGAATCTACTTCCGTTCTCAAAACTTTTTTGGCCGTCAACCATGACAGTTCTTTGTTTATGTATTTCCATAGTCACGTGAGACATTAAATTATATTTATCTTATTTTTACTTACTTCGTCTCTAAGGATGGGCAACCAACTAGTACAAAAATCTATTGAATAATTAGAAACGCATCTATCCTCGTTTAATAAAATAATCGCGGATTCTTTAAGTTTTCTTTTAGTTCTGTTGCCCTCTTTTTCCAAAATCTTCGCCGATTCCCATTTAATTCTATGATTATTATCCCACGCGTGTTCACAAATCTTGGATTTTTCAAATTCTCCCCTTCTAGCGTAATTTCTATGTTCACCAAGCCTTACGTTGAAAGGTCTAGATGATTCACCTACGTAATGTTTTCCGCACTCACACGGAACACTATAAATACAATTTTTTGAATTTTGAACAATATTTGGAGGTTTGGTTCTTGATAAAACCGATCTTAGAGTGGAGCCCGTTTGAAAAACCGTTCGTACGGAAAACCTATTCCCAATTTTTCGTAATTTATCCGATAAACCATGTATATATGGAATTTCTGCCATTGACCTAAATACCTCAGGTTGTGATAGTATATTCTCTCTACTACCAATGTTCAATAACTGACTATCAACAAAACTCTCAGGATATTGATTATATTTAATAAGACAGTTTTTATAAATTGTTTTTCGTTCCTTAATATTACATCATTTGAAGAAATAATTTTGGGCCTGTCATACAAACACTTAACAACACCTTTCTTAACACTAATATGTTGATTTGAATTGAAATTTAAGTATCTGTTTGTGTGTATTTGTTTTCTATACACACTGGTTTGGTATGTGTTATCTAATTTTTTAATTAAAATATCTAAGAAAGGTAATTCATTATTATTCTCTATCTCTATTGTAAATATAATTGAACGTTCTTTTTCGTTAATCTGATTAAAAAATTACTTAAACATTCTTTACTATAAGGCCATATAGCAAAAATGTCATCTACATATCTCCACCATACAATGGGTTTATAAGCTAGATTATTAATATTACTTTCCTCGAAATTTTCCATGAAAATGTTACTTAATATTGGAGATAATGAAGAACCCATGGCCATCCCAAAGTCTTGTTGATAGAAGTCATTATTTAATTGAAAGTATGTTGTTTTAATGCAAAGTGTAAGTAATTCCATTATATTTTTTTCCTTCTTCAATTCTTTGGGAATTTCACTGCCACATGTATGTTTTCTTTCTAAGCGGTGCTAGGGGAATCTACAAAATATATCACAATTAACCAGTATTACTGGTAAAAAACCTCTACGCCCGTGACGTTTACGTCAAAGGATCAGTTAAAGGTTGGTTTTGATAACTAAACAACACAAATAAGTATAAAAGCTTGAAATTAAATATTTCGCCGACGTTTCGGAAATCTAATCTGTTTCCTTTCTCAAGGCTTTTTTTGAAAAATCTTTTTTGCTGTGTATGACAAATACATAGCTCTAAGAATGTTTGTTATATTCAATATCCATAGATACTTACTATTTACATAGAACTGTTGATATAGTTAACAGTTTTTTAGTTTCTATACAATGTTAAGTTTGTGAAGTTCTTCTTTTAACATTGGCAGCCAAGTTGTACAGACATCTACGGAACAATTCGACACGCAATGTCTGTACAACTTGGCTGCCAATGTTAAAAGAAGAACTTCACAAACTTAACATTGTATAGAAACTAAAAAACTGTTAACTATATCAACAGTTCTATGTAAATAGTAAGTATCTATGGATATTGAATATAACAAACATTCTTAGAGCTATGTATTTGTCATACACAGCAAAAAAGATTTTTCAAAAAAAGCCTTGAGAAAGGAAACAGATTAGATTTCCGAAACGTCGGCGAAATATTTAATTTCAAGCTTTTATACTTATTTGTGTTGTTTAGTTATCAAAACCAACCTTTAACTGATCCTTTGACGTAAACGTCACGGGCGTAGAGGTTTTTTACCAGTAATACTGGTTAATTGTGATATATTTTGTAGATTCCCCTAGCACCGCTTAGAAAGAAAACATACATGTGGCAGTGAAATTCCCAAAGAATTGAAGAAGGAAAAAAATTAAGATAATGCCACAAATAACATTTAGACAATAATTCCATTATAGTTTCAATGCTTAACTTAGTTCTATTCGCCAAATTCCCACCTTGTTGCAATTTGTTTTTAATTATTATTAATGTTTTATCTACAGGAACATATGTAAATAGGCTTACTACATCAAAACTGACCATTAGATGATTATTGTTAAAATGATTTTCTGACAGCTTTTCCAAAAAAGTTTTGAGAACGGAAGTAGATTCTCTTCCGAAACGTTAACTACCTATAGCTTTGATTTTCAGTTTTTAGTTTATAACATTGTTCTAGTTTATATATTTTTAGGTGTGAGACTTTTTAAAACAGTCAAGTACTCAAGAACCAACCTCTGTCTGATCCGTTTGGCGCAGAGGTTTTTTCATTAAAATTTTTAAATATTTTTCAGTGGCAAAATACCCAATAAAAAGTAAGAAAATCTGAATATGCCACAAATAAACAATTACAGACAATATATTAAAAATATCATCATAAATAAAAATAACTTTTTCATTTTATAATTTTTGTATTAAAATTAATTAACGGCAAAATTTTATAACTAACTACTGCTTAGCCTTGTCACTCTTAGGTAATTGCACTCCCTACCCAGCCATCCCTCGCGGGCTGCAACTGAAGGATATTTGCCATGAAGTGTTTACTCTTGCCAAGATCTAAGACTGTTCAGTTGTGAGGCACCTCTGGCATTTCTATGGGGTATACCTAACCTGAGTACAGTGTATCCGCGGTCGGCCTATTATTATGTTATTAACATTATTTTCTTATCTTTAGTGCATTTTTCTAAGAATTTAAGTATGTTTTTGAGAGCGTGTTTTAAATTTTTTACATTAATTCCAGTATTAGATATAATTTTGCTATGCACCGAGCAGATTAGGTTCTCGTAAGTTTGAAATGCGCTCCATCGGCAAATGAACAAAAAATATAAATATTTGTTTCGCAAACTAATGATCATCATCAATCACCCATTCCTCTGCTACTCCGTAACGTCATATCTGCATATCTCATTAATGTGAGTAAATAAAATATATCTACTAATTATAATTTCACTCGTTCAAGTCAATAAGTGTTTCAGCTTACGAATATTTTAGAACAGGTGGTATGGGCGCATGAGCTTCGAGTACGTTTCTGATGCAGATTTTTCGCTGGAATCAAGGAATCTGTTCAGAAGTAGACACTACGGATTATGAAAATTCATGTTACTAGACGATAACAAAGGGAAATATTACATTTTTTCCATGACACAAGTTTTTTAAATATTTTTTGACCGATCTTCGACAAGAAATGTTTAATAACTTTTTTCGTAAAGTTGATATTTTCAATGTTATTATATTGAAACATATTCTATATATGATTTTGCAAACAGCAGAAAAAAATAACTATCTATGAGAACTAAAAGAAAAACTGTGTGTAAAAATATTAATGAAATCTTTGCATTCTTTCGATAACCTGAATTCTGATTATGCTAGAAAGTTAAAATCCGTAAATGAATTTATCTAATTTCTTATTTGACAATTCTCATTCTAACATTAGCATCCACCACAGAGTCCCCTACGGCTATGCAGATTAAACCGGTATCTACATAGCTCCCTACGGTCATGAAAATTCAGTTAAAAGTGACAACAAAGGCCTAAAATGAATTTATTTACCTACCTTGTCTTAATTTTTTTTTTCTTTCTAATGGATTACGTTTTCATTAAATCTATCATTCTGTTTCTTGGACATGCTTAGCCATTGAAACGTATTTCGCCCTTATTCCGGAGCGTTTCAGAACGACATAAAGCCATTCATAAAGATGTTTCATGCAAAACCAAGACAATTTCTATAAATAAGTATGAAATAATTATATTTAACATTGTCTGATAAAAACAACATTAGCTAACTAGTATTGGAGCCTATATACCCATTTCATTAATTGCATAGTTGCCTATAAAGTGGCAACTCAATTTTCGGGTGAGAGGGGGGCAAATGAACCTGTAATAATAGGAAAAATGGGCTTTTCGCGGATATTTCAGTTTTTTACGGTCCCAGCAAAAAAACAGATGAGTTAAAAAGTAAAGCGTTCGCGAATCCGCGTGAACTGGTTCCTGACTCGTCGAAATCGACCCAGCGGTTCGCGAGATATCGCGAATTGAATTTTATTTTTTCTTCGCCCCCAGTTCAATGACTGCGCTCTGTTTAGGGGAAGAAACGAACTGGTATACTCGGGATTTTTTTCCTTTATACATAATCAAACCCCGAGTATAGTGGCCGATTTTCGAGATTCTAGGTTGATTAGGGGAGGGGGGAAAATAATATTCGTTAAATTGGCCATAAATCGGGTATTCCGCCATGGATCTCGCCCAGCAAAAAACATGTCGTGAAATTAGTGGCCACTCTACTATGATGTTGAATTTTATTTTTCTTTCTATGGCCAAATGGTGGGAAGAATAAAAAATTGAAAAAAATAATTTTCAATTTTTTTTGTAGAAAGAAATGGGCGTGGGGATTTTTTCCGGCCATTTAATTGGAATTTTCATTATCTTCAATTTGAGCCTAGACTGCATGCAATCGGATAATTCGTCGGGGGGGGGGGAGGAGAACGCAGGGGAAGGAACTTTCGGCTGGGCCCATTTCAAAGGTAATTTTATTGTATAATAGCTCATTTCATTTTGCAAACTGCAACACCCGTGTGTGATTCACGCGTGCTATTCTTAAATAAAAAAAATGAGTGCACCCGGGCGGCAGTCGTGCAGTGAGATGCCGGGGGCGTGGCTCCCGCTCCCACTACACTCTCTTCTCGCTCACCAACACACACAAACGTACTGCTCGTCCGTGTGTCCGGTGAGCGGGAATTCCCGGGAAATGGAAGTGTCCGTATTTATCTATGTTGTATCTCTCTCAATTTCTTATCAATTTTTTTGTTGCAACGCCTTCCCCTTTTTTTGGTCGTTGGTTTACACCCCGTAAATACAGGCGCCTAAAAAATATCATGAAACCTCCACCAATAGTATCTTACGCCCCACTATCAATAGGACACCTCAGCCAATAGAATCTCACACTCTTCGACCAATAGAAAGACCCCAGACACCTTAGCCAATAGGATCTCACAAGCATCGACTAATAGGACCTTCCCCGAGGGCGGAGCCTAAAAGTGTTGGGGGAAACACCGGACCAAAATGACCAGAATGAACCTCCATAAGAAATAACACACGATTTTGAGCCAGAATCCCTATAGCTATACTGCTAATGGCGTTTCCATGATAACGAATAGTATATTACCATTTCACTAGAAATCGGTAGCTGAATATTTTTAGATTATGAATATTGATCGAAACCAAAAAATTCCAAATGCGTCAATATGACGGATAAGTTTTATCATTTATCTTACGATTGGACGAAAAATCGGTATCTGAGGGTTATGGAAAGATTGTAAATATTTGGTCGAAATTCAACAACTGATAATGGCGGCGTCAATATGGTGGATAAGTTTTGTACTTTAGGGATTCGTCTGAAAATTGTTATCTGGGGATCGAGGCCACAACTGAAACTTAAAAAAAATGCACTAAAAGAAAAATATAATGTTATCAATAATATAATAATAATCATTCAATAAACGTAAGAGCATGGGGCGCTTAAAATACTTAAAAATACGTAAAATTTTAATCGTCAGGCGTACGGTCGGACAAAATGTAGTGTTCCACCCAAATCAACTTATAGATCGTAAAATTAAAGATTTTGGGATGCTTTTTCTAAAATGTTTTTTTTTAAATGTCCAGGCGGATTTTCAATTTTCGTTCCCAATTTTTACGTATTTTTACTAAAAAATGTGGGTTTTCTAATTAAAATCACTTGTGACCTTAAGTGTGAAAATATTTTTTATTTTTATATTTTAAATTTTCAGTTTACAAATAGGCAAATGATCTGTCGAATTATATTTTCTATTTCTTTTTATTGTTGACAGCTGCCAAAGGAACTGGCAAATATAAAAATTTTAATGTGTATCTTCTGATACATGGAAAATAATGTAAGATTTTAAAAATAAATATAAAATACTTTAAGTTTTTCTAGTTTCTTAATTGATACTAACCTTTAAATTTTTTGGAGATACTTGATAGGATAATAAAGTCTAATATATTATCTTAGTTGGCAGCTGTCAAAATCAAAATAAACTTAATTTAAATACACAAAATTATGTTCTATTGGCAGCTGTCAATCGTTCAGTCAACTCAATGAAAAAGCCATTTATTAAGTATTTTCAAAATTTAAAATGCTAAACTGTTCATTTCCTATGGACTTAGGAGATACTTGACAAGAAATTAATTTCAAATATATTATGTTAGTTGGCAGCTGTCAAGATTTTTGTCCAGTTTAAAAAGAAGCATGAGCATTTTACCCTATGTCGCAAAATAATTTGACTTTCCTTAAAAAGATGAATATTATAAAAAATTCGGAATGAAAATCGAAAAGCCGGTTGGGTAAATGTGAATATTTTTATTCCTAACTTTTTCTGCATAGAAGTACTACCTTGAACTAAAAGATAATGCATTTATAACTTATATTAAAGTCAGTTATTTTTTATAGGCCTGTGAATACTTAGATGTACAAAAAATCATCATATTATATCGTTATTTTTATATACTAATAAATATCAATAGCCATTAAAAATGGCAGCACAAAAGAGTATTTTATATCCCCTTTAAAACCCACATTGATTTTTCTTCCTAGCTTGTTTAGTTTTCGAGCAATTCCATTTTTTCCATTCCCCCGCGCGCAAGAAATTTCAAATAAACGAAAATTCGCGGGCCTTAAAAATACAAATTTTGTAATTTTTGTCAATATCAAATTTTTCGAAAACCATGGCATATACAAGAAAATTAAAAGAGGACTTTTTTTAGGCAATTAGTCCAGCTTTCTTTTTTATCATGAGCAATTTTTTATATCTTCAACAGTTAACGAGTTATCAGTAAAATAAGGCTTTTTTCACCGAAGGAGTGGTTCTTTACATCTTTGGAGACGTTACGTGGCACCCCCAGAAGTGATTTTTGTGGTTTTATGATGTTTAATCCTCCCACTAACAGTTACTGAAGGAAAATCTCAGATAACATTTTTTACAAGCTTCTGGTGTATTTTTTACTCTATCGACTGGACTCTGGAGCCATTGACAGAGAATTTCACAACGAACATTAAAAAGAAAAGCTTCGTAAAATCATTAATTTTATGATCTTCAAGTTGATTTAGGTGGAACATTACAGTTCTGACCCACTGTGTGGCGCCCCACGCTTTTACGTGAATTAAATACATTTTTCGTCGGAATTAAAATGTATTTCTTATCTTTTATATTATTTATTTATTCTTGTAAATAGGTTCTAATCTAATAATAAATGATTAGGCGTTAATTTAACACGGCGTCATCTATACCAATTGAATGTTCGTTCAATTGCTTAAAAAAGGTAATTTACTACGAAGACACCTACACTATAAAGGAGTTATAGAGATAAACAAAATCTCTACAATGTATTGAAAACTTTCATTCAACTTTTAAAAATCACGTTTTATAGCATCAGACAATAGTTAATAGTATGTTAATTAATTGATTCTCAACCCAAATATTTCACGTCTAATAGATGAAATCGCTTTGGATATTTTTTTTGTTAAATATATTTTATATTAGATTTGATAATCACTGAGGTAGAAGATATTGTTTGATGGTTAATAATAAAGTTTAACGTTCTCATATCAAGAACGCACTTAATCAAGAAAATTTGGTGTATATATAGCTTTAATCATAGGCGAGAGTAATAATAGTTGAGTAAATGAGATATTACCCAAATTCCAATATATTCGATAGACGACTTTGATAATTATTATTATATTGTAAACAAATATATTGGTGCACACAAGTCTCATAGGCATCTCTTGTTTTAGTATCATATTATAAAACAACTATATGTATACCTAATAATAACTGAATAAACCGAAACAAAAAACCTACATACTTACTATGGAAATGGGTTGTTACTACACTAGATGTCTTTAGTTATTGGCAAAAATCCCATATTCCGAATTACGTTTAGTTCTCTTCATATACTTAAGGCACATAAAAAGTGTCGGCTTTGCGGTAAAGATCAAATACCTCGACATTTTTTATTTGCTTTAAATATATGAAGAGAACTATACGTTCATCAACTGATGCACTGACTAGTACATGAAATCTCAAAAGAAATACAGTACTTATAGTGTAATAATTATAAAGATTTCCATAACAGAAAATGTTATCTGAGATTATCCTTCAGTAACTGTTAGTGGAGGGATTATACATCACAAAACCATAAAAATCAGTTCTGGGGGTCCCGCGCAACCCCCCCAAAAAACCACCCCTTCGGCGAGAAAAGCTTTATTTTAGTGATAACTCGTTAACCGTCGTTGAAGACATAAAAAAATTGCTCATCATAAAAAAGAAAGCTTGACTAAAAAAGAGAGTCATCTTGTAATTTTCTTATATATACCTACCATGATTTTCTAGAAAATCGATATTGAAAAAAATAGCAAAATTTGTATTTTTAATGCGTACGAATTTTCCTTTATTTAAAATTTTTTGCATTGAATTGCTCGAAAACCAAACAAGCTGAAGTTAAATCAAAATGGGCTTTAAAGCGGATATAAAATATTCTCGTGTTTCCTTTTTTGATGGCTATTGATATTTATTAGTGTATAAAAATAACAATATAATATAGTGACCTCTTGATTTCTTGCGCTTTTAACTATTCACAGGCCCAAAAAAATAACTGACTTTAATATAAGTTATAAATGCATTATCTTTTAGTTCAAGGTAGTACTTCAATGCAGAAAACGTTAGGAATAAAAATATTCACATTTACAAATTTACCAGCATGTTGAAGTTAGCCAAATTTTGGCTAATTTTTTATTGTTTCCTAAAAATAAAAAAAAGACCCAAACATCTTGAAAATTCAGCTCAAATTTCTTTTTCCAGTTTATATATCATACAAGTATTGTCTCTAATCATTCAATTGTTAAAAAATTGCATAGAAGAATATCATCGAAAAATTGCATATGCAGCCTTTTTGGATTTTTTTTGGCTAACTTGCTGGTGAATTTGTAAATATGAATATTTTTATTCTTAACTTTTTCTGCAGTGAAGTACTACCTTGAACTAAAAGATAATGATAATGCATTTATGACTTATATTAAAGTCAGTTATTTTTTATGGTCCTATGAACAGTTAGACGCACAAGAAATCAAGAGATAACTATATTATATTGTTAATTTTTGTATACTAATAGACATCAATAGCCATCAAAAATGGCAACACAAGAGAGTATTTTATATCCTCCTTAAAGCCCATTTTGATTTTTCTTCCTAGATTGTTTAGTTTTCGAGCAATAGAATTTTTTTTATAGGCTGCGCGCAAAAAACTTTAAATAAACGAAAATTCGCGCACATTAAAAATACAAATTTTGCAATTGGTGTCAATATCGATTTTCTAGAAAACCATGGCATGTACAAGAAAGTTACAAGAGGACTTTCTTTAGGCAATTAGTCAAGCTTTCTTTTTTATGATGAGCAATTTTTCTATATTTTCAACGGTTAACGAGTGTGTTAAGGTGTGGTTTTTTTGGGGGGTTGCGCGGCACCCCAGAACTGATTTTTGTAGTTTTGTGATGTTTAATCCTCGCACTAACAGTTACTGAAGGAAAATCTCAGATAACATTTATTTGCGAACATCTGGTGTAATTTTTTATCGACTAGACTACTGTATGAAAAAACCGCTGCCTAGGGAATCACTTCTAGATTTCCTATCCAAGTCTCATAAAGGAAAACATCTCGACTATATTTGCACTCTGATATGTGGAAATAATTGATCATAGAATTTTAATCAAAGGACGTTGTCAAATGCCAGCCACGCCTCCAGAATTTCTGGGTGCTGCCGAATACCAGGGCAATTTCCGGAAATTTCCGAATTCATATTAGGATGTGCCGAATCCAAAACATACTGACCAAAATATAGTAACTAACATACAAAGCAAGTTAAATAAAAGCTTTTAAAAATTAAGTTTCTGCACTCTCATAATCTTGCTTTACTTATTTTTTCCTATTTACATTCCCCCTCACCCCTTCCACGGAATCATCTCAATTAGATGTCATTCTCATTACAACACATACATGTACCAAATTTCAAGTAAATATATCAATTATATTTTATCATTTCCTTTAATAAATTGTTGAAAAATATAATAAAGAAATCTGAAGCGTTGGCTTCTAGTGTACATACCAAATCCCAGGTTTCTGTACTCTTACTAGCTTGCTTTACTTATTTTCCCCTATTAGCCTGCTTACCCACCACCCCTTCAACGGAATCATTTCAACAAATAATCTAGTTCTATATGTCGTTAAAATACATATGTGTACCAAATTTCAAGTGAATATCTCAGTTTTATTTAATAAAACCCTTTAATAATGGATTGGTGGTGGTAGTGGTGAGGGGGTTGAAAAATTTTATAAAAAAATCTGAGGCCTTGGCTTCTAATATATACACAAAGTCCTTGTACTCTTACTCTGTTTTACTTGTTTTCCATTATTTACCCCTATTTAACCTTTAACCCTCAACGGTATCAACTAAAAATATAATCTACTTGCAGATGTCGTTATAATACATACATGTACCAAATTTCAAGTGGATGTCTCAATTTTATTCCTTCTCGGAGAATTAAGTGTATGATTTTTTTTCATTCTTGACTGAGCAACTTGTATCCTCTTGAAACAATATGTAGGTTCTAAGTCATTTGTATGTGTTATATAGAAATAATTAATATATTAACTAAATAGTATACAATAAATACAATTACAAATAAAAAGCAGCCTATCGTTGAATTCATTGAAAACCCTCCATTTGTCGTAAATTTCAGAAACGTAGGCATCCACCATAATTCTGCCTACAGGCCCTCATTTAAGTTAATTCGGCCCTGCTTCGTATGTTTGTTTCAGATTGTGGAACCTTTATACGAATTTTTTTATTCATTATTTTTATTAATTTTTCCCAATCTTTGAAAATGAAGAGAAAACCAGACCGCAACAGGTGAAGAAAACTGATTTTATTAATAAGTGTTAGGAACACTTGGGGCGTGTTCTATTGCCTAAATTTAAACCTGAATCAGCTCGATTAAATATAAAAAACAATAGTTAGGATTACTGTTACAATTGTAACCACGGATTTTGATATTTAGTTAAGCTGATTTTGGTTTAAACTTAGTTGATGCAATCCGCCCTTATTCACTATTCGTCAAGTTTGACGTTTACAATTATTTTCTCACACGTTTCATGCAGCTTATATTTCTGTTTATTTATTACCAGGATTTGTTTCCTCTGTTTTCGAAAATATATTTTCCTCTTTGTGAATAAGGCTCCCTGAATACACAACTTTTCTGGGTAAACTGTATACTTCCTTGTTTAAAAAATAGTCAAATAGCACCTTTTGGAACAACACTTACCAGGCAACTCGTATTTAGTGTTTCATTTTCATTCGTTTGTGTATGTATCTATTTCTTCTAATTATCGTGTTGCTATTCCGTATATTGTATTTTCTGAAACCGTAAACAAAAACTTCTCGTATCCCCGAATTCTGAATAACTTTTAAAATGTCTATATATCTGTCCGTCAGGCGCTATAGTTCAAAAAACACAAGTCCGATTCTGTTGAAACTTCCACCAATAAATATAAAAGTTATTGATTATTTACATTAGAGATATTTACACGAAGAAGGTCAAATCCTTTGGTATAATTACATAAAAACTAAAAAATATGTGTAATGGAGAGTTGGCATAATCGAGAGTCGATGTAAATTACAAACATAAAAATTTAAACCTAAAAAAAATTCTTTTAACTTTTTAAAATACCTACTGCAAAAATTGGTCTAGGGAATGTTCAGCCAATGTAAATAACTTCAAAAGATCAGCGAAGAATGCAATGATTGTATCCAATTTTTCTTCCATATGAAGGAATTGCATTGCCCCACTTTTCCATTTATCTAATTGGCAGCAGTATCTCTTGGGTTTTATCATCTTATATCACAGAAATGTACTATACCCACATATATTAAAACATTGATTTAATAATTTATTTGTCGTCGCCATCTGTCAGAAGATGGCTATACTAAATCTGACCACTCCCATCAAAATAATGAGATCTTTTTACGTTAGCGAGTTACCTTCATTTATTAAGGATTTAATAAATGTCCTTTTCCATCTTTTGAACATATTACAGTAAAGGACTCGTTCATAAAACAGCATATTATTTTTTTGTATAAAGGAAGCAAAATGTATTTATTCGATTTAGTTAAATATTATTTGACGATTCGAATGTGTAAAATAATTACTTCTCTGTCTAGCGCGACATCTGTCAACCAACTCGTACTACTAATAGAAATCAATACTGGGCTCACTTTATAAATAAGGGCACTACTTCCAAATATACATTTCATTCGTTGAATAATTTTTCACAAAATATAATAAAACACGATACATCTGATTTCATTATGTTTTTGTTTATTTATACTATTAAGTGAAGAGTAGTAATAACATGTAATATGTAAGTGCAATATTCATTCCAGAAATAACAATATCTCCTAAGTATTTGCTATACTTGGGTCACTATACGGCAGGTGGCACAGCTGTCGAAAATAAAATTATTGACATTGCCAACTTTGACTGATTTTGGGATAAAAGAAAATAAACTAAATTTTAGGTGCCCAAGTGATTAAAAAAGTTGTGTTATTTGGTGCATTGTCGTGTGAATTTCTAAATAATTCTCATGTATTTAGTAAGTATCATAACAAATCAATGTGTTCTGTGAACGTTATCGTTGAAGTGCTGTGATTGATTTTTGCAAATTTTATTGCAGAAAAATCTCGGTTAGAGCACCTTGTCTTTGTGTTCGGTGTTTTTGGGGCAGTCTTCTAATTTTTGTGTATTTTCTGCAGATTATTTAACAGATTTGAAAGAAAATGGAATGCAATGAAACTGATATGTCAGGTAAGTGAAGTATTTTATAATCTTAGGTTAGGTTTCCATAACGTTAGCTGTTATTTTGGCAACTCCGTTATGTTTATTTTAATTTAGACGTCTTAAATAGAATCTGACATCTACAATAATTAATTTTGCATGATTTAAATGTTCTGTAGCTCGAATGGTTTTCCCAGTTGATTGATTTCGTGTGTTTTAAAATATATTTTTGGATAACCTATTAAATCTCTTGACCACTAATAATACCATTCATTCAAGTTTCGCGATTTATTTAAAAAACTCAACCTTGAATTGATTTATTAAACTACCAAAGTGCACGAAAGAAACGTGGATTTTTTATGCAAATAACTAAAACTAAGATTTATTTACATTGTTTTGTAGTGCTTATGGCTTACAGGTATTATTTACTAAACATTGATTTTGTTATGTAATCATTTGTGTGTGAAATTTGATAAAAGACCATCACTTAATTTACCTAATAAAAGAAAATACTTGGGCCTTAGATATTGCCTAAAATCTTATAGGTAGGTACATAAATAAATAAGATAAACACTATGATACGGATAAAATGTTTATTTTCTGTTATTTACTTTACAAATTCGTTTCAAGTTAAACCAATTAAGTACCTAGATCTGTTTACTTTTCATACATCAATTAGAAAAGCAGGTAGGTACATATGTACCAACATAATAAAAGATTTAAGAACCGAAGGTTCATACATATTTCTTGATAGGTATACAGGGTGACCCAGAGTGAAAACACCAAACATTCAGGATCGATTTTTCAGGTTAAAATAACGCTTTTTTCTTCTATAAAGTTTTTTTAAAAAATGCACCCCTTCGAGCTAGAGCAAGCTTTGAAAAAAATTCAAATTCAAATTCCAGGGTGGCCACTTTTCTGGAAAACCGGGAAAAGTCAGTGAATTTCATCTTGGTCAGGGAGATCAGGGAAAAGTCATGGAATTTTAAGAAATAGTCAGGGAAAAACGCATTTATTTTAATATGTTTTTATTCTTGCTTGCAGCTAAGTAAACATTTTTTATTCATTGCGAATTTTATGAAAGTCAATAGAAGTTGTTTTCTCTGAAAAATAACACAAGTAGGCAACATACAGCCTCTCCATTTTATCAGGGCACTCGAGAATATCTCACTTCAAGATCAAGAAAATTGTGCCGATTTTTATAAGCTACAAAATAGTTAAAAAATATTTGAAATCCGTGACTTACTTTAAGATTTATGGCGGAAAATATCGAAAATGGGTAATATGTCTAAGCAAAGTATCTCCTTTATTTGAAAAAATACGATGAAAATTCTTTCAACGAATTTGTATAAGGTGGAGTGGGGACTAAAAATTTAAAAGGTAGAACTTGGAGTCACGTAACTTTATGAAAAAGTGAGATACACTCATGCGCTTTAAACAGGAAATACTATGTTGTATTCACAATATACCCTTATAGTGAAGTAGATCTGGCAGAAAAAAGGGGGTGAAAAACAAGTGCCTTTTTTCAAAAAAAAATTTTTCCCGTCTTATAGAGGACGACTTCCCCCACTTCCCTGCCACGTTCACATCCGAGATCTAGGTGGTGCGGGGGGAGGGGGAGCTGTTAAACTTATGAAAAATCGGTTTCTCTCAGTTTGCGCGCGACCGGGGAGACACACAAAAAAACGTTTCAAATAAAAAAGAAAGGTTTCCCCAGGGCACGTAAACTGGTATTTGGTTTTTTAAAATCGGTCAATTAGGACCGGAGATATGGCCATTTGAAGGGATTGTGTTTCAAGGTAGGAAAGGGGATCGGACAGGAGGTATGAGGAATGTTTAAGAGATAAGGGATGGGGTTAGCGTGGTAAGTCTTTTTCCTGTTGTGGGTGGTTACAGGAAGAGATCGAGGCCGCGGGGGGAGGTCTCTAGGGCAATTAGGGAAGAAGAGGGAGGGCGGAACGTGCAAAAAGGGAAAACGTCTGTATCTCCGGTTCTAATAGGGCGATTTCAAAAAATCAAAATGGGATTTCTTCTGAGCAGCTATAATGTTGGATAGGTAGGAAACAATTTTCGCCGAAAATGTAAAAGTGGGGGGCAAAAGAAAAAATGTATTTTTTTTTCAAAACGATTTTTTTATGAAGGGAGTAAGAGGTGCAGATAAACTGCTCCTAAAAGACGGGGATTCTCATCCCCTTTAAAATGAAAAAATAAAATTTCGAATTTCTTTATTACGACAGGCAGGACGACAACTTGTAGCTTAAGCCCTGCAGAAGGACAAAGGAAAGTCCTACGCCCTTCTGCCAGGGCTCATTTTAAAGAGAACAAATTTCCCTTTTTATAAAAAAAAATAAATCGATCTGTTTCGTTTCGTTTTCGTTTTCGTTTTCTTAACCGCTTCTCCAGTCACCGAAATAACTCCTTGAAAATCCAGAATGATTTTGTGTAAGGTAAAGAGAAACGAAGCCCTACAGTTTATAGTGGAGTCCGAACCACATCTCGGGGATAATTTTATAATTAAAATTATTTCGCGGTGAGCGGGATTGAACCTGCTTCGCTAGGTATGCCAGTATGCAAGCTAGACGCGCTAAACCACTGAGCTACCGTCCCCCTTGGATAGTAACTTGATCGGACAGTAACTTGCGCTACGCGCGCGAGATACACTTATAAATTTATTTCTTTTCAATCAGCAGCTGCAGCCGCAGGAGAGTAGGCGTGGCATCTACCCTCTCTACTCTCTCGCTGCTCTCACTTACACACACACAAAGAGAACTCGAAGGTCAGAAAGGTAAGTCTGACATTTTCCCTTAATAAAAAAAGTCGTTTTGAAAAAAACACATTTTTTCTTTTGCCCCCCATTTTTACGTTTTTACCTATCCAGCATTACAGCTGATCAAAAAAGGAAAAAATCCTATTTTGATTTTTTAAAATCGCCCTATTAGAACCGGAGATATGGCCGTTTTCCCTTTTTGCACGTTCCCCCCTCCCTCTCCTTCCCTAATTGCCCTAGAGCCCCCCCCCCCGCGGCCTCGACCTCTTCCTTTAACCACCGACAACAGAAAAAAAATTACCATCCCAACCCCACTCCTTATCTCTTAAACACCCCTCATACCTCCTGTCTGATCCCTTTTCCTGCCCTGAAAATCAATCCTTTCAAACGGCCATATCTCCGGCCCTAATTGGCCGATTTTAAAAAACCAAAAATCAGTTTACGCGTCTCGGGGAGGCCTTTCTTATTTTTCCGAAACATTTTTTTGTCGGTCTCACCGATCGCGCGCAAACTGAGAATAACCGATTTTCCATATGTTTAACAGTCCCCCCCTCCCCGTCCCCACCTAGATCGAAGGTGAAAGTGTCAGGGATGTGGTGGAAGTCGTCCTCTATAAGATGGGACAATTTTTTTTTTGAAAAAAGGTACTTGTTTTTCAAATGCCAGATCTACGCCACTATTAAATTATTTTAACTTAAAGTCAATATGGTATTCTAAAAAAAAATAATTTTCGAAAGTTTGCCTGTAGTATCCAGTTGCCCCAGCGACTGGGGCAAGTGGGTTGGAAGTCTCCACATTTCATATGAATAGTTATATTTTTATTTGGGGCAAGTAGGTTTATCTACACAGTTTTGGCTACAATATGCATTTTTCAGACTTAAAATATTCCTAAAATTATGGGAGTTAAGAACTATTTCGAGGTAAAGCATTTTCTTGGATAATATAGTAAATTTTCAAAAATGCATTTTATTAAAGACACAGAAAACAGAAATAAAGAAAAAGTATAAGTTCATTTCTGCAAGAAAATTTGTACGAACACAAATGAAAAATTAATGAATGTTGTATGAATTAAATTCAACAGAAAATATTAATTCTCCTCGTCTTCCCAAATTTGGCTCAGGGAGCACTTTTAATATTGCATCTTCAGTGATCATACATTCATCTTGAACTTTTGGCTAGTAGAAAATTGGTTTTAAGGTATCCTCTTTCTTCCTAGTGAACTTTATCCTCAATTCTTCTACCGTCGCTTCTAAAATTTGTCCAACAAAGTGCTTCTTGGTTTGTTTTGTTGCAAATTCCGCCAAAACCCAAGTTCCAACTTTAATACTTTGGTGAATGTTTATGAGATCTTCGTGCTGTATATCTTTTTCTTCAATTTCGTATCCCCTTTGCATATCTTCTAGAGTTTCTTCTTCGCTCTTGCTTAGTAAATTTATAGTTTCACTGACATCACCTTCCTCAGATGATTCTAGGTCTCTTGGTATCACAGTTTTTGCCTTGGTTTTCTTTTTCGATTGTTGTTGTTTGGCTTCCTTTGCTGCAGTTATTTTTTGTAAAACATCTTTTGTAGTGATAACCTCCGTCCCAGGAGCTACTCTAGTTTTCTTTTTTTCGCAATTCTATTGTTTTATTGATCGCAGTAATAAATCTTCGAATGATAAAGAATGTAATTTTGAGTCAGTCGGCATAAGATCATCAGTTTTTGGTTCAACACAAACGGTAGAAGGGCCTGCAACATCAATGATGGTTGTTTGTCTCTGAGGAATTTCTCCGTAGACAGGAGCTTGTGAAACACGAGGGGTGGCTCACTCCGATAATATGGTGTACAGTAGGGTGGAACGAAAATTATTTCTTGTTAAATTGTTTTCACATAGGTGTCAAAATGTGCATTTCGATAAATAAAAATCGTTCCTAAAAGCTTATCGACCTATCTTAGCATCTTCAGATTCCTCACGGGACCGATAGTATAGAAATTTTGGAGATTTTGTAGGTTTTTATTACCTGCCCTGGTTTATTTAAAAAAATACATTCCTGGTAAGCACAAAATTTAAAATAATTATTAGAGTATGATAAAAGCTCCTCCAAGTCAATTTGATTTATTCTAATATTTTCCGGTTCCTCGTTGTCTTTGATAATCGCGACGTTTATGGGAATTGCGCGACAAATAACGCTCTCGAATACAATCACAATCCAAGCGACAGGCGTCTATGACTGGGGTGGGAAGGTAACAAGTTCAAGCCTACTTTCATTTGTTTGAATACTTCTACTAAGTATTGTTTTTAGTTGAGTGTTTTCTGTGGGTTTTTACGTGATTCGTAGTTGTATGCCGATTGTTGAGTGTTGGAATATTTACGTTAATGTGGCAACTATAAGTCAACTTCGTTGTAAGATATTTGGTCAATCTAAAATATTAAGTGACTTTGTGTTACCTACTCATAAGGACTTTACTTTCATTATTTATTTGTTTGGAATGGTCTAAAATATAAATATGCTGGGAGAGATATAAGTGTTCATGAAATACTCAAAGACATTGTACCGAAAATTTAAGGGATTTGGCAAAGTACATCAATTCCTACCTCATTTTACTTCTGGGATAAACTAAAAAAATTTCATGGACGTTATAAGAAAAATCGAAAGAATTTAGAATCTAGAAAAAATTCTGTGACCCTGGAAACCAAGAAAATGAAAATGACAGAAGAAAGGAAAGCAATGCCAGCATCCAGAGCATTGAAAAACATGCAGAAGCTTCACCGTTATTAAAGATTTACCACCTGTCATCTGTTCAGCTTTACTAGCAGTATGAAATTAATAATGAAAAAGAAGATGATATCTAACCTGTCTTCACGGCACAAACCGTTAAGACAACAGCTATACGAGAATTTAGTATACCTAAAATACATTTTGAGGCCAAACATTACTGGGAATTAAGTTCTTGGAATGACGTAAATGTTTCTGAGCCGCCAATGACTGCTAATATGGAAATGTGTGTTATCAAAGCGTTAGAAATAAGTTTTTCTGATTTTTCATAATCTTTGCAATACCGAAGCCGTTGAACGATTCGTGCGTCTTGCAAATGAGGCATCACCAGCTGTCTGAAACCACTGCCTGAAAACCAAACTGGCTTCATTCAAGCCTGTATAAAATCAAGACAAATATTGCCATCATTTGAAACGAAATTAGAATACTTTAAAAATGGATAATAACTGAAATATTAAACATGTTCTGTTTTTGTTCGTTTTTTCATGACTATTTGTGTGTTTTTTAAATAAAACGTCTGATTTTACTTGGTGTTCATCCTTCTATAGTTATTGAATGTAGAGAAAAAAATAATAAATACGATTCGATCAATATGTTATGTTTTTGGAAGAACTAGCTTATAAAAGCATATTTTGATATCCTTGAGGAAACTGAAGTGTGGATAATAGCATTTAAACATATTTCACAGTGATCTAGGGTACATTAAGACACCTTTTGGTGACTACGGCATTACCAATATCCAAAGAATGGAAAAGTAACTAAGAAAAATAAATGGTCTAAAGAGAGTTTTTTCTAATAATTTGAACCCATTGAGGAATCTGAAAATAACAAATTACCGTTTTCAAGTTTTGCACAGTTATTAATAACCACCAAATGCATATTTTGATAACTATGTGGTAATAATTCTCGAAGAAAATTTTAAAATCTCGTTTTTCGTTCCACCCTAGTGTACAGCCTGCCGGTAGTCTTAGTGTTATCAGTAATATTTTGGTAATATCAGTAATATCGGTAATATTTTAGTACCTAATATCAACAATATTTCAGTATTGTTAATATTGGTAATATTCGATTCGTATTCGATAATATTTGGTAATATTCAGTAATATTTTGGTAGTACTTAGCAATTTGTATTCAAATTAATGTGTTTATAAAGATTTGCATCGTGATTTTAACGGAGGTAAGATATTCGCAATCTACTTTCCACGCATCTCAGTCCATAGATGAGAAATAAGAGCAGAATCAGAACTATTATAGGTGCATTCGGTGCAGCTGCACTAGCCGCGCCACTTTTTGGGGCACGGAAAAATTCATGAATGAACAAATTTCAAGAATGTAGACGGTTTTTAACATGTATAAACTGCATGGTCTCACTGGACGTACTGCCATATTCGATTAATTTTGGAACTATTAAAGTAGGTCTGTGGAAGAATAATATATTCTATAACAAGTTATGGAATGGTCCAAATTCCACACGAGAGAAAAGTGTGTAGTCCGAAACGAAGCCTCGGACTACGGTTCGCTAGTGTGGAATATGCCATTCCAAACGTGGTGTAGACTATACTTTTTCTAACAATATTTTAGAAATTATACAAAAAGACTACAAAATGTAAAATGCCAAGCTAGAAATAAATATATTTTGTTCGACGTAATCATATCAACCAAACCACTAAATGTGACTTAACGGCTTTTGATTTGTCGAAAGCCGTGCGGTATTATACATACATATATACCATAATAGTGTGTTGGAATGATACTTGTTTCGACACAATTTTTAGTTGTGGAATTTGTAGTTTCTGAAATAGTGTTAGAGAAAATGATTTTTATTCTAATGTTGCCATAGCACTTTGGATTTTAAGTTTAGTTAGTTAGTGTAACGACTATTAAAGCAGTTTTTCAAAACAGAAACCCCGACAAAAACCAATAAGGGCATATTTAAATTCACAATGACAGATAAGCATTTTGTGGAATTAGCTATTTTTGTAACCAATCAGTTGTTAAATTTACAGTGTTAGAATATAGAGAACTCGGGCGCTAATTTGCATCTATTATTTAACGTTCCTAGCTTGACGTTCGACAGCGGGGAAGTATGTCCATAGTGGAACAGAGACGAACAAGCTGCTTTACTGTGAAAGTACAATCAAAAATTTGAGTAGAGCACGAGGCATGTTTCGATTTTAAATAAAAATGACACTAAAAAAGAAGCTAGGCTATATTAGTAGTTGGCTAATATATATAAAAAGGGAAAAATGATAAATGAGAGCGGATACAGGTAAAAGGGAGTTAGTGATACATTCAATCGGAAATTATTTTAAAATTATCGCTATAATACACACATTTTAGTAAAGTCTTATCTGTGTTACTATAAAAACAGCGACAAGAAACGGTGGCGATTATATAAGGTGTGTACTTACTGCGTCGTCGGTTCGGAATATAACCGCGTGGTTTACTATTAGGCACACGGATCGGAATTATATATTAGCGTTCAAATATACTTTAATGAGAATGATTGCCACTGGTTTGACCAAACACCAATCGTGTCAAATTTTGTAATTATTTTTACTATTGCAGATAGCCCTCTCACGGACGGATTCGTTACAGTTTCTGTATAAAGTAGAATTCTGTTCCGCGGTTTAAGAGAGCTAAATTAGGAGGAATCTATAATAATAATTTACAATACCTAATTTTCGACCGCAAGTGAAACAAGTAACGAGGCATAATTATTTATTTAAATTGAATTTTTGTCATCGGAAAGAAAACACTTCGTTACAAAATGGCATATATCTACACCGAGATCTACAATATGCTTCTATAAAAATTGAAAAGAAAATGTGTTTCACTCCACCCTATTGTACAGTATGATAAAATCGAGGATAAAATACATGAATACTTAATTTCTATATACGAAAAACCTTTTATTTTTCAATTAGGTAATACATTTCTTCGAATACCTAAAGTATATATTTTCTATGATATTTTTACGTTTTGTTTATTCCTTATTTGTAGTTTATTGAGAATTTTATTGTTGTTTTCGAATTAATTTGAAATATATTAAAAATAGGTATTTTTTTCCTTGTTTTTATGTACCATCCCACATTTTAAAACAATTGTTTATCTTAATTCAATTTTGCAAATTGAAGTAAGTAATATTGAAACATTCTTTATAGGATTTTGCAAACAGCAGAAAAATTAACTATCTATAAAAGAAAAACTTTGTGTAGAAATATTAATGAAATCTTTGCATTCTTTCGATAACCTGAATTCTGGTTATGCTAGCAAATTAAAAAGTAATATTCATATAAGTACAGTTTATTGAAATTAATCATTCAGAGTTTAAAATTCAGTATCGAGGTCAGTCTTGTTATGTGTTCTTTGCGAATCGTGCAGTAATATTTCGGTATTGTCGGTAATAGGTCGGTATTGTTGGTAATATTACGGTATTGTCGATAATATTTCGGTATTGTTGGTAATATCTCGTTAGTGTTGGTAATATCTCGGTATTGTCGGTAATATTTTGGTATTGTTGGTAATATCTCGGTATTGTCTTTAATATTTTGGTATTTCTGGTAATATTTCGGTATTATTGGTAATATCTGGGTCGGTAATATTTCAGTATTGTTGGTAATATTTCGGTATTGTCGGTAATATATTGGTAAGATAATACCAACAGTAATATGGTGTACAGAATTTCAGACAGTGAGCCACCCGTCGTATATACTGGATTTTTTTTTAGAATACTCGGCAAGGGTCTGAAATAGTGAGCCACTGCGACTTTTTAGAAATTTTTTATTTGCATGGAAGGGTTAAGGCCATTCAAGGTCAAATTCGTTTTTTTAAATGGGAATCCCTATTTTTTATTGCTAGTTCAGAATGTCTGACTGAAAATAGATTACTTTTGTTCGAAAATTTTTTTCTGAAATTTTCATTTTTCTTAGTTATTCAGCGAGGAAAAATCAACATTTTAGAACTTCGCGATTTTCTTACTCGAAAAATAAGAATTTGGACAAACATTGCAAGAGGTAAAAAGAGTTTGGAATCACCCCGGAAGTATTCTCAATTTTTTTGGGAATTGTTCAATGCCCTTTACAGAAAAGAGCATTGTGGAGTTTTCAAGTGCATCGAAAGGGGCATTGGACAATTTCGAAAACATTTGAGAATATTCCTGGGATAATTCCAAACCTAAAATTTCGATTCTTCCTCGCCAGATAACTAAAAAAATGACAATTTCAGAAAAAAATTTTCGAACAGATGTAGTCTATTTTTAGTCAGACATTCTGAATTGGCAATAAAAAATAGGGGGTCCCATTTAAAAAAATGAATTTGACCTTGAATGACCTTAACCCTTCCATGCAAACAAAACATTTCAAAATAGCCGCAGTGACCCAGTATTCTAGACTCCTTTCCAAGTATTAAAAAAAAAATTCAAGTCGATAACTCAAAAATTGAGCCGAAGAACGAATTTTCTCCATACTGCCACACTATGCGGTAGTGGGAAAATTTAGTTGCGCATCCGACCCGCAGTGTGCACTGGAACTCCTCTACGGATAAATGCATTGTGACCTTATGGAATATTCCACTCTATCTAATCCTCTTTGTTTTTGACATCATCCCTCCGGTGCAATGTGTATTTGACGTTTCCTGGCCAGTTGCCATAGAACCGGTTTCTAGGCAACCTAACAGGTGCTTCGGGTCCACTGACCTATCTCAAACGTTCTTTTGCGCTGCTTTCCGCTTCTATACATAGGTATAGAGAGAGCCTCATGTAGTTGGTCCATCGCTGGAACACTTGAACTGGTGAAAGATGAGTGTCAGACAAATTGGCACGTTTAATTTATTTAGTATAGTATTTCTATTCTCAATTTAAATATTCAGTCTAAAGCGTTGCTACCAGAATAAATCATTAGAAAGCCTGTTGTGATAGAATACAGCCGAGACCGTGCTTGAATATCGCAAACCAAACGATATCCATATACGAATATACAGACTGTCTATTTTACGAAGGCCACACCAAATATCTCGCTTAATATCTATTGTAGAAGAATAAAGTTTTACAAACAGTTATCCCATTTTTTGTGAGCTATATTTCAGTAAAAAGAAATTTGAAATCCATAGCCTGCTTTATGAGATATATTACAAAAACTTGAAAAATAGGAAAACCACAAACGGTTATAGCTTCCTTATTTGAGGAGGTACGAAAAAAGTTAAAGGAATGAAAGTTGACGGCAAAGACAATAAGAATAATAACGTGTAACAAAAAAATCGAAAAATGCAGTTGGCTTTGACATACGCTATTGTGCAAAAATGAAAAATACATATCTCAAAGTAGGCCATGACGCCATTAATTCCGTTATTTTTTTCTCATTCCAACGATATAAAACATGTCACAGAAATTTTAACCGATAGTGTCAATATTTAATATTTTACGAATACCACAATTCATATAATTGAATCGTAACAATCAGCTGTGCCATAATAGTAAAAATTCACTTTATAATAATTATAATTCCGTAATTATTTATTACAATTTAACACAAACCAATAAATATCTCATAAATAAAAATACAAGAACAAAACGAACATCCAAAGAAAAAAACGAAAAACTATGTATAACAGTACTACCTACTACTATATTGAAAAGAAATTGTGTGTATTTATTTTTCTAACTACAAATGCTCAAATTGTGCACCATGCATTCTGACACATAAACGTGCTCTATGAGACACGTCACGCATTACATTTTGGAGCATTTCAGGAGTAATTGCCTCACATGTGTTTCGAACTCTGGTTTTGATGTCCTCAATATTTTCAGGGGCAGTTTGAAATACCTTGTCTTTAATGTAACCCCAGACGAAAAAATCCAAGGGAGTAATATCTGGTGATCGAGCTGGCCATAGAATGGGTCCATAGGTGCCTATCCAGCTATCTGGCATAACTTGATTTAAATAATTTGTACATATTACAGCAGTGTGAGGTGGAGCCCCATCTTGTTGAAAATATGAATAATTTAATCTTTCTGCCACTGTTAATTCATAAAGAAAATCTTGAAATTCGTTTTGCAGGACATTAAGGTATCTACGAGCGGTTAATTTGCCATCATAAAAATAAGGTCCAATTACTTTAGTCCCTAAAAGACCCAACCAAACATTCGTAGAAAATCTTTCTTGGAAAGCAGTCTCTCTGCACCAATGTGTATTTTCTCGTGTCCACTTATAATGCATATTTCTATTGAAAAATCCATTATTAGAAAAATTTGATTTGTCCGACCAAAGAATTTTGCTACATATCAGCGCGTCATTCCTTTTCTTATTTAATAACCATCTACAAAATCTTACTCTCCTTGGCTTATCTCCCTCATTTAAATGTTGAACTTTCCTCATTTTGTAGCATCGAAATCCGTTTTTTTTCAATATTTTTCTTGCACTGTCTTTTTTTATGCGACAGTTTCTCTGAATTTGTCTCAAAGAGGTTTCCTCATTTTGGTTAACATAATTCATTACTCTATTCACTTTTCTTACATTATCCGCAACATGCGCTCGCCTTACTACTTTTTTTGAAAATGAACCGTGCGTTTTTAGATTTTGAACTAACTTCCTAAACATAGTTCGATTTGGCTGCGGAGCATCTGGAAATCTATCTCCGTAAACCGTGACTGCCATCTCAGCGTCAAAATTGCACTGACAATAAATGCTAATCATATCGAATTTGTTATTATTGGTGTACACCATAATTACTGATATAAAATTTGTCTTAGAACTCGACAACGCAACATACAACATACAACAGTGACAATCTGTCAAATTTATTAATAACTGTATACATTGTTTTTCACTAATTATGGCACAGCTGATTGTTACGATTCAATTATATGAATTGTGGTATTCGTAAAATATTAAATATTGACACTATCGGTTAAAATTTCTGTGACATGTTTTATATCGTTGGAATGAGAAAAAAATAACGGAATTAATGGCGTGATGGCCTACTTTGAGATATGTATTTTTCATTTTTGCACAATAGCGTATGTCAAAGCCAACTGCATTTTTCGATTTTTTTGTTACACGTTATTATTCTTATTGTCTTTGCCGTCAACTTTCATTCCTTTAACTTTTTTCGTATCTCCTCAAATAAGGAAGCTATAACCGTTTGTGGTTTTCCTATTTTTCAGGTTTTTGTAATATATCTCATAAAGTAGGCTATGGATTTCAAATTTCTTTTTACTGAAATATAGCTCACAAAAAATGGGATAACTGATTCTAAAACTTTATTCTTCTACAATAGATATTAAGCGAGATATTTGGTGTGGCCCTCGTAAAATAGACAGTCTGTATTTAACCAAATATGTTATGCGCTTACCTCAAATCAAAGTATCGAGTGTTTACCTAGCTCACCATTACAAGTTCATCACCAGCTCATGGTTTATTCTTAATATTGCCGGTAGCATAGCCGTAGGTTAAATGATATTTATTGACTTCTATTGAATCATTTATGGAGTTGTTCATTAAACTAACATTATTTATTATAAATAAATAATGCATTATAAAGAAATCATTTACATCATGTCTATCAAATAATATAAAGTAGTAAAACAATATTTGCAATCATTAAAAAGTGACACTAAAAATTGTCGGTCAACGTTGATGACAATCGCTGGTGTTATGAGGTATTCCTTTGTCGGTCTTTTTTTATGTTCAAAGTGACTTTAGATAAACTATAAAATAGGCATTCTAGCTCCCGAATAAATGCACACACCTCGGTGCTCACTGAAAATTTTCCAAGTGGTGGAATTTATTTAAAATAGGATAATTTCTATTGCTCCAAAATGCGTGGTCGGTGTATCGAGGCTTCATTTTTAAATAATGGCCGAAAACTTATTTTGTCAATTTGAATATTATTAAAAAACGTACATATACTTATCGAATTTGAGAATTTCTTCCTTTTTAAAATGTTTTGAAATCGATTAAAAAGTCAAAACGCCGAGAAATTACCTTCTTTGTTCAGAATGACTTGGTTGATGTTTCGTAATCAGTCCATAGTTCTAGTGGGTCCCCCTTTGTTGTATGGCACGTCTGTTAGTATCACTACGCCCTGGTTGCCTGTTGCGCGTAACGTCTCAGAACAATATGATGCTGAATAGTACTTTTGGAGCGCATACCTATATTTGTGAACAAAATTGTATATTTCTCGTCTCTTAGTACTGTGAAAATAAGACCACACCTATTTTTGCAGTGGGATAGGGTTTTGCATTGAAAATTATCCCAAGACTCGGTAGAAAAGTTGCAGTAAAAAAACAGTATCGCTAAAAATATGAGAGAAATAAAAAACTGCCAGACTGTTTTCCCACTATACAAGGTGTCCCAATAAAAACTCCCAGACCGGATATATTCTATACGGAAAGAGATGTTTTGATTCTGTGAAAGCCAATTTGTACAGCATAAATAGAGCTTCATTTTTGAATATAATTGTTTCTTAAAAATATCAGTATATTGATGGTGCTGTGCTCTAAAGAAATATTTCGATGGAAGAAACTTTAAAATGAGGTTTATGTGAAAGCTAACCGTTTTCGAGATTTTTGAGTCCAAATGTTGGCATTTGCCAATATTGAATAATTGTAATCTCTTCAACATTTCAGTTAAGTGGGACAATTTGTATTTAATTTACAAATTTTAGAAAAAAATATTTTAAGAATTTTTCGTATCTTATGAATTAAAATATTTGAAGTAACCCTTGGAAAAAAAAACTAAAAATATTATTTATCATATAATTCAAACATTTAAGCAATAAAAAACAATTACGAACATAAAACAATTTTACACATCGTAAACTTATTAATTAGTTCAGATCTACAAACTTTTAATAATGTATGCCGATTAATGGCGGCAACACTATCATAAATTTTATTATAAAGATCTGCCATGTCCTCTATTGGTTCTTTGTACACTTCACTTTTTAAAAATCTCCATAAATAAAAGTCTAATGGAGTAATGTCAGGAGATCGAGCGGGCCATCTAGGTACTCCATTGGTACCAATCCATCTTCTTCGGTATGTTTGATTTAAATAATTAACAACGTTGTGATGATTATGTGGGCCTGCTCCATCCTGATGAAACCACATATCCAACTGAGTGGGCAAATTCCTTAATAGTACTTGTAAATCATTTTGCAAAAATTGTAAATATCATTCACCTGTTAAATTCTCATGGTAGAGGTATGGGCCAACAATGTAACTATTAACGATACCACACCAAACATTTACTCCAAAACGATTCTGGGATCTGGTATGTCTCATCCACATAGGATTCTCTTGAGACCAGTAACGACAATTATGTGTTGTGATTAATGATGATTACAAAAATGAAGCTCTCGTTATGCTCTACAAATTGGCTTTTACAGAATTAAAATATCTCTATTTATTTACAATATATCCGGCCTGGGAGTTTTTATTGGGACACCCTGTATACCCGTTCACTCTTTAAGAATGTACGAATTTATATGAACACAATTTATTGTAAAATACCTGTGTATCCGCCATAAATTCTTTTGTAAATACATAGAAGAATAATAAAATATTAATTTGGTAACTTCTGGTATTTATAATCCCACAGTATCAAGGGCTATAAAGTATTACTCCGTAAAGACCTAATCATGCAACTTTGTGCTCCGGAGGGTTTCTCGGAAGGCTTATGGATTCTTTCCGAGCACAATTTCACGAATTCTGTTGCGGCCTAGGCAGATTCAAGTACGGGAGCTATTACTAGGAATTAGTGGGATGGACGTAAATTCGTCAAGTCCTCCGAATATTGTCGGTTATAGACAATATTGTTACGTGTTGCCGCCTCTAGAAAACACCCTGTATGATCCGTGGCATCTAAATAATTTTAACAAGGGGTAAAAACCACTAACACTTTATTTAATAATTTACTGATTACACAATACGTCTTAAATAACCTTTACACTTTGTTTACTACTACATATTTAACCTCACTTTTTCACTTTTCAACTTCTTCACTTTTATAAAACTTCCCTCTCCGCCGTTGATTTCTCCTTATATATCCTAAAATTGCCTCTGGATCCATCTAGAGATTTCCAATTCCAGAACAACATAACTCTAGAGCCACCTGCAAGCTTCCAGAAGAGAGAGTATTACTGGTTGCCTAACCAATGGTACTTATTTTCAACTATTAGTGTCATGGGCGTATCATTCGCCAGGCCTCTGGGGGGTGTAATGCGTAAGAATATTGTAGAAGCTGCTGTTGGTCAGCTAAAAGAATATTTTCAAATTTCTATGTACAGAAAAATCATAAGTCAGCATTGCAGTTCGTGCAAAATGAAGTGAAGCTATGAATGAAAATTGCATGTCTGTAGTTTGTTTGCGGATCTACAGTGCGCGCTTGCAACGGTCCGTCGTTTAAGATTAATGTGGAAGTTGCAAAGTTATGGTGGTGTCTAGTATCCTTGATTAGATAAGAAACTATTAGAATAATTTATATCAGCAGCAGATTATGTATGGAGTTCCGCAAGGAATCGTACTGGGCCCGTTTCTGTCCGTTGCTTATGTTAACGATATCAGTTATGCGATAGGTGTATTAAATAGTAAACTTCATATTCTGTACAATTACTTATGATAAACCTACAAAACAAAACGTTTGAAAAGGCCTGATTTGACGTTTTTAAGAGCATTTCGATTTGGACTGTAGGAGCGATCAACAGGTCGTGGATGAGTAATGAATGTTATAGCTGCGGTGCTATTAGAAAGGTTAACCTACCTACCTAATCTGATTTGATTTCCGATCTCTTACCAACATCCACAGCCTTCTAGACGGGAATATGAGAAAGATCTTCCAACACACACTTAAATTAAATATACGAAAAATTAATGATCGCTTTTTCGGATTGCAGTTGATGGACGTCTTCTTTTCGTCTGAACTCTCGGTCGTGCGAGCCACTCATTTTCAGATCCGGGTGGACGTAGAGGTCCACTGATTCCAAGTAAAATGCATACGTAAAATTAAGTATTAGAGACATGAAAGTTGAGAGAATAAACAGACTAATAGTTCAAATCAAAACAGAAAATTACAATTAAAAATATTATGATAAAATTAGAATAAACTATATTAACTAATATACAGGGTGTCCCAGAATTGAGTTCCCGGACGGGAACCTGTGCTTCCTGAGTTCATATTGGGCCCGTTTAATCCAACTTACCTTGGTCCAAAAATGCATCCCTGAGAAAGTACACTCTCTTAAAGTGAGACAGATTTTTTCCCGATAATTTCCATTATATTGAAGATACAATTTTCACATTTTCATGGGACCTGTATCTCTATAAGTACTCTATGTAAGCTTGATACCAACCATCTTTTGTTTCTCAACCGCTCTCAAATCCTGTTTAACAAGCACCTATGATCTACAGAGAAAAAAATGATAATTCTTTATTTTTCGTTGATATTATACAACATTTTAAAAGTATTAATTTGTGTACTGAAACAGGTGGACGTCATGTGTAGCATTTGTTATTAATATATTTTTTTGAATAAACTTTTCTGTTATTACAACATTTTATTCTAAAATTGTAAATAAATGTTATATACAAATGGAGGAAAAAACGATAATTCTTGTATTTTGACTGATACTACAAAGATTTTTAAGAGTACCATTTTTGCAGCCCTTTCAATGCCCTATAAAAATGTTCAAGTATTCTGTAATTTTACAGAGTGATAAAAAAATGCACAGATTTCGCAAACCTTGCAATCATCGGGACATTGGAAATGAGAACACTATACATAAAACATAAAGTTTTTCAACTTTTACAACTTTAGCTATAGCACGACCCACTACACCGCTGTATTTCTACCTTAAATGAAAACTGGTAACTTAACCCCCTATGAAATATGCAACCCATGTTACATTTGCGTATATCAACGCAGTCTCACTCGACCTCGACACCGCTATATTTTCACCTTAAATGAAAACTGATAACTGACCCCCTGTGATATATGCAACCCATATTTGTGTATATCAGCCGTTGCATAAGATAGTCTCAGTCGACCGCGACACATAACTTTGAAATAAAAAGATATTATTATTGTCACTCTATTTGTACAACAGACAACCTATAGCAGTTAGTTGCAATTCTAACACATCATTTATTATTTGCAAGCAGGCACCTATTTGTAGCAAGCTGTACACTTTTGTGTTTTATCGTCAGCATCGCTGTACAACTTTTAGGTAATCTCCCGACACGGTAGGTAATGTAATTGGCAAGCCTAGCAGCCTAATCGGTAGTAGCGCGGCCTTTTCGGCAGCCGTGTACAAATTTTTGCTTGAATAATATAAAGTCATACATTTTCAGTCTGTGACGTCAGACGCGGATGTTACGTAATAAATTTAAGTAAAGGCAGGTCAAATTTTAATTCGCTGCTTATTGATTAATCAGTAAACATTAAATTCAATCGCAAAATAAATTATCTGCCAAGGATATCTTCGAACAAAAATAATTCAGTGTCATTGTAAGTGTTGGCCAGTTTATTAGCATTTTCTATCTCTTCTATATGTAGATGAGCGTACAAATATCGGATGCGCAGTGAATTCATAAAAAATAAAATCGATTACAACAAATCTCAAGAGTAAGTGAGCCTACTGGTCTTCTCTCTACTGTGCCGCGACACCGCTGTCTTTTGACCTTGAACAAAAACTGGTAACTCTACCCCATATACGAAAACATAAACATTTCCAATGTTAAAATTACAGCCAATTAAATATTAAAAATTGTGAAAAAAAATTGGGAACAAAAGATATTTAGTTGTTATCAAGTTCACATAGAGTACCTATAGTGATACAGCTCCCATCAACCTTTGAAAATTTTGTCTTCAATATAACGGAGATGATTGAAAAAAAAAATTCTGTCACACATTAAGGGAATGTACTTTTCCAGGGATGCGTTTTAGGAGTAAGGTAAGTTGGGTTATATGGACCCAATATGAACTCAGGAATCACAGATTCCCTACCTAGAACTCAATTCTGGGACACGTGGAACAAAATATTTTGATGGAAAAAAGAATATGTGTTAAAAATATCTATAAATAATAAAAGAAATTGAGTTAGCCCAGAAAATTAAATATTTATGAAAAGCGTTTTTGGATTCTTACGTTTTTTTCTTAGTATCGTGTGAACTGTCTGCAAAAAACAGGTAAAAGATTGGTTTGCTCATCGTATTTCTAACAATTTTATTGAAACATATTCTTTATAGGATTTTGCAAACAGCAGAAAAATAACTGTCTGTAGCCAAAAGAAATACTTTGTGCAAAATATTAATGAAATCTTTGCATTCTTTCGATAACCTGAACTCTGGTTATGCTAGCAAATTAAAATCCTAAAATGAATTTGCCTAATTTCTTATTTGACAATACTCATTCTAACACTAGCATCCACACAGTCCCCTACGGCCATGCAGATTAAACTAGTATCTACATAACCCCCTACGATCATGAAGATTCAATTAAAAATGACAACAAAGGCCTAAAATGAATTTATCTACCTTGTCTTAAAAATGTTTCATTCTAATGGATTACATTTTCATGAAATCTATCATTCTGTTTCTTGGAAATGCTTAGCCTTTGAAACGTTTTTCGCCCTTATTCTGGAGCTCATCAGAAAGACATAAAGCCACTCATAAAGATGTTTCGTGCAAAACCAAGATAGTTTCTATGAATACGTGTGAAATAATTATATTTGACATTGACTGACAAAAACAACTTCACCTGTCTATTAGCTAACTAGTATTGGAGCCTATATACTCTATGCACGTTTAAAAATGAATTATTATTTATTTGCCTATAATTGTATTGAAACATATTCTTTATAGGATTTTGCAAACAGCAGAAAAAATAACTATCTATAACTAAAAGAAAAACTTTGTGCAAAAATATTAATGAAATCTTTGCATTCTTTCGATAACCTGAATTCTGGTTATGCTAGCAAATTAAAATCCTAAAATGAATTTGTCTAATTTCTTATTTGACAATTCTCATTCTAACACTAGCATCCACACAGTCCCCTACGCTAGTGTTAGAATGAGAATTGTCAAATAAGAAATTAACCAGAATTCAGGTTATCGAAAGAATGTAAAGATTTCATTAATATTTTTACACAAAATTTTTCTTTTAGCTATAGATAGTTATTTTTTCTGGGACTTTCAAATTTAACCTGAAAAGTCGAAAAACATGGAATTTTTAAACGCTGGTAACTAAATAAATACGTCGAGTGGAAGTTCGTTCTATGTGTCTACGGAAAGGAGAACGTCGGCGATGAATTATAATCGTAAATTGCAGGGTCGAAATCGAAAATTCGTTCTGGCAGGAGCGAGAGAAAATTGTAATTTTTTGACATTTCACCAAATTGTACTCCCCTACTGTCAAGTAGTAAGCAAAACAAACAATGGGCTTGTTCCATGATATTCTTTTTATATGGTTTTTATACTTTTTCATATAGTACTCGATATTTTCATTATACACTTAAAATTTCGTATTATTAACTTTTTCCGTTCTCGAGATATAAGGAGTTGAAATTAGTAATAGCTGCAAAAACCGAGCGCTTATTTGTGACGTCACTATATGCAAGTGACGTAAGAAAAATGGCTTTCTGGGACCTTTCAAATTTAACCTGAAATATCGAAAAACATAGAATTTTTAAACGCTGGTAACTAAATAAATACGTCGAGTGGAAGTTCGTTCTATGTGTCTACGGAAAGGAGAAGGTCGGAGATGAATTATAATCGTAAATTGCATGGTCGAAATCGAAAATTTGTTCTGGCAGGAGCGAGAGAAAATTGTAATTTTTTGACATTTCACCAAATTGTACTCCCCTACTGTCAAGTAGTAAGCAAAACAAACAATACTTCCAAAACACTTATAATTATAACCAATAAGGAGCATCAAGTCTATTGAGATCGCCGAGTCTATGCGTATAGTGACGTAGCGCCTGGCCAAGCCCCATTTTCGCGAGATGGAAATTTGTAATGGTTTTTAAGATACTAAACGTGCGAATAAGATTCTGATATTTTGCAGATCCATTAATTTATACTTGCACTTTCGATTTGTGAAATAAAAAAAAATGCTGAACAAGCCCATTGTGAAAATTTTGAATCATCTACTTTTGGTACACACTTTTTATTTCAAATTAAGAACATATGTAAATTAGTATAGAACTATTACCGCCTATTGAAATTGGGCCATATCCGACTGATCGCCAGAGTGGTGTAAACTACCATGTTTTGTACAAACGATGCTTTATTTAATTCTAGAGCAAAATGTTATTATGCTTTTTGATTAATTACACCTAAATTTTTTTATGTTTTATAGTACCTAAGTACCAAGAGTTGAAATAGATGATTATATTCAGGTCGTCTGCATATCCGATAATTTGGTTAGACCTGTTTGTCACGGTTGAGGATACATTTATGCTGATTTTTCTTGTGACGCTTTCCAATATCAAATTAAAAAGAGTCGGTTGCCAGCCCAACACCCCATCCCAGTCCCTGTGATGCCCTAAAAGCTTCACCAGTTTTTCTGTTCACGTTTATCTGACAAAGGGTGATGTTCATAGTCATTCTTAGTTTCGGTGGTATACTGAGGTCCAGCAATAACGAATATAGTTTGTCTCTTTTTATGTTATCCATAGGTTTGTTCAAAATCGATGTAGAGTTGATAGAAGTTAATATATCGTGTTTCTGGAAGGTTTCATTAATTTGTTTCAGGATGAAAATTTGATCTGTAGTGGACTTGCTTGGTATTCGTCTAGAATGTTTTCGACTAAAGGTCCTATTTTAGCCTGTTACATCGCTACATCATGAAAAACTAAATTTTTATCTCTATTGTGTACATGAAAGACAAAATGTAGGTACAGGTTTCAAACAGCCGAGAATGGGCTTAAAAACGATATTTTTTATATATTTTTATAAAAATGTGCACGTTGTAACTTAAACATTGCAATTTAATTTATTTCTCTAGCACTTAAAATGGCTTTACAATTAATTGTTGAAGTTCGAGCAATTAGTCCACGCCCCCATCTTTCCTAGTAGCAGCTCGACTGAGTGCACTACGTCATCGACGCCCATTTACCCCGTAGTGATCATAGTACCGATGCTTTGCTGCGATGTTATAGAGATGGCTACACAAAATATTCGTTACAAATACTGTGTTGTGCCTCGATGTACCAATACAACAATCACTACGCCAAACAAATTATTTATAAGTATGCCAAAAGGTGAAAAAACACGAAAACAATGGTGTGATGCAATAAAGAGAGATAAAAAGAATAATATCACCTTTTCGAGTACAAGTAATCGGTTTTGTTGTGAAGACCATTTCGAAGTTAGCTTAAAATTGCAATAGTTATCTCTACCTACATAATGCAATACTTACATTATCCAGCACTCACATACAGGGTGTCCCAACAGTGTATCAGTCATATATCCCAGCCAGCTCGGTGGCGCAATGCTGAAGGTGTTTGGCTTGCTAACCCGACAAGACACACTACCCGACAAAACAACAACCCCCCCCCCCCTTCTCCAAATCCCACACCCCACCACACACCCCTGCCCCATACCCGTCGATACCTTATAATTTTATTTTTTTATAAGTAAATGCTCACACATAATCATCATTTTTATATCTTGACAATATTATCTGAAGCAGGTTTTTAATTCTACATTTTTTCCTGCATTTGTTAATTGAGCTATTTTCGTTCCGCCAAGAAACTCTCGAACTAATGAGCTTTAAGCTCGATTAAAGCCAAGGCAACACACTGATTATAATTGATATACATTGATAAAGAAATATCAAGATAAAACATAAAAATAAAAAGAGCCGTGTTTTTCTAAAGTCTCCAGCCATACCATCGGCTGTGTCATGTTCTATATTATACTTTTTGTGTAGTTTTAAGACGTGACAAATAATGTACTGTACGTACCTACTTTTATATGTGATATTCATATATATACCTTTAGAAATAAGCTTCATACAATGTAATATTTTAATTAATAAAATTATATTTAAATGGAAGAAAATGTTTGGCTTGCGACCACGGAGTTCCGGGTTCGAATCCTGGCCAGGGTATGCATGTTGGTGGCGTTTTTTCATGTGTTACCGAGACGGTAGCAGTGATTTAGACCGCTGTTGGGTGGCACAACATGTCTAGTCGCTGTTATCTCTCCTGAGTACGAGTCTCAGCTGCGGTAGATGGCAATATCGCAGGGAATGGTTGTTGTGTTGATGTCTATGTGTACGTGTCCTGGTTGAGTGGTAGAGCAGCAATAGCTTAACTCCGCCAGGACGTTAATAAAAATAAGGCATTAAAATAATAAATAAAATATTGCTCTTATTAAAATATTTCAAATTTTTTTGTAAGTAACTGGTGTAGTGTCGAAGAGTGCACACTTAAAAATTATTTTTAAATATATAGGGTGATTTAGTACATCGGTGCATATATCTTTACATTTTTTTAATGAGGTTAAAATTTTCTTACCAAGTTTTTAAGTTTTTGATGCCGCATTACCGAGCTTTATTAAATATTGTAAATATTTTTTCCAGATAGGTTTAAAAAGTGAATTCGCTGTGTGAGAATTAAGAAAACATATTTTGCTGTTATGTAGCCCCAGGACGAAAATTGATTATATTTTGTATATCAAGCTGGGTAACCAATGGGAATAATAATTAAACGTAAAACGTATTAATGTTCTTTATTTCAGTCAATTTTTGGCAAGTTATCCGACTGTCCACGAACAAATCCCTGCTTCATTATTGTCACAACTACTTAGGAACTCAAAATAAGACTGTTTCACTTATACAAATTCATTCAAATAAGGCGAACGGCGTGCGACATCGGCGCCGATTACGTCACAGCCGGCCAGCTCGAGTTTCGGGCATTGCAGCAAGCCGTATCGTTATTTGCAGATTTTAAAAGCTTATATCTCTGTAATTAATAATCGTATTGACTTGATTTAAACGCTACTGTAATTATAATAATGATTCGTATTGATTGTTAAAAAAAAAATGAGACTTTTAAAAAAATTTCCAAGCCCATTGAGCGCATTCAGCAGATTGCCGAAAAAAGAAGAAATGATGTCATTATATCTATTGGAACACAAACAAAAGTTTGTAAACAGGCAGAGGGACATTTTGAAAATATCCTTAAGTGATATTTTTTGAGTAAGATAAGTTTTTATTTAGATTTGCTCTTCAAAATATTCAAGATTCTGCAGACCCGACACAAAGAAATATGGACCTGCCACTTTTGTGTTTTTTGTCTTGGTTTGCACTTTCAAAGTTTGAACATAGCAATGCGGAATACCTCGTATAGAAAAAGTTTAGGCAGATTTTTCTTGTACACATTGTAAGTGTCTATGGACAGGGATACGTAAAATTATTTCCTTCCAAATGGAATAGGTGGAAATTCGCAATATCCCGTGTACTTCCCGTGCATCCGAGAATTGAGCTAGTGATGGAGAATTGAAATTAGGTCGGGCATTGGGTCAACCACCTTTCCACGTTAACCCATATAGCAGGAGTTCACCCCGTTTTCCATTCGACAACAGAACGCGATCCTCGTGAGTTCTTCCTGATCGTGAGATTGGATGCTCTTGTGATGCCGTTTTCCGGAAGTGTTAAAGTGTTTTGCCAGCTTCTGCTATAGATTTTCAGGTAAATTTAAAGCTCTCCCTTTTCCCATTTTTATAGTTTTGTTATTTCATTGGCGTAATAGACGAGGTGCTGTTGCAGCCGGACTTTGACAGTAGCGAATACTTATTTGATTAATAATTAACTTAAATTAGACTTATTTAGATCATTAACAATTTTTAATGGTATTTTTAGTGACGTAGGTATGAATGTACGGAGTATTTGATTCTCCATACTGTTTCCGAAAAATGTACGGGGGTGTGTATACAGTGTGCCCCAGTCTTAGGCCGGTTGTGTTGCTATCTCGGTTATTATAAGAGTTAGAAAGTCTGTTAAATCGAGATCTTTTTATATATTTTTTTGGGCAGTTCAACGGTGCTTTTAAATTTAATCTAACGTCTTTAGTTTTTGAAATAATTTCATAAAACCACAATTGTGCATTTTTGAAGATATTTCCTTAATCTAAATTGATAGATGTACTTTTAAAAATCTCTACAATACAACCTTTGATTTTTATGTGGACGCCATATTGGATTTTTACTTTCCTCGCATACCGAAGGGAAGTATTGTATTCGAGAAAAAATCACCCTCCGAGATTTTTACGGATTCTGACGTTTCAAATGACGTAGATTACGAAAATATAGGTTTTTCAATTCTGTCAGTCTGTCTGCCTGTCTGTACTGTCTGTCTATTGGCGCATTAACTAAAAAACTTCTTGGCGGAGAACAGTCAAATTTGGTAGGTACTTGACGCTACTGTCAGCGAAGAAATGGTTAAACTTTCACTGGAAAATATACAGGGTGGACCGTCTAAAGGGAATAAATAATGAAAAAATTTTTTTTTGCTAAAATTTAAAATTTCCATCAGTCTAAACCTATTGCCGAAAAAATATGTTTTTTTAAATTTTTTTACCATTTTTGAAAATGTTTTTACCACTAGAATAGAAGAAAAAAATTTTTTTTGCTCAAATTTAAAAGTTCCACGTTTCATGGCATTCTAAACCTATTTCAAAAAATAAAATCAATTTTTTTTTACCATTTTTAAAACATTTTTACTACTAGAGTAGATGAAAAAAATTGTTTTGATCGAATTTAAAATTTCCACGTTTCGTAACAAAATTAAAATTTTGTTACCATTTTTAAATTTTTTTTTACCACTAGAGTAAAAACATTTTGTTTTGCTCAAATTTAAAATTTCCACGTTTCATGGCATTCTAAATCTATTAAAAAAAAAAAATGTGAAATTTTTTTTCGAATCTTTTTTACCACTATTGTAGATCGAAAAGTTTGTTTTGCTCAAATTTAAAACTTCCACGTTTCATGCATGGTATTCTAAACCTATTTCAAAAAGAAAAAAAAATGAAAATTTTCTTTACCATTTTTAAAACATTTTTACCACTAGAATAGATAGAAACAAAATTTTTTTGCTAAAATTTAAAATTTCCAAGTTTCATGTCATTCTTCTTTTTTACCGCTACAACAGAATTGATGGAAAAATGTTTTTCTCGCTCAAATTTCAAATTTCCACGTCTCGTGACATTCTAAGCCTATTCCAAAAACTTTTGAAAATAAAAAAGAAATAAAAAATTTGCAAATTTTTACCCACGACAAAATACAAAATAGATGATGGAAGTAATTTGTTTTTGCTCAAATTTAAGATTTTCACGTTTTATGACATTCTAAAACTATAAAAAAAAAAAAAAATTATTAAAAAAATTGTTGAAAATATTTTAACTGCTACTATAGAATAGATGATGAAAATTTTTTTATCACTAGATTACATGAAAAAATATTTTATTTGCTCAAATTACAATTTCCACGATTGATAACATTCTAAAAAAACAAAAAATGAAATTTTTTAACCCCTCGTATATTTCCACTTCACTACGTGAATGTGGAACTGAAAATGTCACAGATGGCAATAATATTTGGCATATGCACCTATTACAGTTTTATTGAAAAATGTACAAGGTGGTCATCCCAAGAAATAATTCAACCATAGTGGACTTTTGTAAAGGTATTTGCGCAAGCCTTCCATATTTAGCACCTGTTATTTAGTATTGAATTTTTTTACCAAAAGTTATCATGTTTTCTTTGTAATAATATCAATAACTATATTCCGATTATTATCCTCAATGTCATTTAGTAATTAATAATTTTTTAGAGTTACCGCCACGCACAAATAAAGAGGGAAGTTCTGTGTAAATACCTTTACCGATTTTTTGTTTATGCGATAATACTTTTGATTCTCTACGATGTAAGATATGATAAAATTGATTTTTTAATTACTAAAAACAGAAATAACAAATACAATAAATACCAAAATCGCACGGGTGCCTCTTAAATATACAATGGCAATGAAAATAAACGTTTCCGAGTTCGTGTCAGATAACAATATGAAAGAAACAGTTAACTTTTAATTTGTTTCTGGTCTAAATTTGTATTATTTATTGCAGGTTTCGCAAATGCAATTGTAATTGAGCATTTATGTTCACCTCACAAATACATAAATCGATCTTCTGCTGTAATAGTTAGAGAGCTAGTGAACATTTCGCGTCATTTGTAGCTGCCGGTAAAAAGTCTGCCAAATCGTTGGTATAGGCGTAATAAGTTGCCATCTCGAACGATTCGACCTGATGGTGGGCAGTAGGGGGTGTAAGAACACCCCAAACATGTATTTTCTGAAATGAAATTTTTATTATTTGCCGCTTTCTGACGATTTTGCATGAAACATCTTTATGAGTGGCTTTATGTCTTTCTGATGAGCTCCAGAATAAGGGCCAAAAACGTTTCAAAGGCTAAGCATTTCCAAGAAACAGAATGATGGATTTCATGAAAATGTAATCCATTAGAATGAAAAATTTTTAAGATAAGGTATATAAATAAATTCATGTTAGGTCTTTGTTCTCATTTTTAACTGAATCTTCATGATCGTAGGGGGTTATGTAGATATTAGTTTAATCTGCATGGCCGTAGGGGACTGTGTGGATGCTAATGTTAGAATTAGAATTGTCAAATAAGAAATTAGACAAATTCATTTTAGGATTTTAGTTTACTGGCATAATCAGAATTCAGGTTATCGAAAGATTTCATTAATATTTTTACACAAAGTTTTTCTTTTAGTTGTTTTTTCTGCTGTTTGCAAAATCCTATAAAGAATATGTTTCAATACAATTATAAGCAAACAAATAATAATTCATTTTAAAAAATAAAGTTTAAGTAATCAAAAGTTGTTCTTTATGGTTTTTTGACGCTGATCTCTTCTTTAATCTTACTCAAATCGTATTGATCCTTCAAAGAAATGAAAACAGGGGTTGATCTAAAAATTACGATATTCCAAATACTCGTCACTAGTTGCGTTTGGACTTGTAAATGTTATTTTACTAACAGGTAATAATACGGATAGTTAATTTTATTCCTATGCATTCAGACTAACTTAATTAACAGCTTTAAACCTTATGTAACGTATAGGTGAAAATCACAAACCTAAAAGTTTTAATCCTAATCTCTCATCTGCGATTTTTAGGTTAGGTTAACTTAAAGCCACTTTGTCGCAGCACTACTCTACAGTGCAATGTCTTAAGGGTATTTTCCATTTTTTAAAATTTAAATTGATTCGTATATCTCCTGTCGACAGATTTTTGTTTGTTGAAAGGTCACATTTTTCCTACTGGGCGGCAGGCCGCCAGATACCTCAAGCGCGCGATATATTAAAAAAAAAAAAACGGTTTCTGTGGCGCAATGATATATTTTGGAAGTGATTCTGAACCAATAGAAAAGAATAAAAAGTATTAATTTCACGCTTAATTTTGAATATATACTCCATTTTTCCATTAAACAATTGGTAAACAACATCATTTGAACTATTTCATTTATCAAAAAATGCATATTAGCTTTTACGTTGGAAATTTAATTTTTTACAAAAGATATTCAATAATTTTTTTGAGTTTCTCACTTGATTCTCGAGATATAAGGTGAGGTATGCATAAAACACTAAAATTTTTTTTTGCTATAAAATTTTATAATATATCAATCTATGCGCAATACTATGATTTCCGTAAAATTTAAAGTAAAATTTATTTGAGAGAAAGAGGAATTATTAAAGATTCGGATAAGAATTTTTAATTTTGTAGAGAAAATTTATATAGTGAAAAGTATGCTGTTTACATACACTAAAAAAACTTAGATGTTAAGTACATTTATCTTCAGTCGCTGTAGAATGGTCATCATCAGATTCGCATTGAGTGTCATTGGAAATGTCATCATCATCATATTCATTGTCAGATTGCATGATTTCGCTTTGTAGTTGTTGCTCTGAAATATTACAGTGGGAAAATTATATTATTCTAGAATGACATCGTTGACTATCGGTGGCAGTGGACCGCCTTCGTACCAACCATAGTTCTCTGGAAGCCGATCAGTTGGTCGTTTCAGATCTGCGTGTGACCATAAACAAGTAATAACAACAAATGTTGATGTAGCTCTGACCAGCGTGGTGGAAAACTGGATGCTTTGACATTATATATTACATATATGCTTGTTTCGCTTATTGTTTATATCAAATCCATTGCTAGAAATAAAAACCGCTGCCTAAAGAATTACTACTTCCACATCCAGATTTCCAATCCAAGTTTCTTTACAGAAAAACATCTGGACTATTTTTGCAACTCTAGTATGTGGAAATAAGATGGCATTGGACATGCTTGTTGTCAGCAGCGAGAGCCGCATGACGCATGGGGTAGGAATATAGGATGGGAAGTGTAGGTGTTTGAGAGATGCTTCTTTTAAGTTTCCATGCTTGTATTAAGTTCCCATCTATCGTCATCTCTTTATTTTTCTTCTTCTAAGCTTACTGTTTCTTCTGCCTCTGACTCTGTCAGCTTTTATTTCTTATTTTATTTGTGTATTTTCCCCCTTTTTTCACTTTCTTTTTTTATTTATTAACCGCTTCACAGTAAACATCCATCTACGGTGGAGTTGCTGGGAAGGGCCCTATCTCGCGGTAACAATTTTTCTTTGCGCGTTATGAGAAAAGAGGTCCGAAGGGATAGTTTGCTCACCCTGTATGTCGTTTCCTTGAAACAATCGGTTTCACTTTTGGGCAGTTTTTCCATTTCATGACCTATATATTATGTTTATTACCTATATATTATGTTTGATATCTTTTCAATTTTGATCTCCAATTCTTGTTTAAAATTTAATAAAGACATAAATAAACCAATGCTAATGCTACACAAACAAAAACTTATCTGTTCCATTCACACATCTGGCTGGCTGTTGCTTATTTTATATCACCCACTTCAAGAAGGGACGAATCCAGGTATAGATTTTACGGTCAAGCAGTACACTTTTCTCGAGTTGTTTATATACACTATTTTGTGTTGCTTTATTCAACTAACATAATTTAGTCAAATATCGACTATATAAAATAGCCATACTCGCGCCAATTTATATCAATTAATGCAGAATTGTTCACGCTTTAGTTCAGTACAATTTCGGCGTTTTGTTGCCGCTTTATCCGGATTTATCCACACATTTGGGAACACATTGTCTAGATATTGTCTTACAATCAATCGCCAGTGCGCGGGACAGCCGTCATTTTGAAAAACTATAGGCGTATGCGTAGATTGGGCGGGATGGCCCTATTCAATGGTCTCCACGTTCCCCAGACCTAACTCCGTTGGATTTTATGTCCGAGGTCGTGCCAAAGAGCTCGTGTACGCGACGGAGGTTGCGACTAGGGAGGAAGTTGTCCTCTTGTCCAACGCATAGAAACGACTTTCGGTACAATTAGGGAGGAAATACGACTTCATACAACAACTGTTGAAATACGAAGCAGATGTCGGGCCTGTATTCGCAACAGAGACCAATACTTTGAGCAAGATGTTTAAATTTTTTTAATAAATAATAAAAATGTTATTGTTTCTTTATTTCAAGAAAACTAATGAACAGAAAGAGATAGAAGATATATTTTACTTCGCAAGGGTGAGGTAACAGGTTTTACCTGTTTCCCATGCATAATTTAAGCAAAAATACTTTTTTATTCGGAATTTTGAATATTAGCCTTATGTGACCCGATTCATTAATTTAGCGAATTCACGAACTTATTAAAAGATTTTTATGATATGTGGCACATCACTAGCAAGAGGATAGACTAGAGAATTTTTGAGGGAGTTAGGAGATCCCGGTTGCTCTGAGTTTTTTTTTTATAGCCATGTAAAGTCTAAGTTTAAATTTAAATTTTACCTATTTCGAAAGTTTGCGAGTGAAGAAAAAAATAACTAGATGACTAATGCCAGTAATTTTGGATTTGAAAGAACCCTTCAACAATACACATCAGAATAAAAATGAAATTCGCAGTCTACGCCTAATACTTTTTTTATAATTTGAATTTAAATGTAGAATTTGAGATTTTTTTTCATTAAAAAGATAAAAGGTCAATATGAAAAATCCCGCAGGGCATGGGAAGTATTAAGAGGCCTGAAAGGATAGCAGATAACCCTTTCTGTCGGCCATTTCCATTTGGCACACGATGCACCAAACACTCTGTATAATCAGTAAATTATTAAATAATGTGTTAGTGGTTACTCCTGTGTTGAATTGAACAAAACATTTCTAAAGAATGCATCTGTACTATATTATTTCAGGGATTGATGTGAAAAAAAAAAGATTAAAGTCATATTAATTACTTAAACGCTTTATGATGCCCTCTTTCGGATCGCCAATGCTCTACGTCATAATCGTCCTTCGCGTGGCCGTCCGATAACATTGATATCCTGCGGTGTCGGTACCTTATCAGGGAATCCTCTGGCCGTTCCGCGAAAGCTCCACGGCCTCCTTGTTCAACCCCATTGCATTGGCTCTGTTGATTCACAAGGTCCACGATTTAATCGCTGTCGCGTGGCACGAACCTCGTTTAATCTGCTGTTTGTAGGGTGAAGTTTGCTTTATGGTGTTGGGTATTTTTAGGATTTTATTGTTGAAGGAAAGTGGCAATTTCTTTCCAGATCTTTAGCCTTGGTAGACAGCGATAGCAAGAGGTGGATAAGTATGTAGACGGTGAAAATTTAACGCCTTTCTTTATCTACGATCAGATTGTAAGGAATTAATTTTGAGTGTGTTAATTTACGAAGGACAATAGAAATATAGTTAATTAATGAGTGAGCATCACGAACCTTAAATCGACTATGAATGCATTTTTAACATAACTACGTAAAAATTGTCTGTAATTGTTTATTTGTGGCATATTCAGATTTTCTTACTTTTTATTGGGTATTTTGCCACTGAAAAATATTTAAAAATTTTAATGAAAAAACCTCTGCGCCAAACGGATCAGACAGAGGTTGGTTCTTGAATACTTGACTGTTTCAAAAAGTTTCACACCTAAAAATATAGAAAGTAGAAAATGTAATAAACTAAAAACTGAAAATGAAAGCTATAGGTAGTTAACGTTTCGGAAGACAATCTACTTTCGTTCTCAAAACTTTTTTGGCCGTCAACCATGACAGTTCTTTGTTTATGTATTTCCATAGTCACGTGTGACATTAAATTATATTTATCTTATTTTTACTTACTTCGTCTCTAAGGATGGGCAACCAACTAGTACAAAAAATCTATTGAATAATTCGAAATGCATCTATCCTCGTTTAATAAAATAATCGCGGATTCTTTAAGTTTTCTTTTAGTTCCGTTGCTCTCTTTTTCCAAAATCTTCACCGAGTCCCATTTAATCCTGTGATTATTATCCCACGCGTGTTCACAAATTTTGGATTTTTCAAATTCTCCCCTTCTAGCGTAATTTCTATGTTCACCAAGCATTACGTTGAAAGGTCTAGATGAAAGAATTGTCATGGTTGACGGACAAAAAAGTTTTGAGAACGGAAGTAGATTCTCTTCCGAAACGTTAACTACCTACAGCTTTTATTTTCAGTTTTTAGTTTATTACATTGTTCTAGTTTATATATTTTTAGTTGTGAGACTTTTTGAAACAGTCAAGTATTCAAGAACCAACTTCTGTCTGATCCGTTTGGCGCAGAGGTTTTTTCATTAAAATTTTTAAATATTTTTAAGTGGTAAAATAACCAATAAAAAGTAAGAAAAAGTACGTAAAAAGTTTCCGGGAAGATAGGTTTCCATTAATTTTGTAACAGAATTAATTTCAATTTCCGATAGAATCGTATTTAGATCACTATAACTGAAGATCCGTTTTTTAACCTCAAATTTAGAAGAACTATTCCATCACTTTACAAGATCACATACATACAGACAACACAATCACTCCCAGTGACATTGCCTTTTGCCAACAGTTGGGCAAAATGTAATCGATTACTGTCCGATTAAGATTGCAAAGTAATTTGGAAACAGTGGCGATTACGATCAAATAAAAATAGTGGAAATACAAAGTTTGTAGAATAATTTATTACCTTAAAAAACATTTATTAGACAAAATGACATTGTTGCGGATTTTCCACCTTTTAGGAAACACCCTGTATGAATCCGTGGGTTCTAAAATAATTTCAACAAGAGATAAACATATGGAAAATTGGTTTTTCTCAGTTTGTGCGCGATCGGGGAGACGGACAAAAAATTATTTCGGATAAGTAAGAAAGGTCTCCCCGAGCCGCGTAAACTGGTTTTTGTTTCTTTAAAATCGGCCAATTAGGGCCGGAGATATGGCCGTTTGAAGATATTGAGTTTCAGGGTAGTAAAAGGGATCGGCCAGGAGGTATGAGGGGTGTTTAAGAGATAAGGAATGGGGTTAGGATGGTAATTTTTTTTTCTATTGTGGGTGGTTGTAGGAATAGGTCAAAGTCGCGGGGGGAGCTCTCTAGGGCAATTAGGGAAGGAGAGGGCGGGGAGAACGTGCAAAGAATGAAGACGGCTATATCTCCGCTTCTAATAGGGCGATTTAAAAAAATAAAAATAGCGTTTCCTCCTTTTTTGATCAGCTATAATGTTGGATAGGTAGAAAATAATTTTCGCTGAAAATTTAAAAAATGGGGGGCAAAAGAAAAAAATATATTTTTTCTTCAAAACGATTTTTTTTTAAAGTGAATTATTTATTTATTATTTGTTTGCTTATAGTAATGAAACATATTCTTTATAGGATTTTTTTTATTAACGAAAAAAAGTCAGATTTACCTTTCTGACCTTCGATTTCCCTTTGTGTGTGTGAGTGAGAGCAGCGAGTGAGTAGAGAGGGTAGAGGCCACGCCTACTCTCCCGCCCCTGCAGCTGCTGAATGAAAAGAAATAAATTTATAAGTCTAACTCGCGCTTGCTGTCCGATCGAATTTTTTTTTTTAATAAAAAGAGAAATTTGTTCTCTTCAAAATGAACCCTGGCAGAAGGGTGTAGGACTTTCCTTTGCCCTTCCGCAGGGCTTAAACTTGAAGTTGTCGCCCTGCCTGTCGTAATGAAGGAATTTGAAAAATCCATTTTTCATTTCAAAGAGGATGAAAATCCCCCGTTGATTAGGAGCATTTTATCCCCCCCACTCACCTCCTTCATAAAAAAAATTGTTTTGAAAAAAAATGCATTTTTTCTGTTGCCACCTCCAACATTATAACTGCTCAAAGAAGGAAGAAATCCCATTTTAATTTTTTCATTCGCCCTATTAGAACCGAGAGATATGGCCGTTTTCCCTTTTGAACGTTCTCCCCTCCCTCTCCTTCCCTAATTGCACTAGAGAGCTCCCTCCGCGGCCTCGACCTCTTCCTATAATTACCCACAGCGGAAAAAAAAATTACCATGCTATCTCCCATCCCTTATCTCTCAAACACCCCTCATACCTCCTGTCCGACCCACTTTTCCTACCCTGAAACTCAATCCCTTCAAACGGCCATAACTCCGGCCCTATTTGGCCGATTTTAAAAAACCAGTTTACCCGCCTCGGGGAGACCTTTCTTTTTTGTCTGAAACATTTTTTTGTCCGCCTCCCCGATGGCGCGCAAACTGAGAATAACCGATTTTCCGCATGTTTAATAGCTGCCCCTCCCCCCGCACCACCTAGATCTCGGATGTGAAAGTGTCAGGGAGGTGGGGGAAGTCCGTCCTCTATAAGATGAGAAAATTTCTTTTTGAAAAAATGCACGTTTTTCACCCCCTTTTGTCTGCCAGATCTACTTCACTATTTAGCATTTCTGGTGATATGAAAAAAAAATGATATTACCTAAGCCATTATTTTGGAAAGAAACATTTTTATTGATTGATACCTTACATAAGTAATTGTGAGAAAAAAATTGCTCTATTTCTCAAATTGCGACCCTCCAACCATTTGGCATTGACCAAGACGGATGTAGACACCTTGCACGCTGTTCTGAATCATCTCATGGGCAATTCGTCTCATCTCCAAGCCAATTCTATCTTTCAATTCTTTAAAAAAAAAAAAAGGCAAAGAAATGTAGCTTCATCAGAAAGAAACAATGTTCTTTTAAAAAATTTGGGTTTTCATCGCACAAGGTCATCAACTGTTCACAAAACTGTAAGCGCCGATCTGGATCGTCCTCATTCAATTGGTAGATTAATTGCACTTTGTATGGATGGTATTTTTCTTTTTTCAATAGACGTACAACAGAAGTTTGACACACGTTTTGATTTAAAGCCAGCTGCCTTGTCGAAAGATGGTGGTTTTCCTCACTTTCTAGAAGAATATTTAATTTGGTTTCGTTGCTTGTGCTATGGCGACCAGATCGAGGGAGGTCAGCTACACCGCCAGATTCATCATATCTAGCCACCAATCTACTTACAGTGGATCTAGAAATTTGCTTTTCGGGATACTTGGCATTGAAAACATCACATGCTTCCTGATGAGTTCTCCGCCTGACACAATATCCAACCATTATCAAAAGTTCTACGCGTTCTCTTTCATTTAAACGTGGCATCGCATTCACTAGTTTTACAGTGTCACAAAAGTGAGGTTCCACACGTGCCAGGAATAAAAAAGTTATCGATACTTTACACAAAAAGGCCTGTATCTCTCTGTTGTTAAGGTGATTGTTTTTTTTATTATTTTCTTTGTTTTGTTTTTATGTCAAAATGTTTTCATGCTAGTTAAAACAAAAATGTAGGCAACAAGATTTATCAGTCCATAAAAAAGTGTAACATTACTCGTGAATTTGCGAAAGGTAAGCCATTTTTACATAAAATGTAATTTTTCCAAAAGAATGGCTCAGGTAATAACATCTTTTTTTACAGAAAGCTAAAGGAATATAATAATAATAATAATAATAATAATAATAATAATAATAATAATAATAACCATCCATAATAACAGACCTGACATAGTCCTTCAAGACAAAAGAGAAAAGACCGCCTACTTAATAGATATTGCTATCCCAAACACTAACAACGTCCAAAAAACAATAACAGCAAAACATCAGAAGTACACGGAATTGATGGAAGAGATAAAACGGATGTGGGGTATGGACAATGTATATATAGTACCCATTGTACTGTCAACCACCGGCGTCATCCCTATGAGTTTACACGAAAACATCAAAAAATTAAATTTACACAAGGGTACTTATATAAACTTACAAAAAGCTGTGATTCTAGGAACAACAAGAATAGTCCGCAAGTTCTTGAATCAAACATGAGGGTGCTTGGCTTGGCCCGTACCTCATGAAAAATTGCCAGCATAGAAAGAGCTGAGAACAACAGAGATAATAATAATAATAATAATAATAATAATAATAATAAAGCATTTGTTATTTACCCAATTTGACAAATTTAACAATAGTAAATTATACATGTTTACACAACAGGTAAATAAAAGGCGAGTAGTTCAGTTTACTGACAAGCCAGTAAATTGTTCTTCCACTATTGCCTATAAATAATATCAGAAGTAGATAAATTAAATAAATATAGGTACTCATATCGAAACAATCATAAATAAAAAATTTAAAAAAAAATACATCAAAGTAGAATGAAAAAGAGGCAAACTAGAGCTGAAGGAGGGAGGAGAGTAGGAAATGAGAGGAAGCGAAAGAAAAGAAATTAAAAAAAAAATGAAACAAAGAAAATTAAAGAAGGAACAAAGTTTAAAAACAGAGAAATTACGGGAAAAGGTAAGATTTTATTATTACTGATTTCGCATTAAATATTTTTTAAATGTTTTTTTAAAACTTACACACGAAAGGGTGAGTCCATTAAAGGGTAGCGTATTTATAGAAGTAGCAATGTTATAAGAGAATGACCTTTTGAATATTTCCTTACGGTGTTGTGGTATGGTGAGAATATTTCTTCGTCTAATATTAATGTTATGAATATCATTTCTAAAAGAGAGCTTGTTGAGGAGATAAGGTGGCGATCTAACTTTAAAATTTTATGAAAAAAACCAGCCATGTGAAATTTGCAGCGATTGTACATATTCTGCCATCCTGCAGTTTTCAATTTACGAGATATTCTTTGACGGCGTTGAATTCCAAAAATTAAGCGAAGATAAGCATTTTGTACTTTTTGTATGCGCCGGGTCTCGATGCTGTCAATACAGGGGCCATAAACCACATCGCAATGATTAAAATGGGACAAAACTAGAGAATCACATAACATTTTTTTTACTTCCATGCTTAAACATCGTCTCTGGGAATATATCATTTTTAGTGCAGCGTATGCTGATCTTAATTTACTCGTAATATGCCGTTTAAATCTCAATTTATAATCAATAATAAGACCAAGACTTTTAGAGCTGTTGTTGAAGGCAATTGTATCATTTCCAATCTGTATATTAATTTCTCTCGACACAAATTCACGAGCATTGTCATTGCAAAATATTATAGCAGATGATTTACTAGGGTTAATTTTAAGTAGATGATCAGTAGAAACTGACACCAAATTCTTTATATCGCTGTTAATTAAATTCCTATATTCCTGTAGATCTTCAACATGAAATGAACAATAAAGCTGTGTATCATCAGCATATAAATGGTAATTGCAGTGTTGCAAGGATGTGTGAAAATTCGATGTAAAAATTGTAAACAATAACGGTCCAAGTATACTTCCTTGCGGTACACCTGAAACTACCGTTAGTGGTTGTGAAATATTATTATTAAGTACTGTTTGTTGAATTCTATCCGACAAGAATGACAAAATTAGACTGGAGGAATTTCGTTCAAAGCCACAAAAGTGTAGAATTGAAAAAAGTAATTGGTGATTTATCATATCAAAAGCTTTTGTATAATCTAATAATATTAATACACTTATTTTGTTATTGTCAGTAGCTCCAATGATGTCATCAGTTACGTCTGCAAGAGCCGTAGCACAAGAGAATCCAAATCTAAATCCCGACTGCTTTAATGGTAGAACATTGTTGAGATTCACAAATTCTCTAATTTGCAATTCTAAGATATTTTCAAAAATCTTTGATAAGACAGGTAAAACACTAATGGACCTTAGGTGACCTTAGGTGCCATTGGCTATACCACCAAAAACAGTAAAGAAAAATGTCTGTTTCCATTAAAAAAAATGTATGATGGCGTCATAACTCAAAAACCAATGACGTCATAAATTTTGGTATAGTGACAAAATGTGGCATTTACAAAACTAAAATCAACTTGTTCGAGGATTTTTTTGAAAAATGACACATACCAAAGATATGACTTTTGTGCGTTTCTTTAGGTGCACACTGTATTTACGAATTGTATTTAAATTAGGGTATATATCTGATTTCATTGACGATCCTAATCTACCCCTAGCATATTAGAACAAGATTTCGTGTTTACTCGCATTTCGCTCGTCACTTCACTCCTTCCCGAACGGAAATTATCGGAGGCATCGTGTGTTTGTCTCTGTCACCTCATGTAACCCTTGACAGAAATGATATCATCCGACCTTGATACCATCGTAACCTTTACATAATCATTAGGAAATTCCTGAATTTCAGGGGTGACATCATAACACGTGGAACACGCTACTAAACCTTTACAGGAGAATCGACTTGGGGGAGGACGAACTGCACGCCTGTGTAAGTTTTTAGTCTACAGAATGCGACTAGGCGAGTCTGCCTGGGGTAAAAAAGAGGTGATTTTACAAATTTTGTATACTATTTGAGTTAACAACGGATTCCTATAGGAAAAATTCCGCTGAACAAGATTTTCTTATGAAAATTTTCCTAAACCGCGAACTTCATGATCAAACAACTGTTTAAACAAAATGTTTTCGTTTTTATTTAATAAAATGAAAACGGTTTGACGCATCCGAAAAAATCTTGATTTAATCGAAAGATATTTTCAATACGAATTGGTTTCCCCAGGCACAACGCATTTTGTCAACCCGTTCATGTATTATAGCCAAAATAAATTTCTTAATTAATAATAATAATATTTTATTCACCATTTTGGATACATGTAGTATATATGGCAGGTCAGAGTATAGTGTAAGTAATAGTAATAATAATAATAGTATAATACAAACTTATTTAGTGACAAACAACATAAACATGTTACGTAAATACATATACATACAGATTCAGTCATGAATAAAAAATATATATACACACATACGTACATACATATATATACTATATACATAACATGCTCACACACATATACATATATATGGTATTTACAAGCTTACATAGAATATTTTATGTAATAAATACATATACGGTAATTTTATTATGGCCCCAAAAAAGGTACTCTATTTAAAAAGTCGTATACACTGTAGAATGCACCTTTCTGTAAAATGTCTTTTATTATCTTTTTAAACTTTTGGTAACTTCGAATATTTCTTATCTCATCTGATAGACTATTGTATAGTAGAATACAGTTATAGCGTGGGGATTTTTCAAAACACGATGTTTTGTGTTTTGGTATGCTCAAGAGGTCCCCATGTCTTGTATCATAAGTGTGTGTCTCTTTTAGTTTAGAAAATAGGTCCATATTTTTTTTTTGTGTACATCAAACAGTTAAATATATATATGCACGGGGTAGTCAGGATTTTTTTGTTTTTAAATATATCCTTACAGCTTGCTCTAGAATCTAACTTGAAAATTAGTCGAATAAGTCTTTTTTGACTTATAAAAACTCTATCACTAGAGGTGGAGCTTCCCCAACAAATTGATTACTCCGAAACTAATGAGGTCAAGATATTGTTTTTTTTTTCAAAATACGTGCCTTTTATACCAAAGAATATACCTTTTTTTGGCCCGATATCTTCAATACTTTTTGATTGTTTAAACAATTGGCATAATGTTGGTAATTAGTAACAAATAACTTTTTTTTCGAAAGTTTGATCAACTTCAAACCAACTTTAAACGATAAATATTGATGTCGGACATAACTCCCGTAGAAGTCTGCATGAATGCAACTTTTTGCTTTTACTTATTTAAAGTTTAAATTAATTTTGCAAATTAACAAATGGAATATCTCGGCTCTGGGTAAGCGTATCTAAATGGGGTTTTATGCATATGGAAGTGCTTGAAAAAAGCAACATGTTGAGACCAGAAAGAACTTGATCAGATAACCGGAACCGGAAATAAAAGTGATATTGCGTGAGAGGCTCTGATTTGTTTATTAACAACTTTTTGGACGAGAGGTTCGGTACAAATGAAAGCTAACAAGTTTTTCCATCAACCACAAAAAGTTCTACAAAAAATATTCAATCCCTGAAGAGTTATACACGTTATTGACCCGTAAAAAATCTCTCCCGCAACGTGAAAATATTAAGATTTGACGCGCAATGGGGTGGCGGGTTCGATCCACGGTGTAGGCAATTTTTTGTTGTCAAATTCACTTCTTTCTCGAGCAATAAAATATTTCCTATAGTAAAATAATTTTTAAATTGTAAAACGCGCTATATATAACTATTTATTCTTGAGAACTTCATTAAATCTGTAACTCTCGAGCTGATGCTGTGCACCTGCTTTGTATGCTCTTTGCTCTACATTTCTTATAGTCGAAATGATGAAACGGTGGAAGGGGATGGGCCCTTTTGTGAGTGGGGGACCGGTTTTTTACAACACGGTGGTCGGTGGTCCTTGACCGCGATGCGTGGAGCTGTTCGTTCTTTCCGTGGATTTTCTTGCTGCATGCAGACGTGTATTTTGAGATACAATGTATTTTTACACTTGTTCATCCAGAATTTCCGAAATGTTTTTCTTTCGATTGTATTTGATCAAAGATAAACCCTCGTTGGACAAGAACAATCATCATATGTTTGTTGCAAGATAACCATTTATTTAATGAAAATTGCAAAAAAAAATATTTACGTTTTTAAAAATTTCTCAGAAAGTAAAAACATTTATTATCATAAATACTTGGTTACATTAAAAGGAAGCAAATTTGATGAAAAAAATGCCCTCACCGAGGATCGAACCCACCACCCCATTGCGCGTCAAGTCTTATTATTTTCATGTTGCAGGAGAGATATTTTTAAGGGTCAAAAACGCGTATAACTCTTCAGGGATTGTATATTTTTTGTAGACCTTTTTATGGTTGATGGAAAAACTTGTTAGCTTTCAGAGCCAAGATGTTTCGTTTGTTAATATGCAAAATTAATTTAAACTTTAAATAAACAAAAACAATGATGTAAAATTATTGTAATGTACATAATATACAAATGTATGTAAGGGTTTATGTTTAAATGTAATTAAAAAAAATTCCTTAATATTATTCTAAAAATAATATTGATTGCGATTTCAAAAAAAATAATATGTGTACATGGTAGTAAACGCACATTCCTGGACTTCAATGCTTGCTATTTACATCGTCGTCCGGGAATGTATTGCTTTAACTACTAGATACACAATACACTATTTCAAAAAGTGAAGAATAGCTTGACCATCTAGGCGTGGAGGATAATTGAACCGATCAGTGAACGGTTGCACAATCTCATCCAAACGTTGCACGAGAATTGATATTGAAAATGGCTATGCATAAACAGACTTAACATGCACTACAACTCCCATTAATTATTACTTCTATTCGCTCAGAAAAATGTCAAGGGCTGTCAAAGTTTGACACCCATTTTCCCATCCTTTCACCTACCAACCTTTTTGTGATTGTGTCAAAATCAGAATTGTGTCTTTTTGCAGCACATGATCCACAAATTATTTGAACTCTTTCGGAGATTTTTTTACAATGCGAAAAAGGCGTTGAGTTCGAAAAAGTATTAAAACAAAATTTAATTTTAGCCGTAAAAGTTATTTAAAATAAACCTGTTGAACTTTTTTTTCTATTTTAAACGAGAACACCCCCTAGTGTTTGTATTAGTTGCATTATCTGGTCACGAAATTATGTTATTTTGAGTCAATTTCTGGGAGGGCCCCTGTTCATTAATTATTTAATAAACATGGACTGCACACATAATTTGATTTAGCCTGTAAGGAGGTCCTGGAAAGCAATTAATGTTTGCAATGCCATAAAATCAGGTTTGGAAGTAATTGGACTGATTGCGTGACAGCCATTAATAACACGATGGGGTTTTTGCAGAGTTGCTGGCAGGCAGAAATCGCAAGTGCTGCATTAATCCGTTCAAGGACGAACTGAAACGATCAAGGACAAATAGGTCAAACTGCATAGATGACCGCGTTCCAAAAGTGATCGATGTGGGCATGACTCATTTTTATTATGTTGTTGACAATTGAAGTGGATTTAGTGGTTACAGGATGATCCGTAAATTGACCCATTTAGCTATTTTTTTTTATTACGTGTTCCGAAAGAGCTTTACGAGTATAGTAACTGTGTCAAAAATACAATTTTCTGACTGATTCTTCATGTAGAGTCGGGTCCAGTTTAAAATGACCTATGCATGAATTAATGCTGCACATGCGTTTTCACTATCTCTTGCACACAAACTTAAAGTAATAGCCTAAAGACATTGTCAATGTATGTCTATCAAGATTCTTTCCCACTTCTTCTAAGACGGAAATATGAAATGTACACCGAGGAGTAAGAAACATAGTTATAAGCTCAGCGATTCTCAAACTGTGAGATTTGACAATATTATTTATTCCCGTGAACTAACACCACTATATGAAAAAGTCTTTATATGAAATATTTAACTTATTTTTAGTGGTAAATAATGGATATTCATCAGTCAAACGAACAATGTCAAACCAACAAGTCTTACAATTTTCTAGTATGTACATATTACACGTTTTAGAATATTATGAACACAAGATCGCGTAGCTCAATCGGTAAGATACTCGAGCAGCAATAAATGTAAATGGGGTGGTTACGAGTTCGATTTCGATCCCCACTTTTTTTTAAGCTCTTATTAAAAGTTAATAATTTTCTTTCTAAAATTTTTGTTTTATTAAGCCGCGCCGCGAGTTTTGTTAAAACTTTATTTTCCCCAAAAATGTCTTTTATTACTACTAGCGCGTGTTTATCTCGAATAAAATCGACTTTCTTACGCTATATTATTATATTAATACACGAATGGTGAAACGTGAGTCGAGTAGATAAATTGTTCAAGTGTAGTGCTCAAATGTTTTAGTGTTTATGAAAACGCGCCAATGCGTTGTTCTTTCAGAATTGTTTTAATTTATTTGTCTTAAAATTATTGTTAATTTTATTAATATACAAATTCGGAAAATGCAGTTTAGAATATAGGAATAACGATGTAATTGACCACGCCCCGCTAGTTCCATAAATCGTGCAAGCAGAGACACAATGAATTGAATTTAGTACGGCATGAACTAAGGATGGATGCGGACGTAGGTAACAATTTCTATACGAAACGAGAAAATATCTGTTCAAAAGCGAAGAAGTTATTTGTCACATTTTTGACAAATAATTTCTTCTATTGAAAGCATTTCTGCAGTTTCTTTTTTAGCCGTAAATGCTATGGGAATAAAATAATAATTCTAAAACCGAAATGAAAATTGAACATTAAAATAAAATTAAATAGCTCGGAAACTAAAATCAACTAATAATTATCAAAAAATAAATTATTCTTATTAAATTACAAAAATAGAATATTAAAATAAAATTAAATTACCCTCAGAAATTAAAATCAACTAATAATTATATCAAACAATAAATTAATGAATTAAGGATTCAAACAAACCACCTTCTTGTGCCAAACAATAGCCAAACCGAATATACAATGAACCTCTCATATCATTGAGTTGATTAGGAGTAATGCTTGCACAAAGTTGGATAAGTTTTTCCCGTAATTCAACTAAATTATTGGCTCGTTCAAACGCATGTTTGTACGCGGTTTCCTTTAAAAAGCCCCACAGAAAGAAATCATGGGGTGCTAGATCAGGTGACCCGGGGGTCCATTTTATCATTCCCCTTGTAGCTATTAAACGATTGGGAAATGTTCTTTCCAGAAAATTAATAACAGTTAAGGTATTGTGACTTGGGCAGCCGTCTTGTTGAAACCAAATGTCGTCAAAGTTGACAGGAAGATTTTGAACTGCAGGAATTATTTGGTTTTGTGAAAGCTCTAAATATTGATTGCCATTTAAATTGCCATCGATTAGCAGTGGGTCTAGAATATGATTGTCTAAAATTCCTGTCCAAACGTTCAACTTTTGAGGATACTGAGTTCGCACAGCAACACTCAATTTTTTTTTTTCGAGACCAATGTCGTACTACGGATGGATTGTGTTTCCTATGTAATGAAAAGGATGATTCATCTGTAAACAATATATCCTTTAAGAAGTTTTCATTCTCATTCACTTTATTTATCATGATTTCACAAAATTCCATCCGTTTGAAATTGTCCTCAGGAAATATTTCTTGCGTTGTTTGAACTTTAAAACAACTGTACCCATTTCTTTTAAAAATATTTCTTACAGTTGTTTCCTTCATGTCAACTTCATCAGCAATTTGTCTGCTAGAACAAGGTTCACTAGTTTCAACAAGTGCACAGACATTAGTTTCGCGAATTTCACGTACTTCGCTCATTTGTTGATGACGGGGTTTGGGTTGACAGCATTTTTTACAATAATTCACGACACACCCGAAATTCCCAATTTTTTTAATCATGTAGGAAATTATGCTAGCTGTGGGGATTGGTCTGTCTTGATATGCCACAGTAAATAAATTTATTGTGTCATCAGTGGAATGGCCCCGAAGTACCACTTCACAATTTGCACTTTTTCTGCAGTTGTATAAACACGGCATTTTAATAATGAAATTAAGATTAATTTATTTTATTCCCATACGTCTAAACAGCTACGCTATTAAAAGCAGAATGGGTGCGCTCGCGCTGTTCTCAACTAGTCGCGGTCAAGCGATGGACCAATGCCCTGCATTGTTCTACGACAAGGCGTGACTTATCTGCGCAGAAACAAGTTAACGTACCTAAAACTAAATTTGCTGAATCTGTATACTTTGTCAACCAGAATATTTATTACCACTAAAAGAAAAATACTCTATTTTCGTTATTCTCAGAAATTTCGATTTTTTTTTATTATATGAAATATTTTATTTTTACTAACATCATTTCCCCTACTAATACTACGATCCTATCCTTTCCTGGCAAGAAATGCCATACCTCCCCGTGGTTCTTGCTGGACTGTAACAATATTAGTCTTTGATTTATTTTTCTGATAACTCATTGTTATTGACTGAATTGGGCAATTCATTTTTTGTTATCAGTTTCATTTGTGCCTAAGCCTATATACCTACAATGTCCGCCATAAAGTTGGCTACTTATGGGAAAAATTTGTATTAATGAGATTTCTAAAAAATACGTTATGGGGGATTCGTTTCTTTTTCTTACATGCAAATACCTTTATTCAACTAAAATACATACAGTTTTTGTCGAAACTAATCTAATATTTGTGAAATAGACAAAATTATTTATGATTTTTCATATAGTAATTAATAATGGTAGGGGTAAAATTTGCACTTTTTTATTTCCCTGATATCTGCTTCAAAATTGATATATGGGGTCCTTGTTGTATTCTATGCACTTTTCCTTAATAAAATTTTCGATATCTTAACAATTTGACCCATTTTTCGGTGCCATCGTCAACTATTTTTGCGAAAATCTCTGGTATTAATCGAACTGATCCAATTTTTTTGACGCTACTGGCATGTTACACTTTATGAAGAGAAACAAATAATGGGAAACTGATATATTGTTATAATAAGAATCATATTCCATTTTAACTGGTTTATTTTATATTCTTTTATAATTTATTTATAATATTGACCTTAAACTTTTGCATCAACGTGAAAAGCTACAACGCCGTCGTAATCATCTGTAGACAACGAAATAGCAGCATTTCCACTGCCATCCACGGTAATAGATTTGCTGGTGCAACTTCCATTTATCAAATCACCAGAAATAACGTCACAATAAGTACCAGCAGGGAGGGAAGTTTGAAGGGACTGGTTAATGTCTCCTCCCAAAGTGAAAGCTACGAACCCTTTGTCACCACGTCCAAAGGCGATTTGCTGGTCACCATTGTCCCACCAGTTGGTGATTGTCGTTCCTGCAACTACGTTTCTGAAGACAACCATGTTGTAGATTTCCCGCCATCTGTGTTCGCAAACCCATCCGTTAGTACACGTGTTGTCGTCGTTGAATCCGGGACCTAGAATAACCCCGTCGACGTTTGGTGGTCCTTGGTCGTTCGAATCGAAATAGAAACTGGACATAAGTCTGGTAGTGGGGTAGGCGGTATGAGCCAGCATGAAAGCTATGGCCATTTTGTATGGTCTTGAATTTTTGTACGAAAGAATGTCGTTGGATCCGTCTCTTTGGTTGTCGTGGTTCTCAATGAAGACGACAGCGTCGTTTGGTTCCAGGAGATCCCATTCAGGACCCCAATTTTTTAGGTAGTGAATCGGGTTGTTTCCTTGCATGGCGTTTCCCAGGTAGGCGCCGAATTTGAATTCAAGTACGGCCCCGAATCCAAGGTACTCGGCGGCTTTGATCGGTTCGTTACCTAACAGAAAAAAAAAATTATTTCAAAGCCGAACATAATTATATCCAAGGAACTTCAGATTTTAACCCAGAAAATACTACTATGAACTGAAAAATGGCGCAGTTTCGTATTTAGTTTTTGAGCCCTTTTTGCCCGACATTGGTCCAACCGTTTTGCTTGTAGCGAAAATTCCTGTACTGTCCCACAGCTATTTAGCGATGCAGGAGTTTAAGTGCCTGGAATTTCAGGAAGCCGCTAGAGGAGGTTAAGAAACTTTACATATATTATAATCACCTTACACAAACATTATCCAGTCGTGTATAGAGCCAGATTATAAATAATCAATATGGGATTGTTTCTGGTAGATCTACTAAGACTAAACTTGCGTTTATTAATTGATTTCTAAGGAATTAGTTGCAAACAAGCAAATTGGTACCATTTGCACAAATTTTCCAAGGCAGTCTATCGCCTGGATCATGGTATTCTATTAATAATCCACCGTATTTAGTGAAAAATGAGCCGCATCTTCAGACCAATTCATACTGTTATGCATTACACCCCCCTATGATACGCCTATGCCTAATAGTGACTGCACACTTGTAGAAAGAGGTAGAGTTTTCCAGAGTGTGGTAGGAGAAGATTCTCGATTATGTTCTAGATAGCTCTAGAGGCAATTTCAGGGTATATAAGGCGAGACTCCACGGTGGGAAAAAGAAGTTTATCACAAAGAAATTTTATAAAAGTGAAGAAGTTGAAAAGCGAAAAAGTGAGGTTAACTATAAAGTAAACAAAGTGTTAAGGTTATTTTGGTTAAATAAGAAGTTTTGTACAATCAGTAAATTATTAAATGAAGTGTTAGTGTTTATCTCTTGTTAAAATTATTTAGAACTCACGGATTCATACCGGGTGTTTCCTAAAAGGGTGAAAACACGCAACAATACAAAAGCAAATGTTGGTTTTTCAGGTAGGTTCGAGTGTCCTGAATAAGTTCTCAAAAGTCCCCGAAGTGGCAGTTAGGGTTTCTGATTTCCCGACTTTTTTTCATTCCCGGGAATTGGGAAATAGAATTTGTCGTTCCCGGGAATCCCGGGATTCCCGGGAAACAATAAATTTTTCATATGTTTCTTGAAAAACACATTTTTTTTTTCAAAATGTCACACCATATTCAAATATTCATTTTTTAAATGTTTGTTTTCTTCCTTTGGTCAAAAAATAAATCCGTCAGTTTTGTTTTGCTTTATTTATAATTAAAAAGACACAGCAACACTAACTTCAGGAAATAATACTATAACGAAATAAAACATAAATGCCGTCCGACGCGCACGCTCGGTAAAATTTCGGAGCGCACGCACTCTTCCACGTCTTCGGTTCACTTCGTTGCAGTCGTTGCAGAGTCGATTTATGTGTTGAGAGCACGAAATTTAATATTTTTAAAACTTATTGTTATTTCCGAGGGTCCGGGAAATCCCGACTGTTATTTTCCGGGAACGGGAACGATAAAAAGTGACATAATTCCCGGGAAATCCCGTCCCGGGATTCCCGGGACAGAAACAGTAGTGGGAGTGTAAGGATAAAATTTGGCAACGCTGTAAAGGGCTAAAGTCGTGCTCGGAAACGAATTTTTCGAGATATCTCTGTTCTAGCATTGAATTTGAACTTATGGGATATTATGGATAATTTAAGTGCTCTGTTTCATGTTCTCTTACATAAAAATTCAAAGTACATTAATTTCAGATATAAAAATCCCGTTAAGTCTAGGAAAAGACTCCATGCTGTTTCAGACTAAAGTGGCCGCAATTAATTCAGTGGCGTACAAAGGAAACAATAAGTCAGGGAACTGTAAGCCCGTTGATTGTCTCTTTGTCCGATAACCAAGCAGCGCTCGCTTGCTTTGTAGAAAACAGTTTTGAATGTTCATCTCAGAATTGTAGAATTTGTTGAAATATTTACCAAAGTCGACAACTTCTTGATAGAAGAACGGTCTTGAACCTGCAGCAAAGCCATGTTCAGTAGGTAAATCGTTGACCCTTCCATAGATTACCTCGAGATCATCTGGCCACATAAGTTTGGCAGCGTCCACTCTAAAACCAGCAACACCCAAGCTGACCAGATGGTTCAAGAAGTCAACGAGGTCTTGGCGGACATTCTCGTGGCTCTGAAAAATAGCAGTATTAGTGTCCTACACACACTATATTTCATAAATTACTCTAAAAAATACTAAGGGGTGGGGGTGTGATATGTAAAATTTATTCTGTGTAACTCAGTATATTTTCGAATCCCTAGATGATCGTGGCTAGACAGATGCCATATATTATACCGATTTCTCCAAAGCGCTTGATAGACTTGTAGCAACTGGTGATTGCTACTTAATAAATTATAAAAAATCGGTTTATCATACTCTTTGCTCCTAAATAGGGGTCAGTACGTTGCACTAAATGGGTTCAAATAGATCAAATTTACTGCCACATTTGAAGTTCTGCAGGGGTCTATTCTGGGGCTCTTCTTTTTTTTAACATATTTATGAACAACATAGTAGATGAAATTGATTTACCTCCACTTGTATATGCCGACGATCTAAAAATTTTCACTGTCGATGATTGTTTTCAACTTCAAACTGGCCTTGATAAAATAAACACCTGGTGCATAGTAAATAAATTATTCATCAATCCTAGTATGTAACGTAATGTCCTTTCCTTTAAAAACATAACCTATTATTTTTAATTACAGGTTAAATAATGTCATACTTCAAAGACCTATAACATTTCGCGACCTCGGTGTAACTTTTGATAGTAAGTTATCCTTCACTAATCATATCGAAAACATTGTCTTTGAAGCTTCCAAAACCCTTGGATTCATCGTTGGTACTAGTCGTGAGTTCACCAATACTGATACCAAAGATTAGAGAATTAACAAGATAGGACAGCCGGCGGAAAACCTTTTATTTTTTAGCAATGGCGCCATTGACCTCGACATTTAAATTGAAGTTCTCGCGCAGTTGCCACAATGTGACAATCAGACGGAGAAGGTAATAGTAGAAAGAGAGGCCAATAGTGAAAAATGGACAACACCGTTCCGATAGAACGACCGAACTCAGCTGACTGTCAGTACCCAAGGTCACTAAAAAAACAGGTTGCTTTGTAATATATGTCACAGGAGGTATTTATATGTTTATATGTAAGGCATCTATTTGGTTAGGATAGAATTGTAGATTGAAAAAATTATTTTGAAACTTTTTTATATAAAATGCGGAAAAAACAGCCACACGCAGCTGTCATCGAGATCTATACGTGACGTAGCGCTTGTCGATTCTAATGACCTAACCTATATTTTAGTAAGCTTGGTCAAATTCATTTAATGCATACCCGACAAATCCCGAGAACATTTCCGCTGGATGTCGTGTCCCTTTAAATTGGAGTTCACAACTGTCTTCGTCTATTTCGCCTTCTCCGTCTGACTGTCCTATATTGTTAGTTCTCTAATCTTTGCTGATACTCTGAAAATTCTTTATCAACCCTTCGTCAGATCGAAACTTGAGTACGCATCGCTAATTTGGTTTTTCAGTTATGATGTTCACAAGAATAATATTTGGAGGCAGTGCAACATAGATTTCTTAAATTATTATGGTTCAAATCCGACGGTACCGATCCAGTGATTGGTTTTCCGCAAAGGTGCTTGAAAGGTACTCTATGATTACTTTTGACGATGGGCGCACGTACTTTTCTCTAGTATTTCGGTTTAAATTGTCACACAGTGATTTTAACCATCTGAAATAATTAGCAAGCTTAATTTTCACGTTCCCAGATTAAGTTCGTATGATGTTTATACAGGGTGTAATTAGTTTCATGTCATTAAAAAACTGGTAATGGGGACCGACTAGACAAACAAAAAACCTTTATGACTTTTCCGTCTAGGGGCACTTTGAAAAACACTGATCTAGGTTAACATATTTAATATTATGGTAGACAACTATTGAGAACCACTGCTTTTCTTGGTCGCTGGACTTGTACTTCCCAATTACACAACTTTTAAATTGTCATAAAAAAGTGCCCGCCGGCACATGCGTTGTCAAAGGACAATCGACCGCCTTTGATAGACAGCCTCAACTGAACTGAGGCAAGTATAAAGAGGTAAATAATTCGTTCTCTCTTCGTGCACAATTGCAAGCAAATAATGGCCATAGAGGTTTAAACAGAGCATTTTTTTACATGTGTGTTTTTTAATTTGGAACAAAATGTTGGATTGTGTATAATTTAGAAAATTTAAATGTGGTTTATTAACATTTGTAACATACATGAGTGTCCTGGGTTAAAAGCTTACTACCTACCTAAATGATTCAAAATCTCTGCATCTGTATCAATACACAGTTCGGTACGTCGAATTGAGTACATACGCACTTCGTTCAACACTAAACTATCAACTAACGTTGTCAATAAAGAAAAATAAAACAAAAACTTGGTACCAAAGCCAAAAAGGAATACAAAAGAACGAACAAGTAAGTTGTGTCTGTACGTAATCAAGAATTTGACAACTTGAACGGTAAGTCAATAAAATAAATCTTAACTATAAATACACAATGACGCGAAATTCAAAAATAACAAAAACAACGAACGGCGGGTTGTACGTGTGTACATAACCAAACACCGACAGGTAAAATATTGCACAAGGGAGAGTTAGAGTGTAGTTTTCTTCAGATCAGATCTAGATCTAAACCTACCTCAATTTCCAGCAGTTCTCAAAAAATTTTATTGAAAATTTGCGAAACTATGAGCTTTAGACCCCATGTTATATAAGGTTTTTTTGTTTGTCTTGTTGTTCCCTACCACCAGTTTTTTTTTAATGACATAAAACTAATTACACGCTAAATATACACGTTAATTTCTTTGTTTTATTTCACTTTCTATTTTGTTGTATATCTTCTATTTTACTTAAATAATTTTTTTCCTTCTTCAATTCTTTGGGACTTCCTGCCACATGTATGTTTTCTTTTTAAGTGGTGCTAGGGGAATCTACAAAATATATCACACCCTACGCCTGTGACGTTTACGTCAAACGATCAGTTAGAGGTTGGTGTTTTTTTTTTTTTTAAATAAACAACACAAATAAGTATAAAAACTTGGAATTAGAGGTTATTTACCAGTAACATACTGGTTAATTGTGATATGTTTTGTAGATTCCCCGAGCACCGCTTAAAAAGAAAACATGCATGTGGCAGGAAGTCCCAAAGAATTGAAGAAGAAAAAAAATTAAGATAATGCCACAAATAACATTTAGACAATACTTAAATAATGTTTTGTATGCCTTTATTCCTGGTCTGTAATTGGATATCTTACCTGTTGAACAGTGTATGCAATAAATAAATACGTATTGGAGTCGAAAAGCGTTTTAAAAGGGCAACGTCAAGTTATTTAGCAGTTCATATATATTGCAACTGCTATGTTTTTGTCAGTGCATGAATAGTTAATTCATTCCTGCTTCATGTTTATCTAACAATGTTTTTCTTTCTTTTCAGGTAAGTTACTTACCCCAGACATAAACACGTGATGCGTGACACAACATGGCTGGTTTTCTGTAAGTAATACTAAAGTAAACAATATACTCTTTGCCAATTTATTGAACTTTTTATAACTGTTGTACATTCTATAGGTTTTTCTTCGTAGTTTTTTGTAATGTTCATTATTTAGACATACTACTGTATCGTGCACAAAAATTTTAAGTGCGGCCCTGTCCTAACGAGACTGATTTACGGTCGGTTTTTATGGATTGTTTATGTGCATTAAATATATGTAGTGAACTATACAAAATTTCTGTTCAATTCTTTAAAACTGAATTAATTAATATTTTTTCGGTCTGATATTTGCCTGTTTGTTGGCGCTATTTTACAAAACTATTTGATGTAGAAAAATATTTGGTAGGTAGTTAGTTGGCGCTATTGACAACGAAGAAACAGGATATGTTTCTAGTGGAATTGGATGCTCACGGAAACCGTAGGAGATAGGGAGCTGGTTAATTGGGGGCAAAGTTGCGCAAAGTAGTATGTACTCAATAACAGCATAAAGAAATCTGAAATGGTTTTTGTGATATTGGACTAAAATTCAAATGATAGATTATTAATTTCTCGACATATTTCGATTATTATTCAACTTATTAAAAAACCAAGAGTACTTTCATAGATCACTTTATAATGCTCTGCACGTCTATAGTATCCGTTTTATTTGGCTACGTTACTTCGCCTCCGGACCATCATCAACTTCAAGATTTTAAATACAGACCTGGAGTTTTTACATAATTTTTGGAAAGCAGTTTGTAATACGTGTTCAATGATACGTCACACTTAATTATTATTTTCCAACGTGTCATATCACTTAAACTATTACTTAATTATAACAGGTTGGCTGAATACGGTCCTGTAATTTTTGTTTTTTAAATTGGATTTCACGGGACTTTGTATTATTGGTAAGTTGTTGGTTTACTTGACATGATTTATTGATTTTCTATAATGGCGTCAGAATTTTTAAAAGCTAACTAAAGAGTCGATATAACTGGATCAAAACTCCATAATTTACCGACCAGTGGATTGACAATCAAGGTGTAATGAGGTGGCCTGCGAGGCCATTCCAAATTCTTCTGCCTCCTTGTGTAGAAGAGACATTACATAACATCAACAGAAGAAAAAACTTATACCGTAATGAAAATGGAAATGTAATTGAACATCTGGAACTTGTTGCGCTTCGTTAGTTAGCATTTGAAAAGCTAGATCAGAATCTTAGGACAGGACCTTTAGGCCTGTAATGATTTATCTTATACTTGGTACACATTTTTAAAGAATAGAATCAATGGTTAAAATAAATAGTAAAAGGGTAAAGTTTTGTGAATACCACTGCAGATTGTTTATCTAAAATACTTTGACAATTAATTATATAAATAATTGAAATTTTTTATTTTAAAATTTCATTTAATTTTTAAGTATGTCTTGCGCCATCTTGATTAAATCTACCATAAAAAGCAGTTGTTATAATTACTGTCTGCTTAATTTTATACATTTTTTTTTTTCGATAGATACATTTTAAGTTTATGTGTCAAATTAAGCAAGCAATTTTAAAGTTAAATGTAAAACTAACGGCCATAATTGTTTGCGTACAACTGGTTGTGACACATTAAACTTCGCCTTTTGTACACCACTTAACTAAATTACAAAACTTGTATTATTGTTATAAAGATTGCGTACCTGATCTAAATCTCTAAGTCCGTTTAGTTCGCAATTTCTAACCATTTCCACGTCATCCCAACTGCTAATAGAGCAAGTTGCGTGGAAATCGTCATTGCTGTATGGTACGGCAGGGTAATCCTTTGTTTCTGGAATGGATCTGCTTCCATCAGTGCCGAAACCTCCAATGGCGGCCATATGATTAATTACAATGTCCACGTATATCCTAAAAAAATGTGTCATACAAAACAATAAATTTGTCTTAACTTCGATGATGCCGGGCACCTAGCAGGTATCCGTGGTAGATGACATAGTGCTGTCAGACGTGCTGTACAGCACACGGAGACCAACTAGAATCATGCATGGATCACAATAACAATAAATTCAATGAGAGATGAAAAAATGGCTGTTTAAGTGTTTTACGGCCGGTTTTACGATCGTAAGTTAACTTTCATGTTAGTTGACTCTTACTTGCAGGTTAAGTACAACTTTACCGACATTTGCGTTTTTCAACATAAAGTTAGGTGATGATGTGTAAACGAGAGGTTGTGAATAAAATTTATAATGTTGCTAGAAAAATGGGTAATATACATAAGATGTATTAATTTTAGTGAGTTCGTGGTTTATTATTAAATAAATATGGAGTATTTATTGTTTGCAATTTTTTATAAATAATGTCTTTATATAATTTAAATTTATAATTTTAATTAATTTTATTTATATTTATGTAATAATTAACTTCTCTACCACACAAAACATAAACACGTTTCTTTTAACAATAAAGATATTTTATTTTAAGTATTACAGCGTGGATAATAAAAGGTGCGCAGATTTTTCTCTCGTAAATTTACCTAATAGAAAAATATAGAATTATTGAGAATAAAAAAATGGAGCAACCACTGGTCTGAAAAGGTAAGATGATGGAAGAAAATTGAAGAAGAATTTAATGCATCGAATGGAAAAACTGCAGATAAAAAAATTTAAAAGAAAAATATGGACATTTAAAGAAATAAACAAAACAAAAATGTTCATGCAATTAACCTAATATTTTGAAAACTGAAGGTGGAGCTTATGACCCCAATCCCTTAAACTGAGTAGACAACAAAATAAAGAGTTCTTCCATCGTATTCTTTAAAAAAGTTGGATCTATACCAGATACCTTGGGCCTTCTCGACTCATCATCATTGCTGTATGCATTTACTTCATAAATATCCATTTTTAAGCGAAATATCAAAAAATGTTTTGTGACAGTTGCTTTATAGGTTTTAAATTGCTAATAAACTACCATTTCTAGTTTATTCACACCTCACCTGCTAGTAAAGTTAATTACTAGATAACTAAGCCCTTGAAAATGACCAGCTATTGTAAAACCCAATTTCTGTAATAATCTGAAAGTTAATTCTGACTGGCAGTTAACCAGCGATTGTAATACCTGGAAGTGAATTAGAAACTGACATAAAAGGACACCACCCTTTAAAATGATACTTCACAATTTAATTTATTTGTGTAGACAGAGCGGGACTTGATCTTTTCCGATGAAGAATTCTTATATTTTCATTTATATTTTGTTTCATTGCGTCGCCGTTAATTGTACCCTATTATATAATATTACCTGAGATCAGTGTAAAAATAAACAAATAGCAAAAATGTATTTTTAAACGTCCTCAATATTGATATTAGTCAATAAGGTTCAATTAACCGAGCGATGCGGAGTCGGCTAGATTTTCAAAAAAGTAGACAGAAATCAAAAAATGAAGTTTAAATAAATGCCTTTTATCTTGTATTATCTCAAAGAGAGAGTCACCATACATAAAACAAAGATTTTCAACTTTTAACTTTTTAAATGGCACGATCCACTACACCGCTGTATTTCCACCTTAAATGAAAACTGGTAACTTAACCCCCTGTGATATATGCAACCCATCTTACATTTGCGTATATCAGCCGTACATATACGCAGTCTCACTCGACCGCGACACCGCTGTATTTCCACCTTAAATGAAAACTGTTAACTTGACCTGTGATATATACAACCCATATTACATTTACGTATATCAGCCGTTGCATATGATAGTCTCAGTAGACCGCGACACATTACTTTGAAATAAAGAGATATTATTATTGTCACTCAATTTGTACAACAGACAACCTATATCAGTTGCAATTCTAACACATCATTTATTTGCAAGCAGACACCTATTTGTTGCAAGCTGTACACTTTTGTGTTCTACCGTCAGCATCGCTGTACAAATTTTAGGTAATCTCCCGACACGGTAGGTAATGTAATTGGCAAGCGCAGCAGCCTAATCGATAGTAGCGCGGTCTCTTCGGCAGCCGTGTACAAATTTTTGCTTGAATAATATAAAGTCATACATTTTCAGTCTGTGACGTCAGACGCGGATGTTATGTAATAAATTCAAGTACAGGCAGGTCAACTTTTAATTCACTACTTATTGATTAATCAGTAAACATTATTTTCAGTCGCAAAATAAATCATCTGCCAAGGATATCTTCGAACAAAAATAATTTAGTGTCATTGTAAGTGTTGGCCAATTTATTAGCATTTTCTAGCTTGGGCAGTGTATATGTAGATGAGCGTACAAATATCGGATGCGCAGTGGATTCATAAAAAATAAAATCGATTATAACAAATCTCAAGAGTAAGTGAGCCTACTGGTCTTCTCTCTACTGTGCCGCGACACCGGTGTCTTTTGACCTTGAACAAAAACTGATAACTCTACCCCATATACGAAAACATAAACATTTCCAATGTTAAAAAGCAACAAAGATACCGGCATTCCGGCTAGTTAGAGAAATGTCGAGGAATGACAGGGCTGGCTTTAGTTTTTCTTAAACATCGACAATTTACTTTGAATTTGATACTTCAATAATTAATTATTTATATCAAATAGAGAAGTGTTAAAAGAAATAATTATTAATTTAATACTGTAGACAGCTATAGAGGTAACGTTCCATGTAATTATTATTTTTTAAACCATAATATGGCCATTCTGTAATATTTCACAGCGAATTTAAGGGCCAACACACTTTTCATATTTCAGTCATTCAGAGCGAGAGGTGAAGTTTCGGCGTTCTTTGCAATTTTTCTAACCTACTATATAGATGAGAAGAACTATATTTGGTACACCGTATATTACTACCATGAACATTCTCTAGAGTCTATAAAAGTGAGGGGAAAAGGGCGCATAACCGGTCCTCTACCCTCTTACATAGCTAGTAGTCATTCTATTCTATCAGGTGTCCACGCGGAAAAAGGTTAAAATCCATATACAGTGTATTCAGAAAATCGTCAGCTATATTGTATCCACCATTTTGTTTTTGAACGTTCTGATAATTGATTCGTAATCGGCGACATGGAGGAAAGCCCCTCAATTTTGGGATAATCGAGTAAGTTCTTCGAAAATTTGTCCGCCATAATGGATCGGCCATTTTATTTTTGAAGATTCTGATAACTGATTCGTAATCGGCGACGTGAAATACCCCTGCATACGCAATTTTGTGAAAATCGGTAAGTTTTTCGAAAAATCGTCCGCCGTATTGGATCTACCATTTTGTTTTTGAACATTCTGACAATTGATTCGTAATCGGCGACGTGAGACACCACGTAATCGGATGTTTTTCGAAAGACCCTCCGTCATGTTGGATCCGCCATTTTGTTTTGAACGTTCTGATAACTAATTCGTAATCAGCGACGTGAAAAACCCCTGTAACCAACAATTCAAATATGTAGGACAACGCTTTATAAAAAATCTGGTCCACCGTGCGATGGTAAAATTTTATTTCATAATTTTTAGTAACCGTTTTCTCAAAGGACGGTTCAATGTTTTTACAATTTTTTTGTCTAAGAAATATACGAGTAATATTACGAACATTACCTGACGCCGACGCCATTACAACGCTTAACCATACTGGCAAGTGCTGCTTCATCTCCAGATCTTGTCCTCAGATGGTAACTGACCGGTTGATATCTCTCCCACCATGGACGCATGGGTTCCGTGATAATTTGGTTTTCATTTGCAGGAGAGACCTGAAATGACATTTGTACAAGGTAGGTATACGGGGTGTAACAGAATCATGATATGCCCCCCTTTTCTCCTTTAGTTTTGAAGATAATTGATTGAAATTTAAGATATACTACATACAAAATAAGCGGCACTTTTTGACGTACAATTGATTTTTTTTCACTTCCGATTTCGCCGGAACTGACACTAACTTTTGATTTTTAAATGGAACACCCTATATGTTATTGCATTTTTGAATTCTGCATACTTTTCTGAATCCAACGATGCCAAATAAGTGACATTTCAAACATTATTTTTTTATAATATAATTTTTAGCTTTCCATTTAAGTGTGCCATGACGGTTCCGATTTATTCTAAATGACCCGTGTTTTTGGGGCAAAACTCAATTTTTTCAAATGGAACCATATCGGTACCGTGGTATCTATCATTTATTAGTACTATTAATAAGGAATTTATTCATATGTCGTGTTAAAATGTGCGATAAATACAAAAAAAAATACAGCTAAAAGGAAATAAGAAAATACAATTTCATTCTAATTACCTTGTTACACATAAGGTGATTTTGGAATACAAAAAATTAATGCAAAACATTACAACAGTTGCTCACAATGCTGTCTATTAACGTCAATGCATTTCTGAACTCGCATATCTGTTTCTCGAAGAACGTTCGCCAATTGCTGGGCCGTTATGCTATTAATTGCTGTAGCTCCAGGTCTTCACGGGTTGTAACGACCGTTGCATAGACAATATTTTTTAAATGACCCCAAACAAAGAAATCAAGGGGCGTTAAATCAGGTGACCTTGAAGGCCACCTCACAGGTCCATTCGTCGAAATTACGTTTTCTCCAAATCTCCGTTGAAGGTAATCAATTACTATCCTTGAATTATGAGGAGGAGCCCCATCTAGTTGGAAATACATTCTCTGTCCTAAATCTAAAGGTAACTCATCTAAAATGTCCTCAATCTCATTTTACAGGAATCTCAAGTATCTGGCACCAGTCAGGGGTTATTATTGGACCAATGATTCTACTACCGACTATTCCAAGCCAAACATTGAAACCGAACAGCACTTGAAAGTTACCCTCCCGTAATAAATTTTGATTTTCTTGTGACCAATATTTTGTATTTTGTCGGTTAAATAATCCCAAATTTGTAAACCTTGACTCGTCCGAAAATAATATCAGTCCCAAAAAATCATTCTTTGGCTGCACGTTATTATACAAAATCCAATTGCAATATTCCATCCTACGTTCGTAATCACTTTCGTACAAATGCTGGTGCAATTGGTATTTAAAAGATTTATAGTGGTATTTGTGCAAAATTCGGCTTACTGTTTGGTGACTGATGTTCAATTCAAACCCAACTTGCCTTAAAGAAACAGTCTTATCAAATTCTGTTTGAGCCAAAACATTAATTTCCATTCCTTCGTCAATACTGAAGTTTTCGTCGGGATCATTGTTGGGTTCTCTTCGGAATTGGTTTTCAACACGTTGAAAATAATTTTTCGCAGGACATTGTCTATCAGGATATCGTCGGCCATGAAGGTCCATAGCTGCAATTGAATTTTTTTTACTTTCCCCATAAATAATTAACATGTCCACTTTTTCATCTCTCGTATAAAGCGGCATTTTAAACACAACAAGAATTTTAAACAATTTTTAAAGACACAATTTTATTTTATTTGCTCATAAATCACGTAATTTAGTGTTTTTAACGGAATTTCGATTGTTGTAGCATTACACGGGCCATTTAGGATAAATCGGAACTGTCATGGCACACTTAAATGGAAAATTAAAAATTATATTATAAAGAAAAAATATGTTTGAAATGTCACTTATTTGGCATCGTTGGATTCAGAAAATTATGCAGAATTCAAAAATACAATAGTATATAGGGTGTTCCATTTAAAAATCGAAAGTTAGTGTCACGTCCGGCGAAACCGGAAGTGAAAAAAAATCAATTGTATGTCAAAAAGTGCCGCTTATTATGTATGTAGTATATTCTAAATTTCAATCAATTATCTTCAAAGCTAAAGGAGAAAAGGAGGTATACCATAATCCTGTTACACCCGGTATAAAAAAAACTTGTAATGATAAAAAGAATGTCTAATAAATTTGTTAATTTCTGTAATTATACCTGCACACCTGCGAACCCTTTGGGTCCTAAAAAGTTCTCGCACTCTGCCGCGATGTCGTCCCATTTCCATTCAAACAAATGAACGATGGAGTTCCTGCCAGGTGCGAAATTGTTGTTTTTCTGGCCCACTGCCAGAGCAACGAGTCCATAGATTATAGCGAGCACTGTCAGCGTCGTCTTCATTGTTCCAGAGATCTAACGAGACTCAAGTTGGAGATTTTGCCAATTTATATTGAACTTTCACGTAATTTGTATTATCACAGTATCTATTTTTAATGTTGAGATTAAAAATGTACTAATGTACTGAACACTTCAAAATCAATTGCTTTGTTTTTAGCTAGTTTGCTAAAAACAAAACAAAGACATTGAAAAGTGTCCATATTACAATATGTACACTTTTCATCGTGTAGCTTGGTGATCTACCATATTTACTAGATCATTATGAACTAAATTTAGTTCCAAACGAGAACATTTTTTAAGTTGTTGCCCAGGATAGAATTAATCATCGTTGATAAAATCAAATATTATGCCCACATCGCAAGTTGAATAAGTGCTATGCATTCGTTGGACGAATTATTATTATTATTATTATTGGAAAAAGCAGTTGCCTAAGGAATCACTACTTTCACATCCAGATTTTTCATACAAGTCTCTAAAGGAAAGTATCTTGCGAATATTTGCACTCTAGTATGTGGAAATTATTGGTCGTAAAAAAATTTGAGGCGTTGGCCTCTAGCATATACGCCAAAAATGAAGTTTCTGGACTCTTATTAGTTTGCCGACCTTTACCGGTATCATCACAATCAGATGTGATTAACGATATATACGTGTACCAAATCTCAAATGAATATTTCAATTTTATTTTATCAACCCCTACAATAATGGCGTAGGGAATTCAGTTCGGTCGGCGACGAAGGTAGACGCGTTTTTAAGTGGATCCCATGAAATCCCGAAAAACTAGAGTAAACAAGGTGTGAAAACGCGAAAAATGTGTTGAATTAAAGAGTGGAAAATCCTACATTAGTTGATATATATTAACATAAATTTGGCTAATTCATATAGCTGATATTTGATATTTAACTATGATATCACTAAAGGCGTATATGGGCAGCTCGACAAAGGGTACAGACATCTGGCCACATAACTCGGATAAAAAGAAAATAAACACGTTAAATGGGCTCAAAGTGGCTAGCACGAAGTGAAATGCAACGGATTGGCTTCTAACGAGTGGAAGTAGTAACATAAGCAAACGATGAAAGATAAGTGTTATTTATATTTATTTCTAAGATATATTTATTAATCCCTCACAGATGGGAAGAATGTTGTGATTCAGAAATCCATTGTTTCACATATACGCGAATGAATAAATTCTTCATGTGGAACGGGTACTTTTGTTTAAGAAATAATCTATTTACTATAAACTTTTTGTTTCTCGCTGCAGAGTTATTAGTTTTTTATGGGAAATTTGTTTATTCGATTACCGTTAAGACAGGAGATTTTTGATTCGTAAAATATATACCTGGATTCGTCCCTTCTTGAAGTGGGTGATATAAAATAAGCAACGCCAGATGTGTGAAAGAAACAGATAAGTTTTGGTTTATATAGCATTAGCATTGGATCATTTATGTCTTAAATTTTAAACAAGAATTGGAGATCAAAATTAAAAAGATATTAAACATAATATATAGGTAATAAACATAATATACAGGTGATGAAATGGAAAAACTGCCCAAAATTGAAACCGATTGTTTCAAGGAAACGACATACAGGGTGAGCAAACTACCCCTTCGGACCTCTTTTCTCATAATGCGCAAAAAAAATTGTTACCGCGAGATAGGGCCCCTTTCATCAACTCCACCGTAAATGGATATTTACGTTAAGTGTGGTTAATAAATTAAAAAGAAGGGAAAAATACAAATATAAAAGCTGCCAGATTCAGAGACACACACAGAAAACTTGGAAGAAAAATAAGGAGATGACGATAGATGGAAACTTAAAAGAAGCATGGAAACTGAAAAGAAGCATGTCGCAAACAACTGCACCACACCCCAACCGATGATGACAAATGGAAACTTAATAGAAGCATGAAAACTTAAAAGAAGCATCCCTCAAACACCTACACTTTCCATCCTATATTCCCACCCCATGCGTCATGCTGCTCTCGCTGGTGACAACAAGCATGTCCAATGTCCAACCCGGCGTAGATAGATAGATGTTTATTTGACCACATTATATACAGATCATACGTATGCGTATGCAGCTGGTCCGGCGGTATATAAAACATCCGAGATTTGGTGCCAGCACGCGGTTTGGCCATCCGTTGGGTGTGTTCGACGGAGGACCAAGCTGCGTGTTGGAACGAACCTCCATGGATGCCCGGAATTGGCAGCAATGCCCACCATACGCTGGCAAATAAATCAATCAATCAACCCCTACAATAATGGCGTAGAAATGGCAGGCGGGGGATAATATAATAAAAAAATCTGAGGCCTTGACTTCTTGCAGCTTGCTTTACTTATTTTCTCATATTCACCTCTATTTAACCCCCAACCCTTCACCGAATAAGTTTCAATTCTCATTATAGCATACGGGGTGAGTCAAATTGGATGCTCACTATTAGCATCTCGCAAACCGTAAGAGATGGAGAGTCCGTTAAATGGGGGTAAAGTTGTGCAATATAGTACTGAATGATATAGCATAAAGAAATCCGAAATACTCCTGTTGGTTTTTGAGATATTGGCAAAAAATGTAAATTTTGGATTTTTAATTTTTCGAAATAAGTATTTTGTTTATTATTGCACTTATAAAAAATCCAAGAATACTTTCTTAGGGTACTTTACTAGGCTCTACGCGCCTACAGTATAATTTTTTTTGGCGACGTTACGTCCCCTTGGGACCATCATCAACTTCAAAATTTTAAATACGGAACTGCAGTTTTTACGTCATCTTCGGGGACGGCATTTTGTAATACGAAATCAGTGATATGTCGCACTTAAATATTTTCCAACATTTAATTGCACTAAAATCATTAATCAATTAACCGATCGCCTGAATGCGGTCCTGTCAGTTTTGTTTTTTAAATTAGATTTCACGGTACCTTGCTAGTATTATTAGTAATTAAATTTTTGATTTACTTGAGATTAATAATTGATGTTTTACTATGACAAAACTTTGAATCTGGTTTTAGCAGGATTGGACTCCACTCCATAACTCAAGATTTGTTAATAATTCCCCGGCCAGTGGATTGCAAATCAAGGTGCAGTAAGGTGGCCCGCAACATGTAATTTTAACAACATGTAATTTTTGTGGGGTAGTTTAAAAACCGAAGTGTACAAGGAAGCTATGCATAATATTGAAGAATTGAGACAACTAATTTCAAATTTTTTTGCCTAGTTGCATAGAAGAGAAATTGCACAACAATAGAATAAGCGTATGCCTTCATGAAGATGGAAATTTAATTGGACATCTTCTGTAACTTGTTACTACATTTTGAAAAAAAAATGTAGTATACGTTTAGCATTTTTCCGGTGCACCATCGAAACACGAAAAAAACGTCGGATCGATTTGAAAGTCATATCTATCGATTCGAGAGCGAATTTAGAAAATTCCGTCCGTCGGTCAGTCGGTCTGTCTGTCTGTCTGTCTGTCTGTCGGTCTGTCGGTCTGTCCGTCACGCCCAGCCCCCTTAATCCGTTTTCAGATTGCCATGAAACTTGAGTGGTTAATAGAAGGTCTTTAGAAAACCTTAACGCCGGAAGCTCGGCTCCGTTCGGAAACCGGAAGTACCCGATATAGACGTTTCGAGTTTTTCGGGAAAAATTGAATAACTCGATAACGGGTAGTCGGATCGAGACGTTTCAAAAAAGAAATGGTGCCGCTGGCAAAGCTCTACAAATTAGTATACCGGAGGCTATGTCGAAAAACAAATGAAACTTGATTTTTTTTGCAAAAAACTGGTTTTCTCGAAATCGGGCTAGGAAGCACGATAACTGTCCAGAATATTGATCGATTTCGATGAGACTTGGTGGGATCAAAGGTACCCGGCCACAAATCAAGCCTATTGCTGGCGGCCCGAATCCGTTGACCGCAAGTATGTTTTCCAGGGCCGAGTATGATTTTTCAAAGAAATTAATAACTCCCGAACCGAAGGTCCGATTTTGATTGTCAAAAATGGTAATTGTAGGGCTCGATTAGGTCTATTAGTTGACGTTTGTGAAAAATTTGACAAAACAAAAGCGAATCTACAAATCCTGAGAAACTTGATGTTTTTAATAAATTCTACAAATTCCAAACAGTTTCCTAATAAAAATCGAAAATTAACTATTCCGTCGATCCATCTCTATAACCAGTATAAGGCACGGACCTTTTTGGACAAAAAATCTGAAATAGAGTTTTTTCGAAAAATTTAATATAAACGAGTTATTTACGAAAATGCATTCCATAGAATTATTTAAAACAATATTACAAATTGATAAGTGATAGTGTTATATTTAAAATATCATCATTCATTTCCTTATTTTCATTTGCTAAATAAAAATAGAACCGATGCCATTTCCGTGTTTCAAAATGTAGTTAGCTTTTACTTTAGTCAATGCAAAAAGAAAAAAAAAAGAAAAATAAGACATGTCAAAGCACTGAGTCATCTTGCGACCCTTTGCTGAAAATGTAATGATTCATCCCAACAAATTGGAAAAGAAGCGTATCAAAATGTAGTTTTTTTCACTTGTTACTACATTTTGAAAAAAAATGTAGTATACGTTTAGCATTTTTCCGGTGGACCGTCGAAACCCGAAAAAAACGTCGGATCGATGTGAAAGTCGTATCTATCGATTCGAGAGCGAATTTAGAAAATTCCGTCCGTCGGTCAGTCGGTCTGTCGGTCTGTCTGTCTGTCTGTCTGTCTGTCTGTCTGTCTGTCTGTCTGTCTGTCTGTCTGTCACGCCCAGCCCCCCTAATCCGTTTTCGGATTGCGATGAAACTTGGGTGGTTAATAGGAGGTCTTTAGAAAACCTTAACGCCGGAAGCTCGGCTCCGTTCGGAAACCGGAAGTACCCGATATAGACGTTTCGAGTTTTTCGGGAGAAATTGAATAACTCGATAACGGGTAGTCGGATCGAGACATTTAAAAATAGGAATGGTGCCGCTGGAAAAGCTCTACAAATGAGTATACCGGAGGCTATGCCGAAAAACAAATGAAAATTGATTTTCTTTGCAAAAAACTGGTTTTCTCGAAATCGGGCTAGGAAGCACGAGAACTGTCCAGAATATTGATCGATTTCGATGAGACTTGGTGGGATCAAAGGCGCCCGGCCACAAATCAAGCCTATTGCTGGCGGCCCAAATCCGTTGACCGCAAGTATGTTTTCCAGGGCCGAGTATGATTTTTCAAAGAAATTAATAACTCCCGAACCGAAGGTCCGATTTTGATTTTCAAAAATGGAAATTGTAGGGCTCGATTAGGTCTATTAGTTGACGTTTGTGAGAAATTTGAGAAAACAAAAGCGAATCTACAAATCCTGGAAAACTTGATTTTTTTGATAAATTCTACAAATTCCGAACAGTTTCCTAATAAAACTCGAAAATTAACTATTCCGTCGATCGATTTCTATACCCAGTATAAGACACGGCCCTTTTTGGACAAAAAATCCAATATAGAATTTTTTTGAAAAATTTAAAATAAACGAGTTATTTACAAAAATTCATTCCATAGAATTATTTAAAACAATATTACAAATTGATAAATTCTCCGTGCGATAGAGGTGCAACAAAATAATGTAATGTTATATTTAAAATATCATCATTCTTTTAGTTATTTTCATTTACTAAATAAAAATAGAACCGATGCCCTTTCCGTGTTTCAAAATGTAGTTAGCTTTTACTTTAGTCAATGCAAATAAAAAAGAAAAATACAACATGTCAAAGCACTGAGTCATCTTGCGACCCTCTGCTGAAAATGTAATGAATCATCCCAAAAAATTCGACAAAAAGCATATCAAAATGTAGTTTTTTTCACTTGTTACTACATTTTGAAAAAAAATGTAGTATACGTTTAGCATTTTTCCGGTGGACCGTCGAAACCCGAAAAAAACGTCGGATCGATGTGAAAGTCATATCTATCGATTCGAGAGCGAATTTAGAAAATTCCGTCCGTCGGTCAGTCGGTCTGTCGGTCTGTCTGTCTGTCTGTCTGTCTGTCTGTCACGCCCAGCCCCCCTAATCCGTTTTCGGATTGCGATGAAACTTGGGTGGTTAATAGGAGGTCTTTAGAAAACCTTAACGCCAGAAGCTCGGCTCCGTTCGGAAACCGGAAGTACCCGATATAGACGTTTCGAGTTTTTCGGGAAAAATTGAATAACTCGATAACGGGTAGTCGGATCGAGACGTTTCAAAAAGGAAATGGTGCCGCTGGTAAAGCTCTACAAATAAGTATACCAGAGGTTATGTCGAAAAACAAATGAAAATTGATTTTTTTTGCAAAAAACTGGTTTTCTCGAAATCGGGCTAGGAAGCACGATAACTGTCCAGAATATTGATCGATTTCGATGAGACTTGGTGGGATCAAAGATACCCGGCCACAAATCAAGCCTATTGCTGGCGGTCCGAATCAGTTGACCGCAAGTATGTTTTCCAGGGCCGAGTATGATTTTTCAAAGAAATTAATAACTCCCGAACCGAAGGTCCGATTTTGATTTTCAAAAATGGCAATTGTAGGGCTCGATTAGGTCTATTAGCTGACGTTTGTGAGAAATTTGACAAAACAAAAGCGAATCTACAAATCCTGGAAAACTTGATTTTTTTGATAAATTCTACAAATTCCGAACACTTTCCTAATAAAAATCGAAAATTAACTATTCCGTCGATCTATCTCTATAACCAGTATAAGGCGTGGACCTTTTTGGACAAAAAATCTGAAATGGAGTTTTTTCGAAAAACTTAAAATAAACGAGTTATTTACGAAAATGCATTCCATAGAATTATTTTAAAAAATATTACAAATTGATAAGTGATAATGTTAAATTTATAATATCATCATTCATTTAGTTATTTTCATTTACTAAATTAAAATAGAACCGATGCCCTTTCCGTGTTTCAAAATGTAGTTAGCTTTTACTTTAGTCAATGCAAAAAAAAAAGAAAAACAAAACATGTCAAAGCACTGAGTCATCTTGCGACCCTCTGCTGAAAATGTAATGAATCATCCCAACAAATTGAACAAAAAGCATATCAAAATGTAGTTTTTTTCACTTGTTACTACATTTTGAAAAAAAATGTAGTATACGTTTAGCATTTTTCCGGTGCACCGTCGAAACCCGAAAAAAACGTCGGATCGATGTGAAAGTCATATCTATCGATTCGAGAGCGAATTTAGAAAATTCCGTCCGTCGGTCTGTCGGTCTGTCTGTCTGTCGGTCTGTCACGCCCAGCCCCCCTAATCCGTTTTCGGATTGCGATGTAACTTGGGTGGTTAATAGGAGGTTTTTAGAAAACCTTAACGCCGGAAGCTCGGCTCCGTTCGGAAACCGGAAGTACCCGATGTAGACGTTTCAAGTTTTTCGGGAAAAATTGAATAACTCGATAACGGGTAGTCGGATCGAGATATTTCAAAAAACAGATGGTGCCGCTGGCAAAGCTCTACAAATAAGTATACCAGAGACTATGTAGAAAAACAAACGAAAATTGTTTTTTTTTTGCAAAAAACTGGTTTTCCCGAAATCGGGCTAGGAAGCACGATAACTGTCCAGAATATTCATCGATTCCGATGAGACTTGGTGGGATCAAAGGTACCCGGCCACAAATCACGCCTATTGCTGGCGGCCCGAATCCGTTGACCGCAAGTATGTTTTCCAGGGCCGAGTATGATTTTTCAAAGAAATTAATAACTTCCGAACCGAAAGTCCGATTTTGATTTTCAAAAATGGCAATTGTAGGGTTCGATTAGGTCTATTAGTTGACGTTTGTGAGAAATTTGAGAAAACAAAAGCGAATCTACAAATCCTGGAAAACTTGATTTTTTTGATATATTCTACAAATTCCGAACAGTTTCCCAATAAAAATCGAAAATTAACTATTCCGTCCATCGATCTCTATAACCAGTATAAGGCATGGACCTTTTTGGACATAAAATTTAAAATAGAGTTTTTTCGAAAAACTTAAAATAAACGAGTTATTTACGAAAATGCATTCCATAGAATTATTTTAAAAAATATTGCAAATTGATAAGTGATAATGTTATATTTAAAATATCATCATTCATTTAGTTATTTTTATTTACTAAATAAAAATAGAACCGATGCCCTTTCCGTGTTTCAAAATGTAGTTAGCTTTTACTTTAGTCAATGCAAAAAGAAAAAAAAAAGATAAATAAAACATGTCAAAGCACTGAGTCATCTTGCGACCCTCTGCTGAAAATGTAATGAATCATCCCAACAAATTGGACAAAAAGCATATCAAAATGTAGTTTTTTTTCACTTGTTACTACATTTAAAAAAAAATGTAATATAGGTTTTGCATTTTTCCGGTGGACCATCGAAACCCGAAAAAAACGTCGGATGGAAACGAAAGTCATATCTATCGACTCGAGAGCGAATTTAGAAAATTCCGTCCGTCGGTCTGTCTGTCTGTCACGCCCAGCCCCCCCTAATCCATTTTCGGATTTCGATGAAACTTGGGTGGCTAATAGGAGGTCTTTAGAAAACCTTAACGCCGGAAGCTCAGCTCCGTTCGAAAACCGGAAGTATCCGATATAGACGTTTCGAGTTTTTCGGGAGAAATTGAATAACTCGGTAACGTGTAGTCGCATCGAGATATTTCAAAAAAGAAATGGTGCCGCTGGCAAAGCTCCACAAATAAGTATAACAGAGACTATGTCGAAAAACAAATGAAAATTGATTTTTTTTGCAAAAAACTGGTTTTCTCGAAATCGGGCTAGGAAGCACGATAACTGTCGAGAATATTGATCGATTTCGATAAGACTTGATGGGATCAAAGTTACATGGCCACAAATGAAGCCTATTGCTGGCGGCCCGAATCCGTTGACCGCAAGTATTTTTGTCAGGGCCGAGTATGATTTTTCAAAGAAACCAATAACTCACGAACCGAAGGTCCGATTTTGATTTCCAAAAATGGCAATTGTAGAGCTCGATTAGGTCTATTAGTTGACGTTTGTGAGAAATAAATAAATAAATCAAAAGCGAATCTACAAATCCTATAAAACTTGCTTTTTTTGATAAATTCTACAAATTCCGAACAGTTTCCTAATAAAAATCGAAAATGAACTATTCCGTCGATCAATCTCTATAACCAGTATAAGGCACGGACCTTTTTGGACAAAAAAATCTGAAATAGAGTTTTTTCGAAAAATTTAAAATAGACGGGTTATTTACGAAAATGCATTCCATAGAATTATTTAAGAAAATATTACAAATTGTAAATTCTCCGTGCGATATAGGTGCCAAAAAATAATGTAATGTTATATTTAAAATATCATCATTCATTTCCTTATCTTCATTTCCTAAATAAAAATAGAACCGATGCCCTCTCTGTGTTTCAAAATGTAGTTAGCCTTTACTTTAGTCAATGCAAAAAGAGAAAAAAAGAAAAATAAAACATGTCAAGTTTATCTTGCGACCCTCTGCTGAAAATGTACTGAATCATCCCAACAGAGATAAAAAGCATATCAAAATGTAGTTTATTTACCTTGTTACTACATTTTGAAAAAAAATGTAGTATACGTTTAGCATTTTTCCGGTGCACCATCGAAACCCGAAAAAAACGTCGGATCGATTTGAAAGTCATATCTATCGATTCGAGAGCGAATTTAGAAAATTCCGTCCGTCGGTCAGTCGGTCTGTCTGTCTGTCTGCCTGTCTGTCTGTCTGTCTGTCGGTCTGTCACGCCCAGCCCCCTTAATCCGTTTTCGGATTGCGATGAAACTTGGGTGGTTAATAGGAGGTCTTTAGAAAACCTTAACGCCGCAAGCTCGGCTCCGTTCGGAAACCGGAAGTACCCGATATAGACGTTTCGAGTTTTTTGGGAGAAATTGAATAACTCGATAACGGGTAGTCGGATCGAGACGTTTCAAAAAAGAGATGGTGCCGCTGGCAAAGCTCTACAAATAAGTATACCAGAGGCTATGTCGAAAAACAAATGAAAATTGATTTTTTTTGCAAAAAACTGGTTTTGTCGAAATCGGGCTAGGAAGCACGATAACTGTCCAGAATATTGATCGATTTCGATGAGACTTGGTGGGATCAAAGGTACCCGGCCACAAATCAAGCCTATTGCTGGCGGCTCGAATCCGTTGACCGCGAGTATGTTTTCCAGGGCCGAGTATGATTTTACAAAGAAATTAATAACTCCCGAACCGAAGGTCCGATTTTGATTTTCAAAAATGGCAATTGTAGGGATCGATTAGTTCTATTAGTTGACGTTTGTGAGAAATTTGAGAAAACAAAAGCGAATCTACAAATCCTGAAAAACTTGATTTTTTTGATAAATTCTACAAATTCCGAACAGTTTCCTAATAAAAATCGAAAATTAACTATTCCGTCGATCGATCTCTATAAACAGTATAAGGCACGGACCTTTTTGGATAAAAAATCTGAAATAGAGTTTTTTCGAAAAATTTAAAATAAACAAGTTATTTACGAAAATGCATTCCATAGAATTATTTAAAAAAATATTACAAATTGATAAATTCTCCGTGCGATATAGGAGCAAAAAATAATGTAATGTTATATTTAAAATATCATCATTCATGTCCTTATTTTCATTTACTAAATAAAAATAGAATGCCCTTTCTGTGTTTCAAAATGTAGTTAGCTTTTACTTTAGTCAATGCAAAAAAAAAAAGAAAAACAAAACATGTCAAAGCACTGAGTCATCTTACGACCCTTTGCTGAAAATGTAATGAATCATCCCAAAAAATTGAACAAAAAGCATTTCAAAATGTAGTTTTTTTCACTTGTTACACTTCGTTTTCTTCTGAGTTACCTTTTGAAAAATGTTGTCATTGTAAAAAATCAGTAAATAATCTCAAGTAAATCAACAAGTTACTAATAATATTATCAAGGTATCGTGAAATCTAATTTAAAAACAAAACTTACAGGACCGCATTCAGGCGACTGGTTAATTGATTAATGATTTTATTGCAATTAAATGTTGGAAAATATTTAACTGTGACATTTCACTGATTTCGTATAACAAGATGCTGTCCGAAAATGATATAAAAACTCCAGGTCCGTATTTAAAATTTTGAAGTTGATAATGGTCCTAAGTCAACGTGACGTCGCCAAAAAAAGCTGATATTGTAGGCATGTAAAGTGCTCTAAGAAAGTATTATTGGATTTTTTTACAAGTGTAATAATAACCAAGATATTTCGAAAAATAAAAAATCCAAAATCTACCCATTTTTCCAATATCTCAAACACCAACAGGAGCATTTTGGATTTCTGTATGCCATATTATTCAGTACTATATTGCACAACTTTGCACCTATTTAACCGACTCTCCATCTCTTACAGTTTCCGAGATCCCGATGGTGAGCATCCAATTTGACTCACCCTGTATACGGGTATAATGGTTTAGGTGCCGGCGGACAAAAAATGAATTTATACATATCCTCTTGTAACTTCTTGTATGGCTTAATTGCATCTAACCTATAACTTTTTTCCTCTGCGAATTGTTTTTAAAACGTATCGTTTTCTCTCCACTTCTTCCGAAAGATTTCCACGTGTCGTACTGGAAAATTGGGAAGTCTATTTTGTCGGACAATACGAAGATTGAATTCTACATGTTACTATCAAGCAATCTTGAAAACATCAGCTGGTTATCAATAAATTAGTAAAAGTTGTTAATTTGGAATTTTTGTAAAAACTTATTTTTCCCAGGTAGCCTGGTGGGCCAATTCCCTACTCCCTGTAGCTATTTTCACACTGCCCTCCCTGGAAAGAGAACTGCTCCGGTTGCCAACCGGGGCGCGAAGCCTGTCTGAGGCCTCGCTGGCTTCCATTCCATGATTTTTTTTTGGGAAAAATTAAGTGCAGTAGTTGAAATAATTAACACTTGAGATATGACGAATATTTTTTAATTAAAAAAAGCTTTTTGAGAATCACAGTTTTATTATATACTTCTTACATTTTTTTTTAATTTTAAAGTTTTGCATTAACATGAATAGCTATAACACCATCATAATCATTTATAGACAGTGATATAGCTGCATTTCCGCTACCATCTACAGTAACAGATTTCCCGGTGCAACTTCCATTTTCCAAGCCTCCAGAAACAACGTCGCAGTAAGTACCAGCTGGTAGGGAGGTTTGTAGAGTTTGGTTGATATCCCCACTCACGGTGAAGACTACAAAACCTTTATCACCGCGTCCGAAGGCGATTTGATTGTCGCCATTGTCCCACCAGTTGGTAATAGTTGTTCCTTCTACTGCGTTTCTGAATCCAATCATATTGAATATTTCGCGCCATCTGTGTTCGCAGACCCATCCGTTGGTACAGGTGCCGTCAGCGTTGAATCCTGGACCAACAATATTTCCATCACTGCTAGGTGGACCTTGATCGTTTGAGTCGAAAGCGTAACTGGACATGATTCTGGTTGTGCCATACGGATGAGCAAGCATAAACGCTATGGCCATCTTGTATGGTTTTGGGTTTCTGTACGTAAGAATGGCACTTGATCCACCTCTTTGATTGTCGTGATTGTCAATGAAGGCAACAGCATCTGTCCCCTCGAGAAGACCCCATCCAGGACCCCAGTTTACTAAATATTTGAGGGGATTATGTCCTTGGAAGGCATTTCCCAGCTCGGCACCGAATTTAAATTCAAGTACTGTTCCAAATCCGATGTACTCGGTCTTTTTGATAGCTTCGCCACCTACAGGAAGAAATTTATTAGAAACTCTAGTCACTGGTAGAAAATTCGCGCCACGTGTAATTTTGATGGATTTTTTCACCCCTGTATCGATTTTAATGATATTTTAAGCTGTAGATAAATTCATAGAGATTATTATGTGTTTTAGATCTCAAACAAATAAATCGGTAAAGGTATTTACACAGAACTTCCCTCTTTATTTGTGCATGGCGGTCACTCTAAAAAATTAATAATTACGAAGTGACATTGAAAATAATAATCGGAATATAGTTATCACTATTATTACAAAGAACACCTGATAAGTTTTGGTCAAAAAAATATACAGAGTGCTCATCCAACAGTAAAAGTTCAATACTAAATAACAGGTGCCAAATATGGAAGGCTTGTGCAAATACCTTTATAAATGTCCTCCATGACTGAATTATTTCTTGGGATGACCACCCTATAAATTTTTCAATAATAGTATAATAGGTGCATATGCCTAATATTATTGTCATCTGTCACATTTTCAATTCCACATACACGTAGTGGAGTGGAAGTATAGTGGTGGTTAAAAAATTTCATTTTTTTTTTTCACTTTTTCAGATGTTTTTAAAAAAAATTTCAAAATTTTTTTCTTCTGAAATAGGTTTAGAATGCCATGACACTTGGAAATTTTAAATTTGAGCAAAAAGGAAAGTTTCCTTCTATTCTACAGTGGTATTTTTTCTTGAAATTGGTTTCGAATGCCATGAAACGTGAAAATTTTAAATTTGAGCAAAGAAAGAAAAATTTTCCATCTATTTTAGTGGTAAAAATTTTTTCAAAAATGTTGGTGAAAAAAATGTTCAATTTTTTTTTATCAAATAGGTTTAGAATGTCAGTCATGTCAAACGTGAAAATTTTAAATTTGAGGAAAAAAAAATTCCGTCTATTCTAGTGGTAAATTTTTTCCAAAATGGTGAAAAAAATGTTGCAAATTTTCTTTTCTGAAATAGGTTTGGAATGTCATGAAACGTGGAAATTTTAAATTTGAACGAAAACAATTTTTTTTCATCTATTCTATACCCAGTGATAAATAGATTAAAATTTTTTGCAAAAATTTTTATTATTATTTTTTTTTATTTTTTAATCAAAATAATTTTTAAATTTGTTTGAATAGGTTTAGAATGCCATGAAAACGTAAAAATTTTAAATTTGAGCAAAGAAAAAAAAATTCAATCTGTATCAGAGGTAAGTTTTTCAAGAATAATAAAAAAAATTTCATTTTTTTTTTTTTTATAGGTTTAGAACGCTATGAAACGTGGAAATTTTAAATTTGAACAAGGAAAAAAAATTTTTCATCTATTTTAGTGGTAAAACATTTTTCAAAAATGTTGGTAAAAAAAATTTCAAAAAATAAAAAAATTTTTGAGCTAGCTTTAGAATGCTATGAAACGTGGAAATTTTAAATTTGAGCAAAGACGAAAACATTTTTCAGTGGTAAAAAATTTTTCAAAATTTTTTTTTTCTGAAATAGATTTAGCGTGTCATGAAACGTGGAAATTTTAAATTTGAGCAAAAAAAAAATTGTTTTTATCATTTATTCCCTTTAGACGATCCACCCTGTATATTTTCCAGTGAAAGTTCTACCATTTCTTCGCTGACAGTTGGGTCAACTACCTACCAAATTTGGCCGCTCTCCGTCAAGTAGTTTTTTAGTAAATGCACCAACAGACAGACAGACAGACACACGGACGGAATTGAAAAACCTATATTTTCGTAATCTCCGTGATCTGAAACGTCAGAATCCGAGAAAATCTCGGAGGGTGATTTTTTCTTGAATACGATACTTCCCTTCGGTATGCGAGGGAAGTAAAAATTCAGTTGTACCATATTATACCGAGGAAAACATATACCGTGTTTTTTATTAAAAAAAAGCACCTCAATATCTGTCTGGTCGGAGTTACAAATTTTTAATACGCTGGCAATATTATTTGTTGGATAGATATATTCATGTTGTCTTTGTTACAGCTGTTAAATTAGTTCTTCAATAGTGTTTGAAATTAATTGTTGGTTATATGGTTATTACCAACAATTAATTCATATTTAAATTCAGATTTAAATTATGGCCTTTCAGCAGTTGACGCAGCAAGAGCAATAGCTTAGGTACAGGACGAAAGATCGCAGTATTTTGCGAGTAGTAAAAGTTTCAAGTTGCAGTGTTCAGGGAACCATAGAACGTTTTCATGCACAAATGCTCGAGATGACTGTTTCTTGTAGCTTAGTGTCTTGCGTGACAGATAATTACTGTTGTTCAGGCAGGAACTCGATTCGAGGAGGTACAGCAGATATGGGTGAATGAGACAAAGGCAATTGAAATAAAGTGGTTTACGTGAAAGAAGACCTACAACATGAGCAGAGATCACAAAGTGTCTTACATTTGCTAGTGAACATCAGGATTGGGGCATGGAACCAACTCTTATTTTCTGATGAGTTTAGATTTTGCCTTAGTTCATCAGATAGTCCTCAAACAGTGTATCGAAAGGCTGGTGAGCGATTTGATCAAAACAATTTTGGAGTTATGGTGCTGGCTCGGTAGTGGTGGTGGCGTTTGCATGGAAGCTTCAGTTTTAAATTATGGTCTTTCAACAGTTGACGCAGCAAGAGCAATAGCCTAGGTACAGGACGAAAGTTCGCAGTATTTTGCAACTGAAGCTGGAATAGAATTAGTAGTGATTTTAGGAGAGTTATGAATGCTGTCCGATACGTAAGGGACATCTTAAAGATATGTGTCCTTCTTTTCGCACTACCCATTTATCGGGAACAATTTTATGGTGAGAACAGTATGATAACGGCCGTCCACGTGTTGCAAGCATTGTTAACCGATTTTTGGATAAGGCAAATACCTAGTATGATCTGACCACCGCGCAGCCCATATATCAATCCAATTGAGCATGTTTGGGGCACGCTGCTGGGTAGAAGGATACGCTGCCGTATTACTGCCTCTAATTGCTTACAGGTGCTGAGTACTGCTTGAAGAAATTCGTGGTCATGAGGGAAATACAGGTTACTGATTCTTTGGTCTTTTATTATCTGTTTTTTGTTATTTATGTTACGAATGTAGTTTTCTATGTTTATTGACATAAGTTAAAGGTACTGTAAAATGGTCAACGTTTTATTTGAAAATATGTATCTTCAACGATAAGACAGATTTTGGAATGATTCAAAAAGGAGAATGTTGAGAATAAATGTGGCTTAAACATGGAGAATTTTGGATCATCATCATGCTGCCAAAATACGTCACGATACAAAGTGTTTTTAACTAAATGAATGAAAACAGCATATGTCTTCCCAGGTATAATATGATACAATTCAATCCTTTTTTGAAAATTATAAGACATATAATGATCTGTGAATCTATCTGTAATTTGCTAAAAAAAGTCGTTAAAATCAGTCCAAGGGTGAAACAATTTTCAAATTTCATCAAAATTATGGACGGATCGAGTATCTGGCTGGTGAGTGTATTAGAAAAAGAAATACCAAATATCGAATAAAGATTAAAAATTACTTTGGTCAAAAATGGTCGTGGTCCTCCTTTTGTAATGATTATCCATTTGCGTTTGAAATTCGCCAGATGTCAAAAATGTCATTTTTTAATTTTAATCTTTAGATATTGATATAATAAAGCTTTCTCGGTCGCGTATTTAAAAAGATTCCGTTATTTAAAAGTGTCGCGTTTGACCTTTTTCGCCGAAAGGTAACGGCGGGAGAACGTGCGGCCCGCATTTTCAATTCAAATGCCTTGCTCTTTTATTACTTGTTTATCTTTACTGCCGATATTTTTTTTTAGAACGTTATCTCGCTTCGTAGCTCTAACTATATTTAAAATAATTCAAAAACTGATTTCAAGATTAGGAGAGAAGAGAACTTAAAAAATAACTGCTTTTCATATGTTAACAATCAAAGACCGATTAATTGCATGACCACCTTTGAAGACACAATTTTTGATATGATACTTATATTTTATGAAGAAATATTTACCTAAATCTATAACTTCTTGGTAGAAGAACGGTCTGGTACCTTCAGCAAAACCGTGTTCTGTAGCTAAATTGTTGACACTTCCGTAAATCGCTTCTAGATCTGCAGGCCACATGTGTTTGGCAGCATCTACTCTAAAGCCAGCAACACCCAACTTGACCAGATGGTTCAAATAGTCAACAATTTCTTGACGGACATAATCGTGACTCTGTAAAATAACGGTATAATAGTGAAATCATTGTTGAAATAAGTTGAAGTCAAGTTCAGTATCTGGATCATTTAATATAAAAAGCCAAAAAGTCGATCCATCTGATTAGAACGTCGAAAAGACTTTGTTGATTGTATAGGGTATGCGTTAAATGTGTGATTAGTTGTAAGATAAGATTTAACGTATAACGTTATTTGGTAGTTATTGATAACTGACCTAGTTTTGACCAAGGAGCTGTACGCCCAACATGCAACCGCGATAGATGGCGGATTGCCATCAGTCGCCATACAATAGATGAACGCCAACTAGGACATAATTCATGGATGATCCATCGTCTTTTCAGACGTTGGCTATAAGAAGAAAACCTAATTTTGAATCGTGTTCCTACCTGATCCAAATCTTTAAGTCCTTCTAGTTCACAATTTCTGACGTTAGCAGCATCATTGTAATTATTAATGGAACAAGTTTGGTGAAAGTCATTGGATCCATATGGAACGGCCGGAAAGTCTTTATTATTTGGATTTGAATTGCTTCCATCGGTACCTGTACCGCCAACCGCCGCCATGTGGTTGAACACAGCATCGACGTATATTCTAGAATAAATAATATTATGTATAATTTTTTGTGCAAAAGTGCAAAGGGTGGGCAAGCTATACAGTATATACAGACTGTCTATTTTACGAGGGCCACACCAAATATCTCGCTTAATATCTATTGTAGAAGAATAAAGTTTTAGAAACAGTTATCCCATTTTTTGTGAGCTATATTTCAGTAAAAAGAAAGTTGAAATCCATAGCCTACTTTATGAGATATATTACAAAAACCTGAAAAATAGGAAAACCACAAACGGTTATAGCTTCCTTATTTGAGGAGATACGAAAAAAGTTAAAGGAATGAAAGTTGACGGCAAAGACAATAAGAATAATAACGTGTAACAAAAAAATCGAAAAATGCAGTTGGCTTTGACATACGCTATTGTGCAAAAATGAAAAATACATATCTCAAAGTAGGCCATGACGCCATTAATTCCGTTGTTTTTTTCTCATTCCAACGATATAAAACATGTCACAGAAATTTTAACCGATAGTGTCAATATTTAATATTTTACGAATATTTGGTGTGGCCCTCGTAAAATAGACAGTCTGTATATATTAGCGTTACTACCAATGTTATATTCTCGACGGAGTGTACGATAAAACTCCATATAATTTGATGTACTCACACAGTGAACTATTCTGCAAGATATTACACCCCTGCTCCCTCTGGTTTTCAAAATTAATTGAATTTTGAATTTTTAATAACGTAGCTAACCAATTTTTATGATTTTTATATACGCGGTAGATGTACCAAGGATATTTAAAAATGAATTATTATTTGTTTGCTTATAATTGTATTGAAACATATTCCTTATAGGATTTTGCAAACAGCAGAAAAAATAACTATAACTAAAAGAAAAACTTGTGTGTAGAAATATTAATGAAATCTTTGCGTTCTTTCGATAACCTGAATTCTGGTTATGCTAGCAAATTAAAATCTTAAAATGAATGTGCCTAATTTCGTATGTGACAGTTCTCATTCTAACGCTAGCATCCACACAGTCCCCTACGGCCATACAGATTAACCTAGTATCTACATAACCCCCTACGATTATGAAGATTCAGTTAAAAATGAGAACAAAGGCCTAAAATAAATTTATTTATCTACCTTGTCTTAAAAAATGTTTCATTCTAATGGATTACATTTTCATGAAATCTATAATTCTGTTTCTTGGAAATGTTTAGCCTTTGAAACGCTTTTCGCCCTTATTCTGGAGCTCATCAGAAAGACATAAAGCCATTCATAAAGATGTTTCATGCAAGACAAAGACAATTTCTATGAATAAGTGTGAAATAATTATATTTGACATTGATTGATAAAAACAACCTCACCTATCTATTAGCTAACTAGTATTGGAGCCTATATGCTCTATGCATGTTTAAAATAGGATTTTGCAAACAGCAGAAAAAATAATTGTCTTGGTTTTGCATGAAACATCTTTATGAATGGCTTTATGTTTTTCTGATGAGCTCCAGAATAAGGGCGTATAAGCCTTTCAAAGGCTAAGCATTTCCAAGAAACAGAATGATAGATTTCATGAAAATGTAATCCATTAGAATGAAATTTTTTTTAAGGCAGGGTAGATCAATAAATTCATTTTAGGCCTTTGTTCTCATTTTTAACTGAATCTTCAAAATCGTAGGGGGTTATGTAGATACTAGTTTAATCTGCATGGCCGTAGGGGACTGTGTGGATGCTAGTGTTAGAATGAAAATTGTCAAATAAGAAATTAGACAAATTCATTTTAGGATTTTAATTTACTAGCATAACCAGAATTCAGGTTATCGAAAGAATGCAAAGATTTCATTAATGTTTCTACAAAAAGTTTTTCTTTTAGTTATAGATAGTTATTTTTTCTGCTGTTTGCAAAATCCTTTAAAGAATATGTTTTAGTACCAAGGATATATTAAACAAAAAAATATGTTAATGAATGTTCAAAGATTGTATAAGAATTTTGGTGAACTTAAAGAATTATTTTTTTTAAACTGTATTTCACCGTTGAAAATGGCCGTTTTTGCGTTTTTTCAAACATTAAATTGTTTATAAGTCGGTAACGGTCAACTTTACGGAAGTTTTTTGTTGTTTAAAATGACCAAAAATACTCGAGTCAAAAGCGATTTTTGCAGTTTGTTTAAAAAAAATAGGTTAAGCAAATTGAGACCAGATTTTCATGTGGCAAACTCTTGATCGTTATTCAGAGCCATGTAACGTGAATATGCAAAAAGATTGTATGGGAATTTTGTTCCATACGAACGTGAGGTATTCGTCTTGTCTATTGAGAACATAACCGACTGGACTGATTAGTCATTATTACATCTATTTATATACCTGACACCAACGGCATTGCAGCGACTGATCATGTCTGCAAGCGCTGCCTCATCCCCAGATCTGGTGTGGAGGTGGTAACTAATGGGTTGATATCTTTCCCACCATGGACGGTCGCCATTCGAGTAAATGATCACGTTTTCACTTGGGGGAGAAATCTAAAATAAACCAAAGTTCATAAAAGATTTTACACGAACGTAATTACACAAAAAAATACCTGAACTCCAGCATATCCTTTAGGCGCCAAAAAGTTCTCACATTCTGCCGCGATGTCGTCCCATTTCCATTCAAACAAATGGACGATGGTGTTTCGGCCCGGCGCGAAATTGTTATTCTTTTGAGCTGTTGCCAGGGCAGCAAGACCACAAATGATCCCAATCACAAATGCTACGATTGACTTCATTGTGGGACAATTCTAATGCGCCCGCAGAAATTATTTTCTATTTATATTAAATTTTCAAGATGCAAAATGTATTATCAACTAAGTATTTTTTTAAGATAAGATCAAGGTACTTTATTAAATTTTTTGTTTATTTTAATCTTTAGTAATAGATTCGCAATTAAAAATAAACGAATACTTATACGCTTCAATGTATAGTGCAACTAGAACTGCGATAAACAGACAATTAAAAGCTTATCAAACAAGAACCGCAATTGACAGGAGCACATAAATCTCTGTTCAGGGTCGGACTGTACTCAACAAGCTAACCATTATACTCTTCGCACTTTTTATATAATTGTTGCACATTCTATAGAATACTCTTCGCAGTTTTTTTGTCAATAGTTTTAGTTTTAGACATTTTTTGTTTAATTACAAAACATAAAAAAATGTTTTGATTAATTGATCGATTTTGTTCAAAAACAATAGGTTCTTCCTCTAGTTAACGTATTATCCAAATTTCAATACAATCGGACTTTTCTTTTTAAGTTATCGTGCTTATAAGAAACGCTATAGACAGATGGACAGACGGACGGACAGATAGACTGACGAACGGACGGACAGACTGGCGGACGCACAGACGGACAGACGGTTTTTATTTGCGAAGAGTATAATGATGCAACATTGTGCGATACTAGTTTACTAAAATTTCTGATTTTATATTGCATGATTGTGCTCAGTGTGCTCACAGTTCCTCTCACATTTTAATTTAATTTTGTCATAACGGGCGGTTTTATACCTTCTGTTTAAACTTCAGGTATCGCGTTGGTTAAACCGAAGTTGATCGTAAATGGGCGTTTTAGGGCCGGTATTATAATATTAGATTAAGCGTACAGTTTAAACCTGGGATTAAACCAAACTTTAAGCTTTACTTTACAAAATGTCTGCTTTATAAAATAAATATACAGGGTGTTTCACTTAAAAGTCCCCAGGCCATTATCTCTAAAACTAATAAAGATATTTTATTTTTGTAAATGGCAGATGATTGATACCAAAGAAAGGTTTAAATAACGGTGATTAGAATTTTTCCTCAACAGCACACAGAGATGGCGCTGCGATGCAAAACTATTTTTTGATGGCTGGAACCTTGAAACATAAGTCATGTGATTAAACAATAATTTGTGAATAATTTTGATGGTATAGAGAATTTACAAAAAACAAGCCGTTTTGGAGTTACATGAGTTTCTTTCATTAATGCCAGTACACGTGAATTTTGATAAATCCCTATAATTTATTTATTATTTATTATAGAATATTGGTTACCAAACACTTTTTTTCAAGATAAGGAAAGTGATATAATACACTATAATAAAATTATGTTTACCACTTCCGGCCAAACCGGAACTAACATGATGAACCAATATCCATATGTTCCTACATATTACATTTCTTTTTCTAATAACGCTTCTAATAAAACGGCTCCCAAAACTTAAAGTGAGTAAGACAACAAAGAAAATACACACTAATTTAGAATGGTAATGAAAAATCTACTTAAGAGATATTAGCTAGTAGGCTTTGATTTAATTTTATGTTTGACAGTTATTAAACAAAGTTTGTAGTTGGTGCATTTCAATCATAGTTTCAAACAGAAATAGTGTACTTATAAACAATTCAAAGCAAATTAATCCAAATAAGGCAATAAAATTTTTTTTTTTTAAATGGTTAGATACACCAATGAAGATAAGTTAAATATGATTTTAATATACGGTGAATGCAAAAGAAATTCCCGACAAGCAAAACGATTGTTTTGTTTATGATTTCCAAATAGACCTACACCCGATAAAAAAACATGTATCATGCTGTTTAAAAATTTAAGAAACTGGGGTAGTTTTAAGAAAACTATTCGTAACAGAAATAGGCCAGTTAGAAACGATGAAAATACAGCCTTGGTGTTAAATAGTGTTGTCAACAATCCTCAATGTTCTCTCCGGAAATTGGCATCGGAAACTAATCTGTCGATATCTTCGTGCCATATAGAATATTAAAATCAAATAAATATCATCTATACAAATTAAAATTGATCCATCATTTAAGGCCTGGTGATTATGAACGAAGATTACATTTTCTAGCTGAATTTTCAGTTCTTTCTGAAGAATGCCCAAATTTTTTAAAAAATGTACTCTGGAGCGATGAAAGCCGTTTTCAAAACAACGGAGTTGTGAGTAAGCATAACTGCCGATACTGGTCACAAAATAATCCTAGATGGATGAGAATGACCCGAAATCAGGTAACTTTTGGAGTTAACGTGTGGTGTGGAATATTAAATTCATATATTATTGGACCATATCTATTCCATGGGACTTTAAATGGAAGAAAATATGAGATATTTTTGAGAAATGTATTGCCAGGATTATTAGAGACTATCCCTCATAACCAGGAGAATATTTGGTTTCACCAAGATGGTGCACCACCCCATAACTCAGTACTAGTCAAAGATTGTCTTAATTAAATGTACCCTCAGAGATGGATTGGTACTAATGGAGTAGTCAGATGGCCAGCACGATCACCTGACTTGACTCCATTAGATTTTTACCTTTGGGGGTATTTAAAAAGTGTAGTGTACATTGAACCCATTGAGGATATAGCCGATTTGTATAATAAAATATATGCAAGTGTTGCTGCTATAAATAGACATACGTTACAAAAAGTTTGTAATGAAGAGTTACTGAAACGGTACAATATGTGTATTCATGAAGAAGGGAGAAATTTTGAACATTTAATATAATAAGTACCTACTAATAAGAAATTAGTTTAATTTCATTTTTAATAATATTTCGATAGTTTTTGAATGTTTGTTTATAAAACTTTTGTTTACGTTCTTTACTGAATTGTTAATATAAATTTAGCCCATTCTAAATTAGTGTGTATTTTCTTTGTTGTCTTACTTACTTTAAGTTTTGGGAGCCGTTTTATTAGAAGCGTTATTAGAAGAAAAAAAAATGTAATATGTAGGAACATATGGATATTGGTTCATCATGTTAGTTCCGGTTTGGCCGGAAGTGGTAAACATAATTTTATGATAGTGTATTATATTACTTTCCTTATCTTGAAAAAAAGTGTTTGGTAACCAATATTCTATAATAAATAATAAATAAATTATAGGGATTTATCAAAATTCACGTGTACTAGCATTAATGAAAGAAACTCATGTAACTCCAAAACGGCTTGTTTTTTGTAAATTCTCTATACCATCAAAATTATTCACAAATTATTGTTTAATCACATGACTTATGTTTCAAGGTTCCAGCCATCAAAAAATAGTTTTGCATCGCAGCGCCATCTCTGTGTGCTGTTGAGGAAAAATTCTAATCACCGTTATTTAAACCTTTCTTTGGTATCAATCATCTGCCATTTACAAAAATAAAATATCTTTATTATTTTTAGAGATAATGGCCTGGTGACTTTTAAGTGAAACACCCTGTATATTTATGTAGTTGGCTCACCTGTTGTTCAGGAAATTTCTACTTCACGGTGTTCAACTAGTGAATTCTAATCTAAGATATAGCCTTGTTACTGTATTTTATTTGGGAATTTTATTTTTACAAAAAATGGATAAAAAGAGAACGAAAAATTTTACGGAAAATGAGATAGTTTTACTACTTAATCTGGTAAAAAAATATAGTGCCATGTGACTCTGACTGATTCTAAAATTTCTAGGGCTTCGAGAACCTTCTGTTACATTAATTTAATAATTTCTTCGTCGTCATCAGACAGAGAATAATCGATATTTAGAATACCTCCATCATCTTATATAGAAAAACCAGGATTTTTTTCAATTACGAAGTTATGAATACTTTTGAAATCTGAAATCTCCAGTTTAAACGGTCTCCATCCACCGTTTGTAGTTTAACTTTACCGTGACGTATTTAGGGCTAGTATTATAATATTGAATTAACCGTACAGTTTAAACCTAGGATTAAAGCAAGCTTTAAACTTTAGTTTACAAAATGGCTGTTTTATAAAATAAATATATATTTATGTAGTTGGCTCACCTGTTGTCCAGGAAATTGCAACTTCGCGGTCTTTAGCTAGTGAATTCTAACCTAAGATAATAATATAACCATACTTGTTACTGTATTTTATTTTTACAAAAATTGATAAAAAAGAACGACTAATTTTACGGAAAGTGAGATAGTTTAACTAGTTAATCTAGTAAACAAATATAGTGCCATCGTGGAGTACAGAATCACAGATGCCGTAACATGGCAAAAAAGTAAGTACTTGGTAAATATTATCCCAGGAATTCAATGCAAAAAGCGGTAGTGCTTTATTACATTGATAATTTCTTCGCCGTCATGAGACAGAAAATAATCAAATATCGAAAGTATCGACAAGTATTGCACCAATGACCAATTAAATTTCATAAACACTCCTATAATAGACAAGGTTCTAAGAATAGCCCATTGAATTATTCCGAGTAGGTAGATCCTTAGTTTTATTACTTGAAATCCCCGTAATTCCACATGTTTGGGTATTACTGCATTTATTTTTAGAACAACCACCCTCATAGCTTTAGTATTCATCTGTAATGCTCTTGAGAAAGGCCTAACAAGCCGAAACATATGTAGAGTGTATAAAAATACAGTTTTTATTTGAAACATCTAAAAGCATTGTTTTTCCCTTTTCTAAAAATAATTATTCTAAAGATGTTCCACAAGGAACCTACCACATACTCAATCCAGTGTATTAAAAGAAAGTGTTTTTTTTGCTGGTGGAACAGAAAAAGACAACCGTACGAGTAAATGTCCCCTACAAAAATGTAAACCATTTTCCAAAAAGGAAAGGGGGACATATGATTCGATATGTGAGAAAGTCAAAAGCATCATTTGTACGTTGGAATGATAATGCAGTAGTAACCATGGGCAGCATTGTTTTCGGAGTACAACCAATACGTCGTGTCAGAAGACACAATAGGAAAGAGAGGAAGGACATTTATGTAACTGAGCCAAATGTCATATTTCAATATAATAACTTTATGGGGGGTGTACACCTCCATGACAATGGCATTGCCAACTACAGAAGTAGAGTCCTGGGTAAAAAGTGGTGGTGGCCTATTTTTTTGTAACTCCATAGATAGCACAATAGTGAATGCTTGGAAAATCTATAATATAGTAAATGTCCCAGCTCGATTTTAAATCTTATATTGCTGTACGCGTTTTGAAAACCGATAAAGTTTATGTACAAAGAAATGTCCCTCAACCCATAAATGAAGTACGATACGATGGTCTTGGTCATACTATAGTTCCTCATGAATGTAAGGCCCGGAGGAGGTGTAAAGTATGTAAAAATCATACAATATATATTTGTAATAAATGTAAAGTTCATTTGCATGTTGCATGCTTTGCAAACAACCACCAGGTTTAAACTAAAAATGTTATACATATAGTACCACTGGTTCGTTGATGCACCAATGTTAAAAGTGAAAACAAAATTTGTTCGTATTTTTATTGTGTTTAATCTTCATATTAAAATACTGTTTTGTAAGTTGTTATAATTTTAAGTTGATTCTTTTTGTCAAATATGACATTTTGTGTATTTTCACTATTTTTCTTCCCAGTGGTTCGTTTGCGAATCACGTGTTAATTTTTTTTTGCTAAAATTTTTGTGAAAGATAGCGTCGGCAATTATTTAATTAAAGGGTTTTAATAAATAAATATTGAGTTTCATTTAAATTTTTACTATATTTGAACCCTTGGGAGCTAATGGGTTCATTAGTTTTTTGAAAAACATTTTGTGATAATATAAAGTTAATATATTAAACTAACTAGTTTTTAATTGTCACAAAAATCGATTGGCATTTTCATACATTTTTGGCTTGTAAAACGATTAATTTATGAACGCCGTATAACATTTTTTAGTGTTTACGCTCCGAGTGACTTGCGCAGTAATGACTTTGTATATATAAAATTCAAAGCACGCTTGGCTTTAAATGCGCTGTAAGTGGTTTAAAGTGGTTTAAAGAGTCATTTAAATGTACTTTTATTATATTTCTTAATTTTTTTAAGTTTGATTATTTTTTTTTATACAAATCCAAAAATATAAAGGCAACTTCCGGAGTGCCACAAGAGTCGGTCTTGGGTCCTCTGCTATTTAATATATACATAAATGACATCACACACAATCTTAATACGAAACATCGCATATGACATGAAGATCTACTGCTCAATCTCGGACATAGGCGATTGTATTAACCTACAACATGATCTTGACAGCATAAGTAGATGGTTCTGCAACGTCCGAGTTCTTTTAAATATTTAGGAGTCACCTTTGACCCCCAATTAAATTTCAGTAAACATATTCATGAAATTCTCAGCAAAGACAATAAGAACATGGAATTCATCATACGTAATTCAAAACAGTTTAGCTCACGCGAAGTACTAATGTCTCTTTATTACGCTTTTGTTCGTTCTCATTTGGAGTATGCCTCCCTAATATGGTATCCTAGATATGAACATCAAGTACATTTATTTGCTCGAGAACGTACAGAGGAAGTTTTTAAAATTTGTGTCTTTTAAACTAACTGGTACCTACCCTCCAGTTGGTTACCCCCATGACGTCTTATTGCTAGAATGTGACATGGGTTCTCTAGATACACGTAGACAAGCTCATTCCATAATTCTTCTATATAAATTATTGAATTCCATAATCGACTGCCCAGAAGTGCTAAGCCAGCTTAATTTAAATGTTCCTCGTCCCAGTTCTAGACATCTTCAAACCTTCAGTCAACCTACGCCTCGTACACGGTTACTTGAATCGTCGCCAGTTTTTACAATGTGTAAGAACTATTCGTCAGTGCAACAAAATATTGATGTATTTGCACCTCTCTGTCTAAAAGAAAAACTGTATTTAACTAGCAAGTGATATTTACGATTAAGTTATAAATAGGATATACATATTTCTGGACTTACGAAATATTTGTGTATATGCGCGTATATAGGTATATATGTCTGTATATGTATACCGGCATATATAATTACATAAGTATGTATTTATCATTTGATTTTTGCTTGCCATTATGTCACGTCATAATGTCTTTTACCTGAAATGTACGTACACTATTTTAATGGAAATTATATTAGAATGTAATTATAAGTATTATATGTTACACTTTGCCTATCCTGTAATTAGTCCTTGACTGTTGGATAGTTGTAAATAAATAAATAAATAAATAAATAAATTTTCCTTCTTTTATTATCTTTTATTTGCCGACAATTGCATTTCGATATTACGTGCCTGAGTCGAGATGTTTCATTTTTTTTATTAGTCAATTTTTTTTTAAACGGAGTGGGGTGTGGTTGGTAAAGAAAGAGAAAAAGGGACAAAACCACACAGAAATGGTAGTATTTAACATTATTTATCGATTATCATCGGTGGAGAGTGCAAGAAACGCCATGGAAAGTCGCAAATCCTTAATAAACAAATTAGCTTATTTTTTAAACAATTGCAAAAGAGATATCGACACAAACAAAAAACTGTAAATGAACAACATACTTTGACCCTAATAAAGTAGCCGTATGACCTTTTGTTGTACAGAAAAAAAATTGTTAATTTAGAACACTTAATTTGTTTATAACAATTGAACGGTCAAAGATAAAAGGTTTCAAACGACGCGTATCGATAAAATCTTCATTTTTTATATCGACTTTTTTCCGATGCACCGTTTTTGTTCAAAAGTAAAGAAAAAACATACAAAATTTAGAATTTTCGCTAAAAAGCATTGTTTTTAACAATGAAGCCTGTGTTTTATACATTTTTCGACGTTTAGGAAATCTATTCTGTTTCCTTTTTCAAGGATTTTTTTGAAAATCTTTTTTGCTGTGTATGATAAATACACAGCTCTAAGAATGTTTGTTATATCAACAGTTCTATGTAAATAGTAAGTATCTACGGATATTGAATATAACAAACATTCTTAGAGCTGTGTATTAATCATACACAGCAAAAAAGACTTTTCAAAAAAGCCTTGAAAAAGAAAACAGAATTGATTTCCGAAACGTCGGCGAAATATTTAATTTCAAGTTTTTATACTTATTTGTGCTGTTTATTAAAAAAAAAGCGACCTTTAACTGATCCTTTGACGTAAAAGTCACAGGCGTAGAGGTTATTTACCAGTAACATACTGGTTAATTGTGATATTTTGTAGATTCCCCGAGCACCGCTTAAAAAGAAAACATACATGTGGCAGGAAGTCCCAAAGAATTTAAGAAGGAAAAAAAACTCAAGCCTAGATCGCGAGAAAGTAAAATAAAGATGCTTCTTACTATCGAACATTGAATAAAACGAAGGATATTTAAATTATGTAGAAAATATGCTTGTGTAGACTTTAAATGAAACTTATGGAAATATTGAAAAGCATATTTTCTACATAAGTTAAATATTATGTTTCACAAGGAACCAACCGCAGATTCAATCCAGTATATTAAAAAGAAGGAATTGAAATGATGGGGGTCAATTTTGTATGCAATAGGGAAATAAATTCAGAACGTTACAAATCGTTTTAGTAATCTTTTCTATGCCCGATAGTTTCAGCAACGTCTACCAAAGATTTAGCCACCCTGTAGCGGAGGTAGAATGTGATTTTTAATCGAAATAGTGCAGATTAATATTCCGCTGCGAAAAATGCAAAACTTCTCCGAGAAATGCAATAAAACGGAGCGAATAGCAGGAATAGAATCAAAAATATGTGCCAAAAAATTGAAAGCGAAAAAAAAAAGTATTCCCAGGCGGGATTCGAACTCGGGAAGCCACTTAAAAATAGTCGCCGATTAGCACGACCGCAAGTCAATTTTTCAAACTGAATATATACAGTGGTCGGAGACCCGTTCTATGTCCCGATGAAGAGGAGAAGGTCGGCAATGACCGTACAACGTGAATCGCGAGGTTTGAATCGAAAATTGTGGCCGGCAGGAGCGAATCGCCATTTTTTTGACAATTCGAAAAGCGAAATTTTCGTTTCCCCATTTTTTGCAACATGTTTAATTTTGCACCTTCATTATAGATACCTACTACCTAACTTTCTTTGGAGAAAAATCTAGCTTTATAGAAATGATTTCACGAAAACTGTCGCTTCCTTCCGGGCTATCACTTCTTAATTCCAATCAAAACTGACTGGTGGTCGATGCTCTTGGCTTTATATACCCACTGATGGCTTTTCTCGAATAAGTTGTCTTCATTCTCGAATAGAATTCTGAAATCATGCCTCTAGCTCCACCTTCGAGATGGTTGCTGATCGCTGAACATCCAAAGTACAGGCTTCTACCTAAAAAAATACACTGGCGCCGTCCCTTGGATTGTTCTAGAAGTATAATTTACTGAAGTTCTGTAGTGTGCCACTGGATGGCCGTAACAGTGATATAATTATAGTCTGAGAGCTCGATTGTTTTTTTTTTTTGGAAACTAGTTACATGAACTTTATGGGGGAGCAAATCACAAAAAAATAGACTTCTATCGTATGCCAACCCGTCAGTTTGTTTGTAGTTTATGATATACGGTCTTTTCGCGTAAAATTGATCCTTTTCTCCTTTTTCAATGCGTTTATTAAAACCTTTATGTATTTTACTGGACCAGGCTGGAAAATGGTTTCCTTCAGAGTAGACCTGTAAAATTGTTATTTTCCGGACTAGTAGCGTTATTTTTTAACAAATAAATCAGGCAGAAAACTCTTCTACTTTCTGGTTGACCGACGAAAAATCAAGGTTTAAAGAATAGTAAAAAACATTTACTGTTTTCTATGTCTTGTTATATGTTTTTAAAAAAAACAACAGATCTATAATTCCATTTCAAAGTTTGGCATTGACATGTATAGCTACAGCACCATCCTCCTCATGCTCAGATAATGATATAAAAGCCCACCCTTGTCTATCTACATCGACATATTTTCCAGTGCATCTTCCACCCTCCAGACTTCCAGAAATAACGTCGCAGTAAGTACCAGTCGGTAGAGAAGTTTTAAGGGTTTGGTTAAGGTCTCCACTCAATGCAAACGCTACAAAACCTTTATCAGCACGCCCGAAAGCGATTTGATTGTCGCCATTATCCCACCAGTTGGTTATTGTTGTTCCTGAAACTGTATTCCTATAGTCGACCATGTTGAAAATTTGTCGCCACCTATGTTCACAAACCCAGCCATTGGTGCAGGTACCGCCAGATCTGAATCCGGGCCCAATAATATTTCCATGGTTGTTTGGTGGACCTTGATCTCTTGAGTCAAAAAAATAACTTGACATAATTCTAGTAGTACCATAGGGGTGAGCCAGCATGAAGGCGATGGCCATTTTATATGGTTTCGGGTTTTTGTGAGTGAGAACAGCAATTTGAACACCATCTCTTTGATTGTCATGATTGTCGATGAAGGCCACAGCATCCCCGCTCTCTAGAAGACCCCATTCTGGACCCCAATTCTGTAGGTACTTTAGGGCGTTGTATCCTTGGAAGGCATTTCCTAGTTCCGTACCGAATTTAAAGTCCAGGACAGCTCCGAAGGGGGTATACTCGTACTTGCTGACAGCTTCTCCACCTAACAAAATAATAATAATCATTAGTATTTCTTATATTGTTTTAGTTCAATTAAACATAAACGAAGGGAACTACACATTTAAAAAAAACGCAGATAACATTCATTACCCACCAAATGTCGAAGTTGGGATCGAACCCAGTACACGATAGACAGCGTGATCAAGCGCGCTTGTCACTAAGACGCCTTAGCCCGCTACCGTCCCAACGTCATTTTGAATCCCTGGCCCTTGCGGCATAATTAATTTTAAAGCCAGCAAATAAAAATCCAAAGCATTGATGAAAAGCAAGACTAGCACCATGCTAAGTAGTAAATTTTGGAGGACTCTCTAGTTACTCTTGAATACCTAAGATCTGATTTTGAGCTCTTCATGGCAGTTCCATACCAGTAGAGATGACACCTTATTGGAGGCTACTGCCTGCTACTACCCTAATTATCTGATGCAATGGAAGTCTGCTGGTTGACATGTCATCGATTTACATTCTTGTGTATACATTTAAGTATAGCTAGGATTTCTGTCTGGAATAAAGTGGAATATTGTCTTTATACTTGCCCCTGTCTTTCACCAGCTCCTGTGCCAATCATAGACCCGTCAGCGTATCAGGTTAGGTCTTTTCGTACTATATCAAGAGCTCCTGTCGGCCATTCCTTCCTGTATAAAATGGAGCTCGCTCCTCGCTTTTGGTATACGATTGTTAAACGTGATTTTTGGTGTCATCAATAGAGGATCTTCTAACTGTTAACTATCCTTATGTTTTCACTTTGTTTTTCATAGTACCCTATCGTCTGCAAGTTGGGATGTATAATCGTGTCTAGGTGTTGGTTCCAAGTAAGTTTGGAGTCCAACGCTATAAAGACCTCTCTGACATCTGCAGCTGTCTCTTGAAGGACTAGGACCCAGTGACTCAGATACCTCATTTGAGAGTTTCTTTAGTAGGCCGGTTCCATAGCAAGAAAGACAAGTCGCCCCCCTGCAACTGACGCATCCATCGTTGTGGTATATACAAGCCTGCCTTTGAGTATACCACTAATCCACCTATAGCGAAGTGTTCTCGATGCCACACTCTTTTACAATTCTGATGATGAAATTGAAGGAAATATTATCGAATGCCCCCTCTATGTCAAAAAAGGCTTCCAGTGCTACCTTCTTGTATTTCAAAACCTTTTCCACCTTTTGGATTAGGTAGTGAACAATTTGCAGCACTGAGCGTCTGTGCAAGCGAATTAGCCTTCATGTAGTGAAGTTCTAACCATATAACCATCCCTAATATGTCTGTTAAACATTTTTTCTATCATCTTAAGTTGAAATGACATAGATCTTAGAAATTTGGTTTGGGTATGTGAAATTCGCCCTCCTTCTTTGGAATAAATACTATCCTAACTGGTATCTGGATATGGTACATACTGAATTCTGTTAGATTAGATACGAGGTGGGATATAATAAATTCGTCAAATTTGGAATTCTTCAATTTAAGTGAAATAGTTTTGTAATCGATGCGATCAAAAGTTTTATCAAGATATTAGAAAAAGCATAAACACAGAAGATATTGCAATCGGAGTTGAAAGAAACAGTTGATGTGGGTGGAAGAGGATTACTGATAATAAACAGATAGTAAAAAATGTGTAAAAAGTAGATTATTCTATAGCTTAGAGAGAGATTAGAAGGCCTAGACCAAGCTAGAGAAACGATGTTGATGAAGCAAAGCATAGAAGAAATCGAACTTAGCGAAAAGTATATATGTACCGAGATCAATCACTTCTTGGTAGAAAAATGGTCTTGTATATTCTGCAAATCCATGCTCAACTGCCAAATTGTCAACACGTCCATAGATTACCTCTAGATCTTCGGGCCACATGTGTTTGGCGGCATCTATTCTAAAACCAGCAACACCCAAACTTACTAAATGGTTCAAAAAGTCAACAACTTGCTGACGAACATATTCCAAGCTCTGTAACGTCAAAACAATAATAATAATAAGTCACTAAGCCAAGCCCATTATTTCACTTAACACAGATCTCATATACAGAAAGTGATCAGGAATCTAGGACTAAGATATTGTTACCTGGTCTAAATCCTTAAGTTCGCCTAATTCACAATTCCTAACGTTAACTGTGTCCTGATAATTATTAATCGTACACGACTCGTGGAAATCCCCAAACTCGTATGGTACACCAGGGTAGTCTTTGGATTCTGGAGTACAACTGCTCTCCGCAGTACCGATGCCACCAATTGCAGCCATGTGGTTAAATACGACATCGACGTAAATTCTGAAATTTATAAACTACTTTTGTGTAAATTAAACTTTAAATGATTAATACAATCTCATAGTTACCTAACACCGACGGCGTTGCACCGGCTGATCATGTTAGATAGAGCAGCTTCATCTCCAGATCGGGTATTGAGTTTGTAACTGACAGGTTGATATCTTTCCCACCAAGGGCGGTAGACGCTTGAGTTGGTAACGACTTGATGTTCATTTGGAGGAGAAATCTGAATTGAAAATGTTCTTAAGTTATAATATTTCATTTATAACTGTGTATGAATATGATGGTACAAGAGCCAGTGTGCAGTACATGTAGCGTACTATTACTTAAATGCATAACTTATTATATTGGCACGTTAAGCCCAAGATCAAGGAAGCATACAGTTCAATGTACAGTAATAAACGACCGCAATTAAAGCAGGAAAATCCCGCTCATTATTCATCCTTTGTATTCTGGTACCTGTGTAACTAGATACAGTCAGTCATATTCCAGACCTAAAAGGCTTCACCTCTCGCGCACTAACTGAATGCAATTGTGAATTATTCTTTGATAAATATTCGTTAAATAGATATCTTCTTCTGATTATATGCTATATGTGTCCCAGATTTAAAGTGACATAGACCGATGAGAGATAGAGCACGCTTTTCTGAGTTCAAAACACCCCCACACTTACCCTTGTGAATGGTTTTCGAGATACAGGGTATTTTATGATTCTTGACTGAAACTAAAATTCACCATATATTTGGAATGGGTGGACGTAGTTTGATTAAAGTTGGTACACATGTAGTGCACTCCTAGTCCAATTAATAGCATAATTTAGTTTGTAAAAATTCCAGGACAGGACTCAATTTTTATTATTTTGCATTTAGGGTCAATTACATCACCACGTATATCAGTTTTTTGTAAATGGCGGATAACTATTGAAATGTCTATGGATTATTGTGCAAAACACTGTCATAATATTCGATGGCACGTTTATGGTTACTTCCTAGCAAATTTTCGAAAATAATGGTGAATGATATTTAAATTCTGCAAAATAGGCAAACAACTGGTTAACGTCGCTATTTTATTAATTTTACTTAAACACTTGTTTACCAAAAATACTTGTGGACCAGGTTATCAGTCTAAAATGTAAATTTAAATAACGGTTGTTGAATATTACCTGTACACCTCCAAATCGTTTAGGTCCTAAGAAATTCTCACATTCCGTGGCGATATCATCCCATTTCCATTCAAATAAATGGACAATAGTACTTCTACCAGGTAGAAATTTATTGTTTTTCTGAGACACCGTCACTACGGAAAGGCATTATCATAAGTAACCTCTTATAAGAAACTGGTACATAGTAGTATAGGCAAATTAGTCGTTTAGGATAACAGAAATTAATAAAAGGATGATCTTCGGGATTCAAGCAGGTAATAACCTGTAGAATGATATGATGCATTCTTTGCACTTCCAAGTTCCGGGAAAAAAATTTGGAAAAACTCTTTGATTTTCGTTTTCTTTGCTCTAGCGGCCAAAATAATGAAAATAGAGAAAAAAGTGTTCAATAAAAGTTGTAGCTCGTCTCTTTCTCTACGAAAAAGGTCTTTACAATTTTTTTTCTTACTTAAGCCGTTTAGACGATAAATCGAGTTTTCCACTTATAGTTTTGAGCCGCTTCGAAATGCGCGAAAAATGAGAATTCTCCGGGAGTTTCGTACGACCGAACTCATCGATCGATAATTTTTACTACTCAGAGCCCCTAAAAAAATGAAAATAACACAAAATGTAGAGAAAAGTCTCAGTTTTAATGTGGAACTAATCAGAAATTTTATCATAGAGAAAAAGTGTTAGAAAATGGCTTAGTAAACTTTGTGCAGTTGATACACAGATTTATTCATATCTTTGCCGGGAGTCGTTAAAATGATAATTCATGTTGCTAATATATTCTTATATAATGTTATATTAATCCAATTAACATATTATTGATCAGTCACCTCAAAATTTTGGAGTCCAATTCGCTATATCTTAATTAATTATAATAGCACAGTCTTAATTTTTGGATTATAAGTACAATGAAACATATTCCTTCGAATGACTTTATAGTTTTCTAAATGCGTGTAGAACTTTTTGAATTTGTCTACATTATTCATACTTGTTCAGAAAATGCGCAATCATACACTAAAACATATACAACTTATTTGTTTCATAATATTCTTCAATGAGATTTTCAAAAAATATAGATTAAAGTGCGTGGAATCGAATCCATGTGGTGAAAAAACACCTATTGTTTACGGGAGAAATAGAGTCGATGCATAAAACTCAAAGGTATGAATAAATCAACTGTATAAAATTTACTAAGCCACCTTCTAACACATTTTTCTCTATGATAAAAATTTGTATGAATTTTATGATTAGTTCCACATTACAGCTGAGACTTTTCTCTACATTTTTTGTTATTTTCATTTTTTTAGCGTCTCTGAATAGTAAGAATTATCGATCGATGTGTCCGGTCGTACGAAACTCACGGAGAATTCTCATTTTCCGCGCATATCGGAGCGTCTACAAAACTATAAGTGGAAAACTGGATTTATCTCCTAAACGGCTTAAGTAAGACAACAATTTGTAAAGAACTTTTTTGTAGAGAAAGAGACGAGCTACATTTTTGTTGAAGACTTTTTCTCTATTTTCACTATTTTAGCCGCTAGAGCAAAAAAACCGAAAATCAAAAAGTTTTTCCAAATTTTTTCGAATTTTCCCGGAACACGGAAGTGCAAAGAATGCATCATTTCATTCTACAGGGTATTACCTACTTAATTCCCGGAGATGATCCTTTTATTAATTTTTGCGAGGTTTTTAAAAATGTTTACCTTCATTGCCCGTACTATAGGTTGTGCCTCCTATAATTTTATTCTCTAGCATATGGGTTGCCATCCCATTTTGTAATGAGAACCAAATATTATCTAGACTTTATATCCAGACCAAGGCCTACAGATTTAGTATCTCCAGATTTTTCAGCAGTGTTCAGCAAGGTTTAAAAATCAATAGAAATTATTTTTTTTTTAAATTGTATTCGAATGAGCTCTACTTATACTTTGCTAATGAATTATTTATTTATATTTAAAAACTTTTATTTAGGAATCCTGTGTAAAAAGTTACATATTATTTAGAAAGTTTTGCTTTTCCCCTTGTTGTGTCAATATTGCCGTTAAGTATCATTATCAACACTTGGTATAGTATAATAAGTACATCAATTTAGTATATACTTACCCAAGTTACAATATGCTTTTTTTTTTAAGGTAAACATGATTCTTGGTCTCCATTTTCTTGACTAAATAGTAAGTACGCTCGTTTCATTTGTTTTATAGTATGCGTAACCGGTAAAAGGTCCGGCGCAAGAGACACAAGACGAGGTAAAATGCGCCGACAACATCGTCCGTCTTTCACCTCCTACTTTATAAAGCGAGACAGAAGGTCGTGGGCTGTTCAAGTCGCGTGCCAAAGCCTGCAGACAATTGTCAGAACCATGGCAGCTGGCAGCAGTTAATTCTTACATGTGTTTTAATGCGCGTGTATATTTTTAATTCAGCAATACCTGTAATCCGGCTCTGCCTTTACCTCGTCTTGCGTCCCACCCGTCCCTTAACAGTTGGCCTATTAGCAATTACGCATACTATACATTACCTTCATATTGACGTAGATGAACTACTTATATGAGAAAATACTATGATTTTACGGATTAATTTTTGAGATATTTTGAAAATTTAAAAACTACATGTATTGACTGTTCCAAGAAATTTAAGAGTGAGCAAGGCGACTAAATCAGTCTTTGGTTCTGTGTGTATATGGCGTCTACTGTAGCTTGTTTGTCTCTTCCAACTTTCTTTGCACTTGCGGTACACACTTCAAAGGTGAGCCGATGCGACATCAAGTCAATATTCTAGTAAGGCCAGACCCGGACTATCTAAGTTTATAATAATTTGGTATACCGACAAGCCGTACTATCTGAGTAACGCAAATAAAAATTAAATAAGTGCCAGCAAAAATATTTAGAATAAAGGATGCATATTCAAATATGCAAATGTATTTATTAATATTGACCGCTAAAAAATAATACAATTTTTCATTTAAAAAGTGTGTTTCCGTTAATACGGTTCTGCTTGTTATTTACATTAACCTATGAGATGTTATCTACGTTAATTTCTTCTTGTCAATACGATCTCTAGGCGAGCAAACTTCCTTTATAGTCTAATCAACAAGTACCATTTTGGTGAATACCTCGTAGCCTGTACCGAAAATTATGATTTAGGGCTCGTTCGATTCGGAATGACATGTAGAAACTTTTTAGGAAATTTGAAGTTGAGCCGGTAAAAATTACAAAAGTTATAAACAATTTAGTAAAAAGAAGAGGTTTTTTTTTGCAAATATCTCGGAAATTATTAAAGATATCCGAAATAAAATAAAAATCCTTAAAGAGCAGGAAATTTCATAAAAAAAGTCCTACCCGGAACTCTACCATCAATATTTATAATTTCAATTTAGATGAAAATAGAGCTAAAAACGGGTGATGTGACTTCCGGGCGCCGGCCGATTCGGACACTTTAACAATAAAAATTATTTAAACCCATTAAATATGAATATTAAGAATTGGATACTTGAATAAACGAAAATCCATTGGGAAAGATTTTTTCCCATAATTGTTACTTCCCTCGCATACCGAAGGGAAGTATTGTATTCGAGAAAAAATCACCCTCCGAGATTTTTTCGGATTTTGGCGTTTCAGATCACGCAGATTACGAAAATATAGGTTTTTCAATTCCGTGAGTCTGTCTGTCTGTTGGTGCATTAACTAAAAGACTACTTGACGGAGAGCAGTCAAATTCGGTAGGTAGTTGACGCTACTGTCAGCGAAGAAATGGTTAAACTTTTACTGGAGAATATACAGGGTGGACCGTCTAAAGGGAATAAATAATGAAAACAATTTTTTTTTGCTTACATTTCAAATTTTCACGTTTCATGACACGCTAAACCTATTTCAGAAAAAAAAAATTGAAAATTGTTTGCAGTAACGTTTTTGAAAAATTTTTACCACTGAAATAAAATACATGAACAATTTTTTTTCTTTGTTCAAATTTAACATTTCCACGTTTCATAGTGTTCTAAATCTATTTAAAAAAAAAAATTAGATATTTTTCCATTTTTGAAAACATTTTGCCACAAATAGATGGAATTTTTTTTCTTTGTTTAAATTAAACATTTCCACGTTTCCATGGCATTGTAAAGCTATTCAAACAAATTCAATTTTGTTTTAATTTTTAGTCTATTTATCACTATAGAATAAATAAAATAAATGAAAAATTTTTTTTTTGCTCAGATTTAAAATTTCCACGTTTCGTGACATTCCAAACCTATTTCTGAAAAAAAAATTGCAACATTTTTTTACTATTTTGGAAAAAAAATTACCACTAGAATAGATGGAAAATTTTGTTTTTTTATTCAAATTTAAAATTTTCACGTTTCATGACATTCTAAACTATTTAAAAAAAAAAAAAATTCACCAACATTTTTGAAAAATTTTCTACCACTAAAATAGACTTCTTTGCTCAAATTTAAAATTTTCACATTTCATGGCATTCTAAACCTATTAAAAAAAATTACCACTACTATAGAATAGAAGGAAACTTTCCTTTTTGCTCAAATTTAAAATTTCCACGTTTCATGACATTCTAAACCTATTTCAGAATAAAAAAAATTAGAAATTTTTTTTACCAACATTTTTGAAAAATTTAAAAAATCATCCCAAGAAATAATTCAGTCATGGTGGGCATTTGTAAAGATATTTGCGCAAGCCTTCTATATTTGGCACCAGTAATTTAGTATCGAACTTTTGCTGTTGGATGAGCACTCTGTATATTTTTTTGACCAAAACTGATCAGGTTTTCTTTGTAATACTAGTGATAACTATATTTCGATTATTATTTTCAATGTCATTTCGTAATTATTAATTTTTTAGAGTGATCGCCAGCACAAATAAAGAGGGAAGTTCTGTGTAAATATCTTTATCGATTTTTTTTTCATTTTAATCATACAAATATTTATTTATATTCTAATCATCAGTAAATATAATGATTTTTAATAAAAAAATCGTTTCTTAAAAAAAAATTTATTGCTCAAAAGAGCATTTGTTAATTAACAGTTTTTTTTGTTTCTTAATATTAATTAAGGAACCATTTTTTTTAAATCATTATTTCATTTGCTCTTCCATATTCTGAAAAAAAAATAAATAAATAAAAACAACCATGTATCGTATGTTTGTTTATATAATTTTAAGCATTTTTGTGTTTTTATGTTTGTCACTTTCTTTCAATTTTTCATCATTGTTATTAGACTAACTTATAAACTGTTGGAAATAGGACAAAGACACTTCAATTTTTTTTTATCCTCCGTTAACTAATAAACAAATTAAGCTTTAAAGTTTAAATAGCTTATAAACTATTGGAGTTAGGACAAAGAAGTTTAAATATTTTTGATCCTCCGTTATACAATAAACAAATTGAGCTTTTAACCGGAGCTCTAACTCAATTACTCACTGAATTATAAATAAAAATATTTATAAAAATAACAAATTTTCTGAGTTTTTTAGCCTAAGTGTCTTATGAACTAAAAGTAATTTTCAGAGAATGTTTAATTTTAAAAATTTTATATTGATTTATCTCTTTTTTAAACATTACAATTTTTGTTTACCAATTTTGTTTGTTTGTTTGATAATATTTTTGAGCGTTTTTGTGGTGGTGAAAAGGGAACTGAAGATCGTGAGTCACCACCACAAAAACGCTCAAAAAAATTATCAAAGAAAATAATAATAATAAAAAATAAAAATAGGTAAATAAAAATTGTAATGAAACATATTCTTTACAGTATTTTACAAACAGCGGAAAGAAAAACTATCCATGAGAACTAAAAGAAAAACTGTATTTAAAAATATTAATGAAATCTTTGCATTCTTTCTATAACCTGACTTCCGGTTATGCTAGCAAGTTAAAAAAATTGTAATCTTTAAAAAAGTGATAAACCAATAACATTTTTAAAATTACACATTCTCCTAAAATTATTTTTAGTTTATAAGATACTTAGGCTAAAAAACTTTTTGGTATTTTTATAAATATTTTTATTCAAAATTCAGTGAATAAGTTAGAGCTCCGGTTAAAAGCTCAATTTGTTTATTGTTTAACGGAGGATAAAAAAGACTAAGTGTCTTTGTCCTATCTCCAATAGTTTATAATGATGATTAGAATTACAAAAATGGATTATCTTAGAAACAATGAATTTGTTTATAACAATTATTTAAACAATAGAAGTAAAAATTTAAAAAATCATATTTATGTAGCTTTCAATCAAAACGAACTAATCGGAGTATTTGAAACACAAAATTTTTTCATTGCCTTATTTACGTTTTCCGTTTTTTAATGCCTTCGATTGTTAATAGCAAAATGGAAAATCAAAATTTTTGAATTTTTCCAACGAGGATCTTTTCTAAAGCCTTTCAAGAATAGCTGCAAGAAGTGAAAAATATCTGAGGTTTTTAGTTTGATAATTATCAGGGGTTTTGTCAATTTAAAACTTGTAAAATTATTGATTTATCCCTTTTTAAACATTACAGTTTTTGTTTACTAATTATTATTATATATACAAAAACGCTCAAAAACATTATCAAAAAAAAAAAAATAAATAAAAAATAAAAGTAAGTAAACATAAATTGTAATGAAACATATTCTTTATAGTATTTTGCAAACAGCGGAAAGAAAAACTATCTATGAGAACTAAAAGAAAAACTGTATGTAATAGTATATTATGTAACAAGTTTTATAAACGTCATTTTAGTCACGAGTTTTATTAATCGCGAGCGACGCGTAGCGGAGCGAGTGTTTAATAAAATGAGTGACTAACAAGTTTATAAAACGTGTTGCATACTATACTTTTTCTACGACAGCAAATATCTAAATAAAAAATTTGGAAGTTATTTTAATATTTCATTTATTAACGTATCAATAACATGGTAACAGTAAAACAAAATTACTTGTCTCTTGTCACAACGCGTCGATTTATTTTGACAGATTGATGACAAGAATTACGGAAAACTAACTTGATTTTTGCCATTAAAATATCTAGAATTAACCTCAGCCGTGACTAATATCTCGTTGCTAAGTTCAGCCTGTGACTAAAATGCACGAAGTCACGGTTTGTCGAAAGCGTGTTTAAAGGATTATTTAGCGTCATGGAAACGTATACGATAAACGCCATTTTAAAGATGGAAGTAGAAAAAAATATTAATGAAATCTTTGCATTCTTTCGATAACCTGACTTCTGGTTATGCTAGCAAGTTAAAAAAATTGTAATGTTTAAAAAAGTAATAAATCAATAACATTTTTAAAATTATGCATTCTCCTAAAATTACTTTTAGTTTATAAGATACTTAGGCTAAAAAACTGTTTTTGTTATTTTTATAAATATTTTTATTCATAATTCAGTGAATACGTTAGAGCTCCCGTTAAAAGCTCAATTATTTTATTGTTTAACGGAGGATAAAAAGGACTAAGTGTCTTTGTCCTATTTCCAATAGTTTATAATGAAGATTAGAATAAAAAAAAGAAAAAATTGGATTATCTTATAAACAATGAATTTGTTTATAACAATTATTTAAACAATAGAAGTAAAAAATTATAAAAAATCATTTTTATGTAGCTTTCAATCAAAACGAACTAATCGGATTATTTGAAAAACTAAATTTTTTCATTGTCTTATTTACTTTTTCCATTTTTTAATGCCTTCGATTGTTAATAGCAAAGTGGAAAATCAAAATTTTTAAATTTTTCCAACGAGGATCTTTTCTAAAGCCTTTCAAGAATAGCTGCAAGAAGTAAGTAATATCTGAGGTTTTTAGCTTGACAATTATCAGGGTTTTTGTCAATTTAAAACTTGTAAAATAAGTTAATTAACAAAAGCATATCTAATAAAAAAATTATGGGAACATTTTTTTTCCAATGGATTTTCGTTTATTCAAGTATCCAAAAAATACATGAATTTTTTTGTTTCTTAATATTCATATTTAATGGGTTTAAATAATTTTTATTGTTAAAGTGTCGGAATCGGTCGGCGAGCGCGGAAGTCACATCACCCGTTTTTGGCCCTATTTTCACCTCTAAATTAAAATTATAAATATTGGTGGTAGGACTCTTTCTTACGAAATTTCCTGCTCTTTAAGGATCTTTTTTTTAATTTCGTATATCTTTAATAATTTCCGAGATATTTGCAAAACACTAAATTCCCTCTTTTTTACAAAATTGTTTATAAATTTTGTAATTTTTGCCAACGCAACTTCAAATTTCCTAAAAAGTTGTCTAGATGTCATTCCAAATCGAATGAGCCCTGAATCATAATTTTCGGTACAGGCTACGAGGTATTCACCAGAATGGCACTTGTTGACTAGACTATGAGATTTGAAACAGGTAATGGAGACTTATATAGATGTCACCAGTAACTAGAAACCTTAAACTAATAGCCAAGCGAACTTTGACTGACATGGTTTCTCCAATCAGTATTTAAAACAGACTGTTAATTGGACAGCATTAAACAGAAAGGAACCAGCACCCTCAGCTAAAATCAAGAAACAAGCTTGCAAAGAAAGGTTTTGCATCTTAATTACAATATTGAAACTACACCATTAAATTCTTATAAGGAAAATGAATTGGACTATTTCAGCTGAACACACATTACGATAGTCTACAGTGTCTACATTTAAATAAATTAAGAAACATTTTTTTAAATTTTTGTGGGTTGGCTCCTTTCTGTTTAATGCCGTCCAATTATAGGTTGGATTTCCAATCTATAATTATCAGTACATTTTTTAAAAACAATAATACTAAAAAACTCCGTTTCTAATATTTGAGAGAGTTTAGTAATGTTACATTGGCTCCAATTTAGAAATGCGAATAGAAACATTAAAAATGAGAATAACTTACAAAAACATAAAATTTGAGGTTATGTTAGTCGTATGGTGCAGAAAATGTACAGGGTGTCAAAAATTTTAGTTAACCATAAAGTTAACCAAATTTTAAGTGAAAAAATACATTGAATTAGGTGATGAATAAGGGCGTACATTCTGAACCAAAACATACAGGGTGTTTATTTTGAAAATTAGTTTTAATTAAACAATGGTTTTTCTGTGTGGTTTAAATTCCTTTAAAAAATGTAGTTTTTTAATTCTGAAGATACCTCAAAAATTACGTCGCGAATTCAAACTGTTTTTTTAGATTGTCCACTCTGTACCAAAAATGTCTTGCCACATAATTAATATACATATGTCCAGATTAGTAGTAAGATAGTTTAAAAAATATGTACAACGAGATACATATATCACGTGTCAGGTCTACATCTCGATAATGGACATTAATTACCCTGTATAGAAAGGATTTGGTACATGGTATATAATTTGTAAGAAATTATTATTATTTTTTAATATTGTTTACATTGGTATCCTACGCGTTTACTTTTTGATAATAATATTTCCTTTTCAAGAATAATAACAAACTTACCAGTACACATTTCGTTTTGTAAACCGTCTGTTATGACACCACAGTACTCAGTTGATAGCGAAGTTGGAAGAGGTTGGTTGCTGTCTAACTTTAAGATTGGAGCAACACATGTGTGTTCGCCGCTCTCAAGAGCCTTTTGTTTATTATCGTTAACCCAGCAGTTGGCGATAGTGGTTTTCTGACATACTATCACAACAGCAAAGTCGCAGACGATTGCCAAGAATACTGCAGCCTGGCTTATTGCTGATGATCTAGTTCCATGATATTGCATTCTTCTGTTGAATCATCAGTACGTTTCTTTGTCATCAATTATGTATTTGGGACATTAGTACTGAAAAAAATGGAAAATCGTTACCACCAAACAGTTATTTGTTTCCTCTATTTTAATCTACGAAACAGCTGAGTAATGTAAATGTCAAAAATGAAAATGATATTCAAGAATTATAATATTTGACAGAGCTGTTGACAATATTACAGTTTGTCAGTTTGGAAAAGGGCATAAAATATGTTTCCCTTATGGAGAAAATTCCAGAAAGTCAAAGTGCTGAAACATTTTAACATACATGAGTGAACATTATTTTTAATAGACAAAAATTCACACTTGGGGTAATTTATAAACCACCTAATGTAAGTTACAACAGTCTTAGCTATTTAGATGACACCTTATCAACTTTATATCCAATTTCCGAAAATCTAGTACTCGTAAGCGACCTAAATATTAATATGCTCAATACAGACACTCCGGAATGTAAATATTTAAACAACTTACTCGAAAGTTATGGTATTAAGCAAACTATCATCGATTCAACTCGTGTTTCCTCAACCTCTGCAACCCTCATTGACATAATCGCGGTCAGTAATAGTGAAAATGTATGTAAATCTAAATTTACCGTCAATTAGCGATCATCTGCTTACTTATTGTTGTCTGGATTGTCCACCGAGTAAGTCAAGAAAATAAGAATACGTGATTTTAAACACTTTAAGATTGAAGAACTCAAATATCTGGCTTCTCTAATTAATTGGGCAGAAGTTTCAATGATAGGAGATATAGACTCAAGTCCTATGGTTAAATAATACCTTAACTCTTTTACTAGATATATGCGCTCCTTTTAAGAGCATCACAATTACCAGATAATCACCTCCTTGGATAACTGAAAACATAAAACTTATGATCAAATTAAGAAATTGTGCTTTTTCAAAGTATAAATCATATGTTCGTAAACCAAAGTGCAACAAAGAGGAGTCAAATAGTAAGTAGGTAGTATTATAAACAACTTCGTAACCTTATTACATCATCAATTAGGCT